>OU342523.1:5507378-10507378 GCA_910589475.2 Bembecia ichneumoniformis
TATACAGCTTTTTTAAATAATAAAGTGGAAAGCAATCACATGGCATTTGAAAAGTACAGTTTTCTATTAATTTTAATATATCATGACCAATATTTGTACTGTGCTGTTCGAGATTAAAATATTGACAGAATTTTTTTTCTAATGTGCCGATAAATGCTACAAAGTTATCAGGAGGTATTAATAGAAATCCTGACTGTACATTGCCGTCATTGAAATCTTTATAGTGACAAAATAATGAATCATTGCTCATATTTATTGGTTGTTCAGATCTCTTTATATATAATCGCATTTTGTCACATTTGTGTTTTTGCATACATTTTTTTAATAAATATCCTGATACGTAAACTAAAGCATTTTTTACCGGTAATTCAAAATGATAATCACTTGTACCAACTTCAATCTCCTTATTTTCAGTCGTAATTTCTGAATGCGTTATTTGAGAATTCTCATGAAATGGTTGATAATCTTGTTGTTCATGAGTAAGCTTCCTGGCAATTCGTACCATCTGGTGTCTTCAAAATATTGCATACAAACAATTTTTTGAACGCGTTAGCAAGTTGACGACAAGTCGGTTCTTGGCAACTTCCACCCGCCTGTCTTACTTTGCCAAAAAAATTCTCTAGGGCGTCTTGATTTATACGTCTGGTTTGTATAAATTTTATTCCTATTGGTTGCAGATCTTCAAAAAGTTTGATTATAGATTGTATGGAAATTTGAAATCCCCTAATAAAATGCATTGTTTTGGTTACATCGGCTTTCGTACTTATCTTCTCCAACTTCAAATTTTTGAAAAAATGTAACATTCCCTGTAAAAATTCGATTTGAAAATCGTCGCCACAGTAAGCTCTTTTAAATTTATTAGGAGACCTCAAAGTACTGGAATTCAAAATGTCAAACAAGTTGTTGATTTTGACTACAAATTCAGCTGTATATCTTGCTGATGCATCCATTAATTTCAAATCAACGTAGGTTTTCATCGCTGCGGAAACAGTATAACTTAATACTTGCACAGCTAACTTAACACGCATTTTTAGGAAGTTGTTAGGGTTAACGTGAATGTCAGTCAACTTATGTGCTAATCTAAGCTCATTCTTTTTGTCGTGGTTATACATGTCTCTGATATCAGACCATTTTGCGACTCTTTCACTATCATATATGAAATTACATGTCATTAGATTGTTTCTGACACATTTAATGAGGTGTGGAACATCAAATACATAATAGATTTTTTTGCCATCTACCTCAAAATAGGTTTTGTTAACATTTACTGCACGTGATTTCGAGGCACTTACAAAATCAGAACCTAAGTCAGATATAAAGACACGTACGTCAAGACCAATATTTATCAGAGATGAAATGATTTCGTCTATCCAGCCAGATACATCTGCATAATTTTTACATTGTGCCAGAAATGAATGTGCTACTGGTTGCTTCCATCTATAAATTATTCCACGAATCATTATAACAATGACATATTTTGCAATTAAAGGTTTCTGTTTGCCGTTTATTTCATGGAATCCTATTATTCGATCAGATTTAATGTCGTAAAAGATATTTTCTTTTAATGACATACAATCCACACTAACACTACAAATTTTTTCATGTGGTTCCATTCTATCAACCCTGATTTTTAAAGCAGTGAGTATTCGTTCGTCAATTTTGGTGCCTATTGGCATCACTAAATTTCGCAAAGTAGTCAAGGAAGGTAAACAAAGCGCATTTCTTAGAAATTTATAAGCAGCAGGTCCTGAATAATGAAGACTAAGTGCAAAAAATTTAAAGGCCTCACTGTGTCGATTTCCACTACTTCCAGCTTTCAAATTTATTTGCCATTTTATCAGTTGGGACATGCTTTTACTCATAAATTTCTCAGATAACTTTAAATAGTCTTCTTTTGTTATTCTGTTTAAATCTAGTTTAGTGTTTTTAGATTCCTGAAGTTGATGACGCAATTTCTTTTTTCTTGGAGTATCTGCTGAAAGATGAAGGGCTGTTTGCGATTGTCTACTCCGACATCCGTGGTTTATTATTTCTGTATTTGAAATATTTGTTTGAAGGCCGCGGGAAGTAAAATCGGATAAAATTGAAATTTTATTGTCAGGTGCATAAGTGTAAGAGCATAGTGGTACATTATCTACAGATATGTTTTGAATATTCCGATTTTGATACTCTGGTTCATTTGGGCATTGACTTGTACTGGCGCCGACATTCATAGGTAGATTTAGTGTTGGAAATGCTTCGGCAGATAAGTACTTTACATTTCCATTTTTCGAAAAAGTAAAGCAGGTTGTCTCAAAATGTTCCTCACAAATTCTGTAACTTGGTCTTCTTCTCTCATCGTCAAGTTTAGTAATTAAATTTTCTCGGCCAACAGCTTTGAGCCACGCATTACGTCTGAAATAGGCGACAGACATTAAAGTTAATGTTTGACAAAAAAGTTTTTTTTAATGAGATGGAGCAGGACAAGCGCACAGTTCACCTGATGGTAAGTGACACTGTGGATCATGAACGTTTGTACTCTCAAGGTAAACTAAACACTTCAGATTGCAA
Organism: Bembecia ichneumoniformis; assembly: GCA_910589475.2. Lineage (NCBI taxonomy): Eukaryota > Metazoa > Arthropoda > Insecta > Lepidoptera > Sesiidae > Bembecia > Bembecia ichneumoniformis. The sequence goes on from OU342523.1 coordinate 5,509,929, forward strand.
AAGCGTTGCCAAACCTAAGAACTGAGGCCTCGTGTGCCAGAAATTACACCGGCTGTCTTACCCTCCACACCAAAACAAAACAGTGTAGGTACTGCTGATTCACGACAGGAATAGGTAAGATGATGGTACCGATCCGGACGGACCCAGCACAAGGTACTATCTCCCATAACTTAACCCGTAAAATAAGTTTTAACAAAAACTAAAAATCGTTTTCAAAAATCAACCTAGGTGGGTAGGCTATTTACACAAAAAAATTAAAAATAACATTATTAATTTCTTATTCACAAGTCTTCATCATTAGTTCTATTTGGAGACGGTGCCAGCCAAGAAATCGAGTTCAACAGACTCGTTGTCTTGTTTTCATTTTCCATTTGAAATTAATAATGTTATTTTTAACTTTTTTGTGTAAATAGCCTACCCACCTAGGTTGATTTTTTAAAACGATTTTTAGTTTTTATTAAAATTTATTTATTTCACAATTTTTAGATTTTAGGATACCTAGACAGCTCTCCCCTGGAATTTTTCTTTATTATTATTATCATTAATCTAATTACGCAATCACGATGCATGTGCTTTCATCCGTTGAAGAGATTCTGATTTTCACTTCGTACTATTTTATTATTTGCTTAAAACTGTACTTTATTCCATAAAACTGTAGTCAGGTACTTACCTCTCACGATCTTTCGGGTATGTGAAGAACGACACATTTATATTTCTTTTAGTGTTATTTATACACACAGTACAGCAATTAACCATTTTCTTTTGCGTAATAAATAAAACCAACGCGCGCGTCCCTGCCGCTTAGTCCGCTCGGGTTTGCCGAAGCCGCCCGAAGATCCTCTCGGCTCACGTTCGTGAACCCGTCGGTGAGAGGTCACGCACACATAGCTGCGCATGTAGTGAAGTGCCTGCCGCCGCACGTTACTTGAAGCTGTTCCTCTGTGGTATTAATGCTCTGTGGCCACGCTGCTGCTCATATAATTCGACACGAACAGTTTCATACAATTTCAACAGCGGTTGGGCCGCTCCCTGTGTGTTTTTTATGAAATATACGTGTCGCGTCGAGCGGCCGCGCCGCTGCTCATATAACTCAACGCGAACAGTTTTATAGAATATCAAGAGCAGAGCGCCTCGGCCGCTTGGGCGCAGACGCATATAATTCGAGCCTTAGGCTGGAATTATATGCATACGCGCAACCAAGCGACTGGGCCGTTTCACTGTGTGTATGTAGTTCCTTATATTATTAGTGTGTGTCTCTTTTTTTTTTTATGTTATGTCGACAGACAGGCTGACGGTCCACTTGATGGTAGGTGGCTACCGTCGCCTATAACACAAGCAACGCTACAGGTGCTGCAAGTGCGCTGCCGACTACAGTAGGATTAAGGATAAGGGATTAGGAGGGGATAAGGAAATGGGCTCTGGCATCCCTTACTCACTCACCGAAACACAACAGCACGTATATATGCTGTTATTTCACGGTGGTCTTCTGTAAGGGGATGGTCACTGCCGCCAGGCGGGCTGCCCAAATGACTGCGAAACGCAGTGTGCCCTACCACTACTAAACAATGTTACTGATAATTTCAGACCGTTTAATGGCTATGAACACTCCATATACTTCGCATATTCCCTGATATTAGTATTGATACGCTCCTTAGCAGTCTGCTTAATAGCGGCGAACGTTCACACGGCTTCACTGATTCCTGCTCCAATTCTATATGATGTTCCCTCGCCTGCCTACTGCCCTGAGGTACTCGTATACTATTCTTATTTTGAATTTATAATTTCTACTCATTGCAACCTGTAGCCCTTCGATTTAATCTTGTGAAGATTAACAATTTTCGAAATGATAGTAACTAGTGGGTTTTCTTATTGTAAATTATTATTTCATATTTGAATGGCTCACATAATTACTCTCCCTGCGCCCCCTCCTTCTTCCTTGTGCACACTACCGTACGACAAGAAGCGCATGGGCCGCCATTGTGAATTATGAACTTGGATTGTGAATTGGGAATTTGCATTTGCTCGTAACATTAGCGTGTGAACTCGTCTCTTATTTTGGACATTGTCGTCCTTGATGTTTTGTGTGTATTTATCGTTTAAACATTTAACAAGTGTGTGCCAACTGTGACGTGAAGTTGCCGATAAAAACTGTACTGTGCGTGAAAATCGTAGACAGTGAAAAAGCAAGAGAATCGCCAATTCGGTGGTTAAGGTCAAGCAGCGATCCTGGGAACCTCGTAAGTAGGTGCACAATTGATCTCCCATTTTTCCTTCCTATTTTCAGTTTTTCCTTAGAGGACAAAGATCCTCAAAGGTGGTCCTTCAGCCCTTATTTTCTTTCATAAATATTCGCTATATCATACCGAATCCGCATCCCGCATATTACATTGTTATACATATTACTATTTACTAATTACATGTTTGATTAGATATATGTATTACATTGTTTATATGTATCTCGTGTAAAGTTAATAATTAATTGGTGTGTTTATCTTAACAATAATTAGTTGAGTTTTAACTATTCTTCTGTTCCCCTATATGAAAATTTGGGAGTCAGTGCTAGATTTTCTTGTATTGTCACATGATTGAAACTGGTCACAAAGTGGGAAGAGAAATCAATGATATAGTTCCTTCTTGGCTGTGGATGTTGTTATCAGAGGGTGTGAATTTTTATTGCAGTAAAATAGTGTATGTCAATCGTTATCATTATAACAATTGATTTTATGACCAAAGAATTAGCGCGTATAATTTTTACAAATTTCCAGTAAGCTAGTGTGGGTAATAACCGCTCACTCAGAGAAGATGCATGTTTCTAAGAATGGGCTCCTATACAGTACGAGGGTTGCTACTTATGTATTTAGTCTACTAATAAACAAAGACATATTAGTGATTGAAATCGGTCTTAATGTTTTTCAAAGGAGAGAGTCCTTTGAAAAACAATAAGACCGGTCGATACAATTGTACATACGTTGGAACCAGTTCGAAGCACTTTTTCCACTTCGATTGAGAAGTATCTGTAAAACGTCGTTTTTGAACGTTTCAACAGCTTATTTTGCTGATGAATAGCGTTACCCACGCATTTTTTTCTTGATTCGGGGACAAAAAGAAGTCAGGTCCCAAGTCAACTGTGTTCCAGCTCCAGCACTCCTTCGGCCAAGGCTAATTTTGCTTTACCCGGAGATGCATGCCGTTCCAGCACTCTCCATTCGAGCATAATTTGATCCGGACATAATTGATAATTGATAGATTAGTTTGATGCCTTTCTGTCCTAGAATATAGCCATTTATAGCCAATTTAGGGGCTGTCGTAAAGTTTCTAAAGAGATTTTGTAGAAACAAATGTTACAAATATACGAAATAATTATTTGACATCATCACAATTACACAAACTTACTTTTTTAGGTTCAAAGATTCCTGGAGCAAGTTCATAATGATACCGTAGCGCTGAGTGGATTTCAATTCTTCAACGTAACCAAAGGATTGGTTTTGAGTGTGAGTATGACAATGTTTTGTTCTAAATTAACTCTATACACTATTGAAAACTATATCGTAATTAGTTCAGTCATTCTAATCGAATTCCAAGGCTTTAATAGGCGGAAGGTACATATCTGTTTCCTATTTTAATTTATATACAGAAATGCAAACATAAGAATATTTATGTTCTTCATTGACCCAGAATTAGTTCTGAAAAAGGTTGATTAATCAGCATTAATCAGAAACTTTTTACAAATTTGCAACTGCCCCAATTTCATAATATTAGATTTAGTATTATTTTAACTATCATATAAATAATCACATATCATATAAGTAGTACCCTCCTTTACAATCCCTATAAAATAACATCTTTATATATAATATATATTTATATATAATGGTAACTATAGTATAGATACATATATATTCCCATATAGTTTCAGTAGTATCATGAAACTCTCATGATACTACAACAAAGGTCAGTAGTTATTATATTTATAACTAGCGACCGCCGCCCCGTCTTGGCAAGGGTTCATTTTTTCTGCAAATTATAAACACAGACCTTCCTCGTTCATAGTCCATAAGTGAAAACCGTATGAAAGTCCGTCGGCTTGTAAAGAAGAAGTTAGCGGAGAAACAGAGAGATGCGGACAACGATTTTTTTTATAATATGTATAGATATAGTTATACATGGATATAATTAATTTACAATCATATTCTTTCAGGTTGCCGGAACAATTGTAACATACGAATTGGTGCTGCTACAACTTAATGATTAATACGTCATTTTACAATATGCAGCCGAAACTGTAAAGATATTAAAGTAAAAAATTAGATTGTAAGAAACATAAGTTGTATCGTAGAAAAATAAATGTTTCAACGACTACTTTTAAGGGCATCTTTTGCTGTCGTCTTCGTCAGAGTTTAAAAATAAAAATACATAACGCCTGACAGAATATATGAGCAATAATAATTTATTCAATCCTTATTGGTGCAATGGTTTAGCCAGGCGTTAGATTTTTATTTTTATACTCGTATGATCCCCTCGGGAACAGTGAAAGGTATGTTCTTTCCTGTATCCCTGATAATGTCTATGCAAAATTTCATAATGATAGTTTGAGTAGTTAAGGCGCGAAAAGGTAACAGATAGACAGACAGATTTACTTTCACATTTATAAGTATGGAGAAACGGTTTCGATTCGTATGCGATTTGAGCGTATGCTTTAACACCAACAGGAGGGATGGGTGACTCTATTGGGCATTCTCTCTATTCTATTAAGATGTTCACTGTGGGCCTCGTAAGGAAGCTCAACGTCGCTCAACGAGCTATGGACAGGGCCTTGCTCGAGGTTACGCGAGATCGAATCAGGAATGAGCAGATCCGTAGACGAACGAAAGTTACCGACTAACGCAGCGGATTAGTATGTTGAAGTGGCAGTGGGCAGAGAGCAGACGCTGTTACCGTCTACCCACCCACAGACGACTTGATGAAGGCCGCGGGTTCACGGTGGATCCAGACTGCTTCTGGCCGATGTTTTTGGAAAATTAGAGAGGAGGCCTTTGTCCAGCGTTCAACGAAAAGCACCTTTCGTTGAACACGGCAAAAAGACGAGACGAAGTCCGTATAATGTTATATTCAAGGCAAAAGAGTGTGTGGAAGTTGAAAAGGAGTAACTAATAGGAAATAAATAACAATAACTAGATTATTTTTTTGTTAGGATCGTCTGACAGACTAACGGTCCACTTGGTGATATATGGCTACCGCCGCCTATAGGTAACACGAGCAACGCCAGAGGTGCTGCAAGTGCGCTGCCAACTATTACAGGATTAAGGATAAGGGATTAGGAAGGAGTAGGGAAATGTGCTCTGGCATCATTTACTCGTTCACCGAAACACAACAGCACACATGCTTCTGTTATTTCACGGTGATCTTTCTATAAGGGATAGTTATTGCCACCAGACGGGCTGCCCAAGTGAGTGCGAGACGCAGCGTGCTCTGCCACTATTATGTCGCAAACAGATATTTTCTTTGAACGTTGAAATAACAAAAAAAAACTTTTAAAAAAAGTCGTGCCTATATGTCGCTGCCTAACCTTTCTTACGACAATAGGGTATTTTAGTCTATATGAAAAAACTAAAAGTATATTATTGAGATAGCTTATGCAAAAAGCAGTCGGAAAATGTTAGTTTTAGTTCGTAAAATAACAAAATAAATTTTAAAATTAAATTCAAAGTTTTCAGAATTTTTAATCTGTTCTTAAACACAATGAAATAGTAGCCGCCATGTTTACGTCATACGGTTGTGTAAACAAAAAAGTGTCAGTCAGTGTCATGTCAATTACCGGCGCATTTGTTTACACACCCAACTGACGTCATGACCACAGAGCAAAATGGTTTCCAGCGTTTACGCCAGCGTCAAATTACGCGCGAAATTTGAAAATGTAAATTTTAAATTCATTTTTATTAAACTTATCGATTGAATAAAAATTTGGTGTTTTTTTTTTAGTGGTTCATTAGCACTATAGAATCTAATTGAGACACTTTTTAAAAATGGTTGTAATAACCCATTGTGATCTACTTCCTCCTATTTTGTGAATCCTTAAAAGACTATCATATAAAATTTAGAATTGACTAAGACACATGGAAAATTTTGATTCAATAATTTCTCAAGCTAAAATAAATTGTAGTTAAAAAAACTTATTTTAAATCATATCTATACATGTACAACCTGTGGTGAAATCCGGACTGCCCTCTCCGTATTTTCTAATCTCATAATACATATCAAACCTGAACCGACGATTGAATTAAATTGGAAACTATAATAACTGATGAATTGAAAACTACTCTTACTATAGCATAGCGTGTTTTAAAGGATACATATAATATTATTTATTTATTAGTAGCGATACGCTCTCTGCAACGCACGAATGCAATTTTTTTTCCGCAAATTACTAGCTGCAAATTACTATTACTAGCTGGTGCCCGCGACTTCGTCTGCGTTGAAAAATAAAAAATATAACACTTGTTGGCGCCATCTATTATACTACAATATAATTAAACGGTGACATCTATCGGATTTGGGTAGAACTGCTTGGTAATACACCTGGAGTTATATTTGGAGCATTCTAATGCTAATGATAAAACCTTAACGAATTGTACTAGGTTCCCCAGGAAGCATTCTGTTGATAGATGAACCGCATGAAAATGCGTTCAGCAGTTTTTGAGATTATTGCGAACATATGTACATACGGACAGACGCGACGAGGGACTTTGTTTTATAATGTGTAAGGATACAAACCTTCTTTTTATATCATATCGCTACTTCAATTAGTGAGAATCGTATCAAAGTCCGTTGGCAGAAAGACTAACAGAAGCGTAGAGCGACTTCGTCTTATAATATGTTGTAGATATCTTAGATAGAATGGATATATCGACATGTTGTGTGGATTCGTCGTCTAAAATTCCCCTAGAGGAGAAATAATTTCGAACATAAAAACTATTAGCAGCAACGATTAGAAACTAGCGATAAAGTACATTGTATATGTACTTTATTGCTATGTTATACAAATAGCCTCAAAGAATATTCCGTTATTAAAAACTCTACTTTGTATTTTTTACAATCTTCTCGCGTCGCGTCGCCATTGTATTAAATTCGTGTTTTATTTTCGCTGTAAACAATCGGCTATTGACGCCTTACATTATTTCAAAGTGAAACAATTTTTAAACATTATTTACCGTTTATTGTTTAATAAACATTCTTTGTTTAACATGTATTTTTAACACAATTGAACAAACTGATTCATAGAAATTCCCCTACAAAATAATTAACATAATCCTGTCAACAGTTTTTCAGCTGCATTCAGGAAGCTACGTCATCTGTTCTCGTCACCACTACCGCAATGTTTGAAGACGACGTTATATAATCAGTGCTAATATAAGCAACGTGCGGAGTGAGTCAAAATGCCGTGTAACGGCGAAACGAACGATTGATTTTCACAAACCCAAGATGACTTCCAAAATCACTAAACTTGTCCGATGAAATCTAAAACTTGTCAAAAGTCGTCAATGATTCCCTTAATGTGTCGCCGGTTCACTGTCGCCTTAGATCAGGAATGACTGTCGCAGATAACTTCGCAAAAGCTCCGAAGAGTCGCTTTCGTATCGCTAATTGTCGCACCACTAACTCATCTCGCCCGCCTGCTCTCTTATTTATACTTGGCGCCAAACGAAAATCTAAACAAGATAGTAAACAAGCCAATGAAAGTTTGAGAATGCTATTTCTATTGAAATGTAAACTATGTTTTAAACAAAAGGACAAATTTCCTTTAATTCTAAGCGGGAAGGAGGGTGGCTACGGGTGAGACGTTCGAGACTTTCGGCCGGCGCGAACACTTCCCAGATCGTTCCATAGTTAGTCGTAACAATACTAATTGTATGTCATTGGAGTGTTCAGCGATAACGAATCTTGGGATACTTGGGATACTATTGAGGGATAGGCCAGGAAAAGGGAAGACGAAGTTTACCGAAATGCGTACATCCCAAATGTGTTCTTTTCTCCACGTCCATAACGAAGTTTTTCGTACTCTGCTTTGTGCCAAGGTTGTGCCAAGTATTACTGAACAACTCAAATATTAACAATTTTGTCGGAACTTACATTGTATTAACAAATGGACTATTGATTCTCCAAGGCCACGCGCTTTGGAGAGTTTGTTGATTTATGGAAGATTGATGCCAACTCCAGTATTATGTTTTAGAATAAGTTATTATGAAATCGTAAGTTCAATTTCGTGGATAAGTTGATACAGAATCTTGACAGAACTGCAAGCAATTTATTACAAGCGAATCAAGCAACAAACTTCAATATTTACTCGACGCCGTGTTTTATAGAGTATAAACACTTATCGATTTCAATTTCAAATCAACGAATACTATTACCACAGGGCCATTATTATACTTTGCTTTTATGGGCGACCACGATTTGTAATAAAAATGGTTCCGTTATTTTTATATATTTTTGCAACAGGTTAGTATCAATTTATATATTTGAATGATGAATGATATTTAATACGTGCCTAATAACGAAGGACATATCTTGATTATTTTTTTTATGTTAAGATCGGCAGACAGGATGACGGCCCACTTGATGGTAGGTGGCTACCGTCGCCTATGACACAAGCAACGCCAAAGCTGCTGCGAGTGCGCTACCGACTACAGTAGGATTAAGGGTAAGGGATTAGGAGGGGATAGGAAAATAGGCTCTGGCATCCCTTACTCACTCACCGAAACACAACAGCACACATGCTGTTATTTCACGGTGGTCTTCTGTAAAGGGGTGGTTACTGCCGCCAGACGGGCTGCCCAAATGGCTGCGAAACGCAGTGTGCCCTGCCACTACTTTCTAGATCCAGACCAGAGCCAAATTAGAAAAGTTCATTTTTCAAAGTTGACCCTGCCGTGAATTGAACCCGGGAACCCTAGAACGGAGCGTTAAGACAATCACCCTAACCACTCATCCAACAGGCTCGTTGGATTCGTTGGATCGTTGGTTCGTGGCTAAGCACATTTTATTAAATACTAGCGGCCCGCCCCCGGCTTCGCCCGTGGTGCAATTTTTATATACTAAAACATTCCCCGTTTATCTCTCTTTCCATTGGTGAAAACCGAATTAAAATCGGTCCACCCGTTCACGCGTAATGCCGTGACCAAGGGAAATGGGGATTCATTTTTATATATAAGAGAAGATTATTGTAGAACTGAGCAATAAATGTGATTACTAAAATAGTGATTATTTATCGATTATAACAATTTACTTATCAATTAAGTTATGTACAACATTTATACTTCAGATATTATAACTAGCTATTACAAATTCTTATAGGATAAATCGGAGGTACAAAATCGTTCTCGTGGTCTGTTCACAAAGCATGCCGTTATTATTGAATAGCGGTTTATAGTAAAATAAACAAACAAATCAATAAAATCAATGTAAAAGCTGTTGGATAATAAGTTTCTAATTTTCCTACAGTTTTTTCATTCATCGGACGGTCATTTTAAATTATTTTTGCCACACTATGACGTTACAAAGGACGGTATGACAGTACTTTGCAGACCAATATACTGTTACGACTAACCATGGAACATTCTGGTAAAAGCACTCGCGCCGGTAGAAAATCTCGAAGGCTCCCTAATATCGATAGTAGTCACGCCACTTCCCGGTTAGTGTCAAAGGAAATCGGTTCTTGTGTTCACAACATAGAGTTCACATTCAACAGAAAGAGCATTCCCGAACATTCAATGGACTTGTTTACAATCACGGAGTAGAAACACAATTCCGTGTTTACAATACTTGTTTATTTCTAGTGAATTCGAAATACATAGATCGAGACGTTAGGCGGCAAATGTAAATAGGAGAGTGGCGGGTGGGAGACACAGTTGAGCTGTAGCCTGCGATTCGAAAGCGACTTTTCGGAGCTTTGTGAAGTTACCTGCGACAGTAAACCAACAACTCATTAAGGGAATCATTGACGACTATTGGCAAGTTTAACGGTTTTATAGGACAAGCTTACCCCTTTTGGAAGCTATCTTGGTTTGTTGAAATAAATCGTTTATTTTCGCCCTTACAAGGCAGTTTGACTCACCCTGCACGTAACAATACACTCGGATATATAAGAGAATTAGCTAATTTTTTAACTTTTAAATACACATTTCTTTATTTCACTTTAGTTATTTATGCAAAATTTAATTATAAGAAAACAAATTAATTTTGTATTTTGTACCTGGCGTCGAACTGTTTCATAGTGAGCGAGAGTTTATGTTTATAAGTGACAAATCACTGATATGTTTCGGAATTGGACGGCTCATGTTAGTACTCTATAGGTTAACTACTGCGTGTGCATAAGTAATCACTTATACAAGTATAAATGACTTTAGTAAAGGTTGTCAAAAAGTTTTCTTGGTAGATTGTTGAGAAATGTGTATTTTAGGTACAACTGCTTCAAAGCAAATGACGACGATAAACTTCGCCAACGATGAATCGTGCAGTTCTGTATGTAAAGACCTGCCTACGGACGAAATCCACCCAATCTGTTTGATGCTGAGCAGATACAAGAGACAATATCACTTTTATGCTAACGAATGTCATGCTCGACGTGCTATGTGCAGAGATAAACTAGGTAATCGAGCGATTATATAAATAAATAATTAATTTAATAGGCCTTCGTCTGTGGTTTTCGTCTTTTTATATTACAAACGATGGCAGACAAGCTGACAGGGACTTGATGGTAGATTACCTTTGCCTGAGGAACGAGCAACGCCAGCAAAATCTTGGAAATTGATAAATTTAGTTCTTAATAGGACTTACGGCCGATTTCAATAAATAGTTGTGGCTAAAACTACTAGATTAGTTTACGGCAGTGACTATAGTCTTAACAGACAGCCGCGATAAAATAACAGCACAATTGAGCTGTTGTGTTTCTGTGCGCAAGTGAGGGATGCCCCTCTGGGATTATTCCACTTCGTCATCGCCTTATTATTTACCTACTCTATAGTGTATTTCATCCCCATCACAATTTTAGATGTCCGTCGTCCCCATGTTGTCACATTCATTCCTTTAGCACTCTCTTTTTTATTCTTATTCAGAGGTCACAGTCCGACGGTCGACTTGATGGTAGATGGCTACCGTCGCCTATAATAAAAGCAAGGCCACAAGTGCTGCAAGTATGCCGCAGACCATAGCAGGATTAAGGATAAGGGATAGGGTGATGGGCTCTGGCATCTCTTACTCACTCACCGAAACACAACAGCACAATGCTGCCCTATCCCTTCCTAATCCCTTATCCCATACTATAGTTGGCAGCGCACTTGCAGCACCTGTGCCGGGCTTCTGTTATAGGCAACGATTGCCACCTGCCATCATTTAGTAACAAAAAAACTAGCTATGCAAAAATAATTTAACAAGATAATTATTGTTTTATTTCACATCATAACAGTCATTAATGGTATTTTATGGTATTCTATGGTATTTTATTTCAGTATTACATATGGTTCACCCCAATCGCTGCATAAAGAGTGGACAGTTCTTTATGTCGATAGTTTAGTACCTTAGACCCCCAGGGGTCCGCGGGAGACTCGACGGGGTTCTACGTTGGCGTGACAAAAAAAATGGGGGTGATAAAAAAAACCAATCAATTCTCACTTATTTCATTTAGAAAACTTCCCATTCGTGGTTGGAACTCAGCCGCAACGCAAATTTCCATGGTTAGATTTAATCTTTAAATTTAACATTTTTTGTCCAGTTTTGGCCAGAATATGGTAGAAATGTAGCTGCAGGGGGTCCACCGGAACCAGCTAAATTTTGAAAGTGGTCCATGAGAAAAATGTCTGGGAACGTCTGGTTTAAAAGAAAACCTAATCTTTAAACTGTCCTCATGAAAAGAAAATATTAAAACAAAAATTTTGTATGCATTTTTATTCTAAGCTGGTGCCAATATTAACCAAATATTTATTGTATAAATTTGTGAAATTCATAATTAAGTAGTGGTAAGTAGCCTTCATTATAAAAAAATGAGCCGTCACGGGACGCCTGGTAGATGTGAAACATCGAGTGAAATAAAATGATGACTGTTTATTTATTTATTTAACGTTTATTTTTATTGAATACAAAAATTTTAATATTTATTTCAAGTTGCAACAACCACCACCAAACACAGCAACGACAACAATCACCACGGCACGCGTCGCCACACCGTACACACTACTACGTGCTACTATAGACTGTATATGTATATACCATCGTATAGCGTGGTGACGCGTCGCCACGGACTGCGTCGCCACGCTATCAATCAGTTTCACCCGCGCCTATAGATGTTTCACATCAAAAAGTTATAAGTTACAACCCCGTCAGGCAGCATACAATTTACCACAGTGAAATAACAGTTTCTGTGGTGTGGCTTTGATGCGTGAGTAAGGTATGACAGAGCCAGTAAGGGAGTAAGGGAGGGAGAGTAAAGGTTGGTACATATTACATCCTTTATCCTCATCAAAATGAGGGTTATAAATTTAATAACCCTCATCTAATTACACTTTTAATCAACTACAAGTTTCCCCGGAGTCACTGGGCCTCCAAATTTGCATTTTTTAAAAAAAAGCGCGCGCCTATTTACCAATTTTTTTGAACCTGCAAACAATGCCTATCAAGATGTAAGCTTCTCTGATCATATTGGGGACTGCTCATGTCGCTGGTGGTTCTTTACACTATCTAATACAATGAAACTGAAGCTATTTTTTTTTGTTTGTTTGATTGAAAGCTCTAATCTCTGGAATACCAGTCGGATTTTAAAAATTGTAATTTTTCATTCAATAGCCCAGTTCTTAAGAAAGATTTAGGTTATCCAGAGTTTAATTAATTAACCGACAATTAACGAAAATTACCGAAAAGGTGTGTGTGTGTGTGTATTTGTGTATTTTTCATATTCATATAATATTAGGTCGGGGAAAAAGTATTTTCGCATATAGTAGGTATATGCGCATATAGTAGATATTAATGCATCTGCCATATAACCCTGACCTTGTACTTTCAAATTTCCACCTGTTTCGGTCTCTTCAGAAGTCTTTAGGCAGTGTCAGGTTAACATCAAGAGAGGACTGCCAAAATTAATTGTCACGTTTTTTTTTGTCAGAAGTCCCAAAATTTCTACAGCAACGAGTTCATGTCACTACTTACAAGATGGTAAAAAATTATCCAACAAAATGGCACATATATGTATATTGTAATTAAATGTAAATAAACTTTAAAAAAAGTCTTGAGTTTTCATATAAAGTGCGAAGAAACTTTTCCTCAATCTCTTATATGTATTTATTTGTGCATGAGCTTTCTTTTATTTCAATTGTAATAATTTTAAAATTAGAAAATTATGTACTTTTGTATATTAGAGTTATTAGAGAATTAAACTCTAAAATATTTGAGTGCAGAGTATATATTTTGTCTGTATTTCTTTTTATTTGAGTACCTACATATCATTTTAAGCATTTATAAATAAATAAATTTGCATTTTGCTCAAAAAATTATGTACTTTTGTATATTAGAGTTATTAGAGAATTAAACTCTAAAATATTAGAGTGCAGAGTATATATTTTGTCTGTATTTCTTTTTATTTGAGTACCTACATATCATTTTAAGCATTTATAAATAAATAAATTTGCATTTTGCTCAAAAAAGCAATTAGAATATAGTATCCTTTGGCTAAGCCCGAAATAATGTAGAATAAAAAACGAAATAAAAAATAAAATAAAAAAGCAATCTGGTTTACAGATTTTAATGATAAGAATCTGGATAAATTCAGTTTTTTTTTAAGTACTCGAGAGTAATATAGTTTATATATTAAAATATCATATAGGCTATAATTAAAGAAACAGCTTGAAGCTATTATATTTTAAAGGACAACATTGATAATATATTTTTTTTTTGAGAAAATCGTTTTGGATGATTTTGAATAAACTTCGTATATACATATGTATATTCAATTCATATTGAAACTGATTAAATATAAAACACTGAACCAGTTAGCCATTTTGTTATATTCATGTGTTTACACGTTTAAATCCGATTTGAATAAACAGTGTTTTCAACAACACCAATATTACGTTGACGTGACTTTATCAACAAGTTTATAAATAATTATATTATACACTTACTGTCAAATAGACGCGACAAGTTTCAGGTTAAGCAAGCAAGAGAAATATAAAGCTGTGCACACATTGTGAAAACAGATTCGACTACAAAAAATCTTTCAAAAACTAAAAACAGATAGGTGTGAATCGGTTTGGAGAAATTTTTACAATAAAACGAATGTGAATGTCAATGTGAATGATTTTATAATAAGCTTTCTGGGACAATAGAGACATATCTACAAAGAAATTTAAAAATGGGTAATAACGAAACCTCAAATGTGTTCCAAATTTTATTAAACTCTGATTTTTTAAATGATTATGAAAGGGGTTTTAGACTTTCAGAGCTCAGTCGTGTATAGATTTAAGTTTTTTACACCTACTTGTATTTTCCTGTATGATATTTCATTTAATTTAAAAAAAAATTAAGAGATTAGTACCCCCAAGTTTCAGAATTTCCTCTCATGATCACCCTTACCTTAGCTAGCTGACATATATTTTTTTTAAACCTATTATATACTACTACTGAAAGTTGTTCCATTGATATGTTACAATATACATACAACTGTCCCCAAAACATGCAGAGCCTTGATTACAAATCCATGTTAACAGTTGTCATTATCAATTAAGATATATTTTTTTGTTATGGGTATATCTGAAATTTTCATTTTACAATCTAGGCGTAAGCCTAATGGACAATTTTAGATTATTAATCAGTTTAGTCACGATTCTTGTCTCTATTAAGGGGAAGACACTTTGTTATTGTGTTCTATATACATATATAAACTAAGTATCTATAACACATTAAGATTATCAGTAGGTATGTATAGGTATACTATAGGTATACTATATATGTGTGAATATAGATTAAATAGTATTTAATCTATTTTCACCTAGAACAAAACAACAATGACATTTTGAAAGAAAATGCTCTGATGACATCAGTTCTGATATTTTATACAAAAAGCATTTAGACACCCATAAAGCTTTATTCGTATGAAACAATACTTTCAAGACTTTTTGGAGTTCCATAAGAATCGATTTTCATATGAACTCTCCGATATGTAAATTTTATGAAGAGTTAATTACAAGTATTAACTAAAAAGCGTTACGTTATCTGTCACTTTGATATTTGTGCCACAGATGACGCATGTATTTATATTCCCTAATTCTATTCTCTTTCTCTGGGCTTATAAAAGTGAACGTCGAAATCTTGTATGAAAAGTGTAGTCCGCGTTGAGGAACGAAACGATAGCACATTATAACCTGCCGGCGCAGCGACATCTGTAATCGAAAGATTAACTATATGAATTTATAAAACGTAGTGTATACCGAACGTAACTAACGTAACTTTAGTTGGAACACATGACATCTGAGTATGCAGAATGTAACTAAATAATATAAAATAATTAGGTATCCAGTTATCTATTGACATGAGGAAAATTTTATACATATAATTTTATACATTTAAAAAAGGAATAAACTCCAGTTGTGCGTCGGAACTGATACACTTTTTTGTCCATTGTGATTAATTTTAAATATTTTCTAAAAATTAAAAATTTGTTCCATTTAGGTATATGTTTATATTAGATAAATATAGGAACATAAAACAATTTCCCTCAATTTTTGTTAATAATAATTGTAAATTTCATATCAATTTAACAATGCCAACACTGTGTAGTAATATAAACCTCAGTGTAAACTAAACTTAATAAAATTAAATGGTAACTCCTGACGTTTGAAGTGTCAACAAATAAAGACGATGTCATAGAAGGAAGTTGATATATTTATATTGTAAATGCTCACATTTATTAAGGCTTTTACGATAAGAAGTAACAGCTCACTTTGTGAAGAGGCTTCAGGTTACTAATTACATAGTATTGAATACATAAAAATTCCAAGACTTACCTATTGCTGCTAACTACAAAGGTATGCAATTTTTAGTGCCTATCAAAAAGATTAAATATACAGAATGTACAAAGAGAGCATTGGAAAATTTGCCGTAATCAAGGTGGCCATGGCCATGGCCTTGTAAAATTGGCGTTGGACTGAGCGATTTTGTACCGTACATGTCACTTTTTACATTACCTACTATAAAAAGTCTGAATAAAATAAATATGTAAATAAAAATAAAACGTAAGTAGTTATATTAAAATTCATAATTGTTTATAGATAAATAGTTGTGCATTTTAGAAGATTAAAAACATTAATTTATTATAGGCTAGCTGGTGCCCGCGACTTCGTCTGCGTTGAAACATAAGAAATATATGACCAACCCCCTTTTTTATGTTAAGATCGGCAGACAGGCTGACGGTCCATTTGATGGCAGGTGGCTAACGTCGCCTGTATAACACAAGCAACGCCACAACTGCTGCAAGTACGCTGCCGACTACAGTAGGATTAAGAATAAGGGATTAGGAGGGGGATAGGGAAATGGCTTGAAGAAATATTATGAGCAATATAACACCCAACATCTTCATTGCTGTTACTTTTGCCAGGCGTTGAATTTTTATGTTGTAATACATATGAACAGATACAGAAAATAACGCAATAACCTAGTTTTTTAGATCGTTCCCTCGGGAACAGTACCTACTTTATTTATGGATGAAAGGTACCCAGTCCTTTTCTGTATTCCTAACAACGTATATGCAAAATTTCATGATGATCGGTTGAGTAATTAAGCCGTGAAATGTTACCAGACAAACAGGGTTATTTTCACATTTATAATACTGTGTGAAAAATAGTTAACACTACCTACTTTTTATTTCATTTGAAAAAAAATATAGTTATTTTTTATAAATAAATATTTTTAAGCTTAATCCACATAAATATTGATGACTCAATTTTTATGCTATTCAATAGTTTGCAAATGTCATAACCTAAGCGAGCGCCTTGCAATGGTTGTTGATGAATTTTCTCTGCCATATTCTCCTTATTCTTATGGCTCTGGCGACATCACGTCTCAAATGTCGGAACCGTTCCACTTGCGGACCACTAGACGTGGGCAGGGGTTTCATCCCTTCGTGGTCGATGTACCTCGATCACGAACAAAGCGTTTCAGTTCCACCTTCCTTGTTCGAACTGCTAAGGAGTGGAACTCATTGCCTGCGTCTGTGTTCCCACAGAACTACAACCTCGGGGTCTTCAAAACTAGGGTAAATGGGCATTTACTAGGTAAGCGTGGTCCACCTTCGGCCACATCTGCACCTCACATCAGGTGAGATAGTGGTCAAGCGCTACCTCGATTTCATAAAAAAAAAAAAAAAAAAATGTGCGCAGTAACCGATTTTGGGACTGTTTGTGAACATTTGTACAAGAGAGAAAGCAGTTACGCAGTATTGTTTTATGCTTATTCGAATTTCGCAATTCGAAGTACATGCGCAAACTAAAGACGTCTACTCAAGGTGAAAGCCAAAGACTACAATATGTATGAGAGCCCAAGAAGATTTGCGACAATTTACTACATGTAAACGTAAATTTATTAAATACAGAACACAAACAAATAAAATATACGACTTAATCTCCTCTAAATAAATACAAAACAATATCGCTGTTCGCTTCTGTCTCTTTCTCCGTCTACTTCTATGTAAACTAGCAACAGATTTTGAAACCGTATCTTATTTTATTTATAAAGGAAAAAGCGATAAAAAAGGAAGGTTTGTTTGTAAAATTGCATATGTGCGAAGCAGGAGGTGCTTGCTAGTTTTTAACGATAATATTCTAAATAGAATGTAAAGGCAACGATCAATTGAGGGTTAATTTATTTTTAAGTATAGATAAGTATAGTTGTAAGAAGTCAGTTATTACATTAACCAGTCACGTAATGAATGGTTGTCTGTTGATGGATTAAAACGCGTCCCCAAAGAAAAACTATTTGTATATTTATTCCACTGTGAAGATATTGTGCATTGACTTTTGAGTTCTTTTTTTTTTAATTAATGCCTACACATATTTAAAATAAATCAAAAGTAGGATATCGTTATTCAAACAGCGTTAATTCAACATTTGGTTAATTTTCAAAAGATAAACTTTCTAAAACCGTATACGACATTACTGTTGTAGTCAGCGTTGGGTTGGAAAATGCGGACTGGAGTTTTCAAAGTGACTTAAGTCCATTTGATTTAAAAGCTTTTTAGTCTCTACCTGTCAGCTTTCAGACTATAATCGCTAGCCTTTTAGCTGCCAGTTATAAAGTTGTTAAGTGTTTCTTTTTTTAAATAAAAATTCAAATAGACACTGAAATAAAATGAAAATCACTTCTTATTCTTCTCTAAACCTGTCCCAGGTGAAAAACTTTGAGATATTTAGAGACTTTGTCATATGAAGAGGTCTTGCTAGTCATGACAATGATTTTTGTGAAACCTAACCTGGAGAGAAGATTGGAATTGACGAAAAGAGGAACCAGTGGGCTGCATTCGGTCATTCGCTATACTCTATTATGCAGTCGTGTTTTTGGTCTACTTCCGGTTGCTGGTGTTACTAGACAATTGAGCGACGAACTGAGGTGAGTTACTTTTTATATTAATTTAAAAATGTTATGAGAGATAATCAATTTAAAGATTTCAGGCGTTAAAGAAGGGCATTATTATTTTTTTATTTTTTGTTAGTGAGAAAATATGGCGACTACTAAAATATTTTTAATTTTAACCTACATGTAAAAGTGAGTTTTTCAATTGACTACTCGTACTCGACCGATAATCATGAAATTTTACATACACGTTGTAAAGGATACAAAAAAAGCACATAGAGTACGTATGATCCACAAAAAAAATTATCCCAAGGGATCGTCTAAAAATTTTAATTTTAAATTTAAAGACTGATGAAAATATATCAGCACTGTTTTAAGTTCTAAGATAAAGTGGGGCGGACGAATAATTTCAAAGACGATATATTTAGTTTTCTTATTATGTTTGCTGTACTGATTGAGAGAACTCAAATGTTTGTGGTAGCTTGTCAGTGTGATAGTCAAGCAAAAAAATTATTTCGCTTTTGTGATTATTTCTGAATTGTGCATTTGATTATTTGCGTCATAAATTGAAATTTTTAAAAAAATATTAAACCTACAACTTCTTATTTAAACTTTTATCTGCATTGCGACCACAACACAACTAAAGTCTTTACTAGCTCCCTAGAATAGCGGTCGTCAAGTGTCAGAGAATTCTCAATTCTCTTGTCAAGATTTGCTTGAAATTAACAAAATCCCCACAAAATCCTTTTTTGTGTAAAGATTCGTCACACGGGCTGCCCAAACGACTGCGAAACGCAATGTGCCCTAACCACTTCTTGCCAGACTCAGACCAGAGCCAACTTTAAAAAGTTCATTTCATTACCAAAGTTCTCAAAGTCCTGAGTTGTGTTGTGATACGCTTACATAGTAGAAAAGGACCTCTTTAAGAATAAGCTTAAACGAATATCAATTAGTAGCGAATTTGAAATTATGTACTTATTATTCTAGTGGCATCGGTCAAATGAAATAAAGATATTTTTTAATGTTATTATAATAAGCACCATTTCAATGGTGTTCTATATTCTGTAAGAAATTTATGGAAGTAATTTTTGCGATTTTTGACGTTTCTAGTACTCTAACCTCAGATGGTCCCATAGGGTCAATTGATCCTTATAAGTAACATACTCGATTGGCGCTATAAAAACAAAACGTGAAAATTGACCTTTTTCTCGCTGACTGTATAATTTTTCCAAAATCTTTGAATGCTGATGGGAATAACTATTAAAATTATGGATAGTCTCTTAAGAATGTTTTGTTCTAGCTACAATGGTTTAGGTAGCTGCCCTTACTGACCCGTCTCAAATTACCACCCCAACATGAACGTGTAAAACATTTTATGGAATCATTTAATGACAAACATTGTACATTTTCGTTTGATTCTAAACATTGCATAAAATTGTATATTGACTTAGTAATTATATTATAATATGATTAATTATTATATTATATATAATTAATTAAATTATATAATCAATAAAAAGATACGTAATAGCTTAATTTAGCTTTTTTTTTAAATTTTGGGATGTCTCAATCCCAATAATTTAAATTGTAAACAATTAACTCTCCTTTGATCTGTCCCTGGTGTGGAAAGTAGTTTCTTTATTTATCTATTATAAAGAACAAAAGAGAGAGAAAAAAAGAGGGTCGGTGTTACAGGGAGACAGACGCGGCGTATCATGTCGAGAGGTCCGAGTTCGATCCCCGGTCACGCCATGTACCAACAGGTTTTTTTCTAAAAACTTAAGTGCATTTGCTGACTGCTCTCAAATTGTGAAGGAAAAGCAAGCCTGCATAGTCCAAAGAAGAAATTCTAAGCCCACCAACCCGCACTGGGCCAGCGTGGTGGACCACGTCCCATACGTCCTTGTTGAGAGGGTAGGCCCTTGCAGTGAGGATATATAATAGGCTATTGTTATGTCACGTGCACTATGTAGGATTACTTAAATTAATTAATTAATAAAAATCCGCCAGGAAACATTATATAATCAAATCTTTTTTTTTTAGATTTACGCTCTGGTCACCATACACATTTATCTATTTCATCAGTTTAGCAGGTCAATTGGTAATGACTTTTTTGTGTTTCTGTTGGCTGATCGCATATGGGATCTCGTTAATTAACTTCAGTAAGTATCGCCAGCGCTAATATTAGAATTTATTCCCATTTTGAATGGAAATTGTTTAAAAAAAGTATTCTTTTTCTATTTCTTTTGCAGCAAATTTCTTCTTTTATACTTCTAGTCTGTTATCGAGTACGATTCTAGCGTACATAGCTAGGTCGTGGCCCAGGTTAATCAAAGAAGTGGAAGCTATAGAAAAGGATCTACCGCCATTTACAAGAAATGTCAATAAATATTGTAATATCACAACTTTTTTTGTTTTGTTCTCGGCTTTGGGTATGTTGAAAAAGTATTTTAATGTACTGAAACAATAATTTAATTATCCTATTTTAGTAATCCAATAAGCAGACAACACTAAGGGACTCCTCTCACTGCGAGCGTCGAGGCGGAGGCGCGTCGCCTTTTATCGCCTATTATTTAAAAAAAAATACTATTCAGTACTTGCGATTTGTATCTTACATAACTTTATACATATTATTGAAGGAATGACATCTGAACTTACTAAACCAAATGGTGTACTTGAGACTCCAATCCAACACTCCACAAAATTTGAGAGATCACTTGTGTGAATATTTATGTTGTCGTACTCCAATACAATACTATAAATTAATAAATAATAATAAATAATAAATATCAGATCGCTTACCGTTTTCATTTGATTTTTGCTAAATTTCCAACCATATTTTTCTTGTTTATTTCGGTTTAATCTGACGTATACACGACGTGAGGCGCACTAAAAGTTTCCGGAATGAATAAGGAAAAGTTACTATGAATGGTCAAAAATGAATTAGTTATTTCTCAAAATATTCTCCATTAGCGTATATACACTTTTACATACGAATAAGCCAATTTTGAAAACCGCAGTGACCTCGGAAACATTATTTTTATACTTTTCAACAGCCTCTTCTGGTGATGAAAAAAGTTTAGCGTAACCGGTTCTTAATTTTTGGGAACAAAAAAGAAAAGTTCCAAGGTGCCAGGTCGAAACTGTATGCAGGATGTCTCATACTTCTACGTTTTTCAACTTCAAAAATTCGTTTGCCTGTCTGGTCGTGTGAGAACTGGCATTATCGTGGTGCAATATGATACGGCGTTTACGGTTATTTTTACGGAGAATAACTTCCGGCAATCAAATGGTTGTGTACCAATCATTATTCACGGTGGAAGATTCTCCAAAGCAATAATCTAATAGCCGCGTGTCAAGTAACAATAGGCACTTTAGATGCGCGCTACTTTGTTTGGTATCGGCTCAACTTAATAGAGCCATACGCTCGATTGCTACTTTGTTTTGAGATTGTATCAATAAATCCATGCTTTGTCACCTGTTACTATGTCTCACACCAAATTTGACGCCCCTTCATTGAATCTGGTAAGCATGGCGTGGAACCAAGTGACGCAGGCCGTTTTTTGTGCCTCAGGGATCCACTGAGAGCACAGCTTTTTCACACCCAAATGTTTCTGCAGGATTGACTGTATTTGACTCATGATTTGCCTAAAGGTGCCCTAATCTCATGGTAGGTCACGCGCCTGTCTGTTTCGATCATACGGCGTACAGCATCGATGTTTTTGTTGTTCACAACGGTGGACGGGCGACCATCACGAAATTTGTCACAACACGACCGCGTTTGATTTCTGCAAAGATAATCACACTACAAAAATTTTGACGAGTTACTCCACCGTGATGTACAAGTAAACATGCAAACACGACAACTCCACCGTGATGTAAACACGACAAGCGACAGTCAAACTTTGTTCTACAACCAAAGGGTTCCATTTTCAAATGTTGTAAATACTTCATAAATATTGTTTTTGTTAGTGGCCAGTTCTGGAAACATATAGTGTATCCTATTTGTAATCATATTAACATGGATTCATTCACCCGGACAAATTCAATATAACATATTTTTTAATTTCTTGTATTACTGCGACACGAATGAAAAAATGATGGCAAGTTGTCCTGGAGACGAGCAGGATGCGCGTCGCGCGTCCCTCAACTTTTGCAGTGAGCGGGGTATCACTCTCGAAATAAACCTTAATGCTGTTACCACGACTGTAAAATCTTATATTTTAAATTCAAATAATTTTATTTCATACATAGTCCTTAGTGTTAACATTAAAATAGTATTGTTAATATTTTAATTTTATTTTGGGATTATTATTATTAACAATTATTTGGATGAACTCTCACTGTTGCACATTAGCAAATCTCACCAACTGGCAAACCTTCAGGAGACTCGCGAAGGGAGTGTATCTTTTCCTCATAATCGCAAAAAAGGTTTTAGTATATGGCACAGCAATCTTGACGACGCATTAAAGCACTAAGCAACCCCAACAGGACCCTGTAGGCATTCTTATATTAGACAAGCAAGTCGTCTAGTAAAACTGACTCAAAGGTTGCAGGTGTAGAGTGATTGTAGAGAGAGACATTATTTTTGTACAGCTCAAAGGAATATTTGAAAATTTAATGTTAACTGTTTTTAATATTAATGAACTTTAATTAAACATTATTAGCAATGAAATTTTGATGACAAAATTTAAAACACTCCAAGTCCTATCTGCTAATTAAAGAAATATTTTAAAATGCGACAGATTTATGTAGGTATAAATTTTCAATACAATGATAAATATCTCAATATAATATAATTATAAAATGTAATGAAATAAATTAATTTTACTTATATATTTTTTATAATAAATAAAATTCTTTAAAAAGAGATAACTTTACTGGTTCACCGACCGTACTGAACGATGTACTTCGGGCCAGAAACTTACATTTTTTTTTAAATTATCTTTGAAATCTTCAAAGACTTCAAGTATTTATATAAAGTAAATACTATTATTTTAATCTATTATTATTTTAATTGGTGCTTTCCAGTCGAACACTCTTTCTCCCTGTTCTACGGCTTGTCTATCGCGTTCTCTTGTATGGAAGACGATATTTTTAAAACATTCTTCCTCCAGTACATGCCATGGTTATTTGACTTCACGTCTTACAGCTTATGGAAGGGCGTCTTTGCTGAGGTATGTAACAATATGTACGACAGTCTTCTATGTCTTTCCAGTCAAAAATAAGCAAAATGCTATTTGCTTATTCAAGTAGGAACCATAAATTTAATTTAAATTTAATTTTTAATTTGAATTGTATTTAATGCTATTTTTATGCTAGTGTTTTTTAATGCTATTATGTGACGGACAGATGACAGCCAATTCGATGGAATGTCGTCTACAATCTTGTGAAATATTAGAGAAGTCGCAATGGCGACGTATGTGGACCATATGCTATGTGGACACCATATGCTCGTAAATCATTTGATCATGAAGTTTGGGAATCATTGAATCATTGAAGTTTGGGATAGAAGAACAAAGTTGAAATGAATTTAGCAACGTTTGATCATCCAAAGATGGTCTTAGGCGACATTATAATATACAATAGTCGAATACAGTGTAAGGACAAAGTTAGGATAGAGGAATTATGTTTTTAACTTTTATGTTTAACTGATTGGAATGAAACAAACACTAAATGTTACGGGAAGCTTACCACAATAAATCACTGAAAATCGCATTCAGATAGGTTAAGCGGTTTTTTAGATCAGCGTCCACAAACGCACAGACAAACAGACATACAGTCAAACAGACAGAAATTCTAAAAACTATTACTTTGACCTCGGTAACATTAGGTATATATACACCTAATTATTAAGATTTACCTAATTATATCCACATATCACATACATATTTTATTAATTTCTAAAGACGTTGAATTCCTGTGAAATCTTTTATTATGTCCCTAATTCTAGCCTAACTAATATTCGGAATTATTTCAACTTACTTTTTTTTTCAGCTCTTTAATATCCAGTCTACGTTCATGTGGAGTTACAACGATCTCCTCATAATGGTTATAAGCATTTACTTGACGGAACATTTCATTCTGCATGCTCAATTATTGAAAAAATCTTTAGATCTGGTAAGCATGTAGGCAATGCATTGTTTTTGTCAAATTATGTTATTTGAAATTTATACTTCAATTTATTTTTTCTATCCAAATTCTGATTTATTAATGAAACTCGCTTCAGAGATATATTATCTCCATATAATCAAATAGCAGTTGGTTTTATGATTAGGTACTTACTATAAAATAATTTTATATTGTTAAAATAATAATATTTTTCATATGATGAAAATAAATGCGAAAGTATAGACGAAGAACATATTCTATAGAAGGTTATACAATATGGGCTATAAGATAAGCTTCTTCAAGCGAATAGTAAATAAATTCCGGCAGGATCTGTATCCCTAGGGGGATCGAGTGTTGCTTATGTCCTTAGATGACGATAACCACCTACCATCAAGTGGACCGCCAGCCTGCCCTTATTAACGTTAAAAAACTTTTTTGCCATATATTTTTTATTAACAAAAATATATGGCAATAAATAAACCAGACTAAACCTGTTCTCAAATCGAAATATTATTCCAACTTTGCGAAATTAGATGCATCGTCGTGAGATACGATTTCAATAGACTTGTTAGATAAAATGAAATAAAAATACAGAGCATAATACATTTAAAAAAGTTTGAATGAGGCAGATTTATATAAGACTATTCGTCTCCTATTCATCAAATTTAGCAAATTAAACTATTGTGTTGCTCTGTAATCAAAGTATTTATTTCATTATAACGTCTATAACTGAATTACAATATTTTACTATGTTTTAACAAAATTCCTACCTGTAATCAAAGAAACGACAATTAAAGTTTATTCTTCACCAATTCCTTTTTAAATAATAAAATAATTTTCATTACGAAATTCACGTAAGAATCAGGTCAATTAGCTTGTCACATTTGAAGAAATATTTTACCTACGCGGACGCAGTAAAATATTAAACTAAAGAAAGAAATATTCATTACATTTATACAATAAATTATATTTTCTCAACATGCTCGGAAATGTAGGCATTCTTGTATTAAAAACAAGCCACGAAGTTTGTAATTTTCTTGGCTCATGCATTTCTTTGGTTTCATCGAGCTGGCCGCTGCTCAGCTCGATGAAACCCAATGTTTCACGAGTCTTCACGAACGCGCCCGCCGCTGTCACAGGTGTACCTAGTAGGCGGGGGCGAGCGCACGCTCTTTTGATGACTGGGCTGTATGGCTGTTTCCTTTGCACTCATTGATAATTTTTTTGCATTATCACGTGTTTCATTATTTCCTCACATTTATTGAGAAAAGCACTATACCAGCCTCAACCGAAATGAGGATTGTCGGACTCAGATCTTTATTAAGGCCTCGCTACAGCTCGGCCTTGAAACCACTTCGTCCGGCAATCTTTCACTTCCTGGTCTCTGCAGTAATGTACTATTTCTGTAAAAAAAAAGTAAGTTACTGCCTAAAAAGAAGCTTTCTCTTCACAGTAATGAAGATTTTCTTTGACAACTACGTTATTTTTAACGTTATTAATTAATTTATGCTCTGTACTAAAGTTTTAGTCTTCTAATTTTATTTCTTTTTTCATATTTTACACAATATTTAAGAAAAATCTTCCAATTTTAAATCTTTTCGGTTATCTCCAAGAAGCTACAAAAATTTGTCGTGCAATATTGCACCTTCATTCATAGGCTATTAAGGTTGTGCTCAGCTTGTCTTAAATTAACATTCTATTTATGGGGGCAAAGCTTTAGAAAAGAAAGAAAAGATATTTTATTCGAAAAGTAAAATTTTTAATGCTCGCCAGTTCGCCTCACTTAACTCAGAAAGTTCTGTGTGTGTTAAAACCACGCAGCGTTGATCTTCCGTTGGGTACCTCATTTTGACTTCATAGAAACTCAAGTCCATAACAAATAAATATAATACACTACTGTAATAAAATACGACTAGTTATAATAAACTCTTCATCTCTAATATGCAGGAATTCTTTTCCTGCATGGAGTTTCGTATTCAATACCTAAAAATTGTTCGGCTGGTGAAGTTGATAAATGGACATATCGGGATATACATTCTGACCTCGTTCGGCTGTAACTTGTATTGGATATGTTTGCAACTATTCAATAGCCTAAAGTAAGTATAAATCGATAGTCATCATAACACCATATTGACCACTATATATATTATATTGAACTGTATATTGAATATAATTTAAATTACTATAGACTACAGAATATAATCAATTATTTTAAATCATCTTGTTTTAAAATTATTTTACTGCGACAATCTATTAGTCCAGAAAAATTTACTAACCAATCAAAATTTGAGTCCTCAGCATTTTTGATATAAGTTTCAAGAAGATGTGAAGAAAAAATAAAAATAGGAGTTTTTTTCAAAATTATACAAAAATGGTAGGAGTTAGGATAAAAGGTTTCAGACTAATATTGTACACACAATATAATTTTACATTATTTTACTTTTTTGCTTAAGGGGGAGACAAACGCTAAATACTAAAAATATCCATTGTTTAATGAAGATGTTACAAGAAATAGACAAGACAATTGCTTTGAAAAAAATATATATTATACTTAAACATGTGAAGAACCAATTGTATTAATTAGAATTTTCGTTAAAGTAATAGAAACTCCACAAAAAAAGTTAGAACACAAGAAGAATTTGACCTTTATTGAAAATTCTCTCGAAAACGGCTTATTGCACGCATATGAATCCTGTACCTATTAATAAGTTGATATCAAATTAAAAAATTGTATTAATAAATTATTTTTTTTTGTGTAATGTTCTAATGGTAAAAACAAAAAAACACCATTTCTAGGCCCGTTGAATTGGATCCGCCGCCAGCGAGTTCTATAGTAAATGTCATTTGCCTCAGTGAATCCCTTAAATTAAAATTAACAGAGTTAGGGAGGTTAGCAGATAAAGGTTTATCGTTAGTTTAATTTTTTACATGTACCTATTATATTTTGATTTGTTATTAAATTTTCTAGGACTATATTGCGGACAGAAAAATAGAAAATCGTTAAGTCTGTCTATAGCACTATTTAAATTGTATAATTATGGATAGGTCTTAGAGCTCGAAAAGTTCATTAATGAGCTTGAGCAATAGTTACGTAGTACTAGTACACATTTGGGAATTAATGTTCGAAACCCGGCAAACAACAACCAAAGTTATTTAATACACCATTCCATAAAACGAGATACGCACGAAGTTCACCTCTGTGCAGATTTCATACATATACAGTCAATGTCCGCTTCTGTCTGTTTCTACGCTAATAGTAGATATAACTTCTATACCACCCAAAGGATTTTGTAAACATTTTAAACTAACGGAAAAGGCGATAAGCGAGAAAGGTTTATGTATATAAATTGCACAAAAAAATGCATCCGTGCGAAGGCGGATCTAAATTTAATACAATATTTTCGCAAATTTAGACCGCTTTTCAAAATACTGTTACGTGCGCGTGAATGTAAATGCCGTGTAAGGGCGAAACGAACTCTTTATTTTCACAAACCAAGATAACTGCCAAAAATCACCAAACTTTTCCAATGAAACCAAAAGTTGCCAAAAGTTGTCAATGATTCCCTTAATGTGTCGCCGGTTCACTGTCGCAAGAGCTCCGAAGAGTCGCTTTCGTATCGCTTGTTGTCGCACAACTAATTAACTTGACGCCTCGGTGTTTTTCGAATCTACCGGAAAATGTAAACAAGCCATTAAAAGTTCGGGAATGCTATTTCTGTTGAAATGTAAACTCTATGTTGTAAACATATAAGGACCAATTTCCTTTGGCACTAGTCGGGAAGGGGCGTGGCTAGCATCGCTAGGGTAGAACGTTCGAGACTTTCAGCCGGCGGAACGCTTTTTCCAGAACGTCCCATAGTTAGTCATAACAATGCGATATTCGTGACGATTGTGGAATTTGTCCATTGTGCCCTAAGTCGCATTCCAGATTCGACATTAAAGACAAATTTTCATTTTTCAATTTTTCATTTTTCATTTTTAGGGTCGGCAGCGCACTTGTAATGGTGTTGCTTATATCCCTAGGCGACGGTAGCCACCTAATCAAGAGGACCGTCAACCTGCCGGCCTCCTTTAATAATATTTTTTTTTAAAATCAAATTAAAATTTTCAAAATTTTATTTGTACATTAGTTGAAAATGGCGGAAGTTTTCAAAATAGCTATGCCTATAAATTGTGTTTTTATTTTTATTTAGCACAAGCCATACTGGTCCTCTTCTGGCATGTGAAATAAAAGGCCGTGACAAGTAAGTAATAATAGTAAGTAAGTAATAAAGTAGACTTAGTAATAAGTAGTAATAAGACTTAGTAATAAGACTTAGTAATAAGTAAGTAATAAGTAATAAGTAATGTTGAGTACATTAAAAACTTATGAAGAAGTTCATTTCAAAAATGCAGTGGAAATTCCACGTTGAAAATCTGACGGAGGGTGTCAGGAGATATATCGGCGTGTTTTGCCAGTCATGTAACGGGGCCCCATTTAGTTAATGGGGGTACGGCTCCAACCACCATTTAGTAGGTTGCAATAAATCTGCACGAGTAAATACTGCTTACAGGACATACTACAACATAGCAAGATTCCATATCCGAGAAGTAGTTTGTTTTCTGACACAGTACAGATTCTTTCTTAAAAAATTGTCTCAGTATTTTATCGTAGATTCATAGATATATTTATAAAATGCCTGTGGAAGTAGTAGTATAAGCCTCGCAAATTGCTAATACGCTTGGCCGCCATTTTGGTGACGTAATCTCGCGATACACTCAGTATCGTCAATTTTGTTAGCTGTATTTTTTAGTTGTGGATGAAGTCACGGGATGTTAAAGCGACAATTTCTTCGCATTAGCAATTTACGGGGATTATAGAGTAGTACACTGAATTCCGCACTCATAAACTGGGCAGCCGGTTTGGTTGCAGTAACCACTCTCCTACAGAAGACCTATTGAGTGAGTAAGGGATGCCAGTCACTGCTGCTTCTTTATACTTTATCCTACCAAGGTCGGTTAGAGCATTTGACCCCAGAGACGACAGCCTGCATGCCGTTAGAAAATTGACTGTAGAAAGAAATATCTCCATTAAGAAATGTAATTTTTACACTTATCACTTTTTAATTGGAAAATATTAACAGTATGGACTCAAGACAATATTTGCCATTGGGCGAGAAACCTTTGAAATTACTTT
This sequence comes from Bembecia ichneumoniformis, assembly GCA_910589475.2. NCBI lineage: Eukaryota > Metazoa > Arthropoda > Insecta > Lepidoptera > Sesiidae > Bembecia > Bembecia ichneumoniformis. Next base: position 5,539,822 of record OU342523.1, read on the forward strand.
TTTAAGATTACTAAAAAATATTGGTTAGAAATTGTGAAGGTATTATGAATCTACTAAATTAATAATCTAAATAATATCAGTGAGAGGGAGATATATATATATAATAAAAAAAAATGTAATTACTACTCTATTTCTTTACCATAGAATAGTAATAACATGTTCTCTATTTTTAGGAAAATAAATGAAATTGAGCACACCGTATATTTCACGTATTCCTTCACATTTCTGGTGGTGCGAACTACCTTGGTGTTACTACTGGCAGCAAGGGTGCAATCATCGTCGCTATTACCGTTAACGATCTTATACGAACTACCTACGGACAAGTTTAATGTTGAGGTAAATGAAATACATATTATATATATTTTTGGTTAAAACAGGTAATATTTGGTTCGAGGCTTTCGCTGGAGTTAATGGGCTAAGTGGACTGTATAATGGGTTAAGTTTATATTTAGTCGCCTAGTGTGCGAAGATCTCACAAGCGGTAGTTCCTTATTTATTAGAGGGGGACCAGAGGTTCCCAGACTTTTTTTCTCATAGACCTCTTTCAAAATTTAGCTGGTTCCAGTGGACCCCCTGCAGCAACATTTCTACCATATTCCCAAAACTCGACAAAAAATGTGAAGATTAGATATAACTACGGAAATTTGCGTTGCGGCTGAGTTCCAACCCCGAATGGGGAGTGTTCTAAATGAAATAAGTGGGAAATGATTTTTTTTTGTCACCTCCATTTTTTAGTCACTCCAACGTAAACCCCCGTCGAGTCTCCCGTGGACTCCTAGGGTCCACTTTGGGAACTAAGGGTCCTTGCAGCGCTTAGATCGCTGCCACTCAGAGACAGTAAACGGCTAGTCAGTAAAATAAAAGGATTAATATTATTGAAAAAATAAAAACAAATAAATGCTCGTGATCGCAGTTGAATCGGATGACGACCTGAAGGCTACTTGATGTTAGAATAACTTATTTTCTAAAAGACAAAATGTGGGAAATCGAGTAGTGTTCCTATGTACTTTGAAGTTGGGTAGACGGCCAACTTAGAGCTATCAGGTGAGAAAAATGAGTAAAAATCCGACCAACTTCACTTATTTTCTAAAGGCTGATTTTATTACATTTATATTATTACAAATACTTAAAATTGTTATTATTACAAATTATTATAAAATAATATTCAGCACTGCCAGACACTTCTTATGGGCCATAACTTCTCAGCGTGTCGCCGGGCATGCGACCAGGAGCACGCGGCACAATGAAAACCGTTATTGGTTTTATACAAATTGCGCCGGCTTTTCTTTTCCTCCAACTGCAAAATAAACTTATGATAGAATTACGGCCACTGGGCGAAAACTAGTAACATTTAATAAGTTACTTTTATGACCTATTATTATTACTTATTATTTTTATAACTAGTACAGTTGTAAGTATTAAAAACAATTACATAATATTAGAATAGGATTTACGTACTAAATGGCTTTAGCCATTAGCTCACTATAAAAGATTTTGACATTTCTTTTGAGTATTTGGTCTCTTTGAAGGTTAGGCTTAGATATTTTTTTTAATTTATTTATTTAATAGCTGTGCACGCGTTTTCGTATGCGCTGTAGATCGTTCTTTTTAATCCCACAGGAACCTATTAATTTTCCAAGATAAAAAGTATCCTACATGTTAATCCAGATAATAAACTATCTGTGTGCCAAATTTCATCCAAATCCGTTCAGCCGTTTTTGCGTGATTGAGTAACAAACATCCAAACATACAAACTTTCGCATTTATAATATTATTAGATTTTGTATTATTATTTTTCGTTTTTTTTTATTTTGCTATAGTATCTTTTGTCACTAGGTTATGTTGACAATATTATTCTTATGTCAGCTTGTGTGCTGTTTTGCAAAACAAATACATAAAAAATATACACTTGAACTTACGACGAATCGAACCCGGGACACTTGCGTCACAGGGCAAACATCTTTACGCGGTATAATATTTAGTTTATTTCTTAATTTAAATATTTTGTTGCAGGTGCAAAGATACATAGACCAAATTAACCATCTAAAAGTGGCATTGAGCGGTTTAGATTTTTTTTATGTAACGCGCACCATGATATTAACGGTAAAGTACCACTTATGATTCAACGTGAAAAACACATTAAAAAAGTAAATTTATTTACTTTTCTTTTCTTTTCAGTTATTGGGAACCATCGTGACATACGAATTAGTATTATTACAGTTTAACCGATAAATAGTTCTATCGCAACTAGGGTTGCCAGATGTCTGGCCAAATATATACACATCGACGTAATCGTTGTATATACAAGTCCGGCCCGTCCGGCTTTCGTTAGGATTTGGTCAACCCCGCAGCGGCCAGAATCACACGGACACGCATGATTCGCGATCTTACAAATTACTTTAAGAAAACAATATTTGATACATAATAAAGAGTAGAGCAAGTCTTAAAGTAATAAATGCACAAATAAAAAGAACTTTTTCTTTTCAAAGCCATTGTGTCAGGCTTTTGTGGCAAAATGTCCGGCTAAATATGAGTCTGTGTCCGGATTTTCGATTTTGAGGCCTGGCAACCCTAATCCCAACTCAACATTATTGAGTTGCGAATGTATTTATTTTCCTACTAGAATTGTTTTGTAATATTTTTTTGAAAAGCAAAGGATATTTAATTTAATAATTTATTTTATTTAATTAATAAACTTACGAAGTCATCGGTCAAGCTCTTTGGTTTAGTGGGCTTTTAAAAACACAGTATATTGAATTAAAGCAGATAACTAACTGTTGCCATCGAATATCGACACTGTTAATCGCATAGAAGCGTTCCTTAAGAGCGCCTATAAATAGAAATAGCTAATCCTAGATTTAAATTTAATCTAAGTATATAAAGTCTAAATAAGAAAATATTTACATATAAATTAGTATATTATAAATAAAAGTTATATGTAGACAGAAAACATTATACAATGAAATTTTCTCGATAGAACAAAATCACCAAGTTACCTCTCATTTGTATCGATTTTTGTTTTATTTTCAAAATGACACATATTACAAACCTAAAAAATTATCAGTAATTTCACTTCACAGATTATCTAGGCCTATGTGATTTAATTTTTCATTGGACATTATAGTTCACGAGTAATTCATATTTAATACTTTTGGCACTTGTAACATATTCCGCGAGATGCGTCTATTTTCCGTCTCATGTCATGCATGATCAAGTCACAATCGCTCCACTGAGATGGGAACACTATGTTTCTGTGCGCAAGAATGTTTATACGTAATTTTTTTAAGAACACTTGTTTGTGAGTAGATTATTATAAGTGTGTTGTGTATACACTATTTATAAATTGTTTTATGTTATTTTAACAAGATTGTGTAAATAAATGGCTAATAAAAGGTACTCTGTTGTGTGGCTAGTAAATTTTGAAAATGAAGTTTTCAAAGTTGGCTCTGGTCTGGCTATTTTAGTACAGTGGCAGGGTACATTATGTTTCGCAGTCATAACTTGGGCAGCCCGTCTGACAGCAGTGAACTCCTTCATAGAAAGTTGTATTTCGGTTAGTGAGTAAGGGATGCCAGAGCCTATTTCTCTGTGCCCTCCCAATCCCTTATCCTTCATCCCAATAAGATCGGCACCTACAGTGCCTATAGCGTAACTTGTGCAATAGGTTATGTTAGCCACATACCATCAAATGGATCGTAAGCCTGTCTGCCGACATTTACTAAATAAGTTAAAGAAACTCACGTCACACAGAGATTTAAAATTAACACGAAATATCATAAAACCAAAATAATCTTTCTGATGACCGATAAGGCTTAAATAGACCACTCTTTCTGATCTGTTCGTATTCTGAGGTCAAAATGTACGTAGAAAAACACGTTGAAATTAGTTTTTCTCATCAAGGTTAATGCGAAATCTGTCTTGTCCGAAATAGCAGCGGAGCAACATTAGACTTCATTTATTATTTTAAAAGAAATTTTCGCTCAAGGAATAAACAAATCCAAGCAATTTATCTCGGTGGGTAGGAACTGTTTTTGGTTATCTTGGTTATAAATTACTCAAGCTGCGAGGCTGTGACTCTCAAGAGTACCGCAGGCCACGTAGTTAGGGAGATGTTTTGAAAAGCTAACTTCTTTTAATTGTATTTATTTTTTTACATCTATGTCATGATCCATGCGGCGTTTGTCGACATTCGCTTTTTTCTAAATCTTTTCTGTTTCATATTAGTTTGTATTTTAACTATTTTTAAATATTTAAGTATATGACTATATAAACAAAGACTTAAAGAACTTTAAATCCAACTAATACTATAAATGCAAAAGTGAGTTTGTTTGTTAAGATTTAAGACGTCTTAACTGCTCAACCGACCATCACGAAATTTTGCATACGTATCCTTCATCCAGAATAAAAGTGCTGTTGCCGAGGGATCATCAAAAAAATTAAAATTAAAATTTCAACGCCTGACAAAAATAGATAGGGCAAACTAATTGTTTCCATTGTTCCGAAACTGGCCACTTTAATAAACAATATTTAAAAAGTATTTACAACATTTGAAAATGGAACTCTTTGGCTATAAATTCATTTTTGACCATTCATAGTAACTTTTTTTATTCATTACGGAAAATTTTAGTAGGCCTCACGTATATCTTCTATCTTCATATATCTCTTATATATAAAAATGAATCCCCATTTCTCCTGGTCACGGCATCAGTCATCACGCGTGAACGGATAGACCGATTTTAATTCGGTTTTCGCTAATGGAAAGAGGGATAAACGGGGAATGTTTTAGGGTATATAAAAATCGCACGCTGGGCGAAGCCGGGGGCGGGTCGCTAGTGAGCAATAAAGATTGGATAAATGTTTTAAAAAATCTAAGCAAAAGGTTCGGATTAATTCGTGGGCATAAGCTAATGATGATATAATATAAAGACACGAGAAAAAAAGCTATTTTACGTAATGATTATTTAATTACGAAAATTTTTATTCTATTTCAAATTGAAAACTGAAAAAAGAAAAAATGTGCCTTTTTTTTCAAAAAGCATTTATTCAGTCGGAGAGATTACACAGTAGAATGTAGAGTAATTCATAAATTTAATTTTTCTGTATTAAATAGCTAAACATTCTCGAATTTTAATTTATCAAAGCCCGATTCCGTTTAATCTGAAGTGTAAAAAATAATTACATTTTAAAAAGGTTACTTAGGGGAAACAGAGTAAATGAAGCCCTGTGCTTCCGAAATGTTTATAAAAGTTAGGTTATTATAGTTATTATAACGTTTCAGAGGTGACTTATAAGATAATTTTAAGGCGCCAGACCCACCGCCCCGCGGTCTGTGTTTTGCGGTCAAGTTCTGCGATCCGCGTTCATAGTTGCGCACATAGCGAACGGTCTAAAAATCTAGAGTTCAGTAATATATTTACCACTTTACTAGTGGTAACACGTCACACATGGACATTGTGACCTCAAGCTTTAGACCAAAAAATTACGTCAACTTTGACCGTTGCGGGCTGAATGCATTTGTGTGTAGGATTCTAGCCACTACATAGATTGATTACAGCAAACGCAGAACTCAGACCGCAGGGCGGTGGATTCGGCGCCTTAAGATAAATTTTTAAGATCTAGTGTTCGGTTGGTAAACCTGGTAGTTAGGGCTACAGAATCTCCTAAATTTTAATAACTTAGCTACGCCTCGATATATTCTCTTCTGTTATCTAAGACTATAGCCTGCTATTAAATGCTATGTATATGTGACGTACGACTTCAGCTTTAAATGTTTCGCTCGACGTCTGAACGCCAAGCACAGCATCAGCGGTCAATACATATATATTCTTCAATTATTATTTATCTTGATATTTTTCCATAAACCATACTAAAGATAAAATTCACCTCTTCAACATATCTCAGCACCGAACAACGTCTCGATCACAACAGTAGACGACAAACAGTCTCGCCTGTGGTCATATTATGTGATTTTGTACTGACGCTACACACGACGTTCACGCTCTAATGATGGTCGAAATGACTAGAGACGCAGGGCAAAAATAGACCGGCCCTCTCCCGATCCCGCTCAGCGGTCTCCTTCTGGAGAATTACTGCCTCACAGAAGGCGACCACGGCCCTCCAGCCGTCCTCACCCGCCAGCATAACCGCTCTATACTAAGATTTAAGATTGATTCGATTGTAAGTAAAAAAAAAGAGAAAATATAGTTGTCACTGAGCCTGGACCTGCCTCTGGTTTTTTCTCGATTTCCCGTCTTTCCCATAATTTTTAATCAGAAATTCTTCAGCTATCGATAACACTAGTTATAAGTTACAAGCCCGTCTGGCGGCTTAAAATATACCACAGTGAAATAACAGTTTCTGTGGTGTGTTTTGATGCGTGAGTAAGGTATGACAGAGCCAGTAAGGGAGTAAGGGAGGGAGAGTAAAGGTTGGTCCATATTATAACCTTTATCCTCATCAAAATCTGTAATAAATTTTATAACCCTCTAATTACACTTTTAATCAACTACGAGTTTCCCCGGTGTCTCTGGGCCACCAGAATTGCTACCCAGTTTGCATTTTTTAAGAATTACTAGGCACGCGCAACGCAGGTATAAATAAGAATAAGAATACTTTATTTGCAATAAACATTACCAGGCAGGTGTCAATATAATTCATAGTAAGTTTACATGTTTAACCGTTGTCGGTATGCAAAATAATGTAAAATGAAAAAATCGTCAATTAAATATGTATGTCACAAAGTTAAAGCATTAATTACTAATTTTCGTATTATGTACTAACTTAATTTGATTAATATATTACATTGATTACAAAACATACCTATTACTTAATGTCAAACAACTCATTCAAACTATGAAATTTTTTCCTACTCAGCCATTGATGTAGTTTCTAGTATTCATTGTCTTCATGTCGTTGTATTTTATTATTAATTTATTATATTACGTTATATTTATTTAATCAAAGTATGTACCATTGCTATTTATGCACTTTTGCCATCTCATTGGTAGTTCATTGATCCCTTTACTAAAAAAAACCATTCGGACGGGAATCAATGAAATCTTTGAAGGCGCTTTGGACTGCCCCATCGGAGTTGAATTTTTTCCCTTGCAAGAAGTTATCCAAATTTCGAAAAAAATGGTAATCTGTTGGAGCAAGGTCCGGGGAGTACGGTGGATGTCTTAGAGATTCCAATTGAAGCTCTTCTAATGTGGTAACTGTCTGTTGTGCAGTGTGTGGTCTAGCGTTGTCCTGAAGCAGCAGTGGCCTACGGCGATTGACCAGCCTCGGTTGTTTAACAGCTAGCTTTTCCATCATGGTTTGCAATTGCTGACAATACACATCTGCCGTAATTGTCTGGCCAGATTTAAGAAAGCTGAAGTAAACAACACCGGCACTAGTCCACCAAACACTCACAAGTAACTTTTTTTGAGTCAATTTTCGCTTGGGGCAGGATTTGGCTGGTTCGCCAGGGTTCAGCCATTCCGATGAGCGTTTCCGATCATCGTACAAGATCCACATTTCATCACTTTTTTTTTCGATTTAATATCCCTTCATTATTATGCCGGTTGACTAACGCAGCAGTCTACGCGCGTTTGTCGATTTGCTCCACTCAATTCATGAGGGACCCACCTTTCAAGCTTTTTCACCTTCCCAATTTGCTTCAAGTGGATTAAAACAGTTTTGTCACTAACACCATAGCCTGCAGCTAACTCGGACGTGGTTTGCGATGGATCCGCTTCCACAACAGCCTTAAATTCTTCATTATCAACCTTGGACTCCGGCCACCCACGGGGCTTGTTTTGCAGGTCGAAATTTCCAGAATGAAAACGTTGGAACCAAAAACACACTGTGTTTTCTTTTGCGATACCACCGCCATACACATCATTAATCCTTCGAGCCGTTTCTGCAGCACTGGTGCCACGGCGGAACTCGTACTCGTAAATAACGCGATATTTTAAGTTTTCCATTTTGTAAACTGAGTGACGCAAAGATAAAACCAAAGATGGAAAAAACATATGGATTACGGTTTTCGAAAAACAAATGCATGAGTAAATAGCTGTATAAATTTGAAATTGGAATTCCTAACCAAAGAGGAGATATTTGAGATCAAAGTGGCCAGTACGACAAAACGCCAATTTCATATGTAAGGACCTAATATATAAGCGGGTAAGCACGCGCCTATTTTCCAAATCTGTTGAACCTGCAAACAATGCCTATCAAAATGCAAGAAACTTTGATCTTATTTGGGTACTGCTCATGTGCCTGGTGGTCCTTACACGATCTAATATAATGAAGCTGAAGCTATTTTTTTGTTTGTTTGATTGAAAACGCCAAACATCTCTGGAATACCAGTCGGATTTTAAAAATTGTTTTTTCATTTAATAGCCCAGTTCTTGAGAAAGATTTAGGCTATCTAGAGTTACCGACAATTAACGAGAATTACCTACCGAAAAGGTGTGTGTGTGTGTGTGTATTTGTGCGTTTTTTCATATAAGTCGGGGAAAAAGTCTTTTGGCATATAATAGGTATGTATAAACTTTGTACTATTCGTACAAAAGCAGTACTATTTGTATGATGTGGTTTTGATGACATTAAAAAGGTTACATTTCAAAAAAGAAACAAGTTATTAAAATATTTTTCCAGCTATTTTTCATTTGTTTTTCTTTCTGTCAAAATGAGTAAAAGAAATTCGATACATTTTAAAATTTTATTACAAAAAAGGAAAAAATGCAACGCAAGCCGCATAAATGTTTGTGACGTTTACGGACCTAATCCAGTGTCAGTAAAGTAGCACAAAGTTGGTTTAAGCGTTTTCAATCCGGGAATTTTGATGTCAAAGATGCACCTCGCTATAGTCGTCCTGTTACGGATAAAATGGACGCCATTTTTGAAAAAGTGGAGCAAGATCGACATATCAGTAGTTACGACATAGCTGAAGAACTGGGAATTGACCACAAAACAGTTTTGACCCATTTGAAAAAAGCTGGGTACACAAGAAAGCTCGATATTTGGATACCACACGAAGTTACTCAAAGAAACCTTATGAATCGTGTACTCATTTGCAATTCTTTATTGAGACGTAATGAAACCGAACCGTTTTAGAAGAGATTGACAACTGGTGATGAAAAGTGGATCACGTACGACAAGTCGTGCAAACAAGTCGTAGCTAAAGTCGTAGTTAATTTTTTTCTGTCAGAAAATGCTTTAAAATTATGTACTTTTGTGTATTAAAGTTATTAGAGTGCAGAGTATATATTTTTTCTGTATTTCTTTGTATTTGAGTATATCATTTTCCTACATATCATCAAAAAGCAATTAGAACACTAGGTTCTAATTGCTGTTTAATTGCCGAAATAATGTAGAATAAAAACGAAATAAAAAATAAAATAAAAAAGCACAATCTGATTTACAGATTTTAATGATAAGAATCTCGATAAATTCAGTTTTTTTTTAATACTCGAGAGTAATATAGTTTATATATCAAAATATCATATAGGCTATGATTTAAAAAAACAGCTGCAAGCTATTATATTTTAAAGCACAACATTGATAATATTTTTTTGAGAAAATCATTTTGCATAATTTTGAATAAACTTCATATATATTGAAAATGATTAAATATAAAACACTGAACCAGTTAGCCATTTTGTTAAATTCACGTGTTTACACGTTTAAACCCGATTTGAATAAACAGTGTTTTCAACAACACCAATATTACATTATCGTGACTTTATCAACAAGTTTATAAATAATTATATCATACACTTACTGTCAAATAGACGCGACAAGTTTCAGGTTAAGCAAGCAAGAGAAACATAAAGCTGTGCACACATTGTGAAAACAGATTCGACTACAACAAATCTTTCAAAAACTAAAAACAGATAGGTGTGAATCGGTTCGAAGAATTTTTTACAATAAAACGAATGTGTCAATGTGAATGATTTTATAATAAGCTTTCTGGGATAATAGAGACCTATCTATAAAGAAATTTAAATGAGGATTTTAATTATTTAAATCTCAATTGTGTTGCAAATTTTATTATATATGGAAACTCTAATTTTTTAAATGATCATGAAAGGGGTTTATGACGTTCAGAGCTCAATCACAATTGTGTATAGATTTAAGTTTTTTACACCTACTTGTATTTTCTTCTATGATATTCCATTTAATTTAAAAAAAATGAAGAGATTAGTACCCCTCACCTTAGCTAGCTGACGTTTAAAAAGTGTTTTTTTAACCTGTTATATAATACCACTGCAAGTTGTTCCATTGATACAATATACATACAACTGTTCCCAAAACATGCATAGCCTTGATTACAAATTCATGTTTACAGTTGTCATTATCAAACAAGATAATTTATTTGTTATGGGTATATCTGGGAAAGTACATCTTTTTAATAATACAATCTAGGCGTAAGCCTAACGGACAATTTTTGATTATTAATCAATTTAGTCACGATTCTTGTCTCTATTAAGGGGAAGACACTTTGTTATTGTGTTCTATGTACGAGTATATAAACTAAAGTATATATTAACTAAAAAGCGTTACGTTATCTGTCACTTTGACATTTGTGCGAGAGCTGACGCATGTATTTACGTTTCCTAATTTTATTCTCTGGGCTTATAAAAGTAAACGTCGAAATCTTGTACGAAAAGTATAGTCCTCGTTGAGGAACGCAACGATAGCGCTTTATAACCTGTCGGCGCGGCGCAGCGACCATAATTATAAACTTATAAAACTTAGTGACATCTGTGTATACCGAACGTAACTAACGTAACTTTTGTTGGAACACGTGACATCTGAGTTTGCAGAATATTGTTCATCTAAGATGACTTCCAAAAGAGCTGAACTTGTCCGATAAAACCGTTAAACTTTCCAAAAGTCGTCAATGATTCCCTTAATGAGTCACAGGTTTACTGTCGCAGGTAATTTCACAAAGGTCCGAAAAGTCGCTTTCGAATCGCAGGCTACAGCTCAACTGTGTCTCGCCCTCCACTCTCTCCTATTTATATTTGCCGCCAAACGTCCCGATCTATCTCTAAGTCACTAGAAGTAAACAACTATTGTAAACACGGAATTGTTTTTCTACTCCGTCATTGTAAACAAGTCCATTGAAAGTTCGGGAATGCTCTTTCTGTTGAATATAAACTCTACGTTGTGAACATAAGGACCAATTTCCTTTGACACTAACCGGGAAGTGGCGTGACTACTATCAATAGTGGGGAGCCTTCGAGATTTTTCAACCGGCGCGAGCGCTTTACTAGAATGTTCCATGGGTAGTCGTAACAATATAATTAAATAATATAAAGTAATTAGGTATCCAGTTATCTATTGACACGCGGAAGATATACGTTTAAAGGAATAAACTTCAATTGTGCGTCGGAACTGATACAAACTATTTTTTCCAACATCTTCTAAAAATTAAAAATTTGTTCCATTTAGGTACTTATGTATATGTTTATATTACACATGGGAACATAAAACTTTTCCCCCCTACCGTCGCCTATAACACAAGCAACGCCAAAGCTGCTGCAAGTGCGCTACCGACTACAGTAGGATTAAGGGTAAGGGATCAGGAGGGGATAGGGAAATGGGCTCTGGCATCCCTTACTCACTCACCGAAACACAACAGCACACATGCTGTTATTTCTCGGTGTTCTTCTGTAAGGGGGTGGTTACTGCCGCCAGACGGGCTGCCCAAATGACTGCGAAACACAGTGTGCCCTGCCACTACTTCACTTTCTTACTTCTAAACCAGTAACAGATTTTGAAACCCTATTTTATAAAGGAAAAGGCGATAAAAGAAGAAGGTTTGTGTGTAAAATTGCATATGTGCGAAGCAGGGGGTGGTCGCTAGTATTTCAACGATAATATTCTGAATAGAATGTAGAGGCAACGATCAATTGAGGGTTAATTTATTTTTAAGTATAGGTAAGTATAGTTTTAAGTAGTCAGTTATTACCTACATTAACCATCAATGAATGGTTGTCTGTTGATGGATTAAAACGCGTCCCCAAAGAAAAACTATTTGTATATTTATTCCACTGTGAAGATTTTGTGCATTGACTTCTGAGTTCCTTTTTTTTAATAAATTAATGCCTACAGATATTTAAAATAAATCAAAAGTAGGATTTCGTTATTCAATCCCCGTTTTTAACCAAATGTTGGTTAAAAACCAAAACCAACCAACATTTGGTTAATTTTCAAAAGATATACTTTCTAAAACCGTATATGACATTACTGTTGTAGTCAACGTTGGGTTGGAAAATGCGGACTGGAGTTTTCAAAGTGACTTAAGTCCTTTTGATTTAAAAGCTTTTTAGTCTCTACCTGTCAGCTTTCAGACTATAATCGCTAGCCTTTTAGCTGCCAGTTATAAAGGTGTCAAGTGTTTCTTTTTTTAAATAAAAATTCAAATAGACACTGAAATAAAATGAAAATCACTTCTTATTCTTCTCTAAACCTGTCCCAGATGAAAAACTTTAAAATTTTTAGAAACGTTGTCATATGAAGAGGTCTTGCGAGTCATAACAATGATTTTTGTGAAACCCAACCTGGAGAGAAGATTGGAATTGACGAAAAGAGGAACCAGTGGGTTGCATTCGGTCATTCGCTATACTCTATTATGCAGTCGTGTTTTTGGTCTACTTCCGATTGCTGGTGTCACTAGACAATTGAGCGATGAACTGAGGTGAGTTATTTTTTATTTAAATTAAAAAATGTTATGAGAGATAATCAATTTAAAGATTTCAGGCGTTAAAGAACAGCATTATATATATTTTTTGTTAGTGAGAAAATATGGCGACCATCCACAACTAAAATATTTTTAATCTTAACTTATACATGTGAAAGTGAGATTTTCACGCCTTGACTACTCGACCTATCGTCATGAAATTTTCCATACACGTTGTAAAGGATACAAAAAAGGACATAGAGTACGTATCATCCACAAAAAAATACTGTCCCAAGGGATCGTCTAAAAATTTTAATTTCAAATTTAAAGACTGATGAAAATATATCAGCAATGTTTTAAGTTAATTTTAAGTTTTAAGTTAATAAAGGAGAGCGAACGAATAATTTCAAGGGCGATATATATATTTTTCTTATTATGTTTGCTGTACTGATTGAGAGAAATCAAATGTTTGTGATAGCTTGTCAGTGTGATAGTCAAACAAAAATATTATTTCGGTTTTGTGATTATTTCTGAATTGTGCATTTGGTTATTTGCGTCTTAAATTGAATTTTTTTAAAAATTATTAATGAAATAAACGGGCTCAGCACTCCTCCTAAATTATACTTACTTTTATCCTACTGTATAGACCTACAACTTATTGTTTATACTTTTATCTGGATTGCGACCACAACACAACTAAAGTCTTTACGAGCTGCCTAGAATGGCGGTCGTCAAGTGTCAGAGAATTCTCAATTTTCTTTTCAAGATTTGCTTGAAACTAACAAAATCCCTGATTTTTTTGTGCAAAGACTCGTCAGACGGGCTGTCCAAATGACTGCGAAACGCAATGTGCCCTACCACTTCTTGCCAGAACCATACCAGAGCTTTGAAAAGTTCATTTCATTTCATTTCATTTCCAAAGTTTCCACAATCTGAGTTGTGATACGCTAACATAGTAGAAAAATACCTGTTTAAGAATAAGCTTTAATGAATATCAATTAATAGCGAATTTGGAATCAATAAATTGAATCGACATGAACGTGTAAAACATTTTTTTTTTGGAATCATTTAATGACAAACATTGTACATTTTCGTTTGATTCTAAACATTGCAAAAAATTGTATATTGACTTAGTAATTAAATTATAATATGATTAATTATTATAATATATATAATTATTATAATATATATAATAATATATATCAGTACCATAATGAAAAATTAAAACTTGTACATCCAACTAACAAACACACTAGACAGGCTGATACTGTAAGATACCTTACTCCTAAGTATGTAAATTTGTATGGCAGAAATCATTTAGAATATATAGTACCTAAATTAATTAACAGTTTGGCGATAGAACTTAAAAATGAATTAAATGAAAATAATATTAAATATAAACTTCGAAAATACTTTTTAGAACAATTATTGAAGTAACATGTACTTATATTTTAATTGTTCGGTAGGTACATAGACAAACTTAGTGTAGTTTATAATGTACCGTATACCTGGTTTCCTGTTTATGTATATTTTTTAGTAAATAATAAATGAAAAAAAAAATGAAAAAATTAAATTATATAATCAATAAAAAGATACCTAATAGCTTAAATTAAGCTTTTTTTTATTTTGGGACTTTTACCTCACAAAGGCATGAGTCCCAATAATTTAAGTTGTAAATAATTTAACTCTCCTGTGATCTGTTCCCTGGTGGGAGGTATGCATGAGTTTCTTTATCCGTTATAAAGAACAAAAGAGAAAAAAAAGAGCGTCGGTGGTAGAGTGAGACATACGCGGCGTTTCATGTCGAGAGGTCCGATTTCGATCCCCGGTTATGTCATGTACCAATAGGTTTTTTCTAAAAAGTTAAGTGCATTTACTGACTGCTCTCAAACAATGAAAGAAAAGGAATCCTTCATAGTCCAAAGAAGAAATTCTAAGCTGCATGTAAAGCCCACCAACCCGCACTGGGCCAACGTGGTGGACCATATCCCATACGTCCTTGTTGAGAGGGTAGGCCCTTGCAGTGAGGATATATAATAGGCTATTGATGATGATAATAAAAAACAACATGTCACATGCACTATGTAGGATTACTTAAATAAATTAATAAATAAAAATCCGCCAGGAACATGATATAATAAAATCTTTTTTTTTTAGATTTACGTTCTGGTCACCATACACATTTATCTATTTCATCAGTTTATCTGGTCAATTGTTAATGGCTTTTTCGTGTTTCCGTTGGCTGATCACATATGGGATCTCCTTAACTAACTTCAGTAAGTATCGCCAGCGTTAATATTAAAACTTATTCCCATTTTGATTTGAAATTATAAAAAAATGTATTATTTTTGTATTTCTTTTACAGCAAATTTCTTCTTTTATACTTCTAGTCTATTATCGAGTACGATTCTAGCGTACATAGCTAGGTCATGGCCCAGGTTAATCAAAGAAGTGGAAGCTATAGAAAAGGATCTACCGCCATTTACAAGAAATGTTAAAAGATATTGTAATATTACAACTTTTTTTGTTTTGTTTTCGGCTTTAGGTATGTTGAAAAAGTATTTTAATGCACTGAAACAATAATTTAATTATCCCATTTTAGTAATCCAATCAGCAGACAAGTGGAACTCCTATCACTGCAAAAGTCGAGGCGGAGCGTTCGCTCGCGTCGTCGCCCAGGCGCTATTTCTTGCATAATTACTTGCAATACTGCTGTAAATTATATGGCTTTCTTTCGATTTTTTATAAATTTCCAACCATTTTTTCTCTTGTCTATTTCGGTTAATATAATCCTACGTATACACGACGACGTGGGGCGCACTAAAAGTTTCCGGAATGAATAAGAAAAAGTTACTATGAATAGTCAAAAATGTTGTTATTTCTCAAAATAGTCTCCATTAGCGTATACACACCTTTACATACGAATAAACTAATTTTGAAAACATTTATGCCACTACTCCGCAGTGACCTCGGAAACAATATTTTCGTACTCTTCAACAGCCCCTTCTGGTGATGAAAAAAGTTTAGCGTAACTGGTTCTTAATTTTTGGAGACAAAAAAAAGTTCCAAGGTGCCAGGTCGTATTTGTATGCAGGATGTCTTATAGATATACGTTTTTCATCTTCAAAAATTCGTTTTTCTGTCTGGTCGTGAGAACTGGCATTATCGTGGTGCAATATGATACGGCGTTTACGGTTATTTTTACGGAGAATAACTTCCGGCAATCAAATGGTTGTGTACCAATCATTATTCACATTATTCATTATACGCTCGATTGCTACTTTGTTTTGAGATTGTATCAATAAATCCATGCTTTGTCACCTGTTACTATGTCCCACACCAAATTTGACGCCCCTTCATTGAATCTGGTAAGCATGGCATTGCGCCAAGAGACGCAGTCCGTTTTTTGAGCCTCAGGGATCTACTGAGAGCACAGCTTTTTCACACCCAAATGTTTGTGCAGGATTGACTGTATTTGACTCATGCCTTTGCCTAAATGTGCCCTAATCTCATGGTAGGTCACGCGCCTGTCTGTTTCGATCATACGGCGTACAACATGGATGTTTTTGTTGTTCACAACGGTGGACGGGCGACCATCACGAAATTCGTCACAACACGACCGCGTTTGATTTTTGCAAACCAGAAATAGTCGTTTTACAAAGTGCTTTATAGCCGAAAGCAATTTGAAGCCTAGTGAAGCTCTGCAGTTTGCAGAGCTATTAAATTACTCTTAAAATCCCAAAAAATCATACTACGAAAATTTTCACGAGTGACTCCACCGTGATGTAAACACACAATAAGACAAGCGACAGTCAAACTGTATTCTACAACCAAATAGTTCCATTTTCAAATGTTGTAAATACTTTTTAAATATGGTTTTTTTTTAGTGGCCAGTTCTGGAAACATATAGTGTATCCTATGTGTAATCATATGAACATGGATTCATTCACCCGGACAAATTCAATATAACATATTTTTTTAATTTCTTGTATTAATGCGTCACGAATGTAAAAATGGCGGCAAGTTGCCCTAGAGACGAGTAGGACGCGCGTCGTGCGCCCCTCAACTTATGCAGTGAGCGGGGGGTATCGCTCTCGTAAAATCTTGTATTTTAAATTCAAATAATTTTACTTCATAGTAAAATTCTTGAAGTGTTAGTGTTAACATTAAAATAGTATTGTTAATATTTTAATTTTATTTTGAGATTATTATTATTAAAAATTACTCACTCTCACTGAAATCTGAGGGGCACATAGTTTCCTCATAATCGTAAAAAAGTTGCTAGTATATGCCACAGCAATCTTTGTCGAGGCGCTAAAGCACTAAGCAACCGCAACAGGACCCTGAAGGCATTCTTATATTAAACACAAAAATCGTCTAGCTAGTATAAATTGACTCAAAAGCTACAAGTGTAGAGAGATTGTAGAGAGAGACATTATTTTTGTACAGCTTAAAGGAATATTTGAAAATTAAATGTTAACAGTTTTTAATATTAATGAACGCATGAAATTTTGATGACAAAATTTAAATCACTCCGAGTATCTACTAATTAAAGAAATATTTTAAAATGCGACAGATTTGTCTTGATGTAAATGATTTATTTCAATATAATATAATTTAAAAATTTAATTAATTTACCTATTTAATCTGTGCCAATTTTAGATTCCTTAAATAAATTAATTTTACTTATTTACTGGTTCAGTAGACCGTACAAACCTTCCGGCCAGCAACTTACGTTTTTTTAAATTTATCTTTGAAATCTTCAGGGACTTCAAGTATTTGTATTTATGTAAAATCTTCTATGTTCATTATTTTAATTTGTGCTTTCCAGTCGAACACTCTTTCTCCCTGTTCTACGGCTTGTCTATGGCGTCCTCTTGTATGGAAGACGATATTTTTAAGACATTCTTCCTCCAGTACATGCCATGGTTATTTGACTTCACGTCTTACAGCTTATGGAAGGGCGTCTTTGCTGAGGTATGTAACAATATGTACGACAGTCTTCTATGTCTTTGCAGTCAAAAATAGTCACAGGAAATAGTCTACAAAATATTGCTATTTTCTTATTATGTGAGCCGACACGGCTCATTTACGATTTTATTATATTACTAGCTAAGCCAGCAACTTCGTACGCGTGGTATTCGGTATAACGCGTAACTTTTTTTGTTTGTAAACCGATTGGAATGAAACAAACACTGTATGTTACGGGAAACTCGCTACAATAAATCTCTGGAAACCACATTCAGATCTTTTTTTTTTTAGATTAGCGTCCACAAACGCACAGACAAACAGACGGAAATTCTAAGAACTATTACTTTGACCTCGTTAACATAAGTACAAAGTGTACAAATTGTTTTTTTGAAAAAAATATTTAAAGTACAGACACGGCTCGTTTACCATTTTATTATATGTATTATATATAGATTATGTATAGAAGATTTACCTAATTAAATCCACATATAACATATTATTAATTACTAAAGTCGTTGAATTCCTGTGAAATCTTTTATTTTGTCACTAATTCTAGCCTAACTAATATTGGGAACTTACTTTTTTATTTCCTTTTTTTTTCAGCTCTTTAATATCCAGTCCACGTTCATGTGGAGTTACAACGATCTCCTCATAATGGTTATAAGCATTTACTTGACGGAACATTTCATTTTGCATGCTCAATTATTGAAAAAATCTTTAGATCTGGTATGTATGCAATGCATTGTTTTTGTCAAATTATTGATTTATTTAAAATTAATACTTATTTTATTTTTTCTATCAAAATACTATTGCATTTATTAATAAAACTCGCTTTAGAGATATATTATCTCCATATGATGTTTGTACCTAATAGCAGTTGGTTTTATGATTAGGTACTGTAAAATAATTTACATTGTTAAAATAATAATATTTTTCATATGATGAAAATAAATGCGAAAGTATTGACGAAGGGCATATTCTATAGAAACTTATACAATATGGGCTAAAAGATAGGCAGTAAATAAATTCCTGTAGGATCGGCATCCCTATTGAGAAAAATTTACTTTAGCAAAGTACCTTTTTGGCTCGGTTAAATGCAGATTATTTAAAATTAACTAAAACTAGTTTAAAAATATATAAGCAACGTTGGTTATAAAATAACACGTTAACATTTTTATGGATACTTGGTTATTTTTAACATTGCACTTAATAATTTTTAAATAAAATTCTGAACCAATTAAGATTTGTTTAAATTTTAATACTTCATATTGTTAAGTCTAACCAAGTTATGTATGTAATTTTAAATATTTAAACGTATGTTTTTTTTTTTTTTTTTTTTATTTATTTTATGAGCCAAGGGCCCTTAATACAGTTTACATGTGCCACAATGCAGATTATACTTACAAAGGTTTTTAATTACAATAACGGTAAATATTCTAGATACATGTATATACTGTTAAGTTATAGTGAAATAGATAAACATACAATTAAATAGCAAGATCACATTTTCTGAGAAATGCATAAATGCGTAAGCAGGCCGGAATATTTGGCCTTGTCAAAAACATCTCCGCACACATTGGATTACAAAAACCAAGGCGCTCAAGATCCGCGATGAGTTCGACCCTCTGAATGTTATAAAAAGGACATTGCCATAGGACGTGATTGAGGTCCTGATCTCCTAAGTGACAGGCACAAGATGAGTCCTCAATAATATTGACTCTCGCAAGGGAGGCCGCCAGGTTGTAATGATTCGCCCTACACCGATTGATAGTGACAACAAATTCCCTCCTAAGACCCTTCCCAGAGAACCACGGGATTCGGCTCCCCGAGTAATAATTGTAAAAGTAATATACGCCCTTAACCAGACCCTCCTTCTGTAGAGCGAGAGTTGAGTCTGCCCAGGCCCGTCTGTTAAATTCTTCGTAAAGATCCGTAAAAGGAACTCCCGTGATAGTAGCGGCATCCATACTGGCAGCCTCCTTCGCAAGAGCGTCGGCCTCCTCGTTTCCCCGGATTCCAACATGTGAAGGCACCCAGAGAAATAGTACACGATTGGCGCCAGGATCACGATCAATAAATTCAAGATATTTCCGCCTGATGTCAAAGATAAAACAGTTGCTCCTAACGCCGAGTTTAGTCGACGTAAGGGACTGGAGTGCGCTTCGAGAATCCGAAAAAACATAGAAGCTGCCACCCTCGGACGATAAAATGACGTCCATCGCCTCGTTAAGGGCAGCACACTCGGCCGTGAAGACCGATGCTGTCTTTGGAAGCCCTCCTTTAGAGCGAACGCCGCGCTCCTCACAGAATATAGAAAATCCGACGAGGTTCGAGTCTTTACTCTTACTGCCGTCGGTGTAGACGGCACAAGAACCGCTGTTCCTTATATATTCATCTAGCGGCAGATTAGGTGAGGGGATATCCCTAAGTCCGATGCCAAAGTCCAAATCAACGGGAACCGGGAAATAAGCGGCGCGAAAGCCGTGCAAAAAAATACCAAAACGGGGACCTCTGATAATCGCACTTTCTAACTCTCCGCAGGTAGCTAGACTCCGGCACAGCACACCAGACCAGCTGGGAAACCCTTTTTTCCTCCTTTCGAGAGCCCGTAAATACTGCTCAGCACTTGTACAAGTAGTCGAATTGATATTGGAAAGTACCTTGGCTAGGTAGCAGTAGCACAGATAAGAAGCTCGTTCCCTGATAGAGGTAAGCCCTGCCTCCGCGACCAAGATGTTGGTAGGCGTACTGATACGATAGCCAAGGGCTGCCCTTACAGCTGCATACTGTATCCGTTCAATCTTAACCAATAACCCACTGCGCTGTGGAAGATAAATGAAACTGCCATAATCAAGAATAGATCGCACATAACTTTTGTACAAAATTAAAAGGGTATCTGGATCTGAACCCCACCAAGTACCGCACAAAAACCTGATTACACCGATAGCCTTAAAACATCTCTTACGCACCACGTCAACTTGCTTACCGAAATCCAGTCTGTAGTCAAAGACTATCCCAAGAAATTTGGTCGACTCGCTGGATTTAATGACTTGGTCACGGACCTTTATTTCTGCGTTGCCTGGCTTAACCCCTTGTCTGTTGAAATATATAAAGATAGTCTTGGTGGGGGATAGATCCAGATCAATATCGCGAAGCTTAGCGTCAATGCTAGCGACAGCTCCCTCCAGAGTACGTTTGCCCCACTTTACGCTTTTACATTTGACGTACACGGCGATGTCGTCAGCATACTGAGATACTTCAACGTAGCCACCAATGTGATTGGTGATACCAGACACGTATATCAGGTAAAGCAGAGGGCTCAATACACCTCCCTGAGGTACACCCCTATATACCCTCCTCGACTCACCGTCTAAGCAGTCCGCGTAGATCGATCTATCGAACGTGATGAATTGAACAAAACTTAAAACACTACCCGGACAACCGATATCCCGAAGTTTAGTGAGTAGAATGTCGATATTGACTCCGTCAAATGCACCGCTCACATCAAGAAAGGCAGCCATAACACCACCCCTCTCCAGGAAAGCCTCCTTAACCTTGAGAGTCAGACCAGCCAAATTATCGGCACACGACTGCCCTTTCCTGAAGCCATGTTGACCTCTGGGAATTACGTTGTTTGTCTCCACAAAGTACTCGAGCCTGTTTTTAATCAAGGTCTCAAAGAGCTTTCCCAGACAAGAAGTGAGTGCAATGGGCCGGAAACCGGAACCCCCCGGCTTCCCAATCAAGTGGACAAATGAGCGCTTCCAGCTGTCGGGGTAAACACGGTGACTGTGCATGCCGTTGAAGATGTCCAAAAGAAGAAGTCTATATTTAAAGGGGAGCTTTTTAATAATTTCATAATCAATGCCATCCATACCGGTTGCAGACTTCGTCCTCTTGGGATCAAGGGCAGCATTGAACTCGTGGATGCTAAAGTGAACATCAAAAAAATCATTTGGCTCATGATCGGGAAGGTCGGGGGTAACCCTTCTCTCCCCGGGGGGAGCAATTCTATCTATGGTCGCCCTGGCCCCTTCAGACCTCGAGCCACCCGCAGAGCCAACAGAGGGAGCCTTTGTAAATTTATTATTAAGGACGCGGCAGGTTCTCCAAACATATGACGGATCAGTCTGAAAACTGAGACTGCCCGCAAATGCTCTAAAACACTCCCTCTTCTTAGCCCTGAAAGTCCTCTTGGCCAAAGCGCAAGCCCTCTTGTATGTTAAAAGGTGCTCAAGAGAACCAGACTCCACCCATGCCTTATAAGCGATACCACGATGCCTTTTAACCTCGTCGCAGTCAGCATCCCACCACCGAACCGGGTTCCTAACGCCTCGACGATTCGAGAAAGAAGGCCTTCTAGGAGTGCTGTCCCTTACAGCCGAGGTTACAATGTTCGTAAAAAAATCGTACTTTTTAATGGGAGTGTAATTGTCAAACTCAGTATTGGTAAAGAAGTCAGAGTACGAGCTTTCCAGGAGAAGGTCAAACTTAAACCAATCCGTGCGGACTGATTTAAGCTTGAAGGACTCACGAGAATAATAGTTCTTGCTGACGTCAATACTCACAAAAATAGGACAGTGATCAGAGCCCCAGGTCTCGTCGCAAACCTCAACATCAACTAAGCCGGAAAAACCACCAGACGATAGGACCAAATCAATATTGGACCAGTATGAAGTATGAACGTCAACGCGCGTGTAGGTATCCGTGTTATGTAAAAATAATCCGCACGCGTCAATGCATCGTTCTAACCGCTCACCGTTCCTGTCGGTCCTCCTACAATTCCACACGACATTGTGGGCATTAAAGTCACCCATAAAAATACAATTTTCTCGGCCCGCACCACGAAACATTACATTCCACTGCTCTTGGGATAGGACGAGACCTGGCGTCCTGTAACACGCAAAAAGATCAAAACTCGGTGTCATGTTGGTAATGCGTAAGCCACAAAGTTCAACCGAAGGATCGGGGGTCGCAATGTCCTCGATCACACTAAATGTGATTGTGTCGCGCACAAAAATAATTATACCTCCTCCCCTACGGCCGCTACTTCTGTCCTGTCTAAGAACTTTGAAACCAGGTAGATGAGGGTGATGGGGGTGACAAGGATCATCATGCTTCGCATTGAGCCAGGACTCCACGCACACGATGATGTCGAAAAGATGACACCGACTCTCGACCTCCTTATCACTAGTATTATAACTGCACGGGTTCCAGTAAAGAATGTTTAGTTTATAATTTTCGTAATTTGTATGCCCACTATAGGGCTCCATTTTTAATTATTTGTTGATAAAAAATTCTCCACCCTCAAATTGTCATCATCCGACTCTTCAGTACCCGAAGGTTAAACGTATGTTAAAAAACATATGTTAAAAAAGTTAAAACATATGTTTTAACATATGTTTAAAAAGGGTATCCCTGTTACCACCTACAACGTAACCGGTTACAAATAGCCATTGATATTTTGTTGTTATTAAATATGTTCGATTGTAAATTTTACCATGATACTGCTAATCTTTACAAACAGCTTATAGTAAATATTAACCAAGTAAAATCATTTAGCAAAGCTAAATGGGTTACCATTAGACAAGTAAAAAGAAGTTTAGACTTGTCTGATCCTCTCGCCTTTCCTTGCACTCTTTTTTCCAGGCAGCGAATCATTTCGTCCAAATCTTTTTAACGTAGCAGTCATTTTTGTGTATCGTATTTTAATAAACTCGTAGGTATTTAAGTGTTTGTGAATTCAATTATATAATATATATATATTTAAAGGTGAGTGAAAAACCTACATTTTATATATATTTATTCATAAATGCAATTTTATATTTTATTCATTTTATAAACAATTTTGAATTTATTGAAATATTAATTTATAAGAAATAAGAATTTATAAGACCTATAGATACCTAGGTATATCATTGAGGTAATATATAAACTAACGCACGTATAACCACCTGTTTAGTTACCTAGATAGGTATTATGCGTTATTAGATTAGATAATAAGTGGCAATACCCATAATAATATGTATTAAATGCTTAATTTAAATATATTTTTATATACCTACCCACTTAAATATTGGGTTGGAGAGTTTTTTTTAATTCTCCCCTTTTTATGATTCCATCTGGGGCCAAGGGAACTTTTGTCATATTAAATTTTTTGAGAAACCAGCCCCCTCCCCGCTACTCATCATAACTCTGTCTAAGCGTCCTACGATAAACGTCACAAGACCGCGTTTGTATGGTCGCCCCCGACACGTAGCGTCAACAAAAAATTTAAAAAAAACGAATACTAGAACCTTCCTCGAGAACCACTTTATCCATTGGTGAAAACAGCATGAAAATCGGTGCAGTAGTTTTTGAGTTTATCGCGACATACAGACATACAGACGCGGCGGAGGACTTTGTTTTATAATATGTAGTGATATGTAATTCAACCGTAACCGGGAACCAGGGAGTGTACAAGTTAATTGTCCTAACTGTTCTCCCCCTAGACCTCGACTAAAAAATTTTATAAATATGATCACCCCTTTATTTTTCAGGATTTAAAGCTGTTGCTTTTAAATAGTAGCCTCGAAGGCAAAGGACTTTTAAATTTAGATGAGACCAAGCCATTGGACAACAGGGCAAGACAACTGCTAGTGCAAATTATCGGTAAAAACGTACTTAGAAAAAACCCCTGATGATATAATTAGAACAACCACTTATGCAAATTGGGCACGTGAAATTTGTCAGGTGTTTCCCCAGGAAAAATCCACCGTGTATCACTTGTAATTGTTAAATTAAGTTGCTCTAAAATATATAAAGACTTCACTATTATTATTAATAAAATAATAGACTTCACTATTATTATTAATAAAATAGTAGTATTAAAATATGTTTGATTTAATTTATGTTTAATTTTAAAATTGTTAAATTAAGTTGCTCTAAAATATATAAAGATGTTTCACTATTATTATTAATAATTCACTATAACTAAGAGAAAATATGTTTGCTTTATTTTATGTTTTATTTTAAAATTGTTAAGTAGGAATAATTGGCATATTGACCTATAAGACCACAATAGGCATATTTTTTAAATATTTTAATGTTTTTTTTTTTGTAATTGGTTGTTTACCTGTAGCACTACCATGAGTTTATAATGACCGCACTCGCTAGCGAGAGCGTAAAACATTTGTATGGAAAAATGTACAGCGCCTCTAGCGGTCACTCAAAGAACTAAATTCGGTAGTATGAGTTGCACAACTTGCACAAGTAAAATAACTATCGAAAACGTAGTCGCTAGCGACTAACGAGTTGTAGTATTTTCTATACAAACTCGGTACCATGAGTCACAAATTCGACAGACGCTCTCGAGAAATACCGTAACTATAGCGGTTACATATGAGTTGTGGGTTTCCGGGATGATGTGATGGCCCAGGTCTGTTGGAAATTCTTCCAAACGTTTCGTCAACAACTGCGGTTGACATCCTCAGTGGTGTAGTCCAAGTTAGAAGAAAAAGTACATCACATCACTGCACTTCACTTCTGCACTTTTCGACTTCTCGAGCGAGACTGATTTGTCGACTGGAATGTGTCTATATTTAAACTTAAATTTATATCCCCACCCCGTGGTTGAATTGGTGGGGTGTGGTCACTAGGAGAGGGGTTATAATGCCCTCTCTTTCTTTCGTTATTATTATTATTCCTGCGTAGTGCCGGATACCAAATGTTGTGTAGCCTTAGATTTTCCTCCTTCCTGTTGAAATTATTTGGATGCTTGAAAATTTCAATGGCTTCCCGATTAAGGCGTGAGTGATAGTGTACCTCGGATGACAGAACTAATGTGTTTTTGAAAAGGATTTTATGATTGCCTTCAGAAAAGGCGTGTTCAGCTACTGCCGATTTTTCGGTCTCTCCTCTGCGACAGTTGCCCTTGTGTTCTTTAATTCGGGTGTTAATGCTGCGTTTTGTGGTGCCGATGTATACTGCGCCACATTCACAAGGTATTTTATATACCCCTGTCGCGGATAACGGATCCCTTGGGTCTTTAACTGAACCGAGCAGGTTTCTGATTTGGCTCGTGGGCTTATATATGGCCTTGATGTTTCTGCTCTGTAACATTTTTCCTATGCGATCCGTTACTCCTTTAATATATGGGAGGAATGCTCTGCCTTTATCTGGGTTTTTGTCTTCGGTATTAGTCCTGTTTCTCCTCGGTTTTATCGCTCGCTTAATTTCAGTGGGTGTGTATCCGTTGCACCGTAGAGTATGGCTTAAATGTTCCAGCTCTTTTTGTATCTGTGTTGGTTCGCAGACTCGTTTGGCTCTATCAACCAGCGTCTTAATCATAGCTCTTTTTTGTTGAGGGTGATGGTTGGAGTTTTTGTGTAAGTACCTATCTGTGTGGGTGGGCTTCCGGTAGACTTTATGTCCCAGGCTACCATCCTCGTTTTTAGAGACCAACACGTCCAGAAATGGGAGTGTGCCATTTTTCTCTGTTTCCATAGTGAATTGTATTCTTGGGTGGATGCTATTGATATGTTTAAGAAACATATTCAGTGCTTCCTGTCCGTGGCTCCATATTACAAATGTATCGTCTACGTATCGAAACCAGCATGAAGGTTTCTGAAATGCTGTTTCTAGAGCAAGTTTTTCAAACGATTCCATGTAGAAGTTGGCCACGACAGGGCTGAGCGGACTCCCCATTGCCACACCATCTACTTGTTCGTAGAATTTATTATTCACTTGGAAATAGGTGGTGTTCAGAACATGTTTGTATAATGACACTATGTCTTCCGGAAAGGTTAGGCTTAGCTTTTCAACTGTCTCTTTCACCGGGACCATTGTAAAAAGGGAAACGACGTCAAAGCTCACTAGAATATCTGTTGGTTTTATTGTCATGTTTTCGATCTTTTCTACGAAATGCGCCGAGTCTCTGATATGTGATGATGTCTTCCCGACAAAAGATAGCAGTTGTTTGGACAAGTACTTGGCTAAGTTGTAGGTTGGTGCCCTAATAGCACTAACAATGGGTCGTAATGGTACTCCTGGCTTGTGTATTTTTGGTAGACCATAAAATCTTGGTGGAAGGGCTTCGCTGTTTATGCATTGCCGTTTGTCCTCATCAGGTATGGATGATGCTTTTATCAGTTGGTTCGTTTTTCGAACTATAACGGATGTCGGGTCTCAGGATAGTTTCTTGTATGTTGATGGATCTAAAAGGTCGTCTATTTTCTTTTGGTAATCCTTCCTGTTGAGTATCGTGGTTGCATTACCCTTGTCTGCAGGTAGAATGACTATGTCTTTGTTGTTATTTAAATTTCTTAGAGCCCTTCGCTCTCTGGCGTTGATATTGTCTTTTGGGGGTCTTGCTTTCTGGAGTATTCGTGATGCTTCCCGGCGTATCTCCTCCGCCTCTTCTGATAGTAAAATTCGAATTGCCGCCTCGATGTTCGCAATGATATCCTCCCGAGGTATATTGATTGGAGTAATAGCAAAGTTCCCTCCTTTCGGATATATGACCGCATTAACACCCGAATTAAAGAACACAAGGGCAACTGTCGCAGAGGAGAGACCGAAAAATCGGCAGTAGCTGAACACGCCTTTTCTGAAGGCAATCATAAAATCCTTTTCAAAAACACATTAGTTCTGTCATCCGAGGTACACTATCACTCACGCCTTAATCGGGAAGCCATTGAAATTTTCAAGCATCCAAATAATTTCAACAGGAAGGAGGAAAATCTAAGGCTACACAACATTTGGTATCCGGCACTACGCAGGAATAATAATAATAATAACGAAAGAAAGAGAGGGCATTATAACCCCTCTCCTAGTGACCACACCCCACCAATTCAACCACGGGGTGGGGATATAAATTTAAGTTTAAATATAGACACATTCCAGACGACAAATCAGTCTCGCTCGAGAAGTCGAAAAGTGCAGAAGTGAAGTGCAGTGATGTGATGTACTTTTTCTTCTAACTTGGACTACACCACTGAGGATGTCAACCGCAGTTGTTGACGAAACGTTTTTAAGAATTTCCAACAGACCTGGGCCATCATCCCGGAAACCCACAACTCATATGGATACCGGCCGAGAAAACCTACATTCTACTATTATAGCGGTTACGTCGCTCACTAGCATAATGAAGCGTGAAAAGTCGTGAATTCTCGTTATTATCGTTGAAGTGCCTACTTATTTATATTTTAAATAATGCCTTATTTATTAAATAGAATATATTTTGATGTGGTAGTTGCAGAAACGACCGAATTAGAGAGTATACACGAAAGATGTTTTTTCAAAAGAAGTTTCAGTGCATCTAATTTTTATATGGTAGATAGGTTTTGCCTACTTAATTAGCTAAAATTTGTGATTATTTTGTGGTTTTGGACATCCTCTAATTTGGACGATTTTCAAATAAAAGCAAAATTTATTTTCAAGCAAAATATGCCATATAAAATTTAAATATACTTCTTGGAGTAATAACCATATTCATTCTAATATATACCTATAAAATAATTGTAAATAAAACCAAAGAATTCTAAAAGTATTATTTATTTTATCTATGTAGAATTAAATATATTTTTGTAAATTTCAAATCAGACTTTTTTTATTTCTGTAACAAACATTTTTGTAACAAGTAACTAGTTAAATTCTTAATTAACTAACATAACAAATAAATAATAAAAGGGTCGGTCGTATACTCGAAGTAACTGGTTGGACAGGTACCTCAGCCGTGGCTGACAAGAGGTTCATCTTCTCTAAGCTCGGCAGACTGCCCACCTCTCAGCAACGTCTCGGAGCTAGTTCCCTGTCTGTTGTAATCTTCAGCTGTAAGAAAAAATAAATCACTTTCATTCATACAATTAAATTTCTAATGTCAACTATGAAACTAGTGAATGTAATGAAATACAACACATTACTTGTAGTAAAAGTGTAACTCGGACTTTTATTGTAAAACCTGTTGCAAATAACAAATATTTGGTTATATTTTTATATATTTGTCCCATTGTTGCATAAATAATTTCTTATACAACTCACAATTGAATGTAAAATATTCAATAAATATAGATTACCAATTATTTGAATTAGAGAATTTTTTAACAATACATATTTTACATATTTATAGTTTTCCATATCTAAAACCACATGAGAAAACATTACAATTATTGGATTTTTAGGAGGGTTGCAGATTATTGAAAGGGCATTCACTTTTCCACGTATTATTATTTCAATGGCAAATATTATTATTTTAGCAATAAAATGTGAGTTTTCTGCTCATTTTGTTGTATTTTGTGACTATACAAATTCGCAACAACTTTTCAAAATAAACTTAACTTTACACTTACCTCTTCATATACTCCACCATCAAGTTGAATTGTGTGGCACTAATTCTAAGCATATTTGTTTTTTAATTATTATAACCTTAATTACATTAATGTGAGCAAAAATATTTCGTAAAATTTAAATACCGACTGATTGAGTGACAGTTACCGTATGACGTAACCGTCACAATGTATCCTTCTCTGTCTTTCAAGTATAGTTAAAAAGAGATAGCTTTATTAAGTGTGAAGCTAGACACATACGCAGTGTATACCAACATGACGATAGAATACTACATAAACAATCGAGTTAACGTTATCGAGTAAAGTAAACTTTAGGGAGACTCATGGTGCGACTTATATTGAAAACTATTCGATGCTCGTTTATACGCTATCGACTAACGTAAAGTAACGGAATATTTCGATAGCAACTCATGGTAGTGCTACTGACCTTTACAACAACCAAACAAGTTCGTTCGAAATACCGAGTAGATTAGCTAACATTAACCAAGTAAGGTTGTAGTGGTTACCGTCTAAATAGGTTAAAAGTAAATATGGTTTTGCTGTGACAACCAAATAAGTCTGTTCAGAATACCAAGTAGATTAACTAACATTAACCAAGTAAGGTTGTAAAGGTTACCATCTAAATCGGTTAAAAAGTAAATATGTTTAACCAGACCTGCTGTTTTAACCAGACAAGTCCGTTCAGAATACCGAGTAGATTAGCTAACATTAATCAAGTAATATTGTAAAGTTTACCGTCTAAGACGGTTAAAAGTAAATGTGTTGTTGCTGTGGCAACCAAACCAGTTTGTTCAGAATACCGATTAAATTTGCTATAATTTCAGAGTAACTAAATTAACAACCAACTAAAATGTGTTATTTCGAAATAATCTACTAGGTAAATAATTTAACTGAGTAAATTGGTTGATATTAAATGAGTAATGTTTGCCAATCTGACTTATTTGTTTTTAGCAATACACATTGCAGGCTCCATATTAACAGTGTCGCTTAGTTATTTACAGCAATAACTTATTTATTTTTAACCTTCCCGTTTTCTCAGAGGTACCTACCAAGTGTTGCTTGTATCCTTAGATGACGGTAACCACCTACCATCAAGTGGACTGCCAGCCTGCCCTTATTAATGTAAAAAAACTTTTTTGCCCTATAGTTTTTATTAACAGTTCCTATTGTAATTGTTCTGACTGATCAGACTAAACCTGTTCTCAAATTGAAATATTAACTTTGCAAAATTACATGCATCGTGAAACAGTCAGGATTTAAATATACCTTCTTCTTAAGGCAAGCACTTAGCAGAAAAAAGTTATTTTCGTCGCCTAATTTGACTTGTTAGAGTTGAATTAAATTTTAGGTAAAAATACAGAGCATAATAGGACTATATTTAAAAAAGTTTGAATGGGGCAGATTTATACAATAAATTTATATTTTCTGAGAAAAAAAAAGGGATATTACCTACTCCCAAAAAGAAGCTTTCTCTTCACAGTAATGAAGATTTTCAGCGACAACTACGTTATATTTTAAGCTTATTAATTAAGTTCTGTGCTAAAGTTTTAATAGGTTACTTTTATTTATTTTTTAAAAACCTTCCAATTTTAATTTCGCTTATCTCCGAGAAGCTACAAAAATTTGTCGTTCAATATTGCACCTTCTTTCATAGGTTATTAGGTTGTGCTCATTTTGGTAAAAAATGTGTTCGGTCTGATGTTAATCCTTGTCTTAAGTTAACATTCTATTTTTGGGGGCAAAGTTTTAGAAAAGTTTTCTGGGTAAGCGTGGTCCACCTTCGGCCACATCTACACCTCACATCACGTGAGATAATGGTCAAGCGCTACCCTGATCTAATGAAAAAAAAAAATAAAAAAAAAGAAAGAAAGAAAAGACATTTTATTCGAAAAGTACAATTTTTAATGCTTGAGTTAGTAGGTATCGTCTCACTTAACTCGGAAAGTTCTGTGTGTGCTACAAGCCACACAGCGCTGATCTTCGGTTAGGTACCTCATTTTGACTTCATGGAAACTCAAGTCCATAGCAAATAAATATAATATACTACTGTAATAAAATACGACTAGTTATAATAAACTCTTCATCTCTAATATGCAGGAATTCTTTACCTGCATGGAGATTCGTATTCAATACCTAAAAATTGTTCGGCTGGTGAAGTTGATAAATGGACATATCGGGATATGCATTCTGACCTCGTTCGGCTGCAACTTGTATTGGATATGTTTGCAACTATTCAATAGCCTAA
The DNA here is from genome assembly GCA_910589475.2 of Bembecia ichneumoniformis. Taxonomy (NCBI): domain Eukaryota; kingdom Metazoa; phylum Arthropoda; class Insecta; order Lepidoptera; family Sesiidae; genus Bembecia; species Bembecia ichneumoniformis. Next base: position 5,571,038 of record OU342523.1, read on the forward strand.
AGTAAGTATAAATCGATAGTCATCATAACACCATATTGACCACTATATATATTATATTGAACTGTATATTGAATATAATTTAGATTACTATAGAATATGGTTAAATCAATTGTTTTAAAACATCTTGTTTTAAAATTATTTTACTGCGTTAATCTATTAGTCCAGAAAAATTTACTAATCAATCAAAATTTGAGTCCCTCGACATTTTTGATATAAGTTTCTAGAAGATGTGAAATATCGATAGGTAAAAAAAATTCAATTCCATCTTGTAGAAGGAGTAGAAAAAATAAAAATGGCTGTTTTTTTTTTTTCAAAATTATGCAAAAATGGTAAGAGTTAGGAAAAAAGTTTCAGACTAATATTGGTATTACAGAATATAATTTTACATAAAAATGTTTATTTTTATGTATTTTTTTGCTTAAATTAAAATCAATTTAGGTTAGAAGATAAAGGTTATTGTTACTTTAATTTTTTTAAATTTACCTATTATATTTTGACTTGTTATTAAATTTTCCTGGACTATATTCTGGACAGAAAAATAAAAAATCGTTATAGCACTATTTGCGCTATGCGCTAAGATATCCATAGTATAACTATGGATATCTTAGCGCTCGACAAGTTCATTAATGAGCTTGAGCAATACTTACCTAGTACTAGTACACATTTGGGAATTAATGTTCGAAACCCCGGCACTACAACAACCAAAGTTATTTAATACACCATTCCATAAAACGAGATACGCACGAAGTTCACCTCTGTGCAGATTGCATACATATACAGTCAATGTCCGCTTCTGTCTGTTTCTCCGCTAATAGTAGATATAACTTCTATACCACCCAAAGGATTTTGTCACCGTTTTACACTAATGGAAGCTGGTGGTGGATGCTAGTATCTAAATTTAATACAATATTTTCGCAAATTGAGATCGCTTTCCAGGTGAATGTAAATGCCGTGTTACGTTACGTTACGTTACGTGCGAGGTGAAAGAAACGATTTATATTCACAAACCAAAATGATTGCAAAAAATCACCAAACTTGTCCGATGAAACCGTCAAACTTGCCATAAAGTCGTCAATGATTCCCTTAATGTGTCGCCGGTTCACTGCACTCTTATTTATACTTGGCACCAAACGCTTCGATATATTTCGAATCTTCCGGAAAATTTAAACAAGCCATTAAAAGTTCGGGAATGCTATTTCTGTTGTTTTTCCCTATTTTATTCTCTATGCTATTTCTCTATGTTGTAAACATAAGATCCTTTGACAATAGTCGGGAATGGGCGTGGCTACCATCGCTAGGGTAAAACGTTCGAGACTTTCGGCCGGCGCAAACGCTTTTTCCAGAACGTCCCGTAGTTAGTCGTACAATACGAAATTCGTGACGATTGTGGAATTTGTCGATTGTGCCCTAAGTCGCATACCAGATTCGACATTCAAGACAAATTTTCATTTTTAAATTTTTCAATGCTCATTTTAAGGCTTGGCAGCGCACTTGTAATGGTGTTGCTTATATCCCTAGGCGACGGTAGCCATCTAATCAAGTGGACCGTCAACCTGCCTGCCTCCCTTAATAATATTTAAAAAATCAAAATTAAATTTTCAAAATTTTGTTTTATACATTAGTTGAAAATGGCGATAGCTATGCTTATAAATTGTGTTTTTATTTTCATTTAGCACAAGCCATACTGGTCCTCTTCAGACATGTGAAATAAAACGCCGTGACAAGTAAGTAAGTAATAAAGTAGACACTCAACATTCAAAACTTATGAAGAAGTTCAATCCAAAAATGCAGTGGAAATTCCACGTTTAAGATCTGTCGGAGAGTGTCAGGAGATATCTATATCGCTGTGTTTTGCCAGTCATGTAACGGGGCCCCATTTAGTTAATGGGGGTACGGCTCCAACCACCATTTAGTAGGTTGCAATAAATCTGCACGAGTAAATAGTGCTTACAGGACATACTACAACATAGCAAGACTCAATATCCGAGAAGTAGCTTGTTTTCTGACACAGTACAGATTCTTTCTTAAAAAAATTTCTCTGTATTTTATCGTAGTGTTTCATAGATATATTTATAAAATGCCTGTGGAAGTAGTAGTATAAGCCTCGCAAATTGCTAATACGCTTAGTCGCCATTTTGGTGACGTAATCTCGTGATACAATCAGTATCGTCAATTTTGTTAGCTGTATTTTTTAGTTGCGGATGAAGTGACGTGGATGTTAAATTTCTGCGCATTAGCAATTTACGGGGAATTCCGCACTCATAAACTGGGCAGCCGGTCTGGTTGCAGTAACCACTCTCCTACAGGAGACCACCTTATTGAGTGAGTAAGGGATGCCAGAGTCACTGCTGCTTCTTTATACTTTATCCTACCGAGGTTGGCAGAGCATTGAACACACTCCATGACATGAGTTAAGAGCAACTGGCCCCCGCGGCCGCTTCGCGGCGGGCGCCGGCGGGAGGAATTCGCTGACGCTTCAGTCTGTGTTCCCACATATATTCTCTATTTTCAGGAAACTAAATGAAATTGTGCACACCATCTATTTCACATATTCGTTCTCATTTCTGGTGGTGCGAACTACCTTGGTGTCACTACTAGCAACAAGGGTGCAATCATCGTCGCTATTACCGTTAACGATCTTATACGAACTACCTACGGACAAGTTTAATGTTGAGGTAAATTAAATATCCATTCAAACAGGCAATATTTGGTTCGAGGCTTTTGCTGGAGATGGGACTGTATAATGAGTTAAGTTTATATTTAGTCGCTTAGTGTGCGAAGATCTCACAAGCGGTATAGTTACTTATTCATTAGGGTCTAGACCCTTGCAGCGCTTACATCGATGCTACCTAAAGACAGTAAACGGCCTGAAAAAAAACGCTCGTGATGTACATAGATGTTGCGGTTAAGAGAGTTCGCGCTTGAATCGGACGACGACCTAACGGCCACTTGATCCCAGGCATGCCAGAATAACTTATTTTCTAAAGGACAAAATGTGGGAAATCGAGTAGTGTTCCCGTGTACTTTGAACGTACACGTATCTGCTAAGTTGGGTAGACGGCCAACTTAGAACTATCAGATGAGGACAGGTGAGAACTCAAACTTCGAAATGAATTTATGGTAGAATTTCGACCACTGTAATATTTAACAAGTTACTGTTATAACCTATTATTATTACTTATTATATTTATAACTAATATAATTGTATTAAAAACAATTAATGTTAGGATTTACCTACTAACCATGGCTTTAGCTTATGAAAGCTCTCTCTTGCCTGTATAAGGCCATTAACTCACTACAAAAGAATTTTGAGATATCTTTTGGGTCTTTGGTCTCTTTGAAGGTTAGGTTTAGAAAGTTTATATATAGGTGGTAGGTATATATATTTTTTATTTTATTTATTTACTTACTAGCTGTGTCCGCGTTTTCGTATGCGCTGTAAATTATTGTTTTTTTAAATGTTTCAGTAACCTAACAATTTTCCAGGATTAAAAGTATTGTATATGCTAATCTAAGTAATGAACTATCGGTGTGCTTAATTTCATCCAAATCCGTTCAGCAGTTTTTGCGGGATTGAGTAAGAAACATCCAAACATACAAACTTTCTTATTTATAATATTATTAGATTTTGTATTATTATTTTTCTTTTTTTTTTTTGTTATAGTATCTTATTGTCATTAGGTTATGTTGATAATAGTATTCTTATGTCAGCTTGTGTGCTGTTTTGCAAACGAAATACATTAAAAAAAAAACTTGAAATTGCGACGAATCGAACCCGGGACACTTGACAGCACAGGGAAAATATCTTAACGCGGTATAATATCTAGTTTATTTCTTAATTTCAATATTTTGTTCCAGGTGCAAAGATACATCGACCAAATTAACCATCTAAATGTAGCACTGAGTGGTTTGGATTTTTTTTATGTAACGCGCACCATGATATTAACGGTAAAGTACCCACTTATGATTCAACGTGAAAAACACATTAAAAAAGTAAATTTATTTACTTTTCTTTTCTTTTCAGTTATTGGGAACCATCGTGACATACGAATTAGTATTATTACAGTTTAACCGATAAATAGTTCTATCCCAACTCAGCATTCTTGAGTTACGAATGTATTTACATATTTACCTACTAGAATTGTTTTGTAATATTTTTTTGAAAAGCAAAGGATATTTAATTTAGCAATTTATTTTATTTAATTAATAAATTTACGAAGTTATCAGTCAAGTTATTTGGTTTAGTGGGCTTTCAAAAACACAGTATATTAAATTAAAGCAGAAAACTAAGTGTTGCCACGAGCGCGTATAAATAGAAATAGCTAATCCTAGATTTAAATTTTATCTAAGTATATAAAGTCTAAATAAGACAATATTTATATATAAATTAGTACATTATAAATAAAAGTGAAATGTCGACAGAAAACATTATACAATGAAATTTTCTCGATGGAACAAAACCACCAAGTTACTTACCTCTCATTTCTATCGATTTTTGTTTTATTTTCAAAATGACACATATTACAAACCTAAAAAATTATCAGTAATCTCACTTCACAGATTATCTAGCCCTTTGTGAATTAATATTTCATTTGACATTATATGTAGTTTACGAGTAAATCATATTTAATACTTTTGACACTATTTACTAACATTTTTATTCAGCGAGATGCGCTATCTTCCATCTCATGTCATGCATACTTCAATGTGTATTGTTTCACATGATCAGTCACAATCGCTCCACTAAGACGGCAAGGCTATGTTTCTGTGCGCAAGTGTTATTTTTTTAATAACACTTGTTTGTGAGTAGATTATTATAAGTGTGTTGTGTATACACTATTTATAAATTATTTTATATCATTTTAAAAAGATTGTGTAAATAAATGGCTAATAAAAGGAACTCTGTTGTGTTGGTATCGTGTCCTGTCAAGAAATCTACATAGATTTCATCACCTAATACATCCTAAAGACAAGCAATCTTTCGACTTTAACGATTCTATTTTCCGAGTGGTTAAGCTTGCATTAGGCGCTTTGTTTCAGGGGTCCCAGTTTCGATTTCAGGCCGCAGGCCTATTTTGAAAATGAAGTTTTCAAAGTTGGCTCTGGTCTGGCTGTTTTAGTACAGTGGCAGGGTACATTATGTTTCGCAGTCATAACTTGGGCAGCCCGTCTGACGGCAGTGAACGCCTTCATAGAAAGTTGTATTTCGGTTAGTGAGTAAGGGATGCCAGAGCCTATTTCTCTGTGCCCTCCTAATCCCTTATCCTTCATCCCAATAAGATCGGCACCTACAGTGCCTATAGCGTAACTTGTGCAATAGGTCATGTTAGCCACATACCATCAAATGGATCGTAAGCCTGTCTGCCAACATTTACTAAATAAGTTAAAGAAACTCACGTGACACAGAGATTTAAAATTAACACGAAATATCATAAAACCAAAATAATCTTTCTGATGACCGATAAGGCTTCAATAGACCACTCTTTCTGATCTGTTCGTATTCTGAGGTCAAAATGTACGTAGAAAAACATGTTGAAATTAGTTTTTCTCATCAAGGTTAATGCGAAATCTGTCTTGTCCGAAATAGCAGCGGAGCAACATTAGACTTCATTTATTATTTTAAAAGAAATTTTCGCTCAAGGAATAAACAAATCCAAGCAATTTATCTCGGTGGGTAGGTACTGTTTTTGGTTATCTTGGTTATAAATTACTCAAGCTGCGACTCTCGAGAGTACCGCAGGCCACGTAGTTAGGGAGATGTTTTGAAAACCTAACTTCTTTTAATTGTATTTATTTTTTTACATCAATGTCATGGTCCATGCGGCGTTTGTCGACATTCGCTTTTTTCTAAATCTTTTCTGTTTCATATTAGTTTGTATTTTAACTATTTTTAATTATTTAAGTATATGGCTAATATATAAACAAAGACTTAAATAACTTAAAATCCAACTAATACTATAAATGCAAAAGTGAGTTTGTTTGTTAATCATCCAGAATAAAAGTGCTGTTGCCGAGGAATCATCAAAAAAATTAAGATTAAAATTTCAACGCCTGACAAAAATAGATAGGGCAATCTATAATTGTTTCCGGAACTGGCCACTTTAATAAACAATTTAAAAAGTATTTACAACATTTGAAAATGGAACTCTTTGGCTGTAAAATTTACGCTAACAGATAATATCATGAGACACAATAAATTCATTTTTGACCATTCATAGTAACTTTTTTTTATTAATTACGGAAAATTTTAGTGGGCCCCACGTATATCTTTCTATATATAAAAATTAATCCCTATTTCCCTTGATCACGGCATCACGCGTGAACGGGTAGACTGATTTTAATTCGGTTTTCACTAATGAAAAGAGGGATAAATGGGGAATGTTTATATATAAAAAAATTACACCCCAGGTGAAGCCGGGGGCGGGTCGCTAGTGAGCAATAAAGATTGGATAAATGTTTTAAAAAATCTAAGCAAAAGGTTCGGGTGAATTCGTGGGCATAAGCTAATGATTATATAATATAAAGACACGAGAAAAAAGGGTATTTTACGTAATGATTAATTAATTACGAAAATTTTTATTCTATTTCAAATTGAAAAAAAAAATGCTTCTTTTTTTTCGAAAAGCTTTTATTCAGTCGGAGATTACACAGTAGAATGTGGGATAATTCATAAATTTAAATTTTCTGTATTAAATAGCTAAACATTCTCGTATTTTAATTTATATCAAAGCCCGATTCCGTTTAATCTGAAGTGAAAAAAAATACATTTTAAAGTTTTAGAGGTGACTTATCAGATTTTAAGGCACCGCGGTCTGCGTTTTGCGGTCAAGTTCTGCGTTCCGCGTTCATACTTGCCCATATAGCGAACGGTCTAGAAATCTGGAGTTCAGTAATATATTTACCACTTTACCAGTGGTAACAAGTCACACATGGACATTGTGACCTCAAGCTTTTGACAAAAAATTACGTCCGCTTTTACCGTTGCGGGCCGAATGCTTTTGTGTGTGTAGGATTCTAGCCACTACATAGATTACAGCAAACGCAGATTAATTTTTAAGATTCATTTTTAAGATCTAGTGTTCGGCTGGTATACCTGGTAGTTAGGGCTACAGAACCTCCTAAATTTTAATAACTTAGCTACGCCTCGATATATTCTCCACTTCTGTTATCTAAGGTTGTAGCCTCCTATGTACCTATATGCTATTTACCTATATGTGACGTATGACTTCGGCTTTAAATGTTTCGCTCGAACGCTAAGCACAGCTTCAACGGTCATTACATACATATATATTCTTCAATTACTATTTATATTGACCCTGATATCTTGATTACTAAAGATAAAATTCAGATGCAGGGCAAAAGTAGATGTTGAATGCAGCGTACGACATGACACTGCCAAAGCCTTAGTAATCTCTGTGTAAATCTTTTATAGAGTTAAAACCCAAGGGATACCAAACTAACATTAATAGAGCACAGAGCGACCAGTCTCTTTGATGTTATCAAAAATAACAATTTCTAACTCCTTACCGAATTCTTTATTTCTCTTTTTAGTTGCGTATAAACAAACACGACAACAGAAATACACTCTAATGATGTGCATAAATAATAAACTGTCTGATTGTCGCAGCCACTGTCTGATTAATATATCCATATAAGTATGTATGATTATTGGCACATAATTGTGTTAGAAATTAATTGCCAACTACAATCTCCCTGGACGCAAATTAACTTGATCAAACAGATTATTATCAGATATAATTGACGTAATTAAATCTCTAATCAACTGGTCAACAAGCGTTCCTGAAACTATAAGTTACTAAATTAAAAATACCAACAAATATAAATATTTAAATCGAGGCTTAATTGCAAGAATTAAGAAATTTAAGAATTCAGAAATCTTCAAAGCCCCACTTAGTCTATTCATAATTATCTCTTCGAGATTATTTTTAAAATATCAGCTATGCCCTGCTGATGGGGAATTGGCAGGCATAGCTGATCTTTTAAAAAGTGCCTATTACTTAATATATTAGGAAAAGAGATACCTAGATTAGTAAAAACAATCTCTGACCAAATACCTACTCCTATGCAAACCAATTTTCATAGAGATCTGTTACGTGGAGTGGAATTTTATATTTTACTAGCTGGTGCCCGCGACTTCATCCGCGTTGAAAAATAAAAATATATTAGGTAACTACATTATTGATGGCGCCATCTATTATACTACAAGATAATTAGGTGCAGCGGCGACACCTATCGAATTTGGGTAGAACTGCTTAGAGATACACCTGTGCATAGTATGATCCAAAATAACTCATCATGATGGTGCACACATCCAGTTCATTTTTTACAGCACATCAAAATAACTTTTTTATATATATATTCTAGGCTAGTTTCTTGGACTGTTCTTCCATCACGTGCGATGGAAGAATTTGCCTTTAAAGTCTACTTCCGAATAGGTAACTATTAATTTGGTTATTAAAATTTAATTGAGGCTAACAGTGTTCTAGGGTTCCCGGGTTCGATTCCCTATTGCGTTGCTTGTATTAATATGACACTATAACCACCTGTCATCAAGTGGGTAAGCCTGCCTTAAAAAAAGTTAAACAATTAGAAATTATGAAAATATCCCAACTAATCCTACCTAACTATTCAACCGATCATAATGAAATTTTTAATACAAAAAAGGACTAAAAAAACGGCAATAAAAATATAAAAAGGGCGAGGACCATCGCGGGCAAAAGCTAGTAAACTATGAAAAATAAAAATCATAGGTTGAGAATGAGAACCTCATGCTTTTCGTAATGTTCTATATAAAAAATCACATACCTACAGCATTCCTGCTACATCAGACAAATGGCTCACTTCACTTTCACCTCACGACTTATTTGGAGTGATACAAAACACACAAGGGGTTAATAAATACCTCACCTTAAACTGGAGAGCCTTTCAACACTGCGGGCCATTAGCAACTTTATTTCTAAGGTAGAAACTTGTATAATTTTTTAATTCCTCACTGGCCCCACAAGGATATCTAATTTTAAAAAGAAAACGTATTTTTTGTGTAATTATCTTTTCAAGTGAACAATGCTAAGAGTACAGAGGCATTTGGACAAGATTACTGCAATCAGAGCCGTTACATTAATTCAAGAAGGACATTCGCAACGTTCTGTAGGTTTACAGCAGAGCTATCTAAAATGCTTGGAGTCGTTTCGAAGAGACGGACGCTGTTGCCAGAAGACCTTGTTCGGATAGACTTCGGGCTACAACTGCTTCTGGGGACCGATACATACTCTTGAGTGCCCGTCGAACTCGAACAATGACGGCTCGGATTATTAAAAACTCGCCTTCGGCTGACAACAGATACCCGTGTTAGTGACCAAAAGATTCGAAATCGGTTGCACGAAGACAGGTCGACTGCAGAAACTGGACATAAGGTCAAGTCGTCAGAGGTCCGAACTTGCCGCGTATAGCCAACTCGACACATTATAATGCGTCGTCCTGCCCACGTTATCTCGCACGTCAGCCCCGAGGGGTGCGTCCATCTGATTACGTCGCGCGAGGACTAGGTACTAGCCATAGGACCAAGTGGTTATCGAACTACCGCTCGATAAGCACTGGACGCCAAGCTTTGTCCTTCTCCTTGGCGAGACTATCCGACTTTGCCCGCGGCGAGTTTCTCGGACTGTACATGTACCTACATGTTTCTCATCAGTTTGTCAGTTGAGTCAGATTTAATACGAACAATCGGTATAATTACATCGTTTCTGATGGAAGAATTTGCCTTTAAAGTTTACTTTCGAATAGGTAACCATTAATTTGGTTATTTAAATTTAGCTGGGGCTGACAGTGTTCTATGGTTCCCGGGTTCGATTCCCGGAAGGTTCAAATTTGGCTCTGATCTGGTTCTGGAAAGTAGTGGCAGAGGGCACACCGCGTTTCGCAGTCATTTGGGCAGCCCGTCTGGCGGCAGTAACCACCCCCCTTACAGAAGATCACCGTGAAATAACAGCACGTGTGTTGTTTGTTGTGTTTCGGTGAGTGAGTAAGGGATGCCAGAGCCCATTTCCCTATCCACTCCAAATCCCTTATCCTTAATCCTGCAGTCGGCAGCGCACTTGCAGCAGCTTTGGCGTTGCTTGTGTTATAGGCGACGATAGCCACCTACCATCAAGTGGATCGTCAGCCTGTCTGCCGATCGTAACATTAAAAAAAATTAATTGCATTTTATAGTAAATTAAGATAAATATATTTTTTCTCATTTTTTATAAATTCAATTAATTTAATGAACAAATGATTACAATTATTATTATGTAATATTTTGATTAATATAACAGTCATTAATCGGCCTTCGCTTATTTCTTCTGAACCACTAAACCGATTTTGACACGGTTTTCACAAATGGAAAAAGTGATAAACGAAGAAGGCTTGTGTAATGTGTATAGGAAGGCTTGTGAGTCCACACGAAACCGAGGCGAGTCGCTAGTTAAGCAATAAACAGTTTAAATAAATTCCTTACAGGATATCAAAAAGTCAATATTTATTGTTATTCAACATAACATTTTATCATATCACTGAACAGTTGTCCTAAACGTTCTAGTGTTATGATATCACTATCACTTCTTTTAAGTCGCCCGAATTGTCATTAAAAATATTTATTTTACTTATTTGCAAAGTCTGAAAGATCCCTAACACTTCAGCTGGCTTTAAGCTGACGAGAGGTAGGGAGAATGAGGGCCCTGTTAAAATAAATAACCAAGTCACGGATCTGTCGACGGAGTGGAGCCAAATTTAGTGATTCGAGTAGGTTTACGTGATAGGCTCATCCCAATTCGCCTGCCTCTTACTCATGGATTCGGGAAATTTCGACGGCCCGTTGAACAATTCATCAACTTGTTGTCTGTACCGACGTTCTCCGCCAAATATTTCTACTTCAAGTCAAGTATATTTATGTATAAATTACACAGAGATTACCTAAATAATATAATTAATGCGTGGTGCAGATTTTTTAATTTTTCGGTCACTTTCCATTGTTTGTTTTTCATAGAAAATTATTTCTTTTGAGTTCAATATTTTTTTTTAAATGAACATTATTTTAAGGTGGAGACAAACGCTAAATACTAAAAATATCCATTGTTTAATGAAGATGTTACAAGAAATAGACAAGAAAATTGCTTTAAAAAAATATATATTATACTTAAACATGTGAAGATCCAATTGTATTAATTAGAATTTTCGTTAAAGTAATAGAGACTCCACAAAAAAAGTTAGAACACAAGAAGAATTTGACTTTTATTGAAAATTCTCTCGAAAACGGCTTATTGCGCGCATATGAGTCCTCTACCTATTAATAAGTTAATGTCAGTTTAAAAAATTGTATTAATAAATTTTTTTTGTCTTGTTCTAATGGCAAAAACAAAAAAATGTCATTTTCTAAGTGAAGCCCTTAAATAATCTAAACTTAATTGTACGCAAGAACATTGTTTTACTTTTACCAAATTTTTTATAAATTGTATTGTTTTTATGCTACGTCAAAAATACTTAGTGGCCCCTATTTTGTGTTGACTAGTTATATTAATAATGCGCAGTGGAGTTAATATATTTATATACAGTGGCGGAGTTAAATAAATTCTACAGTCCCTTTCTAGTTCGTTGTTCTGTGAGATATTCCTTGTGAACACCCTTTACAGAAGACCATCATGAAATAACAGTAGGGTTTCGGTGCTTGACTTAGATACCAGAGTCTATTACCCCATACTTACCTTGATCCTTACCACTTATCTTACCAAATTCAGCAGTTCACTTGTATCCTCCAAAAGTGTTTTGTGCTTATATTTATTGAAAAAAACGGGACAAGTGCGAGTTGAACTCGCGTGAAGAGGGTTCGTCAATGTTACCCATCATGTTTTTTTTTAATCTACGCACAATATTGAGTGATTTACCATGTTATTTTATCAAGGAGTAATTTCTGTATTTCTTTTCCAAACATTAGGTTCAGTAGTTTCTGAGATGGGGGGGGGGGGTGGTCAATTTTCGACTATTTTATGTCACACGATGCAGTTTTCAATTATTTATTTTCCACTTTCCCCCCAAAAATGACCTCCCATATACAGATTTCATCTATTCACGTCACACCTCTGCGTTTGGGTCACAGAAATTGTTATGTGTACCAAATTTCAACTTAATCGGTCTAGTAGATTCGGAGATAATTGACTGTGACGGACGGACAGACGGATACACGAGTGATCCAATAAGGGTTCCGTTTTTTTATTCGGACGTAATATTCGACCCTAAAAATGATTCTATTATTAAAACTACAATGTAATTAAAACATTTTACACTTGTGTGTGCAAATGATACGTAGGTACTCATAAATTCAATGGCCAGTTTCAAATTAAACAACACGCACACCGCTCTCAGCGCCATAATTAAATGTGCGCCGAGGGAGAATTATTTAAACCAACCAAATTAGGAGAAACATTACAATGTAAAGTGAGAAGAGTTTATATTGGTTATTTTTAAGTTAAAGAGAATTAAAATATGAGACTTTTGCATACACTGCAAAGAAAACTCAATAAAATTAACGCAAAATTAATTTATTTCCTGTTTTATAAACAGAATATACCATTTATAAATTCACTTACCATTCACTTATAAACGGAGGAAAGCTCGTAGAGCGTCCTCTAAACATTTATTGAAAATCTCACACAAAATCTATAAGACTTTTCCTTGGCTTTAATAGCTGCAAAAGATCTTAAAATACATTTAACACTCAAAATGGTATTTTTATCAATACATATAATAAAATATTTTATCAAAAACACAATTTGTACACATAGTACTTATGTTACCGAAGTCAAAAAAACGGTTTTTAGAATTTTTGGCCAGTTTGTCTTTGTGTTTGTGCACGCTAATCTCGGAAATGGCTTAACCGATTTGAATGATTTTTTTATTAATGTATTTTAGCAAGCTTCCCGTAACGTTTAGTGTTTGTTTACTTCCACGTGTACTTTTCTCCTTGAACGGGACCTAGGCGGTAGTCTTATGGGAGACTACAGCCCATCGTGAGGTACTCCAAGGTTCGCACTGGGAGCATCCTCCCCTCGCTGGATCAGCCGCAGATCGCGGATGTCACAACACTCCCATCTACAGCCGCTCTAAAAAATCGTTGGAATTTAGGGCTGCCGATTATCCACGAGGACTTCCCAATGTTAAAAAAAGGGCACTTACAACTCATGTGGCGTTGCCTATGTGAATAGGCCATCATAGCTACCTACTATCAAGTAGACCGTCAGCCTTTTTGCCTACCTTTACCTAAATAAAAAAAGGAAGTAAATACTTAATCTATTTATTCAATCCTATCCTAACTCTAACTACTCAAGCGATTATCGTAAAATTAAATTTTGCATACACGTTGTCAGGAATACATAGGATACTTATCATGCAGAAAAAAGTTCTGTTCCCAAAGGATCATCTAAAAATAAAATTTTAAAAATTCAACGTCTGATGAAAATAACTCGTATAAGCAACAAAGATTGAATAATCGGTCAACCAAACTGATAACCGGACTACTGATACTAGGCGAATATTTTAAGAAATAGGGCCGCAGACAAAGTCGCGGACCAAAGCTAGTGATTTTATAAAAGAAAGATACTCCTTAGTTAGGTACCTACGCGAAATCAATATCTTTTTACATATATAGTTTTTTTTACAAAACGTTTTCCCTGAAGGCACAGGCGAACGGCTTAAGCCAGAACAAACCAGTTATCTTTTTTTATACCAGTATGCCTGTTTTTCTCTTTTTTTATAAGTATTAGGTAGGTACCTACATTTATTTGCCAACCTTGGTTGTAATTCATAAGGGCGGGGACAGGGGAGACCCGGGTAATTTTAGGCCTATTTCTCTGCTGAGCTCATTCTCCAAAATCCTGGAAAAGATTGTTAACAAACGACTGATATGTTTTCTGGAAGGGAACAGCTTACTCACGCCTAACCAGTTTGGATTCAGACGAAACCGATCAACTGAACAAGCGGTAACGCTTTTATCAAAATTCGTCTTTGATCAAGTCGATAAAGGGGCGGCTTGTCTGGGTGTCTTTTTAGATCTTGCAAAAGCTTTTGATACTGTCTCAATCCCTATTCTCCTCAGGAAATTGGATTCACTTGGGGTGAGAGGTCTCAGCTTGGAGTGGTTTATGAGCTACTTGTCGGGTAGATCACAGCGAATTAAAATCAATAACAACCTCAGTGGCAGAGAAGCGGTATCGTTTGGCGTCCCCCAAGGAAGTATTCTAGGTCCTACTTTATTCCTGACGTACATTAATGATATTACGCAGGTTCCTCTCAGAGGCGCAACTGTCATTTGCTACGCTGACGATACTGCGTTATTGTTTCATGGTCCTACGTGGGATGAGGTATACCGGGACTGTACGCTGGGGATGTCAGCGATGGCAGAGTGGCTTGAGACTAACCTGCTAACCCTAAACACGGCTAAAACAAAATACGTTTGCTTTCACAATACCGCCGCTTCTGCCCCAAACACAATTCCAAAATTTATCATTGTCTGCACTTGCGGTGGATACTCTTCATATGATGGTCCTGGTTGTACATGTAACATCATAGAAAGAACCAATACCATCAAATATTTGGGCGTTAATGTAGACGAAAAATTCACCTTCAAGGACCACATTGTTGCTACCGCAAATCGTGTGCGCAAACTTATTTACCTAATGAAATCACTCAGAGAGGTGGCCGATAGACCTCTTCTGCTCTCAGTCTACACTTCGGTCTGTCAATCGCTTCTAACTTATTGCATTTCTGTTTGGGGTGGCTGCGACAAGACTAAACTGATCATCCTTGAACGAGCCCAACGCTCTGTTTTGAAAGTTATGCTTGCTAAGCCTTTTCGGTTCTCAACTTCCCAATTATACAAGGAAAGTCAAGTACTCAACGTGCGCGGGCTTTTTGTCTATAAAGTCGTAGCCGCCGTCCACAGGCGCATGTTGTGCTCCGCTTTGTATCAGGATTGTTTAAATCGACGTATCTTTAAAGTGCCGTTGCCTATGCCCAAAACACGCTTCGGAAGGCGGTCAAACGATTATCTACAAATTCTCCTTTACAACAGCGTGGTTAGAAGATGCGATATCAAGGGTAAAACTGTGAATTGTGCTAAGCGTATAGTCTTGAAGTGGCTGCTGAGTCTGGGTTATGGGGACACGGAACTATTGCTTAGAAATGATCCCGTGTCTTCATAATCAAAGTGTCCAGGATTCGCCCCCTCACCCGACACACACACACACACACACACAACAAATATATTATACATACATGTACATACATACTCACAGTCATACTCATACTCCACATCATCTTGCAGAACTGACACACATTTACCTGCACGAGGCTATACCTATATACCTAAACATCTTATGCTAACTTCTTTGGGCTTGATGCTTTGTTGTTGTGCTTTGGGTTACCCAAATTTAATTACATTAGTTAAATTACCTTCCGTTAGTTAATTATTTTAATAGCTACATTAGTTAATCACCTTAGTGTCACTTACTATTTGACTCCTACGATACAAGCTATGCTTAGTGTAGGGGTCAAAACCTAATCTATATGTAATTAGTGTGGAAATAAATAAATGAGTTATGAGTTATGAGTTATGAATTAGACAACATCCGTGAGATAAGCTTCCAGATTATAAAAGGCTTTACCGTTGTTTGTCTATAATTACGGCAGCGTGGTCAACAGAGTTCACGAATAAAATTAACGAGAAGCTACCAAAGCACAAGTTTTGTTTCCTAAGTACGTATATTCCAGTCTGATTCCGTTCAATCAGTTTAGGGAGAAAATTTAAAAGATCTTTTAAATTTAATTTAAAAGATGATAAAAAGAATAGTATCCTGAGTTTCTTTCGGGGTTTCTTCTCAAGATCGTCATCTTGGCTTTTTTCCGAAACCCTGGTAAAAAATGACTACATTAGACTTCTTGGAGAAACCTAATTGATAAATAAATATTTTGATTTATTTATTTAGATACACCAACAGCATACATGTTGCACATTCTCTATATAATGAGTCACAGAGCATCTCGGCAGACACGCATGCCAATTACAGGCGTATTACAGGATTTGATAAGTATAATACTTGATAACAAATTGATTTTTGATAAGCAGATTGACGCTATCGTGAAAAGAGCATTAAAAGTACTAGGTTTTATAATAAGATCCACAGCGAAGTTTACATCTATCAAACCTATTAAAGTTTTGTACTGCTCCTTTGTCCGCAGTATCCTCGAATACGCCTCCGAGGTGTGGAATCCTCAGTACAGTGTCTATATCAACAGAGTTGAATCTATTCAGAAGCGCTTTCTTAGACACCTTCAATTCAGGAGCAGGCAATGCCTACAAGGCTACTTTAACAGATGCAAAAAATTCCATTTTCTTCCGCTTTTTGAGCGAAGGAAAATTAGCGACCTGGTTTATTTAAACAAAATAGTTAATGGCAAAATAGACTGTGCCGAGCTTTTGAATAAAATTCGTTTTAGAGTGCCTAATGTCCAGTTGAGGCATTTCAATCCGTTATATGTAGAAAATGTGTCTACAAATTACCGTATGAATGCCTTCTTAGTAAGATCTTGTCGGCAGTTCAACGATTTAGTAATGAGCCAACCTTCACTGGATATATTTGCCATCGAGCCTAACTCAATCAAACGTATACTTACCTCTAATTTCTTTGAATCATAATTAATTATAACTGTGGCGCCGTTTACTCTTATTCATATTATTATTATTTGTATACCTTAGTCGCTTTTGAAGCTTAATTTAGTTGACTAATTGCGAAGACTGTTAAATGGCTCTTAGACACTAGTATTGGATGTATTGTTATTTTTAGTTTAACTGTAAGTCTTCCGAATAAATAAAAATAAAAAATAAAATAAAATAGTAGTTAATTAAAAATTGTCATTTTTTTAATTTACAAAACGAATTTCAAGATTTATTGTAGACTAGCTGAACTCGGCCACGCTTCGCTGCGGTCCATATGGCGGCGGCGTGCGCATGGGGCGCGCGGTACTGGACACTACTTATATATGCTATTTATTTGTCGTAGCGTGATGTTATATAGCCTATAGCCTTCCTCGATAAATGGACTGTTCAAAACAAAAAGAATTTTTCAATTCGAACCAGTAGTTCCTGAGATTAGCGCGTTCAAACAAACAAACAAACAAACTCTTCAGCTTTATAATTTTAGTATAGATTACATAGCACTACTGGGCAATATAATAGCTTCTTGTAAATGTAGACGTATGGTTGTGGTCTTCCAAGCTGGTTCCCTCTCACTAGATACGTTCACCAGATCCATGATGGATCTAGTAAGATTTTTTTCCTCGTTAAATCGAACTTTGAAGTTTTGGGTCCATTCAGAATTTTTTTCTTAATGGATCCATTGGCCAATAAGAAAAAAAATTGTGTTTTTTTTTCTCTCACTATATCGACCCTCAAATATATTGATTGTCAACAGTTTCAACGCTGCATACATCGTTTTACTTTTCTGAAGATTATTGTGTTTCGCGTAAGAATAATAAAAACAAAACAAAAATGGAATTAAAACAAAAATAGTATCCTTAGCACAACTCTTTTGCCATGAGTTATGGAAAGAAAAAATTAAAAATTTATTTTATGTATTGGAAATCTTGAATTCACTCGTATTTTCCTAAATCATCTCTGATGGGTCCTAAATCATCATCCTATTCCTAATCATCTATCCTAAATCATCTATGATACTGATGATGTTAAGCAGAACCACGGTGTAAAAGGTGTTGAATGAAGACTTGGAGCTTCGAGTTAATCGAAGATGCGCGTTTAATGGACATAGCCACACATAAATACGCTAAACAAGCCTAGCACAAATATTAACTTGTAAGTACTCGATTAGAACTTAGATACTTTTAATCCTAGAAGTAAACACCCATAGGATACTTTACACTTTAGTAATTGAACCAATTTGCAACTTGCGTCTATTAAGAACTTAGTTCTGCATCATTGAACTAAACAGTGATTAGTGTGAAATAGTTCTGGGGAAACTCAGCTAATTTTGAACTAATCACGTGGATGAAGTAGCAGGCAAAACCTAGTCAAAATACTGCTGTCATAGAATAAAAAAAAGTGTGTTTTTCAGTTATATTATTTTTTATTCTACATATATTCACTGTAATTCGCCACAGTTACTTATAACAACTTTAGCTGACACTGAACCACTTTTGCTGCCATATTTCTCAATTTTCTTCATCACGTCCAGACCGGATATGACATGGCCGAAGACGACGTGCTTACCGTCCAGCCATTCCGTTCTGTAAGTAAATGATAATTATTATTAACAAAACAAAAGAAGTTACTTTTACACACTTCGATCAAAACTCTAGACCAAAAATCTTGGCTAGGGAGATAACTTTCTAATCACTGACACCATGGAATTTCATATAAAGATTTTTAACATAAAAAAAATAATTCTATTTTTAAAATTTTTGAAAAAATTTTTAATTGTCAAGAAGGCTTCAAAGTAATAATTTAAAATGGCAAAGTAGGAGAGCCCATGACGTTAGATGGGGATTTACTCGAGCGTCGTTGGGACCTATTGGATTTTGAAGTTTACATAGCAAAAAGTTTACATGGTTCACCTTGGAAGCGTCCACAGGCTTACAAAAATGTAAAAATATCTGAAGCACTCGAGTAAATTTATTTTTTCCCATTTTTAACCCTTCCGTACAGCCCCATCCCCACCATCTTCACGGGCAGATTAACATACATCCGCCATCGGAGACGGTGGGGCATATACACTGTCAATATCTGCCACTCTCGAGCATTTCCAAGTATGGATAATTTTTTACGATACCGATCGGCTGCTGTACACGCGCGGCCCTATATAGAGGGCTGATATATGATGGAGGTACTCAATAAGGTACATAGTATCCCCACATTATATTAATCTGAGTAAATGCCTATTATCGGGCTCCCCTACTTCGAAGGAAGGAAGGAAAATGTTCGCACACTGGTGACGTCATCGGTGCCCTGTCTCTGTGGTCGGCGATTATTGAGAAATTAAGCGATGTTACAATAATTGTAGCTACTTTACGCCCGTGTTACGCCCCCATCCAGTACAAATAGAAAACGCAAATAATGAAGAACAGACTGTTGTTGTATGCAGTACTAGCAAGCCGCTCCCAGCTTAGCACGAGTTGAAATTTCCCAAAATCTGCTTATGTTATAAAATAAACCCATGTTCCAAATTTCAACTTTCCAGAGTTTTGGCTGTGCCTTGATAGTCATAATATAATAAATAATAATATAAAAAAAACTTAAGAATTTAAAAAAACTTAAAAAGTCTATAAAATGACAGAGTATGGTGCAGTTCGGCTAACGCGTATGAACAAGTCTCAAAACTTTCCTAGCGGTCCATGTAAATACATAAAAATTTTTGAACACCATAGGTACACTACACACAAGAATTAAAATAGCACTCACTTTGCTGTACATAAAAAGAACTGTGATCCATTTGTGTTAGGTCCAGAATTGGCCATACTCAATATCCCAGGTCCTGTATGTCGCAGAGTGAAATTTTCATCTTCAAACTTTCTACCGTATATCGACTTTCCTCCGGTTCCATTGTTATTTGTAAAATCACCACCTTGACACATCTGTACCCTTGTTAAGGAAATTGTGGATTTTAAACATGAAGTAGTAGTAGTAGCACTCGAGACGGAAAGAGAAGAAAAGGAAGACAAAGAATAAGATGGGAGGATGAAATCAGAGAAGGGTATGGACAAAGGATTGTAGCGAATTCTAGAGGAGGCCTTTGCCAAAAGGCAAGTGACACAAAAAAGAAAAGGAAAGAAAGAAGAAAAGAAAAGGATGTAAGAAAAGGATTTTTTTCATAATTTTTTTTTTGCAATACTGTCACGAAGACATTCAGCAAAGGGTCACAAAATATCTTGACCTTCGTCATTCGTCTTGACGGTCATGCTGTCCAATGACACATGACCGAATTTCAATATTCATCCCTAAGGTATCTAGGGGCTCTTCTCCTCAAACGTGTAAATTTAGTGTCACCTTGCATCAACTGGGTTGCAAATGTGTTTGGATGTTTGAGTAGTCTATCTTTGTAAGATTTTATACAATGAGTAATTTCCTCAGAGATTATGTTCATTTTGAGGTCACGGTGCAACTGACAGCAAAAATTCAAAGGAGTTACAGTATAAAAAAACAGATACTTAGCGCCATCTGGCTGTTGTTTGTTGTATCAACATTTATATGTCACAACATAGTTGTTCATCAATTAGTAGATAGATGTCACTTTTCACTCAACTCAAAGATTACAAGCCAGATAAAAAGGATACAAAGTCAGGTATAATCCTGTGAAAAGTACAGCCTTGATATCCAAAACCTTTCTCATGTGTACAAAGAGCTCTGAAGTTCTCCGCTGTTTTAGGTACAATATCCGCCCTGAGCATCATTATTATTCTTCCCAATTGCTGCTTGTCCACAGTAATATCAAAGTATACTTGAGGATTACGCTTTTCTAATGGTTTCGAAGGTGCCTCCTGAAATTAATAAAAAATTATAGGTTAATAAACATTTTCAATATTAGCCATTTATGTGTTTGCAGCCTTAATAATATCTCTTGATACGATCTTACAATCAGGAGTGGTCTAACTTCTGTAAGATTTGTTCAAAAATAGTTCTTGCAAAAAAAAAAACAAAAACAGTTTTCGATGAATATTTGGCACTGCATATTTTTCACTAGTTTTTCATATAGTACCTACAGTATGCAAATCAGTTTCCAAATCAGTCACAATAATCCACTTTCTCAAATAAGAAATGTATTAATTTTATATAAAAATTGATAATGTTATTTCACCTTTTTTACTTAATTAAAGCAAACTACCTGAATCACCTCTACAGCTGACTAGTAGAATCATTGGAAAATTCATTATGGTCTAGTTTGTTTGCTATAGTCAAAAATATTAATCCTCAGTTGATTCACAGAGGTTTAGGTATCTATTAGATACATTATTTAAAGATTTACTACTTCTCATGTACAAATATATGTATGTAAAATATGTCTGTAGTCAATGTGCTATAACTGCTTATTTTTTTTATATATTTTTTTGTTCTTTTAATATACTTACACTATTTGTTTCTTTCTCACTCTGAATCTCCCCATCCTCACCATCCTTGGTAACTTGTAAAGTTTCACCAGCATGTTTCTGCAACCAACTGTCCTCGGACCAAACGGGTCTTGTAGAACCTTCTTTTATACGTTGAGGAGCTGCTATATTCACTCTAATCGTCCTTCCAAATAGCTCAGAGTCATTCTGTAAATTAAAGATAACAGTTTTCAATATCAATAATTAAAATTTCCTATCAAATACATTACATTAAATGTGATGGCTTCAAAGAAATTTGCAAGTGATGATGTGTTTTTTCAGGAATTCAGCAAGTCTGCAATTAGGTAAGTATTTTGTTTGAAGTGGTGTCCAGTCGGACTGTTTATGTATCAAAATATATCTTAAAATCATCACCTCAGCTGAAGGACGTCCACTGCTGGACAAAACGCCACCCCCTAATTTTCAAAATGATCTTAAGATAGTCTCAAATATCTAAAAATAGGTATGAAAATATTAGGTATTTTACTTATAAAATGTAACAATTTAGTAAACACTGATATTAAAAGCAAACATTTATATACATCTTAAGGTCAAGATATTTGACCCCAGTAGGCATATAGCACTTCCACAACACGAGTGGACCGAGTTGCATATATGTGCAGTTTGAATCAACCCCACTGCAGCACAATACAAATTGTAACAGTAGTACAAGTACAATACTAAAAGTACAAATACAATACTAAAAGCAAAAAAAAGCTATCGAAGATCATTGGCTAATGCAACACCATTTTCTATTTTCAGTGGATAAGACAGAAATGCAGCGAAAGTGACACAGGTCCTACTTTAAAGGCACCCGGCAGCCTACTGAAGCAAACAGAGAAGAGCACACTTGATGCTTTATTAAACCATATCAAGAAATTTGAGAAAAAGTGGTTATAATACGTGGGGTGCACTAAAAGTTTTCAGAATGAATAAGAAATTTAGATCATATGATGAACAGCATCGATATATCTATTGTTTACAGCGGTGGACAGGCAACCATCATGAATATCGTCACTGAGATTGACACAACCAGCTATAAATGTCTTGTATGATGCTTCATTGCCAAAATCAATTTGAAGCTGAGCGAAGCTCTGCTGAGCTGCCAAATTACACTTAAAGCATAGTAAATCATACAATGAAAATTTTCACAAGTTAAATCCATGATGATGTAAATTTAAAAACAAGTGAAAGTCAGATAAAGCTTCTGTTCCATTTTCAAATGTTGTAAATACTTTCAAATTTTGTTTATGTAAGCGGTATTTTTTTCTTTATATATTTATATTCTTCCAAACATTACTTGTTTTTTGACATTTTTTGGTGAGTAAAAGTGTGATTTATTTTAATTACAACCCAGAAAAACGATCAAATTTTCCCTGTCTTTGGAACATTTTAATTTTTTTTTTTTATAATGATAGATCAAGCATTTGACCGCAGTCTCACCTGATGGTAAGTGATGACGCGATCTAAGATGGAGCATGCTTGTCTATTATGAACCGATTCACTCGCGACTTGAAGAGTCCAGGGTTGTAGTGTTGTGGAAACAAGGGTGCTGGAAGTTGGTTCCACACGCTAGCAGTTCGAATCAAAAAAGTTGGATGGGTGTTATTAAACTATAAAATATATATTTTTTCAGAGCAAAATCAAGAATTTTTAATTCTTGATGTTTACCACTAAATCAAAAATAGGTTGACTTTGAATATTCTAGCCTTAACCGCAAAGTTAGAGAAAAAAAATCAAGTATAATATTAATATCTGCAGGCCTGTAGTATTTATCAAAAAAAGATTATGACTAAGTAGGTATTACTTTAAAGATCCAATCTAATCCGGATCAGTAAGTTGAAGTGACAGTGGGCAGGACACATACTTAGTACAGACAGTCAACGGCCGCTGGGGCCGGAAGGTTTTCGAGTGGAGGCAACGAACCGACAAACGCTGATAAGGCTGCAGGTCGACAGTGGGTCCAGGCTGCTTCTGAGTGGTCCTATTGGAAAATTATGGGAGAAGCCCATAATTTGGGGAAGCAATGGACGTCCTGCGGCTGAGAATGTGAGGTATTGCTTTCAACATGCATTGATTAAATTAAGTATAATTTCTAAACTACAACAAACCATGTTGTCGATGGCGGCAGCCGCATCCTCTGCATTTTCGAATTCAATAAAAGCAAACCCTCTGTGTTTTTCAGTTTCATAGTCTAAAGGTATTTGAACATCCACTAAATCTCCAAAAGGCACAAACGCAGCGTTTAAAACTTTTTCATCTACTTCTTCCGCTAAGCCACCAACGTATACTGTTCTTTTGGAATTCGGTTTTGAAGTCATTTTCTAGTTATATTTAGTAATATGATCTTATTTATAAGATTCTTTTACACGCTGTTTAACAAACATTAACAAGTAGTAACAATTAAATAAAACCGCAACAAAACAATACAAACACAAGCAAGTCACAGCCACAACATAACCACAGAACACAATAATAGTACAAACCATGCTGTGTTCACTTCATACATTATTACATGGTCACAAAAAACTAGCGACATCTAGTGGTGATAGCCAAAACTATGAAAGTGAAAATTCAAAATAAAATTATTTATTTTATTTTTTGTGAATTGAAAATTTTTTTCTACATTTTTTAAGATTTTTAAATATTTCAATTTACTTTTAGTAAAAAATACCTAGACATGATCATAAATGCTATGTCCATTAATAAACATAGAGTAAGTCCATCGCAATCACAGTCCTCACAGTCTCACGATGACGCGCCATTACCGCGTCGCCTAGACAGCCTCTCACAGCTTAAAAAGACGGTTAGAGTTCTTCGACATATACCGAAAGGAGCTAGAAACCTGGCTGCTAGCAGATTGTGTTCTATTATTGATAAATGTCTCTTCTCTAATAGTGTCAACGACTGGTTCTCACTTTTATCTTTTGCTTTCACTGCCCTTCGTGTACCGGAGAAAGATGGTTCGGTTACTCTCACAGCTAAAGTTAAGAGAAATATTGAGTCATCTACTTGCTCAGATTTCTCAGAAAATACCACAAAATTTAGGTCAACTTCAGTATTGGGGTCCATTGAATCCAAGGTCCATGAGGGCGATCTTAGAGGTGCAGTTCGCCTGCTGATCTCGGACGATTCGTTCGCAGGTTCAGATCCCGAGACCTTGGCCGCTTTGCGGTCTAAGCATTCGACACCCTCTCGCCCGCTTGACTTTCCTGCGGCGCCTGACCGGTCAATACCGACTCTTACCGTCAACAAGGAGGACATCGCGTCAGCACTGAGTACATTTTACAGTGGGTCATCCTCCGGGTTGGACGGCCTTCGCCCCGAGCACCTAAAGGAGCTCACATCGAAATCGGCCGGAGACCATGGACCACGACTTCTTAGTTGCCTCACTAAACTCTGCAACTTCCTGTTAAGTGGCGAGCTGAATCCAGAAGTATGCCCTTTTATGTACGGGGCCACACTGTGTGCCCTGTCAAAGAAAGATGGAGGTATTCGGCCCATCGCTATCGGTAACACCTTCCGCCGTCTGACAGCCAAACTTGGCTGTCGAGCGGTGAGGAATACCATGGCTGATCATTTACACCCTCACCAACTGGGTTTCGGGACGCGACTAGGTTGCGAGGCAGCTGTCCACGCGACTCGCACCTTTGCGACCGAACCGGAGAATTCAGGATGCGTCATAATAAAGTTAGATATTAAAAATGCTTTCAACTGTCTAGAAAGGGATGTTCTATTATTGGAGGTTCGTAACAAGATACCATCTACGCTTTTCTGTACCAGGTTTATCACTCGCTAAGTAACTTATTCTTTGGTGATGACTTGATCCTTTCACAGGTGGGTGTTCAGCAAGGGGATCCCTTGGGTCCACTAATTTTTAGCTTGGCTATTCACGATATCATATCGGAGCTTAAATCCCCGCTTAATATCTGGTATCTCGATGATGGAACGATAGCTGGGAGACCGGAAGTAGTGGAGCAGGACATCCTCACTATTATTCCTAGAATGAAGGAGATTGGCCTAGAGGTGAATACTGCGAAATGCGAGTTCTTTCCATGTAGCTCCAAGTCGCGTTCGTGTTTTTCTCTCTTTGAGAATCATATTCCGGGTCTGGTAGAACTTAATGAAAACTCATTCAACCTTTTAGGGTCCCCCATCTTCCCTTCCGGAATACCTGAGGCGATAAAATTGAGAGGGGCATTGCTTACGAGGGCACATGAGCGCTTACAATATATTTCTCCACACGTAGCCATTGTTTTGCTTCGCTCGTGCTTTTCAGCGCCCAAGGTGACATATCTGTTGCGGACAACTCCGACTTGGTTACACCCACAAGAAGTGGCCTCATTTGACAATACCCTTAAGAATTCACTCCAGCGCATTGCTAACGTCGAACTCACTGATGTGCAGTGGATGCAGGCCGGGTTACCAATCAGGCATGGCGGATTAGGGGTCCGTCGTATTGGGGACATCGGACTGCCTGCTTTCTTGGCTTCCGCTCACGGATCTGCGGGCCTTATCGCTAATATTCTTTCTATAGATGGCGACGAGACTCGCATTCCTTTCGTGGCGGAGGCGTTGAAGGAGTGGCATGCCGCTAACCTGAATACACCGGACGCTCCCGACCGGCAACGCTCATGGGATGAGGTTGCTTCGAGGAGATCAATCGAACGTCTGATCAGCGACGCCGCCGGCGTGGATGTGGCGCGTCTAAAGGCGGTCTCTCGACCTGAATCTGGGGCTTGGCTGCATGCGATTCCGTCACCTCACTTGGGCACCCTCCTAGACAGCGACTCGTTCCGTGTTGCTGTTGCTCTCCGCTTGGGCTGCAATGTATGCGAACCGCACATATGCATTTGTGGTACCAGGGTGGAGGCCAACGGCCATCACGCCTTGAGCTGTAGTAGATGCTCGGGTAGATTCCCGCGACACAATGCACTTAACGACCTCTTGCGCAGAGCCCTGGTCTCGGCTAATATACCATGTGTGCTCGAACCACCTGGCCTCAGTAGAAGCGATGGTAAAAGGCCTGACGGACTCACCTTGATACCGTGGCAGAAGGGGAGGTGCTTAATCTGGGATGCAACGTGTGTCAGCACGTTCGCACCTTCCCATCTAGCGCACACCTTGAGAGTCGCAGGATCAGCTGCTGAATCAGCTGCTTCCATCAAAAGAATTAAATACGCAATGCTGGAGCAAAAATATGAATTCATCCCATTCGCAGTCGAGACAGCGGGGCCATGGTGTTCTGAAGCCAAGGTTTTCGTTAAGGACATTGGTCACATTCTACGTGTTAGGGGTGATGATCCCCGCTCAGCATCCTTCCTGGTGCAAAGGATATCCATAGCTATACAGCGCGGCAATGCCGCGAGTGTCATGGGCACCTTCGCACCAGGGACGATGGCGGGCGGGATATTTTAATATTACTTTTAGATTTTAAGTTTGTTAATGTCAAAGTACTCAATTTTTTTTTTATTATATCGCTATAATTAATTATGTTATATTGTTAATTATTTTGATTGTGATGAAATGTATTAATTAAGATTTCGTAAATTGTACCTAGTTGCTACATAATACTTTTATTTTTAAACTGTCATTGTTTCCTTTTATTTTCTATTAAATAGTTCTAATCTACATTTTGGTCTTTGCAATAAATTGCCTTGTCTTGTAAGTTAACTCAATTTGAAATGTTGCTAAGGTCATGGTGTATTATCATTGTCGTGTCAATTGTGTATATTTTTTTATAAATTAATTTTCGGTTATGGTTTTTTCTGTTTACTTCGTACCTTTTATCATTACAAATTTACCTGTGAATTCTGTGATCTACTAAAAAAGTGCTGTGCAAACTCATTTTCCGCCAAATATGTTGATTTACTCTCAATATACTTATATTAGTGTTTATTCTCTTCGTTGTTTTTAAAACTTGTACTGATTCAACCTTAATTTTCTTGTATTTTCCATAAAAGGAACATTTACGCAAAATATTCGCTTTTTAAATACAAAGGTTTGCTGCATATTCATTTATTAATTAAATTGGTGTACAGAAGGTATATATTTTCAAGATTAACTTATTTTGTTGTGATAATACCGGTTTTACAGTGTAATGAAAATATTACTTGTTATTTTGTTTGAAATAAAATTTATCATTAAGGATGTGTTTTCTTTAAATAATATTTAAAAACAAAAAGTTAAAAGAAATTTTCATAATATCGTAAAGGTACCGGGTACCTACCGGTAATGTATACACACACAAATGCAAGACGTGTATACACATTACACACAGATGCATTAAGATTTAGCTATGAACACTAGGTGGCGTATTTGGGACATAAATTGATGTGAAGTTACCCATCTATTTCCTAATATACACATACTTATCTATGGTACAAACTAGAACTACAAACAAGTATAAAAGTGGTTCTTGTATAATAGTATATGTATACAAGTACCACTATCAAAGGAAGGAGTCAAAGGACTGCTGAGTATATTACGTCCATGGCTGGAACCATAGAAAAATACTTTTTGTTCTGAGGCTGGAACCATATATATAATATTTGGAGTATTTTTTTTTTTATTTTAAAATATATGGCTGGATGGAACGCATCCCAGCCCCAGACTAGTGCACAGAACACTGTATACTGGTACAGAACAGAATGGATACAGATTACTGCGAGTACTGCAAGCAACAGTGCAAATTGGTGCAAATGCAAACTTTACTTTGAAAACGTTTATTTTATTTTTAATTTAACGTCAAGAAGGAACATTATATTATTCCATAATTCCATATGGAAGGAAATCATGGACTTAATTAAACTTGTTCTTAACCCAGAAATATTAAAAACTACTTGTTTCTTGTGTTTCAATCAGAAAGATGATATTTGCAGTGTTTATGAGGTTTTTGAAATACATGACAAATCATTAAATTATACTTCGACATTATGTGAAATGATAAGAGATGTCCTTCGTAACCAGGTAAAATATTCATGACTTTTTGTTTATATCATACTAATTTTAAGTACTTTAAATACATTAATAATCCGAAGTTGTGAACAAACTAAGTATTTTCTTTAAGTATATTAAGGTCGACAGACAGGCTGACGGTCTACTTGATTACCATCAATATCGTCGCCTATTACACAAACAATACCACAGGTGCACACAAATGCGCTGCTGACCATAGTAGAATGAGGGATTGGGAAGGGATAGGGAAATGGGCACTGGTATCCCTTACTCGTTCACCAAAAAATAACATCACACATGCTGTTATCCTGGTCTTCTGTAAGGAGGTGGTTACTGCCGCTAGATGGGCTGCCCATATGACTGAACCGCAATGAGCCCTCCCACTACTTTTCAAATCCAGACCAGAGCCAACTTTGAAAAGTTCGTTTTCAAAGCTGACCGTGCTGGGACTCGAACCCAGGACCCCTTAAATAGAGACTGAGACAAACACCCTAACCACACTTCCAATGTTCTAAGTATAATAAATATCAAAGTTTAACTTACAATTCACATAATTCCTAATTTACTCAGGTACATACATTCAGGCTGTTGATAACTCTAAAACCGTTTTGTTTACTTTCTCTTTTTTGGTGTTTCAGGACATAATTTCACAGTATGCTTGTAGTGAATGTGTTAGCCTCATCATGAAAATATATATATTGTATAAAAGAAACGCTTTTAAATTGCAATCACTTAAAACTATTGTGGACAAGGTAAATGAGAAAGTTTCTCATTTGAAAATAAACATCAAAAGTAATGAATTAACAATAAACATTTCAGAGGAAAATAGCAGATGTAATCGTGAAGAGATTGCTAATATTTCGTCCAATATTAATGAAATAAGTAAAGAAAAAAATAAACCTAAGAAGTGTAATGTATGTGATATTACACTTAAATCACACAAAGAGCTTGAAATGCATAAACAGTTTGTCCATAAAAACACTAATGAGGCTGTCGTCTGTGATGCTTGTGGGAAGGTTTGCAATACCCCTCAGGCTCTAAAAGCCCATCTTAATTGTCATAGACGACAACAGTGTCCACACTGTTTTAAAATATTAAAGAGTCATTCGCATTTCAAACTTCATTTAAAAAATCACATATCGCCAACTAAACGGAAAGTCAGTAGAACGAGATACAATTGTCATCACTGCGGTTACACGAGTTTAAATAAAAAAAGTTTAGAAGCACATATTAATAAGGTTCACCTACTGAAGAGACCATTTATTTGCAAGATATGTGATAGAGGATTTTACAAGGAGAGTAATCTAATAGAGCATATGCAAATTCATATCAGAGTTAAAAAAGATATGTGTGAAATTTGCGGTGACAGCTTTGCGAGTAAAAAAACTTTGATTGTACACTTACGTTTGCATTCAAATGAGAAACCTTATCAGTGCCACTTATGTGAGAAGTCTTTTATAACGTCCGGTCGTAGAAGGGATCATGTCAAAAGAACACATTTGAAAAAGAATGAAGCATGCTCTCTTTGTGATAAAAGATTTAGTTTAAAAAATGATTTAAATAGACACATTAAGAAGGTTCATTGGCACAATCAAACACCGGAGTAAAAAGTAAATAATAATCAACAAATTATGTTGAAAATAATTCAAAAGTTATTCTCTTTCAGCCTGATGGTAGTTGATTTTGACCTATACACGTGTCCCGAAACTCAATGTCAAATGGCACGAAGTGATAGGCGAGGTTATACCAGCTCTGGTAAAAATTAGAAAAAAAGATATCATGACAAGGTATCACGTGTTTATCACGTGTTACAGTGTCGATTCCTTTGTCTCTGAGACGATAACGAACTTCGATATCGCATCGCTACGGAGCGAATGCTACTTTGTCTAAGGCCCCTGGTCCCTTTTTTTTCCATTTTGCAGTTGGTTTTTTTTTTTAATTTATTATTTTATTTTTTGTAACTAATTCTATAATTGATCAGTTTAGTCAATTATAGAATTACAACCTTACAATCAGTTTAGTATAAATAAATTAAGTTTCATTGAGTCATAGTTAAATTCTATTGTCAGCCAACACTTAGTCTTTAAAAAAAAGGTACTATACAACCGTTATTTAAAAAAAATGGCCCATTCAATCAAAATGTATAATTGCTAGTATTGAATGTGAATTATCACTATGATCTCTTCTTTAAATATTTATAGTATATAAAACAAAGTCCTGATATGCATTCTGTCCCCTTGGTATTTCTAAACTACACTATGAATTTTGATGCAGTATAACTACATATCCCTTAAATAATGTCTTCCAATATTAATTTTCAATTATGAATGATAAAACATTGAAAACATTAACATTATTTATTTAGAAAGTGATTACTTAAAAGACTTACTAGACTTAAAAGTTTTATTTATAACGACAAACATTCTTATTTATAAGAACTGCCTATTGACTAAAATATTATTGATGAAAAAATAAATAGAGATGAAAGTACAATTACAATAATAAGAGAAAAATTGACTATGTTGTATAAATGAATCAGCCAAAGATGAGACTTGACGGATCACGTGGTTAGACCTGCGCAATAGATAGTTCTCAGACCATTTTGGCGGTAAGCGAGGCAAGCGGGGAGGGACTGGAACGTTGCGCGGTGAGACGAGAGCGTGCGGGGCGAGGTACGGCCGCCGCGCATGCGTATCAGTCGTGTGACGCTCCCCGCACCTTGCTCTCACGCCGCTGTGGTCCGAAGTACTGATCAGTGCAAAAGTTGATAGTTGTTTTCCTTTGTTTCGTTTTTTTTTGTTATAGTTATTCGTTATTGTATTATTTGTTACAGTTATTTGTTTTCTTATTTTGTTGTCGTTTTTGTTGACTATGCCGCGAGGCAAAACTTTAAAAAGACAAAGTAGGAAGATGGTGTATGACGTTTACAAGTTTATGGCGAAAGAAGCGGAGGAAGGCGTCGGCAATTTGAAAGCGGTACAAAAACGTACCGCTGCTGCCACTCAGACATCACTTATCACGGTGAAGAGAATTGTGAAGGAAGCAAATAGCTCCAGATTGCTGTCCGTGTTTCGTACTCCGGGAAAAAAACGTCCGAGATCAAACCCCGTAACCGGCATGGATGATTTTGATAAAGGGGTGATCAAACGCTGTATTCACAATTTTCATGTAACAAATAAAGAACTCCCTACAATTAAAAAGATAAAAAATAAATTGCGTGATGACATCGGATATCAGGGATCCGCAACCAGTTTGCGCAAAATTATAAAAGATCTTGGGTTTCGGTGGAGGAAGACCGAAAATAATAGAAAAATTCTTATTGAAAAGACCGATATACGCCTCAAAAGAATTAAATATATAAAGGAACTCGGAAAATACCGTCAAGAAGGCTGCCCTATAATATACACAGACGAGTCATATGTGCATTCTACGCACACAACATCAAAAGGTTGGTCTGATCTGTCATCGGAAGGACTAAAAAAACCAATTTCCAAAGGTCAGCGGGTTGTCATCGTGCACGCAGGTTCTGAAGATGGTTTTGTTCCAAATGCCTTATTAATGTTCAAATCAGGAACAAAATCAGGGGACTACCACGACGACATGAATTTCATTAATTATAAAAAATGGCTTGAGACACAATTGATTCCAAATCTCCCACCAAATGCCGTCGTGGTAGTTGATAATGCGTCCTACCATAACAAGGAGGATGAGAATGCGCCAACTTCGAATACGAAAAAAGCCGAGATGCAATCTTGGCTTGCAGAAAAAGGTATCGCGTTTACTTCCGACATGTTGAAGCCAGAGCTTTACGACATAATAAAAAAACACAAAGAGAGCCACAAAATCTACAGCATCGACAAAATACTGCAAGAACATAACCACCGCGTTCTTAGATTGCCCCCATATCATCCCGATTTAAACCCTATCGAAATGGCATGGGCAGCAATAAAAGGTCATGTCAGTAGTAAGAACGTGAAGTGGAACATTACAAGAGTTATGGAGTTGGTGAAGGAGAAGGTAGACCAAATGGGTCCAAATGAATGGAAAGCTTTATGTGAAAAAACGAAAAAAATAGAAAATGAATACATTGAAAATGATCACATTATTGACGATTTAACAGATCAGGAAATAATAATAGCAGTAGGCGCTTCTTCTGATGATAGTGACAGTGACACGGAGAATAGTGAAAATAGCTCCGACGAAGATGAAATAGTCGCACCACAGCCAAGCACAAGTGGGACAGCTCGTGATAGTGGTTGCCATCGCACCGACGAGTACATAAGCGGTGTACGTTTTATAAACTATGAAGACAGCGATAGCGATTTCGATATGCAATAAAATATTTTATTAATCCGAACTAATTGTTTTATTTAACTATTTTGAACGCGACTGTACATGCGCGAAATCCTCTCTACTAGCATCTGACAGGTCTCATCTTTGGCTGCGCGCATTATAATTGAATTGTTTATTACACCATTAGGGAACCATGGAGGATAGAGGACATATTAAGGACCATGGAGCATAGACCACATATTAAGAAATAACTTAATATGTGAGTGTTAAACTGAAAAGCTGCCAAGCCTCAACCATTAATAAATAGTGGTCCATAAATTAGCCAGTATCGGTGAATTGATTTATGATTGGCTGGTTGCGTAGTTCATGAAAGCATCGTAAGACCCCGATTTGAAACACATCCAGTCCTGTAGGTCCATTACAGCTGCAAATGACGTCCTTCAGGCCGACCCACGAAGAGGCAGGAGAGGTGGACCTCCCAGACGTCCCTGTGGTCCCTTGCATTAGCGCTTCTTAACCCTAATAGCACCCGCCCTCAAAGGGCGGAGACTCCAATGTAGAATCACGGCCATTAATGCCGCTCCCCACCGCCTCGATGATGTCGTTCAAGCGGCATCTAGGTACTTACGAAGAACCAGAAAGAGGTAAACCTCCGTGACCCTCCCGGGTCCTACCATATAGCAACAGTTAACTTCCTATAACTGTTAGCTTCTCCCCATCTATGTCGGGATTTTCCCAATCGCCATGTTTGCAGAACTTGAGTGTTTTTAGAACGCTCGCGGCAAGTCCGGTTACGCTTTAAAAGTCCTAGGACTAAAAGTTAAAGGCAAACTGAAAAAGGTTTTAATGCGGTAAGAATCTCACATAACCATGTGAATATAAGCAGTCCAAAGTGCTGTCTTGACCCTTCGCAGGTACCTTTTGAACGTTTCCTCTCTTGTAAAAAAACCGTAAATTTTACAGCGTCACACTCCAATGCGCGCAACATTAAACAGCGCCATCTATTTAATGGCAGCCGACCGACACTCGTGTATAAAGTTGGTCATCCTTTCCTCCATGTTTCAAACTAAAAGTCACAGGATTGAAATTGGGCTCCCAGATATTCCTGTTAAAATAGTCTGTATTCGTCTCGGCGATTGTTCAAACGCGCATGCTCTGCACTCCTTTAATGACGCACCAATCATCTCTCATGTTTTCAATACAAATAAGCCAATCACGTTACGAGATCCTTTTATTTACGGTTTTCTTATTGGAACCTATAATTCCACACACAGAACTTAATTATACTCTAGCGAGAGATTCCATATCTATTCAAGACTTTTTTATTATATTAAAAACTCTTATATGTTTCATATACTTATTTCAGTTGTTATTAGAGCTTTACATAACTGTAAATATTTAAAAATACAGAACAATCGTGTTTTATTGGATTACACTTAATCAATGTTTCTCTTGGAAATGACAAATCAATAAAAGACATGGATCATGGAACACAATGTCCAGCCAATTACTAGATGTAGTTGGGTTAACAAGGACCAGTTGTACATAGACTATCACGATCAAGAATGGGGCAAGCCGAGATATGACAGTTTTGGATTGTTTGAGATGCTCTGTTTGGGAGGTCAGCAGGCCGGCCTATCGTGGTATGTTGTGTTGAAGAAGAGAAAAAACTACCAGAGACTGTTTCATGGATTTAATCCTTACAAAATTTGCAAGTTTACTGAAGCGGACCTCAAAAATTTAATGAACGATCCGAGCATTATAAGAAATAAGAATAAAATCAATTCGATATTGCATAATGCGGCGTGTTTCATAAATATGGAGATGAATGGAGAAAATTTTTCAAGATTTTTGTGGAGTTTTGTAAATTATGAACCTGTTGTGAATAAATGGAAAAATAGTAAGGAGGTTCCAACTGAAAATGAAGTTTCTGTCGGTCTGTCGCGCGCTTTGAAAAAAAGGGGATTTAAATTTGTAGGCGCCACCATTTGTTACGCGTTCATGCAATCTGTTGGCTTAATAAATGATCATATTGTGGACTGTATATGTCACAATCAAGGAAATACCAGTACTTGACTATAAAAATAAATAATTGTAATACTGCCGACAGTGGTTTTCCTTTAAGCTAAAACAAGATCATAATTAGTTTACTTAGTTCCTACAGACCAAGATGTATTTTACAACTAGCCGAGTCCGCAACTTCGTACGCGTAGTATTCGGTATAGCCCTTAACTTTTTTGTTTGTAAACCGATTGGAATGAAACAAACACTAGATATGTTACGGGAAGCTCGCTAAAATAACTTGGTGAAAACCGCATTCAAATCGGTTAAGTTGTTTCAGAGATTAGCGTGCATAAAACGCACAGACAAAAATTCTAAAAACTATTTTTTTTACCTCTGAAGTACATACGTGTATGTACAGACATGGCTCGTTTACGATTTTATTATATGTATAGATCGTTGGATTAACATCACTATCCTAATATATATATATTGATGTATTGCTTTAAGACTTAGTGGATTCATTTGCTAGAGACTCTCCACTAAATTTTCAGGATCTCCGAGCTGATGGCATGCAGATGCGTTTAAATTTGTGAATAGATATTTTATAGCGTATTTGCAAGGTGTAGTTATTTATCTGCCCATAAAAATCATGAATTAAAATCTAAAATTAGATTTTTTAAGGTATTTTTATTATTTTGAAAGTTTCTTTTTAAAATCTGTCTCCCTTTGTGACCTACCTATTACTAGTGGCCCTAGACTAGTGGCCCTAGACTTTTAGAAACAACACAATTTACTAAAGTTGACAGAGGTCAACTTTGTAATTTTTGTTTCCATAATTAAAAGTACCATAACCTATTTTACTTGGAATGTTACTAAGGAAGCTTGAGCGATCTAATACATAACCTTGTTAACCACGCGATAAGTTTTCTATACCTACCTGTACTGTAAATTACAGTTCTGATTTTTAACAACTTAAAAATCCTATTTAAAATTTCAAAGTTTAAAAATACAGTCCTGTTTACATTTATTTGGTTTTAGATAGACCAGTAATTACCAAACTTTGGAGACTACCTCAATCACTCCCAATTTCGTTATAAGATATAAATAATATGTACTAACGGTTAAATTCATAAAATCTCTATATATAAAAATGAATCCCTATTTCCCTTGGTCACGACATCACGTGTGAACGGGAAGACCGATTTTGATTCGGTTTTCACTAATGGAAAGAGGGATAAACGAGGAATGTTCATATACATAAAAATTGCATCCCGGGCGAAGCCGGGGGCGGGTCACTAATCCATTATAAATTAATCCTAGACAAAACGTTACAAGTAAGTGGATATAGAAGATTGAGCCAACTAATGATCATCAGCTATGTTTTAAACTTAACCCAAGATATTGACTACAAACTTGGAACATAGATTACAGCTAGATTGACTATCCAGCTCGTTATCAGTGACAAGCAACGGAATGGTATAGATATACCATTCCGTTAATTCGAGACGATTAATTCAATTGCCGACTCACGGTAAAAGCCTTTGGCTTTGATCAGATTCGACTCAAAATATTATGTAGGTAACTACGAGGGGCACACTGAAATGATCGGGAATAAGAAAAACCACATGCACGGTGTAGCTAAATTGTATTTTATTGTTTTTCGAAGTATTCTCCGTTCAACTTAATGCACTTTTCCATTCGTGCAAACCTGCAAATCATTAAAACAGTAATTCCAGTCTGAAGTTGATGTTGACAAAATGGCTGATTTCTACGCTTCCACAGCTGCTTCGGGGTCTTCAAACCGTTGACCGCGTAATAAATCTTTCATTCTAGGGAATGTAAAGAAATCGTTTGGGCTCAGGTCAGGACTGTACGGAGGACGGCTCATCAGCTCAACGTTTTCCTGCTTCCAAAAATCATTTGTCTTCCGAGCCGTATGGGAGCTCGCATTATCGTGATGTAAGATGATGCCACGTTTCGGGTTATTTTTTCGGAGTTCGGCTATCATTTCTGGCAAACAAACCGTGATATACCACTCGGCGGTAACCGTTCTGCGTTCCTGTAAAGGAATTGTAACAACGTGCCCCTTTTTCGAGACAAACGTAGCGACCATTTTCTTTGACACGCTGCGGGAGCGAACCACTTTCGTTAGCTTGACCTCGTCTTCGAAGACCCAAACTGCTGACTGATGTTTTCTTTCAGGTTCGTATGAATAAATCCATGATTCGTCACCTGAGACGATATTATAAACGGCATTTGACTTCCCTCCGTTGAAGCGTTGCAGAGTATTCCGGCACCAATCTACACGAGCCGCCTTTTGCTCTTCGGACAAATTGTGGGGAACCTAGCGGGAAACTAGCTTTCTTACACACAGCTCATTATGTAATATCGACTGAATTGCAGTCATTCCGATACTGATAACAGCCCGAATCTGCTCGTATGTCACATGACGGTCATCTAATATAATAGTTCGCACAGCTGCGATGTTTTCAGGCGTGACCGCTGTTCTTGGTCGACCTGCAGAAGAAACAGTGCTGAACGACACACGACCGCGTCGGAACTCGGCATACCAGCGGTATATTGTCGTTTGACTCGGTGCTTCAACATCATAAATCGAAACAAGTTCGCTGAGACATTTATCTTGAGATAAGCCGCGACGAATATTTTGATAAATTATGGCACGGAAATGTTCACGCGTGAGCTCCATTTCTATTAACGACGTGCCAACTTTAAACCAACATAGTTTTTGTTTTTAATAAAAAAAAAAAAAATTGTTTGTCATTAAGATCCTAAGAGGCCAGTATTCAAATTCTAAAAAAGGTTTTATTGTAACTCAATCTGAAATATTCTATTCCCGATCATTTCAGTGTGCCCCTTGTATCAAATAAATAGTTACGTAACCTGAATTAATAACCTTCTTTATCTTTGTACCAAGAAGTCTAAAGGTACACTCTAAAGGTTAAAATAAAATAGACCCACTGTCTATTATCAACTGTCGTTTAAGGAGCCAGTTTTTGGTGGAGATTTTTACGGAAGATCCTTGGGATGCAATCTCTAGGCTCAGGGCTCGATTAACCCTGTCAGGGTCCCTAGGCAATCGTCTCAGGGTTCCTTAACCGTTTTCTAACTTAATCACTATACAATTCTATTTCCAATTACCTACTACACTGTCAAAATATGCTATCACATTTAATAAAATATTATTAAATGCAAAGATTTGAAGCGTTTTAGTCTCTAGTCTGTTAAAATCGTCGCGGAAAATATATTCTTCAATAACTTGAAATACGTTCCGAAATGTACTGAATATACATACGTTCCGAAATATATCGCGAAGTAGTATAAAACGTTATGTTCTATTTATTTATTTGGGGCCCCCTAGTCGATGCGGGCCCCTAAGCAATTGCCTCCACCGCCTAATGGATAATCCGACCCTGACTAGACTCCGTGAAGTACTTGGTGGGGTTGCTACCAGGATCACGCCAAAGCACGAACGAAGTTAACGGAGTGAAGATCTTATACTCGTAAATTCATAGAATTTGTAATCACGTTTCTCTGAATCAATGCGATGTATGTTGAATCATGAAATTTCATAAATATCTCGAGACTATCCTATGGTTTGATTAATTCCCATGATGATATGTTTATATTTCATGTAGATAATTAGACATAAAACCAGGAATTTCTACCACAAGATGGAGATCATTGGATGTCGTTGACTCGGGTATATTCTCGTTGCGATGCAGAATTAATCAAAACTAATAACAAATTATAATTAACCAGCCCAAGTCCGGTTCAATTCAACATTGATACATAACTAAGTATTATCTTAGTGGCGAGTCTTATATCTCTTTTTATTCAGCTCGCCCTGTTAATAGACTGTAATCCCGGGTAATTTATATTATGTAATTGAAACAGTGTAAATAGGTATATTATAATATTTATATTATACCTATAATAATCTAGATGGATGTTTGTTACTCTTTCGTGCAAACATGGCTCAACCTATTTGGATGAAATTTGGCACAAAGATAGTTTATTACTTGGATTAAGATATAGGATACCCACTTTTTATTCTGGAAAAATTTTAGGTTCCCTAGAGATCGTCTAAAAATTAAACAAATCGGCGCCTCTGTCGTCAACAATGGCGGCGCCACCAATGTCACAGCGATAAATAATGTCAGATGTTTTGTCAGGTGTTATATTTTTCAACGCTGATTAAGTCTCGGGCACCAGTGTGGTCTATCGAATAAAAGATTAAAATAATGTAGGAACCGAGGTATAACTTTTTAAAGTCACCATCATCAGCCAACAAGCGTCTGATGTTGGAACACGTTTTAATTGAGTGTAACCATACTTCCGCCCTCCACATCCATCAAATGCCAGCTAGAAGTCATCGATCTAGTCAGCAGGTCGGTCCACGGAGCATTTCGACCGCGGTCCTCCACGAAATCATCTATAACGTCCGTAGCCTGCAAGACAAATACATCCTACCCATTTCCACTTTAGAAAGTGAGTCAATTTCGCTGAGTCTTGCAATTTGCGAACGACACATTTTTTAACTGCCAATAAGAAGGTTTAATAGACTTTTGATTTATGGGATTGGCGATAAAAAGTAAAGTATTTTTAGATAATCATAATTCTTTTTAATTACTTTACATATGTGTTGTATTGTAGAGCGCCTTTACAAATTGGAATTAAATAATTTTACAAACGTGGAATAACACTAAAGATTTTGAAACTTTTCTTTTGAATTCTGGTTATGTCTTTACTTCGTTCAGAAAATATTAACATTTATAATTTTAACATTTTTGAATCCTTTATGAGTGCATCCCTTTTTTATTTCCGTAAATATAGGTACAGCCTGTATTTACGGAAATACAAGCTCTACCTATATTTACGCCTGTAGAGCGCCCACATTGTTAGTTGATTTTTCTATTAGTAGAGTCTCAATATAAATAGATATAAATAAGTCATTGTTTAAATAAATTAATATTGAAGATGTATGATGATCTTCGCCAGATTTATAATGGCAAAGAAGTCCCGTATTCGTACATTCCTATCTATCATTCAATGATTAAGTCCAGATCTTATATCGCATAGATCTTTTATTATGTTAAAAGATCTATGCGTCTGTGGCTCTGATACAACAAAGATAAAAACGTGATAAATTAGACAATAGTTAAACATTCTTTTAAAAAACACCAATGTAAATCAACTAATGCCCCTCCTACGAATGCACACTTATACCGGCACTTGTCTACATAGTTGCAAATAGATAAGTGCTTTTAAGATTTAGTTACAAGTTGACTAAAGCAATAATTTGTCTAGAACTAGCCGGTGTTAACGGGATCAGGAGATCCTGGAGTTTCGTTTGAAATTGTAATACTAATAGAAAAAGAAAGAAAGGTACAAGTACAAGGTAAAAACATTGCGACTAGTAAGTCTAAGTCAATTGCCTTGAAATACCCGTTAACACCTGATAAGCAGTAGGTAAACTGTTAACAAGTAGACCAAGAATACGCCTTTCGAGTCCAATACAACAATGGCTTCAGGATGTTTTGGAGACTACAGCATTTCTTCAGTGTCTCTTCAGCATATTTGCATTGGCGAGAACATACGTTTTCTAAGCCATCATGAGCAAAAAGACGGCTTCCTTGTTCTGCAGATGCACCACTTTAAAGAGGAAGTTATAGTTGATTATAATTGGTAAGAGATGACTAAACCTTGTAATAAAACTATGGGCATTACAAATTTAGTAGATTTTCAGGTGAGATTCTGTATTGTGCCTATATTACCATAAAATAATATCTAAATATACGTAGATGATAACTCTATTTGTGGGAGAGGCCAAGATAGACATATGTACCTACTAGCGACCCACCTCCGGCTTCACACTGATTAAATTTTCCGGGCAATCTTTCCAAATTTTTTTACGTGATCCTTCCTTGGACTTCAACGAATACTTGAACGAGTTGGTTTAGCTGTTCTCGAGTTATGCCCTTAGCAACACATTTAGGGAATTATTTTTAATTTATATAAAAAATAGCTAGATGTCTGATGTAGTACAGGATTCATCCCTATCGCAAAATGATCTAATTATTTTCAGTTCTCTAGTTTCAATTCATATTAATTGCAGATGCATTCTCTACAGAAATAACGGTATCTTCAATCTAAAAGTATACTAGGACAATAGCATAATAGAAAAACCCGTCCTCGAATGTCTTAAGGATCGACCATAACTAATTGTTTTGTCACACTAAGTGAAAGCTACACACTTGTCTAGACTTTAACAAAATCTTTTCTGTGCAATAAATAATGTCTGTAACTATAGAACCCATTTTATTTTGTGTGCTCTTAAGTGAAAACCAAAGGAATACAAATATAATGCTCCCTCACCAACGCGCACAATAAGATTGAAATTGTAAAGTTGCCTTGTTTCTATTCGATACAATGCCTCAGCCTATTCCCCTATTCCGCCGTATCCTTTATCCCATCAAGATCGGAAAGACTCCAGGATTTAAGAAGTAGACCTACTGACTAAACCCCTTGGCTTTCTCCTCGTCCGCTATTACGGGATCGAACGGGCATTCGCCACAAACATATTAGGTTTGCCTAAAAATAACATAAAATAACAAAAGTCTTTCAAATTCAATATCTGTCAATTTAAAGTATTCGAGGGTGACATGCACGTCTTCTGCGCATATTGGGTAAAAAGTCATCGAACTATAATAATAATCTATGCTTATTATAGTTCGATGTAAAAAGTAGAAGATTTAAAGGAATCAAGTCTCCAGTGTTCATTTAAGTCTACATCCTATACATATACAACAAAAATTAATACTGTTTAAAAATCTATCAATTACGTGAGAGAAGATGCCTTTTTCCACCTTTACTTGGTAGTAAACTTAATTATGTAGAAGGGAAAATCTGTGTCCTCCTTGTAACATATGGCTATATGGATAGTAACACTGGTTTATCACAATGCCTCAATCGAAAAATTGAATAATTGGCAATTTTCCAAATAGCACAGGTAACACTGTGAATAATAGAAAAGTTTAACCTAAAATACGAGTCTGTT
Source organism: Bembecia ichneumoniformis (assembly GCA_910589475.2). Classification (NCBI taxonomy): domain Eukaryota; kingdom Metazoa; phylum Arthropoda; class Insecta; order Lepidoptera; family Sesiidae; genus Bembecia; species Bembecia ichneumoniformis. Next base: position 5,612,571 of record OU342523.1, read on the forward strand.
AGGCTAAATGCACACGAGCGTTTCTTAGACAACCAAGTATTAGATTTCAGAAGGGTAACTGCCTTGAATAAAACTCAACATTAGACTAATTAACTTCAATTATATTATAATTCACTTGCATTCTAGGTTACACACATTTATTACTCTACAAATCCTACAATTAATACCAATTTTGCGTTTTTATTGCTCTGCATACTTCATTTATTAAAAACCAAAAATATTAAATATATAGAATATAAAATATATAAAGAGAATTGAGAACATTTTCTTAGAAAAATATTGATTCTGATTGCTGCAATCAGGATGGCCATGGCATAGATAGCCTTGTAAAGTTAGTGATGGACTGATCGATTTTGTACCACGTGGTTCTAAATGGACTCTTTAGTCTTGTCCGATCTAAACTGTTGACAATCTTTGATTAAAAACTGTGTTTCATTAGCGATTCTACGACAATTTAGTCAAGACTGCCCGAAATCGTCAACGAGCCAGCTTATATTATTTATATCTTTCCTTATCTCCCCTCCGCCCACCCAGACAAATATCAACCGATATTAACATGTTTTAGAATACACGTAGGTAGATCAGGAAAAGCAAATAGAAAACTACCCACAATCGCTCACACAAGGATGAATTTTATTTCATCCAGCAACTTTCTGGCTACTATTAAAATTAATTTATAAATAAATCCTTTTTGCTTGTAATAAGGAAGAAATCCCCCTTTTTTAAATAACAAAAATATTATTTAGGAATACAGACATTTTGTTACCGCGCAATTTTCCAGAAAAATATTCTGCTAATACAACTTAACATCAAGTGGACTTTCAACTTGTGTGCCGATCTATACTTAAAGAAAATTTGTTAGATCCAGGCTGAAAGATTATTTGAAAATCAATACTAATATAAACTTTGGGATGGCTCAGCAAAATACCAACTTGCCGCACTCGACTCGGTGAATCGCAGAGCTATGAGGCTCATTGGCGACGTTACACTAATAAGAACTAAGCTGCAGAGACTGGCACATAGACGCAAAATTGCCTGTCTGTGTGTACTCTATAAGATGTACTTCGGATAGTGTACTCGAAAACTGTGGTACTCGGGAGCTGCATGAGATCATACCGCCTTCCACTTTCTTCTGTCAGACACGCAGACGTACGGCTGGTAACCATCCTCACCTTGTCGAAATCCCTCTAATTCGGACCAAGCGCATTAAAACATCTTTTATAATGCTCACTACTAAGTATTGGAACTCCCTGCCGGCGTCTGTATTTCCGAACTCATACATCTTCTGGGTGAGTTCGCTCCATCGTAGGCCTCATATTTTCTACACGGATAGATGCTGGCCAAGAGTAAACCCATCTTTAATAAAAACATTAAAAAATGTTTGTTTGTATGAGGTAATTTTCGAAACTACTCATTCGATTTAAAAATTCTTTCACCAATAGTTAAAATATAATTTTATGATAGACATACCTAGGCCAAATATTCCAAGTGGGCGAAGTCGCGGCCACAAGCTATCTAAAAATTAAAATTCAATCCTTAGCAAAAATTAATGTCAGGCGTCATATTGCTTTACATAATTTGACAGGTGTTGTATCTTTTATTTTTCAATCAGCTGGTTTTTAAATATTCATTTGTCTTACTACACTGCCTGCTATCCGCAATAATTACTGGAAGGCTCGTCTTGCTACAATAAACACCCCTGAATATGAACGTGAACCTTAATCTTACGTCAACACTTAGGTACCTCGCGTTCGCGCGCATGCATGTGTGTATGTTTATGTGTGTGTTTATGACAATATGCTTTTGAAAGAAAGAAACATTTATTCCTCACACACACATATTTGTGCAACAAATAATAAACACGTAACATATACACACAAACAATGGTTAACAAATAAAAATAAATAAAGTGAGGAAATGCTAACCTAACTCACTTTGAAGTTGTAGTAAAGACCACAACAAGGGGCTAGAGATCTTGCCGGAGGCGTCTACTAGGGAGAACGCAGCAGTTAAGATATTATTTTAAGCAGGCTATTGCATTGCAAATTATTAGCCATTGCATATGAGCGCAACAACTAGACCGGCCTGGCCGGCAGCCCCATAAATTGCCATCACCCGTCATCACAGTGAATCAAAACCTAGATTCTCTTTTGCAGATTCAGCAGTGAAGAGCGGATACGTTCTTTGAAACATACCGAAGATTTTAGGTAGTGAGGGCGGAAGATTATTTCAGCATTTCGAGGCACGGTAACGAAAACATCCTCTGAATCCTAAATTGTCTGATACATCATTACAATTGAATAGGGTGGACAAGCTATTTATTAATCTTTTTTGAAACTATTACAAACCTGATTTTGCATACCTACTGCAGTATTATAACATTTCTGCATTAAAGAAAGTGTTAAAAAATTTAAATAATAACGCGGTTTCATTTGATCCCCTTTAAATTTAATCTTTTTTTTTAAATAAAGGTACCGTTTACATTAAAAAAAACCACTTGATGGCTAACCGTCGACTACAACACAAGCAAAGCCACTAGTGCTGCAAGTGCGCTACCGATCATAGTAGGATTAAGGATAAGTGATTAGGAAGGGATAGGAAATGAGCTTTGGCAACCCTTACTCACCGAAACACAACAACACACATTCTGTTTCACGACGGTCTTTTGTAAGGGGGTGGTAACTGCCGCCAGACGGGCTGAGGCGACTCTAGCTCATGTAGCGCCCGTGTGCAATCAATACCCTGGCGCCCTCTCCATCAGTTGAACTCGTTTAATATGTCTTATTTTTGGTTTTATAACATTTTAAATGCTTTAAACTGTTGGCCGCTCATGGCACGCCTTGCTTTGCTACCACGCCCGGCGTTGGTAACATGGGAACAGAGTCTTTGAGAGCGTCGTTACCGCAAGCGACACAAGATTTTTGGAGGTGTTGCGAGCGGGAGCGGCGTTTGCTCGGCGCCCCCTAAGACCCTGCGCCCGCGCCCTGCAGACGGTCTGCCTAAAATGACTCGAAACCCAGTTTGCCCTGCCTGTATTCAATCTTCAAAAAAAGATTAAAATGTTATCTTCTTTGCCTATATAGTTTGCAACAACTAATGCCTATATACTAATAAAAACCTTATTACAAATTTATATCTCGAGGGGCGGTCTCCATTACTTCTTTATTACATAAAATCAACTTTAATAGTTTCCTCTATAATATTTCTAAATATATTTTACGAGGTATTCCTTTTATATCAAGCCTCTATCAATGATAAGATCAGAAAAACTATAATGAAAGTGTCATGGCCCCGTAACACCCGAACCAAACGTCTCTGACATTTCTTGCTCTTAACTTTCGCAGTTGTTACTCATTAGAGGCAGGAAATGGGAGGTCAGGTAACATTGGTGGTTGGCCCGGGAACTTTTCTCACACATATGACCGTTAGGAATGATGTGCAACACAAACATATAAATAGATAATATGAAAAAAAGGCTGACGATTCGTCGCCGTCACCTCTTATCAGAAGCGATGCCATTTTGCGGTTTGCAAGTATACTGAAGACCTAAATAGAATAAGGCGATAGAGAAAAGGGCTCTCGTATCCCTTAATCATTCATTTAAATAAAAAACAGAGCACATGTGCTGTAATTTCACGTAGATTTTTTGTCTGTTGTAATAGAAATTGCTAGAAAAATTGGTTTGCTTTTACGGCTTGTCAACTATCTTGGAGAAAGAGGAATGTGTCTAACTAAGACTTGGCCGGGAATACACTTGTTTTGTTTGTAACTGATATTTTTACTGCTATAAAGTGATAATTTTGAAAGACTGTTTAAAGATACTACGAGTTACAGAGCTCATTACGTTTTAATTTCAAATGTCTCGCCATGGAAACACAATTAACGCTCTCTACTTCAATTATCTGCATTTCTTGCATATACTCTTGCGTCATCTATCGGTGTACAAAAGAACACGTGAAGTACCCAGTAAGGACGTCATTAGCTTAATTGACGGAAGATAGTAAGGAACGAATTTTGTAAACCTTTCCAAATGTTGTAATTTGGTACAGTTTTAAAGTATGTAAATAACATTGAAAGTGCTGAAGTAAAGTGGAGATCAAAGACGCATCTTATCAGCAAATAAAATACATCTAGGTACTATATACAATGTAAGTAAGATAAATAGCGTTATTCGTATGCCACAGATAATATATATTTCTTTTTTTCCAACCGTTGCTTCTTCTATATACCTACTCTATTAATTTATTCTTCTATACACTCTATTAACAAAGCAAAAAGATTAAATATATAGAGAGGACATTGGGAAATTTTTCCTACAAAAATATTGATCCTGATTGGCCATGGCGTAGCTAAATAGCCTTGTAAAGTTGGCGATGGACTGAGCGATTTTGTACCACGTGGTTCTAAATGTCGCATTACGAATTCTTTCGTCTTGCCCGATCTATACAGTTGAAAATCTTTGGAACAAAGTTATGTTAAATATCAACAAAAAAGTCCACCTTAGTTACTTTTTAGTTAGTTAGTTAGTTATACCGTTAAGTATATTTTATGGTATCTTTTTATACTTTAAGTTAAATAAAAAGTTTAAATTTATATATTTTTTTTACTTTAACACAGTGCTGTCTGAGAACCCATGTTTTCAGGTTACTTATAAATTGTTTACATAAAATTTCTTGTTCAAATGAATAGAGTATTTGACGTATCCGTTAAAACATGCAAACAGAGGCATATTTTCAATATTTAAGTGAATTGAAAGCAGACAGTCGTTCGTTACGTGTGTTTAGAATTTCTTATACCTATTTACCGAATAAGCAATAAAGAATAATAATTTGTCTATAATTCTCTCTCTACACTTATTCATTGATCTATTTGCAATAAGACAATCTTTAGCAAAATCGGTAGCCATGTTGAGTAAAACAGGCGAAAATGAATAATATTGATGACCCACTGATTTCAGTGTTCAGCCGGCGATGGTTCATTAGATTCAACTTGCACCTTGGAGAGTTTAAGCCGTTCCAGATCGTATGAAATAGAAATAGCTGTCACCAGCTCTAACAGAGAAGGAAAACATCATATAGAAGCCTAATACGTGTGTCACAAAAATAGCAAATATAATAGTCTATTTGAGATTCAGTCTATTTAGCATACAGTTGTAATGATCTGGAAGCCTGTCAATCTGCAGTGAGCTAGAGTGATGGTAGCCCATCCATAGAATTCAGTGTATTTGTATTGATTATAGACTAATAAAGATGTGTCGAGTCACTATCAAGCTCGCCTGTTCGTGTGTTGTTCGTGAGAGCAGTGTGTACGGCACACACGGCTGGTATAAAACGAGTAGGGCGGGTGATTCGCGGCTACTCGCGCGGGACAAGGTCAAGTGCGAGCGTCCCAGTCATTGCTCTTCGCGTGCACATTTTGTAACTACTTGTGTTGCAGTGCTATAAGTGGACGGTGCTTCTGCCGACGACGACGGTTCGGTGAGTCTAGTTTTACTTGCTTTAACGAATGAATTCTGAATTAAAAATTTTCAATATGCGAAAAAACAACATTTGGAAAATATTAAAACCAGTATTTACTTAGTTGTATGTAACATTTGTGAATAATGCGAGAGAGTTATTTTGAAGCAAAAATATGTGTTTATTTATTAAGTAAATAAATAAAAAATAAACAATTTTACAAGAATGATTTTGTAAAAAATACGGTTTTCTAAAAAATAGAAACGTGTTTCTATGAATGAAAATTCAAAACAATGTTCCTGTGACAGTACTTATATATGCCTATATTTTTATAATACCATTTTCTTAAATGTCAGTAAGGACAAACAGACGTGAAGTAGCTTCCATTTTTAGACAGCTTAGAAAAAAAAGTTCTGTGAAAAAATTGGTCATCCGTGTGAAACCCTAGGCGGTTCGCTAGTCATACAACTTAATAAAATAAAGTGCCCCCGTGTCTGTCTGTCTGTATGTCTGTGTGTATGTTCGAGATGATCTCAAAAATTACTGAACGGATTTTAATGCGATTTTTCACTAATAGAAAGAGCGAGGAAGGTTTTTATATATAATTTGACCCTTAAGAATGTCAAATAAGGTAAGAAATATTGCTATACGCTGTATACATACATATATGTAGGTAAATACTTAGTTATTTTCAGTCTCACTTGAACAGTTTATGACAGCTACATAAACTTGTGCTTCACAAACAAAATAAAAAAACTCCATGGGATTTATGTGGGTTTTATATGATCGTTAATACCATAAAACGTACTGGTTGGAGAGTACTATTAAAATAGGCATAATAAATGCTGTGTTATTATATCAATGCTAACAAATGTCTGTTTCTCTTATTAAGATGCACGTTTTTACCGGTCCTGGTAACGAGTGGGTTTTTTAAAATAGTAAGCTAAAGGTTTTATTCGAATTTCGATAAATTCAAATAATGAAAAGATAGGTAGGATTTGGCATAGAATTAATTAACTTCGTATTAACTTATTAATTAAACTTAAATATTCGTCTCGTTATCAACATAGCCCGGCGGATTAGTAATTTGAAGTGGCATAGGCAGGACACATAGTTCCGCTGGAGCCGGAAAGTTCTCGAGTGGAAGTCACGGACCGGCAAGCGCAGTGGATACATACGTCCATCCACAAGGTGGACAGACGACCTGATAAGACTACTTCAGGCTGTTTCTGACCGGTTCTTTTGGAAAATTGAAGGGGAGGCCGTTGTCCAGCAGTAGAAGATGATGATGAGGACCAAATTTTGTGCGTTATATTTGAAGAGTAATCTCCAGAACCGTGTGTAAAATTCTTTCACTTTTAGAAAATAGGTTATTGCAGCTGAAGCAAGTCGTTTAGTAATAATTTATTATTGAAATCGAGTATAAATTAATAATTCATTTTTACTATTAAAAATGTTAAAGCAGTCTTAAATAATTGTCACAGAAGAGAATATGTCTTTGCCAAACGAATCCCTAATAATCACGTGTAATAATCATGTAGGTACGTATATTTACAGGTTCTTATATAAACAAATAACTGTTAAATTAATCTATAGACCGTTCGAAAGCGCAAAATATTCTACATTACCACACAGTCATCATCATCTCATCATCTCAACCATAGGACGTCCACTGCTGGACAAAGGCTTCCCCTCTGATTTTCCAAAAGAACCGGTCAGAAGCAGCTTGAAATAGTCTTATCAGGTCGTCTGTCCACCTTGTGGGTGGACGTCCTACGCTGCGCTTGCCGGTCCATCTCCATTCAAGAACCTTCTGTCTCCATCGGCCGTCAGCTCTCCGTACTATGTGTCCTGCCCAACAGTATGCATATTATAGTTAACTCGCGACCCGCCCCCGGTTTCGTAAGGATGCAATTTTTTTCTGCAAATTATAATATATAAACTTTCCTCGCTTATCGCTCTTTCCATTAGCGAAAACCGTATCGAAATCCGTCAGGTGGTTTAGAATGAGTTAGCGGAGAAAAATATTTTAGTAAATAATTAATTTATATTTTAACGGCTTAGCGCCTCCTTACTCAATTTATTATAATAGTGTATTTAAAAGTGAAATGTGTTAGGTACTTACTTGTTTCATGGAGTCTTAAGGTTTAAATTTATTTCTTTAATTACTCACAAATTATAGAAATCTTCAGTTCCTTATAAATAAGTGGCTCTTAACTGTATAAATACATATTTAACATAGGCAATTTTCTACTTACTTATCTTGCGTCATCAATTTTAACATAATATTATAATAATCTGCCAATATCATTTACACTTTAGACATTTTTTTAACTATAACTTTAAGCAAACTGCACATTTGAACCGAACCAATATTTCATCTCGTTCATAATTATTCAAATCTATATTAAAATGAATTAGTTAGAGAAAAGATATAGACAATGTAATCGACCGTAGATAGAAGCAATAAAGAAGAAAATACGATTCATTCTTACATTGCGCAATCGACAAATTGACTTTTCTTAAAGCTTTTCGAATACTTTTTTCCAGTAAACGCATATTACAAGGGAATGTTACATTTGAGTGAACAATAGCGTATAAATAAATATAAGTTGCTTAAATCTGTGATAGCATAGTTGGCAGGAAACTTGCAGGAGGACACTTGTTGTATACCACTTGGGTTTAAATTTCGAAATTTCTTGAGTTTCATAATTTTGGCATTAGAAATTATTCTTTGCTGTAGTGGCGAACGAAAACAACACAATTCCTAATTTTAAATTAATGGTTTCTATGTTTGATCTTGCTATGCTTTTGCATCCCTTTTATGTCCAAGAGATTATGGGCCCAGCACGCTTCCACTGCGAATTATTGAAGATGAGGATTTATTATTCGCGTGATGTTTTATTTGATAATAATATTGAAAAGGTCTCGGACTTTTTAAGAAATTGTAATAAGGATGTGAAATTTTCAATAACAGATAAATTATTTAGAGGTAAAAATAATTATAAATTTAATAATAATGGAAATAAGAATTTTGGAAAGGAAAATAATTTTTCATATTCAACAGATCCCATATCATATACCCATAATTCGCAGTGGTAGCGTGCCTGGGCCCATAACCTATTGTAGTTTTCTTCGGATTACTTACTTTAATTTTAAAACTCTTTCATTGGGATATTATTCAATAAAAATCCAAAATAACTCATCATGATGGTGCACACATCCAGTTCATTTTTTACAGCACATCAAATATATATATCATAAACATTTTATCAGATGTACAAAAACACACTATTTTCTTTTCACGTCAAAATATATATTGTCATCTTTTTCCATGTTTGAATATCAAACCTTTTTAAATCAGCCAGTATTTAAATTCAAAATACATTAGCAGCTACGATTAAGTAGACTGTCAGCCAGTCTTCAATTCTTTATCGTCTAATAACAGTACGGAAACTGCCTCAGAACTCAACAAAGAAACATTGAACCTACAACGCAAACGATTCAAGCAAAACATCGCATCCCAACGGAAATAGTTAACCATAATTGGTTAGTTTTCTCGTGGAAAGGGAATTAGTATGAACGCATCTGCTATTCTGGACGAAGTCGGTGCGAACAGCTAATTCTAACTATTTAAACAAAAAACGTTTAGCTCTTCCGGAGGTAAAAAATAATAATGAGAAGATGAGCGTAGTGATGAGAGCCGGTTGCTCGGTTCAACCACTGGTTAACGGTTAGTTGCCTGAGCGACAAAGTTCACATAGTTAAATTTTTTGCATTAATTATGAGTAGATAACTTTTAACTGTTGTTTAAAACAAGCTGTGTTTTAATTGGCTTTATTTTCTATTATATTTTTCAAAATGTAATAAAATTGCAGCGGCCTAGTACGCTAGTCTCTATATATAAAAATGAATCTCCATTTCCCGTGGTCACGGCATCACGCGTGAACGGGTAGACCGATTTTAATTCGGTTTTCACTAATGGAAAGAGGGATAAACGGGGAATGTTTATATATATAAAAATTGCACCCCGGGCGGGTCGCTAGTTCTAAATAAAAATTACATTGGCCGGTATAATTCATGTTATTTTTATAATGTAAGTTTGATTTCTTTAATTTTCACACCAGTGAGTGAACATACTAAATCTACAATAATAGGTATATTCATAAATTGGGTTGTAAAGGTCAGACTACTGTAAAAAGCCTTCAGATCTATAGAGACCATCATAAAACCGGTTGCTATTTTGGTGTTTTGTGTGAGTTCATAGGCTACAGTAGCCTCATAAGTATCACGTGCAGATAAATAATATATAGGTAGTAGGTACACATAATAAAATCTCAATCGAGCCGTGTTTGTACATTAAAAGACTTAAAAAAAAAAAAAAACAATTTGTCTTCATTGTACTTAGAAAAAAATACTTTTTAGAATTTTTGTCTGTTTGTCTGTGCACGCTAATCTCTGAAACGGCTTAACTGAATTAAATGCGGTTTTCACTGATGTATTGTAGCAAGCTTCCCACAACGTGTGTTTGTTTCATTCCAATCGGTTTACAAACAAAAATGTTACTCGCTATACCGAATACCACGCGTACGAAGTTGCGGGCTCAGCTAATCGCTAATATTTTTATGTGCGTTGTGTTTGAATCGGTTTTCTTTTTTCATTCGGCGGAGATTATCTTATTTTTTTATTTTATTTTACTACTATCATAGATTATCACATTATTAGAAAATTTATACAGTTTTTAGGCCATGAATGCTTCGTCGTAATACAATTAATACATAAATGCAGACACTTTTGTTTTTCAAAATATTTATAAAATTCTGTGTATATCTTCTTAATCTATATATATAAAAATGAATCCCCATTTCTCCTGGTCACGGCATCACGCGTGAACGGGTAGGCCGATTTTAATTCGGTTTTCGCTAATGGAAAGAGGGATAAACGGGGAATGTTCTTATATATAAAAATTGCATCCCGGGCGAAGCCGTGGGCGGAACGCTAGTATTATTACAATATATTTATTACATATAATGTATTATTTCTTAATGTATTTGCTATTTACTGCCTGACCTACAGTAAGAAGTTAATTTTGATTTGATGTTATTTTGTTTAATTTAATTTTTTTATTTGGCGTTTAGTTCGTTCACCACATTTGGTATTAGATGTGAATACATATTTTTTATGTTAAGCTCGACAGACAGGCTGACGGTCCATTTGATGATAAGTGGCTACCGTCGTCTATAACAAAAGCAACGCCACAGAGGTGCTACAAGTGGGGATAGGGAAATGGGCTCTGGGATACTTTATTCACTCACCGAAACACAACAGCACATATGCTATTATTTCACGATGGTCTTTTATAAGGGGGTGGTTACGACTGCCAGATGGCTGGCAGCGTGCCTTGATGCCGTAGGAGTTCTTAACGGAGGTAACAACAAATTTAACCCACTTCTAATTTTATAAAGGTGATCATTTAAAATTTGTATGGCGTCATTAAAATAAAGTAAGGTTTTGCAATATATAAGTAGTTTTGATTCTTCATTTTGAAATTGCAGCTTGATATTGAAAGGAACCTTTTGTTTTATTAATTGTAATTCCAATTAACTTAGGGGTCATTAACTATTTATTATACCTATTTTAAAATGTTTAATAGATTGTTTATTGTAAAATTTCACACGATAACTAGTTGTTTATCATTATTGTAATAAATAGCTAATTAACCGCAGTTAACTGATACCTACTTAAAATTAGCAGTAGGCAATTTAAGGAAACTACCTTTGAGAGTAGCTTTAAATTTATGAGCGTTTTATAGTCTCTAAACCATTATAGTTAATATAATTTTGTTCTCATAATCACTTTAGTATTATATTGATTTTGGCTCAATAGCAAATCACTGTGAAATTTCTCTTCTCTGTGAAAGTTGGCGACCATCATGGCTATCTTAATCTTAGAAGCTGCTGCACGAAAGAAGAAGAGGGATTTCATACCACTCTCCTAAATTCTTCAACCAGGATATCTTTCTCCTGCTATCACGTTTGCTCTGTATTTATCAGTGCATCATCAGTTGAAGAATATGGTATCTTTTTTTTTAAGTTAAGATCGGCAGACAGGCTGACGGTCCACTTGATGGTAGGTGGCTACCGTCGCCTATAACACAAGCAACGCCAAAGCTCTGCAAGTGCGCTGCCGACTACAGTAGGATTAAGGATAAGGGATTAGGAGGGGATAGGGAAATGGGCTCTGGCATCCATTACTCACTCACCGAAACACAACAGCACGTATATGCTGTTATTTCACGGTGGTATTCTGTAAGGGGGTGGTTACTGCCGCCAGGCGGGCTGCCCAAATGACTGCGAAACGCAGTGTGCCCTGCCACTACTTTTCAAATCCAGACCAGAGTCAATTTTGAAAATTACATTAAAATTTCCAAACTTGAACCCGCCGGGAATCGAACCCGGGGCCCCTGAAACGTTAGGCAAGCACCCTTGCCACTCATCCAACGGGCCGTCAAGTTATATAGTTTCCTCTCCTTTGTCGTTTTTACTTTCATTGCCTTTTTTATTCCAGGCAAAACTTCAACATTTGTTATCCTTTTTTGCACCTATAACATACCCTGTATTTGTAAAATTAATTTAATATATTATTTTAATATAATATTATTTATAATAAATTGGTTTATTATAATATATTTACAATTTAATTTATTTTTAATATATTATATTTATCTATACATATAATAAAATCGTAAACGAGCCATGTCTGTACATTAAATATTTTTTCAAGAAAACATTTATTTGTACACTTATGGTACCTACCGAGGTCAAAAAACTTGTTTTTAGAATTTTTGTCTGTACGTCTGTGCACGTTAATCTCAGAAACGGCTTAACCGATTTGAATGCAGTTCTCACGGATGTATTGTAGCAAACTTCCCGTAACATTTAGTGTTTGTTTCATTCCAATCGGTTTACAAACAAAAAAGTTACGCTCTATACCGAATACCACGCGTACGAAGTTGCGGGCTCAGCTACTAATAAATATATTTATAGTTGATATTATGTTATATTATATTATAATAAACTATATTTATTTAAAAAATTTTTTTGATCAAAAATTTAGGTTATATATTTTTGGCCTTTGACCCACTAGAGCTTTTGAAAATATTCCTACATGGGTACAGGACATCAACTTTTTATGTCATTCTTGTCGACGAAGATCCTTTTATTAAAAAAAAAATTTTGTTTAATCAAAATCCACAGCTCTTGGAAGTTCAATTTACAGATGTAAATAAAAGATACAGCACATTACATATTTTAAACAAAAAAAAAAGAGCAAAAAAAATAAGGTTATGGAATAAGTGTACAGAAAAATAACAAGCAAAATATACAACTGAATTATATACACACACATATTATATATTATAGCCCTGTGGCCCTGTGGCAATAGATAATAATTGTTGAAGATGGAAGACCGAGTACATATACACTGATGGTAATGATGACGATATAAAAGCATTAATTAACATAAACTTATCGTGAGACACAAAAGTAGAGCTTTTTAATTATGTACTCGTATATATAGTTATACACACTTTGCCAATATTATTTGCGGCGATTAGTACCTTTTTTTATGTTAAGGTCGGCAGACAGGCTGACGGTCCACTTGATGGTAGGCTACCGTCGCCTGTAACACAAGCAACGCCAAAGCTGCTGCAAGTGCGCTGCCGACTGCAGTAGGATAAGGGATTAGGAGGGGGATAGGAAAATGGGCTCTGGCATCCCTTACTCACTCACCGAAACACAACACAGCACGCGTGCTGTTATTTCACGGTGGTCTTCTGTGGGGGTTGGTTACTGCCGCCAGACGGGCTGCCCAAATGACTGCGAAAATGCAGTGTGCCCTGCCACTACTTTGCAAATCCAGACCAGAGCCAAATTTGAAAATTTGATTTTTCAAAGTTGTCCCTGCCGGAACCCGAGAACCCTAGAACAGAGCGTTCAGGAAAGCACCCTAACCACTCATCCAACGGGCTCGTTTATTTTTATTTATTTAAAAACTAACATACTTATGCAGATTTTTTACGAATTTGACTATACATACTAGCTCCTACGAGAAAAGGATGGTGAGGATGGTAAGAGTTTCTATCTCTAATTCTATAATAGGTACATATATGTATAATAAAATAAGTTATAGTTAACTTACGAGTAAGTTATTTAAAACAGTAAGGTCAACCAACTGTAAATTAATATTAATAAAAGAGTATGACTTGCATTATTGTGGTTACTTAGAAGTAATTGGTTAAAAAAAAAACTCAGATAGATGTGTCAAGTAAAAGTAGGCCGCTGAAGATTCTTTGATAAGATTAACTTATGCCAAATTGATATTGTGTTAATAATTATGTGCCTACGAAAATAGTCTACGGTTTTACAGTTTTTATACAATTCAATAGGGAAAAAAACTTTTTATAATTTTTTTTTACTTTTTATGTATTTTATTCTGCATTTTTGAGTGGTATGAAATACCTATACATATCTACGAAACATCAATTATATTATTTATCGATGAGCCCGTTGAATGAGTGGTTAGAGTGCTTCTATTCTAGGGTTCCCGCGTTCGAATCCCGGCAGAGTCAACTTTGAAAAAGAACTTTTCCCGTTTGGCGGCAGTAACCACCTTGATGAAATAACAGCACGTATGCTGTTGTGTTTCCATGAGTGAGTAAGGGATGCCGAGTCCATTTCCCTAACCCTTCCCAATCTCTTATCCTACTGCAGTCGGCAGCGCACTTGTAGCATCTATGGCGTTTCTTGCGTTATAGGCGAAGGTAGCCATCTACCATCATGTGGACTGTCTGCCACCTGTCTGCCGACCTTAACATTAAAAAAAAAATGATAAATAGGTTTTTAAATATATTTCAAAAACTTAATTTTTTTTGTCGCGATGAAGTGGCGGTAATTATGAGATTTTTCTCCAACGTAACCCCGGATTTAGAATTTCCTAACTTATGTTTATTAATTTCTCACAATTTCAAAAATGTTGCCTCATTCTTCCCGTTTTCTCATTTAATTAATTCAAAAAGTATCAAAAAAAATTCAAAAAATACATTTTAAGTAATGGCAAATGTAACAAATATGCTAATTCATTTGGCAGCGACTGTACTTACCTACTATTCGCCTTACTCCTTGTAAGGCTTACTCCTTGTAAGGCCTACTATTGTGTGATTTTATTAACACGCGATATTTTACAGACACACATACAATTTTCTGTCTGCTTCGTACCGTGAGAAAACGATTAACGTTGCTTTTAAAATACAGGAAACGCATTTTCCTAATAGCTTCTTAATCATAACAATTTCAAACGTAAACGTATAATTACAACTCAACGCGTTTATATACCGTTATTGCGGTTTCCATAAAACACGTCTAATGAAGAATCGTAGAATATTAATCCAGTTTTGATGGGCAGCATTCGGGACCCTCCTGGACATTTTCAAGCTCCTCACAGAATTTTTTACAATTAAGATCAATATTTACGTCAGATTTGAAATTTATTTAAATTCAAACATCGTAACCATAAGATGTATAAGAATAGCATAAATACATGCCTATTTTTGTAGAATAAAACTGCGATTTTTTTTAATTTAGATTCTCCTGCCATATTAGATTAAGCCGGACACAGCTAGAAATTATAAAAATTCTAGTATTCGGTATAGCGCGTAACTTTTTTGTTTATAAACTGATTGGAATGGAACAATGACTAACGGGAAGCTTGCTACAATACATAAGTGAAACCCGCATTCAAATCGGTTAAGCCGTTTTTGAGATTAGCATTCACAAACACACAGACAAAAAATTTAAAAACTTTTTTTTTGACCCCAGTAACATAAGTACAACGTGTACAAATTGTTTTGTTTTTTGAAAAAATATTTAATGTACAGACACGGTTCGTTTACGATTTTATTATATAGAATATGTATATATAACGCCTGAAATATTTGACAACATTGGTGCCGATTTTTTACATTTTTAGACGATACCTATTTTTATATTTTTGGTCGACATCGAAAACCTAATATTTTTCCAGGATAAAAGTATCCTATATGTTAACTCGGGTAATAAACTATCTGTGCCAAAATTCATCTAAATCGGTTCAGCCGTTTTGGCTTTTTTGAGGAACAAACATGTTAACGTATACAAACTTTCGTATTTATAATATTATTTGGATTCCAGTGACGGAGAGTCTAACGCAATAAGACAATTCTCACAATGTAATTCGTTGGTGGAGTATTAAACCACGTAATACATATCTGACGCCGAACACTAGAAACAAACAATAGAAATTCTTAAGTCACGGCCACACTGCTATGGCGACGGCCGGCGCGCGGCGACGCGACGCGACGGAAAACTAATTCCTAAAGCAATTGCTGAACAGAAGAAGCGACAGACGAAAGCTATTTTACTATATCGTGTGTACTTATAAATATTATCAAATGTACTGTACTGAATAAATTGTTTAGCGAAAAGCGACAATCTTTAAGGTGGAGACAAACGCTAAATACTAAAAATTGCCATTGTTTAATGAAGATGTTACAAGAAATAGACAACACAATTGCTTTGAAAAAAATATATAATACTTAAACATGTGAAGAACCAATTGTATTAATTAGAATTTTCGTTAAAGTAATAGAAACTCCACAAAAAAAGTTAGAACTTAAGAAGAATTTGACTTTTATTGAAAATTCTCTCGAAAACGGCTTATTGCGCGCATATGAATCCTGTACTTATTAATAAGTTAATGTCAGTTTAAAGAATTGTATAATTTTTTTTTGTGTATTTGTTCTAATGGTAAAAACAAAACAAAAACACAATTTCTAGGCTGTTGAATTGTCTCCGCCGCCAGCGAGTTCTAATGTAAATGTCATTTGCCCCAGTGAAGCCCTTAATATAACCACACAAGAACTCCCTTTCTTTCCTTCTCTCTCTCACAAACACTGACGTAAACAGTACAAGCACCATAAAAATCTGGTTTCATCTCTCAAATTCAAAGACCATGTAAATTATAAATTTTATGGTCTTTTGTACATATACTGACTAGTGTCAGTACTCAGTACTGCTTGCAACTGTGGATTGTGTTCTTGGCTGTAATTAACCATGACGCGAAATCATTGATCTCCAACAAGGTATCCTAACTTGGAGGTCAGATGATACCAAATAATGATACTAGGTATTTCAAATATTCTGCAAGCATAATCTGGCTTATGAATAAATATTTTTTACTCGTATTATCATTATTATGTCTTATCGCGTGATTTGTCGCAATCTACGATCAAATAGGAACGTGTTTGATTGCGTCATTTAATGTATGTTTGCGAACAAACGCAATCGCTCATTTAATTAGTGTGGCCAGTTCCTAGCGAATCATTGTAGCAATGATTCGCTGGCTTATCGCATCTGATTTTTCGCGTGAATGTCGAATCGCAGTCGCATTACCGGTGTGGCCGCGACCTTTAAGTCTTCCGCTTTTTGAGCGAAGGAAAATTGGCGACCTGGTTTATTTAAACAAAATAGTTAATGGCAAAATAGACTGTGCCGAGCTTTTGAATAAAATTCGTTTTAGAGTACCTAATGTCCAGTTGAGGCATTTTAATCCGTTATATGTAGAAAATGTGTCTACAAATTACCGTATGAATGCCTTCTTAGTAAGATCTTGTCGGCAGTTCAACGATTTAGTAATGAGCCAACCTTCACTGGATATATTTGCCATCAAGCCTAACTCAATCAAACGTATACTTACCTCTAATTTCTTTGAATCATAATTAATTATAACTGTGGCGCCGTTTACTCTTATTCATATTTATTATTATTTGTATACCTTAGTCGCTTTTGAAGCTTAATTTAGTTGACTAACTGCGAAGATTGTTAAATGGCTTTTAGACACTAGTATTGGATGTATTGTTATCTTTAGTTTAACTGTAAGTCTTCCGAATAAATAAAAAAAAAAAAAAAAAATAAAAAAAAAAAACTGTTATACTAACATGTTACACGGTCTCTTGCCTACGTTACACAATTTAACGGTCAACGCAATTTGAAGCAAATCCACTCACAACTGTTCTCGAGTCGAGATATCTTGTATTCAAAATGAGGCGAGCTTTCAAAAAGTAAACTCGGGCATTAATGACCCCAATACAAAGTTACACTTCATCGTGTCACTTTCAAGTATTAGTGTGAATAAATAGAGACTTATAAGATATAAAATGTGGATTAGAAATAATTATCAATCGCCTTAACTATGAAAGTAAACACAATGAGATGACATGACTACTGTTTAACTTAAAGTAAGTTATTGCGTTATCTAAATTTTTGCATAAAACATAAAACATGTAGCATAAAACAAACAAATAATTCTGTTAATCAACTCTATTATGTGGGTCTTGTTATACATTTAGAAGCACCAAATATTAAAAAATCTTGATTAACGTTTGACGAACGTTACCGTCTTGAGTTCAGTTTGAAAGCGATAATAGTAGCATAAGCTTTAAGCATTTTGAGATCTGTAAAAAGATAATTTATTGACGTTTATAATAAAGAACATTACTACCTTAAGGCCTAGCACTGTTACTTGCCTCTTTACGTATTTATTTATGTTATTTGTATAAATTTTATTTATTGGCGATTATACCTAATGAAAAATCACGACTGCTTTATGAGCGCTGTCATTTATTTATTTATTGATATTAATGGTATAAATATTATTTGTAAGCGTTCATAATAGAAAATCATAAATGCTTGTACCTTCATATTATAAGATTTAGAAGATATTTCTTTCTTTAGAATTAAAATGATGAATCGTCTTGGTCGCTGGCTTCACATAAAATTTGTGAGTGACTACATACGAGTATATACAGCTCCTTTTTTTCTTGTTTTATATCATGCGATCGGCTCCTGGAGCCTAGCAGATACTTTGTTGAGTGAAATTAACGTGCGAGGGCTGCCCTTTTAATGAAGTCCTGTCACTCCCCTCATATTATGTCCCATACCGGCGCTCGAGTCGTCTAAGAGATTCACCAAGACCTACAGCAAGATTGTTGGTGTGTGTCTATGCGGTTCTTATAGCACTTTGCTATGTGTTCTATCTCCTAACTCACTGTTCTGAGTTTATATTCATGAATTTCTATTATTTTTATTAACCATAGAGCATTTGTTGTAAATTTAAGTACGTTATTTAGTATTTCCACATTTGAGTTTTTAGCAGAACCCCATAGCTCTATACCATAGGTATATAAGGAGAATAGCCTTGTATATGAGGAGTTTATATATGACACACATAGTGAATTACTTATATAAAATTTAATAATTTCTGCGATCAATATCTATAGATTTGACTGTCCTATCCAAAATCACTAGATGAGGATTGCCATAAAACCTTATAACGTAAAATAATGTAGAATACCCAGCTTAATGTTTAATATATTACTAAATAAAACATACGGACAAATAGTCTGAAGTTATTATTATTATTATTTTAACTCGTCTGTTCTCCCCCTCCAAAAGCCAAAATAAGGGGGAGACGGTGTTACCCCCGACAGAAGCATAGTCAGTCGGGGTTCAGGACGATAAAGACAGAAACCGACGCACGATCCTGGCCGTATCGAGCAGCACCGCCTTCTACATCTGGGCTGGGAGGGAACCGCCACGAAATTATTATTATTAATGTAAAAAATAATTAGTCTAACTAAAAAAAAAGTATACTTGCAAATTGCGAATATAAGAGAAATTGAGTCTAGGTGGTACTATCGGGTCCAGGTGACGCAGCTAGCTCTCTGGATTCAATTGAATTACAATGTAATTGGATTTGATATCAAGCTGACCATACCCGTTGGAACTGAGGTGTGTTATTAAAAACATATATACCTATTTAAATCCCGTTAGACCACAATGTGTGGGCAAATTTAAATGAAACACTTGTAACTGTATCAAATTCCTTATCGAGTAAAGTCTGTGAAATTTGAATTTGGAATGTTTTGTTATTGGTCATTATAAGAGTGAAAATTTGTGCACTCCTGGTGAACACAGATTTAAAAAGTTTCGTTGCGCTTTTCGTACGATTATAAAAAAAAACCGAAGTAAGCAAAATAATTGCACCTATATTATTTTATATGGACACAATTAAAAGATAATTGCAAATCACTAAATGTTCAAATTATTTGTCGTAAGATTAAACTCGTTTGATTATACCAGCACTCGTCCGGCGATAACGACTATGTCCATCTTGAACTTCCGTTATAAAAGTTCGTCAGTTTTTTTTATTAGCTGAATAAAGTGAATAAATCTTTAAATAAACTAGAGTTGGGGCAGAGTACACTGAGTTTCGTAGTTATTAATTGGGCAGCTCATCTGACTGCGGTAAGCACCCCCTTATTAAAAACCACAGTGAAATAACCGCATGCGTGCTGTTGTGTTTCGGTGAGAGAGTAAAGAATGCCAGAGTTCATATCTCTATGCCATCCAAGTCTTCTATTGAAACAGTAATATCCTCGTTAAATGGGTTTCAAACAAACAATTTTAATCATCATACTTTTTAACTAGGGTTTCGGGAAAATAAAAGCCAACTTAGGATCCTGAGAAGAAGTTAGTTAGTTTCTTTGTTATTTTTAAAATAAAATACATAAATATTACATTCCTTACAACTATTACCTATACACAAATCCTGTATTAGTAAATAATTAATACTAAACGTAGTATAAGCTCAGAATCGTTAAATAACCTTTCGAAGAGATTTTGGTTTTGATTAAATTTCTAATTATTTTTAATAGTCCAGGAAAATTCAAAAACAAATCAAAATTTTAGACCCTCAGGAGCATTTTTAATATAAGCTGCTAAAATATTAATGTAATATCGATGTGTGAGAGAAATTTTCGATTCCCTTCCACAGAAGAGATAGGTGTTTTTTCCAAATTACACAAAAATGGTAAGATTGGAAAAAAAATCAGACAAATATTGCAGACAATTTAATTTTACATAGAAATGTTTTATGTAAAATTAAATTTTGCTAAAATTAAAATTAGCAGAGTTAAGGAGCTTGGAAAAAAGGGTTGATATTGTGATTTTTTAAAATGTACCTATAAACTGTAGTTGTACCTTTTAAATGTAAGTTGGTAGTTATTAATAAATTTAAATTGTTATCTAAAACTATACCCGTTATCCTATGTCGGATACAAACATTCATTAAATAACTTATCTCTAACTTATGCGTTTTCAATCGCTACTTAAAAATACTGCTAAGTAATAACGATATTCAATAAACGAGCCATATAACTAATTGCAACTTCAAAGTATAATTACAACTTTAATTACCAACTTGAAAATATACTTATATTTTTTTAATGTAATGGTGTCGACCATCGACCATGTAATGAGACGTTCCGCTTGATGGTATGTGCCTAACGTCGCCTATTAACACATGCAACGTCATAGGTACTCGTACTGTAACCGAATGTTACGTACAAACTTTATTATAGAATAAAAAAAAAGATTCGTCATCATCGTCATTACCTCAGCCGTAGGACGTCTACGGCTGGATAAAGCCCCCCCCCCCTAATTTTCCAAAAGAACCTATCAAAAGTAACCTGGATCCACCGTCGTAGGTCCACGCTGTCCTACGCTGCGCTTGGCGGTCCGTGGCCTCTAGTCGAGAACCTTCCGGTCCTAGCGGCCGTTGGCTCTCCGTACGTGTCCTTTTTTTTTTTTTTTTTACGTTGGGAAATCCATCATGGATACCCAGCAGCGAAAGGGGGACGCTGCGGGTTATGCCGGACTCCTACCGGCTAAAACCCAACGACTTTCTAGCGCGGCCGTAGATGGGCGGGGTCGCAGGAACGTTGTTGCACAACTTCGGCGACCCGCCACGGCTGTTCAGCGCGGGGAGGACTACGCTCCCTATCGGAACCTCGGCGTACCCGAAAGCGGAGGTACGCCAGCCATCTCGGGGACCTCACAACGGGCGATAGTCTCCCCTTAGACTACCGCCCAGGTCCTGGTCAAGGGGGAAGGCGGCGGATATAGGCCATCCGCCTGCGCCCGAGCCTTCTCCGGCGGATCGGCTGGGAGAGGGGATCCTCTTCCCGTTGCCTCTCCGCCGCTTCCTTGCGCGACATAACGTGCTCACAAAAAGTGAGCATCGCCTGCCACGCAAGGTCACTGCCGACCATCGCTTTCACGACGGCCGGCAGCGAGAGGTCGGCGCCCACGACGAGGGACAAAGCAGCGCGCTGCTCTGCCCATTCGGGGCAGTCAGCCAAAGTGTGCTGCGCAGTGTCAACCGCGCAGCCACAGTGGTGGCATTCCTCGGTTGGCTCTCTCACGGCCACTCGGTGAAGGTAACGCCCGAAGCAACCGTGCCCCGAGAGTACCTGCACCAGGCGGAACGTGAGGGCCCCGCGCCTCTTTGCCAGCCATCCCTCAAGGGAGGGGCGTATAGCCTCGATCGTGGGGCGGCCCGCACTGGGCTCCGCCAACCTGTCTATCCAGGTTTGGAGGAGGATCGTCTGGGAGTATCTCCTCAACCTGACGACCTCCTCCGATGTCAAAAGTGAGCCGCGCGACCGCGCGTTTGCGATTTCGTGGTACACCGCCGCCAGCACTTCGGCATCCAGCTCCCATGGAGGGGTGCCAGCCAACACACACGCCGCCTCAAAAGAGATAGTGCGGTACCCTCTCGCAATCCTGACCGCCATGGCCCGTTGCGGCGCGCGCAAGAGGGACCTGTTACGGACGGTCAGGCGGTCCACCCAGATGGGGGCCCCGTACAGGGCCATGGACCGCACCACGCCAGCATAGAGGCGGCGACAGGCTGTATTCGGCCCACCCAGGTTGGGGAGTAGTCTCCCCAGTGCGGCAGCGGCTCCGATGAGTCGCGGCGCCAATCGGCGGAAATGGATGTCAAATTTCCATCGGCTGTCGAGGACGAGGCCGAGATACCTCATTGTCGACCCGACAGCGATGGAAACGCCTGCAACTACAAGGTGACTATCGGGCGGCGGCGCATTCCGGGGGCCGTGGAAACACAGCGCCTCGGACTTCTCGAGGGCTACCGACAAGCCCAGCTCCGTACGTGTCCTGCCACTTCAACTTACTAATTCTTCGGATTCTGTCGGTAACTTTCGTCCGTTTACGAATCTCTTCATTTCTGATTCGGTCTCGCAGTGTAACACCGAGTATAGCCCTCTCCAAAGCTCGACGAGCGACGTTGAATTTTCTTACGAGGTCCATACTGCAACTTGGTATCTAACCAAGTTGCAGCGCCATATATCATTACTGGCAACACACATTGGTCGAAAACTTTGTTTTAAGACACTGAGGAATTTTGGGCGAGAAGATGCCTAGGAGCTTCCCGAACGCTGCCCATTCGAGCTGAAAAAAAAAGATTGTCAATAAATTTTAAAAAATCATTGAAATTTGTAACTGTAATATAAGTGCGCTGCCGATCTTAGTAGGATAAAGGATAAGGGATAACAAGGGGATAGGGAAATGGGCTACTATGGCATCCCTAATTCCTCGCCGACACACAACAGGTGCTATTTCTAAAACCACGGCTTATATAAGAAAGTGATTACTGTCGTAAAACGGGCTGCCCAATTGATGACTGCGAAATGCAGTTGACCTGCCACTACTAAATATATGGCAAGATATTACTATGCCAGAAAGCTTTAATAAAATACTAATATATGAATGCAAAATTTTGTGAGCATGGCTTTATGGTTATTTGTTATATTCACGCAAAAATTATCGAATGGATGTTTTGATGAAACTTTATTTACAGCTATAAAGTTTATACTTACATCAAAATAACATATAATGTGCTATAGTTTATTACGATACGCGTGTAAAGTCGCGGGCAAGAATTTGCTCAAACTTATAATTAAATATTTTATTTTTTTAACTTTAATAAAATGAGATTAGATAATTAAATTACCTTTTTAAATATTATTATTAATTTGTAATTATTATTTTGAGTTTTAATTATTTACAAAATGTTTTTTTAGTAGGTAACTTTTTTGATATTTTTTGGTGTGATTTTATTTACTAATATTATAAATGATGAAAAAGATTGTATGTTTGGATATGAATGTTTCTTACTCAATCACGCTAAATGGATTTGGATGAATTAACATAAGGATACTTTTTATCCTGAAAAAATGTTAGGTTCCCGAGGTTCCTTTGAAATTTTTTTCTCTGTTATAAAAGTTTACCAATCTTGTAATCCAACTGACAAAATGAAGTCAGTAACATGAAGAAACAGATTACCGAACATCTCTTTCATATGTTTTGTCATTGCTGAGAAAAATCTAAATCCCTGCCGCCAAAATTTCCAATTCATCGCCTTAAACTTTGGAAGTACTAGATTTAAAAAATATTTTTGTATTTGATAGCCTAATTCTTGATGAAGGTTATGTATCATCACCTTATGATACAAAAACTCAAAAAGAACGCTAAGTAAGTAAGAGCGAGGGTGACTGCCCGACGAGAAACGAACATTACCGAAAAAAGCCGACACATGCACCACCTTTCTCAATTAAAATTAAACGACAGGTGAAGTCACGGGACACACACTAAAGCATAAAAATCTCGGCACCTCCAATATTATATTACGATACTACGGTTTAATTTTATTAAACTGAGATTTGCTCAAGTAAAATTCGTATAAGAATAACTCCACTTGCACATACGGGCTCACGATAAATTGCTGGCAATTATTCGAATTTCATAGGCTGTTAGACATTCTACAGCATTTTTAAGTCGTCTGCGGCGACACAAGCTCCAGTACATTAATTATGAGCAACTCTTGACTGGCCAGCGATCGTCCTCATCTATTTATAGCCTTTATTACAAGTAACATTAAGTTATTTAAAAACCAGGCACCTACGCTTCCATAACTATTCTGCAGGCGATTTTTATGAAGCTGGTTGAGAGCTATCTGTCAATACGTGTTTTTTTTTTTTTTTTGTAAGGTCGTCAATCAGACAGACTCCATTTAAGGGACTAGGAAAAGAAATGCCCTTTATAGACAAAACACGCTTTAAAAAAATACAAAAGTGTGTACAATTCGAGCACGTTAGTCGAGTGGTTAAGCTGCTTTGCTTTAACGCTATATTAGGGGTCCCGGGTTCGATCCCTACTTTCGAAATGAACTTTTCATAGTTGATCTGGCAAATAGTGGCAGGGCACACTGTGTTTCGTAGTCGTTTGGGCAGTCCGTTTGAGGGCAGTAATCACCCTTACAGAAACACCATGACTTATATGTACTGTTGTGTTTCGGTGAGTGCGTAAGGGATGCGAGTAGGGTTCCCAGATCAAAAAAAATACCGGATATAATTCCTGACATTTGATGATAATTCCGGACTTTCTTGTAAATATAATATTAATGTTGTTATGCATCGAGCATGTGAACAAATGAAGCAAATTTACGTTCGAATTGTAGAATGCGTCTATATTGTGACACGTTCTAGATCCGGAAGTGTTGAACAATATTTCTGGGAGCATTAAATATGTGAGAAATAATGTTGTTACTTTCATTTGTAATAAAAATAATTTGGTTTATTTAATTTTTTATTTTACTCTTCACTTAATTGTAGAAATTCCGGACTGTTTCGAATTCCCTCCGCATTTCGGACAAAGACTTATATTTCCGGACTTGTCCGGAAAATTCCGAACGTATGGCAACCCTAGATACGAGTCTTCCTAATCCCTTATCCTTGATATACGGCAGCGTACTTGCAGCACCTGTGACGTTGCTTGTTTTATAGGCGACGGTAGCCATACCATCAAGTGGACCGTCAGCCTGTCTGACGACCTTGGCATAAATATATATGTTACGGTTAAAACCAGTTTTTAGATAGAACGCGTTTTCCCTAGTTAGAACTAGTTTTTACTAAGTGCCTTTGTTAAAACTAGAATTAACTAATACTCAAAATTTAATATCAGTTAAAACTAGTTCCTACTAGACAAAACGCGTTTAAGGTAATTAATATTTGTGGAATACGAAGATGTTCCGAATACTAATTTACCTTTGAGAACTGTTGCTAAGGAAGCAGCCATAGGAACAGGCCAAGGATTTATACGCTGCGTATGCAAGAAAGTATGTATGTCAAAAAGGTGTCTCTGCAAGAAAAATGGTTACCTTTGTAACTCAAAATGCCACAATAGTTTGTCTTGCAATAACAAGTAGATCCTCGTCCTTTTTTAATTTTAAGGTTTTTGATTACTTTTTATTGTATGTTATGTTAACCAATGTTTCTTTTTAAATTTTATGGTTGTGTTCAGTTGACTTGTTTGATTATTTTTTTTACTTTTAATTAATATTGTCACCTTGGCAACTGCTTTAAGTGGATATTCCCTAAAACTAAAATATTCCTTTAGTGTAAGATTATTATTTTACTAGGTACATGACTCTCTGTGTCCTAGATCTTTTAATAAATATTTTTTAACTATATATTGGTTTCAATCACAAATTAGTTTCTCTAGTGGTAGTTTTAACTAAAGCTCGGAGTGACAATTAGTTTTATCTGAAAATCAAATATATCAGTGGTAAATTCTAGTTTTGACTAGGTATTTCTAGTTTTAACAAAGGCATTTAGAAAAAACTAGTTCTAACTAGGGAAAACGCGTTCTATCTAAAAACTGGTTTTAACTGTAATATATATATATGTACCACACATTACAGACAATACTCTCTACATATAAAATTTTAAAGAACATTTTTTTTTAATCTTTACCAACAACACTTAAAATTTAGAGCAACTTCAGTAATTTTACTACCACGTTCACCGTGGTATACATTCTTGTAGTATTTTTGACATAGCATTGGTACAAATCGGTATTAAAAAATTAAATTTCAATTTTTAATACGGAATCATCATATCAACAGACTATTATATGTCCCCACTGCTGGGGCACAGGCCTACCCTCTCAACAAGGGCGTATGGGCTATATAGTGCACACGCTGGCCCAGTAAGGGATATTCTATCACATGCGCCTTAGAATTTCTTCTTTGGGGTATGCAGGTTTCCTCATGATGTTTTCGAGCTCTCGACTTGATAGGCCGCGTCTTTCCCACTGTACCACCTACGCTATATTCGTCTGATAATTACCTTAAATTTTTGTCAACAAAATGGCATGCATTTATTTATTTCTTTATTATTAACGAACTAGCTAAACCTGGCCACGC
The DNA here is from genome assembly GCA_910589475.2 of Bembecia ichneumoniformis. NCBI lineage: Eukaryota > Metazoa > Arthropoda > Insecta > Lepidoptera > Sesiidae > Bembecia > Bembecia ichneumoniformis. The sequence goes on from OU342523.1 coordinate 5,639,246, forward strand.
TTCGCTGCTTCGACACTGCTTATACACTTATAATAAATTATTATTTATTTTATTAAAACAACAGTAATCTAAGTTACCTACTCCTTATAACATCAGCTATGTGTAATTGAAAATCTCTTCAAAATCAGTCCAGTCGTTACGGAGATTAGCCGGCACAAACAAACAAACCAATAAAAATATTAAAAAGTGGCTTTTTGTTATATTAAGTAATATATTTTGATAAACGTAAATACTTGCAGTTATTTTGACATTACAAATAGACACTTCAATTTTATTTATATAAATAACGCGTTAACTTTTTCTCCTTTCAAAATTTACGATCTATTACCACAGGATAAAGCAATTATTCCACAAATTCCAGACTCTTCAGTAACAAACGGCTAATAGAGAAGAGTCGTTGAGTTTTTGTAGAGGATCATTTAGTCCAAGCGCCGGAGCAAAAAAAGTAGGTTCGTAAAAAAATGTTCGGGACCGGCTATTTTTTTTTTGGAATATGTTCAGGGGTGTCCCCTGATTGTAAATCCAAGTTGGCGTCATCGGGGAGGGTGAGCGTCAGCCGCCATCTTGAAAAACACGTTTTATTGAATATCTCGCGAACCGCGCATCGTACGACAAAAATAGTGCAGATCATTTTTGTAGATAATAATATTTGCCATCTTTTTTATTTAAAACTTTTTTCTGTAAAAAACATAGTTTTTTATTTGTAGCGCTTCAAACTTTTTAAAATATGGTTTTTGCTAAATATATAGTTAACGGTTCATGATAAATGAAAAATGGTAATAACTAAATTTGTAGAGCATGAAATTTCCTATAAATTTCATTCGGAACTTTTTCCCGTAGCATTTATAGTTTAGGAGCTGCAGCTAGGTAAAACTTGCACCTCGTACATTATCAGTGACAATATTGCTCGTTTGTATACGAAAACCATTTCATAACGCATAAAATGGCATAAAGTGTTCCAAAAAATGTCAATGCAGCTGTGTAACGAATCAATTAAAATTATAAATAGTGTGGAGAACAACGAATAATTTATCCATCTTTATTGTTGCTTAATATAGTATCATCATAAAAGTTATTATGTAAAAACGTGGCGCATTATTTTACAGGGCGAGTCTAATTCTTTTCGATGTCGACGGAAGACACTCATCTCCTTCTGAATCGATTTCTTCTGCCTCCGCCATATCCGAAGGAGACGAATCGAAGGTTGGGTCTTCTTCGATTTCGTTTTCGATGGCATCTATTACGTCTGGCACGTTGTCGCATGTTTGGCCACTGCAATTCGAGCAAATGATTGAACATTTCAAACCAGGTTTTCAGCATCCACAAGCAGCTCCGCAATATTGTAGGAATGTTGAGGGGGGAAAGTCCGAACGACCCAAAATATATACTACAACTCATAGGCGCATGATTGAATATATAGCATTATAATCTCGTGAATATTTTGCGTTCACTCGACATTTACAGCGTTTTAGCTCCTAAACTATAAATGTTACGGGAAAAAGTTTCGGATGAAATTTATAGGAAATTTCATGCTCTACAAATTTAGTTATTACCATTTTTCATTTATCATGAACCGTTAACTATATATTTAGCAAAAACCATATTTTAAAAAGTTTGAAGCGCTACAAATAAAAAACTATGCTTTTTACAGAAAAAAATTTTAAATAAAAAAGATGGCAAATATTATTAGCTACAAAAATGATTTGTACTATTTTTGTCGTACGATGCGCGGTTCGCGAGAGATTCAATAAAACGTGTTTTTCAAGATGGCGGCTGACGCTCACCCCCCCCGATGACGCCAACTTGGATTTACAATCAGGGGACACCCCTGTACATATTCCAAAAAAAAAATAGCCGGTCCCGTACATTTCAAAAAAAAAACCTCTGGCGCTTGGGCTAATTGTTCCCACAGCAGCATGAGAACAGTGATCTCTTTATGCGCCCTTCATTACGCAGTACAACAAAAACTCAGTAAAAAAGCCAGGCGGCCGTCAAGCGTGCCTATAGTTGTTAACTACCACGTAAACCTAGTCAACTGTGAAACACATTTTTTTGTTTTGTTTCGTTCAACTTGCTTGAAAATATAGTTAAGGTGGAGACAAACGCTAAATACTAAAAATATCCATTGTTTAATGAAGATGTTACAAGAAATAGACAAGACAATTGCTTTGAAAAAAATATATATTATACTTAAACATGTGACGAACCAATTGTATTAATTAGAATTTTCGTTAAAGTAATAGAAACTCCACAAAAAAAGTTAGAACACAAGAAGAATTTGACTTTTATTAAAAATTCTCTCGAAAACGGCTTATTGCGTGCATGTGAATTCTGTACCTATTAATAAGTTAATGTCAGTTTAAAAAATTGTATTAATAAATTTTTTTTGCGTATTGTTCTAATGGTAAAAACAAAAAAACACCATTTCTAGGCCTGTTGAATTGTCTCCGCCGCCAGTGAGTTCTATTGTAAATGTCATTTGCCCAAGTGAAGCCCTTAACTAGCGACTCGCCGTTGGCTTTGCTGGAATGGAAATTTTTGCTCAAATTATATTATGTATACCCAAACCTTCCTCGTTATCGGTCTTTCCGTTAGTGAAAATCGTATCAAAATGTGTTGGGTGGTTTAGACGTTGCATAGAAACAACAGACACGGACAGCGACTTTATTTATAATGTGCATAAAATAGATATACAAGTGTAAAATTCTATTTAATTATTAACAAAATGCTTAAATTAAATATAATATTGTTTATTATAGGAGAATGGAAAAGAGATTTCAAACTTCAGAAACTGATTTTGATAAATCTTTTGATTTTGATTTTGATAGAATCATACAATAAGCTGATAAATAACAAATAAGTTAAAATTTATACAGATACGCGGACGAATTCGCGCGCAAAAACTAATATTATAAATGCAAAAATTTTTAAGAATCGATGTTGGTATTTATGAACGACAGCTGAGCCTGCAACTTCGTACGCCTGGTATTCGGTATAGCGCATAACTTTTTTGTTCGTAAACCGATTGGTATGAAACAAACACTAAATGTTACGGGAAGCTTGCTACAATAAAATAGTGAAAACCGCATTCAAATCGGTTAAGCGGTTTCAGAGAGCAGCGTACACAAACGCAGAGACAAACAGCAAAAATCGTAAAAACTATTTTTATAAAAGGATGGTAATTAAGTGAAAAGATGGTGAAGATGAAAAGATACATTTTATAGGTACTAATATTTACAACTATATCTACAATTGATTTTCTCAATTGAAATTGATTTTCTCTTCTAGTCTAGAAATGCTTATACTTTGACGGTTGTGACTTTAACATGAAATCAGACCCATAAATCAGATTGATCAGAGTAGAAACCCAAAAATAAAATTTAAAAAATCAGTGATTACATTTTAAAACATTTTATTGGGGATCCGATTCAAGAAGTAGATGCCTGTTTCAGCTGCCCATCATTACCTACATATAATGTTTTGGTAATGTATTGTTTATCAAGAAAGAAAATCCAACAATTATAATATAAGTATGTAATAAAAACATTAATTAAGGTTACGCCATAGAAACATATCTACCTATATTAGTGAAGTCATAAAATTGGACAGAAAAAACAGAAAGTGGCATTTTCTGTTAGCAACCGAATTTAGCGATTGTAGCAAGAATTGAAGTAAGTAATAATGTAGAATACATTTTATTGTGTACTTAGTACCCTCATATAAGTAGATACAGCTTAATATTAACCTCTATCTACATTAACTAAAATATCTAATTACAGATAGGCTATTTAACTGTAGTTAAATTAGTAATAAAAATAAAGAAAAAGTCATTACGCAAGGCGGCAGATGCACGGAGGCTACGCGCGCGCATACCGGGAGCAAGGCCGCTACCGGCCGATGACCTCGTTAGAGCGACATCTAGCGAAATAGATATATAACAAGTCCTAGCATAAAAGTACACTATTCCTTACAAGTTTTTTTTATCTTTATTTGGAGGCTTTTCCATAAAGGACATGTCGCCTCATTGGGCAAGGTCATAGCGCCCTGGCATTCCCGTTATCCGATTCCTTACAAGTATTTAATGTATTGATACTGCGGTGACATCCCATTTTTTTTAACGCAAATTAATTACAATTTGTAGTTAACGGTTAAGAGAATGCTAAACTCATAATGTAATGCTTTCAGAATTCAACAATTTCAGAACTAATTCTTATACCTATGTGTGCCTTGTTCGTTATCCTTTATATGTAAAATCGGCAGACAGGCTGACATAATTCTTCTTTCCATTTGTAAATAATTGATGCACAAGCTCGACGAAAAGGTATATGAATAGGAGTGTTCCAAAAATTGACGTTGGATTAGACGAAGTTAGCGAAGAAACAGACATATGCGGACAGTCTTTATTTTATAACTAGCTATGCTCGCGACTTTGTACGCGTTGTATTCGGAATAGAGTGTAACTTTTTTTTTGTGAACCGATTGGAATGAAACAAACACTAAATATTACGGAAAGCTTGCTACAATACATCAGTGAAAACTGCATTCAGATTGGATGAGCCGTTTCTGAGATTAGCGTGGACAAACGCATAAACGAACAGACAAAAATTTTAAAAACATTTAAAACGTGTACAAAACGTGTTAAAATTTTAAAAAGTACAACGTGTACAATTTTTTTTTTTTGAAAAATATTTAACGTACAGACACGGCACGTTTACGATTTTATTATGTATTAGTTATATGCCCCTAGATTCGCACGAATACTTTTTTTTTATTATACAATTTTTCTATTAGTGAAATCCGTATCAAAATCCGTTATGTGATTTAGAAGAAGTTAGCGGAATATAGAATATAGAAGGCGAACATAGAAACATTACCAATTTTTAAGAGATGAGACTTAACCACAATAAAGTGGTCCAAAGATGGGTACCTGGCCATATGGAAATCGAAGGTAATGAACTTGCCGACAAACTGGCTCGAGCAGGCGCAAAGGGTAGGTTAATAAGTCCTGAACCTATGTGCGGACTACCAAATAGCCTATTGCCAGGGCTGAACAATTCCAAAGCGCTCATAAAAGCCTATAGTCAAAACGTGAAAAACCAGGCTATGTCGCTTAGTAGGAGCAATTTGTGTATGCTAACTAGGGCACTAACGGGGCACTGCCGCCTCAATTGGCACCTTAAAATAATGGGTCTCACTAATACGGGAGAGTGTCGCTTCTGCCATGAGGCAGAAGAAACACCAATGCATATCCTGTGCGAGTATGGCCCCCTGATACACAAGCGCAGTCACATCCTAGGAAGCCACACAATGGCTTGTGAAGATGTGAAGAATTCCTCTATCAAAAAAGTACTACAGTTTCTCAACGTGGTAGGTATAGGTAGAGAGCTTTAGTTTACGTGGCGATCACAATATTTCAGCAATGGACGAAGTGATACTGGTACTCTAGCAGACAGAAATAGCCACTAAGAAGATAAAAAAATTATATAACCACAAAGCTTGAAGTTTAATGTGTCAATATAAACATAACCATTATTGTTATTGATATTTTTACATTTATTTTCAAACTGTTTACCATATGCCAAGCGTGCTTTTTCGGCTTCTATTTCATTGCCACAAATATTACTTACTAAAAGAAAATTCTCCACTTCCACGAATCAGAAAAAATAGCATTCTACAATTTATTAGTACTATCACAGTTTTACAATATGTATTGTAAAACTGTGGTACTATCATCGATAAAATATTACTACTGGGGGCCTAGCCAAGATGCAAACGCTTCCTTTGCGTACTTACGAAACGAAAGAAATAAAGCCCGGTGATTGGTTGTTGAAGTTACAACTGTTACAACAACCAATCACCGGGCTTTATTTCTTTCGTTTCGTAAGTACGCAAAGGAAGCGTTTGCAACAGTTTGCATCTTGGCTAGGCCCCCTGGTTAAGTTGATATCGACAAATACAGAAACAACAGAAGAATTCACACCGATTGTGTGAAATGTATGATTTCTATTTTCAAAATTATACAAACGCTCCTTACGAGTAAGAAACCATTATATTTAAATAAGAATCATTAATTAAATGGATTTTTACTGACAGCACGTCTAAATTTTAATTGCAGTTTAACATCTTTTATTACGGCCACATGTCTATCTTGATTACAGCATCGCGAACGGGCGTGCCATGATAAATCCGTCTACGTTTAAGGCGGTTCATTAACATCCGAAATTACTGCGAAAGATCCCGTTACCTTCACAATGGTCAAAATAAGAAAACACGACTAACAAATACGAGTACGTGCGTCACACCGGTGTGAGAAACTATCTTAAAATAAACAAATGCAAAATGGGAAGTTGTGAATTTACAAAAAGGAAATTGCTAACGGCTATTTTGAATTGAGTAAACATGTCGTGATGTCTTTTGTTAGAACGAGTTACACTTTTTGTAATTCGAACCAATTCTGTGGACAAAACAGTCCATAGACTTCTGTTGCACGGAACAGAAAACCCTTGTGTAAATTGTTGATACGACAAAAGAATAAAAATGATAATTAGTATATATAATCAAAATCAAATCAAAATATTTATTTATCAATTAGGTTTCCCCAAGAAACTCTTATGATCGTCATTTAAATTTACCAGGGGTTCGGAAAAAAAGCCAAGATGACGACCCCGAAAGAAACTCAGGATACTATTAGTCATCTTTAAAATATAAAATTACAACAATTTTATACACTTAAGTAAATCAAAGTACATATACAATAGTAAACATAGTATGAGCTCCGAATCCAGGATTTAATTCCAGGCTTCATTGTCGCTTAAATAATCAGTGACCTTATAATAGCCTTTCGAGAGGAGTTTGGTTTTAATGACACCTTTAAATTTATTTATAGATAAGGCTCTGATCATCTCAGGCAGTTTATTATAAAACCGTATACACTGACCCATAACAGAATTACTTATCTTATAGGTACTTAAACCAAATGAATATGAAAAAAATGTAAATTTTTTATATGCACTTTGTTTACTTAGATAAAATTCAAATTAGGATTGACTCTTCCGCTTTATACGCCTTTTGTCTCTAATATCTTCTTAGGTTTAATTTTGTACTTTTGTTCATAGATCCACGATGCTGAGGTGTTTGGTCATATGTTTGTTCTGTGCGACGACAGTGTGCTCCAGTAGTGATGATAGGTTTATCAAGAAATATGCGCTTATGAAGGTATGTTGACTAATATTTTTAAGAATATATACGTCTTTTTAAAGAGATAGAATTAGGCTGTCTTTCTACGGGTATAATTAAAAAATTTGTAGCAACAAACGCCAAATCTATATATATAAGTCGGGTTTGTTCGAACACTTAAAACTCGAGAACGGCTGGACCGATTTTCATGGCTTTTGATTTGTTGTATTTGTCTCGTCCCGAATAACAGAATAACTATTAAACACATTGGAAAATTTATAAAAAAAATAAAAATAAAAGAAAAACATTTTCCCATACAAAATGTTCATGGGGTTTGTAAACTCTTCCCTCAAAATAAAGAACGTATTTAAATAAAGGTTTCGAAGCGACAAGATTTAAAAAATGTAGAATAATGTCAGTAATGAAAAAGGATTGACATATGCGTGCGTTCAGAAATTTATTTTGTGTAAATTAAGGAAAATTCATCAAGCCACTTAAATATAAAACACTTTTTCACTGAATCATTCATTTTTCCATTTCATGTCCATACTTTTTTTTTCAGTTTAGTGTAAAAAAAGTATGGATATGTGGTTGTAAGGCGAAAGTTTAAAAGATCATTGACGAAATTAAATTGAATATTACATACTTATAATATATTGTATTGTTATAACAAAATGGTACGAGTCACAATGAAAAACTTCGTATATACGTCGCAGTCGGTAGGATTCGAACCTACGCTCCCAGAGGGAATCTGATTTCTAGTCAGACGCCTTAACCGCTCGGCCACGACTGCTATGACCGCTGTCTACGAATTTATGTGTATCTTTCTTATTTGATTATTATTTTGTAATACATAATCAAATAACGACCCGTTGGATTAGTGGTTAGGGTGCTTGCCTTAACGCTCTGTTTTAGGGTTGCCAGGTTCGATTCCCAAGCAGGGTCAACTTTGAAAAATCAACTTTTCAAATTTGGCTCTGGTCTGAATTTGGAAAGTATTGACAGTGCACACTCCGTTTCGCAGCCCGTCTGGCGGCAGTAACCACCTTATAGAAGACTACCGTGAAATAACAGCACCTGTGCTGTTGTGTTTCGGTGAGTGAGTAAGGGATGCCAGAGCCCATTTTCCTATCCCCCTCCTAATCCCTTATCCCTAATCCTACTGCAGTCGGCAGCGCACTTGCAGCAGCTTAGGCGTTGCTTGTGTTATAGGCGACGGTAGCCACCTACCATCAAGTGGACCGTTAGCCTGTCTACCGACCTTAACATAAAAATATAATATATATTTTTTATTTTATTATTTTCTAACTATTTCTGTCATTAAGCAATAAAAGCTCTGAGCTATATATTATTCCATTAGTGGGCTACTTTGTGTTTTGATCACTCAGCAATCCTATGAAACGCTTGTTTACGTTCTTGTATTAAACAATGTTTAATTTTATTTTTCACCCATCATTGCGAAACTGATGCAATTGTTCCTGCAAATTATACACACAAACCTTCCCCTTTTATCAGTCTTTCAATGAGTGAAAACTGTATTGAAATGTTTTGATTAATTTAGCAGTTAGCCGGGAAACAGTCAGAGGCGGACAGCGACATTATTTTATAACTAGCGATCCATCCCTGGCTTCTCACGAATTTGAAATTTTCAAAAATCCTTTCTTAGCGGATGCTTACGTTATAAAATAAACCTATGTTCCAAGTTACAGCTTTCTAAACTTAGTATTTTTGGCTGTATAGGTAATAGATAAGACTTAATACTTGTAATATCATTGTCAAAGCGAACGTAAATTTCATTTAAAAAATCTAATAAAAATTCCTTATTTAAATTATGTAATAATACATATAATAAATTGTCTCATTACAGATTTACGAGAGCTGTTTTGGTCCGGAAGTAGTCAAACAGATTAGACAAGAAATGAAAGATGCTTACGCAAAATGTTCAACACCGCCATCTATCGAAGGACTGCCGAACTCCAACATACCGTCGGTACTCTTAGGAAAGCTGCCACCTGGCTTTGCTATAGACCCGACCACGCAAACTATAACAAAACCGACAGATGGCGCTGATATCAATCAAGAAATTCCTATGGGACAAGAACAACCACAAAAATCCCCACCACCATTCGGAAACGTTTTGGCATTTAGACCAAGGGTAAGAAAAAAATGCGTTAAAATAAACGATAATTGCCTCCTGTGAGGATTGAACTCACGACCCCTGGTTTACGAGACCAGTGCTCTACCACTGAGCTAAAGAGGCGACAAAGTGTATTGCGAAATATTACTTTATATTGTATAACTTATATACAAACATTTTGAACGATATAAAAGTATTGAATGATCATTATATGAGTGAAATAATTGCACTTCGTGCAATTATTTTGTGTTCTCCATATTGCGTTAAAATTATAACTTCCATACATTGTTTTCAATTACTTGTTATATTTTGTCTGTTTTATTTGAACACTTTTTATATAGAAAAAGTTAAATTGATATGAGAAAACGTGAAGGCCCAGCGAATCGTACTATCAGCCGCCAATGCTAATGACGCTTGCAGATTCGAATGCTTGAAAAGCCTTCGCTTACAAAAATTATGGTAAAAATATCTATATAAAAATATCAATGTATTACCTACGTCTTACGATACCTATATTTTTCTTATTTCACTTTCCCTTTCTTCTAGTACTTGTACATATAGGTCAATGTTTCTATCGGACATGCAGCAGACTACGGCTGGTCGACAAAGTACGTATAAGGATGGCATCCTCACTTTGTCGAAATCTCTAATTCGGACCAAGCGCTTTAAAACATCTTTTATAATGCGCACTGCTAAGGATTGAAACTGCCTGCTTCTATATTTCCGAGCTCATACAACCCAATTTTTTTTAAGGTTCAAGTGAATAGGCATCTTCTGGGTGAGCTCGCTACATCGTCTGGCGTTGTTTTACGCTCTCGCTAGCGAGTGCGGTCATTGTAAACTCATGGTAAAGGTAGTGGTCAATATCAATGAATAAGTTTTCACAATACAAGATTTAAAAAAAAATCAGCAATTATGAAGCTAGATGTATTGGACCAGTATTATGAAAACTACAAATACAGGGGATTGGAAGAAAAATGTACGAGTATTTAATCGAGGGCGTCTTTAATATATTTTTCCTAATTACCCTACGAATAAATAATACTAATTACCACGAATTTAAATATCTTGTTACAACTCAGTTAGAGGTGATTTTAATCCTAACTGGCTCATCCAATATGTATGTACATTATATTCAAAAGCCGTTTAGTCTAGTCACAGGATATTTGCTAATGTACTCGCATATAAAATATACTGTGACTGAAGACCCCAGAATAATAAATAATGTTTTTGATGAATTTCTTAACATCATTATTATTACCTAACTATAGAACGTCCTTTTAAATAAAATGCTTAAGTTATTATTTAAATCCTGCTTACTTCATTTGCCTCACCCAATCATAACGAGCAGACTATGGATGATCCAGGTGATCACAGTTGACAAAGACAACGAAGGAAACGACTTTTTTTTTCAGATTTATTAATTTCTAAGTAATAGTATGTCACTTAGAATTATACTACCTAATGCCATTAGTTCGTACTTAATTTAAGCCAATAGCACAGATTTGATTGTCCAGACATCATAATTCCACTGTAATATGTGTTATTTTTTGTGTTAAGGTCGTCAGACAGACTGACAGTACACTTAATAGTAGGTTGCTACAGTCGCGTATTACACAAGCCACGCCACAAGCGCTGCTAGTGCGCCGTCGGCCAAAGTAGGATTAAGAATAAGAGGAAGAATCAGGAAGGAATAGGAAAATGTACTCTGGCATTCCTTACAGTTATTTCACAATGGTCTTCTATAATGGGGTGGTCACTGCCACCAGAGGGCTGCCCAAATGACTGCGAAAGGCAGTATGCCTTGTAACTACTTATGTCTATCATATATACCTACAACGACTTTGACTTTGACTTTACTTTTGACGAGCCCGTTGGATGAGTGGTTAGGGTGCTTGCCTTAACGCTCTGTTCTAGGGTTCCCGGATGCGATTCCCGGCAGGATCAAATTTGAAAAATCAACTTTTCAAATTTGGCTCTGGTCTGGATTTGGAAAGTAGTGGCAGGGCACACTGCGTTTCGCAGCCCGTCTGGCGGCAGTAACCACCTTATAGAAGAGCACCGTGAAATAACAGCACGTGTGCTGTGTGTTTCGGTGAGTGAGTAAGGGATGCCAGAGCCCATTTTCCCTATCCACTTCTAATCCCTTAATCTTAATCCTACTGCAGTCGACACCGCACTTGCAGAGCTTTGGCGTTGCTTGTGTTATAGGCGACGGTACCCACCTACCATCAAGTGGACCGTCAGCCTCTCTGCCGACATTAACATAAAAAAAATATACCTACAAGCAAGTAAACAATGATTTCATGTCTCACTACAGCCGACGTTTCAAGCTCAGCAACCATCGGTGCCTCCATATATGATGCCGACGACTCCCCAGTACAGGCCTTTCAGTGCCGCATCTCCGTTCTACCAGTTCCCATACGGAGCTCCCGGACTTTTCTACCCGCCTGGAGTTCAATACAATCCTTACGCATACCAGCAACAGTTACAACAAGGCTTCTACCAGCAGCCCTACTTCGGTGCTGCCTCGGCCAGGATGTCTGTGAGTTATTTCACTTTGTTTAGAATAAATTAAAATTTAGTTAACTGTGATTAAGATAATACTAACAATATGAAGAATCATTTAATTACCTACTTCTATTTGATTGGTAAATTTTGTTAGTTAACTTAAAAATTAGTTAACCGTGGTTAACAAATAATAATTATTATTATGGCGAATAATTTAATTACTTCTGAAATTTATTGAAATAGTCTATAAATATATTTAAATCAAACTAAGTGTGTATTGTAATTAATTTCTGGTCATAGCGAGAAATGGACCTGCGCGATCGTCTCGACGTTATATCCCGTGCGCCAGGAGTAAATCGCGTTCGCAACATTACTTGTGTAATGCAGGAATTGGGATATATCGACCACAATCTCGAGCCCAACTACGAGCAGATCACACAGCGAATCAGCAACCTACCAGTCTCAAGCGAACTGAAAGGAGACATTCAAGATGGCTTACAGTTCTGCCAAAAGTTTTCGGTATGATATATAAGTTTTATTTAGTTCTACAAGTATGTCTTAAGATTAAACAGTTCGAGTCCTGGACAAGACGAACTATAAAAACGAAAAACTACAAGTTAAGTCTTAGTCTGTCTAAATAAGTAATAATATGACATAGTTAAAAGTATCAAATTAATAAAATATGTTAATTACTAGCTGTGCCCACGAGTTCGTACGCGCTTTAGTTAGTTTTTTTGAAAATTCCTAAGGAACATAACATAACAGGGTCCGACAGTGGCGCCCAATTTTTCATATTTTTAAACAATCCCTCGGGAACCAACATTTTACCTGAGATATGTTTTTATGTTAAAGTCGGCAGACAGGCTAACGGTCCACTTGATGGTAGGTGGCTACCGTCGCCTATAACACAAGCAACGCCAAAGCTGCTGCAAGTGCGCTGCCGACTACAGTTAGTATTAAGGATAAGGGATTAGAAGTGGATAGGGAAATGAGCCCTGGCATCCCTTACTCAAACACTGAAACACAACAGCACACGTGCTGTTATTTCACGGTGATCTTCTGTAAGGGGGTGGTTACTGCCGCCACACGGGCTGCCCAAATGACTGCGATTTTGGTATGATTTTCTTTCGATTAATTTTTATGGTGAATGCGGACCCCATTGCGTTCACTGTGATATTACTTTACGTAACACACGACAATATTATAAATACGAAAGTTTATGAGGTTGGATGGATGTTTTTTAATCTTTCACGTGAATATTACTGAACGGATTTGGATGAGATTTGGCACACATATAGTTTATTACCTGGATTAACATATAGGCTACTTTTTACCCAGCAAAAATGTTAGGATCCCGAAGGCTCTTCTAAAAATATTAAAAATTGGACGCCACCGTCGTCACTGCGATAAAGATGCGTCAGATATTTTCTCTGGTGTTTTCATTTTTCAATGACAACTAAGTCGCGGGCACAAGCTAGTTATATATAAAGATAAGGCTTGAATATGGCTAACAAGGGGAGATTCCCGATTAATATTAATGGCAACATTTACTTACGTAACGATTTCAAAATTGAACAATATTCTTATTTGAATTTACAGCAGTGTGTCCCGGATGTGAAGCGTGACATGGCGCCACTGTCTCAAGAACTTATAAAACCAATGTTCTTTTTCCGCTGTTACAAGGTACGTATGACTAAGCTAGGGTATACTTATGATGGTCTTTTTTGGTTTAGGTGTGTAGTATTAAAAATAACTAGACCTTTCCAAAATAATTTTCAAAAATAACCTAGTTTGGCGAAGAATTCATTGCAAGAGGAAAGCAAATGTTCAGAAATGGCGTTCAATGATAACTTAACACAGAAAATATGCACAAGTATATACTTTTTATTAAATGTAAAGATCGTCAGACAGGCTGACAGTCCACTTGATGAGAGGCGGCTACGATCGCCTATTAACACAAGACACGTCACAGGTGTTGCAATGCAATGCCGCCGACCTTATTAATATTAAGGAAAGGGAATAGAAAGGAGGGATTGGGAAATGGCCTTTAGCATCCTTTACTCACTCACAACACACAACACAATAGCACATATGCTGTTATTTTATGACTGCGAGACAGTTTGCACTACAAATACTTAAGAGGGCGTATAAAAAATGGCCAGTCCTAGATTTGAATTTTTTTGTGAGTAAACAAAAACAATTTTTTTAATAGTTAAACAAATTACAATTAAGTGTTGACATTGGCTAAAATGTTTTTAGCCAATAATATTTTCTCGATAGAAAAAAATGACAAACATAAGCACTGTTGTCGTTTTTTAATTTACTTTCTAAATGGCACATATTATAAAGCTAAAATTGTAATGTCACTCCACACTTTATCTAGGGATGAAATTGATTATTTTCTTATAGACATTTAATTATATTAATTAATTAATATTTAATTGTTCGTAAACTACTTACAATGCCTATAAAAAATACTATCAAGTGAAATACACTATCTTGCGTCTCATGTCATGCATACTTCAATATTTCACTAAATCACTATCGCTCTACTGAGACGGGAAGACTATATTTCTGTGCGCTTGCACCTAACCAGGAATATTTCATCATAGAAGGCTTGTTTGTGAATATCTTATTATGAGTGTGTTGTGTATCGATTGCAGATAAATTGTTCCATAATAACTTAACAAAAATTAGTGATAATATCACTAACAAAAATAACTATTACAAAATTTGGAAAACGAGACCTGAGGCGTGCAATTTTGTCTGAGGCACGGGTGAAATTAGAAATTTTGTTAGCTTTGTGCCCACTCTTAAACGCTTCCTCTTCTAATTTGGTACTAAAATATTTTAATGATTTTTTTTTCAGCACAAGAAGTTAGAAGCTTGCATAATGAAAGACATCCGTGAACGGTTTACTAGTGAAGATGAATTAGACGCTGAAACCGATTTTAGGTGAGTATATTTTTTTGCAAAAGGCCGGGTCTCTAATTTCAAATTTAAAAAATTATTTAAAGAATATATGCAGCAGATAGTAATAATTTAGTACACTGGGTAGTCTAATATTAAATGCAATAGTTATTTTCATTTAATATATTATATTGTTTCATCCATAAAAAAGTTACAAATTAAAAGTATTGAAATATTTAAATACATGTTTTAAAGGAATATATGATACAACTACCTATCCTTTATTTAAAAAAATACTTGTAGCTAAGAATACTGTAGTATTCTGACTGTTCAATACGAATAAAATTTTTTAGGCAATTAAATTCTTTTCTGAGATCTGAAAACATTTATACTACGCTTAAAAATTCTACCTTGATGACCAGGTATCAGTTTGCAGGGAAAATTAAAGAAAGTTATATTATTTACCTTATAAGACCTTGTGAAATATTCCAGGTCGTTCTCCCGATCAGCCCGCTCCATCCGTGAGGATCCCCTGAACGACCCTCGGTTCGAGGCGCTCGACGAGATGGCAGTGTACATGTACGATTACTTGAGTGGTGGCAATGGGTTCGATTTCGATATTTACATGTAGGAAGACTGAATATGTTGTGTAAGATATTCTTTAGTATGTAAGGCATACGTTTCACTTGGGAGCGACCACCAATTATTTTCTCGCATTTATATTTCGAACAGTAAGATGTTGCCAGAATACACATTTATACTTATAAATTGTACTAATAAACATATACTATAGGTACTTCAATCAAAACTTTACATTTGGGCAACTATATTTTTGGTACTCATTTAAGACGAAATATCGAATTTAATATCCCATTGAATAGAAATAAAAATACACCTTAACTTGCCAGTTATAAGAACTAATCTAGATTGTAGCAATTACTTGATGAATGTTTAATACTCATTTAGATAAAAGATTTTAATGATATGATATAAAATTTTGTGATTAAAATTGATCGCCATTTTTTCAATGGGAAATAATATTCCGCCATAAAAATGCATTTATTAAATTAATATTAGTTGTTTATGTGTGTTTGTTTAAACAAAATTTTTTCAACAAAAAATATGGGAACAGTATTAATTTTGAAATATACCTATATACGCTTTCATTATTAACATTTATTTTTTCTCCTACAAAAGAATACAACACCGTTTTACTATGTGCATATTATATTATATGTATTTACAGAAAAATGCATACCTTTAACATGTTTATGAATTTTTTGTTAGAAGTCATTGTTATTTTTAAGTTAGTTTACCCATTTTAAGAAATGTTTGCTACAATTTATCAACTATATATAACTAGCGGCCCGCCCCCGGCTTCGCCCGGCGTGCAATTTTTATATACCCTAAAACATTCCCCGTTTATCCGTCTTTCCATTAGCGAAAACCGAATTAAAATCGGTCTACCCGTTCACGCGTGATGCCGTGACCAGGAGAAATAGGGATTCATTTTTATATATAAAGAAGATTTAATAATGAGATTTCAATACCTTCCACTTAACAAAATTCATAATGGACCCGCGTTTTAATAATTTACAGACAATTATAGAATTCGCTAGGATAAATAATATATTAATACAAGACACTGATAAAAAAAAAAACAATAATCTGTGATCTGAATTCTTATCAGACTTACACATACATCAGATTGTCGTATTTATTTGAATACACTATATACGCTATGTCCATTTTATTGCAGTTTACGAAACACTGAAACATCTATCTAAGAACAGTTTGTAAAGAACAGTTGTGAGTAGACTGTGAGACATCTAATAGGCAAGCGAACCCTGCCCTTTCTCTAAGTATTCCTTAGAACACGCGTGAGACTGAGATCGTCTTTAAGAGAAAATTGTGTTACGACCACAAATAAAGCACCAGCAACACTATTATTTATCATCATCAATCTACAAGCGTTTACTGTTTGTTAGTCATAGCCCTTTTTAATTGACCCCAACCATACTTGGTACTCAGCGCTCTGCATACATTTATTGTCAGCCGCTCTCTTGAGATCATTGGTCTACCTCAAAGCCCAGCCACTACCGTCCAGATTAGTCGCGTCCATACCCATATTTGCTGACTGATTGTTCTGACTGTATCGGCCATTTTGATTCTTCGACTGATATCCGTATTGCGGATAATATATTCAGAGAGAAGCCGAGCGTTTAGTTACCTCTCAATAGTTTGTTGAGCTATTTGCAAATTTTGGCCGAGATATTATACCGCTTCTCGGTACCGCGTAAGTCATTATATATTATATTAATTTATTAATACGAAACCTTTTATTTCTCAGTGGTTTATGTTCGCAGAGAATTCCAGAAATTCTAGATAGAAATTAAATTTTAAATTTCTTCACAATATTTGGCAGCATATTTCTACTAATAGTAGGTACCTATACCTAATTCAGAGTTTCCTATTAGTGTCCGTTTATAGAAATATTTATAACTAATTTTTATTTGAATTATTGGAATCGTCTTATTAGAATTTTATTAATTTCATCAATTCTATGTCTATGAATATTGTCATAGTATACTATGACAATATTGTAATAATATGATGAATTGTAGCAAAAAGTCTCGTTCATACAGCTTGAGCAGTTAGCTTTATGAATGATACGTAGGTATATAATTTTTAGGTATAAATTAAGCTCTTATATAACACAAATAGTTCATGTATTTAAGTATATAGTATATATGTAATCAAAAATTGAAACAGCAATGATAAGGTTTATTTGAAATTGTTTTCATTAAAGAATTTCATTGAACATGACATTTCTGACTAATATTTTTATGCATTTAAATGTTTGTGTTAACTGTAATCTATTTAAAGTATTGTAAACTTAACTATAAGTACATTTATGTTACATTAAGATTGTGCCTTAAGAGACTTATCTTTAGGATATATTTTCACACAGCAAACTACATAATAAATAATATAAAAACAATTAATTGTGTTTCGTTGCATCCATAAATAAGGTATTGTTGTAATGAAAAAACCGCACACACTCAAAAACACACGCGCGTACACTTTGGGTTATATTTCATTTTTTTTTGTACGATCATGTTTATAAAATTATTTTTTGTCAAAACTAGTAACAGGCAATCGAAAAATGTAAGTGAATAAGTAGTGTGCTTGTTTTTTAATGTGCTTGTAAAATATTTAATGCTGTTAGATTTGCTATTAAATGAATAAATTTACACTATAAAATACCCCAATACATTTAAAATGAATACAATGGACTTGAAAGTCGAAATCAATTAAAATTATGCCTAGGTACATTTCTAATCAGATGTGCACTAAAATGCACTAAATTACCTTAATAAAATAATCAATATGTAGCTAGTACATAACTTGTACTTACTATATTTTTTTTTTAATTACGATACTCTTTTTCTATAGATTTTTGTAACATATAAAATACTACATAATCACTAAAATTTCAAAAATCTGACTATAACTCAATATTACTAAAATATACTAAAAATAAAAAATAATAGTATTTATTACCTAATTATCAAACTAATCTATCTATACATACTAGATTTACAATAAAGTTTTATCGAAAGAAATCACGCTATTTATTGGAGTTTACTCCCTAAAAAATCAATTTGAATTTACATATAAGGCCCCAGTATGAAATTTTTATTAGAAGTACAATTAAAACAAGTGTTAACTAAAAAGCGTTACGTTATCTATCACTTTGACATTTGTGCAACTGCTAACGCATATATTTATGTTCTCTAATTCTCTTGTCTGAGCTTATAAAAACAAATTTCAAAATCTTGTATGAAAAGTGTAGTCCGCGTTGAGAAACGAAACGATAGCGCGATATAACCTGACGGAACGGCGCGCGGCGCAGCGGCATCAGTTCTGTAGTCGAAAAATAACTATTTGAACTTATAAAACGTACCTAGTGACATCTGTGTATACCGAACGTAACTAACATAATTTTTGTTGGGACACGTGACATCTGAGTATGCAGAATGTAACTAAATAATATAAAGTAATTAGGGATCCAGTTATCTATTGACACGAGGAAAATTTTATATGTTTAAAGGATTAAACTCCAGTCATGTGTCGGAGTGTCTGACAGTCGTGTGTGCTGACACACTTTTTTATTAACATTCTAAACACTTATTACGGATATAAATAAGAAATTTTGTTTAAAGTTTTCGTGTATAGTCTTGACGGAATCTAGTAGTTTTGCTTTTTTATAAATGTTATGAACCCGTTTTTTTTGGCCAAATTGAAAAATTTAATTCCATAAATTTTCCAGTTAATCCCTACGATAAATCCTCAAGATATTTTGACATATCATTTTCAAAGAGAGCTCATTGGAATGATTATTGATTCAAGGAAGAGTAGACGGTCAGCGCTATCGCGGCCGATCACCAACGTTATGGACAAACCTGATTGAATCGTTTACAAAGTTTCTCTTATGACTATGATGACTCTTATGATGACTAGCTGAACTCGGCACACATACCGTGGCGGTGTGCGCGTAGTACTACTTATATATAATGATGCTATTGATCGTAGCGTCATGTTATATAGCCTATAGCCTTCGTCGATAAATGGACTATTCAAAACAGAATTAATTTTTCAATTCGAACCAGTAGTTCCTTAGATTAGTGCGTTTAACCAAACAAACATACAAACTCTTGAGCTTTATATATTAGTATATAGATATAGATTCATGACCACGACCACTTCTTCAGGGGTATACGACTGAGAAGAGAAGAAAATTCCTGTGTGTAATATGTAAATGGTCTTGATGTTTTTTTTATGTTAAGATGGCAAGTGCGCTGCCGACTACAGTAGGATTAAGGATAAGGGACTAGGAGATAGGAAAATGGGCTCTGGAATGAACTCACTCACCGAAACACAACAGCACACGTGCTGTTATTTCACGCGTGGTCTTCTGTAAGGGGGTGGTTACTGCCGCCAGATGGGCTGCCCAAATGACTGCGAAAACGCAGTGTGCCCTGCCACTACTTTCCAAATCTAGAGCCAAATTTCAAAAGTTCATTTTTCAAAGTTGACCCTGCCGGGAATCGAACCCGGGAACTCTAGAACAGAGCGTTAAGGCAAGCACCCTAACCACTCATCCAACGGGCTCGCTTTGGGTAATTGGTGATTTACACGATTCGAAAAAAACTACCAAAATTCTGATTCGATTGGGAAATCCTACAAGCACAATTTTCAAATGATTGTATGAAATATTAAACGCGGTGGCAAAGGTCGCGCGTGCTGCTGGGGTCGATAAAGGTGTGTGTCAATCAGACGTCACAATTACAGTTATATCATTTTCTTGTCATCGTTGTGTTTGCTGTCAATTTTTTATTTGATTGCCCTTATACATCGTTCTTTATTCAATTTGCCATATGAAACAGCCATTGTTGATTGTATAAATATCTTTTCAAAGTGCAAAAAACATTTACTGAATACAGACATATCGTTTTAGAAGTGAAATCTTGTTAAAACTTCGACGAACCGCACTAGTGTTTATGCCACAGAGCAGAGTAGGTAATCCTCTAGGAAAAGCATGTGCGGAAGAGTATGTCAATTAAGTATAAGCACAGCAATGCTTTGAATTCACACACGTTGAAAACAATTCAGAAGCGCGAAGCAAAAGCAAACACTGCCGTACCATCCTTTACTGGAACCATTTCGCCGCATTTTCAGGCCCCTATTTGAGAACCTCTGGATAAGACCAGAATGCAGAAATTATCGTCATCCAGTAAGCTATAATCACATACTTAAAATCCAAAATTTCAAGTCTGTAGGTCATTTAGTTCCGAAGTTAAGCGAAAGCAAAAGTTTCGCATTTATGACACTCACTCACTCACTCACTCATGATCATCAGAATAGAACTAGTACTTCCCATAAACTCAGAGAGCTGAAATTTGGTGCAGAGTTAGGGTTTAATGGCCACATAAAGGGAAAACTATAAAAACTAGGATAATCGAAGATCTGGAATACCTGGTGACCCTGATTAGAAAACACAAGAGCCCAATCAAACTATTAGAGATCGACATACCGCCTTTACAAAAAATATTCAACTTGGTGGGCCGCTTCATTTGATATCAAAAATCGAAGGTCTGAAGTATCTGATGAAGAACCCTCAGCTGGTCTCAGCTGTATCAGAGATATGGTAATACCCCCTTCTACTATTGGTACATAAAAAAATCGATTGTCATTGCAAAAATTCAGCGTAGTGGGACACATCTTCTAATTTAATCTAGCCTATAGCGTCCCACTGCTGGGCGAATGCCTCCCCTTCTGCTTTTTATACGCATATAAATAAAATTAAAGGAAAACTCTGGATAAGACTAGACTGGCTTTTATACTTACAAGTTTACAAGAAGAAATAGTCGAACGATTAACTTTATTCTACTCGAACATTACACAAATTAAATAAACAAATTACACTAAAATATTAATTTCGCTCAAAATTTGGTCAAAATATAATGCATTGGACTAAGAGTGGCGGTGATACCCGCACACGTCGCTAGATGGCGCTGACTGCAAGGTCTAAGTCTAAAAAACATGCCCTCATGGACATTAGCACCTCCATATTCTCTTCTCCATATTCACCTCCAAATTAAACCATCTAAACCGTCTAAAAGAATAAATAATGAATGCGAATGGGCAATACGAAAAACTGTTGCTACTGTACAAGAATCAGATCAGAACCGGAAAAAAAGAAAAGAAAGATTTGTATTAATAAAAAAACTACTCCTAAAAAGAAAAAAATTGTGTCAAATAAGAAAATCTGATAAAATAAATCAATATGCCCACGTTTCAACAAAAAGAAGTGAAATCCCACCAAAAACATTCTGTAAAAAACTAGCCAAGTCTCGATGGAGCTGCTTGTTTATCTCTAAAAAGTAATGAAATCTAGACAAAGTCGTGCCAAGTCTAAGGTTCTTTACTGCGATTTCTTTATTATTATAGTTAATGTTGTGTGACTTGGCCGTTGAAGGGTACACAAGGGTACAAAACCAGGTGCTCCATAACACCATTGCACCAATCTGTCGCCAGATTGTGCAACACATGCATTCAGCATTGACAATGCTGACTTCTGCTCTCTTCTTTTTGGAGCGTCAAATCGACCACCGATCTAACATAATATAGACGTACAGACGGACTTAAATAGACGACAGATGGGTAGCGGTTCTGGCGACAGATTGGTGCAATGGTGTTATGGAGCACCTGGTTTTGTACCCTTGTGTAACCTTCAACGGCCAAGTCACACAACATTAACTATAATAATAAAGAAATCCCAGTAAAGAACCTTAGACTTGGCACGACTTTGTCTAGATTTCATTACTTTTTAGAGATAAACAAGCAGCTCCATCGAGACTTGGCTAGTTTTTTACAGAATGTTTTTGGTGGGATTGAAAATTTACCGCAATAAATAGTAAAAACGAGTACAAGGAATCTAAATAAAATTGATCTATTAAATAATCGACGTATTTAAAATAAAATTGACAAACCCATTGCCGGCTCTGGTCGGGATGTGGCAAGTAGTGGCAGGGCACACTACTAAATGTCCAAATGACTACGAAATGCATTTCGTAGTCATTTGGACAGCCCATCAGACGGCAGTAATCACCTCCTTACAAAAGACCACTGCGAAATAACAGAATGTGTGCTGTAGTGTTTCGGTGTGTAAAGGATGCCAGAACCTATATCCCTATCCCTTCCTAATTATTTATCCTTGAATGGTCGACAGGACACTTGTGGCGTTGCTTGAGTTATAGATGATGGAAGATATAAAAAATTAAACTACAATGAATCAAAATTTCTTTTCAGGGTCCTCAATTTATACATATTTAATTCGTAAACGAGCCGTGTCTGTACATTAAATATTTTTTCAAAAACAAAAAAAAGGAACAATTTGTACACGTTGTACTTATGTTACCGAGGTCAAAAAATTTATTTTAGAATTTTTGTCTGTGCGTTTGTGCCCGCTTATCTCATAAACGGCGTAACAGATTTGAAATGATTTTCACTGATGTTATTTAGGAAGCTTCCCGTGACATTTAGTGTTTGTTTCATTCCAATCGATTTACAAAAAAAAAGTTATGCGCTATACTGAATACCACTCGTAGGAAGTTGCCGGCTCAGCCAGTACGGAATAAGTATTCTCAATCGGTGGTTTCTATTTAGATATATAATTCTAAACAACAAAGAGAATTTATAACAAAATTTTGTCTCTAAGATAAATGTTACATTTTATATTATTTTAAAGTATTTTCTTGTCGTACGAGCTATATGGAGTCATGAAGATGGTTCTTTTTAAATAAAATTACAAATAAGCCTTGCTGGTATACATTTCTTACTTAGGCTAACGGGTAAGGGTCCACTTATGCACTGAATCACATATCGCGGTGGTTTTTGTGTGCTGTTACTGGGCTGTTTAACTCCAGACACTACATACACTTTTACAAGGTAAAAAGTATATGTTTACCAAGGATGGAACGACACTGCGTAAGGGATAATAATTTTAATTTGTATTTTATACATAGTTTCGCAGAATTGTTGTATTCATTGTACATTATATTGACACAGTAAAGCAGATGCATTCGCAAATAAACACTTATCTAAAGCAGAATTCAATTCAAAATAACTCTCTCAATCCGTTTCGTACACCTTTCGTTTTAGGGTAAACTATGTAAACATCGACACCTAAGTCTTGATTTTATTTTAATGCAAAGGTCGTTGCAAAGATGGTAGATGACTACCGTTCCCTAATACATAAGCAACGCCTTAGGTTCTGCTGCAAATGCGATGCCGACATTGTAGGGTTAAGGATAATAGATTAGGAATGCATAAGGGAAATGGGCTTTGGCATCCCTTACTCAGTCACCAAAACACCAGTGAGTGAGGAACACCGAAGCAAGCATGCTGTTATTTCACGATGTTACACAGTTTTCTTTAATGGGGTAATTACTTTTGCTGAAAAAATATTGCACACATTGTCACACATTGTACTTACCTACCACCGTTTGAGAATAAGCTTTGATTAAAAATTATAAAATAACCTCCGAAATTCTATTGAGACCAAAAACGCTATCAGCTGTAAGTTGCTGAGGGGTTGGGTATTCCGCATACCACTTGATGCTGCAGCATCAGATAAAGGTTACAATGTCATGGAAATATATGTACCATCAAAGTAACGTACACAAAATTTCAAATCAATCAAACCTGTGGAAGTTAGTGAGAATCGTCAATTAGGAAATGAGCTGATGATCTTGAAACGCCTGAACAGATCTTCATAAGTTATAGCTAAGAACTATTTCGATCACGTCAGCTTCAAAAAAAAGAAAAACACATCAAAATTGGTCCAACCGTTTAGGAGTTAAGATGCCACGGACAGATTAAACTTACTGTGGTTAAAACTCCTCTTTTATGTCGGCGTCGGGGATTAATAAATACATAAGATTTGAAGATTACATTGTATTAAAAAATTATTTATTATTTATTTATTTAAATCTAGACAACTGAATCTCACTGTAAAATTAATTAAAATTATTAATAACATTATTTTAATTAATCAGATTAATTATCATTACTTATTTTTATTGTAAATTAAATAAATTTAATTTAAAATTTAGATTCAGTAAAACTAATACTTAAAGTTTTAGTAAACTTTAAGGAAAACCGAACTTGAATTAACTGAAAGTAATATTTTTAGCAACTTTTTCTTTTAGAACTTTAGAACTTATTATCATCAATATAATCATATATTTTTTTCACATCGGATACACACCTGACGCCTATGCCAAAATTGATAAATTTTTCCATTACAAGTCAAAATAAATATAAACATTTCTTTTCATTACGTTTAAATTATACGTAACCTAACAAAGAATAGAGAAACAACAAGCAATTGTAACTACATCACTAATAATTTGTTTTAGCAGCTAAAATCAGTCGTGCCAACAATACACACATTTACCCGATCACAGTACACCTTTGAGTCCAGGTAACATGTAAATAATTGGAAATTTTTGTCAAATAATCGCCTGCGCAAGTATGTGACAATGAAAGCTCAAAGGATTTTGGAAAAAAAATTGGTTCGCAAAGAAGGATTGTTATAAAAAAATATGGAATCAATATACATTAGGTTACGGAGATTGCGATTATGTATGAATGTGAAATCATGGGACATCCGCAAGGTGTCAACTCTTTGTGTATCCCATAAAATTTCTTTGGAGAAATGCACCTATTGTTAGGTTACTCAATCATCAATATGCAGCGTGTTTGTTGTGAAAGAATCTCTTACCACAATGTACTACAAAGGTGGATTTTTGAAGTAAGAAAAAATATATCATTGAAAACTTCTAAAGCGTCCCTTGACGTCATTATAAATGTTATGATTTTATATTTTACTTACCCGTAATAGCAAGCTCGCTTTATAACTCATACTGTTACATTACTATGCACAGATTCTAGATAAGCCAATATACAAAAAAAACTGAGTTCTTCAGTTCACAGTGTCAGACCTTAGTAGTAAGTTGCTGTAGATAGCGATAGAGCTAAAATTTGAGTAGACTGTGTCAATTTCGTTACTGGCGAAACTGAATATTTTCAATTCCGGGAGATATCGTTATTGGCAAGGTTCGTTATAAATCAGAATTAAATAAAACAATGAAATAATAATATCAAATGTATTATTGTTTCAACTATTCAAAAACACATTGAAACAATCATTCAAGCACTGACCTAAATTCTTCCGGTTAACTTTTAAGCTCAATCGAATCGAATCCGCAAACATATGTATAAAAAAAAACATATGCATAATATCAAAATAATGTTACATTTACGAGTTTTATGTTAATTAAAAATCGCTTAAAATATCTTTAATAAGTATATATTATTATAATTTATTATATTTTACTCCAAACCTTTATTTTCAAGTAAAAAGCTATATTTAAACTTCTGCTGGGTCCGCTACTAGTTAACATCAGAATAACATATTAGAATCTCCTAGAAATCTTACTATAGAATCAACAATGGTCAGAAAAAAGCCTTATAAAGATAAGCCTTATAAAAAACTAGCCAGCGCATCTGGCGGTAATCTGTTAATAACCAACTCCTGGTATACGTTGTAATACACGGTAAGGGATGCTAAAGCCAATGGTGGCCTGCAGGCCCTTCTTTTCCACTAAGCACTGTGGGGAGGTGCCCAAGGCCCCGTCATCGATGGGGCCCCCTATTTGCCGCCTAACTGCACTGAGGAACGGTCCTTGTTCAAATTGAAAACAGTAAAAAATTAATTAAGAAGTACAATGCTTCAAGAAAAATTGACCATCAGTTTTTCGCTGATGTCCATAGAATGAGATGTACTCAAAGACATAGACTTTGAAGAAATGAAGTGATCTTAAAGCTTCAAGTCCACCTCTTTAAACAACATACTCGTAGATCTTTAAGCACTAACCTGCATATAGTGAATGCTGATTATGATATAAATACATGTTCATTTAAAGTAAATATAAAGATATAAAAATAATGGTTGAATAAATGTAAAATTTGATTTTTATATTCATTTTGACTATTTTAATAAAATAATCCTTTGTCATAGTCATAGAAACCCAATTATTCTAAAGTGCCCAAGACCAGCAATAGGTTAAAGACTAAGGCCCTGGTTGCCTGTATTTTTAGGCGACGCGACAGTAGCCCCTACCATCGAATCAACAGTCAGCCTGATGACGCCTAATCTCATTAAAGAGTTTTCTTCAGATTATTTTTAGCAACCAGTCTCTTTTGTTAATCCCTAAATAGAAACAATGTTTAAAAAGTATCACGAAGTGTCAGCCCTAATGGAAGTGAGAGCTTTCGCGATCGTGTAGCTCTTGAAAGTGTGAAATCCTGTTCGAGGAAAAAAGTTTCAAGTGTCGTCCGTCCACGTGCGAGAGTGAAGCAGGTGTGGTTACTGGTTCCTGTATAATGAACAGAGGTCCCACGGGACGCGAACTCTGAACCGGCAACTATTTCCTTAACACCATCCCTCAATACTAATTAGTGTTAACCGAGTGACGTTTCTTAGACTTAATTTATCGTTGCGAAATTGTTACAGGAGTGAAGAAACCAAAAATAATATCAATTAATGTTCAGGAATTCCGTGAACAGTGAACAAGCGACAGGAGTACGCGATACGATAGCTCAATCAATTTAGCAAATTTTAACAAATTTTAAAACACATTTTAAAACTTTTAAAACAAATTAAAAGGATAGCTGTCAAAAAATTATATGCCGTGTACTGTGACCAAAATAAAATAGATATTTTGACTATTGACTATCTGTGCTATATTTGACTATTGACTATTAAATTGACTATCTGTGCCCGCGGCTTCGACCGCGTGGAATTCAGATTGTTTCTCGGTATCGGGTACCTACCTCGCAGTTGTAGCGTACGCGTCTTGACTTACTTGCTGTGGCTTCACGGCACGGTCGCATTTTACATATGTATCGTATTATGTCTTTTACCATACGTCCAAAACATATGCAGTGAAAAGCAAAAATCGCGCGTATTAATTACTTGTGAAGATAAACTTGTTTATTTTGATAAGGATTCATATTTGTTTATAATGTGGCTTAAATATAAAAGTTAGACATATGCTCTTGCTGACTTTTTTGTAGGAATTATCAATCTCTACAACTTTCTATAGAAAACAATCATGTATCTCTCACCGTTAAAGCAGAGTTCGAAAGAATCGTTTTCGTTCGATTGCGTTTTCTTTGACTTACTTTGCAAATTCGATTACCACGAAAAAGTCTTCTCATTTTACGGGATAATATATAGCCTATGTCCATCTAGAAATTATATTCTAACTATTGCTGAAATATTTTCTTAAACCGGCTGAGTAGTTTCAAAGATACCAACTTGATCTTCAAA
This sequence comes from Bembecia ichneumoniformis, assembly GCA_910589475.2. NCBI lineage: Eukaryota > Metazoa > Arthropoda > Insecta > Lepidoptera > Sesiidae > Bembecia > Bembecia ichneumoniformis. Next base: position 5,666,944 of record OU342523.1, read on the forward strand.
GATACCATACAAACATACCAACTTGACCTCTTTACAATATTTTCACATTTTATTATAGATGAAAAAAAAATCTTTCATAAACCAGTGAATAAATTACTTAGGATACGGAATATAATACCATTCTGTCTGGCAGTGGTGACCACCTTCTTATAAAAGACTACCGTAAATAACAGCATGTATGCTTCTGCTTCTGTGTTTCGTGAGTGAGCAAGGCTTGCCAGAGCATATTCCCCTGTGTAGTTCTCATCTTTTAACTTATCATGATCGGAAACGCAACTTTAGCGTTGCTTATATTTATATGTAGCGACAGCCACCCACCTTTAAGTGGTTAGTTTAGACTGTCTGCCGATCTTTACAGAACAAAAAAAAGACATTTTCATATTGCTAGTAGGAAAACCGCTACCAATATTCTGACTTTCTAAGACACGTTCCTTTTAATCTAAGTTTATATATCGATATCTACATATAAATTATAATAATTGTAATAAGAATCAACGTTTATTTCAGACTATTTGTCCAAAGGCCGCCTGTACGGAAATTTTATGAGGAGTAATTAATACAAGCGTTACCTAAAAAGCGTTACGTTATCTGTCACTTTGAGATTTGTGCGACAGTTGATACGCACGTACTTATGTTCCATAATTCTATTGTAGTATAACAAGCAATACTTTGTAAGCCCAGAGGGTTTCTCTGGGCTTACAAGTCTTACAACACAAACGCCGAAATCTTGTATGAAAAGTGTAGTCCGTGTTGAAGAAAGAAACGATAGCGTGTTTTAACCTGCCGGAGCAGTGATATCTGTCGTCGAAAAATGAACTATTTAAACTTATGAAACGTAGTGACATCTGTGAATACCAAACGTAACTAACATAACTTTTGTTGGAACACGTGACATCTAAGTATGCAGAATGTTACTGAATAATATAAAGTATTAGGTATCCAGTTATCTATTGACATGACGAAAATTTTATACATTTAATTTTATAAGTTAAAAGGAATAAACTCCAGTCATGTGTCGGAGCTGGCACGCTTTTTTAGTAATACAATACAACATATTAAGCTTGTTATGTTGCATTATTTTACACTACTTCACATTATTAAGTCCTTACTGGCTATACTCATCCAGTGATTTTGGATAGGACGGTCAAGTCATCTCAGGATGCTGTTACCGCTGCCTCGTAAGCTCTTTAGCAAGGAGGTAGTTCTTTTGCGCTTTATCGCGTTAAAACCATCTGTACGTGCCTCTGCAAACATAACAGAAGCACTGCAGCGTCGAGGCTGCATATAAAAATGACTCCCCATTTCCTTTGGTCACGGCATGACGCGTGAACGGGTAGACCGATTTTAATTCGGTTTTCACTAATGGAAAGAGGGATAAACGAGGAATGTTCATATATATATATATATAAACGACGGGCGAAGTCGGGGGCGGGTCGCTAGTATACAATATTTTATACATTTATATAAAATCCATACTAATATTATAAATGTGAAAGTAACTCTGACTGTCTGTCTGTTACCTTTTCACGCCTAAATCGCTGGACCGAACATCATAAAACTTTGCATACACACTATCAGAGATGCAGGGACGGACATAGCGTACCTTTCATGCAGAAAAAGTACTGTTCCTGGAGGTTCATCTAACGCCCGGCAAAGCTATAACTGCAATAAAGATGTTAGGTGTTACATTGCTCATATATTTAGTCAGGCGTTATTTTTTAATTTTACAACGCGGGCGAAGCCGCGGGCACCAGCTAGTATAAAAAAAGCGCTCTTGTCTGTTTCTCTGCTAACTTTTTCTAAACTACCCAACGGATTTTGATACGGTTTTCACTAATGGAAAGAGCGATAACCGAGGAAATTTGTCTATATAATTTAATATGCGAAGCCGGGAGCGGTTATTATTCTAATTATTATGCCAGCGAATATTTTTAAGTTGCCTCCATAAACTGCGAGCTTCCACTTTAACCTAAATTAATTATTGTTTGTGGGAAACCAAAATTGTACCATTATTTTCTGAACTTTGTGGTTATTTTAAAACATTGAAATTTTCGAAGAAAAATAAAACTACTTTCCCAAGAACAGTAGGTAATTACTTAGTATTTACCTCGTCGTCACCATTAATTCTGCTTATTTATAATTTAACAATTTTATCCTTAGTCCCCTTGTTCATACAAAGTTAGTGCATAGGACTAATAATCTTACCTGTTGTCGGTAATCACCTACCATTAAGTGAACTCAAAGTCTTTTATTACAAAAAAAAAAATCTTACCACATATGAAGAACCTAAAATCATCCCTTTTTTATGTGAAATATTTAGTAAAAAATCCTAAATTTATAAAATAGTTTACGTATAAATTGTAATTAAAATTTGTTAAGCTGTTGTTAAGATTTGGACTAGTTACCGATATAATTAAAAAATTTAGAATTTAACTTATCTCAAACGTTTAAAATTTTTGTATTATTTATAATAGTATATTTTTGTTTATGCTTTTATGCTATTGTTGTTAACTTACCACAATGTACAATGAGTCAATTTAAAACATTAACATAGTGTTTAACATTAATTAAAGCTTTCCAAAAAAAAAGACAAAAAATCTTGTCCATCATGTATTACTAAATCGTGTAACTATTAAGTATTTTGTAAAAATGGTTTCTAAGAAAAAAATCAGCATATTTTTCGTTTCCTACGAATAAATCACGTCATTTTTAATAGTTTGTGGAAGCCAGCAGTTCCGGAACATAGGTATTGCGATCCCTCGGGTCAAATAAGTCAAGAAATCGGTATCCACTTGGCTTATTCCCAAAACAATCATAATACAATCCTAGTTACGTAAAACATAACAGTTTTCGGTTAGAATATTTCTTAGAAATATTCCTAACGGTATGTTTTGTTTCATGTGTACTAAAGATAACAAAATAACAATTTCACACTGTGGAATAATTTGAAGGAAAAAAAAGTTTAGAAGTAACTCAAAACAGATGATATTTATTTGTATATTAAGTGTTCATTTAATAAATAAAAAAACTTGTTTTCTTTGAACCTATGGACTGATTAGACTAAGTATATCATTGTTTAATTGAAGTATGTAATTGTAATTTTTTTTAAATGCTTCCGTTCTTTCATATTCTCAATTTAATTAAAAAGTTATTGATTATGTGATTTTAAGTAATTTTATCATTTAAGGATATCTTCGCTAATACTTTATAAAACAACTAAATAACACGCAACAGGTACTGCAAAGCCTTACCAGGATTAAGGATAAGGGATTAGGAAGGGATATGGAAATAGGCTCTAGCATGCTTCACTCAATCATCGAAATTCAAATGATCATGCAATAAGACTTTAACTCAAATGATCATTAATATCTGAAACAATGTCTATATTCAGTCAGCTGAAGTAGGAATGGGAAGAACATATCTGTCGTGCAGTGGATGAGCGTTGGGTCTTGGAGTGAAGACTATGGTTAAAATGACCTGTGAGCCGACCACCTGCTTGCTGGACCGCTGACCTCAAGAATACCAGAAGAGTCAATGATGAGCAATGACAATTCGCTGTGCATTCATACACCGACGCCACCATAAGAGCTCTTCAGCTGTCTTTTGATATGTTCTCATATGAGGACCGAGAGTTCTGTAAGGGGTGTATTTTAGTTTGATTTTTTATTTGCAACAAATGTTTTTAACAAATTCTATGCAATTAAAAATTTCATTTATTGTATTCTTATATATTTAATTTTAGATTTGTAAATAAGTGTCAAAATGTCTATGTTTTTAGCATTAGATGTTGAGTTGACATTGACATTAACATCAAGTTTCTTATCTGGTAAGCGTATAATAAATTGACCTCAGCGTGATCAGCAATAAGTCCTGGAGATTCTAAATATCAAATATTAGCTAACGGCTAAGTAAACTTTCGGAAAAATTCTATGAAACCCGATACGAAGCGATGTCAAAAAAGCGATACAAAAAGTTGCTATCGCCGCTCGGTCGACGGGACCCGCCAAAAACCGTACATTTTCGATGATTTATGGCGCAAATTAACGAGAATATATCCTCATTCCATAACATCATTTCCTGCAAGAGTTGCCTTCCTCACAACACTGGTTTGGAAAAACGCGGTTGAAATTCTAAGCGAAAGCTTGAATGTGCAATTTATTGCTTTATACTTTATGTAAACATAAAATAACTTATTTTTAGTATAAGTATTTTATTATTAAGTAGGTATTTATTTTCATTAGTACCTACTTATTTTTTTTGTAGGTAGTATTGGTAGTATACCATAAAGTGGCAACCCCTCTGGCGGCAGTAAGCAACTTCTTACAAAACGCAGCACGTGTCTGAACCCATCCTTAACCAGTAATAATCCTTCATCATCCTTCTCAGGTCGGCAACACACTCGCCATCACATAGGCTTACAATAAGAAAAGTAATTCAATTCGTTTATGTTATTTTTACGTCACTGTTTCAATTTTATAATAAACCTGGAATGATTTGAAACATATCTGTAAAAAATTAAAAGTGCAAACCAAATTATATTCGCAGGATTATTATAAAATCTCTGATTTTATTTAAGCGATAATGAAGACTGGGTTTAAACGTTAAGTATTATATCTTATACTATGGCTTGTGTATAATAGGTGTATAATCACTGTAAGGAATGTAATAAATTGTTACATAGACAAAAATAATGGTAAGTGTCTTTCAGGGTTTCTTCTCCAGATCGTCATCATCTTGACCATTCTTTTTCCGAAGCCATGGTAAAAATAAAGTGCCGATTAGAAGTGTTTCTTTGATTCAGATTTAATAAATAAAAAAATAAATAATCGGAGACGGTTGCCACCCATCATCAAATGGAAGAGATTTGATGTCTGATTACTTTTTTGTCTGTATGTCTGTCCCTGGCAGAAAACCACCGTAACATAACAGCAATTATGTTCTCTTGTGTTTCGGTGTGTAAGAGATGCCACTGCCATATCCCTTATCTTTAATCCTGCTTGGTCTGCAGCGCACTTGCAGCACCTGTGGCATTGATTGTATTATACGCACTGATAGCCATCCACCATCAAGTGGGCCGTCAGCCTGTTAAGATATTAAAAAAATTAATATTAATATTATATTATTAATATAATTATACAATATTAATATTTTAATATTTATATTAATATTAAGATATTAAAAAAAAGGAAAAAAGGAAAAAAGATTTATATCCTTGCTCTTAATAACATACTGAAATTGAAATTATTTTTTATCGTAGTTAGCAATGTAATTAGGTAAATATATAAAGAGTACGGCTTTTTTCTTAGAATTTTAATTCCCAAAATGCTTCGTCACTCGCTCGGCTAGTAAAAAGGGACAATGTCCTAATAAAAGATACGCCTTTAAAACTTATTTCGAAGTATCATTTAAACACTAAACTAACTCCGTCACATGCAATGAAGATGAACGACCCGACTAATGAATGACTTCAGCTTAGACAAAGATTAAGTATAAAATTAATTAGTATAGCAACTAGGTTTTTTTTTGTTGTTGTGAAATTGTATAAGATGTTAGGTAAAGAAATTACTAAAGCCCGGATGTTCACATACGAACTCAGGTCTTTAAGTAACTGCAGCTATTGTGTGCTAACTAGCAGCCTCGCATCCCCGGGAGGCGCCCCACCGTAACTAACGGGGGGCACAGCGGTGGGGGGCCCTGGTGCGCTAATGCGATCCCAGGACCCTCCCTCGACCGCTGAGGAAGACCGCCGCGGAAAAAAAAGGTTCAGTAAGCAGTGGTCAAGTTTTTTAACGAGAGGAAATTTTGCATGAAATATCCTATGCATTTACGCATGTGCCTATGAGGATAATTAGGTCCACGCCCTGTAAACATAAAACACAAAGCATAATATTAACATGATTTGTGGTCAGGCACACTACTTTTCGCATTCATAAATTGGGCAGACTGAAATAATGTTGTAATTTTTTGTGAGTAATTTTTTTTATTTTTTATGTTAAGATCGGCTGACGGTCCACTTGGTGGTAGGTGGCTACCATCGCCTATAACACAAGCAATACCACAGGTGCTGCAAGTTCCCTGCTGACTACAGTAGGATTAAGGATAAAGGATTAGGAGGGGATAGGTAAATGGTCTCTGGCATCCCTTACTCCCTCACCGAAACACACCAGCACACGTTCTGTTATTTCACGGTGGTCTTCTATAAGGGGGTGGTTACTGCCGCCAGTAGTGGCTGTACGGGCTGCCGAAATGACTGCCAAAGTAGTGGGGCTGCCCTGCTACTACTTTCCAGATCCAGACCAGAGCCAAATTTGAAAAGTTACACCACATTTCATTTCTCTATCCATACCTAATTCCTCGTCCTTAATTCTGGTCAAATTGACAGGGCAAATTGCAGCACCTGTAGCCTCGCTTATGTTAATTGCGGACCATCGAATGGACCGTTAGCCTGTCTGACGATCTTTACATAAAAAACACATGGTGTAAGATTCTTACTCACCTTATCAAAACCTTATCACCTATATATGTTTTATTACTTTTGATCCGAGGACCTTTAATGCGACACCGAGATAGCTAAGTCACTGCTACGCCTCCAAATTCATACAAAAGCGGTTATTCCCCCCGTTCGAGTGCTGTTTGCGCCACTGAATGAAAATGAAACCACATACCTCACTTTATAAGAACCACGCACTGATACTGAGTCACTTATATTCCTTGTTTTGCTTCTATCTATATCTTACTAAAACAATTTTTACATAATACAAATATGTTACATTTGAAAACTTAATCTCGTCCTTTATATACCTAATCAATCGCAGGTCGCATCTGCCTCACAATATAATCTTTGATTTTAGAGCAGGGGCGGGCGCTGTGCACTTGTTCAGCCGTCTGCAGAGTCAACTTTTTATTGACAATTTTGTTATTTCTTTTACATTTTTTTTTGTCAAAAACATAAAATATCAATGTAACATGAGCTGAACGGTATGCGGATGTCAGTCGGTAACGATATTTCTCGACGATTATTATTTAAATGACTTGCTTTGGTATTTGGTGTAAAATGGAAGAAGATTTCACGACATACATGACGTAAAATAACAAAACGAAATTATGTTGATACCTCTTAGTATTCAGTAGTCATAGCATGCCTGATCAAATCGTTGGTAATGTTCTCTTTATTGACAAAACCATCACGTATTTTGGCGCATAAATAAATACTTACTGAGTTGATTTAGAAAAATTAGGTCATCAAGGAGACAAATGGGATTTGTTTTATCTTTTAATTCTTTTTAAATTTTGACATCAAATTAATATTAGTTATCTACTAATTCTGTTATAAATATTAATTTAAGAATTCTGATGTCCACACAGGCAAAGTGGGGGGCTAGAACTAGTATTACAAAAACAATACACACTAGAAAATATTACCTATCCGCGACAATCCGGGAAATGTGAGATATAAAAAAAAATATCAACTCGCCCAAATGGGTCGAGATTGTTTTGGGATGGGTTGTTAAAAGAGACTTATGATTGTAAATGTAAATGTAAATTAAAATCTACTTTTTAAGTTACTTTTGTAATATGAAATTATTAATAGAAATAATGAAAAGTTATGACAAAGAGAGGCATGTAAGCATATAGCTCAATTCATGTTAGCTGGCTATCATCGCTTAAATACATTTTGTAACACCAAGGTGCACCAGGATGCAAATGAGCTTCCTACCCTGTTATGGACAGGATTACACGAAAAGATATTCCAAGAATTTCACAAAATCTATAAAGAATTCGAAGTGCAAAAGACAACTTCAAAGCGTCACTGACATGGGTACAGTACGATGACAGCACCGTGTCTGCGATTTACTTTGGTAACATACACAGCATATGGTTAACGGATCGTTTTACAAAGAAATACAGAGTAAATCATTTTGCATTATAATTTCGAATATACAATTATTTGTCCGGTTAACAGACATTCCACACAATAGCTAATATTTTTTAGGGTTCTGTAAGTCCGAATAAAAAAACAGAACCCTTATAGGTCACTCGTGTGTCCGTCTGTCCGACCATTCCCCCCCCCTTATCGCCGAAACTACTGAGCCTAAAATTTTGAAAAAAATACAGAAATTAGTTTTCTACTTATAGATTATAGGAAAACCTATAAGAAGTCCATGATATTAAAATAACATGGTAAATCACTCAATATAGTGCGGATAGGTAACATCGTACGGAACCCTCTTCACGCGAGTTCAACTCGCACTTGTCCCGTTTTTTTAACTTTCTCTTCACTTTTTGCTACCCTACAAAGGATTTCTCGTAGACAAAGAATTAAATCATTCCATTACATAAACACATTTGCAATACTCTTAAGACCGTGGTCAAAACTCTAAACCGTTTAAATATTTTTACAAAGTCAATTCAGTTAAGATTTTAGTTTATTGTTGTATTGAATTTCAAACGGGACTCGAAAACGCTTATTATAAGTAAGAGAGAAATTAGTAAAGTGATAATAAATAATTAAGTAAATTATTTATTATCACTTTAAAGTAGACGAACAGTAGCAATGTTTGGCGGACCTATTGATTTCGGTTGTCCTCTTAAAGGGCAGTCAAATGTAAAAAAAATGTCCTTTATCTCAAAAATGTAAAATAAGAATTTTTTCTTTGTCCTCATAACAGTAGGGTGACCAAAAGTTAGAAATGACGTGAATATGTCCAAATTATGATTAATTTTATGATAACTTTTTACAATTAATTTTAGGGCCCCGCCTTTGCATTTGTTCGCATTTGACGCCTAGATGACGCACCAAGAGTGTGGATGGTATATAAGTTGGTCTGCGTGTCTTTGTATAGGCGACAATAAAAGATATTATTAAATTTTATTTTTGTCTTTGTTGAGAACAAAAAGTGTCTTTGTCCAGGGTTTTGTCCTGTCAAGTGTCAAATCTAATTCAGATCTTGTTTCGTCAAGGCATTTAGATCAAATAAATAGATCAAGATAAGACATTTATCAAGCCTAATATTATAACCTAATATTGCCTATAATATTAGGTAGGGGAAAAAGTATTTTCGCATATTATAGTATATATAAACTTGTAATAAAATCTCTTTGGCTTGTACTATTTGTTGCCTGGTTTTTATGACATTAAAAAGGTTACATTTGAAAAAAGAAACAAATTAGTAAAAATGTTGTTTCCAGCTATTTATGATTTGTTTTTTTTTCTGTTAAAGTGAGTGAATCTAATGAATAAATTCGATACATTTTAAAATTTTATTTAAAAAAAAGGAAAAAATGCAACGCAAGCAGCAGAAATATTTGTGACGTTTATGGACATCATTCAGTGTCAGTAAGAGTAGCATAAATTTGGTTTAAGCATTTTCAATCCGGGAATTCTGATGTCAAAATGCACCTCGCTCTGGTCGCCCTGTTACGGATAAAATGATCGGCATATCAGCAGTTACGATATATGAAGAACTGGAAATTGACCACAAAACAGTTTTGATCCATTTGAAAAAAGCTGGATACACAAAAAATCTCGATATTTGGGTACCACACGAGCTCACTGAAAGAAACCTTATGAATCGTGTATTCATTTGCGATTCTTTATTGAAACGTAATGCAACCGAACCGTTCTTGAATAGATTGATAACTGGTGATGAAAAATGGATCACGTACGACTAGAACATGCGAGAAAGGTCTTGGTCAAAGGTCTGTCAGGATTCACAGACAGTGCAAAACCCGGATTAAATGGCAATAAGGTAATGTTGTGTGTATGACCATTTTATTTCCCCCTCCCCTTAAGTTGAAATTTTCAAAAATACTTTTTTAGCGGATGCTTACAGAATAAAATAAAGCTATGTTCCAAATTTCAGCTTTCTAGAATTACTAGTATTGGCTGAGCGTTAATCAGAGATGTACAAAATGGTTTTAAAAAATCATTTAAATACAAAATGCAAAATGCTTTTCAGATTTACTATTTCAAATGTAAAATACCAAATAGTTTTGCGTTTTGTATTTCAAATGCTAAATGCAAAATAGGTATTTTCAAAATACTTTTTCAAAATAAAATACCTTTTGGCCAAATCTCAAATATTTTTATTTATTTTAGGTATTTATCATGAGAAATAGAGACACAATGCCGAGCCGAACAAAGAACAAAAACGTCTAATAACATATCACCTTATGCATGACATTTTGGTCATATTTATCAGTACGCGTATCAATAAATTCTGTTATGTTATTAATAAAATAATAATAAGACTCACTTAAAATAATGTAAAAAAACTAGACTAACGAAAAGAGAGCCATGGCTCCATTTTGTGAATTGTGTGGCCATTTATTTATTTCGGTTGATTGTGCATCTAGTTCTTATTTTATAATTATTACACTTTTCTTTTATTAATAACAACTGGACTGGTATTGTTAAAAAGTGAAAAAAATAAACATCAATTTTTATTTATTACGCTTTTTAACAATACCAGTTGTTCGAATACATCATCACTCATTTTTCTTCTGTGAGATCTCATAATCATCCCACCGTACGAAAAAAGTCTTTCTACTGGTGCTGAAAAAAGTCTTTCTAGCAGGCGCCTCTATCGGTCAAATTCGGCAATACAAGCGTCATTCGTTCATTTCATGATTTCATTTTGTTTGACTGGTAATGTTGGCTACACTTTTAATCACAAAGTATTTTGCATTTTGAAATGAAAATGCAAAATACATCTCGAAAGGTATTTCAAATAAAATACAAATTGTTTTTTACTAAAAGGCATTTAAATGCAAAATACAAAATAGGTATTTTGCATTTTAAATAGAATATTTCAAATAAATCGCATCTCTGGCGTTAATAGCCAGTCAGGAAAAACGATGTCATAAGATATTTATGTGTCAAAAATTTACATTTAAATTTTAAAATTTTGTCCATTCCTAACAGGTTATCATGGGCACCCTATTTGTAACTAGACACCACCGGTTCAATCAACAGACCGGAGTGGCCAGTACCACAATGAACCCCTAACTACATAAATCTCTTTCCAGAAAATTTACAATTATTTCTCTTTTTTATTCTACGATTATCGATTGTCCACCCACGCATTGTACAGCTTTTGTTAATAAAAAGAGTGAATTTTTTCTGGTCATTTTAAGGGCTATTGTAAAAAGATGTGTCCCGCTTCGCTTAATGGCGTACAGCTGAACTTATTTTTTTGCTAGGACCTAATAATGAACAGGCCATTGAACAGTGTTGGAAGGTGGAAAGGGTGTTTGACTTTCATATGTAGGTAGGTATAATGTGACATAAAGAACACAAAATACTTAAGTAGGTACCTAATTGGGTACCTAAAATTAGGTAGGTACACCTATACACATAATTTTAAGTTCTTGGACTTTAAAATAGCCCAAGAACTGACGCTCTTTCAGTAATAGAGCTTAAGAGGGCACTTTTCAACTTACATATTCCATACTACGTAATTCCATGATTATTCAATAATTATAGGTCGCAGTAATACATAAAAAACATGACATTTCTGGGACATAATACGAAGGTTTGCATGGCAACAAAAAACTAAAATTAATTTTATATCTAGCATAATTTATTTATATATTACCTCTATATATATAATAATACATTAAGTTTTTATATTTTACAGTCTAGCATAATTCATTTGTAAAATTGGGATGTGAATAGCTAACATCTATATAGGTTTTTCTAAAATATTGGAATTGCTGGCATATGTTTTATTATTTTAGCGAGTTGAATAATTGGCGCGAATGTGTTGCGTCCCATTCTGTCTTCGGTTATTCGCATTATAGTAAGTTGACAACAAATTCTCCCAAAATACCTATTACTGAGTTCCCACGCTCATACAGCGCAACCTTAAGGATGATATCTTTTTTATATAAATTTCGGTAGGCAGGCTGACGGCCCACTTGATGGTAGGTGACTAACGTCGCCTATGAAGATAAGCAACACAACAGGGGTTGCAATGCGTTGCTAATCTTGATTCACCTTCCTGGCCGAATCACTGTTGGCGGAGTGGCTCGTCGCACCAAACGCCGTCCAATGGCTGCCGTAACTCGATCGGCCATAGGAGATCTTCCTCGCTGACTCTGCCCTGAACAACTTGACGCTCAATTGCTAATCTTAATAAAACAAGGGATAAGCAGATAAGGAACATAATAAAGCACTCGCTGTTATGCGCTCGAGCCTCTTCCGGCGGATCTGCTTGGAAAGGGACTCATCACTAATTTTGGAATTTAACTTTTTAGATAGCTCTAGTTGAACTCTAGATGAAACTGGAAAGTTGAGCAGTCCGTCTGGCGTCAGTAACCACCCCCTTTACAGAAGACCATCATGAAATAACAGTATGTATGCTATTGTGTTTCAGATAAGGGATGCCATCAGATGCCAGATTCCATTGCCCTATACCTTCCTAACCCCTTGTCTTATAGGCGACAGTAGCCACCTACCATCAAGTGGACCGTCCTAAAAAAACATAAAGATACCGAAGATACATCCCTCAATTAAACGGTACAATTTTTTTTATTAAAAATCAGCAATAGTTTGCGTTAAAAATGATTTAAATATACATGAAAAATGTAGTGATAGTCGATATGTAGGTACAATACATCTTTGACAATAGCATTACTTACTAGAAGTGAATAAAATATGTATTTGACATGTTAAAATAGCAAAAAAAAACATAATTATTTTTGAAAAATATTATAATTAGAAAAGTATCCAGATTGTTAAAAAAAATTTAAAAAAATTCCTTAATTTCAGTTTCAAATAAAAAAAATATTCTTATTCGCGGTCTAAATGTATATAGTATAAACCTTTAAATTTTCACATATTATAGGTTTTACGTAGCAAATTATACATTGATTTTAAATTTAGCCCAGTATATTGACTCGCTAGTCGTAACAATCACTTAAAATACTACTTCAATTATATTAACTACCGGGTGGTCCCTTGCGGTCAGTATAATAATAATATTGACCACGAAGTTAACGTTTTATGCTTTTTTTCACAGAGCCCTTGTAGGTGACAAGATAAATTTATAGATAGGAAAACAACGTACATTATTGTCACCTAAAGTTCCTAAAACTTATACAAATTGACATATTGAGATTAATTGACTTACTATTTCTGCTACCTGGGCTTCAATTCCTTTCAAATTCTTAAAATAGACGACATAATACTTGCTCATTTTTTATAGAAAAAATATAAAAAGAATAGAATAGAGCATTGCTTGCCTCAATGCTCTATTCTAGTTTTCCCGGGTTCGATTCGCGGCAGGGTCAACTTTGAAAAATGAACTTTTCAAATTTGGCTCTGGTCTGGATCTGGAAAGTAGTGGCAGGGCACACTGCGTTTCGCAGACATTTGGGCAGCTCATATGGCGACAGTAACACGCCCTTACAGAAGACCACCGTGAAATAACAGCACGTGTGCTGTTGTGTTTCGGTGAGTGAGTACGGGATGAAAGAGCCCATTTCCCTATCCCCTCCCAATCCTTAATCCTACTATAGTCGGCAGCGCACTTGCAACAGCGTTGCTTGTGTTATAGGCGACGGTAGCCACCTACCATCAAGTCGACCGTCAGCCTGTCTGCCGATCTTAACATAAAAAAAATATACAAAAATATATTTCTGTACAAAAAAATATATTAAAATACCTAATCCATTGCTGGTAAGCAATATTTATTAAAGGAAAAAATTGTTATGTTTCTAAATAATTTGAACTACTAAAATATGAAAAAATCCTAAAAATATTATCAATGCGAGAGTTAGGACTTTAGGATATCTGTTCCTTAATAACGCAAAAACGACTCAACTTATATGGATGGAATTTGGCACACACATAGTTTATTAGCTGGATTAACATATATGATACTTTTTCAGGCATTGTAACTTATAACTGTAACTTTTAATTTGTAACTTTTAATTTTTAAACGCATACGAATTCGCAGGCACAGCTAGTTATTATATAACTATATAACTCCGCGGCTTCGCACACCCTAAAATTTGATAGTATGAAACCTTCTCCATAAAAAAATTTGTACATATATGTAGGTATATGCCAATTTTTATGGTAATCTGTCATACCTTAAATTAAAACATTACCTATAAAAGACAACCGCTACTCGTATTTATACGATAAATTTAACTTGTTTGTATCGATAAGTAAACTTTAAATTTGCATTTTTTATATGACTGGATCGATTTTGATGAAATTTTTTGCGGGAAATTTTTTTGAATGGGTCATGTAACATAAAATTAAATACCTACTAAGTCATATTCTTGTAACCTTAATATTGAAAAAAATTAAAAGAGTACCTAGTAAAACAGAAACACGTACTCATTTATTAATCGAATAATGATTATTGATTGAATGAGATTTGCATTTCTTAGAATAATGGCGAATGTTTTTAAAAAAGGTTGACTTCCATTCAAGACTGGTATCGGTATATTATGAATAAAATTCGAATTTGTTTATGAATAAGTACTGATTTTTTAATCCTCTAACTAAACAGTTGAAGATAGCCGCGCCGCTTCTATTCATTTATGTGTAAACAATGTTTCTTTTTTCTTGTAAAAAAACAAACGTCCTATATAAAATAAGAACGCGTATAAAAAGTATAAAAAGTTCTTTCTTCCAGGGATGAGTCACAACAATCGCTCTAATACAAATAGAAACTCAGGCTACCGTCATTTACGACTTCGAAGAAATACTTTTTTTTGGGCATTTCTTTATTCAATTTTTGATAGTCGCGTTACTATAACTTTTTAATCTTACAAATACTTATATGTAAGCCGCAAATTGCTAATATGCCTCTCCGCCATTTTAGTGACGTAATCTTGTAACACTCAGTACTATTAGCGACACTGGTCGGCGAGTTTTTAGTTAGGGAATGACGTCACGTGGATAATAATGTGACAAGATTTCTGTGCATTAGCAATTTACGGGGATTAGGTATTACAAACATAAATTAATTTTTAAAATGAGTACAAGTAACATAACTTTGTTTCTATTTACGGAAAACGTAGGTAAAATAATGTTTAACAAAAATTATTTGCAGTTAATGTCTTCCGAAATATATATATTATTAATTTAAATGTTACTTATTTATTCTTCTGTGCTTACGCTATCGACTCTAATGCATTTGTTTTCTTCATCATCATCATCATCTCAGCCGTGGGATAAAGGCCTCCCCCCCTAAATTCTCCAAAAGGGCCGATGAGAGGCAGCCTGGATTCACCGTTATCAGGACGGTCCTTATCAGGTCGTTGTCCACCTTGTAGGTGGACGTCTCACGCTGCGCTTGCCGGTCCGTAGCTTCCACTCGAGAATCTTCCAGCCTCAGCGGCCATCGGCTCTCCGTACTATGTGTCCTACCCATATTTTTTCTAAATACACTGAATAAATATATTTCATCATCATCATCAGCCAGCGTCTCTCCACTGCTGGATGTAGGCCTCTCCTAAGGCTCGCGCACCATTACGATCCTCTGCCTTTCGCATCCAGCCGCATCCCGCGAAGCCTTTCAAGGCGTCCAATGCTGCACTTTCCAATTTGTGACCTCCATTCGAAAACTTTTCTATCCCATCGAAATCTATCCCATCGGGATCGAAACTTTTCTATCCCATTACTACTTCAATTCTCTTGTGGTTCATTGTAGAATTTCAGATTTTCTGATCCTATATGTATGTATATCCATCAAAGAAACTCCGAGCATAGCTTGCTGAGCGATTTTAAACTTGTAGATCAGTCGTTACAATATAATAAAATGCCGTTACAATATAAATAAATAGTATTAAAATTTAATATTTTATTAAAATATTTATTTATATATTAATAAATAAAATCACTTAAAACTTATCGTGTTATTAATAAATATTAATAAGACTTCTACACACTCAGTCGATTCAATAATCACAAGACAATTAGCCCGCATTTGTTTCTAATTTAAAATCCATTTCATTTTACCTTGTTGATCAGATTTGTTATATGTATCTGCATAGCAGCGTACAAGGGAATTTATGTATTCATAGTCAGCGATAGCAAGTGGATGAATGACTGGCTATAAAAACTACAGACGCATGTTCGAATCCCTATCGATCCTACTTTTGACGATTACGTATGATAGAACTGTTAAAGGAAATCAAAGCGAGAAAGCTGTGGGACCGAAAAGCCTAATACCAATATCCGACATATTAACAAGCCCAACAGTGTCACGTTATATATTATATACTTAGATGACACACAGATTGCTTTAGAGAATTATGTGTTACCTTTGTATGTAGTAATAGCATATATATCCTATGACTACATACATAATATATATAGGATACCTAGTCATAGGAATCGAGTAGATATGATAGACCATTTGACTCTGGCATTCCATTCACTATACATAAAGTGAATTTATTTGGGCAGATTAAAGCCAATTTGATTAAATATTTAAGGAAAAAAAGTAATAATCTTCCTAAAATTTAATTTGGAAAAAAGCACTGTTTGGCTGCATTGAGAGCGTGAGCTGACCAAACGTAGATACCTATTATGTAAGTATTTACTACTATAGTAGGTATTTACCACTTTTAGTAACCTCAAAAAATCTGAAATGACTGAACAGATTCTGTTATAATATATTGGCAACTAATTATAGTCATACAAATAATCAAAACATCATTCTCATATTAATTAATTTAATTGAAGGTCTTTGTAATATATCGTTCTGTGTGTTGTATTGCACTAAAAAGTTAGGTTTTTTTTTATCGCAATAAAAAGTGAGGGGTCTTTTTTATCCCACTGAAAGTTTTATAAGTATATAATGTAAGTATAATCTAATAGAGGGTCATTTTTTACGGACCACTAAAAGTGAGGGGTCTTTTTTATCGCAGTGAAGTTTACTAGTAAGTAGGTATATAATCATTTTTTATCTGTCGTTCTGCGTGTTTTATGGCACTAATATTTCCTGAGTAGGTATATAGGAAGATTGTTTCTATAGGGCCAATTGTTTTACAGATACCATTCATCATCATCATCATCTCAGCCGTAGGACATAGGCCTACTCATAATTTTCCTAAAGGACCGGTCAAAAACAGCCTGGATCGACCAGGATGTGGATTAAAAGTCTTACCCAGCTATTGCCGGTCCGTGGCCTCCAGTTGGGATCCTTCTGGCCAAAGCGGAAGTCGGCTCTCCATACTATGTGTCTTGCCCATTACCACTTGAACTTACTGATTCGCCGATCTCGCAATGTAACCCCGAGCATAGCCCTCTCCGCATCTCGTTGAAAATACCATTATAAAATGAAAATTACCCAAAAATGGCACATTTCCCTATCCCCTCCCAATCCATTCTACTATTAATTAATTCTACTAGTCGGCAGCGCACTTCCAGCAGTTGTGGCGTTGCTTTTGTTATAGGCGACGACGGTTCGATCAAATAGACCGTCATCCTGTCTGCCGATCTTAACATTTAAAAAAAATTACAAGTCTCAGGCAAAGATGATGGAAATAGCTAGTTGTGAATAAATTACCTAATGAAGGCCAGGGCACATAAATTACAAAGTAGCTACCTATCCAGCTGCTGGCTGATACCTGCAAACCGGTATTAGGTATTTGTGATATGCGATAAGGTTTACGGGCCCATATGCAATGTCTTATTTGTACCATGAAAACATAAGTAAAAACTGAACAGGCAGGTGTCGTGCGATATGTTGCCGAAGGTACCTACTCTATACCTCTGCTGACTTTTTCTTTTTTCTTTTTTTACCAACCACATGTCATTCTACACTACATGCTGCCAGTGTTAAGGGCGTGAGGCGTTCGAAATTTAAACAGCAGCTGGAAATAAATAAGCGGCCATGACACGCGCCGCGCGCCCTCCCTTTTATAATTATTTCATTTTATTTTTAAATTGTTTTTTCTCCTGCACAAAGATTCCCCTCTGGTTCATTTCAAAACAATGCTCTTCCCCCACGTCCCTTAATGTCTCCATTCGGCCGTGCGTTGTTTTAAATTGGATACGGGTCCATAATAATAAATTGACGGTTTTAACCGGGCGGCTTACAGACTGTGTGAATGTATACTCAAAACAATATATCATTTTCATTTGAACACATCCCTTTTAAGTATTTCATAATTCAAATATTTTTCAATATTTTTGAACAATAGTGAAAAACTTCAAAAGCTGTTTTTTGACTGTAATTAGCTACCGTAGCTTACCAGCAAGCGCATCAGCGTATAGGATGTCCACTGACTATCTTATAAGGGCTGCTTCTCACCGGTCCTTTCGGAAACTTATAGGGGACACCTATGTCCAGCAGTAAACTTCCTACGAAAAAAAAAGATGATACGTAATAAAAACTTTTTTCATGTAAAAGTCGTCAGACAAGCTGACGATTCCCTTGATGATTGGTAGGTGGCTACCGTCGTCTTTTAACACAATCAACACAATAGACGCTGCAATGCGCTGTTGACCTTAACAAGATAAAGGATAAGAAATCAGAGGAGGATAGAGAAATGGGCTTTAGTATATTTTACTCACTAATATAAAAGCAAAAAAAAGCACACATTCTGTTATTTGATGCTAGTCTCTGCGAAATGTAGTCTGTACTGCCACTAGGTAATAGGCATTGCTATTTTTAAAATCAGATCTATAAAAGTGCGAATCTGTCTGTAGATATATCTATTTTAAAGTTTCTATAAGTCCTAGCTTTCTATGTATACCTACATAGGTACGATAGATAGGTTGGTTATAAGTTTGAAACAAATCTTTTGTTTGCAATTTTGCATTATATTCAAAAACATGACATACGAGCTAGCGGTAGTACCTTACTGAAAGGCGGTTTCAGGTGAAAAAACAAGAATTTCGCGAATCCCTGGTTGAATTTTGAAATTTATTATAAACAGATTTAAATTGCAAAAAAAAAATCTTTTTAAGGATAGTTTATGGTTTATTGTAGTTAATGGAATAATTTTGTAAAGTCTTTCTGAAGACTGGAAACCGTGCGTCTAGAAATTCGATCTCCCCAAAAACGACACGCGACAGTTCCGAAATAGATCCCACAAAATGTCGTTATTGACAAATCTTATAGCCTCAGTGAACCAACACACTTTGTGTATTATTAAAATCCCAAGTAACACCAGCAATACATCAGGGCAGTCACTCCCCTAATGCGGAAGGGGGAGCTCCTTCCTATTTTTAAATGTTTCCCCATTTTATATTTTTTCCTCGCCGTATATTTTTATGCGAAGTACAAATACAAATTGACACCCGAAAGCGTTTCAAAAGAACGATCTCAGGGTTCTTTCTTAAATGGTAACCTTGTAATAATAAGTTGCAGCCGCGCTACCGTATGTAACATACGTTGAACGCGTGCGTTCTTCATTTGAATTTAAATGACGGCCGAGCGCGTGCGCGGAGCGCGCCCGTTTTTCGTTTTTTATTGGGGGAAACCCAACCAATCAGATGTGGTTTATTCTTAAAAAAGTTAGGGGAACTTTTTTATCGCACTAAAAAGTTTACAAAATATATAATATAGGTAAGGTTAATCTAATCGAGGGCAGTTTTTTATGGAAGAGGCGTGTCTGTTTTGTACCTAAACAACAAGCAGAGTCGAAACTTTTTTATTTTTAAACTTAGATTATATTTATGTAAAAAAGTATTGCTATTTGCGGATTTATCTAATAAAATTGGAAGTAAAAAATGTAGCCCGTTGACGAGCTCATTGGATGACTGGTTAGAGTGCTTGCCTTAACGCTCTGTTATAGGATTCCCGGGTTCGATTCCCGCCAGGATCAACTATGGAAATGAACTTATCAAAGATGGCTCTGGTCTGGATTTGGAAAGTAATGACAGATCACACTGCGTTTCGCAGTCATTTGGGCAGCCCGTCTGGCGGTAGTAACCATTCCCCGGCAGTACCGTTAATGGTAGTAGGCGACGGTAGCCACCTACCATTAATGGACTTTCTTTAACAATTAAAAAAACCTAGATACACAATATCCTATATTTTACTGAGGAAATCTATATCAAAAAAACTAATATTATCCGTGATTACGTAGCATTAGTTCATAATATTTATAGGATATTATTATATAGAATATAAATCCGTGTCTTTTAAGAAATTGTATTCGGTCAAGAATTTTATTGGAATTCACATTTGATTGCTGCATTTTTTTAATTTTCTAAAAAAAAATTCAAATTAAGAAGTGTACTGTAATATAAGTTGATAAGATATAAGATATAAGATAGCTTCTAGAAGCTAGAAATCTCTCCGAAGACCTACCAATCTGCAGTGCGCTACTGTGATGGTCTATGGACCCTGACTGCTCACTTTGAAGAGAGGTCTACGTCCAGCACTGGCAATATAATACATTATATAGGGTTGTATATTTCGTAGAGATCTCTAATAATTATTTTTAAATAAAATACTGCTCATATTATTCGTTGATAACATAGCTTCCTATAGGTGAAAGAATTTTTTATTTATCCGTTACAGAAAAAAATCAAATATTTTCTCTTTATAATATTAATATCTATAGATATCCTATATTTTAAGCTGGAACTAATTAATATTAAGGAACAATCTATTAACAAATCTATCTAGGATTAAATCCTGGTTTATTATTATTAACCTACATTATTCCAGGTGTAGGTTCCACAGTCAAATGTGAAGGAAGTTTTCAAGTGCAGTGATTCTGATTCTGGAGATTGTTTATATCTGGAGATCCACATATAAACAAACTTACAACTCATTATAATATGACTTGTAAAGATAGTATAGACTTGGAGATATAATCAATATCTTATTTCCTTCTACCCTCTACCTAATATGTCTATTAGGAATAGAATATAAAGTCCAATGAGTAAATCAAAATATCGATGTCATTTTCGTCTAAGTAGTTGTAGGAACACAACGGAACAAACATTGCCGGTAACTTAATATTTGGAAAGCAATTATCCTGTAAGTAGTATTTGTTGGTCGTCTGTAAACGGATTATGGGAAAATAATATAATATACGATAGAAAAAGAGAGATTGTGAGATAACTTTTCGTGGAAAAGTAAAGCGTTACGGCTATATCATGTGGACCTTGGCGTTTAACAAAAGACATTTTATAAGTACTCTATAAAATGTCCTGTACGAGTTGTACAAAGACGATTGAAATCTCTCAATCGAAGTATGATTCTAACCTATCATAAAAAAACTAGCGACCCACTCCGGCTTAGCACGATTCAATTTTATATCAACAAACCTTCCTCGTTTATCGCTTTTTCCATTAGTGAAAACCCTATCAAAATGTTTTGAAGAAGTTAAGGGAGAAACAGATAGAGGTGGAGAAACTTTTTTATTATATGTATAGATAAATATAGATAATATAAAGTAAATAAATATGTTCTATACTTTATATAAAGAATTTACCTGCATATACATATAGGTATATCATATATATTTTGTGAATACAATTTATGTATTATTTTTACTAATATCGTAAAGGTAAAATTTGTTTGTTTAATGACAATGTCTTAAACTTCTCACAGACAAAAATTCTAAAAACTAAAATTATGGCATTAAAATTATTATTATTTATTATTATTATTATCATTATTTGGATTAAAATTATGGCAAATTGCATCGCACCTCCTTTTTCACAACTCTTTTGAAGGACTAAATTAAAATTTTAAGCCAGTACCGCCGGTTAGTTTTTATGTGACAGCAATTAAAGAAAAATAATTGAACAAATTTTTGCAAATGAATTTCGTGTCTTGATTAAAAATTATTTTTTGCGCAAAAAAATAACGAAAACGAAAAAAAACTTGATAAATATTATAGGGACTCTGCTCCGTCGATTAAAAATGGTTTACGATAAGTGGTTTACTGATTTTCGCTGTGGTCGTACAACCACTAGTGATGATGTGCGTTTAAAATAAATATTAAAATGAAGCTGTGAAAATAGTTTGTAATTATTGTTGTAGGTTATATATATATTATTCGTAACTGCTTACATATACGTAATAATAGTAACGTAAGCAACAGATATTTTCAATGGATAAAAATCGGAAGCACAGCAGCAAAAGCGACATAGGTCCTGCTTTAAAGACTCCCAGCGGCCTGCTGAAGCAAACTGAAAAGAGCGCGCTTGGTGCTTTCATAAAAAATAACTCGTAAAAAAAAATTAAAATCCATATTGAGAAAAACTAGCCATAAAATATTCTTCCAAACGTCATTACTTATTTTTTCGAGATTTTTTTTCGTGAGTGAAAATGTGTTATATTTTAATTAAGACCTGAAAAACAATAAAAATTTCCCAGTTTTCGGAATATTTATGAAGTTGTAAATATCGTGTTTTGAACCGTAAAATCATCAAGAATATTGATTAAACTAAACATTAACTTATTAGTTTTTTTCTGAGCAAAAACAAAAACAAATTGTTTACGAACCAATTTTTAAGAGTCAAAGAACTAGTTATTATATAGATAAAACTGACTTTATATAACTAATTATATAGATTTCCCGTGGAAATTAAGAGCACATATACCGTGGAGATGTGTCTCCAGAAGTTTGGATATTAACGTATTTATAAACGTATTTATTACACTTTAGTAAATGGTTTATAAGGTTAATTTACGTTCTACAACGACCACTGGTGACGTCACATTTGTTGCTTAGATTATTATATCCATATATTTATTGATCATCATGCTTGTGGATAAGTTCTTTAAAGTGAGTTGCTTGCAGAATGCGGGCACTATTATTTGCTCATTATGTATTTATCAAATAAGTTATCAATATCAAGTTTTCAAAATTATACTTGTTCTTTTATTTACCTTACCTACTATTTTTTTCTGAGTTTCGCAATCATCCCTTATAAAAGATCATCGTGAAATAACAACATGTGTGCTTGATGTGTTTCGGTGAGTGAGTAAGCGACGCAAGAACCAATTTCCATATCCCTCCTAATCCCTTATCCTTAATCCTACTGTGGTCAGCAGTGTGGCCCACAGGCGCTGCAAGGGCGAGTTGTGGCTTGTATTATAGACGACGGTAGCCACATACCATCAAGTGGACCATCATTCTATCTGACGACCTTTACCTACATAAAAATAAATCAGTACATAAATAAATAGAAGCACTGACTGAGCAATCTTTGTACATTAATTATTACAACACATCATTGTCGAGGACGACTATTTTTCTATTTTTTTATTGAGAGAAATAGAGAGAATAGAGAGAAACTCAATTAAAAAATAGAAAATACGTGCCAAGATAATAATACCCCAATATTGCTCGAGCGAAGGTTGCTTTTATTTTTCATATACACGCTGTAATAGTCATTTGTAATTGATTTGTGTTCCCGTATTCTCTTATGTTTTCACTCTTGTAAATACTCTTATTAAATTTGTTATATACCTTGAAATCAGTAGAAGTTAATCTGTATAGGAGTCACCTTCTTTACGGATTATAATAAAAGAACATCTACTTAAACTTACGTATAACTTACTCATACATAAAGAACGACAATATAACGACGAGAATAACCAACTAATACAGTCAACATAAAAAGAAATAGCAAAGAAAAAGAAATGAAGCAAGACGCAGCTTTCACTGACCATAAAAATATTGACGCAGCTTTTAGCTATCCCAGTGGGGGTGGGGTGTCCCCCGCCCCGTTGCTGTAGCAACGCGCGACCCTCCGAGGGGAAAAAACGGGTAAAAATTGCGGGAGCGAATGGACGGTGATTTTTTATGGCATCGTACATTTTTTCCCTGGCCGCGGCGCGACGGCGAGCGCCAGGGGACTCGTCATAGTGTGTGTGCGGTGGACAATACAGGCTGATGTTGATATTTGAATAGGATCAACAAATACCCCGTTGTTGCTCCGATTGAAGTGTATGTTGCTGAAATTTTATTTGGATGTTTTTATGGGAGTTTGTAGTTAGTGAGTATTTTTGTTATCCATTTGAAAATACCTAAAAAAAATATTTTCTAATCCCTTCAAAATAGATTTCCGAACTTGGACAGGTTATTAAAGCTACATCTGTCAAATTGGGTGTCATTTATTTAGTCGGTTCTGTGAAATCAACCTTTAATAGTTACAGCGTTGTGCGTTATAGCGTGCACATTATTAAATTGTTTTATGAAAGTGAGTCTTTTCTGTTCGAGCAACATTTGGCGCGCTTCGTTCATTTTACGGTCGCCATAATCGTCCTTCGGTCCATCGGTCGATCATAACCCATTTCTTTTGGCCTGAACGGGATGATTCGGACACCGACGACATGTGGTTTCAACAGGACGGCTCTACGCACACAGCCCGCGCCACAATTGACATTTTCCTAACATGATTATCTCACGCGGTGGCGATACGAATTGACCACTGAGATCGTGCGATTTGACCCCTTTAGACTTCTTCTCGTGGGGTTTTTTTAAGTCACAGATCTATGCCAATAAAACACAAACCACCACTGCCCTGAAAGCCAACATAATCATTGTCATTGACCAAATTCAGAAAGATTTATGCGCCAGACGCCAAATTGGACGTTACGGATGCGCGCCACCCAGCGAAGCCGCGGCGGACATTTGAACGATGTTACATTCTATATAATAATGACCTTCCAAATAAATAAGAAACTTCAATTATATCTCACTCACAGTTTATTTTATTCAAACTCCCTATAGTTGTTAAGTAAGTATAAAAATATTAGCAATAGAATAGAGTGTTAGTTAGAAGTGTTTTTAAAGTAGTATTAGATAATTTTAATACCTAGTTTTTTTTAATATATTATTAAGGGTGGCAGGCAGACGGACGGTCCACTTGATGGTGGTTAGCGTCGCCTAAAAACACAAGCAACACCAGGGGGTGTACAAGTGCGCTGCTGAAAATGTTTGTTTTATCCTAAGACTATATAAGTATATTGAGAGTATCAGTGTTAGATAGATCAGAGTATAGTGTAGTAGTTTAGATCAGTGGTTTTATCTGTTACTTTTGTCTATAATCAGTTATGTGAATATTAAAAATACAATATGATTAAAAATTCTGTATAAGTACTCATACTATTCCATATGAGTAACCTTAAAAATACCTATTCCTACAACTTTCAAATAACAAATACTCTTCATCATCAGCATTCACGTAGGTACACTGCTGGACATCGACTACCCCATAACGCACATAATGTCTTTATATAATCATTGTTATGCACAACAATATTGTTTACTTTAAAAATATACATATACTTATAGATAAGCTTTATTAAATCCACACGCATTAATTATATCCACATTTTTTTAAATTTTTTTTTATGTTAAGGTCGGCAGACAGGCTGACGGTCCACTTGATGGTAGGTGGCTACCGTCGCCTATAACACAAGCAATTCCAAAGCTGCTGCGAGTGCGCTGCCGAAATGGGCTCTGGCATCCCTTACTCACTCACCGAAACACAACAGCACACGTGCTGTTATTTCACGGTGGTCTTCTATAAGGGGGTTCTATAACGGGCAACCCAAATGACTGCCAAAACGCAGTATGCCCTACCACTACTTTCCAAATCCAGACCAGAGCCAAATTTGAAAAGTTAATTTATCAAAGTTGACTCTGCCTGGAATCGAACCCGGGAACCCTAGAACAGAGCGTTAAGGCAAGCACCCTAACCACTCATGACAAAAAAATGACGTCCTAATTGACAGTTCTGGTAGCAATTTCTTTATTCTTCTTTTTAAAAGATATCCAGCCGGAGAGAGCTGTTGCAGATATTAAAAACGATAACCTTCATTAAAAAGTATATGTCCAATAATTACTAATGTCTACAAAAATGTGTGTGGTGTATTGATAGGGTAGCACGAAATGTTATACCTAACTTAATTAATTACAACAAAAAAGATTTAGAATATTACGATAAATCACATTGGCTTGAAGATACTACTTATTTTTTATTATAAAAATAAGTAAAAAAATCATATTATAAAAATAAGTAAAAATAAAAATAAAAAATAAGTATTAAAATAAGTAGTTTTTTATTATAAAAATAAGTAGTATCTTCATGCCAATGTGTTATTATGTGTTATTATAAGCTGTGTTACTATGCGTTAGCTGTGTTATTAAAAAAATATTAAAAGTTTTCTTAGTATTTTTAAAAGCCACCTGTATATTGTCCGAAACTCTCGGAGGAGTGCTAAATCGCGTGTTACATGTGTGAGTGCCTCGTGCGGAGGCTGCAAATATTATAAGTATGGATTTTATTTGCCTCTCTTTCCCACACCTGCTATCCTCTTTTCACATAGGAAAAAATACTCCGCGAGAGTCTAAAATTATGAGAGGGAAGTTTCCCAGTCGTTATATGAAAAGGGAATCTGAAGTCATCTCGGTTCATAAATCTTGCGATATTCTTTGCTGATGCGATTGTTTACCTTACAAAATTGTCGGAGTTATCCATTTTCCCCTGTTCTCTTTTGAAGGATTTCTTTTTCTGATTACAGTGCATTCTGGTTCTGTTTTGCACACCTACCTACATTTAATTAATAATTACTCACATCCTAACTAATATTGTAAATGCAAAAGTGAGTTTGGTTGTTTGTTACGCTTCCTAACTATTTCTAATTCTAAATAATAAAAAAAATTATGTTAAGATCGGCAGACAGGCTGACGGTCCACTTGATGGTAGGTGGCTACCGTCGCCTATAACACAAGCAACGCCAAAGCTGCTTCAAGTGCGCTGCCGACTACAGTAGGATTAAGGATGAGGGATTAGGAGTGGATAGAGAAATGGGCTCTGGCATCCCTTACTCACTCACCGAAACACAACAGCACAAGTGCTGTTATTTCACGGTGGTCTTCTGTAAGGGGGTGGTTACTGCCACCAGACGGGCTGCCCAAATGACTGCGAAAACGCAGTCTTGCCATTACTTTCCAAATCCAGACCAGAGTCAAATTTGAAAAGTTGATTTTTCAAAGTTGACCCTCCCGGGAATCAAACCCGGGAACCCTAGGACAGAGCGTTAAGGCAAGCACCCTAACCACTCATCCAACGGGCTCGTCAAAATATTATACAAAAGTAAGTTTGTGTGTTTACAAGTTGAGAGGGATACCTACAGAAAAAGATATAATGATACTTTTCATCCAGAAAAAAATATATTGTTCCCGAGGCTTCATCTAAAAAAAAAATTCAATGCATTCCAAAAATATGTCTAACACTAATATCTATTATAAAGATGTAAGGTTTGCATGTTTGTTTATTTCTTTGTTTTTATGTAGGGCGCACTTTTTATCTTCGAAACTACTAATTCGATTTAAAAAAAATCTTTTACCAATTGTTAAAATAAGATTTCAAGATGGAAATCGGCTATACATTCCACGCGAGCGAAGACGCGGGCAACAGTTGTCTAAAAATAAAGATCCAACGTTTGGCTGATATTATACCTACTTATAATATCAGGCGTTAATGTATGCCAGGCGTTATATTGCTTTACATATTTTGTTAGCCGTTCTTTTTATTTTTCAAAGATCGAATAAATGTTTTAACACCTAAGTAACGCGGACTGAATATTATGAAACTTTCAAAACCAAGTTGGATCTTTAGTTGTGAGTCCGCAACTTTGTATGCCTGATATTCGCTATAGCGCATAACTTTTTTGTTTCTAAACCGATTGGAATGAAACAAACACTAAATGTTACGGAAAGCTTGCTACAATATATCGGTGAAAACCGCATTCAAATCGGTTAAGCCGTTTCAGAGATTAGCGTGCACAAACGCAAAGACAAACCGACAAAGAGACGAAAATTCTAAAAACTATTTCAAGTCAAAAGACTTCTGTAAGATAAGTACAACGTGTACAAATTGTTTTTGAAAAAACCTTTAATGTAGATGTACACCGCTAGATTAGTGCGTATTTTATCTCAAAGATTGTCTGACAACTCCAAAATTACACAACCTGGAGATGCCTAAAATTTTAGCTTAACATTATCACTTATAAGAAGATGCTTAAATTTTAAGCGAACATTTTATTTTAACAGGACAAACAAATAGCATAAACTTGTTAAAAAAAGGAACTCACTTTGAAATCACACAGTCGGCACCGCACTTACAGTTACAGCACCTGTGTGCTGTTGTGTTTCTCTAAGCGAGTAAGATATACCAGAACCCATTTCTGGTATATTTTGCTTGTGTTAATGGGCGACGGTAGTCACCCTATACCATCAGTGGACCGTCAGCCTGTCTGACTAGCTTTACATTTCAAAAAAATATGTCTCTTTACAAATGGTGTGTCGTAATTTAAAGTTTAGGGAGCTTTAATATTTATGTTTGTTGGTGTGTATTTTTCGCCAAATCGTCCGCTCTCGGATTTCGAGAGCTTTCTGGCGGAAATGGACACCACACTGAGCTGGTGCCGTCCACATCAGGTGCTCCTTGCCGGAGACCTGAATGCAAAGTCGAAAGTGTGGGGCTCCTCTCGCACGGATGCGAGGGGCAAAACTCTCGAAGAGTGGCTCTCCACTCACAATCTGGAGGTGCTAAACAGGGGGACGACCAACACGTGCGTGCGACAACAGGGCGGATCGGTTTTGGACGTTTCGTTCGCGACTCGCGCCCTGGCCCGCCGTGTTCGAGGCTGGGTTGTCGAGGAGGGGGTCGAGACCTTATCGGATCACCGGTATATCCGTTTTTCCATCTCCCCCCACTCGACGGACCTAAACAGCCCGAGACGTCTTTCCTCGGAGATTGGTCCAAGGTGGGCCCTCAAACGGTTGGAGAGAGACACCTTAATAGAGGCTGCCCTCGTAGAAAGCTGGAACTGCATGCTGGAAGGAACAGATGCGACCCTGGAGACGCGATGGTTCCGCGAAGCCATGACCCGCGTCTGCGACGCGGCCATGCCCCGCGCAAGAATGCTGTCACCTCGTCGACAAGTGTATTGGTGGTCGCCGAAGCTCGAACGGCTCCGGGCGGCCTGCGTCTCGGCACGACGCCAGTACACCCGAGCCCGTCGACGGCACAGAGACACAGATACAGTGAACGGACTTTACGCCGCCTTCCAAGGGGCCAAGAAGGCATTGAGAGTGGAGATTGGCGCGGCCAAGGAGCGCGCCTGGCAGGAGTTGGTGGATACGCTCGAGCGGGACCCATGGGGCAGGCCGTACAAGCTTGTCACGAGCAAGCTTCGCCCCTGGGCCCCCCCGTTAACATCTACGATGGAGGCGGGTACGCTCACGAGAGTAGTGGAGGCTCTGTTCCCTACCAGAACGGGGGGCGATGCTCCGGCGGCACGTGCAAGTGCAATTGCGGCGCAGTCGATCTCGATCGAAGACCCCCGGGAGGTGTCCGAGGGAGAATTGGACAGGGCGATTATTCGTCTTCAGGCGAAGAACACAGCGCCCGGTCCCGACGGCATCCCGGGGAAAGCCTGGGTCTTGGCTCTGAAGGAAGGCGGCTTGAACACGAGGTTTCGTGCCTTGCTAACCACTTGTATCAGGAACGGCCAATTTCCCAACCAGTGGAAGGAAGGCAAGTTGGTCCTCATCCGGAAGTCCGGGCGACCGGTGGACTCCCCATCGGGCTACCGCCCAATAGTGCTGTTGAGTGAGGCCGCGAAGCTATTCGAACGTGTAATAGCCGAACGCCTTAGTCGGCACCTGGAGGAGACGGGGCCTAACTTAGCAGATGTCCAGTTTGGTTTTCGGCGGGGCAGGTCCACTATGGACGCCATCGCGCGAGTGAGGACACTTGCGGAGGAGGAGGTTGGGAAAGGCGGGGTTGCCTTAGCGGTGTCCCTGGACATCTCCAACGCCTTTAACACACTCCCACACAATGTTATTTCAGAGGCCATGGGATACCACGCCTTCCCGAGGTACTTGCGTCGCCTTGTGGACTCGTACCTCACGGGTCGGTTTGTCGTGTACCCCACGAGCGTTGGAGTATGTCAACGCAATGTGTCGTGCGGCGTTCCGCAGGGGTCGGTGCTCGGGCCGCTTCTGTGGAACATCGGCTACGACTGGGTACTGCGGGGCGCTACCCTTCCCGGAGTTTACCTCACGTGCTACGCGGACGACACGCTCGTGGTCGCCCGCGGAAGCACGCTACGAGATGCGACCATATTAGCTACCGCTGGAGTCGCACAAGTGGTGATGCGCATACGACGCCTGGGCCTGACGGTGGCCCTTGAAAAGTCGGAAGCAATTTGCTTCCACGGACCTCGTAAGGCGCCACCGCCGGATGCCCACATTATAGTGAGCGGTGTTTCCATCGGCATCGGATCGACGCTGAAATATCTCGACCTCGTTCTCGATAGTCGATGGAACTTCAAAGAGCACTTTAGGAGACTGGCCCCTAGAGTGACAAGGACGGCATTTGCCCTGAGCGGGCTGATGCCCAACCTGGGTGGGCCAAGTGTAGGGTGTCGTCGCCTTTTCGCGGGCGTGGTGCGCTCGATGACCCTGTATGGAGCGCCCATATGGGTTGACTCCTTGTCCGCCTATAATTTGGCCCTGCTGCGAAGACCGCAGCGGGTTATGGCGACCAGGGTCATCAGAGCGTATCGCACCACCTCGTGGAGGGCGGCATGCGTGGTCGCAGGGACACTTCCCTGGGAGCTGGATGCCGAGGTCCTTGCGGCGGTATACCACCAGACAGCAAATGCAAGGGCCGGGGGCGCGAGTCCACCCCCAGAAGAGGTAGCACGATGGAGAAGGGAGGCTCAAGAGGAGGCACTCGAGAGATGGCGCGACGAGGCGATGCAGCCGGGGTGGGGTTACCGCACCACGTCTGCGATCGCACCGCTGCTGAAGGAGTGGATAAGCAGGCGGGCCGGCTCGCTCTCCTTCCGGCTTGTGCAGGTGCTTACGGGGCATGGATGCTTCGGAAAGTATCTGTGCGACATCGCTAGAAGAGAGCGAACCACCGCCTGCCACGAATGTGGAGCGCCAATTGATACGGCCGACCACACGCTGGCGGAGTGCCCAGGTTGGGTCAATGAGAGGGCGGCTCTGATGGCAGTCGTGGGACAGGACTTGTCCTTACCCGCTGTCGTCAGGGCGATGATTGAAAGTCAAGCGGCCCTGAGTGGAAAAGAAGCCAATGAGCGGGCCCGCGAGGCAGACCCCCAGGCTGATCCACTCAGGCGTCGAAGGGCCGGCCGACGTGCCCGGGCGTATGCCGCGGCGCACGTCGCGTGACAACCTCAGGGCGTCGGAAGGGGACGTGTCTGACGCCCTGAAACACCCAATAAAGACGCGTGGTGGCTCGCGGCATTCCAGTGGGCCGCCACATTTGAAGCGAGGCGAAGCCATTGCCCTAAGCTGGGTTAGGTTAGGTTAGCCTAACATAGCGGTGCGTGGGGATCCGAGGATAAGGCCTCGCTGTGAACTCGGACCCGCACATCACCGCTGATGGTGGAATCCGGGGGGGTTTTAGTGGGTATTCCCGGTGATAAGTCACTTCACCGGGCGAGTCCCTCGTCGACTGTCCCCGTCGGCGAGGGATAGTGCGTAAACGTCATTTCCCCTCCTAAAAAAAAAAAAAAAAAAAAAAAGGGAGCTTTAATATCAAAAATTACATTATAGCGCGTCTGTATGTCAAGGGCCCTTCAGTGATTTTGCAAAAGGGGTTAATACACAAAGAATCAGCTAGCCATTGTCATTTGGTATTGGTACATCGTCAGTTCTATATTACGAGTATATGCTTTAAGTAATATTAAATACTAACGTGTTTTCTCGAAGTATTATTTTTAAAAAACACAATAATCTATTTTTGTTTTTATGTTAAGGTCGGCAGAAAGGCTAACAGTCCACTTCATGGTATAGGTGGTTACCGTCGCCATTACAGTATAGTAGGATTAAGGATATGGTTTGGGATGGATTAGAGAAATGAGCTATGGCATTCCTTACTCACTCACCTAATTTCATAATTTCATTAGAATTAACAATAAATTTAACAAACTCAAAATGCATGCGTTAGTGTAATAATAAACTTAATTTTAAACTTATTTAAATTAAATAATAAACTTAATTAACTTAATCACCTTATCCTGAATCCTACTATAGTCTTCAGTGCACTCGAAGCACCCGTGGCGTTGCTTGTGTTATAGGCGACGTTAGTCACCTACCATCAAGTGGACCGTCATCCTGTCTGTCGACCTTAACATTTAAAAAATGAAATATTTTATTGGCACATTCACATAACCTAAATATACATACGAATGGAATATCCTAATAGAATATTTCTAAATCTGTCTTTTATTTTTCGTGTAGTTTTTTTCCGACATACTGTATCAGCTTATAAATTTAAATTCAGAACTGTAACAAATCTAGCAACATATTAAAATTATAACAGATGGTCTACACGCGTGCTTGCAACTACATAAAGGGTTAACATATACATTTTTTTGAATTGAAAACAGCATTGATGAAAGATCGGTTCAACCCTTCCATTAATACATAGCAAAAATCAATAAAAGACCCCAGGCAATATGTGACGGACATGCACTCACGCGAACCCTTCGCAAAATGATGCGTCGCAAAAAACTAGGGGAGAACGGGGTGAGAATGGAGCACATTTATTTAATCGGCGGGAAAGGGTTGCTGCCTCCATCCACCCTCTCACTCCCGTCCGTCCCAAAACCGCCATGTTTTATTCATGACGCGTTAAAACCAAATCAGATACGTGTATCTCAAGTTCACATAAAATCTTTTGTTATTTACCAAAAGCTTGTTTTGTTCCATTATTGTTTTGTGAAAATCGATTTCATTTTATGCTTTGGAATGGTAGTTGTGGCAATAAACGCAAAATATTTGATTGTATTTTCAAAAGAAAAGCCAATAATGTGTAACCATATTATGGCCGTTTGAGTCTTATCTGGAAACATTTGGAAATGTTGTGAATTTTTTTAACAAAAAATGTCAAAAGAAAAGTCTCTTAAATTAGTTCGTTTTCCAAATATATTTTTTTTTAGATATTTTCATGGTATGTACGTTTTAAAAATAAACTAATACCGATATTTTGTATACAAAAAACAAGGTTGCATTTAAATAGGGGATCGACAAATCTTCATGGATATTTATTCCCACAAAAAATACTATTTTATTTATTTATAGCCTTTTAGGTAACTCAAAATCATGTTTTAATATTGTTTGAGTTCATCTGAGTTCATCTGAGATAGTTCATCTGAGAGCCACGATAGTTCATCTGAGAGCGCGTAACGTCATTTGTGGTCATATCATAACAAAACAGCTGCATTGGCATAAGACAATGATTGCCCACAAATGACGTCACGCACTGTGATTGGTGTTTCAGTATAGATTAAAAATATTGTAAACAATAAAATTTTATTTCTTCATTTAAAAATATTTAAATGAATTATGTTAAATTATTATTCGATAAATAATCGTAAAAAATTATATATTTTCTTTCTAAGTACATTTTACATTTTAATCTGATTACTGTCCGATCCCCTATTTAAAAGTCAAACCAAAAATATTCATATCACTTTTACTTTCGATTCTGACTTTTTTATGTTAAGGTCCACTTGATGGTAGGTGACTACCGTCGCCTATAACACAAGCAACGCCACAGGTGCTGCGAGTGCGATGCAGATCCATTGTAGGATTTAGGATAAGCGATAAGGAAGGGATAGGGTAATGGGCTCTGGCATCCCTTGCTCACTCACCGAAACACAAAAGCACACGTGCTGTTATTTCACGGTGGTCTTCTGTAACGGGGTGGTTACTGCCGCCAGGCGGGCTGCCTAAATGATTGCGAAACGCAGTATGCCCTGCCATTACTTATTTTCGTGATTTCGAAATCAAATTCTGTTCCCAAAGAAACATGTAATTAATCCCAGAAGCTAACTTACAAAACACTTAATAAATGGTAAAAGAACATCACAATATAATTAATAAAATGTCCATATTAAAAAGACACTAAAAACCCATTTCTTTTTAAACATATTCAATTTAACAATAATTTTAATAAAAGTAATTTACCAATTGATCTGATTTTATTGAAATTTTATCTTATCTTTATATTTATATAAAAATCGATATGTGTTTGTCAGTTCCCTATTGATTCCAAAACCGTTCAACCTATTTTGATGAATTTTCAATGGGTAACATGACCGGTATACTGCCATCGGATAAACAGTTTTTTTTTTTGTAATTTTGATTGGATATCACCACATAGTTTAATTAACTAGGAGTTGTACAAGCTGTACAAATGTCAGATATATAAAAAAGTGAAAAGTGTGTCTGCCATGGAATAGCTTCCAAGCATTGCATAAATTTATTTTTTCTAAGTGTAAATACATATATTATTACCAACTGTTACAAGCATAACTGCTTTTTCCACAATATTCAACTGCGATCCATAATCCTAGGGACCATATTTACAAAATGGCTATAAAACTAAAAATTCTTACTTGATTCCACATTTTTATCTTTACAATTATTTGTGACCTCTTATTATTGTTAATACCTTTGGGTAAATAGATATTTACCCAAAGGTCTTTAGCTATCAAACGGGTCCTAGATTGTTTTAATGTACGATCTGTTTATATAGGATAAGCGGCCCGCTGTCCGCTTCGCAGGGATACAATTTTTTTTGCAAATTTTAAACACAAACCTTCTTCGTCGATAGATTCTTCCTTGTTCTTCTTCTTTCTTTCCTAGTTTAGAAGAAGTTAGCGGAGAAACAGACAGACGCGAACAGCGGCGTCAATCCATCCTAGTATTAATACTTATTATAAATATGAAAGTTACTATGTCTGTCTGTCTGTAACCTTGTCACGCCTAAACCGCGGAACCGATCATCATGATTGTCAGGGGTGCAAGAAAGGACGTAGGGTACCTTTCATCCAGAAAAAAGTACTGTTCCCGCGGGATCATCTAACGCCTGACAAAGCTATAACTGCAATAAAAATATTAGGAGTTTCGAGTATGTGAAGTTTCACATACTTACATTTCTCATATATTTTAAAATAACTATATGAGCTCATGCTCATATACTTAGTTATTTTTTTAGTTTTCAACGCAGACGAAGCCGCGGGCTCCAGCTTGTTTATAATATGTAGAGATACAAAGAATAAGCACGCGCCGGTGCCTCAGTAATAAGAAAATTAAAATTTATAATGATGTTAATGAAAATTGACAGTGATGTGTCGATGAAATTTATTCTATTGTAATATCATTGAAGGCTCCGGCTCCGACGCAGATATTTGTCGTATAATAAACGTTTATGGAAAATAAACATAACTATATAGTAGAGAGGAATTAAAAACTATAGCAGCATTTACGACGTTGACGCACGTTACAAAAGCAGACGAAACTACTTCTAGGTATATAAATCTCATTGCCAATAAGTAATACCGAGAATCGGCAAAATGCAGGTGTGAATGAATGAATCTCATCCATCAATTGTGGCGTTTACTGCCGATTATGTGAATACACTGCGTATAAAACGTTACAAAATGGACATTCCTAATCGCCTTGTCCTTTTAAAAAAGTACAAAGGAATTAAAAAAGCCTTTTCTTGTGCCTTCAAAAATGATCCTTATTACCTAGAGCTTAGGGTGAACAGTGATACTAATAGGAATCAGCAAGCAAACACTTGCCGCTTAAAAAATTAAGTTTTAAGAAAAAAATGGATATCAATCTTTCTTCATTGTAGCGAAATGTTTTGTGGGTTGCCATTTCTATACCGATAATGCAGAAGATTGCTACCTGAAATCATTTTTGACTAGCCAAAGATAGGGTCTAGGAACATTTCTTTTGTAACTAAGAAAATATTTGAAAACGTCAGATCATACTTATGACTTACATACTAAAATTATCTGTATTTTTGTATGTTCTGTATTTTGACAAGTCCTTCGTGACTTTTGAAAGAGATACTTATTAGTGTTCGTGTATTATAATAGTAATAAATAAAAATATGTAATTAATATCAACTTCTTATTAGGATTGATGTAACAAAATTTGTAATTTCTATCGTTATATTTTTAATGGTATTATTACAAAATAATTATTTTGATAATTTTGAAAAAAAACGAATATTAAAAATATCAATCTTGAATAATTTCCCAAAAAAATAAATTATTACTATTTGTACAATATCTATATATGTTCTATATAATTATGTAATGAAATCGTAAACGAGCCGTGTCTGCATATTAAAGATTTTTTCAAAAAACAATTTGTACACGTTGTACTTATGTTACCGAGGTCAAAAAAAAATAGTTTTTAAATTTTTGTGATTGTCGGGGCAGTGCACCTCAGAAACACAAATCTTTCTCAAGGTCAATTCACCCAGATAGGTACAGTTGACGACTTACAGTTAAAAGTAATTAAAAATGACAGAGACAGTCATCATAAGGCTGTCATTTATACCTTAGGTCCTTAGATATTTAGAAGTATTATCAGCAGATAAAAGTAGAGTTATCCAGAAAATAGTACAGAATATTTAAATTACTTACTTCATTATTTTCCAAAATTTATTAATTTAAATGTTTTCAAAGAACATAACGAATAAAAAATTCGTGTTTCAGATTAAAGTATTTGAATATTCAAAATAATGAAAACTACCAAATAAGCTAGGTATTATGTCGAATAGATTATTTTAAAAATGCTTTGAAATTTTCAAACTGTAGATATTTTTGTTCTTAATTCTAAGGGAATTTCGTAAATATTTCTAAATTTAGTGAAAAAAAAATGCAGCCGAGTCGGGCGGAAAGATTTCTGTAAATAAAAAGCCGTAAAAATAAAATAAAATAGCTGCTCCACACTTTTGCTCGCAATATTTTTTTATGAGAATGAAAGGAAATTTTCAAGTTCGTTAGCAGAATGATTTAAAATTTTGAATCAAATCTCAGATAATACTTTCTTAGTTGTGAACATTTAGAACATTTTCTAGCTAGACGAAACAGTTCTCATTTCTTTATCTTTTTTTTTTGTTTATCAATATCAATCAATAAAAAAAACAAAATATATTTTTTTACACCTTCGATATGATTATAGTCGAATTTTGATCAGTGGACATCCCTAGTATGTCTAGAATAAAAAATTGTAGCTTCAGTGATTTAATTTCTAAATTTCAAAAGTTTGTAAAATTGCCGTAAATTTTTGCCGTTCCAGATAAGTTACCCAGAGTAATTTTTAACATGCGCACACACGTTAGGTAAGAATGAAAATTTACAATAGCAATAAAATGCACTCATTGAACGCACGAAACTGGCTACAATTCCATTGTTACGCTTGACCCCTCGCCTAAAAATAATGGCCAGGGGGCAGATAAATTAAAAATGGTTCAAAAATACCCCTTGACGGCTGTCGATTTATTGTTCAATACATTTTATGCTGAGTTTCCGTTCGTGGCAGTTTGAAGGGCGGGAAAAGTGTTTTTATATAACTGTGACTGACTATATAATACCAATGTACATCTCTCAACTAGACCAACCGGCCTTTACTTTGCTCGGGTACGATTTGGGAACTTATATATCCATCCTATCTGGAATGGTGGTGCAGTTCCTCTGGATTATCTTCCGGAAACATTGATAATCATAGATCTAGACTGCAAATAATAGTACGAAAAACAAATCTATTATTGAAAAAGAGATCAATCAGTTTTATGTGGAGATCGATCAATCTCAGTGTTTGGTATTTTCGTTTTGACGGTTGAAACTTGTATCATTAGGTAAGTAGAAATTATAGATTTCACTGGGAAAATATCTTGTAATTTGGTAATGGGTTTCATAGATGTTTAAATTTGAATGTATAAAAAAATACATTTTTAATTTTTGAACGTTACAAAATCTGAAATATGCACAGGAAATTACTGAAATTAATAAAGACTTTTTTACCAAAATCTCCAAACCGTAAGTTAAAGAAAAAAAAATGGCGTGGTTTTGAAAGATGTCCTTTAGTTCAAAACTACTATTTTTTTCGTTTTAGGACATACGGGTTGGTTTTTTAGATTTAAATTGAAATATTATCTACACACTCTTGAGGATTCAGACGTTTTAAAAATAAAGAAAGGTTTGGTGAAAATTTGTCATATCATTATTAAAATTAGTATTTAGTTCCCGATCTCCTCCTAAACCCTTATCCTTAATCCTACTGTAGTAGGCACCGCACTTGCAGCAGCTTTGGCGTTGCTTGTGTTATAGGCGACGGTAGCCATCTACCATCAAGTGGACCGTCAGCCTATCTGCCGGCTAAAAACTACGAAATAGAATATTGCACAGGTAGGTAGGTAAGTATTAATTTAAATTATTTATAGATTTTTTTATTTACCCGGAATAGACAGCCGAACTAAATTCATTCTGCGAGGGTTCCATTTTTGCAATTGAGGTGAAAAACCCAAAAATATCTAATAAATTAAATGGACAAAGGTCAACAGTTACTTGTGTATAGACAATTTATTTTAACCTTTGTGCTTTTCAAATGGTAAATTTATAATTTATGTAATCTCAATATGCATTGTAATTGGAGTTATTATTACGGGTCAGCCGCCCTAAGACGTCGCGGCTTATTGTCCAACCCCAGTGGGGTCAAAATGGTCAGAGGGGGTCAGATTTATTGCATTTTCTGAAAAATTTCACCCGTGACATTATTGTTAATGCTGTGAACGGTGATGCGATAATTTCGATACTATCTAGTGTAAAATATATCTACTATGATACGAGGGGCACACTGAAATGATCGGGAATAAGAAAAACCACATGCACGGTATAGCTAAATGGTATTTTATTGTTTTTCGAAGTATTCTCCGTTCAACTTAATGCACTTTTCCATTCGTGCAAACCAATCATTAAAACAGTAATTCCAGTCTGAAGTTGATGTTGACAAAATGGCTGATTTGTACGCTTCCACAGCTGCAACCGTTGACCGCGTAATAAATCTTTCATTCTAGGGAATGTAAAGAAATCGTTTGGGCTCAGGTTAGGACTGTACGGAGGATGGCTCATCAGCTCAACGTTTTCCTGCTTCAAAAAATCATTTGTCTTCAGAGCCGTATGAGAGCTCGCATTATCGTGATGTAAGATGATGCGACGTTTCGGGTTATTTTTTCGGAGTTCGGCTATCATTTGTGGCAAACAAATCGTGATATACCACTCGACGGTAACCGTTCTGCGTTCCTGTAAAGGAATTGCAGCAACATGCCTCTTTTTCGAGACAAACGTAGCGACCATTTTCTTTGACACGCTGCGGGAGCGAACCACTTTCGTTGGCTTGACCTCGTCTTCGAAGACCCAAACTGCTGACTGATGTTTTCTTTCAGGTTTGTATGAATATATCCATGACTCGTCACCCGAGACGATATTAATAATAAATTATAAATTATAGTAGTAATTTATTATTATTAAATTTTTTTTGCTTTCTTAATCGCATTTAGTAGTGGCAGAACACACTACGTTTTGCAGTGACAAATTGAGCAGCCCGTCTGACACAGAAGACCAACTAGAAATAACAGCATGTGCGGTTTGTGTTTAGATGAAGGGAGTAGATAAGGAAACCAGAGCCCACTTCCCTTTGCCTTAATCCTGCTAACGGCAGTGCACATTGCTTGTGTTGGTGGAAAAAGGTTGCCACCTACCATCAAGCCTTTGCCGTCTAATCCGCCGTTCTGCCGTTCTCTTAAGTAAAATTAGACACCTTATAATTATTTATTATAAGGTTCACTTTTACTTTTTACTTATTAAGTAAGGAATAAAAACTTGATATTCAACATTATCCCATGTGATCAAATGATTTCACATATAATAACTTATTAATAATTAATATTATTTTACATTATAACTTATTCTAAGTTAGGCCTTTGTAATTTTATACTAATGACTAAAAACGAAAGATGTTATTGTTTTATTTATGATTTATTCGTGTGATCATACTCGGATTTATAAGAAAAACTGTTTTAATACGTTGTAAGGACCTAACCGTTAACCTTTGCCTAAGAAGTGTGCGACCTTCTGACCGTTACGCGATTTATGTGAATAACTGTTGAACCGTAAGCTAAACATCTTTCTCATCCCGGCTTTACACCAATTTAATTGAAGCCAGGGTGCCAGCATTATAAGACTCAGATTCCAACATAAATCAAAGTTCGAACACAAGACATTCGATGTTCAAATAAATGTCAAAATCGAAACCAACGGTCGACGGACAATGGACGCCGAGTACAGTTACAATTTTATTTTATTTTCGCATCGAAAAATGTAACAATGTACAATTGTTATCAAGGAAAAAGGGTAGATTTTAGTAATCTTCTTAATGGTGTGTGTGAAAGATTATAAATTAAGTTTCGGCAACAAATAAAAATGACCCTAGCATTGTTGGGGTGTCGATATGTGTGACCGAACCATTGTCCCTGACCCCTGGAGCTTAGTGCCAATTTGCGAATGGTTCGATTCAAATCCGTGATCGCCTTCGAAAAACGTGGATTTCAAAACTATTTATATACTTACCCCAGAGATTTCGCGGGCTATTCATAGCAAATGTTTAGAGTACTGTGTGTGCTCGTTGTCAATTTAGGTACACATATGTAGGTATAGGTACACATACACATACACATATATAAAAGCATATAAAACCTCAGAACCCAGAACAAACTAGAATCCGTGGTCGAGGATAAATCTGAAAGTGAAAACAAATGTGGTGAGTTATCTTAACACTCTGTTCTCGGGTCCCCGGGTTCGATTCTAGGCAGGGTCACCTTTGGAAATAAACTTTTCAAAGTTGGCTCTGGTCTGAATCTAGAAAGTAGTGGCAGGGTACTTTGCGCGAATCCGACTGCGCGCGCCAGGAAATGGAGTGAGAGGTTGGTCGAACCTAGTGCCGGCCACCGCACCGTAGAGGCCATTCGTCCAATGTTGGACGAGTGGCTTCAGAGGAGACACGGGGCTCTCACGTTCCGTCTGGTGCAGGTGCTTTCGGGGCATGGGTGCTTCGGCGGCGCTGCGAACTGCGTTTCGCATTCATTTAGCAGGTCGTCGGCGGCAGTAACCATCCCTCACAGACGACTACCGTGAAGTAACAGCACTTGTGCTGTTGTATTTCGGTGAGTGCCTAAGGGAAGCCAGAGACTATTTCCCTAACCCTTCCCAATCACTTACCCTTAAGATCTTATGTTGTCGGCAGCGCATTTGTAGTACCTGTGGCGTTGCTTGTGTTATAGGCAACAGTAGCCACCTACCATCAAGTGAACCGTCAGCCTGTCTACCGACCTTTACTCTAACAAGTCAAATTAGGCGACGAAATTAGCGCTTTTCTGCCATGTCCTCCTTTTGAAGTTTCTGTACATTTTTTTTTTCTAATTTTACATCATGCGATCGGCATTATAGACTATATTTAATAATTTGAATTGGGCAGATTTATACAAAAAATAACAATAAATTACTACTCAAAAAAAGCTTCCTCGACACAGTAATTAAAATTTTTAGCGTCAACTACACTATTTTTTAAGCTTATTAATTTACATAGTCTCTACTTTTATTTCTTTTTTCATATTTTACACAATATTTAAGAAAAACCTTCCAATTTTAAAACTGTTCGGTTATCTCGGAGAAACTACGAAAATTTTGTTATGTAATATTGCACCTTAGTTCATAGGTTGTGCTAATTTTAATAAAAGTTGTATTCGATTTAGTATAAGTACTTACTCATTCCGTTACAGTTTTACGTTCATATATTCAAAATCAAATAAAAAATGAAAGATGCTAAAAAATATTTTCCCCTCTGCTATTAAATAATTGAATTAAAGTCAACACGATCCGTAGAAAAAAGTGGCACGTAAAAAGCTGAAACACGTGTAAATATACCCTTAATCAAGTGGAATTAATGCGACGCGTGAATAAAGAAACCTTTTAAAAAACGTGAGAGAGATCCGTATCATTATAAAAACCACCCCAAAATAACGCAGGGGATGGCAGGGGCTAAAGGGAGCCGCGTCCGATTACTTTGTAACAATAAAAAACCTGCTGCCATTTTTTACGAACCTGACGACCCTATCGCGTAAAAAAATTGTATTTTTTGCGCGAATTACTTACTTGCATTTTCGTTGGGGACTGTGTACACTAAGCGTATAAAATTGTTGACGATAACAGTAAATAACTACCCTTAGGAATATTTTGAGGACAAAGAAAGGATATTTTTAAATAAAAAAAATAAAGAAAGAATAAGAAAGAAAAAATAAGAAAGAATAATAAATAAAGAAAGAATATTTTTAAATTATTGTTATTTTGTTTAAAATCAATTAACTTGATATAATTATGCTCTAAATACTCGTATGTTCTTATAATTTCGACAAATTGAGCAGCCCGTCTGGCACAGAAGACCAACTAGAAATAATAGCATGTGCAGTTTATGTTTAGATGGGTGGAATAATAAATACCAGAGCCCACTCCCTTAATCCTTCTAAGATCGGCAGCGCACATCGCTTGTGTTGGTGGGAGACAGTTGCCACCTACCATCAAGCCTTTGCCATCAAATCCCCTTAGTAGCCAAAAATGTAGCTTTTCTTGAAACACTTAATCGATAGATACAAAACTCTCAACACAAATCTATCGTTCTTTTAAATAAAAGTAGATACCTTTATAATTATTTTTTTTTTTTTAGAAATTGTCACTTTTACTTTCTGTTTATTTATTAGTAAGTAAGGAATAAAAACTTAATATTCAACATTGTCCCACTAAAGGTGTGCAACAATTTGACTATGGGATCGAACGATTTCACATAAATAAATACTTTAAGTATAATTTATTCTATGTATACGTAATTGTCTTTTGACTGATGAGAAAGAAACGCCCTTATTATATTATAGTTATTTTGCTTAAAATCAATTAATAGTCAACTTGATATAACTATGCTCTAAATATGTTCTTATAATTTCGGGTTCATTGGATATTTAAATTATCTTTACATATACCCAATATACATAGTTACCGGTTAAAATAATTGATTTAATTTATTCAGAAATAGAGTGCCTTCAAAAATAAGTGGTTTAATTTTATTTCTTTTTAATATAAACTTGATGGCAAAATAAATTTATGAACATTAAATACTACCGTTATTTTTTCTTTTCTTGGTTGAAGTTTAGGTTAGAAACCCTCCCCGCAAAGACCATTACGAGAAATAGGGGTTAAAATATTTAATTGCCATATCTTTTATCGAAAAATTTCTACAGTAGAGATTTTGAGTATTTTATTCTATTTATGTATTTCAATGATTGTATTAAAAAATCACATTTTTAAAATTTAAATAAAATTTTAATAAAATTAATAAAAATTAAATTAAATTTTTAAATTTTTTTTAAATTTCTAATGAAGTAATTTTGAAAGTAAGATCTCGAGACAGGTAGGTATATCTAGAAGCCACTATGAACAAGTTGGTGTGTAGCACCTACTTATTTCAACGCATCTTTCTGATAGTCATAAAATAAAATAAAAATTACATTGAAACTCCTTCACAAGCAACAACAATAACTTAATTAATATTAGTCCCAGACATTAATTGTTCCGAAATTTTAGTTTTGCTTGCAAAAGCGACAGTTATATTTGCAATAATGGACCATAGGCGTTCCCTTTTCGTTTCACTACTTCCGAGAATATGCGCAAATACGAGCTACCGAGTTCAATTCTTTTGAAAAAAATAAAAATAGGAATAAAAAATGAATAGGAGCCAAAAAGATTCCTATTGTAAAACACTTTCACTGGATTTCGCAAATTCATTTTTGTGTTATTGTTCTTTCGTACAAAAAACCCTACTGCGAAACTAAAATACACTTTTTAAAAAAAATCTGTGCGACCGTAGTTAGAGGTACACTTTTGCTTTTCATTTTATGTACAAATGAAAGTATCTCGCATCATACATTATATTATATTATTTTATTTTAAGAATATAATTTCCTTAGTAGAAACTTATACGTATAAAACATTCGGAAACTTTTTTTAATAGAAATAAGGCCTTAAAAATCAAGTGCCCCACTTTTTGAAATGGTCTCATAATTTTAAAAATATTAAAATTTACTATCAATAATCTCTATTAATATAGCTAGTTTAATCTTTTATATTGCGTTATCACTACTTCTTGTTGACCTAACAATTATAGATTTTGCAGAGATTAACTTTTTGCAAAACAATTTATTTGAGGATAGATGCACCATGAAAACACTAAGAAGGATAGATGCCTGCAATGTAGGATAGGCCCTATCTAATAAAATAAGTAAAATACATAGTTTTAAAAGTCTTTTAATAAAGACTTTAGAAAATAATTTAAATTACCTACTTAAGTACAATCGAATTGAAAAAAAAAAACAATTATTTCTTTATTTATTAATTGTTATAACAAAAAAAAATCCGGTTTTATTCGCTAAATGTGTGTTTCTTTACTTAATTACTAAACTTTATTTCTTTGA
The DNA here is from genome assembly GCA_910589475.2 of Bembecia ichneumoniformis. Classification (NCBI taxonomy): domain Eukaryota; kingdom Metazoa; phylum Arthropoda; class Insecta; order Lepidoptera; family Sesiidae; genus Bembecia; species Bembecia ichneumoniformis. Next base: position 5,711,327 of record OU342523.1, read on the forward strand.
CTTACTTAATTCGAATTCTCTTAATTAAAATTTAGTAGACATACATGACTTCTTGCAAAACTGTATAAGTACTTACTTACATACTACGTACACAAAATATATATCATACTAGGGAACCACTACAGGGTTGAAAAATCGTTTCTTATCGGGCGCTTGCATTATAAAATAAACCTACGGCCCCGCATGCTTTCTCCAAACGTTTTATAAGTAACATATAGATGGAACACATATTATATTTATTTAAATCTAAATAAGTAGGAATCTATTTTTTTCATTTGACCAAAGTGAAAATAATATTGCGAAACGCTGAAATCTAAGTTAATTCCTTTCCTTTTTCTTAATTTTATAGCAACCGTTTTGATTTTTAAATTTTTAAATTAAGTTAATAGCTTGAAAAGATATAGTCTAATTATTGCAGTGTCAAAAGAATAAAACTGTATTTAAATTCGTTGCGCAGTTTTTTTATGTAAAGGTCTGACAGTCTACTTGAAGGTGGGTGGCTGCCATCGGCTATTAACACAAACGACACCACGGAACCGTGGGTCCTTGGGTGCTCCATGTGCGCTGCCGATCTTAGTAGAATATATGGGATTAGGATGGAATAGGGAAATTGGCTCTTACTCACTCACCAAAATAAACAGCAACGTTCTGCTATTTCACAGTGGTCTTCTGTATGCGGGTGGTAACTGTCGCCAGACGGGCTGCGCAATTTATCTGTTTTTTAGAAGAAATAGTGGAAAAAACGACAGAGGCGGACAGTGACTTTGTTTTATAGTATTTTTTATTATAGTATATGGACCAGACTAGAAACTGATTTCTAATTTCATTTTTGTGACTAAAATGTCCATACTAACTTATTTGGAATACTTAAAGGAAATTTTAAAAAAAGCCCTTACTATGGTTCCGGATATTTATGGAGATTCTGCGACTTTATCCGCAATCCTATTTCTTAGGTGTTAAAACATTTATGCAGTCTTATTTATTCAATCTTTATTACTATATTATCTTATTTATATTATCTTTATTATCTTATTTAGATATTCAATTTTGTTATTTTATTTTAAGAAAGTATTTTTTTTTTCTAAATGAAAGGTAGCCTATGTTCTTTTCTATATCCCTAACAACGTATATGCAAAATTTCTGGATAACAAACAAACAAACTCATTTTCGCATCGCATTATTTAGAGAACATATATTCTTGTTTAGTTTATTCTCTTAGTTTTCCAAAGGTTCTTTAGGATCATTGAATTGACATGCAAAGCAAGACGCTTCTCTTGTAACTGCTGACAGTTTTTTTTTTTTTTGTTTTCGGAAGAGGAAGCACGCCAGCTGCGTCTCGTGCCGCGATTCGAGTCCACGAATGTTTTTGCACGCTCAAACTAACAGCCATTTTTTTCCTAATATTTTTTCCTTTGTTTTTAGAACGTTACATTCGGTTCAAACTTATCTCGTTTAACATACTATATCAAACGATAATATTCTTTGTTATACAGTTATAACATACAACATTTGGTGAGAAACTTATATATTTTGAATTGTTAAGCTCGCAAAATGTCTCTGAGAAGCTTCAACTTCAGCTATGTTTCACTTTTTTGGTGACACGTGGCCTAAGTTTCGTTTATTGCATACACAACAAATTATTAGGCTTCTTCCTGTACAACAATCTTCAAACATTCAAGTCTCCATAAAAAACTGTACCTATTATATTTATCAATGAGACTACATTTCTTCCATGAGCCACCACAACTTAATATCTTAGGTTGAATTTGAACCTTTTGTCACCGACAGTTATTAAACCAATGGATATTATTGTACAAATTTTGACCTAAATAAAATATGAGGCTAACCTGAAAAGAGAAAACAACATTTAAAATATTATTTTCCAATTTTTCAAATACCTTACATTACACATAAATAGAGTTGTACGTCAACTCGCGGGCAATTAATTCGCGTACCTACGCGACTTGACGTAATTGTATTTTACCTATTTTCACTACGTCAACTCGCGGACATTAGGGCGTACTGTACAGTTGAATATAAAAGTCATATAAATATTAAATTTAAAACTATTAGGTTGGGGAAAAGGTGTTTTCGCATATAGTAGGTATGTATAAACTTAATAAATTCTCTTTGCCTGTACTATTTGTATCTGGCTGGTTTTGATGACATTAAAAAAGTTCAATTCCAAAAATAGAAACAAATTAGTAAAATGTAGTTTCCAGCATCGAACTGCTTATTATAGTTCGATGGTTTCCAGCTATTTTTCATTTGTTTTTCCTTCTGTCAAAATGAGTGCATCTAATGAAGAAATTCGATACATCTTGAAATTTTATTATAAAAATTGGAAATATGCAACGTAAGCGCGAAAAAAAATTCTGACATTTATGGACCTAATGTAGTGTCATACCATAAGGATGTAGTACATACCCAATAAGGATATACCATATCAAGAAAATTAAAATTACCTACTTAGTTGAGCGTGGATCGTTTTCTAGTTAAAGTTATCATATTTTGATTTCTTTTTTTATGTTAAGAGCGGCAAACAGGCTCACGGTCCACTTGATGGTAGGTGACTACTGTCGCCTCTAACACATGCAACGCCACAGCTGCTGCAAGTGCGCTGCCGACTACAGTAGGATAAAGAATAAGGGTTTGATTGAATAGGAAAATGGCTCTGGCATCCCTTACTCATTCACCGAAACACAACAGCACACGTGGTGTTATTTCACGGTGGTGTTCTGTAAGGGGGTGGTTACTGCAGCAAAACTGGCTGCTCAAATAACTGCGAAACGCAGAGTGCCCTTCCACTACTTTCCAGATCCAGACCAGAGCCAAATTTGAAAAGTTCTTCCTTAGAACAAAGCGTTAAGGTAACTATTCCTTAATCTGAGGTTAAGGCAAGCCCCCTCCCTAACCAACCATCCTCGTCTTTTTGAAAATATTAAAAAAATCTGATGTTTTAGATTTTAGGTCGCTTCATGAATGACATATTTATACATCATACCGCTTGTATTAATTAAATAATAAACAATAAAATTGTTACTTAGTAAAGAAAATATCGCCACAATACCCATTTTAGCTACTCAATGCGTCAACTTGATTTATTACAATCGGCAGCTGAGTACGGTCGAGGCACGCTATGGTGCATATGCGTTACTTCGATAGCCAAAAAAACAACATTAAAACGTTGCTCACTTTCACAGGTCAGTCAATTCTTAGAACACATGTACAGTATGTTACTTTTTAGGGCGGTTTTATGGTTATTATATTTAAATTATAAATAATTAAGATTCCTTGTCGCAATAAAAAAGGTTTATTTTAGTTAGAACCATCGAAGAAAAACGATTTCTTTTGACCTTTTTTGTAACGAGGGGGAAAACCTTCCATAAAAAACTCTGATTGTCGCCAGCTATGCCTATCAGGGACCACGGTACCTCCATCCATATTACCCTGCCATCCTTGTAACCATATTCTTCTGGAATACCCCGGTGTTATCCCAGCTCTCAGTAAGCCAATCACCGGAACCTCCTTTAGTCGCCTCATAAGACAGACAGAGGATATTTTAAAATAAATAAATAAATATATATATTTTAAAATTATTTTTTTAATTTTACTTTTAAATTACCTAATATTACGTGCAATAATTTTTATTAGTCGTGTCTGTTGCTGTTGGGGAAATCCCGCCGCGGGTTGCCGTGGGTAAGTACGTAATTTTTTGCGGCTGGAGTCGCCTTAAGGCCTTTCCCGAATTAGATTCCCGGCAGGATCAACTTTGGAAAGGTACTTTTCAAAATTGGCTCTGGTCTGTATCTAAAAAAATAGTTGCAGAGCACACTGCGTTTCACAGTCATTTGGGCAGCCCTGGTGGCATTAACCATCCCCTTAGAGAAGACCACCGTGAAATAACAGCAGTGAGTAAGGGGATGCCAGAGCCCATTTTCCTATCCAATCCCCTTAATCTTAGTATAGTCGGTACTCGGTAGCGCACTTGCAACACCTGTGGCGTTACTTTTGTTATAGACGACGGTAGCCATTTGCCATTAAGTGGATCGTCAGCCTGTCTGGCGAACTTAGCATACAAAAAATATAAATGGAGACAGTGCACAGAAAGCGCTAACGCCAATTTTTATTTTTATTTTTGATCATACTGTATCGCGACTCATACTGTTTCTCTACAAAACAGCAAATTTGACCAAAAAGCCTGTCTCCGTTGGAAACTAAACAATGACCATCATTGTATAGTTCAGTAATAAATTATTTTTGTTCAGTAGAAGCCATTTTATGGATCACTCTCATTATACGCTACTCACTTTTTTGCTTCCGGAGCGGGTGTTGGATATTACAAAAGAAAAAAAATTAATAATATATGTGCATCAGAAATTATGTATCTTTGAAAACATAGGCATTTTAGAAAATAAAAAAATTAAACACTAGACATGAATATTAACATGAAATTATAAAAGTTGAAAGATGAAATTATATTAGTTACTAGCTTGGGTAATTCGTCTGCTTTGAAAAAGAAAAAATATGAGCAATAGTTATAATGCCTGACATCTTTATCGCTGTGACGACGACGGTGGCGCCACCACGGCGACAGTGGCTCTATTTTTTTATATGTTTAGACGCTCCCTCGAGAAACTAACTTTTTTCTAGGATAAAAGTATCCTATATATTGATCCAGGATTATCTGTGTGCCAAATTTCATTCAAATCGGTTCAGCCGTTTTTGCGTGAAAGTGTAACAAACATACATCCTCACAAACTTTCCCATTTATAATATTAGTAGGATTATGTATGATTGTGATATCGATATATAAAAAAACATAAATAAGATTTATGCAAAGTACAAACAAAATGACAATACAATTTAATGTTTGTAATATAGAATGACTATAGGTGGCTCGCTTTCGTTCTGAAAGCGTTGTTAAAATTTTCAATCATAAAAATTGTGACTGAAAACCAACGTAATTCAAATTTAGACAAAAATCTAAGTAGGTATTTTACGTACACACACATTGCTAATCTAATCATATCAACTTCAGAGTCAGTCTAACCAGACTTATAATGACTCAGTCTTTTTTTTGAGATTAATCATTTTCAAAAATCAATTAGATATCATAAAACTTATATAAATTAAAAACCTTTGTGCAAGCTATGCAAATAAACTTTGGAAATTAATAAGTAAACTTTGAAATTATTTATTAAAAAGATTTTTTTTTAAATATAATCTAACAGGTAAATATATGTGATATATAGGTAAGTAATCTAATAGATTGTATAAAATTAATATAATAGGGAGATTCTATGTTGAATTACGTAAACATGATCTAAGAAATAACAACTTTTTAAAATAACGTTAATCCGAAAAATCTAGGGAACTAGAAATATTAAATCTGTAAAATTTCGGTAAGTACTGAAAAGCGGTCGAGATCCCGGGATCCCGAAAATCGAAAAAATCACTCAATCACTAAAAAAACATTTGTTATTATATTTAAAGAAGATCTTCTTATTGAATATCTTCGTTATTATTAGTGGATATTATTGGATAGGTTAGGTTAGCTTTTTCAGGGAAACCAATCTGTAGTATTTATAAAAAGTGAGAGCCATTCCCGCCTCGGAGTGTCTCCTTGGACTATGTCGTCCACCTTAGTTCTAGGATACCTCAGAGAAATACGTGGAAATACCAAGCGTTGCCGTCTCCATATTTGTAATTTGTGAACGAAATAATTATTTCGTTATTATCCACGTACTACGTAATAAGCAATAGTAAGACATGTAGACAGTATAACTAATAAAATGCAGAATTGCAATAAATTAAAAACTTCGTACCCGTTGAAAAAATATATTTATTATTATGCAGTACTAAGCTAGACCTTACTAGATACTTACCAGACATAAATTATATACACTAATCTCCTTCTTTATTAATAGCTCTCTTAATTCTTAATTAATTCTTGTTAAACCGTATCAAAATCTGTTAGGTGGTATTTTATTTTAAAGCAAGCTGAGCCCGCAACTTCGTACGTGTGGTATTCGGTATATAGCGAGTAACTTTTTTGTTTGTAAACCGATTGAAATGAAATAAACATTCAATGTTACGGCTACTATACTATGAAAACCGCATTCAAATCAGTAAAGCTTTTTCTGAAATTAGCATGCACAAACGCACAAACAGACAAGAATATTCTAGATACTATTTTTTGATCTCGATAACATAAGTACAACGTGTAAAAATTGTATTTTTTTTTTAAATAATTAATTTACAGACACTGCTCGTTTACGATTTTATTATATATATACATAGATATAGATATGTATAGGTATAGATGTATAGAAGATTGTAAATCCATTATATTTCTTGACAATCCTATAGACATTTTACAAATAAAAGGAGGTCCTAGGTCTGTAAATAAATCCTCAATGCCTATACTATTAATAGATATTTATTTTATTTACTGATTTCCCATCAAATTACTTATCAAATCATTCCCATAGACGCGAGACGAAGAATTAATTTTCGGCTTCCCTCCGGCTCCGGCTTCGCGGGGATGTCCATTTTTCCAATTTTTCTCTTCACAAGAACCTTCCTCGGACTTCAAGGAATAAAAATATATATAAACTAACTCCCTAAAATACCAATTAAAAAATATATTATACATAATTATATTAAATTAAAATAAAAACTAAAATTACCTAATTTAAAAATAAATTAACACTAAATGGATTAAAACTAATAATATAAAAATGGACCCTGTGGCATTGTACCAAGTACGCTGGCAGCATTTCCTCGTTGAATGGCCAAAATAATACGTTGGCCGAGGAAAGTGCCAGCTCTTCGGTCTCCCGTCGCATCAATAAGCCTCTTCGAGATGTCTTTGAAGAGGCTCATTGCTGCAGGGCCCCACGGACCTAGTGTCTCGATTATATTACATTCTATTGAGACCATTCTAATGAGCCCTAACACGCTATAGTAGCTGTAAGTTGATGAGGAGTTGGGTATCCCGCAGACTACTTGATGCTGCAGCATCAGGTGAAGGTTACCATGTCATGGAAATACTACCGAAGTAACAGTACACGAAATTTCAAATCAATCAATTCTGTGGAAATTAGTGAGATTCTTTCTAAAATGACCTGGAGATCTTCACGCCCGAATAGATCTTCATAAGTTACAACTAGAAACCATCTCGATCACGTCAGGTTTCAAACAAAAGAACTGAAACAAATGGGAGCTATAATACCACAGACAGACACACAGATACACAGGCGTCGGGGTTTAATTTATTTAGATTAAATTACGAATATTTGTATACAATAATTTCTGTCCTAGAAACAATTCCTAAAATTTAAAGAACAAAATATTTTGTAAAAATGTAACCTACTTATTGCGTTTTATATGTCACGCTGTGTTTATTCAAGTGATATCTTTGTTAAATTTGTTTTTTTACATAATACGTACCACATTATCATCTTTTCATTTACCGTTTTTTTACATATTACGTAAGAGTTATTAAAAACATGTCCCCAAACGTTTCCAGTTGATACAGCTGATTTCATTGTTTTATAAAGCAAACATATTTTTAAATGTAGTAGATATAAATTTCCTTAAAATTGTCACCGAAAGTCTCACTAAGGTTTCGTCTCTCACATTAATTAATTATAAATTACAATAAACTTACTTCCTTGGAGTCCTAGTTCTAGGGAAAACTACGTGTCGCAGTCATTTAGGCAGAAGCACCCCTTACAGAAGACCACTGTGAAATAATAGCATGTTTTTAAAAAAAAAATAAAGATGGGTTTGCTCTTGGCCAGCATCTATCCATGTAGGAAAGATGAGGCCGACTCGCCGCCAGGAGCGAGCTCGCCCAGAAGATGCCTATTCATTCGAACCTTGAAAAGATTTGGGTTGTATGAGCACGGAAATACAGACTCCGGCAGGGAGTTCCAATTCTTAGCAGTGCGAATTATAAAAGATGTTTTAAAGCGCTTAGTCCAAATTAGAGGGATTTCAACAAGGTGATAATAGTAAACAGGCGTGTGTCTGCATGTCCGATAGAAGAAAAGGGAAGGCGGTATGATCTCATGTAGCTCCCGAGCACACTCTCCGAAGTAAATACACGCAGACAGGTAATTTTGCGTCTCTGCATGTGGAATGGAATGCTTCCTAATCCTTTATCCTTAATCCAGCTATGGTCGACAGCTTGCTTGCAGCACTTGTGGCGTATTGTGTTATAGGCGACGGTGTTCACCTCCATCAAATGGACCGTCTGACGAGCTTAGGTAATTTAAAAAGTCGTACACTTGTTAAAGTGTTACTGAAGATTTACACTTCAATATCCCCATGCCTTTCTAACGCAAATAAAAATTTTAAAAGCGTATCAATTTGACTGTATATAGTCACAATAAAATATAGCCTTAGAGTTGGTAATGTAGCTTCCTACATTGCTATAATTATTAAAATCGGTTCAACTGTTACAAAGATTATCCCTGATTACATCTTCTATGACTAAATATATATACATTTATAAAATAAATTCGGTGTCCAAAACCGGAGCCGGTCGCAGTATCAGGCACTAACTGGGTGCAGTCTCTCCAACTGTATGAATTCAATTCATAAAATTCAGCAACGCAAACTACGAAAGAACTTAAAAAGACAAAGAACCTCTGAAAGGTTGCTGTGAATTCCAAGTCATTCATATAAGACGAAGGGAGTACATCAAGAGAGGGTTGCGGCAGGCGGAGAGGGAAGCAGGGAATGGGGGTATCGTGGGCTGACCTGAGGGAGCAGCCCTCCGAATAGAATCGAAGGTACAATCATTTTTTATGCGGAGGGTATGTATGAGAAGGCTGTGACACACTGAGGCCTGCCGAAGTGAGTTTCTTACAGTTTTATTTTCAGGCGTAATCTTATTTCATTAAAGTTAGAGCACAGGTTAGAGTGTCAAATAAATATAGGACATTTCTTCCTATATTTATTCGTCCGTTTCACCCATCTCTATTAATGTATACCCACAAGTTTATCCCTACAAGTGGGGATTCAATAGTAGAGATAGGTGGAACGGTCGTATTCATTGGACAATTAAGTACATATGATTAAGTAATTAAGTACAAGGCAAAGGGCCGTCAATCGAAACGGGATATATAATACTCAAAAAAGTAGTAAAAAAATAGACAAGGGTGGATCCGAACTGCTATTAAGAGGACACTTTCCAACTCGAACAGTTTATTCCATGATTACTCATGAATTATTTATAGGTCGTAGCAATACATAAAAAACATGACCTTTCTGGGACATAATATGGAGGTTAGCATGGCAACAAAAAACTGAAATTAATTTTATATCCGCTATAATTAATTTCTAAAACGTGCAGAATTTGTAACATTTTCGCGGGTTGAATTTTTGTACTTACTGACTAAAATCCAAAAATGTTTTTCCATGGAAACATCCTGCATATAATGTACATTATAAATTGGATTGTCAATAACTACCATCTATATAGGTTTTTCTAAAATATTGGAATTTCTGGCGTATGTTTTATTATTTTCGCGAGTTGAATAAGTGGCGCGAATGTGTTGCGTCGCATTCTGTCTTCGGTTATTTATTCGCATTATATACGTAGACAAAAAATTCTCCCAAATACCTATTACTGGGTTCCCACGCTCGTACGGCGCCACCATTGAAATCTTTAAAAGCGAAAGATTTTAAAGACTTCAAGACGACTGTTTTAATAGTTAAGTTTAAGTAAAATAATTACTTATTTATTTTATACATCAACTACCTAGACTGGGATCAAATATCCACTTCAAAAATACTCGTACCATTGATGAAAAATTTACATTTAAGACCACATAAGATTATAAGAGCAAAATTACTACTTTTACATCACAATAAGTTACGGGCCAAGTGTCCGGCAAGCTTTTTGAATTGACCCAGGCCCTTTGCAATAAACAGCGTGTCTCGCAACTGCCATAAAGGCCGAGCACATTTCTTTTTACTCGTCTCGTGATAAGAACGCTCGCCTTCGATATCATAAAATCACATATACGCACTTGAGTAGATTTAAGTACCTATATGAAGGTTTAATTTGAAATGGATCTCGGTGATCATTTTCATTGGGCTAAAAGCATACCTATGTATATTGTGAGGGTGGTTCACGTCTACCTTGTGACTAAAAAGAGTGACTTTACAGAACAGATAATTTATAGGGCAATAGCTGATTTCTGCTTAACTCTATAAAATAATGAGATCACAAAATCGTAAGAAATTTATAGTTCTTCATTCTTTCATGAGCTATTTATTGTTCAAGCGTCCTCCCTAGCGATCTTCTGTTTGTTACAAATCCATGAAATTAACCAGTTTTGGATATAGGGAGTTTTTAGCAGTTTGACCTTTTTTCTTAGATTTTTTATGGACACAATCACTGCTTTTGGATTATCAACTTTTCAATGAACCAACGTGTCGCCTTTGACTACTAGTGTTCCATACTGTCCCTGAAGCTGTTTCTGCTGCATATTTTGAGGCAAATACTATTCATACCTTGTAATTATTATCCCAGCACCTTTGTATGTATGGTCTCATAAACGCGTCCGGTCTAGAATAAACGAGTTGAACTTAGTGGAGGCAAATCAATCCGTACAATAAAATGATAACATAACAGTAGATAATTGAAATCCAACAAATTCCGCAACTATTTTAATTTATTCAAGAAACAATTAATATGAATTTTAAAATTAAAGATAGAAAATACGCTCCTTCTATAATAATTTAATATTATTTTAAAATTTTACACAGATGCTTTATAAATGAATAAATAACTCGTCAAGGCTAAACACACCAATTGCATAGGCCCCAAAGTGAGTACTATCAGCCTTGGTTATGGGATAACAATACAACGAACAGGGGGGGCGAAATCCTGTTTGAAATCGAATCCAGTAAACCTGAGTTAAAACGCTAAAGACAAGCACCTTAACCACTCGATCCATTGGCTCATCAATGTTTGCTTTTTACTAATTTATTTTGATTTTCTGCAATTTCATTAACTTTTTATTACTTAAACACACAAAATGATTTAAATACCACAATAAATACAATAAGAAAATCTCTAACGAGTGTCTATCCCAATTTAGTTTTATATAAAAACCTTACACTTAACACGAGGGCAAATAGTATTAGAATATCTGCGCACCATAGCTGCGGTGCGGTGACCGGAAAATGGGAATGGCTATACGAGGTACCCGATTGGGGTAAAAATATTGGATCTCTTTGGAATTTTTTTATTGCTAGTACATTATATTATGTATGAAGAAACCATAGAGACAAAGCGACACCGAAACCACAGTATAATAAAGAGTACTAGTGTACCGAAACGAAGCAGTGTTTTCGTAAATAATTTATAAATGCATGTCGACGGTGGATCCAGGCTGCTTCTGATCGGTCCTTTTGAAGAATTAAGGGGGACGGCTTTTCTCCAGCCGTGGACGTCCTAAGGTGTCACGTAGATGACAATGATGATGATATAACGCCTATATCACATGTAAACCCGGCCAAGCTTCGCTGCGGCATGCGCATAGGGCGCGCGCTGTAGTTGACTGTTGACACTTCCTAAATTACTCCTTATAATATCAGCTATGTGCCAGTGAAAGTCCCATCAAAAACGGTTCAGTCGTTTCGGAGCTTAGCCGGAACAAACAGACAGACAAAAATTATTATTTTTTTTAATATAAGTACATTTAGTTATTTTGACTTTACAAACAGACATTTCAATTTTATTTATTAGTAAGTATAGATTGTGTATGTTGTAGTAGATTAGTAAGAGTAGATTAGTAAGTAAGATTAGTAAGTATGTTTGTGATTATGGGTAGGAGGGTGGGCATAATATTTTCAAAAATTCAAAAGTTTTCGGGAATCTCTAAAATAAGTCGTCACCATTATCAGTGTAGATACTCCACTATACCTATGCGCTAGCCGAGGGTAATCCATATATAATGAGGGTTTGGCTATCTTAATAATTTCAAAATTCTACAATATCGATACGACTAATTATATAAGCAATAGCAAATTAAAAATACCAAAAAAAATTAAAAAAAAAGAAATTTACATAAGACAGTCTTTTTATAACTACAAAATTGCACGTACGTTCAATTTTACAAGGCCACATGCTACTTGTTTACCTGACTTAACAATTCGCTTATTTCTTTTCTGTATCTTTTTATAATCCACCTAAGATCACTGTAGACTAAGATATAGGTAGGTCGGAGTTCACTTCATCGTTCAAATGGCAGAACTAAAAACGAATTTTTACAGCTCTATTTGACTAACACTGATTCATAAATATTAACTTGGTCAAGGTCATTTTTGTCATTCATTGTCATAATAAAATTATTAAAAAGCAAATTTCAAAATGGACCCAAAGAACAATATCGATTCTTCTACAAACCTGGGTCTTCTACAAATCAGTTTAAATTATATTTAAGCTGGAATGATGAAATTATTATGGGCACATGTCCTGGAATCAATCCTAGAAACATTCTGGCACGTGTCCCAGAATGTGTAAGTGCGGAACACATCAGAATCTAACAGTTAGTGCAAAGGTTCTAAAATTTTGAGTACAATATTTTAAAAGGGTAACAATAAAATAAGTTTTATTTTATTATAGGTATAACAATAAACAATAAAGAATAATAACAATAAACCATTAGTAGTGGAAGGGCACACTGCGCTTCGCAATCATTTCGGCAGCCCGTCTGGCGGCAATAACTCACCGAAACACAACAGCACGTGTGCTGTTGTGTTTCGGTGAGTGAGTAAGGGATGCCAGAGCCCATTTCCCTAACCCTTCTCAATCCCCTATCCTTAATCCTAGTGTAGTCAGCAGCACACTTGCAGCACCTGGGCGTTGCTAGTGTTATAGGCGACAGTAACCTTACCTCACTTTTGAATTAAATTGGCATATGCAACCTAAGTACATTTTTGAAATGAATTAACCTAACTTGACTTTGACATTATATTATGACATTCCTTAGGCATAAATATGTCATCATAAACCCATATATCTCCACTGCTGGATGTTTCTCTCCTAACTTCTTCTAAACCAAAGAACGGATTTGATACGGTTTTCACCAATGGAAAATGCAATGAACGAAAAAGGTTTGTCTACGTAATTTCCAGAAAAAACTGCATCCGTAAGAAACATATCGTGGAGGTAAGTCGCTAGTATGGAATAATGTAATTTTCTGTGAACGTCATTAAGTGAGTCTATACGGGACACGTCGACTCAATTAAAACTAGTAGTAGGTAATAATAAAAAATCAATGGGCGACATTTTGACGCCAGTGTAATTGTTAACGACATTTTGTGATATTAAAAAGTGATTAATTACATGTAGTTATTGTTTTTTTACAAGTTAGCACGTTGTTTATTTGTATGTCAGTAACAAGGCACGTAGGTATCAACTTTTTGATCAATAAATTATAATTGTACGAGCGCGTTATACTAAACATCGTTAGTTTATTTTCTTTACAAATTGTCGTACGTTGTGCAATATCTTTCTCTGTTTGTTTAGTAAATATTACTATTGCCATGTATTAATCATAAATATTAATAATTAATAGGTATGTATGATAGTTCGTGTGGGTTGCTACGAAGAAATGAATATTTCCAGGTGTAGTATAAAAATTGTGAACATAACAGACATAACCTATAAATAAAATTGGTTTTCTCGCGGCTGTAAAAGTTGTCTACGTAAATAAGTTTTATTTTAATTCAACTGTAAAATATATTCATGACGGAGTTGTAATTTGTATGAAATATTTTTCTTTTGCATTACACTGTTCCATTCGTAGAAAATTACCTCTTTCAGATATTTTTTTTCTTTCTCTTTTCAGCAACATGACAATCTGTGTTCCCCACAATGAGCCACTCCTCTATTGTACTCTCGTACTGAGTTGGTTATTCTAGTACTAGAATGAAAACTGCAGTGAGCAACCATCCTGCTGCATATTGCAACCCAAACACCATAATGTTTGTGTCAGTCTAATCTACTCATAAGAGAGCAGACGCTATGTCTTCAAGTCTGATGAGCCGCTCACTTCCCTCCCCCTCCAGTCCGGAAGCAATCTCCCACTTAACAGTGTCAAGGCGCAGGTCCTAGTAGATGTATTTTTTACACATTGGATGTCCAGCATTGCTCATATCGTCTTACTTTGGAATCTCTCCAGTATCTCGATGATATTGTGGCTTGCTGTATCCCACTGCTGAATGCCATAAGTCCGTAAGGATTTCAGATAATTGAAACTTCATTTTATTCTTCGTTATTTCATGAATCCCTTCGTCCCCTTCTAATCTCCCTTCTGAAGTTTTTCCTTCTAGCTACAATAAGGACTTCCTAGCTACAAGCGATTCCTTATGGAACGGTAACCACCTACCATCAAATGAACCGTCAGCTATCTTGTTGATTTCATTTTCTTCGGATTACTTCATTTTCTTAAATTTTATTGGATGTAATTAAAATTACTTATTTGGGATGGTGCACACATCTTGTTTATTTCTTAATTACTTCAAAAAATCTAAAATAACTTATATATATATAAAATATTTCACAACCATCTATCCAGATGTATAAAAACACACTCTCTATTTTTTCACGTCAAAACATAAAATTATATACTTCTTTTTCCCTGTTTGAATATCAAACCTTTTTAAGTCAGCCAGTATTTAAGTTCAAAATTCATTAACAAGCTAGTCCGCCACCCTTTATAATATTATTAAAAAAAAGTTAATAATAAAAAAAATCTTAAGGAAAAAGTAAATTAAATAATAATAACAATTACAAATTTATTTACAAACTAATTATTATAATGTTAACAGATAAATTAGAATAAGGAACAGATAGTGGAAATAATTCGTAAGTAAAAGTGATAATAAAATCGTTAATAAAGGCCATGTCCGAACATTAAATATATTTTCAAAAAAACAATTGTACATCCGGTATCTAAGTGAAAAAAATAGTTTTTAACTTTATTTTTCCGTTAGGTATGCACGTTTATTCACGCTAACGTCAGAAACGGCGTAACCGATCTGAATGCGGTTTGATGTATTTTAGCAAGCTTCCCGTAACTTTTAGTCTTTATTTCATTCCAATCGGTTTACAAACAAAAAAGTTACATTTAATTACAGAATAAAATTACATCCTTACGAAAGCTGTGGGCAGTTTGCTAATAGGATATACTTAATTTAGAAATATAAGCGGACAATATCGCAAGCAAAAGCTAGTTATCAAAAATTGTAAGGGGGACTTTGCATTTATAATTGTTTAATTGCTTTCCAAATACATTTTTGTTCACAAAGCCGATCGAATTCAAATGAATATCGTAAACTCCCAATGGAATTTTTTTTTAGTATTTAATAATATGACCCATTTCCGTGTTGATATTTTATTTGTGTACATAAATTGTTTATGTAACCAAAGTCTACAAATTGTTGTTTAAACAATATAACTAAAAATGGGTTATCTCGTTACCTATTTTTATTAATTATAATATTTTGTTAAGATTGAAATAAACTGTTAATGTATTTGGTTATTAACTATTGACTTTACTGTGTCTTTTATCTACACTAATATTATAAAGAGGAAAGTATGTAGTTTGTAATGTACAAACTCAAAAACTACTTAATTGATTTTAAAATTCTTTCACATAAATAGAAGTCTTAACATTATCAGAGAGTAACATAGGTTGTATTTTATTTTCAAAATTGTTAGAAATTTCTACAATAATGTAATCCAATTTCCTAATAATATTATAAATGAGAAAGTTTGTATGTTGGGATGTTTGTTCCTCAGTAACGCAAAAACGTTAACGAATTTCGATGAAACTTGGCACACAGATAGTTTATTGCATGGATTAACATATAGGAATATAGAAAAACTTTTTATCTTGAAAAAATTTTAGGTTCCCGAGGGATCATCTAAAAATTCGGGCGCCACTGTCGTCAATAGTGCCGGCGCTATCGTCATCACTGCAATAAAGATGTCGGGCGTTTCTCAGGTTTTATATTTTTCATTTTTCCACGCGTACGAAGTCGCGTGCACATCTAGATAAAATAATTAGTATTGTACATTGTTTATAATGGGTACTTATTATTACCCAAAAAAAAATTAGAGGCAATATATCTAATTATTACAGTTTTGTTGTTCAAATTAGTCAATCAAAACACGGGTAAAATCAAAGTTGATGTCGTGTCATGATATTTTGGTATCCAATCCCTTATCCCTAATCCTACTGTAGTCGGCAGCGCACTTGCAGCAGCTGTGTGTTATAGGCGACGGTAGCCACCTACCATCAAGTGGACCGTCGGCTTGTCTGCCGATCTTAACATTTAAAAAAAAATCTTACCAACTAAGTTATTTCATAGTGAAGGTTGTTCGGACCTTTCTTTTAGAACTTACGAAGGGTTTAATTAAAGTTAAAAAAATGCCGCCAAGTGAGCGAACAGCCTATATTTATACATTAGTTTCACATTTAATTTTTTTGTTTACTATTTAATATTAGTTCTTTAGAAAATTATGTATTATTGTTCTATATTAGTTTTCATTAATTTATTCATTTAAAAGTTGTTAACTTAATTAACAATTATTATTAGTAGATGAGTAGGTAAGTATGTGTACTAGTGAAACTATGGTTAGTGAGCTTTATCTTATTGGAAAATATTGTAATAGGTACATATGTACAGCGTTGCACTTTTATTTATTTATAATAAGAATACATTTTGTAAGATTTTTACTTTCATGAGTATTTATTTTCAAAATTAAAAATTTTCAAACTAAGTTCAAATGTTAATGATTAACGTTTGCCATTAGTTTGACAAATTAAATAATAGAGTTCTGTTACTTTTTAAATAAGTAGAGAAAATTTCACGAATACAATTTTGGTACATTGCAGAAATTTTAATAATTAAGTATAATTAGGTATGTCACATTAAGTGGTTTAAGGCCTAATTCATTAATTTCTCATTAGAAATTGCTCATGGCTGCGGCTTTGCGTACGCGAAGAACAATTCTTCCCAGGATTTTCTAGAAATACTTACACCAATGGTGCGTTATAATATATAAACTGTTTAGATATATAATGGGGAACTAAATTAAAAAAGCTATGTGTTAAGTCTTATCCCATGGGGACCGGATAAAAAGTAATGCCATTAAGTTTTTTCATACATGTAAGTCAATTCAATTCAATAATTATCGACTAGTCGATGCCCGCGACTTCGTTAGCGTGGACTTAATCTTAAAATAAGAATAATATGCTGATTTACTGTATTTTCAAATAGCAATTCATTAATTCATAAAAACACTATTTCAATTTTTAATCACAAATCTAGAACACATTCTTGGGTACTTTTTTAAAGAATTGCACATTGTTTCTCCTTAGAACTTTAACATTTTAAAAGAATGCTCCTCTAATGTTGTCTTTTGTAAATAAAATTAGCTAATACCTACACTGATTAGTGTTTTACGATCAAATGTTATCATTAATTGTAAGCTGTGTGTGGTTGTCAATTTGAATATAGTTTTAACGTATGCGTCTAATTCAAAAAAGGGTTAAATAATTTTTTTAAATGTTATTTCTTTTTCGCCAAGAAAATAATTATTAAAAAGACTGTACCAAGTAGGCCTTGATGGCCTTCGAAATACTGTATAAATTTTCTGAAAGTAATGTGTATTATGATGGTAAAATATTTAAAAAAAATGACGTGTACTGTATCAGTACGATTAAGGTATTTCAGAGCCCATTCCCCTTATCCTTTATCCTATCATTATAGGCAACCCCTTTGACTGCTTGTGCTAATGGGCGACGGCCTTCGGTAGCCGCTTACCATCAAGTGGACTGTCAGCGTGCCTGCCAATTTTTAAATAAAAAAGAAAAGTAATTAATTTCATAGAAAATAGGTAAAAAATACAGGGATCTGATATCTATATCTACATAGTTATAAGTTACACGACCCGCGGTTTATTGGTTGACGCAACGGTATTAAAAAGTAAAAAGAGAACGTTCCATTTTTAAACGAGCCGCTGCGATTGGTCGGTTACACGTTGAGTAAAAAACTGACGCCCCACCGAATTCCAACCGCGCGAAAGCTCACGAAAGCCCCTCTTATATACTGTAAGCTTTTTTAGTTGCATATTGTTCATCAAAGCTTTTTTAGATTTTTTTTTTTTGTTTGTTTAAGTATCTCTATTATTTATCGCACCTTTCCGGCACATAAGGCGCCTTTCTTAATGTCAATTTTATATTTATTATAATGTGTGTAAAACCTAAAGCATAGGTTCCCAAGGCCCCCTAGTGGGCGCTAGAGCTTTTTGCGGTAGTGGGCAAATGGGGGGCGTTATGACAGTGAAGGGGGTGGTCGCGGCGTACCTAATTAGAAATTTAATATAATAAAATACTTTGAAAATGCCTCTATTTTCATGAAAAAACATTTTATTATTCTAACGATATCAAGGAAGACGTGAAAACAGCCACTTTCCGACATTATTACCATTATCGGTAAAATAGGAAGATTAACTGACTTACTGGACGCTCATCACGCTGAATTTGTAGAGCGATTTCAGGATATTTTAAATATGAAAATATGAATATACCAAGCTGTGTTTTAGACCCTTTCGCAAATGCAGGTACAGCAGAATTATCAAATTTAAAAGAACTCGTAGAACTCGCAACTAATGAAGAAATGGATACCAAGAGTTCTGGCTCAATTTCTGAAGAAAGTATTATTTTTAATTTGTGATTATTAATAGATAATAGACAGACATATAAAATTGGTACCTGTAATTAACTATTACCTATGTAAAAGGAGGCGTTGATTTTTTTTTTTTTTTTTTTGTAAAGAGACCAGTTCATAACAGGTTAAGAACCTATCGTTGCCATAAAATGCATGCCATAAAATAAAAGGCGGGCGTTGCCATAAGTGGTAAGGGGATGATTACTGTGTAGGTGACATACTTATAGAATAAAGGGTAGGTAAATGAGATATATGGTCAGTTTTTTAAACAATCTCACAACAAAGTAACAATCTAATTTGTTTAAAACTAAAATAGTTCTTCTTTAATTAAAGCAAATAAGTTAAAAAGAAGTTAAGTTAAAAAACTTTTTTTTCTCAAATTAATATGACTATTTGGGCACTCTTTTATGTGTTAGCCAATTTTTAAGTCCTACTAATAGGCTTTTTAAAAAAAAAATTAATTGTTGTTGACAATTAAAAAAAAATTTGCACAAGTTTAGACTGCAAATTGATTGTGCGAAAACTAAGTTCGACTTTAATTAAATTTGGTGGGTACATTTATCATATCAACAAGTTTTTTGCCAAGTACGGAAGCTCCACGATTAATATGAGTATTTTTTTTTATTTAAAATTAATCAACGTATTATTTACTAGTAGGTTACCTACCTATTAGAAACCTGTTAGAAAATGGAAACTTGTTAGAAAATAAATGAATATTATGTACTAAAAGTGTCGAAAAAACTGCGCAATGTTATTATTATGGACTTAAAATTAATTTTACCCATTTATTGAAAAAATATATCTAATACCTAGTTATGTACATCGCTACTAATTGATAAAGACATTTGTTGTGATTATTGTTTTAGTGTGACGTGAACTCGATTAGGTATTTAAATTAAATTATCAACTTTCAATATCACTTTGTTTAAACTTATAAATACATTTATCCGTTAGTTTGTTAATAACTAACGATTGAGTAATATTTTTTGTGAAGACACCTATTTTGTTTTCCTTTTCCTTAAAAACGTTTATTATGTGAATATTATATTTTATTGACGATACCATGGGGGGTTTTAACCTAATTATGTTAGATGTTTAGACAGATAATTATATATATCTGATATTCTTCTTTTTGTAAATCTACTAAAGGCTTCAATCTATATACATATTATTAAAAAAGTCGCTGTCCACTTGTGTACAGACACAACTACTTCTAACTACACATCGAATTTTGATACGGTTTACACCAATGGAAAGAGCGACGGGCGATGAAGGTTTATATAGATAATAATTAGCAGAAAAAATTGCATCGGTGCTAGTGCCTAGCAATCTAACTCATCATGGAGATATCATTCAGTAATCTAAATTAGTTAAAATTAATTAATTATCTAGCTTATTTTTTAGAGTCTAAATACCTATCACTGTGTAAATCTATGAATTAAAAGTTATAGAAAGAAATAAAAAGTTAAATGAATACAAATTTCATTAAAGATGCATATAATTGTGTCTTAGTCTTTAGTTTTTTAGTTATATTTGTCAGGCAAGTTTTATATAAAAAAAATACTTACCTAAGCTATTAAATATTAATATTTAAAAAAAAAAAAATATTTTTTAAAAACTTGGAGAGCTTCGGATCGGAAGCTTCTAACTGATAATTTGGTAGCCAAAGCAAAATTGTTTTATTTAAAAATAAAATAATTATTATTTATTATTAGGTAGTAATTCTTAGTTAATTCAAAGTTCTAAACTAATTAAATATTCAAAATTCTGATCCATCTCTCGCTTGACTAAAGATTGGCTTGACAAAATTCCTAATTTTCTTACTTCAGCAAGCGGTAAGAAGCGGAATACGCAATTTATATGAAAAAAATTCTAATAGCAGAACTAGTATAATTGTACTATGTGTACAATCAATAAATCAATTCAACAAAACACCATAAAAATCACATTAAGACATAATGAGAGCCATAGAGAAACAATGTAATTTCCCTACCACAATGGTGCCGTCCAAATAATAACCCTACAATGCGCACACCACCGTTTGTTTTATTAACATCTCCCACTGTTACGGAGATGGTTATTTTTTTATTATTAATATCACATAAACAATAACTTAATATCAGCTTCCCACCCCGTCAAAGCTCGCTGCTCGTATTGGCTCCGGTAAAAATAGGCTGAGGGCGAGCGAGCGAGACGCGAATAAGTCCGTCTTTTTTGCACAAGAAATTTCTACGTACACACAAATACGTATCGATATTTGAAGGCTAAAAATTGGTTGTAGTTTTTTTTTTTTCAGTTTCTCGCGAACCGTGTTTGAACGCGGATGTGAGCTTACGGTCGAGAAAAATTGTTTAAAAAAATCACGTCGCACGTTATTTTGTGAATGAACAATGTCATTTGTGAACGATCTATTAGTGAATAAGTTTTAAAGGATTTATAGTATTGTACAATAGGACACGTGTTTTTTTTTTTTTTTTTTTATTATTTTAGTTTGATTCGAAGTAAATTTTAACGGTGAGTTTATCACATTCATTTAAACTAAAAAATTCATTTTCTACAGCCTGTTTAAAGACAGTCTTTAAACAGGCTTACCTACTTTTGTGCCTACTTCTTTGTATGACAAAAAATATTTTTTAATATCTAAAATCAGATGGATAATCACATAGTATTGAAGCCACGATTTCTTTGTATTTAATAAAACATGTTTTGTGTTTGATAAATTAATGAAATATATAATAAATAATAAATACCTAAAATAAATATATAATAATAATAAATACCTAAATTAAATATATAATAATAATAAATACCTATTAAATATTGAGTAAAGATTTAATATGCTAATTATATTGTATATATAAAAACAGTTGTTTATATTTATATGTACCTATGTACGCTACAGAGCGGAAAAAGCCGCGAGAGACAGCTAGTATATTAACAAATATTAATAGAAAACAACTATTTGTTTATCTAAGATTATTTTTACAATTTACTAACTTAATCACTTTTATTTATTTTACTAATATTTAAGTTTATTTTACTAGGTAAAAGATTGATAAGATCAATTTGATAATTTGTGAGAAATAGATTTTTTTATTGCACTATCAATGAGTACTGATGAATCGTTTCCATTACACACTACTTTAAATATGTCACAAAAATCTTAGACAGACCAATACCTACCTAGATTAATATAAAACCTAACCCTGGAATAATTAGCGTAACTTTTACATTTAAAGCACGGTTATGTTTTTACTGTTAAACAAATATATTATATGGATATAAAGTTATTAATTTCAATTTTGGAAAATAAGCAGAACACATCCTAGACCTTAAACAGGACAGTTGACAACCTTAATAGGTAGTGATCGCCGTGAAATAACCGTTATGTGCAAAAGACTACTTATGATATTAAGTTTCTGTGCTTGAAGGATGATAGGCCTCTAATCCAAATCTTATCAAGGCTGTACACGCATTTGCAGCCCAATGATGTCCATTGACATCAAAATATTGAATAGGTGACAGTAAAAGTCTACCATCACTCGGTCTATCAATCTGCCTATCAATTTTTATCATTAAAAAATCTAAGAAGATTATGATAGATCTAGTGTACCTTAAAACATGATAACTTCAAAATGTGTGTTAACGTTAATACACGATCAAATATCAAAATTAAATTATTCGCCATGTAAACAATATAAGGTAAAGAAACCCTTAAAATATTATTAAAACTAGCTGAGTTTTGTTTGCAAACCGATTGGAATGAAGCAAACACTAAACGTTAGGTACGGGAAGCTTGCTACAATACATCAGTGCAAACCGCATTGAAATCGGTTAAGCCGTTTCTGAGTTTAGCGTGCACAAACGCATAAACAGACAAAAATTCTAAAAACTATTATTTTTTTACCTACAAATCGTTTTTTTTTTTTAATAGATATTTAATGTACGGACATGGCTCGTTTACGATTTTATTATTTGTATACATTTGAATTTGTGACCTCAGCTATTTAGCGTCATCAGTCATTATTGCATTATTTAGTTAACTTCGTTAATATTATCACTATTTGATGACCCTATTATTGATATTAAAAGACTAACAATAAATAGAATGGAACAATAACACTTCACGTTTTAATGTTTTTTTTTTTA
Organism: Bembecia ichneumoniformis; assembly: GCA_910589475.2. Taxonomy (NCBI): domain Eukaryota; kingdom Metazoa; phylum Arthropoda; class Insecta; order Lepidoptera; family Sesiidae; genus Bembecia; species Bembecia ichneumoniformis. The sequence continues at coordinate 5,734,247 of OU342523.1, forward strand.
AATACTAGCGCAATTTGATTGGTACTTTTAAATACCATTTAACATAGTAAAATGTTTAAAGATTACCTACCTTTCATGCTTCCTAATGCCAGGAATACACAATGAAGCTTATCGTCCAATCGGAATGATACGAACTTGTCATGCAAAATGACAATCAACCACCATCCAATTGGCTTGTCAAGCCAATCGTATCATGTCATTTTGACGTGTATGTCTGACATAAGAGTTCAAGCTCTCTCAACACCTAATTCTATTAAAAACTAAGTTTTCCCCACGGTCTCACCAGCTATTTAATTTAAAATTAATCTGATTATCTCCATCTATCTCTATTCTCTCGCTTGTTTTTCGTCTTCGAACTTGGTTCACCAATCCACTGCATCGTAACGTCCGCCTGCGTTAATACTTCGTTTTCCATTGGCGTTCTTTAAAAATTTTCTTAAAATGTAAAATGTTTCTTTAAATGTAAACTTATGTTAGTCAAGAATAGACTTATCAAATGGAATGCAGACTTTAAATCCAACTACTAGTTTCAGAAGCAAGCACGTTCAAAAAAAATCTTTATTAGTACGATAGTCCAGTGATGTATATTTTAGTATTTATGAACTTTGGCATTTATAATTTTAGTAATTTGTATGGATTTGAAAGTATATACTAAAGGTTGAAATGTTTGCGCAGATATGTTGACCTGTGCTTCGCCTGCCCGTATGCCGCCCACGCCTCGCGGAGTACATCCACAAAATTGGGGCAACTTGTTACTATCACCCCCGCAAATTGTAAGTAAATCATTTCTGAAACAAGTAACATTTATCAACTTGATTAATTTTTATAGTTATTAGTAAATTAATTTACTTGTTCTTTACAGAAATCTGAACCAATGGAGGAAGGGAGTTTTGGGAAAGATCAGTCCAACTCGTTTTATTCGGAGGGTTTTCATAGTACATCTCCTGCATCTTCCAAAGAGTCTGATCTCTCCCCTAAAAGCGTGGATACGCTAAACTTTTACGACAATCTGCCTCTCAACGCCAAAGCCAATTTGGGTCTGCATTTGGAATCACGGAACGGAATTCCGTATAATCTGCTTTCGCATTCCTCCTTTGACCCTACATCTAAGGAAGACCATAACCGTTCGCCGACCTATGACAATTCATATTCACCAAAAAATTTAGCAAGAACCGGTCACATATCGGTATCGACGCCGATCACCTGCGAAGTCACTCCACCGGAATCATCGCCTTTAATACCGACATCGCCAGAAAGAGATGACCGGTTTCAAGATTCTGGTTTTGAAGGAGCTCAAGTCAAAATGCTGGACGGTGAAGACAGCCGCGACGATTTCGGCGAAGACTACGTAAATGAACCAGGGCTCAATACCCCTGCTGTTAACTCCCACGGTAAAGTTAAAACATTTAAGTGCAAGCAATGCGATTACGTCGCAGTTACAAAACTCTTGTTCTGGGAGCACAGTAAGGAACATATAAAACCTGAGAAAATGCTGAAATGTAAAAAATGCCCTTTCGTGACAGAATATAAGCACCACCTCGAATACCATATGAGAAATCACACAGGAGTCAAACCTTTTAGATGTCCTAAATGTTCTTATGCGTGCGTAAATAAGTCAATGTTGAATTCGCATTTGAAGTCTCATTCAAATGTGTATCAATTTCGATGTGCAGATTGTAATTACGCTACTAAGTACTGTCACTCTCTGAAATTACACCTGAGGAAGTACCAACACAAACCCGATGTTGTACTAAATTTGGATGGAACTCCGAATCCTTTACCAATCATTGATGTATATGGCACCCGTCGTGGACCTAAACAGAAGCCGATTTCTGCTCTATTTGAAAACCAATCAAGTCACAATCTCAGCAATGGTATGCAACCACAACATCATCCTCCAACTCATCCGCTGTTTGGAGCTCATTTCCCTGTCAACCTACCGTACCTCCCGCCGATTCTACCTCACTCTTTCCTGTTTCCACCAAACAATAATTACGAACAAAGAACATCGCCATCATTATCCGATCACGCAGACATACAAGCGACGTCGCCTTCCTCAATGCTACAAAAGCGTCTCACGTTCGGAGAAAGTATTGCTGAAGCCAAATCTCCACCTGCTCCAAACATACCACCACAGAATCCCCAAACACCAACACCTTCTAGAGCCATCACGCCCACAACCAACGATGACGCGCTCGATCTCTCCAAGATTAACGTGACTACTTCGCCTTCTCCTTCGCCAAACATTGAACAGTCCACACCGGTGACACCAACTACAGCGCTGAAGAACAGAAGAAAAGGTCGCGCATTTAAGTTACAGCCTGCAGCTTTGCGATTACAACATGAAGATGAGAACCGAACATCGAACACTTCAGACACCGAATCTGATGGCTCCAATGAACCCGCCACTGGTACAGCCAATAAGTACGTATGTCAGCATTGCGACATAACATTTGGGGATAATACTATGCATGCAATTCATATGGGTTTCCATGGCTTCAATGATCCGTTTATGTGTAATAAATGTGGGCAACGTAGTGCCGATCGGTTGAAATTTTACTTGCATCTCGTTACAGTACAGCACTCGTAATGGTTTGCCAATAACAAAGTGAGACTAGTCAAATATATAAGTTTATTGTGTGCATTTAAGAACACTTAGTAAGTAATAATAACTTAGAATTTAGTTTAAGTATAAATGGAAACTGAAATATAAAATACGTAGAGAATTCTCAAAAGTAGTATCACTGCCTTTGTGTTTTTACCTAAACTTAGATTTTATGTAACCAAAGATCAATCTTATAAACACGGATGAAACCCAAGCATACATTAATAAAATATATTTTGTTAATAATGTTTGAAAAACTCCCTACGTTACAAATATCACTGTGATTATTTTTGTATTTTTTGAAAAATACCTCCTCGAACTGTCGGTTTTTCGTTTCTCTGCAATGTCGACAAAAGTGCAATTAAAAATATTCATTGTAGGTCTCAATTAAAAAATGTATGATTCCCCTTTTTTTTAAATCTATTTACCGAATTCATTTTCCAAAAAAATAATAAATATGTATTGTGAGTATGAGTATTGTATTGTGTGCTTGCGTTGTTTATAGGGTTTCAAAGAAATGTAAATTATTGATATTTTATAAAAAAAACTTAGAATGTTAGAAATCAATGTGTAAATGCCTACGTTTAAATAAACAAATTTTGCTTAAACGTAAGGCAAACTTCGACCAATGTGTTAATAAGACTGTAAAATAGTGGTTTAAAGGCGATGGAACATAGTGAAAATACCACCAATAAGCAAAATTTACTAAAGAATCGCAAGTCAAACGAATGTTTCTTTCCACTACAAGTCTTAATAGTCGTAAAATAAAACGCTTTTTAAGGCGAGGATTTAGCAGAAGGTGTTTTTTTCGTCGCCTAATCTGACTTGTTAGGGTAAAATTAAAACTTAGATAAAAATATAGAGCATAATAGACTCTATCAAAGAATAGCACAATAGAAAAAATAATTGGAAATTTTTTTCTCGTCATAGCAATAAAAATTTTCGGCTACAACTACATTAATTTTTAAGCTTTATTAATTTCTTTTATTCTTTTTTTTTTAAGTTAAAAAAAATCTTTCCAATAAATCTATTTGTATATCTCCGCGAAGCTACATAAATATGTTGTGTAATATTGAACCTTACTTAATTCATAGGTTGCGCTCATTTTAGTAAAAATTGTGTATAAAATAGTAAAAAGGATAAGATAAGACAAGGTCCTTGTCCTTGTCTTATCTTATCCTTGTCTTAAAAACAAATCTTCTGCAAATACGTCTCTTTTCCCTTAGGCCAGCCAAACCAATATTATATATAAAAATGAATCCCTATTTCTCCTGGTCACGGCATCACGCGTGAACGGGTAGACCGATTTTAATTCGGTTTTCACTAATGGAAAGAGGGATGAACGGGGAATGTTCTTATATATAAAAATTGCATCCCGGGCGAAGCCGGGGGTGGAACGCTAGTAACCGATAAAATGATTAGCGATTTTGCTTATATCGAAACAAGAAGGGTATTTATTCAATAAATTTAACATCTACCTTTTATTTTATTTTTTTGATAAAATAGACCTACTTCGTAGTCAGAGCCCATAGATCGAGTGGTTAAGGTTAGGGGTTCCGAGTTCGATTCCCAGTAGGGCCTACTTTAGAAATGAACTTTTCAAAGTTGACCTCGGTCTTGGTGTGCAGGATTACGCACCTGTCCGCAGTTTGGTCTTAACGACCCAACAGCCAAGACCAATGTATTTAGTCTTGGCGATTTATTTGTTAGATAATAGTGGCACATTGTTAAGTGCCCAGGGCCACGTTCATACAGATTTTTTAAAGAATAGTTTGATTTATTTTATTGTTGGTATTTTCGCCACGCATCGCTTTGCAAGGGTTATGTTATGTGCTAGTAATAATTCTAATTTAGTCAATACATATGTTGTAGTTGATTCAATAATTTAATTGTATGCAAATTGTACAGTACCTATAATAATTTGCTCGATTGTAACAATTTAATTATAGTTTTATGCTGTGGTGATTATAAATTAGTGCCGATTTTTTAGCATTAGTAAAATTGGAACTAATGAGAAACTATTTATTAATCTTTTCACTTTTTTGTTGAGATTTCTTTTAGTAATTTATTTCTTAGTATAAACACAAATACATCACAATGATTTTTGTAACCGGTAATTTAGAAATCGGTATTAAGTGTATATTAAGTAAGTATTTTTGAAACATTTGCAAATTGAATGGGCACATAGGATTTTTTTTTGTTTAAACCTTTTTAAATTGTTTGTGAAGTGATATTATTGCTTTGAAAGCAATATTTCTGTACCTCTTGATATATGTATACTGTGAAAGTATAAATAACAAACCTTATATAGTTTCATGTATTAATAAATTAAGTTAAAATTAATTAAAATTTATTTTATTTTATTTAACCCACTTCACTCTGTTCTGTTCAAGTATCCTTTCATTGAATATTGTTTTTATTTGTATTTTTATTTATGTATTAATTTCAAGTTTTTTTTTTCATTCATTGCTATGAATGGTATTATATAAAAAATTCCCTACAACCACGACACCAGTTTTTTTTTTATTTTCCCGTTGCCAATAATATAAAATGTATATAACCCAAATTATTAAAATACAGATTAATTTCATTTTATAAAAAAACTTAATAATGCCCAGTAATTAATAAGATACTTACCAATAATTTGACTACTAGCAATAAATAGTAGTTCCCTAAAAAACATAATTTTATAAGTTTACAGGGCCCATTCAAAACAATTTTTAATTAAAAATATATCTATGTTTGCATCTCTGATATAAAATATGAACCTATTTCAATAATGACTATATCAAATGTGAGTACAATATTATAAATTAGCTGATGAGGAAACTAAATAAAAAAATAAATTACCTATTTTAAGTAAACGGGAAAAGTTTAGTAATCTTGGAAAACACACTTGTGTTGGTATTATATTTACTCTTATATGAGTTTGTGTACAATATAGTTATTATGTAATATTATGTATGTACAACAATAAAATATAAAATAATAATTGAATTGTTATTAAAGCCCTTTACGTATAAGGAAACTTAATTAAAACATGTATGCATTTTATTTTATATTTTTTTATTTTTTGTCTACCCCTTCTTGCGTACCAACCAGGAGGCTGTGAATAGCTCGTCATGCTATAAAGGTACATGATGTGATGTAATAAAATTAATATAATAATACGTTTTGGTTTTTATGCTTTTTGCATCCAAACTTTCAGTAAAGTTTCCATTTACTGTAGTTCATTTCTTTGAAATTTTTGAAGTTAAAATTGTTCGATCACAATTTAAACTTCAAAAAAAAATACATATTTCAAGAGTTTCGTTATATAAATATATGTAAAAAAATTATTCGAAACATTAACAATAGGAAAGCAATCTACCAATATTTTAACAATAGTTTTTTTAGTTGGGAATTTAAAACAAAAATTGGTAAGTATCGCTCTTGGAGTACATGTTTTTTAAACTGTTCCGTTTATTTAAAAAAGTATATTCATATAAAAACACCGAATTTCAGCATAGTTTGCAGTGAATAGTATTGAGTTATTGAACTTAGCTGTTATAGCAGAACTAAGCATGTCCGCCGCGCAACCTAATAGCACAGTCTAACAATACTTACGTCATGCAGTCAGGCAACGAATTTATTTGCGTAGAGCAACGTTCGGCGAACTCGCTTCAGTTTGCAGGCTCATTGAGCGTTGCCCGGCTGTATGACATAAGTATGGTTAGACTGTGCTAATAGGCTGTGAATATTGCTCAACAAATTTTTGTAGCTTCTCGGAGATAATCGAACAAATTTAAAATTGTAATGTTTTTCTTAGATGATATTGTGTAAAATATGAAAAAAGAAATAAAAGTAGCCTATTAAAATTTTAGTACAGAACTTAAGTTACCTAATTAATGAGCTTAAAAAATAATGTAGTTGTCACTGAAAATTTTTATTACGGTGACGAGAATGCTTTTTTTGGACAGTAATTTACTGATTTTTTTCTCAGTTTTTTTTATTTTTTTATTGATTTTTTGTAAAAATCAGCCCCATTGAGCCTTTTTTAAATTTAGTCTATTATGCCCTGTATTTTAATCTAAGTTTTAATTTTACTCTAACAAGTCAAATTAGGCGACGAAAATAACGCTTTTCCGCTATGTGCTCGCCTTAATTAAAAAAATCCACATCCGTAATTCAAAATACTCAATAGCGAAAACAAAACTTGAAAAAAATCGTTCATCTCTACAAAAAAACCTATTATGTGTACAAGTTTAGTTAGTACCTTACTTACCTTACGCAAATGTAAGTAGGCGCCTTATTTCAAAAATACAAAGAACAAAGGAAATTGTCATTGCCATGAAACAGTTACGAGAAAAGAACGTCTAAAAATAAGATATTCTTTTGTTTTGCTAGTTAATTGTTATTTATGGAGTCGCTATTTTTTACTTCACAACGACATTTCATGTCACCGTTACGGCTAAAAACCGAATATGAATATTAATAACACGTCGGCTGCCGAATCTTTTATTATGATTTGGCCTTGAATTAAAAACAGACAAAATACACACCATATTCATATTGTTTACCATCTTCAGTTAAATATAACTGTGTTCTTTTATACAACTGTAGCAATAAAGAGATGTATATTCAAGCTATGCTTAGTCACCGATTAATTCTATTTGTAAACTTTAATGAATAATTAATGAATAAATAAATAAATGAATATTTATGTCTTAAAGAGAGAGAGAGAGAGAGAGCGAACTCTGGGTAGATATACTACATTGAAAATTTTTTTTCGATTTTTAAAAGCTAGGTACAGATGGAGACAGGCGATTTACTTTACATAAAATACTACTTTTTGGGACAATGCGGGGTTATGCCGGACTTCCACCGGCTAAAACCTCTTGAAGCGCGGCCGTAGATGGGCAGGTTAGCTGCCATTTACGGCAGATCCAACACGACTGTCCAGCGCGGGGGGGGGGGCTACGCTTCCTGTCATAACCTCGGCGTAAAAGAGGAAAGGTAAAAGCAGAGGTAAAATCTCCGAAACTACTCATCAAAAATCAAAATTCCTTGACCAATATACAGAATGGACCTTTAAAATAGACATAAGTTACTTCTTTAATACCGGTATGTACCGCCGCGGTCGTAAGTTAGTAGGTACATAATATAGAGCGAAATTCAGGTTAAGAGTTTTTCATTTAAAAAGAAAAGAAATTCATCGGTTGAAGAATTTAATTATCAATATTCCTTGGAGATATACGGAACGACAACTGTTTTTTTTGTGTTAAGGTCGATAGACAGGCTGATGATCCACTTGATGGTAGGTAGCTACCGTCTAACACAAGCAACACCATAGGTGTTGCGAGTGCGCTGCAAACCATAGTAGAATTAAGGATAAGGGAAAATGGAGGGTATCCCTTACTTACTCACCGAAACATAACATCAATTTAGCTGTTATTTCAAGGTGTACATCTGAAAGCGGGTACTTACTGCCGTCAGACGGGCTGCTCAAATGACTGCGAAACGACTTTGCAAATCCAGACCAGTGCCAACTTTGAAAAATTCATTCCCACAGTTGAACCAGCCGGGAATCGAACCCGAAACCCTTGAGACAGAGCTTTAAGGCACCTTAACCACTCATCCAACGGGCTCGGCAAAAAGGTCGCATCTAAGTAGTGGCAGGGCACACTGCGTTTCGCAGTAATTTGGGCAGCCCATCTGGCGACAGTAACCACCCCCTTACAGAAGACCACCGTGAAATAACAGCACGTGTGCTGTTGTGTTTCGGTGAGTGAAATAGGCGACGGTAGCCTACCATCAAGTGGACCGTCAGCCTTTTACTTTACTTTTTTTACAAAAAAGTTTTTACTTTTTTCGTAAAGCAATTTTAAGGTTAAACGCAAATGAATAGTTCATTTACATTAAAAAGATTGAGTGCCCCTTGGGTATACCACCACATCATCATTATTTTAGTTAGCTCAAAAGCATCCGCTGTTGAACATAGACAAAGTCCTTAAATAATAATTATTTCTTAATTAGTTAAAGTTCCTAATTAATTAATTACTTAAGTCTTTATTAATAAACGTTTTTTTAGCACCGCCACACTCGACAACTTATATCGACTACTTTGTTTCTCCGTCAGATTACCGTTTTTTACGTGTTTTTCCTTCAGATAAATACGAAACATTGCGAGTGTATTCAAGTGCACTACCTTGTTAGTACAAAGAATAAGGATCATTGTGAGGATAGGGGATAGGACTTCTCTATTATTTCGCAGTGGTTTTCTGTAAGAGGAACGATCAGGTGAGACCGGTTGTTAATTTCTTAATTTTAAAATGATAATGCTTCTACAAGTTCTAACTCGTAAAAGTGTTTAAAATGCTATGACGTAAGACTTTTGTATTCTCGCTTAAATTTGTAATTACATAAATTAAAAAATAATAATTGAAGACGTCATTTAGGTACTCCACCGAGAAAGAAGTAATTTTTTTTTACTTTTCTTTGTAAATATTAAGTAACTTAAGTAAGCACCTGTTTAATAAAAATCTATCAATTGTTTACACAATGAACATTATAGGTTATTTTTATATTTGACGTTACATAATTAATTTGTTATTAGCAAATTATCGAGCTCTTGTTTGTTACATATTATAACATATATGCGGCTGGGTGCATCTCCTATAGTCGAATAGTTAAGGTTGATTCAGAGGTCCCGAATTCGATTAGTTCGATCCCGACTATAAAATATTATAACGTTTTAAGTGTCTTTTGAAAAAAATATTGAAATTAATTTAGTTAGCTGACTTGTCAATTAAGATAACGATATATATCATACTAGTTGGTGCCCGCGAGTTCCTCCGCGTTGTCCGTTGTCAAAATATATTAGAGTAAAAATTAGATTTATACAGTTGGCGCCAGCAGGTGACGGTGCGCGAAGGTGTGGCGCGTCAAGCGAGTCCCGTCGTCGTGTCGCGTTAGTGCGAGACCGTTTGAATTTATTTTCTCGCGGTAGTTTTTAATTTACGATTTTAAACTACGATAACATATTATGCCATCGTAGGCTTTTTTGTAGACCTACAAAAGCGAAACAATCCTACCATACATTGTATTGTTATATCTCAAACTGATTAGGCAGCGTTTTCGATGAAAGCTTCCAAACGGCTTGACATCTTCAAACAATCATCGTCATATTTCAACCAATTTACACACCTTATGTACCTAAACCTTCCTCAGGAATCACTCTGTTGATAGATGAAATCCGTTCAGTAGTGATTGAGATCATCGCGACTTTGTTTTATAATATGCATAAGGATTAATAACCACAGAGAAATGAATCGCCGCTCTAGTAAGAGACGGCATGGTTAACACTTTCCACACTTTCCAGCGTGTCAGAGGGCGTTACGCATTGTTTAGGTTTTGTGTTCCAAGACAATCTCGACTCGCATTTTTTTTTAATCTAAAAATTGCATTTAATACACCAGAATTTTCTGCTATAAACCCGCACACATCCAAACACGCATCACACACATGCAAAAATTCGCATCACACTCAACTACCTACATATTATCTATTTGTTTTACCCTTTTCTACCCTCTAAATCACGACAGACAATTCCAAGTCGTCGCAACGCTCGCAACACGCATTTAAGACTATCCGCTAATCTTGTGTGTAGTGTGTGAAATACCTAAACTCTGTGAAACAAAAACAAAACGGGCTTTCCGGATAAACGCTTTAAACCGAATAGAAAACTCTTCGAATATTGTGGCTTCCTCGCCTGCTCGACTCGCGCTGGTTCGTTACCAGCGCGAGTCGAGCAGGCGAGGAAGCCCTCATATCTACCGGTAAGTCTGTCTTGACTCCTGTCCTTGATACACCACATGGAGAATGCTGAAAGTTTCTAAATCGTATAAAATCCACTATTATTATATTAATGTTATATTTATTATTTTTCTAAATATGTGTTCTCACAACTAATACACTTTTGCTTTCATTGGAGGCACTGTGAAAAGTAGTTACTCCAGTCGTTCGTAGGACCTGCTTACGAAATAGTAAATCGTATTAGTAAACGAAACCTACCCCTGGATTTATCTTTAACCAGCTTTTTCCCTTGACTTTATATATTTTTGTCAATCATTGATTATTTCGTTATACATATTTTTAAAAGGAAAAAAAAAATTTTCATTAATTTGTAAGGAAATATAACACAAAATTACCAAAAAAAAACTTGATCGGTTGAGCGGTTTTAGAGCCCAGAAGGAAACATTCCATCTAAAACATCAATTTTTATATTGAATATTATTGGAAATAAAAAAGTCACAAGCTTCATAGACCATACTGTAACACGGATGCGTCATCAAGTAACAAGCAGTCGCCTTACGTAAATCGACGTCATTACGTCAATCGTTAATTGTGACCTTTACGTAAAATGGTATGAACATGATCGCGTCTAAATTCATTAGACCAAGAATATACAGAAATTTCGTCGTTACATATCAACAGAATGCTCTGGCATCTCTCGAGTTGACTTTAGTTATATAAGAAAGTCATAATAGGTCATAGTGAGAACATTTTCTTTAGTTAAAATCAGAGTAACATGAAACCATAATGAAAAATCACGTTACAGTCGTGCAAATTTAAAGATAATGCGAGGGTAACACTAAAAGTTTTTAAAAACTCAAAAACTAATTAATGTAGGAAGCTGTTTGTATTGTTTTTCGAAGTAGTATCCATTCCTTTGTACATGAAGAACATAAAACTAAACCTTTAATATATTAAATTGGAATTTATTCTTTTTCGTCAATGCCAAAAATATGTACCTGAGTATATTATAAAATATTATATCCTTGTATTATAACCTGTAATTGAAATTTATCAAAATATTTATACGAGTATGTCCTTATACAAATTATTTTTAACCATAGCTCGGTCTCCCTTTAAAAGCATTATCAATTGAGCTAACCATCAGATCGAACAATTGTTCCCTGACCTAAATCCGACGGATGTCGCATTTTTCCTAGTAAAAGGGCCCTTTGTAAAATAACTAAAAAAAGAATTCGGTTTAACTTTGCGCGTATAAATGGCAACAAGCAACGGAACAGAAATTGATGAGAGTATTCACGAGGTCACCATTTTAAAAGTATTTTTAATACAGTTGCTCAAAAAGTGGCGTATTGCAGGGACGTATAGCGTTCGGGATGTGGGCTATTACATACTCGTACTTTTTTTTACCTTTCCCGAACTCATGCGTTCTCTTTCCCAACTATCAAAATAATGTCTATTAAAAAGAAAAACCAACCATGAAGTTTTTACTAAAAAAAATTCGTAGAAGTTTTTATGATTCATGCAAATTTAATACGTATATTTCTAAAAAGAAGCTACTAATTTGTTTCAGTATCAGATTTAATGATTTGATTGAATGAGTTAGGTTAGGTTTCATTTCATTTCATCTCATTAAATTTCATTTTCATTTCATATCAATAAAAAAATTCTACTGAAGACTTGGCTGTATGGGCATAGTTCCCTTTGCCTACCAGAATGGGTGAAGAAGAAAAAAAATCTCTGCTTATATTCTACGGTTGGTGATATTTTCCAGAAAAACTGTACCAATTTCAATGTATATGGGAATCATAACTTTTATAAGAAATAAATGATTAGTTAGTTGAGTTTATTGTGTTTTTATTATTTTATTAAATTGCTTCATTTTTTCGCAACTGTATTAAAAATAGTCGTTCAGTACACGTGCGGAACCGTCATTGCAACTTGTTCCGACTGTCAATCCTCGCCTTCGGCTGCCCCTCGGCTCGGGTGGATATTTGTCCGAACTCTTTGCAATGACAGCCTTTCCGCACTTGTAATGAAATATACTATTTTAATACAGTTGCTCAAAAAGTGGCGTATTGCAGGGACGTATAGCGTTCGGGATGTGGGCTATTACACACTCGTGCTTTTTTTTACCTTTCCCGAACTCGTGCGTTCTCTTTCCCAACTGTCAAAATAATGTCTATTAAAAAGAAAAACCAACCATGAAGTTTTTACTAAAAAAAATCATAGAAGTTTTTATGATTCATGCAAATACGTATATTTCTAAAAAGAAGCTACTAATTTGCTTCAATATCAGATTTAATGATTTTATTGAATGAGTTAGGTTAGGTTTCATTTCATTTCATCTCATTAAATTTCATTTTCATTTCATATCAATAAAAAAATTCTACTGAAGACTTGGCTGTATGGGCATAGTTTCCTTTGCCTACCAGAATGGGTGAAGAAAAAAAAATCGCTGCTTATATTCTACGGTTGGCGCCATTTTCCAGAAATTTTCTTTGCGAGTTTAGTTGTTTGTTTTATTAAATTGCTTCATTTTTTCGCAACTGTATTAAAAATAGTCGTTCAGTACACGTGCGGAACCGTCATTGCAAATTGTTCCGACTGTCAACCCTCACCTTCGGCTGCGCCTCGGCTCGGGTAGACATTTGTCGGAACTCTTTGCAATGACAGCCTTTCCGCACTTGTAATGAAATATACTATTAATTGAGACATAGATTTTTTCTGATGATAATTGTTCTAAATATTTTGTGAAATTACAGCGTGAAATTAATTTTATTTCTTTCTTTTAATGTTTTGTAACGTATTTAAGACAATGGGCGTTTGTAACTGATAACATTTTGTATCTATGTTAAAAAAAATCGGATTGGGATTTCAATTTTGCTGCAAGACAACGTTTAATATTGTCCGTCAATTTCTATCCCTATAATGGAATGTCAGGAATAACCATTGAGGTACGTAGTACATTATATCACCTTTTCTCCCTCATTTGACTTATGGACGAGAGACAATATTAAAGAATACAAATAAACCCGCAGTTATCAGTAATCTAAGCGGGACGAAATGCCCCATGGAGAGGAAGTATCTGCCGTAAATAATAAAGACCTCATAATAATGTTTTTTATATCATTATAGACATGCTGACTGTTCACTTGATGGTAAGTGGCTACCATCGCCTACATCATAAGCAAGGTCACCGGTGCTGCAAGTGCGCTGCCGATCATAGTAAGATTAAGGATAGGAGTTAGTAAGGGATGGAAATGGGAATTTAAAGGACCCTGTGTTTTATTTTTAAATTAAAGTGAAACTTGACGTGCAACATGTGAATGCAACATGACGCATTAAAATAAATGTTCCATTAAGTAAACTCTACATTTTTTTAATTACTAATTTTAAAAATAAGCAGGTATTTAAAAAGAGTAACTATATTTACTAACTGACCCGACAGACATCTGTCGTTTTTGCTTGATGTGTTGGAGATCAATTTTTGATTGAAATGTGTGAATTGTCAGCTAGGAACTTTGAATGAGGAAAGAAAAAATATATTGAATTTCGTAATAACACTGCTCCATGAATTTTGTGTTCGTAACAAAGTAAGTTTCTAATACATCCATGCATTGCTGGTCTCGTCTCGTCGGGTGGATTTACTTACACTTTTTTGTCAGGTTCGTGCCGATGCAGGTGTTTTTGCAAGCTGTTTCATATAAAAAAATTAAACCTGCACATGCGTTTTTGAATCACAATAAGCCACTCAGTATATTTTGCAATGGTAGGTAATAGTTTAGGAATGATTTTAATTTTTTTTTTTCAGAATCGCCTTGTTATTCATATAAAATTCAATTTTTATTCATATCTCTTATTCATTCTTAACTATGCCCAACTAATAGGGCAGCGTAGGCAGAATCCATCTTCTAGTCGGGCTTACGACCTTCGACCGGTCCTAATGGAAAATTATTGGGGAGAACTTTGTCTAGCAAGGAATAGGCTATAGTGATGACCATGATGAATTATTGCAATCCTCTGCATAGGAATGCATAGGTATATTTTAAAAAATCTCAATTACCAATTAAAAAACCATAAAAATACTTGATCCATTTGTTCAAAAAATCTATTAAAATTTTCAAAATGGGGATATTCATTTATCAAAAAGCGGCGCTTATTTCGAATTAAAGAGATCATTTATCTGCCACCACAATCGGTCACTAATTTGTGATTCTTCACACACACCCAACCGAAATAGTGCGAAACCCGAGATAAAAAAGTGTATAACATGATTTATTAGCTCGTTTAAAAAGTATCCAAATTCTTCACTTTTTTAACAAGACATTACTAGACATAAACGATACCGTTGAGAATGTAAATATTATACAAGAATTAAATGCGTAAGTAAAAATGCATGAAAACTTTAAAAAAATCCGAAAAACAATACTAATCGGCCAAATTTCAATCAACTAGGTAAGTGTTTATAAAATATCTTATCTTTTAGTTGTATATACCTATGATATACCTATGATATAAATAGATATACCAATTTCCACGCGGTTTCATTAATATTTAATTTTGACAAATTAAAAAGTATATTTTTAAACGCAATTTCTTTTTTAATAATTTTGACAGTATATATTACAAAAGAGATTAATATCACAGTACAGATATAACTTTCTTAAACATTTTCAAAAAAAACTAGAGTGGTCGAGATTATGTTTTATCCGCCGATTAGAGTCTCACTAATGCGCAATACACACTGAAGCAATACTGAGAGCGTTCCGGACCCCGTTTCCAATACAAGTCTGGGCTATGTCTGGAAATTGGCCTGTAATTAGGACATTGAAAAAGATTCCATGAGCCCAATCTTCACAATTATCAGCGAAGATAGAGTATGTCGTAGTCGTATCGTAGCACATAGCTACATAAAATACAAATCCTAGGACCAAGCTAATACAAAAACAAGTTGGTAAATATTTTCATCGCTATTATGATTATTACATTTTACTTACATCCCGCTTATCGATGTACCGTTAATACAAATCGACAAGTACTATTTATACAAACAACTTTAAGTAAATTATTTTGAATGTGATGTTCAAAAACATTGGCATACACCAAGACACATAGTATAGCAAGGTGCGTTTATTGAAAAACAAAATTCACGTATTTTTGCATTTGGCCATTGTCAATGAGGCTAGATTTTAGCTGGGCTAATCTAGAAAAAAAGTAAATTTTTTTGTATATTATATTTAGCTTGTGTATTCGTAGCCCATAACGGGGGTTCTCCTTTTTGTAATGTACGAGTTGCCACACAGAAACCCGCGCGGTAGTGAGGCGGGCGCGGCGCGGTGCGTTTTCACCGCTATCACAAACAGACGTTATATAACCTTTGTTTTATATTTACATGTTTTTAGTATATATTTACTTTCTTTAAATCAAAAAACAACTAAACAGCTTCCGAATTCTGAATTGTTGGGATGCACGAAAATAGTTTTATTGTTCATAGTGTGCCGAAACTGTTCTTTTTTTTTTTCTTTTTCATATATTAAGAGCCATATGTTTCAAAATATCTTTGATTAAATCGTGCCCGTATCCTCCTATTCTTGTAAATGCAGACCCATCGAACCTTTATGGTTGAACATAAAAAGTAAATTTCAAGTAAATTCCCGTATGTAGGCGGCGCAAGGGCGGCACGCTTCGGGACCTCAAAACGTGATTTTTTTTACCGCAAAATATTCGCATTTACGAGTTTTTATTTCTGTTTGACCATACTATGGACAGCTGTTCTTTGACCACTGGTTTTGTATTTTTTTAAGCAACAAAATGTTACTGGATACTTTAATTAGAAAAATAATTTTTTTATGTATTTTCCTTACAATATGTAGTTATTAAAATAACAGATAGGAACCTCAGTAAGGCTTATCTATATCTATATTATAAAGTTGCTGCCCACTTCCGCTAAACCACTCAACTGATTTTGATATGATTTTCACTAATAGAAAGAGCGATAAACGAAGCAGGTTTATCTATAAAATTTGCAAAAAAAAAAAGATTTGGGTCACTAAAGATTTTTCTTTTTTCTTTCTTTTTAAGGGATACTTACTTGAGAAAGTACATCCTTTTAGGATTGCAATCTAGTGACTAGATTGTAGTCTAATTCAATACAACCTTTTCTTTTATCGTTTTAAGGACGGCAAAGAACCTTGCAAAAAAACCTATAGCGTTACTTGTGTTAATAGGTAACAGCATCAAAGGCACCGTCTGCCTGCCTACTACCATTTAACCTTAAAAAAATATTCCATCTGGCAAATTCTTCCTAAAGGCAGAAACTTCATTACTGTATGTATAAAATATATCTTCTAACAGTACCTATATGTACATCCGGTACTTTAAAACTTTAGGGTCAGTCGCTCAGACACGTGCAGATATTAAGGGGCTTGTCCTCACATAACAACACTTTTTAAAGGACTCATACTGCAGCAGACAGAAGCACGAATGATAAAATTTTATCGGGTTGACTCTTTATGCGGACGCTACCGTAACAAAATGGAATAATAGCCTCTCTTTGTGTGTTCTGCCGCCTGAACAATTGAGAATATTTTTGTGAATTTTAGTAGTTTATGGCTACTCCAAATTTTACCGGTATCCCGAGTATGAGGTGCACGTCCGTTAGGTATCAGCCGTTACTTGGCTAAGGAGTCACTGCGCGGAATACAACCTCAAAGAACCTAATCAAACGGGGGCCATTTCTGTCCCGGGTACTTTGTAATATACTATAATTAAATATATAACCAATAAACAGTTGGAAACTCGGATGGGCAGCGTTCGGGAAGCTCCGAGACATCTTCTCGTCCATAATTCCTCAGTGCCTTAAAACAAAAGTTTTCGACCAATGTGTGTTGCCGGTAATGATATATGGCGCTGAAACGTGGCCTCTAACTATGAACCTCGTAAGAAAGCTCAACGTCGCTCAACTAGCTATGGATAGACATTGCGAAATCGTAAGGAGATTAGTTACCGACATAACCCAGCGTATTAGTAAGTTGAAATGGTAATGGGCAGGACAATAGTACGGAGAGTCGACGGCCTCTGGCCCGGAAGGTTCTCGAGTGGAATGGAGTGTAGGACGTCCACCCACAAAATGGACCGATGATCTGAAAAGGGCCGCGGGACGATAATGGACGTCCTACGGCTGAGATGATGATGATGAAACTGTTGAAACAATGAATATACCCTTCTGCTTCTGCCTGACAACCAGTCTACAATGCTTTACTCCTTTCGACGGAATCTTCTTATCGCTTCTCATGCAATCTTTAAAGAGATTCGCCTGCCCCAGGTAGTTCCCAGGTGGTTCGATCTACCGACGATGCATACTATAATAGTTGCTTAGGTTAGTAAGCACATAATTTAGTATATTTTTATTTAAAAAGACTGAGCCTCTCCACAGTCCAATGTGGCTTTTCAAGTCCTCGGGCCAACCAGTTCGAAAAAAAGCGCTATATGGGAAGAAATTCACAAATCGGAAGCGCGAACTGTCTCAAAGATAAATATAACGCTTTTCCGCTAAATCCTCGCCTTAAGATCCTGCAGTTTGTGCAAATAAAAATTTATTATTAAAAATAGATACAAAAACTATAGACAAGTGTTTGATGTAATATCACGTTTAGACTGCACGAACTTAAAAAATGTCAAAATCCACATAATCCCCAAAACAAGCGAGGACGAGGGATGTTATTAGAACAAAAATCGATTTACCGCCTTCTAGGAAGCGAAAACGAGACACTTGCTTAATCTGCCATCACGTCATATGCCACGTTATTATTTAACGACACGTGTTGTGCGTTATTCTTTATAGTTTTTTTATTCGTATCCACTACCAGTGTTACTCGAATTTAAACTAGAAATTAATAAATGTAAAATTGTTAAATTATTCAAAGGTTAGAAGCAAAGTCTGAACGTACTTCATGCTCATGAAATACTGATAAAAGCACATACTAGACTCAAAAAAACGATTGGCCACAATCTGATATAGGGCAGCCTGTCTGAACGGCAACCAGCGTTTTGCAAAACACCATAGTGACCATATAGTGACATAATTTCAGATGTATATGTTTCGGTTAGTGAGTAAGGGATGCCAGAAACCATTCTATCCTCACCTTGTCCCATTTCTGTAAATTTCTCAAGGTTGGCAGCGAACTTACATCCTTCCTAAGTGTTGCCACATATTAACACAAAAATATATAGATCCCAATAAAAATCCGGAAAAACTCATATAAAGTAAGAGATTTCTTGATGGCCATAGATTACAAAACCACAAAACGTTTATATCTATTACCTATGTATCATTAAAAAAGAACTTAAATATTCTTTGTCTATGTCAATCAAATAATAGTAAGGGTAAAATAGTAATAACATCAAAAAATTCATATTCGATTCATCGTAGTAAGGGACTTTTATAATGCTTTCATGAACGTATCTTCGTTGCAATCGACACTTTTTCAAACCACATTAAGGATTAAAATAATTCAATCTATGTCTCGCGACAAAACACGTTTTTTTTTTCTTTTTTCAACGAACGTAAACAATATCTTAATGTCATCGTAGGCTATATTGTGGACTTATCCTCGAAAACATTGTAAAGTCAGTAGAACCTAGATGATTTTGCACAGACCAACCTGTTACAGTTTTAATTAAAACGATCCACTTGAATGAGTTTAAAAGAAATGACGATTAAAATATGTTTTTTAACATATTTTAAAATAATATGTAATAATTTTAACAATAAAAATTATATAAAATTTCTTATAGTCCTTTTTTTCGTTGAACAAATTGATTACAATCCTTTTATGAGGAATGATTCAGATTTAATTTACAAATCACGTAAATCATCTTCATATCTTTGTTTTTTATTTATTTATTTATTCATTATTCATTCATTAAAGTTTACAGACATAATTATTCGGTGACCTTTACACTAAGTATAGCTTGAATCCTAAAAGCCAAAATTTAACCATAGAAAGAGATGCAATTTAAAAATTAAACAATAATATCAATAAAAAGAAAAAGAGATTTGTGTGTGTGTGTATGTGCGTGTGTGTGGGCGCGCTAGCAAAATCCTGCCTCAGATAGTAAGTTAGTGTTGTGACTTATTGGATGCCTTTCAGTAAAAGTTCAATATCGTCACAATGAAGTCCGAGAAGTCAATTTCGAACAATAAGTTTGATGCTCTTGGTATTTTTGTCTTTTATGTCACAATGCTGGTTTGTTTTGTTGTGTGTATATATATATATATATATATATATATATATATATTACTAGCGGCCCGCCCCGGCTTCGCCCGGCGTGCAATTTTTATATACCCTAAAACATTCCCCGTTTATCCCTCTTTCCATTAGTGAAAACCGAATTAAAATCGGTCTACCCGTTCACGCGTGATGCCGTGACCAAGGGAAATAGGGATTCATTTTTATATATATAGAAGATATATAGATAGATGTGGGAATTTAGCAGAACCCTACCAAAAGAAGTATTAATACCTATGTGGTAGTGGAATTTTAGAATGTCCGCCATTGGCGGATACAGGGGGAGGCCATGGGGGCCATGGCCCCCCCCAAAAGACCCAGGAATTCCATATTTTTAACTTAACTTTTCAATTCAATTCAAGTACAATTCAATTCATATACGAACTGAATATAGAATAATATAATTCATATCAATCAAAGTTATCGAAAGTTTCATAATTCATGTCAGACATTTGAGACAGTTCAAATACGCGATTACGCGGGTTAAAAGTATTTGCAATACAACCATAATGCATCTCAACTAGTAAAAAAAATACACAAAAAAATTACTTGTGATATTAACCCTAACTCCGAACTTTGTCAGAATGGCCCCCCCTCAAAATGAAATCCTGGATCCGCCCCTGATGTCCGCTGCTTTAAATATCGCATGTATTGAGTTGAGCGGATAATACGTTCATGTGCACTCATCACCGCTTTGTGGATGTATAATCCTCGATTGTTTATATCCATTAATTAATTAATTAAATTTGAAATAAAAAACATTTACTTAATCCATTCTATCGAAAATTTATAAGAAGCACATGGATAGATGTTTTTTATTATTATTTGCCTTATATAATATTAGCTGTTGCACGCGACATCGTCGCGTCTCTTTATAAAATATTATTCCTGGAAAACGGCATTGGTATGGAGGGGGTAGAGATGGGGGAGGATGAGTAGCCTATGTTACTCGCTGATAATGTAGCTTTCTATAGGTGAAAGAATTTTTAAAATCGGACCAGTAGTCTTTTAATTTATTCATTACAAACTTACATACATAGGTACATACGAGTCTTTTCACCTTATAATATTAGTATAGACTAGTATAGATATAGAAGTATCGATATAGATAAATTGGCTGTACGTAGATATGTTCTTACGTCTGTCTGTACCTAGGTATGTTCTTTAAGGGCGCATTTATGTGACACGAAATAAACCTATGTTCCAAATTTCAGCTTTATTATGAAAGGAAAGCACATTGCAAAACACATAGAGTCTATGTCAAAACACATTTTGTCTATGACATAGACAAAAATACGATTTTTCTTAAAACATTCATCAATGCAATGCATAAAATTTTTTGAATTTTCAAATAGTGGGAATATGTGGAAAAGTATAAATAAGAGGAAAAAAATCCACTTAGCCCTACCAGTGGGGATACCTTAATAGAGATAGGTGGAACGGGCGAATTATTTCGTCACGAGCGACGATGTAAAGTTGACTTATCAAGTATTTGAACGACAGAGCGCACCGAATATGACGCTGACACCACGCGGCGGCTGCAAGAAATAAATCCGTTCACTGCCTAAAGCACGTAACTCATTTTGATGTGGTTTTCACTAATGGAAAGAGCGTTAAACGAGGAAGGTTTTATATATAGCTTTCAGGAAAAATTGCACCCGTGCGAAGTCGGGAGCGAGTTGCTAGTATAGTGATATTTTATTATTTTATAGAAAAACTTCTTTAAAAATATTTGCAACATTAACAGGATTTTTTTTTAAAGTATAACCACAGGTATAACTATCAAAGCTGAATTGAATCCAAAAAATGTAAAGGTCGTTAGAAAGGCTGATGGTCCACTTATTGGTAAGTGGCTTCCGTAGTCTATAAAACATTCAATGCCACAGATGCTGCAAGTGTGCTGCCGACCTTAGTAGGATTTAGGATAAGGAGTTAGGAGGTGAAAAGGACTCTAGCATTCCCTTATTCACTCAGCGAAACAAAACGGCACAGTGGTGTTCTGTACAGGGTGGTTACTGCCGCCAAAAGCGATGCCCAGACTACAAAATCCAACTTGAAAATGAATTTTTCAAAATTTGATTTTGCAACTGCGAGGAATCGAACCCTTCAGATAGAGCGCTAAGTTGGCGCTAAGGCATTTTTAACCGCTGGCTTTCTTAACCGTCCCACAAATAAATGTCACATTTGAACCATTGGATTCGTCAAAGATGTATTATTTACTAGCTGAACTCGACCACGCTTCGCTGCGGCCCATACGGAGGCGGCATGCGCATAGGGCGCGCGGTACTGGACACTGCTTATACATATATAATACTATTTATCGTAGCATGATGTTATATAGCCTCGATAAATGGACTATTCAAAACAAAAAGAATTTTTCAATTCGAACCAATAGTTCCTGAGATTAGCGCGTTCAAACAAACAAACAAACTCTTCAGCTTTGTAATATTAGTATAGATTATGTATGTACAAGGACATTTTTTTAAATAAAATTTCGTATTTCCAATTAGGTGGAGCAAAAATTTTTGAGCATCATAAAGGATTGAGAGTTCGAACAGATCGATCCATTATTTTTCTATGATACAGATTATCGAACAAAGAAATGCACTGAGTTATTTTTAACAAAAGGTTTTTTTGCGCGCCAGAAACTCTCGTGAAAGGTATTTTTTCGATACATTATACGAATGTAACATTTGAAATGTAAAAATGGAATGCATGTGGCTGCAAAGGGACAGTGCAGGTACGAGTTTTTGCATTTCCTCCCACATTTTTTTTTACAATAAAAACTTTCTTTTAAATAAATAATCCCGACATCGTTTGACAGGGATTCATCTAAAATAATAATTGTCGAATGTGACCGGTTTGGAATAGTTTTTTGCGTGTATTACCTATTCGAAAGGATTTCTTTAATGAAAAAAAAAATAACCGAGCGAATTTTCGAATCCACTCCCACAGCGCGTGAAAGTTTCAACAATGAATTGTTAAAGCCGTTATTTAATGTATAATGGCTGTTATGTATATTGTATATTCAGTCGCCCATTTTCTGTATATATGTATATAGATTATATTTTTATATTTTAAAGATCTGCATGAGTTTGGAGTTTAAATTTAACAGTCATACTAGTTTTTTATAAACTATAATATATAAATAAACTATATATTTTAATGCACAAATTGTGTAGTGTTTTGCAGTCATTAATTGGGGAGTCCGTCTGGTGAAATTTTCCACCCCTTACAAAAGACTACCACGATGTAAGTTTGCCACAACGACTACTACAACTTTACTGATGTTTATCCTACTAAAGACGGCAGCACACGTTCAACACCATCCACCGTTGCTTGAGTTAATAGGTAACGGTAGCCACCATAATCTAATAGACAGTCTAATGGACCTTTACTTTAAAAAAAACTACGGAAGTACTTAATAAAAATATTTATTACTTAAGTCATCCTCCATTATCACTACAAAACTTAGGTCTGCAGATTATGTAAATAATGCACAGGATACCACTATAATTATATATAGGTATTTCGCTTTGAAGGTAATATATGTACTTATATTTATAAGTACATAATATAGATATTACAAATTCCTTCAATAACAATAAAACATTATGAAATCCATTTGCTATGTAAAATAAATAAATGGTCATTAATATGTTAGCAGTGACTAAGGCCTCGTTTACACAGTGTGAGTTGTTGAGTAGACAGCAGACAACTGCTCAAGCTGCCTAATCTCTTGCGAATTGTGCCCTGGCGTAGTATGACAGTATCCCAATACTACGTCAATACACAACTGCAAAATCAGTTTCTCAAAATCAATTGTCGAATCGATACAAAAAAAATTTTTGTAAAATCTATGATCTCAATATTAAACTTTGAATTGGAGAAAGCTTTTAAAAAACTTCAAAATAAAAATTTAAAAAAAGAATGATTTGTTTTAGAGATTGGATGGTTTTCTAAGGGTTTCATATTTAGAAAATCGTGAATTTAATATAATTCGATGTGAGCAGGCAAATAAAAACAAAAAAATGTGAAGTTACTATTCGAATTACAAGCGCGCGTTTGATAAGTTCGCACAGTGCGAGTCGCTGCACTCGTAAGCCAACTTGCACCCTAGCTCGCACTATGTAAACAAAGCATAAATCAGAATCACCAGCTTTAATTATTGGATTAATTTATTGGAAGACCTTGCTGGACATAGGTCTCCTTGGTGAACATCCTAGAGCTCAGATTACAATAATGACGAATTAAAAACATATGTTCTAAGAAACATATAATGAGCCCATTGTTCATTAATTAATATATTTAATCTAGACTAATATTATATTTTGACAAACTACATATTGCATGCGTGTGTTGCGAAAACTATTGATTATACATAAAATAATATATACTAAAATGTTCATAGTAGGTACTCATTGTACACTAGGACTGGCTATGCTGAGCCAGACACCTTTATGTTGCCATGGCGCACACTCAATGGGTTTAAACTATCTGGGAATTTGTTAACAGTTATACCTATTATTATTTTTTCTTTCTCTTTGTATGTGTGTCATGTTTATGCAAATAAATGTTCAGTCTATCTATCTGTCTCTTATTCACAAAAAAGTTTGCGAGGCTATTGTCTAACTATTATAGTTAAGTCACAATTTATTGTTCAAATTAGTCAATCAAAACAACGGTAGAATCGAAAAATGATTTTATATTCGTATCATGATATCCAACTAAATAGTTTCGTGAACAATGTTGTTTATGTACCCGTAAATTCCTCTTTAAATAATTCTAACCTTTCGTTTAGAAGTTACGACGGAAATAAAAATAAAAAAAGTAAAAATGTCGCGGTGTGAGCGAACGGCCTTACACGTTTTATTTTTGGTTACTTTATAATATTAGTTATCATTATACATTCATGTCTTAAGTTGAAGATAAATTAAAGATCAAATTATCTTAAAAATATCTTAAAAATATAATTAATTTTTAATCAGGGTTAAAATGAAATGCCTTTATTCTTTTGCTCTCCTTATACATTTTTCGTTGTTGGTTCGCAGTGGGTTCGCAAACGAAATAAAGATGAGGGCGCGCGTACGAAGGGAGAATGCGGCCATAAATTTGGCCAGACTCATTTGAATTTCCAATCAGTACATTTATTATAGTTCTTTCCGGGGGGAACAGAGTGGGAGCTGTATATAAAACATTTCTATGTGTTGTTATTAAGGGTGACATACTACTATATGTGTGTTGAAGAAGCATTATTAGAAGTCTATACATATAGATCTATGTATATCTGTTTTGTATATCTATATGTATAAAATCGTTAACGAGCCGTGTCTCTACATTAATTTTTTTTTTTTTAAAAACAATTATGTTACCGAGGTTAAAAAATAGTTTTTAGAATTTTTGTCTGTTTCTCTGTTTGTCTGTGCGTTTGTGCACGCTAATCTAAAAAACGGCAGAACCGATTTGAAAGCGGTTTTCACTGATGTATTGTAGCAAGCTTCCCGTAACATTTAGTGTTTATTTCATTCCAATCGGTCTACAAATAAAAAAGTTACGCGCTATACCGAATACCACACATACGAATTTGTGGGCTCAGCTAGTAACGAATAATTGTAAGAAATGTAGGTACGTTTACCACACACACAATCCAGCCAACAACATTCATAACTAAACTATGAGTCCAGGAAAATTTAATAACAAATCAAAGAGTCCCTCAGGGGCATTTTTGGTATAAGCTTCTAGAAGATATGTAATATCGATGGATGGGTGAAAGAAATTTTTGATTGCACCGTGTAAAAGGGGTAAAAAAAATGAGTGCTCTGTTAATTTTTATTTTAGCAAAAATGTTCACATGTTTAAACATTTTTATGTAAAACAAATACTCTACAATATTTGTCTGAAACTTTTTTTCTAACTCTTACCATTTTTTTAAGCTATTTTTTTACTATAGGAATCGAAAGTTACATTCACCAATCGATATTTAATATCTTCTAGAAACTTATATTAAAAACGCCCCTGAGTGGCTAAAATTTTGATTTTTTAGTAAAATTTCCTGGACTGTATATGGCGCTTGTAACGCTCCAGTTCTCAGTAAAACTGTTTTTGTAAAAACAATTATTAATTTGTAGATATACCAATTTTACTTTGTTAAGACATTATTGATGATTCCAAAATTAGCAATTTTAAATAAAAATTTTGGAAAGAAATATATAAAAAATGAAGAAACATATCATAACCTTTTTTTATGTTAAGGGCGACAGACAGACTTCGGTCACTTGATGGTAGGTGGCCAGAAGTATTGCAAGTGGGCTGAATAAGAGATTGAGAAGGGATAGAGAAATGGGTTCTGGCAACCCTTACTCACTCACCGAAACACAACATGCTGTTATTTCACGGTGGTCTTATGTAGGGGGGTGGTTACTGCCGCTAGACGGGCTGCTCAAATGACTGCGAAACGCCGCCTTATTAGTTAACTATACTACAGTGTCTTTCTAGATCCAGATCAGAGCCAATTTTGAGAAGTTCTTTTAAGAAGTTGACCCTGCCTGGAATCGAACCCGGGACCCCTGAGACAGAGCGTTAAAGGAAGCACTCCTTATCCACTCATCCAATGGACTCGTCAAAACAAATTGTTTTTAGTACCTAGTAATATTTATGCATAATTTCATTAATTTTCCGTGGATAGCCGTGGCGGGGCGCGGATGTCGTGTCATAACGTTCCGGCGACTCCGTCCATCTACGGCCGCGCTACAAAGTCCATGGGTTTTACCCGGTAAGGAGTACGGCATAACCCCGCAGCGTCTCCTTCGCTGCCGGATATCCATGAGGATTTCCCAAAATAAAAAAAGTGTGCTGGCTACCGTCGTCTATTAACAAAATCAACACCAGAGGTTTAAAGTGTGCTTCTGACCTTCGAAGGATTAAGGATAAAGGATTAGTAAGGGATATGGAAATGGACTCTCTTGTTGTAATGGCCTCAATTCCTTTTTTTGCCTAAGTAATTCTGTTTATTTTATTTTATTTTTCTATTCTTTTTTTAAATAAATTTCTTTCTTTCTTTCTTTCTTTCTAATTGCAAAGTTAACCGAGGAAGTGTAGATTAGCTCTAATAAAGATTGTACAATTTAGCAGAATGCTGTTGCAATCGTTACAACTAAAGCTTCCGACCGTTATTACAACCAAATATGAGGAGCAGGTAAACGTCTTTGGAACAATTTCAGAATCAGTTTTGTATGTACGCTCCTATTTCGTCTCCTGTCAACGGATCCCAGAAAATACTTTCTCTCAGCACATTGCAAATACCGGTATACTGTATTTGAAATGATAAAAGAGACAGGACAATAAATAAATAAAACTCTTTATTCTGTTTTTTTAACCAACTAGTAGTTCACAAAGAAATGAAATATGACTATGTATAAGAAACAAATTCACAAAATTCATAGTTATTTCTACATTTTGCTAGTAACCGGGTATACAAATTACACAGTTAGGGTACACAGTGAACGCACGAGCCGGTAGCATTGTCGCTGCCTATATTATGCCAATAGGCAAAGCGGCGTAGAATTCGAGTACTTTTTCCTATTATAACTGAGATGCAGCTTGTCTGGCGGTAGAAACCTACGCCTTACATAAGACCACCGTGAAATAACAGCATGTGTGCTATTAGGTTTTTATGAATGAGTAAGAAATGCCAGAGCCCATTTCCCTATCCCTTGCAGTTTCTATTCCAAGCAACGCACTTGCAGCACTTGTGGCATTGCTTGTATTATGGGAGTTTGTTAACGGTAGTCACCTACCATGAAGTGGACCTTCAGCCTGTCTGTCGATAAAAAAAGCATCTTTTAAAGAAAGAATACCTTGCTTGCTATTTATTTTTTAACAGCTCATGGAAAAATATTTTCCAGAAAATATAAAACTGTGGAATAGTTTCACAGTTGACATTCGCCGAGCAAGAGGAGAAATCCTGCACATCCTCTTGGTCATAAAACCTAAGCTACAGGATTAACTAAAAGCATGAACAAAGTTCAAAGAGGAGAAGTTAAAATGGACGAATCATAAAAACTGTTGGTTAAGTTGACATAAGTTAATATTCAAAATATTTATTAAAATAATTCACACATACAAACCTACTGTCACTATGCTTAGTTATAATTATAGACGCATGCCTGCATGCATTAAAAAACGCGCAGATATGGTACATGTCACGTCTTTTGTTGTATAGTAGCCGGCAAACTTCTTGTACAAACGACCTTGAATGAGAAACGAAAAATAGGTCTCTTTGTCTCTCGTGATCTCTTTTCTCTCTATACCACCAACTAAAAAGTTATTAGCTCAATCAATAAAAACCCAGTAATAAAAAAATAGCGTTTTTCAATGAAACAATCAATATTTTTGTTTCCCCCACCACCTCACGCGATGGCCAAGAAGTTTGCCGGGTACTATACGCTTGATTTAATGTTGATTTCTACACTTACTATTATTCTCCGATGACTGGGGTATAAGTATATTTTTTAATTTAGTTTAACGCAGAAATCATTTTAAAAAATAAAACCTCCTAGAACACCTTGCACTAGGTCATTACGTCAACAATAATAAAGATTCTTTTAATATAAGAAAATAAGTCAGTTATTGACAGTATACTTATCTATTAGATATCATTCAGATGGTTAGGCATTGGATGTTTATGAGTTGTAAGATTAATTATTGTTATTTTAATTATATATTTATAGTATAATGTTTTATTGACTTGAAGTAAATGGCAAGACAAACCAATAATGGTTAACAGACATTGTAAACATCGTGTATTAAGTTATGTATCAAATAATAAATAAATAAATATACTACTTGTGTATATTTATGTGTAATAAATATGGAGGGATCGATTGCCCAAATCTGCTGAGCAGGGTACGATTGGCGGTACCAAAGCGTAAATCTAGGTCGCATATTAAGAACAGGCTAACGTTCAGGCCTAGAATCGCCCAAAGTAACCTGGGCGGAGCCGCTCCCTATTGCGCAGAATAGTCGTCACCTACAATAATTTAATTAGTTAGGGGATATCTTTCAGTATTCCTCCAGATGTTTTAAAAGTTAAAAAATTTCTATTGTCGCGTACTGCATAAGGGTTTGTTGTTTTTTGAGTTTTTGTTTATTATGTTTGTATTATTATTCTTTTATTATTTGCTTATTTTTGTTATCGTCTTAATGCATGCCAAGTTAGCCTATAAGCGGAGTATATGATATTATAAATGAATTTTTAAATGTGTTTACGTATTAAGGATGGTTGTATGCTGCGTTGGCTTCCTAATAAAATAAAATAAAAAAGTAATATTAGCAAAACATTAAGTGCAGTGTCTGTGTCTGTTCAATAAAATAACTATATAATATCATAGTTTCATAATGTAATTGTTGATTAAAAAGTTCTAAGCGATTTAGCTCACTATTATCTGCACATTATAGTAGTAATTAGAATTTGTATAGGCCGGAAGGTTCTCGAGTGGAGGCCGCAGACCGGCAAGCGCAGCGCACGACGTCTATCCAAGACCTGATAAGAGCCGCGAATGGATCCAGGCTGCTTCTGATCCGAAAATTAGGAGGAAGGCTTTTGTCCAGCAATGGACGTCCTATGGCTGAGATGATGATGCACCACCACGCATCAATTCCATGCCTTAGTCTTTACACCACAGAGGAGAAGCCTCTGAAAGACCGTATTCAGAAACTCTAATGTGACTTCCGTCATCACCAGACGCCTTGTTGTTCTTCAGCTGTTTCAGAGTCATCGCTATCTCGTACAGAAGAAGTTCGGTACTATGTCAGTACATCTCCTGTACGAGATAGCGGGTCATACTTCGGGGCTGAGTTAAATACTTTAAAAGTTAAATACGCTAGTAGTATTGAGCATAAATCGAATAAGTATACTTTAAGAACTTGAGTATATTTTTTGTAGCTTTTGAAAATATAACACGATCAGAATGTGCATTTTTTTCTTACTTACGATACAAAAGCCCCTTATGGGCAGTCTCTCGATTTGACTGCCGAATAATTATTCACATCAATTTGCCCAGGAGCACCGAAACGGGACAAGCTATTGAAATTTTTTAATGAACAATTTTAATTTTTTGCTGGGTCTACTTTCTTAGTTCTTTTTTAGCTTTTTTTAGTTTAAAAACTTTAGAAGTAAAATTATTTATTGGTATTTGTTAGTAGTTAAATATTTAACTTAAAAAGTTTCTTGGTTAAGTGTAACTGAATAATAACAATTATTATTATTTATTTATTTGCTGAATACAATAGGTGACACATATAATTTTATTTAATATTCTACCTGTGTACAGGAGTAAAATCTCAAATATCTCTGTATATGTACTATGTTCAAGAAATCATGTCAGATATACAATTTACAATTCAAAATATATATAAATTGTAACATATATTTACAATTTAATTATTCTCTAACATTGTAAAAACATTATCGTTACAACCAGTTAACGGTTAACACAGCTTAGATTTAATAGGACAGTCCTATCAATTAACTTCTAATTTACGTAACGTTGTGAAGGCAAAATATACCTACATAGTGCCTACATCTACATACATATATTTTACTATCTCACATCGTGTGGTAGTACCTACATTGCTGTAATATTAGCAATAATTTTAGCATAATTTTAGCATATTTATATATATTATATCTACGTCTGTATAAACTTTTATGGTCTCGCGGTTGATAAGGAAATTTAGATATTGTAATCTTTACTGCCTCAGTAGAACATCTTATCAATTTTTACAGAGATCTGAGTGTAATCGATCATGCCTAAGTCCCTTAAAATACTCGTACATGGCATGGCAACGGAACTATTTTCAACTGTCCAAAAAGAAGCTTGTACGAATCTCGGGGACCTCAATCGGCACATAGCACGAATGTTATTTTATGTTAGCACATAATCACGTATGTTGCTTTTTTACTCAATAAATAAACAATTCAATTATTTATTGCAATAATACATATGTAAAAGTAAAAAAAAACAACAGATTAAAACAATTATATACATATATTTGACCAGATGTTGGGTGTTCGTCTGTATTGTCCTGACATTTTATTTGATGTCCAGACTCCCAAAAAAAAATACAAAATGTCCAGACAAACATAGTAAGGTTTTTGACAAAACAGAAATTTAAAATTACCGCGCGGTTTCAAAATCGCTTCCTGTAAGCCACGCTTACTGTGAAAGGGTGTTTAGTCTGTTGAATAACTTGTACCAAAAAGAGAAATCGTATTCTATGGTCATAGGTTTAATACTTCTGAGTACTTCTTAACTACTATTTTCTGAGTACTTCTCAAAGGTGAAAATTGGTGGATTAAGTGAAATCGAATGTCAAATTCGTGGGAAATGTAAAAAATAAGTGTACCTATCTTAGTTCTCACCATATCTCAATATACATAATATGTACGTTCATAGTTCAGTTAGTTTTTTTTTTTTTTTTTTTTCATTATTTTAATTTTAATATAATGTAACATTTTGATTTCTAATGTTTATTTCCCTGTACCAAAAGTCCAGATATTTCAGTCTTCTTATCTGGCATCCTAGTCCTACTTTGTACTAACTGTTGTATATGAATTAAGATCCTGTTTATATATTTATTTATTACAATTCTTCCTTTAAGTTATTATATATAATTAATGTAATTATGCATTACTGTAATTAGTTATTACATTAATATGTATACTTGCTTTGAGCTTTAAGATCCGATCATTACGGTATAAATAGAATTGATTGGATTTATTTGCTTTCAAATGTTGACTCGCAGGCCAAAGTTCTCCGTCTACTTGGAAAGAACAGATCACACTGCTATTCCTCAGCAGTGTGACCTGTCTTTGTCTTTGAGTTTCACTATGGCATATAATGCAGGTACGACCATATATAGGCTCTAATGTGAATCGTCAAAACAGCTACATTTATTAATATCATTTAACGGTCAGTTAAAAAGACTACAATGGAAACTACAAAAATGGGCTTGTAACACGGGAGTGTAACATACTTTAAAATTGGAACGCATTGTTGTGATAATGGAATTTTTTTAACCCGCATTTCACCTTTTTCTGTTAATTAAAAAAAGTTTTAGAAAGTAGAGCGTTCTTCGACAGCCGTCGAATCCTTTTCTATCGATACAAGAAAATACAGTTATTGTTAAAATATTCAGAACGGACGGCCTTTTGTAACTTTTCTACGCTTTTTACAAATAGCCGCCGTTGGGTGCCGACACTTCGCTTTGTGCTCAAAAAGCGTATTTGCATATTCAAACTAAAGATTAGCATTTTGTTGCTGCTTCGCTATTGATGAGACCGAAGTTTTTATTGTCGTCCTATATAGCAGACAAAAGAGTTAAAAATTTCCAAACCATTGTTCACTTCCTTGCGAACGTTAATTTTTTTAACAATTACCTACTTAGGCAAATATTTGCTGTCTGAACACCAATGTTATTAAAAAATAAAATATTCAAATCAAAAAATACAATAAAAATCCATGGGCATATATGGACTCAAATCTTTTTTTTACATTATAAAGGCACGCCGGCATGCTGACAGTCCACTTGATGGTTACTGTCGCCTGAATACACAAGCAACACCAGGGGGCTGCAGGTGTGATGCCGAAACTGCAGAAATTTATTTAAAACTCTCTTGAGGAAGTCCATACTATAGGTATAGGTGGAAACACCTCAAAAGGCAAGATTATTTAGAAGTTCGCGGGTCCAAGGGATAAAGTTTCTACTCATCGGCACTGTGCGCAGCGACATGTTATCTAAAATCTCCTTGGCTCGCAGTACGGTAGTAAAAAATGATCTCTTTAAATTTTTTATAGGTACTAACAGGATACGCTACAATACTACAATTAGCACTCTACAAATTTCTGTATTTGATTTTGAAGAATTTTGCTATGAGAGACTGGACAATAAATAAATAAAACCCTTTATTCTGTTTTTTTAACCAACTAGTAGTTTACAAAGAAATGAAATATGTCTATGTATAAGAAACGTGGTTTTGTCATTTTGGTTTTGTCATAACCTACCAAAATGACAAAAGTCATTTTGGTAGGTTATTTTGGAATACACTTACTGATAGTTTAAGTTAAAGTTGAACAGACCGATAAAGCTGAATAAGAATATTTATTGGACCTTCGGGAGTAAGAGTGGCATAACGGACACTTTACTAACATGAAAATGATAACATATCACGGTTTAGATGAAACTAATCAGACCTTCTTTTCTCAATAGCTTGTCTTTACAAAAGAAAAATCTTGATCTCCGCAAAAACATGAAGAGCCTATATTAATAATCAGGCGACATGCACGCCGAGAATATCATCTGAAGTGACATCTTCACTTTTTTTTTTAATGTTAAGATCGGCAGACAGGCTGACGGTCCACTTGATGGTAGGTGACTACCGTACACAAGCAACGCCAAAGCTGCTGCCAGTGCGCTGCCGACTACAGTAGGATTAAGGATAAGAGATTAGGAGGGGGGATAGGGAAATGGGCCCTGGCATCCTTTACTTACTCACCGAAACACAACAGCACACGTGCTGTTATTTCACTTACTTATTACCTTATTTTATTAATATTCTGAGATTTGAAGGGTTCCAAAAAATACCTGTTTGACGACCCTGTTGGATGAATGTTTAGGGTGCTTGCCTTAACGCTCCATCTCAGGGTTCCCGCGTTTGATTCCCGGCAGGGTCAACTTTGGAAATGAACCCCCTTTGGAATGTAAAACCTGTGGAGTTGCTTGTATTATAGACGGCGGTAGCCACCTACTTACTGCCATCAAGTGGACCGTCAGCCTGTCTGTCGAGTTTAACATTTTAAAAAATGCCCTATTAAGAGGACCATCCAGCATTATAAAAGAAAATTTCAAGCTCACAAGTAGACCACAGCCAATAAAAATCTAATATAATATACTAATGACCAACTACTGTCTTCACACGGATTTTTTCTGCAATTTATTACATTACACCCAAATCTTCTATATTTATCGCTCTTTCCATTAGTGAAAACAGTACCAAAATGCGTTGAATGGTTTAGTAGAAGTTACCGGATAAACAAACGAAAGTAAACAACGACTTTATTTTTTAATATAGATATAAATTTTATTTTTTATAATAAGATATAAATATAGATTACAATAAGTAGGCAATATAGTGATCGATACATAGTTAGGCAACATAACACTGCATATTTTAAATGGCATTCACTAGGTAAATTACCTAAAAATTAACAATTAACAATAAAATCTAGTTTTATTTTGATAATAAATTAACAAATAAAACTAGATACAGGAAAAAGAATTAAATGAAATAATTATTTAAAAATAAAATCAACGTTATTTCTTAAAGTCTTGCCCAGACGCATCTGTGAAAAAGTACCGGAATTTTTCTTAGAAACGCTATGCATTTTTATTTATGCACATTTTTTGAGATCTACTACAATAAACTGATTACCGAAACTCATTGTAAAGGCAGTTTGTGAAAATCGTATTGTACAATGTTACACTCATTAAATATTATTTTTGGAGATTTTTTTCGAAGAACCTTCATGACGACACGGGATAGCAGGACAGGCGTAAAGCGCTCAAATCTTACAAAAAAAAACCTTGAAGACTTGCTTTATATGACGTCCACTGCTAGACAAAGGCCTCCCACCTAATTTTCCAAAATAATCAAAAGCAGCCTGGATCCATCGTCGACTCGCGACCTGTATCAGGTCGTCTGTCCACCTTGTTGGTGGACGTCCTACGCTACGCTTACCGATCCGTAGCCTCCACTCGAGAACCTTTCGGGATTCTCGAGAATGAAACGCAGACGAAATCGCGGGCAAAAGCTAGTGAGCTGTATATTATGATGAATATTTATAGATATTTTAAACTTTAAATTTATTTTATTTATTTATTTATTTTTTATTTAATTTAATTCTATAATATTATTTATCATATAATATTTGAATCCTTGACTTGGTAAAATTTGGGACTTCTTAAATTTGGACAATGTCTTGGTGAAGTAGTTTTAACTGCTTCTTTGTATTTAAGATTTTTCAATAACATGGTCAGACATGTACCTTCAATAAAAGCAAATAGATCATGTAATAATTATTATAATGTAATAAAATACCTAATTATATATTATAAATCGTAATAGTATGTTATACGCTTTTAATAAATTTTAAGATTCCATTGTCTGGCAGTAACTTTGTTTCCCCGCATCAGAGGGGGTGATGAGTGTTAAAGCGTGCTCGCCTGACATTTGCCCGCCCCGTGCTAAAACGCGCGCACGCGAACCAGAAAAAAACGCAAATTATTTATTTATACCTTTTTAAAACGCTGATTCCCCTCTTACGCGGAAGTGACTCGCACCCTTTGCGGTTTTTGTGATATTTTATTTTTTAAAGTAGCATGCGACGTTGTGAACGGTATTGAGGACCACAGCGCAATTAATAATGAATACTATTATGCCGAAACACTGCAAAACTAACGCTGGTGAGCGTGCGCCTTTGTATCGTGTTATGCATGCATATAATAGTTTCTTTACACAAATTGACCTGTTTGCAACTGGTCCACAAAAAAATTAGAAAGATATAGGTAATGAAATCAATGTATTAGTTTAATGAGTTTTTGTTGTTCTTTTTTTATTGATTTTTCTCTCTTGGTTTTTTTTATTGGTGTGTAGTTAAATGTCCTCTCTGTATAAAATTTATTTACTACTTTGTGGAAAATGTTTTTGATTGCACTATTATTTAAGTTTATGTATGTTTTTTTTTTTCTTTTTTTAGTCTAATATACATGGTGTAATTGTTTGTTTTCCCTAATAAAATAAAATAAATACTCGTAGTATTTTCACAAATTCTATAATTCTCATTTATCTATATCTACATACATACATACATATAAAGTAAAGTCGCTGCCTGTATCTCTTTTTCCGCTAACTCTTTCTAAACCACCCAACAGATTTCGATCATAGGGTTTCCACTAATGGAAAGAGCAAATAACGAGTAAGGTTTTTGTATATAACTGTTACGGCTAGAACCCGAAGTGCGTCTACGCCTAGTTTTAGTCGGTTAGAACTAGGTGTAGCCATTTAATCTTGGTTGGCCAATATCGTGTCGGCTACAACTAGATCCAACCAATCGCTGGTGGCTATTAATAAGAGTAACCCATACAGGTTGGTTACCTTGGGTAGGAGTTGTTCTGCTGGGTTTTTTTATTTCCAAAAATCCAGAAATATAATATGGCTCTGTCTACAGATAATAATAAGAAACGTAGAGGAAATAAAAGTCACCAAATTTATTTTAATAATTGACTTTTATTAAAGTAGGCCTACAATTTTAACATATTAGGAACAATGAGCAACATTTTTTCAACATTTTTTTTTTAATTTTTAACATTTTTTTAAATGGCTACAACCGGCTAAAACTAGGCGTAGCCGCACTTCGGGTTCTAGCCGTAACATAACTATTTGTATACATAGGTTTGGCTGGTCCTTAGCATATATACAATATAATGTATAAAGAGGTAAAGCCAAAATAATTCAGTAGACCTTTCTCTACTTCTTTCTCTTTCTTTTCTTTTCTGTTTATCAACCGATATTATTATAATTTTTTAATAGCCATTAACGAACTTTATTGAACATTTCCAATAAAAAAATATTAAAAAGTGTTAATATTTTTCTACCTTCGAAATGATATGATGGAATTTCGAGGATTGGATTTATAACTAGCGAACCAGAAACGTGCCATATCAGACAAAAACAGAGAAATCAGCGGCCGCTCTCCCCCAGCAGTACCTACTAGGTATGTATTTCTTCGCAGGGTATATATTTTTTCTACAAATTATAAGTATATAAAAACTTTCCATTAGCGATAACCGTTAACCGTATCAAAATCTGTTGCGTGGTTTAGGAGGAGTTAGAGAACATACAGACAGACAGACAGACAGACGTGAGTAGCGACTTCAATTTTTACTTTAATGGGTATGTGAGGACGGATGTACTTTTTACATATTTTTTGTTGACCAAATGTCTAATGTAGTTACGTTGTTAGGACGAAAAATCTTGTTAGGATCGAAAAAAAGGCAATTATGAACTCTCGGCTACTGACCTAGTCCGAGTCTTTTCGATTTCAACAATTTCTGCTGGGGGAGAGCGGCCGCTGATTTATCTGTTTTTGTCTGATATGGCACGTTTCTGGTGCGTTAAATGTAAATAAACTGTGTCTGAAACGGTACGTGTCTGATAAGTTCGCTGTCTGAAGATATAAACAGACCTACGAATTAACAACCTCATATTACACTACTAGCAACCCGCCCTTGGCTTCTCACGGATGCAAGTTTTTTCTCCAAGTTAAATTCGCAGACCTTGCTCGTTTATTGCTCTTTCCATTTGTGAAAACCGTATAAAAGTCCGTTGGGTGGTTTAGAAGACGTTGGCGGACAAACAAACAGCGACTTTATTTTATAATATAGATAGGTTACATTATAGATAACAATAAAATTATTACTTGCAATACAGATAAAAATTGAATGAAAATATAAGAGCTGGGCATTGCTTTTTTTTTTTTTTTTTTTTTTTTTTTTCAAAACAAAAATTTATCCGAAGGTGTCATGCGACACATGATGATGTATGTGACATTTGTTGAATGTCACATAATAATATTGTGAATTTTAATGTAAGTACCTACCTATATACTATATATACAATATATAGGAACTTTTTTAGTAGTAGCATTTTTAGTACTACGTTTCGCAGTCATTTGGGTAGTCCGTCTGCCGGCAGTAACCACCCCATTACAGAAGATCACCGTTAATTAACAGCATATGTACTATTGTGTTTCGGTGAGTGAGTAAGGGATGCCAGATCCCATTATGCTATTCCTTCCTTATCCCTTATCCTTAATCCTACTGTGGTCTGCAGCGCACTCGCAGCACCTGTGGCGTTGTTTGTGTTATAGGCGACGGTACCAACCATTAAATAAACCGTCAGACCTTCTAAATAAAAATTATTATAAAAATTGTGCATGCTCGCCAATAAAACTAATCTGCCGTCTCCTAAAACATATTAATGTTAAAAAACCACCCATGAACTCCGGGCAAACATAAAAAACGACTCGTACTATTTAATGCCTCATGCTTCCGTCAACATTCATGTGATCCTCCAAAAAACTCCCCTATTTGACAAAAAGACGTAATTACTGTATTGTAGCAGTCATTTTAAAAAACCACGAGGGGACTTTTTACAGTAGTTTTTTAGCGGCCAATTTGAGTATTAAATAATTGTTTAGTCTTTCACGCCACGTTGTTTGGAGTCAAATAATTTTATTACAAAAAAAAATAAAAAGGCGACTTTTTATTGATAATTGCGTTTTTTTTTTTTTAATTAGGTAACTGCTACATTTAATTTTTTTTTATGAATCACAGACATCATACGAAACGTCAGCCTACCTATACAGGGTCTATAACTATAGGCTGCTTGTCAGACAATCTACCAGGGTCCTTAATGAAACACTTGGTGTGACAGAAGCGCCGGGACTCAAAGGTGCCGGGTTTGATTCCCGGTAGGATCAATTTTAGAAATTAACTTTTCAAATTTGTCTCTGATCTGAGTATTTTAGTAGTAACACACTGCGTTTCGCAGTCAGGATTTTCCCTATCCCTTATACTACTAATCCTACTAAGTTCGGCACAATGAGCGTTGCTTGTGTTAAGAGGCGACGGTAGCCCCTCTGCAGTAACCACGCCCTTATAGAGGACCACCATGCAATAATAGCACGTGTGCTGTTGTGTTTCGGTGAGTGACTAAGGGATGCCAGAGCCCATTTCCCTATCCCCTCATAATCCCTTATCCTTAATCCTACTGTAGTTATAGGCGACGGTAGCCACCTACCATCAAGTGGACCGTCAGCCTGTCTGCCGATTTTAACATAAAAAAAGCAGATAAAAAATCTCATAACGACTTTGTTTTGTATTTCTTAAAACAACCTCCGACCAATATTCTAAATATTCATTCATGTCTCGTAGAAGTAATTCCCCCGCTTTTGTAAACTTAGATCAATTTCACGTGCCATCAACATTTGATATCTTGATTAAAGTTCTAGATCTATATCAATTTGGCACGCTCGTTAGACGCACGAGGCGATCAAGATGTGAAAACGATCCCTCATCGACTGCGTCCAATAATCCGCCGTTACTTTATCCCTTGTGCAAAAAGCACGGAAAAATACACGGTCAGTCAACAACGCCTCTGGCCTCCTTTGTCCACCTTTTTCGACTTTGGCCCACAATGCGAAATAATCTCCAAAAAGTGACCCCAAAGAGTACTCGGAATTGTGCGCACTGAATGGTGTGCCATCGAATTCGGACAAAACGGCAGCGGTGTTCAATAAAAAATCCTTTTAATCGTGTGTATTTGTGGAAGCATTTTTGTGTTCATATACAGGCTGCTCATTTTTCTAAGTATAAGCCGTATAGCTTTAATCGATTTTAAATGTAATGTATGTAGGTATAGCTTTTCTTAACGATCACACTGTTAATTGCGTACTTATTAAAAAATCTGCGTTTCTGAACCGTTATTTCTAATGCCGAAACGCCTGTTTTTTATTTCCAGAACAGTATACTGAAAGACAAAGTATACAGACATTTCTTTTATATCCCGAGTTGTAAGAAGTAGAAACAGTGCGCGACTTATCCCAGAGATCATATGTTTTAATAAGTTTAGATAAATATTGTAAAAAGCATTTTATTATATACTAACTGTGCCCGCGACTTTGTAGTGTGATATTCGGCATAGCCCTTAACTTTTTTGTTGGAATGAACCGACTGGAATGAAACAAATAAATGTTACGAGAAGCTTGCTACAATACCTTAGTGAAAACCGCATTCAAAACGGTTAAGCCGTTTCTGAGATTAGCGTGCACAAACGCACAGACAAACCGACGAAAATTCTAATAACTATTATTTTGACCTCGGTAACATAAGCACAACGTAGGTAAACTGGTTTTTTTTTAATATTTAATGTACGCAGACACGGCCCGTTTATTAGAAGATTAAATATGTATAGCTATATTTTAAGTATTTCCATATAAATATATGCGCGTATTTGTTACATTGGATAAACAAATTACGATTTGTTCCCATTAAAGCACAAAAAGATTACAATAACAATAATCATATTTTTTGGAAACTTAAGCTTATATGCTACACGTAAAACAATTGGTGAACACTAACTTCTTAAATATTTTGTGTTTCTTAGTGACAAAAACCACATTGTATTTAAATGATTTAATTGGAGTCATAATGTGACCTTACATAACCTCTTATAATTGGTAAATCATTAATTTATTTCTTAAAACCACTTAAGATAGAAATAGAATGATTAAAAGGAAAAAAGAAACCATGTGATAAAATTTACACTTTTCAATTGAACAGAATTTCAATTTATTGTTTTAGAACATCCTGTAGCGACGCAATGTGTGTGATGGATGCCCACTCCATACTGTGTCGAGCAGCTTGTCCTGTGCACATATGTAATAGGACGGACATAAAAGGATGGACGCACGCCACACACCTGCTTGCCTCAAATCTTATATAAGAAAAAACTACAAGGGAATGGGTAGGTATTTGCACAGATTTTTACAAAGAAATAAACAAAAGTTGGTACAGAGAATTCGAAAAGCGATATAATATTATTTAGGAACATTTAAAAAATAAGTCATAAAAAATTTTAAAAAAAATTTTACAATAAATAAATGGAATGTAATACATACAATGATTTCATCTATCTTTACATCTAAGTTATTTTATTTATTTATTATTTTGACAGTTTTAAAATTTAATAATATAGCACTGAGATTTAATCTTGTACTATTAAATGTCATAATATCATAAATCACATAATTATGTGAAACCTGCTTTTAAACTATACTTTTTAAGTTATTTGTTCAAATATTAAAAGAATTATTGTCTATATGCAAAATAGAGACAATAATTATTCTCTCTATTTTGCATAGCGTAAATAATGTTTTGCTTAAGAGACAAACATTGCGTAAATAATGTTTAAGTATAATTTTAAAAAAATATTGTCTTTAATGTTTTTAGTTGTTATAGGTACTGTTAGACAGATCTGAAGGTACTTGATAAGGTGAGGGACAATATAATCGGTAGTCCTTTCGCCATTATTGATAGTAATGTTCTGTTATTTAAAAGTAAGATTTACTTATAATAAATAATCGCTAATATTAAATGACAATTAAACACAACCAAGTTTAATTTCGATGTCCGCCTCTGTCTGTTTCGCCGTTAACTTCTTCCAAATCACTCAAAGGATTTTGATATGTTTTCGCCAGCACTTCGCCAGACATTCGCGGGAAGACGGTAGCCACCTACCATCAAGTGGACCGGTAGCCTGTCGGACGATCTTAACATAAATAAAAATAAAAAAACGTTCTTTATCTATTAGATTTTGCAGCAGATTGATCCTTTGGGTTACTTGGTGTTATTAGTCTCCTACTGTCAAGTGGACCATTAGCTTGGCTGCCGCTCTTCTTTTATAAAAAAACAATAAAAAGTAATATACAATTGAAAGCCAATTGTTACATTAAATAATGATTGAAATGACATGAATCAGTAAAATGTACGCCTAAAATAATCGAGGTGTCGATCGAGACAGATCTGCCACAAACGTAATATAGTCTTGAATGAAATGCGTTTTTTATGACAAAAAAATATATCAAGTGCATTATTAAAACGTAAATAATATCGAAGCTCAAACCGGCCTTTATAACTGGCAACACACGCCGGATCAATATCGCACGCCGTTTCATCACGTCGATGAGAAAAAAGAGGAGAAAAAATACATAACTTTTTAGGGGCCGGGCGTCCCCCTGCGGTCCCCTTCTCACCTCCTACAGCCTCCAAGGGAGAATACTCACACACGCGTAACGGAATATATAAAAAAGAATATAAAAATGTAAGAGAGGGCGCTCCGGCGCGTGCTTACAATGATCACGGGAAAATATCGTATCAAATTTATTTAATGTGAACTTGGAAGCTTTGTTGGCGCGGGGAAGGAGCAAAAAATCTTTTGATTCGAATCCTGAATGAAGGACATTGGGGCTGTTTTGATGGCCACGGGAAGCCGGTTCCGGTTGGCGTGCATACTTCAACAATCTTCGCGGTCTATATTTTCGTTCTCAGTGTTTGGGTACAAGTAGGTAATCTAAGTTTTTGTCTAGAAGCTTTTGTCGCTTTTGAACTTCCAACGTTAAATTTATTAAAAGTCCTTACGAATTTCTTTGAAATTTCAGTAACAAGTAATTGAAAGTTTTCTATAAACTTAACCTAATTACATGACGATTTTGATATTGCGCTATATTTGATGCTTATGAAATTTATTCTAGAAAGAGTTTTAGGATTACCTGTGAACGGATAACTCT
This sequence comes from Bembecia ichneumoniformis, assembly GCA_910589475.2. Classification (NCBI taxonomy): domain Eukaryota; kingdom Metazoa; phylum Arthropoda; class Insecta; order Lepidoptera; family Sesiidae; genus Bembecia; species Bembecia ichneumoniformis. Next base: position 5,776,405 of record OU342523.1, read on the forward strand.
TACTGCATTAATATAGAATCATTAATGAAACATGTTCTATCATTATCAGTAATTAAGGAGTGATTTTAAGTGTTTTGAATTCACATTCTACGCCATTATTTATTCATTTTTGTTTTTGTCAAAAAATCGTTCTAAAATGTATAAATGCACTAGCTGACCCAGCAGACGTTGTCCTGTCCGTTTTCTTTTTAAATTTTTGCCAATAGCCAATCGAAAATGCACACCTAATTATACATATTCATTATTCACTTTTTCGGAACATTTTGGTTTCGAACAGATAAGTGAAACAAATAGCCGGTTATTAAATGTACTCCAGAAAAGGTAGCGGAAAACGGAATTAAAATCAATTTCAAAGCAAACAAGCGTACTTTTAGCGCCCTGGAGCAAACGCCTCTCTCATATGGGCACGCAAGGAATTAATTATACACAAACCTCGAAATGAATCATATGGTGTTTTGTGTATGAATTTTTTTTAGTTTTAATAAATAATGAATCTGTAATCTTTCAGCATATTTTTCTTGATAATAATAATACTTTTATTAGCTATACGTATATGCATGCAATGTTTAGTTACAAGTTCGCAAAGTTACAATATTACAATCGATCGTTCAAAAAATGAGAGAGGGCGCTTGAAAAATTTTGCTCCAGGGCGCTGAAAGTGTAGCTACGCCACTGCTTCTTCGTATATAAATAACCTTTCCATTTGTGAAAACCACATCAAAATCCATTGTGTCGTTTAGGACGAGTTCTTAGCCAGCGACTTCAACTTTTTTTAAACACGTTTTAAAAGAATGAATAGAACCTTTTTGTAAGAAACAAGGTAATACAAAAAAACATTTCTTAATGTAGTCGAATTACATTTGCGCTAATTTTAGCGGTTATATTTTCTGACCTGAATTAGGTATATCTTCGGTACTAAGCTAAATAGGCAACAGCGACACAGATAAATTTTGTCCAGCATTTTACACAGATATTCCCCACGCGGCTTTTCAAAGTTATAATCTATAAAAAAATATTTTTCCTATGACATTCGCTATAGTCATATGTGTGATCACCGTTTAACGGATGCCACATCAGCATCACAAAAGAGACTCAAAATACATTGTAATGTTGAATAAAAAAAATCAACATCTGGCCATTGTCTAGCCAGCGGCCGCGGCCGCGGGGGAGTCGCTATAAAATTTAATAAATAAATAACAAAATGTCGCCACCGCACGCGTCATTATTCAAGTGCGATTGACAGCCACTTCCACAGGGGTACACGAGTACCCTTACGCGGTATACGGTATAGGGCCGACTAAAGGCACAAGCGAGATTTTGTAGTGTGGATTCAACAATACGCCTACTTATTACCGCTGAGCAATCTTGGTGTACTGGCGCCGAACAGTTTTAATACGTTTCACTGGTTGTTTTTAATTTGATTATTGATACTAAATTAGTATTAGCAGCCAGAGTAATAGGTCGGGGAAAAAGTTTCTTCGCATTTTGTATGAAAACTCAAGACATTTTTTTAAAAGTTTATTTACATTTAATTACAGTATAATATGTGCCATTTTGTTCGATAACTTTTTGCCATCTTGTAGGTATGATCCCGTTGCTGTAGAAATTTTGGGACTTCTGATCAAAAAAACGCGACAAGTAGTTTTGGTAGTCCTCTCATGATGTTGACCTGACACTGCCTAAAGAATTCTGAAGAGATCCAAAACAGATGGAAATCTGAAGGTGCAAGGTCGGCTATATTGCGGATGCATTAATACCTCCCAGCCAAACTTTCTCAATTTTTGCTGAGTGGCTAAATATGTGTCTATTACGATCACGACAACGCTATGGTCTAGCGTTGTCGTGATGAAAGACCACACCCTTTCTATTGATCAATTCCGGCCGCTTTCTCTCAACTTCTTGCTTTAATCTCAACTTCAGTTGTTGGCGGTAGATATCCAAATCGATGGTTCTGCCCGGCGGTAAAAGTTCATAATGAATAATGCCCTTCCAATCCCACCATAAATACAGCATCACCTTATTGCGAGTTAACCCGGGTTTTGGCACAGTCTGTGAAGCGTGACTGACCTTTGACCACGACTTTTTTCGCACTTTCTTGTCGTACCTACGTGATCCACTTTTGATCACCAGTCATTAATCTCTTCAAAAACGGTTCTATTTCATTACATCTCAATAAAGTATCGCAAATGAGTACACGATTCATAAGATTTCTTTCAATAAGATCGTGTGGCACCCAAATATTGAGCTTTTTTGTGTACCCAGCTTTTTTAAATGTGTCAAAATTGTTTTGTGGTTAATTCCCAGTTCTTCAGCTATATCGTAACTACTGATATGCCGATATTGCTCCACTTTTTCGAAAATGGCGTCCATTTTAACCGTAACAGGACGACCAGAGCGAGGTGCATTTTTGACATCAAAATTCTCGGATTGAAAACGCTTAAACCAACTTTGTGCTACTCTTACTGAAAAAAAAAACCCTTTTTGTAAATAAATAATTTCATTTTTCTTGTTTAGATTTTGTGTATATATGACTCAAGCGCAAATGTTACATAAGTTTATTTTATAACACATATCGTCCACTATATAACCATAATTGTTATATAATCTGGACTCACCTTTTCTGACTCATCGAAACACAACACTATACACGTGCTGTTATATCATGGTTGTCTTCTGTAATGGGCCGCTTAGTTCATTATTTTATTAGGTCAGGGAAAAGGTCTTTTCTCATATAGTATGTATAAATGTAATAAAATCTCTTTGGCTGTACTATTTGCATCTGGCTGGTTCCAATGACATTAATAAAGTTACATTTCAAAAAAGAAACAAATTAGTAAAATGTTGTTTCCAGCTATTTTTAATTTGTTTTTTGTTTTTCTTACAGATACAGATACAGATGTATAGATTTTTGTGCCTCTATCTATTTATATTACATACCTGAAGTATTATTTTTTTTAAATAAACAGTAATGAAAACTATTCTCCTTGCAACTATCAAGATTAAATTTGTATTGCGTAGGTAGAGCATTTGAAAGAAAAATGTGCGGGCGGAACGGTTGGCGCGAGCGCCCCTCGCCGCCGCCGCTATAACAACGGTAGCGAATCGCAAATTCATGAATAAATATAAATTCGATATTCCTTTTCAATGAAAAATTGGATAAAAAGACGATTTATCAAAAATGTCTGCTCTTTCACGTGTCTATCTGTAGTCTTTTATGACTTTTAAATAAACATCATTTTTAGAATGACGTACAAAATGGTGCGTGGCGAATTTTAGATTTTTTTCTGACCTTTTGAACGATATTTTATAGGGGACAAAGATTACTAATGAGAAAGGACACCCACGCTAGTCCGCCACTAACGCGACAAAGAAACGTATCTTTTTATCTGTTAGTATTCTGCAAAATTATGGGTATAAAACTTTTTAAGTATTATTTTTATAACATGCATCTTTTTGACGTAGTTAGTACTTGCTAGTAAGTAAACCTTCCAAATGAGAATAGTTGGTCTGTCTGTAGGTTCAGAAGTCTGAATGCCGTTGCAAATTTTCGTAACGCGATCTAACCTACTTATTGCTTAAATCGATCCTTTTGTTGTTATGTGACTTATCCGTATTTAGTCCAAGGCTCTCAGAGGCTCTAGTATGAGTTTACGATACTACACCAATACTACACTCGCTAGCGAGAACGTAAAACTTTTGTATGGAAAATCGTGAACTGTTAATGTCAAATTATCAATTTTCCATATAAATGTTGTACGCTCTCGCTAGCGAGTGTAGTATCGTAAACTCATGCTAGAGCCGAGAACTCTAAATCACGCCATAGTTCATAAACTAATCTGACCGGCTAAAATGCACAATGTAATGGCTAATAAATACCTATATTTAGTTATTAGCTATTGTACTAAATAGCTCACTTACATTTTATTTAAGTACTTCTTAAGTAACTGAATGTGTTTTTTTTTTGTTTTAACATATGATTATGCTATACATAATGTTATGATGTTGACTATTTCGAATAGTTTATTTAGTAGATTATGTTGTATGACTCATTGTGGTTTCTTTACTTGTTTAATTTCAAAAGCCCTATTTAAGTTGGGTAACAAGGCTGTTAACTAACAAGAGGATGATAACTACTAAAAAGAATAATTAGGTAAAACTAAAAAGGTTTTATTACCAAAGTAGATATTTTTAATCATTTTTCACTGTTTCGTTTGCTATTTAATTTAGTGATTTTCCATTTTTTTTTTTTTTTTTTTTTTTTTATGTTAAGGTCGACAGACAGGCTGACGGTCCACTTGATGGTAGGTGGCTACCGTCGCCTATAACACAAACAACGCCTAAAGATGCTGCAAGTGCGCTGCCGACTACAGTAGGATTGGATAAGGGATTAGGAGGGGGATAAGGAAATGGGCTCTGGCATCCCTTACTCACTCACCGAAACACAACAGCACGTATATGCTGTTATTTCACGGCGGTATTCTGTAAGGAGGTGATTACTGCCGCCAGGCGGGCTGCCCAAAAGACTGTAAAACGCAGTGTGCCCTACCACTACTTTTCAAATCCAGACCAGAGTCAATTTTGAAAATTACATTAAAATTTCCAAAGTTGATCCCGCCAGGAATCGAACCCGGAGCCCCTGAGACGTTAGGCAAGCACTCTTGCCACTCATCCATACTTATTAATGAAGGTATCTCCATACCTTTCATTAAAATCGTTCAACTACCGTGAAACTTTACCGAGAAAATTGATTTCTGTCAGTTATTTACATATTGGTGTGAATAATAATAATAACAAATACCATCTATTCATATTATAAAATAAAGACGCTGTCCGTCTCAGTTTCTCGGCTAACTTTTTCTAAATTACCCAACGAATTTTGATAGGCACGGTTATTGCTAATGAGAAGAGCGATAACCAAAGAAGATTTTGTATATAATTTACAGAAAAATGCATCCGTATGAAGCCGGGTGCAGGTCGCTAGTGGTTACTAAATTCAGTAACAACGACAATTTTCAATTTATTTGTAGATTTGTAATAATAATACCGTTTGTATGTTATTTTCAAACTGTGGTTATTTTCCTTCACACAGGGTTTGTGTGCCTGTGCCCTCAGTCACTTATGTGCCCTCTGTCGTTTTAATTCTGTACTATCATGCTAATTGGAAAACATTATTAAAGATAGAAATTAGATGGCGTTGTATAATAGTGAACGCAACTAAAACTTTTAGAATAAAGTCTGTTAGGTACTTTTAACAAAATAATTGTAACTCGAACTAAAACTGCATATATATTTTCAATTTTTTTTCTCTTCGTTTGAAAATATTTTTACAAGTTACTTAATGTTGACATTTGACAATGACGGGACGTTAACCACAGAACAATATTATTCCTAGTAACTGTCAATGATTTGACATTGACAGATCAAGATCGCATTCCGCATTCAAAGTATCGTGTCGTGACTTTCAAATATTATTTGATTTCTTTCTTTAGTAGCATTTTTGTAGATTTCTTGAAAAGCTGTAATTAATGTAAGTACTTTAATAATATATGTAGTTAAAAACACTGTTTCTCAAGTTGTTATTTATTATTATCAATTGACTGAAAATAATGTTGAAGTGCTTGTATTACATATAACAAATTTTAATTACATTTTGTTAGAAATATACTTTGTTATTCTAAAACACTCAACTCAATGTGTATAATGCCGTTATACTTCGTAAATGAAATACATTCGCGATTGTTAGTTATATTTATATATTGTCCGTTATATTGTTTAGATAATGGCTGCTTCAGTAGTTAACCATTACGCCGATCCTAGCATGGGTTGGATGAACGCGCCTGTGAGTACAGGCACGTCGATTATGGCATGCGAATTCGATGGAGGTGTCATCATCGGCGCAGATTCGAGGACTACAACTGGTGCCTACATAGCTAACAGAGTCACCGACAAACTGACAAAGATAACTGATCATATCTACTGCTGTAGGTCTGGCTCTGCTGCTGATACTCAAGCGATCGCTGATATTGTAGCATATCATTTGAGTAAGTAAAACTGCTCGATTTACAAACAATATTTGTATCTTTCCGGAGCCAAAACTTACTAATGATTAAATCTATCTTATATAGGTAAATAAAAATCAATTGGCACATGTATGATGGAGCGTCACTTGAGAATGGCACGACCGATTTAGCTGATTTCTTTTTTGTTGTGTTTGTAATTGTCTGGATAAGGTTTTTGGATAATCCATGGCAAAAGTGAGAAATTTGAATGGTGTTTTTATATAAAATTGACAGGGCTATTAATTGACTTGACTAGGGTCAACTACAATTAGATACAAACAAGGTTAGTTGGCAAGATTGTGAGCAATCTAAAATAGTAAAATTTTTTCTTTTCTAAGTATCCTTTGAAAAATGAACTTTTCAAATTTGGCTCTGGTCTGGATCTGGAAAGTAGTGGCAGGCACACTGCGTTTCGCAGTCATTTAGGCAGCCCCTCTGGCAGCAGTTACCACCCCCTTACAGAAGACCGCTGTGAAATAACAACACATGTACTGTTGTTTCGTTGAGTGTGTATGCCCAAGCCCATTTCCCTATCCCCCTGCTAATCTCTTATCCTTAATTCTACTGTAGTCAGATCCGCTGCAGTGCACTTGCAGCAGGGCATTGCTTGTGTAATAGGTGACGGTAGCCACCTACCATCAAGTGAACCATCAGCCTGTCTGCTGATCTTAACATAAAAAAAAATAATTGAAAGACTGTCACAGTGTGACATTGACATAGCAGGCTTAGTTGCTATAAAAAATCCCTATTATCAGGATTCTATTTTTTTTTTTTTTTGTTGAGAAAATTAAATGTTCTTACACGGGTTACAGACTTCCACAAAATGGAGCTAGGTGAACCGCCTCTAGTGGAAACTGCTGCCTCACTCTTTCGTGAGTTGTGTTACAACTATCGCGACTCCCTTGTTGCTGGCATCTTAGTAGCGGGATGGGATAGCAAAAAAGGAGGTATGTATATAAATAAATTGTTTTCTTTTCCTATTGTAACTTCTATTCAATTAACTAATTAAAAAATGTATCTGCATAATCATTGCTGTGAAATTCCTCACACAATCAGTGTTCCATAGTAATATAACTTATTAAATATGAACAATTGTGATTTAAAAAAAAACCTAACATATTTCTATATATTAAACGGAAACACAGTTGAAATTTGTGCAATGGCACAGACTTCAATTGTATTTGTAACTTATTAAAAATTTCTATGTATGATATACTACCATTTTGCATTGACTCAAATCAAATGTCATGTTTGATTCAGATAATGTAATGCAAGAAATATTTGAAACCAATCAATATATTAAGATAAAGGAAAAATTTACTTTTAATAATTAAATGTTTGAATTACTCATTTTCTAATATTTGTCTATACAGTGTGTTAGGGATCGGATTTCCGATACTTTACCCATGTGTTGCAAGCTAAATTTTATCGACAAAAAACCATACAAAGGGGGGTCGCACCCCTCACCCCTCTAAATGGGAGCCATTTTAAAATTTCATTTCTCGTATTTCTACGAGTTCATTGAAACTATTTTTTTAATCTTTTTATGTTGTTCACAAACACAAAAGTGACCTTATTTTAAAGGTGATGAAATTTGCTAGCATTTAAAAATAAATTTGTTGAGAAGGTACTAAAACTAATAAACAAAAACCTTTGATTTAGACAAAAAAATTGGTAAAATTGTGTGTATTTTTTAAGTTATTGTACGCTACTTAAAAAACCAGGCCCTTATCATGTCGTTTTTTTTCTTTTAATTTGTTCACAAGAAGCCGTGCTAACAAACGAACTTTAAACTATTACCGCTATTTACACTAGTAATTTAGAAAAAAGGATCTAAAAGCAAGTCACAATTAAGAAAAAAAGCCATAAGCAGGTAGCATCCAGTATGTGTGAGCGAGAAAGGTATATTTACGATAAGGAAGTGTGAGTGAGACAAAAAATACACATTGTGATAAATAAAAACAAAAACATTTATTTTAAAAAGTACTTTATTAACAAAAAATTTCAATTTTTACGAGTAAAGACTTTTTTTGTCAATTGTGACTTACTTTTAGATCCTTTTTTCTAAGTTACTAGTGTAAATAGCGGTAATAGTTTAAAGTTCATTTGTTAGCACGGCTTCTTGCGAACAAATTAAAAGAAAAAAAACGATATGATAAGGGCCTGGTTTTTTAGGTAGAATACAATAACTCAAAAAATGCACACAATTCTACCAATTTTTTTGTCTAAATCAAAGGTTTTTGTTTATTGGTTTTAGTATCTTCTTAACAAATTTGTTTTTAAATGCTAGCAAATTTCATCACCTTTAAAATAAGATCACTTTTGTGTTTGTGAACAACATAAAAAGATTAAAAAATTAGTTTCAATGTACTCGTAGAAATACGAGAAATGAAATTTTAAAATGGCTCCCATTTAGAGGGGTGAGGGGTGTGACCCCCCTTTGTATGGTTTTTTGTCGATAAAATTTAGCTTACAACACATAGGTAAAGTATCGGAAATCCGATCCCTAACACACTGTATAACTACTGGTACTTCGCTAGCCAGTGATGTACCTTTATTTATTTCACTTGTTGAGGTTAGTTAGTGCCACTATTAATGTGGCGTCTAGATCCATTCTAGACACCACATTTTTCTCAAGTTTCAAAAAAGTAATTTTAGATATTTTAGGAAATAAAGTAATTTTTTTAGGGATAACTAGTGAAATAAAAAATGTTAAAAAAAAAATTTTTTTTCAGGGCAGATCTATTCGGTTCCCATTGGTGGAATGGTGTACAGACAAGCTGTTTCCATAGGTGGTTCGGGCTCCTCTTATGTTTATGGCTATGTAGACGCAAACTTCAAACCAAAAATGAGCAAAAATGAAGCAGTCTCATTCGTGACCAACACCTTAACTCTGGCCATGTTAAGAGACGGTTCATCCGGAGGGGTTGTCAGACTCGGAGTCATCACGGAAGCCGGTGTTGAAAGATCGGTCATCCTCGGTGATCAACTGCCCAAGTTTTATGAGGGTTAAATATTGGTGTGTGTATTTTAATTTTGTATTTGTATTAAACACTTTAAAAATATCCATGTCTATTATTTTCTACTATAATTTGAATAATTATAGTTTTTTTTTTGTTAAGATAGGCTGACAGTCCACTTGATAGTAGGTGGCTACCGTCGCCTATAACACAAGCAACGCCAAAGCTGCTGCAAGTGCGCTGCCGACTACAATAGGATTAAGGATAAGAGATTGGGAGGGGATAGGGAAATGGGCTCTGGTATCCCTTACTCACCAAAACAACAGCACACATGCTATTATTTCACTGTGGTCTTCTGTAAGAGACTGTGGTCTTTATATGCACGGGGTATGTGCGATTTGTACCCACTAAAACCCTCCCTTTCTGCTTTTGGTTCTGATCTTTAAAATCACTGGGCTTTTCGGAGGGCACTAGTGATTGCCTGTGCCGTCGGTGGTTTGAACCATCTGTAGCCGACCAACACATTCTCATGTATAGAGTTGGTCCTCCTTACCTCTATTCTCTGTCGTTTATGTGAATCTGTATCGTACACAGAACGGTTAGCCATTCAACAGACTCCGAGTATACCACATGACTATACTATATAGACTATAGAGGCCTTAAAACAGAAAAAAATTAGTCTGGTAAAGTTATACTTTATTTTAAAGTTTCATTACTATACAAAATATTTACAACATTGACAAAACTTAGTTTTGCAAGTAGGTACTCTTTCTAGTTTAAGTTTAGCAAGAATACAAGAAAATCAAACTTGTTGCGACAATGACGACATTAAAAATTTCGGATCACATTCAATATTAAGACGATTCATAGGAAACCAACTTAAATACTATTTTTTTTTTACATATTACCTTTTACATTTTTATAAATGTCAGAATAACAAAATCTTTACAATATCACTGTCGCAAAATCCATCTAACTTTATGACTACGACAAACGACGAAAAAAAAATCACGACAAGTCACTTTTAGAGAAAGGAATTAAAATTTTAATTTCCAACCACAAATTCGATGTAATGCTTTGAAGTTTATATACACCATTGAAGGATCTTTATTGTATTATTGAAGTACTAAGACGACCAGAGTATCTAAATTATTAATCAATATATAAATAGTTAGTAGTTATTGTTTAGCTAATTTTTACTTTTTAATTAATTTTTAGCTAACGTAAAAAAAAATTCAATAAAAAAGTAAAAATTAGTGGGTTTTTCTCTTTTTTTTTATTCTCGAAATGAATAACTGAAATTAGTCGACCATTTCCACTAACGGAAATATAAAATTCCCGGAGCATTCAAATGTCCCGTTTATCAACATGACCAAATTATTGATACGATGATTAAATAATCAAAATAACCAAATATATATAACCCATTCAAGTGTTTATTGTCAATTAAGAAGTTTTAATGATAAATAGAAACTTTTCCTTAGTAATTACCAATGTTTTCGATTATTTGAAGTTACAGTATTTTGAAACCAAAAATATTTAATCTATTCGTATTACCTACTGGTCTATTAATTTTTACAAATAATTAATTAATAATAGAAACAAACATTTTTAATTTTAGAATTCTTCTGATAATATGCTGGTCATTTTATTACTTTCAAAATTTCGAACCAGAGCCTATTTATTAAAATTTTATTACTGTGGCACTATTAAACACCACAGTAATAAAATCTATCCTAACAGCCATTTATAAAAGCAATATTTCATCAGACAAATTGCAAAAATCCTATATCTAATCTACCTATATTCCCTCAACGACAAAGCACCCCGTCAAATTGCCTCACTATTGCATTTCGATGACCAGCAACATATTAACATGTGAATATGTAGATTTATAATAATCCACAACCAACTCTACTTGTTCATGAATTTAAATTTCTATCGGAAATAATAATTCTTTGGATTCATTTGCGTCAGTTAAAAATACGTACAATTTTATAACTATAAAAACTAATATTCAAAACCACTCACTTGAATTAAAATTAAAACTTTATACGACAATTTTATGTAGGTACAATTCAAATATAAGTGCCAACAATTTGTTACTTGTCGTAATTATATACATATTAGTCGCCACCACGAGAAGCCGTAAATTATGTAAATAAACTTACCACACGGGCAATTATCAAAGAACGGTATATGTATAGCGCATACTTCGATGCTCGCAAGCAACTTAAGTTTGACTGGGTTATAAAGAAGCGACCGTAAACATTTGGTTCGCAATTTTGACGAGTCATACTCATACGTCATTCGATTTTAAAATGCGCATGGGGTTGCTTGCAGATTAAGTTATATATCGGATTTGATTACTAATTTTGGTTTTTATTTTATTTTGTTTTTATTAGTTAGAAAGCAGTGTCCTTTTGGTTAATTGTTGTGTTACATATTACAATTATTATTCGATACAAATATTGTAAACCCCTGAATATTTGTTTACATAATTTACAGCTTCACGTGACGACGACTATAGTAATAAACTTCATACGTAAACTTAAGACATTTTAGTATTGACTGCCACCTATTTATGATAATCCTAGTTTTTTATCTTCTACCTGTACATTGAGTTCAAATAAAATAAAAGAATTCCCTACTACCACAAACTTAATTTAGAAGAACAATAAGTCCGGTGAGATTGTGGCAGTCAATAATAAAGGTACTTGTGGAATTTTAACCCTCATTATGATTCAATGTAACTCTTGAAAACCTTTGAAACGCCTTCATTAACGTCGCTTATGTTGCATATTACCAAACAAAAACACAAGATATAACTACTGTTATAATCAAATGACTGAAAGGTCACGTCAAGTGAGAGCAATGTGCAATTTAACGACGTTAGAAAAGGATGAAAAACTGTCGTTAGTTGCGTCACTTAGTACTCAAGCTACGTAAACAATGGCGTTTACGTAGTTTGTGGCTAATGCACTAATCGACATAACAACAATCGGCTTGTTAGGAAAATAAGAATCAGATTTTAAAATAGAAAATGACGCAATTTCAAAGCGTCCTCTAACTTCCTTACATATACATATACTATATGAAAAAGCTTGAATTGATTGCCCCTTGAAATCATTATCTGTCCATTAAGTGAGCACACCGAGTGATTCCATGGTGTCTAGATCTCTCATCAACATTTGTATGGTTTGTTTGGTTCGTGGAAAATAATCGGCCGTCTCGTCATCCTCGAACGATGGATCTTGGGACTCCAATTCTAGAATAATACATTGAAACAATTGGTCTTTTAATTTAAAACGACAACTCGCTTAAAGGGTTAGGTCCAACAATGACATAAATGATTTTATTAATGCAAGTAACCCTTTTGGTGAAATTTATATTAGTATCCTTTTGCTGAACTTCTCTGCTTCGGGTGTGTTGCCTCTAAAGGTCGTTTCACACCGAAACGTGACGCGAAAATGCTTGACGATGCAGCGTGAAGGCGCCGACACCACTTTCGCGAACTCAATGAATTGTGTACCTTTTTACGTTACCTCAAATCTGCGTGTCGCGCCGCGTTTCCGTGTGAATCGATAAATAAAAATTCTTTTTTCATTTTACGGTTCATTAAACGTTCTATAACTAAATATTGTTTAGTACAAAATTACTACACTGAAACGAATGTAATTTACATGGATTTTCTTTGGAAGTGAATGTTAGTATTAGTAGTAGTGGAAATTTATGTTTCGTAAAAAATCAATCGTTTAATTATCGAGCTTACATTATCTTATATTTTTGAGTTAATTTGTATTATTACAATAAAAAAATTCGTACTGGCTATGTAAACTTTTTTTAACTCATAGTAGATGAAACTGAATACAAACTCACAATATAACAACAATCATATAACTAAATACTCGTATACAAAGTACGTACAGTATTATATTCAACAAATACATTAAAATGAATTTAATTTATTATTTAGTCACTTATAAACAAATTATTTTGAAATTAGCCACAAGTGCTAAAGATGGTGATAAGTGGATTTGACTCGAGGCCTGGTACGATGAAGCGCGGCTAGAGGTAAAGGCAAACTCGAAATAGACGCGTAGTGGGCTAGATTAGACTGTTGAAGCAGGCTAAGACACAAGCAATTTTTTTATTTAAATTGTGTCACAGAAAGAACCCAAACAGTGTCTATATATTACCTAATAACCTATATATCTAAGTGGTGGCTATATCTTAACCTCTATCTGAGCTGACAGTTCAGCTTTGATGTATCTCGGTTGATGTAATCAAGCCTTCTGTCTAACACAGGCACAAACAGTGCCTCTGAATACTACTATAACCAATGTATTATTGAATTGCAATTTATATATATTGAAATTTGTAATGTTTCCTAAGGGTCAGATCAGATCACACCGAAACGCAAAGGCTACGCGACGTGACAATGATTAATTGAGGTGCATCGTGAAACTATGTAAAATAGCGTCGGCGTTGCAACTCGAGACGCAACGCCGAGCCCTCTTTCGCGAACTGTGCGCCTTTTTGTGTAGTAAATAAGTTATATATTGCATTACTTCTTAAAAGCGCACGCCGCGTCGCGTTTCAGTGTTATTTGATCCTGAAATGCTGAAAGCGTGTATTGTGTGTGTGTGTGTGTGAGAGAGAGATAGAGAGAGGCTGACCTGCAACCTGCGCCTCGATGGAGTCGAGTCGGGCGTCAATGAGAGCCTGACAGCGCTGCACGTGCCGCAATAGCCGCTCGCGACACGCGCTGTTTTCTATCGCCGCCTCGGGCTGCGGCGCTCCAACCGACGCCGACTCTTGTTCTGCGTAACAATTAAGACGAGCCCATTGGTCGACTTGTTAAGGTGTTTGCCTTAACGATTCGCGGCAGGAACAAATTTGGAAATGAACTTCTCAAAGTGGGCTCTGGCTCTGGCCGAGCCGGGTGTTATCGCGGCGGGTGGACGGGTGGGGTAATCGTTGCCTGGCAACGACAAGTCATAAACTCACACGCCACTTATTTCGGTTGTTTAGAAATCGTGCGTTCAAAAAAAATTAATATACGTGATACACTACACCTCCCTCCTCCCCTCTTGTGATATTTGCATAACAACCCCCCCCCCCCCCTCGAGCCTCACGTGATTAATGGATGACCCCCTTATAGCCGGAAACAGTATGAAATTGAAAATGTAAACACTTCATTCTACTAAAATCTCAGTCGATTTCAGTTTTTTACGACGAATCAACAAATCGGTCGGACTTATTCAAGGGTGGCTGCCTTTTTATTTCAATAAATATATTGCCAGTAATCAAATTTAATGATAATTTGTGTTATGAGTTCAAATTTCTAGCAGGGCACACTGTATTTTGTATTCCCTACTTATTCCTTATCCCTACTTATCCATAACTTATCCATACTTATGAAGTTACTTGGGTTAACAGGTGACAGCAGTCACCATGGACTGTATATCCAATAGACAGGAAGTACAGGGCGAACACATTCAGACAACACATAAGAGAAATAGATATTATATAATTCCACGCCCGGTAAAGTTCGAGCAGTAACGACCAGATCTGTGACCCGTGAACATCTCTGCGCTCGCTTACTAAAATTAATCTATTACTTGTTGCAATGCCTACTTGTAGCATAAAATGGTGTGGCAAGGACAGCAAGAGCTCAAATTTTAAAACCGATGGTATAACATTTCACAGGTAAGCTGGCTTCTTTAATTATAATTAATAAGATTATAATTAAATTAATACTTTAATAAGGTACATTTATTTTAGTAATAGCGTAGTTCACCTTAAAATGGTCGTTCAATCTACGTCACTGACAGTGCATCCCTTTCTTTCATAACTAAATATATGATTACATTTCTTTCTTCCTTGATATGGCACGTGTAACTAGTGATGTACAGTACCGGGTACCGGTTAGTGGTCGAATATCGATATCAGTTTCTTAATTGCATTTAAATCAATGCCTAGTATGGAACAAAATAGGCAGAAAATATATGGCTTCTTCAACCAATTTCCACAAACAAGGAGTTGGATGGGTTTTTTTTTTTCTATGTGTGCTACGTGATATCTTCGCCAATTGTAACACGCTGAACACGTGAACTTTGGCTAAAATAACTACTACTGTTGCAATCTTTTAAAAATTGTTTATACTAGATTTCTTATATTTTTAGATATCCCAATGACACTGCATTAAAAGAAAAATGGATAAAAGTTACCAGGCGGGAAAATTGGGACCCATCAAAATATAGTGTCATTTGTTCCCGATATTTTACTCCAGACTGCTTTTATGATATGAAAAATCGACGAAGACTTTTAAGTTCTGCGATACCCTCTTTGCTTCTACCGTTTTTGGTAAGATGATGACTCTTTTCAACCGACTTCTAAAAAAGAAGTAGGTTCTAAAATTGACTTTAGAACCGCCTCCTGTTGACGCGTATATTTTTTCTATATATGACCACGCATAACATTATTGCTGGGTTATCCGATGATTGTTTTTTTTTTTTTTTTTTTTTTAATTTAATCGAGTATACCTCCATTTAAATTTCATCAATACCGATCAAGTAGTTTTTGAGTAATAAGTACCTACTCAATAATTTGAAATTTGTTTACATACCTGGGTGAAATATTTGCTATTGAATAAGAGATTGCACCATCACTAAGACTGAGAAAAAATATATTTTCTAGTATAATGGAACTATAGTACGGTCATTCTATGAATGCGTTTTTGATTATAGATGGCGCCATCTTATGACGTCATAATAATTACAGGTATTTGTTGATGTCCACAGGTCTCGGTTCATAAATGCTTCTATCTAATCCGGGTGCCTCTCAGTAAGTACATACTGTAATTCAAATATATTTAATGGTATTTCAAAATCTCAAAAAAAAACTTACAGATAGATAAATATAAAATACTTTTTAAAATTTGTAAAATATTTTACTGGCGATGGCGGAGATATCGCGTAACATACAGTCATAAAAACATATTCAGAATCTCCTCCTTTTTGCAAATCGCTTGAAAAATAAGGCAAAAGTACCATTCACTCTGTTTAGTAAAATCTAGATATACTGTAAGTATCGATCGTTATTTTTATCGAAACTAAATACCCCATCCCTATGTTTTGTGTAGAATGTCGTCGTGACCTTGATCGGACCAATTGGCGTTCAGTACCCCGCGCCCGCGCACCTCACCATACCTCAGTTAGTTGCCAGAACAGATTACATTGTGAATAAATAGGTATTACCTGTCTATTGGATATACAGTCCATGGCAGTCACCTAGCATCAAATGGACCGTCAGCCTGCCTGCTACATTTTAACATTAAAAAATATTAGATCTGAGAAATTCTTAGGGGAAAATTGATTACTAATCTATTAAAGTTGTAGCAGAGATTTACACGACGTCCTTATTGAAATTATTAAAGAAGAACTTACATAGACTAGTCTATAGTTTTAGACTAAAATCGTTTGTCCTGACTGACTATTAATGCACAACAAAAACAGAAATTGAACAGAATAGAAAACAGAAATTTGGAACATAGGTTTTTTTTAATAACGTAAACATCTGCTAAGAAAGGATTTTCCAAGTTTTCTCTGTAAATCTATATGTACATAATATTATCTGATATATCACCTTGAACAGTCCTTGCAAACTTCTCAAGTTCCGAAGTACTGATGGGCAAGTCGAGAGACGTACCGCCCGGACTGGACAGCAGTCCGCTGAGAAGGGCCTGAGATCCCAATTGTCCCTCCTTCTGACTGTACCTGTCCCCGTCCTGGTCTTCCAGTGACAGTGGCAGGTCTCTCAACTCGTCGGTTCTCATTGGCAAATTCTCCTTGCCGACATTGTTGATCATAACGTTCAAATCGGAATAATCAGAGTTCAATCTCTCTATAGTCATGTTGATTTCACCGTTCTCCCAGTCTTTGGCCCAGAGGTAGAGTTTGGGGTGACCCTTTTTTCTGAAAAATAAAATACATTTGAAGGTTAATTTTCAACAAGGAAGCAATACAAGTAGTGCCGTTTCATACCGTACCAAAGATAATGTATACCAAAGAGCCGATAAAATATAAATACATTATTACTAGCATAAATAAAGTGTATCATTCTATAATAAAAAATAAATAAAAAAAAGCCCACAAATTTGCAATTTAATATTTGCAGCAACAGCGACTATTAGTAATGTTGCTGCGAGTTCTGAATTTGTTTGTATAATTTGTAACATTTTAAAAGAAAGGTAAACACTTCAACGGTTGCTATAACCGAAACAAAAGGTTATTGTTGATACCATAGTTATCATCATTTGTGGATATTGTAGAAACTGTTTTGATACTTCTTAACATTTACAATAAATATAACAGAATATTTGGTTTAGTCGGTCAGAAGAAATTAAATTTAAGTGAAAGGAACCTTGATGTTGAATCACATCATAATAGTAATATTCTTCAGATACTGAAAGTGAGTGGGTTTTTTTTTTAATAAGACGTGTGAAATCTTCGTAATTATCTCAATATAATCTGTAGTGCCACAGCCAAAACTACCTAGTCTAGAAAGATGAAACTTGGAAAATAGGTTTATTTTATAAAATTAAAATCCGCCAAGAAAGGACTTTAGAGAGCGGGGATGGGAACTTTGTATGAAAGTATTTGTTCAAAGTTAAAAACTTGAAAATTTGATATAAACAGCTACCGAGCATAAATGGATAACTATTAAAAACACGACAACCACGCGGGCAAAATTGCGGACAAGAGCCAGTAATACATATTCTGATTCCCTATAAATTATTGCTCATATAATTTTGTCAGGTGTTGAATTTTAAATTTTATACGCTCAAGAAAAAGGGACGAAGTCGTGTGCAAAAGCTAGTAATGAAAAAAGATTATTATGCATACACGAGAATATAAGAGCATGTATAGATGAGATTGTACTGACGTGGCGACGAAGTACTTGACGCGCAGTGCGTGCAGGGCGTCGTGGATGCGCAGCAGGTTGCCAGAGAGCTCGTGAGAGCGGCGCAACGCCGCATTCGCCCTGGCCCCCGGCAGCAGGCCCTCGTACAGGCGGTCCTGGTCGTGTAAGAAGCGTTGCGACCGACGCCCGCGTCGCGGGTTCACGCAGATGCTGCATGTGTACTTCTCGGGCACCTGCAACGCCTCTACCTTCATCTTGTGCCCTGCCTCTTATACGATTAATTGTCTACCCCCAGTAGACTGGTGGGTGCACTACTCCGCCCGCGAATCAGCGAGGCATATCGTGAAGCTATCTTAGCATTCGCGCTTCATCTCGGAACGCTGGGATGCTGCACTTCGTATCGGGATGCCGCACTGCGTCGGACGCAGCGCGACTTTGCAAAATGCATCGCATCGCAGCGTAAAGCCGCCGACACCACTTTCGCGTAATCAATGAAGCTTTCTACGTGGTGAATAAACTATATATTGTATTGCTACGTTAAAACGTAAGCGTAGCGTCGCGTCATATTTCGGTGTGAACGCTTAGAGTACTACGATGGAAATTGTGCGCTTCGGCAAATTGCGAGTTTCTTGTTATTAAATATTACTGAACTTACTTCATTTCACTAAACGTAATTTTTCTAACCAAATAAAACTATATATTACATAACAGATATAATAATAATAAGTTCACGTTTCCAAAGATTGGCGGAGATTGCAGGAATGCAACAGAATTTATTAAAACTTATTTATCGATAAGGCAAATGTTACTATTTTGAAATGAATTAAAATAAAATATGTTTGGGGTAAGGAGTCTGGGGAAAATATGATATATTTCGGACGAGCCCGTTGGATGAGTGATTAGAGTGCTTGCCTTAACGCTCTGTTCTAGCGTTCCCGGCAGGCTCTGGTCTGTACTGTCGTCTGGCGGCAGTAACCCCCCTCCCCCCTTACAGAAGACCACCGTGAAATAACAGCTCGTGTGCTGTTGTGTTTCAGTGAGTGAGTAATGAATACCAACGTCCATTTTCCTAACCCTTCAAAAATCCCTTATCCTACTGTAGTCGGCAGCGCACTGGTAGCACCTGTGGCGTTGCTTGTGTTATAGGCGACGTTACCCACCTACCATCAAGTGAATCGTCTGCCTGTCTGCCGATCTTAACACAAAAAAAATATTGAAAGATTTTGAAATTAACTTCACTCACATCAGATTCCTTGTGTATGTTGTGGCACAGCCCGTGCTGCCAGCACAGACACAGCTCACACTGCACCATGAGCCCATCCTCTTCACGGATACCGCAGTGGCAGTTAATAATCTCTTCGCGTTTCATGTGCACAATCTTTATTTTCTCTCCGTCTGAGCATTGAAAGAATTTCGATTTAAGCACCCACACAAGTGTTCTTGTTAGAAAGTAATTCTTATTCCAATGCATTTTTACTAATATGAAACTTTCAAATTGGGTTAATCCTATATTATTTAGTAGTGGCAGGGCGATGGTCATAAACTAACTTTATGACTAGTCATTTTTATAGGCGACGAGGTAACCGTCAGTTTGCCTGCCAATATTTGCTTAACATCGCTATTCATTTATATTTATTTTTAATTATCGTCATTTTATTACTAAATAAATTTGGTTCATTTTTTTAATAAAAAAAAGTAATAAATTGAACAACACTTACTCTCATATGTATACATAACAGGATTCTTTTGTTCTTCAATGGACTCCGCTATCCTCTCGGACTTACTGTCCATTGTCTTGGAGTCTGGAGTGCCAGACCTTGGGAAGCTGGACATAGTGTCCACGTCAGAGTTCATGCCACACCAATCGTCGTCTTCACTCCCAGACTTCTAGAAAAGTGCATTTTCCTTAATAATGCAATTTTTACTAGATGACATTATTTTTTAATTTTTATTTGTGTAAATTATTCTATGCTGCTGACATAGTGTCCTTTAGTATTATAGCTGGGCGACCGAGATGCGCTTTGTATTTTTTTCATGATCATGTGGAGTTAGATTGTCACAATAATTGCATTCTTGCTATTGGATGTAAGCCGAACATATTTAAGATAACAGAACTGCTCCTTTAAAATTATTAGATAAAAAAGACAAATACTCATAGCAACTCATAGCACAAGCTAATCTTCTTCTTAAGGAGCCCATTTCCTATTCCTTTCCAATCCATCATCCTTCTATGGTCGTCAGCACACTTGCAGCACCTGTGCCGTTGCTTGTGTTATAGGCGACGAGGGCCACCTACCATAAATTAAAAAAATGAGAACCTCCATAACATTAGGTCTGAAAGTAAGAAACATTAACTACAAACAAATTATTGGAAATTTAATATTTTTAGCCTAATAATGTTCACCAAATTTTTTTTTACATCAAAGCCATGTAAACAACCCAAGTGCAGCATTCCAACAGATAGGTCTTAAACACGATACTATGATATCATTGGGAATGTTTTCCTCAAGTTGTAAAAGAAACATAAACTTACTTACGTTCTTTAATACTGTCGCAAATTTACGCTTTTCACTTCGCTTCTTTTTATCCACAGGTCTAGTCACTGTGTGCGTCGATATCGCTTGTTCAAAATCCAACATATCCATTTCTGGCACATTAACTACAGGCGATATCTCGAATTCGTTTTCTAAATCTTCACTGTCGTCCATAAAGTCTGGCACGTCGGTGAAATCCGATACTTCCTCGTCTGGCCTCTTCACAGGTAACAGCACTTTGGGTCGTTTCGGCTTCAATGTGAGCGCTTTTCTTAACTTCGGCGAGTCCAAAGACCTCGGTATCTTTTCGCCCAATTTGAATTCGTGCTGAGTGAGAACTTGCGATGAATCATCAACATCAGCTGGAAGTGGGTCCACTCTCTCTTCGACGCGTCTCTGTCTGCCGACTTTATTCTTGACCGCCTTATCCTTGGGTGCCTCCGTATCTTCGGTCACAGCTCTTGCATACGCTAAATCTAACACTTTTGGTGTGACTCCCATCAGCTTTGTGAGGTGGCGGTGATAATGTTTGATGTGCATTCGCAGCAATGTATTGTTGCGGAAGTTCTTGTAACAGCCTTCGGCCGGACAACGCAGAAGATTTTCTATTATTTGAACTTTCAAAGATCCGACATAGACTGCAATTGTAATAAGTTCATCAATACATATAAAAACAAAAACAATAGAATAGAATAATTATTTATTTCTTTTTGCTATAAATGCTGTTATTTATTAACTAGCTTTTTCTCGCGACATCGTCCACGTGGAATTCGTTTATATCGAATTTCTTTGGGAACTCTTCAAAATTTCGAGATAAAATAGAAATAAAATTATTTTATCAAATTGATAACAAATTGGACCCCAATAAAATGGAAACGTACATTCTCTCATCTGATTAGGAAACCATTAATATGCGCTTGCCCAGCAATTAAACAATATTTCACCAATAAATGTGAAGACTTGCTCAAAATTATTGTCACATTAAAACAATTGCCCAGCCCCCTTACTATATAAAAAGCTCTGTGTAAAAAGTAAATGTTACAAAAATATTTATCAACACTGAATTTAAAAAAATCAGAGACACCATAAACCAATCTTTTATATTTCAGCAAAATATGCATTATTGCATAATGCATATTTTATGTTAAAATTAATTTGACTTTGAGGATTTCGTTAAATTTAAAATACTATCCGTATTTTAAAGTATAAATAGAATATGCCCAAGAGCAATAAACAGATACCATTGTCACTACAAATATGTATTGCTAAACCAATACTTACCATATCCATCTTCTATGGTAGTATTATCGAAAGTTGTGTCCCTGTCAATCCCAGAATTATCTGAGGTTTCCAATGAAGTATCCATAGTAGAATTTTTCGTAGATTGTGGCAATCCTCGAGCTGGAATATATAGTCCACTCTGAAAATTAATATGTATACCCATGGTAAATTATACAAAGAAAAAGTTATCCCATATTACGAGGATACCAGTACTTACGGCTTTTCGTTTCTTTATGGTTATCTTTCGTTTCCTTACAACTTTTCCTTCTCGTTTTCTCGAGCTGAACTTCTTCGTTTTGATCAGGGGTGAGGTATGGCTGGGCCTGCACACCGGTTGACTCTCCACTTCCGCTTCCGAATTGGTAGACACCCAGCCCATACGTTGGGCCAACTTCATATGGACGCCAAAGTCCATAAGGGCAGCTTCATACTTTTTCGTCTCTTCGTCGGCATAATTTTCTAGATAGATACGCATGTCATTTCTGGTGTGAAACCTTTTATTATCCGGACTGAAAAATGGAAACTATGTAAGAAACAATAAGCTACTTATTGTAATGAACGCTCAGCTGACGACACGGTAAACTACAGCTGGAGATAAACCTCTTCTTAATATATTTACTACAGCCCACGATAACTCAAACCATAGGGTTTGAGCAAACTGGCATGTTGTTAGTCTTCTACTAAAAGTTCCGCCACAGATTTCCTCGCAATGTCTACTTCACCTTCAGAGAAATCACTGCTTATCAGTCGAGCATTTTCGATCATTGTGCTCCACCGCCAATGGCAAAACTGACTACTAATAACTTGATCGTAAGGATCAGCTCATACCGGAAAGCGGTGGCAATGGAGTACAGGATATAGAACTTATTTACTACACCAAAAGGTACACAATTCAATGATTTATGTGTAGTGGTATAGCGCATCGCGAAGCCGCCGACACCACTCGCGTCCTCACTGAACTGTGTACCTTTTAGTGCAGTAAATAAGTCCTGTAACACTACGAGTAACTCCTGCGCGTAGCTCAAGCGAGTACCCCACCCGGCCGGCTTCCGAACGCTACGAATCACTACGAGCTCGTAGGAACGACACTGGCGGCAGCTATAAAAGCCACCGCAGCTCCGTACCGTACATTATTCAATTCGTCTAGCGCGTTCGACCCGCTTACACCTCCACTGGAAGGGTGTTCGACCACTACGAGGGGCACACTGAAATGATCGGGAATAAGAAAAACCACATGCACGGTATAGCTAAATTGTATTTTATTGTTTTTCGAAGTATTCTCTGTTCAACTTAATGCACTTTTCCATTCGTGCAAACCAATCATTAAAACAGTAATTCCAGTCTGAAGTTGATGTTGACAAAATGGCTGATTTGTACGCTTCCACAGCTGCTTCGGGGTCTTCAAACCGTTGACCGCGTAATAAATCTTTCATTCTAGGGAATGTAAAGAAATCGTTTGGGCTCAGGTCAGGACTGTACGGAGGATGGCTCATCAGCTCAACGTTTTCCTGCTTCAAAAAATCATTTGTCTTCCGAGCCGTATGGGAGCTCGCATTATCGTGATGTAAGATGATGCGACGTTTCGGGTTATTTTTTCGGAGTTCGGCTATCATTTCTGGCAAACAAACCGTGATATACCACTCGGCGATAACCGTTCTGCGTTCCTGTAAAGGAATTGTAGCAACATGCCCCTTTTTCGAGACAAACGTAGCGACCATTTTCTTTGACACGCTGCGGGAGCGAACCACTTTCGTTGGCTTGAAGACCCAAACTGCTTCTTCGAAGACCCAAACTGCTGACTGATGTTTTCTTTCAGGTTCGTATGAATAAATCCATGATTCGTCACCTGAGACGATATTATAAACGGCATTTGACTTCCCTCCGCTGAAGCGTTGCAGAGTATTCCGGCACCAATCTACACGAGCCGCCTTTTGCTCTTCGGAGAAATTGCGGGGAACCCAGCGGGAAACTAGCTTTCTTACACACAGCTCATTATGTAATATCGACTGAATTGCAGTCATTCCGATACTGATAACAGCCCGAATTTGCTCGTATGTCACATGACGGTCATCTAATATAATAGTTCGCACAGCTGCGATGTTTTCAGGCGTGACCGCTGTTCTTGGTCGACCTGCAGAAGAAACAGTGCTGAGCGACACACGACCGCGTCGGAACTCGGCATACCAGCGGTATATTGTCGTTTGACTCGGTGCTTCAACATCATAAATCGAAACAAGTTCGCTGAGACACTTATCTTGAGATAAGCCGCGACGAAAATTGTGATAAATTATGGCACGGAAATGTTCACGCGTGAGCTCCATTTCTGTTAACGACGTGTCAACTTTAAACCAACATAGTTTTTGTTTTTAATAAAAAAAAATTGTTTGAATGTCATTAAGATTCTGAGAGGCCAGTATTCAAATTCTAAAAAAGGTTTTATTGTAACTCAATCCGAAATATTCTATTCCCAATCATTTCAGTGTGCCCCTTGTAGCCTTCTAAAACTTCTCCCCGTTGGATGCACTTGTAGTATATGTGACGTTTTCTCTTTTCACAAGTATTACTGTATTGTGATTGAATAAACTCTTTAAACATAATTGCTGTGTCCTTCGCATGTCCCGTAGAAGAAGTTGTAACAGTCCTATATTCTCTATTGTCTTAAAAAGTACGCGCCGCGCCGCTTTCCGGTATCGCGGACCCTTAGATGATAAAGAAAGCCTTCAGAAAGAAGATAAGGAACCGTGAAGTAAGGTAGGATAGGAATGTAGAGATTTTTAGTACTCTCTAACCTGACTAAAACGACATCCCACTTTCCAGCGGAGTGTCCTAAACTTCTGCGTACCATGTGCTTGGTCCATTCCGGAGGCAGTCTCTTATCCTCAACCTGTAAATAACAATTTTTTGTTAAGATTAATAAGCGAATATCTATAAATTCTATACAGATTACCTAATTTATGTTACTAATATTATAAAGAAAGAGAAATGATTTTGTATGTTTTTTATGTGTTATTTAAAAATATCTTTCACTATTTACTAGATCAACAAAGGTTTCCAACCCTTGAATTTTTTCAACACATATCAATTTTGATGAAAACTGGTACATAAACTTTTTTTATGTTTTTTTTAAATTTTTTTTATGCTGTTATTTCACGGTGGTTTTCTGTAAGGGGGTGGTTCCTGCGGCCAGACGAGCTGCCCAAAAGACTGTGAAACATAG
Organism: Bembecia ichneumoniformis; assembly: GCA_910589475.2. Taxonomy (NCBI): domain Eukaryota; kingdom Metazoa; phylum Arthropoda; class Insecta; order Lepidoptera; family Sesiidae; genus Bembecia; species Bembecia ichneumoniformis. The sequence goes on from OU342523.1 coordinate 5,801,384, forward strand.
TGTGCCCCTCCCACTACTTTCTAAATCCAGACCAGAGCCAAATTTGAAAAATTCATTTTACAAAGTTGACCCTGCTGGGAATCGAACCCAGGAACCCTAGAACAGAGCGTTAAGGCTAGCTCCCTAACTACTCATCCAACGGGCTCGTCGACTTATTTATCTTACCCTCCTTTTCAAGAGTTATATAAGTCTGATTATGCGCTTTTTGTTGATATGATTTTTTCGAAAAATCCATAGTTATTTTCTTTATTCAGATTCAAATGGAACGAACCCAGTTTACAGAGCTACCATACCGAGTGAAGGTGTAGGAAATAAAATTTGACAACTAATAATAGACCAATCGGAATTGCTCTGAAAAGAGCTGTTTTATCAGTGTGGTTTTATATATTTATTTCGCCACTATCACTTGGATTTAAGCAGCCCTCACAGTCAACTCTTCAGCTGTTTGAAGACGCTGGACAGTTTATGGACGAGAAGTTGTTTCCACGGCGTCGGTGGCCCAAAAGCCCTGAAATACCTACGTGGCCGATATTTATGCCGGCGCAACCTCGCGGAGTGCGCCCGCGATGGAACAAATAACCGCGATGCGCAAGCCCACTTTTGCTATCTCAACTACAGGCATGTCTTCGTTATACCTACTATGTTAATATTGTATACAATTAGGGTAATTTTATAATTAAACGCATTCCTGTAGGAATCTTATTTCATCAATATAATCACCAAATAGCGGTTAGCATTACCTTCAATGTTGCCATCGGTTCATAAGATTTGTTACATTATTATTGGTAACAGAACAATACAAGAAATTAATTTGTTTTTTTAAAAGCTTTCTTTATTCTTCTTATGATCCTCGATTTCAAGTTATTTTTGAAATATCGCTGTAAAACTGCATCTTTTACATAAAAACTAATATTTTCAGTCCTGAATAACTGGAAAAAAGTTGATCTATCGAATAAATCTTCATAAATTATTTTTTACTTAGAATTCATCCCTCTATTGATTCCCGTGCTCACTTTTTGCTTACCAATTTTCATCCCAGAGAATGAATGGTATTCCCCCCACCCAGACAAAAACGCATATCGGCAATAAGATAACGGCTTTTTTTTATAGAGCTAGTTAAAATCTTTTTGTACCTACCTGCACACTTCTCCTCGGTAGTGCCGGTTTGTTGTTGGCGTCCATTTTGATGGCACTCTCAATCTCGCACACTTGCCCCACCGGTTGACCATTGATCCACTTGCAACACCACTCCCCAGGCAATAAAAAACTTTCCGGCATTTCCATCACCTGTTGCTGTTTATTTTTCAGCATCTCCTCTGTCTTCAAAAAGATCTGCTTCTTCATCTCCTCCACTTGTTTCTTCATCTCCAATAGCTCATTTTTTACTTTCTTCACTTCCTTCTTCACCTTTTTCTCGCGTAACAGTCTCAACTTTTTACTCTTCCTTATCTTCTTGTTCCTTTCGGAATCTTTAATTTTATTAGTAATCTTGCTATCGGATGTACACGCGATTTCTTGTGCCTCCTCCACTTGTTTTGATGGTAAGTTTTCTTCAACTTCCGCATTTGAAACATCACCTTTATTCTCTTCCTCTTTATTATTCTCATTAACAGGATCTATTTTGTTAATTTTTATTATCAATTCCGGTGCAGTAACCGGAATTGTTTCTTCAAGTTTGGCTGCTCCAGTTTTTTCAGGTTTAATTTCTTCAGTTTTTTCAGATTTGGGTTTTTCAGTCATTTCAGGTTTAGCTAATTCTGTATTTTCAGGTTTGGCTGCTTCAGTTTTTTCAGTTTTGGAGGAACTTTCTTCTAGTCTACTAATTTCTTCTTTGATTCGATCAATTATATCTATAACCTCGGCATATTTAACCTCATCAGGTTCAAATTTCTCCAATTTAACTTCTTCTTTTTCTACCTGTAAAAATAAAAATTAATTAAATAAATTAAAACAGGAATGGCCTTGCTATTACACATTGAATTGTGTCAGATGTACAGACATAAATCACTTTGTATAAATACCCTTCAATTCAAATTAAAAAAATAAAATAATGTCAATATTGATAATTACTTGGTATATTTCAAATAAACTAATATGTATGTAAATGTGGCTATTATAGTAAATGTTTTATACGGAAAATAATTAAATAGTATTAAATATTAATGACTTCAATTATTTTTCACTTATTGTATCCTTTCTCTTACTACAATCGTTTTAAAAAGTCCAAGGTTGCAACGCCCTCTGTCGAACATAATAAATAATATTATATTTCAATCAATATTATACTCACTGGATCATAATCTATTTTGTCGGTAGAAGATTCGCTTGAGTCATTTAACAATTTTGCATTCCGTTTTTCGTCGTTCTTTTCTTTTTCAACACTTCCCATTTTAACTCCAGCTTCCTTCTTACCAATTGTGCCGATTATTGAAGCAACTGAATCTGAATACAAAAAAAAAAGTTTTGAAGATTTTGTATACTCTCAGAGCGGACAGTAAGTAAGCAAAATAAATATCCAAAATTTTTTAAAAAGCTTTGTTAAACATCTCTGGCTATTTTCTAATTGTCAAGTGAAACTTGGGTATTATATTTTTTTACTAATTGAGCCCACAACTTATAATCTGATTGGAATGAAACAAACGGGTTCGGGAAGATTGCTACACACATCAGTGAAATCCACATTCAAATCGGTTAATCTGTCTCAGAGATTAGTGTGCACAAACGCACAAACAGACAAAAAGTTACTATAAAAACAAATGTGTCACAGGTTTATTATATATATTAAGTCAGGTTCTGAAATAAACCTGACTTAATATAACTTATGACAGAACTTATGATCTGACTTAATATATTAATATTCCAATTTATAAAAATATATATTATAGATGACCTTAACTTAGCACTATCAGCACTATGTAAGGTTAAACTGGAACGATTTTGATGAACTTTGACTTGAGAGATATCTTGAACCCTTTAAGTCAATAAAAATATTAAATAAATAAATAAATACCTTGAACATTCTTTGCCTCACTCTTTCTTTCTATTTTCTTCTTGATGACCGTAGAAATCGTGTTACGCTTTCCGGGTTTCGTTTCCGACGCACTTTTACGTTTCTTAACGCCAATATTGAATATCTCTTTGATGTTCAGTTTTCGTTTCATTTCACGTCGCTCACTTTTCGTGCCCAAATGGTCCCGGGTGGGGTCGAATAGGTGCGTGTGGAATGCTGGTCCAAGGGCCAGACTGGGACCAGGAAGGGTTGGCGAGGGACAACCAGTTTCAGACTCTAGCTTCATTTTATACAGACGGGAAGTGCTGCACTTCCACATGAAGCCATCATCAAACATTACCTCATAACTGCCTGGAAATAGAAATGACAAAAATGTAGTGCCAAATAAACTTTATTTTACTGTTACCATAATAACAGTCACTTCATCATCAACAGCCTATTATATGTCCCCACTGCAGCGCCACAGGCCTAACCTCTCAACAAGGGCGTGTGGGCTATATGGTCCACCACACTGGCACAGTATGGATTGGTGGACATCACATGCGGATTAGAATTTCTTCTTTTGCGTATGCAGGTTTCCTCACGGTGTATATTCTTCACCCTTTGAGAGCAATTGGTAAATGCATTTAAGTTTTTAGAAAAAAACCATTGATAGATGGCATTACTGGGGATCAAACTCGGACCTCTCGACATGATAAGCCGCGTCTTCCCCCTGCGTCACGACGCTCTTACTTTACAGTTACTTACTTGTCTCTTAGGAAATTATTGAAAGCACATTATATATTTATTTTTATTGCATTGTTAAAAGTCTGAAGGTACACTTATCATGTTTTTTGGACATAGTTGTTACTCTGGGACGAAACGTAGTTGCTCCATTATAAGCAGAAATGGGCAAAGATACTTTTTATTATCTATATATATCTAAACTTTATTACGGTGATTTGTTATTCAATTCGCCCTTCCCTAGGAGGATAAGCGCAGGGTCCTCACGTTTCGTTTGATGCAGATGCTCTTCGGACATTGTGGCTTCGGGAGCTGAAGCAACAATGCAACAATTGTGACTTCGCCATTGATATTGTGACGACACTCTTTAGTGGACTGGGCAGAGTGGGCAGAGCTGCGCCCGCTCTGACGTTTGTGGTGGGTGCGGCTTTCGCTGCCGGCCCTCGTGAAAGCGATGGTCGGATTCGGCAGTGATCTTGCGTGGCAAGCGATGCTCGTGTTTTGTGAGCACGTTATGTCACGCAAGGAGGCGGCGAACAGAGAACGCGAGGAGGATATCCTCTCCCTTGCGATACGCCTTAAAAGAGTCGAGCGTAAGGCGACTGAACTATATCCGCCACATTCTCCCTTAACCGGGATGGACCGTCGTGAGCACCCCGAGAAGGCCGGCAGCGTGCGGCTTTCAAATACGCCTAGACAGGGAGTGTAATCCTCCCTGCGCTGGACAGCCATGGCGGGTAGCGGATAACTGTTACAACGTTCCCGCGACCCCGCCTAGAAAGTCGTAGCTGGTAATTATCTGGCATACCCTGTCGGCGATTCCCACGCTGTAAAGGGTATCCGTGAAGATTTCTCAATGTTAAAAAGAAGGATATTCTGTTACGTCAATTAGATCTTTTGTCATTTTGATAGAACATTTCGCTTAAATGTACTTTAAGGATAAAAAACACCAATTATACGTACCATTCTCCAAAGTTTTCGTTATAGTCGCTGTAAACCTCCTATTATCCCTCCATCTTGCCAAACATTTTTCACCAACTACAAAAATACCCTTTTCTTCTATCGTCGAACAACTATTGTCTGGTATAGAACGATCCACATTTACTGGTAACCTCTTAGAGCCTGGTAAAACCATAGATGTTGTTGGAACCATTGTTGTAGTTTTCCTTTCTTGCTTTACTTTTAGTGGTCTGTCGACATTTTCCAGTGACTTCTTAGGGCCAACTGCCGTCACTGATCCTTGTACAGCCTTAGGCGATGTTGGAACCGATATTGTAGTTTGTTGTACTTGCTTTGATTTTAATGGTCTGAGTCGTGAACTATAGACGTTGATCCATTCGTCGGGTCTGTAATTGCAATTTAATATTCAATTAAATACACAATTCCCTACCCAATAAATGAGAAAAATCTGAAAATATTATAAAATTTACGTATATTATTAGGTCAGGGAAAAAGTCTTTTCGCATATACATAGTATGTATAAACTTGTAATACATCTCTTTGGCTATACTATTCGTATCTGGCTGGTTTTGATGACATTAAAAAGGTTACATTTCGAAAAAAGAAACAAATTAGTAAAATGTTGTTTCCAGCCATTTTTCATGTTTTTCTTTCTGTCAAAATGAGTGAATCTATTAAAGAAATTCGTTACATTTTAAAATTACAAAAAAGCAAAAAAAAGGCAATGCAAGCCGCGAAAAAAAATTGTGACGTTTATGGACCTATTGCAGTATAAGTAAGAGTAACACAAAGTTAGTTTAAGCATTTTTAAAATAGGAATTTCGAAGAACTGGGAATTGACTACAAAATAGTTTTGACACATTTGAAAAAAACTGGGTACACAAAAATGCTCGACCCCCGCCCGGGACCATTTGTCGCTGATTTTATGTCGCATGACAAATACTCAAGCTAATTTGCTGACATGGCCAGAGGAAAAAAAAAGAATATACAAATTTAGTCTGGCAAAACTTAATAAAACAAAAAAAACAGATTAGATATAGATAAACATATCTTTCTGTTTTTTAAATAAAGTTAAATGTAAAAAAGAATAAAATAAAATAAAAATAATATCACCTCTTTGAATCCTCATGATAATGAACTAGAACCTCCATTTCATCATGATCGACTTCCGTGACATTTGCCGGATGCCATAAATCTGCAAAATCTTTAGCCTCAACCTGAGATCCGACCGAAAGAGGAGCACAAGTAACATCTGTAAGATAACCAATTAGACTTGTCAATTTGTAAAGCATTGTCTACTTAATACGCGTATTAAGTATTTAGTATGCGTGATTTTTTCTTTTTACTGCATATGTTTTGGACATATGGTTAAAAAGATAAAACTATATACGTAAAGCGTGACCACGTCGTGAAGCCACAGAAGCAGTGCAAGTAGGTTAAGACTCATATGCTATGAATACGGCGTAGGTACCAGATACCGAGAACTATTCTTAATTCCACGCGGGCAAAGCTAGTGAAATTATATAAGTAATAAAAGTAATTCTGTTTATAGTATACCTTTACAAGAAAACTTTTTCTTTGAAATTCTTGATTCAGATTCAGTCAGTATAACGTTCATAACGCTCTTACAAACTGACATGGTTTCATTAACCTCTTCAACAAAGTCATCTGTTACTTCTGCAGTCTTAGCATCAACTTCTGTAGAATTCTCTTCATTTTCTTTTACATCATTATCAACAGATACATTCTCTTTAGAACTAGCAATAGCATTATCATTCGTTTCCTTACTATCAAGTATCTCATTTTCTTTCACATCATCTTTTTTATCATTTTTTTCCTTATCCTTCATTTCAGGATGATTGTCCATTTTCAATTCATTTTCGAAATTTGATTTACCATTATCTGTTTGTCCTGCTATTTCGTTTTCTTGATCATCAATAAACTTTTTAATTGCATCCACATTTTCCGGTTCTGAATCCTTGCTATTATTTAAAGTCGTGTCATTTGAATTATCACCAGTTCCTTCATGTATATCATCCACTTCCATTTTAATCTCTTTTGTGATATCCCAATCAAATATTGATGGTATTGCATCTGTGGAAAAATAACATTTTATTAACTATAACTAAAACTATTTCCATGTGTTATCTATGTATAGCAGAATCACTACATTACAGTGATTTCAATTCACTACAATATGACAACAATAACATTAAGCAGACCTGTGCAAATGTAAAGAAAGTAATTTAATAAATATAAGCCAAACTTCCAACACAAGCTAAAAAAATATTATAAAAGGAACCTTACACAAAATAAATATAAAAAACTATACTTATTAATATATGCTATGTTACCAATGCAGTAAATCATAAATATATATAAAATATGTGAGTTTTGGATAAATAATATTATTTAATTAAAATAAAAAAAACTTTTTTTAGAAATACATAAATCAATTCAAGAGTAGAATGAAAGTATTTTTGAAAGTAGCTAAATATATCTGATTTTTAGTTCAACCGAATTCGGGCAACTGACATTTCATAACAATAATTTGTTTTGTTTCCTGTTTTTTCCAGATCATAACAATAATTTGTTTTGTAACCCATATTTCCTGCACTTAATGTATTATGAAATATAATTTATCAGTACACCAAAAGCATATTATGCTATGCATAGTATATGGCATATGTACATTATGCTATGCTATGACAGAAGTGATGACATATGGTGCTGAAATGTAGTTTCTAACTATGAGCCTCGTAAGAAAACTCAACATAGCTTAATGAGCTATGGAGAGGGTTATGCTCGGGGTAACACTAAGAGATCGAATCAGATATTAGTAGATTCATAGACAAACGAGAGTTACCAAAATAACCAAGCCAAAAGGCTTAGTAAGTTGAAGTGGCAGTGGACAGGACACATAGTATGGAAAGCAGACAGCAGCTGGGGCCGGAAGATTCTTGAATAAAGGCCACGGACCGGCAAGCACAGCATAGGACATCCACCCATAAGGTGGACAGACAACCTGATAAGAGCCGCAGGTCGACAGTGAATCCAGGCTGCTTCTGATCGGTCCTTTTGGAGAATTAGGGGAGAAGCCTTTGTCCAGCAGTGGATGTCCAACGGCTGAAAAGATGATGATGAAATGGCCATGGACCAGTTATTCGGGGTAACTCATCTTTTTCATTATACTATTTAGAAATGATGTATGTCCCATTGATCAGTGACTATTCTGTCGTCTTACAAGATGGGACAATTAATTAAATGTAAACATATTTTCATTTAACAACTTATTTATAAACACAATAATCTACATTAATATTATAAAGAGGAAAGATTTGATTTTTTTGTATGATACTCAAAAAATACTAAACTGATTTTAAAAATCCTTTCACCTGTAGATAGCCACATTATCACGAGACATCAGCTAGTAATTTATATACGTATTTTCTCACTCCCTACACATTATCTATTCAAAATTGATGTTCATGTTTATAAATTTTGATGAAATGGTTATCAATATAATCAAATATTCCACCAATTAAACAATTCAAGTGTTCCAATATTAACTATCAATTATTTTAACTCACAAAAAATACACATGTACAGCTAAAAGGTATAACATAAATATATTATGTAGTCATAGTATGTTACAGCATTTACTGTATAAAAATGACTATTTTATAAAATTTATTTTAAAAATAACTAATTATTTTATAAAATTTGTTTACAGAATCCTTATTGACCATATTGTGTAGCAGGTTTTTGTATGGTTATATCAAAAAGTGCCAAAATTCTGTCAAATAAAAAATCAGAGTATCGGAAGCTCCTCTGTTGCCAATGCAATACCACTTTACATAAGTAACTAATATAACCTTGAATTAATATTTAGCTTAATTAGAACATTGCTTGTCTTCCTAGAAAGGAAAGAGTAGGTACATAATGCAAAATAAAATAACATATTATGCAATGAAGCGACAACTACTTCTCTACACTACAGTGTACCTGTTTTTAACATGTATTTAGAATCCTTGAATATTTTAAAATCGCTTTTACGAAAATGTCTGGAGCACACATACTGATGGAAATCAAAATTAACGTGTACGTTACGTGTAACAGTTATCCAAGAGTCACGCAACTTTAAGTCTTTTGGAAATTTATGATATGTTACTCCGGCGTCCTCCTTTCGTATTGAACAAGATTTGCAATTCTTTACGCAACACTTTTTTACAGCCATCCTAATGTTTGAATACAATTTAGATTTTATAAAAACAATGTCAATGTATAGGTTATTTTTTAAATTTATTCACAAAAATAAATTTCTTACGTTTCACAAAATGTATCTCAATTTTTACATTGGATATAATAAAATACTACAAGAATGAAACATACGATACAAATTTAAATGAATAAGCGAAATGTTTACCTGAATAAACAGTTCTTGCTGACTGACGCCAGTATAAACAATTCGACGTTGTAATAAATTATTTGAAGCTATGACATGTCTGTAAATGTTTTCAGATTTATTGAAAAAAGTTATTTATATACTTATTGTTTGGTAATTAACCACTATTCTACATGCGAATTAAAAGAAATTTCGTCTTATTTCATCACACTTAACTACTTTTTTCTTTGTATAATAAAGCCCATTGATTGATCACAGAACATTAATGATGCCGAAGCCAGAAGAAAGAACCACTCTTGACCACAGCCACAGGCTAATATCTAATATAGATAAAAATTTAAATTTTCTTGACGGGTCTGTGTTAGATGACTACAAAATAACAACATAACAAACTATATGAACACAAACCGTACACTAAATAGTAGATAGAGATATTTGTTAGAGATGAGAATTTGCACTGGCATATAAAACTTTATATAGTTCATAGTTTAAAAAGAATAAAGAATATAAAAACAAAATGTATTGACAGAAGTGTATTTTGAGAAGTTGGATAGTGACATAAAAAAAATGGTTTTCGTTTAGGTTTAATTGTATTGTTATGTTATATGAACTAGTTTATAATATATATATATATATAAATATTTGAATATGTAATAAATGTGCACATATAAAAACCAAAAGTTTTTATTGATGAAGATTTCCCCAATCAGAATATTAACTATAAAATCGTTTAGTTAGTCGTTCGTTTAGTTTTTTTTATTACCATTATATGGATTTCGCATTACCATTTACCATGCTACATGGGATCATCAGCATTACCAGTCATTAATGTTCATTCTTTAGAGCCGGACCACATAAACAAGTGAAGAAAATATCAAGAACTAAATAGAAAATAGATAATACTAACACATGAAAATATTAACCACAAACTAAATAGTAGATAGAGAGTATATATATTCTTTGATATTAACTAATCTGTTACAATTCTGATCAAATCAATACTTACATCTTTGACGTTTGACGTGTCTTTGACGTAGGAAATAGTAAAGGTACTTACATACAAAAATACACATTAAACTGCTATGTTTTCGAAATTTCGATTATATGCAACAGAAAGTTGAAAAAAATGTATGCATATTCTAAATTCACAGCAGATGTTATTGCTGCGAGTTGATCATTGAATATACCTTTTAATCCGCTGACGACATTATTGTTTGCAAAGGTAACATTCTACAATTTCTACACACATGACTTACATGGCTAGCGTGCGTGAGACATATAAAGCGAATGCTTAATTTTTTTTTAACGTAATAAGTGCTTGAAGTTTGAACTTTTTCCAATTTTTCATTGTAATTACATTTTGTTTGGAACAGACTGAACTAAATTCAAAATTACCGATACTTGTAACTTACACTTACACGTTTCGACACTTTTATCTGTAACGCCCACGTTATTAATTGTGTACTATTTTATAGGTATATTTAAACTATTTATTTTCCTTTCGTAATTTTATTGAAAATTAATTCATTGTTCGCCGACAGACAACTGTATGAAGGAACCTTTATTTGATGAAGTTTGACATTTGAGTTGGGTGTACCGTGTATTGTATGCAATTGTATGTATATATATAATATATATTATATTTTCTTTCACTTGTAATGTTAAGTAATTGACCTTGTTTTGTTGTAATTTTATTTATACTGGCATAAGAACAAAGTTGAAAGTTTGTCCATACATACAGTAAAAGTCCGTGTAATATATATTTTGTAAACAATAGAAAATGGACCTTGCAAAATCGCTTTTTAGTTCACGCGATCACGTCGGTTATGTAGGTCGTGAAGATCACGAACGAAAAATTAGTGCAGCACTGGCTGATGATGATCCGGAAGATATGATCGATTCTATTCGCGGCCTGAACATCGCTGATGAATTACTTCCTTCCCCTGGTGGACCATTTTCTGCGCTTACACCTAGCATGGTGCCACAAGATATAATGGCTAAGTGGGCACAACCTGAATCCGAAGCTCAAGGCGCTGGTTTACCGGGCTATAGATTCGATGAATTCGGCTTTTGTATAGATGAGGAAGACGAGCCAGAACCTAGTTCTAATAAACTCTTAAATACATTTGTCGAAGATGATCAGCACCATTTGCAATGGGAGTTTTACAACAAAGAAATAATTTTTGCTGAAGGAGATAGTAAACTTGAAAAAACTGACAAATTACAGAAAATGGTTAAAGATGGAGTTCCACATTCTCTCCGTCCACAAATTTGGATGAACCTTTGTGGTGCTAATAGAAAAAGAGCTACCACTGAAATTACTTATCATGAAATTGTAAGAGCTTCGAGTGATGATGGCTTGGTAACGAGTAAACAAATTGAAAAAGACTTGGTGCAGATACTTCCAAATAATATTTGTTTCTCACATCCGACAAGCACTGGAGTACCCAGATTAAGAAGGATTCTCAGAGCACTGGCATGGCTCTATCCAGATATTGGATACTGTCAGGGAACAGGTATGATTGCAGCTTCTTTACTGCTTCTAATGGAAGAAGAAGATGCTTTTTGGATAATGTGCACAACTGTTGAAGATCTTTTGCCGGCATCTTATTATTCTTCAACTTTAATTGGAATACAAGCTGATCAAAAGGTTTTGAGGAGCCTCATATCTTCATACTTGCCAGGGATAGATCAAGTCCTGAATGCTCATGATATAGAGTTGTCGCTGATTACAATGCATTGGTTTTTAACATTATATGCTAATGTAGTTCACATGAAAATATTATTACGTATTTGGGATTTATTCTTTTTAGACGGTTCTGTAGTTCTTTTTAAAGTTACGCTTGCAATGTTAAAAATTAAAGAGAACCGATTTACAGAAATATCCAATTCCGCACAAATATTTAATGCTCTGTCAGATATACCTGGAGAAATTGATGATGTAGATGTTCTTATTAAAACAATAGATGAAGTCTGTGGTGAAACATTAAGCCCCACACTAATTGAAACACATAGGAGGAGACATTTGGCATATCTTATGGCTGACCAAGGCGCTTTGGTCGGTGATCCCAGTGTAGTACCCAATTTACCTAAGCAACAACTACAGAGGCGTCAAATAAAGCGAAGTAAGTCTGTAATACAAACTATTCTCTTTGGTGAGGATACTAATAATGAAGATGCAGTTTCAAAGAATGTCAAACAAACTGAAATTCTTGTTGATCTCAGAGAAGCTATTTTGCAAGTTGCACGTCACTTTTTAGCTCTTGAGCCACAACTTGCTGCCGAGATCCAGTTAACAGCTGATTACACTATGCAAAGCCACGCGGCAGATAGAGAGAGATATGTCAATGTGTCTAAAAGTAAAAGGAGACGTGCTAAAGCACTTTTAGACTTTGAAAGAAGAGATGGGGATGAACTAGGATTCAGAAAGAATGATGTCATAGAAGTCATAAGTTCTCGAGATGAACACTGTTGGATTGGTGAATTAAATGGTCTCAGGGGATGGTTTCCGGCTAGATTTGTGAAGTTACTTGATGAAAAAGGGGTGAAATATAGTAGAGCTGGTGACGACTCTGTAACTGAAAAAGCAGCTCATTTAGTCAGAGGAGTTTTAGCTCCTGCTTTCAAAAGGGTACTCTTACATGGCATAAAAAGGCCAAGCTTTTTAGATGGACCTTGTCATCCTTGGTTGTTTATTGAAGAAGCTTCTTCTAGAGAAGTAGAGAAAGATTTCAATTCTGTGTATAGCCGATTAGTTTTATGTAAAACATATAGATTGGATGAAGACGGTAAGGTATTAACCCCCGAAGAACTGCTTTACAGATGTGTGCAGGCTATAAATCTATCACATGATAATGCTCATGCACAGATGGATGTCAAATTGCGAACTTTAATAGTTATGGGATTAAATGAAGAAGCATTACATTTATGGCTTGAAGTGCTTTGCTCGTGTGTTGATGTTGTTCAGAAGTGGTATCATCCATGGTCCTTCATTAATTCACCAGGCTGGGTTCAAATAAAATGTGAACTACGAATTTTGTCTCAGTTTGGATTCAACTTAAATCCAGACTGGGAGCTGCCACTGAAAAAAGATACCCAAAATCAGCCTTTAAAAGAAGGAGTTAGAGACATGTTAGTAAAACATCACTTGTTTTCATGGGACTTGTAATCAGAAACATAACATAGGTTTTTCTTTAATATAAATAATGTAAATGATGTACTTTTAAATAATAATGCATGGCAATTTTATGGATATCATAATATTTATTAGTATACATACATATATCTACATGAACTTGTGTTAATTATTTCAATATATTATGTAAGTCTAAACGAACATTCCCATAATTATATACTATTGTTTTCTTTTTAATTATTTTTTTATTTCAAATTAATTATATTTATTATATAGATAGAACTGTTATAAATATCAAAATATCTGACTATTTCTGCCAAGAATTGGTAAATTTGATATCTAATGAGGAAGTTAGATAGAAAGTCAATCTTAGTTGTTTCAAATTTATTTACCTAGATCTGATTAATAAAAGTAGTTTAAATAACATTCTGGCAAGTTAAGAGAAAATGGCCAAATACTTGTTTAGTATTGAATGATTGAATGCTTATGATTTGCCAGCTGTTGCTGCAAGCAAGAGTGATATTTCTACTTTATCACAGTACATAAGTGACCCACATGTATCAACTATGATAATAAAAATAATTGCAATTTTTACAGAGATTTGACCGGGTTCGATTCCTGGTCGCATATGAGCGTAATTTAAAAAAGTGTGAATGCAGTTCTTATTTTTTTTCAAAAATTGAAGCCTTGGATTTTGAGAATATATTTTTGTATCTTTTATGGTTTGAGATTTCCCTTCACTTGAACAATTTGTATTCACCCTGTATATTACCAGATTAAATGGTACTATTGGAAATGTTGAATGGGGTGTGAATTATGATCAATTAGGATTAATATTTTTATTAGGAGTAATAGGGAATAGTATGGATTACCGGATTGGTTCCAATGTGTTGTCAATTAATTTCCAAGCAGGGTTGTTGCGAATATCAGCATCCGCGGATAATCAGCATCAGCAATGATCAATGCTGATTTTTAATGCTGACATACCTACACGTCGTAACATGTGTGTAAAAGAGGGGAACTAGCGCGAGTCACATGGAGTTTTAACCAATCACAGACAGTTACTACATTACAATTATAAAACTGTGCAATGCATACGAAACTTATTCACCATCCTCAAAAACTGCTGCATTGACAGAAAAGACACATGCTGTTATTTCACGGTACTTTTCTGTAAGGGGGTAGTTACTGCCGCCAGATGGGCTGCCCGAAATGACTGTGAAACGTAGTGTCCATTACTTCTAGATACAGATCAGAGCCAATTTTGAAAAGTTCATTTCCAAAGTTTTTTGTTTTCGAAAGAGCAAACCTTCAAAAGGTACCTACGAAGGAATAAGACGGTGCTTGGGACTGCTTATATATTCTCATGGTTATGTGGGATTCTTACCGCACTAAAGTCTAGGGCTTTCAAAGCGTAAACAGACTTGCCGCGAGCGTTTAAAAACACTCAAGCCCTGCAAACACAGCGATTAGGAAAATCGCGAAGTAGATAGGAGGAAGCTAACAGTTATGGGAAAGTTTAACGGAAGACCCGGGAGGGTCATAGAGGTAAACCTCTCTGTAGGTGCCTAGGTGTCGGTTGTGCGACATCAGCTGGGCGGTAGGGAGCGGCACAGTGGCCGTGAAGGGGACATCGGGGTCCCCGCCCTTTGAAGGCGGGTGCTATTAGCGTTAAGTCGAACCCGGGAACCCTAGAAGTGTTCAAGCACCCTAACCACTCATACAATGGGCTCGTCGTCGGTGGCGGGAGTGAATGCATTAAATGTTATTTGTTAGGTAGAATAAACCTGACTAATGTTCATATAATACAGCTCCTAAAATCCTCCATATTTAGCTGTATTCTTCAGATGCACCGGTTCTTTTTTCTAAATAGTACCTAAAATAGTTGACAACTTGACATTGACAAAACTGCTAAAAAAGTATTTCACTTCCATTCAGTATATAGCGTTCTGTCTGTATCTGTAATGTAATAAATTGTAAAATAAAATCCCACACTGTCATCAAAATTTGACAATACTCTCTGACCAAATCATGAAACCACAGACTATTAAGTAGATGCTAACCATGGAAGTAATAAGTACTCATGATGCTAACGCATAATGAAACCATATTTACAAAAAAATGTTTGGTTCCAGTCAAATATGTTGTATTAGTCTGTACCTATTCCAGTAGTAAAAATAACAATAGGCCTATGTAGATCTTGTTCTACAAACCTTCATACATTGTAATTCTGAGGTTTCTAGTAAATTAACAACCAGTATGCTCTTTTTGAGACAATGTTACTAGCCTCGTCGAATTGAGTCGCATTAAATCGACTGTTATATGTATGTATTTACTATGACGCTGCGTCGAATAGCAGCTGCAGAGCGAAGAGTGGTTTTTTGCGTCGCGGGTGCGTTTCGACTTGGCACGTTGTGTGTGTATACTGTTACTTTGTTAAACTTTCAAGCCACGACTATTCAACTGCAGATCATTGAAATTTTGGATACGTTGCCAAAGGTACAGAAAAGGACATAGAGTGCCGTTCAGTTAAAAAAAAAGTAAGTACAGTTCCCGAGAATGTGGGCAAAGCGTAGTATACCAATACATTATACGCAATTCTGAACGTGCACAATATCACAAACTAAATAGTAGATACTAATGTAAGAGATGATTTTATGATCGCTTTCGATATCTTTCACAGACTACTAGCACAGTTTTACAATACACTACTAGTGTATTTCCATGTCATTAAAAATCTATTTTGAAAACCTCTACTAATTATACGGCCATGGATAATACCTCAGCATAATAACCATGGAAGTATTATATAAGTACTTATTACTTCCATGATAATAACTGAAAGGCAATGATGTGATATGTCAAATTGTCAATCTGTTTTATTATTATGTAACAATTTTATGTTGAATAAATTGTAATGACAGAGCAAAACCTAAATCATTTAGGCCAAAGATGTTGTATTAGTCTGTACCTATAGATGGATCACAAAATGCAGCAATATTTTATTCTTTCTAACACCTTCAAATTGTCATAAGATTGAAAGAGACATACATATATAATCTATCGGATCGAAGTTGAGTGAATGTCTCCATTTTGACTATACAATGCAAGCTAAAGTTATAGCGTATAATATTGCTGTGCATTTTTATCGATAACTAGATATCGTTGATATAGATTTTAAATATATGACGAATAAAAAGTATGGCTAAATGCGTTTCGGTGTACTGTTTGGTTATTCAAAATAAATAAAATGTGGGTGCGTACTGGTACTCGCCGCATTGCTAATCGGTTGTATGAGATTGTATGCAACCTCTCGCATTTATTTCACCAAAATATTTCAAAATAATAGTTATTTTTTGGGTAGAAATATTTAGACTCCATCCTTAAGAGGTAGAACGGGAGTAGGTTTTATTACGAGGAAAAAAAACTCGATAATCTTAAAGTTTTATTTTTAGAAACGATATCACAGATTGGATAATCTGTGATATCGTTTCTAAACTGAGATAGATAATTAAATGAAAATAGTAAAGAAAACTAGAACCAAAAAGTAACATTTTAATTTAAAGACTTGCAGTTAATGTTGACGCTTGGGTATCCACGTATTTTTTAGTAAGTTTTCTTTTTCTGGGTAATTTCTGAAAAGAAATAGTTTTTGGTTATTAATGATTCAAAAGATTTTCATAATTTTCATAGATTGAAGCATAACTTCTTTATAACTTATAGATATTACTTACTGGTTTACACGATGGTGGTAATTTTGGGAATATTGTCGGCACTGCATACGAGTGTAGAATTTTACGCTAAAATCCTTGGCGAAAGCAAGAATCTTCATGGTGCATCAAGCATATTCTTGTATATTGCGAAACTCTCCAATCGTCGCCTTTTCTTACATTTTTTGTCCACGTTTTGTTTAAATCGATGTCGGTGGGAAATCTGTTATAAATTGATAAAAATTACTTTCAACCTGCAGTGAATGCTAGAAATTGTCAACACTCTACTAAAAATAAATTAGTTATCGATATCGATAAACTTATCAAGATCAGACTACAGCGCTATGGTTTTTGTAAATTTTAGTTATAAACAGGTAAGGTATACTTTGGTTTTTGTAAATTTTAGTTATAAACACCAGCTTTTCTTTAAATAAATCAACCTTAGAGCTGTGTATGCATGTACAATGATTCATTTTTAGCAAACAATTATAAAAATTTGTTTACAAAACACCAAAATTAATGAGTGCGAGCTGTGCGACTTACCGGTGAAATGATATGTTTCCATTATTCTCCTTGAAAACACCCACTCTACTTGGACAAACGGGAACAGTACAAGCCATTCTTGGCAAGCAACAGATTTATGAAATCACACTTTCAGATTTTTAAGTATTTTAAATCACATAAAGCTAAACGCGCTTGTTAACCAGCATGATATAAACAAATATGACGTTGCCTCTTTTATGGCGCGCAGCGTTTTAAGACGTACATATTCGGCTATTGTTATCTCTTTTTAACATACAACATGCAGCCATTAGAAAGACGGGTATCGAGTATGGAAGGAATCTTCAATTTTTTTTGTTCCATCTATACACTAATCACAGACATATAATAGACTTCTATATTATACGTCTGTGACACTAATACAATTATCTTTGATTTAGGCCAAAGATGTTGTATTAGTCTGTACCTAACAATTATCTTTGATTTAGGCTATGTGGTATGTTACGTGTAAGCTGTCATGTTATGTCAAGTAACTGTCAATGTCAAATATATTGGAGTTTCTTTTTCTTCTTTCTTTTCCTTTTTGTTGATAAAACAAATAAAACGTAAACGTGCTTGTCCTCTCTTGAGCTAAGGTCTTTTTGGCGACTTGCACAAAAATAATTCTAAAATGGCATCCAAGGCTGAATTAGCTTGCGTTTACTCAGCACTCATCTTGGTCGACGATGATGTCGCCGTTACTGTAAGTATGCCTTGGTATTTATTACAAATATATTGTTTTTACTTTTAGGTTAACTTATTATCCTTGTGTTATCAGGTTTCATCCGTTACAAAACTGCTTAAAATTTTATTTACAACCAAGAATCCTTCCATTTATGTACTCCTCTTCAAATATATCTGAATATTTTATTGAAACATGTTATTAGTTCTATACAATATCCAAAAATACCTATATTATTATAACATATATATGTGTATAATGTTATATTATTAATACATATATTTTCTTTTTGTACTTATAAATTGTAATTGTAAAAATTAAATACTATTTAAAATGTATTTGTAATTTTTTGTATGCTATTAGGTTTGCTAATCAATAAATAAAAACAAATCAGGCGTAAATCGGCTTGTGCCGTAATTTTTTTTTTATCACAAAAGATTTCCTTTTTTTTAATATCTTAACAAATATCTTTAAAGAGTCCAAAAAAACTTGTTCCTCTTTAAGTACATATTTTAAACTACATTATATCAGCACCCGTGGAATTACAAATTGATTGAATTAAATGGTGTCATGTCTTCTTTTATTTATAGGGTGAGAAAATCTCGACAATCTTGAAGGCCGCCGGTGTAGATGTGGAGCCTTATTGGCCAGGCCTCTTTGCTAAAGCCTTAGAAGGCGTAAACGTACGGGACCTCATCACCAACATTGGATCCGGTGTGGGAGCTGCGCCAGCAGCTGGTGGAGCTCCTGCTGCAGCCACCGGAGCCGCCGCTCCAGTCGAGGAAAAGAAAGAAGAGAAGAAAGAGGAAGAACCTGAGGAGTCTGATGATGATATGGGCTTCGGTATGTACAAAATAAAAAATTCTTTCATGGTATTATAAATTTATAATGAATATTAAACAAATACAGCTAGGACTCTCAGTATTATACATTTTATTATTATTAGCTTTATTTTCCACACATTTTTATTAAGTATATTTGGTTATGTTGTGTGGTCTCCTGTAGGTAAAAGCCTCTTCCATCTTTTATTTTTGTTTATTTGATGCAATACTCCAATTTTTTCCAATTATATTTTTAATATCAGCCTATCTTAACTTTTGCCTTTCCAAACGCCTTTTGTCATTTGTCCCAGCCATTTAGTTATCTAATGAGGTCCACATTTTGTCTTTGACCCTTGCTATATGTTCTGCCCATTTCCATTTTTGCTGTTAGGGATCATATAAAAAAAAATGTGTTTTCTTACTAATGTTGATGTTTTTTGTATTAGATTTAATATACTTCTTTCCATTGCATGTTGGAAGGACACGATTTTGTTCCTTATTTATTCAGTTTACATCCACCCATGTTTGGCTTGCATAAGTTAGAGTTGGGAGGATACAGGAATCCATTATTATCTTTTATGTTTTGAAATTGAAGTTGCCTTTAAGGATTATGTAACCAGTATTTTTTCCATGCTATACAATTTACTATACATAATGATTATTAATAAATGGTATTATATCTACTTGAAGAGCACATATTGGATAAGTAAATTTGATCGTTATGGTGCTTGCCTTAGTCCTGGGACTTAGGGGTTCCAGGTTGGATCCCCATCAGTACAAACTTTGAAAAATGGACTACAAAATTTAATTAGGTCGGGTGTGCAGGGCCCCTTTCTGTTGTATGGTTAACTACTAAGTAACACAAGCATACAAATGCTTACTTTGGGGGCTATTCAATTGGTGTGTCTACTAGTCTGATATCTAGTATCTGATAAAAGAATTATGGTAGAGCAATGTCAAGTATTAATTGATAACTATTGTATTTGCCATAAATTTTTTTTGTTTGAATTAAAATTTTCCCCAAAATATTAATATTTCATTAATTTTTGGTGTCATTTTCATTTATTAAAAACTTAAATTTTTCACTAGTTCTTTAAATTTAACAATGCAAATCATATTTGTTTTAAATTTCAATGATGTTTGAGCATGTATTAGCTTCAGAAACAAAAATGTTTGACATATTTTTTCACTGAGACTGAATGGTTATTTGTTTTGTTCAAATTTCTGTATTTACAATATTTCTGAAATATACTTTCTTTGTTTCAGGTCTGTTTGATTAAAAAGCTTTATATTAAAGCTTTATTCCAACTACTTGTAAGGATATGATTTATTAAAAAAGTGAGAATTATCTTTTGTTTCATTTGTACCAACTAATCAATAAATATATGATAAGATCCATTCTGAGATATATTTAGCATGCTCTAAAATACATTAGTCCTCCTTACTCAAGAAAGCCTGAAAACTGAGTACAAAGTAAACTACTCAGATTTTATTGCAGGATAATTTAAACAAGATTATAAAAACAAAGAAAACTAAAAAGTAATTTATTATATCTCTACTACTATTTGAGTAAGAGGAACTTAATTAATAGCCCCACATAGCCCTCTGTACTCCAGACAATTTGTTGTAATCTGCGAGATGCCTCCAAACAATTCTGCTCATTCTCCACTCTTTGACAATACCACGAGGTCTGTAAATAATAATTTATATTTAGATATATTTACCAAATAAAACACCTAAAATTTGTAAAAATATAGATACAATGCGAAAGCAACAATATTTTCATGACTAAAATGGGCAGTGGAGTGATTTTGTAAGGGCATAGCTTGCAGCACCTTAGAGAAAAGATGATTACTTTTCACAAGGACAAATATTAATAAAGAAATAATAATATGAAAATGAGCCAATGCTACTTCTGCTCAATGGCAAAAGTGACCGACCCATATTCAATTATAGTATACATAATAATTAATAATCAGCCTGTGTCTCCACTGCTGGATGTAGGCCTCTCTCAAGGCTCACAAAGCCTTTCAGGTCCTCTGTCCACCTGGCCATAGGGCATCCCACTCTGCGTTTTCAATTTGTGGCCTCCATTCGAGAACTCGTCTACCCCACAGCTTATCCGCTTTGCAACAACTGTGATTGGCCCATTGGTGGTTGGTGATTCTTTCTGCATTGACAACTTTGGCTCTTCTGCGAATTTCTGATTTTATCCACCCAAAAAACTTCAAGCACAGCACGCTGAAAGACTTTGTAATTGTGGTCCAGTCTGCCATAAGAGGCTGACAGGATGCACTGATTGTAGACCTTGGTCTTCAGACATTGCAGGAGTGATGAGAGATGATTAATTATTGAATAAAAATATTTTACATATATTTTTGTAATCTTCCTAAATGGACTATGGAAGTGGGGTTGAGGCTACGTCCATGGTAAAAGAAATTTAGATTAAACAAAGTTCACTTCTAATATGAATGCTGCTAATGTCACAATATTCTTGTTCCTATAGCAGTATTTACCATACATACATATATATAAGTTCACACTTTTCCAAAAAACATTAAGTGAAGTCTGCATTCACAATTATTAAAATAGGTAGTGAAATGTACCTTGAAGTGATAACACATCTATTGTTGATTCTCATAGGGGTTGCATTTAATTCAAATTTATTAATATCTTTATCAGCCAATTCCCTGATCTCCACTGGCAATATGTCGTTTTTCCTTAAGGCATTAATTCTAGTGCGTTCTAGAAAATGTTCAGCGCTCATACGACGGCGTTTCACGTCTCTAATCATCATCCAGTTTGCCCATTTGTTTCTTACTTGCTGGTACTATAAATAAAGTAACAAGGAATAATCAATATATGTAGTCAAAGAGATTAAAGTTATTATACAATAAAATGTCTTTAAATATAGTGAAAGTGAAACTAGGATAAATCTTGCTGACCCCATATCCGGCAACCGCTTGCGATTTCCACACAAACTTTGTAAGACCTGATATATTTAAATTCATTATAAAGTTGTTAAGGATATTTTATTCAAACTCACGTTCAAATAAACACTATTATTTCCTCAAAACAAACCCTAATAGAATAAAAAATGAATCTTAAAATCTTATGTATGTATAGTTACTGTTGTTAGGTTAATGTATTATTATTATACTCTTTGGCTAGGTAGGAACATACATAGTAGTACCGTAATAGTGTTCTGTGATGTACCCTTGTGGGAGTTATGGGATAGATCAAAGATAATTGTATTAGTGTATAGATGGAACAATAAAAATTGAAGATTCCTTCGATACTCGATACCCGTCTTTCTAATGACTGCATGTCGTATGTTAAAAAGAGATAACAATAGCCGAATATGACGTCTTAAAACGCTGCGCGCCATAAAAGAGGCAACGTCATATTTGTTTATATCATGCTGGTTAACAAGTCCGTTTAGCTTTATGTGATTTAAAATACTTAAAAATCTGAAAGTGTAATTTCATAAATCTGTTGCTTGCCAAGAATGGCTTGTACTGTTCCCGTTTGTCCAAGTAGAGTGGGTGTTTTGAAGGAGAATAATGGAAACATATCATTTCACCGGTAAGTCGCACAGCTCGCACTCATTAATTTTGGTGTTTTGTAAACAAATTTTTATAATTGTTTACTAAAAATGAATCGTTGCACATGCATACACAGCTCTAAGGTTGATTTATTTAAAGAAAAGCTGGTGTTTATAACTAAAATTTACAAAAACCAAAGTTAATCGGAATATTTGACATTTGTCTTGCTTTATAGTGCTGTAGTCTGATCTTGATAAGTTTATCGATATCGATAACTAATTTATTTTTAGTAGAGTGTTGACAATTTCTAGCATTCACTGCAGGTTGAAAGTAATTTTTATCAATTTATAACAGATTTCCCACCGACATCGATTTAAAAAAACGTGGACAAAAAAATGTAAGAAAAGCCGACGATTGGAGAGCTTCGCAATATACCTACAAGAATATGCTCGATGAACTTTGAAGATTCTTGCTTTCGCCAAGGATATCAGCGTAAAATTCTACACTCGTATGCAGTGCCGACAATATTCCCAAAATTACCACCATCGTGTAAACCAGTAAGTAATATCTATAAGTTATAAAGAAGTTATGCTTCAATCTATGAAAATTATGAAAATTTTTTGAATCATTAATAACCAAAAACTATTTCTTTTCAGAAATTACCCAGAAAAAGAAAACTTACTAATAAATACGTTGATACCCAAGCGTCAACATTAACTGCAAGTCTTTAAATTAAAATGTTGACGAATCACAGATGAATGATATCACAGATTAAAATGAAACGATATCACAGATTATCCAATCTGTGTAATCTGTGATATCGTTTCTAAAAATAAAACTTTAAGATTATCGAGTTTTTTTTCTCTCGTAATAAAAACCTACTCCCGTTCTACCCCTTAAGGATGGATTCTAAATATTTCTACTCAAAAAATAACTATTCTTTTGAAATATTTTGGTGAAATAAATGCGAGAGGTTGCATACAATCTCATACAACCGATTAGCAATGCGGCGTGTACCAGTACGCACCCACATTTTATTTATATTGAATAACCAAACAGTACACCGAAACGCATTTAGCCATACTTTTTATCCGTCATATATTTAAAATCTATATCAACGATATCTAGTTATCAATAAAAATGCACAGCACTATTATACGCTATAACTTTAGCTTGCATTGTATAGTCAAAATGGAGACATTCACTCAACTTCGACCCGACAGATTATATATGTATGTCTCTTTCAATCTTATGACAATTTAAAGGTGTTAGAAAGAATAAAATATTGCTGCATTTTGTGATCCATCTATAGGTACAGACTAATTCAAAATCTTTGGGATAGATAGACTAACTAGATAGAGGCAACAAACCCATAGAAAAATAACTAAAGCATAAAACTCTACAAAATAGCGACAAAGTTACATCAGTTCATACTGTATTCTCTTATGGCAATGAAAAGGTGTTAGAAAGAGATGCATATGCAGCAGTATATTCGTAATGTAGAAGGTTCTCACTAGTTTTCATAATGCTAGTGATGTAACTGTGTCGATTGATAAAAGGCTTACAAAAAGGCGCGTTAACATAGAGTTTTTTTTTATTCTGAGATAAACTGGCGCTTAGCAGGAAGGAATATTGGGAGACGTTTCAAAATCAAATTATTTTATATGAACACACTTGGTAATTTATAAAAGGCATATTTTTTGACGTGGAAAAGTCTATGTTTTCGTTTTGCAAGGGATTATTTTGTGAACAGGAGTGCATAATGCTAAATTTGTGCTGACTAAATTCGTAAATCTTTGAATACTGTTATAAAACGACGTAAAAATTCAGTTTTATCTCGTTGAAACAACGCCAAATTTTATTTTTAAAAAAATTCAAAATAAATGACATAGACACACATGGACAGCATCACGACCTTCCAACACCTTCTCCTGATGTTCGTTCATGTTGCTGAGACATGTATCTATACATGCATTAATCTTGCACAGTGTCTTTCGAACTTTACTTTTGACAGTGGTTTTGTCATTACGTCAGCTAACTGTATCTCTGTTGGACAGTAGCTGATATTGAACAGTCCGTTCACGAAGTGTTCATGTATAAAATGGTATCGCACATCTATGTGCTTTGGTTTTTGTTGAAGGATCCCGATTTTACTAATTGAATCGAACTTTGATTATCAACGTTCAAATTTATTTTTATATCCACATCGGTTATTTCCTTCAAAAAGGATTGGAAATTAAAGAAAAAGGCATTCACATTTTAGTGGTAAACATTTTATTTTTTGGCCTTTGTGATTATACGAATAATGTTAATAACTTTTCAACATAAAGTAAGTTTAAACTTACCTCTCTATATATTCCACCATTAAGGTGAACTGTGTGGCGCTAGTTCTAAGCAAATTAAATACTGTTTTTCCAAAATTTATTTCAAAATTTTAAAATCATGCAGTCACAACCATAAACAAACATATGTACTTGTAGACGTTTAAACCGACAAATTTTAAACTTTTATAGTTGCTATGAGTTATATTTTGCACGCTCGTTAATTTTCCGCATAATAATCAATCATCACATCTTTGTTTTTCGTGTAACGTTAGAAAGAGACGATGAATGGGTGTGAAGCTGGTACGGATGCCATTATACTACAGAATCTATCGAGTTGACTGTAGTGATTGTAGTTAACTACAGGGTGACTCGTGGTAGGTATATTAAATCCGACTATACGAATACGCTCGCTTACTACATTCGTCGTGTCACTCGAATCAACTATCTAAACTCATACTAGAGCTAGTAGTAAAAAATAAAGGCTATTTTTATTTTAACGGATATAGAAGCAGAGGCGAACAGAACAGCGACTTCAATTTATATACCATGTAATGGGGTCTCTACAACTTGGGCCAATAAAGACCAAAGCCATTGTGTACACGGAGCAATGGCGCATGTTTGCGAACAATAGGCATAATGACAGATTCCCTTGCATAATGTAGATACACGTCTACCATATCAAAAAAAAAACAATATTTCAGGAAAAAACTACATTTCAACGCGAATTATTGAATGTTTTTAAATCTATTTTGAATTACGCCCGAAAACGCTCTTAGGTGTTATGGCGTCGCGTCTGATGAACCGTGACGTCACCGACATCTCATCAGATTTTTTCATTCTGTCAAAGCAAAGTCAAGCAACACGATGGCACTTACCTGGGCGTGACGTCATTCGCTCTAATTGGTGTTTCAGTTAACATGGCGGATTGCAGTTATTTATACTTATATTTTATTGAAAATCTTATTAATCTCAATTTTAATACAAAAAATGAGTAATTATTTTTTACTCCTTTGAACATATATTTTTCTCCAAAACCATTTATTCTTTAATACCGTCATCATGCCTATTGTTATTGCCAAATTATCGTTTTTTCGTCACACTTCAAAGGGATCGTGGTGTAGCGTGGCTGGTGGTGTTTACACATTCGCACATAGAGTATGTATAGGTATAGTAATATACATAGAGTTCGCCAGTCGCCACTCGCCAGTCCTCCGGCCCTCCGGCCACTGACTGGGTATTGCATTATTGTTAGTTGCGGATATTTAGTTTTTTTTGTTTTATTTAAAATGTACGTATTTTTAGTAGTGTAGCAAGAATTAACAGGTTTATCAGCTTTTAAACTAGTATAGTATAAACTTATACGGATTTGTTCGTATGTTGTGATATAGGAATAATTAAATTCCTCTGATGGATCCGCAACTAGGTCGCATAGCAGACTGTTCATAGTTTGCCTAAAACGATTAAAACTACTTAATCATTTACACATACATGTAGTACCTTATTTTTGTATATAATATTCTATACGTTTTTAAAATAAGCCCAAATAACATTAAGCACAAGATTATAACATCTTTCTCTTTGTGAGTATATAGTATTCTGTGGTTTTTTTTAAAGAATACTCTGATTCTTTCACATGGAAGTAGCATGTACACAACTTCCATGTTCTTTCACTAGGTAGCAACAAAGAGTATATAATCATGAGACTAGTAGCATAGCAATGGTGCAATGCAATGCACAGGTACAGACTAATACAACATCTTTGGCACGCATCATTCACCATAGGCACCAATCCAAGGAACATACATATAAGTCTCTTATGGTCTCTTGCACCAATGAAAGAAAATAGTCCCTTGCACCAATGTGTGAACACTTCGCAACCGATGGCCGAGAATGGTTGATATTGGCCCACCCAAATATTTCTACCCAAAAAATAACTATTATTTTGAAATATTTTGTTGAAATAAATGCGAGAGTTTGCATACAATCTCATACAACCGATTAGCAATGCGGCGAGTACCAGTACGCACCCACATTTTATTTATATTGAATAACCAAACAGTACACCGAAACGCATTTAGCCATACTTTTATCCGTCATATATTTAAAATCTATATCAACGATATCTAGTTATCAATAAAAATGCACAGCACTATTATACGCTATAACTTTAGCTTGCATTGTATAGTCAAAATGGAGGCATTCACTCAACTTCGACCCGACAGATTATATATGTATGTCTCTTTCAATCTTATGGCAATTTGAAGGTGTTAGAAAGAATAAAATATTGCTGCATTTTGTGATCCATCTATAGGTACAGACTAATACAACATCTTTGGGCCCACCAGTGTATATGTCGGGAGCATAAGCACAGAATATATATTATACTCTTGCGAGAGAGCATAAGCATCCGATACAAAACCGGCACTTTCTTTTTTGTAAAAATATGACAATGCCCATAGAACAAAAACTTTTCAATTAGAATAGACATGAATTTACGCTATAACGAATTAAGAGTGGCCAATAAAATAAAAAATGCAATGTTGGTAATCTCATATAAATTACGCCGCAATAATGCACCCGCCTAGCAGTTCCATAGGCGGTATCATAAGTTACGTTTGAAATTTATGACTGTTGATGGGAGTGTTAATAATGAAAGACGTGATTGATTGTCAATCTTTATTTAGTGTTTAGTACAATCTCTGTGGGGGCCCCATGGTAGACTTCATATGAAGAGAACGAACGTTCTGCCAATGCTTCTTGAGAAGGGACACCAAGAAGTTGATGGACAGATGTACATTCTGGGCCAATTCGTCAGGGGTCATGTCCACATGGCCCACGGCCACTGAAAGGCACAACACCTGGAACACAACGATAATTTTATATAGGTAGTCACCACTGACATTTGTAAATTAAAAATTGCCGTAACTGACGATAAATCTGTGGGGGATCACACATTTACTTTAAACCTTTAATAATTGCTCCCATAAGTAAATAAAAAGAATTTAAATCTTCAAATAAAAATCGATTTATCATGTTTTTCCAAAATGTTACTTCAAAATCGTTGGGTTTTATCCTACAAAATAAAATATTGAATGTCGGGCAAATATATGAACAATAAACACTGAATAAAGGTTAAACACCTAAGAAAAATTGGCAAAGACAAAGACGCGGGCAAAAATTAGTAGACAACCAGTGTTAGATAATTTAAATGTCACACTTGCAGCACCCGAGGGGTTGCTTGTGTTATAGGCGACTATAGTCACCTACCACCAACTGGATTGTCAACCTGTCTGAAAACATTCATATATATAATATAAAAGCGGGACAAGTGCGAGTTGAACTCGCGTGAAGAGGGTTCCGTATGATGTTACCTATCCGCACAATATTGAGTGATCTATAAGTAGAAAACTAATTTCTGTATCTTTTCAAAATTTTAGGTTTAGTAGTTTCGGAGATGGGGGGGGGGGGGGAATGGTTGACACAGAGTGATCCTATAAGGGTTCCGTTTTTTTATTCAGACGTATGGAACCCTAAAAAAAGATAAATCAAATACCTTCTTCATTTGGAACTTAATGGTCGCTTTGACCTCGTCGATCTTCTGGGTCATTGACTCCTGGTGGGACAGAAGACCAGGGAACTTGCCGGCCTTGTTTAGACCCGGACCCAGCAGACGGGGGATTTGTTTGATGAGGGATTCTGAAGCCAGGAATGCATCATACCTGAAATTAGAAAGGTCAACATTTTAATAATGAAGTATGTATTTATGTGTGCACTGAATGGTGTGTACTGCCATGAAATAATTGTTTACACCAAGAAAATTATTTATAAGCAATAATTGCTTTCAAGTGACTTCTCTATTCACTTTTTGCACATATATGCGTCAACAAATTTTCCATTCAATTATTTAACATTGTCTTGGAGTAAAAAGCATCTAGTTTGTTTAGTATTATCAGTTAAAAAATGCGTAAGAAATTTAAGTTCGGATCCTTGAATTTAATTAAATTAATCAAAACAATGTACGAGTGTTTGTAGAATATGGAAAATAGACTATAAAAATATGAGATGCTGCACCTAAGATTTTCAAATGTATTTAGACTGAAGGCAATTTTTGTAAGAAATTGTATCTAAAAAGGCAATTTTGATTCTTTAGAAATAAAACATTTCACATAGAAATACTTACTTTTTGGCTAGTTTCTTAACCAACTTCTTATTTTTGTTAAGCTTTTTAAGGGCCTCAGCATCCATGCATGGCACTGTGAGGGTCTTAGCTTCATCACAATGCTGCTGGTCTCCAAGGATACATACTTGCATCTTGGGCCTTGGAATATACTTAAGCCTGTAAGCAAGCAAGACATTATAATGACATTAAAAGAAAATCTTTATTCAGTCTTTAAGCAACCTTGAGAAAAGAATCAGTTAAAATATTATCATCAATTTTATCAGATAATACATGCAATTTTTAAGTCATCATTGTAAGTTCTCAGTGTCCCTCCATTTTGCATACTAAAAATGAGAATGCTCGTTCCTGGCAAAGTACGTACACACATTGCTAACTTGCAATTGCTCATTAATGGCATTCTTTTGTGCTAATAATGAGCATGTCTTGTATCTTGTACCTTTAGTCTTAATTTTTTAAATTATTTGTTATCTCTATAATTATATATTATTCAGGACCTTTATATACTGGTTTTCATATGCAGTTATTTAGGAAGCCTGTCTAGCACCAGTAACCTCCCCCTTACAGAAAACCAGCATGTTTGTTGTTCTCGTGTTACAGTGAATAAGGAAAAGATGCCAGAGCTCATTTCTGTATCCCTTATCCTTTTAAGGTCGGCAACGCACTTATAGCATATACCTATAATGTTGCTTGTGTTTTAGGCGATAGTAGCTACCATCAATAGGTCAATCAACCTGTCTGACAACCTTTACATAAAAGACGAAAATAACGAATAACATGGAAATTAGGACGCATAACACAGCCACAGATACATGCTTTATGTTTCTTCTAGTAGTGAAATGGGGAAAAATATTACTATTAATAGTTTAACGTAAAAGGATCTTACCAACAAGCCTTAAGTTCGTGCTAAATCGGTAAGAGAACCTACCCATTATTTAAAGACTCTGGGTTAAGTCCCGTCAGATGAAACTGACTCCCTGTATAGACAACATGTTTGTGGAAACTCATCATTTTACTTCCGTTCAATCTAACACGTTTGTGATAAAAAAAAAACATTCACAAAGGCTATTCAGTCAAATTGGTTTCACGTAAAATTTACAAAATATTTGCGATTTTTCCACAAAAATGCTCGTAACAGGTAAACGTACTTGACAGTGCCGGAAAAACGCTTATCCTTCTGGGGATCATAGTTTTTCAGACCGATTTGAAGTTCAACTGTCTCCAAGAAGTTGCGCTTTTTGTCCTTTGATGATTGGAGTACGGCATTAACGCACTCGTAGAGTGTATCTCTTGATACTTTAGACCTAAAAATGAAAAATTAAACATGTGTCACGACATCCATTTAGGTTAGGTTATGATTAAAATATTTCCATTTTATTATAAAATAAAGTTATTAACATGCATAGTGTTACATATTAATATGAACTTTTGGAATAATTTTAATAAATAAAACGTATAAGAAATGATTTAATTAGATTACTTACGACATTTTCACCAGAAATGACTTCTCAGTGGAACGTCAAAAATTTGAAAGAACGAAATGAAAGAGAAGGCCAAACCAAAACCAAAAGCACGCGGAGGTGGATTGACTTATCTATGGAATGGAATTGAGATGGGATTGATTTTATCTTTGGATGGATGGAGACCAGTGTTGCCATTACTACTTAGAAAAAAAGAGCCGATGTTCTCAAAAATAGAGCTAAATATTTGGGATTACAGGGGCTATTAAAGTGTACACATGAAACCAAGTTTGAGTCTACCTAACTAATTTAATAAAAATTTAACTAACTTCTTACCAAGTTAAAAGTTTAAAAAAAGTCATTAAAGGCATTAGCGACCCGCCCCCGGCCTCGCCGGGGGTGCAATTTTTTTTATATATATGAACTTTCCCCGTTTATCCCTCTTTCCATTAGTGAAAACCGAATTAAAATCGGTCTACCCGTTCACGCGTGATGACGTGACCAAGGGAAATGGGGATTAATTTTTTTTATTTTTTATAAGATTTATAAAAGGACCTACTGTTGAGTAAAAGAAAGTAATAACTTCGGTGAGATTTATCTATACAGTTGCATTTAATAGTTCAATATTCTTCCCAAATTTTTACAATTTATAGGTACATTATTACGTTCGAATGTGTAAACAATATATTTTTATATTTTACTGTCTTCTTTTTTTTTTAAATATAAACACGTACAGTATAAAAAACACGTACGTTGTCACAGGCGGCGACTTCCCATTCGTCGACAGCACCGTGAATGTTGCCACGAGATAAATGTAGACTGTGTGCGCCACGGCGTATTTTAGAGGCATAGACGTCGGTCGTTTTTACCAGATCGAAAAGACGAAGGTTTCGGACTTTTCTGGGTATGCGATAGCTACTCCGAATACGGACAGGTACGCTAGGGGACACCCCCCCCCGTACTCCTTCTGGGAGAACAAAGATGTCAGTACATAGTTATATATGTCAGTGAGTGGTATTTGAGCTTTATATTTTAAAACAAAACTAGATTTTGCGTTTTAACAAAATAATTTTAAAAATTTGTAAAATTCGTTTTTTTTTTGTATGTTACTCAAGGACTCGAAAAGTAAACTCTAATAAAACAAAAGCCAGACAAACACAGATATAATAATATCGTAATTAGAAATTTTGTATACAGATTGGAGCCGAAAGCTTCGATATAAAGTTAGAAGAGGTGATTTGGCAACACTGATGGACAGGCACGTATCCAGACTTTTGGTTCGGGGGGGGGGGACAAACATTGAAACAACCATGTGAACTGTGTAAAAATCGCTGTAATCACTGTACTTTACTCTAATTTTTCTGAAAAATCTTTCACAGGTTTTTAGAGAAATCAAGAAACTACTCTTTTCCATCGCAGCTATGAATGTAGACGCAGTTTGGGCAACAGTTCTGTTTGTGCAGGATAGTTCTCTCAATGTAATGACAATAGGTTTGAGTAACTCACAAAATACATTTATAGAGTCGTGACGTTCTATAAATCTAGTGTCACACATGCCGACCAGTCTTTTTTTCTTACTTTCTGAATGAATGACATCTATCGTTATTTTTTCAGTCAGATTTCGGGAGGGGGGGGGGGATAAATCCCAACTATCCCCCCCTCTGTATACGTGCTTGCTGATGGAGACGTGACTCGACCTGAGGTGATCACAGAACACATGTCTGGCCGGAGTTACAGTAAATGAAATTGAGACGCAAACAATTATCTAAAATATGAAAGAAATTTATATTTATCTAATTTTTAAACAAATTTTATTCTAATAAGGTTATTCTACATTACCCCTAAAACTTTAAACTAAAATTCTAGACTTTTCTTAATAATAAACCTAAGCCAAACCATTAATATCTAACTATTTAGTTTGTGATACAAAGACGCAAAACTATTAAATCAACAAAATTTTATATGAGAGTTCGTTATTATCTTATATATATAAAAATGAATCCCCATTTCCCTTGGTCACGGCATCACGCGTGAACGGGTAGACCAATTTCAATTCGGTTTTCAATAACGGAAAGAGGGATAAACGGGGAATGTTCTTATATATCAAAATTGCACCTCGGGCGAAGCCGGGGGCGGGCCGCTAATTCTTTATAAAAATACGAATGAAGAACTAGACTGTCAGTCAGAGTTCAAACTTCAAAACGAGCGCTTTATTTCCTTTTTTGCTGGGCTATTGGCCTTACAATAAAAGCAACCAATGATTACAGTTTGTACTATTTTTACTTACGGCATTGAAAACATGTAAGAAAGGGATGCATATTATCAGTAAATTCGTAATTGCGAACGTTGTCACTAGATAGTAGATATCGGCTAGTGATCTAGAGCGTACTATGTTCCTTGCTAGTGATGAAACTGCCTTGTTAAACACACGCCTCGTTAAACTCAAATTCTGAGTGCGATACATACAATTTTCGAACACTCTATTTATTTTTCTAAAAATTAACACTAATTTACCAAACCATTACAAAGCTTCTGAGCCATAACAATTTATCTAAGGTCACAAAAGAGATCATGGTAGATGACATATTTTTAATTTAGTAGCATTATTACAACCAAGTAGAACCATGGGACATTTTAACTTGTAACTCATTCTGAAATAATAAAACATTGACATGTTTTCTGCTTCACTCATTCTTGTGTACGCGGTATGCCTTTATGTGAATAAGAGAGTTGTTACGCAGGTTTTATTTTTGTAAGGTTTCTATAGCTTTAGTTATTTTTCTGAGCTCGTATATATAATATATATACGAATAGCACTGACGCTATTTTATCTTTGTACTTCAATTTTTACAGAGAGCCTGGTTTAAAATAGCACGTGTCTCCAATTGTTTGCCTTGAGCATGCTTATTTAGGAGTATGCTTAAAAATACCATGCTTATTGCTGGCAAATGTGAACGTTACAAAGCATGGTAGTTTTAAGCAAGCTTATTATGAGCATGCTTTTTTTTGAGCATACTTTATACTTTTAACCACCGACGCCCGACGTAAAAGAAAGATGTATGGGTGTATCAATTTGTGTCATTATAGTTCCCCAAACAGATAGACCGAATTTAATGAGGTATTTTTATCTTTGCAAGCCAATTTGATCGAGATGGTGCTTAGTTAAATTTATGAAGATCTGTTGAGGCGTTTGAAGATCATCACCTCATTTCCGAGTTGACGATGGGATCTCACTAACTTCCACAGGTTCATTTGATTTGAAATTTGGTGTACTGTGACTTCGGTGGTATTTCTATGACACGATCAGTGGCTCTAGCATGAGTTTACGATACTACACTGGCTAGCGAGAGCGTAAAACTTTTGTATGGGAAATCGTGAACTGTCAATGTCAAATTATCAATTTTCCATATAAATGTTTTACGCTCTCGCTAGGGAGTGTAGTATCGTAAACTCATGCTAGAGCCACAGACACGATAATCTTAACCTCATGCTGCAGCATCACGTAGTCTTAGGAAAACACAATTCTTCAGCAACTTACAGCAGATATAGCGTGTTTGGGTTCATTAGAATGGTCTCAAAAGAATTACTATATAATTTTTAAACATAGTTTGTTTTAAAATCTACTTTTAATTTTACAGAAACTTAAACGTTTTTTAAGCAGAAATGGGAGTACCTACGGCAAACTAATTATACAACTCGGTGACGGCATGGTGACGGCAGTGATCACACTTTATACCTGGTTCGGAATCGTATCTCCTCTGGTCTATCCCCTGGGGGAGACATCAGGTACTGCCATGAAGGATAGAGGTAAGAAGGCCCGACTTACATGGGTGTCAAACTGAAAAACTACAACAATTAAATAGTGGTTCATAAATTTACCGGATTGCGTAGCATTGGGGTTTGTTTTTTTTTTTTTTAATTAGCGACTTTAAACTAAGTAAGTATTTAATTCACCGTAAATTAAAATGCTACTACAGCACCACACTCCAATGCTATTTATTACAGGGTGGTGGCCAACGGACACATTCTCATGTACCTACAAAGTTGGTCATCCTTACCTCTACCACAGTTTTACAATACTATCTCTACTCTTCCTTCATGCTTTTTATACACACACGGTGATGACCCGATGAGGGCCAATCAGTGAACGCACATGGGCCGATACAGAGATATAAAAGATATCATGTCAATCTCTATTACTTCTATCATACTTACCTATCGAAATATCGAATGTAAATATTTGCTCACTTTGAGCATGCATATCTACATTGTATTCTTTAACTCATTGCTATTAAGTAATGTCCCCTGTTGAGTCGAGTAGATTTCACGGAGTAATACAAAATATAGGTAGATAGGAACATATATTAAAAACAAAAAAAGGCAAGGCTTCAAAAGAGTGTGGCATATTTATTATTTTTTCTGACTTTGTCAAGAATAAGTGTATTTGGGGATGCAGGTTGGGGGTACCTTGGGTGAGTTAAGAACCATTTTTCATTTGTCAATACTGGATCACACAGAAACCAACCATACTGCAAAGATAAAATAAAAATGTATTGTTTTGTTCTTTAACCTGTGAGCATTGAATAAACCCTTTTAGAGATTAACGGCGTTATTCTATCAACACTACTTTTGTTCAGGCTTAATAAGTCTATATTTAAGGGGATAAAGCATTTTGAGAAGTGTTAACTATCTGGAAACAAAATAATTAGGTTTCCTAGATTTATATAGGTATTTTATTTATTAGAACAAAATTATTTGAAAAGATTATTATGAATTCATTACTGAATCATATGTTATACTGGGACTTCGTGTTCATAAGGGAGTACAGTAATACCAAACTTAAAAGTTACCTCGGGAATCTTCGTTCGCGCAGGCAAGGAAGTACATTAACGAAAATACCCGAAACGATAAGTACATTCAAAATAACCTTTAATCGATAGGGTTAAGGTGAAGAATTGATTGCCGCAGTAGTGCTCCTATTTCGTTTACGCTAATGTCTCTGTGTCGATGTGTCCCTGTGTCGATGGCTTTAAATAAACCAATAAAGGCACGCGGCCCGCCAAAAATAAAGCTATTTGATTGGTTGATCAACTTTGCCGCGTCTACAAAATTTGGTCACTGCGCAGGTACATCGGGGAGACTTATTTTTTGTGTCGACCTGTACCTAATTACATTTATTCAGCTCAATTCAGCTTTTGTCTATAGAAAACAACAATTTTGTATGGAGCTGCGTACGCGTCCTTCTGATATCAGCTTTCGCGCAAAACTGACGGAGCTGAGTACAAGACAAATGTAGTTTATCAATGACGGCCGTATGCGGCTGATACAAGCGGAACTGAATCGTAACCAAAATCGTCCTGCAAAACGCAAATGGAGCTGAATAAGTGTAGGTATCTAGCTTAGTTACTCCCTTAAGTGTGGAATGTCTTGATCTCATTTTTGTATTGATGTTATAGGTAAAGATTTTATGCTATGTATAATCAGTCCGTTTATCTTTTTATTTATTAAGAATTGAATTCTTTTATCTATAACCTAATTTAAATTTTTAGATAAAATGTTCATCTAAAAATTTAGATTCTAGATAAAATTTCACTTGAACCTCAGAATAATGAACAAACGAGAAGAAATGTCCGTCTTAATGGATTGGGTATTTTTACTATAGGTACCTATGTAAATTCGGAATTTGAATTTAAAAAGTAGTAGACAAGTAATGGTATTTAATTATAATAAGGCATCCGCGGAATATCAACGTGGTGGTTCATGCTACGACGACATGTTGAGCGGAGACCTTTTTGGTATAATTTGGGTTTTTTTTTCACTAAATAATGTAGAAAAAAAATTGTACCAAATAAACTTTTTTCTTTCTTTAATGCCCCATTCGGTTTGTTGTGTATAGCTTTTTATTTTGAGGTTAAAGATAACGAAAAACATTGTTCACCTGAACCGATGTTGTCGGCGGAGTTCTATACATGTCTGAAGGACCCACTGGTTTGATAACGCCTTTCTTTTTCATAACTTTGAGCCGTATTGATGAGCCATAAGCAAATCCATTCACTCTGCCTATGTAGCAGTCTATTACTCTAATCACTTCTGTGTCTGGCCGTATAAACTAGGCAGAAAAAAACTTATTTCTTATGTTAAAATTAATAAATTAAATCCTTTAGTAGGTAAATTAGAAGTTGGTATGGTAACGACATTTTACTATGCCAACTTCTAATTCAGATTTTGCCCGCGACTTCGTCCGCGCCTCCTTTCTTTGATGTTTGAAGGTTTATTCAATTTTTATTACTCGTATATTTTTGTCAGGCGTTAAAGTATTGTGTATTGATGATTCCTCTAGAACATTTTTTCTGGATGAAAGGTACCCTGTATCCCTGACGTGTTATACAAATTTTCATAATGATCATTTGAGTGTTA
Source organism: Bembecia ichneumoniformis (assembly GCA_910589475.2). Taxonomy (NCBI): domain Eukaryota; kingdom Metazoa; phylum Arthropoda; class Insecta; order Lepidoptera; family Sesiidae; genus Bembecia; species Bembecia ichneumoniformis. The sequence continues at coordinate 5,838,293 of OU342523.1, forward strand.
CGCGTGAAAGCATAACAATCTTATTTTCTCATTTATAATATTAGGACTATCTGAAACCGACGCGTGCAGTGCGCACGGTACTGGACACTGTTTATACATTTATATTTTAAATTTTCCTAAAATAAAAGTATAACGTAAGTTACTCTTTATAATATCGCTATCTGCCAGTAATAGTTCCACCAGTCAGTCCAGCCGTTTCAGAGATTAGCCGTTTCAGAGGCTCTAGTATGAGTTTACGATACTACACTAATTCTACACTCGCTAGCGAGAACGTAAAAATTTAGTATGGAAAATCGTGAACTGTCAATGTCAAATTATCAATTTTCCATATAAATGTTTTACGCTCTCGCTAGCGAGTGTAGTATCGTAATTTTTTTGTTATAAGTACCGTAAATATACATATATAATTTTGATATACATTTAGTAAAAGCAGTTATTTTGATATTATAGACAAATCAATTTTATTTATTTGCGGTATGTAGGTATAGATGGTAAGCGTATAACCAGATAGCAAAGTGTTAGCTAAAGTGTAGCCAAATGTTTGTGTCGCAACGCCAACAGCCGTTCTCACCCGCCGCAAAAGATGTTTTACATCAAAAAGCCCATGTTTAACAGTGGATGCTTCTGGGCTGATAATGAATGGTGATAATAATTAATAATATTATATACCTTTTGCGGACATGTTGAACTTTGTCTAACTTGATTTATCAGTGGAGCAACCTCCTCTTTACAAGTAGGCTCCTTATAATCAGATCTCATCGAATCACGAATATAAACTTGAGGACCATATTCGGTGTAACCGAAAAATTCCATTTCAGAGATTTATTGGCTTTTCTCAAATTTAATACTAAATGTATAGAGCGGTAACGAAATAAAGGAAATAAATTTTATATTTTCAATATAAGCCAAATATAAAAACGTTGTAAATACATAACGGTTCTCAGTAATAGCAAGTTACTCTATTAACTCTATGAAAATTGTCATGTCATTAATGTCTATGGGGCGAGATATGCCCATAAATAAGGGGCCCACTAATAAATTTGTAGGTATAATAAGCTAATATGCCTAATTATCTATTATTTATAGGATCTGTGGAGGCGCTATTATGTCTGCGTTACAGAAACTTGTCTTCAGCCTGGTTTCTAATTTACTTTCTGACGTTATGTTATTTAAAATTTATTACGTTTCATTATTAATTTTGCCACACGTACTGCTGCTTTTTATCATTTTATCCACATATTTTAATTTTCATTGGAACTTTCAATTTACTTTAAGAATCACAGAAAACAAAATTACATTAACTTAAATTTAAATTAAACAATACAATTAGTTAAAATTACGAAACGCATGTGAATGTGTCAGTTAAGTTTTGAAAAGAGTTTTGGTTTCGTAATTGAGAATTAACGGAATCCCCACCTTTTCTTTTATCCTATCAAAATCGGCAAATGGAGCAAGATCGGCATATTAGTAGTTACGATATAGCTGAAGAACTGGGAATTGACCACAAAACAGTTTTGACCCATTTGAAAAAAGCTGGGTACACAAAAAAGCTCGATATTTAGGTGTCACACCACACGAGCTCACTGAAAGAAACCTTATGAATCGTGTACTCATTTGTGATTCTTTATTGAGTCATAATGAAACCGAACCGTTTTTGATAATTAGTGATGAAAAATGGATCACGTACGACAAGAACGTGCGAAAAAGGTCGTGGTCGAAGGTCGATCAGGAGATGCTGTGTGTATGGTGGGATGGAAGGACATTGTTCATTGTGAGCTGTTATTGCAGGGCAGAACCATCGATTTACTAAAAAATACTAATAAGTTTGATCGGCAGCTCAGAACCATTTGTAATAATTTTAATGATCTGTAGTCTGTTTTCTCTGTGGATTTAAGCCTGACGAAATCAACGAAATCCACCTCGGTTTAACCATATATTTAATACTCCTATATTGCTAGTAGGGTGCACCGAACCGATGCCGACCGAACGGTGCAGACATATATATGTCTGTCTCCCTCATGAAGACTTAAAACGTTGTGCGCATGTCCGAGCATAGAAAAATAACTAAAGTGTCCGAGAACTATATTTTAAGCATCTTATAGGCTGGGCTTTTCCCACTACTCCCACTAATGTCGCAACGCATGCGCATAACTCGTCAAGTATCAACGAGTGAAGGAAAATATGTAGTTCCGTCTCAGCAACGCTGCAACTTACGGGGACTAGCAATATAGAAGTATTAAATATATGGGTTTAACGAAGTTAATTATACGTCCGTGACGAAATCCATGTGAGTATATATATAGTCCATATGAGTTGCTTTAGTTATTATTCTATGATAAGAGTATATCAGACATAGAACCACACAGACCATCACAAAAGAACTGTGTGCTCGCTAGAGAGAGAGAGTAGTATATATATTCTTCGATATTTTTTGACTCACAGCTATCATAGATTTTAGTCACTAAGATTAAGTACTTAATCTTAGGTTAGTCCAAAGATAATTGTATTAGTGTATAGATGGAACAATAAAAATTGAAGATTCCTTCGATACTCGATACCCGTCTTTCTAATGGCTGCATGTCGTATGTTAAAAAGAGATAACAATAGCCGAATATGACGTCTAAAAACGCTGCGCGCCATAAAAGTGGCAACGTCATATTTGTTTATATCATGCTGGTTAACAAGCGCGTTTAGCTTTATGTGATTTAAAATACTTAAAAATCTGAAAGTATGATTTCATAAATCTTTTGCTTGCCAAGAATGGCTTGTACTGTTCCCGTTTGTCCAAGTAGAGTGGGTGTTTTGAAGGAGAATAATGGAAACATATCATTTCACCGGTAAGTCGCACAGCTCGCATTCATTAATTTTGGTGTTTTGTAAACAAATTTTTATAATTATTTACTAAAAATGAATCATTGTACATGCATACACACCTCTAAGGTTGATTTATTTAAAGAAAAGCTGGTGTTTATAACTAAAATTTACAAAAACCAAAGTTAATCGGAATATTTGACATTTGTCTTGCTTTATAGTGCTGTAGTCTGATCTTGATAAGTTTATCGATATCGATAACTAATTTATTTTTAGTAGAGTGTTGACAATTTCTAGCATTCACTGCAGGTTGAAAGTAATTTTTATCAATTTATAACAGATTTCCCACCGACATCGATTTAAAAAAAAAAAGTGGACAAAAAATATAAGAAAAGCCGACGATTGGAGAGCTTTGCAATATACAAGAATATGCTCGATGAACTTTGAAGATTCTTGCTTTCGCCAAGGATATCAGCGTAAAATTCTACACTCGTATGCAGTGCCGACAATATTCCTAAAATTACCACCATCGTGTAAACCAGTAAGTAATATCTATAAGTTATAAAGAAGTTATGCTTCAATCTATGAAAATTATGAAAATCTTTTGAATCATTAATAACCTAAAACTATTTCTTTTCAGAAATTACCCAGAAAAAGAAAACTTACTAATAAATACGTGGATACCCAAGCGTCAACATTAACTGCAAGTCTTTAAATTAAAATGTTGACGAATCACAGATGAACGATATCACAGATTAAAATGAAACGATATCACAGATTATCCAATCTGTGATATCGTTTCTAAAAATAAAACTTTAAGATTATCGAGTTTTTTTTCTCTCGTAATAAAAACCTACTCCCGTTCTACCCCTTAAGGATGGATTCTAAATATTTCTACCCAAAAAATAACTATTCTTTTGAAATATTTTGGTGAAATAAATGCGAGAGGTTGCATACAATCTCATACAACCGATTAGCAATGCGGCGAGTACCAGTACGCACCCACATTTTATTTATATTGAATAACCAAACAGTACACCGAAACGCATTTAGCCATACTTTTTATCCGTCATATATTTAAAATCTATATCAACGATATCTAGTTATCAATAAAAATGCACAGCACTATTATACGCTATAACTTTAGCTTGCATTGTATAGTCAAAATGGAGACATTCACTCAACTTCGACCCGACAGATTATATATGTATGTCTCTTTCAATCTTATGACAATTTGAAGGTGTTAGAAAGAATAAAATATTGCTGCATTTTGTGATCCATCTATAGGTACAGACTAATGCAACATCTTTGGGTTAGTCAGTATATAATAAGTTACTCTATGGATGCTAGCGCACTTTGACCAGTGTTGCCGTTTTAGCCACTTTGTGGCTAGATCTAGCGAATTTTCAAGGGCTTTAGCCAAAAAATAATCTATTTTAGCCACCAAAACGAATCTAGCCACTTCTAGCTACTTCTAATTTCTAGACGTGTACATTGACACTCAATTCCACAATTATGATTAGAAACCAAATGAAAATATTCAAAAAATATTGCCATAACTATGTTTTGCCACTGGAGTTTTAAACAAAATTACAAAAACGGTCAAACCAATATAAGAAATCGAAATACCAAATACATCATAACACATTGACGAAGAAATTCCAGAATTAGACCTTGAAATTGATTTTTAATTTTTTGCTAAAAACTTGACGTTTCACCAGCTAGAAACTTTGTAACCAGTTTTAAATACATTTTTAACTTATACTAGATACTGTTTTAATTAAAATCATTTATCCATGTAGGTATTCCTGTATAATAATTATATTATATTATCAATCGTAATAGGATATTAAAGTTGGCCAAAAATACTATTAAAATTATAATGTATTATGATTATAATAGTAAAATATTTAGCTACTTTTAGCCACATTTCCGGTGATTTTTTTTACAAAACTGGCCACTTTTTTATTTTAAGTAGCCACAAACTAGATTGTCCTAACGGCAACACTGACTTTGACTGTATTGTCAGTGTTGCCACCTTAGCCCTTTTGGGGCTAGATCTAGCACTTTTTACTGTAGGTGAACTCGTTGTTTAATGATTTAGCCCGAAAAGGGCTATCTAGCCCTTTTCATTTACTTAAAAATATTGTACGAAAATCTGAAATTTGCGCCATGCTAACATCGCGATAAAATCGAACTTTCGCAATTTTTTTCATATATATTGTATTTTTTTTGGTAGATACCATTTGTTCGATTATGGCAACATATCGCATCTCTATGCCCCGCCGCCGCGCCGTGCCGATCTAGTACCCGTAGAAACTATGGCTGCGGTGGGGAATACCCGGAGCGTTTACTTTATAAGAACCCGACTATTTAAAGATGTGTATCAAAACACTATTATTTCATAAGTTGATTTGTCAATTGTTTTTTGCAACCTAAAGAACAGTTCTTTTTTCATTCATTCGTCTGAAGTTCATCGTCGTAATTTGAGGCTTTATATAGAACATTGTACAATAATTGTTTGAGTTTTCCGTACCTATACAAAGTGTGTGTGTGAACATTTCAATCAAAAGTTCTTGTGGGTAATAAATAACTCTAAGATGGATTTGCCGCTTCAAAAAAAGACTTCATATAAGCAACACTACAAAAAAGAGTGGGAAGTGGAGTTTAAGTGGTTAAAACCAGTGCCAGGAGATTCATCGAAAGCCCAGTGCTTGTATTGTAAAGTGGAAATGAATGCAAAAATATACGACATCCATCGCCACAAGGACACAAAAAAACATAAAGATAAGTCAATTCCCTTTACGTCATCCTCACAAACAAAAATAGTTGTGCAAAAAGAAGATTCTACCAGTGCCAGTAAATCTGAAGCATATCTTAGCTTATATATAGCAGAGCACTCCTCAATTAATAGTGTCGACCACCTTACCGATTTATGTAAAGAAATTTTCAGTTGTGACTGTCTGAAAGGAGGAGCAAATAAAATCCAGATGCATCGCACTAAATGTACCCATATTATAAATGAAGTTCTGAGTCCGTATTTCAAAGATTTACTAATTAAAGACATTGGAACGAGTCCTTTCAGCCTGATACTTGATGAGTCTACGGATGTGTCTGTCACAAAACAGTTAGGAGTGGTGATTAAATATTTGAGCGAAGAACGCAACGAAATAGTTTCGACATTTCTAGGTCTTCAGCAATTGACTTCTGCAAATGCCAGATCTATAGTTGATGCCCTTATCAGTCTTATCAATGACCTTAAATTAGATATTAGAATGTTAATGGGAATCGGAACCGATAACGCCTCTGTAATGGTGGGAATAAATAATGGGGTGTTTCAAATTCTCAAAGAAGAATATAACTTACCGCATTTGGTATTAAATAGATGCGTTTGCCACTCCATACAATTGGCTGTATCACACGCTTCGCAAGAGACCATACCACGAAACATTGAGTTTTTAGTCAGGGAGATATACAATTGGTTTTGTCTATCCCCATCAAGACAAGATACATACAAAGAAATTTATGAAACCATAAATGTGGGTGAGAAGCCACTGAAAATTTTAAAGATGTGTGCTACTCGCTGGATTTCTATCGAGCCAGCCGTTACTCGAATTCTTTCTCAATGGGATGAACTCAAACTTCATTTCCAAATGTCACAGACGCCAGAAAATTGCTACACAGCTACATTACTGCATTCAATGTTGCAAGATGAGAGGAATAAATTGTATTTAATTTACCTAAAATCAGTGCTTAATGAAGTTCAGCAAACATTGAAAATATTTGAAGGCAAAGGTACAGATCCGGTACTACTCCTAGATACGCTGAAACGACTAATTGAAAGTTTATGCCATAAAATTATCAACCCAAATTCCCGAATAGACTATTTTGTTCAACGAGTCAACGATTACGTTGATCCGAACCCATACATGGGATACGTGTTTGAAGATTCTTTAAGTAAATCGAGTCTAGAAGAACCTGAAAAAAAAGCACTCAAACAAAGATGCATTGATTTTACTCTGAAATTAATAAGTCAATTACAGCAGCGCCTGCCAAATAACTTCAAAAACCTAGAGACCATGACAATTCTTTCTGTTAAAGAAACATTAAAAAAAGACAAATCTGTACTACCCATCGTTAAACTTGCTGAAGTGTTCGGTGTGCAACCTGAAGAAATTGATAAAATTTTGACACAATATAGGCACATTGCTAACCAAGATTGGGAGAATAAAGAAGACAGCGTAAAATTTTGGTGTGAAGTGCTTGTTCATAAGGATGCCGCCGGAAACAAGCCGTATCAGGAGCTTGGAAATTTGGCGAAAATTATTTTATCTTTACCCCATTCTAACGCCGATGTAGAGCGCGTCTTCAGTTCAATGAACTTAATCAAAACCAAAATGAGAAACAGGATGGGGTTGAAAACAATGACTGCAATTTTAAACATAAGATGGGGATTGAAACGACTCAAACAGTCTTGCTTTTCTCACAAGTTTCCTAAGGACATATTTCAAAAATGTGGGAGTAATTTAAAATACACTTTCAAATTATCGAAAAATACCACAGATTTAAATGAGCCATCTACTTCTTCTGCTCCGCCAAATGAGATTTTGGAGGATTCAGATGAAGACTTTGACTTTTGATTATTTTTTGGTATTTTCTGTTAAATTTTGTTAATTTTTTCAGTTGATAGCAAGGTAAATAATTATGTTTTAAATTTTAAATCTGTTAAATTTTGATTTGTTTTGGTTAATAGCTAAATGATTCTTTTAAAATTTTTAAACGGAAAATTTTGTTAATTTTAGTTTGTAAAATAACTAATATTTTTAATTTTTAAACCTAATTTTGAAAAAAAAAAATTATTGTGATTAAAACTAAAATATAAATACATAATTGAAATCATTATTACAGGTGTTTTTTTAGCCTTTTTTATACTAAGTCTTTTTGTGCTCCATTTAGCCCGATCTAGCCCTTTTTAGCTTCCTCAATTGCCCCAATTACTAAAACTAAGGTGGCAACACTGTGTATTGTATGTATGTATACTGTATGTGGGTGTATGTGTACAACAATATCCCAGTTAATGAGTTTTTATTTTTATTAATTTAATTGATGAAGTGTTTTTATAGATTAATTTGTTTCGTAACATAAGTATTATTTATAAAATAACGAATTTTGAAAGTTCCCTTTTTTTGAATGTTTTTGTTTAGTAAAGATCATCTATTTGTCATGATATGAATGCTTGAAGATTTTAATATTATTGCTATCATCAAATCATTACTCATCCATTTGTACATACAATTTGTATTTGCACAAGTGTTTTCTATACAAATTTAATAATGGATATGGTGAGAAAACTTTTGCATGAATAATTAGTGTTTCCTTAATACTTTACACTTATTACTGTGAATTTGTTTATTGAATTAGAACCAATCTATTTATAATCATAACTAAATATACCTAATTATGAGAAAAATTAAAAAATGTAAACAAATCTTTAACATACCTTTGAATATTAATAAGAAATTTTGGTAATATGGCATGTTATTTCCCAGTATGCAATATTTTGCAATACAAATTCTATTGGAATGCACCATTAGAGCCCAGGTGTTGGGTTGGGATAAGTCTGGTTGCTCCAGCCCCAGATGGGCTATAATATAAAATATTATAATATAAAATATTATAATATAAAATATTATATGGGCTATAATATAAATATATTGAAATGTTTGAATATATCATATTCAAACATTGAATATGCATAATATATTTTACTATATATTTCAATATAGGCCATGGAGCACTAAAAGACATATATTAAAAGACATATATGGTCACTCAAAAATGCTACAAAAATATACAGTAATATGAATTTCTTTAACTGTATTTTAATGTAATATATATTCTAATAGACTTATAGTAAGAAAGGAATAAGCATTTATATTTTTAATTACAGTTTGGTGAAACTGAAGAAAAACGGCAAGTGCCCAAAATGCTGAAGACCATATTGCAATATGATGTTCAAATTACAAAGAAATTTGTTGATATAGCATTAAGAACGACTGCTCTAAAATCCCTGCGTAATCACTCGAAATTGTTAGAGGTAATATTTCATACTAGATGAAAACCCGGCTTCGCTCGGGTGTAATGTGACTCATAACACATGTAGGTACAAAATGTAGGTAGATATTTCTGTAGTTATCGGTTCTCAAGGAATATTAAAGGCAAAGCGGCATAGATTTCGCTCAATGTTTGCAGCAAGACTTTTCGTTTTACACAGTCACATGAGTCACAGTTCTTTGTAATGGACACTTTAGTTTTTAAAATGAATGGTGCGACGACGTAATGAGTGGCGAGGCGTATGTGCGCTAGTATGAATGAAACGGAACGTTTATTAACCACTCAAGATGTCACAGGTGCCAGTGAGTGACGTTTCGCTAGAGCGGCCAATATGGCGACTGCGATTTGTCTGTCAGCACCATTAGAATTAACAAAATACTTGACAATCCGAATTTTGCAGATATGTGTTGTCGACTCGAAATCTTAATTTTTTTATGTTTTATTATTCAGGTAAGGTTTCAGTCAAGTCTACCGTACCCCTTGACGAAATTATTAATATTTTATATTAGTATTGGGTTAATATTTTATATTAGTCTTGGGTTTCACACATGTCACGTATAAACATAGCAAGAATAATTACGAAAGTCATGTAATAAAAAAGAATTATGTAGCCAAATTTCGATATTTATGTATAAATTTTTATTTAAAAGTTACATATACTTCTCTTACCTCAATTGTAATGTCTTTACGTTGTGTGTATTTGTTAGAAAATATCAAAATTATCAAAACAATTTATTTCAAAGACCAAAATGTGGACTAAACTATAAAATGGGAATGTTTATGTAATGGCAATTAAAGCAAAAAATATAAAGGAATTGTCGGATCCTAAATTTACAAGAACTTTGATAGAATGGTTATTATTAGCCTATTCTATTATGATTTAAAGAATTTTGTAATAAAACATATTAATTCAAATTCCATCTTTAACTTTTCGTATTATAAAAGATACTGTAGCGTCTTGATTGACTACACCTTTTACTTGATTAACCTGATTTAATGATACTTGATTTATCGGTATGATGAAATGAGCCGAGTGTGCGAGCACGCGCGATCGCCTTGATTGATCGATGCGAACTGATTTTAATAAAACAACTAAATAATTACGCGAGCGCGTCCCAAATGCCGACTCCTTAAAAACCCCAAAACTGCTTAATGTACGATATGGATCGTACAGATACAGTGCCTCATATTGGGTAGAACATGCTCTGTACTGTAGCTGCTGTATATAAATTAAGACCCATAAACATATTATTATATTGGTGCAAATAAAGATTTATTTAGGTATATATTTATCTGTATTGTTTTCTCCAGGTTTCTTGTCATGGTATAGTTTGGTTGGCTGGTTGGCTAAGTTTTATTTGGACGTTTAATAATAAGGATTTGTATCAACTGCAAGTTAACATGTTGATTGGTGAGTTCAATAATTTTAACAAAAACTAGCTGAGCCCACAACTCGTAGGCGTGGTATTCAGTATAGCATGTAACTTTTTTGTTTGTAAACAGATATTAAATCTTTCCATAAGTTTAATGTAATGGAATTAGTTGAATATAAATTTTCTTATTTGTTATGAATAAAGTAAAATATGGTTCATTGGTACCACTTATTAACTTCATTTAGTTAAATAGTAATTTTTTGAATATTGTCTAATGGAGTTTTTAATTTCAGCACTAATATTGGACATAATAGTCATTGCTGTACTGAAAGCAATAGTGAGAAGGCGTCGTCCGGTGCCCATGAGCAAGCTGTTATCAGTTGGACCTGACAAATATTCTTTTCCTTCTGGTCATGCCAGTCGGGCAGTTTTAATTGCATTTATTTTAATATATTTAAATCCAGTATCTATCTTATTTTATCCACCACTTCTAGCTTGGGTCACAACAGTATCTATTTCAAGGGTTCTTGTTGAAAGACACTACATTTTAGATGTAATCGCTGGTGCAGGCATCGGCATTTTTGAAGGCCTACTTATGTCTCTCCTTTGGCTTTCTCAAAGTACCTCAGCGGGCATATTGTCTTCTCTTTCTGATGAGAAGCTAGATGGAGGCGAGTACCATGTTTGAACAAGTTTAGTGTTCTAATCATTCTGATTTTGTTATAATGTTCATGTTGTATAATTTTCTTAAAATTGTTTAACAAATTTTTGTGATATGTAGTTTATTAAAATAGTGTTAGAATTTTCATGTATATGTTCTCATCAGTAATAAATCACATTAGCTACTAATAAAGGACTTTTAATCCAAACCATTTAACTATGACTAAACATAATGTCACTCAATGGTCTTGACACAACCAAGATTGAAATATTGGCAAATGGCAATTCAAAGGTCGGCGCTGACTGATGGTACGGCACAGCAAAAAAATTTTTTAAGCATATTTCCACCTTTTTGCAATGATTTTAGCCCTCAACTCCTGTAACGTTGAGCGTCACACCATGTAGCACGTCTCGTCGCAGCAATAAAGGAGTGTGAATGCTAAAATGATTTTAATAAGGTTGAAAATAATATTTTTAGGAAAAATACCGCCGGCCCTTATTCAGCTCCATTTGCGTTTTGCTGTACGATTTTGGTTTATTTCAGCTTATATCAGCCGCGTACAGCTGTAGCGTGCTATCTCCGCTGAACTGTTTCTTTTCTATTAGCCGCGCACAGTGCTGAATGCCTAAAAATTTGTGCAACTTGTCCTGTCCACGAGGAATTGAGGACGGTTCATATACAGCGTTGAACGTGGCGAAATAATCATGAACGCAGCGGAACAGCTCTTTTCACTGTTAGAATCCAAATGAACACATTTTGTCCTGTTTCGCCTGTTTGGCGCGAAAGCTGAACGGACTCGTATGCATACCCATACAAACAAACTGGTGTTTTCTTGGGACAAAAGCTGAATTGAGCTGATTAAGTATAGTTCATAGTCATAGTCGCTCCCCCTTATATTACAATTGTGGGTTGATTTCTTTTGACTACAAGTTCAACGGGCGCGGCGTCTCACTCAAGTAGTCTGAGTCCTCTATGTTTTGTTCTGTGATGTGTGCTTTAATACTATCACTGTCATAAATAAACATGTCATAAATGACAGTTAATTTAATAGTCGTGTCGTAGTCGTATCGTTTGTTTTGAAAATGTAAATGACGTGGATACAAGTTAGGACGTGGAATAAATAAATTATAAAGAAATTCAATTGAACTCTCTAAAATTAAATTTAATAAATATTTATAAAAGTAATCAAAATTTTGTTTAAAATTAGGAATACCACAGGTATGTTTGATCCGTCTAATACTCATGTACATAATTTTAGTAGACCAATATGTAGTGTTCTTAGTAATTCATATAATCAAAATTGTTCAGTTCCAGAATGAGGAAATTAAAGGGAGCCGTGAAGGAAACCGCGAAACAAAAGCGAGAAAGAAAACAAGAATTCGCCCAAATGAGAAAACAGATTCATACCATAGTTTTGCCAACCTTTGCAGTTATATTTATAATGATATGTATTTATGTTTACTTTAAGACGAGACCGACATCCATGCAATATGCGTAACATTTAAACATAATGTATTAATTTAAAGTAGATATTTTATTTTGATAAACAACAATTTCGCGCATTTTAATTCCCAATGTATAAGGTACTTAGTTTCTACTATAAAAATGCAATCTGTCTTTAATGCCTTAATATATGTATCTTAATCCTACTATGGTCGGCAGCGCACTTGCAGCACCTGTGGCGTTGCTTGTGTTATTGGTGACTAGCCATCTACCATCAAGTGATCTGCCAGCCTGTCTGATTTTAGCATAAAAAAAGGTTCTCTTTTATTTATAAATTTATGTAAATATAATGTTTATTCTTAAAAGTCAATGTTTCATGAGCATGTTTGTAATAAATAAATGTATTTTACGGTTGTGAATTTATAAAGCTATACAAATATTTATGTGTGAACTCGGATAAATAGAATTAACAATATTTATTACTGTGCATACACACCGCCTACATTCTGTGGCATGGACAAGTTACTAGACATATCATAAATTAATGTACATAATATATTGTTAATGAAATAAATATAATATTATTGTAATTACCTCCACACATCTATTACTTACTTAAGATTCACACTATTATATAAAAACCCTATTATAATTATGCCCCTATTATAATTATGCCACTATATAAACACCATGCTGAGCCAGTGCCAATTGGTGGACTTCACATGTATGTAGTTTCCTTCACCGTTTGAGAGCAGTCAGAAAATGCACTTAAGTGTTTAGAAAAAAACTTTAGAAACATTAGAGAAATTGGTACATGACTTAGAATCACATTCAGACCTCTCGACATGACAGGTCGGTGGCGCAGTCATTCCCACTGCGCCACCGATGCTGTGATTAATAATAATGGTATAAAGTACATTGCTCTCCCAAAATCCTGCTACGGTATGGCAGCAGCGCATTAGCAGCATCTGTCGTGTGTGTTGCTTATGTTATAGGCAATGGTAGCCACCTACCCTCAAGAGGACTGTCGGCCTGTCTGAGGGCCTTAACATAAAAAAATACACTTTCATCTATTATTATTTGAATACAGGTAGAAGTTGTGCGTATCATCATTTTCATAAAGCAAATTGATCTCATGTTCGGCTGCTGTAGGTTCAAATCTTGGCTGGGTATAACCGTTTTAAATAGAGAGAAAACTTTCTACAGCAGTGTTTTAAATAAAACAAATGTACCCATTTGATTCCATTTAATGAAAATAAATAAATAAATAGAGTTACAACAATTATTGTCCTATCAAAAATGTACTGTGAGCATGTATTCGTTAAATATTTTTTCCTATTTAACTGTATTGGAGACAACCAGTTAATTATTATTTACGCTCTCTGTGCAAAGTTATTTTAAGTAAATTTATAAATAGATTAGTCACATTCTATTTTATAGATTCTACAGTCAAAATGTCAAAACCAAGTAAATAATGCATCTAATGAAATTTTTTTTTTAATGTTGTTAAGTATCACAGCCTACTTTACATATTTTTAAATTATCCGAAAAGCCAGCACAGACGTAATATATATAAATATAGCTACCACATACGGTGTAAGATGCAAAAATATATATTTTGCCTTCACAACACCATAACACTACGACTCCTACTAAGTTCACGTATATTTTCAGTATAGGCCGTGACGCAGTAAAAATACTTCGTATTTTTTGTGGTCACTTAAAAAAAATACTGCATAATATGCCATGCTATAATTTATATAAATGTTAAGAGGTCCAAGCAGAAGCTATCCCGCCCGAACCCGATTGTAGCACCACCTATGGGGTCCACTCAGACGATTCATCATAATCGGTCTAGCCGTTTAGGAGTTCAGTCACATACACATGGACAGAAAATATATATATACAAAGATATAATATAGTTAGGTCTATGCTGGTCGTACTTACATACATGAGGATCTATGTTACCAATGTTTTCACTCAAACTTCGTTCAGCTTGTTCTCAAGATTAAATTATTAATTAATGTGTAAACACTTCAACAGGGTGCTATAAAAAAGGTTAGGTGAGTTCCCACCTGTCACTTTATTGTAGATTGAAGCACAAGTGCTTCCCTTAGGGTCAGCTTACACCAGAAAGATAGAACTATTTACTACATTAAAAGCTACAAGTGATTCAATGAATCATTGAACTGTGTACCTTTTAGTATAGTAAATAAGTTCTATAATCTATTGCTATCTTAAAAGTATGCACCGCGCCGCACAAACTAACACAAATCCTATATAAAATTGTTATTATAAGAATTACTTATATATTATAAGTACACAATCTAACCATAGTTAAAATTCAACAAAGATGTCTTTATCTAGACGCTCGACCGTTTTTTGGCACTAAACCGCCATATAATGCTAAAAAAAAACCTCAAATAGATCATGCAGATGACGTGTGTACGTAATAACATCAAATGTATTGTAAATATGTAAAAATCAAGCTCAACTCACGAGAACAAACCCGAAGATCGTGATGACATTGTGATACATTCTTTGGACGATAAATGCTGCTTTTAACTATTTCAATCAACCGCAGACGATCTAAGGGGAGCTTTATTTAAAGTAATATATGACATAAGCACAATTTTTTTAAACTGTCTTTTTTCGTCGTATTAATAAAAATAATAATATTTGCAGGACTATCACATCGATTCTAATGCCAGTCATACTCCGATCAAGCCTATTGTTCAACAGCATGATATGATTGGCTAGCTAGAACAAGCCAATCGTCTCATGCCATAGAGCGTATTAAATTCTCATGCCAATTGGTCGATAGGCGTAGATGGATGGCTTTAGGCACTTGTCTCACCGGCAACGATTAACGAGTAGAGCTAGAACTAGAAACGAGTTTAGCGAGACGCGGGGAGCGAGTGCGTAGTTCCGATATTTGTGTAGCTCGGCTATAAGCGAGTGTGCGAGTGAGGCGGGCGATTACTCGCATCACTCGCTCGCGGCAGTCAAGCATACAGTCACCAGTCAGTCTTGCGGCCTCATATACGCGATACACGTGTTCAGACGTGTTACGTCTGAACTAGATAACAATGATAATTCAAATGATTTTTCGATATTCATATTAAATTAAAAAAAAAACGTGTACTTTCAGATACGCACTGTAGAGTAATGACCACTGGTTGGCGGTGGTTCGGCGTGAGTATCGCCGAGCGATAGTGCCGGATTTATACTTTTCTTGAGTATAGGCCCCTTCACTTTGTGCCGCCTCTTCCTCGTGGCCTAGGTGGTATAACTAGGCCTTTATTAGGTAATTATTATTATTATTGCATACTTATTATCGCACAAGAATTTGATGGCTTCCGAAAGCGTGCGAAAACCATCTAAAATCCGCCGCCCCTAGGCCGCTGCCGCCCATAGGCCGCGGCCTATACGGCCTATTGACAAATCCAGGGCTGCCGAGCGAGTGTTATCTTTCATAGCTCTTGTCGCTCAGCGACAAACTAGTGAAGCGAGTGCTCGCCGGCAGTGTGAACAGTCAGCGATCAACTGTTTGTATATGCATCTCTTTTGTTCACACAGAAAGTATATCTATTGTACGTTTCTTGAGCGAGAAAATAGCCGATAGTTAGTCGTTTTCTCGTCGTTGGTGGGACAACTGCCTAAGGCTCCAAATTAAGTGCTATGTTTATTAGATTATATCTAAATTAAGTAGTAGTAGACTACGAGACTATGTCTAAATTAAGTACTACATTTTTGTGATTAGTGGTATTTTGTCACAAAAACATGTCAAACATGAAAATAGTTGTCACAATATAGGTACCTATATAGGATCAAAAAGATATTGTTTCTTTTAATTGGCTAAACGAGCTCAGGAACATTTATTAGTCTAAATTATATACACTCATTTAATAAGTAAAAACAAAATAACTACGTACATTCAATAAAAATAAAAAGACGTGAATTAAAAACGTACTCACAACTTCATCAATTCTAGGCCAAACTCAACCAAAAAAATATAGGTAGCTTAGTCTCACAATATTAGGGCCAGACATGTATTGTGTGCGAATGCAGATTTTAAATAGAAATTTATTAATTGTGTGAAAATTAATGATGTGCAAACCATTGAAAAATTGAGCACGTTATCGAAAAGACAAATTTAAGTATTATATTCACTATTATCACAATTACAAGGAATTAAACTGTTTACAGGTATAAAATATCCTGTGATCTGGTCCCTCGATAGGAAGCTATCTATATGTAATTTGCTGCTAAAACTATATATCATAGTTTATGATTCGTTCTGAACAATGGCTCATTTTCAATCGTTATTGCTCAATTATAGTGTAACAGCTACTATGCTTTGATCATATATACTTGTAAGAAACACTATTACCGCGTAAACAAGCCATAAATCGGCTATATGCTATATTTCGTTCTCATTCTCTGAGTCCAGAGATCCCGAGTTGAGTCCAGGTTGGGAAAAATTAAAAAAATATTGATTTTATTTTTATTATTCAATGGACCCTTTTTTTATTCATTGTTAATTTCTTCTATACCTGAAAGAGACTCATTATCCTCTATTTCACTTTCATTAGTTGAATCAGTTTTTTCCACATCTCCTTTGTTTGACTTGTAAGCGGTTTTCTACTACTATATAAGTATATAATTTTGTGGACGATGCCATGATCAAATATTTTTAAAACAATAAACAAAATAATGTTTTCAGTATATTAATCTTAACACTCCTAAAATAACAATAAAACACAGAAAATTCTAAAACAAAAAATATTTAGGTACATAATAATTAATTCCGATCAAATTTGCAACGCTATTACCTACAGATGCGCTGCCTTTTTAAGAGTGATAGATCTGTGATAGACTCTCGTGTGCGTTATTCGATGCAGTTGTAAGCGATCTACAAATATTTTCGACGAACAAAAAGTATCCAGAGGACTGTCCCTTGCTTGCGTAGTGTCCTTAGGGTGACGCTAAGGACAAGACACTTAACAAGAATTTTTCAACCTCAAGATAACCACTAACGAGGTGACGATGTTAGTGTTTAATTTTGTATGAGAATGTGCATCTACTATACTAATATATATGATCTAACATAAAGCATTACAAAAAATCACGAAACAACACTGAAGTTATGACACCAAAATAAATCAATTTAATACCACACTGGTTTGTGAATTTAATGTGAACGCTTTAAATGAATAACGTAACTATTATTAAACTATATAAGTACATATTTACTGAACAAATAAAAATAAAAAATAAAACATAAAAAAATGTTAATTTCTCCAAAAAATGTGTCCAAAAAATGAGAATTCCAAAAAATCATTAAATTAACGAGACAAAGCTCAAATTACAATAATTAATTTCTACAGTTCACATTTAATAAATATTGCAGAAATTAATACTGATTGGATGTGTTAACAATACTTTCTTTCTGTCTACATTTATAAATCAACCAACCCGCCAGCCACATAATGGCTAGCAGTATATACATAAAACTTATAGCATAAAATTGGGAATAGATAGACAGAGATAGGGTTTGTATTAAAATAAGTATAATTATCGTCTGCACAAGGGTCCCAATTAGTGTGTTTATGCCGAATATCAGGCCGAAGCAACTCTCGTCGGCTAACTGACAGGCTATTTTTGCACTGAAAAAGGAATGCACTTAAATTAAGTAACCACTCTTATACGATACTAGCGATCCGCCCCCGGCTTCGCTCGTGTGCAATTTTTTTCTGCAAATTATATACACAAACGTTCCTCGTTTTGTTCATTCATTTTCATTAGTGAAAACCGTATCAGAATCTGTTGGATGTTTCAGAAGTTTGCGAAGAAACATACAGAAGCGCACATTGACTTCATCTATATCTATTCTATGTATATAATAAAATCGTAAATGTGCTGTCTTATTTAAAAAAAAAAAATTTTTTTTGCACAAGTGTTACTTATGTTACAGAGTTCAAAAAAAATCGATTTTAGTGTCTTTGTCTGTTTATCTGTTTGTCTGTGCGTTTGTGTAGGCTAATCTCTGAAACGGCTTAACCGATTTGAATCCGGTTTTCACTGATTACCGTAACATTTAATGTTTTTTTTATTCCAATCGGTTTACATACAAAAAGTTACCTACGCGCTATACCGAATACCACGCGTACGAAATTGCGGGCTCAGCTATTAAAAAAATCAATAGGGAAATTCAAATTCAAATAGGGATATGAATGATATTCGCCAGAAACATAACACTGACCTGGCCAGAGTGATGGTATAGTGGAAGAGCATTCCGACGACGATGTATCCGGCGTACGACACGAACATGTTCTCTATGTGCGTAGTAATAAAGAGCGAAATGCCCTGAATAAGCGTCGCAACGGCGGGTAACATGGCGTTCGAAGCGCGCTGCGACGCGAGCGCTCCGCACGCACCTAGGAGCGTAGTTGCTGCTTCCGCGGCCCCGTTGTACACGACCTTTACAATTCCAACGACATATCGTGAGAATATATACCAACTCTCCTAATTTCCAACAAAATATACAAAATATTCCAACAAACTTCCCTAATTGCAACAAGTAACTTAATAAAGAGTGGCTCATCTGCAATAGCTGAAGTCTACTGTTAAAAACTACAAGAATGATGAATAAAGTTCTCTTTAAACGGATCGTTATAATTACTATTATCTCACAAATAGTTTGCCGAATCTTTCATCCAATAATCTAGACATAAAAATGTAAAATAAATGTTTCCATAAACGATATATTTAAATGTTGACCTAACAGATTAAATAAACGACAAACGAGAATACTCATTGTTTGTTTGCGTTTTACGAGAATAGGGGATCCGACAGTAATCAGATTAAAATCTAAAATGTACTTAGAAAGAAAATATATATTTTTTTACGATTAGTTATCGAATAATAATTTAATATAATTCATTTAAATATTTTTAAATTAAGAAATAAAATTTTATTATTTACAATATTTTTAATCTATACTGAAACACCAATCACAGTGCGTGACGTCATTTGTGGGCAATCATTGTCTTATGCCAATGCAGCTGTTTTGTTATGATGACAAATGACCACAAATGACGTTACGCGCTCTCAGATGAACTATCGTGGCGTTTTGGCGGCATTTTCAAACAAACAATATTAAAACATGATTTTGAGTACCTAAAAGGTTATAAATAAATAAAATAGTATTTTTTAGGGGAATAAATATCCATGAAGATTAATTTAAAACACTTTCTGAAAATTTGTCCGATCCCCTATTTACTTAATTATGCACTCTTGGAATTTAATCAACAAACGATGTTGAAATTATCAATGATAACAGAGACTATCTGCGTTTGTGATTGTTTAATTATAACGATTAACTATTTATAGGAAGACTTTGACAGTTAGCGACAAAATCCAGTTAATCAAGATAAGATTCAGTTAAGATATGAAGATACTTAGGGTAGCCCCTTTAGTAGACTAGTACATTATACCGCAATGAAACCGTATCAAAATCGGCGAGCGGTTTAGCGGATAAACAGACAGAAGCGGACAGCGACTTCTTTTCATTTATGTTAAGAGCGGCAGACAGGCTGACGGTCCACGTAATGGTAGGTGGCTACCGACTACAGTAGGGTTAAGGATTGAATAAGAAAATGGGCTCTGGCATCCCTTACTTACTCACCGAAACACAAGAGCACACGTGCTGTTATTTCACGGTGGTCTTCTGTAAGGGGGTGGTTACTGCCGCCAGACTGGCTGCCGAAATAACTGCGAAATGCTGTGTGCCTTGCCACTATTCCAGATTCAGAACAGAGCCAAATTTGAAAAGTTCATTTTTCAAAGCTGACCCTGCCGGGAATCGAACCCGGGAATCCTAAAACAGAGCGTTAAGGCAAGCACCCTAACCACTCATCCAACGGGCTCTTCATATTATACGTGAAGTTCATTTCGAACTGAGTTGTAATTTTCAGAAATCCTTTCTCAGCGGATGCTTACGTTATAAAATTAATCTATATTATTAATTTCAACTTTCTAGACTTGTAGTTTAGGTTGTACGTTTATAGTCAGTCAAGACAAACAATTTTATAAGTATAGTTATGTATAATAATATAATACAGGTATCATCATCACCATCATAATATATATCAGCTGGACATATAGGCCTCCCCCATAATTTTCCAATAGGACCGGTCAGACGCAGCCTGGATCCATCGTCGACCGGCGGTCTTTATCATATCGTCTATCCACCTTGTGGGATACATCCTACATAGCAGACGTCGTACTACGTATCTCCTGCCTACTACTGCCACTTCAATTTACTGATTCACCGGCTTATGTCGGTAACTTTCGTATGCCGACGGACGTCGAGTGTAAGCTCGAGCATAGCATCCATAGCTCAACAAGGCTCTGTATATACATATATCGTTAATTAATTCGTTTATCAAGTCCATCTCAGAACCAGCGCATCGTATTCTCGTAAACACTGACCGGTGACTCCACGTCGGCCTGCTTCAGTCTCCATAGCAGCTGCATGTTGGATTGCAATTGCACATAATACGCGAGTGCGACGGCGTACAGCGCCGACCACGCCAGTACGCGCCCGCGCGTATACGCGGTACGCGTGTGTGACGCTATCAATGCGACCGCTGACGTCACGTTCGATCGCAGCGACTGAGTGACGCGTAGCAAAAACATACAAAAAATTATATAATATAGTATATGTAATACAATATAAATACTAGCTCTGCCCGCGAATTCATACGGGTAGTATTCGGAATAACGCGTAACTTTTTTGTTTGTGAACCGATTGGAATGAAACAAACAGTAAATGTTACGGGAAGGTTGCTCCACTATCAGTGAAAACCGCATTCAAATCGATTAATCCGTTTGTGAGATAGCGTTGTGAGATTTATGATGATATATATAACATTATAGTAAATAATGGTCAATTTAATAAGCCCACACATGGTTTCTTCAATCGGTGTAGGTCCTTAATCGTTTGCATGCGATTTAAAGAGTGGGTAGCGTTCTGGAATGCTATTTTGAATTTTCATTGTATGTTACAATGAAAATACTGTATTCTTTTTTGAAAGAATACTGCCTTGCTATAGGTTCCTCGCCCCGCTCTGGTGGATGCTCTGTCAGCTTAAATGTGGACTTCATTCTAAGATATGAAGCCGGTTAATTAGTGGTGTTGCTTGTATCCTTAGATGACGTTAGTCACCTACCATCAAATTTTGTGCTTGTCACAATTTTAAAAACAAAAAATACCTTCAAATAGTAATCAATTTAAATATCTCCTTCACGCCGCCCTGAATAGTTACCATAATTCGGGGGCGAATAAAGAAGTGGGGATATGAAAAATCATTACACTTTTTATGTATGTAAATTATTTATCAACTACCGTAATAAAAATAATTGCTATTTTTACAGAGATTTGACCGGGTTCGATTCCTGGTCGCGTATGAGCGTAATTTAAAAAAGTTTGAATGCAGATCTTATTTTTTTAAGAACATATTTTCGTATCTCTTATGGTTTGAGATTTTCCTCACTTTCTCATTTGGATTGATCACTCTGCATAGTGTTAATATATACTAACTTTGTTAATATTTTCATGAAAATACGAATAGTTTTATAAAAACAGCTAATTTACGCAATCTGACTGATTCTTACGACAGTGATAAATCTAGTGTTTGGTATTTGCTTATTTTTACTCTAGTCATTTTGATAATATAGACATTCTATATAACCGGATTTTATTTGAATTAACATTTTGATACTTTGGACCAAATAAAATCAAAGCGCGTAAATAAAGCATCTTCAATAAAATATAAATAGATATTTATAATACACACATTTAGACGTTTATTTCATTTTTTTATTTTCTGTGAGATTTTTTACATTTATATTTATTTATTTTTATGTGAAAAAAAAAATCGGGTCACAACGTAGTTTTCCCCACTTACCTTAGACTGTAGAGGCACTTCTTTACCGCTCGCGGATATTCTTCTATGGAAATATATTCCGTGTAGGACGGGCGGAAGCCAAAACGCCCAAAAAGTCGCTAGGATTTGAGCTGAAATTTTATAACACTAAATTAAAGCCTGAATACTCTATAATGGAATTAGATAATTATGTTTTTGTAACTGACCCGAATAATTTATTAACCTACTAATCTATTATTGCTGTTTAGGCACGGTATAGGAAGTCTTACAGACGTTAAGGACATTAAAGATGACTTTTGAGTAGCAGTAAATTGTCTCAAAGAAAGTAGGTATATGTAAAATTGTAAAAAAAATATATAAATAAAATTGTGAGCAAATTTACCCGTAAATGTAATGTAATTTAAATCTCTGTAATCCATTAGATGAAAATGTACGAGAAGTTGTGAACTAACACCAGAAATGAAACGGCCAACCAGAGCGGCTACTCGGGTGTAGGAAGATACTCGCGGATATTTTGAAGAATCAACCTTAAAAGAGATGAAATAAGATTAATTTTATTTTAATTCAAACCCGACTGCCCTGTGACGATTATTTATGAGTGAACCTTTACCAGTGAAATCCCTTAGGACTTAACACATTAATTCACAGAACAGTCGAGAATTACAAGCAATACTGAAATCAAAATTCACAGAACACAGTTGTAAAGAATACAACTGATACAACTTAAAAAAAATATTCATATGTTGTAGGCATCATCATAGAGCATTTGGTATTTCATACTTTTGATATGAAACTACAAGTACGGCGGGCTCGACTTGTCGGGCTTAATTCAGCGGGCTACCGCGGGCCGGCCAGGTCGCACTGATTATAATTCGTCGCAGTTCGCAATTATATTATACTTCCCATATAATTGCCACAATAAAATTCAATAACCGTCAATTCAAAAAAGGAATAAAGAATATGTTAAAGTTAGCCATTTTATAATTTTTTAATTGTTTATATGTATATATATCATTATTACTCTGTAGGTAGGTCGGTCAATTAAACATAATCAGTATTAACTATGTATTTTTATTACTTCATTTGCGATCTATAACTTACCTATATCTTCACCCGAATTCTAAGGCTTTCTATCCGAGTTACAATACCAATGCAGACATTGTAAAATTAAATAGTTTCCTGATCTACATATAAGTACCTAGAATAGGTAGGTTTACTAGAATCATCATTTGTTTAGAAAAGTAACTGTTGTTTAGAATCATAACTGGTAATTAAATATTCAGATTAATTATTCTTCAAAAGAAGACAACCCTAACGTCGCCAGCAGAGATAAGTGTGACGCGATAGAAAGAGAGGCAACTTCTAGGTGAATAAAACTGTAGGTAATTAGCTCTGGGGTGTATTCCAGCACTCCTTCGGCCAAGGCTAATTTTGCTCTACTTCCGGCAGGTATTAGCTCATTATTATTAGCTGTAACAGGCCGTCCGGTACGGGTATGATCAAATCTTGTCCAGATCAAATTATGCTCGAATGGAGTGCTGGAACGGCGTGTATTCGCGGTTAGAGCAAAATGTATTCCCGGCCGAAGGAGTGCTGGAACACACCCTGTGTGACCAAAATTGCACTGTATTGTGCCGAAGCAACAATGACAACAGTCGCAATTTATTTGAATGACTTCGCCGAGTGAATCTTCTGTACTTGTACTATTTTGTATTCTGTGCTTTCGGTTAAAATTAGCTCTCTGACTCAAGGATCCTGGGTCACATTCCTATATGTATAGCTAAACTAAAAAAACAACATTTCGTCCTCAGTACCTGTGCATAAATATATGTGAAATATGCGACCTCTGTTGCCATATACATTCCATAGAGAAACTGGGAAACTTGTAGCCATTCTAAGCTTCTTGTCCATAGTAAAACAGCGTAAACTGCAATGCCGCTTATACCTGGAAATATGAACGACATGACCTGAGACGAAAAATTAGTTAGATGTGTTGCCTGTAAATACATTTGAAGCTGATAAGATACCATATTTTATTGCGTGCACATAGCGATAAACTTTTTAAAGTCTGCTTTTGCGAATGCATTTATAGAAGTCTCTGATATGACCTGTTACCTACCTGAAGTAGATAAATCATATTTATTTTTAAATATCAACCTCTTTATGTCATCTGTCTTTATATAAATACTTTGACGGATTTGAGAGTGTGCAATCAATAACGTTCCTTTTTTATATATTTAAAGAATGGCAGGCAGGCTGACGGACCACTTGATGGTAGGTGGTTACTGTCGCCTACAGGTGCGCTGCCGACCCTGCAGAATTTTGTTTACGGTTCGATTGGAGAAACCCGTATTGTGGGCCCCTAGGTCTAGGTGGAAACACCTCAACTGTAACTGTTTGCGCCCACCTATTTAATGTCCCTTTATGTCTTCAGACAACGAACATATCAGACACGTAGCGTGTCAGACAAAATAATATTGTTTCATATAATAAATGAGAACTTGTTCATATCTAGCGTAACGTGTCCGCTCAGACGCCATCAGACACTGTCCGCGCACGGACGGCATTTGCGGAGAGAATATTTTGTATGAGCCGGAACGTGTCTGAGGGCCTGTGCCCCAGAATCGGAACCGTGCACTTGTCTGTTTTTGTCTGATATGACACGTTTCTGGTACTCTAAATGTAAATAAACTATGTCTGAGACTGTAAGAGTCTGATACGTTCGTTGTCTGAAGATATAAACGGACCTTTAACGTTCTCTACTACGCGAATGACCTTGGGTAACTGGGCTCTCTACATCCGGCCCCCGCTAATCGAAAATATAAAAAAACCTTTGTTTTCCTGAAACTATAGAACTAAATGAAAAACTGTTCGTGTCATTTTTAGTGTAAATGAAACTCTATCATTTGATAATAGACACCTTGCAACACTTCTTGAAACAACCAAGTTGAATCGATTTTTTAACAAAGCAAGACATTCAAATTTTATTTATATTCTCGTAAGCAATTATACTTAAAACAAATATAACTCGTCAGAAATATAGACCAAGAAGTTATGTATCACATATATATTTTTTGTTACATTGACTTTATGTTTGAATGAGCTGAATAGGAAAACAAGGCAGTGATCTTTTTCTTATCAATAGCAAGTTTAGCTTTTTATGAGAACTAATACCGAGGTGTGTTATCGTGCTATTGTAGTTTCATAGCCTTGTACACAACACATTGACAAATACTTGCATATCACACCACTTTTTCTGAACAAATCCTCTCAGATTTTTTATATGTACCTATAGTTTCGAAACAAGCTCCTCAAGGTTAGTACCTAGTGCAAGTAGGTATGTTTTTAATCATATCTCGGGCTAATTTATACGAAGGATACATTTATCTGGTTTTATAGAAAAATTTTGTAACCCCATAAAGTTTAGATGTCTATTTTTGTATATTATCTAATTGTTGAGACGCTTTTTCATTCTGTATCAGAGCGCTTGATACTAAATTGGCTAATGATTATATTGACCTGTTCACAATGACTTATTAATGAAACAAGGCTTGCACATCAGCATAAAATAGCATAGAATTGATGAATATCATTAAGACCATGATATTCATGTACCAAAAATCAAAAGAAAAAAAACACTTATATTAAGAAAACGAAAAATGCAACCCACAGTAATTCCTAAATTTTTATTAGTGTATATGTCGCAAGGTTATTGTAAAAGCCGTGATATTAACTCACTATTAAAAATATTCAAATATAATTAGGAAACTTGTCAATTGCGACCAATTCGTTCTTTGTGTTATTGTATCTAATCATTTTTTGTTTTGCAAATGGCGAATGATAAGGCTGCCTGTGAATCAACAAATCAAAACCACCCATATTTTGCATTAATTTGATTTACCTAGAGTAATTACAATGTAATTACAAGTCACTGATTGCCTCTTTGGAGATTATAATGTAACTAAGAATGTCTAACTAAAGTTGGTCAATGGTCAGACTTATCAGTGTGACGAAATCTTTTAATACACGCTTGGAGCATGTATTAAACTATAGGCGATAATTATAAATGCCATTATTATGTTTTTTTATCAATAACCGATACAAGAAAATGTTAGTTGGTTAAATTAACATTCATGTAACCTTGAAGATTAAGCTAATGTCAATTAAGGTTCATTAAGATATATCACTGTAACTAAAATTTTTGTTGACTACCAGCAGTTCCAAATTTCAAATCTAGTTCTAAGGACCAGAACTACACCCATCCCGAGAGGGTTTTAGTGAGAGAATCCCACATGACCCTATCCGAATTTGCATTGCATACGACATTTGTTCATAGGGTATCTTTTGAAGATATAACTTTCTATAGACTTTCAGCTTTTAAAAAAATGTTTCAATTAAATAAAGTTCCCACATCATTTCAAAATCTGCCCGCTCTCATTATATTAGTTACTAGCTGAGCCCGCAAATCCGTGCGCGTGGTATATACGGTATAGCACGTAGCTTTTTGTTTGTAAACCGATTGAAATGAAACACACACTAAATGTTACGGGAAGCTTGCTACAATACATCAGTGAAAAACGCATTCAAATCAGTTAAGCCGTTTCTGAGATTAGCATGCACAAACGCACAGACAAACAGACAAAAATTCTAAAAATACATAATCTGCAGGATGACTAATGATTCCTATAGTAAATAGTAGGTACTTGTGTTATAGTAGTGCAATCAGAAGAACTAGATTTTTTAAGTAAGGAAACAAATTTATAAAAATAAAATAATATAATAATTATTTAATAATTGTTATATTTTTCTGATGGACAGGATCTAGTGCAGCTTTTCTGAACAATTCAATTGGTTTTCTCTGAAATTTTTTGATATGGCAGTCTACATAAATGTATGTATTAACTATTAGTCTTTGGATGGATGTTTTGGTACTAGGTAGCGAAACTTGAAAGTACAGTAAAGAGAAAGGGCTTACTTATAAAGGCTGTATGTTAAACTAGTTTATAGTTGCAGAGATCATTTAACTGTCATTATAAAGAAGTGAGTTAATGTATCTTTAGGTTTCATTAAACTGACCTTAGACTAAGAATTGGGCTTATTTAACAGATATCAGTTTAATATTTCTACTTATCATTATTATTACGTCAACTTAAAGTACCACTGTAGAAACACAATTTTAAAAAAATATTAACTTAATTTTGATAACAGGTGATCAATATGGCCTTTATGAGCCATCTAGACATTATTTAGATACCTGGAGATGAGACAGACTCATCTCTGTCTCTAGATGAGAAAGAGATAATAACCAATAGATCTGGTCTGTTTAGATAGAGATGTTAGTGGTGGAGTAGTATAAGTGCATGGATTCTGCCAAAAACTAAACAAGAAGGAAAAGACATAATTAAAGAAGTCATTTGTTTTCTGTTTATCTTGCTTGTTCCGTTGAAGTTACAGGGGAAGAATAATTTTTACTTTTAACAGAAAAACTTGGGCAAATTGAATATGATGTACTAAAATATGTAATATTTTATGTCAAGGAATTAATTAAACGGACAAGGGTGAAAATGAAAACAATGCAAGAATCTTGACCAATGCTACAGACAATTATCTAGATAAATTAAGATACCAAAAACAATTAGTACAAAAGTTCGACAAGTTCTTAACTCTTAAACAAGAAAAATCTATTAATCCTTTTATTAGATTCTTATAACTTCTTACAAGATGAAAATTTGCTCTTAGTTTTAAAAAAATCTAATTTTGGGAAAATTTTATACTAATAGATAACTATTCTTTGCGAAGACTACATTATAATATTAGTCTTCTTCAGAACTTTATTAAATGATAGTAAAGTTATGAAAGACGAATAATCAGAAGTACTGTAGAACTTAAGATTGAATGGAGTAGAAAGTTTTGTTAATATTAAAATATTTTGTTGTGATTTTCATAAAATCTTTGATTTTCTTTGTTGTGATTCATTGTTCTTTTCATGTAAAGGTAGTCAGACAGGCTGACAGTACACTTGATGGTAGGTGGCTGCCATTGCTTATTTTAACACAAATTCATCGGAAATTTACATTCATGCATATTTAATTACATCTTAAATTGAAATTGTCAGATAGAAATATATTGTTGTCTTACCTGAGACAATGATGACAGGTTTAAACCTTAGGAAATCCGTTACCAAGAATACGACGACTAACTGAGCTAAGTATGAATAGGTACCAATAGGGTACACATCCCGGTTAAGTTGCTCTTCTGTGACATTTCGCCAAGGTCCTGATAAAAACTCTGACACGAAAGGTTCCGAGGGACGAAGCTCGCGCAACGTGCCAAACGCACATAAAATAAGAGTTACTCTAATCCAACTTTGCATTTTTATTGAATTAAAAATATTTTTTTAAAATATCACAAAGCTAAGCGACACACCAGTTGCCGTCCTGTCTTAAATTACCATGACTTAGACTAACGAGAAAGCCGGCATCTGTTATTCCTCATGAAATAATTAACTGGTTGGCTGATCAAATAAACTTGTGCGAAGATAGTGAGGTTATGTAAAAATTTTGATATAAATAATACAAAATGATAATTAACACCGGCATATTACACAAAAGCAGTCAATTTCTCTATTAACTAAAGTGGGTTTCATTAAGAAACATTCATTTTTGAGCTGAATGCTCTAAAATATTACACAAAAATAAAATAAATTCACTATTTATTTGGAACAAATTCAACTTTTCAAGGGCGAATTTGTTTACATAACTGTCACCGCCAGTGTTGCCCGGTTAAGTTGGAGATTTCGGACGAATATGGCAAAGATTTTTATTATAACTACTAGATGAACACCCGGCTTCGCTCGGATGTGACTCATAATATGTACACATGTAGGTACATACATTTTGTACGGTCATTCTATGAATGCGTTTTTGAGATTTCTTTATGTCCATTGCATAAAGTTCATTTCCGAATAAACGATACAGAAAATATATGGAATTGACACCTGTCAGAACAGCACTCTTATAATGGCCGGAGTATAGGTAGATATTTCTGTAGTTATCGGTTCTCAAGGAATATAGGCAAAGCGGCATAGATTTCGCTCAATGTTTGCGGCAAGACGTTTCGTTTTACACAGTCACATGAGTCAGTTCTTTGTAATGCACGCACGGTCGAGTTATCCCCGTTATCCCCGAAAAGCGGGACTGAGCCTGTCCCGCGCGGAACTTTTAATTTTGATTTAAAAATCGGGACGTCCCGCCAAAATCGGGACGCAAAATGGCAACGCTGGCTCAGGGTCGTGAAATTTCGGCTGCATTCCGTTTTACGTACGAATAGTCCAACCCCCCGTAACCGTAGGTTATCTTTTTCGCTATTGTTGACAATTAATATTTCTATCTCGCGGTTGTTTACTTACAGATAGTTTCTGTTGATATTATCAAGGTGTAGTTTTCAGAATAGAAGTTTTTGGAAAAGGGACAGTTTAAAAATTAGAAGACGATTTGCATTTTTTTTTGTTAAAGATAATAATATAATAGTAACTAAAAAATTAAATACCTTATTGAGTTAGTTTATGAACCCAATCTCCAAGCCACAGTAAATTAAAACAATAACGGCAATGAAAACAGAAACTAACAGAACCCGACTCGTGATATAAAAGTTGTTTATGATCTCTTATGAATAATGATGATAAGATTAGTATTCGATTTCACTAGTTAATACTTTTTGGGTCGATTCAAATTTCTTATTGCCTTCAGTATTAGTTCCAGTTAGTTTTTCCTTTGGTAGTTTTTGGCGTTGGCAAAACAACTTTCATTAAAGTGATATCTACACTAGTAACAACAATAAAGTTCCTCAAGTTGGACAATAAAGTATGGTAATAAATGTTATTATCAAAATCAAACTGGCATTGATTGTTTTCATATACGTTTTTAATGAAAAAAAAAAGTAAACAATAAATTCTTAATCATATCATAACTATATTCTTATCATGATCTTGTAATTTTTCTATTAAAAATAAAAATAGAAGAATACATTTCTTTTAATGTAAAGGTGCTGACCTTTTTTTGCAGGCTGCCGGTCTACTTGATGGTAGGTGGTAACTATCGTCTGTAACAGAGGGTTGTAAATAATCGCCTATAACGCCATAGGGGTTGTAAATGTGCTGGCGACCTTAATAGGATGAAGATAAGGGATTAGGCTAGTTTAAGATAGGAAAATATCCAACAACAATATCATTTCAAATACCTAATCTTACTCAGCGCAGCCTGGTAGATAAAGAAGTACGCGGCTAAGTTATTTGTGTGAGCAGTATTGCCAACAATATTTTTGAAATTCCGTCGTCTGTAAGGTAAAATTTCGTTAGAAATCCGCTATACACACACTAACATTTTCTCGTCAATAAAATCAGTTAAAGTACTGACTATTGAAAAATTGGGTACTTAGATATTTTATTGTGCTTAACATTCTAAAAATCAAATCTAAATTAGAATTGTTGTAGTAGTAATCTATACTAATAAACACATCAAAAAAGTCTAAGCAACACATACAAATTTCAATTTTACAATGTGTTTTCGCATTAAATCCTTAGTGTTTTCTTATTTATATTAATTTTTAATGCTTTTTTGATATTAAACTTTTTTTTGATATTAACCTTTTTTTTTTTTAATATTCTTAATTAACAATACTTAATTACGAGTAAGTACTGTATGTACGTAGTACAAAGTAACAATTTTAGTTTAAGTTTAGTTGATTAGGCACCCCTATTACTAAAATTGCATAAATTAATAAAAAGTGTGGCCTCCTCTGTTATTGAGAACTTGCTGGCACCGATTATTCATAGACTCGATGAGACTGTTAATGTTATCATTCGGCAATTGTTCCCAATGAAATTTTAGTAAGTCCATCAGTTGTTGGGTTGTTGTCACTCCAATCCAAGTCCTTTAAATCACGTCTCTGGAGCATGACCCATGCATGCTCGATGGGGCTGAGGTCTGGCGATTGTGTAGGCCAAGGCAATACCAGGGTGTTTTCCCTTGCCAAGTACTCCCGTGTGTGCAAAGCTGTATGCGACCGCGCATTGTCATGCATCAACGTAAAATCGGAGCCAAGCGCTTGTGAACATAAGGCATTAGAACATCCTCTACGTAATTTACAGCGTTCATGTTACCATTTACAAAAACGAGCTCAGTTCGTCTGTTCTTCATAATACCCGCCCATACCATAACTGTTGAGCCGTTGTATGGATGCACTTCCTGAACGCACCTCAGTCTTTCAGTATTTCCAGGACGACGGTACACTCTTACTCTTCTAGTATCAGGCTTGAACCCAAATCGAGACTCATCGCAAAATAAAATTTTATCCCATTGTTCCCGGGTCCATGTAATGTTTTCCCTACACCATTCATTTCGACGAGCGCGATTCCCGTGACGTATCGGTGGGCACCTAATTGGCCGTCGTGCTCGTAGGCCATACTCATGCAGTCGATTTCGCACAGTTTGGCAGCTAACAAAAACACCACTTGAATTTTGTAGCCTTAAAACTATCTCTCGGGCGGTTAACATCGGCTGGCGTCTTTCAGTCAGTTGTATGTATCGATCTTGCCGTGTGGTTGTACACATTTCTCGACCTGAGTGCTGTTCAGCAGGATCTCCAGTGTTAGTGTAACGCTGATGAAGACGGCAAATAACGCTTCTGTTGACACCAAAATACCGAGATACCTGAGATTGACTTCTTCCCGCTTGCAACATCCCTACAGCTCTTTGCATTTCATCTGCGTTCAAATGACGTCGCTCCATGACGTAAAAAATGTCTCAAAATTCAAATTTGTTCAAAACTTTTTTCAAATTATTGTTTAAATCATAAAATTGATACAGAATACTAAATTTTAATAAGCAAAGAAAACGCTATAAAATTCGGACAAATGTATTCGCTTTTGAATTTGTGAAAAAAAAAACAAATGATACTCGAATTTTTTTTACAACCAGCCAGTATGTCCTCTAGATAAAAAAAGTTTACATAGGTATTACCTAATTGGTAAGAAATGATATAATAATTGATTAATAATTTGAAATAGTATGTGTTGCTTAGACTCTTTTAATGTGTTTATTATAAAGCTGAAGAGTTTGTTTGTTTGAACGCGCTAATCTCAGGAACTACTGGTTCGAATTGAAAAATTATTTTTGCTTTGAATAGCAGGTGGGCGAGATGAGTGAGTGGTTCGACAACCAGCGATACGAAAGCGACTCTTCGGAGCTTTTGCGAAGTTATCTGCGATAGTGAACCGGCGACACATTAAGGGAATCATTGACGACTTTTGGCAAGTTTAACGGTTTCATCTGACAAGTTTAGTGATCTTGGTTTGTGAAAATAAATGGTTCATTTCGCCTTTATGTGGCATTTTAATTCACCCCGCACGTAACAATATTAAAGAAATATTGAACTCTACTTTATTACAGAGAACGTAACATAACAGTTAGCTTATTTTTGTCTTGTCTATAATTGGGGAATATCCCCACAAATATCATCTGATCCCAATCCAATTTTTTTAAAAGTGTTTTCATCCCTTTCTTTCTTACCCAATCTGCTAGATCTGACGGAAAATCTACTAAGTTGGCAACACTGTATGCGAGGGAAGCGAGTCGGATGTGAGAGAGGAGTATGAAACCATTATGAAACATAGAAAAATACTTTAGTTATTTTTCTATGGTATGAAAAGCATAGATAAGACTATCTATTTCCGGTGAAGAGTCCGGTATGGTATATACAATTATACATACATACGCATCCCAGATTGTTCAAATTCAAATGGATTAGGGGGATGAGCTCTCGTATTTCCACACGTATCCACAATACACGTGCTGTTTTTTACCATTTCTTCTGTTAGTCTACAAATATTTTTGGGAAGTTTATTGAAGTCGCGCTTCAGTCATATGGTAGCTAATATAATTATCAGGGACTAACTAAAGTCAATTGTTGATTATTTATTACTCTATGCCCTAAGTTATCAGCCGTAGACAATTCTATGTCTATGTTATCCAAAGATGTTGTATTAGTCTGTACCTATGTTATCAGCTGATTAATGTCAAGTATTTTAATATTATGGTTATGTATGGATCACATTCACATATAGATAAATATGCATATTTAGGAAAATCACAATCACAGAGTATCTTTTTATATAGGAGGATCACAATAAAGTGCTAGGTAGTAGCAGATAGATAATCTTAATTTAAGACCATTGAAATGTCTGAAATGTTTATAATGTTTGATTTACTTTATGTATGTGGTATTGATGGTTTTTTATGTACCTAATTGTATTGTTATGTAGTTATTGCAAATTGTAATAAGATGAGACTCGATTCAAGTTAATGATTAAGAAATTGTCAAGGAAAATTACTTAAATTTCCCGAATAATTAGTAAATTATGTTAAAGTGTTTTTATTGTGAAAAAGAATTCCGATATGAGAGCGAAAAGAAAAGACACGAAAAAAGTCACGCCCCTCAATTTGAGTGCAAAGTTTGTTGTAAAAAGTTTAGTTTTCTGTAAGTAGTATTTTTTTTTTGGGAAAATTTTCATGTAGTTAATTAGAAGGTAAAGATCTATCTAAAACAAACCACTGTTTATTAATTTCCTTTATATAAATTTTTGATGTATTTTAGATCAGCACTGCGTAGACATGAAAAGCAACATGAAAGGAAGGGAAGTGTTAACTGTGACTTGTGTGGGGGAAAATTCCGCGACCAAGCCCTTCTTGTGCGTCACATGAAGTATGCACATGAAGGTATGTAATCTCTTGTAATTAAAATTCTTTATGAAAGTGTATATAAAAAAAAAGTTAATTAATCAATCTCTTAATTTGGTAAACCATAATTTTTTAAATTGTTAAATTTGACCGACAGGCTGTCCACTTGATCGTAGGTAGCTAGATATCTTTGCCTATAACACAAGCAACGCCACAGGTGTTGCAAGTGTGCTGCCAACCATTGTAGGATTAAGAATAAGGGATTATGAAGGGATAGGGAAATGGGCTCTGGCATCCCTTACTCATTCACCAAGACACAACAGCACACATGCTGTTATTTTACAGCATTCTTCCATAAGGGTTCTGTAAGTTAGTATCATTGAATAAAGATTTGGAGTGGAAGTGTTTTACCTGTAAAGGTTCTGACATATTTATAAAAAATACTTAAGAGGCCTATGGTGATTTTGCAACGATTTCAGTCAATTTATTTTAGAGATATTTCATAAAATAAACAGAGTTGAGTACTTTGTAATATGTCATTAGAAAGATTATTTCAATAGTAATGGAATAAATGAGCCACATTTTTGTTTTATTTCTGTAATTTCGATTTATCCATCATGTTCTAACATCCGTTTCAGAAAATTTGATGTTCGGGGGCTCAATTTTTTTGCTGTTTTCAGTCGACATTGTAGTTTAAACTTAACGAAAAAAATACTGTGCATTGGCATAGAAGTCTTCTAAGGAATGAATGAAACAATTTTTTATTTTCGTACAAAATTTTCGAAAAATAAAATATAAAACGCAGTGCAATTTTCGAAAATATCCACTCAAAACTGATGATTTTTCTGAATAGGCTAAATGTTGTTTGCTAAAAATAAAAATACCACTGTAAACTTTACATCATCAACTACTTGTGTGCAAAAAATTAAATAAATAGATTTACAAAAAATACTAAAAAAAAATTTCGTAAAAACACGCAAATCTTGCAATATATTAGAAGACACATTCCCTAGCCGGTCAGTCAGCGCCAAGCGCTTCTAGAGGGAGGACGTATCGCTTTTCGTTGTGCGCCCACGTGACCACATCGAGCGATCGAACGGCGAACCGGGCAAACAATATAGCGCAACCAAAATGTTTTGACAGTTTTCTTTTTATATTTTTTTTGTTGTCTACTAAATATTGATGAAAACTATGTTTTTGTTTATAAAGTATAATTGCGATGTATATAGTATGTAATTTATATTTCAGATATTCGTTGTTTTTTCTTTATTACGAAGATAACTATATATCGAAGAAAAATAGAATAGAATTATAAGTAATCCAATATTTTATTGATCTAACAATGACGCGTGAGAGAAAAAACAGTGCCTTTGGCATTGTGAAATGAAAAAAAAATTCATGAATTCAGAAGGTTGATAGGTGCAAAAAAATATTTAATGGACATAATTTTTACTACCTTTAAGGATGATTTATATTACACCGGGCCGTGCCCCGTCCGGAGCCCGGTGAAGATGCTAGTATGCTTTTGTATAAACCAATTCATATTACACCGGGCCTTGTCCGTGCGCTCCAATCGCGAAATTTCAAAAAAATATTTCTTTTCACCGTGCGCTCGGAGACAGCTTCGCGAGGCCCGCTCGGGTATTAGTCTTTTTAGTGGTATCATTTAATGTATACTTAGTTTCTTTTTTAAATTGTTAAAATTATAAATAAATAAATTAATTAATTAACCCGAGGCTG
Source organism: Bembecia ichneumoniformis (assembly GCA_910589475.2). Taxonomy (NCBI): domain Eukaryota; kingdom Metazoa; phylum Arthropoda; class Insecta; order Lepidoptera; family Sesiidae; genus Bembecia; species Bembecia ichneumoniformis. The sequence goes on from OU342523.1 coordinate 5,874,123, forward strand.
ACTGCCTCGAGGTATAATATTTTTTCAATAATATATGTATATTAATTTATTCCTGGTAGGTATAATGTATTTCTGCTTAAATATTTTTTCAAAAAAGAATTTCAAAAATATCTCGAGAGCGGTGCGTCACAGACCCTGCGTGTTTGTGCTCATTTAAGAGGTCTTGGGGAGAGGAATTTTTCGGTGAAGACGAAATTTCGAAATTCGCATTTTTGGACTTTTTCAAAAATATCTCGGGAGCGGTGCGTCGCAGACCCCCCGTGTTGGTACTCATTTAAGAGGTCTCGGGGTGAGGAATTCTTTGTTCACGATGAAATTTCGAAATTCATATTTTCGTTGAAAAACAAAAAAAACATCTGTTTAAAAACAAAAAAGTTACGCGTTGTTCCGAATACCACGCATACGAAGTCGCGGGCACAGCTAGTATAGTCATATTAATACAAAATAGTATAATAGTACTTGGAAATGAAAGGCATGGGCAAGGCCCGGTGGCGGCCCGTCGGCGGCACGGTGACAAATAGCAAACCCGGCCGTTGAGAAAAACACGGTGAGCGCCCGGCCCGGTGTAATATGTTTCATCCTTTACTTTTGGTCTGTCTGTCTGCAAACAAAACTGAATCAATTTCTCAGCCACTTCACGTAAGCCTAGCGATCTGAAACTTGGCCAACATAGACTAAGACTGCAGGTGGAACAAGAAAACAAATTATAAGCGCGAAAAAGCTACAAAACTTTTTCTTTTTTCAAGTCTTTATTCATTTTCAATTTGGAAAACACTTATGTCAAAAACTTCTTTTGATTTCTCGCTATTTCACATATTTTTTTCGTGTTTATTATCAAATTACAATATGAAATGGGGTGTTAAAGAAAATAGGATTGGAGCCTTACACAGAGTGGGTATGGAGCCGTCGATCATATTCAAGACACTTCAGAAGCTTGGTATCAGCTGTATGTTCGTATATATCGTACTATCGACAGATATACTAACACTTCTTCTGTCGATGACCATAAAAGATTGGGACGGCCGCGTGCTGTTAGAACTACAAAGGCTGTTAATGCTGTTAAAGCCAGAATTCGCCGAAACCCCATAAGGAAATAAAAATCTTATCGCGAGAAATGAAGATTCCGGGTAGGACTCTGTCGCGTATATTAAAACAAAACCTGAAGCTCGGTGCTATTGTCGATATACAGGACATGCCCTAAATCAATCCCTACAGATAAAGATAGTGACTCGATCAAAACGCCTTCTGTCCCGATACGACGGTGAAAGACACAGAAATATCCTCGTTACTGAAGAAAACATTTCCACGATTGAAGAACACTACAACAAGCAAAATGACAAAATGTACGCTTTGTCACCTCAACCCTATATGAAACAAAAAGAATTTTGAAAATCGGTTTACAATTGGCGAAGATATCACGTAACATACATACAAAAAAAGACATCAAAATTGAAAACCTCCTTATTTTTGGAAATTGGTTTAAAAAACCATGTATTTTCATTGTACAGAGCTCATGAGGAGGTCAAGTTATAGGGAATTAAATTCTCTAAAAGATCTTTACTGTGCCATTACAATAAAAAATTTATTACGGCTTTTACACCATTTTCAAGACGAGAAAAATTTTGAAATTTTTTTTAACATTGATTTATCTGACTATTACTCATAAATCGCCAACGAGAAAAAATTTGAAGCTTGGATTCAAGAACTAGAAACTTGAAGCTAAAATTTCCTTTTTTAATGAGCTCTATACGACCATTTTCTTCGAAGTTACAGCCTGTTGAAAATCACCTAAAAATTTGGAACTTTTTTTTATATCCTTTAATTGTTGCGTTTAGTGTAGAATAAAGACCTTTATCAAAGCTAAAGGTGGCCATTTTGAAAAGAATTTTTTTTTTGCTGAGGCTTCAATAAATATGTATACGTAAGTTTTATTATGATTACCTTACTTCATAAAAAAATAAATGCATTTTCATTTGTAACAGAATTTATGGCTTTATTAGGTACCTTCCTTAATTTTATTAATAGTTTCGGATTTCCGGCATTATTATAAAATTTTCAAAAAATAATAAATAAACAATCACAATAAATAATAATAATGAATGAAATAATAGTAAACGATAAATAAAATAATAATAAATAATGAATTGGCTTTCTCTACGATTTTACTATTAGTGATTTACTTTTTCACACATATGTATCAGTAATGGAGGTACATACTCAAAAATATTTAATATTTAAACTAATATAAAGTAACTAACATTGTATAATTCTTAATAAATATAAGAGAAAAAATATTGAAAAAAGACATTACTAATTTATTAATTACTATAAAAATATATGGAAAGGATCAAAACCGTTTACACCGACTCAACCGCTGTCCGTAGTTTAGTTCACGAAAGATCACATGGCGGCGCCACCGCCGCGCGTCAAATACCTATTGTCGAGCGGCGCGATATCACCTACGGGGCCTTAAGAAGATAAGAATAAATAGCCATTACAAATTGTTGTGCAATTAGGTTTACAAAATTATTTTTCTTACACTGCTTTGTTTTGCTTACAAAACCTTATCAGAGATACCTAGTGATAAGTTATTCAATTAACTTTTAACTATAATACATTCATCTAAACTAGCGTACTGCCCCGTTTTCACATGGATGACCAATTTTTCATATTTGTTAAATTTTTCTCTTCATAACCGTCAGCTCACACTGAGAAGCGGCACAGCTCACTCAATTTAAGGTAGCAATTCTTGAATTTTGCACTTAGCAACACATTTAGCGATTCATTTTTATTTAATAGACTTGATAAATATTGAAAAATTTTGACTGATATTTGTTTACAGGGCACTTCTCATGTTCCGAATGTAATGGAAACTTCAACAGCGAGGTGGCTTTGCGAAATCACATGAAGACACACAAGCCTGATTCAGAGAGAAAATATCACTGTAGCCATGAGAGTTGTGGAAAGTCATTCAACTTTGCTCACCATCTGAAACATCATGAATTATCGCATACAGACACTAAACAACACTTCTGCAAAGTGTGTGGAAAAGGTAATTTTAAATCAAAATCCCTAAATTTCTTTGTCTTGCAGTCCACTTGTTTTTCGAGTCCGGATAGACCCCCTACTTGCTAATATTGCATTTTTGCAAATTCCTCATTTTTGAATGTGTTTTTGACTGATTTCTAATTGTAGGAAGGTAGGTGTAGGTAAAGCAAAACAACAGTAGGTTTTGTACATGTATTAATGAAAGTGGAATTAATAAAGCAAGCAAAAATAAAATTGTGATAAATTGAATTTTAAAATTCATGCAATAGATAATCTGTATGATCAAAATTAAAGTCATGACCTGCTTAGATAAAATCCACTATTGCATCTCACGGTCTCCCAATTCTTTTTTTACGATCACATGGACTCCTTGTAGGTCTTTGATGGCCATGGAGATCAATATGTATATTTATCAAGACCACTTTGGGTATTTATACTTTAAATCATGATTTTAATTCTTAGGTAACAAATTCTTAGGTAATAATTCTTAGTAATAAGTTCTTAGGTAACTGATTTTTTTGAATGTTTTTAGTCTTGACAGTTCATTTTATTGAAATGAAAAAACTTAAAAATAAAATATTAGTGAATAAGAATAATAATTTATAAAAATACATGGCATATGACACGCCATTGTTTGTTAAATATGCATTACTAAATTAAAAACAATGAAAAAAGCCACAAAAGTTTGCATCGGCCGGGAATCGAACCCGGGCCGCCCGCGTGGCAGGCGAGCATTCTACCACTGAACCACCGATGCTTATGAATGTACTTTCTTATATCAAGTATGTATTGATTAATAATGGGTTGGGGAGAAAGTCTTCGATCGTAATTTCGTTGTACTATTTATATCTGACCATGTAAGGTTGTGAGTAGCGAAAAAGAATGTACTGTTTGTGGACTTACTCTTCTATACTTACAAAATCGTTTGTCCTAACTATCAACATGACGTGTAGATTGAATTTTGAACATAAGTTTATTTTATAAAGCAACCTTCCGCTAATAAAGGATGTTTATAAATTTTAACTCCGTGCGAAGTCGGGGGCGGGTCGCTAGTGCCATATAAAAAGAGTAGCACAAAATTGTTTTGACTCTTAATTTAATTCGCACTGGAAGATTATCATTTCCGAAAAATTACATTGAGCTGGTATTGAGCATTTGAACTCATTTGAACTCAACACACGAGCTCACTGAAAGAAACCTCCTGAATATGTTATAAAATGCGATGAAATTGAACCAACCCATTCATTGCTGCTCTAAAAAATAGTAGGTTAATATTATCCATATGGCGTAATAGAATTTGATATCGGCCCCCCATCGGCGGGTACTTACTCTTACGAGTAGAGTAACTTTATATAGAGTAACTTTTTTATATACCTATTGCAAAGCATATGTGCGTAGCTTTCTGTGTTCTCTTTCTCAACAGTACCTGTTTGTAAATTGAAATAGAACGTGAACAAATTCTAAACGAATGATAGAAAAAAATCCCATCATTGCTGCTTTTTATTATCTTTGTGTCTCATTTGGTAATTAAAGTATATATTTTTGTGCTAATACGCGAATTCCTCCCGTACGCGAGTTTGGTATGTTAGTTTAGAATTGGTTTTCTTTCGAAACTTTTAGATATTTACAGATCGTTTAGGTTAAATATAATGAAACGTCATTATGCAAAATCTTATCTTTTTGTGTTGTTATTTGGCCTGGATAATCAAGACTGAAATCAGACCGCAGGTATATAAAAAATCGATTGAATGGAGATTTATCACGGTTGATGATAAGTAGATCACTTACAATTTACATTGACTGCGGCGTAACCCGGATTACCGCGAAATAAGGTGGGGTGTGCATGGTAGGATTGGAAGGCTCTCGTTCACTATGAGCTTGTATCAGCTGGCAAATCACTTCATTCTTTTCAAATATTTAGTCACACAGCATGAATGAGGGATCTCGCACCTTCAGATTTCCACCTATTTTGATCTCTTGAGAACGATTGATTTGATCTCTTGTACCACGAGAGGACTGTCAGGAACTACTTGACGCAATTTTTTGCGTCAGTTGTTTTTCATGTTTAGTAATTTGTTTTTAATGTTTTAAGGTTTCATACAGCCTCAACATTACAAGAGTCACATGAAAACTCATACTCCAGATGATTGGTTGCCTTGTGCAATAGAAGATTGCAAGAAAAAGTTCCCTACAGAATATTCCCTCAGGAGACACCATAGTACACACGGTTAGTTAAATTTGCTCATTAAATTATTTTTTGTTCTTTATAATTTCATGTATGATGGTCAGGTAGATAGCCTTTTAAGTTGAGTGACCATCGGGGTCTCGGTGATAAGTGGTGGGTATGGTGGTAGGGACGAAGTACAGTAGATGATAGCACTGAAACCATACTGCACACACACTGTGATCTTGTAAGAGCCACTGTCTGGTGGCAATGACCAGTTGTCAGTTTTAATACAATACGTAAAACTGCGAATTGCTTTCTACCCACTACTACTCCAGTGTTAAAATTTATAGTTATTACGTTCATTTATTTATTTCTATTATTTTCAGATAACATTTTGTGTAATAATTGTGGTCAGAGGGTTTCGCAGCGTAAGTTTCCTGATCACAGAGCTAAATGCTTTTCCATTAAAGAAAATATTGGTGCAAACAGTCAAGGAGGTGCTGAAGAGAAAATGGATAATAGTAGTTTTTTAAATGCAGTTGTAAATAACAATAACTTTAAAGGTGTATCACAGTATTTAAGAACTGTCGATTTCGTAAACGCTGGAAGTAAAAATACTGCATTTTTCCAATCAGTAGGAGATGGGCGTCCTAGTAAAAATGATACCTTTTCTAAAATAGAAAGAGATGGATGCGTTTTAAATCAAAACGTTGACATATGTAGTAGTTGCGATTGTGCCAATAGTTGTAATTTAGATAGAAAAGCAATATGTGATAATGGAAGACAAGCAAACGTTAAACCAAAAATAGGTTATACAGATGATGGGTTTGTTTGGATTGATGTGTCTGATATAGATTTTGACCCCCCATTGGTTAACGGAATACAAAATCGAGGAAATAAATTGGAAAAAAAATTTGCACCTGTTAATAGTTGTAAAGATGTTATTGGTAATTGCATCGTTAGTGGGGATGGGACTATCGGGGAAGGGTGTTTGTGTGCAAAAATGGCAATAGATGATCAAGTAATGAGTGCTCAAGAGATTGATGAAATAACACCGCATCCGAAATGAGCGCTTAATAATGATTATAAGGCCGGCCGCATACATAAGTTTTCCATATTCGATTTCCGAATTCGTTTTCCGTATTCGGAATTCCGTATGCCTAGCGCAGACGTTCGGAATTTGCATTCGGAATATTATACTGCCAGTACGTTCAGTGGTGGCTTTGTGAACGCACGACGATGGAGAACAACGATTTAATTGCGATTGTATTTCTGTTATCACTATCAAAGAAGAAAAAGAAACGTCGGTATTGGGTTCATCCGTTAAACACTCGAAGAATCAACGAGAGTCCATTTTATCTAAAGAGAGCTTATGTTGTGTATATTCAATAAGCAGGGATGTTTTCCAACAGCTACAATTAATGCTTTCCTTCACACATTGTCTTGATGCACTCGTGATGAGACGTGAAAAACACACAAAACATCCAATACGCACAGCGCGTCGCGCGGTTTCGAATGAAAATTTCCGAACGTGTGCGCCGAAACAAACAAAATGTATGCAAGCGCTGCGTTCCGCATGATGTCATTAGGTTTTTTCCGCACGGGGATTCCGAACGCACGGGCCCACATTCGAAACGTACGTACGGAATGTATTCCGTACGAAAAAAAAACGAATGTGTGCGGCAGTCAATTTACTTTCTATCGATTTGATGCATTCGGGTCTCCGAACGCGGAACACGAATTCGGAAATCGTATTCGGAAAACGTATGTATGCGGCCGGCCAGGGTGATTGTGAGTGGTTCAAGAGTGATTGATTATTGAGGGTGTTTGTTTACTGAAAGTGATTCACTATATTGCTTAAACATCGACTGAATTTTCTATCTAGATTGAATTTGTAAAGGAGACCATCCGTTTTCCATACATTTTTGGGATAATTATCCGACTAAACGTTGCAATTTTAAAAATTGATGTCAATTGTTACAGAAATACCAGCTTCTTGTTTTTTTTATTTAGTTTTTCTTGTTAATTACACAATGGAGTTATTTGACTGAATATATACTTTTTAAATTAGGTATTTTATCATTTGTTTTACCAAAAAGTAGAAATTATTTTATGTAAAAAATGTTACAGATATTTTAATAATTAATAAACGGTATTGTTAGAAAAATAAAATTGTTTTTTTTTTAGTTAGACATTGCACTAATGATATAAAGAAGTAAAGTTTGTATGTTTGGTTGGACGTTTCGAGGTAGACTCAGTAATTAACTACTCATCAAAAATTCTTTCATCAATGAAAAATGACATTATCGATGAGTATTATATACTAATATTTGACAGTGACATATTGGTTTTCAATATGAAATCACGATATCTGTAAAACAAGTTGCAGAAAAATGAGTTTATGAGTTGCATTGTCGGTGTAGCCTAGGAAACAGTATTTTTATAATCAAATCGTTTATTTCTCAAAAACAGGATAATAAGATTAAAGTCGATTATATACTCGTATATATATTTTTCCAGGGTTTCGAAAAAAATTGTCAAGACGATAAGATCCTGAGAAGAAACTCCGAAAGAAACTCAGGATAACATTCTTTTTATCATCTTTAAAATAATATTGTATATACTTTATCTTCTTTTTTGTTTTTATAAAAGATGGCTTTGCTTTTGGACAGTATCTATCCGTGTAGGAAAGATGAGCCCTTGAAAAGTCTATTCACTTGAACGTTGAAAAGATTTAGGTTGTATGAGCTCGGAAATACAGACGTCGGCAGGGAGTTCCAATCCTTAGCAGTGCGCATTATAAAAGATCGCTTGATCCTAATTAGAGGGATTTCGACAAGGTGAGGATGGTAACCAGTCGTAAGTTCACATGTCCGATAGAAGAAAGAGGAAGGCGGTATGATCTCATGCAGCTCTTCACAGAGTGTTCGTGGTCATCACTTCTGAGTGGCTACTGAGCAACTTTTGTGCACAGTCCATGTCTGTCATAATTTGGTCGGTCTACCTCATATATGACTTTCCACGAGCCACGAGGTTTCATTCGACTCTGCCCTGCACGGCTAGACACTCAATTGATGATTTGATATATATGTGAAAATAATTTATGACAAAAACGTCTGCCTAAAAGTAATCCGCTGGCTGGATTCAGGCTGCTTCTGATTGCTACTTTTGGAAAATTAGGAGGGAGGCCTTTGTCCAGCAGTGGCGTCCTACGGCTGAGATGGATATGATGATGACTGTTAGTTAGGTGGTATACATTAATAGATATGCTGAAATAGTAATGCTAGGAAGCGGCTCGAAATACCTAACGGTGGTACAAAAAGAGAACATCCAACGACAATGTATAAATGCGAAAGTTTGTATATTTTGGATTTGAATGAAATTTGGCATACAGATAGTTACTACCCGGATTAACATATATGATTTTTATCCTGGTAAATTTTCCCGAGGGATCGTCTAAAAACATTAAAAAAATCGACGTTAATGTGTCACAGGCACAGTTGTAACTTATACTTATATTTTCATTATTGAACGTATGCGAAGTCATGGGCAAAGCTACTTAGTATTTGGATTGTATTGTAAGAAAAGAACATCTAGACTGTTACTTATCTTACTTACTTATCAAGCAAGAAAAAAATAACGCATATTTTATACTATAATTAAATTTATTTACAACATAATTTTACAAATTTTTCAACCATATTTATACAAAATACTTAATTACATAAATCATCTTAGTTAACAAGAAATTATTAATAGGTATAATAATTACAATCAGACCTTATTTCCGCGTAGTATCACTAAATTATAAGTACATACATACAAAATGGAATGTGCTGTTTACAATCAAGTTATCACATGCGACATGGCTTAAAACGATTGGCTTACATATTTAATGTTTTGTGTTAAAGAAGAAAAGATCTCATTTTCGTAACCCGTTGGTGTTCTTTTAACAATTTTGATATTATAAACTCATTCAAAATAAAATATAACTTTTACCTACGTAGTGGTAACAATGACAAAACGTTTACAAAGACTTTGCCAAGTTAGTTCGAAGGAATAAATAAATCTAGAATCCTCTGAATACTCTCTAGTTGACTAGTCTAAAATTATGTGATTATTCTATCAATAAAGTATCTGAATTATTTATTAAGTAAAACTCTGTGTTAGTTTTGAAAGAGCACATCAGTGAATAAAGTTATTAAAATCATTGCATTTACATTGGTACAGAATCAACAAACAGTAGATTATTTGTTCACCAAAAATCACAGGAAACTTATATTATGTACCTAAGAGGCTTATGAAATAGGTTCTAATTTGGTTGTGTCTAATGTCCTTCTATCACTCTTTTTTGGGGAATCACTAATATCGTTTAGCTCTTGAATGTTGTCACTGTTATTTTTTTTCAGTGCCACTTCTTCTTCGAGCCTCTCTTGAGTAATAGGAACAACTTGCAGGTATTCAGTGTTATCAGACGTCATGGCTTTTAATGCTACGTTTACTGACGGTGGACTAGTGATATGATTTTCTATATTATTTTCTGAAGTAATCGAACGGTGTTCGGTAGTATGATCCTCGTCTAAATCATCAGTGTCTATTAAAAATGTTGAAATGGGTAGAACTTCGGCCTTCTCTGGAGCAGCAGTATTGATAACCGTAGATTGTTTCTCAATGGACGGATTCACATAGGTTTCATCAGAAACGTCTTTAGTTGTATCAATTTCTTCTTCCTGAGAATTTGGTTTACCGTTCATCAGCAAATCATTAAATAAATCTTCTTCGTTTGTGAGGGATGTGTTTTCATGTGTTTTTATTGCAGTAACCGTATCATTTTTGCCAGACGTTTGACTAACAGAACTGTTAAAACCGTGCTCTTCAACGTTCTCATTTTGCGTTTCATTCAGATTGACCGGTTCAATGTCGTGACCTTCTTGAAGCTTTTTCACTAAAATTTTATTATTTTCTATTTCCGGTAGGAAAGGATTCATTTCTGTTTCATGATCATCGTATTCAGCTGAATGAGAATTCGATTTTTGTACAGCATATGAGCTGTTATGACTAGAGATTTCATATATCGTAACGTTCAAATTGTTAACTTGCGTCGTATTTTGTAATCCTTCCGATTCAGACGTCTCTTCCAATTTTTCAGTTTTTTCAACCGGTTCGGAGTTATGTAATGGATTTGTTTCTACGGGGAGTAACATAGACGAAGAAGTTGTAGGTTGTACAATATTAGTGTCGACCATAACAGTATCATTTACTCTATCCTGTGTTTGAGTATTCTGTTCTATTTCTTTTACAGTCAAAATTTTCTCGGTTTCAGGTTCTTCTTCCCATACTGGCGCCGGATGAGAGAAAGTTGATGTTGTAACATCTAAAGACTCGCTTTCATTTTTAATATGTGACACAATGTATGTCTCATTTGATGCATGTTCAGCTGTTTTATAGATGTATTCACTGACTGTTGTTGTTTCCATAGGCGATTCCATAGCTGCAGTTTTATTAGGCATTACTTCGGAGACCGTTTCTTTAGATTGCAAATTCACCCTTTTCACTCGTGCGTCTTCACTGTCGTAATCATGTACCATACCATACAAAGGAACATCAGGTTCTGACATTTTACTATTGTCAGAATCCATATTACTTAAATAATCAGGTTCAAAATCTTTTGTTGGGCTATGTTTAATTATGTCTTCTATTTTGTCTAACGGAATCTCTGTTGTTTCATGTTTTTTTGTCAATGCGTTTATAACATCTTCATAGTTAATTTCGGTAACAGTGTCCGATAGCCAGTCAGATTCAGTAGTAATTTCTGTTGTGTGCATAGAAGAATCTTTTGCTATGTCACTGGGATTACGTTCATGTTGGTTTTCTATGGCTTTTGAAGAACGATTGTAGAGCATGTTAATATTCTCAAACGTTACGTCGGATCCTTCATTTATCTTTTCCTCACCTGACGTTTCATTATTGTTGCTATTTTTTAAAGGGTTATCATTTTTAAAGTCCTCATCCAGTTTTCTTATTGAGTATACTTTATTTTTTTCTGGTTCTACAGTTGTTGTCTCAAGTATTTTATTAGTAGATATTATATCGGCATCATTGATGTTAATAACTTCTTTACTCGAGGACTCTTGGTTCCTATGTTTATTATCAGAAGTCATAGTCTCATTGAAAGTGTTATTAGAATATGTATTTTCATATTTCATTTCATTCTGTTTAATATTGAATAAGTTTGAAGTTATGTCTGTTTCTGTAGTAATTTCATTATCATCTTTGGTACTTTCAGACATATCCCCTGATAAATTTATCTTGTGTTCTGCTGATTCTTTTATAACATTTTTATTCGATTCTTCGGTAACAGTCTCCATTGAAAATTCATCAGATTTGATAGATCTTTGTTCAGCACCAACTGAATTTGATAAATTGCTTGTTAGTTCTATTGTCATTAACGTGTTTGTAACGTTATTGTTCTGAGTATCGATTTTTTCATTTTTTTCTAAATCTAATAAATTTTCCAGCCAATCTCTGTCTGTAGTCGTCTCGACATTCTCATTTGTGGTAGTTTCAATATTTATATCACTTCCCAGTATGCTACCTTTACTTAAAATAGAAATTACTTCAGGTTTTGGTTCGTAAGTCTGTTCGTTTATTATATTAGGTTCCGATATCGATATTCTTCCGGTTGTACTATTTTGGTCGTCGCTCACCTGTTCATAATTAGGAGCAGAGTTATATGTCTCTCCATGATTGTTAAAAGTTCGACTAATGCCAATGACATCTAAGGGTTGTTTAAATTTATCTTCTTTTGTTAGTGTATCATCAGGCATTGCTTTTGGTACTATTTCAGTTAAGGGCTCTTCTGATGTCTGAAGTTTTAAAACTGAGGCTGTTACGCTATTTACGCCTTCAGTGGGAAGAGTTTCTATAGGAGATTCTGTAGACTTTTTCAATTCATTTTTGTTATTTTCAAATATAATTGCATTTGTTGGTGTAATATTAATTTGTTCGTGAGGACTCCCTTCAGTTTCTGTATGTCCGACGTCGCTTGAAAAAATGGATTTTGTTATTAATTCGGATACGGGCGATGGTTCCTGTACTGGTTTAGGTTCAGCAGTAGGCTCAGGCTCTACCCATTTAGGCTGTGATTCTGTGGAAATATTTATTTGTGTAACTGAAACAGGTGCACGTACACCACTTGGTTCGGTAGTAGTAGGTTTCATTTGTGTATCGGTTTTTGGTTCTGGTTCTGCTTCAGGCTTTAAATGAGTCTCAGGTTCAGGCTTAACAACTGCTGATAATTCAGTTTCATGATTTGGTTGTTCAGTATTCGGTTGTGGTTCAGCATTCGGTTCTGGTTTAGCGTTCGGTTCTGATTCAGCGTTCGGTTCTGATTCAGCGTTCGGTTCTGGTTCAGCGTTTGGCTCAGGTTCAGCGCTCGGTTCTGGTTCAGCTTTGGGTTCTAGTTCTGCATTAGGCTCTGGTTCGACAATCGATTTTGGTTCAGAGTTGGGCTCTGGTTCTGGGTTAGTTTCTGGTTCTGTGGTCGGTTTTGGTTCAGAGTTAGGCTCTGGTTCTGCGTTAGGTTCTGGTTCATCAGTCGGTTTTGGTTCTGGTTCAGGTTCTGGTTCAGCTTTGGGTTCTGGTTCAGCATTGGGTTGTGGCTCATGATTGTGCTCTAAAACAGCATTAGGTACAACTACACGTTCCGTAATAGGTTCTGGTTCTGCATTGGGTTCCGTTTCCGTTGAAGAATCTGAATTTTCATGAACAGATGTAGTTTTATCAGGCTCTGGTCCGTTATGCTCTCCACTGTGACCGAAAATATGCGAGAAGTTAAGATCTCCTTCAGTTTCGGTAGTTGTTTCCGGCATCATGTGATGCGTTTCTTTCCAATCGAAGTTTTCATTCCCTAAAAGGTGAACGGTTTCGCTCACAGGTTTCTCTTCTTCGGGAGTTGGTTTAGAAGTGCTTGGATTTTCATTTACTGTAAACATTTTGTAGCCTTCTTCAGGTGTTTCTAAAATTGGTACACATTTTTTAGGATCTCTAGAATCAAGAATAAGACCACGTGGACATGTGCAAATAAAATCGAGAGCATTGTCGTCGAATTCACATCCATATTCACAATCATTTTTGTTTACTTGACACATGTCAAGAACGGGTCTTGCATTTATAATGTCATCGGAAACGTGGTAAGTGCTCAATATCCTATTATTTCGGTTGAGGTAGTCATTTAGCTTTGTCATCATTAAGTTTGGTGTTAATAGATCATCTTTCACTTGAGCGTTGGATTTTGGTTTCCAATGAACCCTATAGGTTACGATGATTGATCCATTCCTGCAACAAAATTTCAGTGTTTAATTTATTTATATAGTTTAATTTTTTATTTGTAATTGAAGTAGAGACATAATATATAATACATTTTCTTAAAAGCTTTCTCTGCTGTTAAGGTTAATATATATCGGAATAAATATTTACCTAAGATCTACAACTTCCAATATAATATCGTTGTCGCCTTTCTCGAGAGTATCACGATCAAACAGGGCCGATTTCAAAGCTTGGTTGATGTTTGCCACGAATACTTTATATTCTTGGCTTTCGGGGTCTTTCAGGGCTTCCGCAAATCTTTCGTTATCGATCTTCAGTTCTCCTTCTAGCGTTCGAGGTACTGTAAAATTAAACAAATAATACTTTGTGAATAACGGTTTTATAGCAAAAACAGTTATTGTTAATGTTAGTTTCTGTATCATTAGATCAGTAACAAGAAACAGAAGTTAGAATCACGCCCAATTTTAAATATGTTGGGAGACAGTGTAAGTAGATATTGGAATTGAAGAATCCCAACACAACTTATTTCATTTTCTTGTAGTAGCAAGTCTTTTAAAGGTTTGCGCAAATTGTTGTCATAGTGCAACAATTTCTACGATACAATGTATAAAATTTTGTGCTGAATCAAAGTAAACTTTGTTTTGGAACTTTTTTCTTTTTCTTTATGTTAAGGTCCGGCCGACAGGCTGACGGTCCACTTTATGGTAGGTGGCTACGGTCGCCTATAACACAAGCAACGCCAAAGTATGCAGTAAGATTAAGGATATGAGATTAGGAGTGGATAGGAAAATTCGCTCTGGCATCCCTTACTCACTCACCGAAACACAACAGTACACGTGCTGTTATTTCACGGTGGCCTTCTGTAAGGGAGTGGTTACTGCCGCCAGACGGGCTGCCCAAATGACTGCGAAAACGCAGTGTCTACTTTGCCACTACTTTCCAAATCCAGACCAGAGCTAAATTTGAAAAGTTGATTTTTCAAAGTTGGCCCTGCCGGGAATCGAACCCGGGAACCCTAGAACAGAACGTTAAGGCAAGCACCCTAACCACTCGTCCAACGGGCTCGTCAATAATAACAGGCGTTAAAAGTGTCTGATGTAAATCTTTTATCGTAACTATCTTGTTGAGGTGTGTACCTACATAAAAATTAAGAATAATAAAATCAGATTTAAAATCATTAGTGACAGTTGTGTGGTCAACTTTTAACTTTGGCCATTGTGCCTGAAATTATCGCCTTCCTGAAGTTTAGCCAAATTCCGCTAGCGTATGTGTTGAGACAATGCCGGTTACATAGATCTGGCTGATGAACTAATGTTGCTGCCAACCAAATTGGTACTTGTATTAAAATAAATAAATAAATAAACAAAATATTGACTATGTGGTATCCACATAGTCAATGAATTTTTTTTTCAAATTGTATACAAAATACTTCCTCGTTTATCACTCTTTCAGGGTAGTTTAAAAGAAGTTAGCGGAGAACAAATAGTTGTCGCAATCCTCTCCGAGACGCTGCGCAACTTGAGCGGTTACAAAGTTTATATGTAGATATTCCATTCCACAAGAATTGATAAATAATATATCTTTCGACAGGATTTTGACAGCTATTTAACATAAAATTCTAAACAAAATAATCGATGAAGCAAAGATCAATCATTACATCATCCTTAGAAATATGACTTCCACTTACCATACATAGATGAATCGCCAATTTCATCAGATCCCATGTTGACTGAGGAGAGCGCCTCGTCATTCTGCGTTTCAGGTCCGTGTTGATTGTTTTCTGAATTTTCGTTGTTATGTTCGGCTTGATCGTGTTGGCTATGATCATGGTTGTGTTGACTGTGATCATGGTCGTGTTCGCTATGATCATGGTCATGCTGACTATGATCATGCTCATATTGGCTGTGATCGTGTTCATGTTGGCTGTGATCGTGCCCATCTTGACTTTGATCATCGTCATGGTCGCTGTGATCGTGCGAATGAATGCTGCTGATGCCGCCCAACGCTCGCGCCGAACTTAGTGTTCCATTGTACTGTTCCACCGGTGTCGGTGAATTTGTGAATAATACACCAGCTGAAATTTAAAAAAAAATTTAGTATTAAACCGTTCTCTGTATGTATTATCATTTTTCTGCGGCTTTTATATACTTTCTTTACTATTTAGAGATAAAAAGTCACAATATTATTCCAGATAACTTTTCATAATTACAATTTTCTGTCCTCACTATGGGTCTTTGCCTATGATATATGATTATTTATAAATGTTATACTAGCTAAGTCCGCAACTTCGTACGTGTGGTATTCGGTATAGAGCGTAACTTTTTTGTTTATGAACCGATTGGAATGCAAACACTAAATGTTACAGGAAGCTTGCTACAATACATAAGTGAAAACCGCATTCAAATCAGTTAAGCCGTTTCTGAGATTAGCGTGCACAAACGCACAGACAAACAGACAAACCAATAAACAGACAAAAATTCTAAAAATAATTTTTTTTTGACCTCGGTAACATAAGTACAACGTGCACAAAATTTTTTTTTTGAAAAAATCTTTAATGTAGACAAGGCTCGTTTACGGTTTTATTATATGTATAGATATAGAAAAATAATAATATAAAACAATTTGTATTTTTACTAGTAGATTTATTTATATTAATAATAAGTATCCCAAGCTGCACACTATGGGATACGGTTAAGTTGTTTGTATAAAAGCTTTTTTTATATACTTATGAGTTATTTTTAGCAAAAAGCTATAAAAATAACTCCTATGTAGGGTAGCAGCAAGAAGACGGTCTACTTGATTGCAGTTGACTACCGTCGGCTGTTTTACAGCACATGTGCTGTCATTTCACTACGGTCTTCTGCAAAAGATTGCGTAATACAGATAGATTGGCTACCTCGTTTAGTGTGCCAATGCAGTAGTAGCATTTTGTTATTCAAGAATGATTAAATATGGCTACTTACTGGCTGCAAGTACGATGAGTGCTACTATTGCGGCGACAACGAGACCTAAAAGCGTCCAACATAATGGTCGCTTGCAGCCACCCTTCTCCCCGCGTTTGTCCGCAGTCACATACAATTTTTCACCCCTGAAATCCGAGAAAAACACATTTTTTAATAAATGTTACAGTTACAGTAAATTATTGCTGGGCGAATTAGATGTGCCTGCGTTTCGCATTCATTTGGGCAGTCCGTCTGTGTGCTGTTGTGTTTCGGTGAGTGAGGATGGGATGCCAGAGCTCATATACGCCATCCCTTCCTTATTCCTTATCCTTAATCCTACTATGGTCTGAAGAGTACTCGCAGCACCTGTGGCCGTTGCATGTGTTAATAGGCGACGGTAGCCACCTACCATCAAGTGGACTATCAGCCTGTCTGTCAACCTTAACACAAAAAGAGATATAAAAAAACTAGGGCTGCATAGCGGCTTATAAAACAATAAAAAAGTGGTACGGATAGCTTGAAAAGTCAAAATATAATCGAAAACAAACATCGAACAAAACGCACTGACAAACAGACAAAAAATTTAAAAACTATTGTTTTAACTTCGGTAGCATAAGTACAACGTGTACAAATTGTTTTTTGAAAAAATCTTTAATAAATCTCTAGATTTTTATAATATATGATGTTGCGTTTCTGTGATTAAGGGATACTGGTGCTCATTTCCCTATCCCTTCTGAATCCCTTATCTTTAATCCTACTAAAGTCGACAGCGCAGCTTACAGCAAACAATATCACCTGGCCACTACTGCCAAGTGCCAATACTGCCAAGTAGACAGGACAGTTAGCTTGTCTGACGACTTTTACTGAAAAAAAGATGTTCAATGTACTTATATAAAATTTAGTAAATAAATAGGATAAAGGTATTAAAATAGTTTTTATCCTGGAATTCGTGATTTGAAATTTCAAAATCTACTTAAAATATTCTGTGCCAAGGTTTGATAACATTTGGCAATTTTATCAACACACTCATGACGTTCACGCGCATAAAAAAGAAACAAGGCATCCAAACATGCGATTCACATCCACAAATTGTGTCAGTAACAATGATGGAAAAATAACTCCAATAACATTTTTTAACAAACAATTTAACAGAGAGCATTACATCAATTAAGCATTTAAAAAAAAGCATTAGGAAAAATTTCTAAGAAAAAAGAATTAGGTAAATATTCGTAACATGATGTTACTACAGAAATAGTTGCCGGTGCACAGCTGCGGCTACAAAATGCACCTATGTTAATAGTCCATGTCTATTACTGATAATAATAACGAGAGTGAATTTTGTAGGTTTGTTTACATTTGGAAGCTTATCTCCGAAACTGCTGCACCTATTTGAAGAATTCTTTCATTATTTAAGGTAGGTACATTGTTCAACATGAACCTGGGCTATTATATTATCAACTGCTCCAAATAATGTGAATAATTCAAAGAAAACTCAGGTTTTGACAAATAGTGTTTTGTAATCATTTTATTAAAAATATGTTATCAAAATATCGTTCTTACCAAGATACAATTCTTCAGATTTCATTATTATCCATACTAATATTATAAATGTGAAAGTAACTCTGTCTGTCTGTCTGTTACCTTCTCACGCCTAAACCGCTGAACCGATCATCATGAAATTTTGCATACACGTTGTCAGGGATGCAGGAAAGGACGTAGGGTATACCTTTCATCCAGAAAAAAGTGCTGTTCCCGAGGGATCATCTAACGCCTGGCAAAGCTACAATAAAGATATTAGGCGTTACAGTGCTCATATATTTAGTCAGGCCTCATTTTTTTCATTTACAAATACGGGCGAAGCGGCGCGGCAGTACCAATAAATATATCAGACAAGCGTGGAATGAAAGGAACGTTGTGACTTTATCAGAAATTATGTGATACCTGTACGATTTTTTAAACGTTTAGGAACTTAGTATTATCACAGTCTAACCATACTTACAGTCAATCAATCAATCAATCAATCAATCAATTTATTTGTAACTTATAAAACATACATTTAACAGACATAGAGAAAAAAGAAATAACAGTAACAGCAAGAAAGAAAGTTACAAAAAGGTCCCTACTCAGCATTTTGCTGGCATAGGCCAGCACTGATCTTCCGTAGGAACCCTTAGTTAATGCAACGAATGTTCTTGCATAGAGCAACGTTCGGCGAATTCGCTTCAGTTTGCAGGCTCGAACATTGAGTGTTGCCCGACTGTATGACGTAAGTATGGTTAGACCACGTTAGACTGTGGTATTATGATAATTGATAATAATACTAAGTTCCTAAAATATTCCATAAGTGTCGCAGTGGTGAAATTTCCCCTGGATAACTTACTGATCGAAACATTTAAAGGATTTCTTTCACTGAAATTAGTTGGCTATCGTCGCCAGTTAACATGAGCAAAGGCCATAGGAGTGCATAAGAAGAGCAATGGGGAATGAGTTCACCAAAACATAAACTAGCTGTTATTTCCGTCTATTGTCGCCAGACCGTCTGCTCAGTTTAATGCGGAATGCAGTGTGTTTTACCACTATGAGATGTAAATTAGATTTGCATCTAAAATTCAAAATCGAATTCGCTTTTTAATATTAAGTATGTGTAAAATAATAGCGAATATGCGTCTAATTCAAAAAAGGCTTAAATATATTTTTTATCAACATTTTTGCTTTAGAATTATGTCTATGTAAATATTTTTTAATATTATTTCTTTTTCGTTAAGAAAATAATTATTAAAAAATGCATAAAAATGTGGGAAATACAAAATACTTGAAACGCTCAGATCGAATGTGACGTCAACGTCTATGAAATGACAACAAGCGTGTACATGTTTGTGATTTTTAACATTTGATTGTATTGTAGACTTTGACGTGCCCGTAGCTGTTAGTTAATTTTAACTTTTTTTTTGTTACCAAATTTCTGTTTTTTAGCGCTGAATATTTTTTACGGTTATATAACGATATAACCTATCGTATGAAAATATTTAAAAAAATGTGCATATTCCCTATTAATATTTTTAATGACGAATTTTAATCATTTAAATTTTTAATCACCCAACGGATTTTGATAGGGTTATAAAAATTGTATAGGGTTATACAATTTTTAGATTTTGATAGGGTGTCGTATAAGTTATTATTATTTTAAAACTTTAATTGAAGTACCTATAACAGATGGATGTTTCAATAATCTATATAAGACGATATCTATTATTGCAGTTTGGAACATAAAGCTACGATGCATCTCTGACTAGTTTTACTTAATAGATTATGGGAGACGTGTCGGTTGTTACCCATAAAATCTGGCTGTGGCTTGCCTTACCTATATCCCTGCGAGCGTGGTAGACGGGTCATCGCCCCCGGCTTTGTTCCTGTGGCCAGGCGCAGTGCACTACCACACCTCCCCCCCCTCAGCCCCCTCTTAATACAGCTCAGTCCGAGAGCGGAACAATCAAGTTGGTTATGGTATGGTCCCTAGGCGTTTGACGTGACCTTACATTTAGGACCGCCGCCGGCGCCGGTGGCATTTCGCCGCCTCCACGCTAACAAGGATTCGTACGAAACCAAGTCAAAGTATTACTTAAAACTATACAAAATATGTAATTTAATACCACGACGATATAATAAGAGAATGCAGCTAATTCATAACTTAATTTACTAATACTTATAAAATCGTTTGTCCTGAATGACTATCAACGCACAGCCAAAACTACTAAGTCCAGAATGCTAAAATTTGGAACGAATGCTAAAAATTGGAAAACGAAAAATCAGAAAATCAGTATTTTCTGATTTTTCGTCTGCGTATCTTTAGAAATTATAACTCGCTGATAATGTAGCTTTCTATAGGTGAAAGAATTTTTAAAATCGGTCCAGTCGTAGTCATTTTTGCATACAAAAATGCATACATACATACATACAAATCTTTTCTCTTTATAATGTTAGTATAGAAGTATAGATTAAAGTGCGCTATTTTTTCTATACAATTATCTTAATATAATACAATTATCTTTAATTAATGTATTTTAAAACTGTTTCAAATGTATGGTGGTAGTTTCATGTTATGGAATGTCTGTTATAAATTTGTCTCTTACTGTTATAGTTAGGTTTTTTTAAATGTAGTACGATATTCCCCTGGACCCGGCGCGAAGCCCAATATTTTTTAAAAGTTGAACTCGTGATTTACAAGTCCATTCTGGCCCAGTTTCCCACGCGCGAGTGATCGATCAACGAACGAATGGTTGGGCAAGCTCGGAATCAAGTCACTCATGAATAGCACCAAATATCACAGCGTGGCTTCATTGTTAAATCTTACGCAAGAGTTGTGTGACGCATTATATCCATAGTTTTCATAACGTGATCAGTTAACCACTCGTCGCATAATGTTATTACAGTAAGACTTTGTAGGTATTATCGTACGGCTTCAGATTCTGGCTTCAGTGTTTCGCAATTAACTGTCAAACATCTCAAAATTTTTTAAGAGAGTCTGGCAACACAACAAAGGTAAATTATACCTATAACAAACAAGCTTACTTTAGCATGTATAATATTAGTAATGGTGTGTTATTCTAATGTATAAACTGTTATTACATAAAGTTCCGGCTCACACTGATCCAATTAAATTCAATACACAAAACCTTCCTCGTTTATGGTTCATTAATAGAAACCGTACAAAATCCGTTGGGTGGTTAGAAAAATCTGGCTGGAACGGAATCCGTTCAATAAAAAATCTGACTAAATATAATTAAAAGTACTTTTTTATAAGAAAATATTAAACTACAGGAAAAGATGATCTAAAAGACAATTTAGATTGTATCAATAGGTGTCGTTAGCAAAATTAGTGTCATTTCTCTACGATAGCTGGCGATTAGAAATCTCACATAATTTTGCTAGACTGGACCGAGGCGCCTTGGCTTCACAGTGAAAACCGCATTCAAATCGGTTAAGTCGTTTCTGAGATGAGCGTGCACAAACGCACAGACAAAAAAAAACCATTTTATTATATTGTATGATGATAGTTGCATTATTTTAAAAATTCTGTTATTTTCTATGGGATTTTTTAGTACCACGACTTTAAAAATTTGCAATCAGCAAAAAATTTTAATTATTTAAATACTTAAGTACTGAGAGCACCTGGCTTTACAAAATTTACAAATGAAGACTTTTTGGCATTACATACTACATACTCTGGGAAGTGCAGTTTAAAAAGTTCCCACAGTATGTGAGGTCCGTTTGAGAGCTGCTTAAAATTTTCTTCGTTAAAGTCACGTAGCTTTTAGGTACTTCGAAGAAATACAAGTAATGAATCATTGATAAGCATAGATTTTCTGTACGCACTTCATACATGTACGAATTCATACATATGTATATTTATATATTATATAGATCTCTTTTGAAGTTTCTTCGAAATCCAAGACTTTAATTAAATCATGAAAAGTGAAATAAAGTTTAACTTCACTAATTATAATATTACATTCTTGGTTTTTATATGTGTTCCTCCCTTCTTGAATTATTGTTATGAAATAAGTCAATATTATTAGAGAATTATGAGCAGCAATGAAATTTTAGGTTAGGCTCTGATATTAAATCGAGGGTTGTTTGTTTGTCTGTCAGCTCGATAAAAATAGGCTGAATTGATAGTCACTTATCTAACAAAACCATATACTTAGAACAAGAAATTTATTAACTTCCTATTGTTAATTTATTTTAATACTGAATGTTATCAAGAAAATTTTAGTAGCACGAACAATTACAAAACAAACGAGAAAAATAAAACTATATATAAAAATAAGTTAATGAAATATTATCTGCTTTCTTTAAATTAATTAATGAAATTTAGGTTTAGGTTTAGGTTTTTAATTTAGGTTACATTTATTTTTAAATTTAGTCCCATTTTATTTTTGATGTTTAGTTTGACATCATTAACTTGATCCCACAGACAAACTGCATTCCAGTTTTATGGGACTTTGTAAATATTTTTTGTAATTATTCATGTATAATAAATAAATAAATAAATAAATAATAATTATGCTTATTTTATTTTATTTTATTTTATTTATATTTGGGAAACATACAATATTTTGATACACAGTATATACATACATATAAGAAAAACATAAATCAGCAAAGTTTCCACTAAGTTACTAAAACATATTATAATTTACAATACACTACAGAACATCGGAGTTAGGAGAAAACATGTAAAAAAGCAAGCAAAAATAAACATACAAAAGAAAGAGAAAAACAAAAAATAAAAAGATAAACTGGTCGCCACTAAAAGAAAACTACACGAATATACTTTCGAGGGCCTGTTTAAGGCTTCGTTTATAGGCTCCTATAGGACAACTGAAAATATCCAGATCCAGTAAGTGTTCATTATAAAATTTGCAGGAGCGATGCAAAAATGTATTGCTAGTATATTTCTTTTTACAGAACTGAATATGTAATGAACACTTACGGCGCGAATTTATTCGAGGGCAACTCAAACCAATATTACTTAGTAAGAGCGGTGAATCAATGTAATTATTTATAATCTTGTATAAAAACAGTTGATCCTTCTGAACTCGTCTATGAACAAGAGGCACGAACGCAGGTACCTTGTTAAATCTATATTGAAAATGTTTCAAATACAAGTTAAACACTCTATCTAACCTCTTAATTTGAGTTTTATATTGCGGGTTCCAAACAGTAGACCCGTACTCGAGTAGTGGTCTGACGTAGGAGTCAAATAAGAGAGAGAGGGTTGAACCGGCTTTGAAATCCCTGCTGACTCTCAGAACAAATCCAAGCATGCGGTTGGCCCTGGAGATTATGTAGCTTACTGAAATGAGTTAAAATGTTTAACTAAATAGCATCAGAAATTATTTTTTTTTAATGTAAAGATCGTCAGAGTGGCTTGACGGTCCACTTGGTCAACTTGATCGGACACTTGGTGGCGGACGGTCCCCTGTTAGCACGAACAAGAACATAGGTGTTGACAGTGCATAGAGGACATAGGTGTTGACCTTAGTAGGATAAAGAATAAGGAATTAGGAGGAGATAGGAAAACGGGTTCTGGACTGACAAATCATATAGACTGCGAAACGCAATGTGCGCCTTGCCTTTAATACCCAGATCAGAGTCAAATTTGAAAAGTTCATTCCCAAAGTTGGTATTGCCGAGAATCGAAACCGGGACCCCAGAGTCAGAGTACTAAGTCACTCGACCAATGGCCACGTCACACTATGGCTATACTGCACCGAAACTAAGACTTCTAAAATATCTGTTATTATTTCACTATGAGCAGCTTTGGGGAATTTTATGAAGGTCGTCCGCTGAAGAATCAACCCCAATATCAAAGCAAACGCAGGCAAAACCGTCGGCTAAAGCTAGTGGTAAATATTTTAGAACAGTCGTCCGAACTAACAATAAATACTTAGTGGATGTTTGTTAGAGTATTTGTGTTGTTTTAAATTTCTTTCAGACGACGCGTCCTTTGTTTTGCGTGCATGTTTGTTGAATATGCAACGACTTTCTCGAGACAATACTAATAGTTTGTTATTTACTAGACTAAAGAACTGTCGTTTAGAAAAACTTTCTGCCGGATTTTATGCGCGAGACTAATTCAATGTACGTTTGTGACCTGAAACTGTTGAAATAGTACATTACTGCCGAGGCCCTTTTAAATCAACGAGGCCGTTAATTGCTATTTCGGCCGAGACTTGTACATTACTTTTTTCTGTAAGTTTCAAGGAAGTAATAGGCAATAACATGCCACAAACAAAAATAATTCATATTAAAATTAAAATAATATTACAAATTGTAAATGTAAAAATGTTCAAAATATGTGTAATTCAGAATAGAATTGACAGAAAAGAACCCATTTGCATTGGTGTATTCTTTTTTTAAAATAATGAAGCCATTTCCTAGCAAGTGGGAGAAAAGGTAATTGTTGGTTGCATAATGCGAGTGATCTAACTGGAATATAACAAGATCTAATAGAAAACCTTAATTGAATGACGCATGCAATTTCTCGTACTTCCGCAAATCAATATCAATTGTGTGCTACGTTGCGTACGTATTTTTATTGTTAGAATTTTCGACTTTTGATAGATAAACCGAAACCCTATTCTTTGTCCATTCGGCCAGCAGGCTGTAAATTTTTCCCTAATCCAACCGTATTTTCTCTTGAACGAATTGTGGTATCATAAAGTAATTAGCATAGGTAAAGTTTCGATCCTCAGTATCAATATGTGAAAATTTCAATAGAATGTTATTCTTAGAAATTCGTCGATTTTTTTATCATTAAGGGTGGGCAGGCAATTCTTTATGTTAAGATCATCAGATAGGCTGAAGGTCCACTAGAAGGTAGGTAGTTACCGTCGCCTATAACAAAAGCAACGCCACAGGTGCAGCGAGTTCGCTGTCGAACTTAGTCGGTTTAATGATAAGGAATTATGAAAGGATAGGGCAATTGGCTTTGGAATCCCTCACTCACTCAACGAAACACAACAGAACACATGCTGTTATTTCACGGTGGTCTTCTGTGAGGGGGTGGTTACTGCCGCCAGACCGGCTGCCCCATATATGATTACATAAGCAGTATGCCTTGTTTCTGTTCCTTAGTATGACTGGGAATTTTCTTCAGATGCCTTATCTTACTATAATCTTATTTTATACCATTACTAGCTTTCGCCCGCGACTTCGTCCGCCTCTATTTTCTTAGGCGTTGAAATATTGACTCAATCTCTATTGCTCATACATATATATTTGTCAGGCGTTGAATTTTATATTTCTGTGTTTCCCTCGGGAACAGTACGTTTCTTCTGGATGAAAGGTACAATAAATCCTCATTTGTACCCTTGATGTCATGTGTGTAAAATTTCATGGTGATAAAGTGAACACATTTGAACAAACATTAAATTTTTATATGTATATAGATTTAGAAACTTTTCTGTAAATCCCCTGATCTTACGTATTGTGCAGTACTATGCATATGTGGAGGTCATGAACCGTACACATGGTCGTTTCTCCGCCATTTCCGGAGCACATTCATAATGTTTCCTTACCATTTATAAAGGCGTTAGCTTGGTTTGTTTATATTTTCTATTTAATGTTAAAAACAATGAAAACAAATGAACAAAATAATTTTTAACACATTAAGGACGAGTTGAAAGTGTTACAATAATTGCTATCTGCTTTTAAGATAAGTATTTTGTTAGACCGTTCGAACTCACGTTATTGGGTGATACTAAAAAAACGAAATAAATTTCTAATAGCTTTGGTTTGAGTAGTTGGATGTTTATTCAATTTACTAATTTTTGCCAGCGACTTCACCCGCGCCCCTCTCACTTAAGTGTTAAGGCGACGCCAGCCCCTAATGATAAAAAAAAACACTTATTTGTAACCGTTTTCCTTTTAAATTATCATAATAGTTATAATTTAAAAAATACTCAAATCATCTGCAGGATATATGAAAGGGGATCATCACGATTATTTTTTAAATTATATTTAATTATATATATAAAAAATTACTAATTTGCGGTCTAATATCGATGTTGTAACCGTGCGATTTGCTTAATAATCAATATTTTAAATAGCTAATTCTTAAGATAAAGGCTCATCAAAAGAAAAATTTGAATTATTCTTTATTTAATTTTTAAATAGATATCTTCGAGATTTGCAAGTAGAGACTCCCCCTCAGCAGTCCCATCAATTCAGTACAGGACGACTTTTGCGGCTGGATTCGCCTTAAAACATTTATTCAATCTTCATTACTCACATATTTTTGTCAGTCGTTGAATTTTTATTTTATTTTTGAAGATCGCTCCGGAACAGAACTTTTTTTCTAGATGAAAGGTAACCTATGTCGTATTCTGTACCCCTGACCACATGTAGGCAAAATTTCATGATGATCGGTTGTGTAGTTAAGGTATGAAAGCGTCCCTGGGTTGTTGCCTCGGCAGAGCCCGGTCCATCCCTCTCGAAGGGCAAGGAGACACCGGGGAGTTTTAGTGAGTAGTGCCAGTGCCGCTATGACCTAGCATAGCATGGAGGGTCACCCACATACCCTTACCGCCTAGCCAGCGGTAGGAAATCTGTAAATGGATTTCTCCTCGAAAAAAAAAATGGCATGAAAGCGTAACAAACAAACAAACTCACTTTCGGATATTGTTTAGTTGATTGTGTTTATGTAAATATTACTAGACTTAAGTATTTTTTATGAGGCTTGTAGGACCTATTGTTCTTAAGATATTATAACTACAATATAATTTATATCTTGAATTATAAATTTGTATTCTTCTTATTATTTTTTGTATATACTCGTACATAGTGTGTACTAAAAAAACGAGCCTTTTTTCTTAATAAAATAAAAAAGTGTTAGCCTCGCGCACGACTGGAGTTTGCTCTTGAAAAACGTATAAAATTTTCCTCATGTCAATAGATAACTGGATACCTAATTATTTTACATTATTTAATTACATTCTGTATACTCAGATGTCATGTGTTCTAACAAAGTTATGTTAGTTACGTTCGGTATATACAGATGTCACTACGTTTTATAAGTTCAAATAGTTCCTTTTTTCGACGACAGATGTCTCTGGGCTGGCAGGTTATAAAGCGCTTTCGGTCCTCAACGTACGCGTTGGATGATCCAATGCGTCAACTGTCGTACAAATATCAAAGTGACAAATAGATAACGCTTCTAGGTTGCATTAATTTTACTCCTCATGAAATTTCCATACTCGGGGTGTTATATGAAAATCGATTCTTAAGGAGTAAAATAGTAAACTCCTATAAATAAAACAATGGCAATAAACAATAATATTTAGCCAAATAGACCTATTAAACTTTTTCCCGTCAAAATCAAAAAACCCGTCAAATGTCGATAGAGGAAGTCAAGTTAGCTACCTACTGAACTTAAAAAAATATTTAATTGCTTCATAAGAAAAGGATGTTGAAATAACAAGATATATTAATGAAAATTAGTCACATTATTAATAGAAATATATATATTTATTAATTAATACACTATAGGGCGAAGTTGAAACACGTTTGTTCGTCAAACATTTTAGCTTAAGCGAATCAAAAACACGAAAAGATAGCACTTTTGTCGTCTTGGGCGAAACGATGACACAATCATAAAAACATTGTTTAGGTACGTTGACAGAAAAATTTCGTACACCAACAAGTAATGGCTTAAAAAACAAAACTTCAACACAATTATACAATGTGTTTTTTTAATTCTATCGTCTTGCCATCTATAATCTTTGTCATCGTCTAATTTAACCGCCACTTGGTCGACTGTTTAAGGTGCTGCTTGCTTACGCTCTGCTTAGGGATCCCGAGAGCGATTCCCAACAGGTGAATGCCACGCGATTCAAAATCATATTTGTTTTTCCATAGACGATTATTTTTTTAAATTAAGCGTGACACGAAAATGAATAAGGTACATTAAACCTAGAACCAAACGATTGACGTCATTTGACAACTCATATCATCAAAACGATTAAAGCCATTTTTTATAACATTCAACTAACTGACAAGTTTTATGTATGAATTATATAACAAGCGACCCGCCCGCCGGAAGCAATTTTTTCTACAAATTATATACAAAAACCTTCCTTGTCTGTCTCTCTTTCCGTTACTGAAAAAAAGTATGAAAATGTTTTGGGTGGTGTCGGAGAAATATACAGGCGGACAGCGACTTTTATTTTATAATATCTATAGATATAGATATAGAATAGCCATTCATATTTCTGGAGAATATTAGGATTCAGCATAATATCAATGACATATTTCACCATTTTAAAAATATTAATTATCACTAGATTATTATATAATATTAATATTAGGTAATACATACAATAAAATCGTAAACTGTGCTTATGTTACCGAGGTCAAAAAAACAATCTTTAGAATTGTTGTCGGATTGTCTGTTTGCCTGTGCGTTACATTGAATGCCTGTGCGCATTCAATGTCGGCTTAACCGACATTGAATGCGGTTTTCACTGATGTATTGTGGCATTTGTGGCAAGCTTTCCGTAACATTTAGTGTCCAATAAAAAAATTACGCTATACCGAATACCACGCGAACGAAGTTACGGGCTCAGCTAGTTATACATATATGTATAAGATATTAAAAAGATAAGATTTAGAAATAGATTTAATATAAAATATACGAATTAATTTCCATATAAATTTAGATATAAAGTTGAAAACTCTTTAAATATATCTACTTATAATTTGAACAATCTGTTGGTACTTACTCGAATGTAGTAATAACCACGTACGAAGTACGTATATAATGTAATAAGCTCAATGGACGGCCTTAAACCAAATATGTTGAGATTCCTCAAGTGTCGTGGAGTGTGAACGTTTGCAACGAGCATTTGGAGACTAACGCAACAAAAGATTGGGTTAAATAGCGCTGAAAATCGATACTTAATCGAACTTGTTTAATTGATCGGAAGCGTTCGATATTAAGATATTGGGATTAATGGTTCCTAGACCTACATAACAAATAGTGCAAATAATTGGGGATTTTCTGTACGCAAGTCTTATTTTAATTAATCGCATTTGAAAATCTTGGGAAACATTTATTTTTCCATCGATAGATATTTTTTAATATTATTAAATCATGCAGGCAGGCTGAGGATCCACTTAAAAATAGGCAGCTACTGTCGCTTAAGACCATAAAAACACCAGGGGAAATTCGCGCGTCCACCGAATAGACTTTCAACCCAACCGAATTGTGTATCTAAATACGGATTAACAGCTCTGTTATTATTATATTCTAGACTGATGTGTCCCGGCTTCGCCCGGGAGCAATTGGAGGGATAGTAGATATAATATATAATACCCTATATCGCATCACCTGGAATAATGTACCTTTCAAATAGGGAAAGATTTTTTTCAAATAGAAGCTTTTTTTTTCAACCCTTCACATTTAAACAAACATACAAAACTCTTATATTAGTATAGATTAGCGGCACGCCCCTGGCTTCGTACATATGATTTTTCTTTCTGCATATTACATACAGAAATCTTCTCTCGTTTATCGCTTTTTCCATTAGTGAAAACGTATCAAAATCAGTCAGGTTAAGGGCTTTACTTGGGCAAATGACATTTACATTAGAACTCGCTGGCGGCGGAGAAAATTCAACAGGCCTAGAAATTGCTTTTTTGTTTTGTTTGTACCATTAGAACAATACACAAAAAAATTATACAATTTTTTAAACTGACATTAACTCATTAATAGGTACAGGATTCATATGCGCGCAATAAGCCGTTTTCGAGAGAATTTTCAATAAAAGTCAAATTCTTCTTGTGTTCTAATTTATTTTGTGGAGTTTCTATTACCTTAACGAAAATTCTAATTAATGCAATTGATTCTTCACACGTTTAAGTATAACATATATTTTTTCAAAGTAATTGTGTTGTTTATTTCTTGTAGCATCTTCATTAAACAATGGATATTTTTAGTATTTAGCGTTTGTCTCTAAGAAGTTTAAAAGACGACTTTAAGATACCATTATATACATTTTTTTTAAAGAAGACTTTAAAAAAAATGTATATAATGGGTTGGGGAAAAAGTTACTTCGCTTTTTATATAAAAACTCAAGACTTTTTTTTTAAAGTTTAAACATTTTATTACAGTATTTATGTGCCATTATGTTCGATGACTTTTTGCCAACTTGTAGATAGTGACATGATCCCGTTGCTTAGATTCACTCATTTTGACAGAAAGAAAAACAAATTATAAATAGCTGGAAGCAACATTTTACTAATTTCTTTCTTTCTTTGAAATGTAACTTTTTTAATGTAATCAAAACCAGCCAGATACAAATAGTACAGAAAAAGATATTTTATTACAAGTTTATACCTACATATTAAATGCGAAAAGACTTTACCCGACCTAATAGATATAAAAATGTATTTATTTATATGTACAGATCTATATATGAATATTTATTTAACTCATAATAAAAATTTAACACGTTCTATGTTGCAACAACTATTGTGTGACAGATAAATATAAAAAACATAGACAAAGAATTCTAAATTTAAACATTGTCAACTACATCCGCATATCAGCGGTCCATAAAGTCTATCGAACGTCACGGTTCATGCGTTGAGCTCTGAGAAATTAGCTAATTTAAATTACACAAATAGGATAACGACCTCAAGGACAAAAACATAGATTAAATAGTAATTAACACTATAAAGACCTGATAATTATATTTCTTTTCAAATACATAATGGAAAAAGTTTGTGGATATAATGTAATAGGGAATATGCACATTTTTTTATATTTTCATACGATAGGTTATATCATCATATAACCGTAAAAAATATTCAGCGCCAAAAAACAGAAATTTGGTAATAAAAAAAAGTTTAAATTAATTAACAGCTACGGGCACTTTAAACACTCGCCCTTTTGGCGCGCTTGTCGTGACGTCAAAGTCTACAATACAATCAAATGTTAAAAATCACAAA
The DNA here is from genome assembly GCA_910589475.2 of Bembecia ichneumoniformis. Lineage (NCBI taxonomy): Eukaryota > Metazoa > Arthropoda > Insecta > Lepidoptera > Sesiidae > Bembecia > Bembecia ichneumoniformis. Next base: position 5,905,122 of record OU342523.1, read on the forward strand.
CATCTACACGCTTGTTGACATTTCATAGACGTTGACGTCACATTCCATAGACTTTGACGTCACATTCGATCTGACCGTTTCAAGTATTTTGATTTTCCCACATTTTTATGCACTTTTTAATAATTATTTTCTTAACGAAAAAGAAATAATATTAAAAAATATTTACATAGACATAATTCTAAAGCAAAAATGTTGATAAAAAATATATTTAAGCCTTTTTTGAATTAGACGCATATTCCCTATTATTCCAAACGTTTGCATGCATTTTAAGTTTCAAATGCAATTGAATTTTATATTAATTTCATTATAATAATAAATAATGGTAGGACATACTCCGTTCCGTTCTAATAATAAATATGGTTACGGTAGTAACCGTCATTATAATCTTCCCTTACAGGACCACCGTGAAATAAGAGCATGTGTGCTCTTGTCCATTCCAAATCCCATATCCTTAAACTTACTAAGTAGTATTAAGTGCAAGTAGTAACTTGCAGCACCTCAGTGACATCACGTCAGTGACGTCACTGAGGTGCTGAGGTGCTGCAAGACGTCAGTGACGTCACGCTATTATTAAAACAAATGAAAACAATAATAAAACAAATGAAACAATTTGATTATTAAAACAAATTAAAACACCAACCTCATATATTTCCTGTGCTCGTTTACTGGTACGAAATATTCGTCGTAAGGATTGGTCGTGTTCATGTCGACTTCCACATCTTTCTTCTTCGCGTTCCCATTCTTGGGCGTCAAATTAATGAGCTCCAAGTTGACAGCTTCTAACGTTTTAGTGTCGCCGTTGAGCTCTTTGTTGTGTCCGTTCTGTTGTGGTCCGTTCGAAGTGAACGAGTTGTTGTGGTTTGGATCAGATTCGTCGTGCTGATAGCCCCTGTTGTCGAAGGAAGCTGTCGGCGTGGGAGGCGAAGGAGGTCTGTGCTGGGGCCTTGGTTGGTCGCGCGGCGACGCCGATCTGCTGTGGCTATCCATTACTCTCGGAGCGGAGTGACATCTGTGAACGAATAATGCAGATATTAATATCGCATAGATATCAGATATCGCAGCGTATACGAAATTGTTATACGCATAAACTATTTATGCCGAAACACTGCAAAACTAACGCTGGTGAACGTGCGCCTTTGTGTGGTGTTATGCATGCATATAATAGTTTCTTTACACAAATTGACCTGTTTGCAACTGGTCCACAAAAATATAGAAAAGATATAATGAAATCAATGCATTAGCTTAATGAATTTTTGTTGTTCTTTTTTTATTGATTTTTCCCTCTTGGTTTTTTTTATTGGTGTGTATTTATATGTCCTCTCTGTATAAAATTTATTTACTACTTTGTGGAAAATGTTGTTGATTGCACTATTATTTAAGTTTATATATGTTTTTTTTTTCTTTTTTTAGTCTAATATACATGGTGTAATTGTTTGTTTTCCCTAATAAAATAAATAAAATAAAATAAACTGTTTCAACTACATGCAGATCTAGGACATATATCATTTAATATTTCTATCTATACAAGCATTTACAAATCGTAATATAAAACTTAATAATACTGCTACGAAAAGCTTTTTCTACTGGGAAGAAAACTGGCAAGAAATAGTTATTCAATTTATCCCTCGTTACGCATCCGCTAATAGGGTAACAGTAGTAGTAGGTAGTGCTAAAGAAAACCCTCCTCTAGGTGTGCTAGGACCTTTACTTGACTGACTGGATTGTCGCTGGGGAACTAAGAAAGCACACCCGTGAGTGCTCCGAGCGGCCTCCGACTCTGCGGTAGGTTGTGTCGCAGAGAAGAGGTTATGGGGTGCTTCAAAGATGAAGCCCCTCGCTGACTGCCCGGGGGCGGCGGATATGGGGTCGTCCGCCGTCATCACTACACCGGGCAATGAGGGGAGACCTGCTGTTTCCGGCACGTCTCTCCACGGCGCGTGGGTCAAACTCCGCACCTAATCGAGGTGGAGCCCTCGTCTGGCGGAGGGAGGCAGATGTATGTTTCCACGATCCCTTACCCAATAGATGGCGCGAGGAAACACCGTGGGTTTTTAGTGTGTTGAAGGCCCACATACCTCACCGATCTCCCCATGGTCGGTGGGGATCTGGTTCGTAGATACCCACCCTTAAAAAAAAGTAGTGCTAAAGAAGATTATGCTTTATTTTAAACTTTTTTCTTTGTTACGAGGGGCACACTGAAATGATCGGGAATAAGAAAAACCACATGCACGGTACAGCTAAATTGTATTTTATTGTTTTTCGAAGTATTCTCCGTTCAACTTAATGCACTTTTCCATTCGTGCAAACCAATCATTAAAACTACTATTCCAGTCTGAAGTTGATGTTGACAAAATGGCTGATTTGTACGCTTCCACAGCTGCTTCGGGGTCTTCAAACTGTTGACCTCGTAATAAATCTTTCATTCTAGGGAATATAAAGAAATCGTTTGGGCTCAGGTCAGGACTGTACGGAGGATGGCTCATCAGCTCAACGTTTTCCTGCTTCAAAAAATCATTTGTCTTCCGAGCCGTATGGGAGCTCGCATTATCGTGATGTAAGATGATGCGACGTTTCGGGTAATTTTTTCGGAGTTCGGCTATCATTTCTGGCAAACAAACTGTGATATACCACTCGGCGGTAACCGTTCTGCGTTCCTGTAAAGGAATTGTAGCATCATGCCCCTTTTTCGAGACAAACGTAGCGAACCACTTTCGTTGGCTTGACCTCGTCTTCGAAGACCCAAACTGCTGACTGATGTTTTCTTTCAGGTTCGTATGAATAAATCCATGATTCGTCACCTGAGGCGATATTATAAACGGCATTTCACTTCCCTCCGTTGAAGCGTTGCAGAGTATTCCGGCACCAATCTACACGAGCCGCCTTTTGCTCTTCGGACAAATTGTGGGGAACCCAACGGGAAACTAGCTTTCTTACACACAGCTCATTATGTAATATCGACTGAATTGCAGTCATTCCGATACTGATAACAGCCCGAATCTGCTCGTATGTCACATGACGGTCATCTAATATGACCGTTCGCACAGCTGCGATGTTTTCAGGCGTGACCGCTGTTCTTGGTCGACCTGCAGAAGAAACAGTGCTGAGCGACACACGACCGCGTCGGAACTCGGCATACCAGCGGTATATTGTCGTTTGACTCGGTGCTTCAACATCATAAATCGAAACAAGTTCATTGAGACATTTATCTTGAGATAAGCCGCGACGAAAATTGTGATAAATTATGGCACGGAAATGTTCACGCGTGAGCTTCATTTCTGTTAACGACGTGTCAACTTTAAACCAACATAGTTTTTGTTTTTAATAATTTTTTTTAATTGTTTGAATGTCATTAAGATTCTAAGAGGTCAGTATTCAAATTCTAAAAAAGGTTTTATTGTAACTCAATCCGAAATATTCTATTCCCGATCATTTCAGTGTGCCCCTTGTAATATCGAATTTTATTAAAGGTATTTGAAGAATAAAATTTTAAAATTGGAAGGCCACAATTTTTAAAACGAAAATAAAAATATTCAGAATGTGGTTCATACATTTTTTTCCGAAGCCTTGGTGAATTGCTCGATATAAATGTGGCAACGAAATATTTGGTCATGCTCGATCTACGAATATTGAACAACCTTTAAAATCTAGTTTTACAGCATAACCAATGAGCATTAAACATTACTTTTGGTTGAAAGGCTGTTTCTCAATTAGGTTAGGTTATAATTAGAATATAATGTAAAGAAGTTTGTATTTGATTACTCTTTATAAACAAATATATTTTAAGGGTGGATCCAGCAGTGGACTTCCTGCGGCTGAGATGATGGTGATGATGATGATAATGGAAAAATAGCTTGTTTAAGTTAGATATTGTAATTAAAATCTTAATATCATAACTGGGAAAGCAACCATGTTACTTTTTCTTGGCTAAATCCGCAAAAGCGTATTGAAGGAACGTGTTACAAGAATAGTCGGCTAAACGTGTTATGACACGTGTTAGAGCGCCAATGCTAGGGCTTATAGTAAAACCCACGTCGGCGAAGCCCTAATAAAAACCATATTTCAAAGCAAGAATTTCCATCATTTGTGAAATATGGTGACATTTTATTTGTTATTAGCTTTTGCACCCGACTTCGCGTCCCTTTTTGTTCGCGCAGGGTAAAGGCAAAGTTTTCACTACGTGTTCTGAACAGTTCTGAGCGAGCAATCGTTCGTTCGTTAAATGAAAGTACTTGAGCGAGCGAACGTGTTTGTTCAGAGATGATCGGCTGGACGCGGCGAACGGTTGCTCGCTCACTCATTCGTCTAGTGTAAACGACGCCTGTGGCGTGCGAGCTGTTGATTTGTGCATTCGCTCGGCGTTGTACGTGCTCGGTAGGTCTCCGATCTTTACCTGAACATTGTGAATAAAGTTCCTCGCGATAGAATGGAATCAAGAAAGAACGTTGCAACCGATTGAAAATCGCCAGCGAACTGTTCGGTACGATTTTTTGTTCTGAACAATTGTTCGTTTCCTCATTGAATGAAAACAGATGTTTTCTGTTTCTAGCGAGCTTCGACAGAACAGCAAACATTTGCTACAAGCAAAATGTTTGCTCTGAGCACTAGGTGAAAACGCGGCTTTAGACGTTCAAATATTTATTCAATCTTTTAAGTACTGATCTCTCGGGAACAGCAGGCACTTTTTCTGGATAAAAGTAATCTACAATATACTCTGTAACCCTGATATCTACAATGTACCCTGGTTTTGAATGAACGGACATTAAATTTTTTATTATTATGTATTTTTTATTAATACTTTGTTATTGTAATGAGGCTTTAAACATACGTATAACTAACTGTGCCCCGACCTCGTACGCGTTGAAAAATGAAAATATATGTGTTATAACGCCTGATGAGGCTGTGACGATGACGGTGGCGCTAAATAATTTTTTTATATTTTTAGACCATCCCTAGTTTTTCTGTATAAAAGTATAAGAAATAGGAAAAAATTAAGCAAGGTAATAAACAATCCGCGTGCCATTGTTCAAAATAAGGTCTTTTTTTATTTTAACTTACACTTTGAAGATTTTGGTAGTAAAAATCTTTCTTAATTTCAGTAATTTCCTGTGAATATTTCAAACTTTGTAAATAGGGTTAGCATTCAAAAATTAAAAATCCTATTGCTTTATTGGAACAACTGGAGTTTTTAATACTTTCGAACTTAAAATCAATGCAACCCCACTACCAAATTACGAGATATTTTCCCAGTGAAATCTATAATTTCTTTTTAAAACGAAAATACCATACCCTGATGGCCCGATCTCCATACAAAACTGATTGATCTCCTTTCACCCAAATCTGTTCACCCGTTTTCACGTTATTGAGTAATAAACTTCCAAACATAATTGCAACATTCCAACATTCCAAACTTTTGACTTTTGTATTTATTATATAACTTTTGTATATTAGGATTAGGATAATTGGGATTACAAGTGCCATAATACTGTTTCGAAATTTGGAGAGAAAATATTTTTTTGGTTCATATAACTGCTATTATAATTACAGTTAAGTTAGCACATAATTTCTGAGGCCAATATCTTCACGTGTGTAACTAAGTATAAGTAAGTAGTTATATTACTTTATAAACGGCCTGTTGTCCTTAATCTCGTTAAAAAGTACTAAGGAGTCATGCTGCCTCTAAACTAGGTACTTTGTAAATCTACTACGATTTGTTAATTTTGAAATGCGTTAGAATTTTCTCTGCAAAATATAGTGAAATTTAACAATTATTTATTTAAAAAAACAAGATAGATAACATTTACATTATAGTATAATTGAGGAGCCCGTTGGATGATTGGTTAGGATGCTTGCCTTAACGCTCTGTTCTAGGATTCCGGGTTCGATTCCCGGCAGGGTCAACTTTGAAAAATGAACTTTTCAAATTTGACTCTGGTCTGGGTCTAGAAAGTAGTGCGTTTCGCAGTCATTTGGGCAGCCCGTTTGGCGGCAGTAACCATCCCCTTACAGAAGACCACCGTGAAATAACAGCACGTGTGCTGGTGTGTTTCGGTGAGTGAGTAAGGGATGCCAGAGCCCATTTCCCTATCCCCTCCTAATCCTTTATCCTTAAACCTACTGTAGTCGGCAGCGCACTTGCAGCAGCTTTTGGCATTGCTTGTGTTATAGGCGACAACGGTAGCCACCTACGACCAGTGGACCGTCAGCCTGTCTGCCGATCTTAACATAAAAAAATTGTTTGTATTTTTAAATGGATATGTCGGTGAAAAAGTTATTTGTTAATACAAAAACAAACTTTTATTTTATCTGTGGTCACAGAACAATCTATCTATATGGATCTATTCTATAATTTACTTCTGTCCGCTAACTTCTTCTAAAAAACTCATAGAAAGAGCGATAAACTAGGAAGGTTTGCGAGTATAATTTGTAGCAAAAATGTGCATCGTGAGAAACCGGAAGCGGTTCGCTAATAAGCAAATATTGCAAATGTTTAAAGACGTAGTTTTCATATAATTTGCAAGGTTAATAGACCAGTTCAGACAATTAGCGACTAAGTACATAACATTTCGTACATTTCAGAAAATGTTTCGGTGCATCGTTAAATTTATTATAATTTCCATTTTGACCTTAGCGTTATGTCTTGTTAAGTGCGCTGTAGAAATACTTAACTAGGCAATTTGGTTCAAAGTTGAATGACGTGGTTGTTTGAAGCTTTATTGCCAGTAAGGTTGACTGGTCATCCTCAACTTCATTGTGAACAATTAAGAAATAGGTACTTGAAATATAAACACAAATTTTAATTTTAATATGATTATATAAAAACTGATAATAAATAGAATATTTTTGGATGAAATTTAAGAAAACTTTTTTTATAGTAAGTATATATTTTTCTTTCATTTAGGACTAGCTATTGTCATAGATAGATTAACGATGAACTTTTAACTTTTATTTATTTTTAGTTTTTCTTATCTCTCGGGAACAGTACATTTTTATTAGAAGAAAGGTATCGCAACCTAATCGCAACTCGCGGACTTCTAAAAATAATCAAATTTTAATTGCAATATTTACTTAGGTCTATTTCACACACAATGGTGTATCCATATTTATTAAATTCTAATGAGATGCTTGGTGTTGCCGCTAGCTAGACCCCAAGTTGTGAAAAATTGATTTAAGTAAATATATGGAAGCAGCTAGGCTGACCTTTTATCTTAAGAAGCATAGAAAGGCCTGAGGCAGAATACAGACTTAAAGACTTGATTAGTATAGGATAATGATCCCTGGCATCTTCTGCGCAAGTAAAAAAGACAACAGAAATGATGTTACTTCACGGTGGTCTTCTGGTATGATAAAAGTGGTTTCTGTTGTCCAGTCTTTGCTGCTGCCATTACAAATATGCATAATAATTATTACACAAGACTGCACTTGTATCTTCCTCTCACCTTATCATAGGTGTGTTACGTAATTTCCTTTTGACCGGTGGCTCCAGGACCCATGACCGTGTGTACCGCGCACGCGTCGCTCGATTCGATCGAGCCGGTTTCCGGTATCTCTCATACCTATAATGTGGCGCTGCAGACATTTTACTCACAATGCACGCACATCTTAATAAAAAAAAACCCAATGAAGGCAAAGGAACTAAAAGTTAGACAGCCACCACAGCTGATCGCGTGGACTGACGCGTTCCATTTTCGAACGACGATGAAAACAATCGTGTAAACAATTTTATTGTTGCTTGAATCGCGGTATACACGGAGTGTTTCAAATTGTCATTAATATAGTTCTACAAATTTGATGCAATACTTTTTTGATAATTTTTGAAGTGAAAATTTCTTTAGGCGTGTTATGCTGAGGAGTGAACGTAAGTGAACCGTCACGCTCAGGTCGGTGACGCTGAATCGGTTTTACTCGGATCTACTTGACAAAAAGCGCGCTCGGATTAGTTTTCATTTTTGTCGTGTCATAAAAACATAGATGATTTTTTAATATTTAAGTTTAAGAATTTTTAAAGTACCTATTAATTTTATCAACTTCTTAATAGAGATAGAAAATTATAATGTAGCATTCGTTTATTCTGTGGTTTAAGCTATCGTCATAACAAACTTTGTCAAAATCGGTTCAATAGTTTAGTTCGGTCAAAGTATCAGAAAGATAAAGAAACATAGTTAGGTATATTATGGGGTCTATAAAATTATACTTAAGGGTTTATATTATATAAGGTTAATTTACATATATTATCTATATTACACTGAATACATTTATTTGTAAATAGGAATAGGAATAAAAAATGATACTATGAAAACGTATTGCATTTATTTGTTCATCACGTTCATTTCAGTTTTATAAATAGCAAATGCAATGTTTGGTGCGAAATATTTTATAGTTTAAGACCTATATCTTATCATAAAAGTCTGCGTCTGCGGTTTGCCTTTCTTTCAGAAGGGATTCAAGTATTGAATTTTTATAAAAAAAAATATCCTATGGGACAGTAACAAAAAGTGATTTTCTTGAAATATATTGTTTGATTTATATAAATTGAATAAAAAAAATTATACAAATCAAAAAATTTGCAAAAATTACACCTTTAAAATAATTGATAACGAAAAAAAAATATTGGTTTTTCTTCAACACTAAGCTGACAGATATAAATTATTGCTAATTGTAAAAAACATATTTAAAAAAATAAATTAAAAAAAAACATCCGCCTGTTTTTACGTTTAACAACTTCAATGATTTCATACTAAAGAATATGTGCATTGCGAACCAACACAAAAACCATTTAATAATTTTATATCGTAGGTTATAGTAAATTAGGTCCACAATGTATCGGCTTATTGTTACAAAGAGGATATATTTACTAACACTTTAGTATAAGACGTTATAAGGCGTTCAAGTAATATATACATTTTTTTATATTATAGAAACGAAGTCAATATTGGTTTGCTATATTTATTGTAAAATAGCTATTCATATCTCTGAAGAATATTAGATTCAGTATAATATAATTTCATAATATCAATGACATATTTTTTATCTTTTTAAAACTTTTAATAGATGTAATCTTACTAATTTTAAATGTAAATGCGAAAGTTTGTGAGGATGAATGGATGTTTGTTACAATTCTCGTAAAAACTACTGAACGGATTCGGATTAAATTCGGCATACAGATAGTTCATTACCTGGATTAACATATAGGATATTAGGACTTTTTATCTTGAAAAAAATGTTCTGAAAAAAAGTTTTATCTAAATCTGTTTAAACAAGTTTACGTGTGATTGTGTAACAAACATTCAAATATAATCAACTTTCAATTTAAAAATACAAAAAATCAGTTTTGTAATTTTTAAATCAATGAGAATCCCAAATCTTATGTTTTTTTTTTTTTTTTTTTTTTATGAAATCGAGGTAGCGCTTGACCACTATCTCACCTGATGTGAGGTGCAGATGTGGCCGAAGGTGGACCACGCCTACCTAGTAAATGCCCATTTTCCCTAGTTTTGAAGACCCCGAGGTTGTTCCAGAAAAAAGAACATTAAGTACATTAAACAAAGAATAAAAACTTCTAACATAGTTCCATAAAAGTCCTGTGGGACTGTAGGATCAAATGATCTTGCATATACAACTGAACCGGTCAAGCTTCGTTGCGGCATGCGCGTGGGGCGTTCTTGCTGATACTATATATAATTATATTTTTATTTTTCTGAAATAAAAGTAGTCTAAGTTACTTCTTATAACATCAGCTATCTGGCAGTGAAAGTCCTGTTAAAATCAGTCTAGCCGTTTCGGAGATTATCCGGAACAAAAAGCAGACAGAGGAAAAAATATTTTTTTTTCTTCCTATAAGTACCGTATACAATTTGATATATAAATAATTTTTATTTATTTGTATTGATTACATAATTATGTAAGCTTATTCTAAGCTTGCATGTAATATAATATAAAAGGTCTTTGGAAAAGTGATTTCTTTTTAAAAATAGTTGAAAATTGTTTATAAATGGCTGCAATTAACCATTCGTTAGCTTTAATATAGGGCGAGGTATATTGACCGCTTTTCCTCGTCAAATAATCTAGAATTGTAGGTAATTTTAGTATGTAGGTACTACCTAGATCTATGTTTTGTTGGCTGCCGGAATGTTAACTGTACAGTTGTGAAAGGCCGAACCCGCTTTCGATGTTGACACTAAACGTCATTCGCTATTCTTGCTTCATCTGGACAGAATATAGAGTTGTCTAGTTTTTTTTTTAAGATTTCCGCAACATTATGTTAAAAACCCAGCGAAAGAGTGCATAAATGATTTTGTGCAATACGATTCCACAAGTTTGTTTGGAATGCCAACTAGGTATTATGAATGCGATGGTGTTTTTTTTTTCTTTTTTTTTTCGTTACGTTTTCTATGCTAACTGATTATTAATGCGTTGTGCGTAGAAAGATTAAATATTTCTGTTTATTTTCCTGTTTCATATTGATATTATAAAAAATGCAAACTAATGAACAATTTTATTTTGTTAAAAATTAAAGAGCTATGTTTAATTATTCTTCATAGTAGCTATGTAAAGTTCGGCAGGTGAGCTGACATTCCACTTGATAGTACGGAGGGAGTGTAGAATTGCAGATACACTGCTGCCAACATGTTTCTTCCCTTGCCTTTTGCGTTAGCCTTTATTTTATCACTGTCATCAGCGCTATTAAATCGCTATGGTATTGCTTGTGCTTAAAAGCGACGGCAATCATCAAATGGACAGTCATACAGAGGCCTGCAAATATATGTTGAACTATGTTTTGCCTGCGACTTCGTCCGCTCCCCTTTTTCTAAAACATCTATTCAAACTTTATTATATATTTTTTCAGATGTTAAATTTTCATTTTTATTTCTGACTAGCTGAGCCCGTAACTTCGTACGCGTGGTATTCGGTGTAGCGCGTAACTTTTTTGTTTGTAATCCGATTGAAATGAAACAAACACTAAATCTTACGGGACGCTTGTTACAATACATCAGTGAATACATTCAAATCGGTTAAGCCGTTTCAGAGATTAGCGTGTATGAAACGCACTGACAAACAGACAAAAATTCTAAAAACTATTGTTTTGACTTCGATAACATAAGTACAACGTGTATAATTTGTATTTTTTGAAAAAATATTTGATGTACAGATACGGCTCGTTTATGATTTTATTATGTTATAGATAAAGTCGCTGTCCCTCTCTGTTTCTGCGCTAACTTCTTAACCATCCAACGAATTTTGATACGGTTTTCACTAGTGGAAAGAGCGATAAAAGGGAAAGGTTAAATTGACTTTCTCTTTTATCGCTAAACCAACATAAACTCGTAAAAACTTATAGAATAATTACATTAGTGACAGGTAAAAGAGCATCAATATCGTGAAATTGTTTAGAAGAACTAAAAACCTACGAGCCGACACGAATACAAAGTCAAATTGAGATTGAAAAATTCTTTATTGCTTTGAACCAAATTTCAGTCATAGTGTGACAAAAAAAATTAAAATCTTTTTCAAAATACTCGTGAACTATCATTGAAATGCAATTGCAAACGTTTTACATAGTATGGATGAAAGCTTGGGCTCCCTAAGCCGTGGATACTTCGCAGCGGTCAGCAAATTATGGCCACAAAGACTTTCCCCTGATAACGGAAGGCTGATGCGATCTTCAGCAGTAATCGTACGAGAAAAACGTTCCCTCGTTTTTATACGATCAAGAGAGCATCAAGAATAAGTTACTTACACAAAATAAGCAAAGTGCTTATATACCTAAATTTTATTGCAGTAGGTATTTAATTTAAAATTGAAGCCACTACGAATGTGTAAGGAAACATTGTTTCATCGATCGTCATTTCACGACGATCGGTTCAGCGGTTTAGGAGTGAAAAGGTAACAGACAGACAGACAGACAAAGTTATTTTCACATTTATAATATTAGTAAGTATGGATTTTTTTAATACAATTTAGAGAGTTTATTTTGATTGTTATATATGGAATGTTTTAGGATAAAAATTTAGTGTGCTTGAATTTTGACAGATATTCTATGAATTGAGGCCACGAAATGGAAGACGCAGTAATGGGTCGATCTGCGGCCAGGTGGAAAGACGACCTGAAAGGCATCGCAGGAAGCGGGTGCACGCGAAGCGCAGGGGACCGTGTGTAGTGGCGAGCCTTGCGAGAGGCCTATATACTCGACAGTGTAGAGACACAGGCTGACGATAATGATGATGTTGATGATTCAATGAGTCGGTAACAGGCTCCCATTTTCTATTATATCTAACGTCTGAGAGCGTATTGTGTAAGCCTTAAGGAGAAAAAACCCAGCCAATTCTGTCCAATTTATAAATTACGCCGAAGTTGCTGTATAGACTTAATTTTTTATTTATTTTATGAAATAAAACACAGAGTACAATTGTAACTTCTTCTTGTACCTTTCTTGTTCACGTTGTTTAGAACTAAAGAGACGTACGCAATGATTGACGACGCCATCATACTTTCCAAACCTCCGCCACTCAATAAATTTCTGATATGTTTAAATAATTATGTTTCCATCTTACATCACGAACTACATTCGTCTCTGTCCGTGTTAGCAGGAACTCAGAGTTTACATCAAGTATGGAAACAATCCCGAGTGAATTATTATTAAATGAATTCAATTTTTAAAGATGTAACGTTTAGTAATAATTAATGTATTAATTACGAGTATTTCCTAACTCTTTCCATTAGTGAAAACCGTAACAAAATCTGTTGCATTGTTTAAAAGAAGTTAGCGGAGAAACAGACGGACTGCGACGTTATTTTATAATGTGACTTTTATTAATTGGCATTAAAATAAATTATTTTTCAAAAAAAAAAAAAAATATGGAACAGATTAGGTCAAAATTGAGAAGGCCAAAATTCTGTTTTAGACTTGGAAGTAACATTTAGCAACTCGCGACGCCTAGAGTTCAGTTTCAAGGTTATTTGAGATTTCATGAAATGTTGCCTGGTTTCCAATGTGACAACATCGAGGTGTTCATGCAAAAAGCAAAAACTAATTGTCATTCCAGTAAATTTATTGCGAAATTACTGAGCAACCAGAGATCCGAACAATTTGCCAATACCTTGTCATAATTATTAAGCGCTCGTCAACGAATAGATATATTCGTTCTAATACCTAAAACTAATACCACTGGTATTTGTTTGAACTCATAGAATATTGTTTAAGATTACGAATGCAATAAAATGTCACATTAGAGAAAATTTTCTTTAGCAATTTTAATCACCCATGAATTTACATTGTTGCCATATTACAGAGCGTGAAATACCATTATCTTTCAAACCATGGGAATCAGTAATACAGAAATAACAAAAAATGTAAGTATTGATGAGTTTTGATGCATGAATAAGCTGTATGTGCATGAATGAATCCATCTCAAAGTCACATTAATCTTTGCTAAATTTTCTAAATCCTTGAAATCTTTCTGGATTGTTAAATGTTATTATTCTCTAAGTGAATATCCTTCTTAGCCCCTCTAAGGAATATCCTTGATGGTCCGTTTTGTGATATCTACTGACCTATGTTTATACTGAATACTAAATCTTAACTAGTATTATGAATGAAAAAGAAATACGATTATTTCATCCGAACAAAGGATCTACTGTTCCCGACAGACACGACAAATTCGCGGCCAAAAGATATTATTCAATAAAACAAATGTAATTATTCATTCAATTACAAACAAATTTTTGTAATTGAATGAATTTAATTATATTTTTGAAATAAATTCATTAAATACGTCCTTACTATCTTAAGCAGGATTTTGATGCCCCCCCACCTCCCCCTCTCCCCAACACATACGAATCTCTTTATCCTTTTAATGATTTTATTGTTTTATTTTTAAATTGCACTTCTGTCTATTGTTCTATTTTGGCTTTTGCGATTCAGCCATAGGACGTCCACTGCTGGTCCCCTCCCCTCTAATTTTCCAAAAGAACCGATCAGAAGCAGTCTGGATGCACCTTCGACCCACGGCCCTTATCAAGTCGTCTGTCCACCTTGTAGGTGGACGTCCTACGCTGATGCGCTTGCCGGTCCGTGTCCTCCTCTCGAGAACCTTCCGACCCCAGGGGCCGTCGGCTCTCCCTACTATGTGTCCTGCCCACTGTCACTGGGCCACTTCAACTTACTAATCCGCCGTTAAATATTATGCGAGCAACTAATGAAATGAAAGCTGCAGCTATGCAATACCATGCTCTAGACTTTAATATATTATGATAAACGTCAACAACTTATTGCACTTATACTGAATCAACTTTTAAACGAGGGGGGTATAGGCTAAACAAGTCACACTGGTATCAGTATATTCCCGTAAAAGCTGGTTTCTTTAATATGTTTTTTCCCACCTGAATCAACTTTATCATTAATTCGACACACATGACATCCAAATAAGTTTTTTTTAATGTTAAGATCGGCAGACAGGCTGACGGTCCATTTGACGGTAGGTGGCTACCGTCGCCTCTAAACACAAGCAACGCCAAAGCTGTTGCAAGTGCGCTGCCGACTACAGTAGGATTAAGGATAAGGGATTAGGAGGGGAAAGGGAAATGGGCTCTGGCATCCCTTACTCACTCACCGAAACACAACAGCACACGTGCTGTTATTTCACGGTGGTCTTCTGTAAGGGGGTGGTTACTGCCCCCAGACGGGCTGCCCCAATGATTGCGAAACCCAGTGTGCCCTGCCATTACTTAAGTATACAGTTCAATAAAATCATTAATAATAATGATTGTAATAAACAAGATGATTTATGTAATTATTTTCAGAGACGTTGCAAATTTCATATTTCGATACAATTTGTTCTGTTATGCCGTGTTTTATGTAACGAGCGATTTTAACTTTCGCCTTAAACTCATTAATACACGAAGAAAGTTTTTATGGTTGTATCAGAAACCTGTTGCAGGAATAAGAGCAAGATCCTCGAAATGATTATGTAACTGAAATTCGTTGATAATTCGTAAAATTAACCGGGGCTTGAAAAACCAGATTGGAAAACCACAGAAAGATGTACGTAGTTATTTTTGAACGAAACATTTAAAAGTTTGCTTTGTAATTTAATTTTCTATTACAACATGTTGACATAAAGATTAATTTAAATGTAAAATTAATATTATTTAGGGATCTTTATACAAATATCTACATAAACAATAAATTCTTCAAACAATAAATTTTATATACCATCATTAGCAACTAAACCAGCTAATCTAGCGATTAAAAATATATGATTTAAGTGATCTATACTATACTAATATTATAAAGCTGAAGAGTTTCTTTGTTTGAACGCGCTAATCTCAGGAACTACTGGTTCGAAATGAAATGGATAGTCCATTTATCGAGGATGGCTATAGGCTATATAACATCACGCTACGACCAATAAGAGCGGAGCTTCAATGAAAAATGTTGCAAAATCGGGAAAATTTATTCCTTTTGAGAACTTCCGTTGCGTGCCCTGCGTAAACGGTTAAAGGGTTAAAGTTACATAAAAATGATGTTTGACGGAATTGTTCCCCTTTAAAAGTTCTAAAAAAAGTCGGAAACAGCATATTACGTCTATCTTTTAAAGTAGTAATCAAATTTGTTCTAAAATAATGCATTATTAGCGAAGGTGTTTTTATAAACATGATATTTATCCTTATCCAAATAAATACGTTATTCATCATAAGTATTTAATTTTAAACAATATTGCCCTTGACATAATTTGATTTCAATGAATATCTTAGGAGATATCTTAAATTAAAAAGTACGCGGGAGAAATTAAATTGAGGCGGTCTCGCACCAACGCGACGCGAACGACGGGACTCGCTTGATTCAGACGCAAACATTAATACACGAAATATTTCTCATTTTTCAACGCGGACGAAATCGCGGCCACCTGCTAATGTCTCATAAAATCCTTGTGCGTTCTTGAAGTATATGACTTCACTTCACTTTGTCAATGGAATTTCCTCTAGTTTGGATTTTAATATTCAATAAAGGTCTCAATTGGATTGAATTGCGACGCAGGACCTCGTAATTGTTTGGTCGCCTTGAACGTTTCCATTTATCTGACGTTTCCTTTAAGATATTTAACGATCTGTAATGTTGCATCAGCAATCAGATGATTTCTTAAAAAAAATACTGTTGGGCAAACATATTAAGATTACATATTAAATGCTTACTAAATTGCTTATCTGATTTTTTTTAATGCAATACAATTATTATGAAATTAAAAGAGATATTCAATAACCAAAGAAAAGGATTTGTATAAAATATAATCACTGAGGAATACATTCTTCATTTTTTTTCTTTGCTTCATTTATACGAGGTGTGGTAGACTAATAAACCATTTTTCAGGCGAAAATTTTAAAAATAGTTAATTGGAAAAAATTAAATTAAACTTAAATTATGTAATCTATACTTACTTGGAACATATTTTTATTTTATAACGTAAGCATCAGCTCCGTTCGAAGACGGAAGACTTCCCCAACCTTTAAAATGATTATGATCGAATTACGATAATTGAGCAAACGCTAATATCTAAAAACCTTTAAAGCAATGGAAGCACCTTACATCTTTGTACATATTAGAAGTTGTAATATGTTTGTTACACAATATGACAATACACCTTTATGAAAATTGTACTGTGTTACAAAGATGAGCATACACTCTTAATTTAACTCATTCTTAAACAAAACATTTTCATAAGAGTGTGTTCTGTATGGCTCCCAAAATATACATATTTAACAAGGTATCTTTGACGATTACGAGCATTGCAAATATAAAATGAATGAAGAATAAACTCAAGGATTTTTCGTAAGGTATTTTTAAAGTGACAAGTTCTGAAATAATGTTCCGATTTATTTTAATTTTAAACTGACTTCTTCTTCTTCTTGCGGTGCCTCTCCAACTACTGAAGGTTGGGAATCAGCCTGGAATAGCCTTCCCTGTCTTTTGTTCGTCGGAACAGCTTCTTCAGACACTACTTCTTTCTTCACCCAACTTTTCTCTTTCGAGCAACTTTGCCCATAATCACCAGACCAGCTGAAGCAGGTTGTATCATATGACCCAGGTAGGAAACTTTTCGCCTTATCAACGTGAGGCGTTTTTGACCAATCATTCGCAGGAATTTTGCGTTGGGTCTTTTTGAGTTAAGCTACTGTACTGATGTAAGATTGTAATTTGTGAGACATAAATTTTTAATGATGATATTCAGATTTTAAATATAGTTTTTATACGCCACCCAGGCGGACCATACGCGGTGCCAATAAAATGAAAATTTTATCGAATGTAATTACTTGTGGCAAAAAACCCATGATCTTAGTTAAAATCAATGCCAAAACTACAAAAACAAAGGATAATCCCTGTGGATCACCGACGAACACGTAAAGGATGTGTGGATTCGCCTTCGAATTGCTTTTTATTGCTTCTAAATAGCAAATTATTTAATCTTAACGCGAACCATCAAGGTCGGAAGGTCCACATTAACATCGAGCTTGCGATGTTGAACATACAAATAGCTTCATGTGTAAAAACCGATCAGGAATTCACGGCGAAACTTGTTGCAGTCAGTGAGTATTAGGTAATTCCAATCATGTCTGTTGTTTCGTCACGCAGTGGAATCTGCATACAATCGTCGGGTGAACGAGGCGGATAGAAGGTAGTACTTATTCTTAAATGCCGCTCGATGAGACCGACTGACTTTCGTATGGTGGAGGGGATTATTTTGTAGGTTTTACTTGAAGTTTTTATACAAGTTTTATTAGATCGAATCTCAAGAAATATCCTTTGTTTTATACATTGTTTAATACTTATTTTGATCCATTAGATTATTATTATTGCTATTAAACGTTTTAAGTGTACAATAAACTTTATAAATCTTTACATTAAATATACTTCAAAATCAACTATCACATCTTTTTCTTTCAAAATCTCTAAACGTTCTCTCCATCTCCTCTAGTTTTTTTTTTCGAAAATCTATCTTTTTAAGAATTCACTTAAAAATTACTCCACAAAAAGTAAATCATCTGCAATAAGGTTTTATACCACATTCCAGTATTTTTCTTAAAGAATAATTAGATATTTTTCTAAGAATAGTTTTAATCACAACAAGAGTTCTATTGTCCGTTCTACTGTGGTGGTAAATGAAACGTTAAAATGACCGATGATTTGCGGTCGGTTTTACTTCATCGATTCAATTATTTGTGCGGTCAGAACCTGTGTTCTATTGTAATTGATTCATGTGGTAATATTGAAAGCAATCAGTACGTGCAACTAATGAAATGAGAATTTAGTTGTTTACTATTCGCTTATAAAACTGTCCACATTTTTTTTAATGTTAAGATCGGCAGACAGGCTGACGGTCCACTCGATGGTAGGTGGCTACCGTCGCATATAACACAAGCAACGCCAGAGCTGCCGCAAGTGCGCTGCCGACTACAATAGGATTAAGGATAAGGGATTGGGAAGGGATAGGGAAATGGGCTGTGGCATCCCTTACTTCACTCACCGAAACACAACAGCACACGTGCCGTTATTTAACGGTGGTCTTCTGTAAGGGGGTGGTTACTGCCGCCAGACGGGCTGCCCAAATGACTGCTCAACGCAGAGTGTCCTGCCCAGTGTTGCCAGCCGGGTCCCGTTAAAAGTTACCTGACATAAATAAAAAAGTAACCTTTTAGCGTAAAAATTAACTTTTTATTTATTTTTTGTGAAAACGTATTAAAAGTTGATAAAATACATGTTGGTTGAATTATCTTACACAAATATGAATAATGTAGTTGTATTTTCACTTTTAAGTTGCATTTTACCAACTACTTTTTCAAAATATCTGAAATTAAGAACAGAAAATGTAATTTGTAAGTGAAAAAAAAAAATCAAATTTATCTAATCTACAAAAATGTTACAGGATTCACTTACCAAAATTCTGTAAAAAATTATTATTTAGGTAGTTATGTAAACTTATGTAAACACACTAATTTGTACACTTCACAACAAAAATTACGAGATAAGTGAGTAGTAAAATCTGGAGATAATCTGTCTATACCTAGGAAGTGTATGTGTATGAAACAAGTAGAGTAGGTGTTGCGCAGACTCTAATAACAACCTGTGTTTGAATCGGATTGATCGAGAGAGTAAGCAGATATGCCGTGAATAATTTGTGATTCTTTAGTATGAACGAGAAAGACATGTTTAATTGCATTAGGAATTTTTGTGTTGTTTTAATTTGCGTTCTGTTCTACATAGGTTTTTGTAAGATATTATGAATTAATTCTACAAGATCCAAAAAATCACCTATAAGTAACCTTCTGAGTAGTGTAACCTCGAAGTAACCTGAAGGAGTTAAAAATCACCAAAAAGGTTACAAAAGTAACCTTCTGGCAACGCTGGTCCTGCCACTACAAAAAACGCATAGATTCTAAAATCTATGCGTTCCTGTGGGATTTTCAAAAAACGAACTACAGCGCATACGAAGTCGCGGACACAGCTAGTCGTTCATATAACTTCAAATTTAGTGGCAAATCCCCAAGGAATTAATTATTTTTATAAGTGATTGCAACTAATCTACTATCAACTGGACCGTCAACCTGTCTGGCGACTGTTAAATAAAAAGTATTACACTTGAATAAAAGAAAAATTATTAATAATATTAGCGTTATTTCCGTTTGTCATGTTTAGGTAGTAAACATTTAATTTACACCTTGTATAGAAAATTATCATTAATGTTTTTAGATGTTTAATGTTAAATTACGTACTCGAGGCGATTGACCTTTCCGACCTTAGATGTTTTTAGAAATTATACAGCTACAATAATGAATTTTTGTTCTATGATTCGTTTCATTCAACCTTCGTAAGTAGTTTCTCAGGGAGAATTCGCGTACTACGCGTGGGATAAGCGTTTGATTGTGTTGCGGTGTGAATTAAATGTCTCAGCTCCCACTCTGCCCCCGCTCAGGGAATAACTATATGACTCGTATATTGTTCTCCTATAATTTAATCAATGCATAAAGTAATCCAGCAATCGGCTCTAAAAACACCTCTTAGCATAGTAATTTCCGGCTATATAATATGCAACAATAATGCGTATAATTTTGACAAACAATGATTTGTTCTTCTGTTCTCTTAAGTGAAAATAAAACTGCAATGCATGTTTTGCTCTGAAAATATTTTTTTGTGTATTTTTTAGTTAATTAGCTAATTAACTAAAAAATACACAAAGGGGTTTATTTTATTAGTGTAAATATTTGTTACTGCAAATAGTTTTAAAAGAGGCCAAAAACATATAAATAAATAAATAAACAAATAAATGATAGTAAATTTTTTTTGTCATAAACATTTTATTGATTATTTAAAATCATTGAGTACTGTAAGGTCTGCTCCTTTCATTATTCGAATCTTAAAGGCATTTATTATATACTAGCTGAGCCTGCAACTTCGTAAGTGTTGTATTCGATATAGCGCGTAACTTTTTTGTTTGTAAACAGATTGGAATGAAACAAACACTAAATGTTACGGGAAACTTGCTATAATATAACAGCGAAAACTGCATTCAAATCGGTTAAGCCGTTTTCGAGATTAGCGTGCACAAACGCACAGACAAACAGAAAAATAGATAAACACACAAAAATTCTAAAACCTATTTTGTGATTTCGGTAGCATAAGTACAACGTTTTTTTTTTTTTTTTTGAAAAAATATTTAATGGCACGAATCATTTACGTTTTCATTATATGTATGTATATTGACTAGCTGTGCCGGCGACTTCTTATGCGCTGTAGTTCGTTTTTTTTTTATAATCTCACAGGAACCTAAAACCTTATCCAGGATAGAAAGTATCCTAAATGTTAATCCAGGTAATAAACTATCTTTGCCAAATTTTATCCAAATCGATTCAGCCGTTTTTGCGTGATTGAGTAACAAACAAATGCGAAAGTTTGTTAGTTTGGAAACATACAAACTTTCGCATTTATAATATTACTAGCGATCCGCCCCCTAGCTTCACCCGGGGTGTAATTTTTATATATAGAAACATTCCCCGTTTGTCCCTCTTTCCATTAGTGAAAATCGAATTAAAATCGGTCTACCCGTTCACACGTGATGCCGTGACCAAGGGAAATGGGGATTCATTTTTATATATACTTGTAGAGATTAGGATACTCGTATAGCCTTGCTTTTCATAGCCATTAAAACTTTTTTGGTCATAATATTTATCAAAATTATTATCTATATTTTCGACGAATTATTAACACTTTTATTTTTGTACTCTTTTCAATTGAATAGCATTGAATTTTATTTTAATGTTATCTTGGTTCTACGAAGATAATGTTATACGCATAGACGTAGGTATACTAAGGTAAATTGTCTAACAAATAGTCATGTTGTACAGGTATTCGCATTTAGCCAAAGTGAGGTCGGAAGATGTGACTCACAAGGTATGCGATTGCGTTCAGAAACAAGCCTTGAATGGGGCTTTCGATTGATCGGCTTCATTTGAATAACTCAAATTTAACTCTCATTAGTCATTCAAGGTCTAAACAAAATGGGGAGAGCATGTAAAAAGCACGTTCACTTCAAGTTAAATTTAAGTAGTGACCACGTTCACTTGTTTAAAATAACTGTTCTGATTTATCTGATCACAAAAACATTCAAACTGATACTTAAAATATCTGTAAAATTATCATGCTACTTTAGTAATTTATTTTGGTTATTTTTATAGATTTACTAGCTACCCGCCCTCGGCTTCGTGCGGATGCAATTTTTTTACAAATTATATACCTACATTACACAAACCTTTGTCGTTTATCGCTCTCTCCGGTAGCTTATAAGAAGTTAGCAGAGAACAGTCAAAGGTGGACGCCGACTTTATTTTATAAGTATAGATAGAAGAAGATTTAGATTACACAGCGTTTGCTGTGTACCAAAGTTTCATGAGTACCTTCATCTATTAGGCTCATTAAAAATAAAGGAAGGATGTTAGCGACAATGTAGTTTTTACGGCCTCAAACGTAACTGATATACGTTGAGGCTTAATTATTATTATTATTATTAAAACTCTTTATTTGTACTATAAACATAAAAAAGATTAAAAAAAAGAAAGAAACCACAAGTAATAGTACAAAAGGCGGCCTTATCGCTTTATAGCGATTTCTTCCAGGCAACCTTAGGGTAAGGAAAATTATATATGAAAAATAAAACAATGTTTAATCAGAGTTTTGAATGTTTTTGAAACAAGTGGTTGATTATGTAGAACCAAGATAAAATGTTATGTAGAACAAAGTGGTCGTATTACGGTAGTAGCTGGTTAGGGTTAAGCAACAATCGCCCCCGCCTCATTAGTTCCACTGGCCGACCTCGCCGCCTAGCGATCGTTTAAATTAAGTCACTCTATTATGTCTAATACAAGCCGATGTGTTTGCCTCAATCAAATACTCGCTTATATAAGAGCTAACTGATTTCCCTTACATAACCACCCTCTACAAGAATACCAACGTGAATGAACACAACGGGTGCTCTTGTGTTTGGATGCGAGACTTAGGAATGCTGGTCTCGTTCTACTATTATTTTTAGATTTCTTCTCCCTGCACCCTCGTAATAGAAGATGTTAATATGCCTTCCGGGATAGCAGTTGTATATAAATGTAACGAATATGCAAATATTCGTTATTAATTGTCTATACTAATATCATAAAGAGGTAAAGTTTGTATATTTGTTTGTATGTAGGAGGTAATCTTCGAAATCGCTGATCCGATTTAAAAAAATTGTTCAACCAATAGTTAGATTAGAATTAGATTAGACGAAGTCGCGGTCATCAGCTATCTAAAAATAAATAATAGCTATCTAAAAAAAAAATTATGTCAGGCGTTATATCTTTTATTTTTCAAACCGGACGAAGTCACGGGATCCAGCTAGTATTGTTATAATTCGAAATTACAAGAATATTTCAAATGCGAATTCGCATATGCAAATGATTTGCCTAATATAAAACACGGGGCCAAGAAAGAAATCTGAGATGTGACTTACAAATTTGCAAAAAAATTAGCATGATTAAATTATTAATTATTTAATAAATTTTTCCACCTTAAAATTTATATATTATTAAGTTTTATAATGTTATTCTGACTAATTATAGACTAATTATTAAAGTTTAATTTGGTAATTAGTAAATAATTTTCAGATATTTTCAGAAAGATACATTTAGCAAGAAATGTAGTTAGTTCGGTGACTCTCTCAAAAACATAAAAATCTCAAAAGCCATGCGACTTTTACTAAAGAGAAAATCTGGTCACAGATAAGTCATTACTTACTGGGCATATTCTATAGGTATTTCATAAAAGTAGGTAAAAGTAGGTAAGTACCTTAAAAATTTGTTATTCCAGAGTATTCTCATCTTTGCAAATAAAATAGCATTAATAGAGTAATCGTGCAAAGTATTTGGCTATGGAGCTCCATAGCGGCGAGTACATTTTCACAATATAATGAACAAATACCTAATCTATATCTTACCTAATTTTTCCTAATGATTAGAATTATACGGCGATGAGTTTTGGTCTGAAGAAATATTTTTTGTTAGTAGGTACATGTGTTTTTCAGTGTAATTAATATTCACTTCGAAATTACACCGCGTTTTCTGTTCCGTTACGAGTATTGGCGAAGAGGGATTCATCGTGTGATTGCCTCAATCGTTTTAGGTGCTATAACTGTAAAATAGAATGGGAGGCGACGATGTAGCTCGTAATGAGGTAAACGAACCGCTGGCTTTAGTTGAGAGATACGTGGGAGTGCCTGCTAAGAGTGCAGGGTTGGCATGTGCGAAATTTAAGTTTTTTCTTTCATAGTAACATTTCAGGGTTGCCAAAAATAGCCATTGATTGTAAGGAAGTATAGCTTTATAGCTTCTTCAAAGGAGGCTGTTAAAAATCGTGGAGGGATAGCAACCCAGGGACTACACTGTCTCATCATCAGCATCATCATCAACAGTCTATTATAATTCAGGTGCACAGGCCTATCCTCTCAACAAGGGCGTATGGGCTATATATGGTCCATCACGCTGGCCCAGGCGGATTGGTGGACTTCACATGTGACTTAGAATTCCTTCTTTGGCGTATACAGGTTTCCTCACGATGTTTTCTTTCACCGTTTGTGAGCAGTAAGTAAGTTTCTAGAAAAAAAAACCATTGGTAAAACCTCCCATGAACTCAGACCTCTCGACATGATAGGCCGCGACTTTCCCACTGCTCCACCGTCGCACTACATTGTATGTCGCTCTTTAAATATTTAGATATTTTTATTGGCCTTTATTTAGTTTAATTATTAGAACTCAACTGAAAAGAGACATAGCTGTTGTGTTTTTTTAATGAGACAGGTGACTGTTCTCTCGATTGGCGGTTGGCAAGCGTCATCTCATTCCGCAGTTAAAAGCTGGGCAACTCGTCTGGAGACAGTAATCAACCTTTACAGTAGACCATAATGATATAGTAATCAATCTTTACAGAAAACCATGCTGGTTCGGTGTTTGAGTAACTGATGACTGTGTCCATTTCCCTATCCCATCTTACTCTTGGCCAGGTAACCAGTACGGACTTTGTCTTGGAACCCTTACCCACTCTCTTCGGCCTAACCAACCGATCGGCTAGACCAGCGACGCTTCTGTAAAAGGGAGCATTGCCCACTAGCAGGTACACAGCCGTACCGTAACCACATGTACGGGAGGTTATAGACCCGTACAAACAGTGATAGTCCACTGAGTCAATGACTAACAAATGTGGACTTATTTGTTAGTCACAAAAGGTGGACGAGGTGCATACTATTTTACGTTCGTGGTGCACACACACTTATAGGTAAAAGACATAGACTAATTAATATATTAATAGATAAACAGACTCCTTTCCCCCGTGACCAAAACAAGACATTTCGTTTGGTGTTATTTATAAGTGTGTGAGTAAATTATAGTGGTGTCCTAACGTTATCGAGAGGTAAATATCGATAATAAGATGTATCTAGAACAGTTTCTAGCATTCATATATAATAAAAGAAAAAGACATAAAACATTTATTAAAAAAAATCATTGTCCGTAAAATAAAAATAAAATATTGAAATGGTTTGGCAAAGTAACTTCCGACAATTTTAACTGTATTTTTTAACTGTACCCCATCCTATCATGGGATGTGTACTTGTATTCTTCCTTAGTATCTGTTGTTTAAAAGAATTGATCCTACCATAAAAATTTAGCAGTAGGCTATAAATTAAAATATAAAGTATTAAAGTTAACTAATAATATCCTATTAAATTCAGATTAAATCTAATTTTAAAGTCTGCTAATAACATCCTATTAAAGTCAGATTTTAAGTCTATTAAAGTCTACTAATAATATCCTATGTTCAAAGTAGCATTATGGGTAATTAAAAATTGATTTACAATTTCTGTACGACATTTATTCTCTACCAGCTTGTCTGTGTTCGTCTGCGTTCCTATAGAAGAGTACTTTTTTCTGAATAAAAGGCAAGTGTCCTTTTATTTGTCCTTTTATACAGCAAAATATCCTATGTCCTTTTTGCTGTACATCTAACAGCAATGTCTATTAAACTTTCACAACGATCAACTGAGTAGTTAAAACGTGAAAGTGTAACAAACAAACAAATTCAAGTTCGCGTTTATAATATTAGTTAGGACAAAGCAAGCCTTAGGTCTCCCATACTTGCTCACCAAGAGTCTCCACTGTGTGTGAGTTCAGCAAAGCTTTGTTAGAGAAACCAGAAAATGCATTAGTTATTCAAATATCTATAAACAGCGAGGAATGTTGTAGTTATCATAATCAATGTCTCGGTTCACGATAGTAAATCAGTTCAATTAGCTAAGCGATTGGAAAGCTGTGCACAATTCTAAAGCAATGCAAGGTCGCGAGCCAAGTTCCTATAGCGATCAATAAAATAACTAAATCGTGAGCCTAGCAATACTATTGTAACCAGTCTGACATGTTCTTGTTTGTATGTTTGGAACACGCGTGCGATTAACTGGAACAAGGTACTTTGTCGAATTCTAGTACAATGGAGCAATAACCAATGGCAACTTATTATCATTGTTAGAGCTTTGTATGTGATGATTCCTTTTGTAACAATATACCCTTGTAATGATGTTTTTCGTGGCTTCGCAAATGGTGTATTTAGAGATAAAACGTTTATAAAAAGCAACTACACACTGTAAAAAATCGGTTCAAAGAAATGGAACTTATAACCAGTCGATTTATCTTGATCTTGACTTTCTGATCTTGAGTTGCCTTGACATGTGTTCGAAAACTTCCACCAGCAGTGGTTATTTACCCGGAAACTTGCAGAGCTTCTTCATGGAAATACAACTCGATGGACACACGCTCCTCAGTGCATAGTTAAAGTAGTTTTAAAGACTCATGCGGCGTAGATAAGTCTTGCGTCTTGGACAAAGTTCCGTCGACATTACGATCAAAAGACTCTAATCTAAACAACCCTACTAAGAGTTTAAGACATTACCCGTTATTTCAATGTAATATAACCGTTTGTTTGTAAATCGATACATATAATTATAATGAAATCGTAAGCGAGCCGTGTCTGTACTTTAATATTTTTTCAGAAAAACAATTTGTACACGTTTTACTTATGTTACCGACGTCGAAAAAATATTTTTTACAATTTTTGTCCGATTGTCTGTGCGTTTGTACACGCTAATTTCAGAAACGGCTTAACCGATTTGAATGCGGTTTTCACTGAAGTATTGTAGCAAGTAGCGTAACATTTAGTGTTTGTTTCATTCCAATCTATTTACAAACAAAAAAGTTACGCCCTGCGTACGATGTTGCGGGCTCAACTAGTAAATAAATAACGAGCTATTCATTTCGAAAAAAAAAGTGAATGAAACTGTGTTTACAGGCGACATCTAAAAAAAGAGATTCCAAAATAAACAGACATCTCAAGTCTGTTGAAATATACATTCAAGGTGAAGTAGGTAAATTATAAATTGTCGTTAAGTTGAAAAATGAGTTAGAAAGTACATAGACAGAATTACGGAACGGAAAAGACGAAGAACAATGGCGCTATAACATCTGTTACGGCTATTATTTCGTTTTACATAACGCTAATTGAATTTCGAATAGGCAAGTCAGCCTTTGCACTTGCATCCACAAGTTGTCAGAGCTTAAGAATTTGGGCGCGGAGCTAGTCACGCCTCGTCGTCGACTCGGTGACACAATGAGATCCAACTGAATCGATTAAATTCACCGCAATATCTTGCAATAGGCTTACAATAAAGATATATATTGATATTGAAAGGATTGTTGCTAATAAAATTAAACGGAGATTTTTTGTAATAAAATGAATTATGAATGCTTTTGCAGATACAAAATATATTTTTTATAGCTACAGGCGGAATTTTCCATCACGGTGAGATTTCAAGAACTTTTATAAATTTATTAAAGGAACAAAAGCAACAATGAAATTAAAATTCATCATGATCATCTCAGCTATACAAAGTCCATTGCTGGATATAGGCCTCTCCCATAACTTTCCAAAAGGACTGATCAGAAGTAGTCTGGATCTTGCCACCATGGAGTACTGGCTTCGGCTATGGGTAAAATTACTAAGGTGTACGGAGCGATTTTCACCCGCGCCCGTCGCGGTGGCGGGATCGCAACACTCGTACAAACACGTCATACATGAAAATGTAGATAGTTAGTTTTACGACAAGATATATGCCCGCGGCGTGTGCGATTGTTTGCGGGTCCCGCTGCACCGGCGCGGGCGGTCAACTAGTAGAATCGCGCGGGTCGCGGTCACCCGCAGCCTCGGCGGGTTTTACCCGCGTGCTCTGCGATCGGTTGGCGGCTGATCGCGGCACGTTACTCGGGCGCGAGTACGGAATTAAAAAACTTTTATTTCGTGCTTCTTTAACTCACTAATAAGAACAACAAATAATACATAACGATCTCTTTCCTGAATCAATGGATGCACCCAGAAACTTTTAGGGCTTCTTTTTCAATTCTTCTGTGAAGTAAGTATGACGCAACAGAGGCTTTAGTATGATTTACGATACTACACCAATACTACACTCGCTAGCGAGAACGTAAAACTTTTGTATGGAAAATCGTAAACTGTCAGTGTCAAATTATAAATTTTCCATATAAATGTTTTACGCTCTCGCTAGCGAGTGTAGTATCGTAAACTCATGCTAGAGCCACAGTTCGTTTTTGGTCTGGGACTTTGCGATCATCACCCCGCCAAGTTTGCTGGCGATGTTCGCAAATGCGACGGCTGCGTAACCGCACAAAACTGAGGTCTCGTGAGTTTAGAAATAAAACAGCTCTTCCGCCACTGCAGCGGGCGCGGGTGAAAATCTCTCCGAGAGGTAGCCTTAAGGTTGGGCAGCAGGGCGAGTACTGGAAAAAACTCCCCCTATAACCAACATTAACGCAAAAATAACATTTTATTACTCCTAAATTATGAAAGTAAAAAACTGGATCCAGATAGCAAGGTACCCAACATTATGGCTGCATTGTCTCTTTGAATTGCTATAATATGTAAAAAATAAAATAATGTTGCTACATTAATTCTCTGGCGAAATTTATTGAATCAAATAAATGTTGGGAAATAATGCGTTGCGTCACAGTATAGCAATATAAGTTAATAATATAAAACACTTGAATGTGTTTTTGTGGCATATTATGTCATATAAAATTGCATGGCGATAACGACAATAATATTTACTGCAATGCCACTAGTGCTGCAAGGAAACTGCCACGTGACGAGCTGTCCAATGACTGCGAAACATAGTGTGCCCTGCCTGCCACTACTTGTTAGATCTAGACCAGAGCCGGGAATCGAATCCGGTCGAATCTTAATAATGAGTGTTAAGACAAGCGTTAAGGTTCGTCTATGAAGAGTCTCAGATAATTGTCAAGATTGGTTTCTAAGGCTTTAATAATTTTAGACATATCACTGTTTTGATTTTAGACCAATTTGCAATCCAACAAATACTTCTCAATTATAATAAAGCTTAAGGTCGCTTTAATTAAAGATTATTATCGTTCGAAAACGACATCGACAGCCGGATGGAAGCCAAGAAGGTTGGAGTTATAAAATCTTTAATGCCTTTAAGCACCGAGACAAAATAGCACTTATTACGTTGCATAAGGAAATATTGTGACTAAAAATATACGTGTAATGTGGTTACCCAACTTTTACTTGACAATGAACTGATACAATTTCCTGCCGGTCGACCTCGGGGCTTCGATCGGTTTGATCACTGCGATTGGTCGATCGACTCGGAGCACGCGACGGGCACCGTTACTTCCGGCCAGACCGGACTCATTGGCATATTGAGTCTCATAATAACTATTGAGACGTTAGTTAATATTTATACATATTTTTATAAATAATATTAAATATTTGAAACCTTGCAAATATTTTTTAATCTTCTAATATATCACACATATATCAATTATAATATATATATTTCTAATATATACACATCACACATTCAATAAAATCGTAAACGAGCCGGGTCTGTTTGTAAACGAGCCACTAAATATTTTTTTGAAAAAAAAAATTTTACACGTTGTACTTGTTACCGAGGTCAATTTTTGTTCGTTTGTCTGTGCGTTTGTGCACGCTAATCTCAGAAACGGCTTAACTGATTTTAATGTGGTTTTCACTGATGTATTGTAGCAAGCTTCCCGTAACATTTAGTGTTTGTTTCATTCCAATCGGTTTACAAACAAAAAAGTACGAAAAAGTGCCACGCGTACGAAGTTACGGGCTCAGCTAGTTATAAAATAAAGTCGTCCTCCACCTCTGTCTGATTCTCCTCTAACTTTTTCTAAACCACCCAACGGACTTTTATACGGTTTTCCTAATGGAAAGAGCGATAAACGAGTAACTTCGTATATTATTTACTAGCGGCCCGCCCCCGGCTTCGCCCGTGGTGCAATTTTTATATACAAAAACATTCCCCGTCTCTATCCCTCTTTCCATTAGTCAAAACCGAATTAAAATCGGTCTACCCGTTCGAAAGTTATGGGCGTACATACATTTCGAAGATCCATTTTTATTTATATAGATTTGCAGAAAAAAATTGCATCCGTACGAATCCAAGGGTGGGTTTATAAGTCCCAATTGTTCAAACCGTCAGTCAAGGATCTTTTGAAATATTGAGTTGAGTTTTTTTTTTTCACTTAAAGAAGTAATAAGGGATAGTTAATAAATTTTAAAATTTATGAGATATGCATTAGGCATAGTCAATTAATGGAAAGGTATTTTATGAAGGCTATGTGAGCGAACTGGAGGGCAGAAAGTGAAGTCCTTATAAATGAAACCTATAAAAGTTCAAAACAACTTTTACTATCTTCTTTTTTTCCCTTATTAAGACGAGTGGGGGGCATGTTAAAGCATATTGAGTTGAAATCGAGAGTTGTACGTGGGTGCGGACGACCCTGAGACGTGGCTTGTGGCTTGAGGGCGACGCATTACCTACTGCTTTTGTGTGTGTGTGTGTCTTTTGGAGTCAAGTAAATTGAATTGACTGTAACATTGATTAAGTTATATAGAAGACGTCCATGGACATAGGTTGTGTGTTATTATTATGTATGCTAACTCTCTCAATAGGGGATCGGACAAATTTTCAGAAAGTGTTTTAAATTAATCTTCGTGGATATTTATTCCCATAAAAAATATTATTCTATTTATTTATAGCCTTTTAGGTACTCAAAATCATGTTTTAATATTGTTTGTTTGAAAATGCCGCCAAAACGCCACGATAGTTCATCTAAGGGCGCGTAAAGTCATTTGTGGTCATATCATAACAAAACAGCTGCATTGGCATAAGACAATGATTGCCCACAAATGACGTCACGCACTGTGATTGGTGTTTCAGTATAGATTAAAAATATTGTAAATAATAAAATTTTATTTCTTCATTTAAAAATATTTAAATGAATTATATTAAATTATTATTCGATAAATAATCGTAAAAAATTATATATTTTCTTTCTAAGTACATTTTAGATTTTAATCTGATTACTGTCCGATCCCCTATTGCATCAAGGAAGCTACATCAATGTCACCAATGCCACAAAAGACCAAGTTACATAATCAGTGCCAATGATGACGTATGGTGCTGTAATTTGGCGAGCTATGGAGCGAGCTAAGCTCGAAGTTTCTGTGGTGGATATGATCAGAACTTCTGAAATTCGCTGAAGAACCAATATTGTTGACATAAGAAAATTAGCAAGTTGAAGTGGCAATGAGCCGGTCACAACTGTCGCAGAGCGGATAACCGATGGAGTGGCAAGGGATGAGTGGCCCGTTGGATAAGTGGCAAGGGTGTTTGCCTAACGTCTCAGGGGCCCCGGGTTCGATTCCCGGCGGGGTCAACTTTGGAAATTTTAATGTAATTTTCAAAATTGACTCTGGTCTGGATTTGAAAAGTATGGTAGGGCACACTGCGTTTCGCAGTCATTTGGGCAGCCCGCCTGGCGGCAGTAACCACCACCTTACAGAATAATGGTAATAGGGAAATGGTACTGGCGGCAGTACCATTTCCCGATCCCCTCCTAATCCCTTATACAATCCTACTGTAGTCGGCAGCAGTGGCATAGCTACACTTTTAGCGCCCTGGAGCAAAAATTTTCAAGCGCCCTCTCTCATTTTTTGAACGATCGATTGTAACATTGTAACTTTGCGAACTTGTAACTAAACATTACATGTATATAGCTAATAAAAGTATTAATATTATCAAGAAAAATATGCTGAAAGATTACAGATTCATTATCATTATTTATTAAAATTGAAAAAAAAAAAATCATACACAAACCTCCAAATGATTCATTTCGAGGTTTGTGTATCATATGGATGAGAGAGAGGGGTTTAAAATTTTTTGCTCCAGGGCGCTAAAAGTTCTTCGCTAGATATCTGGTCGAAACTAAAATGTACCGAAAAAGTGAATTATGAATTTTCGACCCCCAGGCCCCCCCCGCTCCCCGACGCTACGCCCCTGCTCCCACCCGCTCCCCGACGCTACGCCCCTGGTCGGCAGCGTACTTGCAGCAGCTGTGGCGTTGCTTGTGTTGTAGGCGATGGTAGCCACCTACCATCAAGTGGACCGTCAGCCTGTCTGTCGAGCTTAACATAAAAAAAGAGTAGAAGAGTTCTCGAATGGAGGGCACGAATCGGAAAGCGCGGAAAACGTGCGGCCTGCGGCCAGGTGGACAGATCACCTGAAGGGCTTCGCAGGAATCGTCTGGATGCGAATGACAGAGAATTCTACATGGTGGCGAGCCTTGGTAGGTGCCTCCATCCAGCGATGGAGATACACAGGCTGATGATGATGATGATGATGTTAAATCGGAACACATCAGTCTAGAGTGGATGAGAAAAATAATCATATGTCTATAAATATAATAAAATCGTAAACGAACCGTGTCTGATCATTTGTCTATGTTGTACTTATGTTACCTAGGTCAAAAAAATAGTTTTTAGATTTTTTGTCTGTTTGTCTGTGCGTTTGTGTACGCTAATCTCAGAAACGGCTTAACCGATTTGAATGTGGTTTTCACAGATGTATTTGTAGCAAGCTTCACAAAACATTTAGTGTTTGTTTCATTCCAATCAGTTTACAAACAAAAAGTTACGCGTTATACCGAATACCATGCGTACTTATATAGGAGAATTCACAATGTTTGAATATTTAAAAATTCTTACTTTTTACTTCACCGTTTTTTAACTCACCAACTTATCGATTATCAATGACAATTCGAATTCATTCATTAGCCACGAATTTTCTGCACAGTAGGAGGCCAGCAGTGTGAGACTAATTCACTTTAAAAGCCTGTGTCTGTCAATGGGCTTTTTATAGAAAGAAACGATTGATACAAAAGACTTTAACGCGTTCACATGAATTGGTTTTAGTGCTAATTCTTAAGCGTTTAGAATAACCTTCTTTATGTAATGTTATCAAGTATTTAATACATATTAGTCTATGCAATTGCACGCACTATATTCGTGCGTTGCTCGGATAAAGTGTGCCATTAAGCCGGTTGGCAATGAATCAAGTTTCGTAACAGACGCAAGGTTAGGGCGCACTGTCGGCGTGAGCATTTATAAAAGCTCAAACATATTGGCTGAACTTTGAAATTCGTATAAGAGTTGAAAAAAGATAACCAATGTCTTATTACTTCTTCCTTTATATAAATTACATCTTTTGTGGACTTCAAGAGTATTTTGAATATTTATAATTTTATTCTATCATTAGCCCATTGCCACAGTATATTAATTTTTAATGAAAAAATTAATATTTTATGAAAAAATTAATATACTGTGCCATTGCCCTGTCCCTTCCAAATAACTTATCCTTAATCCCACTAAGGTCGACAGCACATTTGCAGGACCTATGCCGTTGTTTGTGTTTATAGATGACTGTAGCTAAGTGTAGATTAAGTGGACCGTCAGACTGTCTGACGACCTTTACATAAAAAAAATTAAACTATTTTTTGGATAATGGTTTCGTTGCACATAAATAATTTTATGTACTGCAATGAGGTACCAACCTTACTGCAGGCACGAACAATTAGGATAATTTAGGAACAAACAGCGACGATACAAAAAAGAAAAAAGAGAAGAATGATTAGAGAACTGAAAGTCGAATGATCGCTTTAAACAAAAATTTTATAATTTGATAAGAATTTAAAAAATATTAATATGGAAAATAAAAGAAGCAAGAATAATTCTCAAGTACCTATATGGCTTACTATTTAATCAGCGCATGCTGAAAATCTATATCTATACATAATTATTATAAAATAATATCTATGTATATTTTATAATATTTTATATTATATTATAAAATAATGTCTATACCGTTTGACATACCGTCGGTCTATACCGTCTAAGAAATAATGTTTATACCGTCTTTAATGAAAAGAGCGCTAAACGAGGAAGTTGTAGGCATACCTAAACCTGCCAATTATATTATATCACTATACTCCGGCCATTATAAGAGTGCTGTTCTGACAGGTGTCAATTCCATTCATTTTCTGTATCGTTTATTCGGAAATGAACTTTATGCAATGGACATAAAGAAATGTCAAAAACGCATTCATAGAATGACCGTACTATAGCTATGCTCGCGACTTCGTACGCGTGGTATTCGGAATAGTGCGTAACTTTTTTGTTTATAAACCGATTGGAATGAAACAAACACTAAATGTTACGGGAATCTTGCTACAATACATCAGTGAAAGTCGCATTCAAATGGATTAGGCCGTTTCTGGGATTAGCGTGCACAAACGCACAGACAAACAGACAAAAATTCTTAAAACTATTTTTTGTCCTCGGTAACATGAGTTACAAAGTGCACAATTTTTTTTTTAAATTAATGTACAGACACGGCTCGTTTACGATTCTATTATATGTATAGATTTTATTATATGTAAGATTAGGCACGGCGTCCATACGAAGCCGGGGACGGGTCGATAGTACAAATTAAAAGTGTTTTTTCTTTAGCTTGATACAATTTTTTTGTAATTTCTAAATGAAAACATACTTTTATTAGAATGAAATATAATTACACAATTTACTTAGGTATAGTATATCTATAAATACGTTAGTAACACAGTTTTAAAAATTCGCACAGTGACTGATTACATGAAAATAAACTTTATTCCATAATCAAATTTGTAAATGTACCGACTTTGTTATGTATTCACTGCTGAACTACTGAACAGCTTTTGATGAAATTTCGGATAGAGATAGCTTGAATCAACCCAGAAAAAAGGTGAATGATAGGTACATTTGAAGCCGTAAGCAAAAGCTAGTGAATTTTAATTGTAATTGTCACTGTTTTGTCTCTAACTAAATGTTAAGCCTGTGGTTAAGCTCCCAGACAGAAATCAGTACGCTGCTTTGAAAAAAAATAAGTCGAGACGTCTTTAAAATGAAGAGTTGCCTTCGGCCATTGACCTGACAGTCTCCTCTTCTTGAAAGCATCAGACAAAATGACACGTACAGATTAAAAACGTCTTGAGTTCAAAATGTATTTACTGTTATGAAGTACATCTCTTTTTGGTCGGGTATTCGGTTACGATGTTCATGTCTGTTAAGCCAATCTAATACTAGTTGAGCCAATTTGAGTCTTCAGGCGAAGGATTAAAGTATTAGAATCGTTTTAGTTGGCATTGTTAGAGGAATTCTTCTTATGATTGGGCAACATTTGAACAATGAAGTTTTAGTCGCAAATTCGTTTGTTTTATTATTAGTGTCGCGACAGAAGAGTTCTATTTGTTCACTTTCTTGCAGTTTCTAGACGTAGTTATATAGATACAGCGTAAGGTAAGAGACTTTATAGAGAGCATTTACTACTATTCTGACAAAGTTCGGAGTTAGGGTTAATATCACAAGTAATTTTTTTGTGTATTTTTTTTACTAGTTGAGATGCATTATGGTTGTATTGCAAATACTTTTAACCCGCGTAATCGCGTATTTGAATTGTCTCAAATGTCTGACATGAATTATGAAACTTTCGATAACTTTGATTGATATGGATTATATTATTCTATATTCAGTTCATATATGAATTGAATTGTACTTGAATTGAAAAGTTAAGTCAAAAGCCCCCCCTGTATCCGCCAATGCTATTCAGACTAACCAAATATATATACTTTCTTAGTAGGGTTTCTAACGATCTAGATCTATGGTTTTCTATATAATGAACTATTAATTCCAACAAAGTATTAACGACAGTCTTTGGCAGTTTTTGGACTGCT
This sequence comes from Bembecia ichneumoniformis, assembly GCA_910589475.2. NCBI lineage: Eukaryota > Metazoa > Arthropoda > Insecta > Lepidoptera > Sesiidae > Bembecia > Bembecia ichneumoniformis. The sequence continues at coordinate 5,940,903 of OU342523.1, forward strand.
GAAACTGCTAGATGCAGCCTGAATTCACTATTTCTTTAACTTTGTAGTCGGACCTCCTAGTTGCAGTATAGTAGACCAATGTAGGGCTGGGCACCTTGCCATGTCAGTCTATATAGGCAGAATATAGCCAACTGACGGCCGCATTCATTTCTGGGCGAGTTTTGTCTAATAGAAAAATTAATTATGATTACCTACAATTAATTTGTAGTGTAGCGAAGTCACACAACTTCCTATAACAGAAAATATTTTTGCCAGAGCCCACTTCACCACTTTTTAGGGTTCCGTACGTCCGAATAAAAAAACGGAACCCTTATAGGATCACTCGTGTGTCCGTCTGTCCCACCATCCCCTCCCCCCCTTTATCTCCGAAATCAACTGAACCTAAAATTTTGAAAAAATACAGAAATTAGTTTTTTACTTATAGATTATAGGAAAACCTATAAGAAGTGTATGATATTAAAATAACATGGTAAATCACTCAATATCGTACGGAACCCTCTTCACGCGAGTTCAACTCGCACTTGTCCCGTTTTTTTTCTTATTCTATGTATAAGTGATATAAGTATATAACTAACTATGTATAAGTGTATAATGGAAGAAGATACGTAGCGGAAAAGATACAGGTACTAAAAGGAGCCTCAAGTGCACAACATCCAAATAACAAGAAAAATAGAGACTCAGGAAGAAAACCAGGCCATGATGTAAAACCGCATATTGAAAATGAGCAAAAAGCGACCGTTCAGTATCCGTGGTCAGATCGGTTCGACGCACATTTCTTGTAATTTAAGCTAAGGTATTTTTTATATCTGCATAGCTAATATATCCACTTGTCTCGGCTGAAATGGAAATGGGATTGCAAAAAATTGCAATAATTACATAAATATTATGTTAACATTTGAAGCTTCTTATTTGATTTAGACAATTTGCATGCCCCCATTGGAGAAGACACTGTCTAAACGTATGTAGGTATGTATATCTACGTAATAGAAAGTGTGAGTTTGCTTGTATTACATCATTAGAGAGGACGCGACAAACAAGATGAACATTATACAATCAATTTGTTTGATTGATTAATGCCTATGCACTTTTTTAAAATACTAAATCGATTATGATTATGTCCCAATTGAAATTCGTTTTGATTGGATTGACAGGTGACAGTTGAAAAAACAAAATGGATACCAAGCCATTCACTTGTGGAATTTTTATTCATAACTGTCTGTGTTGCTCAGCTGTTTTCATGATAAAAATAAAAGTTCTAAAGTGATTTAAAATCTACAGATTACGTCAAACTCAAACGAAGTTCAGCATTAGTCTATGTTATACCTAAAAATTTCAAAATGTTTTCATATTCTCGTAATAACTGTTCTGTGGTTTAGTCGCGAAAACATAATAGACAAAGTTACTTTCGCTTTTAAATTTTATATACGTCTAGCGACCCGGCTTCGGCCTTAGTCGAAATTTTTCAAATTCCTTTCATAGCGGATGCTTACGTTATAAAATAAACATATGTTCCTAATATAGTCAAACGCTTATAGTCATTTAAACCAAGATTTGGTGAAAACCGAAGAATTCGGCAATTATTACAATAACAAATCACGCAATATCTTTATTGTCCATTTCTTCATCTTAAAGTTTATAACAATACCTGTACTGGTACCGCATAAATACATTTCTTTGTTATATTCATATCGATTTTAAATTTAATAGAAAACTGTACCTGTAACCAACCAAAGATTTAAATCGAGAGATACGACCAAATCTTCGTCTATCTTTTTTACTTGGACACAAAGATTTTCAATTGTATAGATCGGGCAAGACGAAAGAATTTGTAATATGACATTTAGAATCACGTGGTACAAAATCGCTCAGTCAATCCAAATTTACAAGGCTATTTAGCTATGCCATGGCCATCCTGATTACGGCGATCAGGATAAATATTTTTGTAGTAAATCTAATCTTTTTGCTTGGACATATGTAAATAACAATTAGGCTAATATGAATAATATTTAGGCCAATATTATTTAGTAGATACAGCACCTTGCTTGTGGCTTGAGTTAGTAGGCGACGGTAGCCATCACTCACCACCATCAAGTAGACAACCTGCCTGACGTTTTGTACATAAAAAGTCACTACATTTGACCAGTTCTAAGTTACTTTACTTTATATTTTCTTTCATTCAATTGGCAGTTTATTTAAGAAAGAGACCCCTTTTTTTTTTTTTTTTTTTATGTTAAGGTCGACAGACAGGCTGACTGTCCACTTGATGGTAGGTGGCTACCGTCGCCTATAACACAAGCAACGCCAAAGCTGCTGCAAGTGCGCTGCCGACTACAGTAGGATTGGTAAGGGAATTAGGAGGGGATAAGGAAATGGGCTCTGGCATCCCTTACTCACTCACCGAAACACAACAGCACGTATATGCTATTATTTCACGGTGGTATTCTGTAAGGTGGTGGTTACTGCCGCCAGGCGGGCTGCCCAATGACTGCGAAACGCAGTGTGCCCTACCACTACTTTTCAAATCCAGACCAGAATCAATTTTGAAAATTACATTAAAATTTCCAAACTTGACCCCGCCGGGAATCGAACCCGGGGCCCCTGAAACGTTAGGCAAGCACCCTTGCCACTCATCCAACGGGCCTGCATGACACGGGTGCATTTTACTAAAAACAATTGAATTTAAAAACCTCAAATGACTCAGTCAAGATTTAGCCACAGTTTAAAGCAAGTTAAAAGCATTTTAACTTTGTGAATGCAATGTTTCTACTATTTATAAATTTATCATAAGAACATAAACCTTCCTATAAATAATAGTAAAAACCGCATCAAAATAGATTACATAGTTCAGAAGAATTAAGTGGATGTACAGGTATTTATAAGCATTTTATCATTTGAGCATAAGAGCATTAGAAATATCTTACTTAGTATCTTACTCAGAAATCAATTTTAACAGTCTGCTAGGATTCAAAAATCTATAGATTGCTTATATTGGTTAACTTATAACTTGCATAGAAAACGCAGCTTCTATTAATTTTTTAAAAATTAACCGACATTGTTGTGTATGCAAGTACAACAAAATAACTTGATGAGTTGTCGAACGAAAGTAAAAATTTTCACATTTCAGTTCAAGTAAAAGTGAGGCTCTAAGCGCTAATGGGATATGTAGGTATGTTCACTTTCGCTTAAGCACGTGTCAACAAGAGCGACTTATCAATTACTAAACTCTTTCCAATAGTATTGGTTGCTTCTCTAATTTAGAGTAAATCGGACAATTTATTTTTATTCTAGCGATCCGATTCGACTTGCAATTATATACGTATTCTTCTTCGTTAATCCCTCTTTCCATTCGTGAAAATCGTATCAAAATCCGTTTGGTGGTTTAGAAGAACAGAAACAGACTTTTGTACGCGTGGTATTCGGTATAGCGAGTAACTTTTTTTTTGTAAACCAATTGGAATAAAACAAACACTAAATGTTACGGGAATGGATAGGACAATGGTCTCGAGCATTCTTTACTCTCTCACCAAGACACAACAGCACACATGCTATTATTTCACGGTGATCTTCTGTAAGGGGGTGGTTAATGTAAGGACACAGGCCCAAATGACTGCTTAGCGCAGTGTGCCCTGCCACTACTTTCAAGATTCAATGTTAATATAGCTAATTCAACTAACTAACCAACAAGTAGACCGTCAATATGCCTGCCAACCTTCACATATAAAAAATCATACATACGTCACACGTCACGAGAAAATGACATTCGTGTTGACTTCATTAGCGAGTTTCACTAACAAATATCGGTGTTTTGTTGCGAGACGGGTTGTAGTGAAATCGCAAACAGTGCATCTAGGCGCGTCTGTCAGTCGTGCTGATAGCTCGTGATCAGATTGATGTCGAAATCATGCCTCAGCCTATGTAATACTTACATGTACATTAGATAATGTAAACAATCTCTTATGTGTGTTTAAAATCAAAGCAATTTCTTTTGACATAAATACTTATGTCAGATCAATTATTTTTATCTGTATATCGCTGTTGTAGCTTGAAAGATTCCTAGCACTATCCTATCAGCAAATTTCACGACGAAATGCTTGTAGATAGTAATCTTCAAGGGCTACCTTTAGCGCTAAACAATTAATACGGCTGTGATTGCATACGAAAACGAGAGCGCGCTTGCTTATGTCGTAAGGTCGTATACGACAAAACGATTTTTATTAAAAAACTATAATTAATTTTAAGAAATCCAACTGTAAAATTAAAGTGTATGTTTATTCTAATGTACATAGAAAATTTGGAGGTATAAATTGGCCCCATTAAGCCTATAATATAGCCTCCTAAATAATATAGCTCACTGCCATTAAGCCCCCTCCCACGAAGCTCCAAACGCGCTGTATCTGCTGTAAGTTGCTGAGTCGCCGGCTGTCCCGCAGACTACTTGATGCTGCAGCAAGATCAGGGTTACAATGTCATAGAAATACCACCGAAGTAACAGTATACCAAATTTCACATGAATCGCATTGGTGAAGTTAGTTAAATCCCTGCGTCAACTAGGAAATGGCTTATAATATTTAAAGGCCTGAATAGATCTTCATAAACTATAGCTAAGAATCATCTCTTTTACGTTAGCTTGCAAACAAAAAAAAAGAGATCCAAATCGAGGTCCATCCGTTTGTTTTTGTGTCGGGCACTTATAAAAAAATGGGAATAAAGGTTCTCCAATGACAACCACATGCCATAAAACGTTACTCTTAAAGTTATCAAAGTACAATTTACCACTATTTTGCAAATGAAGGTCAATTCTACCTTGAAAATTGTACTTTGATGGTCTATGGCAGGGGTCGTCAAATGGTGGACCGTGGTAATTTAATAAACGTAATTAATAACGTACGTAATTTAATAAAAAATGTATCCCCCGCATTATCTTTGTTGACGTCAATTCAAAAACGGCCGGCCGAAGTAACGAGCAACAAGCGAGAAAGAGTTCGCGGATTGCGAAAGCGTTGATCATCGCGGTGGGAAGCCTTTGTTATTTCCTTAAATACCATTTGTTTAGTAAATATTTTTTTCTATAAAATGTGCGGACCGCGATGGTCATTACATTTCTTAAAATGGACCCCGAGCGAAACTAATTTGTGACCCCTGGTCTATGGGGAAAGCTTATTAGCGTCTGTCTGCTGTTTAATGATAAAAAAATCAGTTGAAAAATCTCTTTTATTAAATTCAAACAATTTACCCACTAACAGGCTTTTATGTTTTAATCATTATCTTAATATTTTAAATGAGCTTATGCTAATAATTTTGTAATAATATTTAATGCCGTTGGCCGTATCCCGTTGAGTGAAGTGACGGCTTGTAGCCAGTTATCGCGAAAGCAGTACTTGCCATTTACGGGAAGCAAGAACAGCTCGCTTCGACTTTCTGATGTCCTGGTATCTGAGCCTGTTTAAGGGTGTGGCTGCTAGATTTTTTTTTTATAATATTTGGTGCGAACTGGCTTCCCGAGTTATTTTTTCATTTTTTTAATTGTAATTTCTATTAGCCAAACGCTAAATACAAATTACAAAGTTTTAAATTGAAAAATTTACTGACAAATAGGACTTACTCTCAAGTATGTTGTATATACTTTTCATTGACGTGTATATTTCATATATATTTACAACCTTGACCAATAAATAAAAAAGTTATGTATTTTGATAAATGCAGGAGTATCCGATGCTGTCAAAATAAATCCATAACCCGAATGGCGAAAAACCTTATATGTACAAGAGACTGATATGTTTCTGTGTAAAACACTCTCTCCTCTCCCCTTAACCGATATACTATTAGGGTTGTTAGAACTTGCATCCCAATTCCCATCTGGTATTGTTTTTCTAAGTGACGGTCTGTCGTTTTTTAATATATGTGTAAACCCATCGATGTGTAAACCACAGAACAAAGAATCGCCGCGCCGTTCCCTACCAGAGAGGGTAGTGGGCAATAATATTCGAACCGCGCAAATTGTGCTAAGCGCATTTGAAGTAGATTTGAAGGCGTATTTGGTCGCTAGTTCTTATTTGCACATTGTGGAGTAAACATTATCCAAAAAAGCGATAGAAATGCAAAAAAAATGTAGTGTATTACACTAGAATAGGGGATCGGACAAATTTTCAGAAAGTGTTTTAAATTAATCTTCATGGATATTTATTCCCATAAAAAATACTATTTTATTTATTTATAGCCTTTTAGGTACTCAAAATCATGTTTTAATATTGTTTGTTTGAAAATGCCACCGTCATTTGTGGTCATATCATAACAAAACAGCTGCATTGGCATAAGACAATGATTGCCCACAAATGACGTCACGCACTGTGATTGGTGTTTCTGTATAGATTAAAAATATTGTAAATAATAAAATTTTATTTCTTAATTTAAAAATATTTAAATGAATTATATTAAATTATTATTCGATAAATAATCGTAAAAATTATATATTTTCTTTCTAAGTACATTTTAGATTTTAATCTGATTACTGTCCGATCCCCTATTGTGTGTGTGTGTGTGTGTGTGTGTGTGTCCGTCCGTCCAAGCCGTGCATGGACTAGTATTGAATAAAGGGTAAGGTAACACACGCTGGATTTGTATGTGGAAAGCGTTGACCATGCTGTTTTTGGTAGTAGGCGGCGCGACGATTAATTGCTCTGTGGTTTACACATATTTTAAAAAGCGACAGACTGTCACTTAAAAGCTCAAAAAATACCAGATGGGAATTGGGATGCAAGTTCTAACAACCCTAATAGTAAATATATATTTTATGTTATATCTTTGATGAACAAATATCCTTCCACAAAGTGTTACACATATCTTCTTTAATATAAAAATCAGTGTGTATATTCTCTATGAACTCCAAAACAATCTTCAGATTAACCCAGAGCGGGTGATCATGTGAAGTTTAGTAACGATCGGATAAGAAAAAGAAGCGCGGACGAAGTCGCGGACAAAAGTTAGTTAACTATAAAACGTATAAGGAATTCGACCAATTACTTAAGTAATTTAGGATGTTAGGTTTAAGCCTCAATAGTTAAGATTCTAGTGTTAATTCTCGATGCATAAGCGAGAGTATAGGGATTATGTAAAGCGCTGGAACAGGTTCCGATGGGAATGGAAGTGGGTCGCTACGAACGGTGAGCTTTCCAACTCAGGTCCATGCCCCCAGCCGTGTGTGCGGTATACGAAAACTTATTTATTCGCGTTTTTATTATATCCCAACATCGCTTCAGGTTTCATATCTTTTTTATCGACATAATAATGTACAATTTAAAATCCTTATTTAAAACACGGGTTACTAAAACGAAGGGTGGCACTGATGACCAATTGTCATGATCTATTGTCGCTAAAAAGAACGGGAATTCAAGTGATCTGATTTAATGTTTAATCCTGCTCTGATTCTTTCTGACTCTATTTCAACTGTTATCCTAAATGGACTTAATATTATAAATGTGAAACTCTGTCTGTCTGTCTGTTACCTTTTCACGCCTAAACTGCTGAACCAATCATCACGAAATTTTAAATACACGTTGTCAGGGATGCAGGAAAGGACATAGGGTACCTTTCAGCCAGAAAAAAAGTAGTGTCCCCGAGGGATCATCTAACTCCTGGCAAAGCTATAACTGCAATAAAGATGTTACTTTTTCAAGTTATTTTGTTTGTTAAGCTTTCACGCCTTAACTGCTCAACCAATCATTATGAAATTTGGCATACACGTTGTCAGAGATACAGAAAAGGACATAGACTACTTTAAAAAATCTTCTAAAAACAAAAATATTTTTTTTTAAACGCTTGACAAAAATAAAGATTGAATAATTGTTTTGGAGGATGGCGCTGAATTAAAAAGGTCCATAGTCAACAGTACCTGCTTTGTGCTATACCTATAGTTTTCCTTTATTTCTTACATTTTATTTAATTTCTGAATTGATTTACAAAATTATAGGCTCTTGTGAGGCACAAAACAAGTGCCTATCAACAGAACCAACAAACATGATATAATATCTTGTTAATAAATATATTATTATGTTACACTTGACTAAGTAATCAATTAGAAATCGTACAGACAAGCCTGCCTTAGTTTACTAAGGGCTTATTCCAACTCTTACATCATTAACATTGTTTTATATTGTGTGTTGATTCCTATTTTAATTAATTAATTAATTAGTTAGAAATTCGTATTAAACTGAAAAGAGAAATAAAAATCAACATTATAACTCATATTATTTCAAGCATAAGTAATTAGCAGTCGGCAGGCAACATAGCACTCAGAACTGTCAACAGAATGGGGAAGAAAGATTCTCTGGTGGCCGCTATGCTGGATCACTCAGTTTAAGTTACGGGAATACAGTAAAAATACATACGTCATATTCCTCTAAAAGGAAGAAAACAGCTTTCCTTATGCCAGTCCCCAAGGGATTTGTTCCAACTGTCTAGTCTAGAGGAACTCAACTAGCCTAGAAAACTTTGAAGGTTGTGTCATTGATGGTTCTGGAGATCCAGAACCTCAGACTGAACTTAAGGTTCATTTTAATGTAATCACAACCCACCTGGGGATTGAATACATGTTTGACTACCAGTCAAACAGTTTAAAATACATCTCAATAAAATCTCTATAAGTAGGCAATAAAATAAAAAAATTTTTTGATTGATTATATAGAATACAATAAGAAATTAGTTTGACTCACACGCCCCCGACCTTGACTATTGTATAAATTTCAAGGCCAGTCAATCACGATCCACAGCGGAAACCAGCTGCCGGAACAGCCCCATCATGGTGACATCGTTGAGAGTTGCAAATGATTGCGAACCGGCATGTCAACAGTATAGCCATAATAATGACACGATTATGATTGCTTTTTGTTAACAAAGGTATTGTAGGCAACTAATTAAGTTATAGTTTACTATTTTAATCTGTTACGGTTTTTTTAGAGTCTAGTTGGACTCCAGAAAAGCATTTTTTTTTGCAAATTATATGTAGATATACAACCTTTCTCAATGATCGCTAATCCATTAGTGAAAATTGTATTAAAATCCCTTTGCTGGTTTAGAAGAAGTTAACAGATAAACAGACAAAGGCGGACAGCGATTTCCTTACAATTGAAGTCGCTGCCCGCGTGTCTGTCTGTTTGTCTAACCCACGCGACGAATTTTGGTGCGGTTAAATTTTCACTATCAGTAAGATAATTTTTCATGGAAGGTTTATATTATATGCGTAGCCCGGGACGAACCTCTAGTACTGGGTAAATTTTATAATAGCGATTATTATAGTAACTACAACCATCTACAACAACTAGAGGTACATTACAAAAAAAAGGCATAATTACATGTGGTGGTTCATATACATACATGTATAACACTTCAATTGCATTTATTGGTATATATAATTATGTTTTATATAATTTTGTTTATATGCTTATATCTATTTTAAAGGAAAATTCCTGATATGATGGCGTAGTATATAGGCATTTGAAGAATGTTGAAGCTTTGGTTAATTTGTTCGCAATAGTTTGGAAGAGTATTTAAATAACACTGCATTCGAATGTCTAAAAAACTACATAAAATGGCCTTGTATATAATAAATAATAATTTAATAATATATGATTTAATAATTATACATGTATTAAATGATGTTGTACGTCCGAATTGGAAAAACTGTTGACAACAAAGATACATATATTTATATTTAACAATCACTGTTAACAGTTGAAAATATAAGATTATCTTATTTTATCTCATCTTAGTGACCACATTTTGTGATCCAAATATGAAGTCGAAGACCTAGAGACTCAACTACTTCCTTACTTCTTATTTTCAGTACTTAAAAGTATAATAATCTATGGCTAAATCTATACTAATGTTATAAAGAAAAAAGGATTTGTATGTATGTATTCTTGTATGTTTGCAATGAAATAAACTCAAAAACTACTGGAACGATTTTAAATATTCTTTCACCTATAGAAAGCTACATTTTTAGCGTGTAACATAGCCTACTCGCCCTGCCCCCATCTCCGCCCTCAATCCCCTCCATACGAAATTGCCGTTTTCCAAGAATTAACTCAAAAAAGTTTAAAAATGAAATGTCCACCAATGCGAAGCCGGGACGGGCCGCTATATACCTAGTTATAAAATAAAGTCGTTTACCATTTCTGTTTGTTTTGCCCATAACTATTTCTAAATAACCCAACGGATTTTGATACGGTTTTCACTAATGGAAAGAGCGATACACGACGAAGGTTTGTGTGTATAATTTGCATAAAAAATGCATCCGTGCGAAGCCGAGGGCGGGTCGCCAGCAAAAGAATAACGAAGTTTATGTAACAATAGTCTTATTAGCAGACTATTATTACCTTTGTAAAGTATTCGGTTTCTCGTTTCTAATAACCAGTTATATAAAAGAATAAATAATATTCTTTCAACTTTAGATTTGTTTCCGTTACAATATTAATGGTCAAGTTATAGGTTGTTATAAAGAAAAATATTACAAATTTAAATAAAAAATGTTATAAAGATAATAACACTTATGTGCAATTAGCATAAATTTAAATTTTACCTTTAAGGATGAAGGTTAGATACAACATACTTATATTTCCTTAATCCTTACATATAATAAAATAAAACAAAGTCCCACGCCGCTTCTGTCTATATGTATGTTAGCGATAATCTCCAAAACTACTGAACAGTTTTTCATGCGGTATTCATCTATCAACAGAGTGATAATTGAGGAATCTATATATGTATAATTCGTTAAGATTTTATTCTTAGGTTCCCGAGGGTTTGCAAATTGGAACATACTATGACCAGGTGTAGCACCAAGCAGTTCTACCCAAATCCGATAGATTTCGCCGCTTAACCTAATGCTACTGTTAGTATAATAGATGGCGTCATCAATAGTGTTATATTTTTTTATATTTCAACGCAGACGAAGTCGCGTTCACCAGCCAGTCTATACTAAAACAAAAAATATTTTCTCTTCTGTCTGTTTGTACGTTATTCTTACTATTTAACTATTATGACGAGAAACAGAGTGAGAAACGTTTACATGTTAAAAGACTGACAAAATTATCAGCAAAGTAATAAAGAACTGTTTAGAAGAGAAGTATGACAAACCCTTTCCTTAAATATAATTTTTGGCAATCAGTGCCAAGGTCCGTTGATGGGAGCAGTTATTATTCGATTTGATAGCAATTATTTTTAATAATTTAGTATTTGTGAAAAAAAAAAAAACATCCTCTTTGAACACAATAATTATGGTCCACATAACTACCTAATGACTAAACTTTTTACGATTCTGACTGTTAAGCAGGCATCGTAATAATTAGGTAACTGTACATCGCTTATACATATATCCTGAGTTTAGGAATGATATATTTGTATATTTCGTTTGCATATTAATTGTATTAAGATTTTTTTTTATGTTAAGGTCGGCAGACAGGCTGACGGTCCACTTGATGGTAGGTGGCTACCGTCGCCTATAACACAAGCAACCCCTAAGCTGCTGCAAGTGCGCTGTCGACTGCACTAGGATTAAGGATAAGGGATTAGGAGTGGATAGGGAAATGGGCTCTGGCATTTCTCACTTCTTACTCACTCACCGAAACACAACAGCACACGTGCTATTATTTCACGGTGGTCTTCTGTAAGGGGGTGGTTACTGCCGCCAGACGGGCTGCCCAAATGATTGCGAAACGCAGTGTGCCCTGCCACTACTTTCCAAATCCAGACCAGAGCCAAATTTGAAAAGTTGATTTTTCAAAGTTGACCCTGCCGGGAATCGAACCCGGGAACCCTAGAACAGAGCGTTAAGGCAAGCACCCTAAACCACTCATCCAACGGGGTCGTCAAATATACATGTAGGATTATATTTTATACATGTCATTCGAAGAAATTCACCATTCTTAACAGTATATGAATTCATCATACGAATTTTGATTTGACATAACATTTAATTAAATACCTACCTTAAAGTTCAGTTAGCAGAAACAATTTAATATCGGAATATTTTTTGAAGGTTTGGTATCAAAATATTAGCTTTATTTACTATCGACCCGCCCCCTGTTTAAAAAACAATGCCTCGTTATTCAAGAGCACAGGTAGCAAGGCAAGTATTGCTTTAGCATTAGATGAAGACGTAGAAACTTATGTGAGAAAAAAGCTGTAAGCATAAAAATGCATAAAAATGTGTGTGTCAGCTCCGACGCACGACTGAAGTTTATTCAACGTATAAAATTAAATTTATAAAATGTGATGTGTTCTAACAAAAGTTGTGTTAGTTATGTTCGGTGTACACAAATGTCACTACGTTTTATAAGTTCAAATAGTTATTTATTCAACCACAGATATCGCTGCGATATGTTATAACTCGCTATCGTTTCGTTCCTCAATGCGGACTATACTTTTCATACAAGATTTCGACGTTCGCTTTTATAAGCCGAGAGAATAAAATTAGGAAACATAAATACATGCGTCAGCTGTCGCACAAATGTCAAAGTGACAGATATCGCAACTCTTTTTAGTTAACGCTTGTATTAATTTTACTCCTCTGATCATAAGATTCCGGGGCCTTATATGAAAATCGATTGTTAAGGAGTAAACTCCAATAACTCCAAAAAGAAGGAGAGATCGCCATTTTGTATAAATAAACATCTGATAGAAAATTAATCAAAATTTTTCGAGTATTTTATATTGACAAAACATTGTTTTGACATACTTTTATTTAAACTAACTGTAATAATAGTATCTATACTTTCTATGCGAAAGATCATAGACTGGAGAAAGTAAGCGAATCAATTCTATTAACCTTTGGTCGTCCATCTTGGAATACTGCGACATTGTCTGGAAAAACATAAAACCTAACCAGCACGTGAGAGGTAGTATTGCGATGTGTGAGTAGCCGTGTCCACACCAGCCGCATGGGCTCATGAGGCAGCTTCAGGTAAATGCTAATACCCAGAGGAGGCCAGGCTGAGCCAGAAACTCTCGAACATTCAAAAATACGTTTTCCGTAATTTCCGTATACGTAAATAATACGTTAACTTGAATTGTCTCGCGAGATAAAACGCAGCGTGCATTCCGCACACCGAGCTACCTTTGAGCACGGTCAATTTACCGACAACGTATGGCTCGGGCATTAGGCACGCTCGGCCGAGCCAATGTGCGCCCGAGGCACCCCGTTGCATGTCCACGCCAACCGAGTATTTGGTGCGTTCCACTGTCCTTATCTTGAATAAGGATCCTATAGCCCATTTCACCCCCCTTAGTGTTGCTTATCTTTATCTGGGACGGTAGTAGCCTGCTATCAAGTGAGTCGTCAACCTACCTCTTTAGTTAGAAAACAATATTCTCAAAGAAAAAGTGTTAACCTCGATATTGATTTGAAATTATTAAATTAGAGATAATTGTAAAATATTTCCACATAAGCTAAGGCACGGGAACATAATAGTTTATAAAACAATTAGACAACGCGGAACAACCTCGTAGTTAAACTTTAAGTAATAAAATATGTTTTTACCAAAGGAAGTAGGTATATACTCGTATGAAACGATTTAATGGATGCTAACATTAAAGTGTTGTTTAGACAATCAATTCAGATTTGAACTATGTACGCTAGGCTTGTGAAAATGTAATCTAAGAACACATGACATAAAAAATTCCGCATAATAGCGCGGAGTTTTTTATATTTTTAGATGATCCATCCGAAACCTAACATTTTTCCAGGATAAAATATGTTAAACCAGGTAATAAACTATCTGTGTGCCAAATTTAATCCAAATCTCTTAAGCGGTTTTTGCGTTATTGAGGAACAAACATACATTGATAGTAGGTGACTCACATCGCCAATAACACAAGCAATGCCACAGCTGCTGCAAGTGCGAGGCCGTGTGGGGTTTGGCATCCCTTACTCACTCACTTAAACACAACAGCACATGTGCTGTTATGTCACGGGGGTCTTCTTAAGGTGCTGGTTACTGCCGCCAGACCGGCTGCCCAAGTGACCGCGAAACGCGATGTGCCCTGCCACTACTTTTTAGATCCAGTCCAGAGCCATAAAGGGAATCGAACCCTAGAACAGAGCGTTAAGGCAGTTAAGGCGTTAAGGCGTGAGTGGCATCCTTACCACTCATCCAAGGGGCACGTCAAATTTGCATTTATAATATTATTATATTAGGACGTGCATGTATGCTCGTACTGACTTGCTTTTTTCGTACTGAGTAACGATTCTATGTTTCCCTTTTTATACGAACTATATTATTCGCGAAATTCAAGTAGAAAAATTAATCAGTTATAATTTCCGCAAATAGCTATTGCAGGAATCACATTAGCGTGACGTCATCCACAATTAAAAAATATAGTTAACAAAAAGTCACAAGTGAGGGTGTCACGAGATTACGTCACCAAAATGGCAGCCAGGTGCATTAGCAATTTGCGTGACTTTTATAGTATTCAAAACTCAACAAATTTCGGTTATTAAAGATGACTTTTGTATAATAAATATTGGTAGTATCTAACTATAGTCAAATAGATCGTCCAAATGAAAAAAATAAAAGAAATCAACTCACCAAGGCTTCACGGCGAAATAAGTGAGCGTGGCCCAATATGCGATTCCGGTGCACAAAAACTTAACACTTCACAGTTAATTCTTGTAATTTTTGAACAATTAATAATAGTATTAAGGAACAAAAATACGGTTTCACTGATTTCCAAACAATTAGATCATTACTGAATGTCCGTTTGCAATTAATTCGATCGATTTTGTTTGCAATTATTGAACATTTTATTATTCAGTCCTCGGAAGAATTTCAAGTTCCTGAAACAAGAACACAATTCATATTAATAATTGAAGTAAGATATCTCTGGAAATATAATACAAACTGGAAGCAATTTTCTATATTAAGTGTCGACACACACGGTCAGTTACACTATCAGTTGAACTGACGTATATCCAAAAACTGACCGTGAGTGTGAAATCTTGACATTTTTAACTGAAGGCAAATGCCTTCAGTTAAATTTCAAAAATTCGGGAAAGCAAAAATTTCGGGCCCAGTTGAACTGATGTGCATCCAAAAACTGACCGTGAGTGTGAAATATTAAATTGACATTTTTTTTTAACTGATGACATTTTTAGGAAGCACCGTAAACCCGTTTTAACTGATCAATTTAACTGATCGTCAGTGTCCAGCTTATAAAGAGGTTATAACGACGAACATGTTCGAAATGTCAGCGAAAAAATTATATCGGCTTTAATTTCGAATTAGGAATAATATTATCAAATTCGAATTCTATTCCCAGCCAGTACCTATCAATGCCAAACGAAATGTCGAATGTATAAAAAATCTATACATATAATAAAATCGTAAACGAGCCGGGTCTGTGCATTAAAGATTTTTTTCAAAAAAACTATTTGTACTCGCTGTAGGTACTTATGGTACCGAGGTAAAAAAATCGTTTTTAATATTTTTGTTTGTTTGTGCACGCTATTCTCAGAAACGGCTTAACCGATTTGAATGCGATTTCACTTATGTATTGTAGCAAGCTTCCCGTAACATTTAGTGTTTGTTTCATTTCAATCGGTTTAAAAAAGTTAAGCGCCAAGTATATCGAATACCACGCGTACGAAGTTGTGAGCTCAGCTAGTTTTAGAATTAAAATATTGATTGCATTATGTGTAGGATTAAAATGTCACACATTATAATAAACATCACACATTTTTGTTATAAGCTTGTATGAACATTATTTTGTCGTATTTAATAAATCAAGGCCAAGTTTCAAAACTACCCACATAACAATTCTTTGAACTCGTGTTATAATGTTTAACTAACCTTTATAGAATTAAGGAATGTTTCATTTTTCTCCTAGCGACCACTCGGCTATACTTAAACCTAAAGTTGAAAACGATGCAAGCAAACATTGACTTTAATCGTGATTACCGGTTTATCGTTTTATTACAAAGTGATTGCTAATATCGCCTTCGGGTTTTACCACTTTAACACTCACTCATAACAGAACAAATAATCACTTTACTCAGTCAAGTATTGTACAATATTTATGATTTTATGAAAGACAAAAATCCTTCTACTTACTCCCGAAATTGAACCGGCCACAATTTAATTCCGAAATCACTACACTGCTTACTCACCACTTAAACTTTGGGAAGAACTCAATCGCTCACTTGCTACGCAACATGGATGACGTTTAAATGACAGTTACAGTTGAAACATTTTCTACTTTTACCTACATGATTCAACTATGTGCATACACATGTGCCGCGCGGGCGCACCAACCTGCTCGGCATAGCACCTGACGAGCATCGACTTGTTTTCGTGTTCTCTGAATGACTTCACAAAGCCAGCATTATTTATAATATGTTATAATTGAAATAAATAACGTAATTTGTATAAGTAGTTACACTATTATCTTTAGGCTTAGTCCTGTAAAAATAGTTGTAAGCGTGGAAATAAAAAAATAAAAAAATATAACACAAAAAAATAAAAAGGTGTCAGAGAAATAAAATTCTGTTACACATAATTATCTTATATGTATAAAAATGAATCCCTATTTCCCTTGGTCACGGCATCACGCGTGAACGGATAGACCGATTTTAATTCGGTTTTCACTAATGGAAAGAGGGATAAACGTGGAATATTCATATATATAAAAATAGCACGCCGGGGGCGGGTCGCTAGTTTATTATAATTTTGACATTTTAATCCTAACAAGATGATTAGCTAAACTAATTCTCTGAGGGAGAAAGCCTAGGTACTCTCGAATTAATCTATATTTTAATTTACTAGAGATACAGTATTGTATAGTACTATAGTAAAATATATAGTTAACTTTTCGCATGTTGAGGTTTCACTGTTAAGGTAACGCTTACTTGGTTTCATAATTATAGTAGTGTCTATGCTTACGATATTGCGACATAAAAACCAAAGTGTTAGTTCAAGCATGGTTCAAGCATATTGGTGAGGTTTATATGAAAGTGATTCGAAATTCGAACTCGGTGAAATCTATAAATACCTACGTGTCACTTACACCGTGACAAAATATTACATACAATCGAAAATTACGTAAAACTTGTTCTTTTCTGTAATATAATCAAACAGTGAACAGTGGGTCAATAATTTGTAACGAGGACGTCCACTCGATTCGCCACTCGATTCCAAATTTCAATAAGTCTCGTCAAGAATGTTAAACTTTATGTACAACGGCCTCGTCTCGAAGGCAGATCACTTTTATTGTGTTATCTGTGTTTTAACATAAATACCTAATAGGAATCGTTACTTAGTTACTTAGTCTTTGGCTTATATTAAAAAAAAGATGTTATTGTTGAAGAGCAATAAACAGTGGACTGTGTGAATATTCAATTTGTTCAAAAATAGACTTGTTCATTGAACAATTTTGAACAATTTATTATTAGCTATCTTTAAGAAAAAAAAATAAGTACATGTAGTTTTTATTACTTTTTATCTCAAAAAATTATTACTACTGACACATTTTTTAACCACACAAGATAAATTCCTTAAAAAATAAAATTTAAATATATATATAGGAGTTACAAAGTGCAAAAAAAATGTGGAAACTTCAAAATACTTGAAACGGTCAGTTCGAATGTGACGTCAGTCTATGAAATGTCAACAAACGTGTAGATGTTTGTGATTTTTAACATTTCATTGTTATTATAAGTTTTGCAAGTTTTGGCAATCTCCTCTTTTATAGTAGGTAGATTCGAGAAATGATGAACTTCAGGGTTGGTTATAAAGAAGAAATAATCAGCCATCAGTCCCAAGCAGCTCAATACGAGTAAAAGCCTTTTGTGCATAATTTCTGTTTAAATATTATTTAAAGTTTATAATGGTAGGATTTGTACTGACAAACAAATGCGTGTTGTCTGATTTCCATATTTTTTTGTCATTTAATACAATGTGTCCATATAAATTGTCGACTAATGAATTTGCTTATATTTGAGGATTGCTAGACGTGAATTATTTTGCTAAACATAACAAAAACCTAGTAACCTAAAATCCTAATTCGAACAAAAACCGATGAGCACGTTTGATGAGTGGTTAAAGTGAGCCTTAGCGCATTGACTTGCGGTTCGATTTTCGCTAGGGCCAACTTTGGAAATTTTTAAAGTTTTAAAGTTGATTCTGGTCTGGTTGTGCAGGGTTTCGCCTCCTTTCCTTTTAATTGTTATCCTATAACACAAGATTTGGTGGCTATACAATAGGTGTATTTGGAGTTGGTTTTATTTTTCGATTTTATTTTTATAAAAGCGAATAAAATGAATCTGAAGTGTCCTGTGAGCACTATTTTTAATTTACAACATTACAGAGAATTAAAGTTTGCATATTTGCATGCAGGATGTAATCTCTGGAACTTGTTATCAGATATCAGATCAAATATTGAGAATGTACTTTCAAGGTTAATATAGGTATTATTTTTATCTGAAATCGACTCAAAAATTTAAAACTTAGTTTTTTAAAGAATTTACCAACCCCCTTATAGAAGACTACCGTGAAATAACAGCACGTATGCTGTTGTGTTTCGGTGAGAACACAACAGAAACCGAAACACAACAGCACAGGACGTGAAGTAAGGGATGCCAGAGCCCATTTCCCTATCCATTCCCAATCCCTTATCTTTAATCCTATTGTAGTCGGCAGCGCACTTGCAGCAGCTATGGCGTTGCTTATGTTTAGGCGACGGTAGCCACCTACCATCAAATGGACAGTCAGCCTGTCTGCCGATCTTAACATTAAAAAATAAATAATTTCTTTTAATTTATTATTATTATTTAACTGTTACAATCCATTAGTTTAATAACAGTAGGTAAATGTTTAAACTTATTAAACTTCTTAATGAATATAATTCTTTAACATTTAATAACTTTTGATTTCATATGTTCTCATTAAAAATTAGTAGGTAATTTAAATGTAATAATGTTTAAGTTAAAATAATTATGCTGAAACAAACTTTAATTATAATACATTACAATTAAGGTCGCAAGCGGATGTAAGCAATAAATGCTATTTATTGCAATAACTACATCATCGCACAGTTTGGAAGGCAATAGACATTCATAATATTACTAACTGGGTATGTTATTTATTCCATAGAAATAATATATGAAAGTTATCGCGCATTATACACTATAAGCGCAATTTTAATTGAAATTTTATTTTAATAATATTTTAATAAGTTTTTTTTAATAATGATTAAATTGTTGAAGAATTTTATTAAAATGATTGGAGGTGTTAATAACGTTTGCAATGTTATTACGCGTTATAGAAAGCGGTAAACTATAGAACTAAAAGTGAAATTTTGATTTCATTGCTTATGTTTTCTAAATTGTTTCAAAATATAAAAAACTTTTATAAAAAATATGTAGATAAGTAGTATACATATAAAAATCTGCTAAATTAACTGAAACAAAACATAACGTTGTAAGCATGTATTAGAAACCCCATTCATGATTGATCTTAAATAACCAGTCTACAGGAATTTTTCAGTGTATTATTTAGAATCATTAGTTTTGGCAAGGAGCGAGTCACACAACAGTAAAAGGAAAAAATCCGAAGTCATTTATTTGTAGTTAAATCACGTATGAAATATTGCATTTATATCTTTGAATTTGGAAAATCGAGCTCGCTGAAATTATTAACTTAAGTTAAAAACTGGAAAAAAGTTATTAACAGTTAAGTTATTATTACATAAAGTAGATAAATAATTAAGTTAGTTCTGGTGGAACCCTCATGTTGTGAGTCCATTTGTTAAGTTATTTTCAAAATAATGTTCAGAAAAAAGAAATAGTCATGCCACTGCACATGCACACCGTATTTCGCAGTCATTTGGACAGCGCAGCGTCTCTGGATGAATCTCCTTACAGAAGACCATCGTGAAATAACATAATGTTTTCGTTGAGCGAGTAAGGGATGCTAAATCCCTTCCCTTCCGAATTTCTTATCTTTAAACTTACTAAGGTCCTCAGCACACTTGCAGCACATGTGGCGTTACATTGCGATCGTTATTAAAAATATATATATATAAATTTCGGATTTAAAAAAATAGGAATTTATGAATTAAGAAATTATAGAAGTATTTCATTTATAAAATTAATGAAATGCAGGTACAATAATATTAATAAATTTACTTCGTAAGTTCTCCGAACTTGTTTCTTCATATTGCTCTGATAATAATAATATTGTATGAAGAATTAAATTATTTATTAAAATAGGTAATAAATTACGTAAAATAAAATGTGGTAAGCAATGTAAATTTCTTCAATTAATTGTTGTTTTAATATTATTTGGTAACATTAATCACGAATGTCCCACAAAAGCGGTTGTATTAGTGCAAGGCGAAAGTAAGTGGTGGTTGCGACCGGTCACACGAAGGCCGACAAGCGCGAGGTGGTTTCGTCTAATACATACTCAAGTCACAGGTGGCAGCGGGGGCGTAAGCGTTTCAGATTCCTCTAGATTTACACCAGAATTTAGGGAATGAATTTCGATCAATAGATGAGCAATGATTGGGGGTTCAGTAGTAGTTCTGCTTCTTCTTAAAGTGCATCCACATTAGTGGAGGTTGATAGTCAACTCTGAAAAGTTGTGCCTGTTTTTGCCTAAAATTGATAATTAAGTTTGAATGAAAATTAGACACAATGTTTAAATGTATCAAATAAATGTCTGCCATTTAATAAGTCTAGTAACCATTCGAGGCATATTTATTTTACTATAATCTATATCTATATTATTAAAAAAATCTCTGTCCACTTCTCTCTGTTTCTCCCTTACGGATTTTGATACGGTTTTCACTTATGCAAAGAGCGATAGTTTTAAATATTAACAATTTTATTAAGTATAATCCAACAGATATGCTATTTGAATTACTGTCGTTAAATTATTTATTGATATACAAGAATTATTTAGTATTCTGCTAAATACTCCAACAATTATTAAGAAATACAAATTGCTTTTTTCAAGCTTTAGCTTAAGCTTAAGCTTCAAGCTTTAGCTTTAAGCTGAGTGAACTTTCGGCAAACAACGAAACAATTTTTCGTTCGAAATGGGCGCGTGATTGCAGTCTAGCCTTTAATGAATGTGTATTGTGATGACCTATAGGTCTATAGACAGAGACGTGATTCTAGGTACCTACTAAACTAACGGTTTTACAGATATCGTCTTGTAATATTTCACAGATTAAGTTATTTTCGGAAACCGTTTCATCATTTTTTATAACATGTGAATTTGAATAAACAATGTTTATTAACAATAATTAGATACAGGATTTTGAGAGTATCACAAAATATTTTTAAAAGACCTATTATATAACCGTTTATCTGCTTAAAGAACTGATTCTTTTACGTTATTTGTTACGTTCTCACAGCTAAACAATGAAGCTATATAGATGATATTTTATATGGAAATAGCGTGAACACCAACGATTTTCAATTGTATAGATCGGACAAGACGAAAGAATCCGTAATGCGACATCTAGAACCAAGTGGTACAAAATTGCTCAGTCCGTCGCCAAATTTACAAGGCTATTTAGCTACGCCATGGCCATCCTGATTACAGCGATCAGAATCAATTTTTTTGTAGGAAAATTTTCCCAATGCCTTCTCTATTTATTCTATATATTTAATCTTTTTGGTGAACCCCGAGTAATCATATATAACTGCAACTTTTCAACAGGACAAAACAACGGTTAAAAGTTAGTGTAAATTAATTGTTTTTTTAATGTTTAATCCTCGGTGTATCAATGAAATAAGTGTTGAATTCTTAATTGTTATAATTATATATAACTAATGAAATTTGTTCTGTCCATGAAGAACTTATTACAATTTATTTATAATTAATTAACTGACAAGATTATAAATAACCCGTAGCCACTTGCTTCAGTTTTATAAACATAAAATCATAATTTAATGATTAGTAATTAGAATTCTTTACGTTTAAAACATTTACATTACCTTAATATTTTACGCTTAACGATTGTAACATGAACCTTTGTGCAAATATGTTGGCAAAAACGCATACAGCACCACTCCCGCAAAAATCTAGTCTCTCACTCCCGCATCGCATTTAGATTATCCACCTATCTCGTTCTTACAGTCTGAGACAATGACGAAAGATTCGATATTCGAGTTGAATACGTTTTTGAAAAAAATCGTGAAGACGTTATAACCTTGGAAAGGGTGATGGTATTGTTTTTGTTGAAACAGACTTTGCCTTAATTTTTTATACACATTTTTCTTTATAAAATGAACTTATTAGTATCTTTGTAATCTTTGTTGTTATTGTTACGTAATTACGTAGGTACCTAATCGATTTACCTCTCTTCTGAATGAACAACTCAAGAGGCAAAAACTTATAAAAAACGTACCACGAGTCTTAAAATATTTTAATATTAAAAATATATATTAAATTAACTATATACGTCTGTAAATTTAACTATGCCAAATCTCACAAGTCTCAATTATCTTCTCTATTCTTGCTTAAAGAAAGAGCTATTACCAAACTTATAAGTAACTTCCATATACACATATAAGCAAAGTACCGTCCCGCCCCCGATTGTGCACAATTGCATTTTTTTTCCTGTAAATTATGTGCACAAACCACATGTAAATTAATTTTGTAGTTTAAAATAACCTCAAACAACTCGTATAGTACATTTTTAGCGTGTCATTTGTACTTACTATTATTTATTGATAGAGAAAAAGTTACTGGTTAGTTAGAAAAACATTACAGTTTGTTTAGTCGATTCACGTAAGGAGGGACACAGCGGGTGACTCAATGTATTTTACACCAATACAAAGTAGGTAATTGATATGTATTGTCAAGGAAGCACAATTTTCCTAATGAAGCAATTACATTATCATAGTCACAGAACAATTTATTTGACATCTTCGTGTCATTTCAATCTATACTTGAATACACACAAATGTTCTAATACGATAAAAAGATTAAATTAATATATGGAATATATAGAGAAGGCATTGGGAAAATTTCGGCGTAATCGGGATGACCATGACGTAGCTAAATAAATAACCTTGTAAAGTTTGCGAGGACTGAGCGATTTTGTACCAAGTGGCTTTAAATGTCACATTACGGTTTCTTTCGTCTTGCCCGATCTATTGTAATACAGGTAGAAATCTTTCTTAGAAATTTTGAAAATTGTAAGAATTAATAAAATTCACTTAGGCACTTATGAAAAATTTGTTTTTGAAAATGATGACTACACAACATCAAACGCAACGTAGCGGACCTTCAAGCGTGGATATATCAACTTTTTACAAAACTATAGACAGACTCGACGTAAAGGGACTCGACGTAAAGGGACTCGACGCAAAGGGAATGTTTCTTATTTGCTTACTTGTAATTTTTTTTCTTTAATATTAAGATCGGCAGACAGGCTGATGGTGCACTTGATGGTAGGTGGTTACCGTTGCCTATAACACAAGCAACAACGCCACAGGTGCTGCAAGTGCGCTACCGACTACAGTAGGATTAAGGATAAGGGATTAAGAGAGGATAGGGAAATGGGTTCTGGCATCCCTTACCCTCTCACTGAAACACAACAGTACACGTACTGTTATTTCACGGTGGTCTTCTTAAGGGGGTGGTTATTGCCGCCAGACGGGCCGCCCAAATGACTGCGAAACGCGGTGTGCCCTGCCACTACTTTCCAGATCCACTCCCTTATTCTCAATCCTACTGCAGTCGGCAGCGTACTTGCAGCACATGTAGTGTGCATGTGTCATCGTCAGCCTGTCTGCCGATCTTAACATAAAAAAAGTATTTCTATGATTTTTATGATTATATGTATACTCAAGAAATATTTTTTTTTATTATAGATGGGTTTGCTCTTGACCAGCATCTATCCATGTAGGAAGGATGAAGCCGAAGATGGAGCGAGCTCACCCAGAAGATGCCTATTCACTCGAACCTTGAAAAGATTCACGCGTTTACTTATTTATTTTGAAACACTATGGGTAATTTTCAGTAATTATCTGTTTACATGTATTAAATATGATTGTGTTCCACTGCTGGGTATGAGCCCCTCGTCATTGTGTGTAGGTATAGGATTATAGTCCATCACGTCAAAGCACTGCGGATATGCAACACTGCACATAGGTATCTCCGAAAGACTAAAAGTCTTCTAAGACACGTATGTTTCCTGACAACGTTTTTATTGCTATTAGAACTCATATATACCTAGTCTTTAAAAAAATATGCGATCTATATTTTACATATATTTAATACTAGCTGTGTCCGCGACTTTGTATGCGCTGTAGTTCGTTTTTGGAAAATTCCTCGCGAACCTAACATTTTTCTTGTATAAAATTTATCCTATATGTTAATCCAGGTAATAAACTATCTGTGTGCCAAATTTCATCAAAATCCATTTAGTAGTTTTTACTTGAAAGAGTAACAATCATTCATCAACATCCATGTATTTCTTATAATTCAGGTAATGGAAATTCAAAATAGAATATTTACATACATAAGAATTGCCAATTGCTTCTAGGAAAATTATTAATTATTCTCAAAGGCAAAAGCGAAATAAAATATGTTACCTAACCTATACCACCATAAGATACGATAGATAACAGATTCTAGATATTATAACATAAACTAGTGATGCGGACGACAAAAATTGAATATTCAAGTCAAGGAAGTACATTAAAAAAAAAGATAAAAGAGTATTTTTTACGAGTATAAGTATTTTTTTACACTATTGGATTTTTAAATAAGGCCCCAGGCAAGGAAATTTTATGAGGAGTAAAATTAATACAAGCGTTAACTAAAAAGCGTTACGTTATATGTCACCTTGATATTGGTGCGACAGCTGACGACGCTAGTATTTATGTTCCATAATTCTATTGTACTATAACCAGTAACACCAGAGGGTTTCTCTGAGCTTATTTTCTGGTAAGTCCTCGCTTTAAAGAGAAGATCAGTGTTTCCCAACAGGGAATTAGTGTTACCGAAACAGTGTGCTAACTCACTGCCGCAGTGAGTGAACAGTGGACTACATACATACATAATGATGCAATACATGGGCTGATACAGACATATACCTATACAGATTAAAAAAAAAACATTAATAGACTTAATCAAAACAAGCGGAATGGAATTTTTAGTCAGACGCGCTAAGCGTAAAAACAAAATACTTTTTTTATATTATTTTAGAGACCATAAAGACTTTTTACAGGCATATTTAAGATTGCATTTATTTTGTTTATTTAAACATTAAGCCAGTTAAACTTGTTTTGACTCGTCGTAGTCGCCTCGCCTCTGGACAATAGACAACCCTGTTACAGAAAACGGTAAATCAACACGTTCAAATTGTCCCTTTTGTGGTTGTCGCTCGTGGCTTTTATTTTGGTCAAGGTTCTAGAAGTTATTATGTAGTTTATTATTATAATTTTTACTAGCTCAATGGAATTAAAGCTAGCCATCTGACACCACCGCTACTTCCGATCAATTAAAGGGATCAACTACAAATTGATCGACACGGTACACGTATGTTTGAATCCCTGTCGGGTTTGCTTTTTCAAGGTCAGGTCAATTCTTTTTGTTTTCTGTCTATCAGTTCTTTTCTTTTTTTATGTTAAGATCGGCAGACAGGCTGATGGTCCACTTGATGGCAGGTGGTTACCGTCGCCTATAACACAAGCAACGCCACAGGTGCTGCAAGTGCGCTACCGACTACAGTAGGATTAAGGATAAGGGATTAAGAGAGGATAGGGTAATGGGCTCTGGCATCCCTTACTCTCTCACCGAAACACAACAGCACATGTGCACATGTGCTGTTATGTCGCGTTGGTTTTCTGTAAGGGGGCGGTTACTGCCGGCAGACGGGCTGCCCAAATGACTGCGAAACGCAGTGTGCCCTGCCACTACTTTCCAGATCCAGGTCAGAGCCAAACTTTGAAAAATTCATTTTCCAAGTTAACACTGCCGGGAATCGAACCCGTCTGTCTTTCCCATTTGTCAAGTTGTAAAAACAATAATCACGAGACCTTCGACACTGGCAGAATCATCGGAGAATCGCCGATGAGGTTATAACATCAACATTGGAATTGGAATTACGAAAGCTTCGTTTGTGAGTCATTAGCAATTTTCGAAAAGGAATAAGCAATTGAAAATAATATTTGTGCGAAATAAACTGCTCTTAGAACAAGGCACGTCTGTGTACAATAATTCTGTAAACGAGGCACGCTTTTATAAGTATCTGTATCTTAATCCTAACTAACATTATAAATGCCAAAGTAGGTTTTATTTTGTTTTTTTTTTTTTTACGTATTTACGCCTTCACTACTCAATCGTTCATTATGCATACATATTGTCAGGGGTACAGACATAATGTACCTTTCATTCAGAAAAAAGAAGTTCTCGAGGGACGCAGACAGACATTTGCGGGAAAAAGCTCGTATTATTTAATTTTTAAGATTTTGTAACGGTTCTATGTAAACATAGAATTATGTCCATTGCACGCGTGCTGCCTATGTAGGTACATTTATTTTAAACTTTTCTGGGCTTATTTTAAATTCGCCACAACGTAAATTCCCCACTTAGAACAGTGTGAGGAGGTGTCTTTATACCGCATTTAAGTCTGTCATCAAACAATTTACAATTCCAGAGCAGTTACAGAGAAATCTATGTGTCTGTTTAACAATTAATATTTTATTTGCACATTATGTTTGATAAATACACATATACAACAATGATTATTGCAAATATCAAAGTTTATCTTAGGTTCGTTTAAAATTAGCTGCTATCTGTCAAATCTGAAACCCAGGTAGGTTACTTATCTAGAATCTAGTATAACTTTGTTGTTTGAGAAATAAGATATTTGAAATTATTTTCATTATAAAAAAAGTCTTGTATAGTCGTGCATTCTTCATGAATAATTTATATTTATTTAATAATATTGCCTATAGCAGATCGTGCGATTTTATAATCCAAATAATATTATAAATTCGAAAGTTTTTATGGACGTTTGTTATTCAATCACGCAAAAACGACATATCAGATTTGGGTGGAATTTGGCACAGATATAGTTTATTACCTGGATTAACATATAAGATACTTTTTATCCTTTTTTTTGACGAAGAGTAATCCGCTTACAGATCTCCTGCCGGTGGCTAGACGGCAAGAGTGTGTGGGCGTCGCCCAGCGCCTGATCATAGCGGCACTGGGAATACCCACTAAAACTCCCCGGTGTCTCCTCGCCCATTGAGCGGGGTGAACCGGGCTCTGCCGAGGCAACAACTGCGATCCACCCCAGGTAACTAAATTTCATTAGCTTTGACTTTCGTTCCAATGGATAAGAACCACCACAACTTGTGACTCTGGGCCGCGCTTAGTAAACACTGTTCCAGGCTGCCTTCAAAACCCTTGGTACATATCATGACCGGGGATCGAATTCGGACCTCTCGACATGATAGGTCGCGTCTTCCCCACTGCGCCACCGCCGCTTTAAGATACTTTTTATCCTGGAAAAATGTTAGGTTTCCATGGGATTTTTAAAAAACGAACTACAGTGAGTACGACGTAACGCATCGCGGGCAAAGCTAGTTTAAATATAATACCTACCTCTTTGCAATTAATTACGCGTCAGAAAACATTGCGACAATTCACGAGTAAGCACTAAGTATAAGTATAGTAACTTATGATTGCATAATGAACAAGTTCTTAGTTGACAATATGCATAATAAGTTGACGATTTAATAAGTATTACTTAGGATTACATACATATCTAGTGTTGCGACTAAACTTGTTATCGATATTATTCAAGGCCGCACATACGACTGATACTTGATGTTTTAAAATAAATTACCTATACTACTTTTATGAGGAACTAGATGGTGCTCTCGACTTCGTCTGCGTTGAATTATAAAAGATATATAACGCCTGCTGATATCTTTATTCTAACTTTTGGTGAAAGGATTTTTAAAATCGGATGTGTAGTTTGAAACAAACATACAAACTTTACCTTCGTATAATATTAGTATAGATGTATCATTAAATTTATTTTATTATGTTTTTTATAATTATTCAGCATAGGACGTCCGCCCACAACATGAACTGATGACAAAATAATATCTGATCGGGCCTACTGGAAAATTATGGGGGATGATATGTCCAGCATAGGACGTCCTAGTTGAGATAATAATAATAAATGATGATGATACTTACTCGGATATATAGCTATGGTATATAGCTATAAGTATTCATTTATAGCTATGGCAAAAAGCTAATTCTGGATTCAGGTTTTATCGTTAATTTACCACAATTATGTCTACAAACAATTTATGGAAAAAAATTGGATTCGTTGATTAAAAAAAATACATAAATCAAAGTATTTTTTGGCAAGAATATACCTAAATAACACATTTAAATAACAATGCACGGAAATTAATTTATAAATGTCAATTTGATTTGATGGAATACAAGTAAAGATTATTTACAAAATAATTATGTATTATGTATGTACATACGTATCTTGCCATTTACCTAGGTACTTCTTTGTGGAATCAGCATTACGTAATGGTGTTTGTAATGATATAATTGAATGTCTTAAACTATTTAGAAGTGTCCAAAATGATTATTATTTAGAACTATTTAAAATAAACTGAATATTTAGAATAAATAAATAAATAGAATATTTCCAAAATGAATTATTTAGAAGTGTATTTAGAAGTGACATTAGATAATTAAAAATTTCCACATTTTGAACTCGCAATACACCAAAAACTTCTGTTTTCTTCTATATCTATAACTATTAATACATATTCTACTAATATTAGAAATGCGAAAATTTGTGAAACGATGTATGGATGTTTGTTACTCTTTCACGTAAAAACTACTGAACGTATTTTGATGAAATTTGGCACACACATAGTTTATTACCTGGATTAACATACAGGATACTTTTAATCCTGGATTAAATGTTAGGTTTCCGAGGGATAGTCTAAAAATAAGTATAAAAAGTTCAACGCTACTTTTGCCAACAGCGGCGGGCGGCGCCACCGTAGTCACAGCGATAAAGATATTAAGCTTTATGAAATATGAAATAAAGTCATTGTCCGCCTATGTCTGTTTCTCCGCTATCTTCTTTTAAAATACCCAAACGAGGAAGGTATGTGTAAGTCAAACTACCTATATAGATCGGGCAAGACGAAAGAATCTGTAATGTGACATTCAGAACCACGTGGTAAAAATCGCTCAGTCCATCACCAACTTTACAAGGCTATTTAGCTACGCCATGGCCACCCTGATTACAGCGATCAGGATTAATATTTTTGTAGGAAAAATTTCCCAATGCCCTCTCTATATATTTAATCTTTTTGGTGTAAATACATAATTTGCAGAAAAAAAATCGCGTGCCGAGTGCAAAGCCGGGGACGGGTCGTAGTAACTTTAATCATGTTCATACTTAACACAGGTATAAACCTATTAAATAAGTGACAGGTCCATATACTTAGGTACATGTGTTTAAACTAGCTAGCCCCTATAAGGCGATTTGCGTTAGATTTATGCTATAAGTAAGAACCGGTTTAAATTAGATTCTCATGAATTTAAATTGATAAATTTTCTACTTATAATGTTTAACACATTACACTTTACATATGACACGACGATGTTTAGACTTAAAACGTGATGATGGGTCACGTTTTGCGATGCAACGACAGATATAAAAATGTAATTCAACTCACTAAAAAGTACTGCGTTAAAAAGACACGATAACAATTATTTGGCAATTAAGTATTTAGGGGATAAAAAGTAAATAAAATAATATGGCTTAATATATCTTAGTTTCACCAAATTTAATGAATATTTAAATTAATAAAATTGTCAGTTAGGGAATTTGACATAATACATATACCTATATAGTAACTAAAAAAACTACTTCTGTGTAGTGTCTAGTTTTCGTAATTCATGATGTAGGTAATTCAGAAATTAAAATGTCAGTATACCGTTGAAGTCTTTTCTTAAGAATTTCGTTTCATGTTTGATTTCGATAAACTAAGTACTTAATAAAATAATCATAAAATATCTCAATGAAATTATTTTAAGTAAATAAATTATTTTTAAAGATGCATAATTACATTTTAAATATTAAATAGAAATAAATAAAAAAATATATAAATTTAATATAAATGTTTAAAACTAACCTGGTAAAATGAAGCGGCTTACAAAAAAAACACTGGCACAAAATCCTTCGAGTCCGTTTCACAAACACATTTCAATTCGATAATTTAAAAACAAAAAAACGGTTAACGTTCCGCGTTCGAAATTCAAAGTAGCGTTGTCCGCGGCGAGCGCGCGAATGGCGCCCAGTCACGTGCGCCCAGCGACAGCGAGCGGCCTGCACCTGTTACCTTACCAAATTAAAGAGACGACTATAAAAACAACTGGGGGAGTTTTTGGTTTTACTTAAACTACATGATATTTTCGTGCGTCGGAGCAGACACACACACTTTTTAATAATACCTAGTCATATTCTGGATAAATTAATAATTCCCGATCTATTTAACAAAAGTTTATTACAACTTTTTATTAATCGAATTTTGTTCTTTTTCCACAACTAATTATCGTTTATCGTTTAGACTCTAACTCTTTCACAATTCTTAATTATAACTGCAGTTTCTTAATTATTCCAATACCTAAGGGGTCCATAAAACTGAATAATATTCAAATGATAGTCTTCCCTTATAAAAGTTAATTTTTTAAGCACCTATCAACATTTATCTATGTCTCAGAATAAAGAAGTTATTAGAAAGAGCGTTCAAAAAAATCGCATGCCCTGCTCTTTGTCCAAAACATAATGGACGTCAAACATACGACGACAATTCATGACAGATGAAAAAAATAAATAGCCCGTAAATAAACACGATGTGAATAAATTAGTGAAACTTTAATTGCAACAAATTTATAAAATCCTAACAATGTTATAAGCCCCGCTAGGTGGGCCATGACCTTGTCGTGGTACCCTTGACAATCCGGCGGGACGCAGGTGTCGGTGCTTGTTACCCGCATCGGCCTTTGCTCGTCCCGCCGGATTGGTTTAGGGGACAAAGAAGGCCCACATGACGTGGGCTCCGAGCGGGTTCCGTTCAACGGAGCTCGTGGCGGAGCGCAGCAGACGAGAAATCAAACATGACATTGGCAGACAATGGCCATTTTCAAGATGAGCCGAATTGCCATTTTTATAAAGAAGAAGAAGAAGAAGAAGAACCGTTCAATAGCGTATTTATACATAGCGTATATATGAAATTTGTCACACAGTTTATTACATAGGATACTTTTTATCCTGGAAAAATGTTCCCGAGGGATCGTCTAAAAATATAAAAAATTGGGCGCCACCGTCGTCACAGCGATAAAGATGTCAAATGTTTTCTCAGGTGTTACATTTTTCATTTTTCAACACGGACACCAAGTATATATATAACACCGGCTAGTATATAATAAAATAAAGTCACTTTCAGCCTCTGTGTGTTTCGCACTAACTCTTCTAAAACATCTTGTCTAAACAAGGTCTTCTTCTTTTTACATTTTCTCAAATGGAAAGAGCAATAAACGAGATAATTCCGGTATATAATTTGCAGAAAAAAAATTGCATCCGTGCGAACTATACCAAATAAGATTACGTAATTTCTTTTGCCTCAATTAAACGCTTCTAGTTATTTAGTATTCTCTTTGTAAAAAATATTATTTCTATAAGCGATATATTATACTTTGATACGGTGCTGTGCAAATTGTCCTTGTATTTTCAGGTAATAAGAGAGGTTAATAAAGGAATCATAATATTAATCGACCCAGCTGTCTTCTTACATTACCGGAAATGGCGAAGCGAGCTAGTTAAAATAAGTAACTTGTGGTCGGTCAATTTAATTTGTTAGGGTAATACTGCCGTGCAACCGGTGATCGGCAAAGCTCACAAGACTAACGCAACGCAGAGCCAGGTAGAGCTGTTATCGCCTCCGAGTAGTGCTTGGGTCCGACGTTTACGGTTTGAATGGGTTTCGTTCGTTCCTGAGTGCATTCTTCCATTATTATTTATTGTAATGCATGTACTATAATATTGTTTTCTTTGTTCCGTATCTAGCATGACTTTATATGAATTTTTATTGACTAAATTAATGTTATGAATATTATTCTTATCTGAAAAATGGTTGTGTTGACGGATTATGCAGCACAATTATTTTGACTGCGAATGCAGTGTGCTCTAACATTACTCGAAAATTACGATATCAAAAAGCACTTTGTTTATTCAAAAAAGTTATAAACAATTTAGTAAAATACCTATATGAAAATTCATTTAAACCCTACACCGATACAGTGCGTCAGCAAGTCATTCAACAAATGATGGAAAGCTTTCAAATATCCGGTGCTCTATCACGATCGCTAATAATTTGATGTATATTTAATCTACACATCAAATCAAACGTTACAATCGAAATAGATTTATTACTACAGCAGTTCTGAGTTAGTTAGAATGTTGAAATTTTAAAAAATATTTTAAAATGAATTTTCTAATGAAAACTATATAATATGAATTTGTAATAAATATTGAACAAAAGAAACAGAATAAAATATCACAAGTAAAGTATTTCCTTACCTCATCTTGTTCCTTACTTCTTCACTCTAGTCTAAGTATTCATACATATTTTAAAGTGTAACGGACAGACAGACAGCTTATTACACATGGTCGCGATATGATGTCACCACCGAGTGATTGCTTTAGTGTTTTGAACCACCCAAAGGATTTTATTTGATACGGTTTTCTATAAAGGAAAGAACGATGAACGAGCAAGATTTGCGTATCTTATTATAAAATTTGCAAAAAAATTACATCATCTAGTAAAAAATAAATATCAAACAAGACGTATGAATTGGTCATGCTGATCCTCAATATCCTTACGGGAATTTTAAAGTTTCCTTTAATAAATAGTCCTCGCTTTACCTTATAAATCATATCTAATTAAGTGTTTTTATGCTCTGTTAGTTATCAAAACAGTGTCATATCTTATAAGTACACATTCTGCATATTTATGTACATATTGCCCTTTTTTTGCATTAAATTCTATACCATTGTGAAGTTTTTACTTTATTATTTATTATAAAGCATTATTTTCGTCGTCTAATTTGACTTGTTAGATTAAAACTAAAACTTAGTAAAAAATAAAGAGCATGATAGCACATGATAGACTATTATGATAGACTGAAAATTTTTTTTTGTAAATTACTGTCAAAAAGAAAAGGTTTCTGGTCACAATTAAAAATTTTTAATGCGGCAACTAGATTATATTTTAAGCTTATTAATCAACTTAAGTTCTCTACTAAAGTTTTAATCAGCTAATTTTATTTATTTTTTCGCATTTTACACAATATTTAAGAAAAATCTTCCAATTTGAAATCTTTTTGGTTTTCCTCGAGAAACTACAAACATTTGTTGTACAATATTGCATCTTAATTAATATTTTATTAGGTTGCGCTCATTTTGGTAAGAAATGTGTTCTGAGGTTAGTCCTTGTCTTAATATGTGTACTGTATGCTATCATTTTTGAATTAAATATTCTTGAAGTCTTCTTAAAGTCTTGAATAATTGGTTATGTTACTTAATCATCAGTTTTTTTTTAAACATTATGTTGTCTTAGTCATCAAAGTAGGTATTCATTTTTAAGAGAATAAATTTATTTTTCTGTTCTCAGTAGGTGACCAGAGGTGACATCAATAATATGGTGGTGTAGTGAAATCTCAAGACAGTGTAACCTTATAAGTGTGTGTAGATCGCAATGCAGCGTGACAGGAAGTATCGGGAGTGTGAACAAGTGGGCCTCCGCTGCCGTCACTGGAGCGTGACCGAGACGCTTTGCCCCTCGCCGACCTGCGACCCCACACAACTCTGTCTTGTTACATTACTTATATTATTACCGGATTTTTTCATGTAAAATTACATCACAACCTGTCACGTTTGAGTTTGAAATGTAAAAAAACTGATTTAGTAATTAATATTAAATTAATTTTTACTTGCTTTTGTTAATTTTAATACAATCGCGTGATATAAAAAATAAAAAGACTTAAGTTACTCTAAAATAGGGTTTAGTTGACGTTTCACACGATTTTATTCCGTACGAATCGTAGTCGTTTCACACACAGATTATTTAATTGCGTGCGACGTCAGAAAATCGTAGTAGGCGATTGGCACACGTTATATTTTACTTATGAAACTTGAAATAAAAGCACAGCATCGTACAAAAGTGATACCTATGGAGTGTAAACAGTATATTTTTAATTACGTAAAGGCACACAAATGAATCAAAAATATCTTTTTTTAATTAAACTAAAGTAGTACCTACCTAAGTTAGTGGTATAGGTATAGTCTAAATATAATATATAATATTACATCATTACATCTATTAAAGTTATGTATAACTAGTCGGTGCCCGCGACTGCGTCCGCGTAAAATATAACATCTGAGAAAACATATAATGCCTGATATCTTTATCGCTGTGACGAAGGTGGATCCGATTTTTTTATGTTTTTAGACGATCCCTAGGGAACATTTTTCCAGAATAAAAAGTATCCTATATGTGAATCCTGGTAATAAACTATCTGTGTGCCAATTTCAACCAAATCCGTTTAGCCGTTTTGGTGTGATTGTGTAACAAATACGCAAACATCCAAACATACAAATTTTCGCATTTATAATACTAGGATGAGTGTGTAGAGTTGTGAGCGCGTAGTGTTTTGAGGCCGGTATTTTGTTTTCTCTCTTGTCTTAAAAACAAAAAATATTTAAACTACTTTTTTATTTAGTTAATATTTAATACTAAGAGATACATAAGAGAGATTCATTTATAGATTTTTAATTCAAATTCAAATAAACAAAATAATAACAAATAGTAAAATATTTAAATAGTAATCATAGGTTGGTGGTGGAAAATTGGCATCCACACTTACAAATTATGGAAGCAATCTGACATTACTTTGTAAATAATTAATTCATGTAACAATAATAATATGAATATAGTCATTAATATCGTTTTAATACTATTAATACGCTAAAGATATATTTTGTAAATGACCCATAATAGCACCTGTACAATGTTAACATTGCTCAGTAAGAAAACAATGTTAATAAAACCCGTTTTCAAAACCGCAATGGGAACCACCGAACTAAAAATTCGTTTAAGAGATGACGTCATTTGTAAACTAAGCTACAGAAAAAGTTCTTTTATTTTTCCCTCTTAAACCCAATCGAATATTCTCATTACAGTTTTATTTTTTCATCTAAATTAGCCTAAATAGTCCCAGCTAATATTATACATGCAAAATTGAATTTGTTTGTTTGTTATACTGATCATCTTGTTTTGCATACACGTATCCCTGAATACGTAGGGTATGTTTTATAACAGGTATTGTATAGAATAGATATAATGTGGTATACTGCCGGGCTGACACCTCTGTGGACGAAGTTTACGTTATGAAGTCCTATTGAGACATTGAGGCATTTTGAAAGGAAGCACAATAAGTACTAGGTCATTGAGATTAACAGTAAGATCCTAAAACGTGCCAGTTCCAATTTTGATGTTATGGCCCCATCGAATTCTCCGATGATTTTGTCAGTGTGAAGGTCAAGCGATACAGTGTTTGGGGATTTACCTCGTTAAGTTAATATTAAAAAGAAAAAAAGTTAAGAAATATGAAGGTAAGAACCGAGTTAGTAAAAAAAAACCTAAAAAACATGAAGGTTTTAAGATTCTTACGATGCTTTCCTACACAGTGGAGAAATTGATTTATCGGTTTAAATTGAGGATCTCAGAAGTAGTCCCCGACAGGATTCGATCCTGCGCTTGACTTTTGCAAGCCGAACGCTTGTTCCACTGGGCTATTGTGTAGAAAAATAGGTTTAACCGCCTTTGCAACAAAGAAATACACAACGAATCCCAACGGTCGAGCCACGAGCGTTCGTTGATTTTTTTATTACGCGAATGACTCATCCCTGGATCCTGTTCAGGTAACTTACTATGTGAATTTATTATGAACTCACGCTTGAACGCGAACTTGAAAGCGTTGCGTAAGTACTTCTTACGAAGATAATGCCAATACAATTTTATTTATTTATTTATTTAATGAAGTACACAAACAGAATGCAATTAATAAAAACTAAAAACTAAATTGCACTCCTAACTAGTACATAGCATAGTTTAGCACTTTATTAATTTTATTTACGTTTTAAGCGTAAAAATGTTTGTGTGTGATGGGAATTTATTTAATTAACAGTACCTAAGTTGCACAAATCGCTTTTAGATAATACTAGCTGTGCCCGCAGCTTCGTACGCGTGGTATTCGATATATTCGAATGAAACAAACACTAAATGTTATGGGAAGGTTGCTATAATACATCAGCGAAAACTGCATTCAAACTGGTTAAGCCGTTTTGCACAAATGCACAGACAAGCAGACAATCTAAAAACTGTTTTTTTTTGACCTCGGTAACATAAGTGTAACGTGTATAATTTTTTTTTTTTTTGAAAAAATATTTAATGCACAGACACGGCTCGTTTACGATTGTATTAGAATATAATTATGTATAGATAGATTAATAAATCTATAAAGAAGTTAACTCTGGCATGCCTGGGATCTTACTCTATTAAAGCTTATAAAAATCACATTATAAACTTCATTGACGTTTTTTTTTTGGAATGATGAGTCATTAACAGAATGAGTCAATTAAAATAATGATAAAATAATGAAAAACAAGTGAGTACAAGCCGTAGTTCCACAAATGAAACGTAGGTGGCGAATGTCAAGTGTCTCTGCAAATAAACTGTTTTGCAAAGTTGAAAAACATTACATATTATTTATGTAAATACTGTAGGTATTTGTGTCAACCTAACTTGTGAAAAGTAGGTATTTTTCTTGAGGTACATCGGACTATAAATTGCTCCATTCTGCAAATAATATTCGAAGAAACTATATTTTTTATTTATATTCCTCTCCTACGTTAAAGTACAGTTATTAATTAATACCTTTTAATGTTAATACACCATCATCACTAGACCTGCGGTTGAGAGAACTTGGGACTGCGGTTTGGAGAGACAAGAGAATTACAAAAACAACCAAACCAAATCTTTTTTTGCGGGGCTATCTGGTCGCCCCGAGACTCCAAGAACGTCGCAAGATTGGCGCACTGGAGATATGGTGCTAGAGATGCTTCATAAATATCCCATGGGCAGCGTTTTTCGCACCAATAAATCAATTTTAGAGGAGCTTAAATTTAAGGACAGACTTTCGTCGATTGTGCTATGTTCTTTGGCCACATCTCTAGGAAGGAAAATTCGGGTGGAGGGCAGATGCCCAAGAGGTAAATCGCCGACCCGCTCGCTGGACAGTGTGCTTATGACGCTACCAACAGACAAAAGTGACAAAAGACAAAAGACAAAAGAGGGCGAACACGACCACTGACAAGAGTGTGCGACTTTTGAATTAAACCGTTAATATGAAAATTAAACCGTTGACTGGATTGGCTGGTACAGTATAACGTGGATAGAGCGTGGAGCAACTTATTATAGGAAATTAATCAGCCCATGGTAAACGAGTAAGTTTCAATGTTAACGACATTTTAATTAAAAATCCAACATTAGATGGCGCTAGTGGGGGCCACAGATAACTTCTCTATCTCTAGACAGAGAATGAATACAAGAAGTGTTATTTATTGAGACATACTTATAAAAACTTTTTCGCTTTGACCCTTACGATTTTAAATTTTCATAATAAATATCTATACTATTAAAAAAGTTCAATTTATTTTTTAAACGCTCTAATCTCTAGCCAGAACAATTAGATTTGAACAATTATTTTTCCATTTGATAGTTCAATTCTTGAGAAAGGTTGTCACCCTTAGGAGCGGAATAAGAAAAAAATCAGAAAGAACGCTAGCAGCCAAGTATTACCGAAAATAATCATGAAGATTGCATGCCTATGTCAATTTAAATTAAACGGCGGCGGGTGAAATTGCATAAATTATTTTTATGACTTCTGCTTTCAAAAATACATTAATAATTATGGTCTAGTTACTTATTTTATAATTTAAGTGTATGCCTTCCTTATAATACATTGTTATAGTAAATAAACTCTTCTTTTAAGTAAATTTGCGTTGTAACATTATATTGGAGTAAATACTACATTAAAAAACAGTTCGCAATAACATAATTTTGTATGAAGATTCATAAACAGACGTGTTATTGTACGATTTGGCTTTTGATTACGTGTCAAGGTGAATTGATGATATTATTTCCGTTGGACCGGTCTATCTGCGAGTTATAATGATATTGACGCATATAAGTAGGCATGTCTATTCTTTGCTATAATATATTTAAAACTCCATATTATATTTTCTTAGCTATGAAAAATGACAATATTTCAGTGTTCCACCTATCACGCTTTCATTAAAAAATATCCAAAAATTGTGTATGTTAAGAAAAAATATTTATTAATTCTTCAAAATTTTATATGGATACTCTTCACAGTTTCTTTTAATCTACCAAGGATTATTGGATAGCTATTGATTTGCTATTGTTTTTCGTCCTAGCATGGTAAAAAATATAAATACTGTTGGGAATGTTTCCATCAAATTTAAAAAAAATATTTAAAACTGAGAATAAATTTGAGGCGTTTAAACCGCCCGCGCCGGTTTAAAGTTTAAACACCGTCGTTTTCGTGCGCCTTCACTGACGTCACAAGCTATGTCCAGCGTTTGTCTACTGTCAGTGTTCTATCAACGATACGAGTCTATTGACATATTATAGTATCTGACTTCATATTTCGTCTCAACCAATGACGTTAGTTTTGCAATTTTGAATTTCTCTCGCATAAATTGCACTTTAAATTTATAAAATTATGCAATATAAAAGGAATCAAATAAGGAAATAATGATTTAGATATAATGTCCGGTCGATTAAGATTCGGAAAAAATATTTGAACGAAATTTAAACTACATGCGATTCAAACTTTATCTTGTCTTTGTCTGGAACAGAAAAATGACGCTCTAGGCCAAGTCCAGCGAATAAGTGGAACCAATGTCTTTAAAATTTAGTCAAAAATCGCGAAAAATCCACACTCCTACGCAATTGGCGTATATTGGTCGGCGGCTGGCACGGTCGCCACTAGTTGAATAGTGTAAATATTATATATAAATAAGCCATTTTGTAAATATTTTTTTAATACAGTTGCTCAAAAAGTGGCGTATTGCAGGGACGTATAGCGTTCGGAAAGTGGGCTATTACACACTCGTGCTTTTTTTTTACCTTTCCCGCACTCGTGCGTTCTCTTTCCCAACTGTCAAAATAATATCTATTAAAAAGAAAAACCAACCATGAAGTTTTTACTAAAAAGTTTTTATGATTCATGCAAATACGTATATTTCTAAAAAGAAGCTACGAATTTGTTTCAATATCAGATTTAATGATTTGATTTAATGAGTTAGGTTAGGTTTCATTTCATTTCATCTCATTAAATTTCATTTTCATTTCAAATCAACAAAAAAATTCTACTGAAGACTTGGCTGTATGGGCACATAGTTTCCTTTGCCTACCGGAATGCGTGAAGAAAAAAAATGTCTCTGCTTATATTGTACGGTTGGCGCCATTTTCCAGAAATTCTCTTTGCGAGTTTAGTTGTTTGTTTTATTAAATCGCTTCATTTTTTCGCAACTGTATTAAAAATAGTCGTTCAGTACACGTGCGGAACCGTCATTGCAACTTGTTCCGACTGTCAACCCTCGCCTTCGGCTCGGGTAGACATTTGTCGGAACTCTTTGCAATGACAGCCTTTCCGCACTTGTAATGAAATATACTATTTTAATACAGTTGCTCAAAAAGTGGCGTATTGCAGGGACGTATAGCGTTCGGAAAGTGGGCTATTACACACTCGTGCTTTTTTTTTACCTTTCCCGCACTCGTGCGTTCTCTTTCCCAACTGTCAAAATAATGTCTATTAAAAAGAAAAACCAACCATGAAGTTTTTACTAAAAAGTTTTTATGATTCATGCAAATACGTATATTTCTAAAAAGAAGCTACGAATTTGTTTCAATATCAGATTTAATGATTTGATTTAATGAGTTAGGTTAGGTTTCATTTCATTTCATCTCATTAAATTTCATTTTCATTTCAAATCAATAAAAAAATTCTACTGAAGACTTGGCTGTATGGGCACATAGTTTCCTTTGCCTACCGGAATGCGTGAAGAAAAAAAATGTCTCTGCTTATATTGTACGGTTGGCGCCATTTTCCAGAAATTCTCTTTGCGAGTTTAGTTGTTTGTTTTATTAAATCGCTTCATTTTTTCGCAACTGTATTAAAAATAGTCGTTCAGTACACGTGCGGAACCGTCATTGCAACTTGTTCCGACTGTCAACCCTCGCCTTCGGCTCGGGTAGACATTTGTCGGAACTCTTTGCAATGACAGCCTTTCCGCACTTGTAATGAAATATACTATTGTCATCGTTCACCGCAATAAAAACCTGGTAACTAGTACAAACTTGTTTTGGAACCCTACCCACCCTCTTTGGCCTAACCACCGAATCGGTAGACCAGCACGCTATTGTAGATTTCACTTCGGATTACTTCATTTTCTTAAATTTTGTTGGATGTAATTAAAATTACTTATTTGGATGGTGCACACATCTTGTTTATTTCTTAATTACTTCAAAAAATCTAAAATAACTTATATATAAAATATTTCACAACTATCTATCCTATAGTTATATATATGTATATAGGTTATATATAGATGTATAAAAACACACTCTATTTTTTCACACGTCAAAACATAAAATTATACTTTTTCTTTTTCCCTGTTTGAATATAATTTAAGTTCAAAATTCGTTAAGACAGGCTTCTTCAACCGGAAGCGTTGCCCACTGCGAGTATACAGCCTTACCATAGCCTGTACATGTACGGGAGTTTACAGGCCCAGTTTAAATATATAATTTTATATATTTACGGACAGTTGAACCGATAATGATGAAATTTAAAGGATATATGACGACGCTGGAAGCAGAGTGATCTAGGGCACAAAAGTTCTCATGTTCTCATTACTTAGATCAGTCTGGCATGCCTCCACTTTAAAAACCGCACCAATTCTATAGTGAGATATTGTGATCCCTCAAGGAAAAAAGTACTGGGAAGTATTTAGATCAGTGTGGCCTGAAAGAATTATGATTTTTCTATGCCACTGTGTAACAAACTCATTTTTGGTAAAAAGTCACTTAGATCACTCTGGTTCCAGTGTCGTCATATATGAGTGTATAAGTGTATATATGGTTCACAATTGGACTAAATAGTTATTATATACAAAATTATTACATTACTAGCTGTTGCCCGCGACTTTGACTTGAAATATATGTAAAAAATATAAGACTTTTGATCTTCGCCTATAGATATACATAAGTAACACCAGGAAAGATACAAGGGTCTATACTGAGATGTTAAAGGGAAAGAAAGAAGATAACGGACTCAGTGTACTAACTCAGCAATACACAATATAAGTTTGACGAGCCCATTGGTCGAGTGGTTAAGCTTGCCTTAACGCTCTGTCTCGGGGATCCCGGCTTCAATTCCCGGTAGGACCAGCTTTGAAAATGAATTTTTCCAAGTTGGCTCTAGTCTGGATCAAATAGTGGCAGGACACACTGCGTTGCGCTGTCGTTTGGGCAGCATAACAGCATTTGAGTGTTGGGTTTCGGTTTGTGAGTAAGGGATGAGAGAGCTCATTTATCTATCCCTTCCTAATTCCCTATCGAAAGCGCGCTTGTAGCACGTGTGACTTTGCTTGTGCTTTAGGCGACGGTAGCCACCTACTATCAAGTGGACAGCCAGCTTGTTAGACCATCGTTACATAAATGCTGTTATTCTACGGTGGTCTTCTGTAATTGCTTCCAATTTATGAGTGAGGATCGCAGTGTGCCCTGCCACTATTAAAATAAATGTTTGTAGAATACCAAACATCAGAGACTACAACTTGTATTGTAGTAGTAGCAAAGAGGTCGCTGATTGACCGATAACGGACAGTGTGATTGGCATTTTCAATTATCAATGCTACAGGCACCATTGTTTAGAAGATAAAGCGGAAAACCCAGTTAATTAACTGACAAGTAGAGAAGCTACAATGAAATCCTCATTAGAAAAGAACAATTTTATATTAAATTATTATTATTATTTACAACATATTTATACTAATATTATTATATTTCTATGATACTAGCTGTGCCCGCGGCTTCACTCGCGTGGAATTCAGATTGGTCAGTAAATATCAATTACCTACCTAGCAGTCGTAGCGTAGTAGGTCTAGTTTCACGGCGCGCTCGCGCTTTACATATATCGTATTATCTCTAACCATACCTCCAAAACATATGCAGCAAAAAGCTAAAATCACGTGCATTGAATACTTGTGACGATAAATTTACTGATTTTGAGAATAATTCATAATTTTGTTGATTATATGACCAATAAACATCACCTAACGAATCAATTTTTTTTTAATGAAAAAGTAATCTTTGTGGTTTAAATAACAGACATAATTATGCTATCGACTCTGACTTTTTTATAGGTGTTATCAAGCTCTACAATTTTTTTATAGAAATCAATCATAATATATCTCTCACCGTTAAAGGAACGTTCGAAAGAACCATTTTCATTCTACTGCTTTTTCTTTGCAAATTCGATTACCACGAAAGAGCCTTTTCATTTTAGGGGATAATAAATAGCCTATGTCCACCATGAAATTCCATTCTAACTATGGTGAAAGAATTTCTTAAGTCGGATGAGTAGTTTCGAAGATTACCCCCTACATACAAACATACAAACTTTACTTCTTTATAATATTAGTTAGTATACGCTACATACTAATCTTATTTTGACACAAAGGGTACTTATGTGACATTCACTAGAGGTTGACATATTAAAATTATCAAATACCATTACACATTGAAGTAAAAATATACATATTTCTTGAGATTTGGTCTAATATTTTTTTAAAAGAACTTTTAGTTAACACTTCATATTAAGCTTGTTCAGCGTTCCTGCACCCCGCATGCTGTACATCGACCGAGTTATCGACCATTGAAAATGAGCCCTGACCTGAGTTTTCTAGCTAGAGCTAGAGTTGCTACACAATTGTTGCTCGAGTATTTTTAAATTTCAAAATTATTTCATGGTGCGTTATCAGGTTTTAAGGTATTTAATGTTTGTATACTATTAATTTAAAATTTTAAGATTTTAAAAACTCACTTTGTATAAACTCACTCGCATAAAGTCCAGTAGACTTATGACTACCACCCTAACAGAAGACCAACGTGAAAGAAAAACACTATAGGTACCGTTTCGGTGAGTAACCTCCCAGTATCTTACTTACTGGGACTAATTTATTACTACTTGATATGAGATTTCGATATTCGAATTCGAAGCGTTCGAACTTTCATATCGTTGCTTAAATATTTAAAAAAAATATTAATCACTGTTTAGTGAGATACAGAGTACGTAAGTGGTGATTATTTGTAGAATTTATAAACAAAGTTGAATACTACTTTTAGAGTTCAAGGTG
Organism: Bembecia ichneumoniformis; assembly: GCA_910589475.2. NCBI lineage: Eukaryota > Metazoa > Arthropoda > Insecta > Lepidoptera > Sesiidae > Bembecia > Bembecia ichneumoniformis. The sequence continues at coordinate 5,984,544 of OU342523.1, forward strand.
ACAATAATTTACGTAAACCTTTTCCCATTCTTGACCCTTTGTAGTGTATTCTACGCCTTATTTAGTCTCAGGACCCCTCGTACTGGAAATATGAACCCAGAATCGTGACTCAAGCTCAAGCTTGTCCAACAGGTTTAACACAAATATAAATTCATAAACTTAGCAGAGTTAGTTGCTATATTTCTAGCGAGTAAGGTAAATGTGCTTAATGTTGAAGGTTTATTTGTTTTACAGCTTTTGCCAGCCGTTTCCATTGTATGAAAGGTGAAGAGGGACTGCATGTTAGGGAACTTTTTGAAAACATGAAACAGATAAAACAGTGTCTATGTGGTTTATGTATTTTTAGATACATTTTCGATAACTATTCTCATTGCGTATTTGTGTTTTTTTTTTGCTATCTATTATTAGATCTTTGAATTTCTTTAATTCCTCTGAATTTATAAAAATTATAAATTGTATTTTCAATATCGATTTCCACCTCTTGTAAACTACCAAACGGATTTTGAAATGATTTTCACTAGTGAAAAAAGTGATAATTGAGAAAAATTTGTATTTATAATTTGCAGAAAAAATTGCTTTCGGACGTAGACAGCATCGGTCTAATCTATACTATCTATAAGTACTAATAAATAAAATTGAATTGTCTGTTTGTAAAGTCAAAATAAATGTTACTAAATGTCAAAATTACTAAATGTAAGTATATCAAAGTATAATACGGTACTTATATTATTTTTATTTTTATTTATGTCTGTCTGTCTGTCTGTCTGTTTATTCCCACACATCTCCGAAATGATTGGACCGAGCTCCGGGATAGCCTATGTAACTTAGGCTGCTATTATTTTAGAAAATAATAATAATAAGAAGTGCGCTCCTCCCACACGCCGCAGCGAAGCGTGGCCGAGTTCAGATTTATTAATAAAATTGACAGCGTCAACATTAGCGCAAGTTACCTTATATAGCGGCTTCTCGCTGATGATATCTTTCCTCTTCCTAATGCCCTGGTGCGGCAGCTTTTGTTGGCTCTCAGTTCAGATCATTTTGTTGTTGTCGAACTCGATTATTGTTATTTTCTTTACGAACTTTTAGCTAGCGGTCCTTCTTGTTTGCGTCAATATCCTCTATATTGTTTTATCCTCTATAGAGCTTATTGCTTTAATGTCAATGTTAAAAACACAACCTACAGGTTAAAACTGTATTCACGTGACACATTCAGTACCGTCAGTTGCGAATGTCGTCACGTGGATATTAATTAAGACAAGGTTCAATGAAATATTGTATTTCATGATTACACAACTGAATAAGAATCTCCTAAATATTTTTTTATGTTAAGGTCGGAAGACAGGCTGACTGGCCACTTGATCGTAGGTGGCTACCGTCGCCTATAACACAAGTAATGTCAAAGCTGCTGCAAGTGCGCTGCCGACTGCAGTAGGATAAAGGTTAAGGGATTAGGAGTGGATAGGGAAATGGGCTCTGGCATCCCTTACTCAGTCACCGAAACACGACAGCACACGTGCTTTTTTTTCACGGTGGTCTTCTGTAAGGGGTGGTTACTGCCGCCAGACGGGCTGCCCAAATGACTGCGAAAACGCAGTGTGCCCTGCCACTACTTTACAAATCCAGACCAGATCCAAATTTGAAAAATTGATTTTTTTCAAAGTTGACCCTGCCGGGAATCGAACCCGGGAACCCTAGAACAGAGCGTTAAGGCATGCACCCTAACCACTCCTCCAACGGGCTCGTCAAATAATTTAAAAATTAAAGTTAAAATGAACGTAAATACCTATAAAATAAAATTTATATTTAATTACTAAATTATGTGTAAACATCGATGATTGCACATGACTGAATTTACCATTTTTTTTAATTTATTTTATTTGATTTATCTAATATCAGCAGGTAGACTGACAGTTCACTTGAGCCTATTAGTCCAAGCAACGTCATAATTGTGCTGCCGACCTTAGTAGGATTATGGATATGTTAAGGAAAAGTGATTATAGGAAGGCAGAGTTATACGTCAACTCGCGGGCAATAAATTCGCGGATCTACGCAACTTGACGTAATTGTATTTTACCTATTTTTTACTACGTCAATAGGGAAAGGGCTCTGGCATTCCTTACTCACTCACCGAGCACAAAAGCACACATGCTATTATTTCAGGGAAGTCTTCTCTAAGGTGGCGGTTACTATCACCAAACGGGATGCCCAAATGACTGCGAAACGCATACTACTTTCTGTCTTCCGATATGAAGTTTAGGATTATCATGTGATCTGTTAACCAGATTTAAATTCAAAGTTCATTAAACTTTTTCAATGTTATAGATGACTATTAAAAGATAATTTTTTTGAATAAAAAATGCGTTTACCGAAATCCATGAATCATCAACATAACAAATAACTTTAGATGAAAATTTGTAAAAATTGATATGTCCCGAGGCGTTTCTCACGTTATATAAACCCACGCGCTGTGGAGCATTGTGTTTTTTGAAACGTATATTTCATAACTTGTTAAAGTTCTTGTACAAATTGGTTTAAATTTTTAAATTAAAACTTAACTAACGACCCGCCTTGGCTCCTCACGAATTTCATCCTTGTTTATTTATTTATAAAGTTTACAGATAAAACCATTCGGTAGCCTTTACACTAAGCATAGCTTGAATCGCAAAAGCCAAAATTTAACAGTAGATGTAATCTAAATCTAAATGTAACCTAAATTTAAACAGTAAAATTATTAAAAGGAAAAGATATTTGTATGTATGTGTGTGTTCAACAATTGTGTTCATCATCATCATCATCATCATCAGTCCACTGGTGAATGTAGGCCTCTCCCAAGGCTCACCACCACGCACGGTCTTCTGTCCTTTCAAGCACGAAGTACAGCGTCCAACTACTTTCCAATTTATCTCTCTTTCCTTTGGTGAAAATCGCAACAAAATCCGTTTAGGATAACAAAATTGGTTTAGATGAAATTAGAGGAGAGAAACAGATATAAGACGTCACCTTTATTTTATAATATGTACACATATTATAAAATATCCCAAGTAGCACGTACACAAGAGTTATAAGAAGAGTTATAACAGCTGCTTAAGGGGTATTTTTAACGGCTTAGCCTGCATAAGAAGAGCTACAGTAGCGGTAGAGGACTCTCTATCGCTTCTATACCCCCAAAAAGGGCCCACCTTATACAGGCTTCAGTGTTACAGTAGCGATATATAAGCGGTAGTAAAGGGTTAGAGAGATACAAAGGTGCTTAAAAGGCTATTGTAGCAGCTAAAAGAGGTACAAGAAGCACTTATACCACCTTTATATTGTTCGTAGATGTTTGCAACGCGACTGTAACTCTACAATAACTTTTAAATTTATTTTTTCTATAATTTGGTACAGTGTACGCGTGACAAACGTTTTAAACAACGAGTCAAAGTGTTATGGTGTATTAATCAGTGTAAATTATAAGTATAATGTTTTTTTTACTTATATACGTGAAAATATTAGTGCGAGCATCAGTTTACTGTCAAAGTGTGCATTAATATAGTAATGTCTTAATTTTTTTATGAAACACAGTAATGGCGACTTGTTATACTGCCTTTAGGCGTTTATTAAACCCATTGTACAGGCTTTAGAGGTAGTATTGAGCTATTAATATCTATTTTAGAGTTTTGAGATCTACAAGCGCAGTATTGTAGGTTATTTTTAATCCTTAGGAGGTGTGTTTATCTGTGTTTCTATCTCTGAGGAAACCTTTAATGCCTAATCCCACTTTCTATAATAGAATATTCCGTTATAACAACTCGATGCATTCTCACTCTATTGACAAAGTATTTCTGGGACAAAATCCAGATATTGTTTTTTCAAACTTAGCCTTCCTCAGTCTGAGGGCATTAAACTGACATCGGATGTCATGGTCTCGGTTTTTTTGTTTAAAGACAGGCTGACGGTCCACTTGATGGTAGGCGGCTTCCGTCATCAAGTGTGCTGCCGACCATAGCAAGATTAGGAAGGGATAGAGAAATGGACTCTGGCATCCCTAACTCACTCACCGAAACACAACAGCACACATGTTGTTATTTCAAAGGGGGTGGTTACTACCTTCAGACGGCCTGCCCAAATGACTGCGAAATACAGTGTGCCCTGAAAAAAATTCAATAAACCTAAGGTAAATTTTGGAATAGTGCGAAGCCTTATGCATGGAATGTTTAGATTATAAAAGCTCCGTAACGGAAGGATTAAGTCGTGAATCATCTGGTAAGCTCAGCTTCAAAAATGAATTAAGGTGTGACGTCAGCGTGTTCATTCGGTAGGTATTGTTTTGTTCTGAGTTTTTTTGTTCGCATCATCACCGGTTCACGTCTGGGGCTCCTTCAATGATTCTGCGTCAAATATTAAATATATTTAGATTGAACGTTGATATACGTACTAATTGGTTCTTTTATAAACAAAAGTTGCTCAGGTTTTTGTTGCAAAAGGCCGTAGTCCGAATGAGGTTCTTATGGGAAATGAAATTTTCATCTGCAGCCAATGTATAAATAAAGTAGAAAGCGAAAAGGTCTGTCATGTTGTTAAGCAGCACATTAATTTGATTCATGAAAATTCTTTTATCTTTAAAGATATAAGGAGTAGAGTATAAAAGTGGACATAAGGGTAGGTACCTAATATCTCATAAAAATAATGTGGACTACACTTTTCTTTGAAAAATTAAATAAGTTAAATTGAATTAATTTATTAATTCTTGATTAATTGATCTTATTTTTAAATTTATGACTTTATGAAGTCTTAGGTATGTGCAGGCCCGTTCTCAAAAATGGTCATACAATGCTCTACTGGGCCGCTCCATAATCCGGATGGTACCTACTATTGTCGCCAGAATCTTGACATCTTGGTTATCGAGCAATCCCCGGACTCGATAACCATGGCTATGGCTGAAGCCGGACTATGGCTGACTATGCTTGTTAAAATCGCTGTCCCGCATGAGGAAAACCTCGTGAAAGCAAAAATAAATAAACTTAGCGAGTATCTACAAATACTTGCTTCACGAGGTAACCACCATATTATTATGGGATGTTGATTCAAGAATTATAGTCTCGATAGTCGTCTTGGCGAACTGTCTACTAGCGAAGAGGCTCTCACTAGATAGCTACTATCTATACGAGTCGAGCTGTCAAAAAAATCAGCCGTGTGCGCCCATTGGCTAATGTGTGTGACATTTATAAGCCAAACCAATTGGGTCCGTTTGTCCCTTAAGTTTTTTCGCACGTAGTGACCAATGAGCTTCGATTATTTCGTTACCTAGAAGTTCGACTGATGGAAAACGGCAATCAAGAGACAGACACAGAAGGCGGTACTTCTTGACACGGCACGTATTGCAGGAGGTTCCTCAATCTACGACCCTAACCAGAACCACCGGTAGGTTGGGCCTTGCCCCGCTATCAGAGACAAAATAATTTTAACTTTTGAATAATTATTAATGGTCAATCATATAATAAAATCGTAAACGAATCGTGTCTGTACATTAAACATTTTTTTTTCAAAAAAAAAAAAAAAATAGTAATAATTGTAAGTACACGTTGTATTTTTACGTTACCGAGGTCAAAAAAATAGGTTTTAGAATTTTTGTCTGTTTGTCTGTGCGTTTGTGCACGCTAATCTCAGAAACGGCTTAAACAATTTGAATGCAGTTTTCACTGATGTATTGTAGCAAGCTTCCCTTAACATTTAGCGTTTGTTTTATTCCAATCGGTTTACAAACAAAAAAGTTACGCGCTGTAACGGAAACCACGCGTACGAAGCTTAGCTAGTTCTAAATATATACCTGTATTCGTATTTAAATTCTAAATGTAATTCATTATGAATTTTTATGAAGGACATTACTGCTAAATTTGTAGTGTATTCTTGTTTTATATTAGCTAAATAAATTAATAAATTTGTAAATCACTAAATTTTCACATTTATATTTCTTTTCACAAACGTTATTTATTAAATAATACGCTGACAACCTAGCTATAGTTATGTAAATAAGAGTTCAGATATTCCTAAACGGGTCGTTATGTCGAGACTGTGACCTTTTGTAAGGTTTCGGAATGTAACCTTTACTACAAGATGCTCAGGAAACGCGTAGGTACGTCTTCTAAGCATGAATTGTATGTCAAATTACAGGAAAATACTGAATCTTGATGTAATTAAATTGCTTCTTAAAATATATATATTGCTAACTATCGATACTACAGGCACCGCCAAACCGCTGAAAAGGTATTTATTACTGAGTCCCGCGGTTTCAACGGTTTTAAATTGCAAAGGGCATGCACATAATATCTGGTCTTTTCGGTATGTATTTCCCGGTAATTCTCAGCAACCTACCTTCCTTATAAATTGAGCTATCAATTGCAAAAAGATTTATTTTTATTCCGGCTAGTAGTCGTGGAGATACCACCGAAGTAACAGTACACGAAATTTCAAATCAATCGAATTTCTGGAAGTTAGTAAGATCCCTTCGTCAACTAGGAAATGCAACTAGGAACTAGGAGGAACTAGCTAAGAATCATTTCGATCGCGTCGGTTTTCAAACAAAACAAACCGTATCAAAATCGGCCCATCCATTTTGAGCTGTGATGCCATGTACAGATAGACAGGTTAAAATAATTATATAACCCCTCTTTTACGTCGGGCGTCGGGTGTTTAAAATAAACTAAACATATTATTTAAGAGAAAATATTATGTGTCTTGACGATTGTGTCTATTATCGTCAGTAATTTGACTAGATATTAAACACGATTTTCCTTAGAGAAACTGTCCTGAATAATTCTAAAGGTGTTTGACCAATACTAACGTCCTTGCTTTCAAAAAATACTGCATTCCACATACTATGTTACTTATTAACTAGCTATGTAAGAATTGCAATCAATGCATCGCTGCTTTACTTAGCGTCGAATATTTACATGGTATTTTTAGCCAGCAATAGTTAGAGAGCAGTTATTGAATTTCCAATTCAACCGCAAACGGTTTCAGTGTTTATTTTATAGTGTATCTAATTTATTTGCGTTATAAATTCGTTTCACAATGTCGTGTCATATAATGCAAGGATTGAATGCCTAATAGAATTAAAAGTAATATATTTTTGCTTAAGACTTCCAATTTTTTTTGCAATTTCCAATTTATCGTCAGACAGGTTGACGGCCTACTTGACGGTAGGTGTCTACCATTGCCTATGACGCAAATAACAACACAGGTGCTGCAAACGAGCTGCCGACAATAGTAGGATTAAGGATAGGGGATGGGAAAATGGGCTCTGACAACACAGCACATATGCTTTTCTATCACGGTGGTATTTTGTAAGGGGTGGTCACTGCCGCTTGACGGGCTGTCCAAATGATTGCGAACTACCCGAATACTAACCCCAGACCCGTTGTAAAGTTGGCCCAGTCTGGAATCAAATCCGTCGACTCGTCATTGTAACATTTTATCTAGATCTAAGAATTTTTCTAATTCTAATTCAATTTCAGTTTGATTTTTATTCTATTTTCCTCGTAAAAAGAGCAGCACTTAGCAGGCAAGCTGGCGGTACACTTGGTAGATAGCTAGTAAGTGGCTGGCTATCGTAAACAAAATAAGTATCTTTATATGCAGCTGTATGGAGTGTATCCATACTATCCGCTGATGTATCCTACTTTATTCATTTTGGGTATGGTTGGATATAACGAGCTCCGCGTTAGAAGGGATCTTAGGCTAACTTCATATATTTACCAAGTACTAATAGGGAAAATACATAATGCGGACATATTGACACAAATTAGTATTAGCGTTCCTGACAAGTACGTGTGGCGTAGGCGCGGGCCTCAGTTGCTGGCGGTGCCGCGCGGGCGCACTAATCTATTAAATGAGGCTCCCCTGATGCGCGCGCTTCATATCCTCAACCGTATACATAGTAGATTGGATGTTTTTTGGTGTACTCTGAATGAATTCACAAAAATAGCACTATACGTAATTAGTTATGAATATTAGGATTTAGTTTGCATTTATATTAATGATTGTTGCTACACTACCGCATTGGGTGAAAACCTGTAATGGTATAGATTGTAAGTTTGTGTGTGTAAATAAATAAATAAATAAAGTATATCAACTAAGCAAATCCAGTAACTAGGCTGCTGCCTTTGATAATATCAAGAGCTCAGGAACACAACAGCATATTCAGTAAGTAGTTGTTTACTACAACTCTGCCACAACCTTTGATATAAAAGCTTTTATTAAACTAAATGAAACCTTGGTGGCTTGGTGCAAGTAGGCCTCGTTAACAGTGTGTTTCGTATTTTATTTATTCCGTACTCCAAATTATGTGCTTTCAGTATTTGGTATAACAAGCAAGCAAGTTAATTATCTGAAATGAGATCACGCGTGTTCTGAACCGTACAGATTGGAATATGAGTGCATTAAACTTAAATTGTATAATGGTTTGATTGAGAGACTCGGACGCATTCAGCTAGAATGACTCCAGTGGGAGTACCATATCTCCGCGTAGAGTATGACACTGTTGAACCGTTCGATCTATTGGGAGGCTATTGGCCACGACTCGACATGTGCGTCAGGTGGACTGCTTGATTCAAGCAAGCATTGAGATGAAATTTAACCAAATAACATTTTCATCACAATGAGTACCAAAGAAAGTAATAATTATAAACCTTCTTTTCAATTTTATTGAAAAGGTTATTTATTTTATTTATTTATATACAAACGGTCACATTATAACAAGATAGTGGGTAATGTCTTAAATGAGTTATCATACATTACATACATACTGAGTTATAAACTTAAATTGTAGACAATAGTCATATAAATAGATATAATTAAAATATTGCATACAATTTGCTTCAGTTTTTAATAGTATAATTATTCAATTTTTTCATTTTAATAAAATACCTTTTTTAATATTATTATTAATTTATTATTATTGTTTCGAGTTTTAATTATTTAGAAAATTTAAAAATTTTGGTACCTTTTTAATATTTTTTGTTGTGATTTTATTTCTATAGGCAATTTATTAATTAGATTGGGAATTAAGTGTGTAGTTCTAAATTCGTTATAAGTTAAACTAGATTACAACGATTATTATTATTCGTACCGGTTATTTCGTACCACCTAAAATTGATTTGATTGTAAAATTATCAATCTTAATCAATCCTCCAATTCATTGAGATTGATATATTATCAGTCTCGTTTTATGATGTTTTAAGTTTTAAGAGATCACTGCAGGCACCGTAGTGGTTGGGCACACTGCGTTTCGCAGTAATTTGGGCACCCCGTCCGGCGGCAGTAATCACCCCCTGACAGAAGACCATCGTGAAATAACAGTACGTGTGCTGTTGTGTTTCGGTGAGTGAGTAAGGGATGCCAGAGCCCATTTACCTAACCCTCCCAATCCCTTAAATTCTTAATCCTACAATAGTCGGCAGCGCACTTGCAGCACCTGTGGGCCTGTGGCGTTGCTTGTGTTATAGGCGACGGTAGCCACCTACCATCAAGTTATGAAAAGTTATTGACAACAGCTGCCTATGGATAAGTCTAAGTTTTATAAAGCTGTTATTAAACATATAGGCAGCATTTGAGTCTACCATTTGCGCTGCTTGTTCTCTAATCTCTTCAATATTGATTTCGACATCATCATCATTTACTGTCATTAAACCTAATCATAAAGTCTAATGGACTGGCTTCGATCACGCGATTTACAGTTGAATTAATAGCGAGCTGAACGCCTCCTAAGGCATCTTGCCAGGACCGATCAGAGTTCGCCTCGATTGCAGTGAGCGTGTTTTTAAACGTACTCGTGGTCCGCTCGATTTGACCGTTAGCACGACACCGCCTGTTCCTATGAGGTCAAGTTGAATGTTAAAATAATTGCAGAAACTAGCAAACTTTTTACTAGAGAAACAACGACCTTGGTGGCCACGACGCGATTGGGAATTTCGAACAAATTGATATTATTTTAATGCTTAATACTGCTAATCGTGCTCGGTCAGAGATCGGAATTATAAAACACTACTTCGTGAAGGTATAAGGATGAGATGAGGACGTGTTCAAAATAGGTGAAGAACGTTAGAACGAATTTCATGTGTTTCTAGAATCTTCAGCAAGAATATCATAATGGAGATAGGACATGATTTTCTTGTTCAACTTGGAGTCATTTGTTTGATAGTTGTGCTATATCAACGTGTTTTTATCGTATCCTATCTGCACTAACTAAACAGAAGAGGGGCAGACAGGCTGACGGTCCACTTGATGCTAGGTGGCTACACTCGCCTATAACACAAGCAACGCCAAAACTGCTGCAAGTACGCTGCAGACTACAATAGGATTAAGGATAAGGGATTGGGAAGGGATAGGAAAATGGGCTCTGGGATCCCTTACTTTACTCACCGAAACACAACGGCACACATGCTGTTATTTCACGGTGGTCTTCTGTAAGGGGGTGGTTACTGCCGCCAGACGGGCTGCCCAAATGACTGCGAAACGCAATGTGCCCTGAATGAGTTCCGAAACATAATTAACGCGTTATATTCTGGAGCGCACACGATAAATAATTTCAAAATTGAGCAGTTTCAAAAAGACCTACTGCGCTCATTATCAAAATTGGTCATTTTCAGGGCATTGAAAACCGTTCTATAATGACTATTGTTGCCTGATATCGTAGTTTTGGCCGATACTAAAATAGCATAAAGTGGCTGACCGAACAATGCTCATCGACATCGCCATCTCGCGTGAGTAAAATCTCGTGAAAGTCGGAAGAACAAGACAAGATGACACGCTATCAAATCATTTTGGCATTTTTTGTGTGCAGTGCACTATCGTCATCGTTGATAAACATGAAACATGGTTTAAGCCTTACTATTCCGATGTCTGTGGTTTATGCTATTGGTGAGTTATGGAAAACTCTGTTGAAGCAAAGGATTGGAAATTACGTAAACAGGTAAGAACCTTATTTATTAGTTAAATATAATAAAACCTAAATCTATAGAACATTTATTATTACTCTAAGACTTGGTGTGATCATATTTAGCCTCTTATGCAATGGACACTGCCCCTCGGAACCTACTGTCGAGACTGCCGTACGAGGGTTGGTAGCGGGTGTTCTTCTGAGTCCACGGTCCGCGCCTGTTCTTGTAACTGGAACATGCGATCAAACTATTCATAGCTGGCGGACGAGACTGCTCGACGCTGATGCCGCGGCGCCGACTGTAAGAATATTTCTACTAAAAAATTGAAATTAGCACGCGGTATCACTGCCTGGCAACTGTTTAATAGTACTAGTGAGGCAAAATTTTCCAATAAAAAATAATTGCACACTTTTTGTGGAAGTTGCATCAGAAAACACCTACAAAATTTAAAGTAGAAAATGGGAAACTATTCTAAGCGTACTAAAGGGCAAAGTTAACTTTTATTATATAATAATAAATAATTAAAGTAAGAATGTCGGAAAATAAAGTCATGCGTATTTTCATAGGAATGCAATTTTTGGGAAAAAAGTATAAATATCTATCCAGAAATACATATATTATCTAGACCTTTTGGTAGTTGGCGCAATCGTCTGGTATTTTTCGCCAATAAGGACGCTGCTGTCCAAGGTGCCGTCCATCTGCAGCAGATCTCCAGCTGTTGCCGATACGTCCATTTTGGAAAAGCTCTCACAGATCCTCACGTACAGGAAAACAACTAATAACTAAACAAACACATAAAGGTAAATGAATAAGAATTAGCAGAAAACGGAGGGGTATAATAACAAAAATGGTAGTATTTTTACGGTAGTAGGTACTATGTCCACCATAAGTATCCATTAATAGGACATGTGGAATTATGTAGTTAAGGTCTGACTCAGTTATAAGTCTCAAGGGTCCCGGTTCGTTTCCGAAAAGGGTCCCGGTCCTCAAGGGTCCCATGACTCAAGGGTCCCGGTTCGTTTCCGAAAAGAAATTTTGAAGTTGGCTCTGGTTTAGGACTGGCAAATAGTGGCATTGCACACTGCGTTTCGCAGTCATTGTAGCAGTAACCATCTCCTTATAGACGACTACCGTGAAATGAAATCATGTATGCTGTTTCGGTGAGTCAATAAGAGCTGCCAGAACCGATTTTTCTATTGTTTCCTAATCTCTTATCCTTAATCCTACTAGCAGCACATTTGCTGCAATTGCAGCTCCTGTGGTGTTAATAGTCAATGGTAGCCAAGTATTAAATACGGTCAGTTTGTTTGGCCACCTTTAAATAGGTATATAAAAAAAAACAAAGAGATTTCAGTTATATCCTACGCTGAACGAAGAGATTCAAAGTTGTCAGACTAAGCGTAGATATTTTATTGAGATTATAGTGTACCTATTTTTTTTTAAATATCCATCCTAACTAATATGAGCCACTGAAACTGCTGTAAAGTGAATGGCAAGAAAATTTGTCGCTGATAATGTGGACCAACTTTGGTAAGATGAAAAATGTACGCAATTTTACCTACGATCAACAAAGAATTTTACCTTTCATACATAATTATATTATTATATTTTTATTCACTGTTCGAATTAAGATTTTTAATTAAGGTATATTTTCTCGGTACATATGAATAATTACGGAATACGAAAGGATTAATTGAGAAACTGATTTGAAAACAACGATTCCCTTTAAAAAGAAATTTTATCGCAACCAACTTACCACAAAAATATGTAATATAAAAATGAATAGAGTGGAATTCCTGAAGCCAATTGAGTCAAACAGTAGGCCGGAGACGGTGGGGCCTATGAAGGCGCCCAAGGCGAAGGTGGAAGTCCACATTCCGGATACTAAGCCATAAGTTTCTATAGAATTTGGTAAGCCGTTGTTACTGCGAAAAGAAAACAGAATTGTTAATAATAAGCTAATAATTTGTTAAAGGCCGTTGGGGTATATTGGCCTCCTTACATATTTATAATTTAGAAACACACCATCTAGTATAATTTACATGCAACACGTAGCTTGTATGCTAGTTATTAAATTAGTACCAATAAGTCAGTGAGAGGGCGCTGCTTACTTACATCTATCTATATCTTCTTTTATATAAAAATGAATCCCTATTTCTCCTGGTCACGGCATCACGCGTGAACGGGTAGACCGATTTTAATTCGGTTTTCGCTAATGGAAAGAGGGATGAGCGGGGAATGTTTTAGTATATAAAACTTGCACGCCGAGCGAAGCCGGGGGCGGGCCGCTAGTTTGTTATAAAACTAGTCGATACTGGCGAAATTTTAAAGTTGCTCTGTATTTTATTAAAATTTTGCGGATAAAATAAATATTACCTATGGTGATTTGGAGATTGTGTATGATCATGTCAAATGTTTTCCTACTGGTTACCTTTAGATCTGTTCAGCCAATTATAGAACTAAGTACTAAAATTTCAACTGCCTAAAGTCGACTTTCATAATAACATTTGCCAATATATATCCGTAGGTTTTCATCCTGCTAAAATCAATGCTTCTGTGGATAAAATCCACAGAGATCTTCAAAGTTTTAAGTGCCTTGCATCATTGTGAGTTTTAAAAATAAATTTTCATGCTAAATAATCTTATCACAGAGCAAAAATAACCTATTTTTTTTTATAAATGAAAAAAATATAATAGATTGAAATTATAGCTTTGTTTCTAATTATATCTTGTCCACTAATTTGGTGTAAACAAAACACCTCAAACGATATTCTAGTCTTTCAAAGTCTTTTAAACTATTAATAGTTTCATTATGTTTTTTCGTTAATATTAAACTCAGTAGTTTTATTGGACAAAATGTACTTTGATTCAGAGCTCCTCATATATAACTTAGTTTAACTTAAGATTGACCATTTCATAAAAAACTGCTTGTAAGGTTGAAATTTCCAAACAGACGACACAGATACAAAGGTGATGGATGTTGAAATCACAAGATCAATAGAAATCTATTGGACTTAGGCGATTTTTTGGACAATAATTACGTCCTACTAGTATAAAGTTTTATATTATTTCTTCGTAAGAGAGAAATGACGGTAAATTTCATCCTATTACGTCAGATCATCGAAATAATATATAACGTTGCATTTCAGTTCGCTGTGCCAGATTAACTTGATTATTTACATTCTAAAGTAAGTTCTGCTTACTATTATAATGTATAGAAGCTATGTGATATGGTACTTACATAGCTGTGCTAAGGGCATCCGTGAAGGACGCAACAAGTTGACTACCGATGCCCAGTCCATGGAAGACAAGACCCAGTACAGTTGTCCATAGGCTTCTGAAAGTTTAAGATATTCATATTTCGTAGTCATAAGATTTTACGCTCTTCCATGTAAATTACGCAAGAAGCTAAATTAAGCTAAGCCGTGCTTAGGAGGTTCGCCCGTGTTAATTCCACCTCCAAATTTCAACTTTAAGCTATACATATTTACCTGTGACGGTTCCAAAGTTTCCGTAGGACTAGAACCACGTCCATCCCCATGGGGCTTTTTAATGAGTTATCCATCCCACATATGCACATTTGCATTGCATGCTGCATTTGTTGAAAGGGTATCCTTGTGAAGATTTCCCCCTCGTAAAAAAATATACATAGAGCTGACAAAGCTGCATGCAACCATCAGTTGTAAGTAAAGGAAAAACAACATACGGAGGCAAATCGAGGAACGGTGCTGGTCCAATCAGGAGGAACCCGCTCGCAACGAACAAGCATCCGAGCATGGTGACAAACTTTGGTTTGATGGAAGGACGGTCGCAAAGCCATCCCCAGGCCGGAGCAGTTGCTGCGTATACGCCACCGTTTATCACGAACATCAAGCCCAGCACCATGGGAGAGAACTCGAACTGCAAATATCGAAGAAAATAGCTTAACTAACGACTAGACTTACGGTGCTTGTAAACGATGCAAGTAACCGGAGCAAGTAATAATACATGTACCAGTACTTAACTTGCTTGTTTTGTTGTGATGGGTAAGTTGCGGGCTACATGTGCAAGCTATTCGCGTGAGCCACAGGCACGAGCTACTTGCTCATCGCTTATTGAATTGCGCGAGTCTTCGGGGCGACTTGCGCGGTTATCTCGCGCGCGCCGGACATGCTCATGTCAATGGACCCACAACTACACCCATAGTTTACACGATGCATATAACCTGCGCATATTCATCAATATGCGCATAATACCCGCGCAGTGTAACATGAGTCATTACTATCGTTATCACGTGGAACCTTTGCCGTTAGTTACGGAAATACCAATAGATATATTATGTATTTCGTAGATTATTTTGTAGTGGCAGGACATACTGCATGCGTTTCGCACTCCTTAACTGTCGGCAATAATCGCCCCTTTACAGAAAGAATACTGCGAAATAACACAAAGTGTACCAAATGTTGTGTTTCGGCGAGTGATCAAGGGGTGAATCATTTCGCTCTGATTACCTTGTGGTTAATTTTTTATCATGTTATAATTAATGGGACATTAGTACTCACCGTTGTATGCTTGTTTTTAAAGGTGACAGTAGCAAACGAAAGAATAGTTTAAAATTACTCCGGAATAGCAATTATACTAATGCTCGCTGCCACCAATTTTATTTACAGTTCATATCATTGCCTGTAGGAATACTATTGCCCATTGCCATATACCTTCTTCATCTCTTATGCAGCACGTGCGCGTTGCTTGTATTATAAACGACAGTAGCTACCGATCATCAAGTGGACCGTCAGCCTGTCTGGCGACCTTAACATAAAAAATACTAATTTGTCTGGTCTTGTTGTAGTCTTGCTCTGTAGGAATACTTTTCGCAAATTAGTGGTAGAACAATTTGAACCGTCAAAATGTGTGCATAGCTTTTTTCCACGTTAATGGGGACTAATTTTGCTAAAATATGTCTTTGAAGATTATAAATCTAATCTCTAATTCATTTCCATGTACACAAGTTTAATATACAATTAAAGTAAGGTTAAATACCTGCCGCAAATGTGGCTCGAGTGTTGCCTGAAGAAATCCGATGCTGGTGCTCGTAGAAATAATACTAATTGCCGACAGTAAAACGCCAGGAATCTTTAACAATGTGCACATCGTCGCTGAAAACGAAAACTTTTTAGGTAAATTCATAAGCATAGATCATTTGCCATAAATTGGGCAGCACGGTTGACGGCAGTAACCACCCCCTTACAGAAAAGACCATACTGAAATAATAGCACGTGTGCTGTTTCGTTTCAGTGGATAAGTATATAGATATGATTTTCATAATCTTTATCTTGTCGTTTATTCTTTTTCTTTTATTTTATCCTATAAAGATCAACAGCGTTCATCAATATGCGAAGGTAGCCACTTTACCATCAAGTGGGTCGTCAGCCTGCCCGCCAAACTTTAAACGAATTTAAAGTTTGGCGGGCAAAGTTTACTTAATGAAAAGAAAATAAAGTTTGTAGGTATTGTTGAATACCTACACTTTTAAATAATATGTATTGTTTTTAACAATATTAAGTTGGCTGGTATGAACATTTATCTTTATTTTATCTTCTATTATAAAATAAATCCCTATTTCCCCTTGGTCATGGCATCACGCGTGAACGGGTAGACCGATTTTGATTCGGTTTTTACTAATGGAGAGAGGGATAAACGGGGAATGTTCATATATATAAAAATATAATAAGTAGCTAGTTTTAAATAAATTAAAGTTCAGACTTTTACAACAAAGCAATAGATAATTTTATTTATATGAATTCAGAACTTAAAATTTACACTCAGGGTCACAATCGGATTTCTGCAATGATTTCTGAGATAAATAGCATTAGTCGCGATTTCAAAACAAAGTACCGCTTCTTTCGCTACCTTGCCACAAACTAAAATAGAGGGAGCTGGCTCTAACGCGTATTACAAGCAATTTGGTTTTAACGTCTTCACTCTTCTCTAGTACGTAGCTCAATGATCTGCCAAGATTTAAAAGCAGAGGATACTTACGACCTGTTGGAGTGATGTCTTCTTCGTCATTAATCTTCGGCAATGCCACACAGCTTGTGAAAACAGCACAGAATAGTGCCGAGCCAAGCACAACGAATGGAAGAGTGTAGCCACCGAGGCCGTAAAGCGCGCCACCCAAAGTGGGGCCCACTATCAAACCGAGGCCAAAAAATGTTTCCAGAGAGGCCTACGAAGTGAAAATTGTTTGCTTTATTTATAAAGTTTTCATAAACACACGAAACATAGAAATGTAAAATATTGCTATGATGAAAAAATTAGGCGTTAACAATTTTTACTTACAAACATGGTTGCAATGTTGTTAGGAAACTCCTTGGCGATAATAGCGAACGATGCTGTGAGGAACGCGGCGTTACCCATCGCCTCCATTATTCTGATGACGAAGCTCAAAGTTATGAAAGGGATGTGACCATCCACTTTGTCCAAAAAGCTGAAAAACAAATATTATTGAATTTAAATTAATTGAAAAGAGAAGTCATCGGTCTAATATTAAACAATGTCAATAGAAAATCATGATTTCACCGAAACCTCAATTATTGTGTATTATTAATACTTATTTAAATCACTGAGGAATTTTTTCCTCCTTGTTCTTAAAACAAAAGTTTTCTACCAATGTGTGTTGCCAGCAGCGTTGCCAGTTTTTTTTTGCCAAATCGGGATTTTGGAACTTTTTTGAGTCAAGACAGGGGAATTCTTTCGTCGAAAGCGGGACATAGTAAAAAAACGTATACCTACATATAATCAGAAATTTTCAAATATTTATCTTTTTATTTGAATTAAAATTGAATTAAAATAGATAACAAAAATAGCGATAGAAAATTTATTTTAATAAAAATAATCTGATTTACCTTATCGTTAAATAGTTGAGTCTTGTTCGTCTTCAGAATAAAAAAAAAACAGATATCAAAATCAAAAAAGTTTTATTCATTAGAAAAATACGGCGTTTCAAATGATAGTCTGTGGTGTGAGTGTTACAAATTGCAACTTACAATAAGAGAATAATTATTTATAAGAATTACTTATTGGGATCAATGGTAGTCTGTGCAGCCGGGCGGGCGGCCAGTACACACTTGTCTGCGCCACCCGCCCACGCTTTCTCAGCACGCTGCACGCACGGTCGAGTTATCCCCGAAAAGCGGGACTGAGCCTGTCCCGAGCGGGACATTTAATTTTGATTTAAAAATCGGGACGTCCCGCCAAAATCGGGACGTCTGGCAACGCTGGTTGCCAGTGATGAAATATGGCGCTAAACGTGGGCTCTAACTATGGGCCTCGTAAGAAAGTTCAGCATCACTTAGCGAGCTATGGAGCTAGCGAGCTATGGCTATGCTCGGGGTTAGAGATCGAATCAAGAATGAGGAGATCCGTTGACGAACGAAAGTTACCGACGTAACCCGGAGGATTAGTAAATTGAAGTGGCAGTGAAGTGGCAAGCCGACGGCCGTTGGGGCCGGAAGGTTCTCCAGTGGAAGCCACGGCCCGGCAAGCGCAGCGTAGGATATAGGTGGAAAGACCTGATAAGGGCCGTGGGTCGGTGGTGGATCCAGGCTGCTTCTAATAGGTTCTTATGGAAAATTAAGAGGGATACCTTTGTCCAGCAGTAGACTTCCTGCGGCTGAGATGATGATGATGATGATAATTAATACCTATTAGGTGCGGCTAATAATCAAATTGTGACAAATATCTTGTGTCTACTGATATCGGCAATTAGATTAATAATATATTAATCTCGTCACTTTGTCTCATAGTTTGAAAAACCGCATAAGACATGGCAAATAAAAACCTAAATCAAGTTTAGTATTGGCAGGATAGCGTTGACCTATGACCTATGACAATGTCTAGACAAGAAAAGTAATCTAATTATATTCTTCTGATATATATTTTTAAAATCTATAGATAGGTACTTATAAATAAAATTGAAGTGCCTGTTTGTAATGTCAACTTATAAGGAGTAACTACTTTTTTTTAGAATATATATTTTTTAGAATTCGAAGCGTGGCCGGATTCAGCTAGTCGAAAATATTATAATGCTTCAAAATAGACTTTTGAGTTTAAGAATATATTTTACGGATATTTCTTCTTCAAGCACAGAGTAGTAAATCTTGAAGATTACGTAAAAAATAAACGAGAATAATTTGAGAATACATTATCGAAGTATACTCACCCAAATAAAATGGCGCATGTTCCTGTAGTGATTATGCCGACGTTGAAGAGTAGTTTCGGACCGATCCTGTTGAGGTGTGCTCCGTATAGCGGACTAACCAGGAACACCGTGAGCTCGAAAATTCCAAACACGAGACCGTATTCCGTAGCCGAGCATCCTTTCTTCTCTGCCTGAAAATATTTCAATTAATATTATTAAATTTATTAATAAAACTAGCACTTATATTAAATATTGTCGTATTCTTATACTTTGTATAGAATTTTATTTTTATTTGCCCCGCCCCCGGCTTCGTAAGGAGTTGAAATTTTCAAAAATGCAATAAAATAACTCTTCGGTTGAATTGGTTGAAACTTTATTTAACTATATAACATCTGTAAAACGATGATGATTGAAAGTTTATATTAAGTTAAAATATTCAGTTTAGATGATTTTTGAAGTCCCAATTTACGTAATATTACGTAGGGTTCAGCTTAGGCTGGAAACTCTTCATATATAATAAAATCGTTCTTTGCCTACTATGCCTTTGTGTACGCTAATCTCAGAAACGGCTTAACCGATTTGAATGCGGTTTTCACTAATGTATTGTAGCCAGCTTCCCGTAATATTCAGTGTTTGTTTCATTCAAATCGGTTTACATACAAAAAAAAATTACGCTCTATATCAAATACCACGCGCACCAATTGAAAGAGTGATAAACGAGGAAGGTTTGTGTATATAAATTGCAGAAAAGATGCATACGTGCGAAGCCGGCGACGAGTCGCTAGTTAGTAATAAATAACTCTTCTTTTAATAATAACTCTTTCAAGAAACCAAACACTGATGAGTTCCCAATTTCCGTAGTTATCTTTCGTTTTTAATATTTTTCCTTATGTACATACATACTTTATGACCTTTTTGAACAAAGCAAATATTGACTTATTTGTGCGTCAAATACATATTCTTCAAATATTGTCATCAATATGTAGGGTTGATTCCTGAATAGTTTGCGTAGATAAATAAATGACTATATTATCTTTGTTCAGCTTATCGAATTCAATTATGATTGGACCCGAATGAGCAATATTAATTGTTTATATCATCAATATATATGTACAAAGGTCGCAAATACATAAAACATCTATTACAAATTATAAAGTTTACACTCTAAGAAAACAACAATACATTTAACAATTTATTTCAACAGCAATATTTTTAAATTAAAATGTATTATTAGAAATAAATAAACAACTGTTTAAATTAATAATTATTTATCGATTGTCAATAATAAAATAATAATGAAAATACTTTTGCCAAAATTAAACACACCAATAAAATTGTATGGCTCCCAAAGTAAGCACATACAGGCTTGTGTATGTGCTTGTGAGATAACCATTTAACGCGCAGGGGGCGAAACTCTGCAAGCCGAGACCAGAGTCAACTTTGAATAGTTCATTTCCAAATTTGCTCTAGCCGGGAATCGAACCCGGGAGCCCTGAGTTAAAGCATTAAGGCAAGCTCCTCAACCACTCGACCAATGGGCTCGTCTTATAATAATACTAGAAGTGCCCGCGACTTCGTACGCGTTGAAAACTGAAAATATATGAGTTATAACGCCTGACATATTTTTTTTATGTTAAGGTCGGCAGACAGGCTGACGGTCCACTTGATGGTAGGTGGCTACCGTCGCCTATAACACAAGCAACGCCAAAGCTTCTGCAAGTGCGCGCTGCCGGCTGCAGTAGGATTAAGGATAAGGGATTAGGAGTGGATAGGGAAATGGGCTCTGGCATCCCTTACTCATTCACCGAAACACAACAGCACACGTGCTGTTATTTAACGGTGGTTTTCTGTAAGGGGGGGTTACTGCCGACAGACTGGCTGCCCAAATGACTGCGAAAACGCAGTGTGCCCTGCCACTGTTTTCCAAATCCAGACCAGAGCCAAATTTGAAAAATAGATTTTTCAAAGTTGACCCTACCGGGAATGGAATCCGGGAACCATAGAACAGAGCGTTAAGGTAAGCACCCATCGCTGGGATCGCTATTTATCGCTGGGACGACAGTGGCGGTTTTATTTATATTTTAGACGATCCATCGGGAACTTAAATTTTTTCCGGGATAAAAAAAGAGGTCAGAGGTGGTATTGTATAAATTTAACTAACTATTTGCATGCAATTAATTAATCCTTACAAATATTATACTATTACATCTATTTAATCTATTTCTTTGCAGAAGTAAAATTATATTAATATTTTTTATGGAATAAAGTAGACAATTAAGAATTTTGCTGAGAACTAGCATCTTTTTTCAAGTACCTATCTAATAAATTCTAATAAATTCCTTACATAATATATTATAAAAAAGTCCCCCCAACGCGTCTGTCTGTATGTACGTTCGCGGTAATCTAAAAAACTACTAAACGATTTTCAATCGGCTTTCATCTGTCAACAGAGTGATTCCTGAGAAATCTACAGGTGTACAATTCATTAAGGTTTTATCCTTAGGTTCTCGGAGGTTTGCAAATTGGAGCACACTATGCACAATCACCAAGCATCAAGTATCACCTAGCAGTACTACTCAAAACCGATAGATGGCGCCATCAATATTTAATTTATTTATATTATTATTAATATAAATTATATTATTATTAATTTATATTATTATTATTATTTAATTTATTTATTAGTGTTATATTTTTTTATTTTTCAATGCGGACGAAGTCGCAGGCACCAGCATATATATAAACAAAGGACCCTTTAATAGATTTCATCCATATTGTTACATAAGAGGCTTTAAAGAGCAAAATGTTTATATATTAAAGTTAAGGACACCTAACAGTACGCTGAACAGTAAGATAGCAGGCGACATTTGATTGTTGGGTTATCGTTTAAACAGAATTTAAATCGCTTTTACATATTGCAACACGAGTGCAACGGAATTCTCTTATTATATGTAGGTATATTTTATAGACAGCCCACCCCAGTAAAAGATGGAAATTCAACTGTCGAAGTTGTTGACGAGTAAGTACCTACTTACTTGGGACAAACGGTCCGATTAAGTAGAACCAACTTCGAGAAGGAGGTCAGTCGTCGAATCCAGCTCGGATAGGCAGCGTTCGGGAAGCTCCGAGACATCTTCTCGTCCGAAATTCCACAAAAGTTTTCGAGCAATGTGTGTTACCAGTGATGACATATGGCGTTTAATCGTAGTCTCTAATTATGGACCTCCTAAGAAAGCCCAAGGTCGCTCAACGATCTATGTAGATGGCTATGGGGTTACCGCGATCGAATCAGGAATGAGGAGATCACTAGACGGACGAAAGTTACCGGCGGATTAGTAAGCTGAAGTGGCAGTGGGCAAGACACATAATACGGTGAGCCGACGATTAAGTGGAGGCCACGGAACGGCAAGCGCAAGGGGCGCGGGTCGAAGGTGGATCCAGGCTTCTTCTAACCGGTCCTTTTGGAAAATTAAGGCGAGACCTTTGTCCAACGGTGGGTGGACATCCTACAGTTGAGATGATGATATTTTGAATACTACGACATGACTTCATCAGAATTTATTAAGAATAGCTATCTATTTTATACTTTTTCTTTTCGCGTGTATGTGACTAAACTCCTCCTAAATGTATTTTTATATGTATATCGTCGTTGTAAAACCAAAATCTGTTATGTGCAAAAAGTATACTTTTGAGATATTGACAAAAAAAGTTTACCTGAAAACTTTATGTGAAGGTTTATTTAAAAAGTATTTTATTTGAAACATAGAGTTTAAAAATTACACGCAAACTTATTGCTCTTTTAAACAAAAAAAAAAATTAATAGTTTATTTATTATTTTGATAATAGCGTAAATTCTGCACATAAATCAGATCGTAGCTGCTGCACATCGCTTATTTTACTAAGACGTCGTTTTCCGACAAACGCTTAGCAGCTTTTTATACGATAATTAACTATTCATTGAGATCAAAATGTTGGAATTTCAAAAAAGTGCACATAGCAGATCTTAATGACATTCAAACAATTAATTTTTTTTATTAAAAACAAAAACTATGTTAGTTTAAAGTTGACACGTCGTTAACAGAAATGGAGCTCACGCGTGAACACTTCCGTGCCATAATTTATCACAATTTTCGTCGCTCAAGATAAATGTCTCAGCGAACTTGTTTCGATTTATTATGTTGAAGCACCGAGTCAAACGACAATATACCGCTGGTATTCCGAGTTCCGAGGCGGTTGTGTGTCGCTCAGCACTGTTTCTTCTGCAGGTCGATCAAGAACAGCGGTCACGCCTGAAAACATAGCAGCTGTGCGAACTATTATATTAGATGACCGTCATGTGACATACGAGCAGATTCGGGCTGTTATCACTATCGGAATGACTGCAATTCAGTCGATATTACATAATGAGCTGTGTGTAAGAATGCTAGTTTCCCGTTGGGTTCCCCTCAATTTGTCCGAAGAGCAAAAGGCAGCTCGTGTAGATTGGTGCCGGAATACTCTGCAACGCTTCAACGGAGGGAAGTCAAATGCCGTTTATAATATCGTCTCAGGTGATGAATCATGGATTTATTCATACAAACCTGAAAGAAAACATCAGTCAGCAGTTTGGGTCTTCGAAGACAAGGTCAAGCCAACGAAAGTGGTTCGTTCCCGCAGCGTGTCAAAGAAAATGGTCGCTACGTTTGTCTCGAAAAAGGGGCATGTTGCTACAATTCCTTTACAGAACGGTTACCGCCGAGTGGTATATCACGGTTTGTTTGCCAGAAATGATAGCCGAACTCCGAAAAATAACCCGAAACGTCGCATCATCTTACATCACGATAATGCGAGCTCCCATATGGCTCGGAAGACAAATGATTTTTTGAAGCAAGAAAACGTCGAGCTGATGAGCCATCCTCCGTACAGTCCTGACCTGAGCCCAAACGATTTCTTTACATTCCCTAGAATGAAAGATTTTATTACGTGGTCAACGCTTTGAAGACCCCGAAACAGCTGTGGAAGCGTACAAATCAGCCATTTTGTCAACATCAACTTCAGACTAGAATTACTGTTTTAATGATTGGTTTACACGAATGGAAAAGTGCATTAAGTTGAACGGAGAATACTTCGAAAAACAATAAAATACAATTTAGCTATACCGTGCATGTGGTTTTTCTTATTCCCGATCATTTCAGTGTGCCCCTCGTAAGGTGCGATAAACGAGAAACGTTTGTGTATATTATTTGCAGAAAAAATTTGCTACCGTGCGAAGCTGGCGGCGGCAGGTTGCCTATATCACCATATGTAAAAAAAAACCTTTACATATGGCGATATATTAAAAAAATTTGGTTTTAGCGTTTTTAATTTTAAAATTAAAGAAAATATATAAGTAGTCATATTCAATTTGATAGGGCTACCCTCTGGCGGGATGTATATAGATATAGCAACATGTACATTTTAATTTAGCTTGACCAGCATGATCTTAGACACTACAGAAAATCGAAAAGAAAAAATTACATCTTCAATACATTTCCATTCAACAGTACGACGAAACGTCCACAACCCAGAATTGTACAGAGTCAGTAAGGGGTAGCAAATTATTCCTTGTGACATTTTTTGATTACTAAAGTTAAGTACAAATAAAAGATAACTAACGATGTCGTAATAGTTACTTTACTGCATACATGCCTACATCCTTTGGATGTATGATAACAACATGAATGGATGTTTGTTATTCTTTCACGTAAAAACTACTGAATGGATTTGGATAAAATGGCACACAGATGGTATATTACTTGGATTAACATATAGGATGCTTTTTATCTAGGTCTAAAATATAAATATAAAATATAATTGGGCGCATTACATTGTGTTATGTTTTTCATTTTTCAACGCGGACGAAGTCGTGGACACCAGCCAGTAACTTATAAAAAGATATTGTTTTTTATACTTTTTTTACTAATAGAAAAAAAAACAATTTAGTTTCATCGAAATATTGGATTGCAAAGCATTGCTAAACAATGCGCACGAAGATACATTTTTAAATGAAACATATAGAAACTAAATTTAAAAAAAAAAAATACCTCTTTAGGATAGAATGGTGCTTGGAGGGCAACGCATAACGCATTACAAAAATCAGCTATGCATATCACAACTATGGTCGACCACTGTCTTCTAGAAAATTCAAAAACCATTTCACCAATTTTCAAAACACACTAATATTGGACTGACCGAATGCGTTTCGATTTTATTTAGAACACACTTTTCGCTACAGCATTTTTATTTTAAAATTCATTTTAAATTCTGTTCTTATATTAATTGATATTATTTTTTCAAAGGCAATATATGTTTATATTGTTCTTTTAATTGTTGTTATCAAAGCGTGTTTATATCCTGGAGAAGGGTAGGACACTAAACTTATTAATGTACCTACCTACTTTAACAACTTATGTCAACATTAGCGAGTCGGTGAAATGTATATTCAATTAATTTGTTAAACATTGAACATAATGTGTTAATTGTTGTCAAAAGTGTGTCTAATGAGCAAGCAATGGACAGATAAAAGTGCAATTTTCAATGCATTATATGAATGTTACGTCTATTTGCAGAAGTAATGACCGAACGTAAAGATAAATAGGACACTCCGGGTCGATAGTAACTAATGTTAGTAATTAATTAATAAAAACTGATTAAAAATGCCCATTAAATCTTCAATTTATTCGATAAATAAGTGGTTTCAGAGGGGATATTTTTCACTGTTTAAATCACATATAGAAAGTGTGTCGTCGAGTACGATTAGGTTAAGGGCTTCACTGAGGCAAATGACATTTACAATAGAACTCGCTGGCGGCGGATCCATTTCAACAGGCCTAGAAATGGTGTTTTTTTGTTTTTACCATTAGAACAATACACAAAATAAAAAATTTTATTAATACAATTTTTTTATCTGATATTAACTTATTAATAGGCACAGGATTCATATTTTTTTTTTTATTAGATCAGGGTAGCGCTTGACCACTATCTCACCTGCTGTGTGGGGTAGATGTGGCCGAAGGTGGACCACGCTTACCCAGTAAATGCCCATTTACCCTGGTTTTGAAGACCCCGAGGTTGTAGTTCTGTGGGAACACAGACGCAGGCAATGAGTTCCACTCCTTAGCAGTCCGAACAAGGAAGGTGGAACTGAAACGCTTCGTGCGTGATCGAGGTACATCGACCACGAAGGGATGAAACCCCGCCCACGCCTAGTGTTCCGCAAGTGGAACACTATGCAAGTGGCTATGCGCGCAATAAGCCGTTTTCGAGAGAATTTTCAATAAAAGTCAAATTCTTCTTGTGTTCTAACTTTTTTGTGGAGTTTCTATTACTTTAACGAAAATTCTAATTAATACAATTGGTTCTTCACATGTTTAAGTATAATATATATTTTTTTCAAAGCAATTGTCTTGTACATTTCTTGTAACATCTTCATTAAACAATGGATATTTTTAGTATTTAGGGTTTGTCTCCCCCTACGGTCATAATGAATTGAATGTTTTATTTATTTTATTTTTTTATTAGGATTCTAATGGCCTAAACATTTTTTGAAGGTTAGAAATTTTCTTTTTTTGCTTTTTACTTACTGACTTCAATATATTCTTTATTAATAAATTTATTAAAATCTATACATTATATACTGGATTCCGTCATTTTCCCTTAATAATGTCTAATTGCAATGTAGACCATTTCTATTTCTTATACTGGTATTAGAAATTGCTATCGAGGGGTTACTTTGAGTAGACGTTCTATACTTATTGTGTACCCAATGGCAAGCCGTTGCTCCCTGACTGCTTCGGTTAAAATATTAATAAGAATATGATATATTTTACATACATATATCTATACTAATATTATAAAGAGGTAGAGTTTGTATGTTCGTTTGTTTGTATGTTTAATGTGGGGAGTAATCTTCGAAATTAATCATTCGATTTAAAAAAATCTTTGAGCAATAGTTCGAATAGAATTACAGGATAGACATAGGCTATCCTGTAATTATCCCGTAAAATGATAAAGCTTTTTCGTCGTAAACGAATTTGCAAATTAAGTCGAAGAAAAAACGGTCGAACGAATTCGCTTTTTTCGAACTTGAAATATTTTCTATAGGAAAGTTGTAGAGCTTGATGATGCATACACAAAAGTCAGCGAAAACCACAAAAACTACTTTTTTGTATTAAAAATAAAAAATAAATAATGAAGTTTAATATTGGCCATATTATCAACAATTATGAATGCTTATCAAAATCAGCAAGTTTATCGTCACAAGTAATTAATACACGTGATTTTTGCTTTTTACTGCATTTGTTTTGGCCGTATGGTTAAAGAGGATGAAGTGCGACCGCGCCGTGGAGCCACACAGGCAGTGTAAGTAGGTCAAGACGCGTACGCTACGATTGCGAGGTAGGTACCCGATACCGAGAAACAATCTGAATTCCGCGCGGGCGAAGCCGTGGTTACAGCTGAATTTGAATTTGAAATACATAATGAATAAATACATTTGAATTTGAAACCTATCCGAAATCATTGTATCTCGAAAACGGCTCAAACGATTTGGTTGAACTTTTTGGACTCCTTAAGAATCGATTTGAAAAACGTGTTTTTTAAGGTTTTTAGTAATGAAAGAGGCTTATCATTATTATTTAAATGTCAGTAGAGTATTACTTAAGAAATTGTTTGTACTATGTTTTAGCTAAGGGAGTGACTGAACAATTTTATAGCTTTTGAAAAAGGGATTAAAATATCGTTTCATGTATACCAAGATACTAGGGCGGAGTGATAAGTTTGGTAAAAATCTATTTTGGATTAAAATTATCGCACTTCCTTGTTCACAACTCTTTTGAAGGACTAAATTAAAATTTTCAGCCACATCTTGGTGGGAAAAGATTCGGCTCCAACGAAGAGGTCATGCACGAAACCAATGCCTATTTTGAAGGGTTGCCTAAGTTGTATTTTATGGAAGGGATCGCAAAGCTAGAGAAACGCTGGGTGAAGTGCATTGAGCTACACGGAGACTACGTTGAAAAATAAATAATAATAATTTAATTAATTTTACTCCTTGTTTAATTTTTACCAGACTTACCACTCCGCCCTTGTACGATTCTTCAGAAGATCGCAACAAATTTATGTGGAGTTGACCGACTGTAAGTATAATATTCCCATCAGATTTTTATTTTCCAACGTGAGGATCTTGTCTATTTTAATATACTAAATTTGGGTATACTTTCTACATATATATATATATATATATATATATATATATATATAAAAATGAATCCCTATTTCCCTTGGTCACGGCATCACGCGTAAACGGGTAGACCGATTTTAATTCGGTTTTCATTAATGGAAGGAGGGATAAACGGGGAATGTTTTAGTATATAAAAATTGCACCACAAGCGAAGCCGGGGGCGGGCCGCTAGTAAATTATATAAATGATTTACAACTAGCAACCCGCCCCGGCTTCGTACGGATGCATTTTTTTTACAAATAAAAATAAACACAAATCTTTCCCGTTTTTCGCTTTTTTCATTAATCAAAACCATTTAAAAATCCGTTGAATAATTTAGAACAAATAAGCGGAGAAACAGAGAGAAGACTTTTTTAAAATACGTATTGATAAATAATAATTTAATATCAAATATTTTATACGAAACAAGAAATTTTCACAGCTCTTTCTTATTTGTAATGCTATTCAAATTTTCATAACATGACTGATGTTATGTAGATTTCTCGACTTGTAATTCCAGTTTATAAATAATTTATCTGGTTATCAGTGATGAAATATATTCGAATATTAAAGGTCTTGTTTTTGAACTAAACTACAGTAGGTATTCGGGACTCGTTTTTAAAATGACACTTAGGATTTAAATGTAGTAGGACGGTCAAATTTATATAAGGTCTAGATTTCAGGTTCCGATGATTTTACCTATATGAATGTTGGCAGGTAAGTGACGATTCACTTATTGCCAGGCCAACTACCATATTTAGTTGTAGAGGTTGTAAGCTTGCAAGTGCGCTACCGACCTTAAGATACGATCCTAACTATTCTTATAAAACCGGAAGTGAGTTTGTTTTTTACGCTTTCATGCTTTAACTACTCAAGCGATTACCATTAAATTTTGCAATCATATTGTCAGAGACACAGAAAAATATTCTTGAAGTACCTAAGGGTAACCTAAAAGTAAAAATTCCAACGCCTGATAAAAATATATGAGCAATAAAGTTTTAACACCTAAGTAAAAGGGGGCGCGGACGAAGTCGCGGCAAAAGCTAGTGAGAGATAAAGCAGGAAAACGGGAATATAACCTGACATTCCTTGACTAGTTCACCGAAAAATAACAAAAACTAAACAAAACACACTCTATTCTGTATAAGGACTGTTACTGTTGCCAGACGGACTGACCACTAGTGTCGTATTACGGCAAAACCCATAATATACATTACTAGCTGACACAGCAGACGTTGTCCTGCCCGAACCCGAAAATAATTCTGTAACCCGATTGTGTCGCCTCCTATCAAAGATGTTGTATTAGTCTGTTTGCCTCCTATCGGGTCGAATGTTATTATCAAACTATATGTCAAAATGACGTGACACTCCACGTCAATCAACGACGGTTACATTATTTGGACATTGTTCTTTCAAAATACTAAAATTGTTACTAAAACTGGGTATAAAATTCTCGTGTCACAGTGTTTGCAACAAAACTCCTCCGAAACGGCTGGACCGATTTTTATGTTTTTTTTTTTTGTATATTTTGTAGGTATGAGAATAGGTCGTATAAGTATTTTTCATCCTCCTGCCCCCACTCCCCATTTTTTAATCGCGATTTTAGTTTTTTTGTATATGAAGAATATACAAATAAATATTTAACTGTAGTTCATAGACGTGAAGTGATGAGTCACTTTAACATATGGTTTGAAAATAAAATTGGACCCGATAGGTGGCGCCACAATCGGGTTACGGAATTATTTTCGGATTCTGGCAGGACAACGTCTGCTGGGTCAGCTAGTACACTATAAAATGAAGTAGCTGTCCATCTCTGTTTGTTCTTCGCTAACTTCTTCTTATTCTTCTAATTTCTTCTTTTTATCCATTTCACTTATGAAAAAAGCTATATAAACGAGGAAAAAATGCATTTATTATTTATTTATTGGAAATTAATTAATTAAGAATAATTAAGAAGGCGAAATCAAATATATTTGAAGGAAAAATATGAACATTGCACACGTCAAGTTCGTTTACATTGGCATGGTCACTAAAATCACGGTGACCATAAACACAGGGGACAATTGTGTATGTCTCAATACCATGGGAGACAATAACGTATTAGATACGGTGTTATGGCCCCATTGTTCCGGTTGCTTACTTCGAAGTTGCACATGTCATGTCCTACATGACATAACGTCAGATTTATTGAACCCATCGCAAAGTAGGAAGCACCACGCTGACCAAGAAAATATACGTTCGTTATGTCTCTTCGCGTACTTTATTATTTGAATCATTCGTCCTGAAGATATTCACATTTTTCATGCTAGTAAGTTCTTCAGTGACAGGGCGCGTAGTTCTCGTAGTTCTAAAACGAATAGGGCGTCAGTCAGCACATATCACGCCCTTAATCACATCGTGATTAGGTGAGTGAGTAACGAATGCTATAGGCCATTCCCCTATCACCCCCTTACCTGTTTGTTAATATGCCTATCAAGGTTAATCTCCTTATTAGCAGCGCATTTACAAAAATGAGACCTAACAACGTCAGACAATTCCAACAATAATTTAGTCTACATTAAATATCTTGGATACTTTACCACGTAATTATTATTTATAAAAAACTAGCTGCTGCCAGCGAAATAAAAAATAGAACACTAATGATGGCGCCATCTATTATACTACAATAGAATTAGGTGAAGCGGCGACATCTATCGGATTTCGGTAGAACTGCTTAGTACCAGTACATAGTATGCTCCATTTGCAAACCCTCTTGAATCCAATGATAAAACCTTAACGAATTATACAATAGATTCCTCAGGAATCATTCTGTTGATAGATGAAAACCGCATGATAATACGTTCAGTAGTTTTTGAGATTATCGCGAACATACATACAGACAGACGCGGCGGAGGACTTTGTTTTATATAAGTATAATAATTATCTGTAAAAAGACAGCAAAAAAGAAAATATAATTAAGAGATGAACATGCGCTCAGTCTCTTGTAGTTCAACTAAAAATAATTACATAAATGATTATTTCAATTGCGAACTCAATTTTAATGTAAATAAATATATAGCCATTATACACCTGATAAAGGCCGCAGGTCGACGGTGGATCCAGCCTGCTTCTGACCGGTCCTATTGGAAAAATATGGCCTATGACCAGCAGTGGTCTTGTTCTGCTTCGTAGATTTTTTTGTTTTTCAATTGACTTATATTAAATAGTTACCAAATATTTATGAATATTTTTAATTGGTTTGATTGGAGCAGGTTTTTTTTATTGAACCTGCATTTATTAATGCATTTCTTAATAGGTTTGAGTAAGGTATGCCAGAGCACTTGGAGTACCTGTGGCGTTACTTGTGTTATAGCCTGTCTGCCGATCTCAACATAAAAAAAAATGAAGTAGTTATTACCTACTTCAGAAGATAAGGCCTTAGCGTTTTGGCGGTCTTATTTATAATTTAAACTTTGATTGTAATTTTCATAGAAAATAAAGCAATTCACAAAGAATGAATCAAATTGCAAGTGTATTATAGTATAATTAACAATTTGAGATATTTTTCTAAAATCTGACAGTCAGTCATGCCAAAATTCCATTTCAAACGTCTGTCAGTTGTCTGCTTAGAGCTTTAGTTTCAAAAGGTACTAAGAGTCTACGAGTTGATAAAGGAGTTAATTTGAAAACTGACGAAGGTTTTCGTACCCCGAAGTACATACTTATAAATACTGGTAATTGTACAACCACAACCGTTATCCACAAACTATAATTTAGAGAGAAAGATTAACACAACTTAATTAACAAAACAATTATGTAACAATAACTTCAAAAAATATAAAGACAGTATAAACCAATATCAAAACATCCATCTGAAAATTGTGGAACAATTGTGAAGCCAATACATATTTTTTTTTATATTAAGGTCGGCAGACAGTATGCTCCACTTGATAGTAGGTGGCTACTGTCACCTATAACACAAGCAACGCCAAAGCTGCTGCAAGTGCGCTGCCGACTGCTGTAGGATTAAGGAAAAGGGATTAGGAGTGGATAGGGAAATGGTCTCTGGCATCCCTTACTCACTCACCGAAACACAACAGCACACGTGCTGTTATTTCACGGTGGTCTTCTGCAAGGGGGTGGTTACTATCACCAGACGGGCTGCCTAAATTACTGCGAAAACACAGTGTGCCCTGCACTACTTTCCAAATCCAGACCAGAGCCAAATTTGAAAAGTTGATTTTTCAAAGTTGACCCTGCCGGGAATCGAACCCGGGAACCCTAAGGCAAGCACCCTAACCACTCATCCAACGGGCTCGTCAAAATTTGGATAAATAAATTCCAAAATACAAATGAAAGTCTATATAATCTCTATATATAAAAATGAATCCCCATTTCCCTTGTTCAGGGCATCACGCGTGAACGGGTAGACCGATTTTAATTCGGTTTTAACTAATGGAAAGAGGGATAAACGGGGAATGTTCATATATATAAAAATTGCACGCCGGGCGAAGCCGGGGGCGGATCGCTAGTATATTATAAATAAAGGACATCGCTTTTATTTTATAATATGTATGTATCGATGGATATATCATTATTTTGAATTTGTAACATTTAGTAAGATTTAAATAAAGTTATGATGAGTTTTGAATAGTTACTCAGTTGTCATGATAGTGGGGATTAAGGCGAAGGATGACGAAAATCGCTCGCAAATATAATACATTGCCGCAAAGGCTTTCACTTCAAACAAAATGCGACGCGAGCGAGTACGCCCAATCGAGATTGACTCTATTGCTATTTGAACGCATCGGATAACGAACGCGGATTTCAAATAATAACCCGATTTTTTTAACGCATTCTAATTGTAAAACACTCCGAGCACAATCAACATTATTGTGTTAAAAACGATTTCTCTGACTTAACTATAGATAAATCATTGAAAAATTTATAAAAAACAATGTCGAGTTTTTTGAAATATTTTTTTATTTCGTGTCTAGCGGTCATATGTAATGGGGAAGCAGCAGAAAGCGACAATTCTTTGACGACGCGTAAGTCATTTTTAGTTCTATTTTTTTATTTTATACAACATAAATATTTATTATTTTAAAATAAAATCAATAAAATCGAAACGAAATAATAATTAATGGTAATTAAGCACTTTAAACTTTATTTAAGTTTACTTATACTTTTTTTAGCTTTAATAACGTTTTAATTTTTATCAATTTTAAATTCGTTACAAGGTTAATACAAAGATTTAACAAATCAATTTTCTTCACTTGTGAAATAGATTGTACATTAATAGTTCAAATTTTATTACATAATCGTCACTATTTACTCGATTTTAAACTATATGGGCAAAAAGATTAAATATATATAATATACATATGTATATAGAGAGGGCATTGGGATAGTTTTCCTACAAAAATATTGATCCTGATGGCCGTAATCAGGATAGCCATGGCGTAGCTGAATAGCTTTGTCAATTTGGTGATGGACTGAGCGACTTTGTACTACGTGGTTCTAAATGTCACATTAGGGATTCTTTCGTCTTGCCCGATCTATACAGTTGAAAATCTTTGTATATAGGTAATTTTGCTACTAATCTGATCTAATTCTTGTTCAAATAGTTATAAAGTGTCACAAAAATGACTTAAAATAGTAAATCGTGTTTATCGTATTACCGAATGTTGAGGACGTTTTTATAGGTATATTTTTTGTCTATTTTTACTTAAATATGTGGCTACTATATCTGTAGACTTTTAGGTAGTTTTAATTTATACTTACTGCACACAACAAATTATATACTTTAAATTTATCCTATTAATAATATAAATGCGAAGATTTGTATGTCTGTTACTCAATCACGCAAAAACGGCTGAACTGATTTGCATGAAACTTGGCACAATGGATAGTTTATTACCATCATCGTCTAAAAATAAGAATCCAACGCCTGGCAAACGTATAATAACAATAAAGATTTCAAATGTTATAATGTTAAATTATTCGTCAGGCTTTGTTTTTTTTTTTTTTTCAAATCTTATTAGTTACATATGGGTATATTAAAGCTATATCAGAATTTTAGTTATTGATTGTCATAACTGACAATCAATTACCATGTGAAGAAACATAGCAGATTTGCTGTGTTTTGAAAAACCCTCAACGCGTATAAAGCTGGGAAACAGAAAAATACTTGTGTCAGTTTGTAAGTTGTCCCACTTGCAAATGTTACGATTAATTAGGGCTTAAATTGAATATGCTATCATTTGCTCAGTTTATAAATTAAATGGAATTATATTTCTTGCATAATAACGTAAATAAATATTTACATTAATTTAATTTACATATTGATAAATTAAAGGAGATCAGATCAATCAGTTTTGTAAGATCAGGCCATCAGTTAATTTTTATTTTCGTTTTTGAAACCTTTTGAAACTGTAATTTCTATTACCGTGTAATTTGGTTATGGGTTTCTTTCATATTTACGTTTGAAAGTATTAAAAAAAATCTTATTTGAATTGAACAACGTGTTATGTGATGTGTTAATGTGTTGTGCTTCGCCCTCAATGTGTAAGAAATACTTTTATTAGCAAATTCTCAAGTGTAGGTTAAAAAAAAATTATGGCCTGGTTTTGATTGATATTATCTTTAAAAAAAATCATACATCTTGTTTACGGACACTGGGCGCTATGCAGTTATCTACGATTGAACGCGTTTACATAATTGTTCCGTTGCTTATGACAAAATCTCAGTTGTATCTGTGTGCCTTGATGGTAGCCACCTACCATCAAGTGGACCGTCAGCCTGTCTTAACCTTAAAAAAAATCTATACGGTTCAGAATGATGATTAAATAGTATAAAACCCTTTTTTCAGCCTGTTTGTATGTGTGTACACTAATCTTGGAAAGTTGTGAATAGATTTTGTTATTTTTTGTATCGATGGAAAGAGGGATTTCTGAGGATCGATTCCTATGAGTATAATTCATGAATATCTTATTTGAAACTAACTGTGCCCGCGACTTCGTACGCGCTGTAGTTCGTTTTG
Source organism: Bembecia ichneumoniformis (assembly GCA_910589475.2). Classification (NCBI taxonomy): domain Eukaryota; kingdom Metazoa; phylum Arthropoda; class Insecta; order Lepidoptera; family Sesiidae; genus Bembecia; species Bembecia ichneumoniformis. Next base: position 6,019,898 of record OU342523.1, read on the forward strand.
TGAAAATCCTACAGAAACCTAAAATTTTTCTACGATATAGTATCCAATATGTTAATCCAGTTAAAACTATCTATGTGCCAAATTTCATCGTAATCCGTTCAGCAATTTTTGCGTTATTGAAGAACAAACATTCAAACTTTCTTATTTTTAATATTAGTAGGATTAGGATTAGGATTGCCCAGTTATCATTGATATTTGTTATATATATGACAAAAATTACGTTCCTAAATAGGTCAACAACAAAGTCCACGATAGTATGTTACATGTATCGTTTAACAAGAAAATATAGGTATTAAAAGAAAATTCATGTCATTTTACCCGTATTTATGTTTATTTTGATGGAATTTATGTTTACTTAAACCACAGACTAATATTACTACGTAAGTAATATTACACTTATGGTACTCCTACTACTAAGCACCAAACGTACTTACTCGTAAGCAATGAAAAATATTATTAATAAAAAAATCAATTACTCATTGTTTCAAATCGTAAACGTAAAATCCGTTAATTTTATAGTCCACCTTGATGATAACAATACAATATTAGGATACGATTTAAAAATGATTCGGTAGTGGTTCTTATTTGAAAAGGCGATCGACAGGTTGGCTGTTCGCGAAAACAATAATAATGAAAAATTACAATACGGCTTTAAAAAAGTTGGGATATAAGGGTTGATAGGTACATTTAAAAAAAACACAGTAACAACCCTTATCTTCTAACCTCTCTAACTTTTAATTTAAGCAAAAAAGTAATTTTTATGTAAAATTAAATTCTCTAAAATATTTGTCTGAAACTTTTTTCTAACTATTAAAGTACCATTATTGTATAATTTAGAAAAAACACCTTATTTTATACTTTTATATAGTGGAATCTAAAATTTATTTCGCCCACTGATATTTCATATCTTCTACGAATATATATCAAATATCTGATTCTGATATATTATGTTGAAATATTGTCACCTGAAAAACACAAAATATGGCATGAATATAAATGGTAAGAGCTGTGGTATAATTTTAAAATATCTAATTACATAAAAAATATAGATATCACTATTATTATTATTATTTATAATTTTACTTTAAACCACTTACTTCCACTGAGCAGCGGAAATTAATCTATAAAATTAACAACCGACAAAAAGAACAAAAAGTAATACAGTTTTTTTCTAAGAATCAGCTTTATGAAAATCTTTACATAATTTCCCAAGAAAAAAAGTTGTTAAACATATGTTTACAAAATTTTAGTCCGTACCTTTCATGTACGGTCTTCCAAGAAGACTTTCATTTAAGCAAAACCAATATACACCCAAGGACGAATAAAATTCAGAACGTGTATTGACGAAACCAGACAAACAGGACAGTACACACGATTTATGAGTGTATATTATGTGTATTTGAAGAATGTATTTGAAGAAGAGTTTCCTGCACATTTTTAAATGCATTCTTTGTTTACGAAGTTTTATGTATGTAGCTTGAAAAAAAAATCAACCGAAGTGGTTTGGAATAAAAATAAGTACGTAAATGATAATTTATGTTTTAAATATGATTTATATGACTATCCATTGCCTAGTTATTATTATTATTATTATTGTAGATTATTCCAGGACATGTTAATTCCAGGTTCATGTTTAATTCTTTTTAAATTAGCCATTTCTAATAATGAAGTCCTCCAAAAATTTTGTTAATACAAAATTTTAAATTTTTCCCTTATATGAATTTTTTTTCTCAATTTGCTTAGTTACAATTTGACCATGACAAAAATTATGTGTTGTTCAACTTTGTTCCGTATCAACATATGAGTTGACCCTGTAATATTGTATGTTTGTGTATGAAAATGTAAATAAAAAATGACGGTCTTCTAACTGCTATGTACCTAATCATAGTAATTTATTACTATATAAACTACTATGAAATAAAAGCAACGAACTAATAAAATTATATTGCCTAAGAAATATTCATAAATATCTATTTATTTACAATTAAAATAAATTACATTTATTTGAATTTTGAATTACTATACATTCTACTTTAAAGTGATTTTGACCAGCATAGTCGATTTGACTTAATAAAACTGTTAATTTCATTTGTCAAAATATACTTAGATTTTTAAATTAATAATTTTTTAATGGCTACATTTATACTAACTTGGTTAGTTACTTGACAAATAGACCTTTAGGGGCAACTTTGTTATGACATACATATATGACTAACCTCTTGCAATTATCTAATTTGACAGCGACTGTCCTAGAATATATTATAATATTTTCCTGTTAATGAAGACCAGTGTTGAATAAATAGACGTTGTATTTTTAACATTGGGCAAAAACCGGCCTTGCCCTACCATTTATAACCGGCCGTATAAAATTTTAATGGATATCTAATACGCGTTAAGAATTATTTATTTTTGACTATATCTATGAAGTTGCGAACCGTTAATAGCACAACATTGAGCTATATTGTAGTAGATGTATAAGTAAATAAAAGCAGACAACCGATGAGTTTTGGTGGGAGAATCTAAAATTATGTTTGTTCTAAATTCGTATACAAAATACCGTTAATTAGCATAAGGTGGATTTAAAAGTCACATTTCACATATTAGTAAGTCACAAGAAACTAAATAACATGCTATTGTGATATGAAACTAAACTTCGATGATGCGGGGTCCGCACAGACATATATTTACGCCTGTGGGAGTCTGGCTTAATGTGAACACCTACCTCCGGGCTATTAGAGATTGCTTAGACTTTCTTATACTATTTATTTCTTTAGACTATTTATATACGTATTTTTTATCCCTATGTTCTATTTTCCGGTTTTTTGTTTCGGAATGTTCTTTAATTAAAGTTACGGAAATTCATTAATCAATCGTGAGCATTAAAATTACCAAAAGCTGAAATACACCAACTGTATGGCCCCCAAAGTAAGCATCACTTGGTTTGCGTTATGGGATAGCTATACAACAGATAGGGGACCGGATCCTGCAAATCCAGACTAGAGCAACTTTGAAAAGTTCTTTTGCAAAGTTATACCTGTCGGGAATCCAACATGGGACCCTTGATACAGAGCACTAAGGCAACTTAACCACTCGACCAATTGGCTCGTCATTACGTCATATTAGCATTATTATAATCTTATATGACATTATAATATTAACAAGGCATTAGAGTACTTATAACTATTACTTCTTTGCAGAAGACAAATAACATCATTTATATTTTTTGTGCTTACGAAAGGGAATTAACTTACCCGTTATGATCAGAAAACTTACATCGCCTACAGTAGGTATGTTTTTGTAATTCTTACCTATTTGACAATCAACTTGTATTGTCAACCTGATTGCCCCGCTATAGCATAAAATAAAAACATTTACGCTGATATTATCACAGTTTCAGATTGATCATTTGTGTAATATAATTTGATGATTTCATTTTCATTTTTTTTGTTTGCAATGTACGAACTTAGTACATAAAAATAGAATAAATTGATACTGTTAAGCTTCTCATTTAAGGAAATAAAGATTAATCCTTAACAGATTGGCTTTTTAATCTTTTAAGAAAGAAAGCTATTTCTATATGTTTAAAGTGAAAAGGGCACCAAGTATACAATTAAGTAATTTGAGAAGGAATTTGTTGAGATGTTAAAAGAGAGTCTAGTTGATAATAACAATACCTTCATAACACAGTTCGCTGAATCGCCTTGACACGGTCGCCTTGTCGTCGCGTTCGGCACAGTTGCATCACGGCTTGCGACACTTTCTTCTTGCTAGTAACCTCACGAACGCACCCAGCTTGATGTACTGTCTAGATGACTAATTAAAAAGTACCATGAGGAAATTTTAATTTGAAACTTCAAAAGTACTATGAAAATTGTATAGTGAAAATACTTCTTTATATAAAATTGTTTGATGATTGATGATGACCCATTTCCTTTCGACATTTTTTTCTGTTTTAATGAAAGCCACTTGTTGCACAGGTCCAAGGCTATTTAAGACGACGTCTTATTTTTAAGTATTAGTACAATGTTGATTTTGTTTACTTTTTTTTTAAATAATAATTGTGTAATTATATTTAATTACATTAAACATGTTATTACATCTTTATTTCTATAATAAACACGTAAGAAATAAATTCTCTGATATTTGAGGCAGAGCGTGCCCAAAATTCTGGCGGCATTGCCTCGTTGAACAGCGATACTAAGTTTTTGTCCGAAATAGAAACCGGCATTTTGGTCACAAGTGGCCGTAATTAACCTTTCAGACAGATCTTTGAAAATCTTTAACGCGTCCGGTCCCCATGGTCCAAGTGTCTCCACCCCAAACGGCATAAATATACATATATCTTTTATCTAAATTAGAATATTTACGCCTCTTGGATATTCTGCATATGTAGCCGCACTACCGGCACTCACTGAAGTTTCTGAAAGATGAGACGGGGCGCCAAGGTGTCAGCACATGTGGCGTCCCACACAAGATTAGTATATTGTTTATTATATTTTGTTCTATTATATTATGTTACATCAATGTGCAAACGAAGTTCGCAATGCATTTTCGATTTCGCACGAGTCGACAAAACATTAGACGATAATCATTTAATACTTATTTGATGGATGGTGACATTTTCAGCTGTCACCATCCATCAAATATGTTATTTTATTACGTAAATGAATATGCTATGTAGAATACAATTATTAATCCACATTTAATTTTAGAATACCTAATTCAGGTCTGAGGACAAATTGCAAAGACTAATCTTACGCAAATTAGAAATCACTCAAAATAAAATTCTTTTTTATTTATTTTTAATTATCCATTAATCCAGCGGTCCTACGTCCTAGGGCTGAAATGATGACGATGATGATGAATAAAAAAAATTAAAATGAGTATACATATTTAATGCACTTAAGTCTATAGTATTATGCTATCCATATATACGCACGGCATGTAGGCATTAAATTTTACATGCAAGCCATAAATTTCTTTGTACGACCTTACTTGTTTACGTGTTCAAGAGAGTTTTCCTCAATAAATTGTTATATAAGTACACCTTACATTAAGATTTTTCATTCAATGAAAATAGTTAACCGACATTTTTGTTTTTTTATATATTTTTAGACTATTATTAAACATATGGCAAAAGCATTAGAGAGTTATTAATTAATAAATACCTAAACGTTGTTGTAAATGATAAATAAACAATTATAAGTAAATTGATTTGTTAGCACCGTTAATGCATACAATGATTGTAAGGAATTTACCTATGAGGCCAACAGTCTTCTCTTTAATCAGAGTCGTTAGCACATTTGGTTTTTATTTCTCTTGACTTTCTATCAAGAGTCAATCCGTCCTTTACTGACATAACATGTTTTATGACGTAAATTACACAAAAATCTAAGTAGGTATTAGTTTTTCGTATTTTTAATCTATACGTAAAGTATAAAGTACTTTAATCTATAGGTACTAATAAATAAATTGAAGTGTCTGTTTGTAATGTCTAGCCATTGCAGACACTTCATCAATTGATCCAGCCATTTAGGCTGGATCACGTACTATATCAAGTTCGTTTCTTGGTATTTTGTAGAATTAATTTTTAGGGTTTTTTTTAAATGTTGATACACAAACATTGTCGATATTCTATTAATAAAATACAGGTAATGTGATCAATATACGAAGCTGGTTTTAGATCAGAAACAGGTTTCTGGTCAGAAACATTTATGTTATAATTGAGTAAAGTATGTATCAAATCTCTTGTTTATTGGAATTTATATCAGAATAATATATGATAATTGTAATAAAAAAAAAAACATTTTAATTACATTTTCACATTATTTTCCGGGTTTTGTTGTTGATTTTTTTTATTTATTTATAACAAATTTGCTCTTTCTGCAAACTGCGTTTCTGCCATATGTACTGTAATAAATTCATCGTTAAATTTACAATATTACAAAACTTAAACCCGAATAGGAAGAATCATGTGTATTGTCAACAATAGAAATCTAAACTATTTCGTTGATTCGTTCACCAGCTCACGCGTTATTCCAAACGTATGATTGATAAGCGGGACCAAATAAGTCCCGCAGCTTGAAAATGAACCAAAATTGGCACAACTACAATTGGCTATAAAACGCGCCGCGCCCTCCTCTTGGCGACTTGCTTGCTGGTGCGGACTCAATATTTATTATTATATTATGAATAGACACCCACTGGTCAAAATTCGACCATTTAGAAAAAAATAAAAAAATAAAAATTGTTTATAACACTATAAACAAACTATAAAAAGTTTTTGAAGTTTTTGCTACACGTAACATAACACTTAGAATAATTATAATACTTTATTATACATAACTACAATAACATATGTATAAGATATATGCGCCCGTTTTCGAAAATGGTTATTGCGACCGCTTTGTAATCACGGATTATTGTCGCTAATAAGCCTCATTTATCTGACCACACTGATGCAGTTATTAATAGATCTCAACGACGGACAATGATTTTCGATGTTGCAATCTCTTCTTCTTCTCAGTCGTATTTTTCAGTGCTGAAGGTCGTATCCCTTAAAGTCATTCGTAGCTGTGTGCACTACGCGCCTCCACTCCGTCCGGTCTTCAGCTTCTCTCAGGGCAAGTGTTACGGAAAGACCAGCGAGAGCAGTTACTTGGTCACACCGACGACTAGGTGATCGGCTGCAGGGTCTCTTTCCTTCGACCTTGCCCGTAATAACTAGTGTATCGAGGTTTTCTGGCGGACGTCGGGCAATGTGATCAAAGTAACTGAGAATTTTTTAATAAAATATCGCAGATAGTCTGGTCTTCACCCTTGATTCTTCCAGGACAGATGCATTGGTCAGCCTAGCTGTCCATGTGGGCGAAGCATCTTTCTCCAACACTACATCTCGAAGGCGTCTATTTTCCTCCTATTCTTTGTTCGACTCGTCCACGATTCCGAACCGTGGAGAAATATTGCAATCCCACATGATGAAAATCTCGTGAAAGCCGAGAAGGATAAACTATGTGAGTACTTAGACTGGGCTCACAATGTCGGTTATGTAGGATGTCGATTCCTGATAGTAATTTCGACGAACGATATCATAGCGAAGAGTCTCGACCAACACCTACCTCCAACCATTTACATCCGCTAGATGGCTGGATGAAGGGACAGATAGAAGGAGGTACTTCTTGACACGGCACGTCTCGTCAGGAGGTTCTTGACTCTGCTGCCCTAACCACCGGGAGCTTGGGCCTTGTCCCACTACCAGGGGCAAACTAATTTTAATTTTTTTTTTAATTATATTTATTGTTTTTATGTGTATATTGTAAAAAAATTTGAATCAAGAAAGAAATTAAATAAATGTAGGTACATAATAATGAAAAAACTTGGAGGATAAAGTTAATTTAAAGATAAGTTAATTCAAGTTAATTAAAATTAGGGTTTTCTGAAACGGTCTAATTGAGATATTAGCACTGTAGCGTCAGGTCCAATGAACTGTCAAAATACATACGCGAATTGCAATTTTCTATGTATTTAATAATTTATGTTAATAAATTATTAAACCAACACAATAGAATTCCAATAATTTATGTTTAGTACCTACGACTCTGTGCTATCTGACAGCTGTTTAGACTTGAGGCATACGAAGCGCCGCCTGGTGGTAAAAAAGTATCGAAAACCCTCATTATTACTCGTATTTTGAACTTAGTTCTAGGTCATTAAACTAGATGGTGTTGTGCACTGTTATTGTGCTAAAGTTCTGGGGAGACCCTGGCTAAGCATATAGGATACTTTTTAAATAAGGCCGCCGGCGAAACTGCTAATGAATACTGGTAATACATAATGGAGACTAGTAAAGAAGTAGATTTAAATTGAATATTTTATGTTCATTTGATTATTGCACCTGCCACTCTTGTAGTAACTGATATTACACCGACGTTACGGCACGCACTGTCCTACATTTTCAGTATATCGGCGAACACTATCGTGTCTGTGTTGTATCTTTGCATATGCAAATATTAAACTAAAGTTAAATAACTATCTACCTATCTATCTGTCTATAATGCTGAAGAGTTTGTTTGTTCGGTTGAATGCGTTATATTCTGAAACAAACAGTTGGATTTAAAAAATCTTTTTTTATTTGATAGCCTAATTTTAGGAAGGTTATAATTATCACCATGCTATGACCACAGCTAGCTGTAAATAAATAAACGTTTTTAAATGTGGGAATCTATTTTTTGAGTAATGCCCACTTTGTCCAAAATGACTAACATATATTTGGCCAGTGACATTAATATAATTAAGAGTAGTTTCTGTTTCCTCAGTTTAATGAGCAATCGCGCATTCTGTTGTATTATGTATTCTGGGTATCTAAAGTTTTAATGTCAATGCTACAACTAAATCAACAGAATTCTTTCACGACTAACTCTCGAAAGTATTGCGTCACACTATTTGCTTTCCACGCAACATGGTCTAATGCCCGGTTTACATTTCAATAAATCTATTAAAACTACCTTTGTATTTGTACAAAAATACCTTAAACATGAGTGTTTAAGGTATTTTTGTGTTAAGGTGTTTAAGGTATTAAACGTGAGAATTTAATTCAAACTGTGCTGGCTAAAATTTGTGATCATAATCACAGCTGATTTCGGATGAAAGGAGTCTCTCTAGAAAATAAAAGTGAATATACTGAAAGTAGAGCAGGAACACACGATAGTGTGGTGCACATCATACCAAAATGTTATTATAGCATGTAAATTAGAGTTAAGGCGACGCAGCGATAAACAATTAATACGGCTGTGATTGCATACGAAAACGAGAGCGTGTTTGCTTATGTCGTAAGGTTGTATGCGACAAAGCGATTTTTTATTAAAAAACTACAATGTATTTTAAGAACTCCAACTGTAAAATTAAAGTGTATGTCTATACAAATGTACGTTGAAAATTTGGAGGTATAAATTTGGTCCCGTTTGCCAGTAAAATGTAAATCTGTGTTTTAAAAGAGGTTTTCTTTGAATTTTTTTTCTCTGTTATAAAAGTTTACCAATCGTGTAATCCAACTGACAAAATGAAGTCAGTGACATGAAGAAACAGATTACCAAACATAACTTTCATATGTTTTGCTGAGAAAAATCTAAGTCCCTGCCACTAAAATTTCCAATTCGTCGCCTTAAGTAATTTAACGTAAATTTTCTGGTTTAAACAGCTGTTTTGGAGGTCCAGATCCTGTTTGAGTCGAGTAAAACAACTTATGTCGTCTTCTTGTTCAGGCAACTTATGACTACTCACTCGCATACGTTTGAACGCCACTTACTACTCACCGCTTATTACTTAACTGACTGATTTCCTGAAATTTAAACCGGGCTTAACTGTCATCAAACAAACTGTTAATCATCAATTCTACCAATCCCTAACTAGTTAAATCCTAGATTCTAGATGAACAATTTAATAGAATGGTTTGGATGATCACTAGCGCCCTCTCTTGCAGCAATTGCAAAAAGTTATCCGAATATTCTGACCAATCATCATAAAATTTTAACACACGTTGTCAGGGGATAGATTATCGTTCATCCACAAAGAAGTACCTATTGTTCTCAAGGGACGCGGTCTTAATCTAATCTGATAATATTCATTAACAAATTGCTATTTTGGTAGCTGAATTAAACTGGTATCAATAATATGTACCTATTTTTACATGGTCAGATAATTATAATCTATTATATAAAATTCTCGTGTTACAGTGTTTGTAACAAAACTCCTCCGAAACGACTAGACCGATTTTTATGAAATTTTGTGTGTATATTCAGTAGATCTGAGAATATATAGGTCGTAAAGTATTTTTCATCCTCCTACCCACACCCCCCATTTTTTAATCGGGATTTTAGTATTTTTCTATGAAGAATATTCAAATAATTCCGTTGTTGATTGACGTGAAGTGTCGCGTCACGTTGACATATGGTTTGAAAATAAAATTGGATCCGATAGGTGGCGCCACAATCGGGTTAGAAAATTATTTTCGGGTTCGGGCAAGACAACGTCTGTTTGGTCAGCTAGTATATATTTTCTTAACCTTTTTCTTCAAAATTCTGTTCTGTTTGACATATATATACCTACAACCTACGGTATTTCAGTTACTTTTGCAACCATAAAAGTGGTAGGTATTCAATTTCAACACTTATCGCTAAGTTTTTCCATCATATTGAATCTCGTGTATGAAACCATTTCACAATAAAAATTACACGGTTATGAAGTTTCGTTTGAAATAATATTACGCAAATTGATACGCCCTTTTTACGCTTTTTATATAACAATTCTTTCATTGTTCCCGTGCATAATTTAATGTTGATATGAATTTGGGATGCTGTAATACAAACACCTTTTGTAAGAGTTGTTTTCTTCAATAAAATTATATTGATTTAGTTTAGTTTTTTAGTTTTAGTTTACTTGTGGGTAAACTATGTGGTAGTACGTAGTTATTTCAGTAATGGAGTCCTCTGTAAGGAGTCCTCTGTATGTATTGTTGATTCGTTAAATAACTAAGGGATACGCAGAGTCCATCTCCCCGATCGAGGGATCAGGGTATAGCTTGTCCCTCATCATTTATCCTATTGAGGTCAGCAGAGCACATGCACCTTTGCTTGCTTCTTTTAAAAGCAATAAAAATAAAAAATAAGGAAGAAGGGTGTGAAGGGTAAAATAATGACAATTCCTCTTAAATGATTTGCAACTCTAAATAAAAAATAATAATTTAAGCTCTTACGAATAAATATTATATTATAGACTACTAGAGGCCCGCTTCTGGCTTCGTTTGGATGCCATTAGGTTTTATTATTAAACCTTCCGTGGAAAATTGTCCAACCAATAGCGAAAACTGCGTCCAAATCCATTTCGTGGTGTAAGAGGAGTTAGCGGATATACAGACAGACAGACGCGGTCAGCAACTTTATACTACGTAAGGATGATAAAATAATATAATAATTACATATTATTTAATTTTAATATTTTAAAGCTCTGTACATATATCGTCTTTTATTGTTAAATATAAATAAATGTTCAAATCTAGACGTAGGTACATGTATAATTTAGCTTGGACAAAAATGAAAAATATAAACTGTATGAATTTATATAATAATTATATAATTACCGGAAATGTGGGAAACTGAGGAATTGTATACAATTCCTAAGTATTTCGACAGTAATTTTGCCAAAACCCAGTATTCTGGGTGTGTTCGATCCGCTCGCATTTAATTTCATAAAGATTCCAGAACCTAACATAATTTTGTTTCCAGTTCAAATAAGTCTTGTAACCTATTTTTCAAATGGCGCTGAAATGGCTTCGCGATGAATCGTCCCATCGGGCCCCGCTGTGCTCACTGACGATATCTCGAATGTAATACATTTGCGATTGCTATTTAGGAAATGAATATATAGATTTCCCATGAAAAGTGCATATTACAAAATATATCATACATTTCCTATCTATTTTAGGAATTGTACACATTTCCTAGGAATTGTATACAATGAGGGATTACATACTTTTCCATTAAATTCATCTCATTAGAGTGTTAGGGGGGTTTTTTTTTTAATAAATTAAGTAATCCAATTAATCTTAACTGTAGTTATACAATGACAACTTAAAAACCCAAATATATACTCTACCTCGAAATGTTCGTGTTGTTCTGACACCGCCGTAACTGGGTCTCTGGGTCGTAATCGTCGATTGTATAATAATGTCTTATATAATCCATTGACCTTGTGCAACAGATCAACTTTAGAAAACTGTTCAAGTTCACCGGCGTTATACACGGCTTACAATAATATTTATCTCAAAACTATTAACGCTAATTAGTTTAGTGATATCATTTTTATTCATAAATTTTAGGGACCCGTTCTCCGCTTCGTATGGATATATAGGTATTTTTTCTGCAAATTATTTACACAAACCTACCTCATTTATCGTTCGTTCTTATTAGTTGTTCGTTATTACTTAAAACTGTGTTAAAACCGTTGGATGGTATAGAAGAAGTTATCAGAGAAACAGACCGAGGCGGACAGAAACATTATTTTATAACTAGCTGAGCCCGCAACTTCGTACTCGTGGTAATTGTTATAGCGCGTATCTTTTTTCTTTGTAACACTAAATGTTACGGAAAGCTTGCTACAGTGAAATCCGCATTCAAATCGGTTAAGCCGTTACTGAGATTAGCGTCCACAAACGCACAGCCAAAAATTGTAAAAACTAATTTTTTGAATTCGATAACATAAGTACAACGCGTACAAATTGATTTTTTGAAAAAATATTTAATTCATAGACACGGCTCGTTTACGATTTCATACTATATGGGTATATTGATATGTGTAGAAATAGATATAGAAATGACTGTTTATGATTTTATTTGAATCGCTCTTTACCGGGACCACTAAAAATATGGGATACGTCTGGTAAATATGTGATTCCCATATACCGAAAATAATTTTTAAATCAGGTGTTTTTTTATTTCCCAATACATTTTTTATACTACTTTTCTGTCTATGTTAGCTATAGTTAAATTTATTTAATTTCTTATTGAAGTAACCTATTGAGATTTCAGGCAGTTAGTCATATTAGTGCCTGCGTTGTTTAAGAATCAATACCATTGTCCTTGACATACCATTTACACTCAAAGAATATATTTAATTAAAAAAAAATACAGAGGAATGTCAAATATTATTAATGTAAATAAGAATTAAATTTATTACCTAAAATACACATCCAATTGAGCTTTACACTTATACTTAGCTATTAATAAAGTTATCTTTATTAGCTCTTCAAGAAAAAACTTGCCCAACAAGATTATGGTTTATTTTATTGTATATATTTGCGGAGAATGACAATTTTTTCTACGTACATACATACTCAAATACGTCTATTTTCCGACATCCAAAGTTCACTTGTATTTTATTTGTTTTATTTCCAAAAATGGCACTATATAATGCCATTTTAGGTTCTAAGTCCAGTAAAGATGGCTTATGTTTCTGCCACGTCTTCCAATTTCATTTATCCAAGCGACACATTATAAGCCGACAACTTTGCAAGACTTTTGCAATTATCTATCACCATTCTACGAGCACTGTTGATCTATTCTGATCGTCCGTCCCCACTACAATTCTCCCACAATCATAGTTTAATTCAGACTACTTTCATTTGGAGTTAGCTACAAATTAATTGGGTCTAATTTTAGTTTAACACAGTCAATTAAAGAAAGGGATTAAAGATGGCGGTCCTCTCGTTCACAAAATATAAATTACTGCTGTCATTAAGTAAAAAACAGTTATTTGTTTTAATTTTCAAGTTTTTTTTAACCATATCTGTGTAATGATTTTCTTTCTAAATTTAGTAATTTCGGCCGTACATTGATACATCAGTCGTTAAGTGACAAACGATATTGTATCTTTAAAGTTTTCTTTCTAATTATCCAGTTATAATATAAAACAACATGGATATACAGGATATAATAGTAGTCAAAAATTGCATATAGTGTAAATACATTTAATAATAAAAAAATACAATTAAAAAACTTAACATAAGCATAACATAAGTACAACGTGTACAAATAGTTTTTTTTTTTAATTTTTAATGTACAGACGCGGCTCGTTTACGGTTTTATTTTATATGTATATAGAAAATACAAGAGTTACTGATTCTATATGCAGGCTTCGTCATTGAGTTCGACAAATCTTTGGGATTATATTTGTATTAGCAATGAACAGTCGTTCTATATTGGAGGCAGGCACACTGTTTTATTTATTTATTTTTTATTTTCTACTATCTTTTACCCACGACTTCGTCTGCGTCCCTTTTTCTTAAATGTTAAAACATTTAATCAATCTTTATTTTAGCCTTATATTTTTATCAGGCGTACTTTATTATCTTAATTTGTAGATGATCCCTCGGAAAAAGTACCATGAAACACACCCTGTATCTCTGAAAAAGTGTATGCAAAATTACCTGATGATCGGTTGAGCAGTTAAAGCGTGAAAGCGTAACAAATAAACAAATAAACTAGTTTTCGCATTTATTATATTAGTTAGGATAAGCCTTTGTATTTCACACGTGTATTACATTTCACTAGAGCCCAGGATCCTCTCCTCGATGTGAAGAGGCCAGGGCTGTAGTCTACCACGCAGTCCACTGCTTATTGGCAGGCCTTCACATTTCTTTGAAGGTTGCCAATCTTCACAAACTTGCATATTTTCTTATGACGTGTTTGTTAAAGCATGTTATCCTTATTTTTAATCTACATGTGAAACAGACAACCTCAGAGGTTTATAACAGGATTCGATCTTGCGTCTACTGTGACGAAACCCGGCTCATTCTTTGATTCTACTTCCCTCGTATTCGTCACCAAGGCCCGCGTCCACTAGGCTCCCCGAGCCGAGTCGAATCAAATCGCAGAAAGTCGCCTCCTATATTATTTACTATGAAGCTGCGTCCATTAGCGACGAGCCGCGGTGCGCCGAATCGAATCGATCGCGCGAATTGATCGACAGGCGAATTTCTTCGCCGATGCGATTCGATTCGACTCGACGCGCCTCACTCGACGCAGGGAAGCGGATGCGCGCCAACGTATTTTTATTGTTTACTTATGCAGGTATCGTTTAAAAACTCATAAAAATCTTGTTAAATAAAAATTTAACAGTATCCTTTATCAAATCTGGATATAAATGATGAAATTCGCTGTAGTTATTTTTTTTTTCATATTAATGTCGTGTACCCACTATTTTGGAGCTTCTTCATCAAAAAGTGTTTGAAATAAAAACAATTCTTCGTCCAAGCTGTCCACGACGCCAAAAGGACCTCCTTTGTTGAAGAGTTGCGATGAATGAATAATTCGATTCGACTCTTCTGAGATGAACGCACAAGGAATAAATGCGACTCGACTCAATTCTATGCGTTTCTGCTGTAGTCGACGCCAGGCAGAGATTAAAAACGAAGTTATTGGTCTTTCAATTGTAAAGCACAGCGTCGGTCAACGATCGCGTCGTCACCTTGCCACCGCTGACCGCAGTTACGTCATGCATTGGCACACTTTGCGTACTCTGCCTAAGAGAAGTGTTACATAATCTCATCGCTAGACGTGCAGTATTACGTTTTTATAAATTTTACCAATCTCCTTGCGAGTAATTATGGTTTCAAAAGGTTGTGTGGCAATTTTGAACCACAGGTACTTTTACTAACAGCTAAACTCCTGCTTTTAGAAGAAAGAAAGAAAGACTTTTATTCACTGCACGAAAGACATATATTATATATAAGAACAGGACAGTAATTAATAAAAAACGTGTGTGTGTCCTCGCGGCAGCGAATCGGATACTGGCTCAGCATTGTGCTGGCTGAGGTGCTAGACCTACAGCCTGATTTTCAGACAGCACCGTATGTGACTCATTAAACACCATACAAACTAACCATAATCGTAAACAAGCCGTGTTTGTACATCTTTTCTTAACTCTCATCACGCAATCGGTTTTCCACTTCCAGACCATGAACAGATGTGCTGATTAGTTTTGATTTGAGGAGCCAGATCTCCATTGAGAAAAGGCTCTTGTGGTTCATGGCCTGGCCGAGGTAACAGTTAGGCCAGGTCATCAAATTTGGGTATTTTGCGCCTTTTGAGGCGCGGTTCATGGTGTCGGCTAGCTCGTTTGGGTTGGTATGTTAACCTATCCTTGTATTTTTTGCCGCAAGATGAGATTTCCTGTTTGACTGTAGGTATGTAGGCGTACTAAGACACTCGTGAAGCTCCGAGTTTCTGTTGAAACAGGCCGAGTTGGAAATCTGTGTCTGTACGGTTTTATTGGATACTAGCTGTGCCCGCAATTTCGTTCGCGTAGTATTCGGTTTATCGCGTAACTTTTTTGATTGAAATGAAACAAACACTAAATGTTACGGGAAGCTTGCTTTAATAAATCAGTGAAAACCGCATTCAAATCGGTTAAGCCATTTCTGAGATAAGCGTGCACAAATACACAGACAAACAGACATACATACAAACAAAGTAACATAAGTACAACTGTACAGACACGGCTCGTTTACGATTTTACTATTTGTATAGATAATGTTATGTAGATTTTGTAAGTCATATTAATCACATCACGTGATTATTGGAGTTTACGCCTTAATAATCGATTTTCATATAAGGCCCCGATGTGGAAATTTTATGAGTAAAATTAATACAAGCGTTAACTAAAAAGCGTTATATTTTTCTAAGCATTTCTACTCAAATCAAATAGATGTCGCCGCTTCACCTAATTCTAATGTAAGTAAGTAGATGCCGCGTTTATTTACCCTCTTTTATCTTACTTCCCAGATTATTTAGGGCTTTGAGGATTAATTTTTTATTTGACATTGTAGTTTACGAGTAATTAATATTTAATACTTTTGGCACTTATAACTTTTTTATTGCGCGAAATGTGCTATCTTCCGTCTCATGTTATGCATACTTCAATGCGCATTGTTTCTCGTGATCAGACAATCGCTTATGGGGCCACGCGGGTGAAATTAGAAATATTTGTTTGCTTTGTACGCAGCCTTAAAGAGTAAACTCCAGTCGTATGTCGGAGCTGACACACACAATTTTTTAATATTTTTAAATACATAATAATAACAAAATAGTCACTAGGCAGCAAAATATAATAAAGATTTTTTTACAGCGGATTACATATTACCATGCAGTCGGAGCGATCCTCAACTGGACGCGTGTATCAAGCGAGGCTTCAACCACATGAGGTCGTACTTGGCTAAAGGTTTACCTGATCTTGGAGTCCCGCCAGTTGAGCCACTCCACATAGACCGGCTGGTGATGGAGAATGCCGCTGGACCTGTCAGAGTTACAGCTGTTTTCAGCAACATCACCGTCATTGGACCAAGTAATTACACCATTACGAAAATAAGGTAAGTTCCGTTATTTTTACACTCCTCTGCCTTACTTATGCTATCCCTTCTGACGGGCTGGTTATCATACTACTACCAGTTGGTTTATTTTCGTGTTTGTAAATTTGTAAATAGTGTTGGCAATGAAGATTTAAATCTGAAATCACAGAATATTTTGATTCTATCTTCAAAACCAGTGGAACCAAATTCAAATTACGAAAATATTGCAAAATTATTCATGCAGATAGTTTTTATATATAGATTCTTTATTTCTTTGATTAAAATCCATTTTGGTAATTTATATTATTACTAGTTGATTCCCACGACTTCGTCTGCGCTGAATCTGTTATACTTACTACAATAAAATTAGGTCAAGTGGCGATATCTATCGAATTTAGGTAGACTACTTGGTGATACACCAACTTCGCCATCGAAACCTATTGATAAAACCTTAACCAATTATATTCCTACAGATTTCGGGAACCTAAGGGTAAAACCTTACACCTATAGATTCTTCAGAAATCTCTCTGTTGATAGATGAAAACCGTATGAAAATAAGTTCCGGTATTACTCATTATTTAACTATTGTAACGAGTAACAAAGTGAGATAAACCTTCGCCCAGCAGTGGTACATGATATAACAGACTGACAAAAATATTTGCAAAGTAATAAAGAACTATTTAGTGTCCGAAGAGAAGTATGACCAAAGGCTTAAAAGTGGGCATAATCTTTGGCAATCAGTGCCAAGGTCCGTTGATGGGAGCAGTTATTATTCGATTTGACAGCAATTATTTTTAATAATTTAGTAATTGTGACAAAAAATCCTCTTTGAACACAATTATAGTTCACGAAGCTACTTAATGATTAATCTTTGGACGATTGTGACCGTTACGCAGGCAAAGTCCCCCGCCACATCTGTCTGTTCGCGATATCTGAATATGTATGTATGTTCGCGGCTAATCATCTGAATACTTTGTGATAAAATTTAGTACTAAGTTACCCTGATCCTTGAAGGAGGACAGCACATAAAAGGGCTGCGGCTGCGTGGCTTGACCGCATAATTCGATTGATCGGACTATGTGAACTTTTTTCCCGTTTGTTCGACTTGAGAATCGAACCACACGGGCTTATTCCCGGATCACGTGGTTTGATTTTCATAGTCGAACCATGACGACCGTTTATCAGATCAGATCGATTGGTCCGATGAATCGAATTATGAGGACCAGTGTGACCATCTTGAAATTAAAGATCCTGCCTAACCTTGACTATAAAACTGCCAAGCCAGTTAGGCGTATATTTAGAATTATGTTTCTTGAAAACACTCCATGTAATGAATGGGCAATGTATGACAATATGGGCTTCTTCAAGGGTGCCATAAACAAATTCCTCCCGGGTCGGCAGCGCATCTGTACCTATTGTGTTGTATGTATCCTTAGGCGACGGTAACTACCTACTATCAAGTGGACTGTCAGCTTACCTGCCACCCTTTAAAATATAAAAAATTAAAATAAACTGTTTTTGATATCAAAGTGAAAGTCACGATTATAAAGTCAAAAATAATCGATAATAAAAAACTATTATTTGTTATTACAAAAAAAATGAACGAAAGAACTAACGAGGTCAAGTTCAGGTACGCAGCATTTACGCTAAGACAGCCAAATACAGAAAATTGCTTACGTATTTTGTAATAACTGTTGACTTCAACACACCACTCGATTGTTAGAGGCTTACTCAATCTTTCGTAATGACTGTCATTTTCTCTGGTAATAAGCGGCCTTAAATAGTCAAATGCTACTTCGCAGTAATAAAAACAACATTAGTTAACATTTTAGGTTCATAATCAATCTTTCGTAGACGCGATGTCCTGAATTGCCGCGATATGTTTGTTGTTGAAATACCGTTTATACTTAAATATCATTATGAAAGATAGTAAAATTATATTAATATAGTATTTTAAGTCTCAAACGGCTCAGTTTTTATTGGCATTTTAAAGACCAAGTATTATAGACTCTAAAATAAATATTAATTAATATTAGATGTAATAAATATTAAAAAGCAATTTATTTTTATTTTTTAACTCTCTAAAAAGCTATTTATTGAAAATGCCCACCTAATTATAAATATTCATAATTCACTTTTTCAGTACATTTTAGTTTCGACCAGATATAAATGAATGAAATAAATAGCCGGTAATTAAATGTACTCCAGAAAAGGTAGCGGGAAAGGGAACTAAAATAAATTTTAAAGCTCTCTCTCTTATATGGGCACGTGAGGAATTATACACCACAAATCTCGAAATGAATCATTTGGAGGTTTGTGTATGATTTTTTTTTTCAGTTTTAATAAATAATGATAATGAATCTGTAATCTTTCAGCATATTTTTGTTGATAATAATAATACTTTTATTAGCTATACGTATATGCATGCAATGTTTAGTTACAAGTTCGCAAAGTTACAATGTTACAATCGATCGTTCAAAAAATGAGAGAGGGCGCTTGAAAAATTTTTCTCCAGGGCGCTGAAAGTGAAGCTACGCCACTGCTTTGACAGTTATATACCTAGTTCTTTGTAATATCAATCTAACTAGAAAGAGCAAGAATATATTGCATCAAGCAGAATTAAGTTTATTGTTCAAGCTTTGTAAACAAAAATACGTACGTTATGCGAAGAATAACTCAGTTTGCTATTCTTTGTGTTTGAAGTGCCATTCATAGAATTTTCCATTATCTACTGCTTGGGGACATACTCGTATGTCAATATGTTTACAAAGACTTAAATTTGTGTACTTTTTTATCTATTTATTTAGTTCTATCAACGGCACTAGTGGTGACGTCATCACGTATTTTGTTAGAATAATAGCGTCAGGTCCTGTTAAAAAGTGTACAAAATAATGCTTATCAACTATCCTTTTTATCTGCGAAGATCAATATAATTAAAATTAAATGCTGACTAGGTGATATCTTAATTGCAGGTCTGATTTAAAGAAACTGCGCATTGATATGGGACTGATTCTGCCAAGAATTGAAATCACGGGCCGTTACGAAGTTTCCGGACAAGTTTTGCTCTTCCCTGTTCGTTCACAAGGAGATTTCTGGGCTGCTTTTAGTAAGTACATACCATTATACATAAAATATATTTTTAAGGTCAAATACATATTTTTTGTAATTTGTCTCAATTTGTGTTTGATTTTAATGTCACCATAAACCTAAGTAAAATAGTTGAAATTCTCATAAAAATAAAATTTTTACTATCTACTACATCGAAGCCGGTACAGACCTTTCAACGCGGCACTGTTTTAGGATAATTATGTCTCATACTATCATATTATACTAGCTGAACTCGGCCACGCTTCGCTGCGGCCCATACTGGTATTGGCGCGCGGTACTGGACACTGCTTATACATATATAATACTATTTATCGTAGCATGATGTTATATAGCCTATAGCCTTCCTCGATAAATGGACTATTCAAAACAAAAAGAATTTTTCAATTCGAACCAGCAGTTCCTGAGATTAGCGCGTTCAAACAAACAAACAAACTCTTCAGCTTTATAATATTAGTATAGTAAAGTATAGATTGCAATTAAAAGTTTCGTTAAACGTTATCCAAATCCGACAGAAAAAAGAGAATATTACCAGTTTAGAGCTACTTATATTTTTCAACAAGCGTGACGTATGCTTCAGAAGATATGCATTCCTTTTCCGACTCAGCACATTCAAACACCGTGATGCTGAAAAGGCATATAAATGATCAGTGAAAAAGAAAACAAATTCTAAATTATTTAAATAAATGATAAATATATCAAAAACCCCGTTTTTTTTCTAGAAACTTTACCAATCGTTAACAATCTAAGGAATTGTAGCAACTGCGGCAGATAAAAGACACAAATGTGTCCGGATTGATGTTATAAAATGTTTTGTTGCCAATTTTCCACTATATGGAAAATGGTCAGTATAATGGTTCAATATAATGGTCTCTTACCAAGCCACCATCTTATAGGCTTCTATTCATCTTATACAATTTTTATCGTCAATTTTCATCCGCTTTAATAATATAAATATTCTTGTGTTCCACAAATCTTTAACTAGTCATTTTACGTTTCCAGATGACGTCACTGCAATCGTAAAGATCTTCGGCAAGGAGTTGGAGAAGACAAATAAGAAGTTCATGACTGCTGATCGTCTGCTTGTTGATTTCAAACTGAAAAGCGCCAGATTCAAAGTCAGGGACACCGTCAACTATGGCAGCGTTATTGGTTAGTTAAACGTCTATTTAAAAAAGTATTTATTGTCCATGAGACTTTATTTAGATGGGAAGCGACGAGTACAGAATAAATCCGATTCGGACGAAAGTATATGAGAAAAGGTTATTTTTATTGTGCTGTTCGAAGGGATAGCAACTAACAATTTAGTTCACAGGCGGCAACACAGGGTTGCCGCCTGTGGGGTTTTACATAACTATAGTGTTACAAAAACTCAGGGCTCAGGATTTAAAACTCTAGATACAAAACATGTAGAGACTTATTTCTCCATCTGATGCTTACAAGCACTGAGATGAGCAACCAAACCATGGTTACTGTAATTAGCCGAGCTGCCCAATTTGTTACCCAATTGTATTCTTATTTGAATACAATTGGTTTTATTTTATTATTTATTTGTGGTGTTCTTCAACTGAAATATATATAAATTGCTGATTATCCCA
Organism: Bembecia ichneumoniformis; assembly: GCA_910589475.2. Taxonomy (NCBI): domain Eukaryota; kingdom Metazoa; phylum Arthropoda; class Insecta; order Lepidoptera; family Sesiidae; genus Bembecia; species Bembecia ichneumoniformis. The sequence continues at coordinate 6,041,498 of OU342523.1, forward strand.
GACTACAATGATTATCTAAATCATTGTAGTCTGGGTCGCTGGCATTATATATTACTAATATCAGTTGAAGAACTTTAATTAGGATTGGATCATAGCTCCATTAGGATTTGTTGCCATATCGTCATAAGTTGCTGGCAAAAGAAGAATAATTAGAACTGTTTTTTTAGAGTTTGTTTTTCTATCCTCGGCATCACTCTATAGATCATATAGGCAAGAGACAATCACCAGTTCATTTGTATTTCCCGTTGTCTGCTTTTGTAATGACGGTAGCACCATTGAAGGAACTATAGCTCGTCTGAAAATAATTTTAAGATCCACCTCCATAACGTGGTATCAAAATAAATATTTTTTGTTAATAAAATTTTATTTAATAAAATTTGTTTACAGCAGTTATTCTTAAACTAAACTAAATAAATATTTTTTTACAGGAGAAGCAATGAATCAGTTCCTCAACAACAATGCAGCTGAAATCATTGAAGAAATGAGACCAGCGGCTTCAGCGTCGATAGCGAAACATTTCCAAACATTCTTAAATGCAGCATTCACTAAAGTACCTGTAGACATATGGCTCAAGCCATAAACTATGTGTAAGTTTTGTTAAGGAGATGTATATAAAATAGACTTTTATTTAAACAATTAAGTAGTTCATAAATACACTAAAGAGGCAGTATTGAATCGAACTTTTCGCTGCGAATTGAACTTATGAAAATCTAAATAGTACAACGAAATGAAAGCTTTGATCTGATATCTCTAAGTTGACATTTGTATACAATAAGTTACTTAGTTCAATTTGAAATAAACCTTGCATTTATGTTAATTATGTAATATAAGTTATTTTGTTTTATTCGAAAATTATTTTTCACTAATTAACAATATTTTTATTGTTGTTCCGTCTAAAGCATGATTCATATTACACCGTGCCGTCACCGGCTTGTACGCTCGCCGTGTTTTTCTCAACGGCTGCGGCACGGCCGTAGCACGGACACGGCCCGTTCAAATACGAATTGGTTCATACAAAAGCATACTATGAATATTTCGACCGGTCACGGCACGTTCAGGGTACGGCCCGGTGTAATATAAATCCACCTTAATACGTATTAGATCAATCAATTAACAAATTTTATAAAAAAAATTTACATTGATTGGTTATCTAGTTATATTTGGATTTTATTGTTATCTCCAATTTCATATCGGTAAATCGAAGCAATAAATTTTTAATCGCTTTATCAAAAGAACATGACTGGATTGTCAGGAGAAGTATGTTTTCAACTCATGTGAAATTACAACAGTTTTATTATTTGTAAATTTTAGTGGCTCTGAAAAAGGCATAAACAGTTTAAAGGGACTTATTTATGGTAGCATATTTTAAGGAAGTGTTTATTATATATACTTAGTTTGTTATTGGGACACACCACAGTCTACTTAAACAATAGCAAACTAAATCAAAAGTCGGAATAAGATCTTGTTAACAGTTATTCCTGCAACTTTGTGTTATTATCCCTCTTATAAAGTCAAATTATATAATAATAATAATAACTTTATTTCTGACATGTGCCCATAGTTTTTTTTTAAATTATATACTATACATAGTACATTAAGTATACGTGCTTACATATTACGCAAAAGAATAGAGAGAAAAATAAATTTAAAACATAAACTACCGCCACCTATCACTGTCTATTGAGTGTGATGTGTGACACCCAATGTTTTATCATTGGGCAGTTCTTTCCAGCAATTACCTTCAACAGCGTGTCGGGACTGTCATCAGGGTCTAGGCATCAGGGATGCTCATTCCTTATAGCATATTAATCTGCAACTCTTGCATTTGCAAACATTCCTGATGCACTACGGTAGCGTGGCATCCCCAAAAACACTCTGGGGTTGCTATATTGGACGCGTAAGGCATTAAACGCTTTTTGAGTGTAACCCACAGGTTACATGCATAAAAAGACTGGCAATATGTCTTAAATAATGTTACAATATTTTTTTAAATTTTTTTTCTGTATTTGTATTTTGTGTGACTATGCAAGTGTTTATAAGCATAAAAGTCGCTTATTGATGCTAGCAGCTTATAATCGCTAAATTCGACTTTAACAAATTAGTTTTTCTTATTTTTAAAAAGGGGAAAAAATTTAATTGACGCTACGCTTGCCTTGACAAGCCGCGTGTAAATGAAAAAACAATAGCGAGATACCAAAATTAGAAAGGGATGCACATAATGTCAAAGTTTTTAATGCGTCTGCTTTTGTTGAAGTCTGTGGTATGTATAAACACAGTCTAACCATACTTACGTCATACAGTCGGACAACGCTCAATGTTCGAGCCTGCAAATTGAAGCGAGTTCGCCGAACATTGCTCTACGCAACTACATTCGTTGTTTGACTGTAAGTATGGTTAGACTGTGGTATAAGTATTCATTATAAGCGTTGTATGAATGAAAGGGTTCGCGGACGGTAGTGGTGAATAATTGTCTTAATCTTAAATATTAACACCTACTTAATAAATTAAGAATTTAAGACTATTACAAGACCATTATTGTGATGTAACAATAAACGTTTAAACATTTTACAGCCATTTTTATTCTTATAACATAAATTATAATTTTATATTAATAATAAAGTAGTAAATTATAAAATTCGAATGCACATGTTGAGATTTTCTCTTTAAAAAACCAAAATATCGTCGGCGTTGAGTGTTCCAAACGCGTGGTCAGCCAAAGGTTTCAAAAAGTCTCGTAAAGCGTCTTCCATCGGAGTTTGCAATTCTTCGGCTAACTTCGCCCAGTTTTCGTTGAGGAATTTATTCATGGTGTTACCTATTAAAACCGAATTTCTCCTATTATTTTGATACTAATAACTTTTTATTCTTTAATTTCTTAATAAACCATTTTTTATATAACAATAGAGTAACAAAAATGTCCTCACCCAACTCGCTGTCTCCACCGAATAAATTGTCCATATGTATAGTAGCATGACCAACTTCAAATTTTACATCCAATTGTTCACAAGTTAGTGCGTCTGGTGCATCTGTTCTATGTTGTCTGCCTAATTTTATCGTAATTACAGCCTTTATGTCTCCTAAAATATAAAAAATAATGTATAATATTAAGATATGAAACATGAATTGCAGGAGATTATATACACAGAGCATATAATTGCTTTCCGCGGATGTAGACAAGACCAACATAGAATCCATTGTGATTTAATCTTTCTTTTATAAAAATCAGAACCTCATTTGCATTAATGGACCATCAGCTTTCTTGTGCTCTTTATAATAGACACAAAATACTGACTACTAAGACTCTGATGGAAATTTGATCTATAGCTTTTTAAAAGAAATTAATGCTTTTTTTAATGGCAAAAGAAAACATCCAAAAACAAACCTTTTTAATTAGACTTTAAATTATGAAATAAACATGCTCTATGATGTAATAGATCGTAAAAATATTTTTACTTCTTTCCTTGGACTGGCAGTTAAATATGATCACATACCATATTTTCCTGTGAATCGCCCATCACCCTCAATCGGTAACAGCAGGATTTGTCCTGCTATCTTGTAGTTTCCTTTCATTCTCAACTCTGGGATGTAAATTTGAACCGTCACTTTGTTCTTTTTAGTGTCAATGCTAGAAACATCACATAAAAGAGGATTGATTTAGTATTTCTTAAACGGTAGACTTCATCTCTGTCTAGCCTACTTTTGACTCTGGAGCGTTCCATCAATATTTTACTTGTCACACTTTCCTCATACATATACAAACGCTAACGAGTATATGAGAGGGAGAGAATGTTGGCTGTCTGGACAGCGTGACATTTCACCCTATATTACCCGAGCATCACATTTCCCCTCCGCCCCGCTTAAAAGGAGCTTTACACTTGGCTAAATTTAGTACACTAATTGAAAAAATACTGAATTTAGACGAGTGTAAAGGCATTTAGACAGACTGTCTAAATTTAGTTCACTAAATTTAGCCACGTGTAAGAACACAGTGACAGGTAATCTGCCTATTTTCTAAACAAAGCTTTTGCAAGTAGCTTTTGTGCATATAATAATAAGGTATAAATTTACTTGATTTCTTTAATTCTCATAGTGGATGGTCCTTTGACAGTGAGATCAGAATATGTGGACGTAATACTAATTGGTCCCGCAGACTGTTGAATCATCATTGTTGGAACCACTAACGGTTCACATGGCGGCACACCGAATTCAGGTAATCCTGGAAGTTAAATAAATATTATTAAAGTATACCATTTTTTTAATCACAAACATAAAGATAATAATATAAAGCAGTGTTCGGTCTAAATTCGACCATAGTAGAAAAAGAACTAACTTTTACCAAAAGTATTTTATTGATAACAGGCTCGTCCTTAGCCTGTTGTGTTAGTCTTGCGAAGTTAAATCCTATTACTTACTGATGTTTTATTAAAAGTACCTTCTATTAAATTAAAATAATAAAACCTAGGAATAATTATCGAAAGAAACACATAGACCAACAATCGCTGGTACATGTGATCTACAGTACGTATGAGATTACCATATATTTAATACTCCTATATTGCTAGTCCCTGTAAGTGGCAGCGTTGCTGAGTAAGAGAGACGGCAACTACATATTTTCTCTCACTCGTTGATACTTGAAGAGTTATGCGTATGCGTGGGAGAAGCCCTATTGGCAATATAGGAGTATTAAGTATATGATCTCATTACCTTTTGATAATTGTGGAATGTAGGCGTTGAGTGCGTCTCGAAGACATTTGCTCAATGCAGTTTCTTCTTTAGGACAAATGAAGCCTCCAACTGTTTGACAAAAAAAAATTCATGTACAGTTTAAAATATTGGTACTTATGCTGTAATCAGTAAGGTAACGTATTTGCTATAATGATTACCTATAGGAGATAAAATTTGGTTGGGTCTATCTTTAGTTCTTCTAAACATAGACCCCTGTGGACGGCAGAGTGAAGCCAGTAAAACTGCGCCTCACCGTGTATACACGGTTACACGCACACAAATGCAAACAAACTACGCTTTGCCTTATTAGTGAGCAACCAGTCTTTAAAGGTGTAAAAATAAAAAACAGGATGGATTCATTTTTCACACGTAAGTAAACATGGAAAGCAATATTTTCGATAAAAAAAAATCGAGAATACCTTTGAAACACAAGTCGTCAAAATACGCACAAAGTTTGATATTTATAGATCAGAACACAAAACTTCAACCTACGACAAAAATTATATTTATAGCTTGGGAACTTAAAATCTCAACGTACGCACACATGTTTATAAAACCTGCTTCACTATGTTGTCCACAAAATTCTGTCTAGTTCTTATTTGGTTTGAGCCTACAGAGTTATTTTGTCTTCGGTGGTATTTCGAATATTATTTACGAAACTGTTATGCGTATTTATAATTAAAAAAAATATATTAATTAACCACCATATAATTAAATGGTGGCTAGGCAGATTGTATGTCCACTGGATGGTCAGATGTTACCGTTGCCTAAATAACACAAGCAACAAAGGAGTGCAAGGGTTGCGAAGACGATTTTGTGAAATTAGCTTGTGTTGCGCCCTCTGGGGAGTGAAGTCATGTGTGAAGGAATAATTTGAGCTGAGTATAATATTTATTGATATTATTACAATCAGAGATGTAGAGAACTTTAAAATTAGATAATACGGTAGGTAGATCTGTATCAGAAGAAAAGTAGAGAAAACACTTTAAAATGAATGGAAATATCGTCATTGTAGTTCATGGGTTTTAACGGCCCGTTGGATGGCGGCCCGTTGGAGTTTGCCTAACGCCTCGGGGGCTCCGGGTTCGATTCCCGGCGGGGTCAAGTTTGGAAATTTTAATGTAATTTTCAAAACTGACTCTGGTCTGGATTTGAAAAGTAGTGGTAGGGCACATTGCGTTTCGCAGTCATTTGGGCAGCCCGCCTGGCGGCAGTGACCACCCCCTTACAGAAGACCACCGTGAAATAACAGCATATACGTGCTGTTGTGTTTCGGTGAGTGAGTAAGGGATGCCAGAGCCCATTTCCTTATCCCCTCCTAATCCCTTATCCTTAATCCTACTGTAGTCAGCAGCGCACTTGCAGCACCTGTAGCGTTGCTTGTGTTATAGGCGACGGTAGCCACCTACCATCAAGTGGACCGTCAGCTTGTCTGTCGACATAACATAAAAAAAAAAAAAAAAAAAAAAAAAAAAAAAAAAAAAAAAAAAATGGGTATTTGAAAGAAATGTATTAGACATAGGACAAGTTTGCCCTTTTGGCGATAAGCGATCGAGAAGGGTGAATAAACGAAGTAGGAATGGAGATGTTCAGACATCGGTCTCTGACTGCAGTAAAAACAACTATATTTATTACTTTACATAAATATAGTTTTTTGGACCAATGTTTTTCCCAACTGTCAAAAATGTTAGAAATTTCTGGTACTAAACTATAAATAGTTTTGTCAATTAGTTACAATTTATGCTCAGTGTTATACGACTTACCAAGCAAAATGCTTCTAGGCAATTGTTATCACCGACTCTCATGTGTACTCTAGTAGGTAAATATTTGCATTTTATTTACTATAATTTAATTTACGGAATTTACAAATGAAATATTTTTAATTTATCCTCTAAAAAAGAGATTTATTTGTTCAAACAGTATAGATGTGCTATTTTATATCTTACATTTTATACAAGTAGGTAGATGGTCTACTGAATAGGCTGCCGACAAATTACACAAACAAAGTTAACGTAAATTGTCACATACAAGCAACGGTTATAACAGTGTACAAAGCTGATACCCACAAATTTCAAGAAAAAGTTATAAAAGATAAGAAAAAGTTATAACTGTTTCTGTTCTGTTCTGTCTAAACTCTTAATCAATTTTGTGACTATTGCTTTGCATCTAGGAAGAGGAAGGGGATATATTGGTAGCATGCCAAGAACACAGTAGAACCTATATGAGATTCCTAGTTTGTATTGTCTGGAGGGGCAAATAAGCCGCCCCCTACTTCTATTCTTCTGCAAAACTCGGCTGTACTGTAACTGAGTATATTGTTTGAGAATGCTATTTTATATCTAGAAAAAATATATCTTTTATTATCGTTCCATTTAAGTAAAACTCCAAAATTACATGATTGAAGATCGCTTTTAAATCTCATTTAAGTAAATGATTGTATTTTCAATTTGTTCACGACCTAATTATCTATCGCCTTTAGACTAGAAATTAATTAATAATAATAAAAAATCTTACAGTTAATGATATTAGACTCTGTCGCTGCGTAAACTGTGGTCACTGCGATTGCAACTAAACACAGAACTGTTACCATTTTGCCACACACGAACAAATGGTGATATCGCCGTAAACTTTTATTTAAATATTAAATGAAACGTGCTTGATTGATATCGGTTAAATTTACTATCTTTGTTAACTAAAATTTCGAGTATCGATTTAACACGTTTTAATCTCAGTAAAAATTTTATCTGTTGTATCTAATCAGTTACGTAAGAGTTTTAGGTTTGAGGGTTGTGTAGATTTTTAGGAAGCTGAAAGTAGCACCAATATGCCAGATATTAACAACACTGATTTAGTCAGTCAGTCAGTCGTGGAAGGAAACCAGCTCGGATCGTCAGCGTTCGGGAAGCTCCGAGACGTTTTCTTGTCCAAAATTCCTCAGTGTCTATGTTCAGCAGTGGACGTACTACGGCTGAAATTATGATATTATGAATATAATTAACTTTAAATTATATTTTTATGTCACATACATTTTATGAAATATGTATGTATGTTATGGTAAAAATATATAGCTTTACCCTGAATATGTAAAAATAACTTATTTGTTTGTACATTATTAAGGACTTATTTAAAAATTTCAAGTTTATGAAATAATTTTAAATCGTATGTCGGCTATACAAAAGGGACATAGAGCACCTTTCATCCAAAAAAAGTGCTGTTTCCGAGGGATCATCTAAAATGAAAAATAAAAATTCAACGCCTAACAAAAAATTATATTATTTTATGGGGGAAAAGTTGGGAAGCCTTTTCAAATAAATAAATAAATATATGAGCAACAAAGATTGAATAAATGTTTTAACATAAAAGCTAGTAAGAATATGTGTCGTTATAAATACTCTTCACTTCACGTCATTGCCGTCCAGTTCGCAAAAGCCGAATGCAATACACCTATTGCAACTATGAAAATATTTTCACAGATCGTTCCGTACTCGTCATGCAACCGTGTTGTAAGTTACGAAGTGACGTAACAATATTTAGGCCTGTGACCGAAGCGTTCGATGCGGCCCACTAACACAGTTACCTTCAGTTTCACCATCAAGCAAACGGTAAGCAACAAGTACAACGTTGTTGTTTTTTTTTTTTTTTTTTTTTTTTTTATTAAATTAAATCATACCGCTTTCCAATTTTTTTTCTATCGGACATGCAGACGTACGGCTGGTTACAATCCTCACCTTGTCGAAATCCCTCTAATTCAGACCAAGCGCTTTATAATGCGCAATGCTAAGAATTGGAACTCCCTGCCAACGTCTATATTACCGTATGGGTCGTATTAACCCAAATATTTTGTGTGAATAAGCATCTCCTGGGTGAGCTCGCTCCATCGTTGACCACATCTTTCCTACAAGGATAGATGCTGGCCAAGACCAAACCCATCTTAATAATGCCTTGTAAAACAATAGAAAGTTAAATTATTCGATATTTGTAAAAGGATCACGGGTGGTTCTAATAAATAAAAACTAATTTATAATTAACATTATTTAATTAACAATGTACATAATTAATGTTTGTTTATTCAAGTTTTTGTTAATTTAAAAATTAAATAAGAAGGGGTAGAATGTTTATGTGGCACTAATCTCTATATATAAAAATGAATCTCCATTTCCCTTGGTCACGGCATCACGCGTGAGCGGGTAGACCGATATTAATTCGGTTTTCACTAATGGAAAGAGGGATAAACGGGAATTTTCATATATATAAAAATTGCAACCCGAGCGAAGCCGGAGGCGGGTCGCTAGTAATTAATAAAGAATCTCTAACAGTGATGACTGCTTTTCAAATGTAAACTTTAATTCGAGGTACTAAACGTTCAAGTTTTTTGAGACATGGGATATTTTTTCAATACCATATTATAGATTTATTTTATAACATACTGTATTTTCAAGTAAGGTAAAACACACTTTGTCTGTAAACTAAGATCCATTATCTCGTTTGACAGCACACTTCGACAGATGGCGCTAAGCATATCACACTGTTTTATTCATCTTATGGATGGATAACTAAATTAAGTTTTTGAGTTTTTAAAATAATATAAAATAGATATATTAAATTCACATATTAAAATAACATGTAATTTATGAGACTAGCTCGAAGGATAACTTAATCTGGCTCGAAGGATAGCTCGAAGCTAACTTTAACGATCTAAAATATAAAAAATAAATAAAGTTAACTTAAAAGAATTAAATTAATTAGGTAATTTAAGTTTAAAAAATAAATTAAGTGCAGATTAAGTAGGTATCTTCGAAAATTATTCAGGGAATATCATCTCCGGTGGGATACTCTTGAGAAATTTATTGGCAAGATCTTCTAGAACCATCGCGAGGGCGGTCTCTACTGCTGGCTGCAATTCCTTGGCTAGTTCTGACGCGTGCATGCTCACTATGTGGTCCGTTATCATTTCTGAAATTTTAATTAAATCAGCAGTTACTTTATTATTCTTTGAACTGACGATGAGAACAGATCAAGAGCAGGCATCATCCTTACACATCATAAACTCATAGCTCATAGCTGCCGAATAGCTATAATATACATATATTTTGTTTTAGTACCTAATGACAGAGCACACTGTGTTTTGCAGGTTATAAGTTGGACGGCCAGTGAGCTTCGGTTAGTGAGTGGGGGATGCCAAGATCTCTATTCCTTCCTAATGCCTTATCCTTTAATTTTACTAAGATGCAAACTCATATTTCTCATGCACACCATCTGGCGACTGTAACAATACCTCCAAAAAATACAATTATGATATAATAAAACTCTTGGTGTTGTGTTTAAGTGTTTAAGTAACTGATGCGGAAGCCTATTTTTCTGTTCCCACCTTGTTCCTTATTTATCCTGAAAAAATCGGTAATATAAGTGCTCCCTTTTAGTTTGTTTGTGTTTTTACAACGACGGTAGCCATTCAAAAAAGGCTTAAATATTTTTTTATCAACATTTTTGCTTTAGAATTATGTCTATGTAAAATTTTAAAAACTGCAAAAAAAAATTGTGGGAAATTCAAAATACTTTAAACGGTTAGTTCAAATGTAACCTCAAAGTCTATGAAATGTCAAAAAGTCTATGAATGTTTGTGATTTTTAATATTTGATTTTTATTGTAGACTGTGACGTGACGACACGCGCGCCAAAAGGGCGGGCGTTTAAAAGTGCTCGTAGCTGTTAGTCAATTTTAACATTTATTTTTTTGTTACTAAATTTCTGTTTTTTGGCGCTGAATATTTTTTATATAATGATATAATCTATGGTAAGAAAATATTTAAAAAAAAAATGTGCATATTCCCTATTTTACATAAAACTTGAAAAATCTGTAATAGGGTATTTGTCTATTTCCCAAAAAGTGTTTGAATAAACTTAATTAATTATTTTTTTGTTTTGCATAAATATTATAATAACCGGATAACAATGATAAAACACAAAAAAATCTCATTCAAATTTTGCCGCCTAAACAACCATACACGTGGTGAGTATACATAAATTTACAAAATATTATATTTATCTATACAATATTTATTTATTAATCAAATAATAATATTACATAATTAAAATAAATAATTTACATCTAAAACTAAATAATCCTAAAACTAAATAAAACCTAAAAAATATGTAAAAAATTGGGCGCCCGCGGCATGGTGCCGAGGATACTGGCAGCATTTCCTCGCTGTATTGCAATGCTAATGCGTTGCGCGAGGAAGCTGCCAGCTCGTCGGTCACCAGTGGTGTCGGTGAGCCTTTTGGAAATTTCTTTTAGAAGTTGGCGAGCGCTGGGACCCCACGGACCAAGGGTCTCGACTCCGAACGGCATAAAAGTGTATCCGGAACCGAGACCCCGGTATTTGGCCGTCTTTAATTTTTCGGCCGCTTTAGCAGCCGCACCCGCTTGCTGACTCGTTCCGTGAATGTGGGAAGGAGCCAGTGTGTCCACGCAAGTAGCGTCCCACACTAGAACCCTTCCCACACTCCAGGGAATCAGGGACATGCCGTCCGGTCTCTTGCCATCGTCCCTGGCTATTCCAGTTGGTTCCATTAAGGTAGGCACGTTGACGGTGGCAAGAGACCGGCGGATAATATCATTGAGTGCGGCGTGTCTGGAAAAGCGGCCGGCGCTTTTCTGGCATGAAAGCCCGTGGTGACCCAACTCGTCAACCTCGCTGCCGCAGGCGCACCTGTGTGGAGCACAGGCACGAGCCCCGAGGCGAAGACACGTGGCAAGACGAAGGGTGTCTGGCTCGAGGAACGTGCCAATGTTCGGCGACGGGTAGGCCCGGAGCCAATCTCCGGACTCCTTCGCCCCTGAAGCAAGTAATCTGGCCTGTTCGGAGTCTGTGCTTTCACTTAAGAGAGAGTTGAATGTAATTTCACAGATTGTGTCATCCCAACTCCTCTGACAATTTGGATGAGATGGGAAATCCTTGCTCGGGCAGGCAACTGACCAAGCCTTTCTGGCCTCCCCCAAGCCCGCAGTCTCATAGTTTAAGGGAAGATCCCGTAAGATTTTACCTGTGAGACTAGCGGAACTGTGGACGGAAGACAGAAAAGCTGGTAAGGACACGCTAGAGATTTTTCGGATCCCTAGCCCACCATGTCTGATGGGTAAGGATGCTTGGGTCCAAGACTTGTCGCTGAGCTGAAAGTTTAAAATCGATTCCAATGTTAACCTTATAAGGTCGTCTAGAGGTGATAGAATATTTTTAAATTTCCAGAAAGGGCTACAGCGAAGAATATACGTTAATTTAGGTACGAAAAGGCAAAATTTGAGGACGGATATTGCATAATGGGGGCTTATTTCGAGTAGGCGATAGGAATAATTTTTGAATTTAGAAATGGTATTTTGTATAAAATTAGAAAAGGACTCTTCAAAAACGGGGGAACCTAGGAGGTAAAGAGAGTGGTTATATACTATTTTAATGTTAGGTGTAAGCGCATTGAATTTTTGTTGAATTTCATCGTAATTTAGACAGGAATTTGGGATGTATAGCTCACATTTATTAAAATTCAGTTCCAAACCGATGTTTTTAAATTCTGTCTCGATTATTGTAAGATCAGACAAAACTGTGTGTACATCTCCTCCTAGGGTTCCATCGTCCAGGTACCATACGTTAAATTTAGATTTCAATTTTTTAATAATAGGGTTGATTGCCAGAGAGAAAATTGCTGGCCCGAGAGGATCACCCTGCTGACAGCCGACTTCGGATGATAAAATGTTTTCTCGGTACAGTAATTTAGTAGGATCTGCGTACGAGAGAAGAAGGTAATTGTAGATTTCAGGAATATTATGTTTTGCTTCTGTCAACAGAGTGTCTCTGTTTACCGAATTGAAGGCGTTTTTCACGTCAATTTTGATCAACACTTCGGACGTTGTATTGGTGAGGTAGGTGCGCAGGGAGTGTACTGCTGCTTCGCAACCCCTTTTGGTGCCAAAGCCTAATTGTATTGGTTCGAAATGAGATTGTAGTTTTGTTTTGATGTGTCGGACAGCTATTTTCGATGCAAGACGCCGAAGTGTTGTACCAACGGCTACAGGTCGTACCCCGCCATCTTTTTTTGTTAAGGCGATAAGATTGGCGCCGAAAAGGATTGGAACTATGTCGGAGTTGATGTTGCCAGAATACATTTTATTTACTAATCTTGTTATTGAATTTAGGAGCTGTTCACCAGCATCGCCAGCAGAGGTTGAGATAAGGTCCTTAAGATGTTGGGGTGAGATCCCGTCCAGGCCAGCTGCGGAGCCGGTTTTGAACGAAATAATAGCGTCAAGGGTGTCTTTATTGTTAACCGTTAAGCATACCTGTGTAGCCGTTGGTGGATCCAGGAAGTACGGGGTTGAAGGAGATGAGGGATGTTTAGACCGCAGGCACGAAAGAGTTTCAGGGGTATCTGGTGACAGCATTTCGCTTGTGAAAAGGAGGCGAGCAGCGCTTTTTAGGTCCCCATCGCGTATTTTGGCTTCTATGTATTTACCTCGATTAAAAGATACACTGTCTCGTTTATTAGCTGCGGAAAGAGGACATGTTTGATTAGAGCAGTTATTTTTAATCTTCTGTGTAAGAGAAATGGATGGATTGTCGTTATCGACGTGAAGCGTGCGGAAGGAAAAAAGGAGGAGGTTATGCCAGTCATGAATGTTATTATGTTCTAAGCATCTTTCGATTAGGTTAGATAGATGAGTGGCGACGGTGATTCTAGCACCGCGAGGAATTCTTTTAACTAATTGTATACTATGCTTTAATTTGCTAATATGAAGATGGAATGGAATGACTGAATCGTTGGTGAGTGCAGGTGCGGGCGGAGGGGTATTATGGCTGCAGGCTGAAGGTGCGACATTTTGGCTGTTACAATTTCTGTGTGATTTGGTAAAATGAATATTAAGCGCTCTTACAGATTTAAAATGTCTGGGGCACAGGCTGCATGTGTGATTTGACGATGTGCTGCCACCAGGCTGGGAGGAAAGTTGCATCCACACGTGTAACTTACCGTACAAACTTACAAAACAACTACAAATACAAAGCTTAAAAATTAAGTTAAAATATACTATAAGAAAACTTAAAAACGAAAAATGAAGAACTAAGAACCTTAAAAACGAGAAATAATAAAATACACAATATAACTATTAAAATGTTCGACAAACTTGGCGACTGTATAGTTGGGGTTAGTTAGGCCTTCTGCGTTGGCGAGGCGTCCGAGGAACCATCTGTCGTGGCAAGTACGGGCCAGTCGAAAACTGGTTCACATAGACGCACTGGACGAGTTGTCCTATGTGCTGAACAATAGGAAGCTCCTGGCGAGCCAGACGAGGGCATCGTCGGTTTGTGATCTGCTTAACGCCGAGGATGAGAGATTCCCACCGGTGTGTATCCCGTTCCCGCTTGTCTTTTGAACGCGACTTTGTGTGTCAGCTCACCTACATCTTCTATATTCCCGACAGTGAGAACAGATTCATTATAAGTAAGTATGCAATTATTTCAATAGTATTTCATCACACAAATTTTATATAACTTCTCAAAATTTTCTTTAATTTGACATTTTTCGACAAATTTGACAAAGATTTTCACAAGACAATTTAATTAGATTTATCACCTTCACTTTAGTCACGATATTATTTCAATATCTGAAAATTGGTCGTTGTTTAATTTGATATTCGTGCAAACTGAATTACTTCGAATTTACTTAAATTCAATCGATATAAATTATATATTTTACTTCAGGTGACATGACATGACCATATAACTTTTTTTTTGGATAATAAGAAAATAGTTACCTACCCATCTCATCCGTGGTCGAATGTGGCTCCATCAAAGTAGCATCCGGTGGTCCAGCACACCGCAAATGGACACTTGCATCTTTAATAACCATTCGTTTGTGAACTCTTGCTCCTAAAGCTACGAGAGCTGCATTGCACTGAGCTGAAAGAAACATTAAACAGAGAGTGATAACCAAACTGACGGTCCACACAGCGACCTTCTTCTTCTTATAAGGTGCCATCTCCTAGCGGAGGTTGGCGATCATCATCGCAATTTTGATCTTGTTTGCAGCCGCTCTGAACAACGATCGTTTGCTCATCCCGTACCACTTCCGAAGGTTTTCAAGCCAAGACATTTCTCGTCTGCCTGGTTTTCGGCACCCTTGTATTTTGCACTGTATTACAAAAGCTTGTATCTATCGTCCCGCAATATAATGTGACCCAGATATTGCAGTATACGCTATTTAATTGTTGACAAAATTTTCAACTTCTTGCTTATAATTTGCAGAACCGTCTCATTCCGCGCTCTAACCGTCTATTTTTTTTAATGTTAAGATCGACAGACAGGCTGACGGTCCACTTGATGGTAGATGGATTACCGTCGTCTATAACACAAGCAACGCCAAAGCTGCTGCGAGTGCGCTGCCGGCTACAGTAGGATTAAGGATAAGGGATTAGGAGAGGAATAGGGAAATGGGCCCTGGCATCCTTTACTTACTCACCGAAACACAACAGCACACGTGCTGTTATTTCACGGTGGTCTTCTGTAAGGGGATGGTTACTGCCGCCAGACGGGCTGCCCAAATCACTGCGAAATCCAGTGTGCCCTGCCACTACTTTTGGGCCAAACTTGAAAAGTTAATTTTTCAAAGTGGACCCTGCCGGGAATCGAACCCGGGAACCCTAGAACAGAACGTTAAGGCAAGCACCCTAACCACTCATCCAACGGGCTCGTCCATGAGTTTCTCAACATTTTTGAATGAATGAAAATGGCTACAGTGGCCTAAAAATGTAAGTAACTTTTACTTTGTAGTGGCAGGGCATTGAGCATTCGTCAGCAACCGCTCCCTCAGGAGACCACCGTGAATAACAGCACTTTTGTTATTGTGTTTCAGTGAGTGAGTAAAGGATGCCAAAACCCTTAGGGAAAGATTTGGATAGGGGGCCCTTTTTTTACGTTAGGAAATCCATCATGGATACCCAGCAGCGAAAGGGACGCTGCGGGTTATGCCGGACTCCTACCGGCTAAAACCCAACGACTTTCTAGCTTTCAAGCGCACTTACTTCTTTCCGTGTGTTGCGTCATTGTACATAGACGATGGTAGACTTGACAATAATGCACTGTTAGCTTGCCTGTCAATCTTAGAATAATAAAGAGAGGATAGAATAACTTGCGGTGTATGTGCCAAACTAGTTGTCTAGGCAAAACGCACATAAAGAATTAGACTTTTCAGGACATTTTGTCCTCATAGTCAGAACATTTTGTCCTGAGTGTTGTTTGTATAATAGTTTAGCAAAAGACTGGTTTTAAATACTCACTAAAGTTCACAGCCATTCTTCCAGTGGACTCGACTGGCAACATTTGAAATTCCCCTAATACCACAAAATCACCGGTCATGGCCAGTCGTGGCAAACTTATATTTGCGGTCACTTTAAGGTCTTCTGGATAAACGCTACAACATAACAGAACATAAAAGAACATGTATTTAAGAAAATCTAAATTTTATGCAGTTTTATTTAGCTCGGTCGCCCAGGTTCTAATGTTAATTAAGACTAGCTATGTCGCGTGGCTTCACCTGCCTTCAAATTTGACGACATGGAACATTATACGTGCCAACTTTCAAAGTGAGTCAAGCGGTGTTAAATTTTTGCAGTGTGCAATATTTTCTTGCAAATAATTATATAAAAAACCTTCCTCGTATAAATGCTCTTTAGGAGGAGTTAAGACAGGCGCAGGCATTATAATTTATACTGTGTAAGGATTACACACACATTCTAAATGTATGTTACCTACATATCACATAAGACTTGTCAAAAAGTGTTAAAATAGTAAAGTGCTACATGAAAATTGTAGGTATAAGCATCAATAAAATACTACTTAAAAATCAAAAATATACTGGCTTTCTCTTGTTATATAGTGTAAATTTATTAAACATTATTTTACTAGCAATGTCCTGCTACTTCGTCCACCTTGATATGTACGTGCTTACTTTCATGGTGATTTTGAAGTCAATTTTTAATATATGATAACTGTCTATTTAAGTAAGTATTCCTGTTTATGATAAATATATTGTATCTAAAAAATAAATAAAAAATATTTTTCATCTCCTCTTGTCGTAACTTCCTGGTTTCATTATGAGTAGCATTCCATACGATCGTACAATATCTGCTTAGCGAATTATTAGTTTAAAATTTATCTCGTCTTTTGACTCTATAAGAAAAGCATAAAAAGACTTAAATGTAGATATATGGTAGCAATCACTTACTCTAGTTTGTTAAAAGTATAATTCGTGAGTCCATTCAAAACAACGTCCGAGAGCCAGGCGTCATATTTAAATCCGTTTTTGGGCATGTTATGTTGTCGCAATCTTATATTCGGTACTTTTAAAGGTTCCAGTGGCTGTATTCCTAGTGTTGGTACTCCGTGAGCCAGTGCGTTTCTAACCACTTCTGCTTTTGCCTTGATGCATTCGGCTACGTCGGGGTTGCTGTAGTGACATACTGGGGATTGGCCTTTGAGGAACACATTGTAAATATCATTACCAAAACCCTCACTTCTAGTTATATAATGATACTCTATAAATACTAGCGACCCGCTCTCGACTTCGCACGGATTCAATTTTTTTTCTGCAAATTATACACAGAAACCTGATCGTTTATGGTTCTTTCCATTAATGAATATCATATGAGTTGAAAATTCAACTCTCGAAGTCAACAGTCTAATTATATAGAGCCAACTTCGAGAAGGGGGTCAATCGTGGAAGGTAACTAGCTCGGATGGGCAGCGTTCGGGAAGCTCTGAGACATCTTCTCGTCCAAAATTCCTGAGTGTCTTAAAACATAAGTATTCGACCAATGTGACATATTGGTCGAAAGCAATATGTCACATTGGTCCAACGATTGTGGACCAGTGATGATATATGGCGCTGTAACATTGTCTCTAACTGTGGGCCTTGTGAGAAAGCTCAACTTCGCTCAAGGAGCTATGGAGAGGGCTATGCTCGGAGTTACACTGCAAAATTGAATCAGGAATGAGGAGATTCGTAGACGAACGATATAACCAATATAACCCAGAGGTAAGTTGAAGTGGCAATGGGTAGGACAAATAGTACGGTGAGCCAATAGCCTCTGGGGCCGGAAGGTTCTCGAGTGGAGGCCACGGACCGGCAACGATCTGATCAATCCTTTTGATGAGATTAAAGCAAAAAGTTGAGAAAAAGCGGCCGGAATTGATCAATAGAAAGGGTGTGGTCTTTCATCACTACAACGCTAGAGCACACACATATTTAGCCACTCAGCAAAAACTAAGAGAGTTGGCTGGGAGGTATTAATGCATCCACCATATAGCCCTGACCTTCAGATTTCCACCTGTTTCGGTCATCTCAAAATTCTTTATGCAGTGTCAGGTTAAAATCAAGAAAGGACTGTCAAAACTACTTGTCGCGTGATCAGTGGTCCCAAAATTTCTACAGCAACGTGATCATGTGACTATCTACAAGATGGCAAAAAGTTATCGAACAAAATGGCACATATATACTCTAATTAAATGTAAATAAAGTTAGAAAAAAGTCTTGAGTTTTCATGTAAAATGCGAAGAAACTTTTTCCCCGACCTGTTATGTAACGTCCTGTTAATCCATATACATAGACCTTAGCTTTTGTGGTGGAATAGATACAGTCAATACCTTTTCACGTTTAAGAGAGGATCTATGTTCATCAGTGAAATGTAATACATACATAGGCTGATAAAGATTATGTTGATAATGACATCTAATTTAAATGTGAACGTGCCATATCTTCTATATCAACTATTGGTAATGAAACTGAAATTAACATTTCACCTTTGTACAAAAAAGGCGATAATATATAAAGATACTAAACCGCTGGGACCGGAAGGTTCTCGAGTGGCCGCAGGCTATGCTACATCCAAGCTGTTTCCAAGAGGAGGCATAGGCAATCCAGCAATGGACATCCTACAGCTGAGATTATAAATAAAGACGTAACTTATAACACAATATCATCCAAAAATATTGGTGAAATATTCTTAAAGTGTTATAGGTTAAGTGTTGCTTGTGTTATAGGCGACGGTAGCCACCTACCATCAAGTGGACCGTCAGCCTGTCTGCCGACCTTAACATAAAAAAAATCTTAAAGTAACAGGCCCTTATATAAAACTTGATCTACACTATACTGTATACGTACGTAAATTTTCTGCGTTGTCGATTTCCTGTGAGATATTCTTCTGTATATTAGCGTGCCTTCCAGTTGCTACATTTATAAACAATCCAATAAATATAACCTTTGACAACATCTTCCTAATATTACTAGCGAACCACTGCAATGAACGAACGAACTTGATCTAAGAAGTTAAGTAGGGCATAATGCATTTATAAAAGGCAACCAGTAAACGATATATGCCTTATGTGGTTTCAAATGTGTGCTTCGTATAGGACAACTGGCTATTTAGCATTGATCAAATGAAAAACATTTTCCTGACATGACAAAAAGGAATCTTATTAGAACTGTTCCTACCGTATTGAACAAAGATTTTTTTTCGTAGACACTAAATATCATAACTTTAGTTACAAGTTCCTTTCGCATTAAAAATTATAAGTTCTCTTTAGAAATAGCGCAAGGGGTAAATAAAAATTCGTTCAATGACACTGCTGAGAAAAAGCATCAACAGAATATGACAGCGTGTTTATGGGTTCTATTACATACAAAAAATGTATTCGAGTCAAAATTTCATGTTGAAAAAATATCATTACTAGTGTAATTTTGTGTTTATACACAAAGATATTTGTGTTTATGTGTTGGGTTGATTCGATTCCCAGCAGGGTCAATTTTGGAAATGAATTTTAATAGTTGGCTCTGCTCTCGATCTAGCAATTAGTGCCAGGGCACACTGCGTTTCTCAGTGATTTGGGAAGACAATCTGGCGGCAGTAACCACCCCCTTACAGAAAACCACCGTGAAATAACAATGTGTGTGCTATTTTGTTTCAGATAGTGAGTAAGGGAAGTAAGGTGCTGCAAGTGATTAGTAAGTACCCATCCCTTACTAATCACTTGCAGCACCTGTGACAATAATTGAATTTACAAAAATTGGTTAGGGAAAACAAATTCTTTTTTTTATTATTATTAAAGATGGGTTTGCTCTTGACCAGCATCTATCCGTGTAGGAAAGATCAGGCCGATGATGGAGCGATTTCACCCAGAAGATGCCTATTCACTCGAACCTTGAAAAGATTGGGGTTGTATGAGCTTGGAAACACAGACGCCGACAGGGAGTTCCAATACTTAGCAGTGCACATTATAAATTAGTCCGAATTAGAGGGATTTCGATAAGGTGAGGATGGTAACCACCCCATACAGCCAGCCAGGATGTATACAGATTGACTATAAATTTAACTAATTATTACTAATCAGCTGTAGAAACGGTTAAAGTTGTCACCAACCTAAATCAAAAAACTGAAATATGTTGCAATCATATATAGATGCCGTGATGAAAATTTTAACTTTAAAAATGAAATAGTTAATTATGTAGGTATGTTACGAAAGATTATTTAAACAATTACAACCTGAGGGACCTTTCCTTGATGACAAGCTTTCCCAATCACCAGTGAGCCAGTTCTGAAAACATGATAGTCTATAGAACATACCAACTCATATTGAGAAGAAATGCGCCCAGCAGAGGAACACAATCCTATGTTTATAAATACGAAAGTGTGCTTGTTATTTTATTAACTTACTAGCGACCCGCCCCCGGCTTCGCCCGGGGTGCAATTTTTATATATATGAACATTCCCTCCCTCTTCGAGCTTATTCCTCTTTCCATTAGTGAAAACCGAATTAAAATCGGTCTACCCGTTCACGCGTGATGCCGTAACCAAGGGAAATAGGGATTCATTTTTATATATAGACTAGCGACCCGCCCCCGGCTTCGCCCGGCATGCATTTTTTATATATAAGAACATTCCCTGTTTATCCCTCTTTCCATTAGTGAAAACCGAATTAAAATCGATCTACCCGTTCACGCGTGATGCCGTGACCAAAGGAAATAGGGATTCATTTTTATATATAGAAAGAAGAAGATTATACTTTCACGCCTTACTTACTCGATTTTGAAAATCGAGTGGGTTTGAGAAACCTCAACGATCATTTTGAAAAACACGAGATCTTAAAAATCTTAACTCCAGAAAAAACTACTGTCTCGAGGGACGCGGACAAAGTCGCAATCAAAACCTAGTATGTATATAAAATATATAGACTGACACAGAGACAGTATAGAAATGAGAATATTGCAGGTGGTACAGATTATTTTGTAGAAATAGGTAGGCACCACATCCGAATCTTGCCGTTGTAACTAATGGGGATAAACAATTTGATATGACTATTAATTCTTCACTCTATAGTGAAGATTTAATTGCATGTAGTATGCAGGGTTTAACATTGACCGCAATCTTTATATGTGATGATTAAAGCATTAATTAAATAATTAGTTATTTTATGGAATATAATATAAACAAAGTTCCCCGCCGCGTCTGTCTGTATGTATGTTCGCGATAATCTGAAAAAAACTACTGAACGTATTTTCATGCGGTTTTCATCTATCAACAGTGATTTCTGTTCCTGAGGGGTGTATAATTCGTTAAGGTTTTAATCTTTATTCCGGAGGGCTTACAAATTGGAGCATATTATGCAAAGCAGTTCTACTTAATCCGATAGATGTCGCCGCTTTAACTAATTCTATTGTAGTATAATAGGTGGCGCCATCAATAGTGTTATATATAAATATTTTATTTTTCAACGCGGACGAAGTTGTGAGCACCAGCTAGTTTATAAATAAATTTGATTATGGTTAGATTTTTATTATAAGAAAGAAACATGAATAGAACACAAAATACTTTTATTAAATTAAAATCTTATTGTCTACCTACTTAGAGCTAAATTACTACATGAACATCAGTGTTTTAGCAGTTTAAAATCGATATACATACGATACGTACACGTAGATGGAATAAATAATAGATACAGTATGTTCTTACATTTCGTAATCGAAAAATGGGCCTCGTTGATTTGATTCCATCTAAGTACGTACAATCGTACATACGTTCAACACGATCAATCATTTTATATATTCTATTCGCGGTTAAAGAAATATAATGTATGACATCAAAACTGTCAATTTAATAAAAAAAAATATCAACGATATTATATCATTCCAAGCAGAATATTAAATGAATATTCAATTTAATGTACTTGAAAAATGAATACAAGCTTCTTAATATTATAAACTTATGACCTTTTAAATGTTATTTCTTTACTTATAATAAAAAAATAAAACACTATTTAAAAAAATCTCAAATTGTAGATACTGGCACTATTTGTTGCTTCTCCTTTTAATGCATGCATATTATGATTTTTGGCTGATGTAAATTAAAAAAAAAGCGGTAGTTGTCCACAATCTTCAGTTTACTTAGAGCAATAAGTATATGGTCTTAGAATTAACATTGGAAGAGAGACCCAAATCAATGCAACTTTTCTGTATCATAATAAAAAATTGAAACAACATTGACAAAAAATTTCTCCAGAACAATATTTTTTTACTAAATATTCAATATATTTATTATCTCTTATACTCATGTGAATATCTAAAAGAAATTTGCTTTGAATACTGAATAATTAATTACATTTAAGCACTAATTGGTTATATACAAAGTAACTAATACTATATTTTATAGTAAGCCTTCTGATTACTAGAACAGTCTAATGGTGGATTTACTTTCGTCTGTGCTTTTACTTTTTAAGAAACACGACACATCCAATATTTGGCTATCGAAACCTCTATAGTAAGAACTTATGATAGGCATTGATAAATAAATTAAAAATACAGCTAATTAAGTGTCGATTCACTCATCCAGAAGCACTTCCTTCAATGGTATCACTCCAAGGATTTTGTTAATGTAAGCCTTGGCCACTGCAGCGCCAGTTTCTTCTACGAGAGGGTTCAGGATATCTAGAACGACGTTCGGACTCGCATTGAAGAAGCTCTCGGCTGATTGCGCTGAAACAATGTCAGGAATTTATAAATATAAACAAATACTATTTAAAATGGTCATTTTGTAGTGTTTAGCTATTTTAAAATGTGTAATTATTCCCAAAGTTGTGGCAAGTAATTGAATAAAATGTGAACAAAACGTTTTCAAATCATTCGCTTGACTATACATTGAAAAGATCCTTAAACAAAGATTAAGCTTGCTTTATTGATTAGAAAATGGCGGATTATATAATACGTTTTTATGTTAAGGTCGACAGAGAGGCTGAAGGTCCACTTGATGGTAGGTGGCTACCGTCACATATAACAAAAACAACCCCACAGGTGCTACAAGTGCGCTGCAGACCATAGTAAGATTAAGGATAAGGGATTGGGAACGGATAGGTATATGTGCTCTAGCCTACCTTACTCACCGAAACCGGTCTTCTATAAGGAGGTGGTTACTGCCGCTAAACGGGCTGCCCAAATGACTGCGAAACGCAGCAGTGTGTCCTGCCACTACTTTCCAGATCCAGACCGCAGCCAACTTTGAAAAGTTCATTTCCATAGTTGACCCTGCCGGTAATCGAACCTGGGAGCTCTGAGACAGAGCCTTAAGGCAAGCACCCTAACCACTCATCCAACGGGCTTGTCAAAATAGAATATAGAGTTAGTACATATTACATACGAGTACATAACATTCACTCATTCGTACGAGAACTTGTGCAACTGAATTCACTTAAAAAAATGAAGAATTTATGGATGGTATGAATAGATGGAATGGTATATGTCATTTTTATTATGATTGTTAGTTTGTACCGATACAGTTTTAGCACCCCATTTACGATATGATCTTGATTTCTGCTGTTCCGAATTCCGAATTATTGTTTATCGTACTAAGGTATGCAGCGTATTTGCATCTTTTGTAGGAACCTACCTTCAAGTGGACTGTCAGCTTACCTATAGGTCTTTAGATAAAGAAAATAGTTTGTAAAATGTGTTAAAAGAAAAGTAACATTACACACAATTATTACAGACGTAACGAGTTCATCTGTCCCCACGAGTTGCAAAGAGATACTACCAACTTCTTTAACAGTCAACTCGCGTGCAATTAACTCGCGTGCGTCCATGAGTTATCCTATTTGTATTTTACCTATTATTTCGTTTGTCAACTAGCGCACAATAGGTGATTCTATACAGTTAAGTAAGTAGAAGTTTAAGTAGGGGCAGGGCACGCTGCATTTCGCAGTCATTTGGGCAGTCCAGGCACTTCCTTATTCCTTCCTAATCCCTTTAATCCTAATATGATCGGCAGCGCACTAGCAGCACCTGTGGCGTTGCTTTGCTTATGTTATAGGTGACGGTAGCCACCTACCATCAAGTAGACCGTCAGCCTGTCTGTCTAGCTTAACATAAAAAAAAAATTATACCTTCTGTAATTTATACCTAACGATTTAATTAAAGCTAAATATAAATATATATATATATATATATATATATATATATATATGTATATATGTTCATAGAAGATCGTTAATAATCTTATAATAAAATCGACCTTGGTATTTATTTACACAAAAAATCAGGAAACTCTTTATGCAACTAAATATATTGAATAATTTTATTTAATACAAAAAATGTGTACCCACAAAGAAACTAACGAATAGATTGTTTATGCGATTGCATGATTAACTGATTATGATTATATTTAAGGTTACGAATGCAATAAATAACGTAAGTACATAATAATTACGTGTTACAATAATAGCTGTTCTAACCGGGTCTACCTGTATTGTGTTTTAGACATACGAAATTAGTATTTGGCAACTGGCTGAACCACTGAGTTGTGTAACGTATGATTTCACTGGTTCAACTTTTGGTTGCCTTAATGTCAAGGAATTATATTATTCAAATCAACGATGATCATCAGAAAACACTAGAACTTTTTAAATTGCTTTTTTTAAATCAACTAATTCTTAGCACCGGCTGTTTTGGGTAGTCGAAGTTCACTGTGGTCTTCTGTAAGGGGGTGGTTACTGCCGCCAGACGGGCTGCCCAAATGACTGCGAAACGCAGTGTGCCCTGCTACTACTTTCCAGACCCAGACCAAAGCCAACTTTGAAAAGTTTAATTTTCAAAGTTGACCCTGCCGGGAATTGAACCTGGGAACCCTAGAACAGAGCGTTAAAGCAAGCACCCTAACCACTCACCCAACGGGCTCGTCAAAATACTGCAATTGAGCCCGGTTGGCTCCTTGAGTGAATTTACAAATATTTCTTCACCAATTATACCAGTAGCAATAAAACTTACCAGCGACAGGTCTCTCTGTATCATCAAAATGAACTTGGCCATGATTAATTTTTACTTTGACCACAATCTTATCGGCTTGTACATGGTCGACGCCATCTTTTTGAATTAGTTTACCGACGCCCTTCACCACTGCTGTGATTCCAGCTGAAAAGAAAAAGATCAGTTGTTATTCCTTTTTATTTATCTGAAGAATCAAAGTTGTCGACGTAGCTGAGAGAATTAGCAAGCTGAAATGGTAATGAGCCGGTCACATTTGTCGAAGAGCGGAAGGATGGGGAAGACAAGTTCTTGAATGGATACCACGAAATGGTGGACAGGTGGGCAAACGACCTAAAAGGCATCGCATGGAGCGGCTGGATGCGAGGCGAAGAGGACTGTGTGTGGAGGCGAGCCTTAGGAGAAACCTATATCTAGGGTTGCCATAACTTGTAGGAACCAATACGAGACGTTTTTTCTTTCGATGCCCAAAACTACACCATACATAGCACGCATGTGTACATAGTAAGAGACAAACTATTTGTTTTTTTCTAACAGAAACCCTCTGATTTCAACCGTAGGGGCTATCAAAAGCCACCGTACCGTCCACTGGCCTGACCTCTCATGCGTGCGCCTCCGCACCCGGCACTGGTCGGCGGGCGTTCGAGCTTCTCATTTCTTTCCGTATGATTTTGTCGAAATATGTAGTAAGTAATACGGGATGGTATGGTCAAATACGGTGATATTCCCGTATGTACGGGATGTATGGCAACCCAACCTGTATCCTATATTATGATGTGTTTCCAGTCGCATCATTTATTAATTATTTTTGGAACTCTGTTAATAAATGCGCCTTGGGACTCTATCAATGAACACAAAGAATATAGCACTGCGATCATTGCTGATACCAGCAACATGTACTGGCTAAGTTCATTTCTAAGGCACCTAACGGGTTGGGGGGGAATCGGTTAAGGGAAATGACTGAACTGATTTTGATGAATTTTTTGCGTCTTTTTAAGTGGGTCCGTGGATGGTTTAGATTCGCAATCGGACCCGGTAGGCGGCGCTGCGATCGCATTCCCTTTTTTTATTTTGGGCAAGAAAATGCTGCTGGCTAGTAAGTATTATATATAATTCTTTATGATAAAATTATGATTTCGTTATATTACAAGTTATGGCGTTCTTAGTTCAAAAACAATAGCAGACACATCATCACATAAAATAAATTAATAATAAAGTTGACATTGAACGCTTTTGTAATAAAATGATGACTTGAATAACTAAGTAAGACAAGCATTCAGAGTTTTCGAATCGCTATTTACAAGCTATTAAAATATACGACTTAGTACGCAATAGCGTTAAACATTGCCTACTTTATTTACTTTACTAAGAACCTAATACTATTTCGAAAAGATATTTGACCTTTAGAGCATTAGTTAAACTCTTAAGACCAAACAAATTTAATAATAGTCAACAAACAGTATGTCACACCGAATTTAATGAATTAACTACCTAAAACATTAAAAAGCGACATAACACCCAAAAACATTATCTACATATAAGCTAAAACAATGCTATTTACAATTAACTACAGATAAGTATAATTTTAACAACAATATAAAAATAGTTATAAACATATAATATTAATTATTATTGTAAGATATTTCAATTCAGAATATGACACAAAATAAGATATTATCTTAAAGTAATTGAAGAGTCTGAAGTGTACGTGGGCGTCAACTGAAGGTTTATTAAAATTTTCTGTAATCGGCACATGGTGTACGACAAAACTCTAATGAGTTTTTGTTTACACCAATGTTAAGTCAATGAAACATTATTGTATTAATAAATAAATAATTATAATAAAAAAAAATACTTAAAAATGTTTCACGAAACACTTTTATATTTTTAATGAAAAGAACAAATGTGTTTACATATACTGTAACTAAGTTTAAAATAAATTATTGATATCAAACACAACGATATTTGTCTTTGATGAACTGCGGAATATTCTTCCAAAGAATCTTTTCTTTTGTAAAAACTTATTGAAGAATTTCAAAAAAATATAAATTTTTATTAAAGACATTTTAGCGGACCTTGAACTGTTTTGGCAAAGAACTACAGGAAATCTAAATATTTATAGTATGAGAAGAGAGTACAAAAAACACTTACTGAAGTTACCCCTCATCGTTCCCTTGCCATCAATTTCCAATACAAGTATTCTGGAACCACGCACATCATAATCTGCCGTCACTGACAACTTTGGGATTGATATTTTCACTTCTGCTGCATACTTATTATTGAGATTAATTCTGGAAATTACAATAAGTATTACAATAATGTGAATAATTTAATTTAAATGCCTTAATAAGGTTTTTATTTTGAGTAACGCCACTATATTGAAATATGCTTCCAATCCTTACGCAATAGCTACGAATTAAACTAAACATATTTTTTTAAAGCGCAGCTATTGCGTTTAGTCATTAAAAAATTCAGCTGTATTACAAATCGTGACCTCGATTAAATAAATTTCAATTTAGAGACAATTATAAAATCTGTGGACCATAAAAGGATAAAGAAATATTGATTTCGTTCGAAAGGTAATTGGACTGGATAAAATTTCTTATGTAATTTTGAGACCCTTTAAATTCCAAGAGCTTATATATAAAAAGAGTCACCATATAGAAAATTGACATAGAAAGAAAGACATTTAGAAGAAAACTATGTTTTTCAATTAAATAAAAAAAGCGTTTGATAAATTAATAAATACGTTAATAAAACCACGAATATATTATATATTAATTAATAATTAATGCCTATATACACTCGTGTTATGTACTGTAGGAGTTATTGGTCGTAGTGGAAGAATTAATAAGCAGTTTGCTTCGTAACAGTATATTTACATTATATATGTACATGAGAAGGATTATACGAGTAAATATATAGCTTAGAAGTTGTTACGACATTTACTGACACTTTATTATATGTATTATATGTATGAGACATGAGAGATACCGACTGCTACATACAATAATGATGGGAAAGATAGAAGGAAAGCGTAAAGTTGGAAGAAGAAAGTTGTCATGGTTACGTAACATCAGAGAGTGGACCGGAACAATTGTTTCGACTTGCGGAGGACAAGGACAGATTTAAGAAATTGACTGCCGACCTTCAGTAATGGAGAGGCACAGAAAGAAGAAGAAGAAGAAGACATATTATATAAAGCCAGCTCTCTCGTAGTAATTAAAGCATAGAGGTGATATCCAATATGGTACCTACACCCTTTTTTTATTTTGTCCATGGAGTTTCCTGAGGAGTGCTGAGAGACAATAGATTTGATGGGTTACCGATAATTTTAATTTATGGGTAATGGGAAGATAAAGAAAAATAATGTAACAATACAATGTTAACTTATATTAAATTAACTAGGGACACGCCTCCGGTTTCGCCCGGCGTGCAATTTTTATATACCCTAAAACATTCCCCGCTCATCCCTCTTTCCATTAGCGAAAACCGAATTAAAAACGGTCTACCCGTTCACGCGTGATGCCGTGACCAAGGGAAATGGGGATTCATTTTTATATATTAAACTAGCGACCCGCCCCCGGCTTCGCCCGGCGTGCAATTTTTATATACCCTAAAACATTCCCCGTTTATCCCTCTTTCCATTAGCGAAAACCGAATTAAAATCGGTCTACCCGTTCACGCGTCATGCCGTGACCAGGAGAAATGGGGATTCATTTTTATATATAAGATTAATATATTGAACTTATCTTAAATTAAAACTAATGTTATTGACTAATATTTCCATATTATCTTGAAAAAGACAAATCTAATGTCGGATTTATAGGGAAACATTTAAAAGAACGGCGAATCACATTACAGATCACACTACATTTGTAATTTAAATAACACTATAGATTTTGCAACTACTTCTTATTGTATTAATTCTTTTTCTAGTAGGTACTGGGGTCTGTTTCTATAATACTTGTGTTTCTTCTCTATACAATTTATCGTTTTATTTTTCCTTTTTGTAACATTTTTATTTATATACTATATATGTATATATCTATATATGTATTAAGTATGTTCCAACGGTCTTAGTAAACATTGGAATCACCTAATTCAATGCAAACAAAGAATTTAATCAAAAGCAAAGACTGTGACGAAAATTCGGGTACCAAATAACAGACGCAACTTCGAATCTCGATCGATCCATAAATCGAGTCTTTTCGAATTCCTGTGTGGAAATTTAAAAAAATGATAACTTGCTCTAAAGTTGAAGGAAAACATCCTTAAGAATGCCCAGAAGAGAAGCAGAGAAGTAAGTAGATTAGCCTTTTCAAAGACATCTGAACTTATGTCAATTAGTAGTAATGTAAGTAAATATTAGTAGTAACTTCATCTAATATACTTAAAATAGAATAATACTTACTTTAATTTTTCAACCCTGAAATTGCTTGCTCCGAGAGCTTTCATGTTCTTAAGCACCGCCTTCAGTCTCAAATTTGGAGCTGTTCTGTCAAGTTTTAGAGTCGGCAGTACGAATGGTTCCAAAGCCGGTACATTAACTTCTGGTATACCATCCTTGAGCATCGGTT
Source organism: Bembecia ichneumoniformis (assembly GCA_910589475.2). Taxonomy (NCBI): domain Eukaryota; kingdom Metazoa; phylum Arthropoda; class Insecta; order Lepidoptera; family Sesiidae; genus Bembecia; species Bembecia ichneumoniformis. The sequence goes on from OU342523.1 coordinate 6,071,151, forward strand.
TCATCGCTTCTATACCATTCAGGATACACTTATTGATCTCTGGATCATTCCTTTTGCATTGTGGGAAATAGTCCGCTGTTTATGAAATATAATATTTATTTAAATATTCAGTTATTTAAATTGAATAAGGTGGAGATTATAAAATATTTATTGAAGAATTTCACTGGCATATGCAAAGGGTCTAGGTCGGGTTAAAATTGGATTATTTCAAGTTTAAAATAAACTTAAATCAACTGAAAGGGTAGTGTATTTAGTCATAGTTTCAAACAATGTCGAAATTGTTTGTTTAAATATGGAACTACATATATTCCACTACTTCATAAAAGAATTAAAAATATAAATTTCTAAGAAATCTTTTCTCAGGTACGAATAAAGTAGGCTAAGAAAGCATAATGTATTTTGTCATAGTTTCAAACGATGTTTCAATTGTTTATTTAAATTTCGAACTAGATTCCACTTCTTCATAAAAGAATTAAAAATGAATATTTCTAAGAAAACTTTCTTTCAGGTACGAAGAAAATAGACAAAGAAAGAGTAGTGTATTTTATCATAGTTTCAAACAATGTTTAAATTGTTTATTTAAATCTCCAACTAGATTCCATTTCTTCACGAAGGAATTAAAAATAAATATTTCTAAGATAACTTTGTCTCAGACAAGAATTAAGTAACTAAGAAAGCCATAGTTTGAAACACTATTTAAATTGTTTAAATCTCGAACTTATCCACTTCTACATAAAAGAATAAGTAATTTTTAAGAAAATTTCTTAAAGACGAAATAAGTACATAGCTCTTGGTCTATTACGAGTTGCTGTATAATTTCGATTCGTCGATTTCTAATTTATTAAGACGCTTTGTGGACAACTGTTAAAGAATTAAATTACATATTTGTAAGTCTCATGCATTCGTGTAATGATCGGAAACACCTTGTGCCAATTGCATTAATACAAGCTTCGATGAATGTTCAATGACTGTCCACTTCCACAATCACTCGTTCTATAAATAATGTTGTAGGCACATATAATATACATAACGTCACTGTTTGAATATAAATGTTATCATTTTAGATATCAAGGATAATAGGTCTTCAAACCGTCTTCAATATAACAAAATTTCATGATTTTTTTTATTTAATTTCCCGTAATTTCATCAATACTCCAGTGGATTTCAGCGTGTCTGTCGGTCTCTTAATAAAAAATAAAAAAATACATATGGAAAATATATCTCTAGAATCTTCTTACAAATGTTTTGGCTCCATCAGATCTTCTCCGATGATTTCGCCACTATCAGTTATGAAAATAGCATTATGAAAAACGCGAAATTCAAATTAAAATAAAAAAGTAGCAGATCCATAGACATTTTTTTCCCAAAAACTAGTCAGTCCATCTCTAGAATCAACGAAATATGTACTAGAATCATTGACAGCATACGTTACCAAAAATCATACAAAAATATAACGTTTTGATGATACTAAGATGGTACTAAGTACTAAGTATGAGTAATCTTATTTCACACTAGCTGAGCCCACAACTTAGTACGCGTGGTATTCGGTATAGCGCGTGACTCTTTTGTTTGTAAACTGATTGGAATGAAACAAACACTAAATATTACGGGAAGCTTGCTATAATATATGAGTGAAAACCGCATTCAAATCGGTTAAGCCGTTTCTGAAATTAGCGTGCACAAACGTTCAGATAAACAGAAAATTCTATAAAACAATTTTTTTGAACAGGCACGGCTCGTTTACAATTTTATTATATGTATAGATTAAAATAAAAAAATATTAAAAGGGCGTACACTAATATTAAAAATATAATATTAATTGTAAAAGATAAAATATAAAAATTATTTGGAAAAAAGTACCAGATTTTTATATAAATCTGATACTTTTTTATTTAATTTTTTGTATAATAAATATTACGAGAAACTAAATGCAAAGAGTAATACATCATACTGATCCAGGTGTCCAGAAAATAACGAATTAAGTCTATATTGTCTAATTACATAGGCATCTTATGAATTTTATAATTTTTCCACGACCTTTAATTAAAAATACGTTTTAAATTAAAATACGTTCGGATGTCCTCAATGTAACGGAGGTCGAACCCTTTCCATCAAGACAAAGGCCAACTTTAAAAATCGCGCTTACTTAATTGACTTTTCTAGGATTCCAATGGGCTACCCTTGAATAACAATCGCTAACACCTTAAACAATCAACTTTTTGAACCTTACAAACGTAATTATGATTAAAAAAAATCATACTTCCTTATATTTATTGGTCATCGAAATACCTACACGAATGTAACCTTCAAAATTAAAGGCATATCGATGCCTACAATGATTTCCTGTTTCGATTTACATTCACAAAACGAAGATATTATTTTTTATTAATTTAGATTAGAATATCCTCGGTAAAAGGTTCATAAATCGCCGTTTTTTAAGCGTTATTACTTACTTAGTAAGTAGTCTTAGTAGCATATTTTTATAATTTAAGTAAGCATTTGATTAAATAATCGAATGGAGTAAAAGCCGGAATTCGAAAAGAAAAAAAAACGCACACGCACCCATGATGTGTTACTTTTTTTCATTTGAGTATTTTTTAAAGGTATCGATTTTCAATGGTAAAACAAACATTTTAAATCTCCTATCCTGTGTTATATGTTTAGAAAAATACGTACATGTTTTGAGCTATTTTAAATTCAAAAAATATGGTTATATTCTTGCAAAATTTAGTGTAGAGTATGCGACGTCTTGTTTGATTAAATGGTTCTTTCATGACTTTGTATATATTACTAGCGACCCGCCCCCGGTTTCGCCCGGAGTGCAATTTTTATTTACAAAAACATTCCCCGTTTATCCCTCTTTCCATTAGTCAAAACCGAATTAAAATCGGTCTGCCCGTTCACGCGTGATGCCGTGACCAAGGGAAATGGGGATTCATTTTCATACATAGAAAAAAGAAGATTATGTCGGCGGCCGATCGTATAATCTGGCAGTTCGTGATGTGCCTAGGCAGATAGTGATTAGGCACGATTTCATGAAGTTTCTAATTAATATAAGTCAGATCGTTCGAAGTATATCATCCGACTAAATCGTCAAACTCATTTGTTGATCAATTTACCTGAATTAGTCATTTCATGAATTGGCCAGGTATTAATTAGAGACTCATGCAACGGCGCTATATAACGATCTGCCTAGCCACATCATGAACAGCCCAATTATATGATCGGCCGTCGACAAATACATTTTAAGTTTAAGTTCAAGATTTTAAGTTTCGAATGAATAATTTATAATGTTTCTGAACTCATTAAGATGATAGCCCAGTGGGTCGTATGTTCGACTGGCAATACAACAAACTCAAGTTTGAATTCCTAAACTTCTGAGTAATTTTCGATTTGATGTGTGAACTAGAAATAATGTTCACTTGACTTAATGGTTGAGGAAAACTGCTTGACTTATAGTTTTATTAGTGTCTAGTTATTTCGAATGCACTCTTTTTAACCGACATCTTTTGACATTGAAGACAAGGCTTATAATTCACATTTATATGTACGAGTATGGATGTTTGTTATTCTTTCAAGCAAAAACACTTAACAGATTTGGATGAAAATTGACACATAGATAGTTTATTACCTGGATTACTTATAGTATACTTTTTATACTAGATAATATTAGGTTCCTGAGGGATTATCTAAAAATAGAACAAATTCGAGCGATAAAAACGTCAGGCGTTATTTAGGTATCATATTTTTTTTATTTTTAAACTCAAACAAAGTCGCGGGCACCAGCTAGTTATATAATCTGTTTATATTATTTATTTTATTTATGTTTTTATGTTTTTATAAATTCTATTATATTAATTATACATTTTATATTAACTTCATGATTATCTCAAACATACAATGTAAGAAACGATCACGTTTGAAACTACGCTTACATAACTAAATGTATTTTCACTGTATTACTTAAATCAATTAAGTTTCAAAACTTAAAAGTAAACAAAATGCAACTTACGCGTAACTTTTCCGTATGCACTTCCAACGCACACAGCTATGAGAAGCAACACTTTCATGATTTCTTAAATACAAGGAAAACCGCTTGAAATTCTAGACGCCTGGTTTGTTTGTTTGATATTTGATTTAAAAATATTGCGCGGGTTTGCAGCGTTGCAATGATAGCGGGTGAATGCGAGCGGTCGCCGAAAATTCTGTTATTTGTAGAGGGAGAGGCGTGTAGGGACACCCACCTTACAAAATAGCGTCACAACCGATTGAATCCAACCTTCGATTATCCTTAAAAACTGCACTCTTCGCATTACTTATTAAATATTTAATTATTTCGTTAAACTTTTCATTAAAAAAGAAAAAACGCTAGAGAATTCATATGTAGGTAAAATATTTACAACAATCAGACGCGCTCTATTTACAAAGTTCATTTTAGAATTGTTATTATTATTGTTTTTTAAACTATGAAAAAACAATAATAATAACTTTTTAGCTTTTGCATTTAACTTAAAATATCTGAGGTGAATATACTTTAACCAGAGTCAGACATGTGAGCGACTATATCACTTTTTGGTGAATTTAATCTCTACTTTTAAGTCATTAGATAATATTTTCCAAAAGTAGGGAAAGTATGAAACGAAAAAAGCATTTACATTTATAAGAAAAAGCTGTATTCATAAATTCAACTAAATTTTTCTAACTTCAATATACCTTATTATCTAAGAATCACTCAAAGAAACGAGATCATAAATTAATCCTAACCCTATTTTTTTTTTATGTTCCTGAGATGTTGCTTCTGTTTCATTGTACCCCAGGTCTGGGATACATTGAAACACACCCATGAAACATAACAGGACCCAGTGGAACGTGAATTTTTATAGATTAAAATAAATACGAATATTAAAAATAACAAAATAAACTGAAACAATTCTCAAGTAGTATTAGTGATATTAGTGCAATTTAGCCGATGTAACACTTTTTTTTAATAGTATTATAGAGGGTGTGGGTAGAACTAATTCTATGTCGACTATTGAAACAGAAGCTAGGTCAGGTTCAATGAAAAATAAGAGCTGTTCTCTTTTTATTGCTTCATAGCAGATAACTAATATCATAGCGATAATTTTTAACAATGAAAAACTTTGTTTGCTGTCCCGAAAATCTAACTAAAACGAAGTCTTGAACGTGGATCTTTTCATAATAATCAGTGGTATGTTGTTATCTTCTTCATCCAAAATATATCTGAGGCATTATCATCACTTTCAGAGCTTAGAAAAAAAATCTTTTGCTGCTTTCTCAACGTCCACAATTCTTTGCTTCTTTGATTCAGAACTATTTTTCTTGTTTTTTTTTCTTCTCTCAGACATGCAAGCTCTTATATTTCATTCTTCAAGGGCTTATCTGTAAGCACTGAGCTCTTACTTTTTTTTTCATTTTTACCTTTATGAATAACTTGAAGAATAGCCTGACTAGGTCGAATAAAAAGAGCGCGGACATTTGAAATAATAAGATTGTAATTTTAACTGTTTCAAAATTTTATGTCCCGCGTTTCATAGATCCCCATTTGTCCTAATCAATTTTCTTTAATCGCATCGGAATTCTTTGAGAAGTAACTGTACATGTACTAATGATAGTAATTTCTTAGTTATAAATGGCCACCCTTCTGGCGGCAGTAACCCTTCTGGCGGACTAAGGGTTGTCAGAGCCCATTTCCCTATGCCCCCTTATCCTTTATTCTTCTAAGGTCACGCACTTATAGCACATTAGCTGGTGCTTGTGACTTAATACTGGTTGAAAAATAAAAGAGAACGCCTGACAAAATATGTAAAGCAATATAACGCCTCACATACATTGAAGCCTGACATTATACTTATGCTAAGTGTTGGATCTTTATATTTAGCTAGCTCGTGCCCGCGGCTTTACCCTTGTGGAATATTTTGCCTATGTCCATCCTGAAATTCTGTTCGAACTATTGGTGAAAGAGTTTTTTAAATCGGATGATTAGTTTCGAAGATTACCTCCTACATGCAAACAAACAAACATCAAATTTATACTATTATAGTATACATAGTATAATATAGTTTAGATATGGCGTACATGTCTTAATTATACAACGGTATAGCCACCTACCATCAGACGTATATATAGTGGCAGGGCACACTGCGTTTTCGCAGTCATTTGGGCAGCCCGTCTGGCAGCAGTAACCATCCCCTTACAGAAGACCACCGTGAAATAACAGCACGTGTGCTGTTGTGTTTCGGTGAGTGAGTAAGGGATGCCAGAGCCCATTTCCCTATCCACTCCTAATCACTTATTCTTAATCCTACTGCAGTCGGCAGCGCACTTGCAGCAGCTTTGGCGTTGCTTGTGTTATAGGCGACGGTAGCCACCTACCATCAAGTGGACCGTCTGCCTGTCTGCCGACCTTAACATAAAAAAAACATTTTTTAAAAATAATCGTATAGACAAAATTAATTTACAAAATATTTCCAAGAAATTCAAGTAATCGGCTAAATTATTTTTAATTTAAATCTAAAAATTACTTATTAGTGTCTTTAAATGGAATTTCTGAACAAGCAAAAGGAATTTTTCTCTTGCATAGAATTTAAATATTAGCGATAACTTTATGATTTAATCGTATTCAATACTTGTACCAATTTGCCATATCTTAAGTTAATTGGCAAAAGTTTACTAAGTAAACAAGTGAATTTCTCATTAACACATATAAAAATTTCATTTTAGTAAATTCTGAACCTTGCTTCGTTTTTTTTTTAATTCATCAACACAAACCAGCCATTGCAAAAAACAACAATTATTTTGCATCATTTTGACATATATGTTTCTGTATCCGTGTCTCTTGCAATTTATCTCTTGCAAACGTCACATAAGTGCAAATTATTTAAAGAAACAGTGAATGTTCTACCTTTCTTCATCACGGCTCTGGTCTAGTTAGATTAACCTGTCTCTTGGCCACAAATGAACATCGTCAGTTCCGCGAAGTGTTGCATAAAAACTACGTGGCACCACAAACCGTTCGGCCCGATTTCATTGCATAACTTTTAAAACGGCGTTATCTCACTATAAACAGAATTGGGAAGTAAAGTGCCGCAATATCCGACAATCTCTGTACTTATGTTTTACTTCTGACGCTGCTGTTTCGCTTTGCCTTGTTTTTTGGAGTGTTAGTGATAATTTTAATACTGGGATATTATCCAGTTTATTTTTTAAAGCACATTAATCATCACATGGATCCTCTATTCTGATGAATAGAGGATCCATGAAACGCCCACCCAGTGTTCTGTTCTTCTTTTCTTCATGCACACCCGACATATATATATAACATTTCATCAGATGTACAAAAACACACTATTTACTTCATTTTCTTTTTCCATGTTTGATTATCAAACCTTTTTAAATCAGCCAGTATTTAAGTTCAAAATACACTAACAATATGTGTTTCTTCAATTTTATATCCTTTGTCTCGATTCACTCGCAATATATACTTTTATACTGTGGCGATGTTTCACAACATGATTGATAACGTCAAATAGCGTGACTTTAGCAGAAGTCAATCGGTCAATTAATTAAAAAGCTACATTTATCTCTATATAACTTGTGTTAAACTATTTAGATTTAATAGTAATGTACAGCTGTTTCCATAAGTAAATTAGTTCGATTCATCGCAGTATTTATTTCTTCTCAGGTCCCCGGAGTAGTCACATTCCATTCACTCAAAAATTCAACCGAGAACCTGAACACGTGACCTTGGACATCTTTAATCGTAGATGTCCAACCTTATGGCGTCCCACTTCGGGCTCCTATACTTTCTTATTTCGAAATATACATGAACCAGCCAGTTTCCTTTGAAGTAAAGTGGCTATTGTTACCAAGGACATATCTAAATAGTAAGTTTTTTTATGCAAAGGACCTCAGACAGTCTGACGGTCCATTTGATGGTAGTTAGCTGCCGTCGCCTATTAACACAATCAATGCCACAGGTGCTGCTAAGTGCGTTCCAGGCAATAGTAGGATTAAGTACAACGGATTAAGTGAGGATAGAGAAATATGCCCTGGCATTCATTACTCATTCACCGGTGAGCCTGATCAATTTAAGTCTGCGAAACTTAGTGTGCTTACCACTACTATAATTTTTTTATTAATAACTGGCACTACTAAATCTGTACTTATCCATCGAGAAAAGATTTTAATCTCTCATTTAGCGCCACTTTGTAGCGGGAATTGAAATACGCAAGTCTTCTTATTTAAATAATAAATAGGCTACGAATTTTAACGAGCCTGTTGGATGAGTGGTTAGGGTGCTTGCCTTAACCCTCTGCTTTAGGGTTCCCGGTTTCGATTCCCGGCAGGGTCAACTTTGAAAAATGAACTATTCAAATTTGACTCTGGTCTGGATTTAGAAAGTAGTGGCAGGGCACACTGCCCGTCTGGCGGCAGTAACCACCCCCTTACAGAAGACCACCGTGATATAACAGAACGTGTCCTGTCGTGTTTCGGTGAGTGAGTAAGGGATGCCAGAGTCCATTTCCCTATCTCATTTCCCTTAATCCTACTGTAGTCGGCAGCGCACTTGCAGCAGCTTTGGCGTTGCTTGTGTTATAGGCGACGGTAGCCACCTACCATCAAGTGGACCGTCAGCCTGTCTGCCGATCTTAACATAAAAAAAAGAAAAAAAAGGAGTTTTTTTCTGTGCATCCAATAATTTTACAGGTTTTGACCGTTCCCAATTGCTCTTTGTTCAAGTAAAATCGCATTTTAGTGCCCAGTACGGACGTTAAAAGGCGAGATGGGCAATAAGTGGGTCTGTTAAAACACAAATATGAGCCCACTGGGGCCAAATCTGAAGCTTACAGAAAATTCGACTCTTCCACGTATTCTTATGTACCACTTTGTACTTACATCAAATGTTTTAGATTATGCATTATTTTAAAAGGAGAACTCTACTGACATAGCGAAGCGACTAGATTTAATCTCCCAAGTCAGTCTTTATAAATTCTCAGGGAAAAAGAAAACTTGCAAAGTCGGTCACATTGTGAGTTTGATTTAATGTGGTCTCCCCCCCCCCCCCTAATTCGCCTTACAGTGGTCTCCCCCCCCCCTAATTCGCCTTACAGTGGTCCCCCCCCCCCTAATTCGCCTTACAGTGGTCCCCCCCCCCCCCAATTTTCCATAAGAACCAAAGTCGTCTGTCTAGCACCTTGTGGGTGGAAGTCCTACGATGCACCTTGTGGGTGGCGCTTGCCGGTCCGTGGCTTCCATTCGAGAACCTTCCGGCCCCAGCGACCGTCGGCTCTCCGTCCACTGCCACTTAAACTTACTAATAGGCTATGTAGGTAAATTTCGTTTCTCCACAGATCTCCTTATTCCTGATTCGATCTCTGAGTGTAAACCCGAGCATAGCCCTCTCCAAAGCTCGTAGAGCGACGTTGAGCTTTCTTACGAGACCCATAGTTAGAGACCACGTTTCAGATCCATATATCATCACTGTAACACACATTGGTTAAAAACTTTTGTTTTAAGACACTGAGAAATTTTGGGCGAGAAGATAACTCACAGCTTCCCGGACGCTGCACGTCCGAGCTAGATTTGACGACTGACCTCCTTCTCGAAGTTGGACTGCTAGGTACATGTATTCGTCAACAACTTCAAGAGTTGAATTTCCAACTAATGTCCATATTCATCATAAGGCCCACCCTTTGGGAAACTCGGTTGAGGTCATCAGCATCGTGTTGAGATCTCTTATCGACTTCGTCGATATACTCGCCATTAATGTTGCCATTCCAGGAGCTTAAACGCGTTTTTACCCACACTATATAGCTACAATAAATCGCATGTCTATATACATAAGCGTATACCTATACTAATATCATAAATAGAAAAGATTTGTGTGTATGAATAAATGCGTTTGCGTTTGTAATGAATAAACTCAAAGACTACTCCACCGATTTTAAAAAAGCTTTTATCTATAGAAAGCTACATTATCAGCAAGTAACATAGGCTACTCACCTTCTCGCCCATCTCCCCCTTTACCTCCCTCCATACAAAATTGCCGTTTTCCACGAATACTAATTTATAAAGAGACGCAGACGAAGTCGCGTGCAACAACTAGTATATTATAAAATAAAATATTGTCTCCGCTAACTTGTAAACGAAATGAATTTCATGGATTTTAAAAGGATTAATAGAAAGAGTGACAAACGAGGAAGGTTTGTTTATGTCGGGTCGTTAGTATCTACAAAACCAAAGTACTAAAACGCAATTAAAGTCGCATTTCTAAAATACCCTTAAAGTAAAGATTTTAAAAAAATTTGCTTGCGTTGCATTTTTCCTTTTTTGTAATAAAAATTTAAAATGTATCAAATTTATTCATTAAATTCACTCATTTTGACAGAAAGAAAAACAAATGAAAAATACTATAAACAACATTTTATTGTTTAATTTTTTGAAATGTTACCTTTTTAATGTCAGCCAGATAGATATAAATAATGCAGCCAAAGAGATTTTATTAGAAGTTTATACAAACTAAGTACATCTTAAGTGCTCGAAAAGCTGAAAAAGAAAAGCTTAGTAAGTTTACATGGACTTGGCTCATGAGGTGACCAACATACTGTGGAATGTCGATTCAACAATCATCATCCCGATAATTATATCGGTGTACAATCTTATAGCGAAGAGCCTCGACCAACATCTCAAGAAGTTCTAGAAGGCTGGATAAAGGGACGGATACCGAAGGAGGTACCTACTTCTTGTCACGACACGTATCGTTAGGAGGTTCCTCACTCTGTACCCCTAACCACCGGGTATTCATTATTCTAAAATTCATTATTCTAAAATAATGAAATAAAATATGTATATCATATAAATATATACTAATTATTTCCGTTATCGGTTCTAAAGATAACAAAGCCAGACACACTACTGTTATTTGGCTTGGCTGATTTTTTTTTACGGAAAAAACGTTATGTAAATAAAAAATATTTTTTAATGTATATTTATAAGCTTTAATATAAAATATATTCTTAATATAATTATTATACTAGACCAAGATAAGTAAAAATTATTAGGACAAAAATCCAATCGATATGTATAAGTACAAATAATTCAAACAAATTTTAAAGAAAGTTTGAGATTTTAAAAAAGGTTTGAAATGAATCCAACCCAAGTAAGTTTCTATAAGTTGTATATTTTAAATCTTATACTAACCACCCTTAAGCTTAAGACATTATTGTACTTATAATTAACAGGAAATTTGGTAAGATATTATACAAAAAAGAATTAGCCGTTTTAGAATTCGACTTCAATTGTCTTTTCGTTAACTGATTGTCTATTTGACTATCACTGAATAATTTTAAAACGTTGTATTAGTTCAAAAATCTAACAATATTCTGCAATAAGACTACTAGCAACGCCACTGTGAGTCAAATAAATGAATTTTCGTAACACCTCAGTGTTACGAAAATACGTATAAAAAAGTTTTTTTTTTTTCAGTTCCGCCAATGTTTTATTTTGCAAACCTATGGCGTCAGTTCAGATGATACTAATCACAATTAGGTAGGTATAAAATTAATTTTAAATATAGTATGTGTTCTAAATAAGATTATTTATTTTCCGGGTTATCTACATATTTATCAGATCATTTATTAACTGCAGAAATGAGGAATAGCTGCCTAAAAAATCCAAATCGGAAACAGTTCTCACTACTTTTTGTCAAGGAAAATGGCAACCGCCGCCAGAACAAATTCAGAGCAGATTCAAACGCGCTGAATTAAATAAATGATAATAAAAGGTAAAGAGGTGATTACGGCCCTTGGACGAGCTTTCCAGTTTATGAATGTTTCCTTAATAATATTACTTGAAAAAGTTTATAAGACTTATGAAAGACATTTAAATAAATTTCAATCTTCTAAAGGCAAAAGGTTGTATTTGTATATATTAACGTTAATAATTACCTGAATATAGACTAAGGCTGCAGTTGACGGACGCGAAAAAATTATTGCAGCCGCCGCGCGGTGTCAACGCGTTATTCCTATGTAGTTTCTTTGATCAATAAACTTTACGTAGTTGCAACAAAGCTTATTTTTCCATAACAACAGATCGCCGAACGGCTGACTGAAGAAATAATTCGTGTCATTAATTCAGTCAAATAGACACAATATTAACGAAAATCCATTTTGCGAAATAAACCCAAAAATGATCGTTGTTTACAGTGCAAATTTTTCAGATTTCATTTCTAATACAAAAATAATAATAAATTACAAAGATATGCTGTTATTGAAAAAAATATGTAAGCAATATAAGCAACGGTCATTGTTACAAGAGATAAGATAAATTTTCAACATCAAATTTTCAAAATTAATGTAGAAACTATATTTTTTTTTAATATAGGAATTACTAAAAGTGATACTGAACACAAAACAGATTTAAGTGTTTATGATTAAGGTGTCAATTATTCTAACTTATTTATAATACATTTAAATACACAAAATAAATTCTTCTTCAAATTTAATAAGTCTACAATAAAAGAAAACTTTAACCTAACTTTTGAGCAAGAATTTAAAAAGGAAATCATGCAAATTGGACTTCTTTAAAATATAAATAATTCATAGTCTTAGCCTTCTTATAATATTTTTGCTATCACATTCAGTAAGTATTCTATTATAATTTTAATATTACGCTAAGACATAATACAATCTCATGGATATCCACCAATTTATTACATAATCAATAAACATTTATATTTTTTTATTTGCTGGAATAAACTATTTGACTACTATCACCACGTTATCAATTGCAATGATAAAAATAGCAGCTGGTTGCGATAGAGATTCGACTAAAAAGCAGAAAAGATAATTGTAATTAATACAAAGGGACAACTCTTTAATTAATACAAAAAAGAATTAATTAAAAATCAAAATTGCGAAATTCAGTTACGATGACTCCAGAAATGTATTTTATTTGTCCGTTGTTAAATAATTCACTGATTTCCGGAATCACTGTATGCTCAGTTGATATACAAAGTACAGAATATCCATGGTTATCTGTGTTTCTTCGAGCCCATTGGATAAGTGATTAGGGCGCTTAACGCTCTGTTCTAGGGTCCCCGGGTTCGATTCCCGGCAGGACAACTTTGAAAAATGTACTTTTCAAATTTGACTCTGGTCTGCATCTGGTTTCCAGGATAATCATTAAAAATATTATGCGATTATTTTTAATAAAGTGTACTTACTTGTTTCGTGGCGCAATATTTAAAATCGATTAAAAAAAACTACAATTTTTTAGCTGTGGTAGTCAAATAGCTTAAAGATGTTAATTTAATTTAAAAACAATTTTAATTTTTAAATTAGAACGAAAAAGATTGGATCAAATACTATACAATCAAACTAATATGGGTTATACGTATCTACATGTTCAACAAAAGAAAAATACTTAGTGATACTTTTGTGCTTCAACTTTATAGTTATTGCTTTTATTAGAAATAATGGTTTTTATATGAATCAAACTCATTTCTGGTAAGTTATATGCAATTTAATGAACAACAGAAATATATTCCTTCAGTAAGGAGACTTCAGGTGTAACCTCATTATTATGACAATTGATTTGTTGAGCGAGGTAACGACCGGATTAACCAATATTAGACCAGACTCACTCCAAAACATTTAGTAAAAATATACATTAGTTTCAAAGAGAATCTGTAAATAAATTTAAATTTAAACTAGCATGCGCAAAAGTATCCCACAGATCAAGGCGTCAGATGTCGCTCTAAAACTTTTCCTGCCACCTAAATGTGTGCGAATTGTCTAATTGTAGGTCTCAACTTTATATAGTATTTGATGCAACCTATTACTAGGCTTCAGTTAGTTGGGAATAGTTCCTTATAAGTAAATTTAGATGTAATTTTATTTGCCATTTCTGTGAATAGGTCCGCAAGACTCCGCTCCAGGACCGGGCGTATTTCCTCGAGGAACACCTGGGAGTTTTCGTTGATCACCCTGTTGGTGGCCGGCCCCAGGACGGGATCTCCGTCAAACAGATTCGTGAGGTATATAGAGGACTGACCAACGCGAAGTTTCACTTTGAAAGGGTCGAATTTCAAATACTCGTCTTCTCCGCGCTTCTCTTTGTGTCCTCGCATAGTGACGTTGCAGGCGTAATCCTCTGCAACAAATTAAATTTACCGTTAGCAGTAGTAACGAAATGGTACGAATAACTGTCCACACAGCAGCTGAGAGCTCTAATATCTTTAAGTCCTTTTGATATCCCATGCAAAAATGCCGAAAGAAACCTGAATGTCCGGAAAAAATAGCAAACTATAGGAAAATTTGGGAAGTCGAGTCGTGCTGCCAATATGTAGTTGGACGGATGTATAATGTACGGTAAAGTCTATCAGTGGAATGTAATACATAGAAATATGTGTTTATCTATGTATATATAATGTATATCCAGCAGGGATTTCCCAGTGAGTGAACAGTTGGCTGCCGAAATAGCAGACAAGGATTTGAATCACAGTCGGACTTGTAACTCTTAAGTGTTTTTAGATTTTACATGACGTGTTACACTTATGTTTACACTTATTTATTTCGCTAAGAAAAACTTTAAAAAAAAGTTCTTTAGTAAGTCTTTAGTCATTAGTGATAATTCCATCAGTCTAATGTTTGTTGAACTATGTACATATGTAATGTACGAGTATGTAACTGCTTATTACTAAATGTGTATCAAAGTATATGCGGTATTTGCAACAAAAAACAATCTGTCTAATGTCCGAAACAGCTGGGCCTATTTTGACGGGATTTTCACTGGCAGATAGCTGATGTTATGAGGAATAACTTGGGCTACTTTTTTAGAAAAGTATATAAGCGGTAACGCGCGCGCAGCAGCGAAGCAGGGTTCAACAAGTAGAAAATAAAACTGAAGGAAAATGTGGTGGCTAAACATGCATTTGGAACTCTACAGTGTACTAACAGAGTCCTCCTCGCATTGAAAAACCTATGCCATTTAATTTAACTAACCATACCTATAATTTATATAAACTAATAAGTTTTAATAAAGATTTAAAAGTCTATAAAACGCAACTATTTATATTTCTCTCCAATGTTTTTAAAAGATATGTACTTAATGTTGAACCCTATATATAATATCGTTATCTTTAATCCTACTATAATCGGCAGCGCACTTGCAGGGCCTGTGGCATTGCTCGTTTTATAGGCGACAGTAGCCATCTACCTCGTCAGCCTGTCTGACGACCTTAAAAAAAAACTATAGCGATATTTCAACAAAACTTTAGACTAAAACAAAAATATGTAAGCTAAATGAAACAAAAACTTAATAACGCAAACACGATCACTTTGTTAATTATCCATTAATAAATTTATTTGCGATTTGTGGAGAACAAAGCGTAATTAATTTTAAATTTAGATAAAAATGTAATAGTCATTAATAAAATTTGATAGCTCATTTTCAGAGTTGATAGTGTCATTTTCTTTATTTTTTTCTTTTCTGTTATGTATATTTGTATGTATATTGTGTTGTATGTATATAAGTATGTATTATGTTCATGTGAGTACTTTTAGAATTTATGTTATCATTACTCTTTATTAATGAATTCTGTGTAATTAATTATATAATTTGTAAATTTTCAATTGCACCTCCTTCATTCTTTCTGACCTACCCAATGGTTGACTGGTAGATAATGCCTTAAGGCATTAAGTTCGCCTTTTGTACGATTGTGCAATAAAGTTTAAATAAATAAAATAAATAAATACATAAAATTATGATTCAATTATGATTTTATGTGACGTGTTGTTTCGAGAAACATTGAGAAATCTATCGATACTGATAAACAGCTGTGTCGTGCTTGTATTATTAAAAATAAATTAACATTTATAAACATAAATGATTTATATGGTTGACTGGTAGATGGTTGACTGGTAGATAATGCCTTAAGGCATTGAGTTCGCCTTTTGTACGATTGTGCAATAAAGTTTAAATAAATAAAATAAATAAATACATAAAATTATGATTCAATTATGATTTTATGTGACGTGTTGTTTCGAGAAACATTGAGAAATCTATCGATACTGATAAACAGCTGTGTCGTGCTTGTATTATTAAAAATAAATTAACATTTATAAACATAAATGATTTATACAAAGAATTCAAAAAGGAGCAGTGAGGTCTTATAAGGGGCAAGGCATTCTGTCTTTCGCAGTCATACTGGCAGCGTCTTATGGTAACAACTACTACTTTCCACCGTGAAATAACAGCATATATGCTGTTGTGTTTCGGTAAGTGAGTAAGGTGTGGTGGAGTGAATTTTTCTATCCCCTTATCCCTTATCTTTTCTATCAAGTTCGGCAGCGTATTTGAAACACCAAAGGCATTGTTAATAAAAAGGACCATCATCATGTCTGCCTTCATGTAAGAAAGTACCTTTATCACACTAATATTATAAAGCTGAAGAGTTTGTTTGTTTGAACGCGCTAATCTCAGGAACTACTGGTTCGGATTGAAAAATTATTTTTGTTTTGAATAGTCCATTTATCGAGGAAGGCTATAGGCTATATAACATCACGCTACGATAAATAGTATTATATATTAGCAGTGTCCATTACCGCGCGCCCCATGCGCACGCCGTCGCCGTATGGGCCGCAGCGAAGCGTGGCCGAGTTCAGCTAGTGTAAAATAAAGGAAAAGTACTTACATACTATAAGACCATTTAAGCGGGAAGAAAAATTAATTGGGCGGGGTCCGAAAACCTTCGTCTAGTTTTCAAATTCATTCCTTTATCAAGTCGTAGACACTTATTATCTTTTAAAAGTAACAAGTCAACGCGATATTCTGTTTCGTTTAAAATGAAATGTTGGCATGACTGATAATTATTGCCCTAGTGCAAAGAAATATCGACTTTAAGGTAACAAACCTTTTCTTACCCCGACTGTACTTTCAAAATAGGAATTAAAATCAATGTAAATGAAGTATTACTAACTGAAAGTTCCGGTAATATTTCCACGTCCCTGAAGTCGCAGCAAGAGCACTTGGATGTCCATTTTGTACTTCCCATTGAATTCGAGCCTCGGTAACAGCAGCTTGAAGTCGAAACGGTTCTTATCCAAATCAGACCTGCAGTACACAATTCAAAAGCGCGTCAACTTTTAGCTTATTTTTACAAGGAATTTGTTAATTTTCGTTTTTTTTTAATATAATTTACTTGAGATGACCATGGATAACTCTACCAAAGGTGACATTAGTGTTCTAGTTCCTTCACAAAGGGACAATCGTTTACACAAAGAAAAAACTCCTGGGGGTGAATCGCGTCCCAAAGTCACTCTCTGTGTCATGAATGCATTATTTAATAGGCGACATAACCTATTATATAACATTCCAATAAAAAAAATAGTGATTTGGTGATGTATTTAGAAAACATTGTAAAAACGGTATTTATAACTAATAAAAGTATAATTATAATAAACTAATATAAACTATAATCGAAAGTCCTAATTTTAATATAAAAACTAAAATATATTATTAAAAGGAGTCCCTTTAGGCAAGGTTCCGAAGATACTGGCAGCGTTCCCCCTTTGGATAGCTAGACTAATTCTTTGTCCGAGGTAGCCGCCAGCTCTTCGGTCTCCTGTGATCTCGACTAACCTTTTTACTATTTCCTTAAAAAGCCTTATAGCGCTAGGACCCCACGGACCAAGGGTCTCGACACCGTATGGGACAAAATCATATTCGGAGCCTAGACCCCTGTATTTTCATGCTTTAGCTTTTTCAGCCGCTTCACAAGCCGCACCAGCTCTGTTGTTGGTTCCATGTAGATGGGAAGGGGCCAGCGTGTCTGAACAGGTTGCATCCCATACCAGCACCCGACCCATCTTCCATGGAATCAAACTCATACCGTCCGGTCTCTTGCCATCGTCTCTTGCAATACCAGTCGGTTCAAGTAGACTTGGCACGTTGACACTGGCAAGGGACCGGCGTATGATATCGTTAAGTGCGGCATGTCTTGAGAAGCGGCCTGCACTTTTTTGGCATGACAGTCCGTGATGTCCTAGGTTGTCGACATCACTGCCACAGGGACATTTATGAGGAATGCAGACCGGAACCCCAAGCCGTAGACAGGTTGCTATTCGGAGCATGTCCGGCTCAAGGAATGTTCCTGTATTTGACGAAGGGTACGCGTGAAGCCAGTAGCCGGCCTCATGTGCACCCACCGCCAAAAGTCTAGCACGCGCCGAACCTGTACTACAGCTCAAAAGATTGTCACACTCCAATTAACATTATTACATTCCAATTGTTTTTTGATTGATTGTTACTGGGTGTACAATGGTAAATGCTCTGATGGGTTGTTCCAATTAACCCCGAGTTTTTACCACCATGCTGCTACCCACAGTTGCGGAATTTTTCGCATTACCTACTTGTATAAAGTTCCGCTGCACACAGTCCAGGATGAGTATAAACTTTATCCTGCGAACTTTAAAACATGTCTCTACTCAGATATATTTCCGCCTAACTGCAATATGGGCATCTTCAAGCATGCTCTAAACAAATCCTGCGGGATCAACAGGGCACCTTTAACCATCCTGTGTGTCCTTACGCGATAAAAGCCACCTATCATCATGTGGTCCATCGCCCTGCCTACCACCCTCTATAATAAAAACAAATTGCTCAATAAGTATTTCCGTAATTATATATTTTACAGGATGAGGTTTAACTTATAAAACTTCATTGTGTTTCCGTTTGATTACAAATTTTCTTTATTATAGTTAACTCACAAAGAACATGAATTGAATATTAAATACGTTACATTTCGAGATATCTATGAGAAAATATTACCCAATATTACCCCCATTAAATTCATGTGCTCATATAACAAGGTAGGTTAAACCTAGCTCATGGTTTTAATGACCTAGGTGTCATTAAAGCCAAACTCCTCTTAAAAGGCTATTATACTCGTATAAGGTCACTGATTATTTAAACGACAATGAAGCCTGGATTTAAAGCCTGGTTTCGGAGCTCATACTATGTTTGTTTAGTATTGTATATGTATTTTGATTTTGTTGTATTAAGTGTACCTAATTGTTGTTATTTTATATTTTAAAGATGACAAAAAGTATAGTATACCGAGTTTCTTTCGGGGTTCCTTCTCTTGGCTTTTTTTCCGAAACCCTAATAAATATAAATTTAAATTCGTATGACTATCTTAAGAGTTTCTTGGAGAAACCTAATTGATAAATAAATATTGTGATTTGATTTTGATTTTAATGGAATTTATACATAATTATGTATATACTCTGAGACTAAAAATGGTTCTATGTTCGGCTTAATAATGAGAGTATGTATATGCACAGTAATTTCCCCAATAATATACTAACAAAAAGTATAAGAAACGACTGGGAGAAACAATCTTAATAAATAAAATCTTAATAACTCACTTTAACTCTTCAATAATGAAGTTGCTTGGTCCTCGTACTTTGACGTCATTGACGACAGCAGTGAGTTTGGCCCCCTGGGGCCCACGCGCCAACGCAATTTGACCCAGGCTAAGTGGTTCTATACCGGGAACGTCCAATTCGGGTATGCCCTGAAAAATGAAAACATGTCGTTTTTTAAACAAGAACAAAAAAATACGTATTGGAGAAAATTTGTAGATCTAAAAGAGCAATAAAATTAATAAGTAGTCAAAACATAAAAAAATCTTTTGTCCTAGGTCCAAAGAGATACTATCTTTTACTATACAATATATCTTTTATATCTTTTACTACTGAATATAGGTAGTGTTGCTACCCCGTCTATTAACACAAGTACACATCAAGTGGTCCGTTAACCCGTCTAAAGACCTCTTCATAAAAAATGTACCACTTGTTTACGGAATACTTGTTAACGGGATAAATATCGATAATATAATATCATCGAAAACTTGTTAACGGAATAAATACAAATTGAGCTAAATTAATAAATATTAAAGGTCGTCAAACAGTCGGTGACAGTACACCGTCGTCTATAATACTGCCGGACGACCTCAACGTAAGAAAATGCAACAAACACCAGGTGGAACAATTTGTGAATTCAGGAATGGGCTCGGGAATGCCCAGAGCTTCTATCCTATACAAAAATAATAATAATCAAACATGAGATGAAAGGGGACCACATTTAGTTTAATTATCTTGATTTAACCTTAATAATATGTTGTTGATTTCTTAAATTGTAACACTAATTATTTTTGTAGAGCATTTTTCTTTAACATATAATCATCTATTTAGCAATTGAACTTAAAATTGCCTCAATCAAATTATAAACAATTGAGGCAATTTGATATTATTTTTATCGAACATTTGCTAACAATGTGCACAGGAGGTATTTGCACTTGAATCTTGACACACTCGCTCGGTCTGATGAAACTTTTGACAATGACATGAATTCCAATATGTCCGAAGCATTTTTAATGTACAAGGTCAATCTTCATTTATTTTAAAATTAAATCAAGCCACCGGCACCGATCACTTTTTTTTCTTTAGATTTTATAAATATATATATTTTTTTTAAATATAATTAAATAATTGAATTGTTTTTCTAAAGGTAATTTGTTTTAAGAAACACATCGTTGTCAGCTATGATTCAACTATTGTTCGCCGCTCATCGTCATTATTATGATGCCGCTAATTATGTTTCGTATTTCATGCAGAACTGGGTGAAGTCTTGCTTGTCTGTGTTTATATTTTTAACCAAATGTGTGACAGACGGGCAAATAGTCCATATCATGCAGAACTTGATAAAGAGGTTTAAAGAGAAACAAATGTCCTATGATTATTACTGCCGACAAAAGAACTAACCACATTAAAACCTGGAGAAGATCGACCTACGTTGATATAGAGGCATATCTATGAGAAAGAACATTATAACACACTTATAAAAGAACTAGCGTCACGTTTCCAGCTTCGTACGGATGCTATTTTTTTTTCTATTTTTTTTTCCATTGATGAAAACCCTATACAAATTTCTATCGCAAAATGCCTTATCGCATAATTAAGTGATTATACTTGATTTTTCACATTACTTTGGAAGGTTTCCCCTTTCAAACCTTAAAAAGTTAAGTCATTCAAATTAAAAACTCTTTCGTACAGAGCTACCTAATACGTAATATGAAAAATAAAAAATAAAGCAATCCATTACTGCGAAGTTGAAAGTAAATATTTGAAAATATGTAAAAAGTCTTCGTTTTAGGTCCTGTTAAATTAACAATTTAATTGGCACCGCCATTTGGGCTTGCCCAATGCCGAAACCGGTTGCGCCGTTCACCCTAAATTCAGGGCTCAAGGATAAGCCAAGTTAAATTTGCACAACTTTGGGCCACTCTCAATTTGTCATAAACACCGAGTATGTTCCCTTCAAATCAGTTGCATCATTCATACTTACTCGTTTAATAAATGCCAGCGAAAAATACTCACCAACAACTTTTCAACATTAAATAATACTGTTATTACGTAAATATGTATGATTACTTGATGAGTGGTTAGGGTACTTGCCTTAACGCTCAGTTCTAGAGTTCCCGTTTTCGATTCCCGGCACGGTCAACTTTTAAAAATGAACTTTTCAAATTTGGTTCTGGTCTGGATCTGGAAACTAGTGGCGCCCTGCCATCACACACTGCGTTTCGCAGTCATTTGGGCAGCCCGTCTGGCGGCAGTAACCACCCCCTCACAGTAGACCACCGTGAAATAACAGTACATGTGCTGTTGTGTTTCGGTGAGTGAGTAAGGGATGCCAGAGCCCATTTCCCTATCCACTCCTAATCTCTTATCCTTAATCCTACTGTAGTCGAAAGCGCACTTGCAGCAGCTTTGCCATCAAGTAGACCGTTAGCCTGTCTGCCGATCATAACATAATGATGTTTTATAAAATTTATAAATTAATAATCTAAATTATTTACAAATTATATATCAAGCTTGGGGCTCTTAACCAGGGTTCCAAGCATGCTGGCTGCATAACCACGTTCTATTGCAAGGCTAAATTTCTGACCAAGCTCTGGAGTGAGACCTCACGAATCTCTGGATGTATATATTATATATATAGCGACATGCTGGGATCTATAAATGGGCTTATCTATAAATAATTATGGGCTACGAGAAGTAACTGGCAGTGCTGAATATTATTTTGTAATAATAATGTTTTGTAATAAACACATATAAAAATCAACCTTTAGAAAATAAGTGTAGTTAGTCCTATTTTTACTTAGGTACCTTCTCACCTGATAGCTCTAAATTGACCGTCTACCCAACTTAGCACATACGGCATAAGTTCAAAGTACATTTTTGTCCTTTAGAAAATAAGTACGTCTGGCATGCCTGGGATCTTACTCGATATTAACATTATGATGCCTTTTGAATTTTAGTTTGATTATTTTCTAAGTGTATTTTTTTACCGCGACCACACTATAGATAATGAGAACAAAACAATTATTAAAATAAAATTACATTCTAACTAAAGATAAACTCATACCAAACGGCATTATAAACGCGATAGAATTATCGAAAATAAAGACAAAGAATCTCGTTAGTATATAAAAAGAGGTTTTATTAAGTTAGAATCATATACATGTTAATTTGTTCTAAAAAACACTAAAATGTGGTTTCGACTGGCTTCGATATTAGTCTCTACGTGCTTATTGCAACAGGTATTCTTTAAATTTATTAATTACTTTAATTTAATGATCTGTTACTTTACTTGCTAATGAACAATATAGTTCTTGTTTTTGCTTTATGTCTTAACATACATAAGCAGACTTAGACTATGATTTAAATACCACGTTTTACTTTTAGTAATTATTACCATCAAGAGTAACCATAAAAAGAGTTTGGCAAATACGCAAAATATGTGCCACCAAATTAAACACAGCAGCTGAGGCGAATCTCAGTACCCACAATCAATCTTCAAAATATTTTCCTTTGCACTTGAACTTGCTAGGAATCGAACTTAAGACTCTTGGGACATTTCCCTGATAAGAATACCAATTTTCACAATTATATAAAAAATACTAACCTCAGAAGAAATAAGATTAACTAATATGTTAACCTGTATTGACTTGTGTTAGCTTTTTTGTCTTATTTCATTATTATTATTAATGTGTACATTAGACTGCATTACATTGGACATGTATTACATTAGACATGTATTACATTAGACTCTTTGTCTATGTCAGTGTCTTACGGATCTTTGAAACAACTATGTAACAATTGATATTTGATTTCAGTGCCAAATCAGCCAATGCCGTCCAGAAACCGTCATAATAATTAAAGATGGCTGCTTCCCTGATGCCCCGAGCTGCACCGTTTCTGAAAGTCCAGATCCGTTACCTTGTTATTTTCCAGATGATTGCCCTCTAGAAATTGACCCATCTAATAACTTTACGCCTGACAACACAATAACACCACCTGATAGCATCACACCTCCTGATAACACCGCACCTCCCGATGGCATCACATCTCCTGATAACACCGCACCTCCCGATGGCATCACATCTCCTGATAACACCGCACCTCCCGATAGCATCACACCTCCTGATAACACCGCACCTTCCGATGGCATCACACCTCCCGATAACACCGCACCTCCCGATGGCATCACACCTCCTGATAACACCGCACCTTCCGATGGCATCACACCTCCCGATAACACCGCACCTCCCGATAACACCGCACCTCCCGATAACACCGCACCTCCCGATAACACCGCACCTCCCGATGGCATCACACCTCCCGATAACACCGCACCTTCCGATGGCATCACACCTCCTGATAACACCGCACCTTCCGATGGCATCACACCTCCTGATAACACCGCCCCTTCCGATGACATTACACCTCCCGATAACACCGCACCTCCCGATGGCATCACACCTCCTGATAACACCGCACCTTCCGATGGCATCACACCTCCCGATAACACCGCACCTCCCGATGGCATCACACCTCCTGATAACACCGCACCTTCCGATGGCATCACACCTCCCGATAACACCGCACCTCCCTATTACACCGCACCTCCCGATGGCATCACACCTCCCGATAACACCGCACCTCCCGATGGCATCACACCTTCTGATAACACCGCACCTCCCGATGACATCCCATCTCCTGATAACACCATACCGCTTGGTAACGCCACACTACCTGATGATGGAGACACCGGATGCAATAACCCTTGCCCGAACCTAGATAGCAATGTGAATGATAATGACAACACGAATGACGTAAATATAATAAATAAGGAAACTGATGTTGTCGTATTGGAGAATGAAGATAATGATGATAACGATGACGATGATGACGACGACGATGATGATGATCAAGAAGATGATGACGATGACGATGACGATGACGATGACGATGACGATGATGATGATAATGATAATGATTATGATGATGACAAATAGACACCCAAAATTATGCTCGAACAAGTGAAATTGAGTTGATTCGGAATAGTATTAAATAACTAAGAAATGAAATTTATCTTTTATGGTATAAATGTAAATGAAAACACGTGGAATATATGTAATATTGTAATACCGTAAAAATAGATGAACACATTATAAAAAATCCCTATAATCAACAATAAGTACGAGTATAAAATTTTGACTAATAGCAAATAAAAAAAATAAACTAAAATTTTTATTCAAATCATTATTTAAAAAAATAAATAATATAATCAAAATATTACTATAATTTGGTAATTGGTTATTCTGTTAACATCATACCATGCTTATGAAGCTATCCAAATGATCCATAAAAATCATCTAAAATTTAAGTTAGGCCCTTAGTTCCCAAAGTGGTCCAGGTGGACCCCAGGAGTCCACGGGAGACTCAACGGGGGTCTAAGTTGGCGTGACAAAAAAATGGGGGTGACAAAAAAAAACCAATCAATTCTCACTTATTTCATTTATAAAACTATATAAAATATAATAATAATAATAATAAAGCCATTTATTCCATATTTTTACAATGTTTATATGTTGTAGTTTTATGTTAGTATTATAAAATATGGACCCCTGTTTGGGTAAAGGCCTCCTCCATCCTCTTCCACGACTCCCTGTCCTTGCCTGAGTTTATCCAGTCGTTTCCTGCTATATATGTTATCTCATCAGTCCACCGTTTTATTTGTCTACCAACATTCCTTTTCCCCTCTGGTCCTTTCCATCGTGTAGCTTCAATGGTCCATCGCCTGTCTGTGTAGCGTCAGATATGTCCGGCCCATCTCCACTTTAATAGGAGTGCGTGCCTCAGAGCATCGGTGAGTTTGGTTTTTTGACGAACCAAACTAAGTATAGTCATACGTCAATGACTATGACTAAGTAGACATAGTCATTGACGTATTCTATATTGTTATTTTTTATAACAATTGGGCGTTCGCTATTGTTGGTTAAAATCTTAGTTTTGTTTGCATTCATTTCTAAGCCAATTTTTGAGCTTTCGCAGTCAAGTGATCTCATCATATCCTCTAGATCTTTGGCAGTTTCGGCCATTATGACAATATCATCAGCGAACCTCAAATGGTTTAAATAATGTCCATTTATGTATACTCCCTTGTTTTTCCAGTCTAGTTTTTGAAAAATATTTTCAAGTACTGCTATAAACAGCTTCGGAGATAGAGGGTCTCCCTGCCTTACTCCTCTATGTTTATTTCATCACCTCTTGTTTCTAATTTTACTCTGCTTGTACTTTGTGTATAAATATATTTTAAGATGTTAATGTATTTGTAGTGGATATTTGATTGTTGCAGTGCGTTCCAGATTGAGCAATGACTAATGGTGTCGAAAGCTTTGCTGTAGTCGATGAAGGCCACATACAGGGGTCTATTGTATTCTCTGTATTTTTCTATGATTTGTTCTAGAGTCTGTATGTGGTCCATTGTGCTAAAACCTGATCTGAATCCCGCTTGTTCTTTGGGTTGTTGTTTATCAATGTCGTCAGATATTCTCTTTAGAATTATGGATGAGAATAATTTGTATGTACTTGCTAGCAGGCTTATAGGTCTATAATTCCCTATATCCAAGGGGCTTCCTTTTTTGAAGAGCAAAATTATGTCCGATATACACCATTCTTTTGGTACTTTTTCTACGTCTAGTATCATATTAAATAATTTCGTAAAATGGTGAGTTAAGATAGGTGCTCCTATTTTGAGGACTTCGTTGCATAGTCCATCTGGTCCGGGACTCTTTTCACTTTTTTAAAAGAAATCCTAAAAGGGAAGTACAGCTTACACATGAAAAAAACAGTATATGACACATGTTTGTTACCCTGCTTGTTGTACGGTTGCCAAACTTGGGTATTTACAAGCAAAATAAAACAGAGAATCAAATGCAGCCAAACATCAATGGAAAGAAGCATGTTGAAAATTAGAAGAATACAAAAAATTAAGAGCGAAAGCATTCGTCAAAATATAAAATATTCATTTATAAATATTCGTGGTTGCAACTCAGTCGCAACGCAAATTTCTATAGTTATATCTAATCTTCACATTTTTGTCGAGTTTTGGGAATGTCAAATTTTGAAAGAGTCTATGAGAAAAAAAGTCTGGGAACCTCTGATTTAGACCGATCAAATAGCCGATACTTTTGCTATACTAAAAGTATACACTACTCTATTTACAGCCTTAGCATGTTTTCACGTATTTCGAGATATAATATGTGAGAACTTAACAGATAAAGATAACATATAAAGATGTCTATTATGTTAAACTCACTATAAATATTTATTGGTATTTGAATAGACACTAACTAAAATAACTGAGACTTGGTTTTACATGAGATCTCACAACTTTTTCCAGTGGAAGAACTGAGTTAAGAGATTTGACTTTTTTTACATTTTATGTTTTTGATGGGATTAGTTTTACTATTGCCTTTACAAACAGTTGTATTCTTGATTATCCTCGAAGCGTACGTGCACGTACGTACTTAGTTGAGATTAATTTAAAAATAATTATAGAATTATTTGTGGACAACTGAAGATTGACCGACAAACTATCTGTGCTAATAATGTACTTAATAAAAAAGATATAACAAGACAGTTCTTGATTTTATTATTTATTTTATTACCTTTTTCAATTCGATTGATATATGATAACTAAAATATTTCAAGTTTAATTATTTCAATCTCAACTTTATTTATAGATAAACTTACTAAGTAAATGATTCTTTCGAATTAGCCATTAGTTTAACCTACATACTTATAAATACATAAAAAGATAATTAGTAAATTTAAGAAGATAGCTTTTCTAGCAGTTTCTGTAAAAGTTACGTACTTAACATTAAGAAAATCCTTACTATAAATAGTATAAATAGAAATCGATGCCTGAGTCTGTAGCTCTGTCTGTATATCCTCTAACTCATCCTAAACCACGCAACGGAATATGATGCGATTTTCACTAAAGAAAAGAGCTATAAACAAGGAAGTTTTACATATATTATAATAAAAGTTAATTGCATCCAGGTGAAACCGAGGAGCGCCGCTAGTCTTATTATAAAAGAAACCTTAAAGCATAATATTGTAAACCTAAAGTCGCATTATCTCGTATTTATAATACATTACGAACATTGACTGAATACTTAACAGGTGTAGATATTTGTTTACAAAGTTCTGACATTTATACATGACTAAACAAAGAAAGAATTTAGTAAATGTATTTTTTTCTGTAAAGTTGATGTAGGTAGTTACATTGCTTTGTTGTCCATATCAAATATATTAAAAGGACTATATGCATTAAGCACATTGTTAAAAATTGGTTAACATTAGGTACATAACAGATATAACCAGTGAACGACAGCTTGTCAACTTTAGTTACTTCTATTTTATACTAGCGACCGCACCGGATGCAGTTTTTCAGAACATATTTTCCAATTTTTCTCTTAAGAAAAACCACAGTCGATCGTATGAGTGGTTAGGATCCTGAAAATAGTGGCAGGGCACACTGCCTTTTGCAGTCATTTGGGCAACCAATCAGGCAACAGCAACCATCCCCTTGCAGAAGAACACTGTGGAATAACAGCGTGTATGCTGTTGTGTTCCGGTGAGTGAGTAACAGATGCCAGAGCCCATTTCGCTATCCCTTTCTTGGAAATCCTTTATTGGAACTGCTATAGTTGACAGCGTACTAGCAAAACCTTCCATCAAGTGGACCGTCATCAGCCTGTCTGTCGAAAGTAACATTTAAAAAAAACTTCCTCAGACTTCAAATAATATTTGAAAGAAAAAAATTGTTCCAGCCATTCTCAAGTTTTGCCCTTAGCGACACATTTAGCCATTTTTTTTATTTAGATAGATATATTTTGTGCCATTCGGAAGTTAAGATATGCTTGTAATATAACAATACCAATATCTCCTATATTTTAGACTTGAGATAAAAATTGAGCTACAAGTCAAAGAAGTATATATCATTGAGCTATTCAAAGAAATATATCCAATGAGCTATTCAGAATAATAATTTAACAATTTCGAAAAAATCATGTATTATATTGCATTGTAAATCATACAATGCAATAATGAATTAAAATAGCTAGTACATTGCATCTTACTAAAATCAGTATTTTTAGTTTTGGAAAAGTGAAAGATCATCAGAATTAACCAATCAGAAGAGCGGAAAAAGAGAGCTGGCGCCTAAGTAAGTAGTGACGACTTGTTATCCATAGAATATCTATCAGAAGCTGGTCGGTACCAATTTTTTTCCCCGGGGGTTATACCACCCTCGTGGGACATTTATTGTATAACAATTATCTTTGTTCTATACAATTTTCTTTAAATTGTTATTAAAATATACATATTAATCTGTACAATTTCATAAATTGATCTAGAACAATGCCCGTAACTTAATCAGGGTCCTTATATACCTTCGCTTTGTACAGCTAATTTGTTTTACTTGCATTCCTAACTATTTCTACGATCTTTGTGTCTGATTTCCCTGTGAAATACGATTTCACTTATGTTATTTTTTTCTAGTTTGAGATTATTGCTTAATTCAAATTCCAGGCATGCCCGCGCAAACCTAAGGCACCGGAGTTCCACCGTTTCTGACACCTCAGATCGATACCATTGCAGTATGGTTTGACAAACAAACGCACAATATAATACTTTTGGTTAAAATCTCACAATACAAGAGAAGACAAGGCATAAATTGAATGACTTGTAGAAAATATTAGATTAGCACGTGAGATTAGACGACACAGAAATCAGGAACCAATGGTAATGTCTACCGAATTGATTGTTGTAGGGTTCATCATTATTCGCTTTTCTCATTCATTATAAACCTTTTTGTTTCCTTTTTATAATGTGTACTTTTTTAACTAAATTACATATTTACACTGGCCGGCGGGATTTTAAATGAAAAAAAAAAAAGAACGACAGATTCGAACGAAAACAGAAAAAAAAATAAGAAAGGAATGGACAGGTTTTTTGGAAGAGGGAGGATTTGGAGAGCGAGCTTTGAAGAGAAGGTGTACGAGATATTTATGTATACAATAAAAAGAGATTTAGAATTTTAAACTTTTTAGTTTTAGCCAAAAGGAAAAAGGAAGGCGACCATGCCGGCGATATTTACCATTATGACATCCAGAGTCTGACGTGATCCGCTTCCACAATATCTTTTCCTGTGCTCCGGCAGCTAAAGGGAGTAAAATTAATCCAACACACGATCATCTATACAAACGACCCTCGTCTTTTGGACCGTGTTCAACCGTGGAAGATATAATATAAAATATAAATGTTGTAAAGGTTGTATATTAGTGTGATAGTGACTCTAGTGATATTAAGGTGTTGTATTTCCTTAAAATCACTATCTTTTCTTGTAGCCAGTCACCGCAACAGTTCTTCGGAATTGTTGTACTACATTTTGCATGATGACAATAGTTTAAAATTTTGATTTAACAGTGAGATAATGTCTATGAATGAACTAGCCCTCAAAATCGTATCGGTGACAACTGACATCTTTTTATAATATATAATTAAGAACAAATGTTGCAAAACTGGTAAAAAATAGCTGCGATTGTAAAATTGATTTTCACCAATTTTGCTCCTATAACGCAACAACTAGATAAATTATTTAAAGTTTCAAGCAAGAGTAATAGTTAAGAGGAAAGCTTGATCCTCAGTAGTTTCATAGACTGGTTAAAAACGAGATACACAAATACAGAAATCTTTTTTTTAATGTTAAGGTCGGCAGACAGGCTGACGGTCCACTTGATGGTAGGTGGCTACCGTCGCCTATAACACAAGCAACGCCTAAGCTGCTGCAAGTGCGCTGCCGAACATAGTAGGATTAAGGATAAGGGATTAGGAGTAGATAGGGAAATGGGCTCTGGCATCCCTTATTCACTCACCGAAACACAACAGCACACGTGCTGTTATTTCACGGTGGTCTTCTGTAAGGGGGTGGTTACTGCCGCCAGACGGGCTGCCCAAATGACTGCGAAACGCAGTGTGCCCTGCCACTACTAAAAATCTTGTTTATCGCTCTTTCCGTTAGAGAAAACCATATCAAAATACGATGGGTTGTTTAGAAGAAGTTAGCAGAGAAACGAACAGAAGCGAATAGCCACTTTCTTTTATAAATAGCTGAGCCCACAACTTCATAAGGGTGGTAGGTATTCCGATTGGATAAACCGATTGGAATGAAACAAAACTAAATGTTACGGGAAGCTTGTTATAATACAACAGTGGAAACATCATTCATATCGATTAAGCCTTTTTTGAGATTAGCGGGCACAAACGTACAAACAAACAGACAAAAATTCTAAAAACTATATTTTTGACATCGGAAACATAAAATTGTTTTTTTGAAAAAATCTTTAATGTACAGGACAGCTCGTTTAAGATTTTGCTATATTATTGTAGATATAGATAATGTTATGGTTTTCTATTTAATAACTTATGCAGAATGTCTATTAATTTAGAGAGAATATGTGGAATAATTTTTTTTCTTTTAATTAATCCAACCCATCATGAAATCCAATGAAAACCTAGGCTCACAAAATTTTCCTGCCAACCACATCCCCTAAGAGAGTGTTCTTTATCCAAACAATATTTTATATCAGCTGATTTCAATTGGATTTTTTATACCCGACCTTAGAACTTTCGTATATTACATGAAAACAATATCTTGTTGCCAATAAGGCTCTAAATTTAAGGAAAATGTACATAGATGTAAAAAGTTTTTTTGTAATCTATTTCTTTAAGCCTCATCTCGTAAAATTAAGAGGTACTTGTTTGCTGCCGATGGGTGATAATCAAATGTTACCTCAAAACTTTGTTAGATGGCTCTATATGAATACGAATATCGACTACTTCAATAGCAACAATGCAATTATTGTGGTATTCGGCGTCGGTTGCAATGCAAGTATTGTGACGATCTTAAGTCGCATAGCTAGGTATTAACTTAAAAGTAGGCTATTTTTGTCTACCCTTCCTATGTTTCAAATTTTTCAAAAAAAGAAGGAACCTATGTATTACCCTGCTGAATTTTATTAGGATTCGGCAAATGGAAAACCGGGGTCTTATACTGAACTGTGTTGATACAACTGAATAGTCATAAAAACAATTATGCAGTTTACTTGTAGGTAATTGCAAGTATCGCTAAGTATTGCAATATACAACCTCCAATTAACCCCCGGCGCCCGACCCAAAAACGGAATGTCATAAGTTTGACGTGTGTGCCTGTGTATGTGTGTATGGATAGATCGACTTTGATCCGGTTTTCTTGTTTGAAAGCTGACTGTTCAGACGTTTGAAGATCATCAGCTCATTTCCTAGTCGACGAAGGGATTTCACTAACATTCACAGGTTCGATTGATGTAAAATTTGGTATACTGTTGCTTCAGTGGTATTTCCATTATATGGTAACCTTGATCTGATGCTACAGCATCAAGTAATGTGCGGAACAACTAACTCCTCAGCAACTTACAGTAGATATAGCGTCTTTGGGGTCAATACAATTTCGGGGATTAATTTATAATTTTAACTATAGCTTGTCTGTATACAGCCGTGCGCGTAATGTCTGAGGGGCCTTAGATTTTACTCTATAAGTACCGTATACTTTGATACAGCAAATTTAATAAAAAAAATAGGACAAGTGCGAGCTGAACTCGCGTGAAGAGGGTTACCTATCCGCACAATATTGAGTGATTTATCATGTTATTTTAATATCATGGACTTCTTATAGGTTTTCCTATAATCTATAAGTAGAAAACTAATTTCTGTATTTTTTTTTCAAAATTTTAGGTTAAGTAGTTTCGGAGATAAGGGGGGGAATGGTCAATTTTCGTCTAGCGTCGTAAGCGACGGACAGACGGACACACGAGTGATCCTATAAGGGTTCCGTTTTTTTATTCGGAAGTACGGAACCCTAAAAAGCAGTTATTTTGATATTACAAACAGACACTTCAATTTTATTTATTATTATAGGTATAGTTAGTCATCGACCTTTGTAATTTAAATAATATTTTATTACGCAACATGAAGGGACAAGGTTAAGTAAAAATATTTCACGTATTTGTCTCTCTTTGTTGCTTGTAAAATGAAATCGCACACCTGACTTTTAATTTATCAATGAATAATTTGTTACAAGGAATCGATAATTGAACTAAAAGGCAAGTATATAAATAAAATGATCTTTCATAGCATTTCATAATTTACAATGGGGTGGTGCGTGATTTGTTTGATTTCAGTGCTCGCAACCTATCATGTAAGTAACAGCCTAGTTAATTGTTTTGAAAATTAATTATAAAGAATTTAATTACTGAAAATATATTTTGGCTCCATTATTTAAGAAATATATTAATAAGAAATTTAAGAAATATATATCCATATATTTTAATCATTTATAAAGAATATCTATCAATATACTACAAATCTTATTTGGTGCGAACGAAATGTTGGGAACATTCGAAAATAAACGAAACGAAACGTCTTATAACTTCATAATATGTATATAAGATTAGGATAAGACCTCGTCTTAATGCCCTTAACAAAACGCTGATGCACGCGACAAGTTCATTTCAAGGGAGATTGCTTAGTAATATTTCGAAAAATCTTGTCAAAAAAGTAATAAGTAAAATGGCATTTATTTTGTATTTTTAATACTACAAGTCAGAAAAAAATCATATAACTTTAATTAAAAATCAGACTTCTGTTCTTTTAGCTGAGTTTAAAAGGACAATATATAAATTTTGATACAGTAAAAAAAAACTCTTAATTCTTAGACCTATGATACTACTTATAAGTATTTTAAACTCTAAACAAGGGATTCCCAAACTATTAACTGTAATAAATAAATAAAAATAATTGCTTTAATAAATGAAGTACTTATCATTTTATTGTATATTTTTGATTATTTATTAACTTCGTTTTTAAGTTGTTATGTTAATACTAGCTGGTAGCCGCGACTTCGACCGCGTTGAAAAAGGAGTCAGCGGAATAAGGTAAATTTTCACGTTTTGTTTTTATAGCGCCAATCGATTCTTTTATTAATAAGGATCAATTGACCCTTTGGTACCACCTGAGGTTAGGTTAGGTCAAAAATCTCAAAAAAACTACTTCCATACATTTCTTACGGAATGAGACTGAAAAATAAGTTCAAATATTGAAAAGGCGGCAATCACAATAGGGGATCGGACAAATTTTCAGAAAGTGTTTTAAATTAATCTTCATGGATATTTATTCCCATAAAAAATACTATTTTATTTATTTATAGCCTTTTAGGTACTCAAAATCATGTTTTAATATTGTTTGTTTGAAAATGCCGCCAAAACGCCACGATGGTTTATCTGAGAGCGCGTAACGTCATTTGTGGTCATATCATAACAACGCAACATTCGCAAGAAGTTTTGTTTCGTTGAGTAGATTCTTTATTTGTTATTATGGAACGAAAAAAATATCGTTGGTATTGATTCTAGAAAGTGAAATAACAGATGTAACAAGTGATAGCCGTGCACTGCAGGCAAGACAATGATTGCCCACAAATGACGTCACGCACTGTGATTGGTGTTTCAGTATAGATTAAAAATATTGTAAATAATAAAATTTTATTTCTTCATTTAAAAATATTTAAATTAATTATATTAAATTATTATTCGATAAATAATCGTAAAAAATTATATATTTTCTTTCTAAGTACATTTTAGATTTTATTTATTTATTTATTTATTTTATTTTAGAGACGCCAACAGCGCATATACTTAGATCATACAACATAATATCATTGGCAAATTATAATAGCTGGTATATGGGCCAATTATAAAAATCAAATACCTACCATAGACATGAAAACCCTAGACCATATTATATACTAAGAATTATAAGAGAAAATTAAATTTAAATTACAATTATAAATCATTTTATCATTCACTTTAGAAAAAAAGCATACAATTTTGTCTTGAATTTTTTAAGAGTGTCGCCGAAAATGTCCAAGTCCTCAATGAGGCTGTTTAGTTCGTTGTATTGTTGGCACATTCGAACTATTGGAGAACACCAACCGAGATTCGTTCTGACATTCGAGTTTATGAAGGACCTTGTTAACCTGGTGCGTGGGTAACTTCGCGGTACATTAATGTTTAACATTTCTAACAGGGAAGGACAATCCACCCTGCCATGTATCAATTTATGTAAGAATGTTACACAGTTGATCTTCCGTCTATCGCGTAGTGTTAGCATTCTAAAAAAGGATATACGGCTGGCATAGGTATCCCTATGAGAAATATTTCTAGATAAAAATGCCAGGTGCCTAGTAGATTTTAATCTGATTACTGTCCGATCCCCTATTGCCAATCTTTAAAAATAATTAAAGATCGTAAGTAATAAATCTACGATAGTAGATTTACCTATTGCGTTTTGACGGTTTCCGCAATGAGCGTGTAACCGCTGAAATTTTGTTTGCGTTAACGACGCTGTGACATGTGATGTGACGACGCTGTGACATGTTATGTGACAGCGTTGAAAGACGCTGTCACACCGTTGTTGTGACAGCGTCTTTCAATTCTTGAACTTGTAATGTACCTACTTTTTCTTGTAAATTCCATTTTAGAGATATCAAAAAAAAAAAAAAAAAATCAAGAGGTCTCAACGACCACAACGACAGCATTTGTATTTGTATTTCTTCCATATCTTTAAAACTTGGTTATGGGAAATTCCTACTTCGGCAGCGACTTCAAAGCTTCTATGAGTGTTAAAATTGCAACTGCCATATTTTATCAAGAATACATTGTTGTCATAAGGATTTTTCTTTAAGACATTTTTTATAACTTTTGATATAGGGTATTTAATCTTATACCATTCCATGGCAGCTGATATTATTTATAAAATAAGCTTCTAATAAATTTATGCGATCTAAATTTGAAGCCATTTTCAATTCAATATTTTCACAATTTAGCTGACATGCAAGAATAATAATAAATAACGTTTGTTTCTGAGACAATGTTTTCCTTTCAAATTAATTCAATTTAATTTCAAATTCCATTGTAGTGATTGCCGCCTTTTTAATTAAAAACAATATTTGAACTTATTTTTCAATCTCATTCTGTAAGAAATGTATGAAGGTAATTTTTTAAGTTTTTTGACGTTTCTAGTACTCCATAGGGTTACATGATCCTTATAAGTAACATAATCGTTTGACGTTATAAAAACAAAACGTGAAAATTGACCTTTTTCTCGCTGACTGTACCATTTTTCCAAAATCTTTGATTGCTGATGGGAATAACTATTAAAATTATGGATAGTCTCCTAAGGCTGTTTTGTTCTAGCTACAATAGTTTAGGTAGCTGTCCTTACTGACCCATCTCAAATTACCACAGCATTATTTTAGAACAAATTTGATTACCATAAAAAGGGTTATAGCGTGTCAAACTTAAAAGATGTAGGGATGCTGTCGCGGACTTTTTTTTAGAACTTTTAAAGGGGAACAATTCCGTCATATATCATTTTTACGTAACATTACGCAGCGCACGCAACGGAAGTTCTCAAAAGGGATAAATTTTCCCGATTTTGCAATATTTTTCATGGAAGCTCCGCTTAGCGTTTTATTATTTTATTGGTCTTAGCATGATGTTATATAACCTATAGCCATCCTCGATAAATGGACTATCCAACAAAAAAAGATTTTTTCAATTCGAACCAGTAGCTCCTGAGATTAGCGCGTTCAAACAAACAAACAAACAAACTCTTCCGCTTTATAATATTAGTATAGATTAATAGATATAACTATATTATTAATACATAATTGCAATATAGAGATTATAATATATAATATAGAAAATCACAAGAACAAATTAATAATTAATAAATAAATTTATTAAGTATATTAAATGAATTCGGAAGTAACTTAAACTAATGTTATTATAAATAAGCGTAGTCGTTTATTTATTATAGAACTAGCGTTCCGCCCCCGGCTTCGCCTGGGATGCAATTTTTATATATAAAAACAGTCCCCGTTTATCCCTCTTTCCATTAGCGAAAACCGAATTAAAATCGGTCTACCCGTTCACGCGTGATGCCGTGACAAAGGTAAATGGGGATTCATTTTTATATATAGAAATATGTATTAACTAGATGAAAACCCGGCTTCGCTCGGGTGTACTCATAACACATGTAGGTACAAAATGCAGGTAGATATTTCTGTAGTTATCGGTTCTAAAGGAATAATCGCTCAATGTTTGCGGCAAGACGTTTCGTTTTACACAGTCACATGAGTCACAGTTCCTTGTAATGGACACTAATGTTTTTAAAATGAATGGTATGAATGAAACGGAACGTTTATTAACCACTCAAGATGTCACAGGTGTCAGTGAGTGACGTTTCGCTAGAGTGGCCAATATGGCGACTGCGATTTGTCTGTCAGCACCATTAGAATTTAACAAAATACTTGACAATCCGAATTTTGCGGATATATGTTGTCGACTCGAAATCTTTATTTTTTTATGTTTTATTATTCAGGTAAGGTTTCAATCGAGTCTACCGTACCCCTTGACGAAATTATTAATATAGATATTATACGTATATCATAAGAAATGACATATAACAAATATACAGGCGTAGTAGGCGGGGGCGTTTCCATTGCACTCATTCAAATAAAAAATAAAAAAGGCGGGAAAGCAGACTTTTTTCAGTACCTACCTAAATATTTATTGCTTTTAGTAAACATTTGAGTTTGTTTTATTCTAAATAAAACTGTGTATATGTAAATTAATTTTTTATTAATTTTTTCATATTATACTATTTTTTTTTTTTTGCATTATCACGTGTTTCATTATTTCCGCACATTTATTGAGAAAAGCACTATACCAGCCTCGACCGGAATGAGGATTTCCGGACTCAGATCTTTACCACTTCGTCCGGCAATCCTTCACTTCCTGAACTCTGCAGTAATGTACTATTTATGGCCGTATACGCTAATAGCATATCAGAAGTTCGTGACACATTTATATCGAATTACAATTAAAGCTACGAATTATTAGTATAAAATTGTTATAGATAGCTAACATTTTACATGACATAAAATAACAAAATAATGTCAGTTGTATTTAACTACCGAAAATATTTTTCATTAAAACTGCAAAAACCACGAATACTACGAACAAACATTACCATTATAATATAACTTTAAACAAATTTGTCATTTTATTCATTCTCTCTTTACAGTGCAAACCGTTTCCACCAACATTTTTGCAACAACGAAATGGAGATTTGAATTCATATTCAAGAAATTACGTTACAAAAAATGTCAGAGAGTACCCATATTTTTACTACAAACGACCAACCACAACAATAAATTGTAAAGTTTTAGCCAGTTCGCCCAGGGACAGACTTGTCCAGTACAATTGCAATAAGCCAAAGATAAAAATTATAATAGGTGGTATAGGAAATCGAAGATGCAGCAGTAATATTTGTCCTCCTAATGAAAAAGGAAGAAATTGCGAATGTAATCGGCATACGATTAGAATCTATAACGGCGGAAATTACAACGAGAACGGTTATAAAAAGAACAACGATCCCAACTCGGGCGACGTCGACATAGGAGAAAACAACAGTGATCAAGATAAAGATGATGAGATTTCTAATGTTAATAACGACGAAGAAAATTATTATGATGACGATGACGATGACGACGACGACGAAGATGACGAAGACGATGATGACGACAACAATGACAACGAAAATATAAATCGTGTTGACGAAAATATTGACCTCAGCTCCGTCAATGGAAATGGTGACGGAAATATTAACCCTGGTAGTGAAAACACCGGTAACAGTGGAAATACAGATCCGAATACAAGTGATGGAAATGGTACTCCAAATCAATACTCTAGTAATGAAAACAATGACCTCCCCCCTGTTGATGGAAATGGTGACGGAAATGTTGACCCTGGTAATGTAAACACGGACGACAGTGGAAATGCTGATCCGAATACAAGTGACGGATATGGTTTTGCAAATCAATACCCTGGTAACGAAAACAATGACCTCCCCTCTGTTGATGGAAATGGTGACGGAAATGGTGACCCTGGTAATGTAAACACGAACTACAGTGGAAATGCTGATCCGAATACAAGTGACGGATATGGTTTTGCAAATCAATACCCTGGTAACGAAAACAATGACCTCCCCTCTGTTGATGGAAATGGTGACGGAAATGGTGACCCTGGTAATGTAAACACGAACTACAGTGGAAATGCAGATCCGAATACAAGTGACGGAAATGGTACTCCAAATCAATACTCTGGTAATGAAAACAATGACCTCCCCTCTGTTGATGGAAATGGTGACGGAAATGTTGACCCTGGTAATGTAAACGCTAACTACAGTGGAAATGCAGATCCGAATACAAGTGACGGAAATGGTACTCCAAATCAATACTCTGGTAATGAAAACAACGAACTCCCCTCTGTTGATGGTAATGGTGACGGAAATGGTGACCCTGGTAATGTAAACACGAACTACAGTGGAAATGCAGATCCGAATACAAGTGACGGAAATGGTACTCCAAATCAATACTCTGGTAATGAAAACAATGACCTCCCCTTTGTTGATGGAAATGGTGATGGAAATGTTGACCCTGGTAATGTAAACACGGACGACAGTGGAAATGCAGATCCGAATACAAGTGACGGAAATGGTACTCCAAAACAATTCTCTGGTAATGAAAATAATGACCTCTCCTTTGTTGATGGAAATGGTGATGGAAATTTTGACCCTGGTAATGTAAACACGGACGACAGTGGAAATGCTGACCCGAATACAAGTGACGGATATGGTTTTGCAAATCAATACCCTGGTAACGAAAACAATAACCTCCCCTCTGTTGATGGAAATGGTGACCCTGGTAATGTAAACACGAACTACAGTGGAAATGCAGATCTGAATACAAGTGACGGAAATGGTACTCCAAATCAATACTCTGGTAATGAAAACAACGACCTCCCCTCTGTTGATGGTAATGGTGACGGAAATGGTGACCCTGGTAATGTAAACACGAACTACAGTGGAAATGCAGATCCGAATACAAGTGACGGAAATGGTACTCCAAATCAATACTCTGGTAATGAAAACAACGAACTCCCCTCTGTTGATGGTAATGGTGACGGAAATGGTGACCCTGGTAATGTAAACACGAACTACAGTGGAAATACAGATCCGAATACAAGTGACGGAAATGGTACTCCAAATCAATACTCTGGTAATGAAAACAACGACCTCCCCTCTGTTGATGGTAATGGTGACGGAAATGGTGACCCTGGTAATGTAAACACGAACTACAGTGGAAATGCAGATCCGAATACAAGTGACGGAAATGGTACTCCAAATCAATACTCTGGTAATGAAAACAACGACCTCCCCTCTGTTGATGGTAATGGTGACGGAAATGGTGACCCTGGTAATGTAAACACGAACTACAGTGGAAATGCAGATCCGAATACAAGTGACGGAAATGGTACTCCAAATCAATACTCTGGTAATGAAAACAATGACCTCCCCTTTGTTGATGGAAATGGTGATGGAAATGTTGACCCTGGTAATGTAAACACGGACGACAGTAGAAATGCAGATCCGAATACAAGTGACGGAAATGGTACTCCAAATCAATACTCTGGTAATGAAAACAACGACCTCCCCTCTGTTGATGGTAATGGTGACGGAAATGGTGACCCTGGTAATGTAAACACGAACTACAGTGGAAATGCAGATCCGAATACAAGTGACGGAAATGGTACTCCAAATCAATACTCTGGTAATGAAAACAACGACCTCCCCTCTGCTGATGGTAATGGTGACGGAAATGGTGACCCTGGTAATGTAAACACGAACTACAGTGGAAATGCAGATCCGAATACAAGTGACGGAAATGGTACTCCAAATCAATACTCTGGTAATGAAAACAATGACCTCCCCTTTGTTGATGGAAATGGTGACGGAAATGTTGACCCTGGTAATGTAAATACGAACTACAGTGGAAATGCAAATCCGAATACAAGTGACGGAAATGGTACTCCAAATCAATACTCTGGTAATGAAAACAACGACCTCCCCTCTGTTGATGGTAATGGTGACGGAAATGGTGACCCTGGTAATGTAAACACGAACTACAGTGGAAATGCAGATCCGAATACAAGTGACGGAAATGGTACTCCAAATCAATACTCTGGTAATGAAAACAATGACCTCCCCTTTGTTGATGGAAATGGTGATGGAAAT
This sequence comes from Bembecia ichneumoniformis, assembly GCA_910589475.2. Taxonomy (NCBI): domain Eukaryota; kingdom Metazoa; phylum Arthropoda; class Insecta; order Lepidoptera; family Sesiidae; genus Bembecia; species Bembecia ichneumoniformis. Next base: position 6,111,884 of record OU342523.1, read on the forward strand.
GTTGACCCTGGTAATGTAAACACGGACGACAGTAGAAATGCAGATCCGAATACAAGTGACGGAAATGGTACTCCAAATCAATACTCTGGTAATGAAAACAACGACCTCCCCTCTGTTGATGGTAATGGTGACGGAAATGGTGACCCTGGTAATGTAAACACGAACTACAGTGGAAATGCAGATCCGAATACAAGTGACGGAAATGGTACTCCAAATCAATACTCTGGTAATGAAAACAACGACCTCCCCTCTGCTGATGGTAATGGTGACGGAAATGGTGACCCTGGTAATGTAAACACGAACTACAGTGGAAATGCAGATCCGAATACAAGTGACGGAAATGGTACTCCAAATCAATACTCTGGTAATGAAAACAATGACCTCCCCTTTGTTGATGGAAATGGTGACGGAAATGTTGACCCTGGTAATGTAAATACGAACTACAGTGGAAATGCAAATCCGAATACAAGTGACGGAAATGGTACTCCAAATCAATACTCTGGTAATGAAAACAACGACCTCCCCTCTGTTGATGGTAATGGTGACGGAAATGGTGACCCTGGTAATGTAAACACGAACTACAGTGGAAATGCAGATCCGAATACAAGTGACGGAAATGGTACTCCAAATCAATACTCTGGTAATGAAAACAATGACCTCCCCTTTGTTGATGGAAATGGTGATGGAAATGATACAAGTGACGGAAATGGTACTCCAAATCAATACTCTGGTAATGAAAACAATGACCTCCCCTTTGTTGATGGAAATGGTGACGGAAATGTTGACCCTGGTAATGTAAACGCTAACTACAGTGGAAATGCAGATCCGAATACAAGTGACGGAAATGGTACTCCAAATCAATACTCTGGTAATGAAAACAACGAACTCCCCTCTGTTGATGGTAATGGTGACGGAAATGGTGACCCTGGTAATGTAAACACGAACTACAGTGGAAATGCAGATCCGAATACAAGTGACGGAAATGGTACTCCAAATCAATACTCTGGTAATGAAAACAACGACCTCCCCTCTGTTGATGGTAATGGTGACGGAAATGGTGACCCTGGTAATGTAAACACGAACTACAGTGGAAATGCAGATCCGAATACAAGTGACGGAAATGGTACTCCAAATCAATACTCTGGTAATGAAAACAACGACCTCCCCTCTGTTGATGGTAATGGTGACGGAAATGGTGACCCTGGTAATGTAAACACGAACTACAGTGGAAATGCAGATCCGAATACAAGTGACGGAAATGGTACTCCAAATCAATACTCTGGTAATGAAAACAACGACCTCCCCTCTGTTGATGGAAATGTTGACGGAAATGGTGACCCTGGTAATGTAAACACGGACGACAGTGGAAATGCAGATCCGAATACAAGGAACGGAAATGGTACACCGAATCAATACTCTGGTAATGAAAACAACAATACCTCCTCTGTTCGTGGAAATGATAACGGAAATGTTGACTCTAATAATGTAAACACCGACGACAGTGGAAATGCAGATCTGAACACAAGTGACGGAAATGGTGCTGCAAATCAATACGCTGGTAATGAAAACAATGACCTCCCCTCTGTTGATGGTAATGGTGACGGAAATGGTGACCCTGGTAATGTAAACACGAACTACAGTGGAAATGCAGATCCGAATACAAGTGACGGAAATGGTACTCCAAATCAATACTCTGGTAATGAAAACAATGACCTCCCCTTTGTTGATGGAAATGGTGATGGAAATGTTGACCCTGGTAATGTAAACACGGACGACAGTGGAAATGCAGATCTGAACACAAGTGACGGAAATGGTGCTGCAAATCAATACGCTGGTAATGAAAACAATGACCTCCCCTCTGTTGATGGTAATGGTGACGGAAATGGTGACCCTGGTAATGTAAACACGAACTACAGTGGAAATGCAGATCCGAATACAAGTGACGGAAATGGTACTCCAAATCAATACTCTGGTAATGAAAACAACGACCTCCCCTCTGTTGATGGAAATGTTGACAATGGTAATGTAAACACGGATGACAGTGGAAATACAGATCCGAATACAAGGAACGGAAATGGTACACCGAATCAATACTCTGGTAATGAAAACAACAATACCTCCTCTGTTCGTGGAAATGATAACGGAAATGTTGACTCTAATAATGTAAACACCGACGACAGTGGAAATGCAGATCTGAACACAAGTGACGGAAATGGTGCTGCAAATCAATACGCTGGTAATGAAAACAATGACCTCCCCTCTGTTGATGGTAATGGTGACGGAAATGGTGACCCTGGTAATGTAAACACGAACTATAGTGGAAATGCAGATCCGAATACAAGTGACGGAAATGGTACTCCAAAACAATTCTCTGGTAATGAAAATAATGACCTCTCCTTTGTTGATGAAAATGGTGATGGAAATTTTGACCCTGGTAATGTAAACACGGACGACAGTGGAAATGCTGACCCGAATACAAGTGACGGATATGGTTTTGCAAATCAATACCCTGGTAACGAAAACAATGACCTCCCCTCTGTTGATGGAAATGGTGACCCTGGTAATGTAAACACGAACTACAGTGGAAATGCAGATCTGAATACAAGTGACGGAAATGGTACTCCAAATCAATACTCTGGTAATGAAAACAACGACCTCCCCTCTGTTGATGGTAATGGTGACGGAAATGGTGACCCTGGTAATGTAAACACGAACTACAGTGGAAATGCAGATCCGAATACAAGTGACGGAAATGGTACTCCAAATCAATACTCTGGTAATGAAAACAACGACCTCCCCTCTGTTGATGGTAATGGTGACGGAAATGGTGACCCTGGTAATGTAAACACGAACTACAGTGGAAATGCAGATCCGAATACAAGTGACGGAAATGGTACTCCAAATCAATACTCTGGTAATGAAAACAATGACCTCCCCTTTGTTGATGGAAATGGTGATGGAAATGTTGACCCTGGTAATGTAAACACGGACGACAGTGGAAATGCAGATCCGAATACAAGTGACGGAAATGGTACTCCAAATCAATACTCTGGTAATGAAAACAACGACCTCCCCTCTGTTGATGGTAATGGTGATGGAAATGTTGACCCTGGTAATGTAAACACGAACTACAGTGGAAATGCAGATCCGAATACAAGTGACGGAAATGGTACTCCAAATCAATACTCTGGTAATGAAAACAACGACCTCCCCTCTGTTGATGGTAATGGTGATGGAAATGTTGACCCTGGTAATGTAAACACGGACGACAGTGGAAATGCAGATCCGAATACAAGTGACGGAAATGGTACTCCAAATCAATACTCTGGTAATGAAAACAACGACCTCCCCTCTGTTGATGGTAATGGTGATGGAAATGTTGACCCTGGTAATGTAAACACGAACTACAGTGGAAATGCAGATCCGAATACAAGTGACGGAAATGGTACTCCAAATCAATACTCTGGTAATGAAAACAACGACCTCCCCTCTGTTGATGGAAATGTTGACAATGGTAATGTAAACACGGATGACAGTGGAAATACAGATCCGAATACAAGGAACGGAAATGGTACACCGAATCAATACTCTGGTAATGAAAACAACAATACCTCCTCTGTTCGTGGAAATGATAACGGAAATGTTGACTCTAATAATGTAAACACCGACGACAGTGGAAATGCAGATCTGAACACAAGTGACGGAAATGGTGCTGCAAATCAATACGCTGGTAATGAAAACAATGACCTCCCCTCTGTTGATGGTAATGGTGACGGAAATGGTGACCCTGGTAATGTAAACACGAACTACAGTGGAAATGCAGATCCGAATACAAGTGACGGAAATGGTACTCCAAATCAATACTCTGGTAATGAAAACAACGACCTCCCCTCTGTTGATGGTAATGGTGATGGAAATGTTGACCCTGGTAATGTAAACACGGACGACAGTGGAAATGCAGATCCGAATACAAGTGACGGAAATGGTACTCCAAATCAATACTCTGGTAATGAAAACAACGACCTCCCCTCTGTTGATGGTAATGGTGATGGAAATGTTGACCCTGGTAATGTAAACACGAACTACAGTGGAAATGCAGATCCGAATACAAGTGACGGAAATGGTACTCCAAATCAATACTCTGGTAATGAAAACAACGACCTCCCCTCTGTTGATGGAAATGTTGACAATGGTAATGTAAACACGGATGACAGTGGAAATACAGATCCGAATACAAGGAACGGAAATGGTACACCGAATCAATACTCTGGTAATGAAAACAATAATCCCTCCCCTGTTCGTGGAAATAGTAACGGAAATATTGACCCTCGTAATGTAAACACGGACAACAGTGTAAATGCATATCTGAATACAAGTGACGGAAATGGTACTCCAAATCAATTCTCTGATAATGAAAACAATGACCTCCCCTTTGTTGATGGAAATGGTGACGGAAATGGTGACCCTGGTAATGTAAACACGAACTACAGTGGAAATGCAGATCCGAATACAAGGAACGGAAATGGTACTCCAAATCAATTCTCTGGTAATGAAAACAATGACCTCCCCTTTGTTGATGGAAATGGTGATGGAAATGTTGACCCTGGTAATGTAAACACGGATGACAGTGGAAATACAGATCCGAATACAAGGAACGGAAATGGTACACCGAATCAATACTCTGGTAATGAAAACAATAATCCCTCCCCTGTTCGTGGAAATGGTAACGGAAATATTGACCCTCGTAATGTAAACACGGACAACAGTGTAAATGCATATCTGAATACAAGTGACGGAAATGGTACTCCAAATCAATTCTCTGATAATGAAAACAATGACCTCCCCTTTGTTGATGGAAATGGTGACGGAAATGGTGACCCTGGTAATGTAAACACGAACTACAGTGGAAATGCAGATCCGAATACAAGGAACGGAAATGGTACTCCAAATCAATTCTCTGGTAATGAAAACAATGACCTCCCCTTTGTTGATGGAAATGGTGACGGAAATGGTGACCCTGGTAATGTAAACACGAACTACAGTGGAAATGCAGATCCGAATACAAGGAACGGAAATGGTACTCCAAATCAATTCTCTGGTAATGAAAACAATGACCTCCCCTTTGTTGATGGAAATGGTGATGGAAATGTTGACCCTGGTAATGTAAACACGGATGACAGTGGAAATACAGATCCGAATACAAGGAACGGAAATGGTACACCGAATCAATACTCTGGTAATGAAAACAATAATCCCTCCTCTGTTCATGGAAATGGTAACGGAAATATTGACCCTCGTAATGTAAACACGGACAAAAAAAAATTATAATAAAATAAAATAAAATAAAAAACCAAAATTTAGCACAAAATATATAAAATTATAGTTTAATGTGTAAATAAATTCCCTTACCTTATTAATTTGGGGTCTTAATTCTTCCACTGAATTCATGATACATTTGTCCACATTTGGATCATTCCGCTGACAAACTTTGATGTATGACGCTGAAACAATAATTATTTATTAGGTATTAAATTTGTATGGAAGATAGTACATATGTACTTTATACAAGGTAAAATAGACTTTGCAGCAAGTACACCTGTTCCCGGCTCATATTGAATAAATAATATTGGAGCTATATATAAATGTAATAACCTGTTAACCCATGATTAAAGCAAATAAAGATTATTATTATTAATATGATTACTCGAACTCCCTTCAGATGGAACACATTCTTTACCAAAATGAGCGCAACCTATAATAACCTATGAATATTGCACTGCAAATTTTTTGTAGTTTCTCGGAGATAACCGAACAGATTTAAAATTGGAAGCTTTTTCTTAAACATTGTGTAAAATAAGAAAAAAGAAATAAAAGTAGCCGATTAAAACTTTAGTATAGAATTTAAGTTCATTAAAAGCTTAAAAACAAATGTATTTCACTGGACAGTAATTCACAAATTTTTTTTCTCATAAAATAGAATTATTTGTATAAATCTGCCAAATTCAAACTTTTTAAATATAGTCTAATATGAGCTATTATGTACTAACGTACACGTAATAGCTCACTGGTTACGCAATCTATTTTTATTGAAGTTTTTTTACTGTAAGAAGTCAAGTTAGGTGACGAAAGTAACGCTTTTCTGCGCGGTTAAGTCCTCGCCTTAACTGAACACCATACAATGGTATATGCATATATTATTGCAACAAAATAATAAATCTTAATTATTTTGTTAAAATAATAAACAAAACAATAAATATTTCAGTTAGACACAAGTTTTTATCATCACTTTGGGAGACGTTGATGGTGCTAATTAATCAGCACTTCAGAAACTGAGGTTACACAATGCCTGAACACGTTGTAAAGGGCTTGTTTTGCGGACTTAGTCCTTGAACCAAAGAACTATGTTCGGGTTTCATATAGACAGTTTTGCATATTTTCTGGAATACTAAATAATTTGTGACGACGAGCTCGCAACGTTGTGCAACAATAAACGTTAAACTGTATGGTCTCAAATACGGATAGAGTACTCTTCAGACCATGAATGAAGCTGACCCATCATGCGACTTGAAGACACACCTCAAGAGTAATACGACAGCATTCCAAGCTAGGAACCAAGTAGGTTATATATTTGGGTAATTCATGGAATTTGAATTTTCACCACCATGAGTATGCTCATGTGGATTTTAGAATTGCATTACTTTCTAATTTGCTGCCGACAAATATTGTTTGTGTGCCTCAAGGAACGAAACACTGTCTAAGCACTGTGCTTGTTTCAGCACAAATGCTATTGTAAATCAGTGAACAATGTGATAATTCTCTATTTGAATTCATCATCACCCCAAGGCCCTTGACAGCATTTACCCTCAAGCTTATGTGATTGTGCGATATACAAAACTATATATAAATTAAACTAATATATAATAAGCTGGATTATTTTCCGTAAGTTTCGCACAAATGTGGAATGTTGTCAGCATAGATCATTATATTTAATAGCCATTTTATGGCAGCCTATTAAGTAAATGTCTTCAGCTCTGTGAAGAGTTTTTAATATCACCGTCACGATTTAAATTAAATTTAAATTGACAAGGTCGTTCACAATTCGGTTTGTCTCGGTAATAGTCGTTTCTCCTCTGGCGGCCGCCCTCGGCCTCAGACCCAACGCGTCCCATCGCGTTCTTTCTAACTTCTTAGTTCATTTTGACCGGTTTTAATTGTCATAGCGCGTTGATAAGTTAATAACATCTGTCCTCCCCAAGAATTGAACTATCAAATAGTTCCAAAGTTTAGCGCGTTAAACAAAACAAACAGACAAACTTTTTAACTTTATTATTTTATAACAGGACTTACAGATTATAGACTTATTAGACTTTATTATAAAACTAGCTGAACTCGGCCACGCTTCGCTGTGGCCCATACGCCGGCGGCGGCGTATGGCGGCGGCGTACAAAATGGTTATTATACATAGTAGATATCAATAGTAGGCAGGTACGATTAAAATGGTACAAACAAATTAATCCAGGGCAAATAACGTGGCTTTTCGGCCAGGCTGAGACTATTTTTCTTATTAATGGTCAGCAGACATACAGATGATGGTGGCTACTGTCGCCCGGGACAATAAGGCCTGTTCCCCTATTCTCAATAGGGTTTACTATTATTACTACTATTACCGATTACTGAATCACAGCATGCCTGCTGTTAGGTATTTCACGACAGCAGTTACTATTAGGGGTTTAAGGTACATACAAACTTCAGCATACAGTCCCACCACTACCAAATGCGAAATCAAATAAAAATAAAACAAATACGATAATTATTAATACGATAATAATTACGGTCGCGATAATTTGTGGAATTTCATAGATACCTTATACCTATTGACGCAAAGTTAACAATTATTTTTCAAATATAACAGTTACATGCTCGTAAAACAATTTTATTGAGACCCAACCCATCCCATCATCCCATTCCAATACTCCATTCTTCTTCTTGGAATTTTTGAAACTTTAATTTCATTTATTATTTCTTTAACACATTTCAGAAATTTACAAAAATCAAATAATGTTCACCCAACCGGTAGTCTGCAATTACTATTTTAATAGCATGCACGTAAATTTAATGAGATTGAAATTAAGAAACAATTACTTGTCCAAAGGAATCCTCCTATTAGGAAAAATACAGGCTGTTTTGAAATTCTAAATTACTTGCTATTAATTAACAAAATTATAAACTTTGAATTTAAAAAAAAAATCTTATCGGAACAGCACATTAGCCAATATGTTTAGAAACATAACATTGAACATAACAAAACATAACTGAACCAGGGAATTAAAATTCAAAATTCTTCAAGATGTTATCCTGTTTTCGAAAAAACGAAATGAGGGATAAATTGAACTTTGTTTTTCTTTTTTATTATTAAATTAAATAACGACCAACGCTTTAACTGCAATAGTACCGAAGAAAAGTACAAATGAATGATTTTCTTGTTAATCCCGCATATTGATTGTATCGTGATTACATGATGTAATCGGAAAGAATTTCAAGCATGAAAAGAGTCCGATATTGATTATCATTTTACTTTTTTTTTATTAAAAGTGGGTCTGCTCTTGACCAGCATCTATCCATGTAGGAAAGATGAGGCCGACGATGGAGCGAGCTCAGCCAGAAAATGCCTATTCACTCGAACCTTGAAAAGATTTGGGTTCTATGAGCTCGAAAATACAGACACCAGCAGGGAGTTCCAGTTCTTAGCAATGCGCATTATAAAATATGTTTTAAAGCGCTCGGTCCGAATTAGAGGGATTTCGACAAGGTGACGATGGTAACCAGCCGCACGTCTGCATGTCCGATAGGAGAAAGGGGAAGGCGGTATGATCTCATGCAGCTCCCGAACACAGTCTCCGAAGTACATCTTATAGAATGCACCAGACAGACAATTTACTATTCTTTTTGAACAATACAATGGTCATACACATGACGATCACGTTACTTTAGTAGCATCGATCAACTAATTTTATGATATTAGATGATGAATAACTTTACCGTGCAATAACAACACATATTCAAAATCTTTCAGTGTTTCAGGGTGTTATAGTCCATTTCCCTATCTCTGTCTCTTAAATTATTCTTTATTCTAGCAAAGAAAATGTTTTTTATTATCTTTAAAAAAACATATCAGTTGATACATACATACAAATTGGGGAAACCGCAGTCGACAGTTCTGGGTGTGTTTATTTCTTCTCACAACGAGAAAGGCAAAATAAATTAAGTTGATACTAAACCTAGTCTTGCAAACGAATCAATGGAACGAATGAATCGAAGCTTATTAATCATTCATTAATGAATTAGTCATTCCTGAACTAATTAAGCGACAGTCAAATAAAATTCTTAAAATATTTGGTAGGTATAATTGATCCTAGTTTTACAGACATAAGCATTATTTGATAACTCTTATTTTATTTAAAATATAATTTAGGACTCTTAGTAATTTCTCTCCATTTCAGATATTTTATGAGAATTCCCATTCAAAACAGCCGTGTAACAAGAAATATGTAGAAACGGCTTTTATCAACAAAATGCAATGATTATTTGACTGATGGGTGATGGGTGACCGGTTATTATTATTTTATTATAATTATATAATATAATAATAATAACTATTTTATATTAATTATTATATAATTATTACATTATATAATTATTATTATATTTATATGCTAATTTGGTGCCCGCGACTTTGTCTGCGTTGAAAAATAACGCCTGACATCTTTATCGTTGTGTAGATAGTGACCCCCAATGTTTTATATCTTTAGACCCTAAGGAACGTAATATTTTTCCAGAATAGAAATCCTTTATGTTATTCCAGGTAATAAACTATCTGTTTGCCAAGTTTCATCCAAATATGTTGCGTAGTTTTTATATGAAAGAGCGACTAACCCTATCCAGCCATCAACACAAACTTACGCATTTATAATACAATTAGTAAGATTTAGTGTGTGTACCACAAAGTTAAATTTAAATTTAAAATGAAAAAAATATTATTAATTGATAAAAAGAGATAACCTTCCATATTTATCGCTTTTTCAATTAGTGAAAACCGTATCAAAATATGTTGGGTGGCTTAGAGCGGAGATACAGCCGGAAGCGGACGACGACTTATAAAACGTTTTATAAATATAGACAGATATAGATATCAAACAGCAGATATCAAATTCTGAAAAGCTGAACATCCTCACAGTTAGTAAACTAGATTTTGTAGTAGTTGTATACTGTATACCTTTTGTATACTAACCTAACTATTATTATTCATTAAAATTGTGAAATAGAATTATGCAAAGGAAACATTAATATGGGCGCCTTAGAGTTCATATAATTTCACTATTGGAGAGTTTTCACGGCTGTTAAACACATTTTCCACACAATATTGTTTTATGAATGAAATGTTTGTAAGAGGGCAACACTTACCTACATACATAAGCATCGGTGGATGTTGCAACCGACTTTTATTATGCGCTTTGTAGTAATCCACGCGTTTTCTACTCGTTTCATAATATTCATCATTATTACCACAATTACCAATGTTTACTTGCAAACTTTATTTCAGAATTCAGAATGCACAATTTCTAATTAAGGTAACGCTGTCGAAAAATTCGAGAATTTTCTTAATATACTAGCGACCCGCCCCCGGCTTCGCCCGGGGTGCAGTTTTTATATATATGCATTCCCCGTTTATCCCTCTTTCCATTAGTGAAAACCGAATTAAAATCGGTCTACCCGTTCACGCGTGATGCCGTGACCAAGGGGTTTCATTTTTATATATAGAAGATATAATAATTGACATGTCAATTTAAATTATTTTACGCATCTAAACATTTATCATTGAAACTTAAATACTTAAACTTAAAAAAATACATATAAAAGAGTCTGGGTCTGCCCTAGTTTCGGTGTCTCTGGAAAGTTCCATTTGTTGTTTAAATTTGGATCTCCCAAACAATTTTACAAAGAAACATTTTACAAAGTAAATTATTCTTTTTTTTTTTTTCAAAGAATACATTCTAAATTCAAATAATTCACTCCAAAAACAAAAAAGATATGTGCAATTGTCACTTACGTATTTCAGCCGCAACAGAATGCAGCGCAAGGAGGAGCGCCGCTGCGACCAACATGTCGTGATTCGCTTGCACAACGCACTTACAAACGTTTCGCAAAAGGCGCGAGTCTCGTTTGGAAACCGCTTGGTGTCTTGGTCTCGCCCAGCCGGGTCGCGGTGTCGGCCGGCACTGCCAACGAGCCAATCGACAAGCGAACTCCCCACGAACCTCCTAAGGACATTTGAACGGCAATCGCCACCACCTGTCGGGATCCGTCCGCTCTCAAATTTCCACGCAACTATTGTTTTCTTCTTCACTTGTTCCACGAAAGACAGAAACGAAAGATGTTAACCTAGTGCCAGCAGGATTCTCAGATGATTAGTTTGTTCCTTGGATTGCGTCGAGCGAAACTCGCGCCGCGTCCGTTATCCCGGAAATGTTGGCAAGCTTTCCTACCAAACAAACGTTTCAGGTTGCGCAGTTTCCGGTGTAATAATCAATTCAAATTTGTTCTCGACGTCGTCGAGAGAACTAGTTGCCTCACACACCTATTTGTTTACTTCAATATTGTTAATATTCCATAAATAGAATATCCATACCGTTATTATAAACTAGTTGAGCCCGCAACTTCGTACGCGTAGTATTCGGTAGGTATAGCGCGTAACTTTTTATTGGTAAACCGATTGGAATGAAACAAACACTAAATGTTACGTGAAGCTTGCTACAATGCATCAGTAAAAACCGCAATCAAATCGGTTAAGCCGTTTCTGAGATTAGTGTACACAAACGCACAGACAAACAGATAAACAGACAAAAATTCTAAAAACTATTTTTTGACCTCTGCAACGTAGTATAAATTGTTTTTTTTTTTTTAATTGTACAGACACGGCTCGTTTATGATTTTATTTTTTTGATATGTATAGATAGATGTGTAACTCTGTCTGTCTGTTACCTTTTCACGCCTTAACTCATAATCATAAAATTTTGTATACACATTGTCAGAGAAACAGAAAAGAAGGTAGATATCGAAATAAAAAGTACGGGTCGCAAGAGATCATAAAAATAAAAATCAAACGCCTGACAAAACTGTAATAGCAATAAAGATTGAATAATCATATATTTCGTCAGGCATTATATTTTTAAATTTCAACGCTGACGAAGTCGCTGGTAAAAGTTTATATATCCATATCCAAATCTCCAATGCAGTTTCAACAGCAAATTATAATGAATTTTAATTAAAGACCTGATAGAGAACATATTTTCTCATAAAATTTTGTTAATTAATAAAGAAAAACCTTTGGTCGAGCGGTTAAAATATTTTATTATAGTTCTAAGGTTCTATTAATGTTAAGGTCAATTATGGAAAACACATTTTTGTATATTGCCCTTGTACTAATAGAGCGTTTGTAAATGTAATAGTGTCCACACTATAACATTCGACACGTTCGACTTTGGATACTTCCACATTACCTTATATATGTGGATGTATTGACTTGACCGAATACATCACCGGCCAATTAAATAAGTAAAACAATTTTTTTTGCAATTTAAATTAAATTCGAAATGAGTGATTCTGAAGATGCTGCTACAACTAAACGAAATGACTAGGAATGATTCAAATATTGAGAGACATTGGTTGGGCGTGTGTGTTGTGTTGTCTTCTCGCAGTTTCGGGCGAGAGAGGGCAGCAGTTGTTCGCTTGTCGCCGTCCATTGCGGACGCGACCGCGCTCGCTTCGCTTATAAAAAACGCTTTATGAACCTGGCAAAGCATTATAATTTTATAGGAGTGTTTTTATTGCTGACAATAATTTGTGTTGGTGACTGGCACCGAGCTGAAGTTGCTCATTTGGAGGACACTTGGACCTGGATACATCTGTCGAGCAGGTACTGTTACTCGATCGCTCTTAATTTTGTGTGAAGCGCCAGCCAATACCACAGGATACCCATAAAACCGCTCCCGCAAACGCATTACTGCCATCGCAGAGATGCTTCGATTAAATTTCATTCTAATTGCGTTCGATTAGACCCGTCATGGTTCGACAGGTCGAGTGACACGTCCACAGTTCGACATTGTCACGACAAAGTCGTACGACACAGTTCGACACAATGTGGACGCCGCTTATAAGTCCTCTGTTCCTATAGAGTTAGTATGTCGATATTTAATAAAGACATGTTAGTCCTAAAATTAAACTAATATGATTTAATAAATGCGAAAATGTTTGAGGACGTTTGTCAGTTTAGTATTTTTTCACACAAAAAATACTAAACTGACTTTGATGAAACTTTAAATATAGTTTATGCATCAGAATAACACATCGATTATACTTTATAAAGATACGCTGACGAAGCTGCGGGTAAAAGTTGGTTTAATAAAGCCGTAAATACGGTGTATACAAAGCAATGCGTAAATAACAGACGGTTTTATTTAATGATGAGATAATTTTTCTGAAAAACTTTAAATTGTCTGTTTAAATATTTCAATAAAAATATATTTTTAATTTTTAAATTTCGGACAATACAAAAAGACGGACAGCGTCGGAAAATTGTCAAATTATTATGAAAAATATGGACACGCAGTCCATTTTAATTTCATCGGCTATTAAAAAATTAAGTGTCGTAAAGAAATCTAACCAAAATATTCCAGAAAAAAAATTAAATTATCTTATCTCTGAGCAATAGATCAATGGTTGTTATTGTAATGTAATAATATATTAAAGGTTATAAGGTTGACTGTTTGTGCAATATTTTAAGAATAAATGAGACGGTTCATGCAAAGTTTTCCTAACCGCACTTAGACCATTTTATTTTGCAATTATACCCACTCAGCTATGTTTACAATATCTGTGTAGGGCAGAGTTTTAACTTAGCCTCAAGTGTTTCCATCCATGGTTCTTCAATGCTTATTATGTATTTATCCATGGATTTTTGTGAAAAATCTAAGATAGTACCTAATCTTAAATTTAATCAATATTAATATTCATTATTCTATACTTAATATTAAAAAGAAGTAAAGTTTGTTTGTTTGTATGTAGGAGGTAATCTTCGAAACTACTCATCAGATTTAAAGAAAATCTTTCATCAATAGTTAGAATACAATTTCAGGATGGTCATAGGCTAAATATTTCACGCGGGCGAATTATATTTCATTTTTTTAGGAGACCAAAAAACACCAAAATTTTGGCACTTTATCAGTTTTCCACTTATAACATTTAGTTAGTACACCTTTATACTAACATATAATAAAGCTGAAAACCTTGCTTGATGAAAAAAAAAACATATCAAATGGAAAAACATTTTTTACCGTTGATTAAAAAAATCCATTTGATAGACTAATTCTTTAGGGAGAATTAATTAATTAATTAAATTCTGTTTTATACTTTTAAGGGAAAATCTTTGTACCTACTACATATGGAAATAAATATAGCAAATAACTTTATTTAATCTTAAATAATTTGAATTGAAACTTTTTTACATGAAGGAAAATTAATAGTTTCTATGAACATGTCACAGACAACTCGACCAGTCAATGCCAGTTACTGCGGCAGTTACCAAGTCCATTTCAGAAGACCGTCGTGAAACTGTTGTGACAATGTTTTGTGTTGTGTTGTGATCTTATTTCCTTTCATACGTTGTTCTTTTAACCTATTTTATGCTTATACTTTTGTTTGAACCAATAAAACCCGATCCCCATCTATGTGTTTTTTTTTAAATCTATATAAATAAAAATGGATCTTCGAAATATATATTCGGAACGGGTAGACCGATTTTAATTCAGTTTTGACTAATGGAAAGAGGGATAAACAGGGAATGTTTATGTATATATATAACATTACACCACGGGCGAAGGCAGGGGCGGGCCGCTAGTATTAAATATTTGTGATATGTTGACTATCTTTGCTTCACTCAAAATCGTTAGGTTTTTTTTTTCTAACACTACAAAATAGACACGCTAATACAAAAGGCATAATCTTAAAGTTAATAAAAAAGCTAACGACTTAATTTACGTTTACAATCTGAGGTCACATAGATCACATAGGCTGAGTGTTTAAACGTTCACTTAAAGATGTTACCACATGAAATCTAAGGTCAATCGAATTTTAGATTGTCATTTAATACTTTACAAATTTTGTGCACAGTTTTTATAAATAATTTTCTGAATATAGGTACAATGAATATAGCTCGCTACATTCTACCCTTTGGGGTGTGCAAATATTTTGAGATTATTACATAAACATACTAATTAATGATCACTATCAACTAAATTATCAGAAACGGAATCTTTTAAATTATAGTAAGTATTGTCAAATAGGAATTGTTTCATTTTCTTCTTAAATATGTTAAGGTGATACACAAAATAAAAATGAAAAAAATGTCTCCGCCCGCCGGGGCGGAGTCCAGATCGATGCGCCCCGCTCCCCTCAACACAAGACGGCATTCTGTGTGTAAAAGTAAAACAAAGAATTCATTGAGTCGCATCGCGCTTTAATATTTATTTATTTGTAGTACTTTTTATTAGGTACAGCTAAATTTGCTACGCCTTAGTAGTGTACATGTTTTGCTATTATTATACAATATGTAACTCTAATAATAATAAATAATAATCCAAGTGGCAAAAAAATTAAGTGAAAAAATCTTTTTTTTTTAAATTAAGTGAAAAAAATTTGAGAATGTTTGTTTTTGAATTTTTTGACTAAAATCTTATTAATATTAATTTTAATTATTAACACTATTATTACACTTAATTATTATCAATTTTAATCACTAGCAATCTCATTCTTAGTCTGTAATTTTAACCATTTTTGTATTTCTAATCAAAATCCATTTATAAATCTGAATATATTTTGAATATAATGATTACAGTAATTTAAACAACAAATTAGAACAATATAATTGGCAGATATTAGAAATAACACACAACACAATACATTATTTTATCCAAAATATCTAAAATAGTAGGTATATAGAGTGGCTAATGTAACTTTAGAATGTTGCCCCGTCCGTGATTGAACACCAGCTTTTATTGCCAGTACTAATTATCAATCTACCCACATTTTTATTTATCACACTTCTTTGTTGGCGTTGACAATATAAGTTTGTAATGTTTACACATATATGTATTATAATTATAACATTTAATGTTTTAAATTTTCTTGTCACGCGCGTACAAGTAATTGCGCATCCGCTCGCTCCCGGCACATTCGCGCCCGCCGCCGCCACTTTATTTTTTAGTGCAATGGAGAACACCAATGTTTTTTTTTTCAGGATATCTACAAAATAGGTGGGTCAAAATCACCAAGGTGGCAAATCACCTTCGCCAGTAAATAAATGATTAAATTCATATATTTTTTTAATAAATTAATGTTTGTAAATATTTAAATGTGTTCACATTGACTATATATCACACAACATACTTCAAAAGTTAAACATATTCAAAATTATTTAAAGAAATAAGTACAAAAAGTCATTTCGAGAACGCGTCCTAAGTAACATTTCTTAGAAACAAACTCTGGGAATCAACATAAAATAAAATAAATTTAACGGTTTTCATTACTTATTGGCCCTCAATTTTATCTGATATCACGTTATGGTAAACATTAAGAAAAAATAAAAAGAAATTGAAGAAAAAAAAGTCGAAATATTATGTCCGACAATGTAAGCATCATTTCAGTGAACGCAGTTTTAATCGACGAAAAAAAATGTATTATTGAACGCAGCCTCTAGGTGTCTATGGCACAGTTGTAGGGGAAGATGTAAACAAAGTGGCTGTTATGAGAACTATTCGCCGATAAAATTAAAAATAAGTAGTAAGTATCTTTCGATTCATTATTTACAGTGCGTACATCAATAAGTCGTCATACCGGGAATGCATTTATTACCTTGGAATATTGAAAAACACTACGTTTTATAGTGTTTAAAAGAAATTATAACCTCAAATATTTTACATTAACCAAGCCAGACATGATGTCAAAGATGGCTGCTGTAAAAATAGCCGCTTTAATTTGAAAAAGTCATTTCGGGAACGGTCATTTCGAGAACGTTACCGGACATGACGGAGCGTTATCGAAATGATGATGACGTTTCCGAAATGACTGTTTAGTTACTAAATTGCAATCTGCTATTACTATTCATTATTAAATTTAGTGTATGTTGTGTTAAATACAGTTTTTAATTAAATGTTTAATTTTTTAGCAATATGGAGTCTCAAGAAGCTGGAAAAAGAACAAAACGTCCGAAAAAGCAACTTAACAAAAATAGTTCATCCTATTTGCGCGAAAGAGAAAAAACTAATGCCAGAAAAAGAAAATATTTAGATAAGATGACAGATGAACAGAGAGGTTAAAAGGGCTAAAGATAAAGCATATTATCAGAAAAAAAGCTGAAAAGAAAGTTAAGAACATTGCTTAGAAGACCGAGAGAGAAAAGCGAAAGCAGAGAAAAAAATGGAAAGAAGCGTAAAAAAAATACACAGAAAAGAAGAAGGAATTATCAAATATAATAATAAATACACCGCCACATTCCGATGATGATATATCTGCAACACCTTCAGTGAGGAAAACAGTAGGAAGAAAAATTGTGCGGAAAGATAGAGCTAAAGCATACCGTAAAATAAAACAACAGGAAAAAACAATCGCTAAAATTAAACGTAAATATAAAACTTTAATTAAAAGACTAAAATGAAAAGAAAAAAAGTACAGGAGAAAGCTCGAATACCTATTACTCCTAACAGCAAAGTTAACGCACTGATTAAAAACATCGACGTACCTTCTGAAGTACGCAAGAATCTATTATTTAACGAAGTTCTTATTACACAATTACAAGAAAAAGCTGATAGTTTGAAAAAAAATTCCAAAGACAGGGAAGCCTTCCAAAAATGTGTTAGTGGAGATATAGTAAGGAGTACAAGTTGCTTTATATGACCAAAAAGTTTTTGCCAAAAGAGAGGACGACCAATACGTCGATTCTAAAGTCTGATGCTAAAGTTCGTGAGATTGTTTTAGAAGCTGGTACATCTTACAGTCAAGGCAAGGAAAACCTACATCCTAATTTAATATCCACTGGAACATTTTTATTAATTAAAGTACCTACTCAAAAGAAAAATATCAATTACAGATATTATGTTGCCATCTGTCAGACAGGTGTCGATGAAGATGATGGATAAATCCTAGTAACTTTCTTGAGTTCAGCGCGTAACAGTGCCAAAAAATTTAAGTTAGTGTCAAACTATGTATCATATATTGCATTCGAGCAAATAATTAATATCATTCCTACGCCATTACTGAAAAGAGAAAGAAATCGAGAGTATTATTACTTCGATACTGATATTGAAGTTTTCGAAAATTTTTAATGTTTATCTTTTCACATATTCTTGTGTTCTATTAATGTAATTAAGAAAACTTGTTTTTGTTTAAAATGTTACTTACAATTTTACTAGAACTATTACATGTTATTAATGGTTTCATTATCACCATCAACATAAAGTTTAATGTGATTATAAAGAATTGTACTTGGCAGGGTACATCATCAAAAGACTGTAAAGAAGTGATTTAAGCTAAGTAAAGTTACATTTATGTTTAGAATAAACCTTATGCCAAATAACTAAATAACAATAACTTGTAAACATTTGATTTTATTATAATAAACCCTAAAATGCATTCACATCCTCATTCAGGCAACACACGCATCATTTCGTGAACAACTCATGATTTCCGGGAACATCACTAAAATCACAGAAAATACATCAAATTTTTAGTATTTAAACAAACTCCATGGGAATATTTAAAAAAGAGAAACTTTTTATAACTTCAGCTAATTTATTTATATGCAGGTCTGCCATATTTTCATATTTACATAATTGAATACATAGAGATAGTTACATAGCTTCGTTTGTTGCGGTATTTTGCTTCAAAACGCTTTTATTTGCAACTTTATTAAAATGTTTTAATTTCATAATATTAACTACATACTTCCTTTATTGTAAAGTGTAAAAAAGAAATATTAAAGTTATTGTTGAATTTTATACAAACTTTACAAAAACGTTCTCGGAATGATTGTTTTCAACGAAAGCTTTCTTTAAAAATAATATTACAAGAAAGTAATTAAATCTATGCTTGCCTAGCGTAAATATGGTATATACACAAGTTAACTGATGGTATAAGCTCATCATCAAAATAATAGCTGACAATTATATTTATCATAAAACAGTAATAAAATAACAGTTACCTGTAACTCGAGAAAAAATAATCTGTTTTTATTTTTTTCCTATCTTCAAAAATGACTGAGATATTAAACCTTAAAAAACGGCTTCCGCGGCAAAATCCGACAAGCGACCGCGCTAACGTATGACGTCACTCCCTGACTCTACATAACATACCTTCATACTTTAGCTCGTTGCGCTCGCAGTCTCGCTATAAATTTAATAAAAAAATTTTATATTGGATCACTAAAAAGGTTAAAAAATATTGTATTGTGCCTATGTGTACCAACTCCAGTGTAAAATCACCCCGAAAATTGTTTTTTTTTATGTACCAGGCGGTAATATTCGGAAAAAGTGGTTAAAAGTTGTGAAAAGAGCAGATCCTCTTAAAGCCTCTAGTTACGTGCATTGTTATGAAGATCATTTCGACGTACATCCAAAAGTGTTTCTTTTAAGAAATAGACACCTAACCTAAAACTGTAGTTGAATGTGCAGGGTGCAGGCCAATGTCCTCGCGAGTGGCGCGCGCGCCTCGACACGCACCTAGGGTTGAGTTGGTCTTGGAGATGACTTTTTGTTTTAAAAAAGAAACTAATGTAATAAATTTTATTATAAATTTTATTAAAAAAAAATTACATAAAAGATACACAATACTTTAAATGCTTAATACATCCTTTACATTGATCACACCCAAACTAAATAACTTCACTCAGTTTATTTGCTATAAAGGATGAAATGAACTTTTTGGTTTTGTACCTAATAAAAAAGGCAATATTTAAAAATGAAATTAAGAAAATGTTTGTCCCCCTGCCATTTGACACTCGACAAAAA
This sequence comes from Bembecia ichneumoniformis, assembly GCA_910589475.2. Taxonomy (NCBI): domain Eukaryota; kingdom Metazoa; phylum Arthropoda; class Insecta; order Lepidoptera; family Sesiidae; genus Bembecia; species Bembecia ichneumoniformis. Next base: position 6,131,998 of record OU342523.1, read on the forward strand.
CAAACAGTGCCTTTTAATAAAACTTATTCAGTTTTATTCCTCGCATTTCAGCGGCTACATAATCACCATTCTCAGACAAATATCGCGCAACCATAAAAATGTCGAATTTTGGTAGGTCCGACTGTCCTTTTACAAAACCCTCTTCCATCACTATGTTTATTTAATAACAATAATATTTAAAGTAATTGCTAACACAAACACTTAAAATAATAACTACAAACCACAACAATCAAATTTTATGAAAATAAACACTCAGCATTACTTGCAATCGGACAAGGACTGTAGGTGTATGACGTCATCGCGGTGGTGCGCGAATGAACGCAAATTTTAAAAAGCGGTGAAATTTTACAACGCTATAACTTTGGAAATCCTGGCCCGATTTCGATGAAACAAAAACTATTATTATTTGCACGAGTACGCGCATCAAATCCAGTAATTTTTATAGTAATATTTGGATGTGTTTGTGTTCTCCATTTGATATTTTTTTAATTTTTTTCTGTTTCAAATTTGTAAGTTTTTAATAAATGCCATATACATAAAAATTAAAAGGACTTTTATTTATACCTCATTTATGAATTAGTAAAACATTTCATTATAATAATATAAAAAATATAGGTATATATAAAAATTCAGTGCTACTCATAATACACAAATAATATTTAACTAAAAAATAAAGTGACAAGTAATAAGTAGGCTAATAACTCGCCGACATGCCTGAGATGAACTACTATTCTGGGTGTACTATGCTATTACTTTGTAGTATTGAATTTGAGAATTCTTTGAGCAATAGACCATATAAATGTAGTTTCAACTTTCACTGCTAAATTTTAGCCGATTGTTACTGAAATGAGTTTACACAAGTGCTTACATGGAATTACTCTTATGAAATATATCTGCAGCATTTTGTAATTCTGTCAATACTTTGTCCGATTCCTGATGAATAGGTAATTCAATGGTTCGAGTACTCGAACACGGATTACTGAAAAAAAAAAAAAAAAAGTTAGCGTAAATCGATGGAAGTACAAATAAGAATTAATACATCAGAATTCGGCCCCTACTAGTCTATAAAAATAGAAAAAATGAAACCGGCTTCATATACAAACTAGCTTCCGCTCGTTGCCGCGGGCTGCGCAGCCCGCGGGGGGATAGCCCTTTCGGGGGTGGGGAGGGGAAGAGGGGGGAGAGGGTGTCAATGGATTGTCCTCGTTGAGACCTTTCAAACGATACCCAACACGGGGGGTCTACTCGCAACAGTTACCGACGGTCTACCGAGTAGACCGCAAATGTCAAATTGTGATATTTGGTCTATTGCAAAAAATCCGTCTCCCGGAGACCTCTTATATGAGTACCAACACGGTGGGTCTACCTGCTACTATTTCCGAGAAAGTCCAAAAATGTGAAATTTGAAATTTCGTCGTGACCAAAAAATTCCTCTCCCCGAGACCTCTTCTTACATAAGTACCAACATGGTGGGTCTACTAAGGGTCTAATAAGTATGAAAGAATTAAAAAAAATACAAAATGTTATATATGCTTATTATATGTATATATTCTTATTCACATATTATATTTCGTATTTTTATTTAGTAGAAAAATTTGATATTAAAATTTCTATTTCATTAATTATTACAGCAAGAATAATAAACTAATACCTATGTTGTTGGAATGTTTTATTTTTAACTATAAATTGATACTTTTATTTTATGCATTTACATGATACTTACTAAAACTGTAACAAAATAATTCTTTTAAATCTAATATTCTTTAAACAGATTTAAATGATTAGAAAGTAGTGAGCATAATTTAAACATTCCAATTTCATTTTTATCTTTTACTTTACAATTTTTTATTCCTTACTAACTTCAGATTGACATTATTTTTTTATAATTCTTGATGGTATTGATCTTGATGGTAGGTAGCAATAGTTACTTTATAACACAAGTAACGAAACAAAATGCCTATGCTAAAAAAATCCGTCTCACCGCGACCTCTTAAATGAGTACCAACACGGGAGGTTGCGACGCACCGCTCCTGAGATATTTTCAAAAAAAGTTAAAAATGTAAATTTCGAAACTTCGTCTCCACTAAAAAATTCGTCTCCCCGAGACTTCTTTGACGACCCCAAACACCCCCTGATGCATTGCGCCGTTTCCGAGTTACGACCGGGGGGGTTCGAGGGGGGTTCAAAATTTTTACTTTTACTTTGTTCGGGCAGACCCCGTGCCGCCGCTCCGGACCACTCCGCGACGGATCGACCGCCGTCCCTTCGTCGGCGAAAGGATCTCTTTGATGTGTGTTTTTTGCATAGAGGAGGTCCGAAGGGGGGAGAGGGGGGAGAGCAATGGTGTCAATGGATCGTCCTCGTAGAGACCATTCAAATGATACCCAACACGGGGTGTCTGCCCGCTACGGTCACCGACGGTCTACCGAATAGACAGTGACTGTCAAATTGTGACATTTGGTCTATTGCAAAAAATCCATCTCCCCGAGACCTCTCAAATGAGCACCGACACGGGCGGTCTGCGACGCACCGCTCCAGAGATATTTACGAAAAAGTCCAAAAATGCAAATTTCGAAATTTTGTAGCGACCAAAAAGTTCGTCTCCCCGAGACGTCTCCGAAGACCCCAAACGCGACCCGGCTGCGTCGCGCCGTTTCCGAGTTACGGGGGTTCGAGGGGGGTGTCAAAAGTTCGGGGTTCGAGGGGGGTGTCAAAATTTTCACTTTTCGTCGCTCCGACATACCCCTCGCCGCCGCTGCGGCGGATCGACCGCCGTCTCTTTTCTATAAAAGAACCTCTTTGAAGTTTGGTTTCGTATGGAGGGGGAGGTGGAGGGGAGGTCGAGTGAGCTAAATCCAAATCCCGTCGGAGCCATCGGAATCCATTTGCCGTGCCCATTCGAAAAAGCCCAAACACGGGATGTTTCAGTCGAACCGCCTCCGAGTCCCGATCGGGGGGGCCTGAGGGGGCGGGGGAGGATCCGGAGGGCGGGGTGACGGTAACTAATTGAAAGGCTTCGTACTTTCGCAACCCTCCGATGACCTTTGCCGCCCTCCTCCAGCGGCGAAAGATCCCTAACAGAGTGCGATTTTGTACGGAGGGGGTCCGAAGGGGAGGAGGTGGGGGGACGGCGACAGTCCCGGACGACGGACTTCCACGGGCGTTGGTCATCCGCCAAAGTAACCGCCGCCATAACTCTCACCGTTTCGGAGCTGCGGGGATACGAAAATCCGGACGGTTGTATGGAGCGTAAAAAAAACGTATGGGGGGAGGGGGGGGGGTCGCGATGTGGTCACCCCCGATGACCCTCTATGACATTCCGCAAAACCGGGTCCTTCTCGGGTTGATAGTTTCCGAGATCCCGTCGCCGACTTTTTACCAGGTCAACATCCTCAACATCTCGGATTTTCCTGGGTGGTTTTGGGGAATCCCCTCTCCGATCCGCTACAGAGGGGAATCCCCAGGTGACTCCTTCATATCAGAACAAAAATGTCAATGATAAGTAGTGGTAATTCGGTTTTATGGTATATTAATTAATTAATTAATTAATTAATACTAAAAAAGTATTAGCTGATTGATTCAATTCAAGAAGAAAAAATATTTCGAATTGTAATACAGTTTGTCTATTCCCACCCATACAGTTGCATTATTATCACGGTTTACATGTTTGAATTCATCGTTATAAAATTCGGTTTACCTTTTATTATTTTCTAATGTTGGCGAAAAAGAATGAAGTTTCTCAGGTAATGGCGACTCCACTTGATTTTGTTCGCTTGAACCTTGCGCTCGTGGCATTGATATTACATATTTTATTTTCGCGTAGTAATCTGCAATGGGTAAAAAAATGTTACAAAAAAGAATAAATTATCATGTGTAAGCGCTTACTTATCTAAAGATAAACAAATAAAAATATATTATTGTTATAAGTATGTGCATTAAAAAAAAAGCTATTATATTGACATTACAAAGAGATAGTTAAATTTTATTTATTTGTTTATATTATATGTTGTTAGCAATTCGATTTCTAATCTCGGTGATAAAACCAATAAAAAAATCATATATAAAAATCCAAGTACTTTCATGCTGCTATCTGGTGCACATATTGGGAAATGTGATTCTAATACATACAAAACAAAGATACAAATTTTGTTACTAAAAATCATAGAGCGTAATAAATTGTTAAAAATGAACGTTCTTACCTTTTCTTTTGTCTCAAATTACTTGTATTTTTTTTAAACGTTTCAAATTCGACTTTCTTTTCTTATAATTTTGGAATTCTTGTTTGTTTCCCATCTTTCAATGTTTTTAGTCACTAAATTATCCCTAAGACGAATTATAAAGTTTAATAATATTATTATAAAGTTTATTCACATATATTTCAATATTTATCTTTATTATCGGGAGCAAAGAGCGCCAAGCACAGGTCCGTCGTCGGCTATGGCCACGAGCAACTGGGCGTAACACGAAGCAGTTACAAGCGCTATTGCTTCTCCACGTGCGAAAAAGAAACAGATAGAGCGCTCTTGCGTCTCGAAACAAATAACGTAAGCGCCCGTTGTTAAAATATCAATTATAAAAAAAAGTAAATCACACAAACATATTTTAGTCTAAACAAATGATAAAGAATTGTATTTACTTTGTGTTTACTAACTTTTATCAGTCTAATATGGCACTGTTTAAATACAATTTGTGATAAATTAAAATTAAAGGGGTTACTTTAGAATTTTTTTCTGTCGAGAAAATTTTAAGCTATCGTGTTTTGGCTCTAAACAAATGTTGAATTATGTAGTCAAATAACCTATATCAGAAAATTTTAATTCTGTGCTAAGCAAATCCTGAGATAATTGCAATCAAAGAAACACTTTTTTCTTACATATCCTCTTAATATTAAGCTGCTTAAATGTTTTTAGAAATCTTGTTATCTTTAATATATAAAATTCTCGTGTCACAGTGTTTGTAACAAAACTCCTCCGAAACGGCTGGACCGATTTTTATGAATTTTTTTTGTATATTTGGTAGGTACGAGAATAGGTCGTAAAGTATTTTTCACCCTCCTACCCGCACACCCTATTTTTAAATCCCGATTTTAGTATTTTTGTATGAAGAATATTCAAATAATTTAACCGTCGTTCATTGACGTGAAGTGACGCGTCACTTTAACATATGGTTTGAAAATAAAATTTGACCTGATAGGTGGCGCCAAAATCGGGTTACGGAATAGTTCTGACAGGACAACGTCTGCTGAGTCAGCTAGTATACATATAACTGACGCTAGACAGAAAATACTTATGCATCAAGGTTGTATGTCTTTCTTTTGCCAATATATAATCTATTTGGATCTCTTTGAGCTCTGAATCTATTCTCGGAATCATAAATCAGTTAGAATTTGATTTAACATATAAGTACACATATAAAAAGTGGAGGAAATGTTAATATTTTGTGTTTTTTAAACAGATCATACAACTATCTGTTGCTTTTAATTTAAACATATGCTGTTTACTTCTGAGACCATCAATACGAGATTTTAAATTCAATTTAATGTCAATTTTGTCTAAGATTTTGTTATCATTTTACTATAACGAACATGGCGAACATAATTAAAAATTCTGACTGTTACACAAAGTTACTCCAAATATGGTTATAATAAAATTAAATAAGAATGTCTAAGAACATGCCTAAGTATGCGATTGGTCAAATTTATACCAATATTATAACGAGGTAAAGATGTTTGTTTGTTTGTTTGCATGTAGGAAGTAATCTTCGAAACTACTCATCCGATTTAAAAAATTCTTTAACCAACGGTTAGAATAAAATTTCAGGATAACATAGGCTAAATATTCCGCAAGGGCGAAGCCGCGGGCAAATATATAATGTCAGGCGTAAATGTATGACAGGCGTTATATTATATTTTATTTTTCATCGCTAGTATCACGATATAATACTTCTTTAGCTGTAGTTTGAATAGTGAAATTTCACTTAAATGCAGCTCAGTAATGGGCTACATTTGGGCAGATTTTGGGCGGATGACAGATTTGCAACTTAGCAGATACGCATACGTTCAAAGTAAATAGGACTACTCGATTCCCCGACATTTTGTCCTTTAGAAAATAAGTTATGTTTGGCATGCCTCTGCCTGCGATCTTACTCTATTAGTGTTCAAATTGACGAATAAGTCTTTCTAAAGTTGTGATTAACGGTTGCTGGATCGTATTATTTCTTTCAACAATGTCATAACGGCAATAAAGTAGTTACGATTAATGTATGTATCAGTACCCCTTAAAGATGTTAGATGTACTTACCACAGAAGATCTCAAACAAATCGGGTTTAGATTCTTCACACACGACCGAATGTAATATTTAACTCGACGGCGTAATTGATAGTTGACTGTAACAATGACCGCTTCAGATCATGTTAAGTGTGTCATCAAGTCATTGCACTATCGTATTACTTCCATTTCCTACGGACGTAGTGTTCGGTGGTGGCCGAAGCGAGCGGTGCCGTCGTATCCAATATACGTACGGTGTTGCAATCGGTGGTCAAGGCGATCCGCAAGCCAATGATTGCCAATACATTTAACATGCGCACGGAAGCAAAGAAAAAAAATACTTAATAAAATTTTTATAACTACTTATAAATTTTAACAATATTTGATTATTCTCGCTGCAGATTCTCGCTGCAGATTAATCAAAGATAAACTGAAGATTCTACATTCTTCTGGACGGTGGCGCAAATATTTTAAAGGTACACTCAGAACTCAGGAGACTAACCTTTTTTTTATATTATAGGACAGGCATGCTGATGGTCCACTTAATGATATGTGGCTACGTCCCCTAATGACATTATCAACACTATAGTAGAGGTATAAGTGCGCTGCAACCTTGTAGGAATTGATTTAAAGCACCGAAGCCCATATTAGTAGCTAGATGGAACTCTCTTGATTTATTGTTTTTTCATAACTAATAATTCATTCATTCATAACAATTTATTTGCAAATACCATGGGTAACTGATACCAGAGATGACGTTTATTTTTCTTGTTCCTTCATGACCAAGATAGCGAGATGTTCTATAAGAGACATTCGACATCAAATTTAATTATTTGTCTTTCTGTTTGTAAAAAGACTCCAGTTTCTGTTTGTAAATAAAGAAAAGACATAAATAAAAATACTCCAGTTTATTTCATTCACAATTTGTAAAGAAATAAAATATTGCATGTAGATTGCAGTAGGCGTTTCGATTTAATGCATCCAAAGCAAATAATTCAAGTCTTTCTCTTATGTATGTACTCAAATTGAAGCATTCATTGTTGATTCTTCGGATGTCGGTAAGTATTGGCCGTCGGTTGCACACACGCAATACAATTAACCAAAGTAATAACTGTACGGAAAATTGTTTCCTTTATACTACGCCTTGTGTGAGGTCAATCAACTCCCTTCAGTAGGTTTTTTTTCTTAGAAAAAGGCGATGGAGGTCTAATGTTTAGAGACACAATCATGATTTACCCTGCAAGAATTTATTAGTAACCTCCTTTTATTAACCACAAATCGTGACGAGATGGAAACGCCTCAGTCGTGGGATAAAATTCTATTCCTACACTCGTAGCTGGAGCAGCTAATACATATCTTATTTATTCTTATTATCCTTATAGGATGAATTCTGTGTTACTAGTAAGTGCTACAATGGTAGTATAATAAAGTTAAGGAGATTGTTCTCCGATTCAGCTCGTTCAAACGTTAAGCCAATGTAACAAAAAATATATATGTGATACATAAATTCTTGGTCTATATTTTTGACGAGGCATTTTTGTTTTTTTTTTTTATGAGAAATTATATAAAATTTTAATGTATTGCTTTGTTACAAAAACCGACTCAACTCAGTTGTTTCAAGAAGTAATGCAATGTGTAAATAATCAAATAATAGAATTTCATTTACACTATAAATGACACGAACAGTTTTTCATTTAATTCAATAGTTTCAGAAAAACAAAGGTTTTTTTGATATTTTTGAGTAGCGGATGCCCCTAGCGAAGGCCGGTTGTAGAGAGCCCTGTGTCCCAAGGTCACTCGCGTAGTAGAGGACGTTAAACATTTTTTTAATTATTTTGGGGTTATATTTATCTTCACGCTCCTACCCTTTTAGCACCATCATAAAATTCTGCACCTATCTGTTATTTGATCGAAATGTGAATTTAAATAAAAGGTTACAATTGGGATCATACAACGCCGCATGCAACGTACTTTTTTGATGATTTTTATTTCGTTACATTATTTTCTATGTTATGTTGACACTTTATATGAGAGTTTATTAGGTCATAATAAAATAGTAATAAACTATATTATGTTTTTATTTTTGGACGTTAATGTGTTTGAAATCCTTAAGATTTAATTGCTATATGGATTACTACTATCAGTTTTAAAAAAATTACTTCAGAGAATAAATTTCATTTTGCAAAAACTTATCGTTCCAGTTTCGTTAATTTGTATAAATACTTATCACAGTGCCTTCAGAAGTAAATCTTTGTTAAAGTTTTCGCGATTCAACCTTGTCCGAATTTTACCGACATGAGTCAGTGTGAATGGCGCCGGTGCAAGAAAATTGCATTTTTTAAGATAAAAAACGACAGGCAGACTGAACCATCTAGAGCCTTAGTTCCCAAAGTGGTACAGGTGGACTCCCAGGGGTCCACGGGAGACTCAACGTGGGTCTACGTTGGCGTGACAAAAAAATGGGAGTGGCAAAAAATCAATTCTCATTTATTTCATTTAGAAAACTCCCCATTCGTGGTTGGAATTCAGCCGCAACGCAAATTTTCATTCTAATCTTCACATTTTTTGTCGAGTTTTGGAATTATGATAGAAATGTAGCTGCAGGGAGTTCACCGGAACCAACTAAATTTTGAAAGTGGTATATGAGAAAAAGTGTCTGGGAACCTCTGATCTAGAGACACAAGCAACAGTATAGAGGGAATGCAAGTTGGCTGTCCGCCTTAATAAGATAGGAATAACAGTGTATTGGGCAGGGGTCACAAATTAGTTTCGCTCGGGGTCCGTTCTAAGAAATGAAATGACCATCGCGGTCCGCACATTTTATAGAAAAAAAAAATATTTAACGAATGTAATTATGGAAATAACAAAGGTATTTTTTTACATATCAATGAGAAAAATGAGTATTCCTCACCGCGACGATCAATGCTTTCGCAATCCGCGAACTCTTTCTCGCTTGTTAACTCGTTACTTCGCCCGGCCGTTTTCGAATTGATGTCAGCAAAGATAATGCCGGGGATACATTTTTATTAAATTACGTACTCTGTAGTGCAAGTTGCTGTGTTCTCATGGTCCGCACAAAATGGGACCGAGGCCCGCCATTTGGCGACCCCTGTGATAGGGAAATGGACTCTGAAATACACTTTCTCACTCGTCAAAACTATTTCACAGCGATATTCTGTCGCAACGCAAGGACAGGACAGGAAAACGAGTATCGTTTCACTTTTTATGATTAAGATCGGAAGGCAAGACTAACAGTCTACTCGATAGATGGCTACCATGTAAGTGGTTGGTTACTGTCGCCAAACAGGCCGTTCAGTTTGTATCATATAGATTTATTTTGATAACTTCCATAAGATATGTAAATTTTAAAATAATACTAGTCCTTAGGTATATGTATAAACTAAATCTATAACAAAAAATTAAAGGCATTAAGTATTTTTATATTATATATTTTCCTTTGGTCCAACAATATAACTGCAACAAAATATTAACTTTTTTATTTACTTAAAACGCTTTCTCTTATCACATTACACGTTGACACTTTACTGACATAATTGTATCAGCTAAGAGGTAGCAAGATAACTAAGATAACAATTTATGTCTCTTAAGACAATTGCACGCACAAGTGTCATTCTATTATCATAATAAGCTATATTGACGAAAACAAATTTAAAGTGACATAAAGCAATTGCTGGGAAAAAAATCCATATGTAAACATTTAAAAAAATCAAATTAAATGGTAAAATAAAATCTTAGATAAAATGAATAGTTGTTAAAATGAATAGTTGCATACAACTATTCATTTTATCTACCAAGAAAGGAAAGTACAGTCGAGTTCACAAATTAGTATCACGACTTTTTTAGAAAACGCAAACATTAATTTCTCGCCGCAATGATTTCAGTTCGATTCTTAATAAATACCTATGCTTTAATTTACTTTTATAAGAAAAGTCAACCACACAAACCAAACGTTGAATACTGTAATTGAATCCGTCAATTTAGACGCTAAAACAGTTTTAGACAATAAACAGAAACTACATGCTAAAACTGTTTTAGGCCTATCTATCGAAGTTAAACAAAATATTACATTACATTAAGTCTTGAACAACAATAAACAATATATAATATGAGTAAGCCCAACGATTTTCATAAGTGTCCATAAATGTATACTCACTTTTTTACAATTTTTGCACATGACTGTACTTACCTGGTTACAGTTCTTACGACTACGAAACTGAAATGTAATACCGATGCAAAATATAATAAAGTATACTATTGCCAACACCATAATTAATGTAATAATAAAAATAATAATAATTTGGAACTGATTTTTTTTTAAATTATTATTAGATATATATTTTTTCATTTGTCTGGTAAATAATAAGAAATTAGGAGCACAGTTACAGAATACAGTTAGCTGGTAAATAACAGAGTATAGTGAGCTGAATTTGTTATTACCGGGTTTGTTTATTATGAAATGCTCGATATTTCTTATTCATTTTCAGATTCGTGTGATTTTTAAAAAGTCTAAGGTTTCGGCAACAGTTCGTCGATGGTAAAGTTAGCGACCACTTTATTAGCAATTTCCAAAATATGTTTGGAGACTGTCCTTTCTATGTAAGGTTTTGACGCTTTCAAAAATTCGGCTCGGTTTTGATTTATCGCTTCATTCGCAGCTTGACCTGTGAATTTGAATAAAATAAGTTAATATCAAACCTCAAAACATATTTTTAAATAAAGAGTAGGTTTATTTAAATATCTATACATACATATTACAAAATAAAAACGTTTAAAAGTTTCACCGTTAACTGGTTCTAAACAACTTAAAAGATTTTGATAAATATTATTATTATATATATATGACAGCAAACAGTTCCAAATCCTTTTTATAGTTGTTTGTCCTCTTTATGTCTTGTTGGTCTCTTTGGACCAACAATCAATCGGCATGTTGTATGCATACCAAACGCAGTTATAGCTCGAAGCTTACCGACCCGTCAGTGAAAGCACTTTCATTTGCCTATGCCATGTTTACACGAGCTTAAAATAGTACTAACGTACTAAGTGACAAGTAAGAAGTAACCGTTTACACGCTGGTATTAGCAGAAGGTAACCAAACATCTGCTGGAAATGGAAGCACCGCCGCCTTATTTTTCGTAGTGTCTTCAACAAACACTATTCAAATATTCACATTTGAAGTAGGCAATAAGCATTTGTCGCAGCTGATTCCACGGTCAGCAAGCGACAAGTGCTTAGTAACTTTTGTTGGAGTACATTTACACTGGCACTTTGGTACTAAATACTAATTCAGCATGTTTACTCGCAAGTTTTAGTATGTGTCAAGTAACTACTAACTATTGGCCACCTACTAAGATCGTGTAAACTAGGTATTACAAGCAACGTGTCATATACGAGATAGCTGTTTAAGTATTCGTAACAAATTGGTTATAAGATGTGAGACTAGAGACTGTTGCGACGTTAGAAAACATGGTATCAATATACACTAGAATCTTATTGAAATGTTCGGATTCGGTAAGATTGTTCAGAAAAAAATCATGACTAAAGCATTTCATAAAGAGAATACATATATTTTGTATTTGTGTAGGTACTATACGTTTTTTATAACAGTGCCATTATCTCACAATTAACTAATTGGTCTTTAATTAGTCTGATGTCGAAGCGCAAGCGCGGACCTGGAAGAGGCAGGGGTGTGAAAGACGTGGGCGGAGGATGCCGATTATTGGGACTGTTGAAGTGTCGGATTAGTGAGACTCTACTGTACACTAATTTGTTAAAATTGTAGTATTATGATAGTAGTAAAAAAATTGCTAATATTTGTTGCTGCTAATATTGTTAATAAGTCAACTTACAGGCAATGCAATTGCTCAGTGGATATAATTAACATACTCACCAAGAGTTTTATCACCGTCGAAGAGACCTTCGAGCCTCAAGCGGTAATCTTTGATTTTTACGTCAACATCGAGACTTGTGAACTTGACATACTGGAGACCATTGCGATCAATGCGTTCCGCTTTTAACACCAGTTCTGCCTCGCATTTCACTGTAAAAAAAAAATATTATAATATAGTTAAAGAAAATAGGCATTAAATTTCTTTAAATATGCTAGTCCAAAATTCCAACCAATGTGTTTCCCAGTTTGCAATGGCGCAGAAACGTGGTCTCTAACTTATGGGCCTCGTAAGAAAGCTCAACAAGCCATGAAGAGGGCTATGCTTGGGGTAATCCGTACATAAACGAATGTTACCCACATTAGCCGGCGGATTAGTAAGTTAGAGTGACAATGGGCAGAACACATAATACGAAGAGCAGCTTCTGACCCGTCCAATTGGAAAATTATGTCTTACGACTAACATGATGATGACATTACATCGAATACTTAAAAGTTGGTACCTACTTACACTCATTGTATAGTAAGACCGATAGTTCTCAATAGAGAATCATTAGCTAACAGTGTTGCCTCTATAAGCACTTTATCAAAATATATTTCGAACCCCGATTTTTTTTTTATGTTGAAAGATCGTCAGACAGGCTGGCAGTCCACTTGATGGTAGTTTGGTTACTGAACAGATTTTGTTAAGAAATAAACACCGTATAGCGGAAGTAACCACTCTTTAGAGCCATAACCATGGACCATGGAATAACAGCATGTGAACTGTTTTGTTTCGGTGAGTGAGTAAGACGTGCGAGAGCCCATTTCCTTATCCCTTCCTAATCTCTTATCTTTAAGCTACCGACAAACATGCTCATTAATAGCACGAAAGCATGCTATTATTGAGCAATTACTACTTAGCAACATGTGTGTCGAAACATTGCTCTAATGAGCGTTCTCATTTTGAGCATGCTCAAAAATCCACAGTGTTTGCTCTTCGAGCATGCCTGAGGCGCGATAGCAAAGAGAATATAATCACTACGTTTTCCGCGATAGGTGTTGCGTCAATTAAAAGATTATTTTTGTAACTATATCGATATCTTCGCTTCGCATTTCTGCCAACAATCGTTTACCTGCTCACTTAAGAACCCAAATTCTCTTTTTTCTCCTTCTTTTAATTTCAATAAAATGCTCTTCAATAATTACGTTGCAATCAATATGATTGTTTTATTGAGTTCTGTACGGTAGCACTGAAACTATTATATCTATGTTAAGCGCCTGATTTAAAATAGTGCGTGTGTCCAATTGTTTGCTGTGAGCATGCTTATTTAATAGTTAGCTTAAATCTAAAATGCTTATTGCTGGCAAATGTGAACAGTTACGGAACATGCTAGCTTTAAGCAAGCTTATGAGCATGTCTGTCAGCAGCGTGATTGCAAGACCCATGGTGTTGCTTGCGTTATAGGATAGGTGACGGTAGCCACCTACCATCAAGTGGACCGCCAGCCTGTCTGACGATCTTAACATAAAAACATTTATAAAACTTAGTAGAAATACTAGCGACCGGGCCCCGGCTTCGCAAGGAGTTAAAATTTTCAAAAATCCTTTCTCAGCGGATGCTTACTTTATAAAATAAACCTATTTCCAAATTTCAGCTTTCTAGACTAAGTAGTTTTAGGTGTGCGTTTGATAGTCAGTCGGGACAAATTTTTTATTAATATATAATATATATTAGTGAAAAAAGAGAAAATAAATCGTCTTACTAGCATCAGCAACAATATTGCCTTGTCCATGAATCGGTACAACTAGTAATCTGCCGTCGACCTTGTATTTTCCATCGAAGTGCAGCTTCGGGAACCGAACGCGACCGCGGAACGTCAGAGTATCCAGATCGACGCTGAAACGCAATTCATTTATCAAAAATACTTAAATTCAATATTTAATAGAGATCAATCAGTTTTGTATGGAGATCGGGCCATCAGTGCATGGTATTTTCGTTTTAACGGTTGAAACTTGTACCATTAGGTAAGAAGAAATCATAGATTTTACTGGGAAAATATCGTGTAATTTGGTAATGGGGTTTCATAGTTATTTAAGTTTGAAAGTACATATTAAAAAATCCAATTGTACCAATAAAGCAATAATATTTTTTTTAATTTTTAATGTAATCCCCATTTACAAATTCCGAAATATTCATAGGAAGAATTTTATTACCAAAAGTGTAAGTTAAAATAAAAAAATGACCTGGTTTTGAACGATGTCCTTTTTAAGTCATTTAAACAGACCTTGGAATTGTCTAAAGAAGAAAGTGAAGGTCTTTTATTTTTCATCAGAACGCATGAGCGTAATTTCAATGTTTGCAAACATATAATTATTGAGATTCAAATGACAGCCGTCAAAACAGACACTTTGCGACGAGTGTTGAGTCGAATCATTTCGTATTATTTTCTATGACTAGAATCAAACATTCACACACCACCAGATCTCATCGATCCAGACTGACGTAACCATTTAATCAAAAGTATAGTATAAGTTTTAAATTATGTAATTTTATTTCTACCAAGTCTTACAACAACTAAAATGGCGCAATGATTCTAATGCTCGGCTGCTGTTTAGAAGATGCAAGTTCGAATCCCATGTTTCGGTATTCTATGTTCACTTGCTGTGACGATGGAGTAAAAATTCTTAAGGGGTTATCTTGAAACAGCTTGTAACCTTAGCAGTGTGTGAAACAATAGTTTAAAAAATACTTCCGAACTCATTCAAGAGGTTTTTAGGTAATGGTAGTAGGTACATACTTTTGCCTATGCTTATAACTTATATTATAAATTAATAGCTGGCAATAAAATACTTACTTCAGGCTCTTGATATTAAAGTTGGATGCTCCCGTCACTTTTACATCTTTGCCTATTGCGGAGAACTGCACCAGATTACCCGTGTCAACGACGATCTGAAAAAATACGCACCGATTCTTTTTTTAAATCAATAACAATCGTGTATACAATATAACCATTGGAAGTAAGATGCTGCCTTGGAATAATGTTGAAGGCAATAAATTAAAATAAATGTTCCCTATATGAACCCTATGTTCTCTACACCTGAAGTGTGTAGGGAATATCTTAAAAGAATGATGATACGGTTTGTTAAAAAACCCATAAGAAGTTTACAAACAATCTATCATTTTACGTAATATTTATTTTTTTCTTTCTAATATTTTTTTATTTTTATATCGAAAAAAAAAAACTAATTGCACGAAGCATTGCGCCTCCTGTTAAGCTAGCCAGCACTAACGGAATTCTGGTAGCCTTGTCCAACAGGACTCGTTCTCTATTGAGACACTGGCTCGACACCCATGGGATTTAAATGTTAGTACATAAAAATGTACTAACATTTAAATATGGAGCCCCAATCCAATAAATAAATAAAGATTCTTAGAAAGTCAAACAAACCAATCCTAAAAAATGCTTTTATACTTTAGAAACTCGCCATGAAAAGTTGTGTCGATGAGAAGTATAGGTATAAATGGTACGTTTCTTTTGCAAGCTTAAGCCACAGGATTATGACACTTACTTCAGGTATGTAGAAAGGTTCAATTCCCGGCACACCTAATTCTGGTATACCATCTTTAAGTTTCGGTCTCAAGTTCTCGATTGAGTTCAATACGCACGTGTTGACTGTTTTTGGATCTCGCTTGCACACTTCAATGTAGTCCGCTGAAATAGATTTATTGTTATGAATTTATTATTAATAATATAATAAATATATCTTTCATTCAGACAAGTGAGCTTCAGTTTAACATATCTAGTAATTTGAATCCTTCTTTGACTAACTTTTGAAAAAGGCCCATAAATTGGGTACTCCGTCTTTCAAAAAGCCACCGTGAAAGAGCAGCATTTGTTTCGGTGAATAAGTAAGGAATGCCAAAGCCCACTTCCCTATCCCGTCCTAATATCCTATCCTTAATCCCATTAAGGTAGGCAGCGCCCTTGCAATTAGCAGGTTATGCTCTTAAAGCACGTTGTTTGCATCTACTATTAAAGTGTTAATTATGTACTATAGAACTAATAATATAAGACTGTACATTAAAATGTCTATAAATGTATAAGAACTGCTATTTCCAAAGATGCAAATTTGATTGTTCAGTATAAATTCTCACAACGCTTTGCTGGAGTCTGTAATACCTGTAATTTTATATTAACCGACCATCTGACTAGTTCAAGGTACCCAGCAACATTATGATATATCATATTGTAAACTGTTATAATACATAACTACATAATATCCGTTGGTATTGTGAACGGTTGCAGCACTACCTATTTATACGAGTTGCTTATAATTTCAAACGTATCAGTAATTAAGATCTTATGCACTAA
The DNA here is from genome assembly GCA_910589475.2 of Bembecia ichneumoniformis. Classification (NCBI taxonomy): domain Eukaryota; kingdom Metazoa; phylum Arthropoda; class Insecta; order Lepidoptera; family Sesiidae; genus Bembecia; species Bembecia ichneumoniformis. Next base: position 6,148,524 of record OU342523.1, read on the forward strand.
AAGAATCGTCTACTAAATAGAAGAATGTTTTTTTCAACAGTAAATCTATAATCAACAAAATTGTTATAAACTGCATTTCGCAGTCATAAACTGGGCAACCCGTCTGGCGGCAGTAATCACCTCCTCAGTGCCGGATTTATACTTTTCTTGAGTATTAGGCCCCTTCACTTGGTGCCGCCTTTATTGGGTCATTATTATTATTGTTGCATATTTATTATCGCACAAGAATTTGATGGCTTCCGAAAGCGTGCAAAAACCATCTAAAATCCGCCGCCCCTAGGCCGCTGCCGCCCACAGGCCGCGGCCTATACGGCCTATTGACAAATCCAGGGCTGCACCTCCTTACGGAAGACCACCGTGAAATAACAGCATCTGTACTGTAGTGTTTCGGTGAGTGAGTGAGGGATGCCAGAGTCCATTTCCCTATGCTTAATCCCTTATCCTTAATCCTACTAATGTTGGCAGCATATTCACCGTCAGCCTGTCCTTAACCCGTAAATACAAAAATCGATTTTTTTTTATTAAAACTTACACTTACTACTTACATTTCTTCCTACACTACATGTGACGTCACTGTTAAGAAAATTCTTACAAAAAGACTCAAAAAAGGTATTTCTTCATAGACGCGTAACGTCATCTATATCTATCTATACATATAATAAAATCTTAAACGAGCTTTGTCTGTACAGTAAAGATTTAAAAAAAAAAAAAACCATTTGTGCACGTTGTACTTATGTTACCAAGGTCAATTCTCAGAAACGGCTTAACCAATTTGAATGCGGTTTTCACTGATGTATTGTAGCAAGCTTCCCGTGACATTTAGTGTTTGTTTCATTCCAATCAGTTTACAAACAAAAAAGTTACGCGCTGTACCGAATACCACTCGTACGAAGTTGTGGGCTTAGCTAGTTAAATCATAAAATACCAGGACCGCGTCGGTGAGTCAAAGCTATGAAGTAGTAAGAAAAGGATTATAAATATTAATATGAGGAACAACACGTTGACTATAATTTACATGCATTGCAATGTAATGACAGTAAATACAAACTGATACGATATTATTATCCAAGTTGACCATTTATTATGTAAATACTGTATTTATTTAAATTTTGTTCAGAACATTACCAACACAATATTATAAAATAGCGACCAGCTCCGGTTTCACACGGATGCCTTTTTTACTGCAAACCATTTACACAAACCTTTCTCTCTTAACGCTCCTTCTATTAGTGAAAACCGTATCAAAAAACGTTGGATGTTTTAAAAAAAAGTTAGCGGAGAAACAGACAGAAACGGACAGCGACATTTTTTATGATAAATATTTATGTAAAGACATAGAAGATGAAGGTTCACACGTGCGTATCAATTGATCCTGTCAAAGGCGGCTTGTCCTTTGACAAGAACCGCCTTCGAGAGCTTTTAAAAACTGCAAAACAAGAAAAAAATACTAAGTTCTTTAAACCCTTGCCTAAGCCTGACGATAATAATTATTCAATATTGTTAAAAAAATTCATTAAATTGATTTTTATTGTGGCATCTAGGAACGTATCCCCTATGATCCCATACAAAATACCATTCCATATTCACGGTTTCTGTATTCACGGCATATTTACGGAACCTGTACCCCACGATAAGGAACTTTTACTGTATACTCTTCTCTCAATTAAATGAGGACGTGACGTGACGCAATAAGACCACTAAAATCCTATAAAAATCCGATATTACTACCTACTGGAAATAAAATGAACGATTTCAACCTTTTCTAAATGAATGCATTTACCAAAGTTATCAACTTCATAACATAAATTTGCAATAAACTTAACCGTAAGGAATAACAATGATTATATTTTTTATTTTCCTCCGTTTTACAAGGGAAAGGTCAGATAGGCTATTATACTAGTATAGAAAATTATTGATGCAATAAAAACTTCATTGATCATTAGTTTTATTGGTAATTACAAAGCACAGTTTCAATATAATAATTGTTGAGGGCTGACGATCAAAACTTAAAAGTTAGAAGAACTCTCGCGACGAAATCGATAAATGTAAACACGAAAATATAAATTTTTAAGGTTAATTTATGAAGGACGACATTTCCGTCGTGGACTTTGATAGGGGAGCCCACGATGCTAAATGTGGAGTTACTCGAGCATCGTTGGGATCTATTAGGTTTTGAAGATTAGATGGTAGAAAGAAAACAATTCACATTAGTAACTGTATTGTTATATTTTCAAGAGATTTATAGTTGTTATTGTTCCTTTCTTCCTTACATAGTATAAACCAGCTGAGCCCGCAACTTCATACGCGTGGTATTCGGAATAACGCGTAACTTTTTTGCTTGTTAACCGATTGGAATGAAGTAAACACTAAATGTTACGGGAAGCTTGCTACAATACTTCTCTGAGATTAGCGTGCACAAACGCACAGACAAACAGACAAAATTTGTCTAAAAACTATTTTTTTGCCTTTGTAACATAAGTACGACGTAGGTATACAAATCGTTCCGTGAGTTTTCACTTTCAGTTAGATAAATGTTTCATGGATGGTTTATACATATACAATAAAGCCTAATTGCACCCGTGCGAAGCCGGGGGGAGGCCGCTAGTTTGTAATAAAAAAAATAAAAACTTATTTTACCCATCAATATTATTGTAACTGTTTTTAATGATAATAATACAGTTTTTTTTTTCTTCATAAAGCAATGCATTAGAAGTTGCTAGGTGGTGTGTGTGTAAAGTATAAGGGATAGGCAAGTAGGCTCTGTCATCTGTTAATCATTCATCGAACCACAACAATACAAGAACTGTTATGTCACTTCGACCTTCTGTAAGGGTGGTTACTACTGGCAGACAAGAGCAAAATTAAAAATGAAAAAAAAATGTACAAAATACCAAGGTTTGCGGCAAAACTGTTTTTATATGATTTTATACTATGGGCCTCGTAAGAAAGCTCAACGTCGCTCAACAAGCTATAGAGAGAACTATGCTCGGGGTTACACTGCGAGATCGAATCAGGAATGAGAAGATGCGGAGACGAACCAAACATGTACGGAGAGCCGGCAGTCGCTGGGGCCGGAAGGAGGAAGAGTTTATCTAGAGTGGAGGCCACGGATCGGTAAGCGCAGCGTAGGACATCCACCCACAAAATGTGGACAAACAACCTGATAAGGGCTGCAGGTCGACGGTGGATCTAGGCTGCTTCTGATCAATCCTTTTGGAAAGTTAAGAGGCCTTTGTCCAGCAGTAGACGTCCTACGGCTGAGATGATGATGAATTTTATACAAACATCTTTTATAACTTTACATAAGAAGTGAATAATAAGGTCTACTAAACCTTATTATTCATAACATTCGTAAGTGTATTAGTGAATACTACATAAAATTTTACGTAAGAAGTGGCAGGGCACGCTGCGTTTCGCAGTCATAAATTGGGCAGTAACCACCTCAACAGAAAATAAACATGAAATAACAGCATATCTGCTGTTGTGTTTTGATGAGCGAGTAATGGATGCCAGAGCCCATTTCCCTATCCCTTCCTAATCCCTTATCCTTCTAGTAACGGTGGCAGGTAACTGCAGCATCTGTGGCGTCGCTCTTGTTTTAATAGAAGACGGTAGCCATCTACCATCGAGTGAACCGTCAGCCTGTCTGACGAACTTTACATTAAATAAGAAATAAAAAATAATTGGATATATTTTCCAAAATAATCTCTATATATTAAAATGAATCCCCATTTCCCTTGGTCACGGCATCACGCGTGAACGGGTAGACCGATTTTAATTCGGTTTTCACTAATGGAAAGGGGGATAAACGGGGAATGTTCATATATATAAAAATTAAACCCCGGGCGAAGGCGGGGGTCGGGTCGCTAGTTTACAATAAAAGTACATGCTGATGTTATGACTTTAAAAAAATGTATAATATGTCTCTACAAAGCAATTGAAAAGATAAAAAAGAAAAATACTAACGTATTCTCTGTTGGCTCCCACTTATGGCACACAATAGAAGAACTGCGTAAACTATCATTTTGCTAATTCGCTAATTATTCTAAGTTACAAACAATAGTTCCGAGCACGACTACCGAGTCACACGACGACTGCTTCTTGTCTCGTGCCCCACTAAGCGATTCTAAACCAAACACTTACTATTATATACCTCTTATTACAAAGGAAGATCAAGGCAACTCAGGAGTGAGTAGAAACAAATAAAACACGATCAACAAGGGTAACCTGTTTAGATAATCGCGAGCGCAGAATCACAAAAAAAGTTGTTCAAAATCACTATGACGCATTTCATAGTGGATTTTTGATGTAAATGCTCAGAGGATGACTTGACTGAAAACGTTATGTTTTATTTAGGTTTTATTGATCATAAAAAATCCGTGCTATTTTTAAAATCTTAAACAATCTATTTATATTTCGGTGAAAAAGTTGATCAAATGTAGGAAACATTTCAATCAAATGACAATGCAGACTTTTTGAAGAGACCTGTATCCTCTCTGGTGCTTTTTTTTTCCACGGTAACCACCTACCTTCAGTAGACCATCAGCCTAACCTATCACCATTTAATTTTCGAGTAGATTTATCTTATGTGCAGCATTTTGAGGTCCTACACCATAAAAGAAAGGTGTATGAATGAAATAAAGTCACATTCCTGTGTCAAAAGGCGCCAATCAGTGAACCTAGTGAAACACTAGGGAATGAATGAATGAAGATCCATACTAATATTATAAATGTGAAATCTGTTATACCTTTTCACGCCTAAACCGCTGAACCGGTCATCATGACATTTTGCATACACGATGCAGGGATGCAGGAAAAAACATAGGATACAATAAAGGCACAATTCTCTGTATGTATTGTCAGTGTACTCAAAAGAGACTTAATAATTACAAGTTTGTAAAGGTCATAACTAAATACACAGTTAATGGAAGTAAATACAATTTTTCAATCACAAAAACCCCATAACTGTCAAAAATTCTAACTCTGATAAATTAACTTAATAAGACTTTATTCATTGTCGGTTCGTTTTTAGGGTTCCGTACGTCCGAATAAAAAAACGGATAAGATCACTCGTGTGTCCGTCTGTCCGACCACCCCCCCCCCTTATCTCCGAAACTACTGAACCTAAAATTTTGAAAAAAAATACAGAAATTAGTTTTCTACTTACAGATTATAGGAAAACCTATAAGAATTCCATGATATTAAAATAACATGGTAAATCACTCAATATTGTGTGGATAGGTAACATCGTACGGAACCCTCTTCACGCGAGTTCATCTCGCACTTGTCCCGTTTTTTAAATTACTGTTCAGCTTAATTGTTTAGCTTGGTGCATGTTATATTGTGTGGCCGAATGCACGAAGAAAAGAAAAACTGTCGGAAAAACACATAATATTTATTGTACTTACAAAAACATTAACGAGCAATTCATTTGGCTTGTTCCACTTGGCTCCTTACCTATATTATTATAATTGTTCTCTGTAACCAACTACAACAATTGATGCACAAATATTATGCGGCATTTGAATACTACGTCCGAGTCGGTGTCTCCAGTCTTTTATCCGGTTCCAGTCACGGCGGGGACATAAAAAGTTACACTTTTTGCTGCAAAAATAAACAATTTCATTTATTGATATTAATTTCCACGTAATTTGGGTAAAAGTTACCCAGCTTCAACCTTTTTTTACTCACACTTACACAGTTAAAGCACACTAGAGAAGTTAGTTGTCGCACATTAGGAACCATTTTTTGTTAGACGGGCAGTATCGGGATGAATTATTGAACACAGTTTTTCAAATTTAGGCATGTCAAATATTTAAAAAGAAAACTTAAACTTAAGGATATCTATAGATAAAATAATTTTTAATAATAATAATTTTCATAATTCAGGCTAGACATAGGGTCTCCTACAAAATGTTTCAATTGGACGAGTCGCAAGCAGTCTTGATTCAACCTAGACTCGCTCTCCTTATCAGGTCGTCTGTCAATCTTGGAGGTGGATGTCCTACTTCAATCCTGGCGGATTACCTACTAATCCTCCAGGTTATGTCGATGACTTTGTTTTGTCTACGGATTTCCTTATTTCTGATTCGATATCGCAGAGTAACCCTCGCAAAACGCTCTCCATATCTCGTTGAGCGAAATTGAGTTTTATTATAAGACTTATATCCCTATCCCTTCCCAATCCCTTATCCTTAATCCTACTATGATGCAAGCGCACTTGCAGCACCTGTGCCATTGCTTGTGACATTAGGTGAATCGTCAGCCTATCTGTCCTAATCCTACTATCCTACTAATATTATAAATGCGAAAGATTGTATGTTTGTGTGTTTGAATGTTTGTTACTCAATCACGCCAAAACGGCTATATGTGTGTCAAATTTGGATGAAATTTAACAAATTTAACACACATATAGTTTATTACAAGGATTAACATATAGAGGATACTTTTTATCCTGGAAAAATGTTAGGATCCCGAGGGGTCGTTTAAAAAAACATAAAATATCAATCGCACAAAAACGGTATAATAACCTATATTTGACACACATATAGTTTATTACCACAGGATTAACATATAGGATATTGATTATCCTGAGAAGATGTTAGATTCCTGTGAGATTAAAACCGAACTACAGCGAGTACGAAGTCGCGCGCCCAGCTAGTGTAGATATAATAAAAATAGATACATTAATACAATATTTAAAAACAATCTGAGCCTCGATTGTTCTCTAATTCATATTAAAATAATTTCATTATAGTTATCTAAGTATAAAAACGTTCCTCTGACGCACTATATTCTATAGGTACTTAGTAGTCTTTTTATAAATTACCTTGGACGTCATAAACCGTGAAAAAACGTATGCAAATTATGTGTATAAAAAAAGGCACTTAAAATTTCCACAGGAAAGAGACGAACCACAATTAAAAACTTAATAATTAAAATCAATGATTATTATGAAGTGTTTACCGGTAGATGCGGTTACATAAATACAATTTTTGTCCGCGGCTTGGTCGGCTCTTAAATATTGAAATATTTCTCATATATTTTTGTCTCGTGTTAAATTGATGTGATCCCTCGGGAACAGTACTTGTTTTGGATGAAATTGAAAGGTACCCCCTATGTCCCTTTTTGTATCCCTGTTTCATGATAATTGATTGAGTGGTTAAGGTAAAGCTTAACAAACGAACAAACTCACTTTCGTATTCATAATATTAGTTAGGATTACCTTACAACATCGCCGCAACAGCACAAAAAGAAAGGACATCGTTCAAAACCAGGGCATTTTTTAAATTTTAACTTACTCATTTGAGATTTTGGTAATAAAATTATTGCTTAATTTCAGTAATTTCCTATGAATAGTTCAGATTTTGTAAATGGGGATAACATTTAAAAATTAAAAAAGTTATTACTTTATTATTGGGACAACTGGATTTTTTAATAGTTTCAAACTTAAATAACCTAATTATCAAATTACACGATATTTTCTTATTAAAATCTATAATTTCTTCTTACCTGATGGTACACAAGTTTCAACCGTTCGAAAATGTGATAAACTGATGGACCGATCTCCATACAAAACTGATTGATCTCCTTTGAGGGCTAGAAAATGTTTAATACGAAAATTAAAAATGTTTTGTGAAAAATGTAAAACAAATACATTATTTGAGAAATGTTTTCTTTTAATCTCTTGAGTTAAACGCGTTTTAAAAAGTTAAACTTAAAAATAGAATATTATTTAAAAAAAAACTCGTTTATCGCTTGTTTCCATTATTGAAAACCGTATCAAAACCTGTTGAATTGTTTACCAAAAAGTTAACGGAGAAACAGCTAGAAGCGGAAAACGACTTTATTTTGTAATAATTATAGATATGTACATGCATACTAAATTATAGACATACATAATTATAGATAGAAGTATACATTATTATGTATAATTATAGATAGATATATAATTATATATTACCTAGTTATTCTCTTACAATTTTTTAGGGCCGGCGCACATTGGAGGACGACACGACAAGGTATCATGTATTTTGTATTTAAATACTTTTAATATAATTTAAAATTTCATTGTATCCATGCCACAGCGGAATACAGCAACACGCCGATTGTTACCGTAACATAATACAATTAAATTTAAATTATATAAATACTATAAAAATATTTAATCCTCCAATTTGCGCCGTTCCTTAGTGAGATATTAAAAGGCTTCCACAAATAAAGTTAAATATATACAAATTCGCTGGTTAAAACTACTTAATCGTCTTTGATTTGATTAATTGTGACCAAGACCTCTAGACATGATTGTCTGACGATCCACTTGATGGTAGGTAACTTTTGTCCCCTAAAGACTAAAGCGACGCAAGCGCCGTTAAAAGATCCCTTTAAACCCTGTGTGTAAAAGTGCATCACAAAGTTATAACGATCCACATCCAATAGTACAGGAAAATCAACTAACAAATCAAAATTTGAGTCCCTCAGGAGCATTTTTGTTATAAGTTTCTAGAAGACACGAAATATCGATGGGTGAAAGAAATTTTGGATTCCACTCTGTAGAAGCATTTAAAAAAATAGCAATTTTTTCCAATTTATACATAAATGGTAAGAGTTAGAAAAAAAATTCTTGAGAATTTTAATTGTTTTACATCAAAATCAGGCCCCTCTTTTCGATAGGAACTCTGTGTAAATGCCCAGGGCCCCGCCATCGATGTGGCCCCTTAGTTCCTGTGAGATCATCATTCGATAACCAAATATTACCGATAAGTATTGTTATGAAAACGATAAATCGAGCACTAATGGAGATGGAGAAAATTCATTTTCCTGTTTTAATAAAATAATCCTCTTGTCAAATTCATAGGGGTCCCATTATTCTAAAGTACCCAGGGTCACCAATATGTTAGAGCGGTAGATGGGCTGGGGCGGATCGGAGTTGTTGCCTCAGCAGAGCCCGGTTCACCCCGCTCAAAGGGCAAGGAGACACTGGGGAGTTTTAGTGGGTATTTCCAGTGCCGCTATGATCAGGCGCTGGGCGAACCCCACATACTGTCCCCAGGCCGATGGGTATCCATGATGGATTCCTCTTGTAAAAAAAAAGGTCACCAATATGTTAAAAGCGGCCCTGATAAACATGATCATATTACTTTTTTGCTATATATATTTAAAATTAATAGAGTCCCTAACTCTATTAATTTTAAATACACATATACACACAAAATCACAGTATCACCCCTTATCTTCTAACCTTCCTAACTTTGTTAATTTTAATTTTACCAAAAAAAAAGTTATTCGACTATTTTTATATAAAATTAAATTCTCTACAAAATTTGTCTGAAACATTTTAGTCTAACTCTTACTATTTTTTCCACCCCTTTCAGCCATCCATGTCACATAACATCTTCTAGAAGCTTATATTAAAAATGCCCCTGAGGGACTCAAACTTTGATTTGTTATTAAATTTTCCTGGACTAACAAGACGTATTCCTTTCTTTTGTACTATAGTGACACCAAAGAGCTATGGGTATGTATGTCTATTAATTTTAAGAAATTTATTTAATTGGGCAAGCATTTGTGCTAAATAGTTCTCATTCAAATACACATTTGTTTCAAAGAAACAATCACTTAAGAGGATATGCTTAACAATGGCTCCAACGGAATAAAAAGTGTAGCAATATTTGTTTACTCAATTATTTACAAATATAAATTAAGAAAAATGTATTGTGGAACGCAATACTACCGATACTATATATGTATCATTAAGTTATGAGTATCCTCGATCAGCTTGAGTGGCAATTAAGTTATGAGCAGTGAACGATTTGTTGAACGATATTCAAAATTCCAGTAATATTGTCAATTATTGTCGACATTTTGTGTAATTATTCTGTGTCTAGCTTGAAAAAAGACATTAAAAATAGAATTGCTTTTGAATTCAAACATGTAGATACTCGTGTGTTTAATTTTTTGGTCTTTCTGGCATTCTGTCAGTCTGTTTCTCTGGGCTAATTTCCGAAATGATTAAAACGATTTTTATAAGCTTTTTTATAGTTTAGATTTTAGACTGAGATTTTATGGAAAAACAGACATTAGAATAGAAAAAAATTACTAATGAGACAATTTTTCAGAAGAAGAAGTATTTCCTGACGGAGTATTTCCTGTTGCCCTACCATGGTCGTGCCAAACGTGTTTGATAAAACAATGTCTCACAGAGTAAAAGAAAATTCAAATTGATATTTTTCAAGTCATACTTATATTCCAACTTTCCAAATTCCAAACTTGTAGCGCCATCTACAGATTATGTTAAACATAACTTAATATTTTGTCGTTCCAACTTGCTCTCAAACGGATCGAAGTTAATAGAATTTGATATAGATGTCAGCAATTGCTAATTTTTAATAATTTTAAGTTTTAAATTACGAATTTTATTCACCATTAAAATTGAATAATATTTAAACAATAATTAAAGCCATAAGAAAGACATTTTTTTCTTATATAACTCTATATAACAAGCAATTTTTTTTACCGTGTACAGATTTCTCCGTATTAAGAACGCCATGGATTTATAATTATTCTACATTAGCTCGGTTCCCATTCAATATTCAGTGGTGAATAAATCAGGAAATTGCATTGCTAACTCTTCAGTAAGTATTTAAACTATTCAACATAAAAAATGATATATAAAACCTATCGTAGATATTAAAAAACATAAGATATTATATCTTTAAATTTTTACGCTATGAGTATAAAATTTTAAAAATGGCAAAGCCTACCTATCACTATCTTATTATTTATCCCGGGAGCACACTTGCATCCCATATTAATGTTTCTTGTGTTTATAAGCCAGACTTCGTCCTCGCTCCTTTTTCTGAGGTGTTAAAACATTCTTTATTGTTCATAAATATATTTTTGTCAGGCGTTGAAATTTTTATTTTTAGTTGATCCCTCAGGAACAGTACTTTTTTCTGAATGAAAGGTAACCTATATCCTTTTCTGCATCACTGACCACCTGCAATATTTCATGACAATCTGTTGAGTAGTTAAGACAAAGCGTAACAAACGAACAAACTCACTTTCGCATTTATAATATTATATTAGGCTGGCAGTCATCTAACATCCCTACTGGGCCTTGATTCTGTATGGCAATTATGATTTAACGCTTTTGTCTTACCTTATCAAAATACGTAATGTCTTGTCATGGCATTTATATATGAGAATTACTTTTAGCAGATATCGTAATAATTTGAGGATATGACGTGGTTTCGAAGTAAGGAATCGCGTGGAATCGCGAAGTAACGTTAGTGAAATAGGGCTCAGTGGGTTATCAGCCTGTCTGTCTACCTTAACATTTTAAAAAATCAATTTTATACAACGCCCTCTTAATCCTTACGTCCCAAGTAGCACAACTGGGTGGCAAATAGGTCATATATCATGTCTATTTGGAAAAACTTGGTTGAGATATACAGCCAAGGATAGAACCCTTATGCAACCGATATATAATCACGGGGAGAAAAATTGGAGCCTAGTTTTGGTCCTCGATCAGCTTGAGTGGCAATTAAGTTATGAGCAGTGAACGATTTATTGAACGATAAGACGATTCATTTTACAAGGTCAAATTAAAAATAGGAATGTGGTCTTTAACTAATTATAGGTACTTATGATACATTCAAATGTTGATAATGATTAGGTAAGTATGTTCACAATTTCTCGTACTTTGACGATTACCATAAGACTAATAAATTTGTTATTGTCTCAGTATTTTTATACATATTGGTAAAGGACCGTCGCCAATAACACAAACAACGCCACAGGTGCTGTTATTTTACGGTGGTCTTTCGTAAGAGGGTGCCTACTGTCGCTAAACGGGCTGCCCCAAATTACTGCGAACTTGAGACACGCTTGAGACGAAGGTGCTTATTGCCAGTATTGAATTTGACGTGTCGTATGCACTAACGATATGTGTAGTCCACAAATTGTAAGTCATTCATCTATGTTTGTCTTTTATGTTGGGAATGCCAAACATTGTTCACAAATACGAAGAGATCGACATAACAGCCAAAGTGATCAACATAACCCACAGGATTAGTCAGATTAAGTGGACATGAGCAGAATGGGCACTGAGATAAAAGTGTCTTGGAGAGAAGACACTTTTATCTCAGTGCCCATATTAAGTACCTTACACTTTTATCTTTTATCTCAGCAGTAGCACAACAGCACACGTGCTGTTATTTGTTATTTCACGGTCAGCGGGTTATTTTAATAACAATACTTCAATATTATCTAATCATACTATTATATTATGTATCTATAATACATATGGACCCTCATTTTAGAAACGTTTGTCAACACAAAGTAAATATTATTATACTGGGTAATTTTAAAATCTTTGTTTATCTACAATAGAATTTTAAGTCCGGTATATAAAACAGTTTTTTTTTTGTTTTTTTTTTTTTTCAATAGGAATCGAAAAGGAAAAGTTTAAAAAAAATACAATATTTTTAAAAGAAGTTTCAATCGAAGTTAATAAACAAGTATTAATTTTAAAAAATAATAGCTTTCCTCCGCATTCACATAACACCCGGACTCGATGTCATTATGTGACTCAATTTGTTGAATTGTTGACTCGACAGATAAACTCATGACCTATTCGATAAAAGGAATACGATCTGTACATTCATTACTGTGTAGTGGGCTACACAGCCAAGGAATCGTGCGATATTATGTGTCGATTTATTATGTTGGTTTTATGTTTAACAGTGTCAACTGTACATCTTGGATACAGCCAAGGTAAAATTGTGTTTTATTATTTAATAAATATCAATTGTGACACAAGTGCTATTGTCAACAAGTCCGTAAAGTACAATGAAACAATGCGATTATAAGCACGCGCTCAGTCAGTGATTTGTCTAAAAGTTTTGTAACATAATTAAATACATGTACAAAATGTCTTACAACTTAAGGCGACGCATTGGAAATTTTGGTGGCAGGAATTTAGATTTTTCTCAGCAATGATAAAACATATGAAAGTGGTGTTTGGTAATCTGTTTCTTCATGTTACTGACTTCATTTTGTCAGTTGGATTACACGATTGGTAAACTTATATAACAGAGAAAAAAAATTCAAAGAAACCTCTTTTAAAACACAGATTTACATATTACAAGCAAACGGAACCAATTTATACCTCCAAATTTTCTATGTACATTAATATAAACATACACTTTAATTTTACAGTTGGATTTCTTAAAATACATTATAGTTTTTTTAATAAAAATCGTTTTGTCGCATACGACCTTACGACATAAGCAAGCGCGTTCTCGTTTTTGTATGCAATCAGAGCCGTATTAATAGTTTATCGCTGCGTCGCCTTAATACAATTAAAAACTGTAGTTGTGTAGTGAAGAAATTCAACAGTCAACTTTCATAGTAGAGCTAACAGATTTAAGAACTTTAATTTAACTATGGAAAACGCAGCATTAAATTTGCAAAGAATAGGTATACCTACCATCAGAAATGAAACAATAAGTCTTCTGGTAAAATAACAGTAAAAAATTTTACAATAGAACCTTAAATTAATACAATGTGCTACTAAAATATGTAACTACATATAAGACTAATTAAAAAAAAAGAAGACTCCATGATTTTTCTCAATCCTTGCCATTGTTCAATTATTGAAAATGCGCAGCCTAGTAAGGCGCTCGCGCTGTTCTAAATGGTCATTGCTTTCGGGCGACCGTGCGATGAGACATATTGATATATGTATACTGAATGTCCTTATTGACGGTCACGCGATCGTGCTATGCGACCAAATTGTCTAATTTTAATCGCGCGACCATCGACACATCGTTAGATCGGATGATCGTGCGATCAAACATACTGGTCAAAACAGAACTGAATGTCTTAATTGACGCTCGCGCGACCAAGTGGAGGTGAAGGGCAAGGCTTCGCCCGCGGGCAAAGTTAAAAACTTGATTTAAATTTGACATACACATAAAGAGACAAACATACAGATAATTTCTGACAAAGGACCGGTCAGAAGCAACCTGGATCCACCGTCTTCCGCGGCCCCTATCAGGTCGTCTCCATGTGGGTGGACGTCCTACGCTGCTCGGATCTCCTTGTTCTTAATTCGACCTCGCAATGTAACCATGAGCATAGCCCTCTTCATATCTCGTTGAGCGACTTTGAGCTTTCTTACGAGGCCCATAGTTAGAGTCCACATTTCAGCGCCATATGTCATCGCTGACAACGCACATTGGTCGAAACTTTTATTTTAAGACACAGGAATTTTGGACGATAAAATGTCCCCGAGCTGGATTCGACGATTGATCTGCTTCTCGAAGTTGGCTCTACCTAATTGGACTGTTTGTCCCAAGTACTGTACCCAGATTTACTCGTCCACAACTTCGAAAGTTGAATTTCCAACTATTAATGGGGTGGATACAACATGAACATTAGACATTTCATCTTGTCCATATTCATCTTAAGGCACACCCTTTGGGAAACTCGGTTGAGGTCATCTAGCATTTGAATAGTAATATTTATTTATTACTAGCTGAGCCCACAACTTTGTACGCGTGATATTCGCTATAGCGCGTAACTTTTTTGTTTGTTTCATATGAAACAAACACTAAATGTACGGGAAGCTTGCTACAATACATCAGTGAAAACTGTATTCAAATCGGTTAAGCTGTTTCAGAGATTAACGTGCACAAACGCACAGACAAACCGACAAACAGACAAAAATTCTAAAAACTATTTTTTGACCTCGGTAACAGAAGTACAACGTGTACAAATTGTTTTTTTTTTAAATATATTTAATATATAAACACGACTCGTTTACAATTTTATTATATTTATAGATGTAAATAATAACATCCTCGAATGGAGAGGGAAATTTAGTAAAACGTACCTACCATCTTCTGTTTGCCATTAAAAAAATATCAATAGTTGTTTTCAAATACACTGTATAAATATGAATTTGAATATAAACATGACCGTCGGCACCAAACACTTTCAAGGACTTGCAAATGAACCTGAACAGTTCAAATATTAATAATAAAACTAAAAATAAATATGTTTTGAGTTTTGTCTATAACTAAATACAAGTATAATGTTGCGATCACTGTGATAGTTGTAGCCTACAATAGAACGAAATTTGTAAAGTTGATTAGTGATTGAATGATTGATGAAGTTGATTGGGTAGTTTTTTATCCGGTAAAATGTAATATGATATTTTTTTTTATGAATCAGTGGCTTTAGCTCGCAACTTCGTTCGCTTCTTTAATAATTAGTCTTTGTATTATTCCTTGTATTGCAAATACAAGACGTATTTACAGAACTACGTTTCTGTAAAGTTACCTTAAGAATCCGTTCAGTAATTCTTGCTTGAAAAAGCAATTAGATTTCTCATTAAAAACTTTGACATTTAATATTATTAGTATGAATACCGTAGTGTCTATAGCTCCGCTAGAGCCATCTATTGGCATCTAAAGTTTTAAATTATATTCTGTGTTTCATCCAGTAAGTGCTCCATATGTATCCCAAGCTTAATTTAAATCCGATCAACGATTTAAACACGATTTTAAACAAATAAAATGGGATTTTTTTAAACAAAGATACCACTGTCTTGTTACAGATGTTCCACAAGATACGACGCACAAACAGCTCAAAGAAGGAGAGAAAAAAATGAGCGAAACAATACTGGATATTTTGGAACACTATAAGAAATCGGATCCAGTAGGACTGCCTGACAGTCTTTCGGGATACGTTCCAGATCCTTTTCCGGTGCCTGACATAAAACAAACGGTGTCATTTACTACAATCGTTCTGAAAAACACTGCACTATACGGAATACGCAACTTTCGAATCATTGGTGTTCACGCCGAAATAGGAGCTATGGAGGTATTCTTTAAACTATTAACTGAACAAAATATTATCTTGCACATTTGGCAGCACACTAGCTTCCACTTGGCAGCCAAGAGTAACCAAGTATAAAAGACCAGAGCGAAATAACAGAACGTGTGATAGTGTGCTTAAATGTGCGTGTCACACACAGTAAAGGACACCACAACATATTACTCCCGTGTGTTTGAACAATTTTATTGCGACCCCATAATGTTTAATAAGTTTGTAGGCGACATCCTCTTTCCACGTAATGAATCATTTGCCAATCCGTCAGATATTCTCTTAAAATTTAAAAAAGATAATATTAATTACACTTTCGCTTTGCTTTCAGGTTCACGCTGAATTAGTGATGGATAAACTGCAAGCTCGCGGCAACTACACAATGTCTTCGTGGGTTAACAGAGCCCAAGGTCCTTATACTGTTGACGTCACAGGTGTCAATGTTAAAGGAAGAGGCACACTTGGAGTTGAAAGAGACGGAAAGCTGCGAGCTCAAGATATCAAAATAGACCTTTCGTTCAACACAATTGCTATGAATTTTGAAAATCTAGGCTTCCTTGCCAGTATGTTCCAAGGCGTGATCAATTCCTTGGGACCAGTAATATTTGATTCCATCAAGCCGTACATACTCAAAGAAGCTTACACTAAAGTCAGATCAGAAATCAACGTGAAACTTGACGAAGTAGCCGGCGACATGCAATTTCCGAATTCCATATCACCTCTGGACATGGTTATTGTTGACGCACGAAAAAAAGTGCGTGAACTTAATATGGATCCATACCAAGTGAAGGATTACAACACGTCTATGAGTATTTTCTCAATAACATTAACGCACACTTGGATCACAGGGATTTCGTCCTTCCATCGCGTTGGCAACATTAGCCTGTTTATGGAAAATAACACTGTAATAGCCGACTTTGAAATCGGTACCCAAAAACTACAAGGCACCACTCAATGGGATATCTACGCAATTGGAGGCCTTATGTCCAGGGCTGGAACTGCTTCGTTCTCCGTTGAATACATTAGCGGCAGAATAATTTTAGCACAGCCATTGGACGTTAGAAAGACACCGGAATTTAGGAATCTAGAATTAGAGGTGGGTAATATTCAGGTGCGTTGCGATGGTGCTGGAACTGTGGACTACGTCATTGAATTTGCTGTAAATGTATTACCCAATCTTCTGAGATATCAGATAATGGACGCACTGGAAAATCCAATTAAAGAGAAAATGCAGCAAGAATTGGACAAAGTAAACGTTGAAGATTACATCCTACAGGAACTACCCAAGGCAGATGCTATGCAGGAAAGTGGTTTCAAACTGTCGGCTCTTGTCGAGCCAAAATCTGAAGATAAGCCGTACGATGAAGACGATTTTTTTAATTTCTAATGAAATGTGCCCTTATCTAATGTAGTTCTTGCATTTCAATATTGTGTATAGGCCTTATATTTGTATACATGCACGTTAGACAGCTATAGCCATCACGTGAAAATTATCAAATCAATAACTCGTATTTATGTCGAAACTTAAAATACTCCAACATACCAGAACTCACTATCATACTATTAAAGTCCCCAGTCGCGTCTGTCTATTTGTATGTATGTTCGCGATTATCTCAAAAACTACTGTCTAGATTTTGATGCGATTTTCGCTTATGGAAATAGCGTTAAACGAGGAGTGATTTTGTATATAATTTGACTCGTGCGAAGCCGGAAGTGGGTCGCTAGTATCATATAAATCTGAAGAAACAGATACTTCCTCAGCTATTGTTCTCTCCTTAAAGTGGACATGGCATGCGCTATATTGTTTAAATTGTGCCCTCTTGTGTTATCACGGGGTATTAAATAACTTCGATTAGTATTCATGCATTTCATATATGTGTGTGTACGAATTGTTATTTTTTTAATTTACCTTTTTCATTAATTATTATTATAAATTACTTGCGGCCCGCCGCCGCCTGCTTATTGATCGCTCTTTCCATTATATGAAAACCGTAGGGTTCCATACATATTATAACATATTGTTATGTTATAATATGTATGGCTACTACTAATCCATACTACCTATGGATTATCGCAAGCGAAACATCCATCTATTTTATTTTATTTTGTTGTATTAATTGAGCAGGTTTTACTTGTTTTATAAACCTTGATACCGTTTAGATATAGATTTTGTATAACTTATATTGTTTATCCATCTTCTGGTTTGTTCATAAATTGCATGCACAACACTTGAACAATCTACTATTCTTGAACAAAATTGCAAGAACTATTACTTATTTATGTATATTCGGGGCTTAAATAGCATTACTTATTTATATTAAGTTTTCTGTGATAGATAGTTTATTTGAAATAGATAAATAGCTGTAAAAAAATTTAATTGCAAATCAATGGTTGAAGTGCCGTTCAACAGTTGTTTTATTGTATTTTCTTAGGTTATAAAAAAACAACCGTGCTCCGAAAACCTAAATAGTCGATCATAGTTCTTTTTGCAGTACTCTCATGACCGAAATAATATTAAAATAAGTTTACTGCAATCAAACCGGTAGGTAACGGTGCTCCAACCGCTATAAGGTCTTACTGATCGAGAAGTTTCATATTTAAGTATAAATAAGAATCTAAAGTAGAATAGTAAGAATACTTTTAACTTAATAAATAAATTGTGTACATAAAAAATTAGGTAGTAAATTTTTTACTAAAATATCTTATTTTATGACTATGACTACGATGATTACAGCTTTATAGAAAAACTATAATTTTTCATCCTGTTCTTATTTCCATTAGATTAAATTAAGATTAAATTAAAATTTAGATAAAAATACAGAGCACATTAGACTATATTTAAAAATATTTGAATCGGGCAGATTTATACAATCTAATCTATTAAAAAAATCTGTTTTCTGAGAAAAAAGAAATAGAAAACTAGTGCCCCAAAAAAGCTTTCTTGTCACAGTCAAGTTAGCTCCTGGACTTATACAAAGCACAGGTCCGGTCTTGCATGGAGTACTGTAGCCACCTCTGGGATGGGTCTGCCCGTTACCAACTGGCCGCACAGGACTCGATTGAAAGATGAGCAAAGAAGCTTATAGTCAGCGACCCCCTTGTGGATTCTCAACTTCAAAGCCTGCAGCATCGCCGAAAAGTAGCGTGCCTATCGATTTCCTATCGTATACACTATCTGTATAGTGTATGAGAGAGTATGCATCTATTTTGTACGAACTAATCCAACCGGAACCGTTCCATTTGCGGACCACGAGGCGTGGACGAGGGTTTCAGCCCTTCGTGGCTGATGTTCCTCGATCGCGCACGAAGGTTTTAATTCCACCTTCCTTGTTCGGACTTTTAAGGAGTAGGACTCATTGCCTGCGTCTGTGTTCCCACAAGATTACAAATCCAGGGTGAATGGGTATTTACTGGGTAGGCGTAGTCCAACTTCGGCGGCATCTACACCTCACATCAGATACCTCGATTTAATAAAAAAAAGTAATAAAATTTTTCAGCAATTACATTATTTTTTAAGCTTACAAAAATTAAAACTTTTGTACAGAACTTAAGTTAATTAATACTTAAGTTCTGTACAAAAGTTTTAATCGGCTACTTTAATTTATTTTTTCATATTTTAATCAATATTTAAGAAAAACCTTGAAATTTTAATTTCGGTTTCCTCAGATAAGCTACAATTTGCATACAAAATATAACACGTTAATACGAATATAAACGTTGCGCTAATTTTGGTAAAAACTGTGTTCGGTCTGAGATTAGTCCTTTCTTAACATTTGTTAAGTTTTCAGAATAGTTATTTAAAACATTTGAATAGATTTCAAATGTTAGAATCGATTAATACAAATGCTCACCTTTTTATGAATCTGTTAGTTAATATTTTATTTTAAAAAATTACAACAAGACATATATGTCATATAAAGGTATGCGGACGTAGTTGTTGGAAAAAAGCTAATAATAAATATTATTTTAAATTCGAACAAGACACAACAACACAACACCTGAGAAATCTCACAACCCATCTACAAAAGAAAAACATGAGGCATAAAGTAAGTACTTTTAGTATTGACTCATTGTCAAACAAAGACTGCAAAGAGGTAGGCATCAACAAAAAAACTACATGGAACCGGCTTCAGCGGTCATCGTCAGTCAGATAGAAAGGAGAGGGCGCATCCATAGCGGTTGCAAACCGCACCATTACTCCGCCGAGACAGCACACGACGCACGCTTTGCGTCACCAATTTAAAAAAAAAACACTTTCGAATTTGGAACGTGTAATATTCGCGCCTTTATTAGTGTCAATTTTAAACATGGAGAAACTATATGTGTTAATAACATTAGCTGTTGTAGTAACCCAATATACCTCAAATGCAAGTAAGTATATTTTATATTATTGAGAATTAAGTGTAGTTTCTTGCGTTCATTATATAACTAATACATTTGCTCGTACTTACTAATGAGTACCTAGTTATCGTATTAAAATTTCATATTGACCCTTTGTAAGTAAAAAGCACAATGTTTTTGATTATTATAACTTTGGAATAAATAACAAGTTTTCACTGCATCAATAAGTTTAATGAATTGAATATTATTTATATTTTTTTTTAAATATTGATTCTCTTCAAATGAAATAAGAATTAATTTTTCTCTGTAATTTAATAGTAAATTAAAATTAATTTATTATTACGTAAAATCAACTTATATGTAAATAGGTATACATATAAATGTGGATTTATAAATTACATAAATAGTTATTATTTTAAACTCTTAATTAATTTGTTGTAGACATTAACAGCATATACATTTAAATAAATATGTAAAGAAACATTATAAGTGCCTTTTTAAAAAAAATCTTTTTTTTTTGTTAATGGATAGCTATGTTAGCAATAAAAAAATTGTTAAATACTCCTTCCGCTTTTTCCATTCAATAAAAAAGAAACCTCCAACTCTTTAAGACTTTCACTCGTTAAATATTTTGCACTTTCCTTATTTTTGTAACGGTTTTAAAAATTTGCAGCTTGCATGAGGTCAATCAACTTACTGCATGCTCAACTTAAAACATAACCTACCATCAAGTCGATCGTCAGCTTGTCTGACAAATTTGCACACACAAAAAAAACCAATTTTTTTCCAAATACTATGTCTACGTCTAATTAAAAATGTGTATTCTGTTATTAACCAATATTAACAGCTTGCATTATAGTTAACTAATTATATATTATACTTACTAATACTTATTAGTATTAATATTATTATTATTAATACTTACTAGTAAGTATAATATAATTATTATACTATATATTAATATACTTAATTAATAGTAATTATACTTAGTTAATAGAACTACCTATGAATAATTATTACTTTACCTTAAGGGGGAGACAAACGCTAAATACTAAAAATATCCATTGTTAAATGAAAATGTTACAAGAAATAGACAAGACAATTGCTTTGAAAAAAATATATATTATACTTAAACATGTGAAGAACCAATTGTATTAATTAGAATTTTCGTTAAAGTAATAGAAACTCCACAAAAAAAGTTAGAACACAAGAAGAATTTGACCTTAATTGAAAATTCTCTCGAAAACGGCTTATTGCACGCATATGAATCCTGTACCTGTTAATAAGTTGATATCAGATTAAAAAATTGTATTGATAAAAAAATTTTTTTTGTGTAATGTTCTAATGGTAAAAACAAAAAAACACCATTTCTAGGCCCGTTGAATTGTCTCCGCCGCCAGCGAGTTCTATAGTAAATGTCATTTGCCTCAGTGAATCCCTTAATTAAGTTTTTTCTTTGTATAAAAGGCGGTGACATTCCTATAAAGCATCATACCTTCAAAATTGTTGTTCGTTCGGCCTCTGGTCGAAATTTGATAAATATTTTAAGACGAAGGCTTCTTTTTTACTGAGTTTACTGAAACTTGTCAACAGCAATAAACTGAAAATGGGTTCACAAACAAATGAGAGGAATATTGATATACTATTTCTTTTTATAAGAATATAATACTTCCTGGTTTATCGCCCTTTTCATTAGTGAAAAGCGTATCAAAATTCATTGCATGACTTCAGGCAGATCCGGACAGCGACTTTATTTTTAAATATAACTAGCGACCCGTCCCCGGCTTCGCCCAGGATGCAATTTTTATATATAAGAACATTCCCCGTTTATCCCTCTGTCCATTAGTGAAAACCGAATTAAAATCGGTCTACCCGTTCACGCATGATGCCGTGACCAAGAGAAATGGGGATTCATTTTTATATATAGAGACTAGCGACCCGCCCCCGGCTTCGCCCGGCGTACAATTTTTATATACCCTAAAACATTCTCCGTTTATCCCTCTTTCCATTAGTGAAAACCGAATTAAAATCGGTCTACCCGTTTACGCGTGATGCCGTGACCAAGGGAAATGGGGATTCATTTTTATATTATAGATATACCCTAAAACATTCCCCGTTTATCCCTCTTTCCATTAGCGAAAACCGAATTAAAATCGGTCTACCCGTTCGCGCATGATGCCGTGACCAGGGGAAATGGGGATTCATTTTTATATATAAGATTATATCTATATCAATAAAAAAACTATACACATAATGAAATAATCATAGAGCCCCACAAATTATTTTGGTGATTTGAATATGACGATTTGACTTAACTACCAGAAAATGTAAACGATACTCATTTAAATTTGCGTAGTATGAGTACTACTCAAACTTTTGGTCAACAACTTATACAATTTTTAGTAAATAGGTACTTATGTTAGCCTTTTCTTTAAGTTTTAATTTATACTATATTAGTCATACCGAATGTGTGCCGATGTTATTGTCAAATCATTGTGGTACATTAAAATAAATTTTCCCATTCCCCATTACCCCCCCCCCCCATTACTTAGGTACTTAAAGTGTAGCTGAATGCCTAAACATATTTTATTTTGTCTATACTAATGCAAACTGTGCTAATACTAATATTATAAATGTGAAAGTAACTCTGTCTATCTGTCTGTCTGTTACCTTCTCACGCCTAAGCCTGAACGGATCATCATGAAATTTTGCACGCACGTTGTCAGGGATGTAGGAAGACATAGGGTACCTTTTATCCAGAAAAAAGTACTGTTCCTGATGGATAATCTAACGCCTGGCAAAGCTATAACTCATATATTTAGTCAGGTGTTTTTTTTTCAAACGCGGGCGAAGCCGCGGGCACCAGCTAGTTTTTAATAAATCGGCAAAGGATTATTATTCTGTCACAGCTTGTCTCCCGACGAAGGCCTCCTCTTAAGATTTCCACTTAGCTCTGTCCTTCGCTGTACTTATAGAAGCAACACACCGGCGGCGGCGGTCTTTTTAGGGTTCCGTACGTCCGAATGAAAAAATGGAACCCTTATAGGATCACTCGTGTGTCCGTCTGTCCGACCATTCTCCCCTCCCCCTTATCTCCGAAACTACTGAACCTAAAATTTTGAAAAAAATACAGAAATTAGTTTTCTACTTATAGATTATAGGAAAACCTATAAGAAGTCCATGATATTAAAATAACATGGTAAATCACTCAATATTGTGCGGATAGGTCTTTGCGAGTTCGGGGGGACAATTGCGAGTTCAACTCGCAATTGTCCCGTTTTTTTTTCTTTGATTGCTTCCTCTAAATAACGCAAAATGAATGCGTATGATGCTGCATTTATGGTTTCGCCTTTTTTGCATACTGTGTCAACAAAATTC
This sequence comes from Bembecia ichneumoniformis, assembly GCA_910589475.2. NCBI lineage: Eukaryota > Metazoa > Arthropoda > Insecta > Lepidoptera > Sesiidae > Bembecia > Bembecia ichneumoniformis. The sequence goes on from OU342523.1 coordinate 6,172,137, forward strand.
TCATTGAATCCGTAAACACCGTAGCCGGCTGAGTGAGAAACTTTGAATTTTAATTTTTACTAGAAATTCTCTATAACACTCGATTCGCATTTGTTTTCGAGCCGCGTTGAGCATATGCGGCACCCATTTTGCATTAACAATTTCAAGGTTAAAAAGGTCATGAAGAATGGTGTATTGTATATGGAACCAACGGAGAGGGTAATCGTCTCCGCCATCAGATTAACCTTCATTGGGCCATCCTCTAGTACGATTTTTTCAACTTTTTTCACGTTTTCTTCCATCAGGCAGTAATTGAGTCTCCTGAGCGAGGGTCTACTTCAATACTCTCTCTGCTTCTTTTAAATTCACTTGACCAAAAAGTATAAATAGAAGGTGCAGATGCTTGGTAAATAGCCACTGTTTCTTCGCGAATAGTTTTTCGACTGTTTCCTTGTTTTGTAAGGTGTTTAATCACAGCGGGGTCTCGATTTTCTTCTAAGTCGTCATGTCAACCATTACAATTTCGTTGACAGGATAATTAGTGAACTAATAATCATTATTAAATTAAATTTTCTACTTACATCCTCAGATAATGTCATTAATTAATGAATTAGTAAAAAATACCTACATCATTAGTAAATCACCCCGGTACCGAGAATACATTGAACGCCGTGTTATTTTCACAATTTCATCTTCCCATCTTTTTAGTCTGTCCATCACTGTTTTGATTACTGTCTCGTGGGTACCATTCTTTCGCTATTCTAATCATTTTTTTATTTTTGTCTGTCTTCATATAATATATTATGTCCTGTCGATTGTCATTTAATTGTTTATAAGTTGTGTAGGCATTGTTTAAATTAGTACTACTTTATGTTTTATAATTTATTCTGTCCTTTCTTTTTAACCCCCGCCATCATAGCTCCTAAACGGATGGCCCTATTTTGATCCGATTTCTTTTGTTTGAAAGCTGACGTGATCGAAATGGTTCCTAGCTATAATTTATGAAAATCTGTTCAGGCGTATTGAGATCATCAGCTCATTTCCAAGTTGATGAAGGGGTCTCACTAATTTCCACAAGTTCGTTTTATTTGAAATTTGATGTACTGTTAGTTCAGTATATTTCCATGACATGGTAACCATGGCCTGATGCTGTAGTATCAAGTAGTATACAAGTTACAGCAGATATAACGCGTTTGATCTCAATAGAATGTCGGTGGTTAGCTTATAATTTTTAATTGTATCGCTTGTTGTAACTCCTAGTGTAGTTTTTTCAATTCCATTTGCTTGTTGTCCTTCAATGCCCAGTAGTCCAATACGTGTATTTTACCGTGTTTATTATACGGACGTCGAACTTAGGCAGTCAAACCTGTCGTGTATAATGTTATTCAATTTATTCGGTAGACTGTACATAATGAAAAAGTGCACTGCACCGCCAGCACATACACACGGACACCCACCAATTATTACATAAAACTTCCAGTGGTCGCGGAAGTGTCAGGTGAAAATAAACGTTGGATAAGAGAGAAGATAGCATCGTTAACATGTGTAACTGCGCATTATACTGTTACATAAATACCTACTTATTTATCCATTTGTGCTGTACAGTGCTTATGCTCGAATGCTATAGGGTGTGCTGACAACTGTTTTAACGGCAGAAGCCACGCAAACTTCTACATAGGTAGACCTGCACGTAAGAAGACACCAATTTCGCTGTGCCCAGCGCAAGACATTATATATTGAACTACTTATTTAGTTAACTGTGTACACAAACCTTCCTCATTAATTGTTTTTGAAAACCGTATTGAAAACCGAATATAAACCGTTCGGTGAGAACCGGCGAAAGAAATGGTTACTGTGAGTCAACCGTAACAGATTGAGGTATAACATCGCGGAGTTTTCTTTAGGATTTTAGAAGAACTACAACTCTCTAGTACATTCATGTTATAAATGTATCTCTTAAGCTTTAGCCTACGTAAGCCATCTAAATTTATTTTTGACTGAAAAAGTGCACTGCACCGCCATTAAAAGATCTGTTCAGGCGCTTGGAAATCGTCAGCTCATTTCCTCATCCTCACTAAGAAAAGATCTCATTAATATACATATATACTCGTATGTGTAATACTCGTATACTCATATATATATGTATATATTCACAATTATATATATAAATCTTCCGTGAAAAATTATCTAATCGATCGTAAAATCCGCATCAAAGTCCGTTGCATGGTTTAGAGGAATTAGCGGATATATCGGCGGCCGATCGTATAATCCGGCTTCGTGATGTGCCTAGGCAGATCGTTATATGTATATGGAGCCGTTTCATGAAGTTTCTGCTTAATATTCAGTCAATTGATGAAATGGCTAATTAAAATGCAGGCAGATTGATCAACGAAGGACGTTTGACGATTTAATCGAAAGATATACTTCGAACGATCTGACTGATATTAAACAGAAACTTCATGAAACTGCGCCATATATAACGATCTGCCTAGGCACATCACGATCTGCTGGATTATACGATCCGCCGCCAACAGATACACACACAGACGCTGGCAGCGACTTCAATTTATAATAGGTATGTATAGATACAAGAGGAGACATAAATACTTAAATTTAATAGTACAAACTATATGTTTCGCTACAGTTAACTCTAGCGTCTCACTATAATATATCACTCACTTTGTAATTTTATTTTATCAATTCCTCGATGTTAAACATTTTTAAAATTATTTCTAAATTATCACAAAAATTACTCACTTTTGTCAGTATTTCGATTTTATCCAACATTTAATATAATTTGTATAATATCAATGAATGACATGATGTATAAATAAATAAATAAAGAATATTGTTGATCACCATAGATTTTATTCGAGTAGGTAGGTATAAGATGATTTTTTTTCTTTCTTCTTGATGAATATTTAAATACTGAACCATAGCATACGTATAAGATTCAGTATAAACAAGCTCTATAAATTTTCCACACTATTCAACATTTGGCTAAGGAGTTGCAAAAAACGATCTTAAGATGTTTACCAAATGATTGTTTGGTACGAAATCCAATATTTATAATTAACTAATATTGGCACATCTCTGAATGACTTCATCACATTTATAATATGTAAACATTTTTTATTTGATCTATCTAAATTCGTATTTTTCCTTTGAACAATCTTTTAGTAAAATATATGTATGAATCGCCATAATCTTGGGGCTAATTTAAAGAAATGTTTTGTAAGCGATTAAGTACATAATATTTCAAATTATTGATGTAGGTATGTCCTCAAATATGACTATTGAATGCCTATTTAACGATATATATTAATTAACTAGCGGTCCATCCCCGGCTTCGCCCGTGGTGCAATTTTTATATACAGAAACATTCCCCGTTTATCCCCCTTTCCATTAGTCAAAACCGAATTAAAATAAGTCTACCCTTTGGAAAGTTATGGGCGTACATACATTTCGAAGATCCATTTTTATTTATATATATTACGACAAAGTTTCTTTGCTTTTTAAAAATTTTACATACTAGCGACCCGCTACCGGCTTCGCACTGATCCAATTTTTTTCTGAAAATTATACAAAGAAACATGTGCCATAAACTAGTTTATTTTCTGCAGATTCCAGCGACACCAAAAACACTCGTTTATTATTTTTATTTAAGATTTTGTGATGGTATTTGTCAAGAAGTCACAATTTAAATTTTTTGAGTTCCTTCAATATTCAATAATATTTTCATAATTACTAGATCTCAATAACATTTATATCATCATCATCTCAGTCGTCGGACGTCCACGTGTCCACAAAGGCCTCTTTCCTAATTCTCCAACAGGACACAACAGATCCACCGTTGACCCGCAACCCTTGTCAGGTCGTTTGTCCACTTTGTGAGTGGATCCTACGTTGCGCTTGCCACTCGAGAACCTTGCAGCCCCAGCGGCCGTCTGCTGTCTGTGCTATGTGTCCTGCCCACTGCCACTTCAACTCACTAATCCTCCGGGTTATGTCGGTAACTTTCGTTCGTCTACGGATCTCCTCATTGCTGATTCGATATCGCAGTGTAACCCCGAGGATAATTCTCTCCGTAGCTTTTCTTACGAGGCCCTAGTTAAAAACCACGTTTCTGCTCCATATGTCACTATTGGCAAAACACATTGGTCGAAAATTTTGGACGAGATATCTCACAGCTTCCCGAACGCTGCCCATTCCGAGCTGGATTCGACGATTTACCTCCTTCTCGAAGTTGTCTCTACCAAAATTGTCTATTTGAAAATAGACATCTGGCATATTAGGCAAGAGGTTTTGATGTCAAACCTTTGTCGTCATTTTATAAAGGCTGTTGCGATTTTGTCAGATTTCTTGCTTAATATGCCTACTCAAAAGTGTTTGAAGCATGCATGGCTCTTGCAATAATTATGAAAATAAAATGTCAAGATTTCATTCAATTTTGTGCAACACAAATTTTAAAAAAAATACTCATATGACATTTAATAATGATACATAATGTAATAATAATAAAAAGAGACGTTTATCTGAAGAAGCAGATAATTCATTCAATTGTATGACTCATTTGAACTGTATTGTATAGAAATCAATTCAAAACTCACTAATCTTATCAAAGCGATACAGAATGAATTTTTGACTTGGTAGTAATTCAATTTTCAAATCGCCCGTCTGGCGATAGCAATCGAGCGTTTACAACAGACCATCGTAAATAACATATTTCTGTTTTTTTTTTTAATAGATGGACCCCTAAATTAGGGGTCCATCCACTGGGTGGTTTAGAAGAAGTTAGCGACTTCAATTTAATGAAACAAATGGTTACTGTCAACCGTAACAGATAGAGATATATGCCATCGCGGAGTTTCCTTTGGGATTTTAGAAGAATTTGAGAAGATTCTCTAGTACATTTATTTTTATGTATCATTTAAAGTTTAGTTTACGTAAGCCTTGTAAATTTATTTGTCGGCGGCTTAGCTGCAAAATATTGTTTTATTTTCTACTTAAATAAAAACGTAGTTAGGTCTTATATAAGTATATATTCCGTGAAAATTATGTAAATCAATTCAAGGAAATAAAAAAATACTTTCTTGTGCAACAATAGCAGTTCTACCACGGTGGCTGACTTCCATAGCAACAATTGGTGGTGCTGCAAGTGCACAACAATGGCTTTGCCTTTGTTATGAGGAGTTAATGAGGAGGCTATAGGTGATTCAAAATCAAATTGTAAATATTTATTTATCAATTAGGTTTCTCCAAGAAACTCTTATAATCGTCATTTAAATTTACCAGGGTTTCGGAAAAAGCCAAGATGACGTACCTGAGAAGAAACCCCGAAAGAAACTCAGGATACTATTATTTTTGTCATCTTTAAAATATAAAATTACAACAATTAGCTGATTTAAGTAATACTTAAATCAAAGTACATATATAATACTAAACATAGTATGAGCTCCGAAGCTTTAATTCCAGCCTTCATTGTCGCTTAAATTGATTGAAATCCGTATACAATTTTTTTTAAATCGGAATGGATATTTTTATTTTTATTTAATTTTTTTAATTGAAATACTTTGAGTGCTAAGTAGAATCACTTCTTTTTTATTTCTATAAAATGATTGAAGAAAACATTTCTTAATGATGCTAAAACACACATTGAAACATGAAATATATTTACGAGCCCATTATTCAGTGACTAAGGTTCAAGTGTTCAATTGCCTTAGTGTTCTGATTTAGGATCCCAGTCGCGGTTCGATTCATCGATTCACAATATTAAAACCTGAATAACTGAGATAATAGTGTTTAAAACAAGCGAAACCTAGATAGGTACGTAAAACTCTTCTGTGTAGGCACAAGTAGGTAAACTCAAGGAATGTACCTACTTAATTACAATTAGCACAGACCCTGCATCTTTTTTTTACCGACCTAGTAATGCCTAATAAGAACGGTCGTAATAAATTAATACCGTTCAAAGTATGTTAGTTAGTTGCGTCTAGCAGAGCATGCGAAGGTCAAAAAATCTAGGCGAAGCATTTAACAGTGCAATTCTTAAATGCATTATAATTACAGTGGCCTATAATTTTACAAAATTACTTAATAATTGACTTAATAATATACGGTTCAACATAACTGAACATATTTTTGACAGGTGATTACAATTAAAACCTTACATAGTACAAATTGATCTCGCTGCTCGCGTCTGTCTTCTCTGTCTGTATGTTCTCGAACTCCTCCTAAACCACGCAACCGATTTTGTTAAAAAATTTTGAAAGAGCGTTAAACTAGGAAGGTTTTCATATATGTCGGATGCCACTTCTGATGTCGGGGTCGGCCTCGGGAATACAGAATCAGGCTCAGGAATAGCCGAAAACACGAAATAAGGCTCGATGCTTGTAGTACACGATCGTATATTCAGATAATAATCGAATGCTGCGGAACTAGCTCGGCACCTTCTCCCTTCGAACGCTATCTCTAGAATTCTCGTCCGTGGCCCTTTCTCTATTATCGATGGAAAAGCGCCACCTGTCCATCGCAAGCGTCATACACGACATGGCTACTATAGTATTTTCACTGTATGATGATATGCGTGACAGTTCTCTCTTTTTGGTCAAGGCATCACGCGAGAACAGGTAGACCGATTTTAATTCGGTTTTCACTAATGGAAAGAGGGATAATCGGGGAATGTTCTTATATATAAAAATTGCACCAAGGGCGAAGCCGGGAGCGGGTCGCTAGTAATATTATACATTCGAAAGTGAGTTTATTTTTTCGTAACGCTTTCACGCCTTAACTACTCAACCGATCAGGTTCCTTTCATCCAGAGAAAATGTATCTATACTGTTTCCGAAGGAACAACTAAAATTAAAAAATCCAACGCCTATTATATGAGCAATAAAGACGGAATAAATGTAGAAGAAAAAGGGGCGCAGACGAACTAGTGGGTAAAACCTAGTATAGGATATTTTTACTACTAAAACTTAATAACAGCTTTTCACGATATAAAATCCTTTTTAATAAGGATATGTCTTTTTTTAAATTGCTGGCATTGAATTGTTCATGAAGAATTATTTTGATTTTCCCCAGAAACCCAGTGGCTTTAAGCAATCTCTTTTCATCAACCTTTTTCACAAGAAATGTGCGTTGGTTTTTTAATTAAAAATTAACCACAAAGACCAACCACGAGGTTTACAATTTTTAGTAAGATAATTGTTTAAATATCTTTCAACGGCTACGAATCGAGAAAATGGCATTTTGAGTATTATTTTTTATAGTTAAAAGTCGGCAGGTAGGTTGATGGTTCAATTGATTGTATATGTGAATGCCGACGCCTATTACAAACCCTGGCGCTGAAAGTACGTTGCTGGCCTTAGTAGAATAAATCTTAAAGGGAAGCGTTCCTTACTGGCTCACCGAAACACAACAGCATACGTGCTGTTATTTCACGGTAATCTTTAGCAAAGGGGAGTCACTACTGCTAGCCAGGCTGCCTAATTTACCTGTAAATTTTAGCGGACGAAAGTAAGCAATGACAGAGCACTGCGATTCCATATAGATACTCTTCTCTTACTTTATCCTTTAATAGGGCATTTGCCTATTTTTTAATAATTAAGTTTAAAGTGTTTAAACTTAATTGTTGATCAATTTTAAGCTATTTTTTTTTTTGTTTTGCATAAATAATAACCGGATAACAATAACAAAACACAAAAAAAACACATTTTATTTAGACGCCTAAATAACCATTTCACGTGGTGTGTATGACGTCATATTATTCAAACAAAAAAAAAATCCCCTTGAAGTTACGATATATTTAATTTTAAAATAAAATAAACTAAAATTATTTTATTTTAATATTAAATATATCGTAACTTCAAGAGAAAAATAAATGATCTTCACAATATATCGAAATTGTTGTATTTGGTAATAGTTTTTCCGTCTCTTGTCAGTCCTTGTTTGAGTAATAAATGACGTCATACAGACCACGTGATCTATGGTTGTTTAAGCGGCAAAATTTGAATGTGAATTTTTTTTAAGTGAAAACTTCTTTAGCGGCGCTGTGCGTTTTTACGATGAGGAAAAAATGTTAAACTCACGATCGAAAACCTGATCGAAAATTCGTAAAACCAACTCAACTAGACCCCGGATCCAAATATACGCCGCCGCGGCTTATTATCCGGGTCCGGGATTAGCTGAGTTGGTTGGACGTAATGTAGTATATATATATGGGTGTAGATAAAATGCAGTATATAGAGTAATGTCTCCGCAAGGTTGAAGTTTTGTGTTGCTAGGAGTGTTGGCGACCGTCGCCAGAGTGGCGTCCGGTAGCCACACAAGTGGTGACGTAGGTGGACGGTCGCCACTGAGTGGAGACCAGTCGCTAATACTGATAATTAAAGCAATTCGTGCAAAATTATTCCCTAACCATCCCAAAATATCAAAAACGTTAATATTCAAATTTTCACTTCCGCCGGCACTCCCGGAGTACAACCCGTATTTTTTATCATTGTTATTCGGTTATTATTTAACCAAATAAAAAATATAGCTTTAAATTGGACAATAATTAAGTTTAAACACTTTTTGAAAAAAAAAAGCAATTACCCATTAAACAAAATCGATAGTGCACTTGTTATCCTATCCCTTGTTTTCCTTCCGGTGTTTTCCATATAGTATAATTAAGAATTATGTATCAAGATTTGTTCACGCTAATCACTGAAACCCACTGAAACCGCTCAATCGATTTCAGAGATTTGGTTCAGAGTTTTGGTGCATGGTTGTTTCGAGCGTGAAAGATAGGAAATCCTATTATATCGAAAATGTGAAAGTGAGTTTATTTGTTTGTTTGTTACACTTTCATGGCTCAACTAACTAAACGACTATCATAAATATTTGCATACACGTTGTTAGGAATACACAAAGGGATATAGGGTACCTTTCATCCAGAAAAAAAGTATTGTTCCCGAGGGATCACCTAAAAATAAAAATATCAACGCCTGACAAAATTATATGATCAATAAAGATTAAATATAAGTATGTGAAAAAGGGGCGCGGACGTCACGGAGAAAAGCTGGTGTTATTTATTGTATCTTATACATATATTGTGTTTATAGTAGGTAACCAACCATCTACCACCAAGTGGACCGTCAGTCTGCATGCTAAACTTTATCATAAAAAATATTCATCCTTAGCTTATTAGCTATCAGCGACACCAAATTTGAAATGAAATAATGATGCTGATAATGGTGGTATACTGAGGTAATCGTATATCGCGTACAAGGTCCACCGGTCACTGACATCTGCACCTGCATTAAGCGGCTTCAATAAGTTTTTATTGGCAAAACCTGTACGATACCTGATACTATTTATAGGCAGTACTGTTACAGGCGAGCCTTAGGAATGCTAGTGTAAAAATCCTAATGTAATTTCAAAATACATTCCCCAGTTGGACTTCGTTGACAACATCTCTCGCGACGTCTAAGCCGACGGTATCACTGATTTTCTAGATTTTTTTTGCAGTAATTTTTATTGCAAGCAAATTTTTTTAATTTATGGCTTGTAAATAGGCTCAAAGTCAATCAGACTGCTATGTAACAAAGGTCATCATGTTTTAATAATTAAATAAGCTATCCGTTAACTAAAGCAATCGTCTTATCGGAAAGTCCAGAAAAAATTTACTCACAAGAACAATGCAGTTGTTATCACAAATATCGACAATCGAAAGCCCTCTCAATGCTATCGGATACCATTGTTCAATGTCCGCAGTGCCAATGTCGTTGTGGTGTAACGTAGCTACCGTTATCTGGTGTGTCACGAATACTAATAGAGTTACGGTAGAAAGCTGGTTACACTCAATAAGCGTTATAGCTATCGTTAAATTTAATGGTTTCAATATTTATTTATTAATGGGACGTTAGTTAACGGTAGTAGCTAGAGTTTAATTTCAATAAAAAATTAGATATAGAAAGTTAAATGCCAGGTAATCTGTCGGCAGTAACCGCAACGCTCACAGAAGACCACAGAAAATAAAAGCACGTGTGTAAAATAAAGCATGGTGTCCCGCGAGGCATATCGCGTGCGTACCTTTTGCGTAGTAAATATTGTATTGCTTAAAACGTGCGCTCTACGTCGCATCACGTCGCGTTTCGGTATGATACGAAACTTATTCCATAATATTTTATCCTATCAAATCAAAATATTTGGAACATTTATCGTTGTTATAATTTTTTAAATAAAATTTTCGAAATTTTTTGATAGGTTTGTATTTTATCGATATAAAAGGAAATCAATCAGTTTTGTATGGAGATAGGGCCATCAGTGTATGGTTTTTCGTATTAACGGAAACTTTGGGAAAGTTGAAGTTTGAAACACATTTAAGTGAAGTTGAAGTTTAAAGTTGAGACATTTGAGTTTGAAAGTATTAAAAAAAAGTTTTTTAATTTTCGAATGTTTTCCCCATTTACAAAATCTGAAATATTCACAGGAAATTACTGAAATTAAGAAAGACTTTTATTACCAAAATAGCCAAATGGTAAGTTAAAAAAAATGGCCTGGTTTTGAACGATGTCCTTTGTAGGGTCTAGGTACACTTTCAAAGAATTAATGTATAATAATTGGTGCATTCAATACTAATTGCTAGAAAAAATTAAAAATCTTTATTCCGTTATTATAGTGTGACATGTGCCGTACATACCGTACATTTGGAACATGACAAAAATTTAAGCCTGATTTTAATTCTTCTTCAGATATGTTTGGAGGTCGCTGTTCGAGAAGAGATCCGAATGTGGATACGTGTCTTCTGCGTAGCTTCAATTCGCTTGCTGAACATCTTAAGGGTGGAGCGCCGGAGTTAGACATTGAAAAGGTAATTTGCGAAATCACTATATAAAAAAATCTATAATTAGTAAGTACTTCTTTTGTGTGATGTGTGATGCATCGTTAGTATGTAGTACCAGAGTGGCCATAGGTTACTTTGAAGGGGTACCTCCTGTCCCCCTCGTCTTACTAACTAAAATAATAATTAGGTATTAGGCAACCTATTAGTGTTACCGACCCTGAGTACTTGGATCCTTGACTTGACTCTTGGTGTTCGTAATAAGCAACCGTATCCAACTACATCAAGTCGATCGTAAGGCTGCCTTCAACCCTCTGTCACAGAAAAAAACTGTAACAATTTATCTTTGTACTTACTTTCAGTCTGAGGATATAGTAATAGATGAACTGTCAATCTCCCTGGGAGGTGGCCCTGATGGTTACCGAGCTACATTCAAAGATATCCACGCTACTGGTGTCGCGAACATGACCATTACAAATGTCAGGTAAGTTGCTTTAAAAATAAAATTAATAATAAGTAAAATACAATTGAAAATTAAAAGTTACAATCGATAAAGTTATCAAAAAAATATCTACCAATTTTATTAGTCATAACCTGAATCATACAAAACGGTTAGGATACGGAATTCCTGTAAAGAACTAACAGAGCTAAAATCAATATAATTTAAATGATTGTGATTATAATTTATTAAATTTAAATGATTATCTGTAAAGATTATTATTGTAGATTCTAAGTGAAGTTTCAGCTATTTTTAAAGAATTTTTATAATCCTTAATCCTACTATAGTCGGCAGCGCACTTGCAGCAGCTTTGGCGTTGCTTGTGTTATAGGCGACGGTAGCCACCTACCATCAAGTGGACCATCTGCCTGTCTGCCGACCGTAACATTGCTAGAGAAGACACGAGCTAGCGCCAACAGTTTTAAAATGTTTTGTTGAGTGTTTTAAAATAACAAGTTTTTCCGCATTGTACTTAATTATGTAAATGAAATAATAACTAACAATGGATCATTTATTTGAAAAATAAATAAATAACATTAAAAAAATTCCACTCATCAGGTGGAAAGAATTCTTGAACGGAGGCATTTCTACATGTGGTAAAATAAAGTTGCTGTCCATCTCTGTCGGTTTCTACGCTAACTTCTAAAGGTACAAGTTGGTAACGGACAACATGAAGCCGCATACTACTGGTTACTATGTATTTCTATGAAATTCTCTCCGTGCTTAGCGACACGAAGCTAGCGACGCGTCGTCGAGCGGCAAACGGCAGTGTCGCCCGACCGCAGATCAGTAGTTTCGCTGACGCCGGAGCATTCTCGAACACGTCAGACATCTTGTTTCACGGAACACTCGGAACCAACTGGATTCCATCTGCTGTTGCCGTCTGCAGTCGGGTTCGAAATCATGACTGCAACGACAGGACGCAACGACGTGTCGTGGCGACATGAAGCGACGACACCTCGTCTGCTGCTGCTGCGTGTAGTCGGCTACCAACTTGTACCTTTAACCATATATGATTTGAATACAGTTTTCTCTAATCAAATGTAAAGGACGATAAACGAGGAAAACCTTCCTCTTTATATAATTTGCAAAAATTTGAAGCCGGAGCGGGTCGCTAGTTGGTAATATCTTATGCTTTGACCCTTCACCGCGTGTGCGAGAAACGATCCTCCAATGCAAACAATGGACTAATGTGTCATGAAGCGCGTGACTCGAATATATTAAGTACTTAGACAAAACATTTCCTAACATTCTTCGAGGAATTGTCATATATTTTTAACAATAAGCCGTGAAGGACAAGCGACTTGGTGAAAGAAAAAGCTAACAAGCACGAGTAAATCTTGAAAATTCCAAAACAAGTTGAATCATAAGTTTCGTGTATGTTTTCAATCTTACATTCATGAAAACGGAACCCTTATAATAAATAAAAAAAGGAACCCTTATAGGATCACTCGTGTGTCCGTCTGTCCGTCGGTCACAGTCAATTATCTCCGAATCTACTAGACCGATTAAGTTGAAATTTGGTACACATATCAATTTCTGTGACCCAAACGCAGAGGTGTGACGTGAATAGATGAAATCAGGTCATTCTTGGGGGGAAGGTGGAAAATTAATTTTTTTTTTTAAACTGCATCGTCGTATGACATATCAAATGGAAGGTCTTGTTGGGAAGATCTTAAATGTATTTTTTTGTAATTTTAAAATAAATAGTTTCCAATGTAGGTTTTCTCGGCCGATATCCAGAGGTTGAGTTGTAGGTTTCCGGGATGAGTAGTAGGTTTCAGTCTCGCTCGAGAAGTCGAAAAGTGCAAAAGTGAAGTGCAGTGCAGTGTGTCACAGTTTGGTGCATTGCGGTGCAGTGATGTGATGTATTTTTCTGCTAATACGGACTACACCACTGAGGATGTCAACCGCAGTTGTTGACGAAAAGTTTGGAAGAATTTCCAACAGACCTGGGCCATCATCCCGGAAACCTACAACTCAAATAGTTTCCAAAAGTTATTCAAGAAAATAGACGAAAATTGACCATTCCCCCCCTTTATCTCCGAAACTACTGAACCTAAAATTTTGAAAAAAATACAGAAATTAGTTTTCTACTTATAGATTATAGGAAACCTATAAGAAGTCCATGATATTAAAATAACATGGTAAATCACTCAATATTGTGCGGATAGGTAACATCGTACGGAACCCTCTTCACGCGAGTTCAACTCGCACTTGTCCCTTTTTATTTCTTTATGTGTTGGGCTGCCAAAAAAAGCATACCTGAATTCGATTAGTATTTTTACACAGTCATAAAGGTTGTGATAAAGGTTGTCTAGTCTTCATGACATATTCCAATACCGGTTCGTCATAAAATAATTCACCTTTTTTTCTCTTTAGATCGGACCTGGAGACCCATCAGTTCCAACTGACGATGTTCGGTCCTCACATCAGCGCACGCGCACGTTATCGTTCTTCAGGCGTTCTGCTGCTTGTTCGAGCTTCAGGCGGTGGTGATTATTGGGGTGAATACGGTAAGTGATCATATATTATTATATTAATAATATGAAAATGAAAGCCGGAGAGATTAAGATAATTGAAAATTTATTAAGATAATTGGACAATTTGGTTCTTCAAAGTTACGCAATATAGTGTTTTTTTAAACTTATATTCAAAAATAACCTAAATAAACATTTTTACAGATACAATTTATTCTAGATTTTTATGTAAACAACTCAGACCAAATAAAATCCAGACAAAATTTTGCAAACAATAGTAGTGAAGCTGGTTGTTAAACATGACAATTTATATAAAAATTTAATTTACAAATACATAATAATTTATAGTAGGTCAGATAAAATTTCTGGGTAATATTTTTTGTGTGTTTATTTGTATACCTTTTCTTTGAATCAATTTCTTGTAAGATTGCCTTTCACTTCTATTTTACCTAACGAACGAACAAACAAACAAGCAATCAATCAAACCTACAAATAAAAAATAAAAAAAAAACAAAAAAAATAATTATGAAAAAATAGGGTAATCATAAAGCTTAACAATGGCAACACTACGCGGCCGACAATTGATGTATGACCTCGGCAGTAATTTACTGGTATTGATTTTATATATAAACGATGTTATCCGATTACTTAATCGTGCTAAACTCCCAAATGACTTCTAAATGAAATTTTGCACACTGTCTGTAATTTGAGAGATAGGATAGTTTTTTCTTGATTAATTACCTCTTTTTTTTATTTCAATTCAAATGTTTTTAAAGGACAAAGGGACAAGCAACATCTTTTGTTATCGAGGTTGGGTAAGCATCCAATAGATGGCGCTGTGTTTCGATTTCTAACTTAATTGTAATGTTTTTTATATAATACTTTATATTTAGGGAAACTATCTTCTGAACGTGTGGATATTGTAACTGAATTCCTGAACCCCTTAACTGATTTCGATAAAATTATGTGAATGGTTGGTTTCAGCTTGAAAGATAGAATGTAATTTATAAAGATGCGAGGAAAATGTCGTGGGCAAAATATATATAAGTAATATTATAAAGAAATGATTTGTTGATATGCGGAGGTAATTTCCGGAACCACTGCACCTATTTCAAAATCCTTTGCTATTTGAAAGGTTAGGCACATTTTTCCTGATGTTCATAGGCTATACCTACATTATACATACATATTAGAAGCGAGTGGATAAGAGTTAGGGTGTTTGCCTTAACGCTCTGTTCTAAGGTTCCCGGGTTCGATTCCCGGCAGAGGCAACTTTGAAAATGAACTTTTCAAATTTGGCTCTAGTCTGGATCTGGAAAGTAGTGGCAGGGCACACTGCGCTTTGCAGTCATTTGGGCAGCCCGTCTGGCGGCAGTAACCACCCCCTTACAGAACTACCGTGAAATAAAAGCACATGTGCTGTTGTGTTTCGGTGAGTGAGTAAGGGATGCCAGAGCCCATTTCCCTATCCTCCTCCTAATCCCTTATCCTTAATCCTACTTTAGTCGGCAGCGCACTTGCAGCAGCTTTGGCGTTGCTTGTGTTATAGGCGACGATAGCCACCTACAATCAAGTTGACCGTCAGCCTGTTTGCCGATCTTAACATTAAAAAAAAATACCTCAATAGCACCTGGGCTAGGCCGGGACGCGGGATTGTCCTAAAAATATTTGTAACTATAAAAATACCTATGATGTTTTATAAAAAGCATTTTTTTGTTGTGAAAATTATACCAAAGTATTTCTCTTTCGTTAATGGTCTCCTACATACTGGATGGAGCCTGATATTATATTTTTTCGTAAGACCAGATCAAACTCTGTAAAAAAAATATAATTAGAAATAAGAATTATTTATTTAAGGGTCATATTTTTACAGATGGTGTTAAGGCGAAAGTGTATTTCCGCGGCTCCCCTTACATGCGCGACGGACGCACCTACCTTAAGCTGGAGCAGCTGAAACTCGACTTCTCCGTGAAGGACATCCAGATGGGGGTCGAGAACCTTCACAACTCTAACGCTGTATTGCGTAAGTAAAAACTGAGTGTTACTAGAGTAAAAATTAAGATGAAGACAGACATAGTGGAAATTGTCTTAACTGTGTTGTTAGTTTTAAAAAATACGTAATATTCAATGCGAAATGTAGTGCGCCCTGTGACTACTTGATAGACCCAGGATAGACCCTACTTAATTTTCCTTAACAAACTTTGTATGTACATACTCGGTCCGGCCATTAATTTTTCTTTTGTAGTTTGCCCGCCTATCAATTTATGAATTTCTTGATAGTAAAGTCCACATGAAAAAAAATATCAAAATTGTCATACTTCATCACTGCGGGTGTAGTTATCGACACCACATCGTTAAGGGCTAAACAAACTGCCCACTGCTACTAATGAAACTGTACTTTTGAAAGAATTGTCCTTTAAAATAGATTAATTCTGTTAAACCATGTTAAAATTAACACGTGAAACTTTGAAATCACCAGTCGGATTTAAAAATTCTTTTTGCTTTTGATTACATATTCTTTAATTTTTGAGGAAGATTAAAGACTATGTATCAACACACTAAAAGCCACGCGAACGAAGTCGTAGGCAAAAGCTAGTAATGAAATAAAGGCTATTGTGCCATAATTAACAGGCACTCCATGGTACTCCATTGATTACTAGAAAAGAGTGGAAATATAATTTAAATAATATTTTCAAATATAATTTACTTTAAAACAAAAAATAAACCTTTTCATGACCCAATTGCGCCCAAAAATACTCACCATAAATGTACCCTTGTTTCATCGAAATTTAAACATCGGGAATTCCGAGGGTAGATGAAAATCTAATTACTAAATCTACATTTTATAAAAGTCATAGGTTTACAATGACTCGGTGAATGGAACGTTGGAGCGTACGTCTGGTCCCAATTCATCGGGTCATTTGTCATTTAAAATGTCGATATACAGGATGTTTCCAAAAATTGCTGAATGATACTGACTTGCCTCTTAGAACATTTGAACCATTTTCCTTTGCAATTTTTCACTCATATTAATAAAATGTTTGTCATGTTAATTTTAGAGGCAGCTCTGAACCTGTTCATCAACACGAACGCGCAGGAGTTACTTAAGGAGATGAAGCCGGAATTGAAGCGAGATCTCGCAGAGAAGATGTCGAGGTTCCTAGAACGCATCCTTGAACACATCCCTTACGACGACTGGATCGTAGACTAAAACTACGTTCATAATATTTCAAAGAAAAAATCTAAAATATTCAGTTCGGATAAAAAAAGACTGTGCAAGTGCATATTTTGATCTAAATATTTTCTTTTGAGGGGCCTAACTGCCGCCGTATCAGCCGTATCAATTCACGGGGCCCACGGGTTGCATGCTCAATCTCACTTAAATGATTTTACTTTATTTTTTTATTTTATTTTAAAATGCATAGCGTCTAAAAACATGGGAACTTTTTTGTGACTTTTGTAAAAAAATCTTTAACCTCTCTTTGAGTATCGCTACAATCGTAGAAGAGCCCCTCGACAAAATTTGATACAGGGCCCATCTAAGACAAGCTACGCCACTGTTTGACACTATTCAAAGTCGAAATTTCAAAATAGTTTCAAAATAGAGAAAAACGATGCTCAAGGAAAGGAATATTTCAAAAATGTACTGTCTCATTCAAAAATATTTCTTAATTCGCATTAAAATGCTTCGTTTGAGGCAATTAAAGATTTAACACTGGCTCGTATATTAAAGACTTAGATTGATCCGAAATACCATAAAACAATTAAAACGCAATAAGTATAATTATTCTGATTCTATAACTGAACTAATAATAACTGATTCGTCATCAGTAATGAATGTCATGCAATATATCTGTAGTATGAAAAAAGTAAGATATGTATACATATATGTATAGAAATTAAATTTTAAACTATTTTTCAATTACAATTACAAGTTTTTACAAATTTTTTGGGACCTCTCATGTGATTTGAAAATAATATTGAGCCCTTCTACTTTTGAACCAACTTCAAAATTTATGTAAACTAGTTAGTTGAAATATTAACTTAAATAAGTTAAATAACTATTTATTAGAAACAAATTAGATATAAGTATTTTTTAATATTTTCTCGCTAGATATTACGTCAAAGGTCTGGAAGATTATATTACAATTATTGTATGAATCGAAGATACATAATAAGTAATTAATTAATTTTAACTTATATTGTAAGAAAAATAAAAACAAAAATCATATTTTCTGTTTTTCATTAAACCAAATGTTTCATTACGAGGGGCACACTGAAATGATCGGGAATAAGAAAAACCACATGCACGGTATAGCTAAATTGTATTTTATTGTTTTTCGAATTATTCTCCGTTCAACTTAATGCACTTTTCCATTCGTGCAAACCAATCATTAAAACAGTAATTCCAGTCTGAAGTTGATGTTGACAAAATGGCTGATTTGTACGCTTCCACAGCTGCTTCGGGGTCTTCAAACCGTTGACCGCGTAATAAATCTTTCATTCTAGGGAATGTAAAGAAATCGTTTGGGCTCAGGTCAGGACTGTACGGAGAATGGCTCATCAGCTCGACGTTTTCCTGCTTCAAAAAATCATTTGTCTTCCGAGCCGTATGGGAGCTCGCATTATCGTGATGTAAAATGATGCGATGTTTCGGGTTATTTTTTCGGAGTTCGGCTATCATTTCTGGCAAACAAACCGTGATATACCACTCGGCGGTAACCGTTCTGCGTTCCTGTAAAGGAATTGTAGCAACATGCCCCTTTTTCGAGACAAACGTAGCGACCATTTTCTTTGACACGCTGCGGGAGCGAACCACTTTCGTTGGCTTGACCTCGTCTTCGAAGACCCAAACTGCTGGCTGATATTTTCTTTCAGGTTCGTATGAATAAATCCATGATTCGTCACCTGAGACATTTGACTTCCCTCCGTTGAAGCTTTGCAGAGTATTCCGGCACCAATCTACACGAGCCGCCTTTTGCTATTCGGACAAATTGTGGGGAACCCAGCGGGAAACTAGCTTTCTTACACACAGCTCGTTATGTAATATCGACTGAATTGCAGTCATTCTGATACTGATAACAGCCCGAATCTGCTCGTATGTCACATGACGGTCATCTAATATAATAGTTCGCACAGCTGCGATGTTTTCAGGCGTGACCGCTGTTCTTGGTCGACCTGCAGAAGAAACAGTACTGAGCGACACACGACCGCGTCGGAACTCGGCATACTAGCGGTATATTGTCGTTTGACTCGGTGCTTCAATTGCTGTGCGCCCTGTCGCTAATTGCTAGACCTAGATCAGCCAATTTTGGCCGAGAAACGAACCCGGGAATAATGGGAATAACGCAACTGCCAAATTATATTCATATACCTCACCCAGCCCAAATTATACTTTCATTAGCGAAATTAATAAAGTCGAAATCCGCGATTGGCAGATCGATTTTCACCAATATTGCTCCACGATAACACAATAACTCGTGTAACTAGAGAAATTATTCGAAATTTACTTCTTCAATTTTCATACATAGCCCCCGGTATGGAAATTTGATAAAGAGTAAAATTAATTAAACAAGCGTTATCTAAACAGCGTCACGTTATCTATCACTTTGACATTTGTGCGACAGCTGACGCATGTATTTATGTTGCCTAATTCTGTTCTCTGTTCTTTATAAGCAACCGTCGAAATCTTGTATGAAAAGTGTAGTTGAGGAACGAATCGATAGTGCGTTATAACTTGCCGGCGCAGCGACATCTGTCGTCGAAAAAATGAACTATTTGAACTTATAAAACGTAGGGACATCTATGTATGCCAAACGTAACTAACATAACTTTGTTAGAACACGTGACATCTAAGTATGTAGAATGTAACTAAATAATATGAAGTAATTAGGTATCCAGTTATCTATTGACAAGAGGAAAATTTTATACGTTTAAAGGAGTAAATTCCAGTCTTACGTCGGAGATGACAAACACGTTACCCTTTTTTATTATTTCAAGGTTGACATGAGGAATATCGTAGTTAAGAAGAAGGCCTGATCTTGATCCTGAGCTTTTAAAAATCAAATAATTTTTGCGATTTAGATAAATAAATACTCAAGACAGATTACCTATTAGTTTCATATATATATAACTAGCGAACCGCTGCCGACTTAGCACAAATGCAATTTTTTTTTTTTTGCAATATACCTATGCACAAAAACCTTCCTCGTTTATCGCTCTTTCCATTAGTGAAAACCGTATCAAAATCCGTTGGATCTTTTAGAATAAGTTAGAGGAGAAACAGACAAAAGCGGGCAGCGGTTTTATTCTACTATTATGTATATATGTATGTATGAGGATACGCGATCTTTTGTCGCGTAGTGTGGGGTAATCTCGAATGGTAGGGGACCAATCTTTCGCACTTGAACGCTCAACAAGAAAATCCATTCAAAGCGAACCACAACTTCTCTACAAACGTATCATTGCAACATTGAAACACAACATTTTCAACGCGTACAGTACACGATAAACATTTCAAATATTACTCGCCATTAATGAAAACTATTTTATAACAAAACTTAAATCCGAAACTTCTCTTCGACAGTGCCCATGAGAAAAAAATTAAAGTAGGGTGTATAATTAATATATCTTTTTAATTTGTACAGTTGAACAAAACTAAAAAAAACTATGTTAGCGAAAAAAATACTTAATTTATGTGCCATAATATTGTGCTATTCGCAATTAATCAAGACTGAAAATGTAACACATGATATAGGTAAGTTTATTTTAATCACTATTACTTATTGCAAAAAAATATAAGTTCCCAATATTTATTGTAGAGTCCTAATTAATATATATTAAATAAGTATAAAATAAAGTCTCTATCCGCCTGTCTGTTTTTGATACAGAATTTGATTTGATACGGTTTTCATTAAAGGAAAGAGTGATAAAGTTTTGCGTATATGAAATTGTAGATGCCAAGCCGGGGGCTGGCTGCTAGTAAGAAATATGAACGATTATTTTTTGTATTTTCTTTCGAACAATTAAGCACTGTATCAAATTATATAGTTATAACTTTTGACATAGACGTGACGTAATTTGATATGACAATGATGATTAACTCCAGTTAATCATCATTGATGATGATTAATTAATGATTAATCCTTTTATGGGAACGTCGTTAGACAGGCTGTGACATTCCAGCACTTTATGCTAGGTGATTAACGTCGCCTAATGACAAGCAGCGCCTAAGATTGTGCAAGTGCACTGCGGACTTTAGCAACATTAATGATAAGTGATTGTAAAATAGGTTCTGAAATCCCATAACTTATTCACGAAAGGAATTTGGCTTATGTGTTATTATTTATTTTATCAATAATTACATTATTAAAGTACCTATACAGAATCAAAAATTCTCATAGAAACATCTCAAGAAATTTAAAAAATTACTTACGTTGAACTTGCAAGATATTGAATTAGTGTGACGTCATTTCACGTGAACTGATTCACAGTTCATGTCATTGATATAGAATTGTACAGAAAAATAATAAAAACAAATAGGAATCTACGAACTCCAGAAATAAACGATACACGTGAATGAAAGACAATTTTAACTTTATCATTGTGTCGTTTTACAAGTACATTTAAATTTTTTGATAAATTTTGTTTTCATTTACTTACATTTTATTGTTCATACGGGATAATTTAGAAAAATAAATCCTTTTTAACGTGATTTTAATTTGATACTTTTTTATATAATATGTAAGGTCGGTAGGTTTTGACGAGCCCGTTGGTTGTGTGGTTGCCTTAACGCTCTATTCTAGGGTACCCGGGTTCAATTCCCGGCAGGATCGATTTTGGAAATTAACTTTTCAAAGTTGGCTCTGGTCTGGAACTGCAAAGTATTGGAAGGGCACACTGCGTTTCGCAGTCATTTGGACAGCCCGTCTGGCGGCAGTAACCACAAGTGAACTTCCGCATTGAACGCCTACGAGAAACAATAAAATTGTTTATTTTAATAATACAACGTACGTTTAATGATTAATTTTTTTTTCTCGTAAATTGTATAAGCGCTGTGAAATTTAATTACTGCAGTGCAATCGCTTTGTTACTAACGTGTATCTTACTAAACCTTCATTGATTTTCTCACATAGTCAAGTAGAGTAAGCAAGCAATAAAAAAGTTCTCTCTGATCGCTAACAACGACAGTATGACTATCTACAAACGTAAGAGAACTATTTTAACTCAATAACCTAAAGTTGTAGTACAATCTGAAATTAGGAAAAAGACTTCTGTAAAGATATTCTAGAAACTAGCTGAGCCCGCAATTTCGTACGCGTGGTAAGTATTCAATATAGCTCGTAACTTTTTTGTTTGTTAACCGCTGGGAACAAAACAATGTCACGGGAAGCTTGCTACAAAACTTTATGCTCCTTTGAATAAGGATTTTTCATTCTATTATGTATTAATTTGTATGTTGATAGGATAAACCTGATTATTAGTTGTAGGTATATACTACATTATATGGGAGAGTGACTATTGTAAAAAGTTATTGGAGTTTAATCTTGCAGCACCTGTGGCGTTGATTCTGTTATAGGCGACGGTGTTATAGGGCCATCAAATGGACCGTCAACCAGTCTGACGACCTTAACATAAAAATAATTGTCGCCATAAAAATCTTGTATATTACCTATATATTAAACTAGTGGCCTACATCCTGCTTCGCACGGATCCTATATATATATATAATTTTTCTGTGAAAAATTATGTAATTTGAAACTGAAACCACATCGAAAACCGCATTATGTAGCTTAGAAGGAGTTAGCGGATATACAGAAAGACAGACGCGATCAGCGACTAAGGTTTATACCACGTAAGTATGTTATTTTTCATCTATTTATTTATTTATATGAGGTACACAAAACAGGATGCTATCATTAAAAATTACCCAAAACATGTTCACACAGCATATCCAAATTAAACAGTGTTACAATTAAAACCGAAGAGAGACGCACTTTCATCCAAAGACAAGCTTAGCTGTATCTTATAAAAAGTTACTTTAAGATGAAAGCACGTCTCTACAAGGCTACAATAAATATAGCATAAATGAAATATTAGTGTTGAGATTATTGTAATATTAACAATGTTGGTGACCGCAATAACTTAATATGGCTCATCTTGTTTTCCTAATGACACGCTATTGTAGTGGAGCGTCACGCGCAGTTACTATGGCCATTATGTTCTTTTTAATTTACTTAAGCTATTTATGAATATATCCACCTTACTGCTGTGCTTAGGGAGGAGATCGTTGTACTGTCGACACATCCTGATGAGGGGGTTATAAAATGAGATATTATTAATGTGTACTTGTAAGGCAAAAGTATTGATAAAAGGATTTCGGGTTCTAGATTTTATATTAAAATTAATAAGCGACAGAAGATACGGCGAGTCTAATATGTAGGAATGAATTATTTTAAAAAGACACAAGAGATAATAATAATTGCGGCGATCCTCGAGTGTAACCATATTTAATTTTGTAAGCATATCTCGATACGAATGTATTGTTTTGTTATGATATGAAGGTACCAAATAAACAATTTTCTTTCTTTATTTCATTCTTTTTTTCTTTCTATTTAATGAAACGAAAAAATCTAAGTTACCTAAGATGACTCTAGAAATGTGTCGGCAAGCCTTTCAGATTTTCAGAAGAATAAAGCAAAATTTTAAGAAAATTTTCCAAAAGATACATCTTCGAAGGGCAAACAAATTAAACATCAGAGACTTCTATTGCACACTGCAGGAAATGTCAAACACGGACACATATTCCGTGCATCCGTCATGCGAATTCGGACAAAATTTTGTATTAGGATTGAATATAAGTCCAAAAACGACATGAAAAAGCAATGAAAAGGATATTTCACTGGGATAATGACTAAACTTTTAAAAGCTTGCTAAAAAAAAATTGCCTTAGCCAATAAAAAAATTAGCCTAGCCAACAACTTAGCCAACAAAGATTAAAAGCTTGCTAAAAAAATAGCTTAAAAATAAATCTCCACTCGGAAATTCGATTGAAAATTTATGTAATTCTTAATGTTAATAATAATAAGGCAAACTCCAACTCCCGAACTAGATTGGACACCTGTAGGTATCTCCTGAAGACAGTGCTTTCAATCGTGGGCAAGAAAAAACAACAAATTAAATTAAACATGAACACCATTGTTTAACAAAGAAAATATTATAAAAATCGTATTATTAATTGTAAGAGTTTAGTAAGAAAAAGTTCCAAGTGTGCATGAGTGGAGATAATATGATATATATAAATATATAATATAAAAAAATTAGATGCAATTGAGTTTTGTAGACATTGATTCATAATTAATTCTAAGTTCCTCTAACTTCTAAGTCAACATTTTAGAATAAAATTATACTATGCCCTCGTTTGGTCTAACAACCAAAGATGATAAATGACCTGGTTGTATCTTCTATTTTACGTAATGGCTACTTACACGTTCAACCTTTGTCAACGGCTAACCTTATGTAATAACCTCATCGTCGACAGCTGCATTTGCAACTACATTACTGGCTAGTTGTGAAAATTCAACTACACTTGTATCGCACTATTGTGGTAGTAGTGTGAAACACACACGGCAACTTCTTACAAGTTCATACGTAATAATCTCATATATGTACTGGCATTCAAAATGTCCAAATATTTAGGGATTCCACAGAAAGAGTTCAGTAAAATTTACTAAATAAAGAGCGTTGTACGGAGCCACAGTAGGTAATATCTTGTAATATTCATTCAAGCGAAGTCGTCTGAATATTCTAAAAACATCTAAGTGTAATTATGTTAATTATATTGGACGCCAAATTCCAACATTTAATATACTCATTCGTCTGAGAACATGAGTGATAACTCGGATTTAAAAAGCTTAGTAGATTCCTGTACACATTTTAATAGTTAATAGTTAGTTAATTTTAATAGTTAGGTAGAAACACGACACTGTTGCCTTGTACTTCGACAAACACGACACTTAGTTAATAGTACCTACTTGATGTTGACTGCACTTCGGCACTACTAAATTCAAAATAAATTTAGAACCCGCTGGATAGAGTATCATAAATTCCGCATGATTTTTATTTAATAAGAAGAAAAATCTCTGAAATTTGATATACCTATATTGTTTGCGAAGTATTGCGCACTCAAATTGCGACGGCTATTGCCTATCATTAGGCAAGATTCACAAAAACCATCTTTCTGCATCAACTGTAAAGCAAACTTAGACATACTCAATGCAAGGTTAACTAAATTAAACATACCTATGTAATATTGCGAACTTCTTCTTAGTTCGAAATGTGTCTTCGGCTGGCACAATTTTCATTGTAAATACGCGGTAAATACAATATTTCGCTGTCCAAAGCAAGCCTAAATTAAATTAACATACGAATGAGACTGAATTAGAAACTTATTTGATTTGATTTGATTGATTTCATTTTAATTTATTTCATGCAAAAATGGCTGATCGGATTTAAATTAAATATGGCACGCATAGGAACCTGGATTAATATATATGATACTTTTTATCCTGGAAAAATGTTAGGTTCCCGAGGGATCGTGTATATAAAAAATATAAAAAATTGGGCGCCAAAGTCGTCACAGCGATAAAGCAATAAACATTTAAATATGATGTTATAACACATTTTAATAATTTATATCATACATAATAACAAAATGGTTATTTGTTTGTGCGTTTGTACGCAGGCTAATCTCAGAAAAGGCTTAATCGATATGAATACAGTTTACATGTAAGTATCGTAACATTTAGTGTTTGTTTCATTCTAATCGGTTTACAAACACAAAAGTTACGCGCTATTCGGAAAACCACGTGTACGTAGTCGCGGGCTCAGCTAGTCATGCGTGAAATTTATGTGGTCAACTATTTTTTTATTTTTTTATTTTTCAGAAAAAATATTTGCAGTGTGCCACAAAAGTTCTCCTGAATTCGACGCTTGTATGAAAAGAGCTTTTAACAAACTGAGACCTTATTTCAAATTAGGTAAGGAAAAGTCTTTGTATAATACATATTACTTAGTAATTTCAGTGAACTTTAGTTTATTTTCATTATAAGAGACGTATAATATGATTAAATAAGCATATTGCTACATATAACAAGCAATCACAGATTCAGACTATAGTGAGTATAGAGGCCGCCATTGTGCTTCAAATTGATATACGAGTAAATTCAAAGTGATAGGTAATTCCACATTACTCGTACTTATTCAAAATACCTATACTTAGTAAATCTTTGGCCACTCTTTTTATGCAATACATATTTCTTTTAGACTATTACAATTACTTATTATATAATATGTATAAGTATACAGAATATAACAGTTCATTATAATTTACGCTTATTTAGAAAACAAAAAAGTTCGTAGCTATATTAAATTATAGTTCACAATTAAATTATGCATTTGTACCCACAAAGACAAAACTTCAAAAGTTATATATTTATTTATACACATCTTATACATAGATATCTACTATGAAATGTATATATAATTTGCAGAAATATAATTACATCCGCATGAGGCCGGGGACAGAGTGATCTAAAAGAAAGATAATTTAGGGACTAATAAATTAAAATTATAAACTAATTTTCTTTTATGTTAAGATCGACAGATAGGCTGACGGTCTACTTGATGGTAAGTGGCTAGCGTCGCCTATAACACAAGCTACGCCACAGGTTGCTAGTGCGCTGTCGACTTCAGTACGATTAAGGATATGGGATTGGAAAGGGTTGGCATCCCTTATTATTGTTGGAAAGGGCGTTATTGTTGGACTACATTAAAATATTATGGTATTGTAGGTACCTACCTAATTAGGTAAAATAATTTGATGATTTATAAAAATATTAAATTAAGCATCTAATTTTATTATTGAATGCATAATTAGAATATAATGCAACAATAACCATAGATAAAATACTACTTAACCAGTAGTAGTATTTTATCTATGCAATAACTAAGATACTCGTATTGACAATCGAACCTTTCAAAGAACGCGTGTAGGATGCGGCTGAAGTTTGCCCCTGCTTACTGTACATGTATCAGTGTAACATCAGTAATATAATATACTAGCGACCCGCCCCCGGCTTCGCCCGGCGTGCAATTTTTATATATATGAACATTCCGCGTTAATCCCTCTTTCCATTAGTGAAAACCGAAATAAAATCGGTTTACCCGTTCACGCGTGATGCCGTGACCAAGGGAAATGGGGATTCATTTTTATATATAGAAGACTAGCTGAACTCGGCCACGCTTCGCTGCGGCCCATACGGCGGCGGTGCGGGCGTGCGCATGGGGCGCGCGGTACTGGACACTGCTTATATATAATACTATTCATCGTAGCGTGATGTTATATAGCCTACAGCCTTCTTCGATAAATGGACTATTCAAAACAAAAAAAAATTTCAATTCGAACCAGTAGTTCCTGAGATTAGCAACAAACAAACTTCAGTTTTATAATATTAGTATAGATAACAAGCGATTCTATAAATTCTCTCACCTGTTTATCTATAAGATGAGTATCTTAGTTTTCTATTCGAAATTTTAATGTGTGTAAATCAAGACGAAAGATAAAGCGCCATAATTCCGCCAGGAATAACACATTCACCTGGGATTGTTGCTATTTTATCAATGAGCTAAATGCACGATGGAAATCCTAATTTAAGACGGGCGAAGTCACGGAGCACAGCTAGTATTCAATATGCATAAGTAGACTATTGCTACTAATTTCCATACAAAATTAGAAATCTCCATTTATTGTCTTGTCTTATAAGTATCATCAAATTCCATCAAAATCTATTCCATAGTTAAGGCTTAAATACTGACTTAAATACATAGTATACATATAATATTAAACCTACACAATAAAACACAATTACAACACTTATTTAATATATATAGATAGTTAACGATTTGCTATTTTGATTCGCAATTATTGCTGCGTACGTGCTAATGGTCAATTGACTGCCATATTAATTTTCATGCGGCAAAATGTTTTCTATTGGGACATTACACACAAGTAGTAAAGACATTACAAAATTAATGTCCAGAGAAAATATTTTCTATACCCATATACTTGACGAATGCGTCAAACATTTTTACTTTCGCTTCGGTCTTCTATGTAGGTAAGCAAAAGAGATACCTTTTACTTTTTTGACTACCTTAAACAAATTAAAATGGCGTATACTTACTGTGTGGTATTTTTTACATTTATTCGATGTTAACTTCAAACTCAACAGCCGATTATTCATCTGTATTTTCTCTTTAAAACATTGTAATTCTTTGTTTTCCCATTGGCAATAAATTATTAAAAAAAATCGATAATTATATTGATTACCACTTTATACATAACACCACAGTCTAACCATACTTACCTACGTCATACAGTCGGGCAACGTTCAATGTAAACGAAGCGAGTTCGCCCAACGTTGCTCTACGCAAGTACATTCGTTGCCTGACTGTATGACGTAAGTATGGTTAGACTGTGATAACGCCATAGATCACCTTATGAACCAATGAAGTATGTATATGTAGCATATCAGAAGTGCAGTTTTGCCCAGTGGGACGAAGTCTGCTTGCCGCTAAACGGCAGGTTTCAATTCCTTTCTTAACTTACTTCCCTTCAATTAATAGTGTAATTAATAAAAATCCCAAAGAAACCTGCGTGTTTGAATAGCTAACAATCTCTGAAGATTAGGCAAATGTGGCTAACGTGGTAAGACTATAAAAGCCATATTTATTCAACTAGTTGTCCCCGACAGTTGGTGGCTGATGTACAGAATTTTTTTCCCTCGTTAATAAAGTTATAACTAACTCCAAATCTTCCAAAATCCACAGGAATACCGGAATTAGGAGTAGCGCCTTTCGATCCACATTTCGCAAAACAGGTTGTTCAAAAAAGAAATCTACTTGGAGTGAGATTTACGTTAACTCTACAAGATGTTTACGAAAGAGGTTGGACAAATTCGATCGTCACAAAATATAAGTACGTATAACTTAACTAGAAACTACTGCAACCAATTTTTATTACTATAGTAGAGTGTTTTTATTATTTATATCATAGATGACTTTTTTTCAGAACGGACTGGGGTAATAAACGTATTATCTACTCACAATATTTTCCGGAGAAATGGCTAAATGGGTATTACGAATTTAAGGTAATATCATGTCATGTATAATTTGATAATAATGTAGAAAATGTTTACATTTTTAGTCTAATTTAGTCATATCTAGGGATAGTCATATTCGATATGATCTGTGGCAATTTAAGTGGGATCCTCTTGATCCTCTCGTCTATAAACACATGGAATATGCAAGTGCGATTCAGACCCAGACAGATTAAACCTGATCACGAATTCTACTAACACTGTAATGAATAAAACTAGGAAAATAGATACGGTCATACAACTATCTTCAAGCTCAGCGCTCTGCGACTATTCATGA
Organism: Bembecia ichneumoniformis; assembly: GCA_910589475.2. NCBI lineage: Eukaryota > Metazoa > Arthropoda > Insecta > Lepidoptera > Sesiidae > Bembecia > Bembecia ichneumoniformis. The sequence continues at coordinate 6,201,412 of OU342523.1, forward strand.
CGTACCAACATGGAGGATTTTATCCTCGCCTATCAACACAAGCAACGCTACAAGAGAAGCCAATGCACGGCCGACGTTGAAATAGGATAAAGGATAAGTAATAACCACCCCCTCACAGAAGACTGCCGTGAAATAACAGCAGACCCTAATTCTCATAGACGATAGCAACCTTAGAGTAATAATTCCAACAAGTAGGTATGTTGGAATTATTACTCTAAGATAGCAACCTACTATCAAGTGGGCCGTCAGACTGTCTTGACGACCTTTACTTAAAAAAAGGAAGGGATAGGAGAATGGGTTCTGACATCCCTCACTCACTCACCGAAACACAGCATTGTTATTTCATGGTGGTCTTCTGTAAGGGGGTTGGTAACTTTCGCAACGGGAGCGCAGTGCGCGCTGCCACTACTAACTGGGGTACGTCTGTGTATATTATTAGTATTACGCACCCTAGGAAGGCGCAGCTGCTCCAACATACTCTTGATTTTTTTAATAAGGCCTAAGATCGTTTTAATGGATATATATACAATACATTAATTAGGATGCCATTATTTTTATTAAGTATAAATATAATTTCATAATCTCTCCATAAATTCAAATCTAAATTAAAGCGAAAATATTATATGCGATTATTTTATGCAATTTTATTGTAGGGCGATGCGTACGGCTTGGAAATGCTGCGATCGGGCACCTGGAACATGACTCTGCGAGACTACTCACAAACGACCAGAGTAAAAAGGAATGGTGTTGGAGTAGATGTTCATGTGGAGGTAGACCATATTGGTGACATGGAGATACACGTAGGAAATCTAATAAAGGGAAGAAGGGTGTTAGGTAATAACATGATTATAAGTCGTTCTTTATTTCCTCCATTTTTAAATGATTTACTTACGTAGGACACAAATTTTAATAGTCCGCGTGAAAAAAATGTTATCCCTCTGATTTATCGAGTCCTAGGTTTTATTCTAGACAAGGTCAACTATGGAATGATCGAGCTTTTAGTGTGAACTATGGAAAGTAGACACTGCTTTTAGTGTAGGGTCTCACCGTAAAATTCTTCACCTGTGTGTTATTTAAACGAAATGTGATTTAAATAATTATAAAAGGTTACACGTGGGGTCATACAACGTCTTACAACGTCGCCTGTGGAGGCCCTTATGCTAACAGAGTCGGCAGGGCATTTGCTGCTCGTGTTAGGGAAGAAAGTGCCACCCTTATCATAAAAATATAAACTAAGGTATAATTAAAATTTCCAGAGGTCATACTCGACCGCATCATCAACGCGATGTGGAAGCCTGGCTTCGCCGTAATCAGGCCGCTCATCAACGATATAGTCAGCAACGCATTTACAGACATCTGGTCCATATCCTTCAAAAGTTTCCCTGTTGATAGATTTATTAAATTTTAATTTATTAGCTGTAACTTTGTTTTTATTCACTCAAGAGTCATATGAGTATATACATCTCACCTAAGTTTTGAAAGAACAGCTAACCAACGGCTTGAAGGGAGGATTTTGTCGGTGTATCCACTCGTCCATTTTTTTAGTACATTAATTGTCTCTACCAGTTGGTTGCGATAAGTAAACGCCAATACAATATTATTTTCAGATTCACTTATTGCCACTATGACGTTTTGGTAAAGATGTACACTTTTGGTTGTTCCATATATTTTTCATGACGTTCATATGACACAATATATTACGAATTATTTGCAAAATTTTCATAATTTCTTAACTTCTGAGAAATGTGCAAGCTTGCCCCACTGACTAATTAATTGGTCCGTCGTGCGTCAAACAGTCAGATATGAAGCTAGCTGAGTTGAAACGAATAATAATTTCTATACTTATGTTTAGCTTTGCCCCGCTGGCTTTACCAGTCTGACATTTAACACCATAGTCTTTAAATTTGATAGCATAAAAACCATCATTAATAAGGCACAATTATGACTACTACAAATTCAGGGCGTATTTTAAGCGTCATTCGAGCAAATAATTTATAGCCGTAGGATATTTTTAAAAATGTAAATAAAACAATTCATTATTTTACATATTTCAATATTATATTTATTAAAAAATATAACCTAACTATATTATATATGACTTTATGTTTAAATTCAATCAACAATTAACACACGTTCTATGAAAGTGGAATAATCAACCTCAGTCTTCCAACACAAATGAATCCCAACCAAACAGCAAAGCACCAACAACGGTGGCGCGCAAACAAATCTCGTCGCATTATTACGAATTATCTTTATTTATACATTGCACCTTCGGTATGTAAAATTAAAACAGATATTATACAGGAAACATGCCGTCAAAATGCCCCGACCTTATCTTAAGCCACTAGTTCACAATTTTGCCAATAAACCAGGTTCATTTTTATTTGTACAAAACAGAACTCGACCCAACGGTAAAGATAAGTATGGGAATAAATTAAAAAATATTGAGATTTCCTTATTATTTTTTTTAAATGGCATTGTAATAACAATATTTATTCGCAATGATATTAAAGGACTTATTTAAACTTCTCAGTGAAATATTGGACTCTGCTTTCAAAAGAAAAATAAATTTAAAAGTAGTATTTAGTCTCTTATGAAGAATAAAATCTAAAATTATAATATTTTTTAAAATTCTATTATAGATAAAAAAACTGATCTCATTGTAATCATATGCATAAGTACATTGAATTTTTTTATTAGAAGCAAATTTTTAAAATAGGCAACATTGTCATTCATTTCGTCGTCAAATAAAATTAAACAAATTTCTCAAGTAAAACAGATAAAATCAAAATTTAAAAAACCCCTAGTTTCTAACCACAAATATCATCATTCATTTGACAGTTAATTCGACACATAGTGAACCTTGAAACGTCAAAAGTGACGTTTACTTCTCACTTCATTGCAGAACACGTTTACATTCGATTTAATATATAAATTTTACACGTATTTATTAATTAATTAAAACCCAAAGTTTTAAATTTTGTACTGCCAAAGTTTAAATTATTTCTTTTTCCTCATAAACAAGTACTTAGGTCAAAGCAAAATGGTATCAACATATTAATACACATATTGTCCGATAATACCAGTGATCGGTATTTATTTAGAATTAGGACCCTGTGGAACGCTATAACGACATCTGTACGGACTAAAATCGTTGTATTATTTTTTTTATACATTTAAATAGCCACTAAATCAACTAATATGAGCGTCAATTTCTATAATCCTTATTGTGTTTTCACAGAAACTAGAAAGATTAGAGATTCCCTAGGCAAATTAACATGATCCCGTATCTGACACAAGGACATTATTGTTGCAAATTGATGTAGAGAACAAGTGAAAATTGTATTTTGTTACACAAATGATGTCCATTATAATGTTATACCATTGTAATGTCAACAGCATACATTTGATGAATTTTGCGAGTAAAACCGTCGTTATATAACTCCGAATGATTTGTCCAAGGTATCGTTTTGGATCACGTCCAAAGATAAATTTTGAAAGCAGAAATCGATTGAAGTACCTGATATTATTTAAAATATACTCAGTTGCACAAAGCGATCTCATTATACAGTATAGACTAATAGTGGTGAATTACCTTTAAGACAAAATTAAATATGTATAATAAGCTTTGGACGTCATATATAAAAGGAGATATTAAATATGTATAAATTTGATATCCTGCCTACTTTTTCTTCTAAAATGCGATGGTTTCGTGGACGACAATCACATTCCAGCTAATAAATTTATAGATATGGACAGAGCAGACTTACAACGAAACACTCCGCAGTGTGCTTGTTTCCCTTTGTCAATGTTATTTTAAAATATTAAAATTGAATGTCAAATTGTAAAACCGATAGGCGACTTGACGAGCGAGTATCGTATATTATAATTTTAACAATGTCGTGAAAAATCTTAAACTAAATTACAAGAAAAATCTTGTTTAAATTTGTACTCCCTTTTCTCGTACATTTTGGCCCCAGAATTTGAGTCACAGAAAACTTCAGAGAAAAAAAACAATACAATTAAAAATAAAAACGAGGCCGGAGCGTTGACCACATCTTTGCGGCTCCCATTGTAAATGTTCAACATATAATTGTAAACTCAAACGCCAACATTAAAAACAAAATTTGGTCTTAACACTAAACAATGTACATTACAATAAAAAGACCGCTCGGGGTCGGGCTAGCGATATTAAGCCAAAATTCTATCAAAAAAAAAACTATTTGATGAAATTTTTTTTAAACTTCATCTAAAATTCACATTCATAGATCTATTTCAATGCTCAAAACATGTTAATTTTTAATACCAATCTCTCCAATTACAACCTATCAATACAAGAAATAATGAATGAATACATTGATTGCATTAAAACTTATTCACTCGCGTAAATTGATAAAAGCTTATTGGCGTGAATTACATCCACGCTGAATTTATCGTATGAAACAAACTATATAACAAAAAGTACTATCAATTCTTCATTTGGAAGTCTGGCTTGACAACAGGACCACCATTTTGATTTAACCCTATCATGAAAATGAAACCAAAACTCTCGTTCAACGCTCTCTCTCGCACACACATCAACCGCTCCTATGTGCACACAAATTAACTCTATGTGATAAAATTATTCTGATATGCACTTATGTCTATAACTTTATACAATCTTGTTTGTGCTGTACATTATATCTATGATCTATGCGAGATGAGAGGGGCGGAGTCGCGACAAAAAATAATAATACCAGAATAAAAAATAACGTCAGTCCAATAAGTATTTTGTACTGGTAGAAAATCTCCTGTTTCTGATCAGTCATTCCCTACGTGAGATCGCGATCCCATAGCAACATTGGTCTATTGGAGACCATTAAGTAGGCGTAGATGGCTGCCTAAGATTTGCTATGACATTTTCATTACTACTTAAATTGACTGATTTAAAATTCAAAACAAATTAAAATAAGTTCAACTTCAGCTCTGAAATCCCGCGATGCACGGCGTTTATTTGATGCCTTATAGTAAACTCTCAATGAAATCCGATGTAAAACATGCCCATGTCACACGAATAAAATTTAGTTACAAATAAGCAAACAATAGCTTAATTCTTTTTTTTATGTCAAGCATTGTCAAAATGTCAATGTTAAAATACAATGAATGAATAAACTTTCCTGTAATTATATTAGAAAATAACAATAAATGATTGGACAAACAGAATTCTTTAATATTTCTCTTGTCATAAAATGCCAAGATATCATATGAAAAATATTTATTGAACAGAAAATCATAAAATTTTATAGGTATAAAAAACACACACTATTATATACGCCAACGCTGTTGGCACACGGGGCCATAAAACGTTGGAGCAGCATTGCCAATATCGCATACTCTCTCGCACTCACTGGTCTTATGGCGAGGACTAGTGATGCGCCGTGTTACTATCGATTATGTAAATAAAACTTTTATTTTATTATGAATAAATAAAATTTTATTTATTCTATTTATTTATTTATTTATTAAACAAAATCCAGAGCCCTAAAATTATACACAATTTAAAATATGAAACATCATGTTTAGAATATTTAGAATCGCTATATACTAAGAACGAAGAAATATCAACATGCTTACAATCGATTCCAGCTGCAACAACTTTCATTTGCAACATTTCCAATTAGTCTAGCAACTGATTGTGGATTAAATTGAAAAAAATATCTCTCTTAGCAATACTCAATGAGTTGATACTCAAAGTATCGACAATGCGTGCAGAACATGCACAACCCTAGGGTTTGAATGATTTATGGCCCCGTGTGCCAGCAGCGTTGGCGTTCATTATAGTCATGCTGCAAGCCTGTATCGTGTGCTTGATAAATTAAATTTCATTTTCTTGATATTCAATGTAAAATAAATGCAATGTAAATATATTGAGACGGTAAAATTGAAATTGACAAATGCATGCGTTATTGGCATACTTTATTTCTCTTTGTCACCGTTTTCTGGCTTGGTTTCCAAACCATCCACTTCCAGTGTACACAACCAAACCAAAAAGCGAGTATTCACAAGAATAAAAACTTCACACCACAGAATTACTTATGTCCCTAGAATAAATAATAAGCGCCGAGTCCGCCCCGCTCACAAATTATATACAACGATCAAATGAGGAAAAAAAACGCAATTAATAATGCGATGTCAATATCAAAATGATACAACTAATTTTTTGGCAAAACTATAAATAACATTCAACGAATTCACAACGAAACAGTGTTAAGACGCGGTAACACGCACGCACTATTGAAATATTAGAACTAGCTTTACAAGTCGATTCGAAGGCCGCTAAGATATCACCGTTTATTACGAGTTAATATGTACAGTACACCGGGCGGTCTATGTAGTATATGTACAGTGTGGCCGCATTCAAACACGTCAATCTCCATATACACATTATTGTAAATTTATTTCGTGGGTGTGTTGATGCCTTATGTATTCTTTTTTTTTTTAGATATCCCTAATATTATATTACACAATGGGTTGTCTGTGTACCATTTGCGACGTTTATTTAGCACAGGCTCAGATTTGGGTCTTTCAACATAGGCTCAGAAGAAATCAATGTGGCATGAAGAATGCTTCTAGAAATTACTTTAATATTTTTTTATAAATTATGAATTAGTACTAAAAATTAGTACTACCTTAATTGATATTTAAGATTGACCAATTAACAAGATGTTGATTTTAAAATGCAACTGGAGAATATTTTTTCTATTAAATGCAATTTGCAACAAATAAAATTATTTTTTTATGTGAAACATCTTTTACGGCGGAACTGCTGGCGTTGCGACGCCAACATTTAGCGCACTTTGGCGGAACTTTTAACTATACGATCCCCCCCCCTCTACTGCATTGAGCTCTTATACCTATAGTGTATGTAATATGGAGACTATACTGTGTATAGCCGCTTATGAAAGATTTTAACATAAATTTTAATTGATGAATTAATTATTTGCCTTTAACTAATATTTTTTTCAGAGGGGGCATCGAGAGACGCCTAGCGTCCTGGCTCAATTTATTTATTTTTTATTAAATCCAATTTTGTTGAGGCAACATAATTTAGTACCAACATTGATTGAAAGAGGAGAAAGAACATTTCTTGAATGCCAAAAATATCATAACAAATTTTTTCGACACTGAAAACATTGCACTTTTTTTAGATACATAAAATGCAAAAAGCATCAACAAGCCCAATTTCCAGGTGTATGTGTTTGTATAAGCTTCCTCATCACTTAATAACCTTACGAGCGTTTAATACACCAAAACGCAATACAGTCTCAAAAAATACAACCGTTTGGTAATACACTTGTTGCAGGATAAAAAGTCACTCAATAGTATCTCGTCACTATTTTACCGAAACAATAATTACAAAGTACATAGAGTCCAGCACCTTTCTCACTACAAACAATTTATTCTAGTCCGCGTACAAAACAACAATCACTACACATAACTTTCTCATTACAAATGTGTACCAAGAGCGTCCTTAAGTGTACTCGCAGTGACAATGTATACAGCGTTTGGCACTTTAGTCACTTCGTACGTGATTAGCACAGATACCGACCGGCTCACGGAACATTTCATTATATGAAGTCAAACAGTTCTGAAAGACCTTCGCCGTGATCCAAACAGAAACCGTAGTCGTTCGCGGACATCGGAGGTTCCAGAGACAGGAACGGTTCCATTTCAGTCGATTCTGAAACATTGAAATCAATCAAGTGCATATTAATTACTTTTATACCAACTAAACAAACGTCTTATACCCTGTGTCATTCCAGTAATCAGTTTCTTGCGAATATTTAAATTGCACATTAATATACAAATAAAAAAAATATTTTACAAAACGTTATTTACATAAATAAATATATGTACATATAAAAAGCCATCATAAACATATCGTAAAATTAATTTTGTAAGTATCAATTATGTTTTTGATAAAATATAATTTTCGCAGAAAACTGGCTGGAAATTAAAAGTCTATGTTTGATAACGCTACGAATTTGAAGTTGGATAAGATGTCGAAAAAAGACGAGATCTTTACGAATAATTTTCGTTCATTATTTTAATTTTATTTTTTCAAATATAGCCTACTCTAATCTAGCCATATGACAGTGATGAAGATTAACCTGTCTATTTTGAAAAAATATGTATTATAAATGAGAAAAAATAATCCTTCTCATAAATTAATAAACACACTCATAAGCAAAGGCTCACACACACCCATAAACAACAATAACTTCAACATCAAACTTTTTATGTCTACATAATCAATTGAAACGTAAAACACTGCTTATGGTTATAAATTAATTTTATCTATTAATTATTGCCCAGATTAACAATAAACAAATACACCCGTGAAAACTAAAATTGAACAATTTTAAATTGAAACATTTAACAACATATAAAAACAATGGGGATTCCACCTGCAACAAAATTCATTAACACAGTTATGCAGACACCATTATCAGGAGTGTTGTGTCAAATACTACTACGAAAATCACATCTTAATACAGTGTGATTTTCGTGGCATACAAATACTAGGTGACGCTTAGTTGAGACTTGATCTATTCATTTGTTATCTCTATAGCATTATCTATAATCGAATCTATTTTTAATGAATAATAACAACCGTTTGATAAATTAATGCCAGGTCGTCATAGATTAACTCTTCTTCTGGCTTAGAAGAAAGAAATTCCGATTTTCGTTCTTTCAGCAGTAACAATCATGGTGTTATATGTCACATAACAGTTAAGTTATATTACACATAATATAACATAATAAATGGGACAAAAACTAAAAATATATAAACTGTAAATTTCTAAAATATGATGTTCTAAAATACATATTGATAATGCATATCATGGTTAACCACCAAAACTGTAGGCACTTTCAAAAAATAATAATTCATATTTTATTTTCCAGAAAAATAAAAATGACAAATTATGTAGTATTCTATCAGAACTTAATATAAATACTTAGATTCTGAAAGCTTTCTGTTAAGTTTTATTAGTCTATGATTTGATTGTGTTAAGGTGGCGCTGTACGAGCGTGGGAACTCAGTAATAGGTATTTGTGAGAATTTGTTGTCTCAACTTACTATAATGCGAATGACCCAAGACAGAATGCGACCGCAACACATTCGCGCCACTTATTCAACTCGCGAAAATAATAAAACATACGCCAGCAATTCCAATATTTTAGAAAAATCTTTATAGATGTAGCTATTGACATTCCAATTTTAAATGTACATTATAGGTAGGATGTTTCCATCGAAAAACATTTTTGGATTTTAGTCAGTAAATACAAGTATTCAACCCGCGAAAATGTCACAAATTCAGCACATTTTAGAAATTAATTATACTCGATATAAAATTAATTTCAGTTTTTTGTTGCGATGCAAACCTTTATATTATGTCCTAGAAATGTCATGTTTTTTTATGTATTGCTACGACCTATAAATAATGAGTAATCATGGAATTACGTAGTATGGAATAAGTAAGCTGTTCGAGTTGGAAAGTGCCCTCTTAAGAAGTTTAGTATGAAAATAGATCACATTTTTTTTTCTAGTTTAACACCATGTAAATTAAAATCATAACCAGTATTATTTTTTTTAGCTACCTTATTCCACATTGTTTTTAAGGTTTTTACAATAATAAAGTCATTTGCAAATATTATAAGAAAGCACAAAAAAAATTAATACTATTGCAACAGCGCCAAGAGTATAATGATAGTTAGTTATCATTTACCTTGGAAATAAAATCAAAAATAAACAATTTTTAATTTCACACATCTCAAAAACAAAAGTACCTAAACTCATATTAAACATTACTAAATTAAATTAGAGTACACGACCGATCCAAATGCCACAAACTATTACTTTTCTTAGCATGTAGAATTAAATGTACAAATATTATTTCGTAATTGCCATTTCTATTTAAGGTGAGCTGAGTGGAGTGATTCAAAAGGTTATTAAATATTTATTTTGGTTACGAAGCCACACGAATTAGTAAGCTGTTAGGTTATACAAAAATGTATATGTGAAATAATTTTTAAATAAATAATCCTAATAATATTATAAATGCGAAAGTTTGTATGTTTGTTCCTCAATAACGCAAAAACGGCTTAACGGATTTGGATGAAATTTGGCATACAAATAGTTTATCACCTGGATGATACTTTTTAATCTTGGAAAAACGTTGGGTTCCCGAGGGATCGCCTAAAAATATAGAAAATTGAAACCATTTGAAAATGTAATTGCGTTTTGGGCAGACTCCTTTTTTAAAATCACAAAAATCGCACTAAAAAGTAAGGATTTTGGCCTTTTCAACATCAAAATCGTGTAATATAAATCTTGATAAGTAAATGAAATAAGGGATTCTGTCATTACTTTAACTCATCTTATTTAAGTTAATATTTTAACCAAGCAACCACCTCAAACAAGCAATCGGTTCGAACTTCGTTCACATGGAAAGGATTGGGAAGTTAAACTGGCATTAAGTAGTTTTTCTTTTAAATAGTATCGATTCTAATTACGTAACCCTCGTTTGTTTCACGAGGATTGTGCCAAAATCACTTTTTTTTTTCTCAACTAAAACGTTGAAAGCCTTTAAAACATACAGTATACATCTGTTTGGATCGTGCGTGCAACAATTTATTTGATAGAGCAGTGCGTACATTAGTTAGAGATGAAGGATGCGTTGTTACCGCGATGTGATTATTAGTAGATGAGTTGAATGCGAGGGGGCCGTGAGCTGAATCCCATGGTGCTACACGCGTACACTGGAGCTACACGGGGTCCAGCTCGCGGCCGACCCCCACCCGAGCCCCGACCCACACTCCACCGCGTATCACAGACAAAAAACATTCAACACACAATATGTACAGTGACACGAGAGCTATGTGATGCATGGATGTTATCACTTTTAAATCGATAATACAACCTTACAACCATGGAGGAGAGAGTTAAGGAGGGCCAATTATTAAATATATTTGAGAGGCGCTTTAGTAGCATTTTATTTACTTCATGAATTACGCAACCAATCAATCATACCAATGCTACACTTGCACCATTGTGGCCAATTTATGAACCACTATTTAATGGTAGTAGCTTGACAGTTTTTCATTTTAAAACCCACATAAGTTAGCCCTCGTTACTTCTATTCTCCATGCTTACAACAAACCAGAAAAAATACAGACATTAATAATGGCCGAAGAATAATAGCCACAGAGACAGAATTCTGATAATTATATTAAAACGTTAATATCTTTTTTAACGTAATTATGAAAAAATATTACATTTTATTCGTTTTTACAACACTTCACTATATTTATTTGCAAAAAAAAACTGGCATCATTCTGTCGCATAGCGTAATTGTCTATGCAGAAGTCGGTATTTCTTTCGGATCGTGCCCTCAACCATATTTTATTACATGGGTAGTATAGCTTTTTATTTACAACAGTTGGTCAAATTATTACACATCACGATAAAATGGTCACGTTTATTTGCATTAGGGTGATTTAATTTAATGAAGCATATTGCTGTGCTTGTATCAAGTTATTTTTGAGAAATGGATGTTCAAATGTTAGTATGTGTTTATATGGTATGTAAACCAAACCAGTGAGAACCGCGATGTTATACATAGAAGCACACAATCCCTGAAAATGATTGCACATATAAACCATTCGCAATGGTTAGGTTATATGACAGTGGTAAGTTATTCCATGAGTAGTGACGTCAACACGTGTTCTGTAGAAATATCAATGCAGCTAATACAAACTATGTCTAAGTCTATGTTTCTAGAGATGTCCAAACGTCTCGTTTATTCTAGCAGAACAGAACAATACCCTAGAAAGAGGGAACCCCCATAACTGGGCGGAACAAACGTGCAAAGCACAGCAGTGCTTATCGTGTCTGCTTGGAATACACATGTAAGTATCCCTTCAGCACTATTCAGATTAAAAATTTAAAAATATATGTGTAATTTAGTGCGTAAACTACAGCAGTACTAAGATAATTGACACAGTATAACAATTTATATAGAAATATCAATTTGTATAACAATCTACTCTGTTTCTTTATGGTTTACTAGTTTTCATACTAATTCTATAGTATTATACTGAGCTTTGATTTTAACATTTACCACTGAAATATTAGTCTGTTTTTGCATTCGACTCAATAATTCAAAGCTTCTATACTAATAAAATTACTGTATTTATTTCGTCCAAAGGTTGATCAGCACATCAATATAAAAGTATTTAAACAAACTGCACATAATGTCCGATTTGAGATCAATGTTACATTTAACACTATTTTGACATCATTTCGACATTATTTTAAACAATAGACTATTATTATTATTCTTTTCTGTTAAGGTAGGTGCTAAATATAAATTAGTATCATATAATATCATTAATTAAAAACTAATTTAATTAAAGAGCCCGACAAACATCTTACAAGACCTATGAAAGATGAAAAATATGAAGAGTTCACTCAGAACCCACAATAAAAAAACCCTGTTAATTGCTTGATAAATAATGTCTAAACTAAAATATTTTTTAAAAATTATTTAAGCATAATTTATTCACTTTCACAGTCCCCTTATTTATATTTTTTTCCATAAAAAATTACGGGATAAAATCTACAGGCTTCAAGTCAAAAATTATTATTATTTGCCCCTAAAATCTCGTTCACATAATCTCATTTAATTGAATCCAATCATAACCTTATCGAAACAACAGAACTTTAGTTAAAATTACATTGTAGTTGAAGTACATACTTACAGTACACTTAAATCTAACATGGTATTAAACGTGTACAGGGAAAAAACGTGTTCTGTGGCCGCCGTGTCGCCGCTCGTGTCGTACAGCTAGAACTCTGACTGTGATGTGAATGAAAAACACAAGTCACAGTCCGAGTCCCAGCCGCACAAACACGAATCGCAAAGTCCCCCGTTGCAAACACAATTTCCCTGACAACACATTCACCAACACAATTAAAATATTTATACAGATAAAAGAAGGATTACACTTAGTCCAATCATTAATTTCACTTTGGACAGTTCGAGTTTATGAAGTCCTAATCTGTTACCAAATCGATTTCTTATAACAATTATGACTTTATTTATGAAGAAGTTTTAATCGATTTAACACATAGAAATTTTATTTAGATTCATTATTTTGTTAAAATATTTTAATTGTTCATTTGCTATTTTTTTTTTCTTCTAAAGTATTCTATATCCGAAATTCTATGTCTTCGATATTTTATATTCTATGTCGATAGGATAGTCTGTGGAACGTCACTATTATTACACCCGCATCCATTAAACAGAATATTGCCCTCATCTCAACACATTTCCACAAGTTACCAGATGCCATAGAAAAATTGGAAACAAAAAACCTTCCATTATTTAAATCAATAGTGGTACTACTAGAAACAATGATCGAACTCGCCAACGCCCTTCCTAATTCAATATCAGAAAAAATTCGCACACTTGGGCTATTTGCGTAAGAACCAGAGTCTTGAAGACAAAGAACATTGATGCCTAAATCAACGGCACAGGTCATACCCTGTCTAAACAGGTATATTCAGAAATAGCGCCAAATTTTAAATTTTGTCCAATGACATCAGTTGATGTAGAGAGGTCATTTTCGGCGTACAAATTAATACTGGGTAACAAACGTTACAAATTTGGGTTCGAAAATTTGGAAAGTTGTCACAAAAACAAACAAAAACTTTTTTTAAAGAATATTTCGCTGTTTTTGTACCGTCTATTTAAAATATATAAAAAATAAGAATGGTTTTTGATTTTGCATTGTGCATATTTTGGGTATATCAACAGTTTTAAGTGCATATTTCATCCTTTTTTTTGACACTTTGTTAGTGCATATAATCCAATGTCTGGTAATAAACAATAACTTAAATATTACTAAATATAATTTACTTAAATACTTAAATATAAGAGCAATATAAGTTGAAATAAGGTCAGGTATCACAAAGAAAGCGAATATTGAAGAGTGTGTACCTGGTTCCTGGTCTTCTGTCTGCAATTGGAACCGGCCGTTGCCCATATTGGGAGCAAAATCGTCGCTATCCGCGATGAGAGCATTCCGCAACCGGCCTCGCCTTAAGCCATCTGAACAAACCACAAAGCAATATGACATACAAAACAAGTCCCAACTACCACCTAACAAGGCAGCAGCTGGTCGTCTTTCAGCGCTCACAAATTAGGTAGAATTGTGTAGCATGTAGCATATGTGCTGATATTCTATAGGCTTCTTTCAGGTGGACTGCATTCAAACAACGGGAATTACAGAGCTAACTTGCAGTCTAAATGTGGCAAAAAAGATATTATTAGCAAATAATTAATTTATAAATATATAATGTTTTTCAAATATTATCACAAAAATAGTCTAACCATTGTGTTGTAATATTTTATGCAACAATAAATATTATAAATGACATTGTATAAGATAGGGACAAATATTATTTTGTGCATTTTCATGGTTATCAAATAAACAACCAACTGCTTGAGCGAATCGAAATTATGTCATAGAATCATCTTTGTTTCACATTTCACATTTGTTAACTACATGTGGTAAATATGGGAGTAAAGATTCCACTGTTTTTTATTGGTAGCAAAAATATTAAAAAGTCACAATATTCGTAATAATAGTTGGTAAAAATTCTCATAAAAGTGGGCTTCAGAGAATTCTGACAAGAAAATTGTTTCATATGTGCCAGTCAAATTACACCCTCTTTCTGATTTAAAAACTAATTCAGACAAAACAAGTTAAGTAGTATATGTCAGATTTAATGTACAGACATGGAACCTTTACGTTTTTGTTATATGTATTGATATTAATGGATGAAACTCACCGTCCAGTGAAGGCGGCGCAGGGGCGGCGAAGGGCGCGAGGGGAGTTACGGGAAGCGTGGGGTCGGTGACGCAAGGCGACGACACCACCATCGTATCCGACGACTGCGCCTCCATTCCCGGCTCCACTTTCACCGAAGACCTGTCGACACATATCACGCCCACTCACTCACAAACATTCAGAGCTGCCGGTCTGGAGTCAATGCTCGTTTCGAACGCGTAAGTTGCAATGACCTACGCAACTGAATAGTACCGAGTAAATAGCTAAATAGCTTAATCTGGGGCAGGGCAGACTGGATTTCGAATCCTGTCTAGACGTACAGTACTCCATGTACGATGAAGAAAACCACATGTCACTTCTGGGAATCAAAGAAACCCACATTTCCCTATTAATTTCTGTCAATTATAAAAACTTCTTAAAAACCGACAGCAAGGTAGACGCCACCTTGCTGCCTGGTTAGCCTAGGCTAACGCTAGTGAAAAGGCAGTGCCATAAGGAAAATTTAGATTTAACATTTTTAAATATTAATATTTTCACTACATTAATTCAAAAAACTATAAAAGTGTGTAAACTATTTTGTTACATAAAACCAGAGACTAGAGTATGTTTTGCCAATGCAACAAAGAAAAGTGCTTTGAATTTATAGAATGCTGTGAATTAGCACTTTTTATTTCATTGCAACACAATTCTTTCAAACCTTCTGTATAGATCATAAACATTTTATTTCATGAGCAAGCAATTATAAAGATAAGCAGTATTATTTAAATATAAACGCAATGTTCAATCCAATTAAAGTTATTTTTCATAATTTCTATTTCCTCACTAGTGTATTGCAATAATTGTCACGTGAGAACAAAACAATTTGTCTTTTACGCCATTCTATATTTACAATATACACCTCAACATGAACAAACCGACTTAAAACAACAAATATGTAGTTAAATCATCCATTTAAAATGGATCCATATAAATGTTGAATACTGTGAACGTATGATCTTTCAACTTACGTGTATGGAGCGGTAGGAGGCAATGATTGCAATTGCGCTATTAGAGGCGCCAAAAGCGCTTTATTGTCCTCCAATAAGGGGTTTGTACTCGATGCTGCAACAACACAACAACCACAGAAAAAAATAAGACGCTGAAATTACCACCAAACAATATTTATTTGAAATCCCATAGACAAAAAGAGATATTAAGTAAAATGATTTTCCCAGGCTGTTTCAGTTGCAACCTAAGGCCTTGACGAGCCCGTGGTTGAGTAGTTAAGGTGCTTGCTTTACCTATCGTTGTCTCATTCGTTCACGGTTCGATTCCCGGCAGAGTCAACTTTGGAAATGAACTTTTCAAAGTTGGCTCTGGTCTGGACCTGTCGTCTGGCGGTAGTAACCACCCCCTTACAGAAGACCACCGTGAAATAACCGCATATATGCTGTTGTGTTTCGGTGAGTGAGTAAGGGATGCCAGAGCCCATTTCCCAGTTTCTTTCTTAATCCGACTGTAGTCGGCAGCGCATTTGCAGCACCTGTAGCGTTGTTTATGTTATAGGCGACGGTAGCCACCTACTGTCGAGTGGACCGTCACCCTGTCTGACGACCTTATCATAAAAAATATTTATTTAAAAGAAAGCTGTGATAAATGTTTAACGATTTCATGTGCAAATTTTATAATTAAATTACTTGCTCGAGCAATGATCACAAACATCTTATGGACACCTGTGGGTCCAAAGAAGGCTAGCTATCTTGCAAGTCAAGCCTCTCTCTAAAAAACACAGGAGCAGCAGTATTCAGACTGAGGTGGTCTTCTGCAGGGGCGTAGTTACTGGGCCACCATTATGTTATTTTGCAACATTATAGCAATTTTGTGAGTATTATGGATTGGACCCCTTGTAAGATTATATAATATACGAAATACTAAACGAAAACTATAAGAAAAACACACGTTCAGTTCTATCGACTCTATCAATACCTGTCACTTAGCGTTTGATTGAAATGTGAGCATACTGTATCAGTTATTTGAGTCTCACAACAAAACCCCTCAACACCAGAAGAATTGACAAGTAATATTCACAATATAATCACGATAAATAGAGAGCAAAGTTAATTTACTTGAATGGTTCTTTAACTTATTACATAGAAAAAGGACATGATATAATTAAAAATTATAATCAAGATATTTTATGAAAAATTTTAGAGCGAGATAATACTAATCCTCACGTCAAGGAGATTCACATGAGTCTTACTAGTATGTATTTACTCTTCACAGATAGAAGACAGTTTCAAGGGACATATATACAGGGTGTTTGGAAAGTCGATACAAAGAGTGACCATTTAGAATGTTTTAAGACATATTAGTCATAGATGAAGTTATAATTTTTTTAGTAGATGTTTATTGCAAATAGTAACCAATTAGTTGTTATTTCGTTTATTATTTGTATATGTTTTCTGTTAACGTAATTTACAAGCATTTGTGTAAATCAGAAAAAATAATACATCTATTTTAATGTCACATTTTTCTTTAATTGAAGTATACTGTTTTGTTTATGGCATTTAAAAAAAATTTACGAGTTGTTCAAAATATTTTAAAAACATGCTATATTGCCCTTTCTTTAGAGCTATATCACACATGCACATTGCACATATCTCAATTATTATTTTAATTTGAGGGAAACTAATTCAAATTTTTAAAAGAACACATAAAAGAACATTTTTGCTAAAATTATTTAATGTTCGTGTTCCTGACGGTTGATTGTTTTATTTTTCAATAACAAAATCAACTTAATTTCCAAGGCTCCAAAGTCGTTATTCAATTACAAATTTGTTTGAATCAGTTACTGCAGTCAATTACTGCAGTCAATTTGTTGCGAATAAAAATCTTAAGTTAATGCAGTATTTACTTACCATGAGACGGCGATGGAGGTGGTTCCTTAGGGCAGAGGTAGACTTCTATTTCACCTGAATTCGACTTCAAATGTATCATATAACCTTTGCCGTCTGGCTGCGGCACCTGCACATAAATTAAACAAACTCTATATTATTTTTATTGTTGCTAGAATTTCGCAAAAACAAATAATATTTGACCATAAAAAAATTCTAATATTTTTAAATTTAACAATGGTAAATAAGGTAAAAAAAGTCAACGGAAAGGCTGACAGTCCACTTGATTGTAAATGGCTGCCACCGCCTGTTGGACACAAACATATAGATTGCAAGTGCACTGCCGGACTTGTTGGAATAAAGGATTTAGAGGGAGTTAGGGGTCCTCATTTACTCACTCACTAAAACACAACAGTATATGTGCTGATATTTGCAGTAGTCATCTGTATGCGAGTGTTTATTGTCACCAAACTGGCCTACCCGTTTGTGATTGCGGAGATCAGTGTATTATTGATTATATCAGCAATTAAAGCACCTACATTCTACAGTATCGCAAAATGGCAGTATCGCTGCCCCCAACTCGACCTATAGTTTATTAACACAGCTGTATATAGAAATTATAGCTTATTAAGGGATACTAGAAATTCCTTGCATTGTTTAGTTCACGCGCAGTACAAGGGGGACTAAGCGATAAAAATTTTGATAGAAAAAACGGCGAACCACGCCCTTCGCCCTTATCGGAGTTAATCAATGTACTAACACTGAGCTTGGTGTCGGGCGGCGCTTTGATGGGAATGACCGTCTGGTTTCTGAAGTCTCTGATGGAGCGGAGGTCCGCGTAGGTGATGTAGGCGAGCCCGCCTTGGTCGGACGAAAGCCGGCTGAGAGCTCGCTCGGCCTCCGCCACCGCTCGGGCCACGCGGTTTTCGTGCGCACCCAGAAGCGCTACTTCTCGTCGAAGCTGCCTCGCGCGCGCCTCGTCCCCGCCGCCCGCGCCTTGCACCACACATCACATACTTCAACAAGCCTTTTACCATTATTCAATTATTTTTTAATGTACAGGTCGGCGGGCAGGCTGACAATCCACTCGATGATAGGTAGCTCCGTCGCCTATAAACACTATCAACACCTAGAAGTGTTACATGTGCGCCGCCGACCTTAGATTAGATAAAGGACAAGGGTATGGCTCTGGCATCCCTAACTCACTCACCGAAACACAAGTGTGCACACGATGTCTTCTGCAAGGGGGTAGTAGTTACTGCCGCCAGAAGGGCTGCCCGGTTTATGACTGCAAACGCAGTTTGGCCTCCTAATACTATCATCGATTTGTTATTTTCTTTTTTAAAACATCACTAATGAGTTGTTCTTCTGAATTCATAGAACCAACATTCCGAAAAAATTATTTTTTCAAATTAATGAAAAAATATTTCATTAATTTATTTATGTACTATATCAATTGCGTCATCAAGGCTAACATCGCGGGGGCGATCCGTACATTTTTACTTTTTACATAATTGGACTCTCTATACAATGAAAGCAAAAGGTTTATTAATGTCGAAGCTAAATCGAGAAAATAGGTAAACACATCTTCTCAACATAAAATGGCTTACTGTGGCTACATTACATTATGTAGGTATATATAAAAATTTAAAAATTATGGGTACGTGTGTAATACCTATATATTTTTTCAATGAAGTAGATTTTTATGGCGTCTAATTTCAAGGCGCACGTATTTATTGCATACAAATGAATCAGGCAATGCAATAGCAAAGAACTCGCGTTTGACGCTTCGATAAGCCGTCTTGAAACTAGATTTCCAGTTCGGGACGTCGTAAAATATGGAGCAATAACAAACAACACATCTACCTGCCCTCTCTTTTAGAAGCAAATGAACAAATACTGTGTAAATAGGTATTGTAAAATTCAATGAAAAGAGAAGAACGCAGTATAAAAACGTAATAAATAGTCTAAGAAAATTTAATAAGAAATCAAAATTTGAGTCAACCAGGGGGGCCTTTTCGATATAAGCTTCTAGCTACAAGATACGTAATATCGACGGGCGAATGAAATTTTTGATTCCACTTTGTAAAATGAATGGATAGCAAAAATAAAAGTACTTATTTTTTCTAAGTTATACAAAAATATAAGAATTAGAAAACAAAATTCAGACAAGTATTGTAGACAATTTAATTTTACATAAAAATCTTCACATTATTTTTTTGCAAAAATTAAAATTAACAGAGTTAGGGAGGTTAGAAGGTAAGAGTTGATACAGTAATTTTTTTAAAATATACCTATCAACCCTTATAATTATTTCTAAACTATCTAACTTGGTTAAGTTTTAATTTGAGCAAAAAAGGTTATATGAATATTTTAATGTAAAACAAAATTCTCTACAATATTTGTCTGAACCTTTTTTTCTAACTCGTTTTTGCATAATTTGGAAAAAAAAACCTTTTTTTTTCATACTTCTACAGGGTGGAATCGAATTTTTCTTTCAACCATCGATATTTCATATCTTCTAGAAACTTAATTCAAAAATGCCCCTGAGGCACTCAAATTTTGATTTATTATTAAATTTTCCTGGTCTTGGAAACGCTCATTATTTTTATGGAACTGCGAGTATATTATGGTACTGTTAGTCATAAGGCGCCACGTTGTTTTGATATTATGTGAGGAAAATGTGTTTATCATTATGATCTGCTTTTAACAATTTTACTTAATTGTAGCAATTAAGTAAAAACAACTTAAGTAGCCTAGGTGCCCACATCTCTGCTATGAACCATCAATTTATTGTCATTAATTTTTAAAATAACTAATAGGTTTGTACAGAAAAAAGAAAATAATAACGGAAAGATGCAGTAAAATTTTAATCGAATTAAATTACACGCAATTATTAAGTATGGTCCAAAAACATTAGTAAGAATGAACTAAAATTTGTTTACTCACGACCATAACTTTGAATCGAGGAACATGGAAAAAATAGTAAGTATAATAAATAATTTATTATATTATTAAAGACTAGCTGGTGTTCGCGACTTCGTCCGCATTGAAAAATAAAAGATATAATAGCTGACATCCTTTTGCCAAGCGTTGGATCTTTATTTTTAGATCGCTGGTGCCCAATATAGAATATTAAGCCATGTCCATCCTGAAATTCCATTCTAACTATTGGTGAAAGATTTTTTTAAATCGAATGAGTAGTTTACCTCCTACATACAAACACACAAACATAACTCTTTATAATATAATCTATATCTATACATATTAGGTAAGGGAAAAGTCTTTTCACATATAGTATGCATAAACTTGTAATAAAATCTCTTCGGCTGTACTATTTCATCTGGCCGGTTTTGATGAGATTTAAAAGGTTACATTTCAAAAAAACGGGACAAGAGCGAGTTGAACTCGCGTGAAGAGGGTTCCGTACGATGTTACCTATCCGCACAATATTAAGTGATTTACCACGTTATTTTAATATCATGGACTTCTTATAGGTTTTCCTAAAATCTATAAGTAGAAAACTAATTTCTGTATTTTTTTCAAAATTTTAGGTTCAGTAGTTTCGGAGATTATGGAGGGGTGGAATGGTCGGACAGACGGACACACGAGTAATCCTATAAGGGTTCCGTTTTTTTTATTCGGACGTAAGGAACCCTAAAAAGAAACAGTAAAAATAAAATCTAACGAAAAAATTCGATACAATTTAAAATTTTATTTAAAAAAAGGAAAAAATGCAACTCAAGCAGCGAAAAAATTTGTGACTTAAAGAAGTGGCAGTAAGAGTAGCACAAAGTTGGTTTAAGCGTTTTCAATACGGAAATTTTGATGTCAAAGATGCACCTCGCTCTGGTCGCCCTGTTACGGATAAAATGGACGCCATTTTTAAAAAAATGGAGCAAGATCGGCATATCAGTAGTTACGATATAGCTGCAGAACTGGGAATTGAACACAAAACAGTTAAGACCCATTTGAAAAAAGCTGGGTACACAAAAAAGCTCGATATTTGGGTACCACACAAGCTCACTGAAAGAAACTTTATGAATCGATTACTCATTTACGATTCTTTATTGACACGTAATGAAACGAACCGTTTTTGAAGAGATTGAAACTGGTGATGAAAAGTGGATCACGTACGACAAGAACGTGCGAAAAAGGTCAAAGGTCGGTCAGGCTTCACATGATTGTGCCAAAACCCGGGTTAACTCGCAATAAGGTGATGCTGTGTGTATGGTGGCATTGGAAAGGCATGGTTAATTATGAGCTTTTATCGCCGGGCAGAACCATCGATTCTGATCTCTACTGCCAACAACTGAAGAAATTAAAGCAAGAAGTAGAAAGAAACGGCCAGAATTAATCAATATAAAGGGTGTGGTCCTTCATCACGACAACGCTAGACCACACACATCTTTAGTCATTCAGCAAAAAAAAAATTAAGAAAGTGGCTGGGAGGTGTTAATCCATCCGCCATATTATAGCCCTGACCTTGCACCTTCAAATTTCCACCTGTTTTGGTCTCTATAGAATTCTTTAGTCAGTGTCAGGTTAACATCAAGGGAGGACTGCCAAAACTTTGTTGCGTTTTTTTGATCAGAAGTCCCAAAATTTCTACAGCAACGGGATCATTTCTCTACCTACAATGTGGGAAAAAGTCATCGAACAATATGGCACATATACTGTAATTAAATGTAAATAAACTTTTAAAAAAAAAAGTTTTCATATAAAATGCGAAGAAACTTTTTCCCCAACCTATTATAATACGTATAAAATCGTAAAGGAGCCGTGTCTATACATTAAATATTAATAAAAAAATTGTAGATGTTGTACTTATGTTACCGAAGTCAAAAAATAGTTTCGGATAGAATAGAAATAAAAACAGCTTAACACCGATTTGAATGCGATTTTCACTGACGTATTGCAGCAAGCTGTTTCATTCCAATCGGTTTACAAACAAAAAAGTTACGCGCTATACCGAATACCACCCGTACGAAGTTGCGGGCTCAGCTAGTAGATTATAATATTATAGAGAATATGGCAGTTATATTTATGAGAAGGTGTTAAAAGGAAATTAAATTAAGACATTAAGAAAAGACAAGTGAAAAGAAAACTCACCACACTTCCATTGAATATTATTCTTTGATTTCTTCTCTAATATACCTATACCCTCTAAAACATTTGTAATGTCGTATATACGACGTTTTTGTACAGATAGGTGTTCCGCAGCTATATTCAAATCTAATACTCCATTCTTCGAGGACTTCAGGAGGGTGACAAACTTTTTTGTCAATAAACCTAATGAAGTATCAAACCTGAAAAGAACAAATATTAGTTATGAAAACGAAACCTAGATGCTGTTGTTCTTAATGTTTCATTCGCGCTTGTGTTCAATACACTTCCACTTTGAAGCTAGAAGACAAATAGCTTAAGCTTCCAGCTTATAATAGATTTTTGTCAAATAAGGTACCTACAATAATAATAATTATTATAATTAAAAATTTACTATATTTATATGATTAAGACGATTGTGTAACATTGTCCACATAGGCATTGAGTAAGTTATGGGATAGACAATAACAAGTGCTATTGTTATTGCTTATAAACTTGCAAGAGTGAAACACCAACAACCTTTCGCAAAGTGTCCTAAAATATAACCTTTTTAATATGTTTATTAAAACCTTAACACTTAGTAAATTGTTTTCTTTCAATTACATTATGAGTGGTGAGTGAACATTTTGAATTCAATTGAAAATGTTGCTCTGAGGTATATTTATCTATTTAATGGAGCAAATATATACTTTGATTTTATCTGGCTCACAATACGTTAATTAATACTCGGTAATTTTGAACAAACTTAAATTTCTGTAATATGTGACTTGTTGGTTACTTTAATGGCGAGACTACTTTATGGCTGGCTTATCATAGTCGTATTACATACCATGGCTTGCCACAGTCATTTCTTTGTTAGGTGCTTACTGAACGTTTTCATCGCTATTTCAGTGAGTAAGCACATCCGTTTAAATAAAAACCATTAACAATGTTCGATTCAACAATTGAATCATCTCAAGAGTATAATAGACATAAAATAACTAATAAAAAATATTTTATAAAACGAGTTCAGTAACAAATTTAACTGTAATTTTTTTTTACAAAGCAAATTTAAAATGGTAGAAATTGAAAAAAAAGGCAGGTAATTTAAAAAATAATTATAAAACTTTGCAATCCTCGTGTTTATTATCAGTTATACAGAACGATTTTATCATTGGAGTAGGAAAATTCTCGAGTAGCGGCCACCTAACTGCAGACTAATCTTTTCTCCTATTCGTGTAAGATAAGTCTTAGATACTGTCTTGGAAAAAGTATACAAGCGGTATGGATGGATCAGCACGATTCCACGAGGATCCTCATCGATCTATAGCGGTAAAGATCTACAAATTAATAATGTTATGTATGTATTTTTTGAACACCTTCAAAGTCAAGTGAATATGTAACTCTTGGCATATCTGAAGGATATTTGACGATGAACAGCAGTTTCCACCAAAGCGGAGATGTGTGAAACGGAGATGCGTACGGACGCCTCAACCTCAACCGTCTCCACCTAAACTGAGCGGAGCGAAGGTGAATAAATAACCTATTGGTTGTTTCTAACACATTTCCGTTGCGCTCGTCTCGTCTCCGCTTTGGTGGAGAGCGGCCCTTATGCCTTATTGGCGATCGCTCAGCTGGTGATCCCCAGATCATCTATGAAATCGTAGCAAAAAGATGGCATCCTTATCGTATGGCAGCTATCCTTTAAAACATAAAGGGATTTTTAACTAGTTGTCTCAACAGGACTTTACTACGTAACTAAGCTTCCGCTCTTTGCCTGGCTGATTGTGTGTTATTTATCTGAATGAGCAGAGCGACATCTACGTAAAATATCCTGAGAGGTTATTAATTGATTTTTGATATTGAGTATAAATTTTTTAAAATTAATAAAAATTACAACTTTAAAATTAATAAAAACATTCACAAAGAAAGTCTAATAAGATGGAAGGTGCAGTTAAAAGTATTACATCCGTTGTTTCACCAAAATAGCGAAAATTGATCTTACAGCGTGATATCACTTACACGCGCTCGCGCTCACTAATATGTATAATAATCTTCTTGAATTTGAAGGTGGAGTGGCGACAACTTGTGCCTTCGATCGAATTGAGGTCTCTAATATCCAATTAGGTAAGACACAAATTTCACCTTTATCGATTTCATTGCGAGGTATTTTAATTGGTGTCATATTTGCGAGCAGAGTAGAACTGATTACAACAGTCAACCAGTAAATGAGTAAAACTGGCAAAAGAAAAGGTATTCCTTCCCGAGAATATTTTTTAACGAGGTCCACTGTGTAACAAACTCCCTGCTCAGGTGTCTCCTTCAAGCTACAACATGGGAGATGTAGTAAATTCTTGCTGCGTACTTATTATTAGGTCTTGTACTTATTAGGTCGTCAGTTCATATTGTGGGTGGATGTATTACGCTGCGCTTGTGGGTTGGCGGTCTCCACTCGAGAAGTTTTCGGTCCCAGTATATTTTCACAAAAGAGCGGTGGTTCATGTTAGCAGTGAAAGAGTGGCAACATTAGTCGCATTAACTACACTGACCGTAATATAAATACCTGGAGCGTTCCGTGTATTTTTTCATAGAACTGGACGGTCTGCCGCACGGATTGAGCACCTTGATACGCTTCTGCTTGGGAGCCTTGAAGTCAACCTTCATGGGCACTATGTGCCCCTGGTGGCTACCTGAACTACTTTCGCTCAGGTTCAGTCTTCTTTTCACCGTCTGTGTGCAAAAGTGCTTACCTTAGAATCATTAATTTTAACCCATTGTATTGGAACGGTTACACTGTGACAATATGATCCATAGTCATAAACTGTGTAGTCAGTCTGGCGACTTAGGGACCGTCGCGAAATAAAAACAATTTGACTGTGCTTTGTGTAAGAGATGCCATAGCCCATTCAACTATTCTATCAAGGACTGCAGCACACTGGTCGCACACATAACCACTACCATCAACTGGACCTTCAAGATGTCCGACATTTTTTAACATTTTAAAAGATCACATAAAACTCAATGACTAACTAAAAACCGTAAATATTTATATATTAAGAGGTTTTTTTCATTAAATCTTCATTGCAAATAATTTTTTTCACCATTCAATTATTTAACAAAAATTCAGCCACGCCACGTTCCAAACACCTCTTCACAAAGACAATATTCATCTCAGACGTTATAACATCTAACAATCGGTAAGAGACGGTGTAAAACTATAGTCGGAAATGAAATTCGAGATCAAAAATGTAAACAAAGGTGTTGCCGATTAACAATTGTGTGGTTTGGTTGAAAAGTACTTTAATCTCTTGTTAAAATTGTGCGCATATTTAACAACTAAAATATAATATTACGCACAGTTTTAATGACGTAAACTATATTCCAAGAAAAAAAATACAATTGTTTATAATAAAATTGTTGCAAAATATCTTTATGATAATGCAATTGGCAGATGCTCTTAAACATTTGGACCTACATTTATTTTCTATTTATAAAATGTTTTTTCTACTAAACAAGAGAATTGTTAAAAGAATTCTAAATAATAAATAAGAAGATTGGAAGTCATTCGGTTTCTGATGTTTGTATTGATTGATGAATGAATGTGGAAAAGTTTGTATTTGTTGTTAAGTTTTTCTTCAAAGAGAACTATTTATTTCAAAGAGTGATTTAAGGGGATCTTGCCAAAATTGAAAGGCACAATCTATGTACTCATTTTAGTTAATGACATTTACCACTCTCGAAGGCTAAAGCAGACTCCTATTAACACCTCGCGGAAAGCCCAAGTTATAGATTGAAGTTTATAAATAAAAATAAAATATGATTAAAGATAAGTTTTTAGAAATTGAGAAAAGAAAAAAATAAATTATCAAATTTTAGCTGTATAGTTAAAGTCTGTGCAGAAAATGGCGTCACCGTCCAACTGCTCCCAACAGTCCCCTTATCGCTGTCGAATTGGTTCGGGGCTTTGGGCACAGGCCGCACAGGTGAAAATTTCACCAGGTACAATAAAAATCTTCGAGCCGAATGATGTAATAAAATTATTTGAAAAAGCTTCTTAAAGAGGTGACGCCGACGCCGCCGCCGCCGCAGCGGTGGAGTGTTTGTGTGGAACATAATGATAAAAGAAGAGGACAAAACGTGTTGCCTCCATTACCTTATGGACATTGGACACGGTCATAGGTCAGTCGGTCCATAGGGTTAGTTAGGGTTTATACCTTGGGTTAGTTGTGGTTTGGTGGTGGTTCCGTTTTTTCTGACTCTTGTATTTGTACACGTTGTACTTATGTTACCGAGGTCAATTCTCAGAAACGGCTTAACCGATTTGAATGCGGTTTTCAGTGATGTATTGTAGCAAGCTTCCCGTAACATTAAAGTGTTTGTTTCATTTCAATCGGTTTACAAATAAGAAAGTTACGCGCATAACGAATACCAGGCGTACGAAGTTGCGGGTTCAGCTGGTATGCAAATATAATTATATCAAACTAGCTGGTGCCAGCGACCTCGTCTGTGTGGAATATTAAGCCTATGTCCATCCTGAAATTGTATTCTAACAATTGGTGAAAGATTTTTCTTTAAATCGGATGAGTAGTTTCTACCTCGTACATTACATGTATGTACATACATACACACACATACAATAAATACTCAGCATACCTACATAACGTGATGTAGGATTACTACCTACTAAAAACCCTACTCGTGTATGGGCTTGTTTCTAGGCTTGAAGGCACTTTCGTCATTAATGTATAGAAAACTAGCTGATGCCCAAGACTGTCCGCGTTGAAAAATGAAACATATAACACCTGAAAAAATATCTCACATCTTTATAGCTGTGACTACGATGGCGCCCAATTTTTAATATTTTTTGGCGATCCTCGGGAATCTATTTTTTTTATTATTTTTTTTTTTCAAAATAATAGGTAACCTATATTTTACCAATACAGGTAACAAACTATCTATGTGCCTTTCATCCAAATCCGCTAAGCCGTTTTTGCATGAAAGAGTAACAAACATCCCTCACCGCATATATAATATTATATTTTTAGTGTAGGAAGTAGGATTGTCGGCCTCCTTTGTGCAGTACAATTAAACTTTTGGCAATTACCGCAACCGCCGAAATTTGAACGTTTTCATACAAAAAAAGAATTTACTAATTATAAGATTGGCTCCAGTAAAGATATTCTATACCAAACGCGTGCGACCTCAAAGAAACCTTAGCAAAGGAATCAGCAGGTAGTGTTGCCATTATTTTATGGCAATATCGACAACACTCCTTCACCGTGAAATATCGATAAGGAAGCGTGGCTGTGTGGCTTATGCGGTTCTTCTCATTTTTACGATAAGCACTCCTAACAAATCGATAGAATTAAAATGTATCCTATTTATCCTCCAAATGAACTTAATTGTCATGAATTTTTACAATACACGACATATGTATATGCTCACTCACTCACGTGGCGAATTAATTCAACAGAAATTAGAAACGTACACGTTTTTACAATGAACAGGTACAGATCAACAATTCAAGGCACATCACATACCTAAAAATTCCTTGTTCAAAAAGTTGCAATGCTATCCATTCAAATACAAGGCAAGCACTCATTCACAAGCACGACACATTAATCACTTCCTCTGGCAATTCCGTTTTATTCGATAAAAAAAAAACAGTAAGCCAGAAACTAATTTCCGATAAGTGGTATGGAGGGCACGAAATATCTAATGAACTTAGACGCCGATGACCTAATCAGAGAAATGCCATTCAACAAAATGTTCACTACATCGCGAAAATAATGTCAAATCGAGAGTAGGTAGAAAATAAAACCAAGAGCCGCGCAGTCAGGAAGACGCTGTGCATTTTCAATAAGCCGATGCAACAAATTCAATTTCAACATCCAGCGCGGGGCCAAAGCCCCCGAAAAGGAAGTGTGTGGGGAGAGTACCTACCCGTAACTACAATACACGACATAAATTAGAATCAACACAAAGGGAACCGTGCACGCAGAAGGGATCTTCGCCGATGGAACGGCCAATTTCTTATCTAAAAATTTGTGCGTTATTATTACCGAGTGAACTGAGTGCCATTGTTAATTCAGTCGAATGTGGGTCTCGCGCATCTTTGTTCGCATGTGTTTTGTACCCCCTAAAACGTAGCAAATCAGAGCAGATGTTCCTCTAAGCAATGGCATAAGAAGATAAACACGACGACGGCCCGACAACCTCAAAACTCCCTCCTTGTAATAAATTGCATTAAACTACGACTGGGATACAGGTAAAAAAAAATGCCAATTGTTGGAAAAGATTAAATTAACCAGACGCAAAAAGACAAGACATTATTTATGTAAGTTATTTGGAAGGGTGAAGCCCTTATCACAGTATTTAATCTATTCCCTTTGAGCAGTTGCAATGTGACTAAGCAGTGCTGGCATAAAAAATTCAATGAATGTATAGGGGAAGGAAATATAGGTACGTGACGACGCGTCACGACCTCAATGATACAAGACTGATGCCACATGGCGGGCGGCGGGTGTACCACTCGACCCATGACAAACTGCTAACACATGCTAACCTATCCTAAACACTTGTCTTGTCGCAAACTATTTTAAGCAAAACACAAGTCAATGAAGTCAAAGCAAAAGTTTAAGGTTAGACCTCCAGCTGACTGATTTCTCAATCAAACATGTTATAGATCAACTACCTTTTTAACCCACACATAAAATTTTACTCAAGAAAATTAACTATAAGCACAAAGACAATTCTATAGTTTAGTTCAGGTCCAAAATAGAATTATTGTAGGTCTCTTTTCCAGTTCAATTACCCTGTGAGTGCTTCGACCCCAATCAAATTACAATTTTCAACAAGACCCTAATAATAATAGTATGTTGTACAATAAAACTTTACCACATATAGAGGCAAATTGATTGATATTGATATTCAATTTCCATTAAATACAAATAAAACTTACATACTATAAAATTAAGATTTTAAATTAACTTTTTAATTTAATTACAAAAAGAGATCAAACACAAACCCTAGTATTTTCCTATTTAGAAGCTAATGATCATTCATAAAAGAACTCAGGGATGTGTTCCAGAACTCCTTCAGCCAAGGCTAATTTTGTCTGATATTTGATCATACTCATTCCAGCAGGCAGAGCATAATTAGCTCTGACAAGTTACCCAGAATGAGCATAATCAAATCTTGTCCAGATCAAATTATGCTCGAATGGAGTGTTGGAATGGCGTGAATCCATGGTTAGAGCTAAATTAGCCTTGGTCGAGGGAGTGCTGGAACACACTTCAGGTTATGCCTAAATACTTCTGTGGTCACCAAAGGTAGATTTAATATGATTATATAATATGCAAATGTATATAAAATACTTTAATGTGAAAAAGATAATAAATAAAATAAGGTATATCTTTAATATACAGAAAGAAGTACTTTCAACAAACAAATTAAATTATGTTAAGTACAAAATGAAACAAAAATACTGTACTGGTAAATGGACACCATATAAAATATGGTTTGTCTGCAGCTTCATCAGCATAGAAATTTAAGTTACCTTCGTAAAGTTCATGCTAAATATCATTAAAGTCGTAGCTATGAATTGGTGCAGTTGTAACTATGTAACTATAACAGGCTTACATTTAAATTTACAATATTTGCATCAATAAGTGCCAACAGTTTTTATAATGAAGCACAAGTGATCAGGCACTACAAAATTGCGGGGCACTGAGACTCTTGATGATGGCTTGTTACCAATGAAAACCTTTAGAATGCATGTAGACATCGTTTAGAATGCATGCAGGCAGCACAGATAAGCATACAGGTAACAACCGAACATCAAAGTGGAAGGTTATATACATTCTTGATCATAGATTGAATTAAGAATGATAACATAATTAGATATCACGACACTTCCCAATACCATTTTATAAAGATATAGTGTGCACATCAGCAGACATACTTAATGTTAGTCCATAACATTAAAAATAAATTGTTTACCATTTCAGAACCCTATGCAAATCTTTTATCAACATAAAAGGATCTTAATACTCAGTAATCATTACTGCTCTCCTGCTCTGAATAGAGACAAATGAAATAGGCTGGAGGAGGCATACTTCAAGGGACAGCTTGACTTACAGCATGCCAATGTCAGAAATTCAATTTAATCAGAAGTGTATATCAATGTTAGTCCTAAGTATTACTATGAAATTTATGTAAAAAAACATGCTATCTAAACCATCAGATAAAATCTCTTTTAATAACAGTTGACAAGTAAATACTGTAAAGTCTCATTACATAACCTATTATTATTTTCACAACAAAATGAAACCCCATACAAGCAGACTATTATTGATAATTATTTGTACAGAAACAAATAATACAATTTAGTTTTGGTTTCAAATCCTTTTAGACCATTTAGATTAGAAAACCTTATTTTAAACATCTTTTATTTGTTGTAATATTGGGTATTTTTTGCAATGTCATGTTATTATAAAAGGATAAAATTACGGATAAAAGGATATAAGGATAAAATTATTTTATAATATCAAGTGTAAAAAAGAATACATACAAATTGTATATTTTTCCCATTAAAATGAGCTGACCGTACTCACAAGTATTAGAGTATTTAGATGAATTTGCATTTGGGTTGAGTAAGGAATATTCAAGGGATTAAATTAGAATGTAAGATCAAATATTGCTATGGATTGCATAAAGAATACAAATAGGTCGAGTTTGAAAAGAAATAATAGTGGGATGAATCTTCATAGGATGGATATGGAGCAACCAAATTTATAAATACCAATAAATAAACCAAATTTATTGCATATGTTCATAGACATTGAAAAAGCACTATTATTATATATACCTATGTAGTAGATTTTTAATTAAATTCCTAGTTTCCTACCAAGTATGTTTTAATTAATTTTGAGTCGCTATGATGTATAAGTTGAGAAGATGGAACAGACCCTGGAACATGCATTAAAAACAAATTCTTCACCTATAATAAACTGTACAATCAAATCCTGGATAATATAAGGAAGAAACTTACTTCGGCCTTCGGTGGTGCCGATGGTGCCTCCCGTCTGATCTGGTGCTGTGGTGTCGCGCCATAGCCGTGGTCGAGCAGATGGTAACTTATAGGCTGACTGGGGCTGCCCTCCAGAAGCGTGGTGTGCGACGGAGTCGCCCCCGCGCGTACCACTACTTCAGCCTCACCCTCCACCGACCCTCGCTTCACCCCTCTCGGCATCGCTGTTATTATAACATTAAACTCTATATTTTTACCCGATTTATACTAATAACATTCATTTTGATAATTTACAATGGTTCATATCATCGTGACAATTAAATTAGTGAAGAGGTTAGATTAGGGGCACCGTGCGCGCGGAATCTCAGGTAAGCCTACGACACAGAGGAGTGGGTCGATATTAAATATTTAACATGTACCTACTACAAGCCTAAGGTCCGTAATCGTTATCTGGAATTGCTTAATTTTGCTTACGTCACTTATTGTAACGTTTATTTGCATAAAATATCAGTAAAGTAGATGTAATTACGGACATAACCGCTTTCCAAACTCAAGTCGATACACGCTTAAAATACAAGAAGGAATTATCAAATAAAATTTAAAATTACTTACGGAAGGTGTGAGCGAACGAAATCTGTAGTTATAACCAAACGACATTAATATTTTTCCACACAAACGCTACATTATCGAGTACTCAAAATAAAATGTCCGCCGCTTTGTTGGTCTCGAGTGAACTCGTGGACATCGAGACGCCCGTAAATATTTCAGCAAAACGCACAGTTCAATCGATACACATTATTTCGTTAAACACTTTTCTCTTCATTAATAAAATAAAGTAACAAAAATATCCTAGTCCACATTATAATAGGATGTATTTGAAATTTTAAGACGGACCATCGATACGAGACGACAGGAAGCTTTCAGAACATCTGGCTCGGCTAGCGGTTGGCTTGCAAGCGACGTAGCAGTGGCGCGAACTACGCGCGCAAGCGCAAAGCGGCCAAACAACCCCTAGCAAACGCCTCTTTCCAAATTCCTCCCCTAGCGGAGAAGCCATAAAAAATATAACGAATTTTTAAAATTTTCGTTGTATGACCGGTTTGTGGAGAAGCGCGCGTCGCTTCCTTGCCTCAAGTCATTTCATTTCTATTGAACTCGTTGTGCGAAGTAGAAATCAGAGATGAAAAATATGGAATCTTCAGTTTTATTACCTATTTATTTCACATAGTTACAGTATTTATTAGTACGAATAACAATGTCTATTAATAGCAATTAATTGCAGGAAAGCAAGCTTACTTAGGTAGGATTTATCAATAAATATTTCTATTGAATATTTGAAACCATATTTATTGAGATACCCAATAAGAAACGTTTATAAATAAGTCTTGATCGATATTATGCAAAAATGGAGATTTCTGCCTACATAGAAATCCCTTTACGTCATTAACGGAATCCTTAATAAAATCCTTTGGTTTTGATTGCAATACCTACTTAAGTACATATTGACTCGAAAACTAGTCAAGAACAATTAAGAATTATATGAAATAAATTTTATAGGTAATTGTAAATATTACAATTATTTACGTTTTTACATTTATAAAAAAAAAATAAGTCGAAATTTATCTACAACTGAGTTATATCCTTCAAAAACAATAATTTCTGTTCCGGATCCTAAACATTAGCGGTTCGCCGCCTAGGCGGTTCGTTTGAGCGGCCACTGGCGGCCAGTCGCATGACGCGGTTGGAATATCAGCTGACTGCCCCATGGCGGTTGAACGCTAACCGTTGAACCCATAGCTAACCGCGATGTTGAACGGCGTCAAGCAGTTATTCCGCCCGAGGGCCTTCAGCTTTCCGCCTCCGGGCGGATTTCGGTCCATAAACAAAAATATGCCTGTTTTATCCTCTCTTTTCTTATATGCTGCTTCTTCACAGTTCTAAATAGTTTCTCGTTGTTTCTCTGTGGCAAGTTCATGGCTGCGCAATGACGAACCCACGTGCAAACTCACCCAGCGACCGCCAATGAACCAATTCAATTAGGCGCTTAGCCCAAGGCCGCTTTTCCACTTGCAAGAAAACTTCCGCGAGTAGGTATAACTCCGTAGCAAGATCTGTCGCGACAGCTCTTAACACTTACACTTGCAAGCTGCTGTCGGATAGACTGTCGGGTATTTTTCGTGGAAGTTTTCTTGCAGGTGGAAAGGCGGCCTAAAGGACGGTGCATAAGACCTCTTTAGCGAATAGAAATAAACAACATACTAAGGAATGACTCCTGGTTTATAAAAAAAAGTTAGGGCACGCCAAAAAGATTAAATAAGTATATAGAATATAATAATAGATGTGTGTACATGTGTGTGTGTATGTAATACACTTGAAAATTTTTGGGGCACGCCCATCTGGTCGAAGGTACCCTTAAAAAAGTTTCTAAAACAGCAACACTGCGTGTATGCCTACTTGTTTCGAATGTACTAAGTTTTAACAATGAAAAGAAAAACCCAAGTATCGACATGCTTAGTTATAGTTTTAACATTATTATATTAATTATTATTATTATATTAAAACTAATCGTGTGTTGCCATATTGTCGTTTATATCAGGTGTGGAAAGAAAGTGCATTTTCTATTTTTATTCGTTTTTTCACCATTAATATGCCCAAAGTGATTAAAAGTGCTGACAGAGATAAGGTCAGGCATTTTTATAGTAATATAATGATTTTTTTCTTTCAGATTAAGAAAATAACAATCTGGCAACATTAAGTACACAATCAGTCGCACGCAAAGTTATCTTGCGCGCACTATATCATACAATTTTTGCTCTAAGTGGTATCAACTGAATTTGTATTTACACTTTTCTGCGCAGTATACGTACATAGTTAGCTACATTGATTTATCGCTTGTATGCTAGTATTACAGCGTTCGCGAGTTTAAAGACCGTCATCATGTCGTTCCTACATAGAGCGTATTAAATTGTCTACGCTCTTGTTACATCGAACTAACGCATTTACTTGCTTATTTCGAATTTTAAATATTTTAATGATTTTTCAAATAATTATTTTTAAAATGTTTATACATCGGGTGTATAATTTCTATAAATATAAACTTCGATTAGACACTAATGCTGTATAGACCATTTCATGTTGATACACGATACAGTACGCACTACACTGTCATGTACGCACTGTATTGCCAGGCTCGCAAACATATGATGCTTCCCTTTGTCTTCGCGCAAAAATCGCCAAAATGTTGGAGAGCCTGTCGCGGAGTACTTCAAGGCGAAGTCCTTGATGCACTTGACGATTGAGAGGAAGTTTAGGTCGTGGTGGAGATCGACGTTGCGGATGTAGGTACCTTGGCGCGCATACGGCTCTCCGCAGGAATCAGTTTTTGGATGTGGGTGTGAGCAGTGTGCGCAAAGACAACGCTAGCACAGTCTAACCATACTTACGTTATACAGTCGGGCAACGCTCAATGTTCGAGCCTGTAAACTGAAGCGAGTTCGCCGAATGTTGCTCTACGCAAGTACATTCGTTGCTTGACTGTATAACGTAAGTATGGTTAGACTAAGACGCTAGCGTATATCATGATTGGTCTGACGCTGACTTTGTACAATGTCACCTTATCTCTAAAGCTCAGTGTACTCCGCCTGCCTATGAGGCACGTCAGCCGACCCAAGACGAACGGTGCCCGTTCCTAACATGCTTTATGTGGGGACCGAAGATGAATCTCCGGTCGAGCGTAACACCGAGGTATGTGGTCTGATAAACCCAAGGGATAACGCGGTCCTACTTACATAAAAATAAACTAATATCTATTCGTAAATACCTAAAACAACAGCGCTGTTTGGATACTTTTTCCATTCAACATCTTAGGAGTTCTATTTGCCTTTTCTTCTTTTGAGAATAAAATATCAAGGTATCTTTAATTCTGAGTAGTAAAATATCTTTTTCACTCATAAATTATGTCAACAGCAATGCCAACAAATTTTAATTTAGTTAGGTTAATCTGTTCTTAATAAAGGAAGTCTATTTAAGATATGAGAATTTATTACTAACTAGCTGAGCCCGCGACTTCATATGCGTGGTGCCTATTCGGTATAACGCATAACTTTTTTGTTTGTAAACCGATTAGAATTAAACAAACACTAAATGTAACGGGAAGCTTGATACAATATATCAGTGAAAACCGCAATCAAATCGGTTAAGACGCTTCTGAGATTAGCGTGCACAAACCCATAGACAAACAGACAAAAATTTTAAAACAATTTCTTTAATCTCGGTAACATAAGTAGAACGTGTGCAAATTGTTTTTTTTTTTTTTTTAAATATTCAATAGACACGGCTCATTTGCGGTTTTATTTTATTATATGTATAGATAATCCGTAATGACACATGAAAACGAGAGATTCGCAGTAAATTGAGTTTAACCTGCCCCACGCCTCAGCCTGTTTATCTCTGAAAGCTTATTTTCTAACTCTTAGGATTTTAACATTTTTTTTATAAATTTGGTTAGGTAATTTAAAAGAATAGTCTTCTTTAAGAATACAAATATATGTTCCAGTCGATGCTGTAACCAACGTACTATTTGTTATTGTGATTAATTATTTTTTGTAAATTAAGTACGAAATAAATTACTTCTGACATGATCAATAAAATTATTAGAACGATAGGTCGTTAATTTAATTTACATTTCAGCAATGTTGAATAGTCTTTTAATTGTTAAAAGTATATTAAGTAATTTCATCAGTTGCAAAATCAGTTTTAAGTATGCGAAATTATAAAGAAAATGTGTAAAACTTTAAAAATTATCTAATTTATATATGGACTGGGTTGTTGTTGTATTATTTATCGATGTGTTTATTAGTATCGATATCCAAATTTCCAATATTTTTTTATTATTATGTTAAGGTCGGCAGACATGCTGACGGTCCACTTGATGGTAGGTGGCTACCGTCGCCTATAATACAAGCAACGCCACGGCTGCTTCAAGTGCGCTTCCGACTACAGTGGGTTTAAGGATAAGGAATTGGATTAGGAGGATGTTATTGTAAACATATATTATTGTACTAACGTATCATTAATCGATAAGATTACCAAGAGGAATTAAAGGAAACGGAAATAAAAGAAAGCGCGAACGAATGAGGCATAGACAAATTAAAAACATTCTTAAAATCTTGTGCAGCTTAACTATAAAATATTTTAGGATAGAAGAAATGCCTGGTAAAGCTAAACTGAATGGTGTTGTTTAAATGCAGTATAGAAACTAGAAGTTTGACTGTTTTCCGAGAAGTTGTAAGTGGGTGAGGTGATATTGGGCTACTAAATAGCACGTACAAAGCCAACCACAATTATTATAAAAACAGATAAGTATTATACTATAAAGGGGACCCCCCCCCCCCCCAGCATACGCTTAAAATATTCTTTTATGTTCGTCATGGATTATTCGTGCCTCAAAGTATATGCATATCATTACCAAAATTCAGCGCTCGGTTTTCACAGAAATTATTTGTTGAGTCCACTGCTCTCAACTCTCTCTGGATAGATAATGCTGTGAAACGCCTTTGTATTTTATGAGCAGTTAAATGTCAGAAGGCATAGTCTACTTCTTGATTCTTCGTTGATTGTAGAATATATATATATATATATATAGTTACCGGCCAAACCCGATTTTAGAACAAACTAGTTTTTCCTAGGACCACAGAACACTACAAACTTCATTCTTTATGAGATAGGATAAACCGGTACAGACTAGGTTAAACTGGTTCGTCCTATTGCCGATAGGAGAAACTAGTTTAAACTAGGCACAACTGGTTGAGCTTCATATTATAGTACGGTCATTCTATGAATGCGTTTTTGACATTTCTTTATGTCCATTGCATAAAGTTCATTTTAAGAATAAACGATACAGAAAATGTATGGAATTGACTCCTGTCAGAACAGCACTCTTATAATGGCCGGAGTATAATAAGTAGGTACACTTCAGGATAAACTGGTTTGGCCTAGTCTATACTAATTATGCCTAATCCAAAACGTGTCGAGATGCATATTGCACAGGGCATTTCTCACTTGATGAACTTCGACAACTCTAAGCTTGGGTACCTACTTGAAAGGGAACCAAAAACCTTGAAAATTCGGATTTTACGTTTCCCACATTTATCTTATCAAAAGTGTATTTTCTATACATATAATAAAGTCATAAATCATCGTACATTGAATATTAAAAAAAAAAAACATTTTGTACACTTTGTACTCAGGTAAGTATATGTTACGGAGGTCAAAAAATAG
The DNA here is from genome assembly GCA_910589475.2 of Bembecia ichneumoniformis. Lineage (NCBI taxonomy): Eukaryota > Metazoa > Arthropoda > Insecta > Lepidoptera > Sesiidae > Bembecia > Bembecia ichneumoniformis. The sequence continues at coordinate 6,239,578 of OU342523.1, forward strand.
TTTTTAAAATTTTGTCTGTGGGTTTATGCACGCTAATCTCTAATGTGTGTTGTAATCGCTAACGGCTTAACCGATTTAAATGCGGTTTTCACTGATGTATATCAAGCTTCCCGTAACATTTAGTGTTTGTTTCATTCCAATCGATTTAAAAACAAAGTTACGCGCTATACCGAATAGGGTCATTGCGCTGGTTTTCGTCCGATTATCGGAGTTGCCAGGTTTGTGATGCGAAATTAATATCTTGAAGTACTCTTACTTAAATGTATCATATTTATTTTTGTTGCTTATATAGTCTTCTTTAGGTTAATATTACGTGACAGTAAATCATTTACACGCCTTTTTTTATAAAAAATATTTTTTTCAAAAGTAAGGATTTCGCTGGTTTTCGTCCAAAAAAACTGGTTTTCGTCCTAGTGTGAGCTAGTTTTCGACCACTATGTAGAAAAAGGAGTGCAGTTGAAGTATTAAGTTAAAAACCAATTATGTATACTTATTTATGGTAATTTCTTCGTGACAATTTCTCTCTATCGTTTAGGTATTATTACTTTTATTAGCTATAATTAAACACATTAACAAAAATAAATCTTTTCCAGTCTTAAACATTCGTATTACAATGACTTAACCGTTTATGGTGACCAACTAAAACAATTAAAAATATAATCTTATTACAATAAAAGGCATTAAAAGGCATTAATAGGCGTTGTACAAAACGCGGTCGGTACTTACAACATAAATTAATAAAATGTTATTGATATAACGAATTAAGTGTTCACATACTGTGTGAGCATCAGTGACATATGGGATTTGTGTCTGTCTACGAGCAAGAGGACAGGTTATTGGATATTATTGCGTTCTAGCCAGTTATTAAACTCATTAGTGACGTATTCAAAAAATACGTCTCCCCGCATTCATACTGATTCAGATCTGCCCAAACACCAATCAATCAGGTGGTATGCTCTGATACCACCTGATTGTTTTTAGGGTAAGTTCCGTAAGTAGATAATAAAACAAAACAAAATACTGCATCTGTCTGACTGAAGACAAAATTAAGAAGAATACGATGCCTGACCTACCCTCATTTATGTTATGAATAATTGACCCTACTCCATAAGGAGAATTATTCATATAGTGGGTACCTACTTAAAACACATTGCCCTTACAAATGTGAGGAAGATACGGGAAAGAAAACTGGTATGGGTAATTAAATACAAATGTTAGGAAGTTTAGTTTTTGTCTACCCACAAATAATACTTCTATGGACGAAAATTAAAACAACATTTAAAGCTATTTTTAGTTTTCGTCCACGACCTTTAAATATTTTTTATTTGCGCCACACAGACAAAGGCGTGGACGGAAACTAAAATGTCTAATCTAATAGCAATAAAGATCATATTGGGAGAAAATATTTAGTATTTTATAGTTCCGTTGAAGTAAAATAACCATTACAAATATTCACTTAGCTGTTTGGGTTTCCGTCCACGTGGACGAAAACTAAATATTTTGCAAAATTGGTATGCTAGTATTAGTCCACCTAATTTGTCTAAGACTTCCATAAAAAAACCATAGAAAACACTTAAAATTGTTTTTATTATGATTATAAATAGACATACATGCCAAAAACAATACGTAATCTAGCTAAAATAATAATTAAAACTTATCATGAACTTTTTCCGTCCCCACTTTTTTTTCCTAGTGCGATGACGTCTGCAAGAGATGAATGCGAAGCGGCTACTGACTTTAATTTTTTTGAAGTCGTTACTAATTAAACCACATTTTCATCTTGGTAGAACTGTTGCTTAGACATTATAGATCGCAATAAGTCCAACCTTGCGCGGGAAGGTAGGTTTGTGTTCAAATTTTACACACGAATTTGATACAGCTCAGTCAGATGGACGAATAGTGGAACTGGACGGCAAACCAGCGCAATTACCCTACCAAGCGTACGAAGTTGCGGGCTCAATTAATAGTTTAGTATATTAACGGGTCTAACGTTGTCTTTTTATTTAATAATATCAGAGATAATGCCAGTCATTTCTTTTAAATAATAGGTAAACCTTTCATTACAATCGATTGAGTTAAGTTTAAACAGTGGCAGGGCACACTGCGTTTTGCTCAGTCATTTGTAATCCAATCTGGCGGCAGTAAGTACTTAAGTCCCCCTTACAGAAAACCACTGAAATAACAGCATGTTGTGTTTCAGTGAGCGAGTAAGGAATGCCAGAGCCCATTTATTTATTCCTTCCTAATCCTATATAAATGAGATATTCATGAATTATACCTACACATAAACCATCCTCAGCTATTCCTCTTTCCATGGATACAATCAGCGCAGCTATAAGCGGATACATACAGACAGACGGAGAAATAGAAGGTCTTTATACTGATATACCCACAACTGTGGTAACCAGACCTCAGACATGAAAACTTCATTAAATTTGGAATATTTTTATAATTGCTCATTGGGAGACACATTTAACATTTATTAAAGAAATAACTTTCATCCCTAAATAATAACTTTAATATGGGTCATACTGTGCAGCTTAGGTGTAGATGACTACAGATATAAGAAAAGATAGTTTATTGATGTTATGTGCTTTTGATTCTGGTATTTTACTGTACATTGAATAATGACCACTTAGTGAGATAATATACTCACCATAAAAATATATAATGATTGTTAATTTGTTGCACAGATTATGTACTGTAAACTGAACACAATAAAACAATTTATTTAAAAAAAACAGCCATATATAAACCTTATATGTACTATAGTATAAACAATTTATTTTATTAACAATAAAATGAAACAACTTATATATCTATAATAACAAAAACTTCATATTTATTATTGTCAGGGTCATCAATGATTTGCATAGCTGAGTAAGTGATAGCCTTTACTTCAGTGCCTTGTGGATGTTTGCCTATTTGGAATTCCTCACCAAAACATTTACATACTATCCTAAACTCCTCAGTATTGAACTCTGTTATTAATAATTTTTTGCATATCAAAAATGGTTCAACTGAAAACAAAAATAGTAGTTCATCAAGGAAATGGTATAACAACCCCATTAAATCATCAGCATTTGCTTCTATTGTGTGTTCTTCTTTTATTTGAACATATGTTAAATCTGTCATGTAACCAAACATGGCCATCCCGCATTGTTCAAACGCTTCTTGTAAATTATCTCCCCATGCATGCAATCTGAAAAGATTAATATGTTATTAATATTAATGTATGATTAGAAATATAAATAGGTTTTACCTAATATTTATTTTTTATAGAATTTAATATTTTATAGATTTTTTTTTCAAATTTGAAATAATTATTGCATAAAAGTTTAAAGTTATTTTGAAATATAGATAGACCATCAAAATATAGAAACATTAAGTTCATTGTAATTAATCAAAGGTGGACTTGAAACAATTTTATCAAAATGATGTGTAGTGACCATAGTGACTCACAGTATTACAACATGTTAACAAAAACATTTCAAGGGTCACTAAAGCATATGAAATACAACTTACTGGACGTCTGCTGTGTGATCCAAATCTAAAAAAAAAAATGGTTTGTTTTTATAAAAGGTTCTGGTTAAAAGTTTAATCTACACTTTCGTGTGGAAAGGCAAAACATTGTAATATTTACATATATATAAGTAAATATATATGTAAAGGTATAACAAAATATATGTTTATTCAATAGGCATTATGCAGAAAATATAATAACTAGTTTTTTTTTAAATACTTTGTATTTAATTTATAACGACGTTGGTTATAACCGACTTTTTGGTTATGCCAACATAACACTTCCCTTGCAAATATTGCGACCGAGTCACAAAGGTTTATTCGTTGAATCCTAAATTATGTTTAGCTATTTATATAATAAAAATTAGGCGGTATCAGCGCGTTGCACGGTAGTATTGACTGGCAATAAATGTGGCTTTCCTTCTAACTATGTATATGGCAAATTCCGGATATAGCGACAGAAATATAGCAGTCCATAAATCGTCTTTATAACCTATATGGATTGTATAGTAAACAAATAATTAGTTTAAAAACTTACATTCATATTTAACAGGAGGGATGCATAATTCATCAACGTTAAGACCTCCAAGCTCCTCGTCCATTATTAAATTAGACAAAAATAGCGTAAGTTACTAAATATCTAATAAATTGTAATCAATTTATATCAATACTGAATACTGATGATTACGGAACATTAGAAAGAAATATATATTATTAAAAGTGAAGCGAACAATCCGTTTACCGATATTATCAATGACAATTTCCTACCTAACCTAAATCCAACAACAGCGTATTTCATAATTGTCATTGTCACTCCACTATGTGAATGTCATGAATGTCATTCATTGTCAGTGAGCGTACTCATAGCCTACTATTATTGTTTGCACTAATCGCGATAAGAAAATTGGAGGCGCCCATAGAAAAATAACTAAAGCATAGAACCCAGACTAAAATAAAACCAATATTTATAGTATGTCGCTTCGTACACCTTTGCATTAAGGCCATAAGTTAAAGAGAGACAAATATACTTTCACTAGATGTTCGTCTGGCTGTTCCGTACCAGGGTGACCTATACAAATTATCCATATATACAAATGTAGATAAGACAATATCGTCGGCACAATACTAACATAACCTATCCTGCTTTTATCTTTTTCTTAAAATATTACGTATATTCAAGAAACATAATTTATTAATGGTCCTTATTATACAAACAAGCTCTCAGTATATTTACTGCATGACTTTGATAATGCAAACAAACAAAATCACTTACCGATGGTAACTTATAAACATATCCTCATTTTGTTTTCTGGACGCATTAGATTTACATCGTGGCACTGAACAAGACATTGTAATAATCACAGAATTCACGGATATCTAATATAATAGTGTTATAATTGATTTGATGCTAGATTTATTACATTTTGATACAGAAACCAAAAATAAACAAAAACGTCACTCATGTTACAGAACTTATCTGTATTTTTGCTTTGTACGTATTACGTACAAAGCAAAAATACAGATAAGTTAAGTTGACACTTTATTCAAATCATTTGTTAACGGTTAGCTAGCCTCTTTAAATGGGTATCATAAAACGGGACCAAGTACGTAAAGGCAAGGCAAGATCAAAAATAAGAACAAAGTTTGTATGTTTATCTCTTTTGTCAAAAAGTCATGATTACCATCAGTCATGATGGTAACAATGCAAAAGCGTAAGGAGCAACACACTATAAATATTGATTTTTATTTTAGTCAGGGTTCTGTGCTTTAGTTATTTTTCTATGGGATACTCTTTCGACCAAAGATGTTGCATTAGTCTGTACCTATAGATGGATCACAAAATGCAGCAATATTTTATTCTTTCTAACACCTTCAAATTGTCATAAGATTGAAAGAGACATACATATATAATCTGTCGGGTCGAAGTTGAGTGAATGTCTCCATTTTGACTATACAATGCAAGCTAAAGTTATAGCGTATAATAGTGCTGTGCATTTTTATTGATAACTAGATATCGTTGATATAGATTTTAAATATATGACGGATAAAAAGTATGGCTAAATGCGTTTCGGTGTACTGTTTGGTTATTCAATATAAATAAAATGTGGGTGCGTACTGGTACTCGCCGCATTGCTAATCGGTTGTATGAGATTGTATGCAACCTCTCGCATTTATTTCACCAAAATATTTCAAAAGAATAGTTATTTTTTGGGTAGAAATATTTAGAATCCATCCTTAAGGGGTAGAACGGGAGTAGGTTTTTATTACGAGAGAAAAAAAACTCGATAATCTTAAAGTTTTATTTTTAGAAACGATATCACAGATTGGATAATCTGTGATATCGTTTCATTTTAATCTGTGATATCGTTCATCTGTGATTCGTCAACATTTTAATTTAAAGACTTGCAGTTAATGTTGACGCTTGGGTATCCACGTATTTATTAGTAAGTTTTCTTTTTCTGGGTAATTTCTGAAAAGAAATATTTTTAGGTTATTAATGATTCAAAAGATTTTCATAATTTTCATAGATTGAAGCATAACTTCTTTATAACTTATAGATATTACTTACTGGTTTACACGATGGTGGTAATTTTAGGAATATTGTCGGCACTGCATACGAGTGTAGAATTTTACGCTGATATCCTTGGCGAAAGCAAGAATCTTCAAAGTTCATCGAGCATATTCTTGTATATTGCAAAGCTCTCCAATCGTCGGCTTTTCTTACATTTTTTGTCCACTTTTTTTTTTAAATCGATGTCGGTGGGAAATCTGTTATAAATTGATAAAAATTACTTTCAACCTGCAGTGAATGCTAGAAATTGTCAACACTCTACTAAAAATAAATTAGTTATCGATATCGATAAACTTATCAAGATCAGACTACAGCACTATAAAGCAAGACAAATGTCAAATATTCCGATTAACTTTGGTTTTTGTAAATTTTAGTTATAAACACCAGCTTTTCTTTAAATAAATCAACCTTAGAGTTGTGTATGCATGTACAATGATTCATTTTTAGTAAATAATTATAAAAATTTGTTTACAAAACACCAAAATTAATGAGTGCGAGCTGTGCGACTTACCGGTGAAATGATATGTTTCCATTATTCTCCTTCAAAACACCCACTCTACTTGGACAAACGGGAACAGTACAAGCCATTCTTGGCAAGCAACAGATTTATGAAATCATACTTTCAGATTTTTAAGTATTTTAAATCACATAAAGCTAAACGCGCTTGTTAACCAGCATGATATAAACAAATATGACGTTTCCTCTTTTATGGCGCGCAGCGTTTTTAGACGTCATATTCGGCTATTGTTATCTCTTTTTAACATACGACATGCAGCCATTAGAAAGACGGGTATCGAGTATCGAAGGAATCTTCAATTTTTATTGTTCCATCTATACACTAATACAATTATCTTTGATAGAGACTATATTCCACTATATTCGCCGCCTTAGATAGATAGATCTATCAAAACGAATATCATATATTCTATGGTGTAATCGTGTTTTTTGCAAAATAATAAATTTCTACATGAAGTCATGAATAGGAATACATAAAACAAACAAATTCAATTTTTTGTCACGGTGTTCTATTTTCGCGATTTTCATTTTCTTTTTTTTGTGCATGAATTTAAACTGATATAATCAATTTTCAAAGAATTTTTTTATTTCTTACTTCTGTTTTACGTTATAATGGATCCTATTACCGTTCTTCAAAACAGAATTGAGCAGCTGGAAGCGAAACTTGGCGTCCTAGTTAATGTGGAAGGCCAACAAGGAGATTCTGCTACTGTGAATTTATTGAATGCATCACAAGCTATTAACAATGCCACCGCTGGTCACGAGAAGCTGTCTGAAGCTATGCAAAGAGCAAATGAGTTAAATAATTACACAGAACCCAACTTTGGCGAAAATGTAAGCTTATAAAACTTCATTTTTTGCACTTTTATTGGCACATCCTGAATTTTTAACTTCATAAGACCATTTCAAGTATCATCTACTTTGTTTTTCATCGCTCAAATTATATCATATAATGCATTAGTTCTAAGTAGAATTAACTTTGAAATAAATTGGAATAAATATTACAAACACAAAAAGGAAGGTATAGCTAAAGGAGAGACAAAGGAGCTAAAGGAGGTATAGCTAAAGGGTTTTTTAACACCAGTGAGTTCATTTAAAATAACTTTTGTAGTGTCTGTCTCGAAACTATGATCAAAATGGACATAAAGCTCCAAAAAAATCCTTTGAATGGATTTTCATGGACAAAGGAAAAATTATATAGGTTTGGTGTATTTTGTACTAACCCAAAAATGGATCTTTTGACACTCATTTATAAACTAAAAATCTATTTTGTAAATATTCTCAAATAATGGACATGTAAGTGCACAAAATTCAATCAATGAATCTTTTAAATCGATTACAGTGGACATAGGGAGATTAACATGAAATATTTGTCATTTTTAACTGTGGTACTAATGTACAAAATGGTTTTTAATTAATATCCATTATTTCCAACCTTTACAAAGTTTTATACAAAGTTTAAAAATAACAAAATTATGTTGAAAATATCTCAACACATATTTGTAACCACAGTTTTTTATATTAGGAAACTAAAATGACCATTTCATATTTTAAATATGACGTTTTGATGGGTTAATTGCCATTGGACACTTTTTAGAGAAAATACCATATTTCTTGTACTTTAGAATTAATAGGTCAGGGAAACAGTTTCTTCACATTTTATATGAAAGACCTTAAAAATGTGCCATTTTGTTCGATGACTTTTTGCTGTCCCGTTTCTGATCCCGTTGCTGTAGAAATTTTGGGATTTCTGATCAAAAATATGTGACAAGTAGTTTTGGCAGTCCTCCCTTGTTGTTAACCTGACACTGCCTAAAGAATTCTGAAGATACCAAAACAGGTGGAAATCTGAAGGTGCAAGGTCAATGGCTATATGGTGGATGCATTGACACCTCGCAGCCAAACTCTTTTAATTTTTGCTGAGTGCTCAAAGATGTGTGTGGTCTAGCGTTGTCATGATGAAAGACCACACCCTATCTATTGATCAATTTACCGGAACCAGCTAGTATTATATAAATGACTATTTAATAAGAAAACACCATGCCGCCATAAACCAACCATAAAATATGCCTAACAATTAATTTTATCATAAATAAATGTATAATTGTACAGTTTCAGCAAAATCAAATGCACATGAGAGAAGTTGTGGCTGCTGAACCTGTAATTCGCCACCACTGTCATTGCATGCAGCGTTGTAAGCAGGTAAAATTTGTTACATTTTACATTAACTTTTTTGTGGATAAATTGCACAATAGGGGATTGGACAGTGATCAGATTAAAATCTAAAATGTACCTATAAAGAAAATATATAATTTTTTACGATTATTTATCGAATAATAATTTAATATAATTCATTTAAATATTTTTAAATGAAGAAATAAATTTTTATTATTTACAATATTTTTAATGTATACTGAAACACCAATCACAGTGCGTGACGTCATTTGTGTGCAATCATTGTCTTATGCCAATGCAGCTGTTTTGTTATGATATGACCACAAATGACGTTACGCGCTCTCAGATGAACTATGGTGGCGTTTTGGCGGCATTTTCAAACAAACAATATTAAAACATGATTTTGAGTACCTAAAAGGCTATAAATAAATAAAATAGTATTTTTTATGGGAATAAATATCCATGAAGATTAATTTAAAACACTTTCTGAAAATTTGTCCGATCCCCTATTGATTAAGTAGTGGCAGGAACTCTGCTTTTCGCATACAGCACAGACCACAGTGAAATAACAGCATGTGTTCTGTTATTTCGGTGAGTGAATAAGGGGGTCTATTCCTATTAGTTCAATTGATTGAACTGCTGGATCTTTTCAGTTCCAGTAGTTACATTAATTCATTGAACTATCGGATGCCAGAGCCCATTTCCCAATTTCTTATCCTTAATCCTGTACTCTATGGTCGGCAGTGCACTTGCAGCACCTGTGTCGTTGCTTGTGTTATAGGCGTCGGTAACTATAACCACCTACCATCAAGTAGTTCTATTAAAAGAAGCATGATATACTTATTCTGGAATGTTTAATTTTGCTTGCCCTAAATATCTCATTTCAACTATTACCAACATTAAAATTGTTAAATTGCTCCAATCATTCTCAGTTAAAGCTGTATGCATTTTTTATATATTTTTAAATTTGTATTAACATTTATTATTTGTATATTTCTTAATAAAAAAAAAAATGATTATAAAAATGCAATTATAGAAAATTGTAAAAATGCAACATTTCAAGAGTTTTCTCTACATTCGTTATGTACGAGTTTTCTTTTTAAAAATAACTTTATGTAAAGTAGGTACAACGCAATCCTCTAATGCTAGGTTGCAAAATGTCTCGTCCGTCATCTTTGTCATCTTTTTCCCTTCACTTCTTCCCTCTTCATTTTTTTTTGGTAAATTCTCGAAGGAAACACCCATTGTGCAGATGATTGCCTTTTAGTTTCGGGTTCATAACAATATATCCATGTTTCATCCCCTGTGACGATGTCAAATACAGCATTTGACTTACCTCCGTTATTTTTCAACCATTTCACGGCACCTAACTAATGGCGTTTTTTATTTTCTATCAAAATATGGGGTATCCATCTAACGCAAAGCTTTTTCACGCCTAGATGTCGTGTAAGAGTTTATGGCATAAACTCTTTATGCACTTTACTCATGCCAATGTCTAAACTTGACCCAATCTGTTGGTAATGTCACTCTTTATCTGTTTCAATCATGAGCCGCACAGCACTCGAGTTATTTTCATTTGTCGCCGTAGATAGACGTCCTTCACGAAAATCATCAGTGGGATCGCTACGACCACGTTTAAACTCACTGAACCACTTATAAACAGTGATTCGGAATGGGGGCTTCGTCATGAAATGCCAATCGAAGTTTATCATAACTTTGTTGTTAAGACCGTTGCGAAAGTCATAATGAATGAATCATAGAACGAGAATTTTCTCTCCTCAAATTCATTTTTCGCACGACATACACTTTTTAAATGAACACACAGTAAAAACAAAGGTCAACTGATTGACATTAAATCGACATCTTCCTAAAGAATTCTTAATTCGAAATTTATATTTATTTTTCATTTTTGTGTTTACTTTCTGATCAGTTCTAAAAACTTTCAGTGCGGCCTATGTACATTTCATTAACATCTCTACTACACGAATAACCTTGAGCAACTGGGCTCTCTACACACAGTGTCCGCTACCCGAAAATAGCAAAAATCTTTGTTTTTCTGAAACTATAGAATTAGAGGAAAAAATGTGCGTGTCATTTATAGTGTAAATGAAGTTCTTTCATTTGATTATAGACACTTTGTAATACACTCGAGAGCAATGAATCCGGGTCACTTAAAAAAACCTATAAATCTCGGAAACTAAGAATGCTAGCTTAATAAAATAAACGGTGTTTAATAGACAATATAATACTCCTTAAATTAAGTTAAGGAGTACTGTAAGTTAAGGAGTTCTTAGTTACTGCAAGGTTATGTCATAAAAAAATCAAATTTGAAAAAGGGAGACTTTCGAAGATGGAACTACGAAATTACTGCATTTGATTTTGCTTTTGTTTCCAATCTGTCATTTAAATGGGTATATAAACCATATTGATAGTGTTCAATATTTATTTTACAACCTGTAATCATGTCGCTTACAACTGAAGAATGCACCAGAATCCTCACAATGCTGGAAACCGGCCGGAGTTAGCGCGATACAGCCAGGACTGTCGGTGTGTCGCTGTCAACAGTACAAAGAGTTCTCCGACGTTACGAGGAAACTGGCTCTAACCTACGTAGACCAGGAACAGGCAGAACTGTGTACACCTAGTACCGTTCTCGTGCTGTGGTACACCTAGTACCACAGCACGAGAAAATCGATACTTGGTGAACACCATGCTTCGTAATCGCTTTCTCACAGGAACTGAACTTACAAATCAGTTTCGACGCCTCGGAGCAAGTAACCCAAGCGCATGGACAATAAGACGACGACTTGCTGAAGCTAACTTGAAACCACTTAGACCTGCAAATGGCCCTAAACTGAAGCGTGGTGATCGTATTTAAAGACTAAGATATGCCCAGAACCATTTAAATTGGACTATTGAAGATTGGTCGAAAGTTATGTTCTCCGACGAATCAAAATTTATGCTCTACAAGCACGATGGAAGACACAGAGTGTATAGAAGACCAGGGGAAAGATTCAAGCAAGCATGCATAGAAGAAAAAGTAGCCTACGGTGGTGAGTCTGTACTTGTGTGGGCCGGAATTTCATCTGAGAGTCGCACAGAACTGGTGTTCATAGAAAACGGCTATTTAACTAGCGTAAGGTATGTGGAAGAAATCCTAAACGAACACGTTGGGCCATTTATGGTCAATTTGGGTGAGGATGCTATTTTTATGCATGACAATGTCCGACCTCATACAGGTTTCATTGTGAATGACTACCTACAAGAGATGAACATTACTCGTATGGAGTGGCCAGCACGCAGCCCGGATATCAACCCGATCGAGCATGCATGGGACGAGCTAGGGAGATGCATAAAACAACGAAACCCTCCCCCAATCACGCTTCGTGGGCTCAAAATTGCTCTCATAGAGGAATGGGAGAATATTTGCCAAAATCGTATAAGAAACTTGGTGTACAGCATGCCAAACCGCGTAAACGCAGTAATGGAAGCACGAGGAGGCAATACAAAGTATTAAAATTCAAGAAAATCATATTGTTTTACAAAAATGTCATATTTCCTATTTTTGTTTTAAGGCGAGATCAGCAGTTCTTTTTTCTTTGTGTAATTTTTAATAAATAAAATGTAGTGACTTATAAATTTTATTACTTTCATTTAAGGGGTATTATATTGTCTATTAAACACCGTTTATTTTATTAAGCTAGCATTCTTAGTTTCCAAGATTTATAGGTTTTTTTAAGTGACCCGGATTCATTGCTCTCGAGTGTACTTCTTGAAACAACCAAGTTGAATAGATTTTTGTAACACATTAGCTCATTCAAATTTTATTTATTTTCTCGTAAACCATTATACTTAAAACAAAAATAACTCATTAGAAAAATAGACCAAGAAGTTATGTATCACATTTTTTTTTAAATTACACTGCAATGATTTTTTTTTTCGATGGCCTGGAAAAAGCATACTCCATTAGATCGTCATTCCAGCTCATTCCAGTTGTTTCCACTCAAGTAATCAACTGTATCGGTTACATAGAACTCACAGAATTTTTAGTTATAGAAAAATGACAAATACAATAACACCTGAGAAAACATCTGACATCTTTATTGCTATGGCGGTGCCCAATTTTTTATATTTTTAGATGATCCCTCGGGAACCTAACATTTTCACGTAATAAACTGTGTCCCAAATTTCATCCAAATCCGTTGTGGCGTTTTAGCGTGAAAGAGTAACAAACATCCATACATCCATCCTCACAAACTTTCGCAATTTCGCATAGTATTAGTAGGACTGATGAGGTTATTATTTTATTGTTAAAAACATAATTTATTTTAATATGGCATAGTGAATTAGGGGAGTGAGATATAGCATAACTTCTCAGACAACAAATCATAACAACCATGTGGTTATTTGATGGTAGCCTAAAGCCTTCTGTAGTGTGGAATTCAATGCGCCCATCCACTATTAAAGAAACTGTTTTCTAATTAAAATCCCAATTTTTACAGGCAGCTCCAGTGTTAGAATCCGAGCACATTCTCAAAGTTCCCGAAATACAACCAGCAGTGAATGAAATGCATAAAGCTGCTACGGAAGTGAAACTGGAGGCTGACGCGGTAACATACTTTTACAAATTAATACTTATTATATCTTTCCATTACGTATAGGTTTATACTACTATAGTGTCACAATATACAGTACTTCCATATACAGAAATCGTTGTGAAAGTCATCATATATCTGTTAAGGGGGAGACAAACGCTAAATACTAAAAATATCCATTGTTTAATGAAGATGTTACAAGAAATAGACAACACAATTACTTTGAAAAAAATATATATGTATATTATACTTAAACATGTGAAGAACCAATTGTATTAATTAGAATTTTCGTTAAAGTAATAGAAACTCCACAAAAAAAGTTAGAACACAAGAAGAATTTGACTTTTATTGAAAATTCTCTCGAAAACGGCTTATTGCGCGCATATGAATCCTGTACCTATTAATAAGTTAATGTCAGCTTAAAAAAATGTATTAATAATTATTTTTTTTGCGCGTTCTAACGGTAAAAACAAAAAAACACCATTTCTAGGCCTGTTGAATTGTCTCCGCCGCCAGCGAGTTCTATTGTAAATGTCATTTGCCTCAGTGAATCCCTTAATTAATATCGGTATTGTATTCATATAAAAATCCAACTTATAGGTGTGATGTGATTTCCATTACATCTTTGTTTGGGTAGTCTCGTAAACTTAACATATATTCAGTTTATTCCAGGAAAATTTACTAACAAATCAAAATTTGAGTCCCTCAGAGGCATTTTTGATATAAGTTTCTAAGAAAATATGAAATATGGATAGGTGAAAGAAATTTTCAATTCCACCCTGTTAGTATGAAAAAAATAGTTAATAAAGAAACTTATATCAAAGATGCCCCTGAGGGACTCAAATTTTGATTCGTTAGTGAATTTTCCTGGAATATTAAATGGGTGTTAAATTGAAGAACTGGCAGTCTACTTGGTTGTGTAGTATTGGTAGTATATTGGTGAATTGGTATGATTGGTTGTTTGTGTCTGTAAATTAAATACATATTTTGTAATAAAATTTTGACAGGTATCACAAGGTGTCCAGGAGCTTGCGGAATCGTGTGGTGCTGCCGCAGCAAATGCTTCGGAACAATTGGCTAATGTTGCACAGAAGGTGGAACAAGTTGAACAAAAAATGTTCCCGAAAAGAAGGAATGGCCTTGATTAGAAAATATATAGTACCTATTACTGCATTTTCAAAATTAACAGTGTAAAAATAATTTATTTTTTCCAAATTTAAAATTCTTGTATTATTAAATTTTTTTTAATCAACATGTTTTAATGATTTGACAGTCGTAACAGTTTTGTAGGTATATGTATACTTCACATACATATGAATCCATCACCCTTGTTTCGTCTTTTGAAGCATGCTGGTTATTTTAATAACGTCGCACTATGGCTCCACAAAAGCCCAGCCTCATAGACATTAATATACTAAGTATGTTAATGTCTGTCTTTACCCTGCCTAGTATAGAGTGCGTGGTCTAGGTTAAATGTGGCGTCGTTTACTTAATTCACCTAGGTGCTAGATTGATGCTATTTGTAAACTATAATACTTATCGCGGTTATCATGTATAAGTATAGCATAAATTAAAAGTAATTGGGATTTACTCAAGCGCGGCAGATTAACATATGGAAGGATATCTTGCACCTTGTTGAGTACCTCCACCATATCGAAGCCTTCTAATACAACCACGCATGTAGGGCAGCCAGTCAGATTAGTAAAAAAATTATCGATAGGCATACTCAAGCGCGTCAAATTGAGGTATTACATGCTGAAAGTGTGTATTTTAGTAATCTGACGATTTAGGAGTGACGTCACCGAAGTGCGTCACAAAGTTGCAAAAAAAAGTCGACGTTGCCATGCACAGACGATTTTTTATTTTATTTTTATTACCTACTAGCGGCGCGGGCCCGGCTTCGCCCGGCGTGCAATTTTTATATACCCTAAAACATTCCCCGTTTATCCCTCTTTCCATTAGCGAAAACCGAATTAAAATCGGTCTACCCGTTCACGCGTGATGCCGTGACCAGGAGAAATGGGGATTCATTTTTATATATAATATAAGAAGGCTAGCTGAGCCCGCAACTTAGTACGGGTAGTATTGGGTATAGTGTGTAACTTTTTTGTTTGTAAACCAATTGCAATAAAACAAGAATAAATGTTACGGGAAGTGATAATAAATCATATAAGTACAACAGTGAAAACCGTATTCAAATCGGTTAAGCCGTTTCTGAGATTAGCGTGCACAGACAAACAGAAGAAAAATCTAAAACCTATTTTTTTGACCTTTTTTTCTTTGTACCATGTAATCGTTTCTTGTAATAGTAATTTAATTCGTTTCTCTAGCTAAACGCTTTGGGACACGTTATTTCAAAACAAATATATTTTGTAGTTGAGGCGCAAAATGTAAAGCCATAATTGCTCTAATCCGTATCTATCTATATCTAGATAACATATTTATTGATTTACAGGACGGACAAATCATATAACGAAAAAGTCATGTCGATACTTGTGTTCAAAATTTCGAGAGAATGTATTTGAAGTGAAAAAAATATATATGCCTGATATTAGTAGTCCGGTTGACCAAACTAATAAGACTTCAGTTTCAGTAGTTTTTTGTTATTGGAAAACCAATAACAAAACATATGAAGAAAAATCTTGTAATTTAAGATTCTAGAACTGTCGCTGACACACAATAGATGGCGCTGAACGAAAAAGCAAATCGTGGTATTTTTTAAGGAAATATATCGAGATATGTCTGTAGCAACTGGAAAGTTTCATTTCCTATTAGTAAGCCATTTGAAACGGCTTTGAAAATAGAAAAAAAAAATTAGCACATGTATATACATTTATTATTATGTTACTAATATAGGTATTTACAAATTCCGGGAGTATTCTGCTAATTTCAGGTCGAATTTGTGCATAACAAATAATTAAAATATAGTTGAGGTGAATAGACGAAAATTTTCCACCTATTTGATAAAGTGTGAAATCTGGTTAACCTATCAAGTATAGTTTAAAAACCTTCAATATTATAACACTATCTTCAATCCTACCAGTTGTACTTCTGATCCACAAGGTATCATACCGGAGGTTCTTAGATAGAATTTAAAATGAGGTTTACAATTGAGATATTTTATTTTCACTTATTAAAAAAAGTATGTAGGTAAGAGCAATAAATACCTAGATCTACATATAACTACACAATGATATCAAATTTTAATCAATAATAGAATAATAGGTACAATATTAATCAGTCCACACTCCATTTCCAGAAAAGTGATGATCTTTTTCAAGAATATACAACGTTAAACTTAATATCTGTGATTTAGTTATTTTCGAATGATCTAATGGTTGTCGAAGTACCATGGTTAAACGATTTTTATCAGTAGACTTAAAAAGTTCTAAACTATGTTTTATTTTATTCAATGGATAAAGGAGTAGGCAGCAATTCTCACAAATATCAGTGACCGAAAACTCCATAGAAAGTTTCTTATAAACAGCTTCCACTTGAACCAGTGACACATTTTCAAAAAAGGGGTGTCTTTTAAGTATTTCTTCTAATTTTTTAAAGTCACAAGTGTGCCCTAATAAATGAGATAGACAAAATTTCAAGTCTTTAATTCTGCAACGTTGATCACCTAGACTTTTTTTATATGTTTTAAAACGTTTTTCGCTACCGACTGTGAGTTTATTTAAACTGAGAGTTCTTTCCTTTTTGGTGTGCATATCATTCAATCTATTCATTACTCTAGTTTTGTAATAGATCATTTTTAAAAATCTCGGGTGATTCATGAAAACTCTAAATTCTGGAGTCGATTTTGCCATCTCCAATCTTCGCTTTACAGTGTCAGGTCCAAGAGTGTAAATTTCGGGACATCTTCTCTGTGCATCTTCACTAATACCATAATCATTTAAAATTCTTCTTATTTCAATCAAATTACAATAGTTCCTTGTGGCGATCAGCGGGTACATTCTTATGACTTCTTTAATATCATTGCCACAGATGGTTCTGAGATTACCAATTATCATTTTTAAATTATCTGGATTCATATGAATTAAGAAAAAATTTGATTTAATTTTACTGGTTGGTATCTTTAAATGTAATTGTAACAGTGATAAATTTTCATTTATCGCTTGGAGAGGACGGTGTTTAATTGTTGGATATGTTTTAAGGCTTTTTTCAAATTCTTCATAGGTGAGGTCCAATATCAGCTCGAGATATTGTTGCATTATTTTCAACCTTAATGAATGTAGAGTATATTTTTCAATATCTCCACAAATTGATGTTGTCAGTGATGTAGGCCACTGCGTCAAGTTACGAGCTAATCTATTTTCTACATTTAAATAAGACGGTATTATTCCTGATTTTTTCAAGTCTCCAACAGTTGTTTGTTTCATTAATTTTAAATAAGATACTAAGTGAAATGATCCCACATTTTTTAAGCCACATTCGCTTAAAATTAAATACCTGAATTTCAAAGTAATGGGGAGTATACTCAGTAAGGCAGGTTCTTCTGTAAAAATACTTTTTGAAAGACCTACGCCTTGTACAGCATTAATCAAATTTAATATTTTTTTCTCATCGAGATTGTTAACGCTGGGATATTTACATGTCAAATGTTCTGCTTTTTGCTTAGGTATATTCAAATGTTTGCATAAATACTCCCACGTTTGTACATTATAAGTTGAATAAAAACAATATTTACGTAGACGTTTGGTATAGCAGAGGGTCACATTATAATTACTTAACAATCTTAACATTATTATATAACTTTTTAATCATTTTAACATACAATAATTTTAATAGGAAGAAAATTACATGGCCTTAACCAATTCAAAATTTGAAACATAGAATGACATAGAATTAGAAACAGATAGAAGTCGAATATACAGACAGGATGACAGACAGATCTCTCGCTAGCTAGAGAGTATATTATATTGGTTCTGTAAACAGAGGCTCTAGACTAGTATGAGTATTGAGTTTACTATACTACAACACTCGCTAGCGAGAACGTAAAAATTTTATATGGGAAATCGTGGACTGTCAATGTCAAATTATCAATTTTCCATATAAATGTTTTACGCTCTCGCTAGCGAGTGTAGTATCGTAAACTCATGCTAGAGCCACTGGACATATACTTATACTCTGGACATATATTATTTTACTCTATGGCTGACTGAAGCGTGAAGTTGAAAATACTTGAGAATGGATGGAGTTAATTGTTAATTTCAATTTATTTGTATTTTCAATTGTTTTCTTAAAACTGTGTTTTGTAACTAATGCTAATTAAGTGGAAAAGACTTTGTATTTAGTAATTATTGTGGATGTTATAGCCCTTAGATAAACTGAAAAATCGCAATGGCAGATACTGTGCTTGAAACGGCTCCGGCAGACGAAAATGATGATAATTGGTTGTATGGGGACTCTAACAATGAACAAGCTGAAGAACAGGAAACTGGTGTGAATGACAAAGAGCAGCAACCTGCCGAAGAAGCAGATGAGCCAGATGTAAGACTTCACCTACCAACCATACTCTAATTGTGAACAATTACTTGGTATATTTCATGACATTTGCATGTTAAGCACGTTTGATTCTGTTAAAACGTTAAGTTATCAAAATTGTATGTAGTCTGACCCTTTTACTATGTGACTTTTTTATGATAAAATCAATAGACAGGCTGACGGTATACTTGATGGTAGGTAGCTACCGTCTCCTATAATACAAGCAACGCCATAGGTATTGCAAGTGCGCTGCCAAGCATAAAAGGGTTACGGATA
This sequence comes from Bembecia ichneumoniformis, assembly GCA_910589475.2. NCBI lineage: Eukaryota > Metazoa > Arthropoda > Insecta > Lepidoptera > Sesiidae > Bembecia > Bembecia ichneumoniformis. The sequence continues at coordinate 6,258,724 of OU342523.1, forward strand.
AGGGATTGGGAAGGGAGATAGGGAAATTGGCTCTGGCATCCCTTATTCACTCACAACACACATGCTGTTATTTCACAGTGGTCTTCCATAAGGGAGTTGTTATGCCACCAGACTGCAAAACTCAGTGTGCTCTGCCACTACGATCCCCAGACCGGAGCCAATTTTGAAAAGTTCATTTCCAAAGTTGATCCTGCTGAGAATCATTTATATTCGAATTAATAAATTCATAACAAAAAAATTATTATTTAATGTGCAATTTTATTGTTCAACAGGAAATTGAAAATAGCTTTAAAATTTTGTTAAAATTTACAAACCCTATTTAAAAATAAGTGTGGTGTTTATGAATGAAATTTTTTTTATTGTTTTTATTCACATGAACTTTTTAGGATGCCGAGGGAAAGGATCAAGATGATAATGCCGGTGTAAATGAGGACTCCCATTTCAATGACGAGCACTTTGCGGAAGCTCACGATGACCAGGAGCAAACCAATGGCGATGCAGATAGCCAGGACAATGCTGACTCTGATTCCGATGATAGTGATGATGTTAAAGTTACCATTGGGGACATCAAGTCAGGCTCACAAGCATACACTAGTCTAAACATTAAAGTGAGTAAATTATTAATGGATCATTACTGACAGGCTGTGTATTAAGAAATTCATACAGTAAATAAGAAATTAATCAAATTATACATTAAATATGTATTGTATAATATATCAAGGCAATTAGTGATAATGCAAAGAGGGATAACAGATGCACATTGACAACAGCATATGGAAAGATCTCACTCAACATTGAATATTTTTATTACCATTTCCATCTCTAGAATTATATTAAACACTACCTAAGGTCTTATTTACGAGATTAGCTTAAAGTTATGATATTGTAGTAATAACATTAGCCATGTGATGAAAAAACTAAACCAATTAATATTGAGACTTAAGGGGTAGGTGTTTGGTCCTGAGGTTCATAATAATAATCATGTGAATTGTTAAATGTTTTAAAATGTTTTTAGATATAAAATTGTTACAAAATGTCTAGTTGTTCAGTGTGCCTCTTGACATAGGCTTCCTATAACGAGATCCACTGAATTTTATCTCGCGCTACCATTTTCCAATATTGTCCAGTTATGAGTTTTATGTTTTCTTTCTATCTTGTTAATTGGTGTCCTTTACTGCATTTGCTGTCTCAGGTGTACCAGTCAGAGCCAACGGTGCTTCATTTTTTTTTGTGTATCTAATCATGTGATCACCAACTCTGTTGGTCTACTTGTGCAAGTAAATCAGCTACTTTAGTTTTCTCTATTATTGTGCTCTTCACTTTATCTTGTTTCTTTATTCCTGTCATGCTTCTTAAGGCACATAAATATAAAAAAAATAGGCAACATTACATTATATGTTACCATTATAATATTTGGTCGAGATTAAGCATATGCCATCTTTTAAGTCTATTTATGTTCCTGTTTGCTTTTAGTAGTTTATTTGCCAATTTATTTGAGTGTGTCTCAATTTCTTCTTGTATTTGTCTCTTAAGGAGACAGCAGAGACTGTCCCCCAGCAGCTAATTCAATTAATTGCAAGATCTCTTCTTTCCGTTTGGCTCTTATATAATTTCACCAGCTCAATCTCCTGTCTAGATGCCAATCTAAGTACTTGACACTGTTGGTACTTGGCAATTTTTTTTGTCCATAGAAACAGATGACTTGGTGACCTTTTCAAAGTGTAAACATTACATGAGTTGACTTGGTTATGCTAGGCCTAATTCGCCAGTAACCAGATGTGTACTTTCATCACCATCATCACCGTCTCTCCACTCCCAAGACTCGCCATCACGCACGGTTCCCTGTCCTTTGCATCCAGTCATTTCCTGTGATGCCTTTCAACTCGTCTGTCCATCTGTCTGCCTTTCAGGCGTTTACTTATATGTAATTTTAAGGATGCTCTATTGGGGTCTCCATCACTTGGAAGACAAGCTGTGTCATGATTACAGGTTGTATATAAATAAATAACTAAATTGTTACAGCTGTAAAAGCATTTAGAAAAGTAGTCATTAACATTGTCATAATCAATCTTTACGTTGAAGTTACGAATCGAGCGGAGCGGGTTGAACTGGCTGCACGGTGTCCCGTGCCGGTCCACTTTGTTCATAACCACCAAGATTATGTTCCAAACATTTGTCGCGTGCCCTCACTGCTCCACCCCCCAGCTGCCACAGCTGGACATGGGCTTCCTTCATAGACACCTGAAGTCTATATAGACCATAGACTTTGGCAAGCCAAGTGCAAGAAATTATGTTTTTCAGATGTTATCCATCGTAACAAGTATCCATCATAGCAACCAGCTTGGTACTACACAATAAGTATATCTTTTTAATATCTTTTTAATAATATTTTTTTAGCGTGGTGTTGGCCTTGTAGCCACTGGTGCACCAGAAAAATCTCGAACAGTGCCTACAGCTGGCAAAGTGACCATGGAAGATCTGGAAGGTCCTGGCAGCATTAATGGTGTTCCCGCATTAGAATTTAACATAGACACAATAGAAGATAAGCCCTGGAATAAGCCTGGCGCAGATATATCTGGTAATAAAAACTATTTTGCACACTTGTTATATTTAAATAGAAAATTGTCATAAAAGAAAAATAAGTGATCTTTTACACACAATTTATTTTGGTGTTATTTGTTAATTTACTTTATGTAACTTGTGCTAGGAAAATAATAAAAAAAATATAATTGTAATATAACACTTTCAACAAGAATGAATGTTGTTAATTTTTATATTGTTGCCGTTGTACCAACCAGCCTTTGTTATGATAAATGCGCATAAAAGCATTTTTTTAATGTTAAAGTCGTAGGACAGGTTGACAGTCCACTTGATGGTCTCCTGTAATACGAGCAACGACACAGGTGCAGCAAGTGTGCTGTGACCATAATAGCATTAAAGATAAAGGATTAGAGAGGGATAGCGAATAGGGCTCTGGCATCCACTCGCTCACTAAAAGACAACAGCACACATGCTGTTATTTCACGGTGGTCTTCTGTAAGGGGTAGTTACTGCCTCCAAATGCACTGGTCAAATGACTACGAAACGTAGTGAACCCTACCACTACTTATACGCTAGATCCAGACCAGAATCATCAATAAAAAGTTGGCCCTACCAGGAATCGAAAGCCGAGACCCCTGAGACAGAGCGTTAAAGCAAGCACCTTAACCGCTCGACCAAGTGGCTTCAAGGGTATTTAGTATATTTTCCATAGAAAATATTAAACATGTTAAAAATTTATTGGGAAAAGCTATTTCTCGCCATTTAGCTGGAGACTGTGTTGGGCATTAATCAATTAAAATTTTAATTGATTATTTAATTGATAAAAAATTCAATTGCGATTAATTTAATTGCATTTGAAATTAATTGCAATTAAAGTATTAACTGCATGTTACAATTAAATTATTTGAATTAATCTATATTAATTGTATCTTGCAATTAACTTTTTAAGTTGTTTTAAAAGACAATTAAAATTAACAATTATCTTACTTTGATATGGAAAAATACTTGACTTTAAGTGAACAGATATTGGTATAAATAGCGTGTAATAGTACCAGCCCTGATAATTTGTACTTTTCGTGAAAGGCCTTGCAGTTAGAAGTTTTAGATTATATAGTGTTGATGATTTTTATTTTGACTACTAATTTTATTCATAACTTACATTACATTTTAATTTTGACGCAACTGTGATTTTCATACAGACGTTAATAAGCAATACGCTAAACCAATATTTTTGAAATTTTTTAATGCATTTTCATAAAAAAATATTTCTGAACCCCTAACATACTTTCGATAAGTTTTGAAAGAAATATTGATCAAGACGTTATTGCTTATTATCATCCATATATAATAAGTTTTAATTGTTAGTTTCTAATTGAAAAATTGCAAATTAAATAATTGTTAATTACGAAACTTATAATTAACAATTAATTAATTGTTAGTTGCAAGTTTTTGAAATTACAATTAATTGTTAGTTGCAGGTTTTTAAATTACATTTAATTAATTGTTAATTGCCACAAAAATAATTAACAATTAATTAATTGTTAATTTTTAGTTGTTCAAAAATTTAATTTTGCCAAACACTGGGCTGGAGATAATATAGCCAATAATTGACTTATTAATCAATAAGTAATTCAACTTATTAATTAATTATTTTGACGGTCTTTGATACAGGTACTTATCAAAGACCGTTAAAATTGTCATGTTTAAAGATTCATTCAATTTTCAAATTTAAATCTCTCATTCAGAATCAAATTTATACAAACTACTTTCATAGCAAGAGTAATGAAAAATTAAATTAAACCATTACATATATCACTCACATGATTATTTACTATATTTTATATTAACACTTTATCTAAAATTTAGTATAGAATCAGTTTTGCTCATTGTCTACTTATTGCGTTATATAATACCAAATAAAATCATAATAGGATGAGCTGTACATCATTTTGGGTTAGGGTAATATATCATAGATGATTTGTTTTCCTTCACTGTTAAGGCAAGTGTTAGTGGTGCAAGCTTAATGCACACACAGTGTTGATTTTTAATAAAACCGAAGTAGATTTTTGTTACTTTCTCTATCAAACAAACAGATAGGGTGTTTACATTCTCTACAGACGTTTTTTGATATTATGTTTATAGTTTAAACTTTGCATTTTTGTTGCTGCAATCGGCTGGGCACACTACATTCCAAAGCAGTGAATAAACCACACGTGTGGCTGTTGTGTTTCATTGTTTCAATAAGGGTATTCCAGCCATTCTAATGAACTCAATCCTCTGTCATAATCGTATCCTCTATCTTTTATCCTTCCAGGATTAGCAGCTCACTTGCTTTCCTCCTGATTTGCTTGTGTCTTTAGTTTAGATGAATGAAATCCACACGTGAAATGTCTGTACTGTGACTTCAAGTGTAATGTCAAATAAAAATAAGCAATATTGGTTTGTATGTTAACAAGAACTAAAAGTTTGTCAAAGAATGATAAATATTTTTCGATATTAAGTGTATTTCGATATTAGGTGCAGTGTGACTTTGTATTAATTAAAAAAAAGTATACAACGCAAATAAACTCACTGTAACCGTGTAACTCATTGCACAACACAGCGATACTGTACACTGGCTCACTGGTGACATCCAGAGACCTTTTCAACAAACTCTTTATTCACATAAATATTGAATAATCTGAACAGTATCTCTATTTCAGATTACTTCAACTACGGTTTTAATGAGGTGACTTGGAGTGCATACTGTGAGAGACAGCGCCGAATGCGGGTAGGTGAAGCTGGCGTCGGACTTCATGCACAACCGCGACCGCCTGCGCCAGCGCCTATTGCAGACATTCGCCGAGGGCCAGGTTAGGTCCAGCCTAAGTGTTAATTAGCTTACTCCAGGCTCAAGTGACAATTAGCCAGCCTTAAATGACAATTAGCTTACTGGCTCAAGTGACAATTAACTTACCAGCCTCAAATGACAATTAGCTTACTCCAGGCTTAAGTGACAATTAGCTTACTTCAGGCTCAAGTGACAATTAGCTTACTTCGGGCTCAAGTGACAATTAGCTTACTTCAGGCTCAAGTGACAATTAGCTTACTTCGGGCTCAAGTGACAATTAGCTTACTTCGGGCTCAAGTGACAATTAGCTTGCTCCAGGCTCAAGTGACGATTAGCTTACTCCAACCTCAAATGACAATTAGCTTATTCCAGTCAAGTGATAATTAGCTTACTTCTGGCTCAAGTGAGGATTAGCTTACTCCAGCCTCGAAATGACAATTAGTTTACTCCAGGCTCAAGTGATGATTAGCTGACTCCAGCCTCAAGTGAAAATTAGCTGACTCCAGCCTCAAATGACAATTAGCTTACTCTATCTTAGGTGTCAGCTAGCGATTTCGTGGCTCAAGTTATGTTGAGCTTACCATGAATATGATCTAAGTGACAGTTTGTTTTTGTGGCCCAGGTGACATTTAATTTGTTTCATGTCAAATTTGAAATCTCAGGATGAAACATCCTACAACATGTGTGATAAAATTTACTTGATGGAAAAAGAAGGCATACATTTTATCCTAGTTGTCTTATTTTAGCGGCGCCCATCTTTAACCGTGACTATGAATCTGTGAATATATTGATCGCAGTGCAGAGTAGGCATTTTTCCTTGCCATTAATAATTGTAGCTGGATGATTTATTAGTTTATTTGTAAGTAGCCAAATTTAACCATAACAGTTTAATGGGTTGTAAATTATTTTTGATGTTTGTAATTTTGTAATTATGGACGAAAGTCTGAAATAAAGACATATTATTATTATAACATCTTTGTCTTGGCGAGTTTATGGGTATGTATTAGACTGTGGTTAATTCTTCTTAGGTGGCATGAGAATTGAAGAGCAGATGCCTCCGCCTGTACAAACCAACTACACGAGTCGCGAGAACAACATCACAGTGATGACGGGTGAACGACGCGAATACGGGCGAGCGCACGTAAGGGATGCTCCCGCGCCTGGCCCTGATTACTTCGGGCCTCCACCCGACCACTACTACCCGCCGCACCAACCATACGAACATCCCTGGGGTGAGTATCGATCCGTCAATTTGCACCTCCAAACAAATCAACGGTAAGGCTATGGCCACACGTGCTAAGATAGGAGCTACGCTTGTGTACAAGATACAAATGATCACATATAAAGCGCTTGCCTAGCTTGGTGACACACAATTTACTTTCGCGCCGTCTTTTGGTGACAACAGGACAAATAAACCACTCTCTAAGAAATTGTACTATTGATTGAAAACTGAATGCTTAAATTTAATACAATTCGAAATCGATTCACAGTGTTTATTTGATGGGTACCATAGTGGTTTAGTTTTCAAAACAGGGGCAATTAAAACTTCTTCAATTGAAAATTATAACGTCATTAGGCGACTTTACGTCGCTTGCAGTGGTCACTGCGTCAAATTTGTCACTAACAATAACGCTGACTTTAACAGTTGCTGCAAAACGCGTTGCACCGGCACATTCGTAAGCTTAGTTAAAGTTACCAGGGTTGCCAGTATAATGAGCTGTAATTTACCTTAGAATCATTTTGGGAAATATTTTTGGATATTGCAACACTAGAAATAAACTCGATATTAAAATAACATGGTAAATCACTCAATATTGTGCGGAGAGGTAACATCGTACGGAACCCTCTTCACGCGAGTTCAACTCGCACTTGTCAAGTTTTTTTTGTAATAGCGAAAGTTATTACAAAAAAAACTGTTTGTAACATTGTTTTGTAATAGCGAAAGTTAGACACTGCTTTAAACAGGGTTTGTTAGCCACTGTTTAACAAAACACGTGTTTATACATAGTTTAGTATCTCTTTTGTAATAACACCCCTTATCTTTAATAGTATTTACTGCTTCTGCACGTGTAAAACTTGTGTAACAACTGGACCCTTTTCTTCCAGGACACCAGGAGCAGCCGGCATGGGCCCCCAATGAGATCAAAGAGCTGACACCGGGACCTATGGGACCACCACCCATGGTGCCACCCATTGGAATCGCCCCACCTTCCAACGTAGGTCCTCCACCGCACGTAGGTGGTATGCCCCCAATGATGATGGGGGGGTCTCCTTTCGTGCCCCCGTACAGGCCACACATGCCACCACACATACATGAGAGAGAGCGCGAGCGGGAAAGAGACAGAGACCGGGACAGGATGAGGGAGAGAGATGAAAGAGAAAGAAGGGAGCGCGATAGACATGAGGTACCTATTTCAATTACTTCTAATACTTAACTAGAATAAGGGAAACGTAACTGTCTAGTTAGGCAGGAACCACTTTGACAAAGAGATTGAGAGAAGAATCCAGCTGGGTTGGGCTGCATTCGGGAAGCTACTTTATCTCTTCTCGTCACCACTGCCGCAATTTCTGAAGACCAAGTTATATAATCAGTGCATCCTACCAGTGATGACGTATTTTGCGAAACGTGGCCTCTCACGGCAGGACTGGTCTACATGTTTAAAGTCGCTCCGCGAGCTATGGATTGAGCTATGTTCGGAGTTTCTTGGTGGATAGGATCAGAAATTCTGAAATTCGCCAAAGAACCAATGTTGTCGACATAGCCAAGAGAATTAGCAAGTTGAAGTGGCAATGGGCCGGTCCCATCTGTCGCAGAAAAGCACTGCGTGGGATGCTCTGTGGCCTGGTGGACAGACAACCTGAAAGGCTTCACAGGAAGTGGCTGGATAGGAAGGACGCAAGACTGTGAGTGGTGGCGAGCTTTGAGAGAGGCCTGCCTCCAGCAATGGAGAGACCTGCTGATGATGATGATGAATGTCTGAATATATATTACTTTTTATCATAATGAATGAACCTCGTAGACATCAGATGAAGGGAAACGGTTTTTTGTTTCTTCTTTAGAAATAAAAAACGCAATGCGAGAGAGCCGTGCCATGTGTAACGGAACTCGTGTGTAAATGTCAACTGTGAGGTTTACTTGTTATTTCGCTTCAAATGTAGTATTTTCTTTCTTTATTGAAAACGGTAATTGTGTTAAGAATCTTAGTCGTCTTAGGCTCAAAGACCGCAAACGCTCATTGAGTAAAAATTAGCTCACAACGCGTTGTGGATTCGCGGCTTGGTCGTGCGGAAGTGTTTGGCTGAGAACGCGTCATAGCTTTTCCTTATTGTCACAACGCGTTTTGGTCGAACACTATGAAAGCCACGACGCGAGTTTCGCAATGTGGCGGTTCAAAAGACAATGTGTGAGCTATTTTTTCCGCCCAATGAGCGTTTCCGGTCTTTGAGTCTAACATATCCATTTTGACGGTTTTAGGTGCATTATTGCGTTATTAATCATTATTTTAGAGCTTAAAGGTCTATAAAAACAGTATTGTAGAGTATTTTTACTCTTTTGGAGGTACATAATATGGCACTTCAATTCTCCTTTTTAGCTCTTAAGCAGGTTACTATGGAGTTCAAGATATTACATTGTACCTATTATATTTTATCATTAAAATTAAAATTACGGTTCATTAAAATATTCGACAACTGCATTCCTTGACGATTTTTAATTTAAAAATTGCTTTAAAAATAGGATCCAGATCACCCCGTTTTCTCTATTATAAAGAACAATACTAGTGGCTTCGCGCGGAGAGGACATTTTCAGAAATCCTTTCTTACCCGGAAGCTTACGTTATAAAATAAACCTGTTTTCTTTCAACTTCCTAGACCTAATAGTTTTGGCTATGCATTGATAGTCAGTCAGGACAAACGATTTTATATGTACAGATTACATTAATGTTGCAGTAATCTTGGAACTTACCTGTGCAACGTTTTCTTGTAGGAAGAAAGAGAGAGAGACAGGGAGAGGGAGAGGGAGAGGGACCGGGAAAGAGAGAGGGAACGCGACAGGGACCGATCGAGATCCATTAAACCAGATAAAGTCAGAGAGAAGTAAGTGGTGATATTTCCCTTATCTTTACTTGGCGAATATTTATAATATGTGTCAGACACACATATAACATGTAATTATTCTATTTTTTTTTTCAAAGGTACAATTAAACTTTTAGTTTTATTTGGGTCTGTGAATATTCTGGTCGTGGCAATCAAAAAAGATATCTGGAGATATCTTCGAAATTCATAAAAGTGCAAATTACACTAGTCACTTTGAAATTTATTTAGGCATATTAGGATAATTTGACGAGTTATGAATTAGTTGTTATGAGTGAAGGATAATCTTGACGTTACCGGTCAGTTTCTATACACAGATTCACATAATATCTGTACACACATCTGTATTTCATCAATAATATTATGTAATTCGAAATGTGTCACAACGCTATTATAAGCTGTCGTCACAACTGTCTTCACATTGTACTGATGTGACGACTGTCATAAAAAAAACTTCAGCTATTTCAGATCTGATGACATCACATTTTATCTTATCAATTTAAACAAGCTCTTTTTGTTATGCAAAATGATATCGGGTTGAAATTGTATAAAGCGACATCTACTTACAAATGGAACTCTGATTAATATCAAGCCGGGTCCAGACATGCGGGACTCCGAATCGCGAATAGTAAGGATGGGTGCTCGAAAATCTTCAAGCAACGATTGCCAGTGCTCGCCATGTTCGGCTAATTGTCGGTAAGTTTCTCCGTATCAAAGTGAAAGAATACGAATACTTGTAGCTACTTGGTGGATACGAAGCCGAGCACATTGTACTAGGCGATTAATCGACTTTCGGCGAGACCCGCATGTGTGGACCCGGCTTAAAACAATATTAATATTAGTGGTTATAATAAAATTGTACTTCGTATTGAAATGTAATTAAAATATTTTCTGCTACAAGCTTAAAGGTTTTCTAAAGACCTGTGTAAACTTAGCCTTTGTGTGTCCCTTTTGTGCAGGTCGTACCGCCGCGAGCGCTCGCGTTCGCGATCGCGACGTCACAAGTCGCGTTCTCGGTCTCCGCGCCGCGAGCGAGAGCGTGAACGCCGCGACGAAACCAGAGAGCGCAGTGTCAAGCCCAAGAAAGACACTAAGGATAAAGAAGAGGACAAATAACCAATTCATTGCTAGAAATCGAATAAGAAATAAAAGTCTTCAACCTGTTTGTTGTTTCTTTACTTATCTCGTGTTATCAAACACTACTGAAATACACTCTTGTCGCCCTTGCAAGTGTGAATTAGCATTTTAATCATTGTAACCTGATAATAACTAACCACAGAGCAAAGAATCGCCATGCCGTATATTCGTGCCGTACAATTGCGCTGAGCGCAACTAAACGCGCATTTGGCCGTCAATTTCTATTTGCACGTTGTGGAGTAAACATTATCGTAAAAGCCGGAAAAAATGCCTTATTGTTCAAAGTAAAAATAAGCAAAAATCTGATGTATTATATCACAATCTTTTAGAAAATACAAGTCGAGTTTGTTTTGGAACACAAAACCTAAACAATGCTTAAGTCGTGCGTGTACTGGTATTGAATAAACGATAACGCCACCTGACACGCTGGATTTGTATTGATAGCGTAACGCTATTAGCGTTGCCCATGCTGTCTCAATAGGGGTCGGCGCGGCGGCCGGCGTGGCGTTTCTCTGCTCTTTGTAACTAACCAATATAGCAATGGAGATCAGTGGTTCTAACGTTCGAATTCCGATTGGTCCTTACAAAGTGTTTTTCAATTTGATGTGTAGATTATGATTACTTGCTCTAAAGGGAAAGAAAAATATAATAAAACATTGGCTAGATCAAGTCAATCGTAAGTATCATGCCGATTAGACGATAGTTTTAATCGTGTATGGCTGACATTACCGCTTTTTTTGTCTGTTAACAGCCTTTTATTTCGCAATATAGAAATGTATCTCGTAATTCTGAAATAGCAACATAGCAAGCTGCTAGTAAACTTGCATCTTAACCAAATTTTTTGGGATGAAATTTTGATCACTTGGAACAGATTTTTTTTCTTCTATTCATCATTAATGCAAATACTATTGATAATAAATATAGTACTGTTCATAGTAAATAGCTTTTTTCTGAAAATTGTATACATATAGCTTCAAGGTTTCTCGCGCTTCCATTGGTGAAAAACCGTATCAAAATCCGTAAGGTGGTTTAGAAATTAATGGCGAAAAACACAAATTTTATAATATGTGATATAATGTTTCAGTTTATTGTTTTGTTTCTTGTTGTTCGGACCGAGGTTTGTTAGTTTTAATTTAAAAAAAAAACTAAACGAACAAACCTAGTTACACGATAATAGCGATTTTATTTTATTGATTGCTACTTTTTTTTAATATCACAAAAAGTTATTATTTATTATTATAACCTTATTTTTTATTACATTATTATAAAGGTTTGTAAATTCTGATGTGCGAATTTCGTCCATGGGCGTGTTAGGCATGTAAGTTTATAATTATATTTTTTTTAACCTTAGATACCGCAGACTATTATGACTAGGTATGTGTATGTATAAAACGTAACGAGACACGTCATTATGCAAATCGTATGTTTTATATAGTTATTTGGCTTTGATAATCAAGTATGAAATCAGATCGCCCAGGGGCGATCTCGCCACTGATTGGTTTAAGAAACACCTTCTTCCTCATCTGATACGACGTTCATAGTCAAACCACAACATTCACCATGTCCGACGCGGGCGTGTATTCGCAGCTCATAACGCGAATACTGGGATTTTTCCTCCAAAAGGTTCAGAGGCACGTAATACTGACCAAAACACCATAAATACATTTTCGTTCCAAGTACTTATTTCTTCAGTGGCTCTAGCATGAGTTTCCGATACTACACTCGCTAGCGAGAGCGTAAAACATTTATATGGAAAATTGATAATTTGACATTGACAGTTCACGATTTTCCATACAAAAGTTTTACGTTCTCGCTAGCGAGTGTAGAATTGGTGTAGTATCGTAAACTCATACTAGAGGCCCTTTTGGTGATAGGAGCACGTTTTCAATTCCATTCATCGCTACCTTCACAAATTTTCAATTGCCATGCATTCTCTATTTCACCCTGTTATGACATTTTACGCGTGGTTTTATTTGCAGTTTTGATTTGCACAATAGGGGATCGGACAGTAATCAGATTAAAATCTAAAATGTACTTAGAAAGAAAATATATAATTTTTTACGATTATTTATCGAATAATAATTTAATATAATTCATTTAAATATTTTTAAATGAAGAAATAAAATTTTATTATTTACAATATTTTTAATCTATACTGAAACACCAATCACAGTGCGTGACGTCATTTGTGGGCAATCATTGTCTTATCGTGGCGTTTTGGCGGCATTTTCAAACAATATTAAAACCTGATTTTGAGTACCTACCTAACAGGCTAATAAATAAAATAGTATTTTTTATGGGAATAAATATCCATGAAGATTAATTTAAAACACTTTCTGAAAATTTGTCCAATCCCCTATTAGGTAGTGATGCAAATGAAACTGGAATACATATATCGTTTTCACCTTTAATAGAAATACAAGTGATTTCCCTTTGAGGATGAATCCAGCCGAGCTGGACGGAGATGCGTACGTACTAGCTAGATTCCAAGAACCTTTCGGTGTAAGGGTAACTAGATCTAATTTCCCTATCTGCTTCTAATCTCTTATCTTTTATCCCACTAAGTTTTATAGCGCCTATGCGTGTTGGTTGTTGAGATAAACGAACTACGCAGTTTATCTATCGAGCGGGTCGTGCGCCGCTCGCTGCTCAAATCTAGTACCTACCTTCGTTTCCGTTGCGCGCCGTCGTCGCCAGCTTGCGAGGTGAATCTCATGATACAAATATGAGACATCTCTCCTCTCTGCTCAACATAACCTCTGAAGCTAAACGGAGAGAATATATATAACTAACGAAATTCTATTAGTTGTTTCTAAGGGTCAACTCACCTCATAAAGCGGCGCGGCGCGCACTTTTATAAGATGGCATAGAATATGGAATTTATTTACTGTGCGCGTGGCCACCGACACCATTCGCGAATCAATGAACTGTGTACCTTTTAGTGTAGTAAATAAGTTCTATATTCTAATTCTATATTTAGTGTAGTAAATAAGTTCTATCTTAAAAAGTGCGCGCCGCGCCGCTTTCCGATGTGATCTGACCCTAAGGGGCCACATTCATCTTGGGTAAAAGGGTAAATTACGTCCGTTACTTTGAAACCTTTCCAAACACTTCGGCAATGGTCTACGAGAGCTGCCTTGGTTCTCTCGTTATTATTTCTCCGCCGCTGCACCATCAAATCCATAGATGTTCGATGGGGTTTACCTATATTTGCTGATTTTGCAGGCCAAAGAATCACCACTACTTCAGGGTGCTGATGAAACCACTTATTCATGATATGAGCTGTGTGAATGTGGACGTTGTCGTGGAGATAATTGAATTCTGTTAGTTCATCAGCTGGAAATAATGTACGAACGCTTGGAAGCATACTGTCCTCCAGAACCGTCACATAATTTGCTGCGTTTGTCCTAGGCGTCAACAATCTCGCCTACTCCATCAGATGAGATCCAACCCCTAGTTGGCAGAGCTAAGGCTCAAATACCTCGTTCCGTTTATTCTCCACAAATGTACACTCCCATGTTGGGATGATTGGAAGCTCTTTTCATCAGTAAAAATAGTGTGGCTCTAATCGAAATATGTTTGGGCAAAATTTAACCTTTTGCTTTATGAGCACTAGTCAGACCCACTTTTTTGGCAGGACGTCGGTGATGAAGTCCTATACAGTGCAACGCATTTCTTATTACTCTCGTTGACATATTACCCTATTCCGCAAGTCTCCTGATCCAGAACCTTACAGTGTCTCTAGTAATATCGCGACTTAATAGCCAGATTCATGATCTGCAAAAATTGCAGCTCTTTAATGGATCATTAAAATCCTACGCATTATTAAATTAAATACGAGGCAGATTTATTATTGATCGCAAGGAATGCAAGAGAAAATGCAGGACGTGCTCAATGCTGAAGAAGGGTATACGCAATACTGAGTTATTTATTACTCATTTCATTTCTCAGGTTTTAATAATTTCGTTTATAGTAAACTGATTAATTGTTAAAATGCTTGGGGTGAAAATCTATTTCTGGGGGAACTCGAAAGCTCAAAAATTAACACCAATCGTCAGCCTGTCGAGTGGGTGACATTTAGTTAAGGTTTCATGAGGAGTTACAAAAATCAAAATGGCAAATCCAAGATGGCCGTTATTTTGCTTCAGCAATTCACAAACAGTACGAGGACAGAGGCCGAATCGTCGCATGCGATGGAACCACTAATATGGAGACGCAAAGGAGAATGTTACATTCAGTCTAATTTTGAAAATACGGTGGCATACGTATGTGAGCGGTTCAGTTATGTTGGAGCTCGTAGGGGTTAGCGGTGGTCGATGGAGGGAATGACTGCTGATCGGCGAATCAGGGATAATTTAGAAGAACATGTTGCCCCCTATAATGATGACGGATAATGCTCGGGCTCACAGTGCTCGCTCAGTCCAAGCATATCTAAACCATGTGGACATAACAGTGATGCAGTGGTCAGTATAAGATCCCCCGATATGAATCCTATAGATTCTCTTAAACAAGTCCCATACATGTATGGGTGTTAAATTGTTAATACCAGAATCAGCCCCCAACAACCTGGGAGAGCTTGTCCCAAAACACAATTGATAACATAATATTTTTTGTTTTGCATTTAAATAACTTTAAAAAAAAACATTTTGTATTTTATTTGAAATACCTTTGGAGAAATATTTTCTATTTATAAAAAACAAAATAACCGCTAGAGGCGTTGCAAGTAAGCATTGTGAGTTTGCCTAGTGAATTGACAATACCCAGTGCTGCCAATGGCGGGAAATTCCTCGAATAGTGGGGTAAGAGAGGTTGCTACGGGGAGCGCGAGGATAATAATATTATAGGATAAAATAGGTTACCTGTAACAATATATTTAATACTCCTATATTGCTAGTCCCCGTAAGTGGCAGCGTTGCCGAGCAAGAGAGACGGCAACTATATGTATAGTTGCCATAATATTTTCTCTTACTCGTTGATACTTGACAAGTTATGCGCATGCAAGGGAGAAGCCCTCATCTCTCGCAGCTTACAAGATGCTTTATAAGGTAGTTCTCGGACATACGCACAAAGTTCGAAGTCTTCATGAGGGAGACAGACATCTATATCTCTGCACCGTTCGTCGTCATCTTTTATATAGGAGTAATAAGTATATGCCTGTAACACAGTTTTTGATTGACATTTGAAACCGACTTGGATTCAAAGAAGCTCATCAATTTGAAATGTATTCGGAGCAAAATGAGCATCACACCCAAAACGCAGAAATTAGCCAGGATCTTCTTAATAAATTGGATCGCCTTCTCAACAACTGTATTCGTTTCATATTTGGTCTACGTAAGTATGACCATATTTCATTTTATCGTTCACAGCTCAATTGGCTGCCCATCCGGCAGCGCAGATACATAACAATGCTCTGTACATTTTTCTCTATTTTATACGATCCATTTGTTCCTGAATATCTGGAATGTAAATTTCAGTTTCAGAGTGATACTACTCATAGCCGACACATTCGCTCTGCCGATAACTCTTCTCCTCGTGTCCTTTCTTGCCGCACTGGCTTTTTATCTGATTCCTTCTCTGGCTCTGGAATACGCCACCCACCGACATTAGAAAAGCCCCCAACAAAATCTCCTTTAAAAAGATGCTTCGAGATCATTATCTTTCGCTGTTTCAGAGTTGATAGTGTCATTTTCTTTTTATTTGTATGTATATAATTATATAAGTATGTATTATGTTCATGTGAGTATTTTTATATTGTCATTACTCTTTATTAATAAACTCTGTGTAATTATTTATACAATTTGTAACTTTTCAATTGCACCTCAGTCATTCTTTCTGACCTACCCAATGGTTGACTGGCATTAAGTTCGCCTTTTGTACGATTGTGCAATAAAGTTTAAATAAATAATAAAATTATAATTAACAACTCGAAATCTCGAGTGGCCACTACTCGAGAAGGCTGTTCCAAAAGTTTTTAGTGAAATGAATAATAATAGTTAGAATATCAAAAAGTTTATTTAGCGTTTTTCAAAATATTCCCCTCCAACCCCTATGCACTTGTGCATTCGAGTAAACCAGTCCTCAAAACATTTAAAAAACGCATCTTGCTGAAGGTCGAAAATTAATCGAGGAAATTCTTCGACGGCGTCGTTTGGGGTGTTATTTCTTTGTGTGAAGCTTTCTTTATACATTCTGCGTTTTGTACATTGAGTGTGATGCTCATTTTGCTTTTTGTACATTCTGCTCTGAAGGGTTTGAAATGTGGAGGTATTAAAACAAGAGGTCATTTGTAATATTATTACAGAAATGCTTTATTTGTTATAATTAATGTCTATGTCTAAATAGATGGATCATCATATAAATGTTATCTAGCAAAGTGCTGGACGCCGCCGAAGGCCCGCCGGCGCAGAACGAGCCGGCGCCGGGCCTTCGGCGGCCGCCGATTTCATCACATACAGGTTTTAAAAATCATTTTTACTTTTTGTACAGCCATATACAATAATTTTATGTTCAATTACATCTAGACGTAAAAAATCTGAGGTGTCGTAGGAATCTACGCTTCCTATGAAATTTAATTACACGGGGAATGAGGAGCGGCTACGCTTGTGACGTGCGACCGGCAAAGGCAGGACCTCGGACTACAACTATCAGTACAGAACTTTACAATCATCACTACGTTCCTCTACACAGAACATAACCTCCGCCCTTCGGCAACTTAACATTTATGTTACATACATTAAAATATACAAAAATATCATTTTCACAATTCATGACAAACAAACGAACTATACACTCCGGCACTAAACAATATTCGAATACTATATGCACGGTTTAAAGCCGGTTTTAAACTTAAACGAGAGCTCAGTAATAATAGTAATAATAAGAGACAGTCGATCGCGACTATAGTGCCGATTGTCTAGAACTGCCTGTGGCATATTTCAGCATCAGATTCAAGGTCCCCTAGCCCAGCTAATAGTAAATCTACACGAGCTAAGACATTCAATATGATACACGCAACGTAAAGATTCATACGAACGACAATAATACTAGACGAGTGACGCTGTACACCTTCAGTCTGCGCTACTATGTACACCTGTACAGAGAAGAAGGCCTTAGAGGGCGGCCGAGGGCGGCGGCCCGATGGGGCCCAGTTCGGGCGCCTTCATGAAGAACTTCTCCAACTTGGCGATAATGTGCTTGCCGTACGTGTACTTGCGCAGCGAGCCGATGTGCGGCCGGATCTTGTGCATCAGCAGCTTGCGCTGCGTGGGCTCGGCCACGTCGATCATCTTCTGCACCACGTAGTTGGCGTACTGGTCCTTCATCATCACGTGCAGCGCGTTGTCGTTGAAGCCGCACAACTCGTCGATGAGCATAGTGCGCTCATTGCGCGTCGCGTGTGTCACGCACTTCTCCACCACGTTCGAGGCGAACTTGTGCTGCGACAGTTGCAGAACTTTGCCGCGAACCCCCGCCACGAGCCGCGCGCGGTCTTCAGCCGCGCCGTGCTCCAGTACGTGCTGAACCACGTAGTTACCGTACTGGTCCTGGATCAGCTGCTCCGTGTGAGAGTGCAGCTCGTTCAGAACGGGCGCCGTCTGTTCGGCCGTGCAGTGCTCCAGGATGCGTTGGATCACGCGACAGCCGTACGGGTGCGTCGACAGCGCGTACACCTGGCCCGCGAACGCGTTGATGATAAACTGCAGGGCGGCTGGCTCCACGCACTCGATGCACTTTTGCACCACGTGGTTGCCGTTCTGGTCCTTGACGCACTTCAGCACGTGCCCGTCCAGCTCGCGCACTACCTCCTGCTGCTGCTCGGCCGGGATCGACTCGAGCGCTTTCTGGATCACTCGGCACCCGTACATCTGTAGCGCCAACGCCAGCACGTGCCCTCGCACCTATAGCAACAATTTATTTTTATTTATATAACATTGCAAAGGAAATCGCCACTCTACGGAACGTTTTCTTACAATATATCAAGTTACTGGGCCACAGTTAAGGCTCGGCGCAAACAGGCCACCGACCACAGCCACTTAACACACTTTTTCATATATTTTGTATAGACGCGCCGCACACGTGTAGCCGGTGGTGGTCACTCGCTACAGCAGCGCAATATATGAAAAAGTGTGTTAAGTGGCTGTCGCTGGCCACCAGTGGCTGTGGTCGGTGGCCCGTTTGCGCCGAGCCTGTCAATTTTCTTAATAATGATGTGTAAGTGTAAATAAGAGATTAAAAAGCGACCAAGGTTAAATTCCTGTTGATTTTGTTTGTTTAGGACTATGTCGACCAGCTGGACAGCCGTGGTGAGTCGCGGATGTCATGGCACAACGTTCCCGTGACCCCGCCCTTCTATGGCCGCACTAGAAAGTTGTTGGGTTTATCTGGTACGAGCCGGTATAACTCACAGCGTACCCTACGCTGCCAGGTATCTGGATGTAAGATACCTGGGAACGAAGGGTACAAACTTTGGATGTAAAAAATAAGACCATGCCTCTTTAGAAAAAAATAAATCACCTTTTGTGCTAGTGTTGTTTTTTGTTCAGTCGTTCCAAATTCAAAAAATTTCTGTATTACATAATTTCCAAAGACATCTGTCATTAGGCTATAGGCGGCGCCGATTATTTCGTTGAATACCATTTGTTTTTCTTGAACAGTGGCTCTTTCCAATTTTTGTTGAATGAATCTGAAATTCAAAATTTAATTTGAATATAAAGGATGTGAGTTTCGCAGTATAGATATGATTTTTAATTTGAAAAAACTAATTGTGGCAATTTCTGGTGGTGTACCTGGAGCCGTGCTGGTCCTGCGAGAACTCAACGATGTGGTTGGCCAGCTCGCGCAGCTGGAGATTAGGGAAGCGGTTATTACGGAAATCCTCGAGCAGCCTCGACCTACCCGCCACCGGCTTGTCCGACACGAGTGCACCTACGCCCACCGCTCCCACTCCCACTCCCCCCACACTTGCCACTAGTTCTGTAATGCACAAAAGCCCTTATTGTGACAAAATCTAAAGCGTTTGCTCATCATAGATAAGTAGAAATCAACAATGGAGACGTCCCCAAGGTCAGTAATGGGATAGTGGTTGATCTACGACGTCATCTCACCAAGAACCCATAGCAGATCGCGCTGTATTCATCAGGAAGGTCTTACTACGATAAATACAATGAGATTGACCAAATTCACGCCAAATCACTATGCTCTATTTATTGCTCTACTCATAGGATTACATTATATCTCATAGGATACTTATACATTCATAGGAAATGACAAAACGGTGAAATGTATTTATGAAGACGATTGATTTTTCATCTACACAAATCCTTAATATAATTATTTTATTGTTTAAATTTAGTTGTTAAACATTAGCCAGCCTTATGACGGCAGTGACCACGCTCTTACGGGAGACCACCGTGAAATAATTTAGTAACCCTACTCGATGGCATGGCTCGGTGGGATGGTTGGCAGCGCACTTGCACTCATAGACGTCATAATATTTTGTTATGAGCCGTCGCCGCCATCTCTAAAAGGGGGCTGTCATTATATGAAAATTGTGATTATATACTTTTTTGTTGCTTTTTTACGCTCTACACTTTAGATCCTATGCATTGTTCACTTATTGTTGATCGTTATTACGATATCGGAAGGAAAGTTTAAAATTGATAGGTTGAAACTTGTTTTTAATGTTTGCGCGACCTTAAAATCGTAATTTTTGTCTGAGGAATTTGTTGTAGGTAATTTCCCATATCGCAACAATGACTAACGCAAAATGAAAAATGTATATGGTCTAATGTGTAGAGCATAAAAAAGCAACAAAAAAGTATATAATCAATTCAGAAACAACTCAATCATGACGATGAGCAGAGTTATCGCAAAAAAAAAAACAACAACAAAATTTACCCCTTTTTAAAGACGGCAGCGAAAGCTCATAGAAGTCTTGGTAGATAATTTGAAGTCAAAGCTTTCCTATGTCCAAAAATAAGTGCCCTGCAATTTTTCTCATTTCTTTGCCTTTTTTGCGGACATAATGACTGGACTATTATTATAACATTGGTTGTATTATAGAGCGACGAGTTTCCATCAAGTATTTCGATCTTTACATAAAAGAATAAACATATACACAAACCTGAGACAGTGCCGACACCACTCAATTTGCTCAACAACGACGAGGACGAACCGAACATGCCATTTGAAGTGAGGCCTTGCGCTAGACTACTGACCGCTCTGTAACATACAAAAACAACCACGTTGTATTCATGTGCATTTTCCATTTCAAAATTAAACATACTGCAAGCGTTTATTCCAAACGGCATGCAATCTGGTGACGCTTATTCTGTACGTCACACAGGAATTCTACAAGATTGATTAAAACAAAGTAACAATTACTAAAATGATCATGCTTTGATTCTAAATGGCAAAAAACTGTACATAAATAACAGCGATATCCTAATATACAATTTATTTACAATGTACAAAACTTTAGGACTTTTTGGAAAATCCAGTTCTTATGTGAAACTATTGTTCAAGAGAGACCGCGCAACATCTATCACTGATGATACAGAAGATCTTATTCGACAGTGAAACCCAACCCAATTTACACCGTCAGGTCTATTATTAGCCTAATATTAGTTGTGTCTAGCCCGCTTATATTAGTATATTAAAAAATACTATTAAAATTCTACTGGTACGTTTCTACCAGTCAAATCATCCTAAGAAGAAAGCCTAAGAACCTTAAGAAGTCAATCTCACTGCAATTTAAAGAGACTAAATTCGGACTTTCGGACTGGCCAAGAACAGTGACAACAACGCGGCAGATGATTCAGGTTGCCAGCGACCCGTCGTCGTCGGTCTCTGAATGAAGGTGACTAAGAGTCATTGCGACTAGCACTGTGTAGAGCACCTGTACTTGGCGGTTTCGGCACCCGGTGCGGCCGAGACGGGACGTAGGCCGACGGGGCCGAGCGCCGCGCCCAACGGCGGCGACAATGGCGACGGCCCCCATTTGCGTGCGTACTCGTGCAATGCACCCGCGCCGAACTCTAGCGAGTCGCGACGAGCGCCCGCCGCGCCGCTCACGCCACCCGCTCCTCCAACGCCGCCCACTCCACCTGCAACAAGTGACTTCACGCTCCACTCACACGCTCGCCACGCGCACTTCCCATGTACTACTATATACATACATTATACAGTCGTACACAACACATCGGACAGAGCCATTTCACTATGTACACAACGATCAACTCAAAATACTGTATGGCATGCTTACAATTGCGAAAGGTTTCATTGTTTTTTCACATTTCTTGTTTGAAAAGATATTAATCAACATTAAAATATTTACATTTAGGTAAAAACAGGTTGCCGATTGTTAATTAATAAGTAATTTTAAAATTAATTGTGCTATAAAAAACGGCATATATTACAACAGAATAAGAGAACTTTTGCACTGAAAATAAAAACCAACGTATGTACTTTTGAAATCCAATTAGGTACATTATTAACTGCAATGTTTTATATACAGATTACGTACATTACATAAAAAAATATACAACGGATCGTACAATTAAGCAAAGGAAAGATGCATGTGCCAGTATAATTTCAGTGATATTAAAAATCTATGACATTGACGTGTTCAAAAAACCTGGCACTGTTTACCGATATAAGTCGAGAAGTTCTAATGACATTGTAGGCTTACGCAGAAATTACATAGCTCTTTGGTAGCGATCAAATAGTTGAATCGTAATTTGATCATATGTTTAAACTATTTCTTCAAATAAAGTTTCTGTCTAGGCCCTATACAAACAATTGGTGAATAATTTCGTACCTTCAACATTGATGCTAATAATAATATTTTAATATCGTATTGTCAAATGGATGGAATATATATTAACTAGGTTTGTGAGAAAGTAAATTTTTCCAAACTGTATGACTGACTATCATTTTGCTTCTTAGTAACTTTAGGTAAATCAAGCACTTAAAATTTTTTACTTTTAACCTTCCGAGATTCTCTATACCGCCTTTTTAATGATTGTTCAATACAAAATACGAGGAGTCTCTTTGAACACATATTGGTTTAGATTTTTCCAAGCCGTTATTAGTAATTAAATAGTTCAAAGTGGTCGAACAAACAAATTAACACGTTAGAATCAATTTTATTATTGGTGTGTCTGGCTAGTTGGTAAACAACTGAAGGTTTTATACATAATGTTTGTTGATTAACGCTGGTGTGTCTCGATATCTCCATTTTTGCTTGTATTTATATTAACAACCAAATGAAACTCGTGATGGTTACTTAAGACCACATAGAAAAATTTTGAGTGCAGTTCAAACAGCGTTGTTAAAAAAGTGTATTTGTAAATTATTCATTTTCACACCTCTCAGTAATGTCGGGATGCTTGGCGTCGATATTTCAAAGTTACCACGACAAAACTTTCTACTTAATCTTACCATAAACACCGTTACAATAAAAAAAAAGCGGGACAAGTGCGAATTGAACTCGCGTGAAGAGGGTTCTGTACGATGTTATCTATCCGCACAATATTGAGTGATTTACCATGTTATTTTAATATCATGGACCTCTTATAGGTTTTCCTATAATCTATAAGTAGAAAACTAATTTCTATATTTTTTCAAAATTTTAGGTTCAGTAGTTTCGGAGATGGGGGGGGGGGGGGGGGGTGAATGGTCAACTTTCGTCTGTTTTCTTGAATAACTTGGAACTATTTATTTTAAAATTACAAAAAAATACATTTAAGATCTTCACTATAAGACCTTCCATTTGATATGTCACACGATGCAGTTTTCAAAAATTTACAGATTTCATCTATTCACGTCACACCTCTGCGTTTGATTGATATGTGTACCAAATTTCAACTTAATCGGTCTAGTAGATTCGGAGATAATTGACTGTGAGCGACGGACAGACGGAAACACGAGTGATCCTATAAGGGTTCCCGTTTTTTTATTCGGACGTACGGAACCCTAAAAAACAAGAATACATTTGCATTTTGAATCTGTCATTCTTTTACTGAATATTCATAATGTAACCTCATTTTTATGCCAACTTTGTTAGAATTTGAGTTTGTTTAAATTAAGTGGTGTGATAAGATAATCACAAAAGCATTACATACATCAAGTAGGATCGAGGGCAATTTTTGAAAGTATATCCCATTAGTTGAATGTTTGTGTACCGGACTACCCGTTAGGTACAATAATGAAAGGTCCTCTATTGTAACAGAAAGAGGCTAGCCTTCCCTACATAATAATTGAAATCCGAAAAAGACATAATTTAGCATCATCTTTAGTGTGTTATTAGTTTAACAATAATTTAAAAATAAATAAGGTGGTGAAATCTAGATAACTTCTTAGCTTTACCAGGAAGCATGGGTAAGCTTTATCTACCAAGGAGTGCCTGAACCATATTATTATTTTTTATTTTGTGAATCATCGGTGCAGATGTACCAAGAGTCCAAAATACGATTTTTCAGAAGGAAAAAAAAGGCTTTTTTTTAAAAAAAAATCCTATATATTGACTCAGCACCGGATAAAAAACTCAATTCAAATAAGCATGTCTAGAAAGAGCTTAAATGTTCATCAGAGCTGAAATTTGTCCGTTGTCCCTAGTCCCCACGTTCATCCTCTCTGTATAACAATGAACTATTACGCAAGTTTGACATTGGCGAATTTTTCAATGAAGAAAGTACACGTTTTAATTGATAACTGATCACAACATTGAAAGGATCGATTAAGGACAATTGAGATTGTTATGAACTTAATTTTTAATATGGTATTATATTAGTGTGTCAAATGAAGCACACAGCTATGCCTAATATTTCATACTTTAGAAAAATAACTAAGTTTTCTTTTAACAGAAGTTATGGCCATGCTAGTGACTTGGAAGTGGATTGTCACCTGGCTGCGGTTGATGCGGCTGGCCCGCGGAGGGCGCGGCGGGAAGGGCGCCGGCGGCGCTGGCTGCGGGATGCGCTGGCGCCGGCTGGTATTGGCGCGGCGCCGGTGCGAGCACACCGCCCGGCGACACAAGTCTGAGGGGTGTTCCATTACGTCCGCCCATAACCATCGATCCGGGGTCATAGAATGGAAACACGTACTGTCCCTGACCGTTCACCTGTTGTTCCCCCTGTTGGGGCGTCAGCGGCCTCCGCGGCTGCTGCGCCTGCTGTTGCGCGGGTTGGGCCACTAATCCGGGGTACACCCCCCATGGAGCCGCCACGCCGTAGTACGGCGGAACGCCCGCAATCAGTGCACTAACGTACGGCGCGCCTTCCTGTCCGGTGTTTATCACGTACGGCGCTTGAGTGAACGCTTGTTGGGCGGCAAGTTGTTGCAATTGAAACTGTTGTTGCTGCTGTTGTTGCAGCAATTGTAGCTGTGCGGCCGCCGCTTGTCCGCCGGCAGCCGCTTGTTGTGACCGGAACAATTGCTGTAACAAATAAGAATATTATATGTTTGTAGTAATCGAAATGAACACAATACGCAAAAGGAATATACATGTGTCTCTTCGATATCTCCTGGCATTAAAACAGACACATACATATATGAACCGGCCAGCATTTAATTAATATCGGAACGTATCGTTTGTTGTTTTTTTTGTTTTTTTTTTTCATCGGTACGGCGCTGGCTCGCTCTTCGTGCGAGCAAGCTAATTAACACAATCGTTTAAAAATTAATAGCAAGTGCACGACGTCGCTGTCCAACGCATACGAGGCAGAATTTTTTTTATCGTTTCGCTAAACAATGTGTTTATTAGAATCTATTCAAGTAACAACCTCGTTCAAACGGTGACATATGTTAATTAATGAGCAGACTTTAACGTTTTATTTTCAATGAGCTGACTCATAAAACTCGGTGTGTGCGATGAGATGACGTGTCAGAAGAGTGGCGGTGTGTGCACTCTATTCTACCTGTTGAGAGGAGAGATTAGTTGGCCGCGGTCCAGTGTTCGGCGAGCGCGCGACAACTGTAAACACGGAGGAGACATGCCGCACACGCCCACGCCCGCGCCGCCAAAGAGTCTATCCATTACTACCACCTGCCGGCCCACCGACCTACTACTCGAACCGCTGATTCATCACAAAACCAATTATATAATGCGTCTCCCGTTTTATATCCACCTCAACTTTAAAACAGATGCCAGCCTCCACCATCTTCGTCATAATCGTAACACTAATTAAACACGATTCGGAGACCCTCGAGGGTCTATTTAATATTTCATTAGCTAATTGACACGAAATGATAATCTAACGTCGTAACTTTGCCACGGGATAAATCGGCGCGTGACGAAAGAGACGTTTGATCTCGCTTCCAGGGCAATTTAATTCTTGGAGGCGATGTAATTGAGCGGTCGGTTGTGTTGTGTCGTGCGAGTCGAGCGAGCGCTGTGCAATGTGCACGTGCGCAAAACAGAGCAACGAGACCGCAACAAAATTAAGTCGCCTATGCCACTAGGTGGGATACGAGGTGGCGCGGCGGCGGTGGTGGTGGCGAGGAAGCGTTGCGCATTCAATTAGACGTTCAGTAATCCGGCTGCGGCGAGCTCCAATACCAATTACGGGGTTATTAGTGACGGAATGCGCGCTCGTGCTCCGCTCAACCCGGTCACCCTCGGCCATGCGACAACCGTCTTACTTTATCCTACGTTTCGCCAATCACAGCATGTCACGTAATTCTGTTAAGAAAATGTTCTCTATTGCCACCTCCGATGATGCATTTGTTTCGTATCACTTGCCAATATGAAATTGAGAATATGCACAAGGCAACTCATTTCGCAGTCACTCACTCGCAAGCACGAAACGACAGTTTTGATTGTAGCTAGTAAGAATAAAAGAATAGTGTGCACCGCCAGTAATACATTTATTAAGGTAATAAAGGCGTACAGATGCCGAGTCATGCGGGCGAGGGTGGACGTGGCAGTTGGTATTTATTATTTATTAGGACGAGGAACGGCTCGGTGCGGTGCTCCCGCGAGGATCGCACGCTCCGCTGTGTCAGCAAACAAATTACGCGACAAAGCAATCAATTACACAGACAAGAATGTAGATGTACCTCTCGAATCGAACGCTGCGTCAACAAGAAGCTTTTAACGACGAAGACGAGGTGATGCTACGTGTTTCTCGAAAATCAGACACTTTTCCATTTAACGTCTTCCAAGTTCAACGTTTGTTAAACAAAGTGAAGTATCACAAATTGGAGAGCAAAACATTTTAGATGGTAGCGAATTAGATTGTCGATCGAGTACAAAAGGTAATTTGGGTTGGGGCGAATCGGAGTCGGCGACGGGGGCTTGCCAGTCGCAACGAGATTACAAAGATATCCGCGCGACGCGGCCGGCTTGCGCTTTGCCGTCACCTGTATACTTGGTTTGTTGTAGCGTAGCGCGTCTTCCTCTAACAAGTTTATCTGCCCCGCGGGCTGCGGCCCTGGTGACGTTCATCTTTTTCCCCATCAACCACTAAATGTAATTTTTGACATAATCTACTTTTTGTAATATTGTATAACATAAATTGTACGATATCAGAGCTACATTGCTGCTTCGTTTTTGGCTTATATTTATTTTATTTAAGCCTAGGTCATTTAAATAGACATTATACTATTTATAATTATATAGTTAAAAATTAAAAACAAATAATATCTAATCCTGCATGAATTATGTTAATGTGAAAAGTTTGTTGTGTTGGCGAGTTGAAATTCCGATTTCAGAGGCAGATAACCTAGGTCTAATTTAATACTGCCTCACTATCCCAGAAACTTTTGTTTATCACCATAAAAAGCAAGAAAAGGATATTACATGCATTGTTGACCAATTTAATTGACCCAGTGTTCAAGATTATTTACCTATTTTTAAAAGCATACTTTGGGTTATATTAATTTAGTCGGATGTCACACCTGCATTTTCTATACAATTGCCAAAGAACTAATCTTTTCTTATAATGAATATGAAGGGATACATTTGACAATTGTTTTTAATACAACATCTTAAATGATCATGGTCGAGAACACTTTTAATTTAATTTGCTAACGTACTGTGTTAACGGTTACCACAAGTTCAACGTGCATTGGGCTATTGAACTCCAGAGAAAACTCACATTCTAAATAAAACAGTTATGTATTCTGTATGAAGAAAAAACGTTTCAGAATTTCGATTATAGAAAATCGAAAAAGAGATGCATTTAATTTAATTAGATTGTTCGTTTCTGTTCATTACGTCATTCGATATATTTGAATTTTCATTACATTATTCAAATTGCGGTGACATTCACGACACCGTTACAGACCTCAAAACAAATAGCTATTTATATTAATTTAAGTGTATTAGTTGTAGCTAAGTACGTAAAAAGCGCGTATAGACTCACTGTAAAGTTGGCAAAGGGCGAGGGTGTATCCAGGATGGGCGGAGCTTAGACACGCCCACATTGGCACGCCCTATACTATTTAGTCTAATTTTTACCAAGATTTGATAGATATACTGTTGGATAAAAACGACGTTTCTTTGTCCTAAGCACATGGATTCCCAAAAACAGTGTAGGCAATCCAATTTACGCATAGGAATCTGGTACGCTATGTACAGGAACAATACCATAAAAGTTTTCCAGGAATCATTCACGATAAAACCAATAGATAAAATGATTTTTAATTAACAAATGATTTTAAAACATTCTATATTTTTTTAAATATAATTTTTCATTAATCTAAACTCTAAACCGTATTTTTATATTAAGTGGTAACTCGAAACCTCTAGTAGTCTTATTAAAATAAAAACCCCCCGCAGGTTGCCCTAGTCTATATTTTAAACACTCGTCCAAATTTTACTGAAACCCGAAACTTTACGACGATAGGATGCGTGGATTTTTGAACTAAATGGTAGTTACGCAAAAATTATTCAATAGATTTGCTGAAGCTTTACATCAATAGTTTTGGAAAGCGAAGGAATAACGCATAGACTTCATTTATGAAGATACGCGGACGAAGTCGCAGGCAAAGGCTAGATTCAGCGCAATGTACACGGCTCCTATTTGTAATTGATTAGGTCGAGTCCATTATATTTGCATCCCATTCTTTTACGGATCGGACATTAGGCTGAGTTAGCTGCCATTCTCTTCTGCTGCAGCACATACTTTAATTTTAATTATTAATATTATACCAATTTAGCTTAAATGTTAAGATGTCTTCATTTTTATGTAAATTGTGTGCTGAGTCGTAGAAATAAAACGTAAATATATTTACGTAAACACATGTTTACGGGATTTTAATTCATATACAGTACTTACAGTACAAAGTATGTTCTACCCGACTTTTGCTTTAATTTATTATGACTTCGACTTTTCAATAACTAATATGTTTTAATGTAATTAAGAATGAATTAATGTGTTTTATTATAAAATTCTTTAAAATCATAATAGCTCAGCAGCCTCTTAAGCATTCAGTCAAAATTTTTATAAATTTAGGATCTCGCAATTCCTATTATTAGGAAGTTTATTGTAAAGTTAGGGTAAGAAAAGGTTTGTCACTTGAAAGTCGACATTTGCTTGCACCAGGACAATTATCAGTCATGCCAAAATTTCATTTCAAACGTCTGTCAGTTGTCCGCTTAGAGCTTTAGTTTTAAAATGTACTAAGAGTCTACGACTTGATAAAGGAGTTAATTTGAAAACTGACGAAGGTTTTCGTACCCCGACTGTACAAACAGCAACACACTTAACTGCACATTAAAGACGCAACTGAAAGAAATTTGAAAGGGAATCACTGTTTGAAAGGGATAGATATATGTTGTCATTTTCAATGTATAGTAATAAGTTTTCCAGGTAATAATGATCATTATCCGACGAAATTGAGATATTTTACTCAGCCACTGCCTAGGCTTCATAATTGTCAACGTCAAAAGCGAGTCTCTTTCCTGCGATATGACAGATAAAATTGTGTGCAGTTAAGTGTGTTGCTGTTTGTACGTTCTAATGGCCATAACACCAACATTCGTTAATCGCGTAACTGGTTCTTAATTTTTGGGAACAAAAAAAAATACTAATGTGCCAGGTCGGGACTGTATGCAGGATGAACTCACAAGTTCTACGTTTTTCATAATAACTTCCAATGGTCGTATACCAATAATCATTATTCACGGTACGAAGACTCTCCAAAGCAAAAGAGCCATTTGTCCAGTTTTATTAAAAAAAAAAAAAAGAAGCAATCATCTGCTTAGAGGCACGTTGCACGCACGCTACTTTAGTTGGTTCCGGCTCATGTTGAAATACCCATACGCTCGATTGCTGCTTGGATTGTAGCAATAAATCGATGTTACGTCACCTGTCCCACATCAAATATGACGCCCCTTCATTGAATCTGGTAAGCATGGCGATAACAAGTGATGTGGTTCGTTTTTTGAGCCTCAGTCAAATTATGTGGGATCCACCGAGAGCACAGCTTTTTCACCCCCAAATGTTTGTACAGGATTGATAGTATTTGATTCGTGCCTATGCCTAAGGAAACGCGGATCTCATGGTAGGTTATGTGCCTGTCTGTTTCGATTATACAGCGCACAGCATGGATGTTTTTGTTGTTCACAACGGTGGCCGGGCGAACATCACGAAATCGTCACTGAGACTGATGCGACCGAATTCTGCAAACTTGCTATAAATAGTCGTCTTGCATGGTGCTTAATCGCCAAAACCAGTTGGAAGCTGAGCGAAACTCTGCTGAGCTGTCAAAATACACTTGAAAATCGTAGAAAATCATACTAAGAAAATTTTCACGAGTTAAATCCATGGTGATGTAAACACGCACAGTCTTACTTATAAAAAACGACTAATCGTCTTCTTAGCAACTGTTTAACTAATTACTACTTAACTCCCTAATCAATGATTAAATATTTTCTACTCTAAAACGTTGCTTAAGTACAACTTAGCTAATGAACGGTTAATTACACAAAAAAATATTTTACTCTGTCAATACTGCAAAATGTTGACAGCATAAAAAAATTTTTGCTGCTAATGTCCAACCTAAAACGCTTATAATTAGCAACATTCTGTCACTCAATTTAAACAACTGTCATTGTCAAAAAGGTTGTTTATTTAAATTATTATGTTTTGTTTGAATTATTCAAAGAAAGTTTTTAACGTTGTGATTGTGGAGTTTTGGTTTTGTATTTATAATGGAAACTTCGACAAAAAAAAGAATACGCACTAGGATGAACAAGAAAAGGTATTTTTAATTATTATACTATTTTATTACAGCGCAGCGTGTTATTTTATTTGACCAAATAAAAATACCACGGGCGTAGGTCATGAATAGTTCTCTTTTTAAAACCTACTTAACTATATATTTTTTGCAGAGATTGTTGACACAGCTAGTCACAGAGAGAATGCATAATTTAGAAAATAAAAGACACTTCAACCAAACCAACATTATGAAGAAATCTGCTTGGCAAGATGTTTATTTAATAAAATATTCATTTTATTAAATAAAACGACAACTTTCTCTATCCACAATCCACAAAATAAACTCAAACGCAACTACAAAATTTGAAACAATAGACTCGAGCTAACTGAAATTGACTGAATCCTATTGTCGTTACACAACCGCCATTTTGTTAGTTAGCGTCTTAAACAAGGAATCGCAGTTCATTAATTTGACAGCTATTTAAGTACGTCACTAAGCAACTGATTAAGGTTAAACAACGTTTATATGTAAGAAATATTCCTAAATGGTTACTAAGTATTCGTTAAATTTTAAGTAACGTTTATAAGGCTCGCAATTTTTAAAACTACGCCATAATTTAAAAAACAAGTGATAGTCTAAATGGTTACTAAGTATTCGTTAAATTTTAAGTAACGTTTATAAGGCTCGCAATTTTTAAAACTACGCCATAATTTAAAAAACAAGTGATAGTCATGTAAAAGATGATAGTCCTATGTATATAATATTCAATATATCCCCACAATATTTATGAAAAATTAGTGACGTTTGGATCTCTCTACATAGACAAGCATCCTTTAATATGTAAAATATTAATATGCTAAACGCTAAATTAAAAATGTAGTGACCCTTTGTATACGATTCTAGAACCGTAGTCGTGGTAGGGTTGGTTTACTCGAGTTGAACACGAAGCTGTTTATTTATTGGCAGTGGCAGGTATTGGAAGGCGCTGGTGGATGGTAGAAGGACATGACACGGGTGCGGCCGGACGATGCTTTTATCAAAATTAGCAGGCGCGCCCTCCGCCATGTCGTCGTGGCGCACCCCACTCATAAAAACATCACATCACTGCATTGACGTCGTCGTCGAGCCACACCTAAATCCCCAACTGTTCACCCCGTGCTACGGCATCGTTCACTTCCAACCATTAATAAAACAAATAATTCTACGTGTACACGCTTAATATGGAAATGTGAAAACTGCACATTTTATCCAACGCAATCCTAAAAGGCTATTAAGGAAAACCCACTTGAGCAGTAGGCTTCAAGACATCGTCAGAATAGGCATCGCAGAATAGTAATGAGGCTGGATTCAGTACAAGAGGATTTAAAGGGCTCAGTTGTCCACCGTCAATATAAACAAGCTAAATCTTGCACGTAGTAAGTAATGCAGTAGTTCCCGCTGCTACTACTATAACAGTCATATACATGTATCTATATACAAAAGAACGGGGGTGTCATCAAAACCAGCCAGATACAAATAGTACAGTCAAAGAGATTTTATTACAAGTTTATATATACTATATGCGAAAAGACTTTTTCTCCGACCCAACCCGACCCGACTGGTTTTGATGACACATTAAAAAGGTTACATTTCAAAAAAAGAAACAAATTAGTAAAATGTTATTCCCAGCTATTTTTCATTTGTTTTTCTTTCTGTCAAAATGAGTGAATCTAATGAATAAATTCGATGCATTTTAAAATTTTATTACAAAAAAGGAAAAAATGCAACGCAAGCCGCGAAAAAAACTTATGACGTTTATGAACCTAATGCAGTGTCAGTAAGAGTAGCACAAAGTTGGTTTAAGCGTTTTCAATCCGGGAATTTTGATGTCACAGATGCCCCTCCCTCTGGTCGCCCCGTTACGGACAAAATGGACGCCATTTTTGAAAAAGTGGAGCATGATCGGCATATCAGTAGTTACTACATAGCTGAAGAGCTAACAGTTTTGAACCATTTGAAAAAAGCTGAGTACACAAAAAATATCGACTTTGGCTCACTCGACTATGAATCGTGTACTCATTTGCGATTCTTTATTAAAACGTAATGAAACCGAACCGTTTTTGAAGAGACTGATAACTGGTGATGAAAAGTGGATCAGATGCACCAAGAACGTGCGAAAAAGGTCGTGGTCAAAGATCGGTCAGGCTTTTCACAGACTGTGCCAAAACCCGGGTTAACTCATGGGATTAAAAGGGCATTGTTCATTATGAGCTTTTACCGACGGGCAGAACCACCTCTACTGCCAACGACTGATGAGATTAAAGCAAGAATTCGAGAGAATGCGACCGGAATTGATCAATAGAAAGGGTGTGATCTTTCATCACTACAACGCCAGACCATACATATCTTTAGAGCAAAAATTAACTCGGTTAAGAGTTTGGCTGGGAGGTTTTAGTGCATCCGCTACATAGCCTTGCACCTTCAGATTTCCATATGTTTCGGTCTCTTCAGAATTCGTTAGGCATCAAGAGAGGACTGCCAAAACTATTTGTCGCGTTCTTGTTTATCAGAAGTCCCAAAATTTCTACAGCAATGGGATCATGTCATTACCTACAAGATGGCAAAAAGTGATCGAACAAAATAGCACATATATAACTGTAATTAAATGTAAATAAACTTTGAAAAAAAAAAAGAAAAAAAAAAAAGAGTTTTCACATAAAATGGGAAGAAACTTTTCCCCCAACTTATTAATGAAGTAGTTTATTTTTCATATTGTTTTTTGTTGACTTTTGTGTTGAAATAAATTACCAAAATAAGAATAACAAATAGGAAATGGCGAGGTTTTCAAAAAATCTATTAAAAAATTCAACAATCATAACATCAATAAATTACCTAATATTACCTATGCGTTGGTATCTAATACAGAAATTTGAAAATATGACAATAAAGTTTTGGTTATTTCTACAGCTCCGTACGAACTGAAAGGTAAAGAATGAGTTCTGGTGAACTAACGGTGAAGTAAAATAAAGGCCTGTTCACACATACTAAAGAAAGAAGAGTTGGAGGTTGTTTTGCAATAACGGTACAACGAGCGATTTCTGTGCTTTATTTGTACAAGCGATCAGATCACCAGAATGGTAATGGTCCTAAATCAGTGCTCCAAATGTGTGTGACACAATAAGTTGGACACGATGTCGTCAGAATGCTAATATGAATACGGCAACTAAGTGTAACAAGTAAAAATTTGCATTTCGTTTAGTGTCAAAAAGCATTTAATGTAGACAATCAGCATGAGTCAGTGAGGGAAGACAATCAGCATGCATTTGTTCGATCCCTTAAGATAGTGTTAATACACAGTGAAATGGTAAAGTCGCAAGAGGAGCAAAACTTGTATATGGATCTATATTACAAGTATACAACAGTTTAGGTCGATTTGGCAAATGTTTAAGAATCAACTCGTTTGGCAATACGGTACACGAGGAATCGAGAAAACTTTCTTATCTCACACCAACACAAGATGTCATCTATTTAAGATCTTTTGAAATATCATAACCGGAATAAGTTTATGCTTTTAACAAGGGTTAAAGGCCATAGCGACAAATTCCTATCAGAATGAAAATGTAAAATTAACACAAATAATTAAAAGCTGACATTAGCACACAAAAAAGCCACATTAACAGCCCTAAAGAAACGAGGAAAAGAAAAAATTAAAGACTGAGGCCGGTAAAAAAGTGAATATATTACACGGAATGCGAACGGAATAATCGCATACACGCAACAAAACGCGGCGAAGGCGATTTAAACCCGTTACAAAAGTAATTCTCCAAAAGAAACAATAAATCCTCCTTTATACACTTTAATTTTGGGGAATCTACAGAAACGATGAAAAAGTATGGGGTGAAAGAATAATAAAAGGAAACCAAAAATAAGCGCTTTAAATCATACTAGATATGTGTATGGACGCCATTAATTTGTCCACCGTAAGTTTACATTAACCCTCTCGAATGGTGTAGACATAGGCATGAAACATGTTACAGCTCAAGGCGCGGGAGTAATGAGGCCACGTAATGAAGTGGAGCGTTAGAACCTGGGTCGCACCTCCGTTCCAATTTCCCGCTAACTGGCTGGACCTTTATCGCCACCACTCTATGCTGAGAAAAACATTCCGTCTTACATCACGTTAGAATCAAAATAAAACAAACGCTGTTTTTTTAACATTTATTCGATCGCATTTTCTTCTTGCACTAACGCTGGATAAACCTTGAGTTGGCTTTGGCTGTTTGGCGGTTATGACGACAGTGTAGTAATTTGGATTGTTTTAAAACAAACTACACGTAGGCATTGCATTAAAGGTAGCTATATATTCCTGTGTTAATGCTAAGGAGGTTACGATGCCGTTATTCAGTCAGGGGACAGTAAGATGGGCGAGGTGAATGTACGCACGAAGTGTGCCGCGGCGGCGCTGGAGAAATACTTCGGAGAAGATACCGTTAGTGGAACGCGGTCAAGCCGGCAGCGGTATCGGTGTCTAGGTCTACCACTACCTACGTCTAATTCACATAATAAAATTACATCTTACCAGTGGCAATGCAACAGATTACTAAACGTTTAACAGGCAAAGCATTCGTTGTCAACAAATTATATGAGAGGCTTTACACAGCTATTTTAAACATGTCAACCAGTGTTTCCAACCAATTGCCTAGTTAAAAAAGAGATTTACAGCATTAAACATAAATGCAATAAAATCGTAATAGATTTATTATTGAGTGATCAAAACGATGTATAAACACGAGACTTTTTCGCACAAAATGATGGCAATATGGGACTAATTGTTTCGCTTAAGAGTTTTGAAATTAGATTTAGAATTAAAAACAGGAGCAGGTGTTATTGACTTAATACCATGCTCCGATCGGGACAATGTCGCGACACCTCAACCAACCAACGCAGTAATCGGAGCGTTTCTAATATCCGCGTTTTGACTCGGTTTCACCGCACACTTTTTGCCTTCGTTCTTATTTGCTCGTTTTGCGAAATCGTTTGAAACATGATAACGTTGAGTAGAGCTGGGCGACATCGGAGGTTCACACGAAACTTCACACGGCCTTTTCTTGTCGCAGTCGTTAACTATTGAATTCAAGCGATTTACAACTAACGGCAGCTTCAATAATACAACATTGTGGATTGATTTACAAAAAGTCCCATTCAATATAGCAGTAAGTGTATAAGTTGAAGAAACTATACACCGCTATTAATTAACGAAAGATACCGCTGCATCGGCGGTAATGAAGTTGTGAAACCTACAAATGAATATTTTTCATAATAATTGCAGTGGTTGCTGACGAGGTGGCAAGGCGTGAAGCAGAGCGGTGCCGCACGACGGGCGCGATGGCGGCGCCGGTGTCGACGGTGAGTGCAACAATTTGCATCACAAATACGGGCGGTGGTCGCGATGCGCCGTTTCGCCCTTCGCTCGAGCGCGTCGCGTCCACCACCCGCCCCTCACAGACAATGTCACAATCAACATCGCGTGGACGCTTTTTGGCGATCATGTGATTGCAGATTGTAGCACGCCGCGCCGTAATATGCTCGCAAACTATTGTCTTCAACATTTAAATATTTTTTTAACTCTTTTAAACTGAAATTAGCACTTTAGCAAAAGGCGAACGCGGACAGAGAGACAGACAACAACCCCATAATACTTATCGTCGAGAATGATATTCTTAAATTGGAAAGGTCTTAAGTGAGTAAAAGCGGCGGAGTTGAAAGGCGGTGAATTAACAATGAACTTCTCCCACGACACGTGATGACGTCCAACACGAGTACAGCATTAGACTCCAGCGGCAAAATTTGCAAAAATTTGCTACTAATTATTTTTACCTATATTTTCTTCGCAGGGAAATAACTTTGTTAAATTGGAAAGTTTGAAAACGAAAACTTATTAATTTGATGGAAGGAAAGTATTTATTATGCAAAATAAAAAAAGGAAACCTACTAAATGTTTTTGTACAATCAATTAACAAATAATTTACTCCATTAGATCGAGTGAATAGGTCAAAGAAGGCCTGCTGAGCGTTTTATTTGAACGAATAACGAGGATATTTGTTAAGTTCAAGTCAAGAGGTTTTATGCTGAAATATGACCAACATCTAGCAACCCCAACTAAACGATGCAATCACAAGCGGATTTAGAAAATCCTACCTCTTTACGAACTTTTACACGGTTTCTAAAACACTTCAGTCACAATTAGAGCAATACTATTATTACTAAAAACCGGATTAAACAAAAAACTATTAATTAACTTTTATTGGTTTTTATGTAATTGTAGTTACAAAAATAATTTATTTTTTCTAATTATCAATCAACTGGTTACGAACAGTGAACAGATTAATTTTTAGTATTCTAGTTATTGAATAGTAGATACGTACATATTAACGTAAAACTAAGGAATCATAAACTCTTGTGGTGTATTAGTTTGAAAACTAATAAGTTATGTAAAATGTCATCATAACAGTATTTCTAAAAATATAAAATGGGGTACTTGATTTGTAAAGTTCCCTTGTTTCAATTCAATGCAAAAAATTCAATTGACTATCAAACAATATAAAAATTTAATAATATGTAAACATATATTAGGTTGGGGAAAAAGTTTCTTCGCATTTTTTATGAAAACTCAAGACATTTTTTTTAAAGTTTATTTACATTTAATTACTGTATTTATGTGCCATTTTGTTCGATGACTTTTCGCCATCTTGTAGGTTCCTACAAGAATGGGACATCTTGTAGGACATGATCCCATTGCTGTAGAAATTTTGGGACTTCTGATCAAAAAAACGCCACAAGTAGTTTTGGCAGTCCTTTCTTGATGTTAACCTGACATCCCCTCCCAGGCAAACTCTCTTAATTTTTGCTGAGTGACTAATGATGTGTGATCTGGCGTTGTAGTGATGAAAACCACACCCTTTCTATTGGCAGTAGAGATCCGAATCGATGGTTCTGCCTGGCGGTAAAAGCTCATAATGAACAATGCCCTTCTTCCCACCATACACACAGAATCACCAATTAACTCGGGTTTTGGCATAGTCTCTGAAGCCTGACCGACCTTTGACCACGACCTTTTTCGCACGTTCTTGTCGTACGTCACCCACTTTTCATCACCAGTTATCAAATCTGTTCAAAAACGGTTCGGTTTCATTATGTCTCAATAAAGAATCACAAGTGAGTACACGATTCGTAAGGTTTCTTTCAGTGAGCTCATGTGGCACCCAAATATCGAGCTTTTTTGTGTACCCAGCTTTTTTCAAATGGGTCAAAACTGTTTTGTGGTCATTTCCCAGTTCTTCAACTTTGTCGGTAACTATTGATATGCCGATCTTACTCCACTTTTTAAAAAATGGCGTCCATCTTATCCGTAACAGGGCGATCAGAGCGAGGTGCATCTTTCACATCAAAATTCCCGGATTGAAAACGCTTAAACCAACTTTGTGCTACTCTTACTGACATTGCCTTAGGTCCATAAATGTCACAATTTTTTTCGCAGCTTACGTTGCATTTTTCCTTCATTAGATTTACTCACTTTGACAGAAAGAAAAACAAATGAAAAATAGCTGGAAACAACATTTTACTAATTTGTTTTTTCTTTGAAATGTAACCTTTTTAATGTCATCAAAACCAGCCAGATACAAATAGTACAGCCGAAGATATTTCATTACAA
Source organism: Bembecia ichneumoniformis (assembly GCA_910589475.2). Lineage (NCBI taxonomy): Eukaryota > Metazoa > Arthropoda > Insecta > Lepidoptera > Sesiidae > Bembecia > Bembecia ichneumoniformis. The sequence continues at coordinate 6,297,180 of OU342523.1, forward strand.
GTAACATACTAAATGCGAAAAGACATCCCCCCGACTTATAAATGCTAAAATAATTATTAGATAACGCGAACAGAATTAGATTAGAATTCAGGCAATAGCTAGAACAATATTATAAGGCTAGTTCGCCTTTATGAAGCTGCCGCCGGGACACTAGTTTAAAAAAAAATTATACGCAACTCGGTGCAGGTAAACTTCAAGATGAGTAAAATTGAGGAGCAAAATGTTAATTTGAAGACTGCAAGGCCAATGGTGCATAGTTTGGCGAAGACTCATTACGCAACAAGACACTAGTAAATCCGATCAATATGGAACAACATGAAAGGTAAACATTAACAAAGCGGGGTGTGAGATTTCATATTGAAATAAATGTCAGGTACCTACAATAGGTGTGTGAAATTAGCCGAGGAAGCATACGATGCTATACGTCGAAGAAATGGGCGGTAAAGCGGCTCTTAATTAAATCAAGTGACGTCGCGACGGTTACCTCAATTACACGACCCTAATAAAGCTGGGTATGGGGATCTTCTAAGAGAACTGCCGTTTTCTATGTCTGCAGCATATCTTCGACACAAAATTAAGTTTTTAAGGCGTTGTACACAAGCCATGCAAGTACCTATTTTGCGATTGTATTAAAGCTGAACTTTGTTCAAAATATGCAGCTTATTACGATTACCAGTCTAGTCAAATTGTTGATTCAACAATTCAAAAGCTTTGGTTGTGTTACTTTTACGCCACTGTGGAAAAACAGTTATGTTGTTTTAAGTTTCCTGACCGGAGAAAAATAGTCATCGCATAGTAAAGAGAAACCGTTATCATTTCTCCGATACTCGTTTATTGCCTGCGACTTCGTACCGTCCCCCTTTTCCTTAGGTGTTAATTTTATTTATTCAATCTTTATCTATACATATAATAAAATCGTTAACGAGCCGTGTCTGTACATTAAATATTAAAAAAAAAAACGGTTTACAAACAAAAAAGTTATGTAAATTTAAAGAATCACGTCCGACATTTTTTCGGTAAAAATGCAACAATAATAACTCTTCAGTTGAATTGGCTGAAACTTTAGTTAACTAATATATATATGTATCTGTAAAACAACGATGATTGAAATTTTATATAAAGTTAAAAATGGACAGTTTATATAGGTGATTTTGATGTTTCCAATGCAAGTTGACCTCAGATCTATATGATCAATCATATTAAGTAGGGTTCAGCTTAGGCTGGTAATTAATAATATACATGGGGCCGCTAGGAAAGTTTTGAGATCAAGTACCTTATGTTTTTTCAAAATAATTTCCAGCATTAGCAGTCCCATGTTTCGTTTGAGATTTCTGCACAAGCGTTGTTCCAAGCCGCAATTAAGTCGGTGTCGCTGGAAAAACGTCATCCTTTCATAGCCTCCTTCACAATGGGCAGCAAACCAAAGTCACAGGGCGCAAGATCAGGGCTGTACGGAGGATGTTTCGGCAGCGTCAGCCCAGACTCCTTTATAAATGTTCTTGTTAACTCAGCCCGATGTGCCGGTGCGTTGTCATGGTGCAGGCGCCATTTATCCAATCGCGAATTCGGACGTATTTTTCTAAGCTCTTCAATTAGTTGAGGCAGGTAAACTGTTATGTATCATTGAGCGGTGACTGTCTTCTGTTCAGCCAGGTTAATATTTTTAATAACACCTATTTTAATAAAAAAATACTACCATCATTTTCTTCTTCACCGATCGTGACTGTTTTACAATAGTTGGCATTTCTTCATTTTCTAACACCCATACTTTGTTTTAAGATTTACTTTTTATGTCGTAGTAGTATATCCAAGACTCGTCACCTGTTACTATACTATTTACATACTGTGACTTTCCGTGGTCAAACATTTTAAGCATATTTTTGCACCATTTGATGCGACACTCTCTTTGGGCGTCAGTCAAATCATGGGGTACCCAAAGCATACACCGCACCGCTTCGTTACTTTGAGGTGGTCATGAAGAATATCGCAAATAGCTGGTGCATTAAGGCGCAAGATTTCCTTTATCTGCCTGTAGTTTACGCTTGTATTAATTTTATTTCTCATAAAACTTCCACACCGGGAAGACTTATATGAAAATCGCTTCTTAAGGACTAAACTTCAAAAAGGAAATAAACTCACTTTCACACTTACAATATCAAGCTGGAGATTACAATATCACCATATGTTTATTTACTTATATATAAGTGTATTCATGTATTCATCCCCGTAGTTTGAAATCGGAATTTGAAGGTACTTTTAATTTGACAAAAGGCAGTTACCAAGTTAAAGTTGAGGATCTGCGAATAACAATAAAAATCGAAGCAGGCTGCGGGCAATGCGGCCATGGCCCGGAAAAGGGAACAACTTGTGCCGTGTAGCGGTCGCAGTCATTATTTCCATAACGAGTTGGCGACGACCGACGACCGCTTGCTCTCGGCTCCCAACTCCCGGCCGCGGTAATTAATTAACTGGCTAAACGGTATCATGTTTTACATTTTGATGTTTACGCAACTCTCCAGCGATAATGTCGCAGCCTATTGGAATGACAGTGCAACCCGCGCTCACATTAATTAATACATTATTATAACACGACCCACCTCACTAAAAATTAAAAAGCTTTATCATGGTGTTTGTTACGGTAATGTACGTCTTTTGCATATAAATTGGGCATTTGCATAAGGAAATATGTTGTAAAATGAAACAAAAAAATACACTTTTGCGTTATTTAAAGTAAAGTAAACACTCTATAATATAAGGTTTGTAGTACAGGAAGAAGGAACTCGGTGGCGGGTGGCCGCAATAAAAACAAAAATTTACTGGTTCTAAACGTCGTGAATCAGTCTGCTCGTAATATATACTGTACATGATGCAAGACATTATAAAATATACGAGAATTATACACAAATATACATTTAAGGAACATCGTGTATGATCTATGTGACCACAACCTTAATCTAGTATATGAATCTATACATATAATAAAATCGTAAACAAGCCGTGTCTATGCATTAAATATTTGTACACATTGCACTTGTGTTACCGAGGTCAAAAAAATAGTTTAATTTTTTTGTCTGTGCAAGTTTGTGCAAGCTAACACACAAACGTTCGTGCAAACTAATCTCAGAAACGGCTTAACCGATTTGAATGAGGTTTTCACTGATATATTGCAGCAAGCTTCCGTAACAATTAGTGTTTGGATCACAAACAAAAAAGTTACGCGCTATACCGAATATCACGCGTACGAAGTTGCGAGCTCAGCTGAATATAAATATATGGTTATAATGTTTATAGAAATTCACCTTTGAGATAGAAACAATATTAGATAAGGTAATATTAGTAAGCAGATTCATTGATTTTGAATAACCCTATAGAGGTGGTAAATTGAGACATGGATGTTTCCCTAAAGTAGTTTTAGGTATTTGTACAACTTTTACATGCCGGCCACCGCAGCGAATAAAACGTAAATGCGGATAACAGCTATATGAATTATCTATCTTTACAATAATATCAATTGTTTGTCTGTATGTTCTCTTCCTAAACCATGCAACGGATTTTGATGTGGTTTTCACTGATGGAAAGAGCGTTAAACGAGGAAGGTTTTTATCTATAATTTGCAGAAGAAAATTGCACCCGTGCGAAGCCGGGAGCGGGCCGCTAGTATATAATAAAATCATTTGACATATCAAAATTAATGTATGTAGTGCGAGTTCCGTTGCACACCGATTCTACAAACTACTATGTCGTAACAGCTGGCAAAGATTGTTACTTAAATTAGTTAACAATGACACATTTCGCTGGCAAACAAACAGAGAGGACTCTTAAATAGACCACATGCTATTCTTGTATTGCCGCCGTCACACCGGTGAGCGAGCAGCCTGCTGAATCACGAGACACGAACTCCTCAAAACGATGCCGAATGTGTATTATTACTATTGTACCGCAAGCCAGCAACTTCATCTCGGGCGATAACCCGTAAAATGCTTCAGAGGGTTGTGTTATAAAGCCTTGTGAAGGTCAGCTGCTCCGTGGGTGCTTTGAGCAGTGGTACCTCCCCATATACGTAGTAAATTGTTCAGTGATTTCCTCCCGATTGAAAATTATAGTTAATCTATACCTATCTTGGAAAAAAAAAGTCAATTGACTATAAAATGGTGATTTTCTCCGTGATTTTAATTTTAGTTGAAAATTTATGAGATGAAAGTTTATATGCTATTATGAGGAAATAAATAAAAAGCTAAGTTTCAAAAAATTATTAATATAAAAAGTACATTTTTTAATGTTTTTTTTCTTTCTTTTTTTATGTTAAGATCGGTAGACAGGCTGACGGTCCACTTGATGGTAGGTGGCTACCGTCGCCTATAACACAAGCAACACCAAAGCTGCTGCAAGTGCGCTGCCGACTACAACAGGATGAAGGATATGGGATTGGAAAGGGATAGGGAAATGGGCTCTGGCATCCCTTACTTCACTCACCGAAACACAACAGCACACGTGTTGTTATTTCACGATGGTCTTCGGTAAGAGGCTGGTTTCTGCCGCCAGACGAGCTGCCCAAATGACTGCGAAACGCAGTGTACCCTGCCACTACTTTCCAGATCCAGACCAGACAAATTTGAAAAGTTCATTTTTCAAAGTTGACCTGCCGGGAATCGAACCCGAGAACCCTAAAATAGAGCGTTAAAGCAAGCACCCTAACCACTTATCCAATGGGCTTGTTATAAAGAATATTAATTTAGTTGAATCATTGAAATAATGTTATATAAGTTAGTGCATGGAGTGTAAAGTCAAATAACTTTAGAATTACGTCATTTCCTCTGGGATAAAAAATAGCTGATCGTTAATAACAATGAAACTTAAAAGTCATAACAATACTAGCTAACCGAGGAAAAACTCGCTACTGATGCATTATATATAGATAGGCCGTCTGGCTCTTTGACGCGGGGAAATGTCGTTACGCATACACACACCGTCTAGGGAGACGGTGCGGTTATGTGGGACTCCCCCTCCTCATAGTGAGGTACCTACCACTATGAGGAGGGTATACCTCATAGTGGTAGGTACCCACTAAAACCCCGCGGCGGTCTTCCTCGGCGGTCAGGGTGGGTCCTGGGATCGCATTAGCGCACCAAGTCCCGCCCCCACTTTGTCCCTCTTGGTTACGGGGGACACCTCCTGGGGATGCGATAATTGCATCCCCTCGAAATATGTCGGGGGATACAGTGCACCCCCCAACACTCAGCAACACCCCAGGCTAATAGGGGTGTTGTCCAGTCCCGGGTCGCATGTTTTGACGGCGCCTTTCCCCATGATGCGCCGTCCGCTATCCGAAGGCAACGCTTGAGTTACCTGTTGGGGGCGGCCCTGCGCCGCCTCCTCCGAGCGGGATCGGCCCTCTCCTGATCCCGCTCAGCGGTCTCCTTCTGGAGCATTACTGCCTCACAGAAGGCGACCACGGCCCTCCAGCCGTCCTCACCCGCCAGCATAGCCGCGACTACTGCCGGCGGGGACAGATTTTGCCCAATCTGATAGACCAGGACTCGACGCTCGGACACCCAAGCTGGGCAGTCCTCCACCGTATGCTGGGCGGAGTCCCGGTCGGAAGCGCAGTGGTGGCATTTCGATTCGATTCGATTCAAATACTCACCGAAGCAACCGTGCCCGGTGAGTATCTGAGTCAATCTGTAGGTGACACTGACGCATCTCCTTTCTGTCCAAGATTCGAAGTTCGGCAGAATTGCACAGACGGCGCGTTGGCGCGTACCACGAGGCTCTTCCAGCCTCGCGCGCCAAACCTCCAAAGCCCGTCGGTAAGCGTTCCGCCGTAACATCCCGAGCGCCAGTCCTGCCGTATTCCGCTCCTCCCGGCCGTCGGCCCGCAACTGGTCATAGACCGTTGCGTCCATTTCGGCCAGGATGTCAAACGGAGGGGAACGCGCCAGGACTGTCGCCGCCTCAAAGGATATCGTTCGATATCCTCGTACGATCCGAATGGCCATCAGCCGCTGCAGACTGTACAAGAGAGTTCTGCAGCGGCGGGAGCCCGCCAGGTCTTTTGACCAGACGGGCGCCCCGTAGAGGGCCATGGATTGCACGACACCCATGTAGAGGCGGCGAACTTCCTCCCGTGGTCCACCGAGATTGGGCAGCAGGCTGTGAAAAGCACCTGCAACTCGTCCAATTCGGGGGACAAGGCGCTCGAAGTGTTCTTCGAAGCCCCATCTCGAGTCCAGGATGAGGCCAAGGTACTTCATGCACCACCCCAAGGCATCCGCTGACAATGTTTCCACCGCGATACAGCAGTGAGTTTTATTTTTTCATAATTGCATATAAACTGTCATCTGATAAATGTAAAGGTGCAAAGAGACAAGAAAGAGCTAAAGCCTCCTACGAAACTGACTAGTGCAGACCGGCTTTATTGCATAATGAGTAACAGGCAGGACGTTGATCTTAAGCTTGAACTTGTAGATCAAGGTTGGACATAATGTTGCTGTCAATGCAGATTTCTTTCACGTGTTTACAATTTGCCATCAAAAACTAACTTTTCAAAAGTACTGAATTTACATAAAAAGATACGCCTGCGCGACGTAAGGATTATCACCGTGAAATAAATTTTCCAACCGGTAGACTACCAAACGCTGCCCGGAAATTGTAGGAAATTGCAGGAGAAAATGAATCGGACGGTTTCAGAGGACCGACTACCCTAAAAGCATGTGCCTATTTTGTACTACATAAAATACATTATTATTTTCATCTGAAATCGCAAATATCGAAACTTAAAACGAATATGTAGAATATAGTGTTAATAAATCTTATATATAAAAATGAATCCCTATTTCCCCTGGTCACGGCATCACGCGTGAACGGGTAGACCGATTTTAATTCGGTTTTCGCTAATGGAAAGAGGGATAAACGGGGAATGTTCTTATATATGAAAATTACATCCCGGGCGAAGCCAGGGGCGGCTCACTAGTAACTAATATAATAACGGTGACAATGTTGTGAAAATGCATCCGAGTAAGTTTGTATAAGAACATACACGTGGTTCGTTACTTTTGCTGCATAATGATTAATTCAAATACAGGCGATTGTTTCGAGTTCCATTGAAACGGACGGACGGGGGTACGAGTGCGCGGCGTCTGTTAAAATGCGCAGACATTGCATAAACAGAAAATGAACAATAAAAATAAAGAGCACTCCATCAATCACACGAACAGAGCCCGCGCTTCCGGACGCGGCCTGGTCTAGCGAAACATTTCTTTGAATAATGAATGTACGGGCACAGGTATTAGGTAGGTCTACATAGGCGAGTATCGTGCGCCGTAACTGGACGTGATATACGCCGTCGTCGACCGCATGCATAATTTCACTTATTTTATGTGGTTAATTGTCGAAAATGACCGCTAGTGAAATATATTACAGCGTTCCGGCACTAACACTCTGCTGGCGGCGGCGGTTAATATATTCCACCGCTCGTATGTCCCGCCCTCACCTTACTCTTTGTTTAGACACGTTGTTTTGTGTAGGCGCTTGCCGTCACACCGCAACACAAACCTAGCTTTTGTCGATATAGCAAGCTAACATTCATAATGCAGAAAGTGAGCATATAACGCAAAATACCAAATGTATCCTTTATTTCAAAATGTACAATGCACGAATTAGACAGAATAGAAATTTATGTGTCGAGTGTGTGGAGGCAGGTAGAACGCGGTGCGCACAATCGCGCCATGTCGACTCTACAATACCGCTGCATTACAATTTTTCAAAGCAGACATAGGCGACAGGGCATAACAATAGAGCTAGAAAGACGCAAATAAAGGAGCGCTGCGGCAAGCGGGAAGACCTAGTGTCTAACTGAGGCCTATTTTTTCTATGACATGTAATGCTGTTCTTTTTGTTCAAATGAAGAAAGGTTAGTATAGTAGGCTTCGCATACCTGCCAAAGTCAGTCTGCAATGTTTTACAAAGTGACGACGAATTGGCAAAGCGGAGTCCGGACCATATAGGAATGAACTGAGGCGCAGCTTTTCAGGCTTTGTGTAGTCATAGCTTTGATGTGCAATAAATTTTAAATACACTCTATAACCTCAACTTCAATAATCTTATATTTATTACCTGTATATATTATATATATCTAGAAATGTGTGAGCCAAAGTTAATTTGTGTAATGCAACTTTTTGAGTGAATGTGAACTTTGAAATAGCAGGGTGAGGAAATCTGCAGAAAATATCAGTACATTTAGCGCTTTTCCGGGCATTGCGCTGAATACGGTGAGATCGGACGGCGCGATACCGGTAGCCACGATATGTACGTTTGGGCGGGCGCGGTGAAGTGCGTCAAAGGCGACCGCTACTGCACAGCAATCCTGACTATATCAAAAGACTCCCTAAGTTATTCGGTGTGTATGTTACGTTTGATCTTTAAGATGTACCAGTGTACACACTACGGTATTCGCGCAAAAATGCAATCTACATAGTAAAGTCTAAACTCTTAGCAACGGAAGATAGATATCTTTCAAGAGAATTTCCTCTGGGGGGTTTATATGATATAATAAATTTAAAATGGAAAAAATGACTTACTATTAGTTAGTATTAGAATGATGCTGGACATTTCATATAAATTAATATTAAATTTCTATTAAGATAATTGCCCTCTCATGAAGTCGGTGGAGCAATTAAGACTCCAATTAGAATAGATAATATTGGGCATAATCCAATAAATGTTATTCATCTCGAAATTTTTTAAAGAATTTGTAAAAAAAAAATAGCGACACTGTCTGCGGCCTTCACTTCACTTTACAACTTCGAGACTGCTCGGAGCAGTGTTTGAGTTAGGCTATTAAACTAACTAAATAAATCCGAACGTTTTTTGAATACTTGTTTTCCCAAAAAATGACAATGTACTGTTACTCAGCTTCTGATAAAAGACGCGTAAAAATATGGCATCATTTACATAAAAAATAAACAAAACGAAGGTAAACGAGTAACCCTTAGCATGCAGATTGAAAAGGAATACACATGAGATGAGATTGAATCTTTTTATAGATTAAACAGCATGGCAAACGTATAAAACACTTCGATATCTATTATAAACACGCGGACATATTTACATGTCCACACTATACCGGTTTTGTAAAAACGACCACTCAATGTTAAAAAAATTGTTAACCTTTGACTTCATCACACACCTATCAAAAACTATGCTAATACCATGCGGTCTATGTTAACATAGACGAAAATATTTTGATGTCCTTTTATAAATTAGCTGCAAGTTAAATACGACAATAGAAGCTCATGTTAGTGATGATATCTGTCAAGCATAATTATGCTAAAGGAATAATTTATAAATTGTGAATTTTTGCAATTAAATCGAGCGCGACTCTGTTTTTAATTACTATGGAATATGGCTATAAATTTTATAAACATTATAAACACAATTTACATATTGTTATACATGAATTATAATTCTGTTGAGATGTTGATCATTTGCATTAGTGATTGCAAATTTAATTATTGTTTCAATATTATTCAAATAATAACATTCAGTGTTAAAAATTGAGGCCACTACAAACTGGGAGGTCAACTGTTTTAAGTCTTAAATGCTGACAAAGTAAACACACAATTTCAATTAGTTACATTATATAGAGAAATAGAGAAAACTGATAACAGTTGAAAGAGTTACGAGTCAAAATTATAAATTATGTAAAAAGGTGAAATTTAAGATTCTACTTTTTAAATTATACACAAAAATATATTTCTTAAATGTATCCAGAGATCATGGATACCAAATAGAAAACTCGTTTCTTTCGGCTTGCGGTCATCGAATTGTTTTGGAGGTGGGTGTTACATATATGCATTTAAACATGGTAAAAAATTAAACGTAAATGAAGACGTCTATGTGTATTGACTTTATTTTCAAGGCCTCTCTATAAAAAACTATTGGATAAATATTTATTTTTATTGACGATAGTGTTAAAATATCGAAATATTGTTTTGTTTCATTATGAAGAAGTTGCGGTTCTCGCAAATAAACAAATGTCTTACAATTTGTAATTTTAAGTCCTTGCCTGCAGAGGCGGTGGCCGACGTGGTCGTGACCGGCGACAACCACTGGTGTAAGTTTATATATCTTTTGGGTAAAAGTTTTAATGAGACATCCGCCTGTGCATAAGCGCGTTCAAAACATGCAGCGGCCGCGCCGTCCAGCGCGAGTGCCGGCTCGAGCAGGGCGCCGCCGCCCTCCAGCACGACCATGTCTCACGCGGTAATGTCACTGTTTACATTCAGCACAACATTGGAAAACCACTCGAACTGTTACTGTTTGCGCGATATAATCCTACATCATCCTCACTCGGTGCGTGGCGTTCTAGCGGCGAGAGTCGCGGAACTGACGCGCCGCGCACCTGCCGGCCGCCGCCGCCCACCCTGCCCGCGCCCCGCTTGCGCCGCCCACTGGCTCGTCAACAAACACCGTTGCGCGTTGCTGCAGCGGTCGCTCCGCATCCAACACTTTCTTTCTACGTTTCGACCACCTCGAACCTTCAATAACTCTTAAGTGTAATTATATAGCTAAATAAATTTATCTTTGACCGCTGACATATTCTTTAGTCATTATTTGTTGACAAATATGGATGGAGTTAACAAAGCTTAATTGAGGAATTTACTCTTAGACAGCCGTATTCCAATAGACACCTTATTTTAAGGTTATGTTAAAACAATGTCTAATTGGATACCCAAGTATTTGAATGCTATTCAATTACATGATACAAGATGAATTCCTACTAGGTACTACTTAGTATATAATAATAATTAATACCTTAACTGATTTTAGAATTGTAGTGCTGCAGTAACATTAAGAGGGTGCTCTATGTCAAAAAAATAACTAGTCTTTACTTATCATTATAGAGGTAATAAAGTTTGTAAGTTTGGATGCAGGAGGTATTCTACAAAACTACTCAACCGAAACTACATTTCTAAAAAATCGGTTGAGTCACCAATACTTACAAGGACTTTCAGGATGTTCATTATGCTACTTCTTTACTTTATATGCGGGCGAAACCGCTGCCAAAATCTAGGCAGTCCTCTCTTAATGTTAACCTGAGACTGCCTAAAGAATTCTGAGATGACCGAAACAGGTGGAAATCCCAGCCAATCTCTCTTAATTTTTGCTGAGTGGCTAAAGATGTTTGTGGTTTGGCGTTGTAGTGATGAAAGACCACAACCTTTCTATTGATTAATTCCGGCAGCTTTTTCTCAACTTCTTGCTTTAATCTCATCAGTTGCAGGCAGTATAGATCCGAATCGATGGTTCTACTCGGCGGTAAAAGCTCATAATGAACAGTGCCCTTCTAATCCCACCATACACACAGCATCACCTTATTGCGAGTTAACCCAGGTTTTGGCACATTCTGTAAAGCCTGATCGACCTTTGACCGCGACCTTTTTCGCACGTTCTTGTCGTACGTGATCCACTTTTCATCACCAGTTATCAATTCTTCAAAAACGGTTCGGTTTCATTACCTCTCAATGAAGAATCACAAATGAGTACACGATAAGGTTTCTTTCACCCAAATATCGAGCTTATTTGTGTACCCAGCTTTTTTGTGGTCTGTGTGGTCAATTGCCAGTTCTTCAGCTTTGTCGGTAACTACTGATATGCCGATCTTACTCCACTTTTTCAAAAATGGCGTTCATTTTATCCGTAACAAGGCGAACAGAGTGAGGTGCATCTCTAACATCAAAATTCTCGGATTGTCTAGTCGAGAAGTGGATTTAAAATATGAGTAATAGCTCATTCGATCCGTAATGGCATCTAGAAAAAGACGTTTTTTGAATTTTTTCTGCCAATAAAAGCTATTAACAAGAAGAAAAAATTAGGTCCATAAACGTCACAATTTTTTTTCGTGGCTTGCGTTGCATTTTTCCTTTTTTGTAATAAAATTGCAAAATGTATTGAATTTCTTCACTAGATTCACTAATTTTCACAGAAAGAAAAACAAATGAAAAATAGTTGGAAAGAACATTTTATTTAATTTTTTTTTTTGAAATGTAACCTTTTTAATGTCATCAAAACCAGATAGATACAAAGAGTACAACAAAAGAAATTTTATTACAAGGTAATACATACTCTATGCGAAAAGACTTGACCTAATATATCACTTTCTATAAAAGTTACTTAAATTTTTTGATTATGTGCAATACAAGTGAATCTGACAGAATCGATACGGTAAATCTTTTATAATTGGATGTACCAAAATTACTGTAGATCTTATAACTTGAATATGTTTAATTTATTTCTTTAATTTGTTGAAATAAAAAATAAAAGAAATACATGTATGGTACTTGTAGTGGAAAGCGGTCACATTGCGATCTTGGCGACTTTTTAGTAAGCAAGTATAGAAAATTTCACGAAAGCTTTATAATTTCGCATACGCATACAAGAGAACTTCGCACATAAACAATTTGAAGTTTTCAATGGCACGGGGAATTGCGTCTTACCGCGTGACCTATCGCCAATTTCCACAACCCGTCCCCCTTAAAATTATTGTTCTCTATACACAAAACCAACTTCACAAACAATTAAGAAGACTTAGTAATTAATAGCACCGTTTTAGGTGCATGCTTTAAATAAGATATCAATAAACGTAAAATCAATAAGTATTCCATTTTATGGCAGCATTTATAAATTAATAAAACTATCCACATCTTCTACTTATTACAATCGGTAAACAAGTTTCATATTCATATTCATTGATAAATTTAACAAATTACGTATGTAATGTTCATGTGACCAAAGACTTGCTCAAATGCTCAAATTGTACTTCATATTCACATTAAATATTTTTTCTCATACCTACAAATATCTGCCTCTACGTGTAAACAAGTGAAACAGGAGAATTGCGTGAATCTAAGTTAAATCCAATTTATAGCGTATACGTTCCCGTGAGAATTAAGTCGCAAGAATGATATAAGTTAGAAAAATTTCGATTACTTTACACTTTGTCAATCCTACTTTTTGACAGTTGTCCACGATAGATATTGGAGGAATCGTATCAAACAATTTTACCATACATACAATTACTAAGGTTTTGTGGCTTTCTTTATCAGCTTATTTCAAAATAAACCCACACAGACGATGAAATTATGTTTGTCAGCAAAGATTCTCTGGTTTCTCGAAAGAATTTTATTTAAGTACGCTTTCGATATGAACGGAATATATGCACCAAGGAATGGACCTGCCAATCGAGGACACAAAGTTGTTGTTATTAAAGCAGTAGGTGTTTCGAAAAATCGAGTCCGCAAACAGAAAATAATGATAAGAAAAATGAAAAAAATCTATCTAAATAGAACTATATGCACAGGTGCACAATAAGTGTAAAATATTTGTCCCATCAAAACAAGATTTTTAGAACACAATTTGAAGAACCTACTAAGGTATGTGCAGAAATTAATTATTATGAATATCGGTATTAATAGACACGAGACAATAAGCCACCCCCATAAAATCCCCGTTACAGGTCTAATGACTCGCAGCACGCGAACGTCATCACACCCATGGCTTGAAAACATTTTGTATTTTTCTTTTTTTTCGTAATTAAAACAATAAATATTCTATTGGTGTGAATTTTTAGACATAAAATACGGTCAAATCGTATCACTTTCAAACCTAGTCGTCGCGTCGCCAACAAAAACAAAACATTATAAATTTAATCATTAATTACACAACAATTCAAAGCATTTCAGGAGGCAGTCTTCGCTGCTGTGCCTGTCATTCTTGTGAACGAATTAACTTTCTTTTTGTGGCAAGTCAATCAAAGTACCTACTATTTAAATTTTAACTCAGCCGCGTGAAGTAAATGAAAACTTTTGTTTGTTCTTGTTAGTTAGTTCCTAAACTCAGACGTCACAATTAGTTTATAGTATAAGTCTGAACATAATTAACTGTAAAAAATGTTAGTACGGTACTTGCATGTCAAAGGTTAAGTGTTATAATATTACAGCAATAAAGTTGTAGGGAAGTAATAAAAGATCCTTAGGGCCTATTCACACGACGCGAGTTGTAAATTACTAGACGTATTTTTCTCTCATAATATTTCAAAAACAATTTCGAGATATTATAACGTTGCTCTTCTTGTAACAATGGTCATATAATTTGAATCGATACATACATTGGACGCACATTTATTCTTCAAGCTCGTAAGAAGTTATTAGAATGTTTAAGGCACTTTTTCTTGTTGATGAAAAATAACTCACAATTCTTCATCACAAGTAAGTAATTACAAGGATTCAATTGATTGAATGGATTATTGGCCTTTAGAGGTTCCACTAGTTCAATTACACATTTCATTGAACTATGAGAACTGGAAAAGTGCCAGTAGCTCAAAAGCCAGAACCATAAGTAAAAAAGGTAAATAAATTTAGTAAAACAACTAGTGTACTTGTTGTTAGAGAGCGTGCTCTATTATGGCTGAAATCGTATTTATTTAATAGAAAACAGTCGGTACATATTGCTAAATTCAATAAGATTACTTCAAAAATACATTCAGGCCTATTTTATTTATTGATTAATAAATTTGTTGTCCCGCAGGGAAGTGTATTGGGACCACTATTATTTTTAATTTACATTAATGGTCTCCCTGCTATAACTCAGTATCCATGTTTTCTATTCGCAAATGACATTTCATTAATAATTGGTGAACATGGGCTTAATATTTCACAATACGAACAAGAAATAAATAAAACAATTAGTGATGTCATTGATTGGTTAAATATTAATAATTTAATTAAAAATAAATTTAGACAAAACTAATTATATATGTTTTAAAGTACAAAATAGATATAATATTAATTTATGTATAAAATATGACAATTGGTTAATTAAAAAAACTGATAAATTAACATTTTTGGGACTTGTCATTGATGATAAATGTAACTGGAACGCCCATGTTGATAAAGTATGCAAAAAAACTCAAAAGATTCGTGTACGTATTGAAAAGACTACATTGCACATCCACGAGACAAACAACTATAATGGCATATCATGGATATGTAGCAACGGTCCTTAGGTACGGCTTGATTGCATGGGGCAACAGTCCTAACATACATAAATAGAGCATTTATCGCTCAAAAAAAGTGTATACGTGCTATTACTGGTGCCAAATTTAATATATCTTGTAGACCTTTATTTAAAAAACTGAATATACACACGCTAACATCAATGTACATTTAGGAAGTCGGAGTATTTGTCAAAATTAATCGTAATATGTTTGTTTCCGCTTCTGAATGTTTTAGAAGTATGTAGTAGATATGCAAATAGACTAATACAATTTAAAAATAATTGTTCTGTTATGTGTGTAAAAATATTTAAACCCTCGTATGTCCCGGCTTTTTTAGGTTAAAAAGAGTGAAATAAAAAAGGAAAATGTTTCTACAGTTCGGTCAATTCGTTCGATAAATTGTTGTACAAATTTCAACTTTATCCAGAGAGAATTAAAGCTTAAAATCGAGTGAAAGTCGGTCTGGGCAAGTTACGTTGCGCGGGCACATTCGCGGAGTTGCGCAGATAGAGATACGTGCCGTGAAATTGTTGTGCAAATTTCAACTTTATCTAGAGAGTATTAAAGCTTAAAATCGAGTGCGAGTCGGTCGGGCCAAGATATGTTGCGCGTAATTGTTGTACAAATTTCAACTTTATTAATAGAACTTTAGTATATATAATCATCTCCCAAATATAATCAAAGAGTATACTGACAGAAAATTTAAAAAAGCTCTATACAAACTAATGCATAAGTATAATTTTTATTCTATGAGTGAATTTTGGGCGGTGAAATTCAATTAATTGTATTACCTTTTGTCTATATGAATTCAAAGCGCTTTTTCATATTTCCGGGCTAATGATTTATAGTATTATAGTTATATGGTTCTAATGATGAATTATATTTTTAAGTGTACATATTTAGTAAACTGATATTATTTTTATTATTGTTAAATATTGTTAATTATTCACAATGTAAAATAACTTGATTTTAGTTAACCTAATTAAATAATAATTATGTCAATATACAGCGCGCACTTAATACTATATTAAGTGCGCGCTGAATTTATTATGTATCTAGAAGGAGCATAAATAATTTTATAAACATTTTTTTTCTAATATAAAGCTATCTGTTGCTTAATTTCTCTTTTCGCTTTAGAGTTATTAGAATGTTAACTTTACAGTAAAGAATGTTAAAAGGTTTTCTAGTTATTTCTCAGTCATTTATTACTAATAATTAAATGAGTGTCAGGAACGTAATCAACACCCCCCTGGAATGCAGTCACGAGTAGTCTAAGTGACATAAGGCCTAGAGGGCGGTGTATCGGTTCAATTATTCACACGACACAGCCCCACCCGCTACATCATCCGCTTGCTGCCAAATTAAAAGTAAATAACGAAATGAAAACAAGCGGCCGTATACCGCGAGGGACTCGCAAACCTTTTACCGTTGTTGTGTAAACAGCTACAGCTAAACACACTTTATCATTTTATCGGCTATCTGTTTGCCAATGCAGATAAAAGTGCTGAAACAGACTATGCTTTGCAATTAAAGAAATAGACCGATATTAACACTGCTGTGATACACTCTAAGAACTCGGCACAACAATCGAGAGGCTGTAAAACGACTGTAGTGATATTTTAATTAACAAATTCGAGGATAAGTCGACAAAATATAAGAATTAGTGTTAGAACAGGGAAAATTTAAATTAGGGGATCGGACAAATTTTCAGAAAGTGTTTTAAATTAATCTTCATGGATATTTTCCCATAAAAAATACTAATTTATTTATTTATAGCCTTTTAGGTACTCAAAATCATGTTTTAATATTGTTTGTTTGAAAATGCCGCCAAAACGCCACGATAGTTCATCTGAGAGCGCGTAACGTCATTTGTGGTCATATCATAACAAAACAGCTGCATTGGCATAAGTTCGCAAGAAGTTTTGTTTCGTTGAGTAGATTCTTTATTTGTTATTATGGAACGAAAAAAATATCGTTGGTATTGATTCTAGAAAGTGAAATAACATATGTAACAAGTGTGATTGGTGTTTCAGTATAGATTAAAAATATTGTAAATAATAAAATTTTATTTCTTCATTTAAAAATATTTAAATGAATTATATTAAATTATTATTGGATAAATAATCGTAAAAAATTATATATTTTCTTTCTAAGTACATTTTAGATTTTAATCTGATTACTGTCCGATCCCCTATTAAATCAAGCCGTCAGTTACAAAGCAAAACTATCTAAAGCCCGTCTTGTTTACTTACAATAAACCGTGAAAAACAACAACCAATTGTGTTTCTCACAGAGAAGAGCAATTTTGACAAACAATGTAGCTTAGTGTAGGGGTCAAAATTCAATTTACCAATTGTAAACTAGTGTATCAAGCTAATAAATCATTATTATTATTATTATTATTATTTAATTATTATTATTATTTATTATTATTATTATTATTATTATTATTATTATTATTCATTTATTTATTTCCTTTCTTAATTTTAATTTTTTTACAATATATATGTATATAAAAACAATAAATATTATAAAAAACTTAAAATTAGGTGTCCACTAGTAGCGGGGCAAGGCCCAAGCTACCGGTGGTTAGGTTATTATTATTATTATTATTATTATTATTATTATTATTATTTAATTATTATTATTATTTATTATTATTATTATTATTATTATTAATGAACTGGGGATGAATGTGTCGGCGAAGCCCATTCAGTCTCACTACGTACGTACAAGTATTTTTCTACTAGGATGAAAAGTAAAGCAACATGGGGGTAATTATTTTTTACATATCCGAAACTAACAGTGCAGAGATACAAGTAAATGTTAGTCGTTAAAGTGCGGAGGATCATTAGTGATAACATCAGGGTGTTGTGTTGGGTAAGACAGGTGGGTCTGTAACGAGCGACTGTCGAGTCATTGTGGTGTGATGAGTAGCCCCTTCGCGGCGAAAATTGTCAGAAAAGCAAAGAATGTCACGAACCATATCATTATTTCGACACGTGCGATATATATTTAACTATTTATTACACACTGGCCACCCGTACCCTCATTCTCTGTTAACAATCCAATTGTGTTTCTTTAAAGAATTTATTTTGTTTCATAATAACAGGGTACTTAAATGCTTATTCTTAGCTTAGCTGAAAGATACGCGAATTCAATAAACTGTTGAATATTTCGAATCAGAATTCAAACCTTATTTCAGGAGACCGTAATTATTATGACAAAAATTGTTATCATTTTCTTGTTGTATGCTACAATTCATAGCCGATTTCCAGGGTAAACATTCTCTTCGTGTGCGTGATTTTAACATGAAGAAATGCGACAAACGCACTAGGTATGGAGGAATGTAGGAAGTGATGCTTCTCAAGCAGAAAACAGGAGGCCAAGCACGACAGCAGCGACGAGTTGAACGGCCGAACGAGGCATCAGAGCGTGGAACACACGACTTTGCATTGCACCTACAACGCATTTATCTAATGCCTGGCCATTCATGTAATCTTTAAAATAAATATTTTTAAGTGGTTTTATGGTCAAATTTTGTTAAAAACCAGTAAATAATAAATACAAAATAAGCATTTACAAACAATGCGGCAACGCCAAGTTAATGAATTCAGATTTATTAACTACACCACAATGCCGGAGGGGCTGTAACATAAAGTACACTAAAGAAGGGCGATTTATCAGATTATGTGACAAAGCATTTTATGCACACAAAACCGTCGATTTCAAAGAACAATTACCTCGAGTCAAAGCAGGTTTCGCGAGAAGCGAGAAGAGATATAACAAACCGCTAGTGTAACAAAAGAGGCTTTCTCGTGGCCATTAAGACGGAAAACAGGGAAGAACGTGGAACGAGTCCGTTGCGTCTATGTGCGATTAGCGTATGCGGCGAAGTGTGCGCACCCCAGGGACGAGCGCAATTTACGATTGCCGCAAGGAATATCTTCCATGTGGCGGTTTTGCGAGCCACTAGTGACCGGAGAGCATTGCATTGCCGTCCGCTTATTAAACTTGAAATATGAAGAAAGCAATTGAATAAATAAAATTTCTCACGAAAATACGGAATGCAAGGTGGAGAACGAGTCGGTGAGGTGACCGTAATAAGGGCCACCATAAAACGTTACATTAGGTAATAGCGGCTTCTGGGACGGCTATAAATATCTCTGTTCGGAAGTACGGCCGGTGTCCCGCGGGAGGAAGACACGTCGCCGAACCGCCTGTGGACGTGTTGCGCGAATAAAACATCTATCTTTCGAGCGCAAAATGCAACTAACCAATACCACTCACTATCAATAGCAACAGACTTGTTCGAAATAAAAACCTAGTTTTAGCATTAAAGGAAAGAAACTGAGGACAAAAAAGAAAATTAGCATATCAATCAAACGTCGCTGGAAGAGTAAAAAGTTGCATTACAGTATTGCGCTTAACCCATTTGATTTAAGCATCATATGAGTGGTACGTATGCACCAGAGACTGGTTACGTGGCTTTCGCGAGAGAAACGTTTGTAGTTTCACTCGGCCGTCGTTAGTGAAACCGAGCTTTAATATAGCCACGAGCCTGAGAGTTTGCTTTCTTTCATTTGTTTGTGCGCTAATGTATGAAAAATCCTACAAAAGAAACTTTACTCTTTTTCAAAAGGGATTTTCTTATACCGTATAAACACGAAAAGCTTATTCTGGCCATTTACGTTTTAAATGTAAATGGTTCTTCGTATTTTACATGAAAACTCAAGACATTTTTTTTTTTTCAAAGTTTATTTACATTTAATTACAGTATATATGTGCCATTTTGTTCGATGACTTTTGCCATCTCCCCCTAGGTGGTCCAGGACCTTGTCGTGGTGGGGGGGCTCACCCTTGGCAATCCGGGCGGTTGCAGGGGTCGGTGCTTTTTTCCTCACCGACCTTTGCTCGACTGACCGGATTGGTTTTGGGGACAAAGAAGGCCCACACGACGTGGGCTCCGAGCGGGCTCCGTTAAACGGAGCTCGTGGCGGAGTCCAATAGATTTCTCTGCACTTGACACTGGCGGACAATGGCCGTCTTCGGGATGAGCCAAATCGCCAATTTTAAAAAAAAAGAAGAAAAGAAGAAGACTTTTGCCATCTCGTAGGTAGTGACATAATCCCGTTGCTTTAGAAATTTTAGGACTTCTGATAAAAAAAGGAGACAAGTTGTTTTGGCAGTCCTCTCTTGGTGTTAACCTGAGACTGCCTGAAGAATTCTGAAGTTCCTGAGACCGAAACAGGTGGAAATCTGAAGGTGCAAGGTCAATATAACCTTGCACCGGATGCATTAATACCTCCCAACCACTCTCTTAATTTTTGCTGAGTGGCTAAAGATGTGTCTAGTCTAGCGTTGTCGTGATGAATCACCACACCCTTTCTATTAATCAATTCCGGCCGCTATCTCTCAACTTCTTGCTCTTTAATTTCATCAGTTGTTGGCAGTAGAGATCCAAATCGATGCCCGGCGGGCGGTAAAAGCTCATCCTGCCCTTCCAATCCCACCATACACACAGCAACCCGAGTTAGCCCGGGTTTTGGCACAGTCTGTGAAGCCTGACCAACCTTTGACCGCGACCTTTTTCGCACGTTCTTGTCGTACGTGATCCACTTTTCATCACCAGTTATCAATCTCTTCAAAAACTGTTCGGTTTCATTACCTCTCAATGAAGAATCACAAATGAGTGCAAGATTCATAAGGTTTCTTTCAGTGAGCTCGTGTGGCATCCAAATATCGAACGTTTTGTGTATCCAGATATTTTCAAGTGGGTCAAAACTGTTTTGTGCTCAATTCGCAGTTCTTCAGCTTTGTCGGTAACTACTGATATGCCACTTTTTCAAAAATGGCGTCGATTTTATCCGTAATAGGGCGACCAGAGCGAGGTGCATCTTTCACATCAAAATTCCCTGATTGAAAACCCTTAAACCAACTTTGTGCTACTCTTACTGACATTGCATTAGGTCCATAAACGTCACAATTTTTTTCACAGCTTACGTTGCATTTTCTCCTTTTTTGTAAGAAAATTTCAAAATGTATCAAATTTCATCATTAGATTCACTCATTTTGACAGAAAGAAAAACAAATGAAAAGTAGCTACATTTTACTAATTTGTTTCTTTTTTTGAAATGTAACCTCTTTAATGTCATCAAAACCAGCTAGATACAAATAGTACAGCCAAAGAGATTTTATTACAAGATTTTACACATACTATATGCGAAGACTTTTTCCCCGAGCTAATATTAAATATTAGCTAAGCCCGCAATTTCGCACGCGTGGTATTCGTATAGCGCCTAACTTTTTTGTTTGTAAACCGATTGGAATAAACAAACACTAAATGTTTTGCTAAAAATACATCAGTGAAAACCGCATTCAAATCAGTTAAGCCGTTTCAGAGATTAGCGTGCACGAACGCAGACAAAAATTCTAAATATTAATTCTAATTAATTCTAACTAATTAGAATGGGGCTTAATTCTGATTTGATAAGTTGGATTTTGGTAAAGTTAAATGTGAGGATAAGCCTTACTATTAAAATTCCCGACGCTCAAAATATGTCGATGTTTTCTTAAAAAAAAAAAGGAAAGAATAATGTACAATATATATTCTTATAAATTGGATCTTAAAAGTGATTAATTTGCCATTTTAAATTTAGGAGCCAGTCTGGTGGCTGTAACTATCTCCCGACAGAAGATCACCGTGAAATAACAGCAGGTGTGATGTTGTGTTTCGATGATTGAGTAATGGATGTCAGAGTCCATTTCCCTAATCTTTCTTGATCTCTTATCCTTTATTTATTTGCAGCACTTTGGGGTTGCTAATGTTATTAGGTGACGGTAGCCACCTACCATCAAATGGACCGTCAGCCTGTCTTTAGATTTTTATATAAAAAATTCCAAGCTATAATTAAAATTATAAACTAACCCCTGACTTTCTATTGAGCCCTTCTGATGAATTGGGTGTCCCGCAGACCACTTGATGCTGAAGCATCATATTAAGGTTACCATGACGTGTACAAATTTATTCAGTAATTTCTATATGAGGTACACAAAACAGGATGCTATCGTTGAGGATTATTTTATTGTAAAAAGAATTATTCTTTGAGATGTATTAGTGTACTAGACAGCAACCCAAAACATGTGCGAACAGCATGTCCAAATTAGACAGTTTTACAGTTAAAATAACAGAAGAGAGACGCGCTTTCATCCAAAGACAAGCTTAGCTCGATAAATTAATTAAACGGTAATCCATTAAGTATTTTATATTTCTTATACCAATTCCGTGGGTGTCCATTATTTATTTTTTTACTTTTCGCCAAATACCTACTAGGTTGAAACTTTTAATTAAATTTTGAAGTAAACGGAACCCACGTATTTTTTCCAGAAAGATTGCATACGAATTATTCTAAGGCGGTTTGTACGTGTCCGTTTAGGGTTTTTTTAATGATATATATCTACTTATCACTTCGTTTCCACCATCAACTGACCTACTTTTCACTGTATGCGCCGAGCATCGGAAACCGAAAGAATCGGCACGCCCTGGGGCCCTAGCCAAGATACACAAGATGCAAACGCTTCCTTTGCGTACTTACGAAACGAAAGAAATAAAGCCCGGTGATTGGTTGTTGTGACAGTTGTAACTTCAACAACCAATCACCGGGCTTCATTTCTTTCGTTTCGTAAGTACGCAAAGGAAGCGTTTGCATTTTGTGCATCTTGGCTAGGGCCCCTGATCAACCTACGTGGCGTCCCCTCAGAGCGTCGGCCGAACAAATCCGCAGGTCTTCGTAGTATCTAACAGCGCATCGGCAACCAACGATCGCACCAAGTCAAGTTTTCCCCTTTTTTTATTCGGATTATTTTTGTATCGACGGCTCTTCTTCGGTGGTAAGATTTCCTTAGGTTTAATTCTTCACAAGGTCCGTGGTATTTTTTTTATACTTATTTTTATATAACTTTTTTTTATAATGTACATTTTTTTATTTTTATCTCAGTACTTTTGGTACATTTTTGTAATTTAAATAAATATATATATATATTTTGCCAGAGGCTATTTTTATTTCATTTCCCTTTTTTTATTTTGTTGTCCGCCTGTCCGCGCCTCACGCGGAAGAAAGCGTAACAAAATTAATAAACGATAGAAGATGCGGATACAGCGAGTCTTTGTAATGAATTAAAATTGTTGTTTAAAATATTTAATACACAGACACGGCACGTTCCTAAAGTTTGGCAAAATAAATTTAAAATAAGAGGAGTAATGAAATCATTGATTGCATGGTAAATATCAATGGGAAATTTATAAAAGAATCCAGTTTACTTGAAAATTCCAAAATCATGCAAAAATTAAAGTAATGTAGCAAAATTCAACTCAAGTTGAATAAGTTACCATCGTGAAATCACCTTAGCAAAGCAAGAAAGTAAACAAAGGGGTCCCACAAATTGCTTGCTTTATTAAGCGGACCTTAAAAGTTTAGGGCAAATGTAGTTTACATAGGTAAGCAGCGAGTTTGTTTCAACAGCAATGTCAATAATGGAATAGAATATGACTGGGCGTTTCCTAAACAAGTTTTGAATAGTTCCGCCGCGGTTAATGTGAGAGACATTTCGACTTTTATGCCAATATAATTAACCAATTATTCCAATTATGCCAGTAATAATTGATATCTATTCAACGCAGTCGCTCAGTCGCTGCTTACAACGATGTCAGTTTGAATGGATTGGTGGATTGCTTTAGCTATATCGTACCTACACCACTACACGCTACGCGAGCGAGGTGGCCGGTCGAACCGAGTGTCCCTGCATATGTGTTGCGGAGTATGTATTCGGTCCCAAGCGGTGCAGTTTAATACGCTTGCCATACGTCCATCACATGTCACTATCAATTACCGCGAGGGTCTCGCCTCACACCCAACCCATCGCTTGCAAGGTAATTAAACTGTCAAATATTAACGCCACCGGTGTACGATAGCGTATCGTTTCGTACTCCTTACAATACTTTCAATGTCTTTTTCTTACAACACAAATAGTATGAATGAAATAAAAATTGGGTTATAAATAATCGCTACGTTTTTAACTTTAAATAGGAATATAATTGGGTTTATCCCTTGTTTTCATAACATCAGACGTAACTCGTCTGAATAACAATCTGCGAGCTGGATAAGTGAATTTTAAATAAAAGAGCGAGAAGTCGAGGGCCGACAGCGGCCGAGACGGTTTTCGAACTTTTATCATTGTTTCTATATTGCGCTGCGCGGGGCAATTAGCGCAAACTCAGGGAGTCGGTGGGAGTCATCGTTCGGCCCACCCGCATTCTCGGTCTCGCCAATCAAATTACGCTAGTATCGCCGCTAGTCGTCCTCCTCGAACACAAAATTTTTGCAATTCATATCATCGCGCCTAACGATCAATCGAGTTCTACGTCGGCGAGTGGCACAGAATTGTTGAATTGAAATATTTGTAATAATTATTGCGATGATGTCGTAATGTGTATAAGGCCGGAGACGTCGCCGGTGCACACGGCCCGCTCAGTAATTACCACCGGTCGATGAGGGAACGGGCGATCTCCTGTCAAAAGGATCGCGTGCCGCGCCGCGGACGCCCGTATTAAACGCTAGCGAAGAACCCGTGCCGCATCAGATAACATGCAATCAATTTCGCGATCTACATGCCTCTAACGTCGGCACCGCCCCTGGACTGACGTCACGCCGATAAACTCATAGTGCCACCTAACCACTGGTACCACCTTGTCTAGCACACTCCAAATTCACCACTAGTGTGCATTTTAAACTTTCATAGACTCGTAAACAATGTATGTGTACCTATATCTAATACATAAAGTATCCTATCGATACTTAATACTAAAAGTTCGTTGAGAAAATTTAAGCTGATTGGTTAAATATTCAACATTCGGAAAGTCTCCTAATCAAAGCATATAAACTTTGCTACGGAGCTTTGTAATGTAGTCACGCGACGATTTCATGGCACACCTTCCTCCGTTTTACAGACAGATAAAGTTTGTTTAAAAAGCTCGCATGTCTGTACAACATCGACGTAGCTGTCGTGTCGTCTACACATCTCTCAGGTAATTAGCTACAAAGGGCTTGTAAACCTTATAGTGCGCCCAACCTTCCTCAATAAAATAACGAAACTTTTCTATCGCAAAAATACTGTAGCCTCTATTTCTTATTAACAAGTTAATGGAGAGTAACGGACATGATTTATACGGCGCTATGGATGGGGCTTTCGCGAGCTGTCGGTACAATTATCGGCCCGCGGGCGCTCTCAATTACAAAGAGGCGCACCCGAGGGACGAAAGCATCCCAACTCGAACAGACCGACCACAAATCTTTTGGCCCCGGTAATCCCAGCACTCTAACTAAATTAAATAGCAAACAAATTAAACCACTGAAAATATTGAATTTTAACATGTATTTAAAACATTGAAACGATCAATGGATAAACGAATTGCAGTTTGAGGACGCGATGCGGTCGAGTGTCGCGTTTTAATTTACGCGGCGACGACACACGAGTGGAGTCCGCACTATGGTTTGCTAGGTACGGTCCGTACGACGCGCGACAAGTCGAGTGCCCTGCTAATTGCAGCGCCATGCTATCGACGATGAAACAACATCATCCACGCAACTTCTGCCAAACGTCAAACGTGCAAATTGCTATCGCGTAACTCGCATGTATTTACAACTATTTTATAAATACACTCTCATTAAACCTATTTTGTCGCCTATATTTTATCTACTCCCGACGGAGCCACCTGATAAGCTCTGACCGAGCGTTATCGTATCGGAATAAACATTAATTAGGAGATTTGACACCTCACCAACCATGTGACAACACAATCTTACCATAATAATAATAATAACGTTAATAATGTTTTCGGTGAGAATAAGGAGACACAGTTCCCGTAAAACGATAGGCCGACCGGCAACGAGATCGCCTCGAGTAATTTCAGAAGAAACAAATGAAACTGCTCCCCTCGTACAGAAGGTAGAAGCGCTTTGCAAACGGCGCGGCCCATGTAATCGGATAATAAAAAGGGCAAACGCGGTAAATATAAGATGAGGAAGACAGTTTTACGACCAGTACCTAATTAAGTGGTGAACCAAATAGAATGAAGAAAACGTTTACTGTACAATAAGTTAGAGCATTACAATGTGAACTAAAATCAGCCGTTCGACTTGATATAGGCGCGCATTTCCATTGACTAATAAATATAATTAAGATATTTCAGACGAAATCTAATAAACTTGTATATTGTGCGTGTTGAGCAATGAGCGAATGTCCGCACAAAAATAAATCCAGTGTCGGTGTAAGCAGTCGCGTTACGCGAGAGGAGTGTATTTTGGGCGCGCAGGTAGAGCTGCGTGCAAAGGAATGCGACCTCACCTGAACGAGTCTGAATCACGCGTGCTAAATCAGTATACGCTCTACATTTAGTAAACATTCAGCATACGTGATACGATATTTCAGCGCCTGCAATCCCAACGCGAGATTCATCTCTTCGTAGAAACACGCGACCTTTAAACGTTTGCTGTTACAGTGCTGTCGATCCGTTTATCTAACATATCATGGTAAATAATCTAAAAATAGAAATATTTTCATTTTAGTATAGAAAATTAAAAGGGATAGAGTTAATTGAGCACAGATATCGTGATTAACGATCTATTTGCAGGGTTGTAACAATTTAAGGTCGTGAACGTTTAATTCGGTGAGGGTGGACGACACGGGTCCAGCCCGAGGCGATTCATTAGCTCGGCCGCGTCAGAACAAACAAATTAACACAACGGGCGTGTTTTACTCGGTGATAAAAGGGCGCGAGGGCGATGGGCGTCGCGCCAGCTGCGTGTGTCCGCGCAATAAATCCCACCAGTCGGTCATCGTTTGGACTGTTATCACTACATCTGACTCAATTCAGTACAGATCGCGTAACAGTTGAAACGTGAAATCTCAAATAGAAGTTTCGCATGATGAAGGAAAACTTGTTGTTACATTAACATTAAAATCAGACAAATCACTGTGTGGTAACAGGTTTAAAAAGCGACATGTCGGTGACCGATGCCTTACGAGTGGGAGCTCACACACCTCCCACGGACAAACTATCCCTTACACATTTGACGCGTAAAAATGGCTTCATTTAATTAAGTTTGTCATGACGGTTTGCGCGGCTGGTGAGCATCTGTACAACCAAATACGCCCACCACATGGTATATACAGTTACAGTCAACACAGTACGAATAATTGGAATTACTATTATTTGCTTTGATAATTTTAACGGCCGAACTTTAATGTATACTGAAGAGATAGAGTATTGATTACAAGGAAAACAATATTGTTCATAGCAAAAGAATTGTTTTCAATACATGAGAATCTGTCATAGACAACACCGACAGGGAGACGTGTTTTACATTCGTGCAATAATAGCACAACCAGCGACTCATTTGGTTTGACAATCAGCTAAGATATTAATCAACGCGCAGGGCGCGGATGATAGCGAGAATAGCAGAAGAGATAGTCAAGTGTGGCGTGCTGCGCGACCATTAACGCAGCGTGACGAATAGTCCAGTCGAGTTCAGCGGTGTAGGGAGGCTCGGCGGAGCGTGCCCGCCTCTCACGCGATCTTATCGCGCCTTCCGCGAACATCGCATCGCACTGGCCGCCCGTGTCTGTTCCGTGACTGCTTTTACCGTATCTTTGCCTTGCTTTACTTTACTCATAAATAAAATTACAATCCAAATTTCACAGTTTCAATTCGTTAACCAGATTTGTATAGGTCGCAGAACAGTCAAAGCGGAGGCAACAGACTGATGACCGAGGGTTGGCACCGCGCGTAATGAGCGGCAAATCCTTTGACCGGTTGCACCAGACGCAAATGCAGAGTTAATTAGGCGGTCCAGATCTGAACTCGCGAAACGCTAACTCCAAATTATTTTTATTTATTGTGTCATTTAAATAGACGTCCACTACAACCTCAAGTGCAAACAAAGTATTTTCTTATATTACGTCATCGCTAAGAAAGAGTAGGACAATGAAAATCCCCCGTGGAAATATCAACGTGAACTTTAAAAATGTCATAATCAGTGAACAGTGACAGGGTTCAGCAGGATAAATTGTTGATACATATTTTATGTGAGCTGGTATTTAAAAAATATTATTACATAGACAATGAAGACCTTTTCATTTTGCCGATTTCGGTTACTTAACAGAACAATAACAGGCACTTTGTCGACTACTACAACTACTATACTGTAGGCTACTATTTAGGGCTCAGTATGTACTTGTGAAAAAGGCAGCCAACAAAACGCAATCCCATTTCAAAGTTACAAACGACCCTCCAATGATCTTGGATTTTACACATAAAATCAAAACCTATTACGTTACTACGTGGCTCTGTTGTAAACTTCCGTCCTCTATTGTACATACTACAATCAACAGTTAACCTTTGTACAAAAGCCTTGGGAAAGGGTTGAGAAATTTTCCTTTAGAGAAGGAAATTTAATTGAGAACGATCAGATTGATTTCAAAGGTAGTTTTGTTAGTATTAAAATCAGTAGTCACACTGCTCAATCATCAATACTCTCATATCATTATTACAATATTAATGTAGTATTTAGTAAATACAGTACAACAGAACAGCTTCTAAAAGTTACCAAACTTTATGATGTTTTTGCGAAACCTTCAGTTTCCTACGGTAGATAAATATTTTTATTCAACTACTAATCGACAAATTTCATCTGCGGTTAATCATGCGTTAATGTAAAATTAAATTCTCTAGAATATTTGTCTGAAACTTTTTTCTTACTATTGCCATTTTTGTATAATTTAGAGAAAAAAAATTCTACCCCTTTTACAGATGGAATAAAAAAATTTTTTCACCTATCGATATTACGTATCTTCTAGAAGCTTATATAAAATGCCCCCCCTGAGGGACTCTAATTTTGATTTGTTATTAAATTTTCCTGGACTATTGTTGACATGAAAATATAATTCGAACTAAATGTTTAAAATAATAAAGGTGAAAACGAACAAATCATTTATGTAGTAAGAATAAGTTAAATCACGTCGGAAAACGGGGCTCATCTCATTAATCTGGGTTTCCACATTAAGCCGGGGGCTGTGCCAATGGTGACATAGAAAATCCTCGCGCGGCCGCAGGTCGCAACCGGCAAATCCTTTCGTTACATCTGCGACAAATATAAAGAGGTTCGCGGATTCACCAATTTGCTCCGTCAGGGAACGAAAGAAATCATTTTTACGAAAACAGTATTGCAAAAGAAACTTTATTTTACTCCTACAGAAACATTGCAGGGAAGAGAATAAAGTTACCACCGTTACACAATTGTAATTGCAAATACTAAACGTTCGTGTCTTTATTGATCGGTAGTGACCTTTGTGAGAATGAATATTTCCTGATTGCATTAATTCATACATCGAGTATTTTAAGTTAAATCACGTAGACGAAGACACCGCGCAGTCAGAACGTGCGATCGACGGAGTATTACACTAACATCGTATCCAACGAGCACAAGCGAAAAGAGAAAGAATGCATAAATAAAATGCGTGACCAATTAATGGAAATTTTGATCTCAGCAGAGAAATTAAAATAATGGCCGTTTTCTATAATTTCATGTTTGGTTTCCGTTGTATTTAACGTTAGAGGCAAACTCCATCTAAATTTAAACACATAAATACATAGGTACACTAATAAATTAAACCAAACTTGTCGGACATAGAATTAACAAGTTGAAGTGGCAATGAGCCGGTCACATATCGCACCTCCGCCGCTCAAATAGTGTAGGTATTAACTCGGATAATGTCATATAATCATAGACATATTATGTCGCAGAGCGGATAACCGATGGGGTAGAAGAGTTCTTGAATGGAGGCCACGAATTGGAAAGCGCAGCGTGGGGCATTCTGCGGCCAGGCAACGGGGGAAGCGGCTGGATGCGAAGGACAAAATACCGCGCCTGTTGGCGAGCCTTGGGAGAGGCCTACATCCAGTAGTGGAGACACAGGCTGATAAATAAGCTTAAATCCTTTATACATACTCGTAGTATAAACTGAAACGCTGCGCGCCTCTGTCTCTGTCTGTATATCCCCTAACTCTTCTAAACCACGCAAAGAATTTTGATGCAATTTTCACTATCAGATAGACATTTTTTCTCGGAAGGTTTGTATATAATATTAATAAATTAAATAAATAAATAAATAAAATAAAACCTAATTGAATCCGTGCGAGAGCGGAGTCGGGCCCGGTAGTAATATTTTGTATACTAGTGTAATCCCGAAAATGAATACAGGCTGGCCATAAATATGTACTTTAACAAAAAAAATCTATCTTTTATATTGTTACGGCTAACTATGGGACGTTCTGGAAAAGCCGAAAGTCTCGAACGATCCACCCTGTTTACAACATAGAGTTTACATTTCAACAGAACACAATACCATTCCCGAACTTTCATTTTTTTTTTACATTTTCTGGTAAATTCGAAATACATCGAGCCGTTTGCGCCAAGTATAAATAAGAGTGCGGCCGGCCAAGTTAGTGCCAGGGTGGAGGAAGAGGTGGAGCAAAGGGCATCACAACCCCCTGATGACCCCATCGAACCTGTCTCCCCTGCTGAACTGCAGATCCTATTCAGACAACTGAACCCTAAGAAATCGCCGGGTATAGACCGAATCTCCAACAAACTACTGAAGCGATTTCCGCCGACGTTATTCTCACTCCTACTAAGCATCTTCAATGCAGCCTTGCGCGATCGTGTCTTTCCAGCCGCCTGGAAGGAAGCGATCGTTATCGGTATTGCAAAGCCGGGCAAGGATAGAACCCTCCCCGCCAGCTACAGGCCAATTAGCCTTCTCAGCTCCATCGGGAAACTCTACGAAAGAATCCTGTTAACGCGTATCCTTCGTCATGTTAACTCCAACAATCTTCTCATCGACGAGCAGTTTGGCTTCAGAGCCAGACACTCGTGCGTCCATCAAGTGCATCGACTAACTGAGCACATTCTCTCCGGGCTTACCGAAAGCCCCCGTCCAATAAGCACCGGTGCCGTCTTCTTCGATGTGGCGAAAGCCTTCGACAAGGTGTGGCATGCCGGGTTGATATACAAGCTATATCAACTCGGTCTGCCGGAGGGCCTCGTACTTATAGTACGGGACTTTCTAGCCGATCGAAGCTTTCGCTACAGAGTTGAAGGCACTCTCTCCTCCCCCCGCCCCTTACGGGCAGGCGTTCCTCAGGGTTCAGTTCTCTCACCAACCCTCTACTCCCTATACACCAATGACATACCACGCACGGAGGGGGTCGAGTTGTCTCTTTTCGCAGACGACACGGCCCTCTACTTCTCCACCCGACACCGAGGCTTCTTAACTCGCATGCTTCAAACCGCCGTGACCGCTCTCGGCGATTGGTTTCAGAAATGGAGAATTGAGGTGAATCCCGAGAAAAGCGCAGCAATGTTCTTTTCACGCGGGAATCTACTTCAAACTCCTCGCGCTCAGAATGCCCTACAAATTGATCGAGCTTCACTCGGTCAAATCTCACTCCAGGGCCGCGTTATCCCTTGGGTCCATCAGACCAAATACCTCGGTGTTACCCTCGACCGAAGACTCACGTTCGGTCCTCACATAAAGCGTGTCAGGGACAGGGCAGCGTTCGTCCTGGGTCGCCTGACGTGCATCATAGGCAGGCGGAGTACAATGGCCCTTAGAGATAAGGTGACATTGTACAAAGTCTGCGTCAGACCGATCATGACGTACGCTAGCGTTGTCTTTGCGCACGCTGCTCCCACCCATATCCAATCCCTTCAAGTCATTCAGAACCGATTCCTGCGGAGAGCTGTGGGCGCCCCATGGTACATCCGCAACGTCGACCTCCACCACGACCTTAACCTTCCCTCCATCGTCAAGTGCATCAAGGACTTCGCCTTGAAGTACTACGACAAACTCCCTCGCCATCCTAATCCGCTAGTGGTCAGTTCTCTCATTTACACTCCTGACACTAACGATACTCTTTCTCGTTTCAGAAGACGACCTCGACACATCCTACTGGACCAGGATGACCCCATCACAGCAGCAAACGCGGCGTTTGCTGGTGATTACAACGACGTGCAGCTGCCCCGACATCGTGAAAGAAGAGGAAGACCGCCGCGCCCCTTCTCACCTCCGAGGCGCGACCTGGCAGCGCTTGCGAGGGACCTCCCGGCCCGGGGACCACTTGTACCGGTCGCGGCTGTCGCCGTGGCCGTCGCAAGTGGCCCTCCAGGGCTAGCCGGTCCCTCATAGCTTAAGCTTTAGTTAAGTTCTTATTTGTAAGGGCCGGGCGCTTCTCGCCCCCCCGACGCCCGGTGACGGTTCCAAAGTCCCCTAATATCCCACATAACCTCTATCCCACATAACCCCTAATGTCCCACATAACCTCTATGGACACTTGCATTGCATGCGGCATGGGTTCATAAGGTATCTTTTGAAGATTTCTCCCCTCGTAAAATAAAAAAAAAAAAAAAGATGAGTTAGTGGTGGGACAACCAGCAATACGAAAGCGACTATTCGGAGCGGCAACAGTGAACCGGCAACACATTAAGGGAATCATTGACCACTTTTGGCAAGTTTAACGGTTTCATTTGACAAATTTGGTAATTTTGGCAGTCATCTTGGTTTGTGAAAATAAATAGTTCCTTTCGTCCTTACACGGTATTTTAACTCACCCCGCGTTGTGGCGCACATTATAATTGAGTGGGGCGCGATGAAGAGAACTGAATTGCTGTGACAAATTACACAGATATAAAACCAAAAGCGATTTTAAAAACTTTCCACCCGCTATTACTGGGTTATATTAATATGTATAATAGTTATGTCAGTCGTCGTATGTGGACATTCGTACCAAAATGACAAAAATATTTCCAAGAATATCCCAGCTCTAAATGAATTAATCTGGAGAAATATATATAGAATTCAATAACAATATCACGTGTAACTGTAAAATATAATTTAGGACTTAGTTAAAATTTACATTCAATAAACAACATTCAACCGAGAATAACAGAGTTTATATTCTAAAGGTCCTATGAGTATGAGAAACTTTTCAATTGGTGAGTAGGACGCTTATTTGTTGGTGTGTTAGCTACAATAATATTAATCATTGGTTAGCTATCAATAAGTGACTGAATCATAAAAAATATATCAAAACATCGGCCCAGGAATATCATGATACGACTCGTCGGGAAGTGAAAAAGCCTTGTCCCATAACTAAAAATAGTACATTCCGAAAAACTAAGCATTGGATCATTAAACATTAAATGCGATCCACACAAAAATAACTGAAAGGACACGTTTCTGATTTATCAGCGCTCATGATTATAATATACTCACTATACTTCACAATATTGAGTGCCTAAAACTCAGTAGCGAATTATCCCATGGAGAAAATACCTATGTGCTTCAATTTATAACTACGACTATTAAAGAGTATATATTAAGGGAAACGGAAAAACATTTTAAATGACCTTCATATTTTTTTTAAATGTTTTTATATTGAAGTATAAAATAACACACAATTACATAACAAATATTTCGTATAATAGACTTATTACAGCTATTCATTATTACTTGGTACACGATTAGGTATCTAATTTTATTTTATTTAATTTTAATAAAATTACTATTACTACTTGAATAATACTTGAATAAAAAATTTGAATACTACTTGAATAAAAAATCATTGAGCTCTAAACTTCTCACATTTCATTTTAGAATGTACACATGACTATGTAACGATGTTACAAAGGTAATAAAGTGTAGGTCATACATGTTAATAGCAATTTAAACTTGGTATAAGAGGATCGAACACGAAACAAAAACAAATAGATAGGATGTTATGGTGTCTAAGCCGTTTGCGTGACTGTCTTGTGGTCGTTTCACATCAACAGCAATGCGGCACTGTTGGGGAATCTTCAATATTGCGCACTACTAGGTCCTAAGACAGTTGTTGCATGGTTGTATTCATCGTCCGCCGTGCATATAATTATATACGAAGATATAAGAGTATTTCTTCAAATTAGCTACAAATTCTTACTTTACCTCATCATCACTCCGTCGGTTGTATTAACATGTAACTATAGTGTCTCGAGTAGGGTTGCAAAAAAACAGTTTTTTTTCAACGGTGAAAAAAAAAACATTTAAAAAAACATGATTTCAAGAGTTCAGAATTCAATATTCTTAAGGTAGTTTCTGTTGAAATTTATGATACTTTTATGAGTTCACAGTATAATTTTGTTTTTATTTTTAACTACCATATTTTTTTCATTGATCAAATAGGTAGCACTAAGATTTAAACAATTGGCAACACTCAAGGCGACACAAATTATATTGCAAAACAAGACTTTTATTTCTAAAACTTTTCTTTGATTGTCAGTAAATAAGTTAACCCCCGTTGCCTGGTTGGCAGGACTTTGCTACTCAACTGCTTTGTCTAAAGTAGCCCTTAAATTTCTCTCGCTGGGCAACATGCGAGAGAACCTTTAGTGACTTAGTACTTTTAGTGACATTCACTCAAAAAAACGTAACAGGCTAAACAATGAGAGCTGGTAAAATTGTGTATATTGCTCATAATTTGAAACTGCAATCTCAAAGTCGTCCACTTTCAGAACATAATATAAACCAACCCGAAAAAGAAAATGTTAGAGTATCTGAAATTGTTGAAATAGAAGAGACAGCAGAAAGTGAAATTTCCAACACTGACAAAAGTAGTGTAGGGAATGGCACAAGTGGCACTGATTCTGACAGTAGTACAGACACCGAATGAAGTTTAATTGTTAGATTTTTTTAAAATTTAAGTAAACAATATATATATATATATATATGAGGTCGCTGTATATGTAAAAGCCAACTCCAACTTATTTAAGCGAGTCTCTGAGGGTAGTAAAAGAGAACAAAGAGATCCCAATAGATTATGCATTAGAAAAGCACACACAGCCCTGATGCACAAAAGTGTTTTTTGTCAAGCGCCAGTTATATATAATAAAATTCCAAATGCCATTAAAGAACTTAATGTAAATTTATTCAAGAAGAAAATGAAGAAACTACTAGTCGACAAATGCTATTACAGTATAAAAGATTATATGTCTGATAATTCATTGTAATAATTAGTTATATTAATTAGTTTTACTCTTTTATGTAGTGTACTTTAAACATTTGCACACCCTCGAAGGGTAGAATGTAGTGAGACTTATCTATTTATTGTAAAACCACTGTAACCTATATTCAGCAAATAAATTTTATTATTATTATTATTATTATTATTATTAATGTAAGAAACCTAAACATACCTTAATAAAACATTTAATTACAAAAGATATGTTTCTTGAAAAAAAAAAAACAAATTAAGAAAAAACCTCTGTACTAAGTATTTGTTCATGTTTTTTTTTCAACATAGGGAAAAAATCAACATTCTTTTTTTTCACGTTGCATCACTAGTCCCGAGGCTTGAATTTTGCCAAAGAAAACTGTGACTATGGTTTCGGCCACACTCCACAGTACTTCGCGTGTGTTAAAACATGATCAATGTTAGACCCTGGGCACGGGGTGACAGTAAATGCCCTAGGTGTAAAATATACTTTTCTCAGTATAAAATACGATTTAAAATTTTGTTTTCCGAACTAGATAGCGTAATACACGGTTACTATTTTATTGTTCTGAGAAACCCCGGGAAGTCGCGGACAAAAGATAATTAAATTACATCACAATTTTAGAACGCGCCAAAAATTCGCATCGAAAGCAATCAACTCTGTATCAGGTTTACTTGAGCGTCGTTTGTCTTATTCTTATTCGTGGACATAAGATTTACAATACGGTATAGATGTCAGAATGTCACCCAATCTGTTTTAATATACATATTTTATTTGTGAAGCTAAATAGCTGAGCGAATGAGACTGAGCTAACGATTAATCTAAGTTTAGAGAACAAACAACGAGGTGAAGTGATCAGCGGGAACGCTGTTGAAGTTTAATAAGCGTTAGTTAGCGGGCGGAGGCGCGCTGCTGGCAATAAGGCGACCGTTATCTCCGGTGGCGGAGGTGAACGAATTACTGTTCCGACCTCTCCATCCTTTACCACCGCCGATACTTTATTATTCGTCTAACTAAACACATCCAATATAGCAATCATTCCATCAATTACGTTGTAGAACAATTTCTAAGATAGCCGGTATTTCTTTACTCACGCGACTATGTTACATTTTCACTATTCCTATTATTACGTGCTATGAGCCTACACGTTGTTTCTTGTGTTTTCATAACAGTCTCATCATAAATTATGTAAATAGATGTTTATCCAAACCCACACGTAACACGTAAAGTCTAAAACATTACACAAAAAGATGCTGCTTTAAAATTTAAAATAGACCAATTAAGAATAAAAATGTTACTCTGTAAATGGAGTAAAGCGCAACACGGCGGTGGCGGAGGGCATATGCACATGTGCACAACGCACTGTCAAAGCGAGGATAATCTCATAAACGCGGCCTGGACGATGCGGCCGGCCAGCTTAAGCATCCTCAAGCCAAGTGGAGCAAAAGTCCTTTGTGTAAAACTACTATTTCCGGAGTCCCGCGAAGTGCACGTCGACATATTTTTTTTTTAATTGAAATTATTCGGGGAGCGTTCGCGCGAATCGAATTCTCGATAAATTTCTGCTATGCAGAGTTTGCGGGCGCGGAACGATTTTAGCGGTAAGAAGTTTCGCAAACGGCTGGTTGTCGGTCGGGTCGGGGCAGTATCCTAGCGGTTCGTACACTTTAATTTCTCTGAAGCGGTGATGCGTGGAGGCGCAATCGGGCGCGGCCGACCGATACCGATCCGATTCGCGGCGGCTATTGCAACAGATGACAGCGTGTTTCTTCCGCCAATGCTCAACTTTCATTCTTCTACGCTGTATTAAAGTAATTTGGCCAATGTTACGGACTGCTTTTTTGCATGCCTTGATAAAGTTACATTAATAATCATTCACAGCCATTATAACACGGTACGAATCCTGCGAGTTACACCGTTCTAATTATTACTATAAATAAAAATTAGTGAATTTACCAGGAGCAGAGGTTTTTTTAATTCTATCTTTTCGTAAAAAATATACCCAAGAATGAATGTAACATATAAAAAATAGCAGCCAGTAAATACACCTGCAGTAACACGCCCAACAATAATGCCACAGTTGTAAGAGAAAGAAAGATAAAGGGGACTGCGAGCTGCGGCGTTCTGATTACGCTTCCATATTTAATGAGCCACTGCTCGCACTGACTCGCCGGTGAGGCCGCAAACTAATTTCAATACCCTCTTAATTATTGAACGAGGTGCGTCCCACATGTTTATACTTACACTAATGGTATGGCAATGGCGTTGCAAGTTGCATGGCATTCTTAATATAAAATTGTGCAGCAATTAGAAAGTCTAATGAACTTGAGACTTGAACGTGGAAGAATTCGAAGTGAATATACTGAAAAACGGAGAAAGGTAAGAGAGAAAGTGT
Organism: Bembecia ichneumoniformis; assembly: GCA_910589475.2. Lineage (NCBI taxonomy): Eukaryota > Metazoa > Arthropoda > Insecta > Lepidoptera > Sesiidae > Bembecia > Bembecia ichneumoniformis. The sequence continues at coordinate 6,334,771 of OU342523.1, forward strand.
TCACATGTGAAGGGGTGGCTGGCGGCTGCGAGGGCGGACCGAATGCGATGGACGAACGGCGCGGCGTGGCGGCGGCAAGAGGCAGAAGACGCGCACAGTTTAATTTCCCACGAGGCCGATCTCAGCGCCGCGGAGCGCAACCCGCGGGAATTAATTGCCAGTAATGAATAGTCAAGTGCCGTTAATTATGTATACGTCGTATACATTTTTTCATTTCAAATTAGCTATTATAAGAAACTCGTTCATTCAACAGCATACCTGCTTTGAACGAATCAAGTAGTGCTGAAAAAGAAATTATGTAAATAGGCAAAAAAATAATGTTAATTAAAGATTGTTTCATGTCACAGCACGTAACCCAGATAGAGGTTTTCACACGGCTCGCACATTTCAAACAATACAAGTAGCAACTGAATTGTTGTTACAAAGTTCAATGAACTTGTAGCAATCGCTGCTTCTGAGGCAACTCACCGCACTAACGCTATTACGTTACAAGTAAAAAAAAAATACCTAACGTATTAATTTGTTTTGGTAATTTTAAACTGATTCGACGAGCGTCCTACCCCAGCTAGAGTTTTCCATTCAATGTAGTGCATTCAAGTGATATGTTTTTGTAATCTGTACAAGGCACGGGTAATTATTTTAACTTTTTAAAATAAAAACGAAACGTTCTTTTTCCAGCTCCCCATCCTATCAAAGAAGCACATGTAAAAAATACACTATTGATATAAGAAATGGTTATGAACGCTGTAAAACATCCCAACAGAATGTAGCGAAATGTCGAATCGCCAATTCGATAAGGCGTTATTGACACATCGCTGTCGTTTGAAGGCGTCGCGCTGCCGTCACACGATCAACATCGATGCGATCACATACATGTAGACCGTTACAATCGGTAATGGTGTGTGCAGTTAAGGTGTAGGTTTATTGCTTCCTTGTCGAAGGGCGTCGTGGGAACACACCCGAGATAGTCCCTCGTTAGTGAGCCACGCGCCAATTCGCCATGCGAACTAACTGTATCGCAACCCCGCCAATCTCAATATCTTCATACTGTATACTTCAATACATTATATCATTCTTTCTTTCAATGACTGTCGAATTAAATCGGAATACTTTTTGTAACACATATGTATACTCCCTCAACTTTTTTGTCCAAAATTATTCTTTTAATTTTAAATGTGGGATGGCAATAATTTTTCTCATTACACTTTAGTATATGTTGAGAATATCTTTTTTAGATATCAGCCTTTCAAACGTCTTCTGAAAACTTGTCAATGTAATGTATAAACATTCAACCTTAGCTTCTGTAACTAATCCTACTGTAAATACAATAAAATTATTTGCTATTCTATTTACACCAGAATGTCGTTGTAGGGATTTGCGAAGAAAGGTCAAATTGAATGTGCATGCACGATCACGCAAACAGCAACTGGAGTGATTTCTGATCGATGACTTACAAATACAAGCGCCACATAGCGGTTTTATTCTCCTATTTATGACACCACTTATATGTTCAATGAGGATATGGAATAGCAATATTATTATAATGAATGAGCTACTGAAGAGAGCTAACCTTACCAATTATCCTTACATATTATAAAATAAAGTCCCCCGCCGCGTCTGCCTGTCTTTATGTACGTTCTCGATAATCTCAAAAACTACTGAACGGACTTTCATGCAGTTTTCACTAGTGGAACGAGAGCTCAACTAGGAAGGTTTTTATATATAAATTGCATAAAATAAAATCCGTGCGAACCTGGCAGCAGGCCGCTGGTGATGTAATATATTCAAAACCGCTAGTTAGGAAACAAGAGCAAATAATGATCGAGCGATCCAAGAGGTCAAAATCCACCTATACCGCCACCACAAAGACTAAATGTACACAAGTGTAATGAACTCTTAGCAAACTCTTAGTTAGCAACTACTGGTGGATACTGGGATGAATTAACTAGTCTGGCCATAAATCAGAGATGTTGCGAATATTCGCATCCGCATCCGCAAATGCGGAGCTTCCGCACAGATTCTGACATCTGCATGCAATGCGGATGTTCATGCGGATGCCAATGTAATACAAGTTCCTTTAGTGAAAAAGGAATTACTATCTTACCGCACTAAAAAAAAGAGTCAATGTGGATGAAAATCCTCTTAAATGGAGTGTTCATAGAGAGAAATTTAAGATATTATCACCGATAGTACGAAGATTTTATCCACTCCACCAGGCAGTGTTCCTAGCGAACAATTATTTAGTAGCGCGGGTTTAATTTAAGAACTTCTGCATAACCGCCTTGAATCAGAAAAGGCGGCAATATTACTTTTTATTAAGCATAATGCTCCAATTTTTAACTTCATTTACTGATATGAAATTTAGAAAGTGAAGTTAAAAAAAAAATAGGAGCATTAGGTATACTTAATACTAATTTTCATTAATAAAAATGTTAATTATAATTATTTTATAATTCTTCATTCATATATTTATGTAAGATCTTAAACATCTGCATCCGCATCCGCGGATGTGAGCTTTCAAAAATCCGAATCCGCATTCACATCCGCGGATGTGAAAAAATCGGCATCCGCAACATCCCTGCTATAAATAATGTTACATAAGAAAAATCCTTTTTCTTTTTCTTTTTTTTTTTCTTGTTCTTTTTTCTATTTCAATTCTTTTCTTTGTTCTTTTTACTATTTCTTTGTTCTTTTTTCAATTCATTTTGAATTTGGAAAGCGCTTATTATGTTAAAAATTTCTTTTGATTTCTCACCATTTCACATATTTTTTTCGTGTCTATTTTATCAAATTACAATATGGAATGGGGCGTTAAAGAAAATAGGATTGCAGTGATGGCCTTATACAGAGTGGGTATGGAGCCGTCGGTAATTTTCACGACACTTCAAAAGCTTGGTATCAGCCGTATGTATGTTTCGTATTTCGTCGGATATACCACCACTTCCTCAGTCGATGACCATAAAAGATTGGGGCGGCCGCGTGCTGTTAGAACTACGAAGGCTGTTAATGCAGTTAAAGCCAGAATTCGCCGAAACCCCATAAGAAAACAAAAAATCTTATCGCAAGAAATGAACATTCCCACTAGGACTCTGTCGCGTATATTAAAACAAGACCTGAAGCTCGGTGCTTATTATCGATATACAGGACATGCCCTAAATCAATCCCTACAGATAAAGAGAGTGGATCGATCAAAACACCCTCTGTCCCGATACGCAGGTGAAAGACATAGAAATATCCTCTTTACTGATGAAAAATTTTTCACGATTGAAGAGTACTACAACAAGCAAAATAACAAAGTGTTAGCTCACGGTTCTAAAGAAGCTGCCTTAGTGGTAGGAAAGGTACAACGTGATCATCATCGTGCGGCAGTTATGGTTTGGTGGGGTGTTTTTATCAAGGAATCACAAAGCTTCATTTTTGTGAAAAAAGTGTGAAGACTTCAGCCAAAATGTATCAAGAGACCGTCTTGGACCGTGTTGTAAAACCTCTTAGCAATACAATTTTTAAATATAAACCGTGGACTTTCCAGCAGGACTCTGCACATGGTCACGAGGCACGAACTACCCAAGCTTGGCTCGAAACAAACGTTCCGGACTTTATAAGAGCTGAAGGCTGGCCCTCGTCTAGCCCAGATCTAAACCCATTAGACTACAAATTATGGTCAGTTTTAGAGGACATGGCCTACTCTAAATGGCACGCGGACATTGAGTCTCTTATGAAATCTCTGGAGCAAGCAGTGGCTAAATTTCCCATGGAAACAGTGCGTAAATCCACAGATTCGTAGCCAAACAGATTAAGAAGAAGAAAATTGTGGTGGTATTCTAGGTTATGTCTGATAATATAATCTAGAAAGGTAGGGTGATATAATTATTAACTAATTTGTCAATAATTAACTCAGATGCCTTAACGCTCTGTTCTAGGGTTCCCGGGTTCGATTCCCGGCTGGGTCAATTTTGAAAAATGAACTTTTCAAAGTTCATTTTTCAAAGTTGGATCTGGAAAGTACTGGCAGGGCACTCTGCGTTTCGCAGTCATTTGGGCAGTCCATCTGGCGGCAGTAACCACCCCCTTACAGAAGACCACCGCGAAAAACAGCACGTGTGCTGTTGTGTTTCGGTGAGTGGGTAAGGGATGCCAGAGCCCATTTTCATATCCCCTCGTAATCCCTTATCCTTAATCTTATTGTAGTCGGCAACGCACTTGCAGCAGCTATAACACAAGCGTAGATGAATCATAGATAAAGTCAATATTAGACTTTTTTTGGATAAAAATTAAAAGTATTTTAATTTTTATGCAAAAAAAGTATTTTTGGTACGGTCATAATAACACATTTAACAATTTATACCACTCTAGGTCTAGGTTTAGTCATATTAAACCACTCTAGGTGTGCCAAAATGTACCCGTACCTGCACCCAGCAAGATGAAAGTAATGGTTGAAAGCTCGACATACCAAGATTGCTAACTAATTATATGAAATAGTACATTACTGCAGAGTCCAGGAAGTGAAGGATTGCCGGACGAAGTCCGAGTCTGAGTCCGGCAATCCTCATTCCGGTCGAGGCTGGTATAGTGCTTTTCTCAATAAATGTGAGGAAATAATGAAACACGTGATAATGCAAAAATATTAGTATAATATGAAAAAAATAATTTACATATACACAGTTTTATTTAGAACTAGCGGCCCGCCCCCGGCTTCGCCCGTGGTGGAATTTTGATATACCCTAAAACATTCCCCGTTTATCCCTCTTTCCATTAACGAAAACCGAATTAAAATCGGTCTACCCGTTCACGCGTGATGCCGTGACCAGGGGAAATGGGGATTCATTTTTATATATAAGATAAAACAAACGCAAATGTTTACTAAAAGCAATAAATATTTAGGTAGGTACTGAAAAAAGTCTGCTTTCCCGCCTTTTTTATTTTCAATGAGTGCAAAGGAAACAGCCATAAATAAAGCCCAGTCATGAAAAGAGCGTGCGCTCGCCCCCGCCTACTACGCCTGTGACAGCGGCGGGCGCGTTCGTGAAGACTCGTGAAACTTCGGGTTTCATCGGGCTGAGCAGCGGCCAGGAATGAATTTTCATACAACATTCTTGGCCTAAGCCTAGAAAGAAATGCATGAGCCAAGAATTACAAACTTCGTGGCTTGATTTTAGTACAAGAATGCCTACATTTCCGAGCATGTTTGAGAAAAATTATTTTATTTTATAAAAAATTTGGAAACAGTTATGGGTGTCCCATATACATTATTTTGGTTGGGGTTGAATAAGGCAAAATAATGAAGCTGATAAAATAATAACATAATTAAAGAATTTTAATTTATTAAAATATCGTGGTGAAATTTTAGTTGTAAATATAAAGTTCTCATCAAAAAATCGAAACATACTGCAAGTACTATTTTGCGGCATTTAAATAAAAGAGAGCTGATATCTTAAAAAAAAAAAAATTGCTGGCAGTTTACGCAATGGTGTACTACAATTTCAAATTAGAATTTTGGAATTTTCATTCAATAAATGAATGTAGAAATAGATGTCAATGTGTAACACGGAGCATATACAAAGAGATGTTGTTATTGAATTTTTCTATAGAGCGGCGCCGTGACTACTGCGCGGGGCAAGGAGGAAGTTAGACCCCGCCCAATTATACTTTTTCCATCTAGCGGTAAAAAGAAAACCTTCGTCTATCGACCTTTCACTACGTTGTTTAGCTATGTATTGCTAGATAGCACTAGTATCGAATACAGGGACGTACTGAATTTCAAAAAAATATTTATTTTTCAACTAATTATTTATTTACTCAAATTGTACAGCTCCTAAAACTTAATATACAGAAAAAAAACGTAACTAATAGCCAATTAATCCATTCCCGTTTTAAGTCATCTCTGGGTGGAAATCTAAAACATAATTATTTACTGATTAATAATTAAATTTATAAAAACAATTTTAATTACGGCCCTGTATATACAATTATTGACTACTTCACGATAGATGGCAGGCGAGCTAAGCAAGGTTTAAATCAATGATTAAAATATAATAAGACGACATTTTTCTCAACAAAGAAGTCTTTAGTAAAATTATAGCCAACTTAAATACGTATAATTTTGAAGATATAAATGTTATTTACGTAGCTAAAAGCCGTTTATGTTATACAATATTGCGCCATCTTTAGTCAAGTAGGATAACTATGGCAATGCAAAGATATTTTTCTAGAATTCGTCTCGATAAAGTATGAATAAAATTACTCACAAGTGAAATGTGATGCCATCCATGGCATCGGAACGTCTATCCGAATAGTTTTTACACGATAGCACACAACACTTCATATTTTTTTACTTATTTTTAATTATAAAGTTAATAGAAAATTGCAAATGAATTTTGACTACAACAAACAAGCGCCACCACTCCGTGCCGATGTCGACAGCAGACTGACCAAGACCACGCCCACAAAAAATGACGTCAGGACCTAGTTTGAAATCAGTGCACAGTTGTTTAGGCCATCTCCTCTTTGTATATGCTCCGTGATGTGTAATCCGTCGGAATTACTGCATGTACCGAGTAAATAATCACATTTTCTAATCTACTCTGTGACATCCTACCAAAGTGATTTTTTCCTAACAAATATGGATACTTCGCTCACGGAAGTCGCCCAATGTAGGGTTCATCATCATTCGCTTTTCTCATTCATTATAAACCTTTTTGTTTCCTTTTTACTTATATTACATATACACTGGCCGGCGAGATTTGAAATGAAAAGGAACATGAGAATTGAAAAGGGAGATTGACAGGGTTTTTTTCACGACGACGGATCATTCGAGAGATTCCGAAAACAGAAGGCGTACGAATTATATATACAATAATTAAAGATATTGAGATTTATTTAAAAAGGAAAAAGGCGATCGGCCGGCGATTTTTTACGATTATCACTTTCAGATTGGACTGGAACAAATCCTCCTGTTACTTTTATTAAGTCGACGAGATCCGCTTAAACCACTTATTTTTACCTGAGAGCCTGTCGGAAAAGGACGTTCCAACGTTGTGCACGGCATCATCATCATAAAGCTGTTCTCACGAAGACGTGATCAACGAAGGACAATTATATATATATACGGATAAATATATAAGGACTGTGATTTTTAGTGTACATATAGGGACACTAGTGGAATTAAAGTGTGGTGTTTCCTCGGAGGCTTCATCGTTCCTTTCAACCCGCCACCCCTACAGTGCTTCTCGAATTGTTACACTACACCAAGTCGTGGCGTTGTTGGATTCAGGGCATAGTCAGCGTGTTGTGGCTGCACATACATTTAGCATTTTAGCCTCTCTGCTTTCAATAGTGTATCAGCGTTATCGGGAGACTGGTATATTTACTCGCCGTCCAGGATCTGGTAGGTATCGAGTCACGTCTACGCAAGATTACCGGTATATTGCGTCGGTTTCTCTAAGAAATCGTCACTTTAAACTTTATTCAAGTGCACCAGCGGCTCCGGAAGGTTCGAGGATTGACTAGACCGCCTTAACTTGGCACGTGAGGATTTAAATTGGTCATACCTTCAATGGAGCAAAGTTCTCGTTTTTGATGAAAGTAAGATCATGCTGTATGGTAAAGACGGAAGAAAGAAGATATATCGAAGAGAGGGGGATTGTTTTGCAGTGCTTAATTAAAAAAAGAGTCAGTTACGGTGGCGGTTTATGGACGGTTTGGAGGCATAAGCGCTGATGGAAAATTGAACTTGCTTTTGCATCTGGACCTCACTTACCATCAGTAAATGAATCATATTACATCGAAGAGTGTCTGGAGCCTCATGTGCTACCCTACGAACATTTTACTGGCGATGAGTTTATTTTTATGCAAGAAAATGCCAGGGCTTATTATTACCGTAGGCACTGTAAATGAATACCTGAGCGAAATCACTATTACGGTTATGGGCTAGCCAGAAAGAAGTCCAGATATGAATTTCATTTAACACCTATGGGATAAATTGAAGAGACGAGTCAGAGCGAGAGATCCTGCTCCGGAGACGCTTGGCCAGCTTAAAACAGGTATTTCGACGAATTGAGCTCAATTCATAACACTGGTACGATTTTAAGTCATTTAGTGCTGCAAATTTGACAACTACTCCAAGTGAAAAATATTAAAAGAAAATTAATTTAAGCAAACTGACATAGTTTCGTTGCAAGAACTTTCCTCGCGAAAAACCAGCAAGGGTTCATATAAAAGCATATTTTAAATTTACTTCCGAAATGTGATTCTTTAATAATTTGTTTATGTACTGTATAAGATTTGTGATAGACATGTGATAAGACTGTTTTTTTTTTTTAAATTACCTATTAAGCCTTGTCTTCTATTCTCCTTAACTCTGTTAATTTTAATTTTAGCAAAAAAGTCGTATGAACATTTTTATGTAAAATTAAATTATTGTCTATAATATTTATCTGAAACTTTTTTTTCTCTTACCAGTTTTATATAATTATCTTCTAGAAGCTTATATCAAAAATGCCCCTGAGTAACTTTAAGTATGATTTGTTATCAAATTTTGCTAGACTATTAGGACAGAGCGACAATTAATTATTCTACGTTATAAAACAAAGTCCGCGACAATCTCAAAAACTACTGAATTCATGTGGTTTTCACTAATGGAAAGAGCGTTAAACGAAGAAGGTTTTTCTATATAATTTGGAGAAAAAATCCGTGCGAAGCCGGGAGAGGGCCACTAGTAACATTTGTTTTGCAGAAATGCAATTTCTCATGATTGTATCTTGCCGTTGTATTGCATTAGTTAACTGGTACAGTAGATAATCGAAAGTACTTGTGGACATTCGATAATAATTATAAAATTTATTTTCACGGTCTCATAATTTATTGTATAGCGTATAAAACGCATCATCAACATATCGGATGGCCCTAATATGCTCTGCATCTTCGTCTTCTCCTTACGGGTAGGAGTGCAAGAAGTTGTCGACGATTGAGCGTAAATCATTAAATGACTCGAGATGTGTGCATACATGTCAAACTGCTAAACACGACTGCAAGTGCAGTGTCGTTGAGAAATCATCGCTCGTGAAAGCGTACAAATGACAGATCACTTGTTGCTCAAAGATGCACCTCGCTCTGGTCGCCCTGTTACGGATAAAATGCACGCCATTTTTGAAAAAATGAAACAATAGTTACGAAATAGCATAAGAACTGGGAATCGACCGCAAAACAGTTTTGACCCACTTGAAAAAAGCTGGGTACACAAAAAAGGACGATATTTGGGTGCCACACGAGCTCACTGAAAGAAACCTTGAATCGTGTACTCATTTGCGATTCTTTATTGAGACGTAATGAAACCGAACCGTTTTTGAAGAGATTGATAACTGGTGATGAGAAGTGGATCACGTACGACAAGAACGTGCGATGAGTTGCTGTGTGTGTGGTGGGATTAGAAGGGCATTGTTCATTATGAGCTTTTACGCCGGGAAGAACCATCGATTCGCATCTCACTGCCAACAACTGATGAGATTAAAGCAAGAAGTTGAGGGAAAGAAGCCGAAATTGATCAATAGAAAGGGTGTGGTCTTTCATCACGACAACGCTAGACCACACACATCTTTTAGCCACTCAGCGAAAATTAAAAGAGTTTGGCTGAGAGGTGTTAATGCATCCGCCATATAGCCCTGACCTTGCACCTTCACATTTCCACCTGTTTCGGTCTCTTCAGAATTCTTTAGGCAGTCTCAGGTTAACATCAAGAGAGGACTGCCAAAACTACTTGTCGCGTTTTTTTGATCAGAAGTCCCAAAATTTCTAAAGCAACGGGATCATGTCACTACTTACAAGACGGCAAAAAGTCATCGAATAAAATGGCACATATATACTGTAATTAAATGTAAATAAACTTTGAAAAAATTGTTATGAGTTTTCATATTGTTACGACTAACTATGGAACGTTCTAGAAAAAACGTTCGCGCCGGCCGAAAGTCCCACCCTATCGGTGGTAGTCACGCCCTTTAACACTTCAGTGTTAAAGGAAATTGGTCCTTATGTTAACAACATAGAGTTTACATTCCACAGAAATAGCATTCCCGAACTTTCAAGGGCTTGTTTACAATCTTGTTTATATTTATAGTAAATTCGAAATAGATCGAGGCGTTTGGCGCCAAATATAAATAGGAGAGCAAGCGGGCGAGATGAGTCAGTTTGTGCGATAAAAACAATTCGTAAGCGAACCTTCGAACCTTTTGCGAAGTTATCTGCGACAGTGAATCGGCGACTCATTAAGAGAATTAGTGACGAGTTTTGGCAAGTTTAACGGTATTATCGGACAAGTTTAGTGATTTTGGAAGTTATCTTGGTTTATGAAAATTAATAGTTCGTTTCGCCCTTACATGGCACACCCCGCATGTAACAATATAAAATGCGAAGAAACTTTTTCCCCAACCTATTAAATAATCTTCTTCTTAATGCTAAGAAAACTAAACAAGTGTTGAATTCAGTACCCCTAATGTTAAAGATATTGGAACACAGTTTAAACAGACACCTATAAAAAAGTGTAATCAAAACCAAACTCTGTTCAAAAGGTTATCTTCTATATATATAAAAATGAATCCCCATTTCCCTTGGTCACGGCATCACGCGTGAACGGGTAGACCGATTTTAATTCGTTTTTCACTAATGGAAAGAGGGATGAACGGGGAATGTTCTTATATCGATGGCTGAAAGCAACAGTGGGATATTTCGTCAAAAATGCGTTTTTGACATTTTCATAGAAAATTAATCTAAACCGTTCATTCTACCAAAGCAACACTGAGATATCTAGCTTACAGTGTCCCGTCATTGGCTATGATGTATAACCCAGTGTTTCATTAATTATATTTTTCAATCTGATAAAAGCAACAGTGGGACAAAACACTTATCCCACTGTTGCTTGTAAAATTGCAATTTTAATATATTATCCGTACTGGCAACACTGAGATATAACAATTATTATTGTCTGACTTCCCGCTCATTTGGATTGATTTTGACAGCTTGTCAATATAACCTCGTGTACTATTGATTATTGTATCTAAAATAATTTAAAAAATTGTGTGTTGTGGACATTAAGACATAGTGATTATAAAGTTTTCCTGTGGTAGAAGCATTGTTAAAGATTTAATCATGATTTCACGTGGCCGTTTAATGTGTATTTTGGCAACTAAACAAGTGGATAAAACAAGGACCGTAGGTATGTAATTAGTTCTTTTAAGTCTATATTTTATTCTTGAATTACATTGTGATTTTTACACATTTTAAAATGAACATGCTTATGCTTAATTTCAGAAAATTCAAATGGTACAGTTAATTCAAACACACAAGTTCAAGTTACTTCAAGCAAACAAAGAATTTTAGATTGGATTGATGATTCATTGAATCATATTTACAAAGGTTGGTTGATAAACTATCAATTTATAAATTAGTGTATGTGAATAATTATATTAAATATCTATGTATTGTGTTTTAGAGTCCAGTCCTGTATGTCATGTCGAAAGTGATCCCTATTGTGTGCCAGAAACAGATGAAGACACTCGCTCTGATTGTAACAGGCCAAATATTATTATTCCATCCACTCCTGACCCAGACGACCATGATGGACAAAAAAGTAAGCAACTTTCTTTTATCATCGTAGCATCTGTCCTGGCTTCTCCCAAGGTCTGCTTTTTTGGAAACACTATGTCTTGGAATATTTTTTTTGGCGTTGAGACATTACTGTGACTATCATAATTTATTATTTTTGTTAAAATCGTAATATATTTTTTTAATATTTTTATAATAATATCTTTCAGGCAGTCTTGCATCTCTTGTAGGAGATTTTGAACCCTCTGACTCCGGCCCAGATTACATACCAGACACAGATGAAGAATCAAGCACTGATAGTGACAGGCCAAAAACCGTTCCATCCTCTAGTGGTATTATACCTGAACCTTTATTTAATAAAGAAACTGAGAGCGAGATGATCTTACCAATAAGAAGTCGCAAGAGGCAACGTCATGAGAATGAATGGAAGAGAAACATGAAGAAGCTAAAAATAAATTCAGGTCAAGAATATGTATCTCGACTTGGAAAGTTACATCGCTCAAAATCACTGCAGGCACCCTGTACATCTAAATGCAAACTGAAATGCACAGAGAAAATTTCAGAAGACAAACGACTGACTTTATTCAACACTTTTTATGGTTTAGCAGATAAAGTTAGACAACGAGATTACTTATCTCATTGTATGATGAAAATAGAGCCTAAGAGACGACGTGTAAATGATGCAAAGAGAAAGGAAAACTATGGATATTATTTTGAAGTTGACGGGCAAAAGATAAGAGTTTGTAAGCATTATTTTTGTGCTACATTAGATGTATCTAATAATGCTCTAACAACTGTTCTTAAAAAATCTAAAGATGGCTTTGTAGAAGGAGAAAAGAGAGGCTGCTCAGCAAGTGGAAACAAAACAAGCAACGAAGCTTTAAGTGTGGTTAAAAGTCATATTAACAGCTTTCCTCGGATGCCCTCACACTATTGCAGAGCTGACAGTGTCAGGGAATATTTGGATGGGTCTTTAAATTTGTCCATAATGTATAGACTCTACACAGAACAATGTAATGAACAAAACATTCAGCCAGTCAAAAAAGCAATATACACACAAGTATTTAACACACAATTTAATTTAAGTTTCTTTAAACCCAAAAAAGATTTATGCAATTTTTGTACAGAATATCAAAATATGAATACTGAATATCGTTTACAGAAAAAAGATGACTATGATCGTCACATTGCTGATAATAAATTGGCAAGAGAGGAAAAAAAAATTGACAAAGAAAATTCCAGACCCAGTAACGTTATGGCTATTTTTGATTTGCAGGCTGTATTCCAACTTCCTTGTGGAAACACGGCTGCTTTCTTTTATAAATCAAAATTAAATGCCTATAATTTTACAATTTTTGATGCTATAAATCATCGGGGGTTTTGCTACTTTTGGCATGAGGGTGTGGCAAAAAGAGGTGCCAATGAGATTGCCACATGTTTATATAACTATTTAAAAAACTATTGTGTAGGAAAAGACGTAATTTTCTGGAGTGATAACTGTACAGCCCAGAACAAGAATAAATATCTGTTAAGTATGTACATCTTTGCGGTGTGTACCTTAGGGGTAAAAAGTATCACTCACAAGTACTTGATTTCTGGGCATACACAAAATGAAGGAGACTCTATGCATGCTTGCATTGAAAGAGAAAAAACTAGAATATTAAAACATGGCCCTATTTATGTCCCAGCTGAATTAGTTTCTGTAATTAAATTAGCAAAGAAAACAGGATCACCTTATTACGTTAACGAGTATGAGACAAAGGACTTTTTCGATTGGAAATTATTATCTGAAAAGATTGGGAAAAACTATAATATAGATAACGAAGGGACAAAATGTGTATGGAATAACATAAAGGTTTTGAGAATTATATCAGAAAATCCCTACTACATTTATTATAAAAACAGCTTTTCTGAAACACACTTTGAAAGATTCATTAATGTGAGAGATAAAATGAGGGGTCGCAAATTAGATTGCAATAGTTTAACTATCCAGCAAGCGTACATAGAAGCTCCATCAATCCCACAAAACAAAAAAATTGATTTGATGCAATTGTGTGAATCAGGAGCTATCCCAGAACGACATCACCAATTTTTTGAGAACATAAAGTAACAATATTTTCTTAATTAATTGTCTTTATTATTTGTAAATTTTATTATGTGTATATTATTTTTAATAAAAAAAAAATTGTTAGGTACTTTATATTCTAAAAAAGTGGGGCATGTTTGTTTTTGGCGAGGATTTTAAGGTATGTCAATTAAACAGTTATTTTGTTACCTTAATATTTTTTAAAAAGAGGTAGTAATGTTTGTTTTAGCCAAAGATTTCAATGTATATTAATTTACTAATAAATATATTAAAACAAAAAATATGTGTTTATTTTAACAAAGGCACCTTGGTGGTGTGAAGCTGAGATAATTCGAATTTTAGAACAAAATGAAGCTTCATTGTAATGCAACAGTGAGATATGTTACAAAAGTACATTTTTTTTAATGTTGCTATTAAAATAAAAACAAATTTTAACTATCATATTATTTTTAATAATAAATCAAATCAAATTTAATAAACTGCGCTGCAGGATTATTTCTATTAAAATTTAAATGTATGTTTCAATTTTCAATGCTCATTATCTCAAAATTCTACATATCCTAGATATCTCACTGTTGCTTTCAGCCATCGATATATAAAAATTGCATCCCGGGCGAAGCCGAGGGCGGAACGCTAGTATAAAATCGCTGATTATCTAAGCGATAACAAAGCCTGGATTTAAACGCTTCTGAGTTCATACTATGTTTAGAATTATTGTATATACCGCAATTTGTGTATAATAATTGCATATAACAAAATTTGTTATATATACATTAACATATGTTTTTAATATTTAATGTACAGACACGGCTCGTTTACGATTTTGTTATATGTAACATATAACAAAATCGTAAACGAGCCGTGTCTGTACATTAAATATTAAAAATAAAAAATAAAAACAATTTGTACACGTTGTACTTAAGTTATCGACGTCAAAAAAATAGTTTTTAGAATTATTGTCTGTGCGTTTGTGCATGCTAATCTCAGAAACGGCTTAACCTATTTGAATGCGGTTTTCACTGATGTAGCAAGCCTCCCGTAACATTTAGTGTTTCATTCTAATCGGTTTACAAACTAAAAAGTTACGAGATATACCGAATACCAGGCGCACGAAGTTGCGGACTCAGATAGTTGTTATATATATGATTTTAAGATGACAAAAAGAATGGTATCCTGAGTTTCTTAGGAACGTCATCATCTTGTCTACCCTGGTAAAACATATAATCAACTTCAAAAATGTGATCTTGTTATCCTATTTTTGAAAAATAAACGATTTGATTAGATTTTGATGTGGAATTTTTTTTTCTACTTAAGCAACAAAATTTTTATGTTCACTCAAATGAATAAAAAAACGGGACAAGTGCGAGTTGAACTCGCGTGAAGAGGGTTGCGTACAATGTTGAATAATTTACCATGTTATTTTAATATCATAGACTTCTTATAGGTTTTGCTATAATCTGTAAGTAGAAAACTAATTTCTGTATTTTTTTTTTTCAAAATTTTAGGTCCAGTAGTTTCGGAGATAAAGGGGGAATGGTAAATTTTCGTCTATTTTCTTGAATAACTTGGAAACTATTGATTTTAAAATTACAAAAAAATAAATTTAAGATTTTCACAGCAAGACCTTCCATTTGATATGTCACACGATGCAGTTTTCAATTTATTTTTTTAATTTTCCACCTTCCCCTCAAAAATGACCTCCCATATACAGATTTCATCTATTCAAATCACACCTCTGCGTTTATAGTATAATATAGTAAAAAAACCGTGTATACTATGGCCCAAAGCTGGGGATTAGCTTTATTTTCTGGCATTCTCCATATTACCTGCTTCACTACCGAATTTGTAGTCATGTAACATTTTAGGCTACCACTTAATCAATATCTATTGACAACCTTAATAATTAGTAGTTCCTAGAGAGGAAGTCCACAAAGAATAATAATTATCATTGAGGACTGTACTTTGGCATGTTCAATGTTACACATGTTCCAATAGGCATACTTTGGACGTGTATTTGCGATCGCTATAAAAATGTTCAATTTGTTGTATATGTAAGCCTTTTCGAATTAAATAATGGAGAAGACAAACACATCCAAATATTACTATAAAAGTTACTGGATTTCATGCGCGTACTCGTGCAAATAATAATAGTTTTTGTTTCATCGAAATCGGGCCAGGATTTCCAAAGTTATAGCGTTGTAAAGTTTCACCTCTTTTTAAAATTTGCGTTCATCGCGAACTACTGCGATGACGTCATACCCCCACAGTTATTGTCCGATTGCAAGTAATGCGGAGTGTTTATTTTCATAAAATTTGATTGTTGTGGTTTGTAGTTATTATTTTAAGTTTTTGTGTTAGCGACTACTTGAAATATTATTGTTATTAAATAAACATAGTGATGGAAGAGGGTTTTGTAAAAGGACAGTCGGATAACATACCAAAAGTCGACATTTTTATGGTTACGCGATCTTTGTCTGAGAATGATGATTATGTAGCCGCTGAAATGCGAGGAATAAAACATTTTCTTAATTTCATTTTTAAATATTTAGTGATGTTATTTAGTTTGGGTGTGATCAATATGGACTATTCAACACAAAAAGAATTTTTCTTCAGATTTCTTCACACAGCTAGTGATGACTTCTATTGTAAAGGTGTTATGATATAATTTTCAATGACAGACTCTGGAATAAAGTCACAATAATAATTTCTCATCATCCTTCTATAATACGAGGGCGGAGTGATAAGTCTGGTAAATATTAAACAAGCAGTAAAATTATTTATTTTTCAAATTTATTATTATTTATTTTTCAAAGTAGTCTCCGTGTAGGTAGCTCAATGCACTTCACCCAGCGTTTCTCTAGCTTTTCGATCCCTTCCATAAAATACGACTTGGCATTGGTTTCGTGCATGACCTTTTCGTAATAAATTCGCAAAACACTTAGTATTTTGAGTCATTTGTGATAAGATTTAATAAAAATGGGTTTGTTTTTTAAAACAAAAAGTCATCGCCAAGGCCAACTCAACCCTAGGTGCGTGTCGAGGCGCGCGCGCTCGTCCCTCGCTACCCGCGAGGACATTGGCCTGTACATTCAACTACAGTTTTAGGTTAGGTGTCTATTTCTTAAAAGAAACACTTTTGGATGTACGTCGAAATGATCTTCACAAGAATGAACGTAACTAGAGGCTTTAAGAGGATCTGCTCTTATCATAACTTTTAACCACTTTTTC
This sequence comes from Bembecia ichneumoniformis, assembly GCA_910589475.2. Classification (NCBI taxonomy): domain Eukaryota; kingdom Metazoa; phylum Arthropoda; class Insecta; order Lepidoptera; family Sesiidae; genus Bembecia; species Bembecia ichneumoniformis. The sequence continues at coordinate 6,351,677 of OU342523.1, forward strand.
CGAATATTACCGCTTGGTACAGAAAAATAAACAATTTTCGGGGTGTTTTTACACTGGAGTTGGTACACATAGGCACAATACAATAAATTTTAACCATTTTAGTGATCCAATATAAAAAAAAAAACAACAATTAAATTTATAGCGAGACTGCGAGCGCAACGAGTTAAAGTATGATGGTATGCTATGTAGAGGGAGGGAGTGACGTCACACGTTAGCGCGGTCGCTTATTCGGATTTTACCGCGGAAGCCGTCTTTAACGTTTAATATCTTAGTCATTTTTGAAGATAGGAAAAAAAATAAAAACAGATTCTTTTTTCTAGTTACCTATTTTGTAGATATGCTGGAAAAAAAAAACGTTGGTCTTCTCCATTAGTCCTGAAGAAATTCCACTTATAATTTAGGTCAAAAATTATTTTGACCTAATAAAAATTAAGTACGTAACATATAGACATACCTGGACGTCGAAGGGCTGGTGATGCTGTGCACTGTCGGGTGCGGCATGCTGCGCATGCGCCTGCGGCACCACCGACGCTCCGTTCACGAGACTGGGCGCCGGTGCACCGCCAACGGTACCGCTACCGCCGCCCACGGTGCCCACGCCGCCCACACCTCCAACGCTGCCCACACCGGTCACGCCGCCGCCATACTGTAATCATTTTAAAGCTCAAAATAGGAATTTTTACAATCATTGCAACTTCCATGCAAACATAAAACCCCTTTTATTTTACAAACGATATTTAGGGTGGAAGCAAAAGCAAAAAAGTTTCTTCACATTTTATATGAAAACTAAATAAAAAAATCAAAATTTATTTACATTTCATTACAGTATTTATGTGCCATTTTCTTCGATAACTTTTTGCAATCTTGCAGGTAGTGACATGATCCCGTTGCTGTAGACATTTTGGACTTCTGATCAAAAAAACGCGACAAGTAGTTTTGGCAGTCCTCTCTTGACGTTAACCTGACACTGCCTAAAGAATTTTGAAAAGCCCGAAAGAGGTGGAAATCTGAACATTAACACCTCCCAGCCAAACTCTCTTAATTTTTGCTGAGTGGCTAAAAATATGCGTGGTCTAGGCATTGTCGTAATGAAAGACTTTTTCTATTGATCAATTCCGGCTGCTTTCTCTCAACTTCTCGCTTTAATCTCATCAGTTGTTGGCAGTAGAGATCCGAATCAATGGTTCTGCCCATTGAAAGCTCATGATGAACAATGCCCTTCCAATCCACACAGCATCACCTTATTGCGAGTGCTGACCGACTTTTGACTACGACCTTTTTCGCACGTTCTTGTAGCACGTCACCAGTTATCAATCTCTTCAAAAACGATTCAGTTTCGTTCTTTCCTAAATGAGCATACGATTCATAAGGGTTCCTGCAATGAGCTCGTGTGGTACCCAAATATCGAACGTTTTGTGTACCCAGCTTTTTTCAAGTGGGTCAAAACTGTTTTGCGGTCAATTCCCAGTTCTTTGCTACGTCGTAAGTCGTAACTACTGACTGATATGCCGATCTTGCTTCACTTTTTCAAAAATGAAATAGCTGGAAACAACATTTTACTTCTTTTCTTGAAATGTAACCTTTTTAATGTCATCAAAACCAGCCAGATACAAATAGTACAGCCAAAGAGATTTCATTACAAGTTAATACATACTATATACGAAAAGACTTTTTCCCCGACCTAATAGAAAGGCATACTGAGTCATAAACTGGTCAACTCGTCTGGTGGCAATAAACCACACCCCTAAGACTACTGTACAAAAACGGTGGATGTGTGGAGTTTCAATTCGTAAGATGACGATGCGTGCGATTGTCGTAAAAAGATTATAGGTTAAGACAAGCCTGTTTTCATTAAAGAATCTCTTTCTTTTGAGTAAAAGTAAACAAACAAGTACATTTTAATTACAACACACAGGGGATGAAGAATATACAGAAAATCTATTTAAAAGTTTTTAATAGTTAAATAATAATGGCAGAAGTTAATGTAATATGTAGAAGTATGTTATTATAGTTTATTGGAAATAATACAATTTTATTCAACAGTAAGATTAAGAATAAATACAGAAAAAAACGGTTTTTTTTTTGCATAATATCTATATTAAACTGTATAAACTGGGGCCTTAGACAAAGTAGCATTCGTTCCGTAGCGAAGTTAGTTATCGTCTCGGAGACAAAGGAATCGACACTGTAACACGTGATACCTTGTCATGATTTCTTTGTCTCTGAGACGATAACGAACTTCGATATCGCATCGCTACGGAGCGAATGCTACTTTGTCTAAGGCCCCTGGTAAATATAATTTACTCACAGGTTGCGTGTTTGCGAAATTGTTGTCAAATTGTTGATGCTGTTCCATTTGTAAGACGAGATCGAGATGCTGATTCATGGAGTCATTGATGGTCATTCCTAAAATTCCCAAATACACAATTACAAACAATATCTTCCTCAAGCAATAAACCTAAAAATTAAAACGTTCAGAAAAGGACGTAGGCTCCTTTTTAAATACAATCTTTAGTAGGGATAATATGGGAGTTTCATAATAGAGAAATAAAGTTGGTATATTCGATTCATATAGAAATGTGAATATTTAGAAGGCTTCTGAGTACAATAGCAAGATATTGATAAAAATGTTCTATTTGCATATTTTTAAATTGAATTTATTGTGTGTTGTATGCTCTCGTTACTGCAATCCAATAAACTTTTTTATTTGACATAAAAAAAAACTGTAAGTAAAAATAGAAGCCTGAACTAGAAAGTACACTCTCCATAATCCCCAGGATAATAATAAATCCATTATGTTTCTTCAAAATGAATACAGACTATTTTTACTTAAAATATTAGAACATTTACATCTAAGTCAAAAGAACAACTTTCGATTTTCACCTATTTCATAAAGTATTAGGAATATTACGATATTTGTTTTTTATGTGCCAAAGTAATTAATATTAATTACGTGTAACCAAGGATACTATTATTATTTGCTTGTACATCCTTCAGTGTGGTATTGATGGAATTGAGGTAATTTTCCTGAGATCATGTATAGTTTTATTGATAAACTAGCTGAGCCCGCAACTTCGTACGCGTGATATTCAGACATTCGGTATAGCGCGTAACTTTTTTGTTTAAGCGATTGGAATGAAACAAACACTAAATGTTACGAGAAGCTTGCTATAATACATCAGAGAAAACCGTATTAAAATCGGTTAAGCCGTTTCTGAGATTAGCGTGCACAGCACAGACAGACAAAAATTCTAAAAACTATTTTTTTAGCGAGATAACGTAAATACGTGTACAAATTGTTTTTTTGAAAAGTATTGCATGTAGACACGGCTCGTTTACGATTTTATTATTATGTGTCGAAGATATAATATAATAAAATAATATATAAAGTGTTAAATGAATCTATATCTATACTATCTATATACTAATATTATAAAGAGAAAAGATTTGTATGTATACTACTCAAAACAAAATAAGGGCCACTGGTTTATTTACATTTAAGTGCACTTTAGTAAACTGAAAGTAACTGATAAGTAGCATTATATTGATATTACGAACTCTTTGGTGTTTGATCTCTTTTATGCTTCCTAACTTGAAAAATATTGGCCATCGTTTTAAGAAAAATAATAATTGGAAGTCATTCTTATGTTTTTCTCCGATTGTCTTCTTAACTTGTTTCGGTTATTTTAGGAAAAAAGTTTTACTTTTTCAATTTTAATTGATTCATTTCTCATCTCGCGTTAATCATGCCACCAGTACGAAGGCACATGGATACAATTACAGCAACCAGAGCCATAACTATGATTCAAGAAGGACGTTCTCAGCGTTACGTGGGTTTGCAGTTGGGTTTTCTCGAAGAGCAATCCAAAATGTATGGAATCGCTTCCAAGAGACCGGCAGTGTTGCCAGGAGACCCGGTTCAGGTAGAGTTCGTGTAACAACGGCGCACGAGGATCGGTACGTCCAACTAAGTGCTCGTCGTGATCGTACAGCAACGGCCCGTAAGTTACAACACCACCTACGGCTGACAACGGGTACCTGTGTCAGTGATCAAACTATACGTAATCGATTGTACGAAGACCAGCAAATGTCAAGACGTCGAGTTGTTCGAATTCCTCTGACTAGGGTTCAACGTGCAAACCGTTTAAGATTCTGCCGTCAGTATTTGAACTGGGGGATTAATCAGTGGGGCAAGGTGCTTTTTACAGACGAGTGCAAAGTAATTTTTTTTAATGATGATCGGCGTGTTAGGGTGTGGAGACGACGCGGCGAGCGTTTTTCGGAGTCCTGCATCCACGAAGTTGACCCTTTCGGTGGTCCCAACGTAATGGTTTGGGGTGGGATTAGTTTACACGGTAAAATCGAGCTCACCATTTTAAATGCGGGTACCGTAACTGCAAAACGTTACATCGAAGACGTCATCAGGCCTCAAGTGATCCCATTTGCACAGCGAGTGGGGCCTGGATTCATCGTGGTGCAAGACAATGCCCGTGCACACACAGCTCGATCGACACAAACTGTCCTAGAAGGGTCTCATATTGAGGTATTACCATGGCCAGCTAACAGTCCGGATTTAAATCCAATCGAGCAATTGTGGGACCAATTGAAACGAAGGGTTAGAGAGAATGAGCAAGGGGTCTACAACCAACAGCAGCTGATTGACGCTTTAAAACGTGCCTGGGAGGAGATTCCAGATGAAAACGTGAGGAATTTGATCCAGAGTATGCATACGAGGCTTCAGGAGTGTATTGCTAAGAGAGGAGGACATACTCGTTACTAAAAAGAAGAAACAAAAGTGACAAGAACAGTATTTTGTCTTTTTCCGGTGATTTATTTTGTTCATGTTTTTCATTCAAAATGGCCAATTTCATTATGAACTTAAAAAGAACAGTTCATGATCATTATTTTAAACAATTATTAGCCTATATTATAACCAATAACATTATTTTGTAGTTACATAAGTTAAACAATTTAATGTCTTTATTGTTTTCATGGTACAACAAAAAATCTTAGTGGCCCTTATTTTGTTTTGAGTAGTATATATAAGTATGTTTGTAATGAATAAACTCAAAAACTACTGGATCGATTTTAAAAATTCTTTCACCTATAGAAAGCTACATTATCAATGAGTAACATAGTATTTTATAGAGACGCGGACGAAGTCGGGTGCAACATCTAGTATTAGTCTAATACAAATGACTACTAACCAGGATGTATCTGTGGATGTTGGTGATGAGGCAGTCCTTGCATTTGAGCCACACTCAACATCCCTGGGTGGTGCTGAAATTAAAAATATATACTTTTAAAAATCATTTTATCTTTTGAAGAACCCAGGGTTAAGGAAGTTCTCTATATTTACCATTTATTTATTCATTATAAATAATTTAGAAATTTCATATCAAACAGAAATGTAAGTCTTTAGTTTCTTACGTTCGATTTTTATGTTTCTTTCTTTCTGTAACAGATACTTACAAAAATAAGTATAATAAAAATGGGCAAAAGCTATGAAAATAAAATTAAAATAACAAAAAGCATGTCATCTTACTTAACTCGATGACTTCATTTTAAGCTTGGTAGAAATCCCACTATGCACTCGTTTACTTCATTGCTACATTTGTCCCATTGTATAGTAAATGAGGATCTTAAAAGACGATTAGAGGCATTCGATATGTGGACGTATGGGCCGGCGCACATAGGATGGCACAGCAAAGTACTTAAATTTTTAAATAGAATTTGGGACCTTAAGGACTTTTAATATAATTCAAATTTCATTGTTTTATGCTACGGCGGAATGCCGCAGCACGCCAATTGTTTTCCTAGCATGCTTTCCATTACCTAAACTCATAAGGTGACCAACGTAAATCTTGCAAATGATTAAATCGTAACCTCAACTGGGTCATTTAAGATGTAGGCAATACATATTTTTACATCATTTTTAAGATGTAGGCAATACAACCGCTTTAGCTGATGATGATGGGCAAAGTTGCTGGGAAGAAAAAAGTTGTGGCTAAAGAACATCAGAGAGTGGACTAGGATAGCTAATGTAGTTGAGCTGTTTGAACAAACAAAAGACAGAGAGGACTGCCAATGTTCGCTAGTTGGAGGAGCACCCAAGAAGAGAATAGAAATACTTCACCTTCAAATAGTAAGATTTTAAGAGATTGCATAATATTGGTCTCTAAATTATTTAATTCCTTATTCTTCATTCGTTATGTCACGCGTATTGTACATTTCTTGAATGCCCACGAAACTTACGATAGAATACAATGTTTGCTAGCATTTTTTTATAGTGGTTTTAGTCGGGATTGGTCAGCCTCTCAAATAAAAATTTAATTTAATTTATCATATCACAGGCCAACAAATAGTATCACCAAAACATCATTAACATACATATCAATTATTTCTTTAAAATAAACCGGTATTGTATGGAAAGTAAAATGAATTTTAGGTGAAAACTGGCTCAAATTACACTGATACTTTTTTTCTTATATTATACCCAAGGTGGCCTTAAGTGAAAGAGAAGCTCTTTGACTAGTTTAAGGTGTTAGTGTATAAGCTAACATAATACTTCGTAGATACCTGAAGTCTATTCGCGTTAAGAATGCAGTGAGTTATCATTGTCCATCAGCCTTGCCACGCCCCCTAACCAATCAGGTCGCTCAAAAATTAGAAAGTCAAGTTCATAATGACTAGATGATTCAATGACTATGAACGAAACGGTTTTATTGTATGTGCTTTACCTTCAATTTTAAAATTTAAAAAATTAATAACTCACCCATTCGTAAGAATAAAAGTGGCGCCATAATTCAAAGTAGAGAAAGACGAATCATTTACAATGTTTTTAAATACTTGTGATTTAAGTGTGAACGTGGAGAGTACAGTACTAAAAACAGCAACTGCATGCGATGTGTCCGAGAGAACAGTTTATAAAATTATTAGTGAACAAAAGGAAATTAATACATTAAAACCGCCAGTGAAAAAAAAGAGCATGGCTATCCACGATTGAGAAATTCGATGAATTCAACAAATTTGCAATAAGAAGAAAAGTTCATTCAATATATTTAAATAACGATTACCCGACATTAAATAAAATTATGACACTTTGTGAAGCTGATGAAGATATTCCGACATTCAAACGTACCACACTTCATAAAAAAACTGCATGAGCTAGGATGCGATTTTAATAAACGAGACAGCAAAGCATTATTATTAGAAAGAGAAAACATTGTTTTATGGCGACGTGAATATCTCAGACAAATAAAAGAATACAGAGAAGCAAATAAAACCATACATTTCCTTGGCGAAACGTGGATAAACGCGGGACATGTTAAAACAAAGACATGGTTGGATACAACTGTAAAAATAAAAAAATAAGAGACATGCTTTTCAAGAAGGCTTATCTACCAGTCCAAGAGCTCCTACGGGAAAAGGTTAATTGTTTTGCACATTGGTAGCGACAAAAGATTTGTAGAAGATGGTCTTCTTTTTTTGAATCAAAATCAACAAAAGATTATCACAAGGAGATGGATGGCGAAAGGTTCCTTGAGTGGTTCAAAAATATTATACCTAAACTAGAATCAGGAAGTGTTGTTTGTCATGGATAACGCCCCTATCATTCCGTCAAACTTGAGAAAATACGGCTACTTGTAGTAGCCCGTGCCTAATGATTTTATATTTATATTTGTTCATACATAGTATTATTTTGTCATCAAATAGTTTGCATTTACGATATTATCCTCATGGCTAATTCCAGGTTTAATATCTACTATCAAAATGCTCGAGGGCTGCGCACTAAAACTAGCGAATTCAAACGTAACCTTCTGCTTTCCTCTCATGATATAATCTCTGTAACTGAGACTTGGTTGGTGGAAGGATCTCATTATGTATCTGAACTTTTCGACGATAGGTACATGGTGTGGAGAAGGGACAGAAACTACCAAGCTACCGGTGAAAAATATGGCGGAGGTGTACTTCTAGCCGTTCGCCGTCAATTAAAAGCCGTTGAGCGCCCTGAGTGGCGATCATCAGCTGAAGACTTATGGGTTTCTGTCTCACTTAATACAAAGAGAGTAAAAAAATTACATATTTGCACATTGTACCTGTGCAAAGAAGGTTCAGGAAATTCTTTTAACAAACAATTGCTTAATTTTTCTGAAAAACTTTCGTTCATAGTGAACTTATGTCCAAATGACTGCTTTTTAATACTGGGCGATTTCAATTTGGGTAATGTGGACTGGATCGGTGATAACTACTCTCTCCAGCCAATTGGGATTACTGGGGAGACGCAAACCACTTTTTTTGATACGTTATCTGAATGTAATCTTAAGCAATATAATTTGGTTAGAAATTCAAACAATAGGTTATTAGATTACGTTTTATGCAATGATGTAGTATTGACAACACCTTGCTTCGACCCCCTAATTACCGAAGATGTACACCATAGGTCACTTGAGACCATGTTGAATTTTGACCTAAATGACAATTTAGACTCCACACCTAGGATCAAATAGTTCTATGAGAAAGGCGATTACAATAGCATAAACGTATCATTGAATAAGGTGGATTGGCAAGACTCCCTCAATAATAAAACATTGGAATCAGCGATCGATTTCTTTTATAACATATTAAATACTTTAAAAGATAAACATATACCACATAAATTTGTCAAAGCTTCAACATTTCCCCCATGGTATAACTCATCCTTAAAAAAGTCTTTGAAGGAGAAATTATTATTTTTAAAAAAATTTAAAACTTACAACAATAGGTATGACTACGACACTTTTTGTTTGTTACGCGATAGAACGAAACGTTTAGAGCAGCAATGCTATAGGGAGTATATTGAACGATCTGAAGCGTCTATATCCAAACACCCTAAATTGTTATGGTCCTTCGTAAAAAGTAATAAAAGGGGACCATGTTCTATCCCATCTACTCTCTATTACAATGACCAATCAGCTGACACTGGTGATGGAATATGTGATCTTTTCGCATCCTACTTTCAATCCACATTCCTTTCCAGCTCTCATTCAACTTCTGCGTCAATCGACTCGCCCTCTCCAATTACAGCTGATGGCTTTGACTTCCCTAACATTATCAGCAGCATTGAAATTGGAATGGATGCATTGTTGACACTACTTAAAAACCTTGATCCAGCAAAGGGGTCAGGTCCTGATGGTATTTCACCTTTGTATATAATTAACTGTGCCAACTGTCTATCTATTCCTCTTTCTATCTTATTTCGACGCTCAATCACTGAAGGTATTGTACCAAAATTATGGAAATCTGCATTCATTTCCCCAATACATAAGTCTGGTTCCAGAACACAAGTAAAGAATTATAGACCGATCTCTAAACTTTGCATTTTTGCTAAGATTTTTGAACGATTAGTTTATACACAGGTGTATAATTCACTGTCACTTTTCTTTATTCCGGAACAACACGGATTTTTAAGGAGGCGATCCACTGCGTCCAATTTGTTAACTTTTGTCGATTTCGTTGCGTCGAGTATGGATTCCGGTGGTCAGGTTGATGCCATCTTCACAGATTATGCTAAAGCATTTGATCGAATCGACCATCAGATTCTGTTGCAAAAGCTGTTTCGTGCTGGTATCCATGGAGATTTGTTTAGATGGTTCACCTCCTATATCAATAGTCGCACTCAATCAGTCGTTATCAATGGCTACTCGTCTTTTTGGAGCGTTGTTCCCTCCGGAGTCCCGCAGGGTTCCTTACTCGGACCCTTACTTTTTAATATCTTCATTAATGACATAGGCTCATGTTTCCGTCATTCTAATTATTTGCTTTATGCTGACGATATGAAAATATATAAATATATTGGTAGCATCGAGGATTCGCGTCTATTACAAAGTGATATAAATTCGTTTGAGGAATACTGTCTTAAAAATAAATTAGATTTAAACGTAGATAAATGCTATCATATAACGTTTACTCGTAAAGCTAAAAGTCTCACAAGTAAATACTTTATAAAAGGGAAAGAGCTTAAACGCGTAGAAGAAATTCGCGATCTTGGTGTTGTTCACGATTCAAAGATGACTTATGAAAAACATGTGAATAATATAGTGGACAGATCTTATAGAGTTATGGGATTCTTGAAGAGGGTGAGCTGTCAATTTAGCAATATTAAGGTTGTAAAAATTTTGTATTGCTCTTTGGTGCGCAGCATCCTCGAGTATTGTTCACAGGTTTGGAATCCCCAATATGATATTTATATCAATAGAATAGAAACAATACAGAAAAAATTCTTGAGATTTTTGGAATTTAAGTGTAGGTGTCATGACGATGATTACGAGGCTAGATGCCGGAGGCACCACATTCTCCCTCTTAAAGAAAGGCGTTTCATTGCGGATAATATTTTTCTTATGAAAATAGCCCAAAACATTGTTGATTCTCCTTATTTGCTATCAAAAATTAATTTAAAAGTTCCTTGTAGGTCTGTTAGGTCTGTTAGGATGGCATCACAACTAAGTTCCAGATATTACGCCACAAATTATGGGAAGAACTCTTTCTTTCCCAGATCTGTCAAATTTGTTAATAGTTTGGTTGAATTTCCAGAGCTCGATATATATAATTCAAAGATTTATAAAATAAGACAATTACTTTCGAAATCTTGGTTTGATGATTCACTGTAGACTTCTTCCTTGCAGACTTTTTCTTTTCCTTTTCTTTTTGCTTTATTTGTTTACTTAGTATTAATTTTTCTTTTTTTTTTCTCTTACTTAGCTTGGTTAGAAACGGTTTTATTAATTTTTATATGTAGACTCAATATGCGGAAACTTATAAATGGTGTCTAATTAATGTGCCAAATTAGTTGTTAAGTAAATGTTGTATAAAATATGTCACTGTAAGTTTTCCTTGAAAATAAATAAATAAATAAATAAATACCGACGACCACTTGGAATAAACAGAAAACAATAGACTGGCTGCTAAGCAAAGGGATATCCATGGACATGAGTTATTTGAAAAAGGAATATGCTAAAAGAATGGCATTGAAATTCTGACTACCACCGTACCATTGACCAATCCCATTCAGTTGGTGTGGGTGCAAATATAAAATACCATTGGTGCCAATAACTCAACATTCAAGATAAATGACGTAAAAAAAATTCTTTTATGACGCAATACGCTTAATAGACGCTAATCAATGGAAGAAATGCTGCGACACGTAATACAGGAAGAAAATGCCATGTGGAACTTGGATGACGTCATGGAATTAGCAGAACAATTTTTTTTTAATTATAAATACGAAGGAAGATTCCACTGACACTTATTAAAATATATTGTTAAGGGTTTTATTTTTATTTAAGACAGTTAAATAGATTTTTATCCATTAAACTTAATCCTTTAAAATATAATTTGTTTGATTTTTAACTCCAATGTGAATGCACTTTACCATACCGTTGCACTGATGACTCACTGCATTCTTAAAGTGAATAGAATATAGTGCGTTTTTGTTGTGTGTGTCACTGTACGTACCTGTGGGTGAGACAGGTGCTGCATGTGGTGAAGCTGAGCGGGCGTGGGGGCGGGCGCGGGAGCTGCTAGAGCATGCGGAGGCAGTAGAGGAAAGGCTGCCGACTCGCCGTTACGCACCACGCTTACACCCACACCGCCTTCCTCCTCAGCCGGCGACGGCTGACGAGACCCCGGAGTACGGCTGGACATACACCCCAATACAATCATATTAGTATTCATCGAGGTAAATAATAGCCAGATCAAAATCTCGGCTGCCGTGCCTTACAGAGTAGATGAGTACAAATGTCGATCGGCTTTGCTATCTTTCAGTTCTAAAGCAAAACACACCCATCAAATAAAGGAATGAGGAAGCTTGTACAGCCGCAATGGAGGACTGGAGCAAATGCATGCCTCACGAGTTGTTGATCCGGGATAAACATGGGCATAATAAAAATCTTAGCAAATCAATTAAATTAAGCCTTTTTTTTATGTTAAGATCGGCAGACAGGCTGACGGTCCACTTGATGGTAGGTGGCTACCGTCGCTTATAACACAAGCAACGCCAAAGCTGTTGCAAGTGCGCTGCCGACTACAGTAGGATTAAGGCTAAGGGATTAGAAGGGGGGATATGGAAATGGGCCCTGGGATCCCTTACTCATTCACCGAAACACAACAGCACACGTGCTGTTATTTCACGGTGGTCTTCTGTAAGGGGGTGGTTACTGCCGCCAGACGGGCTGCCCAAATGACTGCGAAACGCAGTGTGCCCTGCCACTACTTTCCAGATCCAGACCAGAACCAAACTTGAAAATTTAATTTTTCAAAGTTGACCCTGGCGGATATCGAACCCGGGAACCCTAGAACAAAGCGTTAAGGCAAGCACCCTGACCACTTATCCAACGGGCTCGTCAGATTTTATTAGATGTCTCTATGGGAAATTGTCTGATAGGTTTAATGAAAAGGTCATTCAACGTAGATTTAATCACTTTGGAAATCATAAAAAAAAAATTAAATAGTTTTTAAATATTATTTTTATTTTTAATGGGATCATGATTGATTCATTAATGTCTTTATAACAAAATAAAGACATATATCAACGGTAGACTAACAACATATGCCAAATAGATTAGATTATAAGAATATGTAATAATCTGTTTTTTTTTATATTATATATTATGAATTCAGAGGGAAAAAAATAGGATAAGTATGACTCACGTCACGACATTAATCGTGTGTTACAAAATGTGATAAGAGATTGTCTAGTGCTCGGTTAGTCTGCGCGGGCGCGGGACGAGGCGTGTGGCATTGACAGAGGCCACGATCGGCGCGGCTATTGCCCCCGCGGCCGTATCTACTTAGGTACTACCATTCCGCGACCTCCGCTACAGCCTCATTCCGTGCTTCGTACTACAGACAGTGATCTCTTTTATGGTGCACGTACGGGACAAAAATAAGGAAAGTTATCTTTTATCAGCAACTTCATGGTTTGGCTAACTATTTTAAATGAAATTGTGAGCGACGATACTTAATTTATAGAACTCTAAGAAGCATTGTTTTATAATGTTTTATTTTCTTTACTGGCTTGTAGCCAGAGTTATCTGTAATATGTTAAATTGTAAAATAAAACAATAAGTGCACACTTCCAAAAATATGTAAGCAGTAAAAATTCGTTTTTTTTTAATATATATTACACTAATAAGAAGGAAAAGTAAGATGAAAAGTATGATAATTCATTTAAAAAGGAAAAATATGTTGGATAAAAATTCACTGTTACAGCTTTGCACAATTTCAATAAGCAGGCCAAGGGGTTGGTGATAACATACAGTAGATAACTTGTGATACCATTCTTGCAAGGATGATTCTGACTAAAATGGAATCGTACTTTCGTCAGTTTCTGTTTTCTGTAAAATAAGTGCTGTCTTAAAAACATATTACAGTGCACATCTAAGATTTTATCTTCCTAAAATATTAAATACATAATTTAAGACATGCATAATCCATTAAAATTGACTTGTTTGAATTGACCTTTTAATAGTGACAATAATCAACTTCTTTGAATTTAATTTTCAATGTAACCAAACATTTTAAAAGTACAAACAGTGCATTGATAAAAAAAAATGTGATGTTATTACATTGTAACCGAACACAATGCTGGATTGTAGTCTGGACCACAAATGGTAAAAAAGAGATCAAATTCTACTTAAGTGGCAAATTAAAGCTGAGAAGAAATGAGAAATAAACTACCTATTGCTCAGAAAGATTTCTAAAATGCTTATCAGTTTCAAGTAATTCTTGAGGGTTGAGCTCTATTCTGTAATAGGTAGGAGCCCCTTAATAAAGATTTCTGTAATTGTTGAAAATAAAAATGTGCAGATATATGTGGGGAATTTTGATTGTAACACCTATTTAATTTCATGAGTAGAATTTCTACATCAATTTTTCAGCATATTAAGCTTCTTCATGAAATTTCAGATATACCAACAATAAACATTCATGTTTTAAATATGTATAAGATTGTTTTGTACTAACTTGAAAGCTTTATCATCCTCTTGGCCGTTATGAAGTCCATTTGGCAAAGTGGCATGTTCATGTATTTCGTGAAGATCTTTTTCAAAGGGTGAAGCAGATTTGTCTTCGGGGCGCTCTTCTAGCACCATACTGCGAAGACCTGCCACTACTGTTGGCATTTTCTCTGCCGCGACTCCTGAAACTGCTCCACCGGCTTCTGTCCAATAAACATAAGAAATGCTATTTTTATGATCATAACAGGGTAACAAGGTAATGTAACCACTAGGGGTTTGTATTTTTTGTTTACAATTTCCAAAATGTTTGATTTTTGTTCCATTATTGCAAAACGCTTCATTAATAAATGTTTTTGTGACTTTTTCAGAGCATTTAATAGTGTATGCTAAATATTACAAAGAAAGTGCGAATGTTACAATTATTAAAATGGACGAAGAGGTGTGCTGTCAGTTTTAAGTAAAAACAAGCACTTTTTAACACCCCATGCCCAACGCAAAAGACGGGTGTTGAAAGTTCGAACTGTGTATCAGTTTATTGCGGTTATACACAGTTCTGTGTATAACACGGATGGACAGATTATGATTCGGTTTCTTTTTTCTTATTTGAATGTGATCGAGATGTTTCTTAGCTATAATTTATGAATTTCTGTTTGGGCATTTAAGACCTCAGCTCTTTGCTAGTTGACGAAGGGATCTCACTAACTTCAACAGGTTCGATTGATTTGAAGTTTGGTGCACTGTTACTTCGGTGGTATTTCCATGGTCTCAATAGAATGTCAGGGGGTTAGTTTATAATTTTTTATTATAGCTTGTTATAACTAATGTGCTTTATTAGTTTGAAATAGTGTATACCCGTTGGAGAGCCTCCAAGCACGTATTCCACCATCTTCACGCCAAGTCCTGCGGTGTCACGAGGCGAGAGAATGCTACCAGCGTCTCCGCCGGGAAACGCTACTCCTCGGCGTGCGCCCATCATCGGCACACCAACATTGTGCTCCACTGTAGATATAAATTCTACATACATTAAAATCTCTGTTAAGGGCGCCTCTAACATGAGCCTAAATGTAATAGCCATTTTAGAAGTTTTTTATTGATTTCTAAGAAAAAAAATTCTCAATCAAACTTCCTTGGATTTACAACTCCACTTATTTGTGATGTATCAATGATTCAGCTCTCATCTTACTCTTATACCACAATAATATAAAGCAATATTTATTTTATAATGTGTAATTCTAGAGTACTGAATGTGGCTAAAGATGTTAAAACAAATATACAATTTTATGTAGAGTTTAAACAGTATTTTTTTTTTACTCATTAGTTTTACTTGCACATTTCGTTACTTTTTTATAATACAATGAATGTGTAACCAACCTTGTGCCGACCATGTTGGATCACGCCACATCTGCTCCGGGTTCAATTGCAACGGTGGTAGATGAGGAGGACCCTTGCTGTCTCCACCTGCACCTGGACCTTTGTCCCATAATTTCTTTGCAGCAGGCGCAATCTAAAACAAAACTCTCATAATCAAAGGAACTGTTTATACATTTGCATACTTAAATAATAGTATATTAAGTACTGGATTTTATGATAACTCTAAATGTGATTGAAGTTAACTTTTAACAACTTGAAGCTCCTTTTTAACAAGAGGAGAATCACATAATTGATATTACATTGAATTTACTTTTACTTTCTTTAATAACATCTTTTACATTTGCTATTTACAATATTCCATTTTGCTTTTTTCTACTCTAAAAAAGTTTTTATAATACCTATTGATCAGATCACCATCAATACCTATTCCCATCCTATGAATAACTTTAAGAATTTATTGAAATATATAAGTACAAAATAATATTGAGCGGGAAGTCAATAAAAAGTCATTAAAAAAATTGTGAACAAGTGATTCACAACCATGGATAATATTAAAGTTAATAAATATTACATTACATACAATACATGCCAAGATATTGGTGTCAAGGTAAATTTGAGAGAAGCCAGATACTTCAGATACATCTTGGAAAACACCAGCACCCTAGTTGGAGAAATTAAGAAAAAGGCCCAGCATAATTTAATGACTTTTTTTACTTTAATGACTTAGAATATTGTCTAGCTATCAGCTATTACATGGAGGTGTTTCCTTAATGCAACTAATTACTAAGCTTGACTAAAGAAAATGTAATAACTGTTATAGGTTTCATGGACTATCATATGGCATGAATAAAAACTTTTAGGTAGGTGTCATTTTGTTCGTAATGCTGAAAACCTATTTACTTACAGTGGAAGTAAACGAAAGTAAGTTTCAATCAACAACTCGCCAAATGTGTTGGATTAACTACGAACAAAGTCAACACATACAGTTTTATAACTTTTTAGATTACTTTAACTAAATTTCCTATATATCCAAATGTTTTAAAACCACACTTTGAAAAGTGACTGCGAGAAATATACCATAATTATTATAAAATTATTAACATTTCTTTATTTACATTATTCTAGTAATCTTAGATATTTTCTCAAAACAAGTTGTAAAATTATATAAACTTGTGAAACGATGACTGAACTAATGCGCGATTCTAACAATTCATCATAAAATAAATATCACACAAATCAAAAACAGAGTATCATACGCTAAAAGTGAAGATTTATTTCAAAAATATACGAAAAAACATGAAGTTCATTGATCACAACAGTCGACATGATGGCGACGAATAGGAATCGCTATTGTGTATCAAATGTAATTTTAATACTACAAAACGCACAAAGTTTATGATACAAATCGTAAACGATAGGTTAAATCTTAAGAAAGAAACAAATAACATATATAATCGTGTTTATAAAACAAAACAAATTATGCACCGGCGACTAAAATAATTGTAACAGAAATGGCGGACGCCGGTGACAAGTAAACAAAACAAAATCGGACCTGTTGCTTTAAAAAGACGGCAATTTCTTCACTTCATGACAGAAAACGAATATTTAAATAATTTTTCTATCATATAAAACAAACTCACCATGTCGGGGCCCATATCCTTAACATCAGTTTCGAAAAAAAAATCACTCAAGGGTTTCATATGCGTACCAATCCACAAAGCTCTGTCATGAACAACGAAAGCTTGTTACGAAATATTAAATCCCACATTTAACACTTAATTTGTATGATAATTCATTTGTAAACGCATAAATATAACACATTTCTTACATTAAAACACAAATTAGTATTATAGCCACACGTAAACTACCTAAACTCAAAAAGCACAATGTTGACTTGTTTCGAACAAAGGACGTACGCCGACTACAGCGCCTGCGTAAAACCCTCCCAAATACGGGAGCGTCAACGAAACGAAGCTTCACGGTTTTACTCATTAGATGGCACTGGTCGCGGTAATATTAAAGGAGCCTAGATAAATACACAATTTACAGCTGTTTTCGATTTGTTATTAATTATTTTGCTTGGTGATTTTACTATCTATGCGTAGTGAAAATCTGTTTTCAAATACGTATTATAATCATTTAAGTAAATTACACATTATATAAAATATTTTAAATAGGTAACAATGTAGTTTATAAATATAAATATATGTACTTATAAAATACCGCCGCGTTTGTGTCTGTGTATATATGTACGCGATTATCTCAAAAACTACTTAACGGATTTTCATGTGGGAACCAACGAAGGTTTTTGTATATTATTTGCAGAAAAAAAAACCGTACAAGCCTGGGGCAAGCCGCTAGTTATTAATAAAGTAAAATTGATTGCAGTCTAAACTTGGATAAATAATTCCAGCTTGTGATCTTGATTGATGCATATGACATATGGTTATTTTAATTATTTATAGCAATCATTTCTGTTGGTTGTTTTCGTGTTAGAGCCGCGCGCATAGCGCATCTGTATTACCAGAATACATAGTGTGAATTTGCATGCTTCCTATTTGCACTTAAAATAAGATGATCATCTAAGAACACCATTTACTTAAAAAACCATCATTATGTTCAAGAATTATTGTATTTTAATAACTTATTTTAGTAATGGAAAAAACTTGTCTATATTTAAAAGCACATTTTACAAATTAAAAAAAATAGCATATAGTGGCAATTTTTAAATTTTCTATACTGAATATTTATATTCCGATAAATAGAAATATATTAGGAGAACTAACAAATTTTATATCTTCATCTTAATTTTTTTGTAATGCTATTGTGATATTGTTTACTTTGTTAACGGAATTAATAAATTAGTTTTTGTTTGTATTTTTTTCAATAAAAATTCGAATCTATAGCATCTGGATAGGTATGTAAAATGTTTTCTAAAAATAAGAGCTCACACAAAAAAAAACATTACGTTGGTTACTATTACAATATTACTTCATAACCAAGTAGTATTACTATCTATTACTATTAATGGTAGAGTCCTTTGGTACTAGAGCAACTACATCAAAATAACATAATGAACTGTTGGAGATAATCTAATAGAATAAAGTTTAAATAATATATTTTATTAATAATTCATAAAATGTATTAATATAACGTGACAATATTTATATTTTTGTCAACATTATATATTTTTTATAAATTCAAAGAAGCATTACAATTTGTTCAGTATCATCTCTAACCAGTGCAGTGTGAAATCAATATAGGTCTTCTATATTGAAGGATACAAAAATAGAAGTTAGGTTTCATGGTATTAATATCATAAAAAAAGAAATTATATGTCAAAAATAGTTCACTCAAATTTTTAATGGGAATTTTGGAACCCTCCCTTGTTTTGATGTTAAATAATTCTTTGAAAAGATATTTTCAATATTGACAACAGTGTCATATAACTCATATATCATTTAAATGTAGTTTATAAGTAGACACAGGGAAACAGTTGATTCCATTTTTAAATGATTCTTATTTATGCTTTAATATTTAATTATCAATGTAGTTTTGTGTGATAACAGGTTCAACGGTGTCCCATAACTCTCAAAAGTGCAACAACCATTTAAATGTTTAGCAAGGCACACTTGCTTTTCGCTCTTCATACCAAGCAACTCATATGACAGCACTAACCACACCCTTGTAGACAAACCAAGAATCAGAAAGTGACACCATTCCCCTGTACTTTTGACTTGACCCTTAATATTTATCTGATCGGATAAGGCAGCGCCTCCTTAACGTTGCATGTATTTTTGAGCTTCAATAGCCATAAGTGAATGGTTAGCCTGTCTGTATTTTACAACCAATACAGTGAACTTAAAAAGACAAATTTTACAGCCCTGCTTTTGGAAGAATATCATATTTCCATGGAAATTCAAAATGGAAATAGTGGCACTAGCGAATTTTTAGTATTATGTCCTATTTATAACCATTGACGACAATATATCGCAAATATTTTTTTATTGTTGGAGATTATTTAGGTTAAAGTTTAAATAATAGGGCCATTTGGATATAATAGGTAAGTAATATCATCAGTTTTAATTGTTCATATTAACGTTTTTTAGTGCAATACTATTTTATTTTCGATTCTAGGCCTTGACTTATTGGTGCATCCAAAAACACACCAGATAATGGGATAATCTTTTTTTAACCAGTAGTTCTATACATACTTCTTAAATTTGTCTGTCCGTCGTTCAGGACTAACATATGCCAGCATTCTATTCTCTCTCAATTTTGTAAGATTATTTATTCAATGGTATACCTATGAGAGTACACATATGTATGCGTTCATCGCATACATAATGTATGTACTTCAAAGAATTATTTCAACATAAAATTATGTTTTAAAAAAAGTTTATTACACATATAAACTGTCATTAATATGTCTGGTTTATTTTTGGGACATATTGATCGTGTTATTATTAATAAATAAGACAAAAATTAATGATAAGAAAAATATTATATAAATGTCACGAATCCTTCAGTTAGTATATACATGTTATTGCAATGGTTTAGTAGGTAGATATACATACATCACGTACCCATGGTACATTCCTTAGCATCGAACAAACGGATGCATAACTGCTGACTCCTAGTTTTAAGAAGAAGCCAGCTGCGTGTGGGGGCTCGCGCGCCACCTGACGCGACGAGAGAACAAAGACAACCTAGCATAGCAACTGTTTAGGAGGTAAGTTAGTTATAGTTAATGTTAGGGTCCCAAAATAGACCATTTTGTAATAAGTTTTATTAATTATTAAGGTCAAACTTGAACATTTTCTATATATTCTTACAGAAATATAAAAATTAATTGTTTTTAAAAACATCCCTGAGCGCCTCGCCTTGACTAGGTACATAGTCTAGGACTTTGAGTAATATGTGTAACTTTTTTATTATTATTAGTTTTTAATTTTGTATTAGAACTTTAGATTTTTTTTTTGTATTTTTCTATCACTTACTGTCATCGATATATTAATATATCAAATATACTCTATATATTATTGATGATAATATATAGAATATATTTGATATTTAACTGTACCAACTAGTGTTTTCATCGTGATATTGATCATTGAAGATTATTTACGTTTTACTTAATAATGTTATTATGTATGTAAAATTGTGTGTTATTTTGTGAACCAAATTTAAAAACAAAAAGCTGCACAATCACCTATTTCCTTTCAGTTAATGTGAAAATTCATCTACCCTTTATTCTGTTTACTGATAATAGCAGCAGCCGATAGGAAAGTTGTATATACAATCCTTTTTAAATCAATTTATTTGTCCATTTTTTGGTTCCAAATATATTTTCATAATCACAATGGTATATCTTAGTTTGCATGGATTTCAAGGATTATAAATCGCAATGGAAGTAATAAGACAAATAGTCCCAGTATTTCATCAAGTGGGATACATAACAAACAACAGAATTAACGCGAGCGGCGATCGTCAAGTGTTGTCATGTAGAAAATTCGGTCCTATCTATAGTAATATTATTGTTACGTGCGGGGTGAGTTAAAAAGCCATGTAAGGGTGAAAGGAACAATTTATTTTCACAAACCAAGATGACCTCCAAAAAAACCTCCGTTAAACTTGCCAAAAGTGGTCAATGATTCCCTTAATGTGTCGCCGGTTCACTGTCGCAGATAACTTCGCAAAAGCTCCGAAGAGTCGTTTTCGTATCGCCGGTTTCGCACCACTGACTCATATCGCCCACCTGCTCTCTTATTTATACTTGGCGCCAAAGGCCTCGATGTATTCGAATTTTCCAAAAAAATCGAAATAAGATCGTAAACAAGCCATTGAAAGTTCGAGAATGCTATTCCTGTTGAAATGTAAACTCTATGTTGTAAACATAAGGACCAATTTCCTTTGCCACTAGTCGGGAAGGGACGTGGCTACGATCGATAGGTTGGGACGTTCGAGACTTTCGGCCGGCGCGAACTCTTTTTCCAGAAAGTTCCGGCAACTCCAGTAAACGGCATTTTAACTCACCCCGCACGTAACAGTATATTCCTTTATAAATCACTTTTTCCATTTGTCATGTAAGTAATTCAGTTTATAATTATTGTATTGTAAAATAAGTATTAGGCAAGAATAATGTTTAAGATTTTTTAAATAGCTATAAGACATTTCATTCATTAAATGGATGATCAGCAGTAATTAAGTGACCAATAACTGCTCAATAATTAAAATAATGTTAGTATACCCATTAGTTGAAGCTACGGGAGAACTTGACGACAAGAGATGACATACATAGACATGGAGTAACATTTACTAAAAAGGTAATACATTAATCGAACAAAATTATTACTTTAGTTGTAACATGAACACAAAGACAAGCACCTTAGATGAGTAGTTAGGGTTCTTGCCTTAGCTCTCTGTCACAGGGGTCCCAGATTCGATTCCCAGCTGGGTCAACTTTGGAAATAACCTTTCAAAGTTGGCCCTGGTCTGGATTTGAAAAGTAAAGACATTGCATTTAAGAGTCATTTGGGCAGCTTGTCTGGCGGCAGTAACCACTCCCTAATAAAGACCACCATGATATATGGCGAATATTTTTTTCTATATTATTGGTTTCCCTAGCGATATTTATTTTCTTTATTTAATTGATCCTAACTAGAACAGAATTTGTTTAAAAATTCTTGTTTAACAATATTTTTGTAATATTAAAAAATTTCAAAATTAACAAAAATAACTGTGAAAACAAATTTGTGACAGTATAAATGTAGAAGTTTTTGGGGATCATTGAATGAATGGATGAAATGTTAATTACTCTTTAGCACAAAAACAACTGAACAGTTTTTTATGAAATTTTACAGGAATACATCAGAATAATGCATAAGCTATAAATTTATAACGATACGCAGCTATATTTATATGTGTTGGATTGGCAATGAAACCAAGTCCTGAATGTCTTAGATGAAGGTTTGATCTGTGGGCAAGCCGCAGAATTTAAGTGTATGTAGTCTGCAACACAGAGATTGTCATCACGGCTTTAACAGATGCAAATAATTTATTTATAGAAGTGTTCAAAGTCAATAAAACAGTGAATTAGAACAGTCAGGGTATATCTCTCAAAATTTCCAACTCCCAATAATATGAAATCACGGGTAAAAGCTAGTACATACATAAAAATATGTTAACCACAACAATATTATGAAATAAAAAATTTGTTTTTGACTACCCTTTTATTGTTCAAAATAAATATATCACTTTATTTTGAAAAAAAAAAAAAAATCACTCGCAAGAATTGAGGATGAATATACAAGGCACATACAATTTCTGTATTTTTAAAAACAGAATTAGATATACATACAAAAACTAAATATGATTTTCAGGCTGTTGAATACAAATTGTAACAAGATATCTTAATTTCGATCTTAATTTTAAAATTAATTCAATTGAGGTAAAATAGAGAATGAAACTTGATAAAACTTAATATCCCCCATTTTAATTGAAGAATAGTAGAAATAGATTTAAAAAATCTCTTAAAATTGCTTGTATCATTCATTGTAAAATAGCAAATAGTCTTTTTGCTAAAAACTAGATTAACTAAGTTCATACAGTTTTACAACTTAAGCTATTATATAGCAACTAGCAAGTTATAATATTTTTCTATAATTAAAAAGTGGTCAATAAACAACACAAGTTTTTATCTGATACTTTTTATTTATTACATATTTTTATAATATTTCTTATTAGTTCTTTGAAGAATCCCTATCTAAAAATGCTTTCTTTTTTCTACAATTCACCTTTCTGTGTAGTACATCAAATTACTGTCCAGTTTGGTTACTTTTCAAAATGTTAGACTATTGAATTATATATTTGACTGGAAAACCCAGTGAGTCATCCGATGATATGTAGTCATTTCACCTAGCAACCCACTCCTGGGTTTGCACGCATGCAATTTTTTCTGCAAACTACATTCAAGCTTCCTCATTTATCGCTCATGCCATTTGTGAAAACCATATCAAAATCCGTTAGGTAGTTTAGAAATTAGAGGAGAATACATTTATATAAGAAGTTAAATAAAAAGTTTTTATCAGTGTGACTACTATTTGCTTATTGAAAATTTTGGTGGTAAAATAGTAATATCATTACTTAATAAATAAAAATGTAACAATTGCTTAATTTGCCAGAAAATTTATAATTTTATAATATGCTTGCCAAAGCATATTTTAAAATTCCACAAGTAGTCCTTTGTTAGTATATACTTCCTAAAAATTAAGGCACTTTTTTAGTATTATCTTTTTAAAAAAAATGTAAATAGCAAAAGTAAATTATTAAAAAGGTGACAAAGATTTCAAACTATAAAATAGCCTAATATTCTCTTTACAAATCTCAGTTACATGTAATGTAATTACATGTTTTATAGATTCAATAACTAAAAAAAAAACGTAACTTACCTGGTTTCTAATAGCGGCAACTGGAGTGAGCCCCAACTGACTTTGTCCTTGCTGCAAAAACTGATTAGTTCCTGGTGCTAACATACCAGTTTGGCTCAAATACATTAGATGTTCAGCATTTTTGCCAATGCCATTCATAGCTTGCAGTGGAGTGCCATGATGTTGGTGTATGTCATATAAGCCTTGTTGACCTAACTGAGCAGCATTCTGCATACCTTGTAGAGGTGGCAACATCATGGCATTGTTTTGAATTGTCAAATTATTTCCCAAAGTATGATTTTGCATTGGACCGAGTTGTGTGTGAACCATATTGTTAGTCAAATGTCCTGGATGACTTCCAATCACTGATGGATTTATAGCCAGTGTACCAACAGAAGAAGCAATAGCTTGATTGATGAATTGTTGGCTTGTTTGAGAATTCTTTAGCTGTACAGTCGGAGGTTGTGGATGCATGTTACTCATAGCAATGTGTGGGGAATGTTTCCATTTATCTTGATACTGTAATAAAGATCAAAACAATAACTTAGATGGTACTTGTAAACCACTGTGAAATAACAGCATGTGTGCTGTTAGATCAGTAAGTAAGGAATGGTAGAACCCATTTCCCTATCCCTTCGTAATCCTTAATTCTACTATGATCGGCAGAGCACTTGCAGCATCTTTGGTGTTGCTTGTGTTATAGGTGATGGTAGCCACCCACCATCAAGTGGACTGTCAGCCTGTATGACAACCTTTACATAAAAAAATAAAAACAAGTGACCCTCACGGGTCAAAAACAAAGTAATATGTTGATTAATCAGTCATATTTTAATTGTAAATTACATTGAAGATGTTTCCCAAAAAAACTAAAATATATGATTTATACCAAATATGTCAAGTTTTTATAAACAACATTGCTAATCAGTGGCTAATAATTTTCTGATTTTTCTGGACCCATTGATTGAAAACAGTTTTTTTTTTTAATATACTTTTGACTATATCTGTACCAATAAGCATCATTTAACATTGTTGTTGAACTTTTCAACAATACAGTTCAGCCACAACCAACCAACCACTAAACTCAGATATATTTTTACATAGAAAAATAATATTTTTTACATAGAAACTACAACTGTTTGCTAACCTTTTCATGGAATGAAATATGTATGTAGTGTTGGGTAGGACACGACTTCAAAAAGAGTTTGTAAGAGTAGCCTCTTTTTTGTACTGAGCAAGTACAATGTCCTACTTCAAATGAGGCGAGGCGTACTGAAGGTGATACGTTTGAAGTTACGGCTACAAATATGACATTTGATGTTATGCAGTGCATATGAATTCTGATTGTCCTGGTTGATGACATATTATTAATCCAGTATCGCAAAGTAATATGAAATTAAAAACACAGTAAATATTGTTTGTAAATAGGTAAACAAACAAAAAATAAAGAAATACATTTTAAAGTAAATAGATAATAAAAAAGCTATTGAAAAAAATTACAACTTAATTACAATGCAATAATAATCACGTATACCTTTCTTAATTTGTTTGTAGCATGTGTGTGCCTCGTTCCCTTTCTCTTTCTCTCTCACCTTATTATAGTAGCATAGTTTATTTACCGGAGAGTGAGTAACGCGACTTACACGACTGCCGCGACATAAAATTTGAAGTAGTACACTTTGAAATGTTGAGCCGCTCTTACATTTTGACGTAATGTACGGGACGAATGTACCGCCTCTTGTATGTCCTACTCAACACTATATGTATGACAACCATATTGTGTATTTGATTTGTAAAAATAGTAAATGAAGTTGTTTAAGATCAACAATTTGTGAAGGCAATCAAGTATCAACATTTAGCCACCAGATTCTACTGAAGGAATTCTAACTTTGTTCCCAACGGAATTTGTATTAAAGTTTGGTTAGGTTATATTGCAGTTGAGTCTAATATGAAAATAATTATTTTGTTATAAATATGACTTAAGACCAAGAATTGCAAAAATAATGATGCAAGAAAAATTATATTTTAATATTAGCACAGTACAAAACAATGGAATATTTTAAAGTGAAATTTAGTTTAAATCCACATTATTCAAACAAATTTAATAGATTTTTATTATTTTTATCAACATGTTAGGTTATAATAATAAGTCATAAAGGTAAACAATGCAACTTAAAATGCAAATACTTGAATAGGTATACTTTCAAATTCGAGACCAGTGGAATAAACGCATGAAAATACAAACCTCAACAATAGTATCGTCTCCTACGGCCCAGCGTTGTTTAGGGGCTAGAGAAGGTAGCTCTCCTTCCTGGGGATCTCGTTGGAAAGCGTAATGTACAGTGGCATCGTCCTGCGAACGAGCCTGCGTATTGCGCGTGTTTTGTATCCCGGCTTCGCCCACCTCTTCTTCTGCCCCCGTACCTGGCCACTTCATTGGGCTATCGTGGGGTTCAAGCATTCAGTTTCACTGTGTCTATCTCTTACAATCGTGATACTTGTTTGACAACCCCGCTTCTGTTTTTACATACACAAACTTCTTAGAGCCGTTTTCAATACTTAGTATCCAATAATTTCACATTATTCTCGCGTACGAAGTCGTTGAAATTCGGAATTTCATGCATTTAGCTTCCTATAACAGTCTTCTTTCCGTCTTTGTAACGAATGACAACTGTTTTTTTTATCTAAAGCACGATGACAGCCGCTAAGGAAACCAAAATATTACAAACACTGTAATGGTTCTTTTTCTAGAAAATTAAACACGAATGCGCAACACTAAGTAAATATTACTTTACATTAAACTTGCAAGTTTTCATTAAAACGAGATGTTTTGTATTTCGACAAAGTACTAACGAACGGGTTCAGCAAATTGTCGGCGTCGAAAACTAAATCGAATAAACACAAAAATAAAACACTATTCACACAATTTCTAAACAAAAAGTCCACAAATATAATGACTATATGTACACAGAACTATTTACAATGTACAATTTTTACAAAAGACCCGGATTATGCCATTGGATACTGTCGATACTTTCTGATTTAGAAAAGACGACAAACAATCCTCAGTCAATGTCCGCCATAACGGTCGGCAGTTGCGGTGCGCGCGCAACGCGCAAAGCTATAGTAAGTAAACATAAATAAATAGGTAGACGGTAGAGTAGATACCACTAGATACTGTCGGATGATGCCGCACTGAGTAGTGAGTGTCCCCAAGTCCAATTTAAGTGACAGTATACATACTATACATATTATATTACCCAATAATTTACTCTAGTTATAAAATACCTACCACAAGAAAAATTAAATCTATTTTTATTAATTCAATTAAAATCATGATACATTTGAATGGTAGGTACCTTTGCAGTTTCTGTAACTACATACTTACTTTTATAATATAATTACAATTTCTATCAATCATCTATCTACCTTATTTCATGATTTATTAATTGTGTTTATTTCTTGATTATTACAATTATTGTTTTTTATACAAGCTAGAAACTGACATTTTATTTTAGGTACCTATAAATAATTTATTACTACGTAGATATTCATTTTCATTCTAATACTAAGTTATTCTGTAATCAGTTGAAATAAATCATCATTAGCAGAATGAAAATCTGGCAAAATAATATTACAATTATTTTTCTGATTACAATCAATCATAAAAATAAATTTTCACTGTCAGTAGTCAACATTCGTGGATATGTCATTTTTAGGATTGATTGGACGTGAACTGGTTCACAGAACATATTATATACACTCTAGCGATTAGCAAGCTAGACGGACAATAGACCCTCTCCCTCTACAGCTACACTGTTTGTCCCGCCGCCGCCGCCGCGCCGGTCCGTTAACAGAGGCTCTAGCTAGTATGAGTTTACGATACTACACCAATACTACACTCGCTAGCGAGAACTTAAACTTTTGTATGGGAAATCGTGAACTGTCAATGTCAAATTATCAATTTTCCATATAAATGTTTTACGCTCTCGCTAGCGAGTGTAGTATCGTAAACTCATGCTAGAGCCACAGTACTTCAGCGTGGTTATATGGCGCTGATTTGCTAAATTGTTTTTTTTTTTTTTAATTTAATAGTAATAGCGGAAAGCGGAAAAGGCGTAATATTAGTAATTGGTTATGGTATATTTCAAGTATATATTAATTTTAAATTACTTGTAATTGAGGCGACAATATCGCCATCCTGGCGACAGAATTACCATTACTCACGCACACATTTAAGGACATATTGCATACCTACTTGCTTTTTTATCTCTTATGAATAATAAAACACATTTCATATTAAAGTGTCAATTTTATTTTGTGTAGCTTAGAACTACATTTAATACATATTAATGGTAAATTAATTTATATCGGCTTAATTTTAAAGTGAAGACCAATAAGAGAAAATACAAGACATTTCAGATCTTGCACTAAATAGTAGAAGCAGCGAAGACCTTCGGGATCGCGTGATTGGTTTACATCCACTAGGGATCCAGTTTTTGAGGTAGTAAATGAGATGTGTTCTTCACCAATTACAATTTCTAGTTCCTGGAATCAAATCAAATAAATATATTAAATTATAATTACAGGCGAATTTCCAGTCCACTATTCATATTTATAAGTTTGTATTACTTTTATTATTATTTTTTTAGAATTTAGTATTGGCGAAAAAACATAAGTGTCAGAATATCTGTGTGTTCCAGGGTCTGTGATACCCAAAGGATTTATAATGTATTTCATTTAGATTAAGATAAAAGTTGGATTATTCATGAGATATTGACAATTTTTTAATTAAAACAACAGTGCATCAAAAATTTATATTACACAAAACTTCTTATTATGTTAATACCTATTGATGAAAGGATCCATTTCATTGAGCAAATTTACAAGTTGCTAGTTGGTGAGTTTAGAAGAGTCTCTAGTCTGGTAGTGGGGTAGGCTAGAAACCAGCGCCCGGATGTAGGTTTTCACATTAAAACGGATGCCTTATCGTTGAAGTATGGTTTCAGTATAAAACATACTTTACACCATGCTGCTAATATCATAGCAGCAGATGAGCAGGGAATAGGGATACCGGTGTGAATTCGTTCACATTACTCTGATCTGGGCTTTCTGCAAGCACTCTCAGTAACAAAACAGGTGTCATGTATGCCGAGCTAGGCGTTTTTGTCGAAATCGGTACAGTGTGAACAGTTTCATATAAAGTGCACCACTGGATTTTCCTGCAGTTTTACTGGTCCAATAAATTCGTCAGCCAGGCGTAGTGAAAACTTAGCCATAGTGATAACAGACAAAGCATTCTACTCCCCCAGAACCAATCAATAACATAAAAATGACCTATTTCAACAAAAATTTAGAATTTCCTTAATAGCAGAACCATGTATACCTTTTAAAGATACATAAAGTTAAAAGTTAGTAGACACATTAAAAGATTATATGATAATGAATGAATTTCTGCACTCATTTAAATTCACTGGTTGTTTCCTAAATTTATAGTCTGCTCCACCAAAAAATTTCAAGTATAAACATGAACTTGTTTTGGCACAATTAGAATTGGATGGAAAAAAATTTGCAGTGATGGCAGCAGTGCCATGTTTGCTGGTGTGAATTCTAGTGTAAGTAACAGTATAATGCATCTACCTTCACCTACTTGCATTTCTAACTGATCTCATGGGAAAAAAGCACAGTTATTCCTTTCAACTTAATTAACCTAAGTCGTTGATTGGCAATTAAAAGATTTTCTACTTAACTCAGTAGGTTCACAGAAAATATTCTCACTACTGTGCTTATAAAATATTTACTCATCCCTACAACATATAAAAAGAAGCCTACCATACCAGTTAGCAACTATACTCCGTGCGCTGTAGCATGGTGCGGGTGACAGTTGTCGGTATGACGTTGACATCTATACCGCGTGACTAGGGATGTAACGTTCTGCGATTAATTTTTATCGCTATCGATACTCCTAGCATAAATCTCGTTCTCTTTATTATTGTTATGAAAATATTTTAAAAAGGAAATTATTTGAATATAAATTGTTGAATTAATTAAATAATTCAAATTTTTTTGGTATTTGATATTTTTTTCATTACAACATTTTTGCTCTATGGCGCATCGGCCATTTTGTTTACCTGTGCGATGATGTCAGTTCAGTACGAGTGCTAGCGCCTTGTATGTGACACGTATTTCCATTTCATTGTTTGTTTTCATTTTCGTTAAATTATTATTTGTTATAGTTTGTTGAGTTTGTTTTTTTTTTTTTGTTAAAGTTTGTTGAGTTTGTTTCCATTTGATTGTTTGTTTTCATTTTCGTTAAATTGTTATTTGTTATAGTTTGTTGAATTTGTCGTTCTATTTGTGGTTATTACCATGCCTAAGCATACGAAAAAAACTGTCGGCAACTTTCAAGAGTGAAACGAAACTAGTCGTAATTGTCACCCGCACCATGCTACAGCGCACGGAGTATAAGCCACTTGAATTTCATTCGTAAACATTTCTAAAATAGTGGTTTACTTTCATTTCTTGATATTTCTGAATGTAATAAAGGAGAATATATATTTTGTAGATAAATTTTTATATTTCAATAAGTACATGTGTTGTAGACACATGGCTTGTTTTTTTGCTGTAAATGCCATACATCAACAACGACTGAATAAAGCAGCCCACCTTGTTTCTGTACTAACAGATAGTTTATAATCTGTGAGTTAAGTAGTGAATGTGTTTACACTGGAGGAGTTTACTAATAAATTCAACAAAATAGCTTGTTAACTTGCTCAATGTAACTGAGCCTTTAACTAAATCTAGTTTCTTTTATTTCTCATGATTGCATTGCAAACATTATTGCTGCTGCTATAAATACTATATATAATTTCAACAATAAATACAATATTAAGTATATAAATTTTATATTAGAACTATATTTTCATAGAAAACTTTGTAGTCTCATAAAATATGTAATTATCTGTATTGTACGATATCTGCACTTCTAATGCGACCTATGTGACTTCTGTATAACATATATAAATGGTCTTCAAAGATTTTCTATCTGATAAGTACAGTAGCGAGTAAACTTGTATCATCCGTGATGTAACGAAACGCAATCTGTGTAACATTGCTCTGTAATCTCTATATTGTCAATGGAAAAAATAATTATTTCAGAACCTATGATAACAATAAATAGTTATAAGTGAAATAACGAAACTCTAATATGTGAGTTAAGATGTTATTGTCATTTGAACAGCAAAAGCGAGTTAAAGTTGTTAATTAAATTGAGGTGAACAGAACAGGATCCTATTTTAGAATATTTCGAGTCCAGTGAAAAGTAATTTTTCTTGTGTCTCTCCCTTTACCCCACCAATTTTACTAGCCAACATGTGGATGGGCGAGTTTAGTGGTGTGTGCGGAGATGGATACGAGTTGCACCGCTGCTGTGTACTTAACTGACTGATTTCACTCGCTACTGTACTTATTGAAGTGAAAACAGGGCATTAAAGCGGACAAAACAAATTAAGTTTGGTTACCTGTCTGCCAACTCTATCAGGTTGTGGCCACAAACGATCATCTTCATGCATTATCTCCGAATCCAATATAATCCTTTTTAGTTCCTCCATAACACAGGGGTGCACATATGCTTCTTTTCTAATCATTGTATCATTTTTGTAATTTGAATTATTAGCGTAACGAAGTTTGCCATCGGGGCGAAACTCAAATTCTAAAAATTCGTGTCCAAATTTTCCTTTGTGACCCACATAATATCTTATATAGAAATCCGTAGACATTTTAATTAATATATGCACTTATTACAAACTGAATTTACAGTGTGATTTCAAGCGAAAAACTCCGGCGTCTTCATAAAGCTACATAACACAAATAAATACATTCATTCTCGCTTTTTGAGACAAAAGGACACAGCAAACAGAAGATCAACTATATAAAATGAAATATGTGTTCTGTGTCGCACAGAACCAGAACAATTTAGACACAGTCCATACAAATAACAAAAGAAAAATTGTACTGGTCAGGTGAAAAGAAAATTGCAGCTCTGACAACATGGTTCAAATATTTTGTAGGGAAAACTGAAAAACTTACTTATATTACTATGTTCATAGATAGATTAAAAGAATTAAATCAATATCTCACGACAGTTCTTTCTAACGATAACTCTGTAACAATAATATCAATAAATTTGGAACTATAATAAAGTTAATTAAAATACGAGATTGGCGGCGCTTCTCACGCTCACAAAATAATGCTGCCTATATTCGCATATGACGGTATGTTTTAACTATTTCTCTATAACCGTCGGTGTTGAGATTACCTCCATACTACTATCAATTTAATCTCATTGAATTGGTATGGGAAGTTGTCAAGGGGTTTGTGGAAAGGAAAAACACTACATTTAAGATGGCAGACGTTGAACAACATTTCGGCAGAATAATGGCAAAATTGCATCAGTCACGTAAAAAAAGAATCGAAATTAAGTAGGTAGACTTGATGATGTTGCAGACAAAACTGTCGATTCTTTTGTAATAAATATAACAGGCGAGACGTCGGAAAGCAGTGATTCTGATACGGCGGAATCTGATTCTGATTAATACCATAGATAAAATACTACTTAACCAGTAAGTAGTATTTTATCTATGTTAATACATATTCCGTAATCCGTAGTCGCTTTTTTATTTCTACCAAAGCAAGTACCTACTTATAACTCGATTTTTATATTTAGACCATGGGTGTGGTCTGTACAATAATCAGTCACAATGTTAATTTGATTTTTTTCTCTTTCAAATACTTCATATAAATTCGCATTTCATACAAAAATGTTTGTGACCTCTGTCAGTAGGTAAATAGCAATGTCAATTATACTACTGGTTAAGTAGATGGAACAATAAAAATTGAAGATTCCTTCGATACTCGATACCCGTCTTTCTAATGGCTGCATGTCGTATGTTAAAAAGAGATAACAATAGCCGAATATGACGTCTAAAAACGCTGCGCGCCATAAAAGAGGCAACGTCATATTTGTTTATATCATGCTGGTTAACAAGCGCGTTTAGCTTTATGTCATTTAAAATACTTAAAAATCTGAAAGTATGATTTCATAAATCTGTTGCTTGCCAAGAATGGCTTGTACTGTTCCCGTTTGTCCAAGTAGAGTGGGTGTTTTGAAGGAGAATAATGGAAACATATCATTTCACCGGTAAGTCGCACAGCTCGCACTCATTAATTTTGGTGTTTTGTAAACAAATTTTTATAATTATTTACTAAAAATGAATCATTGTACATGCATACACAGCTCTAAGGTTGATTTATTTAAAAAAAAGCTGGTGTTTATAACCAAAATTTACAAAAACCAAAGTTAATCGGAATATTTGACATCTGTCTTGCTTTATAGTGCTGTAGTCTGATCTTGATAAGTTTATCGATATCGATAACTAATTTATTTTTAGTAGAGTGTTGACAATTTCTAGCATTCACTGCAGGTTGAAAGTAATTTTTATCAATTTATAACAGATTTCCCACCGACATCGATTTAAAAAAAAACGTGGACAAAAATGTAAGAAAAGCCGACGATTGGAGAGCTTTGCAATATACAAGAATATGCTCGATGAACTTTGAAGATTCTTGCTTTCGCCAAGGATATCAGCGTAAAATTCTACACTCGTATGCAGTGCCGACAATATTCCTAAAATTACCACCATCGTGTAAACCAGTAAGTAATATCTATAAGTTATAAAGAAGTTATGCTTCAATCTATGAAAATTATGAAAATCTTTTGAATCATTAATAACCTAAAACTATTTCTTTTCAGAAATTACCCAGAAAAAGAAAACTTACTAATAAATACGTGGATACCCAAGCGTCAACATTAACTGGAAGTCTTTAAATTTAAATGTTGACGAATCACAGATGAACGATATCACAGATTAAAATGAAACGATATCACAGATTATCCAATCTGTGATATCTTTTCTAAAAATAAAACTTTAAGATTATCGAGTTTTTTTTCTCTCGTAATAAAAACCTACTCCCGTTCTACCCCTTAAGGATGGATTCTAAATATTTCTACCCAAAAAATAACTATTCTTTTGAAATATTTTGGTGAAATAAATGCGAGAGGTTGCATACAATCTCATACAACCGATTAGCAATGCGGCGAGTACCAGTACTCACCCACATTTTATTTATATTGAATAACCAAACAATACACCGAAACGCATTTGGCCATACTTTTTATCCGTCATATATTTAAAATCTATATCAACGATATCTAGTTATCAATAAAAATGCACAGGTTTTTTTCTTACCTAATTAATTAAATATACCACAATAGAGGTAACGAGTATCGAAGGAATCTTAATTTTTATTGTTCCATCTATACACTAATACAATTATCTTTGATTTTATCTATGATTATACGAAATACGCGACGACCGTACTTTAGTTATCCACACCAAAGATGTTGTATTAGTCTGTACCTAATACAATTATCTTTGATCCACACAATTTGACACTACTTAACACACACAGACTATAAAAAGCAATTACAAATTATCATGGAAGTAATAAGTACTATATACAACAGGAATGACCTGTTGTCGCAAAATTGAAGCCGAAAGAGAGATCAGTAACTGTACCTCTTCTCCCTCTCTGGCGATGGTGAATATATTGAAATATGATTTAAGGACAATAATTATAAAAAATGATTTGTGATTTGACGTCAGCAGATCATTGCTTCAGATGGATTTTAATCGAAGATGCTAATGATAAACTTGCCCTTTGCGGTACTATACATTTCCTGTTTTTGCTTGCTTTTCACACTCGCGTCATATAGGTAGGTACTTACCTACTGGTCCTTGTGGGACACGACATGCAGCTGGACTGAGATAAAATTACGATAAGCTATCTATTGTGGTATATTTAATTAATTAGGTAAGAAAAAAACAGGGGGGGTAGGGCTCCGCAGGCGTTCCAACCGTTACTCACCGACTGAAACTCAGGGGTAGACACTACACGAGACCAGTGTTAACTCTCAGGGCGCCAACTACCTGGGGTGGACTTAGACAAAAGAAAGCCAAGTTCAATCACACAACACTTTACTATACCAATAAATTTACACACTATATAACAAATGAAAATTTATACATGAAAGAGAAAGCAATTTAGTTTAGAAGGTTGGTCCTGATCTTCCTCGCAGAAGGCGGGGGATGCTCTTAAACACTCACTTGTAGACACAAAGCACACAGACCACGCCGAAGTGATGCCACGTGGCCTGGTGGCTCGGCGAAGGGGTACCTGTCGACACGTGGATGTCGTCGCCTCCGACTGCGTCGCAGCTATAGTCCAAACCAGTGGTGGCTTGGACTGCAGCCATATTATCCATATTTCCCTAACATTAGGATCTTTAGGAAATCTGAAATTGACCCCGTTATGTTAATAGAGAAAAGAATAAAAAATGCATAGGTATTTAAGTTATTTGTTCTTGAACTAGGATTGGATAGTCATGCATGGTCACCCTAATTGTTCACTAACAAATTATGTTTAAAACTATTACCTGTGAAAAGATAAACCACAATCAGGATAATACTCGCTTCCGCAAGCCTCCACGACACAAATTCTCCCCATTTTAATTAAAATTCTTCAAAAATATCACGAAATCAAAAACATTCCGCCATTGACGTCAGAGTCGGCGATTTCATGTGGGGTTGTCAGGTCAGGTGTCCGTATTTCATACAAATAAAAGAAAACCTATACGCCAATCGCAAAATTTTTGCGTTAATAAGGCTTTACACGTAGCAACAAATAATATTGCTTTAACATGTCGGTAATAAATTATTATTTTATTTAGAAACACTTTAGAAGTAAATGTTTTTACTTCATTACATTACATCAATCGCATATTTTTCTACCAACTTAACTCTGGCAACTCTATAGAACGGGACACAGCGTTCAGTGGTGGCCCTCTCACTCGGCTTCATTTTTATTTTGCGCGCAACAAGACTCTTACGACCTTAGCATAAGGTTTTATTTTCTTTATTTTAGCTGCAAGATGCACAGATAGAGCTTATTCCTTATATAATACTTCCATGCAAATTATAGAATATTTTTTTATACTTTCAAAATCAAAGAATAAAAACTGCATTTTTGTTTCGAGAACTGCATTTTTGTGTTCATGAAACTTATTAAAATAAAATGTGTATAGCAGTTTTATAAAATCTCAACAGTTAATCTTATTAAATCTGGCATTTGAATTTGGCCTCATTTCGGCAATTATTTTATAGAAACTCCTTGCATATTATTTAATGAAAATAAAGAAAAACTTCTAAATTTGAAATAACTATCTTTCATTTCTTTTTTGTGTGAAGAGAAAAAAGGTTATTCACGAAAATAAATTGTTTGAAGTGATTTCTTTTGTGGAGCTCAGTTTATAAAATTTGTTTGTAAGGATTCATTATCAGGTTTCTTTGTATATTAGTGTAATATTAGTGAGTGATAAAATATGTTTTATTGCATCACGGAATTATAGTTCAAGTGAGATTTTAATTCCGATAAAGGCGCCTCTGTAAGTGGTCTCTTGCATCTAATTTTGTAAGAGAAAATTAATGTCTTCAAAACTGTATTTACTGATAATAATATATTATAAGAATTTTCGGAGAAAATACGGTCTCTTCTGTGTTCATAAAGTTATATCAGTGTTTAAAATAATAAAACCAGTTTGATAGAGGTCTTAGCCGAAACGAAGAGGATTTTTCATCATTGGCAATCGTCTGTGTTGCGTCTGGCTGCCGGGGCATAGATAGATTTCGTTCATAGACTAATAAGGAACTGTTGAAACGGTTCGGGTCGAGTCAGGGCTGTCAAAGAAAGCTCTTGTTCTTTTCTTTCAATTTTAACCCAGTCAAGATGGGTGAGTGGTTTTGTTAATTATTTAAAATCGGATTTTATCAGAGATTTCCATTTTGATTTTGATTTTGTAAATATATTTTCTGAATCAAGTTTTATTCAAGTCACTATTTTCATTAATATTTTGAGTTACTTTTGGATGTTGTGATAAAAATATGATTGATGTTATCCATGTCATTGCAATATCGTTAAAATATGTGTTTATGCAGGTATTAGTCGTGATCATTGGCATAAGCGGAGGGCCACAGGTGGTAAAAGGGCCCCCATTCGCAAGAAGAGGAAATACGAATTGGGTCGTCCGGCTGCCAACACCAAGGTGATTTTCAATACATACATAACCTAAAAATAATTGTGTTATATTCATTGTTATTACAATGCTAGTTTCTGCTCACAAAAAAAGTTTGTAATATCTATGTGTTCACGCCTTATATATACATTTTTCAGCTTGGCCCTCAACGTATACATTTAGTGCGCTCTCGGGGTGGCAATACTAAGTACCGTGCACTGCGCCTCGACAGCGGAAACTTCTCTTGGGGTTCAGAATGTAAGATTCCCACTACATTATAATAATATTAATTTCATATATTCATCCATATTAACATAAAATATACAAAATTAACATTAATTTGTTATAAATTTATATCTATAAATAAAAAAAAATGTTACAATCAATCACATGTATAATGAAGCATTACATGAGATGGCACGACCTATTTTGCTATTTTTCTCTTGTATTTGAATTTCTTAATTGTTTGAGAAATGGGTTTATATTAGATATGTTACTGTGTTTTGGCAGGCTCTACCCGTAGGACCCGTATCATTGATGTCGTCTACAACGCCTCAAATAATGAGTTGGTGCGTACCAAGACCTTGGTAAAAAACGCAATCGTTGTTGTTGATGCCACTCCATTCAGACAATGGTACGAGTCCCACTACCTTCTACCCCTCGGTCGTAAGAAGGGCGCTAAGTTGGTGAGTGCTTGTTTGTTTTTTAATTTTTATTTCTAAGCATTACAACATAGAAGTACGAATAAGTCTCGTAATAGATGAAATGCATAGAAACCGTGCGAGCCATCTGCGCGGGGTCTGAAGTGCAGGCGGGGGCGAGACAGTGAAAGAATAGAGCGTAACTGTGTTGATTCTAGATTGTCGATATATCGATGACAGATTAAAAGGATAAAAGAAAATTTAATTTAGTCGTGTATGGGGTAAAAATGATGCAAAATGGGGTAAAAAAATATTATATTCAATTTTCATTTTTTTAACATTTTACATATTTTACAAAACACTGTGCTAGAAAACAACCTTGAAACAACATTAGGAAAACTGCAGCAAGTAATAATAAATAAATAAAGAACTTCAAAAAAATATAAATATAAATAAACATTGTAGGTAAATTACTTATAATAATTACTATATTATAATTATAATTTTTACGTAATAATAAATTAATGACAGTTCACAACAATACGGTTATAATTTAACACTAAACAAACTGTATTTTTATCATTCACAAACTTGATTTAATTAAATGAATATATTGCTAAGATATGTGTAGTAATAAATCTTATTCGATATTTGTAAAGAAGACTCAAGCACAGCACTATTGATGACAGGACACTGAATGACCGTCATATTTTGACATAGTAATGACGTATCAATATTTGTAAAATATTAAAATAATATGTTTAAACTACTAACATGTGGAAAGTAACCCTACGAGATTTTATCTTAGAATTGTTTTTGCATTGCTTAATTGCACAATTCGGCATTTTTTCACTGAAAACTTTTAATTTTCTTCTGATGCGAATCTGTCAGCGTACGTAAGCGGACTGATGCTTGCGCAGGGCTTGGTAAGACGGCAAACATTTTGTGGTGCTTCTATTCATAATTCTATGCATTACAACTACACTAAATATGTCAATCCAATACATATTTTTTTTTGTATAAAATAGTTTATAAATGTGCTGTATCTGGAAGTATATGTTTTTGATGTATAATAATATTTAATTTGTACAATTTGTTTACATTAGTATTTGAGCTAAACTTAGTTAAATTGCAAAAGTTTGAATTGAAAGGTATGATTTTGACATAATTTTTTATAATACTTAATAATTCCAATAATGATTTTCTTATTGCATTTGGTTTTGAGCCTGGTATCTGATGAAGTTTTATTTGGATAACCGAATAATAACACATGTGCCATTACGTTTCATTATGTGGATGAGGGATGGATGCTTGAGTGACAATTACATTAACATTATCTCTATTATTTTTTTATTTAATTTTTCATCTCATTTAATGCAAAATTTTCTTGCTATTTTTATGATATCTGTTTTTTTATATACTTTTACTTCTTGTGAATAATTTTCTAATTTTATAAATTTTTCATACACCAGTTCATTGTTGATTCTCAATTGTTAGTCAATAGTGCATTTGTTTATGCTATCTTATTAGATTTCAATGACAGAAATTGAATATGTGAAATCTTGATATTTGTTCTGACTCACTATTACTTGTGCCACAAAGTGCCCAAACTGTTATTATGGTTTGCTTGGTCTTTTTGTCAACATTCTTTATATATTACTTGCCAAATTAATTATATAAAATATTGTCATTTTCAAACCAAAATCTGCTATATGCAAAAAGTATGTTTTTAATATTGACAGAAAACGTTCTCTTGAACAATTTTACATGAAAGTTTGTTTAAAAAAAAAGTATTTTGTTTGGAACTTTTTAAACATGAAAATTTAATTATTTATTTATTATAATAGAGTAAATTTTGTACATAAAATATTCTAGCTGCTGCCACATAACATGAGGTCGTAGTTGACTAATAGTTTTTTTTTTAATGTTAAAATCGGCAGACAGGCTGACGGTCCACTTGATGGTAGGTGGCTACCGTCGCCTATAACAACGCCAAAGCTGCTGCCAGTGCGCTGCGAACTAGAGTAGGATTAAGGATAATGGATTGGGAGGGGGGATAGGTAAATAGGCTCTGGCATCCCTTACTCACCGAAACACAACAGCACACATGCTGTTATTCACGATGGTCTTCTGTAAGGGGTTAGGTGTAAGATGGGCTGCCCCAATGACTGCGAAAAGCAGTGTGCCCTGCCACTACTATAGTGCTCATAAGTATTTAGAATTTTTTTAATATGATACTTAAGGCAGTGAACTATTAACTAAGGTCAGATTGTTGGAATCCCAAAAAAGTGCACAGAGCAGATTTTGGTTTGACCACGACGATATGTAAGACAAGCACAAAATAATAGGTATCAAAATTATTTATTAGGGACAATTTAATTTCTAATGATTTTCATATTGAACAATTACATTAACATGATTAATGACGAAATAGTACTATAAAAATGGAGCATACGGCATTTGCATATTGAAGCTATGTCTGGCGAGGGAGTTATCAGAAAGTATTTGTATCGGATGTGCATGTCTTAAATTGTATCAGATATTTATGTTGTCAACCTCTGTTTTAGGTAATGAGGTATTTAATGCTCCTTTTTTTTTGTTGTGTCATTATTATGATGATAACTTGCGTGTCATATGATTATATGATTAAATTAATTTAATAAGAACCTGAAAGTGGTTTTAGAGGCAAAGATATTGATTTGAATGTATCTGTTCAGAGTTGTACAAATATTTGAATTTGTTCTTACAGACTGAGGCAGAGGATGCCATTATAAACAAGAAGCGGAGCAAGAAGACTGCAAAGAAGTACATTGCCAGGCAGCGCCTGTCCAAGGTTGAAGGAGCCCTTGAAGAACAGTTCCACACAGGACGTCTTCTGGGTAAGCTTTAAACTACATAAAAAGATTTAATCTAGTTACTACATAGGTTGGTTCTTGTTGACATATTCCTAGTTTCTATTTTTTTTTTAATATAATTTTATACACAAATTCATTAAGCCATTAAGTATCAACCATCCAAAAAAGATAAATTGCACACCATCTTTTCGAGTTACCATTTTATACTAACTTGTCAGATAATGTAAAGTAGTACTTCGGAATATTACCCAGGTCAACCATTTTTAGCAATTTTTTTTAGTCATTTAATAAACTACCTATTGTCTTTGCTATGCATAGT
Organism: Bembecia ichneumoniformis; assembly: GCA_910589475.2. Lineage (NCBI taxonomy): Eukaryota > Metazoa > Arthropoda > Insecta > Lepidoptera > Sesiidae > Bembecia > Bembecia ichneumoniformis. The sequence goes on from OU342523.1 coordinate 6,392,472, forward strand.
GAAATATTACAAATTAAAATTAGAGATAGCTTAGGTCTTAGGAATGTATATGAAAATGTGAGCGAAGCGAATGTACCTGAAAAATATTTTTGGAAAAAACAATTGTGAAAAATGTTTGAAAGGATAATCCCAAGGTACTTGTAATGAATAATAATAGTCCAAGCAAATGGGGTCTAATGAAAATTGTTTTTTGGAATGTTCAATTTAGCAAATAAACGTCATTTAAGTAATTATTTCGGATTATTATAAAGAATTTTGAGAGTCTTAGAATAAATTGCCATATTGTGAAAATAACTATTGATAATAAATTATTCTGTTATATTTTAGTCCCACAAGTGCATATTATTTTGTTAGGCGAATCTAAATTGATTACTAATAAAAGTTGTCTTTGGTTTTTGTTGTAAAACATTTTGTTAATTGCAGTACTGAAAACGATTCTATTTCTCCTTTTGTTTGGAATGGGTTAAAAAAGCTAATGTAAAAATTTGGAATGATGAAATAAAAAAGTTTTGAAATCACTATTTTGGCTGGTACCGTTTTGGGAACAGCCCAGTGGTTATTGATGTAGCTTGTCATAGTTACTCTGATCATGCCTTGAAGCACGAAGTTTTCGGTAGAGTAGTAGTTGCGCTCGCTGAGTGTATGCGTTTTTGTTGCAGCGTGCGTGGCCAGCCGACCCGGTCAGTGCGGCCGTGCCGATGGGTACGTGCTCGAGGGCAAGGAGTTAGAGTTCTATCTCAGGAAGATCAAATCTAAGAGGGCTAAGTGAATGTATAAATAAACTTAAAAACAACAACACATCTTTTATTTCCATTGCCTTTAATCTGAGTATTCATTGCATGCTGCAATTACATTTTCACAATTTACCAACATTACAGTAGCACACATTTCCCTACACATGTTTATCTCACTAAACTGGATATCCACAATGGGTCTAGATTCGTCGCGTTCAATTCGTTTTTTAGGCGGTCTGTGACCAATTCTTAAGATTTATCGCTCCAGAGAAAATGTACAAACAGCAACACACTTAACTACACACAATTTTATCTGTCATATCGTAAGAAAGAGACTCGCTTTCGACGTTGACAATTATGAACCCTAGCCAGTGGCCGAGTAAAATATCTCAATTTCGTCGGATGATGATCAAATCGGGCACAATCGGATAGAGTCGTTTGTTTTATGACATTTAGATATTTCTTACTCATGGAAGTATTATATAAGGAATAAGCTCTATCTGTGCATCTTGCAGCTAAAATAAAGAAAATTAAACCTTATGCTAAGGTCGTAAGAGTCTTGTTGCGCGCAAAATAAAAATGAAACCGAGTGAGAGGGCCACCACTGAACGCTGTGTCCCGTTCTATAGAGTTGCCAGAGTTAAGTTGGTAGAAATGGTAGAAAAATATGCGATTGATGTAATGAAGTAAAAACATTTACTTCTAAAATGTTTCTAAATATAAATAATAATTTATTACCGACATGTTAAAGCAATATTATTTGTTGCTACGTGTAAAGCCTTATTAACGCAAAAATTTTGCGATTGGCGTATAGGTTTTCTTTTATTTGTATGAAATACGGACACCTGACCTGACAACCCCACATGAAATCGCCGACTCTGACGTCAATGGCGGAAATTTTTGATTTCGTGATATTTTTGAAGAATTTTAATTAAAATGGGGAGAATTTGTGTCGTGGAGGCTTGCGGAAGCGAGTATTATCCTGATTGTGATTTATCTTTTCACAGGCAATAGTTTTAAACATAATTTGTTAGTGAACAATTAGGGTGACCATGCATGACTATCCAATCCTAGTTCAAGAACAAATAACTTAAATACCTATGCATTTTTTATTCCTTTCTCTATTAACATAACGGGTTCAATTTCAGATTTCCTAAAGATCCTAATGTTAGGGAAATATGGATAAATACGGCGACGACATCCACGTGTCGACAGGTACCCCTTCGCCGAGCCACCAGGCCACGTGGCATCACTTCGGCGTGGTCTGTGTGCTTTGTGTCTACAAGTGAGTGTTTAAGAGCATCCCCCGCCTTCTGCGAGGAAGATCAGGACCAACCTTCTAAACTAAATTGTTTTCTCTTTCATGTATAAATTTTCATTTGTTATATAGTGTGTAAATTTATTGGTATAGTAAAGTGTTGTGTGATTGAACTTGGCTTTCTTCTGTCTCAGTCCACCCCAGGTAGTTGGCGCCCTGAGAGTTAACACTGGTCTCGTGTAGTGTCTACCCCTGAGTTTCAGTCGGTGAGTAACGGTTGGAACGCCTGCGGAGCCCTAACGCCCCGCAGAGGTTTCGCGGTTACAAACTTAACTGTTTTTTTCTTACCTAATTAATTAAATATACCACAATAGGTAGCTTATCGTAATTTTATCTCAGTCCAGCTGCATGTCGTGTCCCACAAGGACCAGTAGGTAAGTACCTACCTATATGACGCGAGTGTGAAAAGCAAGCAAAAACAGGAAATGTATAGTACCGCAAAGGGCAAGTTTATCATTAGCATCTTCGATTAAAATCCATCTGAAGCAATGATCTGCTGACGTCAAATCACAAATCATTTTTTATAATTATTGTCCTTAAATCATATTTCAATATATTCACCATCGCCAGAGAGGGAGAAGAGGTACAGTTACTGATCTCTCTTTCGGCTTCAATTTTGCGACAACAGGTCATTCCTGTTGTATATAGTACTTATTACTTCCATGTTCTTACTATACTTATACCAAAGATAATAGGTACAGACTAATACAACATCTTTGACTTATACAATGATATTAGGGTGGCGCTGTACGAGCGTGGGAACTCAGTAATAGGTATTTGGGAGAATTTTTTTGTCTCAACTTACTATAATGCGAATAACCGAAGGCAGAATGCGACGCAACACATTCGCGCCATTTATTCAACTCGCGAAAATAAAACATATGCCAACAATTCCAATATTTTAGAAAAACCTTATAGATTTTTATAGACATCCCAATTAAAAATGTACATTATAGGTAGGATGTTTCCATCGAAAAACATTTTTAGATTTTAGTCAGTAATTACAAGAATTCAACCCGCGAAAATGTCACAAATTCTGCACATTTAAAAAATTAATTATACTAGATATAAAATTAATTTCAGTTTTTTGTTGCGATGCAAACCTTTATATTATGTCCTAGAAATGTCATGTTTTTTATGTGTTGCTACGACCTTTAATTGATGAGTAATCATGGAATTACGTAGTATGGAATAAGTAAGCTGTTCAAGTTGGAAAGTGCCCTCTTAATAATTTGTTAGGCTCACTCAACACACACAAGCAGAGTCGAAGCGAAGCGACGCTTTATGTTTTTTAACTTCATAGTGCATTTCTCGTAGGGACCACGGATGAAAAAAAAACTTTTTAGTTTACTTAAATTTTTTTTAGTTAATACGCAAATTAACTTTATTTTTCCTATTTTGTCCCAACATTTAAAAATACACACACATAGCGAAAATACACACAATCTCGTACTTGAAAGTCTAATCGAAAATGAAAATAATAGTTAATACTCGTAGGTATAGGCAATTAGGCATGCGGGACATGCAGAACACATTTTTACGTTTTGCGAGACGGTCATCACAACTAGCATCACGGGATGGTCTCGCAAAATTCGGTTTAAGGATTTTATCGACTACCTATCCATATACACTTAAATAAAACAATTATTTGTTATTGTTATTTTATTTACATTTTTCATTCTGTGCAATTACTTTAAATTGCTAGGTCATCACATATGTATAAACTCAAACACAAAAATAACTATAGTTTCGTAAAACATTGGTATCATCTGAAAATCGTCATTAGTAAGCGGAGCGAAGCGTAGCTCAATTCCTTCCGACTTGTATAAATAATATAGTCTTATTCGACCAACAAAATGACCATATAGTTTAAATTGCTAGGTCAGCACATATAAACTCAAACACCAAAATTACTTTAGTTTCGTAAAATCGTATCATGTGAAAATCGTCATTATTGAGCAGACCGAAGCGTAGCTCGATTGCTCCCGACTCGTATAAATAACAAAATGACCCACAGGTAATTATGTGCGGAAAGCATTATACAGGCGGCAAAACGATATATAGTTGCATAACACACATTTATCCGAATAGGTGTAACCCAATCAGTGCCACTCTATAAGTTCCACTCAACCGGCACTAGTCTTCCACAGGTGAAAATTGTTTTTCACTTTTGGTAGGTATAAAAAAGAAGTTCGAAGTGATTATAATATTTTCTTTGAAGTTATTGTAACAGATTAAATGTAGATTTTGATAAAAGATCTTATGTGAAATAGACAGAATTGAGTAAAGAACATCGAAACTTTTGTTTTTCAATTTAGACTACATCCATGAACCATGAAGGTTTAATTTATAATAAACTTTGAATAAATGTCAATTTGAGCGTTAAAGAAGAGCTGCATTGCAATGCGACCGAATTAAGAGTTATTACCTGGAAAACTTATTACTATACATTGAAAATGACAACATTATATCTATCCCTTTCAAACAGTGATAATTTCTCTCAGTTGCGTCTTTAATGTGCAGTTAAGTGTGTTGCTGTTTGTACAAAATTTTACAAAGACTGTACTTTTGCCTTTATGAGAATTTGCCCTTATGCGAAGTTGCCTTGATGCGAACTTGCCCTTCTGCTAATAAGCCAAAAAGAGCATCACACTCAAAATGTACAAAACGCAAAATGTACAAAAAGTCTTTATTCCCACATCGCTAAAGTTTTATTCATAATTATAATTGATACGGGTATATCTCACTAAGTATATTCCTGAAAAGGATTAGTTTAATATTTTTAATTTCTAAGTTGCTTAAAGAAGATTCAAGATTTGCTGATGGAGAGATAAAAAAAAGTTTTTTTTTGAGCCAGGCTGAGGAAATAGAAGAAGACGCGATGTTGTTGGAAAAGCTTGAAAATAAAGAAATTAAAATATTAAAATTTTTGATGCAAATGATTTACAACAGACTTACTAGTGTATATTCTTTTCTTCCAAGCATGTTGTTTGTAAGACTTAGTATAAGATACGTACAAATAAAAATGGATTTTCGAAATGTATGTACGCCCATAACTTTCGAACGGGTAGACCGATTTTAATTCGGTTTTGACTAATGGAAAGAGGGGTAAACGGGGAATGTTTATGTATATAAAAATTTCACCACGGGCGAAGCCGGGGGCGGGCCGTTAGTTATGAATAAATCCTTAGCGATGTATGAATAAAGTCTCTTTGCGTTTTGCACATTTTTTGTTTTGTACATTTTGATTGTGATGCTCTTTTTGCTTTTTGTACATTTTGCTCTGAAGTGAAATTTATGTCCTACTAGCTGAACTCGGCCACTCTTCGCTGCGGCCCATACGGCGGGGCGGCGGCGTGCGCGTGGGGCGCGCAGTGCTGGACACTGTTTGTATATAATACTATATATTGTTCGTAGCGTAATGTTACGAGTATATAGCCTAATAGCCTTCCTCAATAAATGTACTATTCAACACAAAAATATTTTTTTAAATTCGATCCAGTAGTTCCTGAGATTAGCGCGTTCAAACAAACTCTTAAGCTTTATAAATTAGTATAGATTCTGGATTTGACCACTTCTTGTTATGTGTTGGTAAAGTCCATTTTCGCTTGATAACTACAATTACAGTGTGAAAATATTAGATTGGGGAAAAGTTTATATGAAAACTCAAGATTTAAAAAAAAAGTTTAATTACGATATGTATGTTTTTTTTTTTTTTTTTTTTTTTTTTTTTTTTTATGAAATCGTGGTAGCACTTGACCACTATCTCACCTGATGTGAGGTGCAGATGTGGCCGAAGGTGGACCACGCTTACCTAGTAAATGCCCATTTACCCTAGTTTTGAAGACCCCGAGGTTGTAGTTCTGTGGGAACACAGACGCAGGCAATGAGTTCCACTCCTTAGCAGTTCGAACAAGGAAGGTGGAACTGAAACGCTTTGTTCGTGATCGAGGTACATCGACCACGAAGGGATGAAACCCCTGCCCACGTCTAGTGGTCCGCAAGTGGAACGGTTCCGGTTGGATTAAATCGTACAACATAGATGCACACTCTCCATAGTGTAGACGATAGAAAATCGATAGGCACGCTACTTTTATTTATTTGATTGATTTTATTTGATGACTTTTTGCCATCTTGTGGGTATAGTGACATGATCCCGTTGCTATAGAAATTTTTAAACTTGATTATCAAAAAAACGCGACAAGTAGTTTTAACACTCCTCTCTTGATGTTAACCTGACACTGCCTAAAGGATTCTGAAGAGACCTAAACAGGTGGAAATCTGAAGGTGCAAGAATAGGGCTATATGGCGAATGCATTAACACCTCCCAGCCAAACTTAATTTTTGCTGAGTGGCTAAAGATGTGTCTGGTCTAGCGTTATTGTGATGAATCACCACACCCTTTTTATTGATCAATTCCGGCCGCTTTCTCTCAATTTATTGCTCTATAATTTCATCAGTTGTTGGCAGTAGAGATCCGAATAAATGGTTCTGCCCGACGGTAAAAGCTCATGAACTGCCCTTCCAATCCCACCATACACACAGCATCACCTTATTGCGAGTTAACCCGGGTTTTGGCACAGTCTGTGAAGCCTGACCGACCTTTGACCGCGACCTTTTTCGCACGTTCTTGTACGTGATTCACTTTTCATCAATCAATCTCTTCAAAAACGGTTCGGTTTCAATACGTTTTAATAAAGAATCGCAAATAAGTACATGATTCATAGTCGAGTGAGCTTGAGTGTCACCCAAAGTCGATATTTTTTGTGTACTCAGCTTTTTTCAAATGGTTCAAAACTGTTAGCTCTTCAGTTATGTAGTAACTACTGATATGCCGATCATGCTCCACTTTTTCAAAAATGGCGTCCATTTTGTCCGTAACGGGGCGACCAAAGCATCTGTGACATCAAAATTTCTGGATTGAAAACGCTTAAACCAACTTTGTGCTGCTCTCACTGACATATTGGCTTACGTTGCATTTTCTCCTTTTTGTAATAAAATTTTAAAATGTATCGAAATTCTTCATTAGTTTCACTCATTTTGACAGAAAGAAAAACACATGAAAAATAGCTGGAAACAATATTTTACTATCTTGTTTAAAAAGGTTATAATGTATAACCTTTTTAATGTCATCAAAACTAGCCAGATACAAATACATAGTACAGCCAATGAGATTTTATTACAAGTTTATACATAATATTTGCGAAAAGACTTTCCTCGACCTAATAAGTCCTAGGAAAATATCATATACCTATGTATATTTTTATATAGTGGATTTCATAACTCTTCTTTAAAACTGGAGAATCACTTTTAGATGCACCTTCGCCTGAATTTGACGGTTTTTTTAATTTTGTCGCCAAACCTATAATATTATTAGATATTTGTCAAATGGAGACTGACCAATTCTGGTAATAAAACAAGTGTGGAAATTGAATTTTAAAGATATTAACGGTAAAAAATTCAGGACAAATTAAGGAACGATTCCGAACTTCGTCCGCCAATTCTTACGTGCGATTGCAAATTATTCTTATACTTCGATAAAATACATAAAAATATATGATTAAATACAATAAAAGACATTAAAAAACATATTTTTTATTTGGTTCTTTTAATAATTGTCAGTTAGACCAAAACTCAGGGTTGACACTTGCGCAAAATAAAAACTACATAGGAATGTAAATAACAAAAATATTTAATGAGATCAATTAGCATTGCCTCTCTGCAATATGCTTAGCTTATATCGTAGGCTATGTAATGCTAATTCTAAGATTTCCTTGCTATGATTTGTGGTATATTTTCGTCTAGTACATAGTGTTTATTTTATTTTTAACAACTGCTGTCATTTTCTTTGTGTCATATCTCTTCTTTGAAACTGGAAATCTAGATAGATAATTTGTTTTTATTAAAAAATACACTATAAATCCCTAGACATAGTATTTTTTTAATCAGATACGACTTTTTCTCTTCTAAAAATCTACAGCCTTAAGTACATAATTATATTATTATATACAATATATTATAACAATTATAAACACTAGAGAAAATTATTTCATATTTATACTAGCTGTTAAACGCGACTTCGTCTGCGTCTCTTCATTATTCGTGGAAAACGGCAATTTTGTATGGGGGGGGGGGGGGGGGGGGGGGGGAGAGAGGCTGAGTAGCCTATGTTACTGGCTGATAATATGCGAAAGAATTTTTAAAATCGTTCCAGTAGTTTTTAAGTTTATTCATTACAAATTACAAACATACAAAAATACATACATACAAATCTTTTCTCTTTATAATAATATTACTAGTATAGATTAGTACCTATATATATGTATATATATTATTATTACGTATTTGTTGAAGAAATGCTTTACTTTTAACCAATATGAAATTACCTTTGATTATATACCTATATATCAGTCAGTATATAATCAAAGGAAATTACTTTTACTCGAGTTACAACCCTAAGGAATAAGGGTTATTGCCTGGTTAGTTAAATCGTGACTCTTTTGAGACTCACTTGATTTTGATTTTTTGATAAATTAATCACATATGCAATCGTTCGTATTAATATGATAACATTACCTATATTAGTTTTGCACCAACAGCAACACGACAATTAACTGAGATCTCACTAAAAATGTATCTACAGCGCGTCTGAAACTTTTCACGATTGAATCCAAATAACGCCTTATTTTTAAACTCTCGAATATGCAGCATCTATCTAAATTGTTATCAAATGAAAATAAACAATGATGCCACTTGCTTTTTAGATATTTCTAGACTTTTGTATTTTTGGCGAGGATTGATTTAGATGACGAAGTTAGGGAAATCGACGGTAAGATATAAAATTAAAAATAACCGCTAGTGGAGGCTCAACAATCGATAGGATTTTCGGAAACCATTATCATTTATTGCAATCGCAGGCGAGGTCGCAAGGTTAAATAAAATAAAACGAAAGTTTGTGAAACTTCTATAATATTCTTGTGTTTAGTGGGTCCACCATCTTCCCGGCCATTAGAGCTACGTGGATGCTCGCGTCCATCACGAAGTATAAGAAGGGATATGTTGCGGAGAAATACACGCGTTGATGCGTCGTTACATATCCTGAAGAAAAGATCAATTAAGTAGGTACCTCTTACTTTTTGATTTCAAAACACATATTGAATTAGTTAAATAGAACAATAATTGTATTGGCATGTGCCTATCCATTGAATGAAATCGCTGTAATTATTCATTCAAATTTTGCATAATCAAAAACGTCCTTGCAATGCAAATGCCATCGATGCTTATCACATTGAAACAAAAATAAACCGACTGTAGCGACAGGAAGCAATCATCTAGCAATTTTTCCAGTTATACTCATTTGACGTAATTGAAAAGGAGGAATCATTTTCATCTCGCGATTAGGCATTGAGGTCGCCGTAATGTCGATGCAACGAACGATTTTCCTAATTGTCTATGGACAGGTAGTAACATGAATATGTGCGGCTCGCGCGGGGTGCGGAGGGCGCGCATCAACGGGCGTAATGCGCGTGTCGCCTTGTTGCGACACTATTGCACAGAAACAATGAATGCATGCGCCCGCGCTGGCTACTTCACACCTACTTTTGCACCATTTTGCCAACACTTACACGACCTTTAAGCCGGAAAACGAGAGCACCATTCCTTTGTCTGCGTAATTTGCACCTAATAATCATATCATCAAGATCATCAGCATTGTACGCCGCTGTCGCAATTGCAATGCCACAGCATAGCATAGTTTCTCATTAGCATGTTTATGTATGTTCATATAGACATGCGAGTTGACTGCGGCCTTCATGGTTGTCGATTTAATTAATTGTGGAAAATCAATTTTTCAATTTTTTCGGAGCGCATCAATGTTCGTCAAGGATTTTCCGGCGGGCGGCGCGGCGTGGTCTCGGAGCGTCAGTGCGTAACGGCTGGTGGCATGACCGCCCTGGGTCTTACAACAAATCGGCCGTATACCTCACAAAACACCCACGCGTCTAATTAAATGGAGCAAACCGAAACAAGGCGCCTCAATCGTCGTTGTTTCGTATGGAAGACAATGGGATTGAACGTAAAAATCGGTGTAATACGTAGATATATGTAAAAACTCACTGTTCTTCTTTTGTTCATCGGGCCGGTACTTGCGTATGGCCACGGAGACGGCTTGTTCGATGCTTCTCACATACACGCCCGATTGTAGCGTCATGGGCGAAAAGTCACGCTGTCTTGGCTCGAACACATCGCGGATTCCTAACTGCAATTTAATAATTCAATACACTTAAATAAATTAAATCAAGGTTATTTGTTTTTGACGATTAATACCTAACTATGTTTACTGAAAAAAGTAGACAAAATCTTAGTCGTATACTAGATTCGTGCTCGGAGGCTTCCGATTAAACTATTATTTATGATGAAGGTCGGCAGGCAGGCATAATGGCTGTTCATTTGGTGGCAAGTGGTTAACCATTAAAAGATAGGCAACCCCAAAGCAAAGGCAATGTGGCCTCTTACTTTAATGGGACAAAGGAAAAGCGAAAAGGTGTAGATTGTAGATAATGGAATCGGCTCTTTGTTCACGCACCAAATCATAATAACATACTTGCTGTTATTTCACGGTGGTCATAAGTAAGGAGGTGTTGCTGCCGTCAGATGAACTGCCTAGTTTAAGATTGCGGACTGCAGTGTGTTCCGTAATTATCCCGAGAAACGAAAGTCCCGACGATTTTCGTTTGGTGACGATACGATAGTCGAACTGAGGGGCAATCTTAAGTAAGCAATTAAAAGAAATACTTATGCAACTAGTACCTACTGTAAATTTATTTAACAATAATATTTTCATTACCTAACTTATTTTCAGTGATTAAAAACAATCCATTTTGTAAACTGGTCAACGGAAATTGTAAGGTATAAATTAATAATAAAAAAAATCGTCCTAAGCCTATTGGTTACACCGATTCCTATATTATTATCGTATTGACTTAGAAGCTTGATTATAATAAGTTGGAGGAAAAGTTTCTTCGTATTTATATATGAAAATTTTGACATTTCTTTTTTCAAAATTTATTTAAATTTAATTACAGTATATATGTGCCATTCTGTTCGATGACTGTTTGTAGTAGTGACATAATCCCGTTGCTGCTGTCCGACTTCTGATCAAAAAATCGCGACAAGTAGTTTTGGCAGTCCTCTCTTAATGTTAACCTGACAAAGAATTCTGAATAGACAAGAGGTAGAAATCTGAAGGTGCAAGGTCAGGGCTATACGGCGGATACATTAACACCTCCCAGCCAAACTCTCTTAATTTTTACTGAGTGGCTAAAAATGTGTGTGGTCTAACGTTGTCGTGATGAAAGATCACACCCTTTCTATTGATCAATTCCGGCCGCTTCTTCTCACCTTCTTGCTTTATTCTTATCAGTTGTTGGCAGTAGATCCAAATCGATGGTTCTGCAAGACACAGCATCACCTTATTGCAAGTTAACCCGGGTTTTGGCACAGTCTGTGAAGCCTGATCGACCTTTGACCGCGACCTTTTTCGCGCGTTCTTGTCGTACGTGATCCATTTTTCATCACCAATTTATTTATCTATTCAATCTCTTCAAAAAAATGTTTCCATTACGTCTCAATAAAGAATCGCAAATGAGTGCACGATTCATAAGGTTTCTTTCATTGAGCTCGTGTGGTACCCAAATATCGAGCTTTCTTGTGTAACTACTTACCCAACTTTTTTCAAATGGGTCAAAACTGTTTTGTGGTCAATTCCTAGTTGTCGTATGTCGTAACTACTAATATGCCGATGTTGCTCCATGTTTTCAAAAATGGCGTCCATTTTTCCGTATGCGAGGAGCATCTTGACTTCAAAATTCCCGGATTGAAAGAAAAACAATGAAAAATAGCTGGAAACAACATTTCATTAATTTATTTCTTTTTAGGGTCCGTCTGTCCGACCATCCCCCCCCCCCCCTTATCTGAACCTAAAATTTTGAAAAAAATACAGAAATTAGTTTCTACTTATACGTATATATCATATTATGATACGAAAACCCATAAGAAGTCCATGATATTAAAATAACATGGTAAAATCACTCAATATTGTGCGGATAGGTAACATCGTACGGAACCCTATTCACGCGAGTTCAACTCGCACTTGTCCCGTTTTTTTATTTTGAAATGTAACCTTTTTAATGTCATCAAAACCAGCCAGATACAAATAATACAGCCAAAGAGATTTTATTACAAGTTTATACATACTATATGCGAAAAGACTTTTTCCTGCTGCCGGAAAACAGCGATGTCAAAATTCATAAGGCTTCCTTCAAGCTTTAAGCTATTAATGAAATTCTTTCGCCAAGTCTAGCACCCTATTAAACGCTTGCCTGACACACTTTTGACCGGTTTTTATGTACGAGAACGTTTCCCCACATCACATTTGAAGAGCACCATTCATTTACATAACGGTTTGTTATGTTAATTACCTACTAGCATTTGTTTGTAATCGCATCTCATTTATTATTCACTCATATACCTCCTAGTTCTCTTTGGCTATACCTACCTTTTTAGGTTTGAATTATACATAGATATGCTATTAATTATGACCTATTTTGATTTTATATGATCACTAGCTGGTGGCCGCGGCTTCGTCCGCGTTGAAAAATGAGAAATATATGTGTAAAAAAAACATAACGCTTGCGTCTGCATCAAGCGAGTCCCGTCGTTCGCGTCGCGTTGGTGCGAGACCGCTTGAATTTATTTTCTCCGGCGTACTTTTTAAGATATTCATTGAAATCAAATGATGTCAAGGGCAATATTGTTCAAAATAGGGCAATATTGTTCAAAAAAATTTGGATAAGGATATCATGTTTATAAAAACACTTTCGCTAATAATGCATTATCTTAGAACAAATTTGATTACCATAAAAAAGGTTATAGTGAGTCAACCAAGATTGACATATGCTGTAGCGGACTTTTTTTTAAAACTTTTAAAGGGGAACAATTCCGCCATACATCATCTTTACGTAACTTTAACCGTGTTTACTCAGAGCACGCAACGGAAGGTCTCAAAAGGGATAAATTTTCCCGATTCTGCAATATTTTTCATTGAAGCTCCGCTCCCATTAGTCGTAGCGTGATGTTATATAGCCTATAGCCATCCTCGATAAATGGACTATCCAACACAAAAAGAATTTTTCAATTCGAACCAGTAGTTCCTGAGATTAGCGCGTTCAACCAACCAAACAAACAAACTCTTCAGCTTTATAATATTAGTATAGATTTACCTTTTGTAAGTCCGTAGTCAGCGTGACATGACCTTTGACTATGAAACTCGGTACTATGGCTCGTACTCTTCTAGGCCGTAATGCTGCATACACATCCTTCAAGTCTGACTCTCTCGCCATTCGGGCTAGAAGTCGTCCCAATTCCTCCGCTCCTCCTCGCGAAGGCAACACCACTAGGAGGTAATATCGTTCGCTATCTAAAGGTAGTCGAAGGGCTGATGCTTCTAAATGAGGGAGATACGCATGCTCCAATATAGTGTCATAATGCATATATGTTACCTGTTAAAACAATAAATATATATAGACTGCATATACGCCAAATTTTAATAAGAGTAAAAAATTACAATTAAAGAATTACCTACACATCTAGAAAATATGAAACAAAATAGAAAGTCTAACCGAAATGGTGTGTTTACACTGCAGCGAAAAACCAGATAAACCATTTTAATTTTGCCTATTTTGATTTAGTTCAAGCTTGTCACACAAATGGACCATGTCCGTTATTGAAATATTCAAAATATGGTAATTTTGTCTCAGTTTTCTTGGGATATTTTTCCCCACTTTAAAGTCCAAAACATTTCTTTCACATAGGTACGAAACGTTATGCAGACAAACTCTCGGCAACAGCTTTTAGGTTATAAATACTAATAAGTTTTCCCGGTTAAATAATTAACCGATTTTGAAAAAAATTTTTAATGAAAATAGTTTGAAAGTAGCGAAGCCGTTTAAAGGTTGCAAAATATTGAACATTTTAATATAATATACCTGTACACTCCTTAAGCCGTTAGCCAAAAACATTTTATCGTCTGCAAAGTTTGTATTCGTTTGATCTCCGCCAATATTGTATGATTTATATAACAAAGAGTCGTCTATATCAGGTGGATTGGTAAATATAAAATCCACTATTGACTTTTTTCGTCTCTGAAGAGTCTCTATGGTTGAAGGATTTTCCGTTGTCGTCGTTAAATCTTGTATTGTGCTCATATCACTAGCCGCCGTAGACGTCTCTTCAATTGTTGCGGTAGTGCTTTCTGTTCTGGTATCGTCACTTGTTGCAGACGTTTCAGTGGTTGAAGCAGTTTGCTCAGCTGCTGTATTGGATGTCATTTGAGATGTAGTTATAATTTCTACTTCATTGTTGACAGTGGATTCGTTTGTGACTGTAGTTGCTGCTGTTGTGATTTGTGCTTCTGTCGAAGCGTCTGATACTGATTCCTCCTTCATTGTAACATCTGTAATTGTCGGCGATGTATTCGGTGACGTCAGTGGAGTTGTAGTCGGTGTCGTAGTAGTTGTTTGTGTAACAATCGTTGATGTAGTTTGTTGCGATGTAATGGTGTGCTGTGTTGGAGTTATCGTTGTACTTTCAGCATTCGGTGCGGAAGAAGGAGTTACAGTAGCGCTGGTGGGACCTCTGATATCGAGTTCATTAATAGTTTCTGAATTTTCATTTATTATGGTTTGTTGCGTCGTTGCCATGGGTGAAGTATCTTCTCGACCAGCCATAGTCGACACAGAAGTATCTGTAGTTGCAGTACCTCCTTCAGAAATAGTTGTGGTTCTAATGGTTGTAGTATTTGTAGCGTTATTACTGTCTTCTGTAGTACTAGGTACTTTATCAGTTTCCAAATCAAAACCATAGAACCTTAAAACTCTTTTGTAATTTTCGTTAAAGGTGACATTTTCATTGTTAAGTGCCAAACCGGCAAGAAAACCCTCTTCCGGAACAAAATACGTCTGCAAAGTAACAATTACAGGAGCAATGTAAAATAATAAAAAATATATATAAAACGCTTCCCTCCACCCTTTTTCTTAGTCAACATCAATATATTTTTATTCTACTTTATTGGAGAGTTTGTAATAATGATAATTATGGTCTTGGGAATCATAGAACGCAATTTAAAATAACCTTCCATAAAAAATAATAACGCCGAATAAACGACATTTAAAATCTTTTTTACATAATCAATAAACGTATCTACTATGAATCCAGGCTTTCCATTTTAAAATAAAGTTAGTTTGACAACAGCCATGTCATTTTGAATTGTTTTATTTGTTGATAGTGAAACGCAAGTATATTATTATATTTATCTATGGTGTTACGCTTGTTTCCTTAGGCGACGGTAATCACTTACCATCTCGTGTACCGTCAATCTGCCTGCCACCCTTTATATGATATAAATAAACGTCTCTCTTGAATTAACAATTAGGTACATTTAAAGCTGCAAAAGAGTTGTTTAATTGTTTTTTTTTTTATTATTTTCATTTATATGCAAAGGATGGCTGGCAGGCTAATGGTCTAACTAATTGATGGTAGGTAGCTACGTCGCCTATTGATACAAGAAATGCCATAAATGCTGCAAGTGCGCTGCCAAACGCATACGATACCTAGGGAAATGAACCTGTCTCATCCCTCACTTACTCATGGAAACACAACAGCACACACGCTGTTATTTTACGCAGGGCCGGATTATTCAATAAGCGGTGCAGGCTTCAAATATCAACTGCCTAAAGTGAAGGAAATAAATAGAAGATAAACATTTTGAATGAAAATTAAAGTAGAAGATTAGTACGTAACAAATTCTTATGACACACTGTCCTGTTTTTTATACTTTTTCGTCATAAATTAATACATTTCGGAAGTATTCCAGGTTATTGAAGAATAATATTATACATATTTATAGCGACGATTTTAAGAGACTAGAGATTTAAAATTTTTATAAACTTTGCTTTTAATAACATTTTTAATATGGTGATAGCACATCTTGGTAGTGTAGTAAAAACGGCGTAATTTTAAATAGAATTAATTGCATAGTTGAGGAGAGGAAGTTAGAAAACGGTTAAGGAACCCTGAGACGATTGCCTAACATAGTTAATCCGGCTCTGATTTTACGGTGGTTTTCTGTAAGGAGTGGTCCAATTTAAATCTGCGAAACGCAAAGTATAGGTACATTGCCACTACTAAAGTTTCAAATTCGCAGCTGTCTCTTTATATATGTCGCAGTCAAAGATGTTTACACTAATACAATTATCTTTGGTCGCAGTCATCTGGTTGAATCTGCTATTTGATTGAATGACTAGCGCGTTCATTGAATGACGACATTTAATTGAATGACTAAAGGACAACTCGTCAAGTCGTTGAATGTAACGTTTAACGTCTTGACTGAACGTCATTTAGCGAAGTCGTTGAATGGGATATAGCCGACGTTGTAATGTTTGGTTAAGGTGCCCATGAGTTCGCAACTAACCTTACTTTAAATAAAAATAAATGAATTATAAAATGTTTCGTTAAATCAAATTGTAATATTTGATTAGGGTGAATTTTGGGACAATTAAAAAATTACTGATTTATAAACTGCTGAGTTTAAAATAATAAAAGATTGTAGCATGATTTCCAAAGCTTTACTTAATCTCATATTTTTGCTTAGTATAAAAAAGTAAAAAACCTAGAAAAAATTATCATCTATTTCAAAAGTAATTTATTAAAATATGCGCTATCAACACAGTGCTACCTGTGCGAGCTGTTTGATGCCATATTTGTTTTGGTGACTACTAGCGCCGCAGTGGGAAAAAAATGAACTAAATTTGAATTACCTGACTGATTTCATGTCCGCTATGTTCAAAGGGCTATGTTACAACCCGCTAACTAGTTGGACGTTTAGTGACGCTTGTTCAATCAACGTTCGGCCTAGTCATTCAATTAAATGTCGTCATTCAATGAACGCGCTAGTCATTCAATCAAATAGCAGATTTAACCAGATGACTGCGACATATACATTTCAAAAGAAAATAACTTTCTTAGGGGCTTCATTTGGGCAAATTAGAACTCGCTGGCGGCGGAGACAATTCTACAGGCCTAGAAATTGTGTTTTTTTGTTTTTACCATTAGAACAATACACAAAAAAAATATTTATACAATTTTTTATAGGCACAGGATTCATATGCGCGTAATAAGCCGTATTCGAGAGAATTTTCAGTAAAAATCAAATTTTCTTGTGTTCTAATTTTTTTGTTGAGTTTCTATTACTTTAACGAAAATTATAATTAATACAATTAGTTCTTCACATGTTTAAGTATAATATATGTATATATTTTTTGAAGCAATTGTTTTGTCTGTTTCTTGTAACATCTTCATTAAACAATAGATATTTTTAGTATTTAGCGTTTGTCTCCACCTTAATAACTTCATGTTATTTTTTGACCGTTTAAACTTTCCACAAAACTATTTTACAATGAACTCATGGCCTCGGGCTACCATCTGGCAATGGGCCGGTGTCTGTTTGGTATCGGTTTCTTTCGTCACAGTTCAATTGATAAAAACAATTGGAGAATAGGAGCGCAAGTGAATTCGTCTGTAGAAAGTAAAATGGTAATAAACAATTTCTGTTAGCGGCTTGTAGCAGGTGTCGCCTTTGCTATTTATATCTTAACTAGCGACCCGCCCCTGACTTCGCAGGGATGCAAATTATATACTTACACAAACCTTCCCGTTTATCGCTCTTTCCATTGGTTTGTATTAAAATCCGTTGGGTCGTTGAGAAGAACTTAGTGGAAAACAAACTATGTAGAGTGACTTTATTAGTCATTATTAGAGTATTGATACAGATCTAATATTTAGTATGTTAAATCTAAACTTATTATTTAAATTTTATTATAATATAAGAAATTTTAAAGTATTCGTATGTTTATTACTCAATCGCGCAAAAATCGAATGGATTTGATTGAATTTAACGCGCACATTGCCTATTCCTCTTAATTCCTTATCCTGAATCCTAGTATGGTCGGCAGCACTCTTGCATTGCAGCACATGTGGCGTTGCTTCTGTTATAGGTGACCACAACCACAGGACACTTTTTAACCCGCTAATGCGTTCCTAAGGTATAATAAATAGTTCAAATATAGTTAGGAAATTAATTTATAAGTAGATGGCGCAAACAACAGCATAACATTACTTTAGGTAGGTAGGTACTGAATTTATTGAGTTATGTGGACGTACCGTTAACATGATCTAGAAATTACCTATTATATGAATTATTAAGGGCACGCCAAATGTTTGCACGGATTTTTTTTCTGGAAATCATATACAAAAACCTTCCTCGTCGATCGCTCTTTACATTAGTAAAAACAGCATCGGAATTTGTTGCGTGGTTCAGGATTAGTTAGTGGATATATAGACAGACAGACGCGGAAAGCGACTTCAATTTAATTTAGTTTTTGAGATTATATATATTATTTTTATTATTTTCTACCTATCTTCACGTGGAATATATGTATAGGTGGATTTGTACCTACGTTTAATTTGCCTAGGCCTAAGTAACATTTCCAATTATAGGTACTTAAATATAAATAGTGACTTACTCTACTTTGTTTTTTAAATCTATAATTAAAGCGTCTTTTAGTATGTAGGTAGGTACTGGCTTTTACCCTCAACTTTTTCCGCTTAGGTATCTTTATACATTGCAGAATACGTGTTATTTTTATCTATAAACTATATTACTGTATAATTTCATTATAATTCGTTCAGTATTTTTTGCTTGATAGTATAACAAACATTTATACACCAATCTTCACATTTTTCTCAACATTTCAGCTTTATTATACTCAATATAATAAAGCTGAAATGTTGCTTGGTTTGGTTGAAGGCATCGATGTTTAGAAGGCCTTAACTCTGAAAGTAGGTACCGGTCGGAATCGAGAAATTCTTTTTCGTTTGATAGCCTAATTCTTTGGGAAGGTTGTAGGCTACCGAGAACAGCCGATATGTGCATAATTCCTTTGGTAATTTAAATTGATCGGCGGGTGAAACGCGAGAACGAGCTAAGTTATAAAATAAAGTCGCTGCCCGCCTCTGTCTGTTTCTCGCTAACTTCTTCGAAACCATCTAACAGATTTTGATACGGTTTTCACTAATGGAAAGAGCGATAAACGAGAAATGTTTATGTATATAATTTGCAGAAAAAACCGCATCAATGCGAAGCCGGTTTTTGTGAACACTCTAAATACTCAAACAAGTAGATATTATGTAACTGGTGGTTTGAAATAAATACTTTATTTAAGTAGAATTTCTCCATTGTTTACTGTCAATACGCAAGTCTTTATTGTTTAGATAAAGATTTTGATTATTTTTATAGCTAAGTATTTCCTTATATATGGCGGCAGAACCTCGGTGGATCTAGAGCCGAGATGATGAAGACTTTCTTATATTATAGATATTTAAAAATAATAATTTAGTAATTATTGTGACTCACTTTAAGTGTGCGATGTATATCTCTGAACCCTATCCTCATAATGTTCCTGTTCCAAGGCAGTTGCATACCCATCTGGATCTGGTACGAGGACTCTCCATCGACTCCTTCATACAAGGCCACCAAAATTCCCATTAAACCATAGGGCGAAAAGGCTATATTATTATCGTTTAAAAAGTTATGTTCCGCGAGCACTTTCAGGCCGAATCCGTTGGTAACGTCTACCATGTGAGCCAAGGGAGTTCTTCCGTTGTCCCATAGCTTAATTTCAATGGGGATACCGTAGTCGCTTGTCGCTTTTACATAAACAAATGTGTAAAGGTAAAGTAATCGCGAAAAGAGGAGTGCGGGCCACGCACGTCCGCACGAGCACATGGTGTCCGCGGTTTTGATCACGCAACAGTGGCCACCGGTCCTCTGGGTTTCGGTTTGGTTTGGGCTAATCTCCGTATCTAATTAGCATTAAGTGCCCGAGTTTGTCGGTGAACGCCCTCTATAAATTTATGCGAGAAAAACGCGTAATTGTTTAAATACCTACTTCAGTATTGAGTTTAGAAGATAGTAAGTAACTACTTATATTTTAAATCCTCACGATTGCCAAATATACAGAAAATGAACCCATCGAGTCGAATATTAACACGATAGACTCAGTTTCGAATTGGTCCTGCACTTATGCGTGATTTTTGAAATCGCGTGTGTGAAATAGAAATTTTGATCGCATGCTCTAAAGATGTAGGGAAGCTGGTTCCAGAAGACCATATAGTATGCTTTATAAGTTAATATAGCAGCAGGAAAACCTCCTCACATTAAAAAGAAATTCAGCTGTTACAGATATGTAATAGCTTTGCGAGGTGTTAGATTATCCCTCGGGCACAGTGCTTTTTTTCTGGGTGAAGATACCTATGTCCTTTCCTGTATCCCTGACAACGTGTATACAAAATTTCATGATGATCGGTTTAGCGGTTTAGGCGTAACAGACAGACAGACAGAGTTACTTTCACATTTATAATATGGATTATTACTAAATATAGGTAATACCTACACACACACCGGCACAATTAGCGGAACAGAAAAAAAAAGGCTGCATTTTCGTAATATTTCATGAAAACTGGCTTATTAATTTGCTTTTTTAACTCTCATTTAAAAGGTGCGAGCTGAACTTGCGTGAAGAGGGTTCCGTACGATGTTACCTATCCGCACAAATTTACCATGTTATTTTAATATCATGGACTTCTTATAGGTTTTCATATACCTAATCTATAAGTAGAAAACTAATTTGTGTATTTTTTTCAAAATTTTAGGTTCAGTAGTTTCGGAGATAAGGGGGGGGGGGGGGGAATGGTCGTGCAGACGGACACACGAGTAATCCTATAAGGGTTCCGTTTTTTTATTCGGACGTACGGAACCCTGAAAATAACCCATTTAATCAAGATTACAAACTTACTTTGTGAAAGTTTTCACTTCGCTATCGCACGACGTGCTATCCTACGCCTGACAGTATCTAAAAAATAAAATAAAAACAGTGTTTGCAATGACGACTTCTCGTCGTTAATACAGGTGCAAGAAACGATGATTAGTCAGAGCACGAGGGGGATACACTCGTTATTAGTCATTCATTTATTTAAAGTTAAAATCTCACTATTCTTAAATATTCAACGGTGTTTGTGTTATCACAAAATATAGATCAAGTGGACTATGGTTTAATTTTTAATAAAATTTAATTAAGACTGCAAAGTCGATATTAAAAGATGTCAATATTAAAAGACGCCAATATGTCAATTTCCGATTATTATTATTTTTCAACATACACTTTATTATTTTATACTCGGTCTTTTTATTTTCTCTTCCGCTAATTGTGCTGGTTTGTGTATTATCATATCATATCATATCATATCATATCATATCATATCATATCATATCATATCATATCATATCATATCATATCATATCATATCATATCATATCATATCATATCATATCATATCATATCATATCATATCATATCATATCATATCATATGATATCATATCATATCATATCATATCATAATCGTCATCGTCATCGTCTCAGCCGTAAGACGTCCACTGCTGGACAAAGGCCTCCCCTCTAATTCTCCAAAAGGACAAATCAGAGGCAGCCTGGATCCATCGTCGACCTGCGGCCCTTATCAGTGGACAGACGACCTGATAAGGCCCAGCGGTCATCGGCTCTCATTCCAGGAGCTTAAATGCATCTTCCAAAGCGGCAGTGAAAATTTTTTCCTCTTTAAAAAAAAAATAAAAAAATTCCCGGGTAGTGTTCTCAATGCACTGGTTCTTTCAAAATATCAAAAAATGGGGAATTGCCTTACATATTGCATCAATAATAATAAAAAAAAAGACAGAAAAAAGGTACTGGGTGAAATAATGGCTACCTATTATGTCGGATTTTTTTTTCATAGAACTGGAAGATTTTCGAATTTTTCAGAATAGATATGGAGTGCTTGCAAGAATTACTGACATTAGTATCTAACTCCCTTAATAATCAAAGAAAACACTTTGATGCATGAATACATTACTCCAAAAGAATGCTTGGTTGCTACCTTCTAACTAGAGATATTTAGCTACCGGTTAACGTCAATGAAGACTTGAAATTTACTTCAATATTATCGCCACATTTACTATAAAAAATTATTCGAGACGTTTCATTATTATTCATTTTTAAAATATACATCGATATGATGACGTAGCGAACAGCCATGCAAACAATGAACCCTTCCAAAGCGCAAATAAGACGTAGTAATTATATTCTCTTTGGCGCAAATGACGCCAAATTGAATCAACTGCTCTATTCACTATTCAAGGCGCATTCAATCTATCTATTGATTCGATCGACTTGTCGATTGCTAGGACGGACCACTCGATATTTAACATGTTGAAAGTAGGCGTAAGTTTGCCTAATCACATCGCAATTTGTCGCAACTTAAATTGAATTGACAGATTGAATATGAAATAGCATCGTGACCAGGCTCCTTTAACATTACAATAATGCATTCAGGATGATTTTGAACGTGCCATTGGTTGCGAGCACTCCCGTCTAGACAGTTAGGCACAGTTTTGGACCCGGGTAGCTTGAGGATAGCAATATGTTTAAGGCTCGGGTCCAAAATGTGTGTCCCTCACGCTTGCGCCTGTGGTAAAAACGTGGACCAGCTGGGACGACATGGCCTTTCTTGTGCGAGAAGCGCTGGCCGCCTATACCGCCACGGCTCTATTAATGATTTGATCCGTCGCTCGCTTGCCACCATCTCTGTGCCTGCGATCCTTGAACCCACGGGAATGGCGAGAGACGACGGCAAACGTCCAGACGGGGCCATATTAGTGCCGTGGAGGTTAGGAAAATCTCTGGTGTGGGACGCAACATGCGTAGACACCTTCGCTCAGTCCCACATCAGAGCGACTAGCAAACAAGTTGGCGCTGCTGCTGACCAGGCCCAGATTCTCAAGCGCCACAAATATTCATCCTTACTCAAGGACTACGAGCTGGCGATGCTCGCAGTAGAGACACTGGGCCCCTGGTCGACAGACATGAAGGCATTTGTAAGAGCACTGTCGGCACGCCTGGTCGACTCTACAGGGGACCCCAAGGCTGGCAGATACTTCTCTCAACGTATCGCCCTAGCGATACAAAGAGGTAATGCTGCCAGCATAATAGGGTCGATGCCGCAGGCGGACTTGTTAGACGGGGTTTTCCTTTTATAATCTGTATATGTATATAATAAATAAATATATATTTTTTTAGTATATAATAATAAATACATTAAGTTTTTATATATTACGATATGTAATGTAAATAAATATATAAATTTGTAAAATTAAATAAATAATTTGAATAATATTATAATGCATTCTGATTGCTGATTTTGTACAGAATGAATATGCCTATTACAGACAATAATATACTACTCAAAACAAAATAAGGGCCACTAAGATTTTTTGTTGTACCATGAAAACAATAAAGACATTAAATTGTTTAACTTATGTAACTACAAAATAATGTTATTGGTTATAATATGGGCTAACAATTGTTTAAAATAATGATCATGAACTGTTTTTTTTAAGTTCATAATGAAATTGGCCCTTTTGAATGAAAAACATGAACAAAAGAAATCACCGGAAAAAGACAAAATACTGTTCTTGTCACTTTTGTTTCTTCTTTTTAGTAACGAGTATATCCTCCTCTCTTAACAATACACTCCTGAAGCCTCGTATGCATACTCTGGATCAAATTCCTCACGTTTTCATCTGGAATCTCCTCCCAGGCACGTTTTAAAGCGTCAATCAGCTGCTGTTGGTTGTAGACCCCTTGCTCATTCTCTCTAACCCTTCGTTTCAATTGGTCCCACAATTGCTCGATTGGATTTAAATCCGGACTGTTAGCTGGCCATGGTAATACCTCAATATGAGACCCTTCTAGGACAGTTTGTGTCGATCGAGCTGTGTGTGCACGGGCATTGTCTTGCACCAGCATGAATCCAGGCCCCACTCGCTGTGCAAATGGGATCACTTGAGGCCTGATGACGTCTTCGATGTAACGTTTTGCAGTTACGGTACCCGCATTTGAAATGGTGAGCTCGGTTTTACCGTATAAACTAATCCCACCCCAAACCATTACGTTGGGACCACCGAAACGGTCAACTTCGTGTATGCAGGACTCCGAAAAACGCTCGCCGCGTTGTCTCCACACCCTAACACGCCGATCATCATTAAAAAAATATACTTTGCACTCGTCTGTAAAAAGCACCTTGCCCCACTGATTAATCCCCCAGTTCAAATACTGACGGCAGAATCTTAAACGGTTTGCACGTTGAACCCTAGTCAGAGGAATTCGAACAACTCGACGTCTTGACATTTGCTAGTCTTCGTACAATTGATTACGTATAGTTTGATCACTGACACAGGTACCCGTTGTCAGCCGTAGGTGGTGTTGTAACTTACGGGCCGTAACTGTACGATCACGACGAGCACTTAGTTGGACGTACCGATCCTCGTGCGCCGTTGTTACACGAACTCTACCTGAACCGGGTCTCCTGGCAACACTGCCGGTCTCTTGGAAGCGATTCCATACATTTTGGACAGCTCTTCAAGAAAACCCAACTGCAAACCCACGTAACGCTGAGAACGTCCTTCTTGAATCATAGTTATGGCTCTGGTTGCTGTAATTGTATCCATGTGCCTTCGTACTGGTGGCATGATTAACGCGAGATGATAAATGAATCATTTAAAATTGAAAAAGTAAAACTTTTTGCCTAAAATAACCGAAACAAGTTAAGAAGACAATCGAAGAAAAACATAAGAATAACTTCCAATTATTTATTTTCTCAAAATGATGGCCAATATTTATCAAATTAGGAAGCATAAAAGAGATCAAACACCAAAGAGTTCGTAATATCAATATAATGTTACTTATCAGTTACTTTCAGTTTACTAAAGTGCACTTAAATGTAAATAAACCAGTGGCCCTTATTTTGTTTTGAGTAGTATATATAGATTTTTAGATTTACTGATTTGTCATGTGGCAACACTCATCTTTATGTATATATTTATGGTGTTGGCTGTTGCTGACCTTGCTGTAGCATCCAACACCATGGATATATATATATAAAAAGTTACTCTATGGGATATATAACGTAGTGATTATATTCTCTTTATGGGTAGCATCTACTGTGCATCTACTTATACTTAATACTCTGTGGCTCTTGGCTGTTGCTGAGCGCATAGAAAAATGCTGAGCGTAGTGATCACAAACTAAATACATAGATAGTGATTATAATTTATATACTCTTTGTTGCTGAGTTGCTGTACGTACCGCCATATTGATTTCGTTCATTCATAATTCATATCATAATTTCTTTGTTATTGCAACGTTTTAATCACATTTTTATTGTAGCATGTAAGTAATGTTATAATCTATAACATTACATTGTTGGTACCCAATAAATAAGTAATATCGAGGAGTTTGTCGACGTTCTCCATTCAAACTGCACAGGTCAGTATCAATAAATAATTTTATACTTATTTCGAACAGTTTATTTATATAATTAAAAATAAATTCATATTTAAAATGAAATGAATTTATAGCTGTCTAGTTGATTTAAAGTCTACGAGTAAGGAAAATTTCCTTACTCGTAGTTTAAAGTGCTTAATCTACAGCGTGTTTTAAAAATTTCTTATTTCTATGTTAGTATGTAGGTACCCAAATTTAAATGTATTATAGGTTACGGTTAACTGTGTATTGGAGGTGTTTTTTGCGGTAAGTACACGTATTTTTTCATTTGACTACCCGTATAAGACCCAATAATTTTTTCAATGTGTTAAAAGTGCTCATTTAACACTAAATTACAAAAAAGCAATCATATATATCTGTATTAAAATGAATATAAGAAGTTATCCATCCTCCTGCCAGTCATTGTGTAAGTATATCTTTGCTATTATTTATATAATTATCAACAAATGCATTGCTTGATGAAGTACTGATATTATTTTATTATGATTGTATTACAGCTGTGTGAAACTCAAGAACGAAAAAGAAAGTAGATTCTCTGCAGATGTTTTTTAAGATCCTATTTTAAAACTGCATCAGACTCATAAAGTGTGTAGTGTAGTGCATCAAGAAAGATGGACTTGCCCGACTGCCCCCCTGGGGCTGAGGGTTATGAAGATTCAGTTTATGTCAATACAATGGAAAGAAAACCTTTTACTGCCAAGATTCCGGGTCCTCAGGGTAATGAAGATTCTGTTAAAGGTGTTCCTGACGAAACATCTACAGAAGAGACTAAGGTAAATACATTTTTTCTTTATTAAAATAAATATTGATATAACTTTTAATAAATTTAATACATAATTTTTTAAGCTACAATGGCCCCTTCCCGTAGTACAAGTTTGATTATGTTTTGGGACAGTTTATAGTGAATTCCACTAACATTTAAAAGTTTTTTGAACTTAGGTTGGTTATACAAGATAATTAGTAATGTCGCCATTTCCAATATCTAGATTTAATTGAAGGATGATAAAAATCAACAAGAAGGAGTATATTTTTAAATAAATCATTTATTATTAATTTATGCTAGTATTATTAAAAATAAAAATATATAAATGAATTAAAAAAAAAGAAATAACACCTTTTATCCAGGATTTTCTGAACTTTCTGAATAAGTACTCATTTTGTTATTGGTTTCATGGGAAGCCATTAACTGATGGACACATTCATAAAATGGGTTTTCAAAAAGTAGTCTCACTATGTCAAGCATCAATCCTTACCAATATAATTAAATAGATATCGCGAAAATGTGTGAAAATGTAATGGTAAAAAAAATCTGAGGCAGGCTGTGTTGTTATACCTACACACTCTTAACCTTTATTGTTTTTGTTTTGTCTAATTCCTACAAAACATGAACCATCGATCATTTGATTGTAACATAGTCACACTTTCCAACATGAATAAGTTCATACTTATTTCAAAATTTGAAAATGCCAAGATCTAGTTTGATGACCACATAGACATAGTCTAGCTTGTCTAGTTACACTTGCAGTACTGGAAAATGATAATATTTATTTTTTCTTGTAATAGTGATTTTATTTTTGAATAATGGTCCCGACATGTTTTATGTTACATGAAAAATATATTCATGTATTATTGAGAAGATTATAATGGACACTGACAACAAACAACAGTCTGTGCTGCAGCTCCAAAGTACCTAGGAGCTTAAATGATTAATAGATGCATACATAGGAGACACTTTATTATGTACTGAAAAACTAGTGCCCCGGCTTCGCACAGATTTTTTTCTGCAAATACAAAAACCTTCCTCCTTGATCACTTTTTCCATTAGTGAAAACCGCATGGAAAATTTGTTCAGTACTTTGTGAAATTTTCGTAAACATACATATAGACAGAAATATGTAAGGATATTTGTTGTAAAACGGGCTCACAATAGGCTTTAAATTCATTAAGCCGATGGTTGTATCAAAATTCAGAATGGTTAATGATAAAACGGCCAATACCTATATACATTATATTGGCAATATAAAGACTATATGGGCAAATATAGTCTGATATAGCTTATAAAAAAAAACGAAAATAAATACCTGAAATCTGTTTCATCAGTAATTCAACAGTTTAAAATGCCTGATAATTATTAACCTTAATCTACCTTACCAACATTTCGTTTCCATTATTGTAATTTACAGTATTTGTGTTTATGTGAGAGTGTGATAAACAGATGGCGGATTACATGTCGTTAAAGACCTATGATGGGTTTGTAAAAAATAGGGTAGAAAGGTATTAGGACTGTAAGGGGGGTCAGGAAAGGTTGAATATCAGGCAATCATCACTTGACATCGATCAAGCAATATGAACACAATTAAATTTTAATGGTTTTTATTGTTTTTACGAAATTTTAAATTGCAATGATCATTTTAGGTTTGATGCATGATCTGCGTGGCCGCAAGTAATTCGACAACCAGTATTTTTTCCTTGCCTATAAATATTGGATGTAGTATTGCTAATATATCTTGTCATATTTTGCTTATGCATATCCACAAGTCATACATGTCACAGTGTTTGTATCTAATTAACTTTGTACATATCAAGGTTAATCCATAAAAAACTATGACAAGGAAATAATGTATTTTTAGAAAGTGGAATATTTAAAACAAGCATAATTATCACGTTTATAGTAATTATAAAATATATGAGATTGTTGCATTTGTGGTGCTTTCCCACATTTACTAATGTTGCTGCCTTAACATTAGTAAAACATGCTTACATTTGGATTCATTTCAAATCTACATGCCACTATTTAATAACGAATTTCATTAAAAAGAAAAAATTAATCCCTGTCTGGTCGAATAAACACAATATTTGTTTACTTATGATAGTAGTTATTATTACTTATTAGCCTTGTGTTTAGTTCTCCTGTTTTCAAATTTTTTCAAAGAAAGGTTTAATTATGGATCCTAAAGTTACTGCGGTCTGACGGTCTTTTCGAGCGGTGTCTGCTTGGTCTAGTCTTTCGCCAGTGTTTGAAAGATCATATCATGCCATGAGCCTGAAGTACTCTATTATGTGCAGTCAAATAATTTTTTATTTCTTGAAGAACAGAATTGTTTGTCGGAAAATTGTGAGGGTAGAGGTGGCTATCATGCCCTGTTTATATATGTACAAAAGCAACATCGGTGGGCATCCAAGTGCGCTACCCATCCTCATAAATCAAAGGAAAACAAAATGAACAAAGCGGGGATAAGAGAATGGGCTTTGGCCCATTAGTTCTGTTTAGTAGAATAATCAATGTTATGCTTCCTTTGTATATTCTTGTAGCTCCTTTTTCTAAACTGCTTTACCGCACTACAACAAGACTCGAACGTACAGCCCTCGTGACAATACCAACAATAAAACCTTTGTAAGAAAAGCGCGATATTTTCCGTGTTTTCTTTAGTGAAATCTGCCTTTACTTATCGGATTTGCTAATTTAAGAAAATTTGAGACGAAAACAACAAAGCAATTTTTATCTAAAGAAAGTACCTATAAGTAATATTTATTCTGAGGCCTCCTGAGAGACTTATATACCATATTGCAAGATAGTCAGTCCCTCTACGCCAGTGACATTAACTTCATTAGCTGTGACACGGCCTGAACGTGGCGATTTCTTATTCTAGTCTCTTTAAACCATTTCAAGTTTTTTTGGGCAAAAATTATGAGCGTATATTGTAATTTTTTTATCCAATTGTTTTTTTTTTAATCGGTTGATTGTTAAAACAAGAAAATTTAAAGAAAATTCTCCACCGTGTTATCTATGGCATTACGAAAGGCCATAGACAAGCCACTAAAATAAAATAAATCAGAATTACTATTGTAAGGACGATGTGTTACTGAAAAGTGGTTTTGTGAACTACACATCATCAGAGTGGGAATTTGGTGAGTATATTTATATTGAAGTGAATATTGAAAAAAAATCAAAAAAACAAACTTGGTTACTTTTTTCTTAAATTTTTTACCATATAAGGGGTAACTACATTTATTCAGGACAAAAGCTGAATTGAGCTAAATGAATGTAGTTAATCCCTTAATTATAATTTTTTTAGGATTTTTTAAGTGTGAAATTACAATAATATAGGATTAAGTTGTTTTCAGGGTTCTTTTCGGCGGAAGAAATACAGAGATTTCATGAGTGTATAGCTAGTTATTTTGTTGTTTACAGGCCGAGGACGAGTTCAACAAGCATTTGAACAGTTTACTGATCAATGTTGAAGATGGTAAAACTCGCCGCATGGTGGAAAGACGCGGTCGCGATGTCGCCGGCAAGTGGTTGTATCTGTGCTACCCGTGTGCGGCCACGTGTGCTGGCGAAACTGTTATGCAGGTATAAATTCACAGCACCAACTCTATACATGAGAAAGTGTCCCTCGGCCACCATAAAATATGAGACGGTTTTGTGAATTCGCAACCAATCAATCATACATTTCACCAATGCTACACAAGGCCATTCTGACCAATGCAGTTATTACCCCTATGCAGTTACGAATTACTCGACAGTAAGTCATAGTGGCTGCGAAACCGTTGGCTTGTGCCACCTCAAACATACCCAAATCACAACAGCACCAAGGCAGCCCCCAGTATCCTAAAGGCTATTTATTGGTTTGGTTGGAAATAAACGAAGTAAAAATCAATAGATCGATAACCTATTTAAAACAAATAACCTATTTAAAAAAATATTGTTTAATAAAGACCTATTGATAAATTTGCAATGTATGTTTAAATATAGTCAAAATATTATTTTTTAAAATACGCTTCATAATTTGTACTTCAAAGCACATTTTCAAAAACTTGCCTTCCTTAGACCAAATATCACAAAATATCAAGATCTTAATAATTTCATGAACAGTTTTGTGTTATTAATGATTTTTAATAATTCTATCAGGCTCATATATCCGGCAAAAAGCACAAATCTAGGATAGGATCCAAGACCATGTGGCCTATGAGTTTATTCGATGAGCATCCATACCTTCTAGTGGAGAAAGAAAAGGATAAAGACCCAGGTAAGATAAAAAGACCTTTGGTCATAATGTGAATTCAAACTTTTTCACATTTAAAAAAAAAAACACATTTCTAAGAAACTGAAAATAGTGTGCTCACATTTGTTTAAAATTTTATTTGGCTTAATTTGTTATGGGAATGTGTATCTACCGAATCGTAAAAGCTTAACAGATACTCAGTGAATGCATAATTGTTTTATTTCCTTTTTTTTAGGTGGTAAAAATAAAAAAGCCAATGCATTAAAGGAACTTGATGACAAATACGAGAAGTTTCGTAGTGTGCGTTGCCACATCCAAGAGGCTATTGACAAAGTTGGGTGAGTTCATTGTCTTGCGTACACATTCTTTAGGGACTAACTACACTCAATTCAGCTTTTGTCCGAAAACACCAGTTTTGTATGGAGATGCGTACGCGTCCGTTCAGCTTTCGCGTCAAACAGGCGAAACTGTGGACTAGTGTGTTTTAACATTCGCATGTTACGTAAAGGACATAAGATAGGCTGACGGTCCACTTCATGGTAGGTGGCTACTGTCGCCTATTAGCACAAGCAACGCCACAGTCGCTACAAGTGTGCTGTCGACCTTAATAGGATAAGGAATAGGGCAACATGCTCTGACATACCTTACTCACACGAGAGCAGATGCTGTTATTTCACGGTGGTTTTCTGTAATGGGATGGTTATCGTCGCCAAACCAGTTGTCCTACTTGCCAGATCCAGATTGGGCCATGCTGGGAATTGAACTTTAACTCCAAAAACAAAGTTGGCCTTAATTTGTGCCACTAGTGTGAATTTTCAGTTTGTAGTATTAGCGTTTCCTGTATTTATCGGCAACAAGTCAAGAATAACAAATAAAATGAGTTATATAATCATACAAGACACTGCGTGATAACACTGTCTATTTCTAGATTCACAAATGAATGAGATTAATAACAGATAGTAATTGTGATCCACTGTTTGTGGAAAAAATTAATAAGAATTGAAAGAAAAATTTTAAAGGTTGTACTTATTAATACTGAATGTGGCATGCAGTTTATAAAATTCTTTTCAAAAAATAGGCTATTGGTGTATTGCAGGACACCAATGCTGGGTCTGGAATACTTGGTGGAACATCCACCAGAAAAGGAGCACTACGAGCCCCAATACATGTGCACTCTTTGCGTCAAGCAGGGCTATCCTCGCACCATCGTCAATCACATGACGAGCTTCTGGCATCGTTTCAAATATCTCGTGAGTACGGTGGACAAAATAAAAGTTCGCCAAAATTGCACTTATGACTTGTCACTTTGTCACTAATACTGTACAGATTCACCCCGGCTTCGACCGTGCGCAATCGGGGGATATAGTATATATTAATCTATCTTTGAACTGACTGGAATTTGGAATATAGGCTTATTTTTTAAAGTAAGTATCCTCTGAGAAAGGATTTTGAAAATTCCAAACCCACGAGAAGCGGGGGCGAGTCGTCTTATTGTATATCTTATGTCTATTTGTGTGCTTTTCTAATAGAGATTTTTTCTTCAATCAGGTGTCAACTGCTCTTATTTGTTTCATAACTATATATGAAAAAAAGAATTTGTTTTCTCATTTTTATTATTAAAAAATACTTCCACTTTTACAACTAAAGTAATACACAGTTACTAAAGTAATCGCCCATGAGAAAAAAACTTTTTTGATTTTTAACAAATTATTCTAGTTTTCTATCAAAAATAATAAAAATAAATCAGACTCATCATGACTAATGTGATATTTAGCAAATATGTTCATTGGATGTATCATCAACTCCAGAGCTGCCTAAAATGGTTTAATTGATTTTATCACTCTTCTATTTTTTTGCTAGCTTCAAGAAGAATATCGATTTTTATTGATGATATTATATCAACATAATTATTATTATTAATGTAGTATACTCTAAAATGGGTAATATTTTGTGGTGGGTGGTCGGCGTAGTCGTTACACTTCCAGAAAGTGCACAGAGTGCTAACTCCGTATCGCCAGCAGTCGTCGTGTCGCGAGGCCGTACTCATTATGATTAATCGACTCGTGCAGCGCATCGAGGAGAAGTTTGGTCGTATGCGACCGCTTCACATTGAGAAGGACTTGTATGAGAAAGAGAAGTAAGTGTACACAACCACTCACACATTCACAATTAAATAAAGTTGGGAGTCGCAAAATGTCACATGTATTAAAATTTGTTCATATTAAGCAGATCCTAAGAGAGTTTGCATCTCTTAGAATGTCTAATTTAAAAATCATTTATTTCTTCCATTGCTTTTGCAATGGAAGAAATAAATGATATTTTTTTTTGCAATACGTTTCGTAGGTTTTGGTTACTTATAAACAGAAATGTAGTGTAGCTTTTTATCCTCTATGTACTGCGTGATGCAATTTTCTGTACATATATTTTGGCACATAGCGTCCCACAGTCATAAACTGGCAGTCCATCTGACATGAGCAGCTAATGCCGTATAGAGGATCTCTGTAAAGTGATGATACATGTGCTGATCTGTTTGAGATGTGAATAAGGGACATTCTTTTTACCCCACTGTGTCCTTCATCCTTTTTCCTATAACTTCTTCACTTTGAGTCAAGTCATTCTTCGCACTTGCATCGCCCTGGTTTTCATTACGTTCAGAAGTGAAGAGCGTAGCTCCCTGTCGTCTATTGCCTGACTCTCTTTCAAAATTGCCTCTCTTTTAAAAATGTTTCTTCAACCATATGCCTAGTAAACATCTAAACGATAACAGTAAAGAAATTTATATTTTATATTAAAACTTATAAATCATTTCAATAATGTTCTGTTTGTTTCCTTGCAGGGATAGCATTCTTAAATGGATTTCCAACTCATATCATATATCCGAGAAGAGTGGACATACATTTGAAGAGGTTGTTGATGTCAACTTGATTCAATCCCTTAGTAAGTTACAATACTTAGTACTTAAGTAATTATAATATATTATGTTATAATATGAAATATGATTTAACATAATTGACAAGAAATTGTATATTTGAAATTTGATGCGACAAAGTTACATCAGTTCATACTGTATTCACTTATGGCATTGAAAATGTGTTAGAAAGAGATACATATGCAGTAGTATATTCGTAATGTAGAAGGTTGTCACCAGACAAATGTCAAACGGATGAAATTGGATGTATTTTAATACAACCAAATTAAATATTTGGTCGTTGTTCCGTTGCTGGGGTCGTTACGTCACTACATAACTTGGTCGCATTATAATGACTGATACTTTTTGTTATGTCTCACTGCTCTCGTCAGTAGGGATGAGCGATATTGATGAAATATCGGAATCGATATTGACATCGATAGCTTAATATCGATATTTCGATATTATCGTCCACAAAATATCGATAAAAAATGTCAAATAACCAATTTGTATGTAGTATTAATTTGCAAATGTAAGTTGAGTCTTTGATTTAAAGTGATCAATCATAACCTTTTTTAAGACCATTTAGATAGTAGTAGCACAGAATAAATAACAGTACTAGCGCCTTTTTTAAGACCATTTAGATAGTAGTAGCACAGAATAAATAACAGTACTAGCGTACAGAAGTTGCACTCCTTGGATCTTGAAGAAAACCGACATTTTAAATAACTAAACTTGGCGAACTCGACCGCGCGCGATCTAAATTGTGCCTTGACGCCACACGTTAGCGTATGTTATTCGTCGTCCCGCTGCTTAGTGGTCAATCGGTAGGGCTGCCACAAGTACTAAAAATAAAAAAACTACCAACATTTTTGTAATTATTACTTTGTAATACTTACAAAAATTACAGTTAATGTCTCATATATGTATATATAAGAAATCTCTGGAGTAGGCAGTGGCTAAACTTCCCATGGAAAAGGGCGTAAATCCATAAATTCGTGGTGAAACAAATTAAAGGCCTGTATTAAAGCTAAAGATGGCCATTTTGAATAGAATTATTTTTTATACTTTGCTGAGACTTCAATAAATATTACATCTATAAATAATTTTATTAAGACATAAAAATAAATCCATTTTTATTTGTAACAGAACTTATGACTGGACTAGACATGTATGCATACCAAAAATTACAATGAAATAAAAATGAATTATGAAACGCAGAGCACCGAATGTGGTGGCGCGCATTGAGTAAGGTCTATGTCTATGTCTACAGTGAACTTTGACATTGATGTAATATGTCGAATTGAATGTATATCGGTAAACAGCAAAAAAGACTTGGTACTCGTTTTGAATTCAAACTATCAAGGGTAAGGGTAACACGATTATTTATATACGTTTTTCTTTCGTCAAAGCTATAACACACTGAGGTGGTAGGTAAAGTCAATTTTTTTTTATATTTATTCAAAGATTTGCGAATTTAGTCAGCACAAATTTATTGATGTTATTAGTATTATACACTCCTGTTCACAAAATAACCCCCTGCAAAACGAAAACATGACGTATCCACGTCAAAAAATATGCCTTTTATAAATTACCAAGTGTGTTCATATAAAATTATTTGATTTTGAAACGTCTCCCAGTGTTTCTTCCTGTCAGTTTATCTCAGAATAAAAAAACTCTATGTTAACGCGCTTCGTTGTAAGCCTTTTATCAATCGACACAGTTACATCACTAGCATTATGAAAACTAGTGACAACCTTCTACATTACGAATATACTGCTGCATATGCATCTCTTTCTAACACCTTTTCATTGCCATAAGTGAATACAGTATGAACTGATGTAACTTTGTCGCTATTTTAGTAGGGTGTCTATGCTTTAGTTATTTTTCTATGGTGTAGGCAAATCGTAATCAGTTTCCTCCTAACTCTGAAATCGGGTCGGGCGAACCCACGATTTAGGGGCGATTATCGTCTAGGGAGCGTTGTCGCATCGTGTATAGCGAAATCGGTGCCGATTTCACCGCAGTGTGTCTGCGAGTGCAGTGGCGACAAGACGTATTTTTGTGTTTTTAATTTGCATTTCGTGCGAAGGAAAAGAAGCGAAAAGTTTGGACGAAAGTCAATGATCTCTTCAAGGAGTTCCTCAACACATTCTATATCCATTCTTAAAAAAAATTCAGCTGCTTCCAAATGTCTCTCTCCCTTCTAAGGTGTTTCCATCTAGCTACCATATGGGCTTCTTCAAACTAGCAGTAAAAAAATTCCTGCAAGGTCGACAGCGCACATGCACCCCCCCTGGTGTTGCTTGTGTCCTTTGGCGACGGTAGCCACCTACCATCAAGTAGACCGTAGATCGTAAATCACCTACCACTGTAGAAAGTGCCAGAGTGATTGATGCCTATTCTCTGATGTTTGGAGAGTGTGGGCGGCATCATGATAGACGAGCGCTTTGTTGCACGGTCGGTTTCACACTTAGTGGCAGGGACGTGTGTAGAGTAGCGGCCGATTTCATCCCCACTACCACTCTCCCGATATTGCCACCGATTTTAGGGCCGTGTGTAGGCGCTTTTAGAGTGTAGTCATGTCAACAAAGTCCCACGCCGCGTCTGTCTGTATGTATGTCCGCGATAATCTCAAAAACTACCGGACGGATTCTCATGCATCTACTCATATCAACAGAGCGATTCCTGAGGAATCTGTAGGTGTATAATTTGTTAAGGTTTTATCCTTGGGTTCCCGAGGGTTTGCAAATTGGAGCATACTATGCACATGTGTATCACCAAGCAGTGCTACCCAAATTCGATAGATGTCGCCACTTCACCTAATTCTATTGTAGTATGATAGATGGCGCCATCAATAGTTTTTTTTTATTATTTTTCAACGCGGACGAAGAGGCGGGCAGCAGCTGTTTATATATATTAGTCACAGTCGAGAGCCGCGGATCGCGGTGGATCCAGGCTGCTTTTGATCGATACTTTTGGAAAATTAGGAAGGACACCTTTGTCAGCATCAGCAGTGAACGTTATACGGCTGAGATGATGATGATGACGAGTGTGTGTTTTGGTAATAAGTATTCTAATCGTAAGTATTTGTTTATGTTACAGTAAAGGACAATAAAGGTGCCTCGATGTGAGTATATGCATTCTTTTTAGTACATTATTTATTTAAAAACGCTATCAATTCCTTCTGTACCGTCAGCCATTCAAGTACTGAGAAGTTTTTATTTTATCAAATAAGCTGTGATGTCATTTTACATGGATAAAATTTATAATTAACCTATATTAAATGCTCTGGATATTGTTAGCGTAGCCACGTAAACTAGACCCGACAAACAGAATAGGGAATATGCGTCTAATTCAAAAAAGGCTTAAATATATTTTTTTATCAACATTTTTGCTTTAGAATTATGTCTATGTAAATATTTTTTAATATTATTTCTTTTTCGTTAAGAAAATAATTATTAAAAAGTGCATGAAAATGTGGGAAATTGAAAATACTTGAAACGGTCAGATCGAATGTGACGTCAACGTCTATGAAATGTCAACAAGCGTGTAGGTGTTTGTGATTTTTAACATTTGATTGTATTGTAGACTTTGACGTCACGACAAGCGCGCCAAAAGGGCGGGTGTTTAAAGTGCCCGTAGCTGTTAGTTAATTTTAACTTTTTTTTTTGTTACCAAATTGCTGTTTTTTGGCGCTGAATATTTTTTACGGTTATATAACGATATAACCTATCGTATGAAAATATAAAAAAAAATGTGTATATTCCCTATTAAATTATTTTTATAATAGCACAAAAACAACAGAACATGCTACTAGCAGTAAGGAACCTTCGCCGCCTGTGGTGGCTGCACCGAGTCGCCCCCGCTATCGGAACGCCAATGTGAGTACTTGGGATAAGATATATGCCATCTCTTATAAACAATCAGTTTTGACATTTTTGACGCATCTCGACTCTATTCCGAATAAATCTGCTCAAAAAAATCACTCACCGCTATATATACAAGGGGCATATAAGCCCGCAGCCTCAGAACTATTTATGGCAAGATTTATGAGCGCAGTGGCATATTTATTTGGTATTGACCCGTGGTTATCGTGTTGATGTCCTACTCATCGTGTTTGCTTTGTTGTCTTTGATAAGATGCATGCAGTGATACTAAATTATGAAGTCACTTACTTAATATATTTTAGTTGCTTTAGCTCTATGATAATTAGTGCGTGTGCTTTTTTTTTATAGCTACTCAATATGAGAACTTTTTTTAACGAGGAAATCCTCTGTGTTTGGACTTGGAAATATTATGCGTACCTACATGTCGCTCTAATATTAGAATTTAATATTATTTTTTTAATACTGTCTCCTCGGACGGGTGGATTTTTCCCTTCGCTGTTGAAGGTACCAAACAGCATTTTTTTTGCCTTTTAAAAGGTTTGGAATCGTCAATGGCAATTAGTACATATATAGTCGATTTTTTTTAATGAAAATGTTGATTGATTTACATATGCTATGTTGTGTTTAAAGTACAACAGGATCTTTATTTTTAGCGTGTGCAGTTAATATTAATTTTAATAAATATAAAAGTTTTGGTGATACGAAAAAAATAATGTACCAAACGTTGTCTAACTTTGATAATTCATTTTTTAAAGCTTTTTAGTCTTGCCATAAACGAAAAATTAGCCATTTGGCGGCTCGTAAGCGCCTTAATGTCATTCTATTATTTAATTAAATAAGAATACGCCCCAAAAACAGCTAAATGCTAACTTAAATTATAAGAATATGCTAAGTTATTTTTTAATTAATTACTTTCATGTTTTCAAAACAGGTTTAAAATGAATTGCTTTTTCTGCACTACTGAAAACTAGTCAAAAACATCTATAGATATTTTTACGCGCAACGACGATATGTGATCGAAAAGACTAGATTTGAATGCACCTCCCATTGGACTGTTAAGTCGCCATTTCCACTAAGCGGCTAGCCAGCCGCACGCGATTCCTATTTCTTTAGATAAGTCATTTACCATACCCATTGACGGGCCGCGATTATATACTCCAAATCTGCATATAATTAATGCGCAACGCCCACTGCGCGGCTATCCGCACGCTGCCTACAGCCGCCAGTTGTTTGTTAGTATTTATATTGACTAATTTTGTCAGTAGTCAGCCTGTCAGGATTGAAAGAAGACATGCTTTATGCAGACGACATGGCGTCACAAGACATAAATACGGAAGATCATATAAGAGAAAACTTTTGTGTCATTTCCCAGTAATTCATTAAATGCACGTAAATGAAGTCATTATAGAATGTATAAAATATATAGAATGTTCCCTTACCAATGCTTTTGTAGTACGTAACAAAATCTATGTTTTCGTCTTCTTTTTGTTAACAAGTATAAAACGAGGTGGTTTGGTAGAATACAGTCGCGCACGACCAATCGCGCATGCAGCAAACCGCTATGCAAGTAAGCTATTACTGTTTTTATGTGGTATTGTGTAGAAATGTTGATATAAGTGAGGGATATTTTTAGCGCCGCGAGCGACGGATATCTGTGGAATCGCTGTCGGACATAAGCGACGAACCAGTGGATGAACCGGGGAACCGCCATCGTGAAGCTCACAGCCGAAGCCGACCATCTCCCGCAAAACAAAAACAGCCACGGTGATTGCATTCCTTCTCTATTCTACTTGCACTCCATTCAAGAATTAATACAAAATTTGACCGAATAAGTTACTATTACAGTCATTTTCTTGCCTGATAAAAATCTGTTTATACTCTCTTATGGCGCGTTCACACGCGCGCCACGCAGTCTGACAAGCGACACTGCAAAGTCGCATTGAACCGAACTGTGTGAACGCAAGGTATCACTTATGTAAACTATTGATGGGAATTTAAATAAGAATAACTGTAGTAGAATTTATGTATGAAAAAATTGCGATTTTTTTTTATTTATTTTTTTATTTTCCAATTTGCTACGTTAATTGTCCTATATTAGAGGATGCATTGCGACCTCTTTAGACGAAACTTTAAAGTGCCTTGCGTATTAATATAATTGCCATTTACTTTATAAAATCAGTTACTATGTATTGATATAAATATATATCCTTAGTATATTGTAAAACTATCTTGTAAATGATGTGTTAAATATACTAACGAAGTAGATAAATTTTCACCGAAAATCATTCGTGTTATTGTTACTTACTCAATAATATGTATATTTAATAATTTTCAGGACGGAATTTGAAGCTGCCGAACTGAACGTGCCCACCTCGTTTCGTTCACGTTACGCCCTGCGAAACGATAACACACCCAAGGAGGACAAGGTAATCACATCAACTAACCTAATATTTGTGTTTTCAATTATTGTGTTCATTCACCCCGAAAGGCAACCCGGCACGTTCGTTTTAAGATAGCAATACAAAATAAAACTTATTTCCTACACAAAAAGGTACGCAGTTCAGTGAGTGCGTTGCGCGTCGCGACTCGCTTCCCGTAATTGCTACTTCAAAATGTGCGCGCAGTGCCGCGTCTCGGTGTGAGCTGACTAATATCCTATTCAAAATTATGTAAAATAATTGTCAAACATTTTTAGAAATTGGCCAACAACTTGGAGTACAAGAAAGGTCTGGCGTTACAGCACAGCACTACTGCTGAGAATCTAGCGAAGAAGACACTGGCATACCACGAAAAGAATCCGGAGAAACATCCACTCTACCCTGAAGAATGGAAAAAATTCTGGAACAGACGCTATAAAGAGCTGCAGTCCGGTAAGTTTTTAGGGGCATTTGTTTGTAAAAAAGGAACCTATAAGGTCCAAGGCCGCCTTAGTTCATCCTGTTAAGGTAGCCTTATTGTGTTTCAGAATCTTTTATTTCTTGTTAAAGGTTTGTGTATTCAATCAATTATGCATTCATTAACAATGCCCTACTTGCAGAGGGTAAAGATCCGGCTAAACATGATTTTAAGGCTGAATGGATAGTATATTGGACGGCGCGAATGAAGGAACTGCACCAGGAGGAGTTAAGGATTGTGATCCACGAAATATACCGTAAATTGTGCATGACACCACCTGCCGATACACGACATTCACCCGAACCCAAGCGGAAATCTCCACCATACAGGCGAAAGTCACCAGATTATAGAAGAAAATCACCGGATTTCAAGCGGAAGTCCCCCGATTTCAGACGAAAGCAGTCTGATTATAGGCGTAAGTCACCGGAATTCAAACGAAAGTCTCCCGATTACAGACGAAAGTCGCCTGATTATAGACGTAAGTCACCAGATCTCAAACGAAAGTCACCGGATTTGAGGAGAAAATTGCCTGAATCGAGACGAAAGTCCCCAGATTTTCAGCCTAGAACTTCAGAGTTTAGGCGGGATGTAAGAAGACGTTCAATGGAACGGCGACGCTCACCTGATATTCGACGTCATGCTGAAACGCGAAACCGATCCCCAGAGCAGCACAATAACTGGTGAGAAAATACGACTTTGTCTATCAAATTGTCATGAACATAAATATTCTTAATATTGTTATGAAATGCGTTTTGCAACTGTTACTCTGCCAATGTGAGTTTTTATATGCAGGAGAACCATTTTGCAACCCTTTAATTGGCTAATAGTTTAGATGTGTAATTAAATGGCCAGTATGAAACTGAGTTTCTAAGCTGCTTTTATTCTTTGTTATTTGCGGACTGTTTAAAAATGTTACTTGGCTCCAAAATAAATTGCTGTACATCTAAAAAAAATTAAAAATTATTTATAATTTTGTAACCATAACAAAGTTCTGAATTGAATTGGTAGGACAAACATGTTTATTCTCTGTCATTTCGTTAATATTCTAGATTAACTTTAGACATTGACTATAAAGGCAGATTGTGTTGGTGCGCCTGATAATATTACACGGTGTGGTTATAGGGTTCCACGGTCCCCGTCTCGCAGCTCCCGACCGCGTTCACGCAGCCCACATATCAGGTAAATAATGAGTTTACGATACTTATTACCATCCATACAGTAACAAAAGCATAAGAACCTTACTGTATTGTAATGTTGTGTAGCCACAGTCCGGTAGGACTGAATCTGCCGCTGGATTCGGAACGCAGCGCGAGCCCGCTGTCCCGCCGCGAGGCCTCGCTGCGCAACCGCAGTCCTGCGCCCGTGGACCACATGCCTTCCATGCAGACCGTGCTCATATCTGACGACGAACTTGAGTAACCGTTTCTTTTAATTTAATGATTAACTACACTCATTCACCTCCATTCGCGTTTCGCTCGACGCTTCTGTCAGCCGCGTACGGACGTCATCGCGTACAGAGTTGAATGAGTGAGAATCAATGCAATTCGTAACTTGTAGACGAGGAGTACAAGTACCGAAGGTGGCAGTTAGCAGGCTAATGATAAAACACACTTGTCCTCATTTTCGCCTGCTTGACGCGAAAGCTTGCATCTCCGCAAAAAATACATCTGGTTTTTCGTGTGCGATAACGGCATTGATACCAATATAATAAGAGAATTCTCATTGTCGAAATACTGCGAGAGCTCACTTCAGACCCCGCATAAAAATGTGATCAAGCAAAATACTGTTGAGGATGACATAGATTTCAAGTTAACCAATGACATACATGGATCTAGGATTATGTCTGAAATAAAATTTATTATTTATATTATTAGGGACCCGAAGTTGTCTCCGTGGAACTCGGATTCGATGGACTCGCTGGGATCGTTGCCGGACGCGAGGTCTCCCGTGCACAAGCGATCGCGGTCTCGTTCAGTCGCGGGAAGCACGGCGTCGCGCAGGGAACCGCCGCGGGCTCCGGCTGCCGATCTGCGCGATCTGGGCCCCCCTGAGAACGTGGTCGCCACGCTGCGGTTGCTGGTTGCTCTCGAAGACTACCTCGGCAGTCTCGGGCCCAAGATAGTCGATCTACTTACGGAAGCTTTAAAAATGGAGAAGGTAAGCTGTAGTGGTGCAGAACTTTGCGTTTTACAATATTGTTCACAATAGCTCCAATGTAGGGGTGCTCAGATTGGCGCTGGCGATCTACCTCAAAATAGTCATGTTGTGGCTTATTTATAGTTAACAGCACACAACCGATTCCTTTTAATGCATGATGTCATGTAGCGCTCTGTGTTTATGAGTTCTTCAAGAGGTCGACATTCAGAGAGTGCATTCAGGTTACTGCCGCCAGACGGGCTGCCCAAATAACTGCGAAACGCAGTGTGACCTGCCACTACCTTCCAGATCCAGATCAGAGCCAACTTTGAAAAGTTTATTTTGAAAGTTGACCCTGCCGGGAATGGAACCCGGGAACCCTAGAACAGAGTGTTAAGGCAAGCACCCTAACCACTCATCCAGGGGCTCGTCAAACACGTTTTTATTGGTGTGCTAGTTATCCAAAAAGGGTTCAGAACACTTGAAGATACATTCAGTAAGGGTGTGTCCTTAATTTATATTATAATATTTAAATTCAAGTTAAATCCAAACACAGAGGTGGCTAAGTTTCCGTGCCGATGAGTGTATTTCAAACACGGATTTATTAGCTAAGTTAAACTTAAATAAGTGCTTAGTTCTTTCGTTTTTTAAATATGGATTTTATTGGGTTTAATAATAATTTAATTC
This sequence comes from Bembecia ichneumoniformis, assembly GCA_910589475.2. Classification (NCBI taxonomy): domain Eukaryota; kingdom Metazoa; phylum Arthropoda; class Insecta; order Lepidoptera; family Sesiidae; genus Bembecia; species Bembecia ichneumoniformis. The sequence continues at coordinate 6,435,615 of OU342523.1, forward strand.
AAATTGGCGACTACAGCAAAAAAAATAGTAGGTAGCTTATATATTTTTACTGTTTTCAAATAACATAATAGGTAAGATAGTAGAATGTAGGTTTTCTCGGCCGGTATCCGTATGAGTTGTGGGTTTCCGGGATGAAGAATTGGAAGAATTTCCAACAGACCTGGGCCATCATCCCGGAAACCCACAACTCATAATAGGTAAGCTTCTTAAAACAAGTTCACAAGATCCACAGTAAAACAAGTTTACAGGTTATTGATGGTCCAAAGTATAAATAAAATGGTTTAATAAGCACTAGAGTTACACATTTGACCTAGCACTTGGCCATTCTAAAACAATAACATTCTAAGTTTATAGCCGGCCAGTATCAAGTGAATAAAGCCTACTCTAATGGCACTTAACTGACGCATGCTTTTATTTATGTGCAGGAGAAGGCGAACTCATCAGAGGATTTACTGGAGAGTGAGGCGGCCGTAGTGCTGATGGAGACAGCCAAGGAGAAATTGAAGGGGGCCGTACAGGCGGGACTGGTAGCCAGCGCGGCCGCGGCCGCGGTGCGCGCGGCCGTAGTGCGCGTGGCCGCCACATTGCACGAGGCCGACAAGCGCGCACGCCGCCGGCCGCCTGCCCCGGCCGCGGCTTCCCTTGTGCCGGGAGTAGGCCAAGTGGACCGCGCGCACATTGCACAGCAAATGGCGGCCGCGCTCATCGCGCAGGGTCGCACCGACGTCTCCTCGGAAGAGCTTGCTCAACTCGTCGATGCTGTGGTATGTTTCATTTGAACCTTGAAATGTCCCTATTCTTTATCAGAGTACTTACATTCAATTACATACTTCATCTGCCGGCATTTAAAATGAATAAAGGGATTAATTTTAATTTATATATACAGAGTGATCAATCCAAACGGGTCAGTGAGGGGAATTCTTAAACCAAAAAAGATAAGAAAATGTGTTCTCAAATCAAACTAAGGCTTGGATTTATGTAAAAATAAAAACTGCATTCAAACTTTTTTAAATTACGCTCATATGCGACCAGGAATCAAACTCAGTCAAATCTCTGTAAAAATCGCAATTCGCAGTTCATTATTAATGAATCAATTATGTGCATGATATCATAATTTGTTAGACTCATTTCACTATCTAGATACGCACACTGCACAGTACAATCTCTATATATAAAAATGAATCCCCATTTCCCTTGGTCACGACATCACGCGCGAACGGGCAGACCGATTTTAATTCGGTTTTCACTAATCGAAAGGGGGATAAACGGGGAATGTTCTTATATATAAAAATTGCAAAGACGGCGAAGCCGGGGGCGGGTCGCTAGTACACAATAATTATAATGAGTGTATGTATTATATTAGGTCAGGGAGAAGTTCTTTTCGCATTTCGTATGTATAAGCTTGTAATAAAATATCTTTGGCTGTACTATTTGCATCTGGCTGGTTTAGATGACATTAAAAAGGTTACGTTTCAAAGAAAGAAACAAATTATAGTCAATTCGCGTTAAGAATGCAGTGAGTCATCGTTGTCCATCCGCCTTGCCACGCCCCCTAACCAATCAGGTCGTTGTTGATTAGTTGAGGGCAGATAATGAACGAAACGGTTGTATCGTTTGTGCGCTACCTTCAATTTAAAAATTTAAAAAATGTTTAACACAATTTTAACATCACCCATTCGTAAGAATAAAAGTGGCGCCATAATTCATAGTGGAGAAAGACGAGTAATTTACAATGTTTTTAAACATTGTGATATAAGTGTGAATGTGGAAATTACAGTACTAAAAACAGCAACTGCATGCGGTGCTGTTTTCATAAAAAAATATAACGCTTCTAATATTAGTAATTTGTTAATATGTTTTCGCCTGCTTGACGCGAAAGCTTGCATCTCCTAGTTAGTTGCTCTTGTTAGTTATGTTTTACATATGCATTAATAAAATTACTTAACTATTTTTACTGTGGTTCACCTCAGGTCGGCATGGCGGAAGCTAAAAAACGAGAGGCACTAGAAAAAAGTGAAACGAATAAAGCACTACTGAAGGAGCAGAAAAACACCGCATCCGCACTACAAATGTTGCAGTCTGCATATGACGAGAACGATAAAAAGTAAGTCTTCTTTCATTTAAGACTATAAAAGTGGCAGATGCCCACTGCTGGACATTTAGGCCTCAACCACCACCACACCACACAGAAAGCGGTAGAAGCGGTTCTACCGCTTTCTAGTCAAACTTTTTTTGACGAGCCCGTTGAATGAGTGGTTATGGTGCTTGTCTTAACGCTCTCTTCTTGGGTTCCCGGGTCCGATTCCCGGCAGGGTCAACTTTAAAAAATGAACTTTTCAAATTTGGCTCTGGTCTGGATTTGGAAAATAGTGGCAGGGCACACTGTGTTTCGCAGTCATTTGGGCAGCCCGTCTGGCGGCAATAATCCCCCGGCAGCGCACTTGCAGCAGCTTTGGCGTTGCTTATGTTATAGGCGATGGTAGCCACCTATCATCAAGTGGACCGTCAGCCTGTCTGCCGACCTTAATATATAAAAAGTATATACATATATATAGATTGTGGACATATTACGCAATGCTCCGTGAAAAGATTTAATTTGACTTGTATATCAATTGTGTTTTGTGAATTTAATTTAATCAATTGAAGTGAATTTAACTAAATGCAAGATAAATTCTCTGCCAATACTCCAGTCCACATGCAACTCTTCCTTCTAGAAGTAAACATTTCATGCAATACATCCTCGCCACATCAACATTTCATGCAATCAATCGCCACAATTCTCTCTTTCTAAGGTTTTTTTTTCTTATTTTTCTATGGCAACACTAATGCTCAGTTTCTTTCAGTGCTGAACTTCACACTCTTTGTAACATTTCTCTTTACAGTATGTTTATTGTTTATTCTAATCTATCTAGTGCTAATATTTCGCCCCTATGGGAAAAGCTTAAAAGCGGCCTGTATCAGTCCATTTCTAAATGTTGATCAAAGAATTCTTTGGTTCTCTTGTAAATCATCTCTTAGTAATATTTTTATTACTAAGAGATTATTATTATTATTATTACCCTTTATTTGCCACCTTTATCTAACAATTTTACACGCCAGACGTGGCAGTACACACGTGGATGCATATTTAAACCAATAAGAACCCATGTTACTTGTAAATAAATTATTTGAATTTGAATACAATAATTATATTCATACATATGAATGAAAATTAGTTATCAAGTGTCGGCGTTTCTCTGCGACACAACAGCTTCCAGTCACCTCTCAGTAAAACTATTTGATGCCATAATGAGCCTACAATTTTTTTAATCTCGTCGAACCAACTTTTCCTTCGCCTTCTTTTTTCTTTTTCTTTGAAATGTAGGAGTCCACTCTTGTCATGTCTCTATTCGTTTTTGTTTTCTCTGCGTGTAGCAGAAATTATACACTGTTAATTGTTGTATCATCGACAGACCCGAAAAAGACGAAGCCGCCGACGCAATGGATGGGCTGTCTGATTCAGACCTTGAGACACTGCTGAAAAACTTCAACGAATTGTCAGCCGAGGAGCAACACAGTCTCATTGCGTACTTGAAGAAGCTCGAAGCGAAAGAACCGCAACGTGTCGAGCGTCTACGTCAATACGTCAACATTGCGTCGACTTCTTCCGCTTCGGCCCCGGCGCCCGCTGTCGTCTCGGCGCTGTCCGTTGCTCCGACGTCCACTGTAGCTTCGACGTCGACTGTCGCCGTAGCGCCGGCCACAGTCACCGTTGTGCCCGATGCGTCCAAAGCAGTCGCGTCAGCCGCTTCTAAAACTGACACAGTTCATATCGACAGCGATGACGACGACTACACTGTCGAGGAGGTAACCTATGTAGCGTCATCATAAAGTAATGTTCTTTCGTTTAATTTTTTATTGTATAGTACTATAGGCTATAGATTGCAGTCAGTTATGCAGTAATTTTAGCTATCTTACGTAAAAACTAAATACGCCTCAGTCACCTGTCGGAAGTACCTACAACACCGTACCGCTCGTTATAAACATAAATAATATAGAACCAGCTATCATACAAACTTTGCTAAGCCGCCTCTCTCCCTATAACTAGAGCCAAGGATTGGATTTTGAAAAACGGTAATGCCTATATTTAATTTATTGTGTCACAGTTTCAAAGCTAGGTAATCTTAACATTTCTTGACTCTACTGACGGTTAATATATCTGCTATAGTTTTATGTATAATATGTAAAGATATTTTTCTTCTGACTTTACTTACAAATTTTGAACTAAAATCAAATTTTATCTAAATACTAGCGACCTGCCCCCGGCTTCGCCCGGGGTGCAATTTTTATATATGTGAACATTCCCCGTTTATCCCTCTTTCCATTAGTGAAAACCGAATTAAAATTGGTCTACCCGTTCACGCGTGATGCCGTGACCGAGGGAAATGGGGATTTATTTTTATATATAAAAGATAGCTTATGTTAGAGTGTTTCTAAAATCGAAATATAATTTCTAAAATTGGTTCAATAGTTTTAGACATCCATTACATATTAATAAACAAACTTTGAAACTAACAAATTGTACCTCTCTAACAATATGAGACTCCCTACTTTATATCAAATATATTTTTCATGAATCACACTAGAAAAAAAATATCGTATTTTTTTTATTTAATATTGTAGCTGTACTTTTAATTTTGCAGGTGTTTAATACTGCGAAGCAAAAAGTGAAAGAGAGTCAGATTCGGCAAGAAATGGAAATAGTTAAAAAGTCTTTGGAAGAATCAAAAACTTCAAAAGTGGAACCCGGACAAGCAGAGATGAGCACTTCGTCTGCATCGAATTTACTGGCGATGGTTCAGGCCTCGCTACAGACTATATCTGCTGCGCAGACCCCAAAACCCACGGTCATATCGAAGCCTGATGTTGTCAATTCGAATATACAACCGAGGTCATTTGGCGATTTGCCTTATGCTCCCTCGATAGATTTGAATGCTACTACCCAAGATGTACCGATGAATCAGAGAATAGATTTTCAAATGGCACCCATGAATCAAACAAACTTTAATAGAAACAACACACAAGTCGATCAACCCTCATGGGACTCGAGATCAATTAACGACAATAACACTGTGCCGGTCGATTATGGAAATAATAATGCCGACAATAACAACTGGAACCGTTCATCCGCCGATTGGGACAATACAAACGACAACGCGGATCAGAGTTATCCCTCGAATAATTGGGATAATGCACTTGACAACCCGGGAAATAATAGTGACAATTGGCAGAATACTTCCAACAATAATTGGGGAAACGATCAGAATAATGATAATTGGGGAAATACCCCAAACAATGATTGGGGTAATACTACAAATCCCAATAATAATAATTGGGGAAACAACCCCAATCCTGGTAACAATAATTGGGGTAATAATCAAAATCCCAATAATAGTAGTTGGGGTAATAATGGTAATAGTAATTGGGGATCTAATAACAATAATCGTGGGGGTAATAGTGGCAACAATAGTTGGGGAAATGCGCCTAGTGGTCAAGCTCAAGCGAATCCGCCGCTTAACAGGAGGAATGACAATTTGGGGCAAAATAGCTCTCAACCTTACCATAATCAAAACCAACGAGGAAATTTCCATGGCGGCAGACAGGATAATAAGTTTGGAAACCAGAACATTCATGGGCGTGGAAACTTTAGGGGGGGTAGAGGAAATTTCAGAGGTCGCGGTCGAGGAAGACCTTTCTAGATTATTAATACATATATCACCATCACCTGGTACTATTCCTTTACTCGTTATTATTATTTTTTATAATATGGTACATTTTAAACTACAAACATTAAATCTAAATACGTATTTTTCTTTGGGTTTTTATGAATTTAGAAATATTTAAACCTTTTAAAGAATCTAACGCAGTAGAACTGGCGGTGGTAACTTTGTATTATATAATGTTTCCATATACATACTAGGATCTGTTAAAAATATTTTTTGCAGATTATAATTATTTAAAATTATTGTATAATTTTCCCTGAACAGATTCTCATTTGCCTCCAGAAACATGTGTTTATGTATTTAACACTAATATAATTATTAATATTTATATAATTAATGGTTTGAAAAATTCATCTGGTTTCAATCGAAAGACTTATTAAATGCAAAATGAATATATTTTGTCTTTTTTTAACGACGCCTAACTCCTCAGTGTCAACAAACAGTTTCCTATTGTATAAATTTTACCTAAAAGTTATATGTCTAAAATGACAGTTTTCATACCATCATCATACAACCCAATCTTCTGGGTGGGCTCGCTCCATCATCGGCCTCTATTAAAATATTTATTTATCAATTAGGTTCCTCCAAGAAACTCTTATGATCGTCATTTAGATTTACCAGTTAAATTTAAATTTACCAGGGTTTCGGAAAAAAGCCAAGATGACGATCCTGAGAAGAAACCCCGAAAGAAACTCAGGATACTATTCTTTTTGTCATCTTTACAATATAAAAATTACAACAATTATAATCATACACTTAATACCTAAAGTAAATATACAATACTAAGCATAGTATGAGCTCCGAATCTAGGCTTTAATTCCAGGCTTCATTGTCACTTATATAATCAGTAACCTTATAATAGCCTTTCGAGAGGAGTTTGGTTTTATTGTCGGAGCAAACCCATCTTTAATAAAAAAAAAAGATGAAATCTACTTAAAATTAATTTACCCAACTTTGTTTGATATGATAAAAATTTTGCTCTAAGTAATAGTAAAATTCAATATTTTTCAGAATAAAATGAAAACAATTATCTTAAACTGCAGCTGGCAACAAAGCTTACGATTGGCCTAGTAGCAGAATAATTCTTATGTCATTAAATACTTTTTATTTCTTAAAAAAAAACCTATTACAACTTTATGGACCGGACCAATTACATTTATATCCTCTGAGCAAGTAATTCATGGCCAAAATTAAACCATAACAGCTGGGCTTGTTATAACTAACAACCTTTCAACAAACTAGGGGAGAAACCATTTCTTTTAACTTTTGAGAAATCCTCGTGGTTAGCCGTCAGCATATGTGTTGGTCGTTTAACATGGCTGTTCAGCCCGAGGAGGACTCCGCTCCCTGTCAGAGCCTGGGCGTACACGAAAGTAAGAGGTACGCCAGCCATGTCGGGGGACCTTACGACGGGCGGTAGTCTCAAGGGGGAGAAACCCAGTTCAAGGCCAACTATGACAGTTCGCAAGGAGTTTGTCTTTGTTTATTATTTGATCACGTCTGGCGGCACTCCTTACTGAGTTTCCTGTCGTGGTAGTTTTCGAATATACAATTGTTGGAAGCGATAAGAGTAGAAAACCCGTACCTACTGTTGCATTGACTTTAGTTATAAAGAAAGAAATTCTTTTACGGTGGGCATCCTATTATCCTCTCTTCTAAATCGTAAATCAATAGTGTCTTCGCCACTTGCTCTATGGTTGCTTTTTCATAAAAATTAATGAAATCATAATATAATCCATATTAGTCCATAGTAATATTATAAATATGAATGTAACTTTCGTTACCTTTTCACGTCTAACTACTCAACTGATTATCATGAAATTTTATATGTACCTACACATTGTTAGGAATACAGCAAGACATATTTTTGTAAAAAAATCCAAAATTTGGCAAAACTATAACTGTAATAATGTTTGAATAAATTATTGCTTATATATTTGTGCCAGGCTTTTTTTATTTTTCAACGAGGACGAATTCGGGGCCACCAGCTAGTCTATACTAATATATAAATAGGTAAAGTTTGTATATGTATGTGTAGAAGGATAACTGTAATCTTCGAAACAGTTTGAACAGTCGAAAAACTCACCAATAGTTAGACCCAATAGAATTTCAGGATGGACTTAGGCTAATACGCTATCTCGTAACATGACTAGGCTTTTTCATGGCAATCGAATTTGCAAAGAAAGTCGAACGAAAACTTCTTTCGAACGCTGCTTTAACGGTGAGAGAATGACTAGATTGCTATAGAAAAGTTGTAGTGCTTAATAATTCGTACAAAAAAGTCAGTTACAACATATTTGCTTTTAAATTTAAGCCACAAAAACTACGTTTTGCATTAAAAAAATAATAATTAAAATCGTTGGGTGATATTAATTTATTGGTCATACTATCAACAAAATTATGAATCTTTATCGAAATCAGCAAGTTTATCGTTACAAGTATTTAATACATGTATTTTGCATTTTACTACATATGTAAAATATAATACGAACATGTAGAGCGCGACCTCGCAGTGAAACTACAGCCAGAGGTAAGTATTGATTCCTACTGATATCGAGAAACACTCCGAATTACACGCGGGCATAGTTAATACTGAATAAAGTGCAGTGTGCCTGCACAGCTTAGATATAGCTCTCATCACTTTTTATTACCAGCAAGAAAACTGCGAACATTTTCTATCAACAATAAAAAAATAGTGGCAATTTTTTTCTCTGATACGTAACCGGCATATCCTACGAAAACATTTACCAAAGGGTCGTCATAGAAAATGTATCTGTAGTTGTATCCTATAAAATGTATCCTTAGTTTCAGTTTTTAGAAAATAATTTTTGACACGTCCAACTAAATCTTATAAGGTACTTAGGTATTTTTTATGAAATCCTGTATACCTAATATATGGTGTATTTATATTTGGATAATAACGGTTGGGTAAATTATAATCTTGAGTATATTATTTCGTTGCTTCTATTGAACCAGAGCTTGTCAGCAGATGGTCTATTGAATAAGAAATGGATCGTTCTTAAATAACGTTTATTACATGATTCCTAAAAATAGATAAAAAGAACTTGAAATGTTCTAGTAAGTGCCCATTTCCATCAATGCGTCTAAATGTTCAGTCTCCGGTGAGATGTCGATCTCAATGGACTCGGCTCGTTTTTTGTCACCATTCTTTGGGTCCAATGAGAAAAATCTGAACAATTTCGACAGGTTTATTATGGAGTAGCCGGAGTGTGCTAGCCAATCCTCCACCATCTCTTTCAACACTTGGAACGCCGACATTACTTGTGGTTGAACGTGTAATTCTGAAACCAAAAAATAACATGATTTCCTAATGAAAATTACGTTTTGATATCCTGTGTCGTAATAGTATTAGGCCGGGGAAAAAGTCTATTCGCATAACAGTATGTATAAACTTGTAATAAAATCTCTTTGGCTGTACTATTTCTGACTGATTTTGATTTTTATGTAACATAAAAAGGTTACATAAAAAAAACAAATAGTAAAATGTTGTTTCCAGCTTTTTCATTCGTTTTTCTTTCCGTCAAAATGAATGTCAGGCTTTACAGACTGTGCCAAAACCCAGGTAAATTTGCAATAAAGTTAACTGTGTGTATGTTGGGATTGGAAGGGCATTGTTCATTATGAGCTTTTACCACCGGGCAAAACCATCGATTCGGATCTCTATTGCCAACAACCATTTCGACATTTATTACAAAAAAAAAATGAAAAAATGTAACGCAAACCGCGAAATTTTTTTGTGACGTTTATGGACCTAATGCATTGCTAAGAGTAGCACAAAGTTGGTTGGAGCATTTTCAATCCGGGAATTTTGATGTCAAAGATACACCTCGCCCTGGTCGCCCTGTTACGGATAGAACGGACGCATTTCTGAAAAAGCGGAGCAAGATCGACATATCAGTAGTTACGACATAGCTGAAGAACAGACAAAACAGTTTTGACCAATTTGAAAAATTGAATTGAATGTACCTACGCACAAAAAAGCTCGATAAATTTATTTCGTGTAACTCATTTACGATTCTTTATTGAGACGTAATACAACCGAATCGTTTTTGAAGAGATTGATAACTAGTGATGAAAAGTGGATCACGTACAATAAGAACTTGCAAAGAAGGTCACGGTCAAAGGTTGGTCAAGCTTTACAGACTTTGCCAAAACCCAGGTAAACTTGCAATAAAGTAAACTGTGTGTATATTGGGATTGGAAGGGCATTGTTCGTTATGAGCTTTTACCACCGGGCAAAACCATTGATTCGGATCTCTATTGCCAACAACCATCTCACATCTGTACCACAAACAACGTGTACAATCTCTTTTACCAGGCGATTATCCGGCCAGAGTTGCATTCTGTGAAAGAACGCAAGAAAATACTACGGACAGATGAGACCACATTTAAAAAAGACATGAACATAAACAATCTGTTGAAAATCCTGATTTAGCGCGAGAAAATAGGTCACAGTACCAGTTCAAAATTAATATGTGGGCCAGTATTTTAACGGCATGATAATTGGACTCTTTTAATTACTTGAGATGACATGGTATTGGATTTTTTAAGAAATGAGTTGCCTAATTTATTAGATGTTCCTTTAAATATATATAGAGAATTATGGCTGCAGCAAGATGGCTGCCTGGCACATTATGCTCATACAGTTCGAGATTATAAAGAATATCCGGGCAGGTGGATAGGGCGGGTTGGTCCGCTTTTGTGGCCAGCCTGTTCACCTGACCTAAACCCTGTAGATTTTTTTACTAAACCTAAACCAATAGTAAACTTAGATGTATGAGATGTAGTAACTCAAAGAATAAGGGTTACTATTGACATTGTTAATGACGGAAGATTCGCTAGAACAATAATTCAATCTCACATTTAAGAAGATGCCGTGGCTTGTATTGCCACCCAAGGAAGGCATTTTGAACATTTATTATAAATTTCGAGAAAAATGAATCCCCATTTCTCTTGGTCACGGCATCACGCGTGAACGGGTGGACCGATTTTAATTCGGTTTTCACTAATGGAAAGAGGGATAAACGGGAAATGTTCATATATATAAAAATTGCACCTCGGGCGAAGCCGGGGGCGGGTCGCTAGTTTTAAATAATTCTTTGGGTAAAAAATGTAATTTTTTTTTACTTTGAGGCAGTTGATGTAAACTTTTGGACTATAATTTATAGCTGTATTATTAAAAAAGATACAGCGAAAACCAGGAATCCAAAAAAGTACATATTTGTATTAACAGGACCAAAAGAAGTACCACAACATGGTCTATTGGGGGTTTTCGGCTTGACTTCTGGGACATCCTATACTTAAAATATTTTCGAATAAGTGGTATGCCCAAATAAATTCTACAGAACAAGTTAGAGATTGCATCTTTAAATTGAGAACTGGTAGAAATATGCTACTTACTTGACTTATCAAGGTGTTTTTCGATATCGAACAAGTGTAGGAAGTAATTAATCTGCAGATACAGGTCTTTCTCAGTGTACTCTCTGTACAATAGACCCTTGTCGCAGTTCCTGCAAAGCGGATAACCGCCAGCGAGACGCAAAGGCGCTCGGAACGTCCGATACCCACAGGCTGGGTCTTCGCAAGACAACCACCCCGAATAGTACTGCGAGTGGTACTGACGAATTTGCTCAGTCAACTCGTTCTGTATACGAGGCAAGTAGTCCATTGGTCTCACACTACACTTCTCGTTTTGGCAACGCTCCAAAAACGTCGCGTTGGTCTTGTCCAATTTCACTAGGGGATCACTTATTTTGTTCTCAGTCTTACAGTTTTCACTGGCACATTCAAACGTAAACTCTCTGCAGTGTCTGAACTTTTCCCTTTGATTCACTACCTCCCCCACTTCCGTTTCCCCGTTCTCTCTCTTCAGTATTTGCCTGTAGCTGGACGGATCTAGACCGAGACAATCTGCGACCCTAGCTGGATCCATCCCGGCGATCGGCTCGCAAATTCTGGATATGACCGGGTGCAGTTGATGCGCCAAATAATATCTGTGATCCACTTTCAGGTGCTCCGAGTTCTTCAACTCCTCTATATGGTAGGATCTCAGCGTCGCAGAGTTGGCGGTGCCGTCCTCGCAAATGATGTACGGAACTATGTCGCCCTTCTTAAATCTTCTACTGTTTTTAAGGTTCAGCCTCTGCGCAACTTGGACGTGAGGTTGAGTGTGCTTGTCTGCGTATTCATTGGGGTTTTTTGTGAGCTGCTTCGTGATGGTGAGCAGCGAGAGAGGCACTTTGCCGTTCACGAGATCGTCGCGCAGCTTCTCGAGATGCGCTCGTATTGATTCGAGACGTTCGTCGGGCGATTGCTCGGAGAGTATTTGCGCGAGTATGAACTTGCCCGCTTCGGCCGCCAATTGCGACCAGTCGCGCCTAACTATATCTAAGCCCTTATGCTCCTGAGTGTACACCAGCTCCCCACTCTTGTTTCTGGTCACCAGTACCGCGGCGTACTTCTTCTTCTTGAGCAGCAGCAGATACCTGAACACTCCATCAATATCCAATTCGATCTGCTTGTACTTCTTGTTTATTTCCCGCTTCAGGTCGTTTCCTATTTTGAAAACGTAGTCGTATTCGAGACAGTTGGTGTCAATCATGAGACTGTCGGTGTCTCCATAGATAACGTCGTAGTTTAATTTCTGCACGATCTCCTTGGTGTCCAGGAGGATTTCTCTGCCCTTCATGGTGACGAGCGCAGCTAGCGGCTTCGCGTAGAACCGCGAATGAGCGAAGCCGAGGCATCCGTACATCGAGTTGGCGGTCAGTTTTAGAGCCGTCTGCCTGATGTTGTACTGCATGTACTGCTCTTGTGTCAAATCAGGAGACTTCATCAACTTCTTGACTTCCCTCCTACTCTCGACCAGTCTTCGTATTTGTGTCGGAAGAATTCCAAACTCGGAATTGGAGTCGGGAAGCGTCAAGTTGGTTAGGTCGTCGTCTTCGGCCGCGGATCTATTTGTCCTTTTAATTGTAGTGAAGCAAATGTTGTACTCCTGAATGATACTAGGATATAAAGAGTTGAAATCCATCAACAGCACTAGTTTATCGTAGAAACCTTTCTTAGGTTCCAACACTAGACCTCCCGAGTAGGCTGCCTTTTTCTTTCCCTGTTTCTTAGCGGAGTTGGCTGTAGTTTCTTGAGCTTCGTCATCGTCATGACTACTGGTTTTTTTTCCGTACAACTTATCCGGTACCAGATACCCCTTTTCTGTGAAGGCATGTAACAAAAGGTATTCGTTCCGCTCAGATCTGCCTCCCATTAATGTTCTCGACATGATATTCCCAGCGATTTGTGTTATTTGAAGAGCTAGAGGTATAACATTGAGTTCGCACATGATTTTAATAACGTACGAGGCGTCTTGCATATTTAGTGATACCAGTTCGAACAGATCCCTGCTGTTCTCATAGTATCTGGGCAGGTCTTCAATGGACACTTCAACGCGTTCCCCCTCTTTCATCTTCAAGACATTGCAGCACAACGTTTCTAGATCGAAACTTCTCGCTCTTATCAGTTCCATGGCAGACAATTTGATGTCGCAAACGAGACGGCCCAGGAAGGCGTCTCTCGCGGCGAATTTCCTCAACGGAGGCGTCGTCCTCTTCAAGCGGCCCAGACGAGACCAATTCGGTATACCCTGATCCAGAATATTACCTATCAACAGATCTTGCTGATACCCGAGCATGTCGTGACCGACGACCAGATCGGGGTCCAATTTCCAGAACTGCACCATGAAATAGTTGAGCAGTTCTCTTTCGGTATCGCATTTTGTCAATTTCGTTGCTGTATACTGAGGTAGAGTTTGCTTGAAGTCCAGTGGCCAGATTTCACTGCATTTTGTTATTACTGTAAAAGATAACAATGAACATTAATTAATTAAACAACACTGGAAAGTTTAAAACTGTTGAGACACTATTTTGGTGACTTACCACAGAAGTGTTGTTGGAATGGTGGATTAGGCGGAGGTTTGTGTATGGGAAAACTGTTGTGCACTAAACAACTTAGCATCAATATTTTTGCTTTTCCCGTTTTTTGGTCTGTTGTTGTCCTCATTGATATCTGAAATCAATTATTCACTATATAGCATTTAATTCCCATTCTACAAAGAACTGCTAAGTTTAAGCAAAACAGATCTATCTGCTATAGACAGATAAAAAATATCATATTGCCAGTAAGACTAGATAAGTAAATGCTAAGTTTTTAGTTACGTGATGGCTAAACTGGAGGTTTTCGGTTCAATTGTTATGATATAAAATAACAAAGAATTACCGTAGCAACGACTACTGGCGGCGGTTGTAGGTCGGGCTGATCCCTGATGACGGAGACGTGTTCCATCCTGCAGACAGCTTCCAGCTTGCACCAGGACACCTTAGCTTGCACGGCCTCGACATTCTTAACTTCCAGCCAGCAGGGACCCTTGATTTTTCTCTCAACCAGGAATTTCTCCAACGAAGACGTGTTGCTGCCAAACACGTGGCTAAATGTCAGGTACTTCTTGTCAGAGGGTGGCGGAGGATGAGTGGCCTGAAATATAAATAATATTATTGTCTACATATAGTAATGATAGCTCTGACACATATACATATAGTAGTGGAACAGACACTAACTTTACCGGTAAAGAAAATCTTCCTAGCATGTGAAGACTAGTCACGTTTTACTAAACTAAGCTCAGAATTAGCAAGTACTTAAATCGCCAAGCTTATTGCAGACACTGTCATAGACAAAGACAATTTTGCCTGGAATATGGAATTAGTATTTCAAAATAAGAATTATAAATATTGGAATTTATAATACTATTACCAAATCAAATAAATGAATATTTATTATAATTTATAATACTACCAGAGGGCTGGTAGTATTATAAATTCGACTATTGGCTAGCCTGCAATTAGCAGATACAGCAACCGTTTTTTAACACGATTGCGGCACCCCTGTCGAGACCTAATTATGAAACTTAACTATCCAGGAACACATAAAAAAATTTCAACAAAATCGGTCTGCACAAGTATGATACACCAGTATACATCACTTTTAAGGTTCAAACCAACCACAATAATAATAATAATTTAAAAAAATTACAACAGTATTATTAAAGTATTACAATTACAAATTTGTTTTTCGAGAACCACTAGATCTTACATACACGTACGTACCTTATATATAAGGTCTTACGTACCTTACATACATAGTATGTAAGGTACGTAAAGGTTTTTTTTTCAATTTTGCCGCGTTTCGTTAAAAATGTGTTGTTAGTAAGTAGAAAGTTAAATTTATAAAAATTACGTTCTTGGGTTATTAGTGATCATATAACTCTTTTTTTTTCTTTTGGACAGAACAACAATTTAGGATTTGTAACTTGTGATACGACATACTAATTACTTACCGAGTACTTAATTTCCAAGTAATCAGATTGAGCCGGTATGTCTGGTAAGTCGAAACAGTAGTTCTTGGTGACTTTGCGCGATTTGAACTCTGAAATTCCAATTTCGCTGGCGATGGATTTGCTGAATTCATTATACATGTCCATCATATTAACTTCATCATCAGTCTGCTCAAATGTCGTGGGGTCTAATTTCTAAAAAAAAAAAAACAATTATAAATATTACTGTTATATTTTCATTACTGTCTCCGACTGATAATCATCATCTAATAAAATTGACATCATACATACTCGTATATTAATATATTTGATGGAATTATATAATCATAGAATAAAAAAAAGGAAAGAAGGTTATACTAAGTTCGCGTCAGCAACAGACTTCCATGACCAAGTTCCTCTCAGGCGATAACTCGAAAAATGCTTGTGAGAGTCGTATCATGAACGTCAGCTGCGGTTCCATGGGTGGGTTGAACAGTGGTACTCTCCCATACAGGTAAAAAATAACATTTTTAGTAATTTCCTCCCAATTTAAATATTTATAAAATTATAGGTAACCTAATATCTTGAAGAAAAAAAGTTGATTACATGAACTTGAAGAAAAAAATTCAGTAATTTCCTCTCAGTTGAAAATTTATCAGATGACAATTTATAGCTGACCTAGCAGACGTTGTCCTGCCCGAACCCGAAAATAATTCCGATTGTGGCGCCACCTATCGGGTCCAAATTCATATTCAAACCATATGTCAAAGTGACGCGACACTTCACGTCAATCAACGATCAACGACGTTAAATTATTTGGATATTGTTCATACAAAAATATTAAAATTGCGATTAAAAAATGGGGGATGGGGGTAGGAGGGTGAAAAATACTTTACGACCTATTCTCATACCTACCAAATATACAAAAAAAATCATAAATATCGGTCCAGCCGTTTTCGGAGGAGTTTTGTTACAAACACTGTGACTTGAGAATTTTTTATATTACATTATGAAAAGTGTGCCCTGCCACTACTTACCAGATCCAGACCAGAGACAACTTTGAAAAGATCATTTCCAAAGTTGACACAGCTGGGAATCAAACCCGGAAACCCTACAACAAAGCGTTAAGGCAAGTACTCAACCAAAGGGCTTCTTACTAGGCTAGAATCTGCATCTTACTTATTCTTCAGTTTATACTTATTATAAAAAAACTTAACAAGTGGGAAGGGGGTTCCGTACGATGTTACCTATCCGCACAATATTGAGTGATTTACCATTTTATTTTAATATCATGGACTTCTTATAGGTATTCCTATAATCTATAAGTAGAAAACTAATTTCTGTATTTTTTTCAAAATTTTAGGTTCAGTAGTTTCGATGAGAAGGGGGGGGGGGGGGGAGATCGGACAGACGGACACACGAGTGATCCTATTAGGGTTCCGGTTTTTTATTCGGACGAACGGAACCCTAAAAATACTATTGATCAGTTTATACTTATTTAGTTTAGCTATTAAAATTTAATAGATTAATTAAACTCACATATTCTCTCGGCAATAAAAATATTTGTCTTTCAATATTTTCAACAACCAAACAGCACGACAAACATCCAGCTTTCCTATTGTTTGGATTGGCGTACACCTTCCCAAATAAATAAACTTTTCCAGGCTTCAAAAATCTGTCCTCCCAAGCATCTAACCAATAGAATTTCAATATTTTTTCTCCTTTCTCATTAGTCTGAAGTGGTAAGTTTCCATCGGAATGTACTGAAGCCGTGACCTCGTTATTGCCCATTTCTTCTGCCCACGTACTCGTAAGAGGTGTTAGTTCTTTACCCGATTCCTTCTTTGGAAATATTTCAAAATTATCATTAAGGAACTCTTCAGCGATATCTGCGATACTATTTGTTGAACTTGGGACATCTTCATTTTTAATTTCTTTAACCTGAGTCTCGTTTATTATTGGAACATTAATAATTTCGTCATCAAAATCAATTTGTGTTTCAAATTCCTCTATATTTTGTGTCGCTGAATCTTCCAATTCGCGTTTCATTTCCATTTCTATATTCCATTCGGACTTTTTTGGTTGTTGCTTTTGTACCGATTGTACAGCAACATTTTTTTGTATTAAGACAGGTTCGTTTTGGACTGAAATAGTTTTAGTTTCAAATTTCAATGATTGCTGAAAAAGATTAAATGAAAACGAATACATATTAAAATTCAATTTAACTCACAGATGGGAATATACATAATTATTAATATCGTGGTAGCGCCATCTACAATTTTCGGTTTAACGTGAGTGTGTTTAGGGCTTTGGGGAAATATTAATCACTTGTTCAACAATTTTAAAAAAATCGCAAGGAAACCTAAATGATTGACATTTAAAACAAAATATCGGATGAAATAATTAACTAGTCTTCATTATTATTAAATGAATTTTATTTCATTGATACAAAGGATGACACCTGAACACATAATTTGATTGACTTGTTGAATTAGAACACATTCAGAAAAAAGAAATCCACATTAGAAACAATGGTTTGACTAAAAAGTCTGAGCATAAAATAGAAAATCACATCATTCTTTCAAAATAAAAATAAATTTAAAAAACTAAATAAACTAAAAATAATATTTCCTTTTGTTCATCTAAGTATTTCGTGGTGCATTTCACGTATGTTTAAGATGTACGTTTTATTTAAATTTTCATAAAATATAATCACTTTACAAATATACACTTTGAAAGGACAAAACTTAAAAAATAAAGAGATTATCAAACACTTAAAAGATAATAATAACATATGTAGCCAAGACTAAACGCCCAAGTCCCCAAAGTAAGCATTTAGACTTGTGTTATAGGATAACCATAAAATGGATAGGGGGCGAAACCCTGCACACCCAGAACAGAGAAAAGTTAATTTGCCGAGTTGACACTGTCGGGAATCAAACCTGGTACCCCTGATTCAGAGCTCTGAGCCAAGTACCTTAACCACTCGACCACGGGGCTCATCAAACTTATGACTATAGCTGCCTTTTATAAGCAAAGACAGGCACTTTAGTGTAAAATTACACACAGATCATAGATACATATATAGATACATAATATTTGAGGGCTTATGAAAGAGGAATTTTAATTTACCCGAAAGATGGCGAAAAATTATGGATAAACAATTGATTTTTGTTTAGATGCCTAATCAATACTTACAGATTTTTCTTGATTTAAGTGTGCGTTGTTCTCCAAATTCACTGACGCTTTTTTAACAGATGTAGATAAACTCTTGAAATAATTTTGAGCTTCCTTTTTGTTTGAGTCTTTGATGTTGCCCTTTGAGACTGCTAGAGGTCTTGGGATCTTATTACTCGGACCATTACCATCCAGCTCTGACATGATTTCTGATAACACTTTGTCTTCTGATATTTTGGCATCCTAAAATAGGTGTTAATTTCATATTCAGCAAGCATTAATAAATTACGACAAACTACACTATTTAATAATAATTGTAAACCTCTGAAAATTCTCTTGAAAAATAAGGCAAAACAGAATAAAGAGAAGTAAGTTAAATTTAAAATAATATAAAAATAAAAAAAACTTGTTAATATTAGATGAAAGAAGATATGAGACAAAAAATAAGATTGCCTATTTTGCGTCACAATTTTACTTAGTTGTAATAATGCTACTAAATCTATCATGATACTAAATCAAACCAGTTGTAATATCCTACCATGATCTCTTTTGTGACGTTAGATCAACTTCACATGGTCGCATTGTTATGGCTCGGAATCTTTGTGATGGTTCGGTGAATTAGTGTTAATTTTTAGAAAAATAATTAAATAAAGCATTCAAAAATTGTATGTATCGCACTCAGAATTTGTGTTTAACAAGGCGATACAATTACATCACTAGCCTCAAGAGATCTAGTGACAAACTTCTAAATTACAAATGTACTAATAATATGCATCTCTTTCTTACTTGTTTTCAATGCCATTAGTAAAAATAGTACAAACTGTAGTAATTGGTTGCTTTTATTGTAAGGTTTATATAGGTTTAGTTATTGTTCTGAGGTTTCACATAACATTTGTCTGCTCAAAAAAATAGACAATAGATTTCTTACCTCTTTTTTCTTACTTGGCATAGCTCCTAATAAATTTCTTATGTTGCCCTTGGAGGATGGCGGTGGAGCTACTTTAGCCTTGCGTTTAAGACCTCTCTTGTTATCTTTACTATCTGTTGCCACATATGAATCTTCAATTTCTTCATCATCAAATATTTCTCTTCCATCTTCAACGTAACCCATTCCACCTGCAATTAAAAATGAAATATTAAGGGCATAGATTAGTAAATGGCAATAATAATTCTAAGGTGTTTTTAAAACATGTAACATTAGCCTCCATTTGTTCATAATTTCTTAGTCATGTTAACTATTTCTAACTAACCTTTAGGAAAGGAAATCAGTGAACTTAACAAAGTAATGGTGTTTGCTTTTGGCTTCGTGTACCTCAAGCATCTTTTACAGGTATAACTAGGTGAGCCTGCAACTTCATAGATGTGGTATTAGGTATAGCGCCTAACTATTTTGCTTGTAAACTGATTGGAATGAAACAAACACTAAATGTTACAGGAAGCTTGCTACAACACATCCGTGAAAATTGGTTAAGCCGTTTCGGAGATTAGCGTGCACAAACGCACAGACAAAAATGCTAAAACCTATTTTTGTTGACTTCAGTAACGCAATGTGTTGGATACTATAATAAAAATACAAAAACATGTTGGAGCTCAGTTCTAATTTTTTTCTTGTTTTCCTATGTTGACGCTTCTTTCTGCATTAATACTTTTTAAATTTCAATATTTACAAGAAACCATAAAGTTTATACAGGAAATCTGTCAATAACAGAGAAATGTTAAAGTGGGTAAAAATAGTGTAATAAATAAAATAAAAACATGTAACTTTCATATGTACTTTGTTTGTATGATTGTAATACACCTACCATCGTCTTCGATCCAATCGTTTGCTTGCCTTTGTAAAATAAGTTCAGTATATTCTTTTTCGTCTACCGTGTCATAAACGTTTTCAACTTCATCCTCTTGGTATTTGTTCTTGCTTCCTTTATTCTTAAGCTGTTTTAGCTTCTCTAATGCCGATGATCTGCCCTTTTTATCAACTTTTTGTCGTTTCGCTCTTTGACTAGCTGAAAATTTTCAAGTTATAGGTAAAATTAGTTTATTTTGTTTTGTTTTGTCGTCAATCGTCAATATAAGTATCTTACCAAGAGACTCTGCCATGATATTCTAGTTTTATCAATTACAATCAAATGAAAGAAAATATGAATAAAAATATTAAAAATATCGGCGTTACGTCGCATTCATATTGTTATTTCAATAAACTTGACATGACATGAATGATGGAAAGATGACTTTAAAAATGGCGCGAAAGTGTATAATGACAGATATCAAATGAAAACTAGTCAATGAGTCACTTGTCAAACATTGTCATTTTATGCTATGTCCAAAGTCTTATAGGATATTTTGAAATCTATTTGAAACACAGAACACTATTACATTTGAAATGATTTCGCATTTTAGATGGTGCACACATCTTTTATTCCTTTAAAATTACATAACATATTTAAAATAACTTATTACAAAAACCAACTCATCTTTTTCAACTCAAAAAGCTAAAGTACACATTCTTCAAATCTATATATTGTATCAAGCATTTTTTGTTAAA
Organism: Bembecia ichneumoniformis; assembly: GCA_910589475.2. Taxonomy (NCBI): domain Eukaryota; kingdom Metazoa; phylum Arthropoda; class Insecta; order Lepidoptera; family Sesiidae; genus Bembecia; species Bembecia ichneumoniformis. The sequence continues at coordinate 6,456,478 of OU342523.1, forward strand.
GTTGCATTGCATTGTTCTGTGTTATGTGTCAATGTCATGTCCAACTGTAAAAATTAATACGGTAGTTGTCTGTGGTTCGCTCACGTATTTCGTTTTCGCGTTCGCTTCGCGCCAAAATAGCAGTCAATCAGTCAACACAATAATAATCACAATAGACTTATACTGAATTTTAAACGTTTTAACTTTTAAACGAAATCAAACGTTTTTTGTGCAGACTTTTGCATTATATTTTGAGTTGATTTAATTGATACAAAGTACCAAAAACTGTATAAAAAGATGGCTTTGCGGGATAACCTGAAAGACAAAGGTATGATTTCTACTTGTAAATTAAAAACAAAATCTATTAAATATACAAACTTTTACACAAGTTAAGCTAACAATATCATGGTTTTATATGACATACTACAAAATAAAGTCGCTATTATTTTCTGTCTATGTCTCTGGTAACTTCTAAACCATCCAACGGACTTCTAACTTAAACGAGAAAAAGGTATAATTTGCTGAAAAAAATTGCATCCGCTCGAAGTCGGAGGCGATTCGCTAGTTACTGTAGATTCACTCACTCTTTAGATGATTAACATAAAAAGCAAAAGCTGTTGCTTATGTGACTGAATGTAATTTATTTTCCTTTACTACACCGGAGCTTTCCTCGCGTCACTGAATATCTATACATATATTAGAATCGTAAACGAACCACGTCTGTACATTAAATATTTTTTCAAAAAAACATTTACACAATATATTTGTTACAAAGGTCAAAAAAATAGTTTTTAGAATTTCTCTTTGGGTGTTTCTGCACGCTAATCTCAGAACCGATTTGAATGCGGTTTTCACTGATGTATTATAGCAAACCTCAAGTAACATTGAGTTTCTTTCATTCCAATCGGTTTATAAACAAAAAAGTTATGTAAAGAATCACATCCAACATTTTTTTTTCTATAAAAATGTAATAAAATAACTCTTCAGTTGAATTGGCTGAAACTTAGTTAACTATATATTATCATCTGTAAAATGATGTTTAAAAGTTTATATAAAGTTAAAAATGGAGAGTTTAGGTGATTTAGAAGGTTCCAATGTAAGTTGACCTCAGATCTTTATGATCAATCATAAGTAGGATTCAGCTTACGTTGATGGATTTTAATCTATAATAAAATCGTTATTGCTTTGGTGCGGGCTAATCTCAGAAACAGCTTAACCGATTTTCATGTGGTTTCCAGAGATGTATTTGTAGCAAGCTTCCGGTAATATTTAGTGTATATTTCATTCCAATCTGTTTACAAAGAAAAAAGTTACGCATTATTCCGAATACCAAGCGTACGAAGTTGCGGGCAGAGCTAGTTTAACAATAGAAGTTCAATAGGTATATACAATGTTGATATTTTATAAAAATTTTTCTGCAGAGGCATTTAAAAACTTCTTTGTTGATTTTTGTCAAACCGATGATGAGGGACACAAAATATTTAAATATGCAGAGCAACTTACCAAAGTTGCACATAGAGAACAGGTTGGTATTATTGTTGAATAATATGGACTAGTAATTGCATGGATGCTGTTCTTATTCCCCTTTGAATCAGTTTTAATTCATTTTGATTAATTAACCATTTTAACAGAAAATACTTTGATTTATTTCAGTCTTAAGTTTTAAATGTGGTGATGGAGGGACGGGGTCTCCTAATACAAGTATTCTTTTACTTATTAGGAGGGCCCTACAATGTAAATTTGTACCTAGGCTAAATTGAAGAAATAAACTATTTGTATTTGTGATATTTTCTGATGATTGATTATTGAGCATCCACTGTTGATCCGCAGCCTTTTTCAGATCAATGGATACAGGCTATTTTTTACTGGTCCTGTTGGAAAATTATGGGGGAGGCCTATGTCTAGCAGTGGACGCTCTATAGCTGAGATGATGATGATGATGGATACTGGTGGTTAATGCCATTACAATATTTTTGGAATTATTAGTTCTCAAAGAAATATGTTTTAAACATAAATGTTACTAAATGTTTTGTTTACAAAATGGCTAATTAAGGATATGTCTACATTCAATTGTTTTTAGGGTTTCGTAAGTCCGAATAAAAAACGGAATCCTTATAGGATCACTCGTGTGTCCGTCTGTCCGACCATCCCCCCCCCCCCCCCCCCCCCCCTCTATCTCGGAAACTACTGAACCTAACATTTTGAAAAAATACAGAATTTGTAGGAAAACCTATAAGAAGTCTATGATATTAAAATAACATGCTAAATCACTCAATATTGTGTAGATAGGTAACATTCAGGTAACCCTCTTCACGCGAGTTCAACTCGCACTTGTCCCCAGACAACGTCCATTTCATGAGAATAAGCCCAACAAAGCTAATTTAAAAACCGTGGCATTGGCAAGTTGCAAACTTTTCTTTATGTATTAGGATGTTAATACATCCTAATACATAAAGAAAAGTTTACTTTTTTATGTTATGTTAAGGCTAACAGACAAACTCACTGTCCACATAATGGTAGATAATTTTACAAAAATATATTTTTGTATTTTGACGAGGGCTTCGTGGCCTTCAAATTACTGTTATAATTTTGTAATAATAAATGATTTATCACGATAGTAATAAATCTAAAAAATTAACGTTAATTAAACACTAAAAGGGAAAATATATTGTGTTCACTTCAACATAAGTCTGCTCCCTGTCCTCTCAAAAGTCTTTGAAAAACTCACATTGCGCAGAATTCTACCCATTCTAAAAGAAGATAAAATAATACCCCAACATCAATTTGGATTTAGACAAGACCATTCCACCGTTGAGCAAGTCCATAGGGTATGTGAAAGAATAAGAAAGACTCTTGAAGAAAAAGAATACTGTTCTTCAGTATTCTTAGATATACAACAAGCTTTCGACCGGGTATGGCACAGAGGATTGTTGTGTAAAATAAAGACCAGCCTTCCACACAGCTATTATCTGTTGTTTGAGTCATACATGTCAGAACGAATTTTCCAAGTTAGAGAATCCGAGGAAACATCAAAATTCCATGAAATACAAGCTGGTGTACCTCAAGGTTCAGTATTGGGACCAGTTCTGTACACAATTTACACCGCAGACCTGCCTCGGGTGGAGGGTGTCACCACTGCCACTTTTGCTGATGACACTGCCATTCTCGCTAGTGATACCAGTTCAGTAGCTGCAACTCAGAAACTACAAAGAGGTCTAGACAAAATTACTTGCTGGTTACGCCAATGGAGAATAAAAACAAGTACAGCAAAGTCAGTGCATGTCACCTTCACTCTGAGGAGGGATAACTGTCCTCCGGTGCTCCTGGAGAACTCACCACTGCCCCATAGGAGTACCGTTAGATACTTGGGGCTGCACCTGGACCGAAGATTAACGTGGAAACAGCACATAAAGACTAAGAGAGAGGAGCTAAACATCCGCTTCAAGAATCTTCATTGGATAATGGGACGGAATAGCAAATTGGCCATTGACAAAAAATTGCTCATATATAAAGTCATCCTGAAGCCGATCTGGCTGTATGGCATCCAGCTGTGGGGTAGTGCTAGCAACTCCAATATATCTATGATACAGAGAATGGAAAACATAATACTACGAACTCTCTGCAATGCGCCATGGTTCATTACAAATGCAGAAATCCATAAACACCTGGAAATGTGCACTGTCAAGGAGGAAATCAGTGCATATACCCTGAAATATCAAGAGAGACTGCGCCGACACCCCAATGAACTGGCGGCGGCACTGACAGCGCCCTCCTACGGGAGGAGACTGAAAAGAAAGGAGATATTTGATAGAAAATAAATGAGGAGATGTCCTTGCTGGAGGACACACTCGCAACTGTCATTTCCGTTCTTGAACACATCTGTTTATGGTCATATATACCGATTGCAGATAAAATAAAAAAAAAAAAAAAAAAAAACCAACATAATGATAAACCATGTATTTGTAATAAAAATGGCCTAGTTAAGCATTATAAGATAAGTAATGATAAATTTATAGGTTGCCTTTGTTGTGGAATTGGATGATGTTAATCAAGTAAATGAAGAATTGGCAGAAGCTGTCAAGCGCAACACCAGACATTACACCAACATGGTCTCTGATGTTGTGTATGAAATGTTACCAGACTATAAAACTAGAGAGGTGAGTGTGATTTGTCTTTTAATTTCTGACCGATGATGCCCTTGTCTGACTGGTTGAGGACTCGGTAAACTGTTACTTTGTGAATACTAAAATTTTGGCACTGAAATTGATTTAATATTAAATTAAACAGAGTTAGATTTTGTATCCATTACGAAATTTAACTAAAGCTTTTGTAACAAATCCTTATTATATCTTATTTATAGGACAACTCTCCTACAGCTGAGATGATGATGATCATGTAGTTTTCATGGGTTTGATACTGTTGTATTGTTGTCCTATAAATATTTCTTTTCATCTATAAGCCTAAAATTTTTTCATTGGATACAAGATACATTTAATATTTTCTAACATTTGGAAAACTTATTTCAGGTAGTTGCTAAAGATACATTTGATGTATATATTGAACACAGAATCATGTTGGAGGCAAGGAATCATAGGATACCTGGAGAAATGAGGGACCCAAGGAACAGATATCCCCCAGAACTTTTAAGACGATTGTAAGGACACCTTATAAAAGATCGCAGACACACATACATCTGCGATCTTTTAGTATAACTTTATGTATCGAAGTAAAATATTATCTCATTTAGTTAGTAATCTTAGTAATTGAATTTAATTTGTATTCTCTATTACAGTGAAGTGTATTTCAAGGATCAATCCAATGCAAAGTCATTGCCTATTAGAGATGTTAAGGCCAAGGATGTTGGGAAACTTGTCACCGTCAGAGGTGAGGTGTTGCAAAAATTTTACACAAATAAAATTTTCGAAATTTCAGCATTATTTATAACAATAGATTATGTTTATCTATCTAATGTTATTGTGTCAATGTTAAAGAGAAAGTAGGTATGTGGTTAATAAAAAAATACAACAATCAACAAAAAAAAAAAGCTTAAAGGAACACATACATAGTCCGCAGAGAACAAGATGCCGGTAGTGGTGGTTGGAACGTCCAGAAGTCTCCTAGTGGGGATCAGGTCGTTGCATTTACAAGCTTCGCAGTTACGACGGTTATGAGCAAAGATAAGGACATGGTGGAGTGAAAACAGCTAGTGGTCAGAAAGCATTTCAGAGCGGTCGCAACCTTTAGCAGTAAAGAAAACGACTCTGATTGATTAATTCATATCCTGTATTCTATGTGCAGTATTATTTCATATAGTAACAGCATAACAGCATGTTTGCTGTCGTCAGACACTTCTTTGACTAGCCTGTTGGATGAATGGTTTAGGTACTTGCCTTAATGCTCTGTTTTAGGGTTCCCGGGTTCAATTCCTGGCCAGGTCAACTTTGAAAATGAACTTTTTTAAATTCGGCTCTAGTCTGGATCTGGAAAGTAGTGGCAGTGTACACTGCGTTTCGCAGTTATTTGGGTGGCTCGCTTGGGGGTAGTAACCATCCCCTTACAGAAGACCACCGTGAAATAACAGGGGCCTTAGACAAAGTAGCATTCGCTCCGTAGCGATGCGATATCGAAGTTCGTTATCGTCTCAGAGACAAAGAAATCATGACAAGGTATCACGTGTTTATCACGTGTTACAGTGTCGATTCCTTTGTCTCTGAGACGATAACGAACTTCGATATCGCTTCGCTACGGAGCGAATGCTACTTTGTCTAAGGCCCCAGTTATGTGCTGTTGTGTTTTGGTGAGTGAGTAAGGGATGCCAGAGACCATTTTCCACTTACTATCAAGTGGACCATCAGCCTGTTTGTCGATTTTAACAAAAAAGTTATCTATGACTCCTTAAACTAAGCACCCAAGATTTGAGATGGTGAAATACTTTTACAGCAATGAAAATACACCAACGTAATATCTTTACTGATAATATCTCAGTAAAGATAGTTTAGCCTAACTGCATGAGTATGCTGTTGTGGATTGCAGGTATAGTGACGCGGTGCACCGACGTCAGGCCCTTAATGACCGTGGCGACGTATTCGTGCGGCGCTTGCGGAGCAGAAACTTATCAGCCAGTGCGCGCACTACACTTCACTCCGCCGCTCACCTGCTCCGCGGACGCGTGTCGTCTTAACAAGACCGCCGGGAAACTGCATCTTCAGACCAGGGGCTCGCGCTTCCACAAGTTCCAGGAGCTCAAGATACAAGAGCATGTGAGTTGTATTGCGTCACTACCACTTAATTCACTTTTTCAAATGAAAATTTCAAATATTAGTACAGATAAAGTACATATGAACAAAAGTATATTAATCTATTTTTTAGAAGTTATAAAGTCTATCTTTTTAATAAATTATCTATTATTGGGATGCTTTGCATAATACAAACTGTATGTCAGTATGAATTTCATAGTAAGCACCACATTACCATTAAGTTCAGTTTTCTTCCATATCACGCCATATTTTGATGGATACGTGTGGTACAGTCGGAGCAGGTGCCGGTGGGGCACATTCCTCGTCAGCTGACGGTGTACTGTCGTGGGGAGACCACGCGACGCGCGCAGCCAGGCGACCACGTGGCCATCACTGGAGTTTTCTTGCCATTGCACAATTCTGGCTTCCGCCAGATCATGCAAGGGCTGCTCTCCGATACCTATTTGGAGGCTCATGTACGTATTGTAATCAATTCAATTATGTTGTTTTTCTTTTTCTTTTCAAATACCACACAAATTTTTAATGCAGGTGTAGATATATTGCTCTCTTGATTATTATACATGATTTTGATGCAATGATATCAAATCTGCCTATACTCTATATTCATTTGATAGGTCATCATAAAGGTTGATGGTCCACATGATGGTAGGTGGCTACCGTCGCCTAAAAAACGAGCAATGCCACAGGTGCTGCGAGTGTGCTGCCGACCATAGTAAGATTAAGTTTAAGGGATAAGGAAAGGATAGGGAAATTGGCTCTGGCATCCTTTTCTCACTCACCGAAACACAATGATCGCTATGGTTTTCTGTAAGGCCTCTTGTCCAGACACGATTTAAACTTGCAAGCTTGTAACACGGCAAAACACAGGCTCAGTTGTACTGTGCCAGACTGCAAACGTGTGTCATGAAGAGAAAGATTATAATTGCTTAATAAATATATAGATGTAGAAAAGAAAAGATACATCTGATTATAATAAAAGGAAGGCACCTGGTTCACTTGTCAAATATCAACTGAGGAAAGACAACGATAACTTTTACAATTATCTAAAGTTTTATCCCATATTCAGACCTTTAAGGCTGATTTTCATTGATCCAGTAGCTGGATCCAGCGTCACTGGATTTCAGCGTTGGATTGCCACTGGCACTGGATCGCGCCGTTTACATTTAATCCAGTAGACATTCTTACTTTGTTGAGGTGACAATAAGTTTGTAGCAAAAATGAGTGGTTCGCGACAGGCGGCGACTGGTGCCAGCGGGTTACACGAATCCAGTGCCGCTGGCACGAGGTGCGCTGCGTGCGGGGGTCGGACACTGGATTGAAAAATAGAAACGTGGTCTATTCCGATCCAGTGCTGGATACTGGACGCTGTATTGGATTGAAAATGTTTACACTAATCCATTGGCAATCCAGTGCTGGAATCCAGTGACGCTGAATCCAGCTACTGGATCAATGAAAATCAGCCTTTATTGAATCAACGTAATTAATAATTCCTGATTAATCTTCATTATAAAACAAACGGCGTAGGTAAGCAGTCACAAAAATATATACCGTCACGAAAACGTCCAGTGCCATGGAAAAACTCCCATACACTGCGATACAGCACTGATGAAAATCACGTCGTGCCCAGTCGCATACGGCGGCGCGGCGTCAAGCTCCATAGCGATCCATACAACACTGACGACCATGCCTACACATGGCGAATTAACCGTAGATTTTCACGACGAAAAATAGTGTGTGGACAAGAAATAACTGCTAAACGCAGTATGTCCTGTCACTACTTGTCAAATCCAGACCAATTATGAAAAGTTTATTTCCAAAGTTGGACTTGCAGGGACTCGAACCTGGAATCCCTAAAGACTATAAACTCTACTGATATTATGATTTAATCATTAACATTAGGTGGTGACGTGTTTGAATCAAACTGACGAAAACGAGTTGCTGGAAGCCCTGACTGAGGAGGAATTGTCTGAACTGGCAGATGAAGACCTGTACTCGCGTATGGCCTACAGCATCGCACCGGAGATATATGGCCATCACGATGTCAAGAAAGCGCTTTTGCTGTTGCTCGTTGGTGGGGTTGATAAGTATGACATCACTTGCTACTAACCAAAATCTTTATCTATAATAAACTAGCGGCCCGCCCCAGGTTTCCTCGTATATACAAAAACCTACCTCGTTTAATGCTCTTGACTTTGTGAAAACGCATACATACATACATACACAAACACACAGAGTATAAAAATATATAAAATTCTCGTGTTTGTAACAAAACTCCTCCGAAACGGCTAGACCAATTTTTATGAAATTTTTGTTGTATATTTGGTAGGTATGAGAATAGGTCGTAAAGTATTTTTCATCGTCCTACCCCCACCCCGCATTTTTTAATCGCAATTTTAGTATTTTTGTTTGAACAATATCCAAATAATTTAACCTTCGTTGATTGACGTGAAGTGTCGCGTCACTTTGACATATGGTTTGAAAATAAAATTGGACCCGATAGGTGGCGCCACAATCGGGTTACAGAATTACTTTCGGGTTCGGGCAGGACAACGTCTGCAGGGTTAGCTAGTAATATATAAGTATAATCGATGTGTGTATGTATGTTCCCTATGGACTATAGAACAGCTCAACCGATTTTGGTGAAATTTTCAGGCAATCTTCAGCCAGTGTGTGATCTTGGGAAGTTTAGCGATCAGATTAACAAAATGTTATTTGATAATTTGTGTCATGTTTTCCCCTCAAATTAATACAAAATTAGATGTTTTCTATTTAAAAATAAAAATGACATTCAATGCCTGACAAAAATATATGAGCAATAAAGACTGAACATGTATAACACCTAAGAAAAAGGGTTTCGAATAAATTTTCATTGATTTTGGCTGAAAGCTGAAAAATTATCACTTATGCTCACCGCAAGCCGAATGACCTTACTGGCGAGGATTCGACACCAAAACCAATAAAAATCCTACAATGTAAATTACAATATATTTTTTTTTATGTTAGACGTCCAAACGGCATGAAGATTCGCGGCAACATTAACATTTGTCTTATGGGTGATCCTGGAGTAGCCAAATCTCAGCTTCTAAGCTACATCAACCGGTTAGCCCCACGGAGCCAGTACACGACCGGTCGAGGGTCTTCCGGAGTGGGTCTCACTGCCGCCGTCATCAAGGATCCTCTCAGTGGCGAGTTGATGTTGGAGGGTGGCGCGCTAGTGCTCGCCGATCAGGGTGTGTGCTGCATTGACGAGTTCGACAAAATGGCTGAGTCGGACCGCACAGCAATTCACGAGGTTATGGAGCAGCAGACCATCAGCATAGCGAAGGTAAGCTTGAGAGTGCATTTTCCACAATTATGTTTCTAGGAGACAGTGTCCAGTATCCGAAGCTTTTGAATTAATAACCTAAAATTAAAATCGGGAAATACTGTTCAAGTAAGTATATCAAAAAGATAATTATTAATAAATATAATTTCACTAGGTTTATAATAAGTATTAAAAATCTGACCATCCAAAATTATGTACATTAATGTATACCAAACATTCGACCCTTAAGTTTTTTTAATTGGGGACTATTATTGTAGAAGAGACTCGCTATTTCTACAAATTAGTATTATTACTTAAAAACTTAAGTTGGGTTACTTACAAGAAAAAATAAATAAGAATCATTTATTCATTTAAAATATGATTTAACCTCTTTTGTACAGCACATTGATAAATAGTGTTCTACGAGCGACTTGAGTCAACTTTACCTAATATTACTTTGAGAGAAATTCTCTTTAATTTTTACCTCACTAATTCTCTTTTTATTCCGGTGAAAAGGCACTCGAAACAAGTCTGAAGTTGTTCAGTAATATATAAAACGTGGTTACAGCCACGTCTTCAAAGGACACGAATTTCATTCGAAACAAGTCTGAAGTTGTTCATTAATACATAAAACATGACCATAAGTCTTCACAGGACAGGAATTTCTTGGCAAACTGTCGCGTTATTTTCAACTGTAGTTTAAAAGAGCAGTTAAAAATCCATACATTTTTTAGGGCAAGCGAGTGAAACAGGCAGTAATAAAATTAAAAACAAAAGCAAATGTCGCTCAAATACAAGTGTGTGTACAATAATTTTTTAATTAACTTAAAATACTTAAAATGAAGAATTTCAAGAGGCTTTTAGTGACTACTAACGACTCGCCCCTGGCTTCGTATGGATGAAATTTTTTCTGCAAATATATACTCAAACCTTCCCCGTTTACGCTCTTTCCATTAGTGAAAACCGTATCAAAATCCGTTGGGTGAATTAGAAGAAGGAGATACGGACAGCGACTTTATTTTTTTCCTTTCTTTATTGCTTAGGACCAATTTTCGACGATAATACATTGTTTTTTTTTTATAATTATCAAACAAACTTCGTTGAACCTAATCTTAAGCTTCTTTAATTTTGACACCTGCATTAAAAGAGAACTGCTATTTCAACAGATTGTTACATGTTTTTTATGATGTATTCAGGCCGGTATAATGACATGCCTCAATGCCCGCGTGTCGATTTTGGCAGCCGCCAACCCTGCGTATGGCCGCTACAACCCCAAGCGCACCATTGAACAAAACATACAGCTGCCTGCGGCTTTGCTCTCTCGCTTCGATCTTCTTTGGCTTATACAAGATAAACCCAACCGGTGACTATTTATTTTCTTATTATGCACTCTATAATAATCGTACTATATGGAATAAGTTTCTCATCATATAGGCCGATGGCCTAGACCCACAATAGGGGATCGGACAAATTTTCAGAAAGTGTTTTAAATTAATCTTCATGGATATTTATTTCCATAAAAAATACTATTTTATTTATATATAGCCTTTTAGGTACTCAAAATCATGTTTTAATATTGTTTGTTTGAAAATGCCGCCAAAACGCCACGATAGTTCATCTGAGAGCGCGTAACATCATTTGTGGTCATATCATAACAAAACAGCTGCATTGGCGTAAGTTCGCAAGAAGTTTTGTTTCGTTGAGTAGATTCTTTATTTGTTATTATGGAACGAAAAAAATATCGTTGGTATTGATTCTAGAAAGTGAAATAACAGATGTAACAAGTGATAGCCGTGCACTGCAGACAAGACAATGATTGCCCACAAATGACGTCACGCACTCTGATTGGTGTTTCAGTATAGATTAAAAATATTTAAATGAATTATATTAAATTATTATTCGATAAATAATCGTAAAAAATTATATTCTAAGTACATTTTAGATTTTATTCTGATTACTGTCCGATCCCCTATTGGTCATCAATGGCTACCATTTTTCTAAAATATTGGAATTCCTGGTGTAATAAATTTTCGAGAGTTTAATAAGTGTTGCGAATGTGTTGCATCGCATTCTATCTTCGGTCATTGAATAAGAGTAAGTTGAGACAACAAATTGTCTTAAATACCCAACCGTAGAAACCGTAGAGTCAAAATCTGAATCATATAACAATGGTTGTAGTACTGACAATGGAGCCGTTTTTAACACTGAGGTTTGAAAGTGGTTAGGCGTCCGCTTGTAGGTAATGATGAATGTTATGTTCAGGGAAAAGGATCAAAAATTGGCGCAGCACATCACATACGTGCACCAGCACAGGGCGCAGCCTATGGCGGCCGGCGAGCGCCGCGAGTTCTCCATGCGCCTCGTGCGCCGCTACACGACCCTCGCGCGCCGCAAGCAGCCCACCGTGCCCAACAACCTCTCCGACTTCATCGTCTGTATGTATCCTAACCACCATAGCCAACACTACTAGAACTAGAAATGAAAAACTAAAGGACATATTATTTACTAATATCTACTGTCATATCATATACTATATCAGAGCCCGTTTTAATATCCAATCCCTTATCCTTTCCTACTGTAGTCGGCAGCGCACTTGTAACAGCTGTGGCGTTGCTTGTGTTATAGGCGACGGTAGCCACCTACTATCAAGTGGACCGTCAGCCTGTCTGCCAATCATAACAAAAAAAAACTATATTTTAAAATAGCAAGCGCTATTCACTTACAAACGTTTACTTTATTGAACATAAATCAGCTACTTTATTTAAGTACTTAAGTATTTAAGTACTTTATTTATTTAATACGCAAAGCAAAAATTTTGTGTCTGCAAAAAAAATCAAAAAACACTTGATTTAAATTGAATATTAAATCAAGTGTTTTTTTATATTTTTACATGATCCCTCGGGCACAGTATTTTTTTTTCTCGATGTCATTTTCCGTATTCCTGACAACGTGTATGCAAAATTTCATAATCGTCGCTTGAGTAATTAAGGCGTGAAAGCGATACAAACTCACTTTCGCATTTTTAATATTACTATTATAATAATAACGCGTACCTTGTCTACAGAGTTACTACTCACTAGTAAGAAAGCTACCACCACTAAGAGTATTCCGAGATATTGGGTTATCTTATTATACAGACACAAATTCTTTATTTGTGTATAATGTTGTTTTGACAGCATCGTACGTGCAGTTGCGACAAGAAGCTCGAAACGCTCAAGACGTAGCTTTCACCTCCCCACGCAATCTCCTGGCCATACTGCGACTCTCTACTGCACTCGCAAGACTCAGGTATAGACTATAAATAAATTCCTTTTTTATGATAAAGGTTGACAAGCAAGCTGATGATTCCTTTGATGGTAGATGGCGTCTGTCGCCTATAAACACAAGCGACAATGTGACTGCTTTTTTTTTCTTCGTATGTTAAGGTCCTCAAACGGTTCATTTGATGGTAGGTGGCTTCCGTCGCCTGTAACACAAGCAACGCCACATGTGTTGCAACAGCGCTGCCTACCATATAGGATTAAGGATAGGGGATTAGAAAGGAATAGGGAAATGGGCTCTGGCATCTCTTACTCACCAAAACACAACAAATGCGCTGTTCACTGTGGTCTTTTGTTAGAGGGCGTTACTGCTGCCAGACGGGGTATCCAAATGACTGCGAAATGCGGTGTGCACTGTGCATTGCCACTAGAGCTATCCGAAAAAGTTTATTTCCTAAGTTGGCCCTGCCGGAATCAAACCCAGACTTCTTAACCCAGCTAACAACTCAATCAAAAGGTCAACAAAACCTAACAACACACTTTTGTGTCCTAATGGTCGTTTGTAAGAGGGTGTTTATTGCTGCCAGAATGCTACCTCTAGTCTGCCAGAATGCAGGCCGCAGTCGACTTAGATAAGTAGAAAAGAAACTTAACAGAAAATAAATACTAACGAATAAGTGTATAAATATTAAAGTTGGTTAAGTTAACAGTAAACGTGCAGCATTTGACAATGGTCTACTGTAAGGAGGTCTTTACTACTGCCAGACGAGCTTCCTCAACCCTGCCACTACTATTCAATTCTACTTTTGTTAATAAATGTCTGTTCAATTTTTAAAAGTTTTTTACATTTTTAATATGTTGAGAATTTTTACTGTTAAAAATTCTTTTACAAAATGTAGGTTACACATTGTCACGAAACTGTGTAACCTACATTTTGTGTATATCGAGATACATAATAGGAGATTATAATAGGAATATTTGACTATTCAGATCATCAAATAAAATTAAATGATTAGATGGACAGTGGGCAGAGAAAGTAAAGATGTTTAGAAATATGATATTGTAGAAAAAAACGATAACATCAATGAATGATCGTGGTTACCATTATACAAAAACCATTAACATTAAACAAACACGTTATAGTAAAAGATTGAAATTCAAATGTAAAAAGTGTGGAAAAATAAGTCTAATTTATAATAATATCTTCTAATGAGAGGTTAAAGGAAATTTTCCATACACGTTGTCAATGATTCAGAAAAGATCATAGGGTACCTTTCATCCAGAGTACTTACTGTACCCGAGGGATCATCTAAAATATAAAATAATCGTTGCGGCGCCATCGTCGCATCAACTGCAGTCATAAAACAAAATGTAAATTCTCTGAACAATTTTATTTTAGATAATGTTTTATAGATAAGAATAAATGTTTTAACACCAAAGAAAAAGGGGCACGGATGAAGTCACGGGCATCAGTTATAGCTCATAAGGGATGATTAGTAAAATTGCAGTGATGAGCTTATATTAGGAGTGTCGTAAAAAAAAAAAACTTAACGTTTTTTTTTTGCGATGAAATGCACAAATCCTGTTACTTTTCAGATTGTCAGACTTGGTCGAAAAGGAGGACGTGATTGAAGCGATACGTCTCATGGAGATGTCGAAACAGTCATTGCAGGCGGTCGAGGAGACTGTGCAAAGGTATGTAATTTCAAGGCTCTATTCTATAAAAAATAAAGATCTCGTGCTTCTTAACTTCTTTGGTCTCCGCGTGTCTTTTTTTAAGTGTATTACTGTCGGTTGACTCAGATTTAATGGAATTTAAGGCGGCAGTGAAGACGATAGAACGATAGTCCGTATTTAATAGCTGTCACATTGATGAAGAAAAATGAAGCATATATGATGAAGCATATATTCTTTCTGATGAAAGAATAGATGGCCTTCAGTTTATTCTTGAAATATTTGGAAGGTTTATAAAACATGGAATATATTTAAAAGTCCTGACGATTCCTATTCAAGTGATAGCCCTTTTATAAAACTCTTATTTATTTATAAATTTAGATGTAAAAAACACTGGTACGGATTGCTAGCATAAAAAGTATTTTGTCTAAAAGGCAGGCCGTTCCTATTATGAAGAATTGATAGTATTGTAACTTAAAAGCACATGACAAATGCAGATCAGACCATCAGCATATCTAATCTTATCTCCTTTCTTAGTCGGCAGCATTCTTGCATTTCCATTTTCACTTAACTTCCATTTGCTGGCGTTTCGTGTCATTATGCGTCATTACAGAGTATTTACATTTTATCTACAGGATGTAAAAGTATAGAAAACAGGACAACTGAATTTACACATATATGTAATTATAAAAGTAACTCAGAATTATACATGCTGGTATATAATTTTGTATAATTTTTATTTAGTCTCTGTAAATAAATTCCGCACTCCACATTCCACACTCTAGTCACGGTACTATCTGCAATTCACAAAGATTTTGGACCGACTTGTGTATACAAAGCAAATATTTATATGCACTGCTGTGCTCACAAGTTGCAATCGAGTTCCACTGTTGGGAATGTAGGAGCAAAGCAGGTGAAGCTGCCGGTAGAAGAAGAACGCAGCGTCATTACGTGTGTTTTGTGCAGGGGCATAAGCACTATGGACCGTATCTTCGCTCTAGTGCGCGATATGGCTGGTGCAGGCGGTGGCGGTACTTTGCTTATTGCTGACGTCATCGAACGCGCTCTCAACAAGGGCTACAAGCCGGACCAGGTGAGTTATTTATTGTAAACACATATCAACCATAGATCATTCAAATGATCATGCTTGTTTCAAAAACGTTATTTCTCACTGCCTCTCTGTTTTTTGAGAACGGGTTGTGCAGTCTACGACACAATGTAGCACAAGCCTCGCACAAGTCAGCGCTGCACGTAACTTTGAATTTTCAATTCGAAAAAAAAAAACCTCGAAAAATTTCCAAAAAAAATATATTAATTCGTTTTTTGTTTTTGCCGATAGCGGCTCTGTTTTTTGAGATAATCGAAAATGGTTTGCGGCATATTGCAGCACAAGCCTAGTACATTCCAGCACATTCCGCACATTTTCGACAAAAAAAAATGGTCATGCTGATCCAAAAAACGGTTTTTTCTCATTGCCGCTCCATTTTTTGAGATCGGGACTCGCGGTAAACGGCACAACGTAGCACAAGTCAGCACAATGTCAAGTCCTTCTGGGCCCTAATTCTCTAACGCCACTTAGCGATTCCTTACTTCGAAACCACGTCAATTACTCAAACTATCACGACATCTGCTAAAAACTTATTCTCTATGACATGTTGCACGAAATGAACGGGGAACGGCGCGGTTTGAACTGTCAAAAATACCACGCTTTAAAACGCCGCGGAATCGTGTGTGAATTTGTTAAATCAAGTGCATTGCATAGTGTTTTTCTGCAAATTTAATTAAAATCCACACCAACGGTAAGAAATAATTGTTTATAGATTATAATATTATATAAAACATCGTTATACTTAACAAGATTTTAAAAAGTAAATAAACATTCAAACGGTAAACAGCTGTCAGCTGGGTTAACGTCATTACGTCATAGAGCAAAGTAATATTAAAATATGAAATGGATCCTGTGCTGGCAGTCCGATTGTCAAATAAATACAATTGTGTACTGTGGTTTCTGTGAAATCGTAAGGTGCCGAGATAACTTGTCTTGGGGCATACAGAATAGAGACATTTCAATTCATTGACAAGACAAGTTAATATATTGACGTGTTTTCGCAAGAGTAAGACTTAGCGTGTAATCATAGTTGCAATACAGAATCAGGGCCCTGGTATATTTTCCTCTGATTTTTTGTGACCTTTAAAACATGTTATTTATAATTTCCACATGAAATAGAAAATGCTCGAGACCTAAATTCGACCAGGATTCGAACTTGCGCCTATAGTAAAGACAGCTGCGCTCTCTTCCCACCTAGGCTATCTGTCATGACTTTTACTAGTATATATATACTTTTTTTTAAGTTTTTGCATCTGATTACATGTAACTAATTTATGACAACAGGTGGACGCTTGCATAGAGGAGTATGAAAACTTGAACGTGTGGCAAGTAAATCAAGTCAGGACAAAGATCACTTTTATATAATTATTTTTTAATGTTGGAATATTTGTATTGTATGTATATTTCGCATCTCTGCTGCTCATTAAAAGTAAACGAAAATTACTAAGCAAACAGTTGAGGAATGTAAGTTTTGTTTTAGAATTTTGTTATTGGTACATTACTTTAAACAGTTAAAACAGTTTTTAACTTCTTTCATTATTACAAGTTTTTATGTTAGGTACTCTTGTTCCACTATTCAGGACTAAGCGAAATACATATTTTTTGTATTTAGGAGTTTTAATATAACAATATTTCAAAAGTTTCTCTCACAAGTATTAACAAATGAGGTTTTACGAAAATGGCGATGGATGCCTTATTGTACGAGTGTTTGATTTTAATTTTCAAAAGAATGTTTTATTTATAAATAAAACCATTTCATGATCAATCCTTGTAGTTTTATTCGTTTGTAACATCAATAACAACCAGATTAGCTCTACGAGTAATGAGTAAACCTGTAGTATACTTAGTTAATAGCAGGGCGTGGAAGCTGTAACATTTTGGAGAGTCGAGAATACCAGGTGCGTGTTCCAGCATTCCTTCGGCCAAGGCTAATTTTGCTCTACTGTCATTTGATACCCGTTCTGGACGACCGTTCTGGAATTTCAGAGTTACTTATGCTCTGTTTGCCGGAACGGGAATGATCAAATGACAGTAGAGCAAAATAGCAAGACAGATATTGTGGAGGAATATCATGTCAGGAATATCAGGGTCATTGCGTCATGACCCAAGAATCATCTTAGTTCATCTGATCATGATGGTAACGGTTACATTTTTTATTTGATAAAGGGTGGCAGACAGTCTGACGGTCCACTCGATTGTAGGTGGTTAACATCGTAGGGACACAAGCAACACCACTGGGGTTGCTGGTGCCTGCAGGAATTTGTTTATAGTTCCCTTGAAAGCTCATATTGTAGCTAGATGGAAACACCTCAGACGGAATTTTTCTGCTCAGCCGGACTCTCCTTTAACACAAAACCTGAACTCCTAAAAGCTGTGTTCACGCTATTATCTAGGTGAGAATGAGAAAGTTTGGTGTCTAGTTTGATGCATAGGTCCTCACCAATGTGCTATACATAGATAACGAATGCTTTCTTAAAGATGAGTTGCGTTAGCTCTATTGTGCGTATAGTTTAGAACTTACGTTTTCTTGCGAAGGTGATATGTAATGTTGATATTAATTCTGTCATTACTATAGCAAAAAAATAATAATTTTGCAGTTATGAGTATGTAGAATCCTGCCAAGTTATGACGTGGCTTCAAGTTTAAAGTCTCTTAGCCAGCTATGCTCGGAGTTTCTTTGGTGGATAGGCACATCTGTCGCCAGAACAGAAATTCTGAAATTCGCCGAAGATCCAAGTTGAAGTGTCAATGGGCCAGTCACATCTGTCGCCAGAGCGGATGACCGATGGGGTAGAAGAGTCCTCGAATGGAGGGCACGAATTGGAAAGCGCAGCGTGGGACGCCCTGCGGCCAGGTGAACAGACGACCTGAAAGGCTTCGCGGGGTAAAAGGGGGTAAGGAAATGGGCTCAATGATTAAATTAATAAATAATCAATTTAATAATAACACTAAATAACAAACTATTCTAATTAATTATTATTTAAAAAAAATGTATGTGATTAGAAGTATTTTGAGACCTTAGAAAAGGGGATTTAATTTCCATCTTATTTCGGTAAAGTTGACTTCGATAAATAGACAAACAGCAAAGTTGTTTCAAAATGCTTATTATAAGTTCAGTAGTACCAACAGAAAATTCTATTCACAAAGTCTACAATGAAACGGCCCTGTCTGGAGGGCATCCAATGTCGACTGGTGTCTCATTCACAGGTACTTTACGAAATATTGTTCAAATTGCAAACTTTTGTCATGATTTTATACAGTACAAAGAAAAATAGACTGGCTCAAACCAATATTGCCTACTACTGTAAAAATAGTCTATGAATCGATTTATACATATGGCACGCACACTATGTTTCCGGAACTGGCTACTTACATAAACAATATTTAAAAAGTATTTACATCATTCAAAATGGAACTCTTTTTGAATACAGTTTATTTCATATGACTGTCACTTGTTTTTAAATTGTGGTCTCATTTTAAAAATTGCGTGTTTACATCGCCATGGGTTTAACTCGTGAAAACTTTCGTACTATGATTTTCTATGAATTAGGTGTATTTTGATAGCTCAGCTGAGATTCGTTAAACTTCAAACTGCTTTTGGTGATGAAGTACCATACAAGACGACTATTTTTAGCTGGTTTGAAGAATTCAAACTTCGTGATTTCCATGCTTACCAGATTCAACGAAGGGGGCGTCATATTTGGCGTGGGACATAGTAACAGGTGACGAAACATGGAAAAGCAGCAATGGAGCTTATGGTTCTTTAAATTTTTTTTTAAACTAATAAAATTGTTTCATCTTAAGGCCGTCTTTTCTTTTATTTATTTTTATTTTATTTTTTATTATTGTTATCGGCCCGTAGAGGGAAAAGCAGGTAACAACTGTGATTATAAATTTAACTCGTAAGTCATAAAATTTATTTAATAAATAAAATAAATTATTTCATTAAGCAGTAGATGCACCTTTTACCAGAAACACGTTTAGGCTTTTTGTTTTTTTTTTTCCATACACAGAGTTGTAGGATCGGTCGAAATTCGAATCTTCGTATTATTATGTTAAAAGCAAGACATAATACATATAAAATAATTTCTGTGGAGCTACGAAGGATTCATCGTCTCGAGTTTTGGCATTGATTAATGTGTACATAAAAAGTTTCGCGTCGAATATCTTTCGACGTCTTACAGGTAACATAAGGAGCTATTTTCAGCACACGGCGAGCAGAAAAGCCCGGCTAATCTCCCAACTTTTTATCGTTTCACGGCGACATGATTTCACATTTACTTTTTAAGGAATTTCATGTTGAGGTCACTTTAGAATTTTTGCACAAAAAATACGACTGGCGTTTCTACTTTGCGTTCATGAATGGTTAGCATTCATGAATTAGGCACTGTTAACAGTGACTACCATGGAATAACAGCATGTGTGCTGTTGAATTTCGGTGACTGAGTAAGGGATGCCAGAGCCAGTTTCCCTTATTCATATCCTTTATTCTAATACCTTATCCAAGATCGGCAGCGCATTTGCAGCACCTGTGGCGTTTCTTGTGTTAATAGGCGACGGTCCACTAACAAGTGGACCTTCAGACTGTCTGACAAACTTTACATAAAAAAATGAATACTAAAAACGTAAATCTATTCTGGAGTTTTTACTAGACAGTAGGAGTTTTTAAAATAATTTCCGCATTAAATAGCTTATTTTGAAAAAAAAAAAAACATTTAAAATACTAGGGCGGAGTGATAAGTCTGGTAAAAATCTATTTTCGATTAAAATTATCGCAACCTCCTTGTTCACAACTCTTTTGAAGGACTAAATTTGGAGGGTGGCCTAAGTCGTATTTTATGAAAGGGATCGAAAAGCTAGATAGAGAAACGCTTTGTGAAGTGCAAGCTACACGGAGACTACGTTGAAAAATAAATAATAATAATGTAATTAATTTTAATCCTTGTTTAATTTTTACCAGACTTATCACTCCGCCCCCTCGTACAGTAATAATGAGAAATTATACAATCAACCTAATAAATTGCAGTTAACTTAAATAGATTGAAAGAGTTGGGATTAGTTGAACCATGAATGGGTGTTTCTCTTCATTCACATTCCTGCGGCCGTGATGCGCCCCTAATTATCTCCTCAAGCCGAGTGCGTCTCATAGTACCTCGATTGCGGCGTTAATGCACCTTGGCGTGTGTGTAACATGGCATGCGCGGGCGCAGGGGGCGGGCGAGGCGACGTTCCTGAGGGAACCACAGCCATTCTGACTGCGGATCTTGGATCTATAATCATCATTGTACTCTGTATAATGAAAAAGTTTCGCTTTTACTTGGGAAAATTTTAAATTGACTCACAATATGAGTTGAGTATCACTCCCATGAATTATTTTTAAGCAATATTTTAACTAGTTTATAATGGTTTTCCAGTTCAAAGAAATTTATCCGCCACTAGAACACGACCGACTAACTCTAGACATAACAAAACGCATAATAACTCCAAAACACAGGGACGGAACTCGATGGAAAATGAAACTATAACACTTCATAGCTGTTATGACTATACTATAACACAGGTAACTATAAAAAATGGAACCCTAAGACTAAATGCAGACCGAAAACTAAGCTAACTTACAATTAGTTTAGCTTGTTAAAAAGCCTGCCACTTTTTTTATGTTATAGTTATTTTGATAATAATAATATTAATTCTGATCTAGACCTGCTGAGTGCTGACTGACAAAAATTATAAATACTCTAATTAATACTGGCTATTTAGAAATAACGAGTAAATTATTTGAAACTGACTGTTCATCAGTTTCAGATGGTGTGTAGGGCTGGTCATACTAATGTTTGTTTTTTTTATTTTTTATTATTATTTTACGTATTATGGTTCACTTCTAAAAGAGTCAGGATTAGGAGTTTAAGGATTCGTTTTAATTTATACTATTTTTATTTTGCTTGAAAAACTTACACCCAATAATAATAAGGTGGGATATCATGATCTTATTAGGATTATCAATGGTAAGTTCCTATGTTTTCACAAGCTTTTCTATTGAATTTCTTTTTGCGACGCGATTACAGCTCGCATTAATTTTTATAGACCATCATCATCTATGTTCTTGCCATAGAATTATGTCTAAATAATAGCATTTTCTCTAATTTTATTTTTCAAATACCGAATTACCATTGTATAACTTGAAAAATACCTTAAAATAACAGCTCGTATGCTGTTGTGTTTTGCTGTGTGAGTAAGGGATGCCAAAGACCTCTCCTTATCCTTTCTCTTATTAAGGTCGGGTGTCATTTGGAACCTTTATGTCGTTGCTTGTGTTTATATAGGCAGAAGCATGTTTATAGCTACCATCAAGTAAATCGTTGTGGTTATAGATATAGATACAGAACACAACTAGGGATCATATCGCCTGCAGTGTTCTAAAAGCTGTATGGGAATTTAAGTTATTATAAAATCATATTTAGCTATATTCTGTCCTAATTTCCTTGCACTACGGACCTGTTATTTCCACTTGGCCGCTTACCCACACATCTATTCAAAAGCTGAAAGGGCGTGACATCTTTAATGCTTTACCGACTTTGCCCTTTGGCGGACTTTGTGTTCAGTTCGCGACGAACTTAGACGAAGCTCAGCGAACACTTCTGTTAATTATGAATAAATCGTTAATATTTAAAGATATAGCTTCTGTTTGTTGAAAATCTATTGGGTCTTCTAAATTGATAGTATTTGGTAGTTTAGTGTCATAAGCACAATTATAAAAACTTAAGAAATCTCAAATATTTAGACATAAAAGTGAAATAATGAAAGGTTTTTTCTGTCAGTACATCAATATAGTGTGAGAGCAAACATGATAAAGATCTGAAGTTTCTCGAGATTCGGAAAATACTATAGTTATTGTCTCATTCAGCGAAGTATTTGGAAAAAATCACCCTGTAAAGATTAAAGTTTTCTATTAAAAGGGCACTTTCCAACTCGAACAGCTTTCATATTCCTTACTACGTAATTCCATGATTACTTACTAATTATAAGTCGTAGCAATACATAAAAGAAACATGATATTTCTGGGACATAACATGAACGTTTTAATGGCAACAAAAAACTGAAATTAATTTTATATCTAGTAAAATTAATTTCTAAAATTTGCAGAATTTGTTACATTTTCGCGGGTGGAATTCTTATAATTACTAACTAAAATCCCAATATTTTTTGCCATGGAAACATCCTACTATAATCACAGAATACAATATATAATGTACATTTGAAATTGGGATGTCAATAGCTGCCATCTACGAGTAAAAGGTTTTTCTAAAATATTGGAATTGCTATGTATGTGCGTATGTTTTATTATTTTCGCGAGTGTTGCGTCGCATTCTGTCTTCGGTTATTGGCATTATAGTAAGTTGAGACAACAAATTCTCCCAAATAACTGTTACTGAGTTCTCACGCTCGTACAGCGCCTCCTTAAGGTAATAAAATATACTTAAATTAAGACCAAATAATAGTACACTACTTTCTGGACATCAGTCTGTCTGGCGGCAGCAATAATTTTTAGACACAATTTTTATTGTTATACAATATATATGTATGTATACTTTATCTAAATAGATTCAAAAGTAACGCTATCGTTTGTTTAGCGACACGTAGTGCAGTCGGAAATGCGTAAGCGAAACCGATGTATTGGTTAAATTGAAAGAAATATATTCATTAACTGCTTTGTGTGGTTAAATTACAAAAGGCTTATATTGGTCCAGTATTTCAATCCAGCGTTGGAATCCGTTAACACTCGATTCGAATAGGAGAATTCATAACGTTACCGTTAGCATTTTTTTTTCATACAAAACATAAACATGATAACGACGGCCTACGAAAACACATAACACGCGAAAATAGAAAGCGGAAAAATAAAATTAAAAAACGCGACGGGTGAGTAGCCATTTAATGTAGTAAGTATTAAGGGTCATTGTGTTCAGTAAATGGAATTGTAGATGACACAATAGATCGGATTTCCTCGGAGTCTTTCAAGAATTTTATGCTTCTTTCAATTCTTTCAATCAATGTCCCTTCTATTACAAATTGGGGGAGTCCTTTTCTTGTTTGTTTACCTTATTGTGTTTTAGCGACCGCCACCGACTTTGCACTGATGCAATTTTCTTCTGCAAATCATCCTCGTTTATAGCTTTTTCCATTAGTGCAAAAATTCTCGAATTCCATTGGGTGGTTTAGAAGAAGTTATCGAAAAAACAAGGAAGAGAAGGGAAGGGAAGAGAGGAGAGGAGAGGAGAGGAGATAGATTGTATGTGAGATAAAATGAATTTGTATATTTTAAGCGAGACAGTATAAGTTACAGGAATCTCGTTAACTGACGCGATGAAGCAAGCATGTTTGGGTGGACGAAATACCAAATAAATATTGAATAATTTTTTAAAGAACGTTTTAAAAACATAAATTAATTGTTATAATATGGATGACAGAATGAATCCATTAAGTACATATCAATTTTTTTTGACAATTTTTGACTCCTTTACAGAACACCACGGTGAGCTGATTGTTTTTGTTTGTTTTTACCCCTTTATACGTTACCCCTTTTTTGTGTTATCGTCGACGTCATTGCGACCGTGATCGCGTTTTTGTGTTTTTCCAAAACACAAAAAGTTAGCGTCGATGCTTTTTTGTATGAAGATTTCAAGCAACAACGGTCTGTATAGTGAGCGCCTAAGCATTGCTAAGCTATACTTTTTTTTAATAAAAATAAAATTTCTAACCTTTCACAAAAAAATATGAAAAAATATATAAAAATAATTAATAATAAAAATATAAAATATATCACAAAATTAATTAACATCTAGAAAGTTATGTTGGCAACAAACAATAAAGCAGACGATATATTCAAAGCTAAGTTTATTTGAGGAGATTGTTCACGGCATCGGCACGTAGCATTGTATACGAATGTTTTTGTGGGCGTTTTTTTTCCTCGCCCCGCTAATCGCAACTTGTGTTGACAAGATACGACATGTCTCATGCGAGACTAATTTTTATCCTTATTAAATTAAAACGGCCTAAACGATGTCGTTTAATCGTTAAAGAATGTATTGCATGAAATGTTTACTTCTAGAAGGAAGAGTTGCATGTGGACTGGAGTATTGGCAGAGAATTTATCTTGCATTTAGTTAAATTCACTTCAATTGAATTCACAAAACACAATTGATATACAAGTCAAATTAAATCTTTTCACGGAGCATTGCGTAATATGTCCACAATCTATATATATATACTTTTTATATATTAAGGTCGGCAGACAGGCTGACGGTCCACTTGATGGTAGGTGGCTACCGTCGCCTATAACACATGCAACGCCAAAGTTGCTGCAAGTGCGCTGCCGACTGCAGTAGGATAAAGGATAAGGGATTAGGAGTGGATAGGGAAATGGGCTCTGGCACCCTTACTCACTCAACGAAACACAACAGCACACGTGCTGTTATTTCACAGTGGTCTTCTGTAAGGGGCTGCCCAAATGACTGCGAAAACGCAGTGTGCCCTGCCACTACTTTCCAAATCCAGGCCAGATCCAAATTTGAAAAGTTGATTTTACAAAGTTGACCCTGCCGGGAATCGAACCCGCCCAAGTAGCACAAAACACCATTATAACAAACACCTAATAACAGAAGTTTATGCTCAAAGCATTATAAGCAAATCTTATATCAGCTGTATTTCTTTTGTACGATTCTTTTAGGTAAAATTTGGGCCCCCCCTTTAGACAGCTTTGAGCTTTATAGAGGCTGTTTAATAGCATTACAACTATTGTATTACAACATTAATAAAGTCAGTAAAAAGCCTATCGATATACTAACGGCATTTTTGCGACTTTTACACAATTAATATGTAGCTTTAAAAATTACAACTTATTAATGTAATCTCTTACAAAGCTTATGCTTTTATTTCCTTTGTAAAAAAAACGCAATGATTTCAAAAATACGTATGATGCTTGCTGTATTATGATCAAATGTTTATTTGTGACTTGACTTAGAGATTGATATTTGAAGGAATAATATTGAAAGATTATACCACTTTATTTTTGTCTTTTATGGGTGAAATGACATGCGCGCATCAGTTTGTTGGATAAAATATGCATGTTTTTGGTAAAGAATAGACGCGCCCTCCCAAATGTGCTTTATTATTAAAACATTTTAAGGCATTTTAAAGCGGTTAGGTCAAAACCTAACCTAGTATAAAATGTGTTTTAGTATTTCAGCATAATTTTAATAAACATAGTTGTTTTTATAGACATCCTTGCACAAAGCAAATGATCACTACGCTTTTTAATAAGATTTAGGTGACTTTAATTATTTTTGTAAGAAAAGAAAACGGAAAGCAAAATGTCGGCAAGAGAATTAAAGTTTTAGGCATTCAACAATGGCGTAATAGTACTTTTAGTCTTAATATGGCCAGACACAAAAATTAAAGCTTATATTGTTACTATATAAGACATTTACATATATGTTCAGCCATATTACAACACTTCTGAAGTATATTTTAATGCTTGTAGCCATTATACGGATTTTTCTTATTGA
The DNA here is from genome assembly GCA_910589475.2 of Bembecia ichneumoniformis. Lineage (NCBI taxonomy): Eukaryota > Metazoa > Arthropoda > Insecta > Lepidoptera > Sesiidae > Bembecia > Bembecia ichneumoniformis. The sequence goes on from OU342523.1 coordinate 6,482,625, forward strand.
GCGACTTCAAAAAAGGGGATTTTCAATTCGACCCGTATGTATCTAAACCCTATTAAGCCGTAGGTATCTAAATTGTTTTTAAGCGAATAGGTATTACTAAATTTTATAATAAATAAATAATATACGGCGCCGTTTTTTTAGTACTATTTTTTAGTTTTGTTTCCAATTCTTTTTGTCCATTGCTATGTGTATATTCACGTTAATATTAATAAATGACCGTTTGCAAACTGAAATTACGACATATTTATTACTTGTAGTTCTAACAATACTTTTATTTGGATCAGAATATAGCTGTAGATATTATTAAAGAATGGATTATGAAGAAAACGGACCTATGGCTTTTATTTGTATTTAGTCAATGTTAATATAGGATCAGCATTAAATTAACACAACCATAGACCATAAGAAAGTTTTTATTCTTAAAAATATCAAAATAGGGCTAAGTTCACTTTAAAATAATTTCGTAATGCTTATTTAATGCGTAACGTTTTTCAAATTACCGTTATAAGAGAACAGTCTTACTGTAAGTGTAAAAGCTGTTTAAGAAGCTGTACATTAGTATTATCCGATGTTTAATTACGAGTTTTGACATTGTAACAAATTTTGACTAACTGTAATATAACATTAAGCATTATTAAGTGAAAAAAAGCCTCTATACAGATTTCAAACTTGGCTAGTGCCGACTAACAGTGTTATTATGACTTTAGAACATAAATATATATCTATTTTAGTTAATATACAAGTTTTGTGTTACTTGGGCGGGAACCCTAGAACAGAGCGTTAAGGCAAGCACCCTAACCACTCATCCAACGGGCTCGTCAACGATATATTTATACGTAGAGTGATAAGCAGTTACAGGCATGTAAGCAAACATGTGCGGATATAATAAAAGTTCGATTTCGTTGCGCCGACGCAGCTGTATACAATAGAGTTCAACGGGCGCGCACAACCGTTTTCTCATCACAATCGAAGGCAACTGCAGGAATTAATGTAATTTCCTGTCCCTTTTATTAAATAAAAATATCGCCCACCGCCATAGTGCCATTTTAAACTGTATTCGTATTGCTTAAATGTCATAAACTACTTGGCGCCTTCCGTTAGGCTCACAATTTTTTTTTGGCAAGAAATATTTGTCAATAATAAATGAGTCGTCCCTTTTATTACGACCAGTAACATTCATACCAGTGTATAGATAGAGTAGCTTGAGGCTTGTATGGTACAAGTCATTAGATTCAAGCGGTAATTTAAAATTTGAATTTTTCACACAGTTGAATAGTCGATAAGTCAAGTGACTTTAGATTAATTAATTATGAAATATCAGAACAAACAATTACTGTTGTCATTAGTAGGCAATAGGCCACGAGTCTTTCCTGTAGATCACCAAAGCGCAGGACCAGAGGTCATTGTGCTGAGAGACGTAGAAAGTCGTGTAATATTCACTAATCGTATTTACGGCTGAAAAACCATGATTTTGAAAGGTTTCAATAAAATAAATATACTTTTATCCAAACTCCAATTTCTTAGTTAATTTATTAAAGAATTATGTTAACAAAAGCTTTGTTTTCTTTACTCGTAATTGACAACTAGGTATAAGCTTAAAATTAAAGCTATAAAATCCCAGTTTAATATTATGATTAACTAGCAGCCCGCCCCCGGCTTCGCCCGTGGTACAATTTATATATACCCTAAAACATTCCCCGTTCATCCCTCTTTCCATTAGCGAAAAACCGAATTAAAATCGGTCTACCCATTCACGCGTGATGCTGTGACCAGGAGAAATGGGGATTCATTTTTATATATAAGACTAGCGGCCCGCCCCCGGCTTCGCCCGGCGTGCAATTTTTATATACCCTAAAACATTCCCCGTTTATCCCTCTTTCCATTAGCGAAAAACCGAATTAAAATCGGTCTACCCGTTCACGCGTGATGCTGTGACCAGGAGAAATGGGGATTCATTTCTATATATAAGATTTGTGTAATTTTGGAGTTAATTTGGAAATAAGTTTCGCAGTCATTTGGGCAGCCCGCCTGACGGCAGTAACCACCACCTTACAGATTACCACCGTGAAATAATAGCATATACGTACTGTTGTGTTTCGGTGAGTGAGTAAGGGAGCCAGAGCCCATTTCCTAATCCCCTCCTAACCCTTATCCAATCCTACCGTAGTCGGCAGCGCACTTGCAGCAGCTTTGGCGTTGCTTGTGTTATAGGCGACGGTAGCCACCTACCATCAAGTGGACCGTCAGCCTGTCTGTCGACCTTAACAAAAAAAATATATAATAGATTTGAATAAATAATTAAATTTAATAAATTTAAATTAAATTATTGATACTTACTTCCTAAGATTAATTTGCTGATCAACTGAAACAAATCGTATTTTTGAAAAATATGATAAAATCTGTTCCTTTTTTTCGTACATATTGTTAAACATTCGATGCACCCGCTGTCTCTTGTGACTTTTTGCACTAGAAGGCGTTAGAAGCGACCGCTTCGAGCTAGGGCAACAAAGCGCGGCGGGCGGCGACGCCACCTCGCAAGAGACTCAATGAACCCTCTACCTGGATAATCTATCGGGTGATAAATTAAAAATATGGCATTTGAACGGCATTCATCATCAGAATGGGTCATTTTAAACTCCAACAACGAATTCCTTGCCCGATAAAAAGTTGACTAACTAGCGTTTTGTATGCAATTTATGTTACTTTTTTTTTTTTTTTTGTACTTATTTAATTTTTGGTGAGGATATTTTAGTTTCATTATAATACCAGTTAGTACCCGTGGCTTTGTCCGCAGGAAACCGTTTATATGTGGCCTTATGATCTTGCAGCGTTTGAGCTATCTTCACACTAAATTTCATCAAAACTTTTTTAGCGGTTTAGCTGTGAAAACTTTCACAGTTAGTTATGTAATTGCTAGTAAGGCTAGTACTAATAATTAAATTATTAATTATCTACAATAAGTATTTTTAAATAAGAATAAAAAACACCTTTTCTGAGTATTGATTTCAGAAAGACATCAATGACAGAAACCAACGAAGGGGTATTTAAGTAATAATTTAACTTTTTAATTCCAGAAATTTAATTGGACGTAAACCTCCAGTTACATTAAAGAAAGTGTAAGGTTTAAGGCGAAGAAGAATCAACATGCGTTATATGGTTAGCTTTTATTTAGTGTCAGTTAATAATTTCATTCGTCAGCAGGCAGGCTGACGGTCCACTTGAAGATAGGTGGGTTACAATTTCCTATTAACTCAAACAAAACCATAGGTACTGCAAGTGCGCTGACACTACCTTAGTAGGATAAAAGATAAGATAAGGGATTAGGAGGGGATATAATCACATAATCATCACGGAAATTAATACAAAAAAAAGTGTATTTTAAACACACGACGAATTAGCAAGTTTGAATTGACTATAGACTGTGTTGGAACTGTACGAAAATATGTACTTAAAATATAAACAATTACAGTGTTATTACAAAAAAAAAAAAATACTAAACTATGTCTCAACACGTGTTTTGTCAAACAGCGTCTAATGACATTTGTGTACAATTTCACAGTTTAAATCCTGCTTCAAATAATGTTTAACTTTCGCTATTACAAAATAGTGTTTGTCCTTTGACTACCAAAACATTGCTAGGCAATCTATAGGCAACCAAATGTTGCTATTTTAAAATTATAAAATAGCAAATAGTAACAATAAAATAGCAACATTACAAAACGTTCGTTCAACTTCATTTGGTTCAATCCGAAACGTTCCTTTCTATGCAAATTTGTTATGTGCTAATAGAATATCCTACGCAGAAAAATATTTTAAAATTATCTATATATAAATAAAACAGTGCCGTGTGTGATTATAAATTAATTATTGCTCTAAATACACCGCCATAAGTATGTTTTGGAACCAAAACTTACGTATATAATGAGTACATTGTACACATAGAACAGTGATCGGTTGAAAGAATGGAATGTGTTTATCAAGACTTGTCATTACTCATTGTCAAATGAGTATAATATAAATGAAAATTATTTCAAGTAATATTATAAAAAAAAAATGGACAATTGCAATATTAAAATAAAAATTCGTGAACGTGAAGAAAATTGGGTTCAAGAATAAAAGGTAAAACAACCCGATATTTCATCATAATTATAACCATACCACTAAATACAACTTGCGAAAATTAGAGACAAAGCAGTTTAGACTAACTTTGAGGCTTCGACAAGTATTGACATGTATTTAAATATGAAAAGTATTATTTAAACCGTGCCTAACTCTAACTGTTTAAACACGCTTTTGTATTAAATTATTTTTAGACACATGTTCAATGTCTGTTTATCTTTTTTGTAATAACACTCTTATTTTTTGATGGTAGGTGGCTACCGTCGCCTATAACACAAGCAACGGACAGCTGCTGCAAGTGCGCTGCCGACTACAGTATGATTAAGGATAAGAGATTGGATAGGAAAATGGACTCGGGTATCCTTTACTCACTCACCGAAACACAACAGCACACGTGCTGTTATTTCACGGTGGTCTTGTGTAAGGGGGTGGTTACTGCCACCAGACGGGCTGCCCAAATGACTGCGAAACGCAGTGTGCCCTGCCATTACTTTAGACCAGAGCCACATTTGAAAAGTTCATTCTTCAAAGTTGACCATACAGGGATTCGAACCCGCGAACCCTACAATAGAGCGTTAAGGCAAGCACCCTTAACCTTAATTTAATTGTTTATATTATCCCCCACTTGAGTCATTATAAGAAAGTAGACCCTTTTTTACCAATAGACTGTATCAGCAAAAAATCCTATAAAGAAAAGAAAAGAAATAAAAAAGTATAACTTTGTAATTATTGTATGTAGTGTCTTTTTTCTTATTTAAGATAAATTTAACGTAGGTTCATAGGTAAATTAACTTTAATTGAAAAATCTTTAACAAATTGTTAATGGCAAATTAATTGTGAAATGGAAAAATAAGGCTTCTGTTTAGGGAAGCTCGTGTCGGCCTATCTCCAGCTGGTTCGGCGATGTATTGCAGAGAGGTGCTGCGAGCTCGTTCAATATCAGTGCGCGCGCATAGCCCCTTGCCGTAACAAAGACTAGTTTGCAGACGTATGGCAACACCGCAGACATAACATGAGAACCAATTTGACAATGGCTAAAACACTATACTTATTTTCACAGTCTAAATATTTCAAATTTTTTGAAGCTAATTAATATTTAAGTTGAGTTATAGTTGCTTTAAAAATACAGTTTTCAAAATTTGTTTTAGCACATGTAGCATACTGATATAACAAGTTCTAATTAATATACTCAAAAGCACTTACAAATATGCTAAATGGTATATTCTATCATTAACAGCAAACAAAGGTACGCTTGTACGCTTGTTGAACGTAGACACCACACTCGATGTTCGACCCTCCACATTGATCCAGATCCAACAGCTCTCTTGAGGTCATCCAGCGAAGTAGGTAGTCGGCTTATGGGGCGTATCTATCGAGGTCTTCTCTCCAACAACTTGCTGCTGTTTAAATGTTTTTATAAATTATCGATTGTTAGGAATACACAAAGAGTCCATGCAATCGCACTAGATTGAATCACTAACTGACTAGTGCCTTTACACAATACAAATTTAGCACGATAGCTCACCTATGATACCTCACGATAGCTCTGCAAATTGGATAATATAAATGCTGCTTGACTAAAATCTTGACTTAATTTTTTTAGACTAAATTTTTTTGTTTGTTTAGAACTGCTTTTTTTTTCAAATTCAAACCTCAAAGATCATGAAACCGCGCAACGGAATAAAGAATCGTTTAAGAACACTTACTTCAGAGACGTAAAATATTTGAGCAAAAGAACTAAATAAAACACAATATCAGATTGCGGCGCGGTGAGGTCACCGGCGCGGCGCGGTGCGACGCTGCATTATCGCCAAAAATTCCAATTTCAATATAGAAAAAAGGTTTGAATTATTTTATTTTGTTTAAAAACATGCGACGTTCTCTCTGTGGCCGGTTTCGCTAGTCTTTGGCCGGAGAGATTACCAACCAAACCACCCACACCAGTTCAGTTCAGTTCAGTCAGTTGATCAGTTCAGTCAGTCAGTCTGCGAAGCCGCACCGATGTGTGTGGATGTGTTTGTCTCTCTGTCGCCGCAACAACGTACGCGCGCATTCGCGAGTGTGTTTTAAATTGAAACTAGTTTTTTTTAAACTAAATTATTGTGTTTAATTGTGACCATGAAGTGTTTAATAGTGATTGTTGTCATATTTACGTGCGCTAGCACCGCTTCAACCGCAGCAGCTTCGTGTGCTCTCTCAGAGGAGTTCTTCGCCAGACACAACATATCAGCTGATGATAGCGACGGACCAGGTGCGGACCTTAATACATAAACATTACCGATACGTATTTAGAACGATTTCTGGAAATACGTTTATAAACGCGTGCAATGTTTCTTTATTTTTTTTATACTTTTCTTCAATAATTCGCTCTCGTGATTTCAAGAACTCGCATTAAGTATAAGACTTTAACAATATTATGAGTGAGGCTGCAAATAAAGAATAGGGATCTTATAGCTTTGCATAATTCCTCAGTTTTTAGTCTAATGTAAAAAAAATATGGTTAGTCAATGTATTTTTTAAATTCGTACGCGTGGTATTCGGTATAGTGCGTAACTTTTTTGTTTGTAAACCGATTGGAACGAAACAAACACTAATGTTCGGGAAGCTTGTTACAATAAAACAGTGAAAACCGCATTCAAATCGGTTAAGACGTTTCTGAGATTAGCGTGCACAAACGCATAGACAAACGGACAAAAATTCTAAAAACTATTTTTTTGTCCTCGGTGACATAAGTACGTAAGTACGTGTACAAATTGTTTTTTTTTTTTTTAAACAGACACGGCTCGTTTACGATTTTATTACATGTATGGGAGAATATCATTTTGTAGGCAGTTGCATGATGAATTTCTCTTACGGCAGATCAGTGCAGAGTAGGTATGCTGAGAAATTCATAGGTACCTAGTTGTGTGAACCTTTGTGTTAACTTTACCAACTTTGTCATTATCTCTTTCATTTATTTAGGTTTATTTAAAGTTACATTGCGTAGAATGTGGGTTTAAAGTGGTGGTAGGACACACTGCGTTTCTCAGTCATTTGGGCAGCCCGTCTGGCAGCAGTAACTCCCCCTTACAGAAGACCACCATGAAATAACAGTATGTTTGCTGTTATGTTTCGATGAGTATGCCATTCCTCCAGGTCGGCAGCACACTTGCAGCATCAAGGGCATCCGTCTGTCTGACGTATTTTAAACAAAAAAATCGAGTACTTATAATTTTTTAAAAGGAATAATTTATTGGAGATGGAAATTAATGTCTGATAACAATGAAAATTAACGCCTCTAAATTCACAACAGTTAAATATTTAAAAATATACCTACATTCAGTGCGAGTCGACATACGAAAAAATATGTAAAATGCAAATAGGACAAATCGCGCTCGCTCGAGAGTTAATTAGGCGCGAGTTGACCAATAACTCAACGTAAACAGCAATAAGAATACTGTTAAAAAAACATTTGACATAAAAAATTGAACTAAAATACGTGTTTTCATGCCCTGAAGTCAGCTTTCTTTAATGAGCTAGTTGACGACTATAATTTAGGCTGTCCGTTAGTATATCGTACATCGAGTTTAGGGCTCCCGATTTTTTTGTGAATAGCTATGATGAATAGACAATTAATTGTGGTGGTAAATTTTTTCGGAGCTTTTTAGTTTTTTTGTAATATTTTTTAAAATTTTCAACTTTTGTATGGAAAATTCATACCTGTCAAAACCATTCAATACCTCTTACAAACACAAACATCACTTTTTTCACTTTTGTTTTGAAATATTCTAATTGTTATTGTGTAAATTTCGCACATGGTTTCAATTTATTGGAAATATTTATGGATAATTAAACAAAATATCTGTTCACTGTAATGTTTCACTCGTTTTAGTTTTAATCACTACGTTTTAGTTTCACTAAATGATTTTTGTTCGGCTTGTTTTACTATTGTCTCCTAATGTTTCATTTCACTGTGTAAGTTGTACACTTACTCTTGTTTAATAAATTCGTGTGATAATACTTGGATAATACACGTTAAAAATGTTATTCTTTTTCTAATTAATTCTACCATTTTATATTTCATTACATAGTGTAGCCCAATTCAAACTTAATGGCGGCTCTGAAGTTAGCTGCGAGTGCAGATGTGCGCACTACCCGCGGGTATCTAATATTGCGTTCTGCGCACTAATCGCACTATGTTCAGAGTCGTCATTATGTTTGAATCGGACTATTATCAGTGCTGCCATTTTAGCGCGTTTTTTAAGTCAATTAGCGCTGTAAATTTAAAAACAATTCCTAGTGAAAAAAATAGCGTTGTTTTATAAAATAAAACAGTAAGGGCAGTAAAAGTGGAATATTTTCAACCCTTCAATGATTTGTTATGTGACGAATAAAATCTTATTTAGAAAGGCATAGTGTTTTGAATCAGCTACAATACTACTTGATTAGGTAGGTACCACATTGTGTTTCTTGGTTTCTTGCCATCGAAACTATCGTGTTATATAATTGTAAAGTCTCAGCTTCAAAAAAAAAACATATTACAAACAGTTATAAATGTGAATGGAAAGCAACCCCTGATCTTAAGCATTGGTTTAAGGACATTCCTTGAGATTTTACAAGAACACAAATCGAATTTTTTATACTTATTTTTTTTAATATAGTTAGCGAAAACTGGCGCTTTTTTTCAAGCGCTTTTAGTGCCCATTAGTTACAGAGAGGTGACAGCTATGATTAGTAATAATTGTTCTTTTCGCCATTTTTTATTTCATTACGCACCTATTAATACTTGTTTGTTGTTTGTATTTACTATCCATCAATAAAATATTTGAAGATTCTGCGTGCGACCAAACGTTGGACTCTGTTGAGCCTGTGTTCATTATGTGTAGTGAAGTGGGTGATTTAAATATAAGAGATGCCGATGATGAACCCGGTTTATCTGTTCCATCTGTTAGCCAACCATCAACTTCTACAGACTCATCATTCAGGTAATTTAATTAGTATTTTTGTCTTTAATACAGTTTCTTATATAATCATAATTATGGTCTAATAAAATAGAATTATTAGTGACATCATTTATAATATGTAGGTACACTCTTGAAAGGGTTTTTTGATATTTTATATACTGTCTTTCATGAAAATGCGAGCGAAGTAAGCACAGTATTTTAGTAATTATTGTCTTTTTTGTTCAGGCGAAAGAATCTGTATGTTGAGGAAGTACTAAAGATGTGGAATTGGTGGCGCATATTTACATTTTTGGGTACGATTCAGCAATGTAAAACATTTTCTGAGGAAAGAGGGCTTGTGTCCATGGGAAAACAGTGCAGTTACCATCGTAGTCCTATGTATCTTGATAAGTTTTCTGGTGTATTCGGAACATTCCGTTGTCGTAAAAGTAATTGTAGGAATAAGGATAAAAATTTGTCGAGATCAGTAGGAACTTGGTTCGAAAATACCAAATTAAATATAATATTGGTGTATAAGCTCACGTACTGTTTTGCACGTAATTTGTCTTATGAAGAGGTCCAACTTCAGTGTGTCACTAATGATAGTAAGGAAATACTATCCACTGCTACTATTTCTGACTGGTACAATTACTGTAGGGAAACAGTAGTAGTGTATATGTTGGAAAATACTGTTAATCAATGTAAAATAGGAGGACCAGGCAAAGTAGTCCAAATTGATGAATCAAAATTTGGGAAAAGAAAGTACAATAGAGGACGTCATATTGAAGGACACTGGGTTTTAGGAATGATTGAAGATAGTAATGACGATTTAAGAATTGAAGTATGCCCTGACAATAAAAGGACTGCGGAAGTATTGGTTCCGCTCATACAAAAGCACGTCAATACAGGTTCCATAATACATACTGATTTCTGGCGGGCTTATGATTGTTTAACAGATTATGGGTACACTCACAAGAAAGTTAATCATAGTGACCCTGTCAACAAATTCGTTGCAGAAGATGGCACACACACTCAAAGAATTGAGTCTCAATGGCGTGTTCTAAAGAGTAAATTTAACAAGGACAATTATAGGGGCAACTTTCCAGATTGGTTGGTTGAATATAAATGGCGTAGAAATATTTCATTAAAACATTTAGATCCTTTTGAAGAATTGCTTACGTGTATTAAATATGTTTATAAAATAAATTAAAATAGATTTCAAGACCGCCTTAGCCTTCGTGGTATTTTTTTTTATAATAACCTAAAACCTCTCTTGCCTGATTCCACTATCAGAGCAAATCCGACTTGGAACGGTTAGGTTAGGAGGTGAAGGCGGGAGCGAAGCGAAGCGGAGCGCCCGCCTCAGCCTCCGTGGTATTTTTTTTATAATAACCCAAAACCTCTCTTGCCCGATTCCACTATCAAAGCAAATCCGACTTGGAACGGTTAGGTTAGGAGGTGAAGGCGGGAGCGAAGCGAAGCGGAGCGCCCGCCTTAGCCTCCGTGGTATTTTTTTTTATAATAACCCAAAACCTCTCTTGCCCGATTCCACTATCAAAGCAAATCCGACTTGGAACGGTTAGGTTAGGAGGTTAAGGCGGGAGCGAAGCGAAGCGGAGCGCCCGCCTTAGCCTCCGTGGTATTTTTTTTTATAATAATCCAAAACCTCTCTTGCCCGATTCCACTATCAGAGCAAATCCGACTTGGAACGGTTAGGTTAGGAGTTGAATTTTTTTTTTTTTTTTTCAAAATACCTAAAAGCTCCGAAAATTTTTGTCACCATATTTTATTTTGTATTCATCATAGCTATTCATAAAAAAATCGGGAGCCCTAAATTCGATGTACGATATACTAAAGTCCTTCCATAATTTATTATCAATTCAATCTTTTTTTCTTAAATAGGTATTTAAAATCAAGTGATATCGTAGATATTTTATGTCGATTATCTCCGAAACCGTCCATCAGATTTCAATGAAATTTTGTGAACATGTATGATCAGTGCAGGCTTGAAAGATAGGACGTAATTTACAAAGAATACACCACAATGCCTTGTATATATAAAATAAAGTCGCAGTCCGCATCTGTCCGTTTCTCCGCCAACTCCTTCTGAATTACCCAACAGATTTGATACGGTTTTCACTAATGGAAAAGATTTCTGTATAATAACAGCATCCGTGCGAAGCCGGGGGCGGGTCGCTATTTTGAAAATAAAATTCTTTATTTTTTTTACCTAGAGCATCAAGTGATTGTAAGATTGTAACCTGCGATTACTAGGTAGATAATTTTCGCCATTATATGAAAAATAATGAAAATAATATATATGAAAAATAAATTTGGCACACAGAAAGTTCCTTTTTTATTAAAAAAAATTGCTCAATTTTTTATATTTTTAGACGATCCCTTGGGAACCTAAAAGTTTTTCAAGATAAAAAGTATCCTATATGTTAATCCAAGTAATAAACTATCTGTATGCCAAATTTCATTGAAATCTGTTCAGCCGTTTTTGCGTTATTGAGGTTCAAACATCCATACATTCTCACAAAGTTTCACATTAGTAGGAAGGATAGTGGGATTTCTCAACACGGACGAAGTTGCGGGCTCCAGCTAGTAATTAATAATGTGCAAATAAAGTCCAAATATTACTCACTAATTTCGAAATCCGAAAATTATAGGATAAAAAATTAATCAAATTTCATTACTTACAACGATAGAATTAAAAGTGTCTAAAAAGATTATAAATTCCTTTATAATTTTATTATTAATAATGCGATTAATTGACTTAGTATGTTATAATTTTGAGTGGGTATACATACATATTTTCCTAACAAACGCCTTAACAACTGCCATACAACATAATACGTACAACATAACACATAGAAGCCACCAAATTTTCAAAAAATCGCCTTTCTCAGGTCTCTGGAGACCCTGAAAGCTTTCAGTTTCTTCAACCAGAATTATAAAGTTACCCATTCTGTACGGGCCTGTAAGCTCCCGTACATTGGTTTACGGTACGGCTGTGTACCGCGCTAGTGGGCAACGCTCCCGTGAAGAAGCGTCGCTGATCTAGCCGATCGGTGGGTCAGACCGAGGAGAGTTTGTGAGGTTCCAAGACAAAGTCCGTACTAGTCACATAGGTCAATGCGGTGAAGCGAAGACAATTTATTTGGAAAAAAGGTCGATTTATAATACAATTATTTACATCCAACTAGCGACAATCGTGCCCTGCGCCGAGACAAATGCGCCAATAACAAATGGGTGATGACACGATTGCGCAAGTTGTGCAATATTATGAAATAATATTAAATGTTGTGCAATAACACTATTTACAGTATTTTCTGTCCCTATCACTTTCTATTGTTGTCTTTGTTTGTTCATACGTATATATGGGCCAACATTTCACTACGTTGGCCCATTTCTATGCGAACACTGTACGTATAAACACTGCACAATCACTAATTGTTTACACAAACTGTAGGCTGTCCCGAACATTCTCCCGCCGATGCGCCGTCGTCAGGTCGACGCATCTTCTGTGTGCTGGAGGGCAGCCGGCTCCGTTGGCAGGATGACCAGCTTCTTAGCCGGTCGGCGAAGAGTCCCCGCCGCGGTAGCGACGTCGACTGTCCTCACAGCGCCGTCGGGTCCAGGATAAGCCGCGATGACCCTTCCTCGCGGCCATGTGTTGCGAGGAAGGGTGTTGTCCACGATGAGCACAACGTCTCCGATGGTGACTTGCCGCCCTCTTCCTTGGGGCTCCCGCCGGTGCTGAAGCTCAGGAAGGTATTCCCTGAGCCAGCGTTGCCAAAACAAGTCGGCGAGACGTTGTGAGGCGCGCCAGTGCGTGCGCCCGATGGTGTCTTCCTCGTTGAAGACGCCGAGGTGTTGATCACGGCCCGATCCCATCAGCAGGAAGTGGTTAGGCGTGAGCGCCTCGGGATCGTCCGGATCAACCGAGACGTGTGTGAGCGGCCGGCTGTTGACGGTGTACTCGACCTCGGCGATCAATGTGCCGAGTACTTCTTCTGTGGGGCGCCGCTCATGTAGCACGTTGTTAAGGGATGTCTTGACGCTGCGAACGAGGCGCTCCCAGGCCCCACCCATGAAAGGGGCACCGGGAGGGATGAAGCGCCAATTGATCCTCTTCTTATTTGCCTCTTCTTGAAGAAGCCGATCTGTTTGTTGCCGAAGTTCTCGTTCGGCGCCGTGTAGGTTGGTGCCGTTGTCCGACCATATTTCTATGGGACACCCGCGACGCGCTATCATGCGTCGCAACGCCATCACGGCCGAGTCTGTAGTTAGCGAAGCTGCGATTTCGAGGTGTACGGCGCGTGTCGTTAAACACGTGAACAACGCGACGTATCTCTTCTGTGTTGTGCGTCCCACCGTCACTGCGAGCGGCCCGAAGTAGTCGAGCCCGGTGTAGGTGAACGCACGTCGATGGTGTGCTAGCCGGCACGGTGGTAGGTCCCCTGTAGGTGGCACTGGTGGCAGCGATCTTCGAATCCTACAGTGGAGACATCTGTGAACGATCATACGCGTTACCGGACGTAGCCGAAGGATCCAGTAGTACTGTCGACATTCGTTTATTGTGGTTTCGACGCCAGCATGATGCAACTGCCTATGGACGTACTCTATGTAGAGCCTGCACACGTACTCGTTCCCATCGAGTACTGCAGGGCTCTTTTGTCGATGGGTGACGTCACATGCAGCGCCGATACGTGGTACTAACTGGATTATGCCATTTTCGATCTTCACAGCTAGGTGGCGCAGTCGGCTCTGCGCTGCTATGTTTCTGTTGTTTCGGAGATCACGTAAATCTTCTGAGAAAGTCTTTTGTTGGCTGTTTCTAATGAGGAGTAATTCTGCTTCGTGTAGAAGGTCTGTGGGGATTGGTAAGTAGTTCTTCTCAAGCTGTTGGGGTTGTGTGATTTTCTGTTGTGTGGGTTTCTGTTGGATTTTATGTTCCCGCCACAACGGGTCTTTCTCTGTGCGTTTCTGTGTTCTTTTGTAGTTTACGTGATCCCTTTTTCTTCGGCAAAGTCGAATGAAATGTAGCACACGTGCCGTGCTTCGAACGAGCTTTTCCCATTTCGAAAATCTATTGCTATTCGGGATGCACTGCTCCAATTTCGATTGTTCTTTTACAACAGTCACGTGTACTTTTTCTTCGCCGGTCGGTGAGGTGGTTACAACTTTTTCCTGTGGCCATCGATCAGGGTTTTCCAGAAGGAAACTAGGCCCGTTGAACCACCTATGTTGCGAGTTGAAGTCGTTGGGTACGTCCCTGGTTGCATCGTCCGCAACGTTCAATTTGGTAGGCACCCAACGCCACTCGCCGATCTTACTATTTTCTTCTATTGCTGCTATACGATGCGCGACGAATGGTTTGTAAGACCTCGCGCCTATTTGCAGCCAGGTGAGCACGGTCTTGCTATCGGTCCAGAAGATCTTCTTGTCTGGCCTTCTATCGTGCTCTTCGATGACTGTAGTTGCCATCCTGCTCCCCATTACTGCAGCAAGCAGCTCGAGACGCGGGATGGACGTCAGCTTGAGAGGTGAGACTCGCGCCTTCGCTGTTACAAACGCCAACGACACTTGTCCGTCTGGCCTGATGATGCGCCAGTATAGGGCTGCGGCGTATGCTGTTTCGCTCGCATCCACGAACACGTGTAACTCGATTGTGGCGGCGTCACTGTAGTTCGGGTAACAGCGAGGTATGTTGACATCGCGGAGTCTCTTCAGATGTTCTAGCCATACTGTCCATTGGCTAGCGAGGTCTGCATCTATTTTTTGATCCCAATCTGTTCCTCTGCGCCATAACTCCTGAAATATCTGCTTGGCTCTTGTGGTGACAGGCGATGCGAGTCCAAGCGGATCGAAGAGAGACATGATTATTTTCAAAGTTTCCCTCTTCGTCGGTTGAGTGTTTAAGATGGCGCCAGGGGGTAGTCGAGCCATGTTGAGATCAAATGTAAGTTCGTCGGTTGCAGGCCTCCATATGACTCCCAAGAGACGCTCTATGTTTGAACTATTGTCGAGATCTATACTCCTTTTATCGATCGGTTCGGAGTTTTCATTGAACGCTTCGAGTACTTTCTTCGAATTGGATGTCCACTGTCGTAACTCGTAGTGGGCCTCCCGATTAATTTGTTGTACTCGAAGGGCTGTCTGTATAGCTTCTTCTTCTGTTTTGAAGCTCTGAAGGTAATCATCAACGTAATGATTTCGAATAATCGCCGTGTATGCCTCCGGATACGTTGTTTTGTATCTTTCGGCATTTCTATTCTTCACGTATATAGCCGTTGCAGGTGACGATGTGGCTCCGAATATGAGAGAGGTCATTCTATACTCTATTGGAGGATCTTTACCTCGCTTTCTGCCTCTCCATAGGTACCGAAGCGCATCTCTATCCTGCGGTCGAACTTTCACTTGCATGAACATTTCGGCTATATCGGATGACACGGCGATTCGATGCTGTCGTAACCTCATGAGTACCCCGGGTAACGACAGAATGAGGTCAGGTCCGGTGAGCAGGTAGTCGTTGAGCGAATGTCCCATCGTCTTAGCTGCTGCGTCGTGTACTATGCGGACCTTTCCTGGTTTGGTGGGGTTCAGCACGGGAAAGTGCGGCAGGTACCACGTTTTTCCCGGCGTACGATGGGGAGGCGCTCGTTCAGCGTATCCCTTTTCTATGAGCGCGTTCATCTGCTGCTCATAGCGATCTCGAAGTTTAGGATCTCTATCTATCCTCTTTTCAGTATGGTGGAGTCGTCTGAGCGCGTTGTCGTAGTTGACGGGCATCTGAAAATCGTCCGATTTCCAGAGCAACGATGTTTCGTAGCGTCCGTCACTATTTCGTCGAGTATGTTCGACAAGCGTCTTGACGGCCCTTTCTTCGATGTCGTTGGACGGTCTCTTTGGAGTGATCATCAGCGACTCCAAAGAGAAATATTGTTCCAACTGTTGGTCCATACTGTCTTCGATACGATTGGTGAGGTGATTGATAGAGTCCACACGGCGCCCTAGTAGGCGTGTCTGTGTTCCATGTAGCACCCATCCGAGCGGTGTTAGAGACGCGACCGGCTGATGTCGCTGTCCTCTCCTGATCTGTGTGGCGAGCAATAAGTCCCAGTTGTCTTGACCGATGAGAAGTTTCGGTCGGACACGTGGATATTGTAGATGTTGTTTAATGTTCTTGAGGTGTGGACAGTCTGACAGGTCTCGCTCCGATACTGTTTGCGCAGAGAGCTGTAGATTGTTCATGGTGCGTGCTCGAATGGTGCGGTGGTTTGTCGCGCCGTGTAAAGTTATTTTTACACGACGTGACCGATTTGCGTCCACTTCGGTATTTGCGATTGCTTCTATGTGGAGCGGATCAACGGGCCCTTTCGCGCCTATTTGTTGCGCCAAACTATTATCGATGAGGGTCACCGTTGAACCGTCGTCGAGTAGTGCGTAGGTGTTGACGCTTCCTTGAGAACCGGAGACTCGAACGGGCACAAATTTCAGAAATGAATGTGTCTCCTTTGGTTGCCAGGCGGAAGCGACAACTTCGAACTTTTCACTAGCACGTACCTTTTCTTCGAAGTGGAGCAGTCTATGGTGCGAACGCGAACAATTGTTTTCATTACAATTCGATATTTTACACTTGTGTGTTCTATTTTTGTAATGTAGACACTTGAAACACAATCGTTTGTCCTTTGCGATGTTCCAGCGTGTCCTAGTGTCTGCTTCTATGAACTTCGAACACTTTTCTGTTTTGTGTCCGGTATTGGCACATACCGGACAGGCAGACACTTTTCGATGTTGATTTTCCGTTGCGGAATAAGTCTTCTGAGTTCGCCTGGGTGCGTAACTCGTCTCTATAGGCGGCGTGAACTCTGGCTGTGCGTACGAGCTGCAGAGTTCCGCCTCGATTTCGAAGAATCGTGAAAGTTTCAACAAATCGGGTTGCTCTTTTGGTTGTTTACTTACGTACTCGAACCATCTGTAACGAAGTCCTGAAGGGAGTTTCTCTATTGTTGTTCTGGTGATTTCCGGGTTAAACAGGTAGTATGACTTTTCAAGTGCTTGTAATGTTGCGACGGTGTTGGTGACTCGAGTGGCGAAGACACATATATCACGCGGCGAGTCTGTTAGCCGCGGAAGTGCCCTCAACCGCTCCAGTTCCGTTATGGCGATAGAATCCGGTCGGCCGAACCGGTTTTCTAACGTTTTCAGAATCTTACTTGTTTCTACGTTGTATATGAGGAGGCTTTCGACTGCCTCTTTGGCTTTTCCTTTAAGGCTTCTTCTTAAGCGAGCTATGTTTTCACTTTCACTGTGATTTTTGTGCGATTCTTCGTAGGCCGCTTTGAATGATAGCCATTCCTGATGCGACCCGCTATACGATGGTAGCTCCGTGAAGTAGCGCGGAGCCGTTTGATGGCCTGTTTTGGCGGCCAAAGTTATCGCTGCAGCCAATTCCGTTAGCCCGATACTCTGGCTAACGGGCGCTACAGCGGGCACTATGCGATCTGTTTCGGGCTTACCGTTATCTTGCCGATCTTCAATTTGTTGCACGGGGAAAGGAGTCGGCGTGGTCGGTGACGCCTGGTGAGTCTGCGCTATGCAGACTTCTCGAACTATGGGGGGTGGCGCACCAGCCGCGCTGAGCGCTTGACTATTGACCCATGTGTCGACCCTCTCCTTCGTGATTTCGAGGTCTTCGACGGTGTTGTCGTCGATGGTGTCGGCGTCAGATTCTTCGATTGCCTCTATCTGGGCGGCGGCAAGCTCGATCTGTAGCTTTAACAGCTCTATTTTAGCTTTCGCTAATTTCGTCTTTCTTTTAGACGAGTGTGACGTGCCTCTTTTGCTAGAGCGCACGTCCGAACGATGCACGGCCTCTGTGCCGTGTGTACCGGACGGGTGACGCTTCACGCCGATCTGACTTGCGTCTTCTCCCGCCGGTACCGAAGTCAACGTCGCGGATGCTGACGTTGATGTTGCCGTTACGGCCGATGACCCCGCTGACCATGTGTCCGTGGAACTGGCATGCATGGCCGCGGGGGTGGACGTGGAGGTAGTTAGCCTCTCGCCGTCCCGAAGTGTCGACGCGGCGTCTCGAACAGTTGACGCGGCGTCGCGAATGGTTGACGCGGCAGCGTCGCGAACGGTGGACGCGGAAGTTGTAGGCCTCGCGGCGTCCCGAACGGTGGACGCGGAGGTTGTAGGCCTCTCGTCATCCCGAGCGGTGGTGCTACGTGTCACCGGCATTGCCTATGCACTCTCCTCGACCAACCAACAGCGCTATACAATCGGCTATATCCGGCTCGATTGGACCATAAATGTACGGGCCTGTAAGCTCCCGTACATTGGTTTACGGTACGGCTGTGTACCGCGCTAGTGGGCAACGCTCCCGTGAAGAAGCGTCGCTGATCTAGCCGATCGGTGGGTCAGACCGAGGAGAGTTTGTGAGGTTCCAAGACAAAGTCCGTACTAGTCACATAGGTCAATGCGGTGAAGCGAAGACAATTTATTTGGAAAAAAGGTCGATTTATAATACAATTATTTACATCCAACTAGCGACAATCGTGCCCTGCGCCGAGACAAATGCGCCAATAACAAATGGGTGATGACACGATTGCGCAAGTTGTGCAATATTATGAAATAATATTAAATGTTGTGCAATAACACTATTTACAGTATTTTCTGTCCCTATCACTTTCTATTGTTGTCTTTGTTTGTTCATACGTATATATGGGCCAACATTTCACTACGTTGGCCCATTTCTATGCGAACACTGTACGTATGAACACTGCACAATCACTAATTGTTTACACAAACTGTAGGCTGTCCCGAACACATTCATTGAAATAATTCAACCAGCATTTTAAACACACTCCCTTGAGAACCTAAATTAAAAACCCTGTCTGGGAACGAAATTTTAAATAAAGTTATTTGAATTTAATTTTTTTATTAATGAAGTATTCCTTTAGTATTTACATACGTAACAGGTTACAATAATAAAATCTTATTACATTCTTAAAAAAAACAATCTTAATAAATATAAATGCATATCTTGTTTATAATAAGTGAACTCAGTCGTTATAAAGTCGGCTGCTTGGTGCACTGGTTGGTTGATACATGACGCCTGACCCTGAACTCTGGACTACCTACAATGCAACGACAATAACACTTTTAAATCGCATGTCCTATATTCACACAATACTGTCTTCTTAGTACCCTTGACCTGACTTTTTAGATTTGTAAGTGTGATAATAGTTATTCTTCTCTCTCTTACAGTTTTGGGTGAGTTTTAAAAGATAATTAAGTAATATATCATTAAGGATATGCTGACTGAACCTAATTTTTTTTTGGGTTGAGAGATATCTTTTTTTCTTAAATATATATAAAATCACGTGTCACGATATTTTTCAAGCTAATCTCCGAAACCGCTCAGAAGATTTCAATGAGATATTTGTGAATGTGTTTAATTGTCGGTTCCGGCTAGAAAGATAGGATGTATTTAATAAAGATAGGTACGCAGACTTAATCACAATGAGCTAGTATGAGTGGAATATTATTTATTTGTACCCTTAATAGGACGTTTCATATCACAATGCATATGTATATCTATACATGTTATAAAATCGCTGCTTGCTGCTGTCTATTCGCTAACTTCTAAACATCGAACGGATTTTGATACGGTTTTCACCAATGTAAAGAGCAATAAATGAGGAATGTTTGTGTATATATAATTTACAGAATAAAATTACATTCAAGCGAAGTCGGGGGCAGATAATTAAATAACATGTTTTAATGTTAAGTGAAGAAATTTTTGAGTGGAGAAATCTACCGATTTTGTAGTTTCTTCCTATTCCGATTTTGTAGTTCTAATTGTGCAAAAATGATATCACAATTAGGAGAAATAATATATGTCTAATATGATAAGAGAGTGTTGTTATTTCTCGCTGGTTTGAATAGTTACCCAGGCTAACCCCTAATTTATAACTATGTAGTATGTACCTATGCACTGTATTCGAGTGTGCAGAGGAATCGACAAAGCATATTTTTTTATTTTTTTTTATTTTCGACAAAAACCCTACAGCAATACAGCAGAAAATAAGTAATACACAAGAGAATCAGCATCACCAATCACATTGCCACTTACAGGGCTTCATTATGTACCCAAATTATGTTAAAAATTAAGTTGAAAAGTAAAAATTGATTTTAGACGATGGAGAAGAGGATCTAGGTAAAGAGTTAGGATGTGTGTGAGACCAATTGACCTTCAGCGTATTCACGACACTGCGCTTGAAGGATGGTCTCGGCAAGTGGAAGTTGTGGGTAATCTGTGGTATACTGAATTAAGGATGTAAATAGTTCGAAATAGTAGAACATGGAACAATTTTATCCTTCTTCCACGTCTGGGCCAGGCCTGAAGTTACAACATTTCAGATTTGGACAACAACAGATACAACAGTTCAATTTCAGTTTTGGACAGTTAAGAGTCCCAGAACAGATGTCGTGGAGGAATGACACATTGGAAACAGTTAATAATGTTTTCGTAATACACAGATTAGTATTTAGTATCGAGCGTTTAACCTCAACTCCTAACAACATGGAATTCACAGGAGAATGTTTTTTTATAAACCTATATATCAATGCAACAAAAACGACATAACATTAGATTTGAAGGCCGCATTGTTGATGGAGTCAAAGGAAAAGAATCACTAACCCATTCATAAAAAGCGCGGTGATTGAATATTATTTCCATTCGTTCGATTCGCAATCGTAAACTCTACTTCGGGGGAAAGTCACGAAAAATTACGTGTCAGACGAAACCGCTAGAGGGGCGCGGTGGCGGGTGGTGGAGAGTGCACGACGGCGGGTAGGCTTTGTTGCTCGTGCTGGCATTCCTCGCCTGGGAACCGGGAACGAGCGTGCTCTCCGCACCTCGCGCCACCCCCCTCCCGCAGCCCGCACGCATTCCAGCCCTCTCTCACTTTCATTGTTCCCGTCGGCGCGGGAGGTCGCCGAGCCAATTGCAAACGAGACCAGTCCATCCAAGTGTAGTGGTCCAATGCGTGTACGTACAGTCGTCCTCAAAAATACGTTCAAACTTGTCCATTTAATAACTTACTGGCACATTCTATTCGTCTCTGTACTTATATATGTTATGAACAAGTTCTACACAGGAGATGACACTGCAATTGTGTGCCATATATCTTCTATGTACAGTCGGCTGCAACTAACAACCGCCCTCCTAAAGAACTAAAAAACTTGTACATAGTATTTTATCACTTATTGTACCGCATTTAGGCGATATTTGTTCTTATTTCTTTTTGTATGAGGTCGCTTACGCTCACATACAGTACACGCATAAGCTGCGACAATATCAAAACCGGGAATTTGCGATTTTAGGATACAGCGATAATATTTTACCAACTCAAAAATTGTTTTTATCAACTCAATTATTATTATCATTAATTCAATCATTGTTTTTATAAACTCGATTATGGTTTTTGTTACCTTCTTATTAATTCTCAGTGATCCATGTAAGTAGTTATTTTCCGTATTAGCGATCGATTTTACTGATCAATAATATTGAGATGTAACTCGCCGCTGTTTATCGAATCTTTTACGGCTCTCTGTTATAAGTAATTAGCATACGATAAACCTTAGTGAATAATAAATTAGACATAAAACGGGGTATACTCCTTAAAGCCACAAACACTCTTTAATCTTATTTGACAGATAACGGTATATGACAGCGCGCGCACCTGCGCCCGCGCATAACCTAATGAAATCATCCCCTAATAACAACAATAGAAGTGGCTATTATTATTGTAATTTATCAGGAGGGTCCGGGGGTCTTAGTCATCGAGAGCGAGCGATGCGCCGAATTTTGATTCATTTCGGATTGTCCGGAATGCCATTGTGTTACAGCCGCAGCCGACTCTACCTGCCGCTCCGCAGGTACGGTGCTCACTTCAAACAAAACTAACAACCCTTGTTTACACTCTAACAATCAACTCTCTGTTGCAAACTTGTTATTATCAACAATGGTGATTGGTTGCACACAATCGACTCTATTTACGACAGATTCTCAGACAAATTTGCTTATTGTGTTCTTAGACTTTTATTACCCGCTGCCAAAGTTATTACATTTAAATTTGTAAACAAATGTAGAAAATAAATAAAATGTAAACTTTAATATAACATAACGGAAGTAGCCGTTCACGCTAAGCGCTTCCTGCAAGGGGGACCTATTGTTGATTCACAGAGCGGACATTCCTGATTGCGTTTTTTTTTTCAACAATCGCGTTAACACCATTAAAGTTAAGTGGCTTGAAGTTAGGATCTTCATTAAATAATCAGCGCTAACTGTCTTTGTTCATGTCTTATGTTAAACTAAGTACATACATTAAAGTAAATTATTCTTTATCTAACTACTAGCTGTTATAAAATATAAGCTCTTTATAAAATATTACTCGCTGATAACGTAGCTTTCTATACGTGAAAGAATTATTAAAATTGGTCCAGTAGTTTTTGAGTTTATTCATTATAAACATATATACCTACATACAATTTTTTTAAAATAATATATTAGTATACATAGATATAAATATAGATAATTCCTTATTAATGAAATCTCTACACAAACTTAAAGAATTAAAACTTTTATTTTTTTAATGTAACTAGCTTTTGCCAGCGACTTCGTCCGCGCCCCTTTTTCAAACATTTATTCAATCTCTGTTGCTGATATATTTTTGTGTAGCATTGGTATTTTTATTTTTAGCTGATCCCTCGGGAACAGTACTTTTATCTAGATGAAAATTACCCTATATCCTTTTCTATATCTCTGACAACGTGTATTTCACGATCATCGGCTGAACAGTTAAGCCGTGAAAGCGGAGTCGTATTAGACTAAAAATCGCGTCTCATCCAATGTGAACAGCTCCATATAAAGTGTATGGTGACCAGAGCATTCGACTTTTAGTAATATGCGACTTACGACTAGTGTGAACGGGCTGTAACAAACAAACTCACTTTCGCATTTATAATTCGCATTAATATCGCATTATTATCGCATTTAATTTTCGCATTAATATTGTAAATGCAAAATCCTATGGATAAAAATTAAATAAAAACACAATTTCAGTCTTGTGTAATTTATCAATAAAAACTTAATTAAATTAGTTCTACCGTTCTCGTCTTGTATAGATGGCTCGGAGTGCAGAATTAATTAACTGGCGATAAGATAGTCGCGTTTATTATTCTACCAACAACCCCCCCTCCTCCTCCGGGCATTTTATGATGTCCTACCCGAGTCGTCAGACAAGTATCAAAGGGGGTTATCGGTGAGTTCAGTGAGCGCTCCTCCTACCGTTTGATTCCCGAACACTATGCAGTTTATTTATTAAAGGTTAATTTGTACGCGTGATGCAACAGTTTTATCTTCGTACCTAATTATTTGTTGATTGTTACTGAGTTATAATTGAATTTTCTATATGCAAAAGTAACCTAATTATGATGATATCAATATTATAATCATTAAAAACCTAATTAAGGTTACGTCTTCAACTGGATTCGTTACTGCGACCGAATATTAATATTAAAACCATTTTAACAAATACTTAAATTGTTTTAATTAAAAACAACGAAAAAACAATACTTAGCATTTATCTATACTTCTATACTAATAATATTAAAGAGAAAAGATTTGTATTTATGTATGTATGTAATGAATAAACTCAAAAACTACAGGACCGATTTTAAAAATTCTTTCACCTATAGAAGGCTGCATTATCATCGAGTAACGTCTATAAAAATATAAAGATAGGTATCCGGACAAAGTCGCGCGCAACAGCTAGTACTTAAAATTTATACATTTTTTTATAAGCTAGTGTCTGCTATTTTAACTGCGTAGAATTTTGTTCTACGCAGTATTCAAACTTAGTATTTCGAGTAGCATGTTTTTTTATCCAAACTCTTTGAAAAAAATTATAATAAGTAAATAAGTAAATTTATATACTTATCTAATATATTATCTATTAGGTCGGGGAAAAAGTTACGCATATAGTATGTATAAATTTGTAATAAAATCTCTTTGTACCTGGCTGGTTTTGATGACGTTAAAAAGGTTACATAAAAAAAAGAGAAAAACAAAAACAAAACAAATTAGTTAAATGTTGTTTCCAGCTATTTTTCATTTGTTTTTCTTTCTGTCAAAATGAGTGAATCTAATGAAGAAATTCGATACATTTTAATTTTTTTTTGCAAAAAAGGAAAAGTGCAACGCAAGAAGCGAAATTTTTTTGTGACGTTTATGGACCTAATGCAGTGTCAGTAAGAGTAGCACAAAGTTGGTTTAAGCGTTTTCAATCCGGGAATTTTGATGTGAAAGATGCACCTCGCTCTGCTCGTCTTGTTACGGATAAAAAGGACACCATTTTTGAAAAGGTGGAGCAAGATCGGCATATTAATAGTTACGACATAGCTGAAGAACTGGAAATTGACCACAAAACAGTTTTGATACATTTGAAAAAAGCTCGATATTTGGGTGCTTCACTGTGAAAGAAAATTAAACCATAGAGTCTCCTTTAATTTTCTGTGTAATCAACAGTGAATAAAAATCATCCTTGAATATGTAGAATGGATCACTTTCTAAAAACTCTTGTTTTATCATTCTCTAATCATAATTGATTCAGTCGCTTCAGAGATTAGTTGGATATACAGACACAAAGGCAGTCATTGCTTCTTTATGTTTTGGGAACATAAAAATAACCCTTAAATTCAATATCACAGACGTACTCGTCTCTCCAATTTTATTGATTTAATATAGAGAAATTGTCTATATGTTGCGTTGATAGAAATAAATTATTATTGAAGGATGAATCTCGCTTCTATCTCGTACATTTAGCTAGCGGAAGGGTAAGAGCGTAATGTATAACATTACGTTCCCCGAGTGCATTATATCGGAGAGAGTTCTTTCAAAAATCCAACGAAGAAATTTCTTTACTTTTACGGGAATTTTATTCTCGCAAATTCTCCAGAGGTATCTTGGATTGGAGAGCGCTGCATTTCGATTTCAATAATATTTCTTACTTTAATAAAGATTTAGGATTAGAAGATGGCTGGAAATATAAATAGTTTAAATTAGTTATCAGTTAATATTCCAAAGATTTAATATAGACAAAGCAGAGAAGATAAAGTCGATACAATTAATTTTTTTATGAACTCATCTTTTATTCTTTTAATATACAACTAAGTAGCTAGCCCTGTCCTACCGCTTCGCCTACTTTATAAATTATGATTAATTCGTGACCCTCATTTTGATATTACTCTTAAAAAGTAGCTAAATTTTCAGATACATAATGGCTTGGCACAGATGCAATTTTTTCCCTCCCCTTCTCCGTTTATCGCTTTTTCCATTAGTGAAAACCGTATCGAAATCCGTTGGGTGGTTTAGAAGAAGTTAGTGGAGAAACAGACAGGCGGACAGCGAAGTCGTCAAACGTCATTGGTTGATAAATCTGCCTGAATTTTAATTAGCCATTTCATGAATTGGCTGGGTATTAAGCAGAAACTTCATGAAACGGCGCCATATTGTGTATAACGATCTGGGTGGATATATATAGGATGGATCCGGGTGGCTTCTGACCTGATGGCCCATGTCCAGCAGTGGACGTCCTTTTTTTTTGACGAGGAGTAATCCGCTTACAGATCTCTTGCCGCTGGCTAGACGGCAGGAGTATGTGGGGGTCGCCCAGCGCCTGATTATAGCGGCACTGGGAATACCCACTAAAACTCCCCGGTGTCTCCTTGCCCTTTGAGCGGGGTGGACCGGGCTCTGCCGAGCCAACAACTCCGATCCACCCCAGGGCAGCCTATATAGCCATTGCTGACTAGGCTAACTCCAATGGGGGATTGCCTGGAGGCACCGAGGCAATCCCCAAAGGGGTGACCTTGTGCAAGCACACATAGTTAGCCAACCATGTGCGCAGGTCCCCTAAGACATTTGAAGACGGGCTTCGTATGCCCGCCTTCTCCTGCCCAACCGCCTACGTCTGAGGGAAGCGAGACCGGCCTCTTCCTCTCGCTCCCTCTCAGCTGCCTCCTTCTGCAACATCACGTGTTCGCAAAAGGAAGCAACTGCTTTCCAGTTGGTCACACTATCAAGCATGGCTTCGACCATGCTTGACAGTGTGATCTCTCCACCACCCAGCACCGCCCTCAACTCCCGGCGCTGGGATCTCCAGGCCGAGCATATCTGGAGCGTATGCTCGGCCGTATCGTCAGGATCGCCGTAGTGATGACACTGCGGCGACTCCTCCCTTTTTATATGGTGCAGATAATGACCGAAGCACCCGTGTCCGGTCATTATTTGCACCATATGGAAGGTGAGGACACCTCGTCGGCGCCTCACCCATTCCTTAAGTATCGGACGAACCGCGAGGATCGTCCGGTGGCCGGCGGTAGGCTCACGTAGTGCCTCACTCCATTCGTGCATGGCCCTCTCCTGCGCTTCTTCGCGGACCCGTCGCACTAGCAGTGGACGTCCTACGCTCAGATGATGATGACGATGAACTGCCAACTCTCAAAGCAATAAAACTGATATTCTTTAAATAACAGCGTAACAAATATTTCATTAAGTGAAATATTGTTGAAAGATTATTTATCGCGATATAATAAACATTAAGCCAACTTCAGTGTTACTTTCTGCTTATATCTCTTCAAAATTGCTTTTTAAATAACTCATACTTCTTTTTTTTTACCAAAAAGTGATATGGTTAAACAAACAGCGACCAGTTAAACAGGTGGTCGCTAGGGGCCCCTTTGGTAACCTGTGCCCTATGAGTTTCACATCCGACCTCGCGCTGACAGGGGCTTCACCGATTCTGTTACAGCAGCGATCGATACGACTGATTCATCGTTCCAAGACGACCTCAATTTTAGGGCGTTATTTAGATATATTAATACAAGGGATTAATATTACCTACAAGGGATTATTATTATTTGTTTCATTCTCATTGTTATTAGTGACACAATTTTTTGTGTAAGACTTAAAAAAATGGTTTACGTTGCCAGGCCTATGAGTTGACGTTGCCAGGAAAAAACAAACCTGGCCTTAGTCTGGGATCTCAAACTTATACCAAAACCTTTAAACTGAAGGACTTGTTATTGTTATCGTTATTATTCGTAACCGAGACTCGGATATTGAGTTTTTACAAACTTATAAACCTGTCTTATGTACCTACTAGCTGTACTCGGCCACGCTTCGCAGCGGCCCATACGACGACGCGACGGCGGCGTGCGCGTGGCGCGCGCGGTACTGGACACTGCTTATATATAATACTATTGATCGTGGCGTGATGTTATATATCTTATAGCCTTCCTTGATACATGGACTATTCAACACAAAAAGAATTTTTCAATTCGAACCAGTAGTTCCTGAGATTAGCGCGTTCAAACAAACAAACTCTTTAGCTTTATATATTAGTATAGATTAAATGAAAAATAAAGTTAGAATGTAAGAAAAGAATAAGGTACGTTTAGTTAGTTGTTAGAATTAATCCGGTAATTAGAGTATTACCTATAGGTAACCTAAAACAAAAGACAGCTATTTGTTTAGTCTATCTCACGACTATAATGTATGTAATCGTATCGGTGAAGAGTTGATGTTTTATTAGCATGATATCATCGCGATCCACCGATTGCAAGTCTCGAGTGATGTTTCAAGTGGCTCTCAGTGTTTGTCGAATTCTTATCGCTAACGAGCCATAATGGCATGTTCCGATGAGGCAGGAAGAAGGCCATTTCACTGTCACGGATAAATTGATTTAATCTAATCAAGCGACAAATTGCCTCTTAAGTGAAAGAACACGTCACGTATCATTGCCGTATCTTGTGCGTCTATATACCTTAAAGTAAAGGTGAGTCCAAATTAAATAACTTTGTTGTATGTGTAACACGTTTACATTATTTAACATTGTCGTAGCTATAACAATGCAACATAAAACAAAACTGTACACATGAAAATTACAGTGCAACATACCATTGTTTTATAACACACTAGTGACCCGCCCGCAGCTTCGCCCGGGGTGCAATTTTTATATATATGAACGAACATTCCCCGTTTATCCCTCTTTCCATTAGTGAAAACCGAATTAAAATCGGTCTACCCGTTCACGCGTGATGCCGTGACCAAGGGAAATGGGGATTCATTTTTATATATTTTTATACATTTATCGTTCACACATAATTATAAATAAGCCATATAACTATGTTTTATAACTTATTATGTTATATCATACGTACCTCTAGAAATTTTATAAGAAAAGTAGATGCCAACAGCACATAATAAATAATACAGGCCTGTACAGATTTCAAATTTTCGTCTAAATTCAGCACAATGTATGCCCAACATAGGGGAGGGCAACATACTCGTATGAGATAGGCAAATGATTTGAAAAAAATAGCAGGAAACATGTGAACGAGGAAAACTAGAAATAGGAAAGAATGGGGAGATTTGGAGGAAGCCTTTGCCAAAGGGAAAACAGATAAGAAGAAAAAAATGTTTAAAACCTTGTAACAGTAAAAAGAAAACAAATATGAAATAAATGCTTTATTAATTAATATACCCAACAAAACAATATAAAAATTTAATCATGTTAACTCATCTAGTGTGTAATCTGTAAACTGTATTTTATAATAAATAAATATTTTTAACGCATCCTCTTTACACTTGCAATTGTTTTTTATTTCGAGTGTAGTCTTACTGGGTTATGTAAAAAATTTAAAAAAGTCTATATCGATTCGATTTCTATATTAAAGATAAAGTACGTTCCGTCGCGATCAAACAAACAATGTTGATGCAGCGAGAGCTCGCAGTGTCAATCGTCGTGATATTCCCTAGAGAAACTAAAAATTGCAATCATGATAGTAATCCACGCCTATAACAATTACAGCATCTGAATAAATACTCGCTCTGATTACCACTCACTCTGATTAACGTAGCAAAAAAAAATATAACGCACGTCATAGGCAAAAGTCCTGTTGTTATACAAACTTCATTGGACCTAATGCCAAGAACCATGCTGTGTTTTACTTACACTATTATAATTTTTACAGCTGAACCTCGTTATCCGAATAAAAAAACGGAACCCTTATACATAGGATCACTCCTGTGTCCGTCTGTCCGACCATTCCCTTCCCTCTTATCTCCGAAACTCTAAACTTAAAGTTTTGAAAAAAATACAGAAAGTAGTTTTTTACTTGAGAGATTATAGGAAAACCTATAACAAGTCCATGATATTAAAATAACATGGTAAA
Source organism: Bembecia ichneumoniformis (assembly GCA_910589475.2). Classification (NCBI taxonomy): domain Eukaryota; kingdom Metazoa; phylum Arthropoda; class Insecta; order Lepidoptera; family Sesiidae; genus Bembecia; species Bembecia ichneumoniformis. Next base: position 6,511,985 of record OU342523.1, read on the forward strand.
TCACTCAATATTGTGCGGATAGGTAACATCGTACGGAACCCTCTTCACGCGAGTTCAACTCGCACTTGTTCCGTTTTTTTTATTTATAAATTCTTACTTACTCCCCATATACATAAGCGTAGTTCTATTGCCCTAGAATCGCTGTCAAAAACTATGATAGTTTTGATAAAAATAATTAGAAAACAATAAGATAATGGCAGCTGCGGGATATCCTTAATATTGAGTAAAATACTTATTTGATTAATAAGCATTATTAATTTATGTGTAGGTCATCAGACAGGCTGACGGTTCACATGATGGTAGGTAGCTACCGTCGCCTATAAACGCAATCAACGCCACAGGTGTTGCAAGCGTGCTGCAAGTGGGAGGATTTAGGATAGGGATTAGGAAGGGATAGGGAATAAGGCTCTGGCATCCTTCGAAACACAACAGCATACTTGCTGTTATTTCACGATGGCTTTTTGTACTGTTTTAGTTATTTCACGGTGGTTACTGCCGCCAAACGGGGTGCCCATTTTATGATTGCGAAACGCAGTGTGCCCCGCAACTACTAGTATAGTAATGTTTTAACATTGTTAATTCTTGGTCTCGTGTATTTGTAGATCTGCCGTGCGGAGCCTCTGTCGTGGGTCTAATTCAATTGCCTTCTGAGTTTTCTATAGTATTTACGCCCCGCGCTTCGCTGGTGTTAGTCTGGAGACACCGACGAGAAAATTCATACATTCTTGATATGTAAAAAGAAATTGATTACGCAATAAATTGCCTCAACAATAAAAAGTTTATGATCTGCGTTTCAAATAAATTTTAATTTTAATAGATGCATTAATATTTAACTTCTTCTAAACGACCCAACGGATTTTGATACGGTTTTCACTAATGGAAAGAGTGTAAACGAGAACGGTTTGTTTATATATTTTTTTGCAGAAAAGATTGTATCCTTGGGAAGCCGGGGGGCGCGGGCGGGTCGCTAAGTAGATACATAACATATGTTTTGAGAATTCCGCTATGAATGAAATCGTACAATAATGTTGACTGTATATTTATTTTAAAATGACGTCAGTTGGCTCCGGTTCGTCTTCCATGTTCTGCGGAACTATAAAATATATTTAGATGGCGCAGTGTCGGTGTCGTCATACCGCTGAAATAACCACATGTCGGTAACGTCGCTTCATAGTTATATAAAAGAGTATTAATACCTACAACGTTAACAGCTAAAATTGTCATATTTATAAATAAAAAAACAACTAAAAGAAAAAAAAATAACTAGCGACCCGCCCGTTTGGACAAGATGCTCTTAAAGCCAAATTTACGACTATATTGACGTATATATGCAGGGTGACCCAGCATCGACGGATCAAATGGGGTGTGGTGGTAGAGGGGCCCCAATACCTATTAGAAAATTAAAACTTTTTTAAGGAGTTTTTTTTTAAGGAGATGTCGCATGTGCATTGAAGCTGTTGTTGGACATTTCGAACATTTGTTATGAAAATATTAAATCGTTGTTATTATTCTGTTGTTTTATACATATTTTTGAAACATTTAGAACAGTTAATTTTCTTTGTATCAAGTTATAATTAAACTGGTGAACTGCATTGCTAGCTTTGTCTTTGTCTTTGAATTGATAGAATAAGTCAAAACTACAATGGTAACGAGTTACACGAAACAACTTTCTTGAAATTTGAAAACAAAAGCCACGTGGTATTAAAGTGATATTTTCACTTTCCTAATTTGTAAAGTAGTTTTTGGTCAGAAGTCTTACCGATATTCAAATGAAATTTGTGTGACATATTGACAGAATATTGAAAAAGTTTTTAAGATAGTTTAAAAAATTTTTTTTAGTATTTTTTTTATTTAAAACCTTAGAAATTTAAGTTGTTATACTCGCTTTTAGAAAAATTTTGAGAACAATATTTTTTTATTCAGTGTAGTTCAATAGCATCAATTAAATAATGTTCCACTTCCTCATGTGATAGCTATAGTATCAGGCTATAAGAATAAAAATAAATTATAACTTTAGTAATAATGGATTACTCACAATAAAAGAAATTGTTTACGAATTCGGAGTTACATAAAAGCAGCGCAAAAAGCTGAATAACTCGAAATCTAATAATAATGGCTGAACATACATGGGGGTCCATTGGATAGGTATTGGGCCCCTCTACCACCACACCCCATTTGATCCGTCGATGCTGGGTGACCCTGTATATATATATTGCTCTTTTTCATCTTGTCGTAAAAATCCAATTCTTATATTCATCACTTTTTACTGTATCAAAATAGCTTAAATGATATAGTAGCAAAATGCCTACTTTTGAAAATTGTTACAATTAATCTACTTTAAAAGTTAACGTAAAAATAGGCAGAGTCGAACAGTGAATTTATTTTATAATAGTAATAGGTATGTACAATGTACATGTAATATGTATATACACATAAAATGGATATTAATATATATTATTACTATACATAGAGACTAGAGAATAGAAATTATAATAAACCTCGCTTAAAATATATTACTTATCTGTAAATAAAGTGTACCAAAATTGCATATGTCAAGTGGAACCCTCCTCCAGTGAACCCATCACAAATCTGTCCCTCTTATTTTATATTTTATAAAAATAAAATAGAAAATATACCTAACACAAATCGTAGTCGTTAACTAGCTCACCCAGCCCGCCCACAAAATAAATATTATATCTTCTGAAAACTACCTCGTCATTGTTTTAATACGGTAAGTGTCGGTTCTGTGTTAAATATACGTATTTAGATGCGATGATGCCTTTCTTTCCCAATGGGAACGCCTTTGAAAATATCTTTGGTGTTGGTTTTAAAGCACTTTAAATTAGATTGCTATAGGAGAAGATATGTTGTTATTAAACTGTTATTAGATTGTTCGTTCTTTTTAATAATAAGTTTAGTTTTAAGAAAACTTCTAATCCAGATATTTTCTTGCTACATTTAAAATAGCTCCTGTAAGGAGCTGGTTAGTCCTGCCATACTTGGTGCCCAGTTTACTTAGATTGCAGAAAGCGGTGGGTCCTGGCCACGAAAATGTGGTGAATTTTTTAAACATACTTATACTAACTTAGATAATGGTTGAACGAAGCAAGTGCGACCAACCTGGATTTTTAACCTTGGCCTGAGCCTCAAGACCTCACATTGCTTGCCCTTCGATTATGGTTAACCGGGTGAAGGCAGGTGCATGTTACTTGATACACTTAGCCAATATCAATTAAAAACCCACCAAAGCTACTTATATTGCAAAACACAGTACAATGCTTAACTAAATTATTAAATTGAGTTATTGTATATTATTTGTATACAATAACTTATTGTATATTACAATAATATACAATAATACTTACAACAATATACAATAAGCATATTATTTTTTTATCTATATCTATATTATGTCTATAAATTTAAGTATTAAAATAAAGTCACTATCCGCTTCTGTCTGTTTCTCCGCTAACTATTCAAAACTACCCAACAGCCCCCAATACTGTTTTCATTAATAAAAAACGGGACAACTGCGAGTTGAACTCGCGTGAAGAGGGTTCCGTACGATGTTACCTATCCACACAATATTGAGTAGAAAACTAATTTCTGTAATTTTTTTTCAAAATTTTAGTTTCAGTAGTTTCGGAGATGGGGGAGGGGGAGACAGACGGACACACAAGTGATCCTATAAAGGTTCCGTTTTTTTATTCGGACGTACGGAACCCTAAAAAGTACGATAAACGAGAAAGGTTTGTGTATACAATTTGCAGAAATAATAGCATCAGTGCTAAGCCGAGAACGGGTCGCTAGTATGAAATAAGATAACTTATAGAAAATGATTAGGTACTTATGTATAATTCGCTTTACATATTCTTTAGGTACATATTTGTGTGTGGTCTACAAAGATACGTTTATAATGTTATTTTATTTAATTAAATAGGTAAATTATCTTCTTTGTTTTACAAAAACATTGATAAAGATGAACTCCAAAGCATAATACAAAACTGTATAATATTATTAAGACAAGGACTAACGTCAGACCGGGCTGAATTTTTATCAAAATGAGTGCAACCTAATGTGTTATGAATTAAGGTGCAGTATTGCACAACAAATTTTTGTAACTTCTCGGAGATAAACGAACAGCTTTAAAATCTTAAATATTGTGTAAAATATGAAAAAATAAATAAAATAGCCGATTAAATTGTGCCTTTTTTATGTGTTAAGGTCGACAGACAGGCTGACGGTGCACTTGATGGTAGGTGGCTACCGTCGTCTATAATAACATAAGCGACGCCACAGGTGCTGCAAGTGCGCTGCCGACTGCAGTAGGATTAAAGATAAGGGATTGGAAAGGGTTAGGGAAATGGGTTCTGGTAAATTAGGCGACGAAAATAAAGTTCTGCAAAGTCCTCGCCAGACTTAGAAGAAAATTGTTTGTCGTATAAAACAATAACTACTTCATTTTTATTTAATATTTTTAATTTTTTGTAAATTTTTTAATTTTTACTCCGCCTTATAGTCAATAACAAGGAAATATGATTTTTGTAGCTAAAAAAATTCTAAACAATTTAAGACGTGGACGAAAGACACTGTAGTGTAGGTAAATAATAACGCGAAGACGAACTCTTACACTCTTGCGTTAATTTTTATTAATAAATGTAATGAATGTCAAGTGTACAATTTCTTAATGTATTAACTTACACCTAGTAGGTATTATCGTTGCCTTGTAAATTAGTGCATGACGGCGCGGCGCTTAAAATTTATATTATAAATTTATATCACATACAAGTAATAGTTTTATTCAGATATATCATATCAACTAAGATAGCATTTAGTCACAGAATAAATAATAGTACTAGCGCAATTTAGTGTTCTCAGGTTTCATTTAGATAAATTTAAGTTTCTTAATGTGGCCCCAACCCAATGACATACGACATTGTCTCGTATATACGAGTATAAAAATAAATCATCATCATCATCAGACTAGAAGCACAGTATGATAAAGAGTACTGGCGTACTACAAGAGTCCACTGTTAGACATAGGCCTTTATAATCGAGCATTACATATCGATGGCATTACCACACTCGGTGCTCCGCTTTCGCACTCTGCCTGCTTTTAAAGAAGCAGGTGGTCTCCACTCCAAGATTCATCTACTTCAACGTCCAACTGACTGATTCTTTTAGTTACAGCGACGCGTATTTCTAATCATATCCTCCAAAGAAAAGCCAAGAATTGTTCTCCACATACGAGTATGTGTAATGTGTAAGCGATGTCAGAGTATGTATCGCAGATTCGCTTCAATCTACGGCATGTATATTTTATGTTTGACCTATCTCCACGAAAGTTAAACGTATATGTTTTTCATGGAAAACGTTTTTATACTAGGAGGTTAATTGAATCTAAAACACAATGGTTAAGGCTTCGCCGCCGTAACCACATTGACAACTTAGACTGTCTATTGAGTGTCCCATTTGTCCGGAATATATACATTGGTATAATAAAATCGTAAAGGAGCCGTGTCTGTAAATTCAATATTAAAAAAAAAGAAAACAATTTGTACACGTTGTACTTATGTTACCGAAAAAAAATAGTATGTCTGTTTGTATGTGCGTTTGTGCACGCTAACCTCAGAAACGGCTTTACCAATTTGAACGTGGTTTTCACTTATGTATTGTAGCAAGCTTCCCGTACGCGCTATACCGAATACAACGCGTACGAAGTTGCGGGCTCAGCTATAATAATTAATAAAATCAGGCCTGTTTATTTTTAAATAATAAATGAAATAAATAAATACAATTATTTGTTGCATTGAACTAAATTTCATAAATTGTCAGTAATCAATTATTTTGGATTTACCGCTAGTAATAAATGCACATTCTATGAAAGAGAAATCACATTTGCCACACAAGTATATAATAAACAATCAGGCCCAAGAAGCTCTATCAGTTAATTATAATCATTATATGAGTAATAACCTTTTGGACATAAATTCTATTTTACAACTATTTTAATTTGGCTTGAATATATAGGTAAGTTAGGACCTTAGAGAAATGGATGGATCAAGGGATTAATTGGAGTACCGTTTATTTTGCCCGGGCAAATATTCAAATCGAGCTAAGTTATTAACACTTATTTAAATTATTAAAAGCCGTATCGGGTAATTGATAGACATACTTTTCTTTTTGTTCACAACATATTTTAAGTCTTTATGGACATTTTTTAATCTGTCTGAACATTATGAATAGTGCCCTACTGGGTCCATGACATCTGTCCATTGACATATAAAAGAAATATTGATTTTCGTTTAGCCTTGTGATGTACTAAATATTATCTCTTAAGTTATATTCATGACAATTGTCCATCTTAACATATTAATAATAGACAATATTTGTAAATTACTGCCCAAAAAAGCTTTCTCGTTACAGTAATGAAAAAATTCAGCTACATACATATACATTATTTTTAAGCTTATTAATCAACTTAAGTACTAAAGTTTTAATTGGCTACTTTTATTTCTTTTTTCATATTTTACATAATATTTAAGAAAATCCTTCAAATTTTAAATCTGTTCGGTTATCTCCGAGAAGCTACAAAAATTTGTTGTGCAATATTACACCTTTATTATTATTATGTTCTTAGTGGCTATTTCTGTCTACTACTTTCCTCTTCCTTCCGGATTTCGCTTGCGAATAGACGTGTCAACCTTTGTTTATTTTATAATTTCATCACCTACACTCACACCACTTGGTACACTTAGGACAAATAAAACACACTACTCACACAACCCAAATTCATAATACTATCTTATATAGAATTACAAGGTCAAAGAATATGTTCTCAACCTTAACTTTTTACACATTGCTTGCCCCTGAATTTTTGACGAGTTTTCATATTACCGTGAATACTAATGGATGACCGGTTACTTACGGTGAATGACATAGACAACTTGGAGATGGCTCGCTCTCTTGTATGTGATCCCGCAGATCTAAATAAAGAAATATTTGTAAAAAAAAATGATTTCACTATAATTACACAGAATATTAATAGCATTTATTGTAATTTTGATGATTTCATTCTCACACTAGCAAGTCTTAGTTTTGACACTGACATTTTAGTACTTACTGAATGTAGATTAAATGCAAATAAACCGCTTCCGCAATTACAAAATTATATATCCTACTACACAATGAACCAGTTAAATCAAAACGATGGAGTTGTTACTTATATTAAAAATAACCTAAAGCACAAAGTTAAGGAAATAAAACTTTTGCATGCATCGTGCCTACAACTGGAAGTCCTGGATACTATCGTGCTGGGTATTTACAGATCCCCATCCAACAAAAACGCAGAACCATTTATTAACTCATTAGGCTCCCACCTACACTCTGTAAATTTTCCTAGCACTATAATTATAACAGGAGATATTAATATTAACATAACACCTAGAGAAAATGAAGCATCACAAGATCTGAAAAATAGAGCTGCCTACTTGAATATGCTAGCCGGTTACGATATATTTGCAGGTCATACAATTGTCACAAGAGAGACAACCTGTTTAGATCACATGATGTTAAAAATAGATAGGAGAATGAAGACGGCAACTATTGCCGTATTAGAAACTAGTACCACTGACCATAAGTCTGTTTTTCTTTGCATATCTCAAGTAAAAAATAAATCGCCCTTGAATAAAATTAAAACTAAAATAGACTTTGAATGTGCTTTATTATACTTACAAAATAATAACATCACAGATTTATTAAATTGCGAAGACCCTAGCGTGGTAATTGACTGCTTAATAAATAAAATTACTAAATCTTTAGAAGAAAGCACTATATTAGTTCCAGTACCGAAATCTCAAAGAATTATTAAACCATGGATTACTCCTGGGATATTGAGGTGCATAAGAAACCGTAATAACTTACAGAAAAAGGCAAAAACTAACCCTCACAACGAGATATACAGAATTACTTATACTCGATACAGGAACTTTTGCAATAATCTTATAAAAAAACTTAAAAGAAATTTTGAACGTGACTTATTAACTAAATCTCTAAAAAATAATAGAATGTTGTGGAAAAATATCAAAAATATAACTTATACAAACAAACAAAGTATTCAAAATCCTGAATTATTAAACATTAAATCTTGTAATAAGGCCTCAGTAGATTTCATAAACTGTTACTTTGCAGATGTTGGGCAAAAGCTTGCTATGCAGATCCAGGCTAATCATAATTCTGATTTAAATTCATTTTTAAATAATATTCCATCTAATCCATTCTCTTTTGTGCTGCTTCCAACTGATGATTATGAAGTTAATACAGTTTTAATGGGCCTTAAATCTGACAGTGCCGCAGGATGGGATAATATCCCTACAGCATTTATTAAACTTGCAAAAGCAGAAATCATTCCAATTTTAACACATTTTGCTAATCTATGTTTTATAAAGGGTGTTTTCCCAGCTCCTTTAAAGCGCTCTCTTATAACTCCTGTTTACAAGAGTGGGGACAAGAATGATATAAGTAATTACAGGCCAATCTCAGTCTTACCAGCGATTTCCAAGATTATAGAGAAGTTATTAAATTCTAGACTTGTTAACTATTTGGACAACTTCGGCATACTATCTTCTGCACAGTTTGGGTTCAGACGAGGGAAATCGACGGAAGACGCAGTTATTGCCTTAAGCTCCTTAATTACTGAACACTTAGATGCAGGTAAAAAATGCTTATCGGTGTTCCTGGATTTTAAAAAGGCATTCGATACTGTGTCTCACTCAATACTGTTACGCAAATTGGAGTGTATAGGAATTCGTGGAGTAGCTTTGGACTTATTACGGGACTATTTAAACAACAGAGAACAAGTAGTGAAGGTGGAACAATACATCAGTGGGGCCGTGGGAGTGTCATATGGTGTGCCTCAAGGCAGTGTCCTGGGCCCTACATTATTTTTAATTTATATAAATGACCTTTGTGATATGACGATACCAAATGTAAAAATTTTCTCTTATGCCGATGACACTGCTATCGTCCTCGCTGGTGATACTTGGGAGGAGGTTAAAGCGAATACTGAGAGGGCTTTGGCGCAGATGGCAAAGTGGTTAAAAGACAATCTCCTTACTCTAAACACCTCAAAAACGAACTATGTCTGTTTTAGTATTGATTCGCGTTCCCAACCTGATGTGAACTATTGCGTAAAGATACACTCCAGCGGTCATCTTTCTGACGATTCTCAATGTAGTTGTCCTATAATCGACAGGGTCACTTGTGTGAGGTACTTAGGTGTAATGGTAGACCAAAGACTTTCCTGGTACCCTCACTTGGAACATGTAAGCAATAGAAATCGAAAATTATCTTGGATATTTAAACAATTGCGTTATTTAGTTCCCAGACAAACGAACATTCAGACTCTGTCTAATAATCTGCTAAATTATTTATATATATCTCTAGTTCAATCTATAATAATTTACTGTATCGTGGCCTGGGGAGGTGCAGCAAAAACCCGTTTTATTGATATAGAAAGAGCACAACGTGCACTAATTAAAATTATGTATTTTAAGAAGAAGATATTTTCCACTGATGCACTTTATAAACAGTCTAATATCCTATCAGTTAGAAAATTATATATATTAAATTGTATACTTAAAAAGCATAAAACACTTACTTTTGATCCTGTGATACTTTCTCGGAGAAGAAGGGATATAGTAACAAAAATGATAAAAGTAAAAACTAAATCTGCTCAAATGCAATACTGTGTAAGGTCGTCCTTTTTATATAATAAAGTTAATAAGGAAATTTATATATATGACAAAATGTACTTCAAATGTAAAAAACTTATTACGGATTGGCTTAGAACTAAAAATTATGACGAGGTGGAAGATATGTTAATAGTAATGCAATAACGGAATAATACACACAAACACACACACACACACACACACACAAAAGCTTACATTGTGCCACACATACATTCCACACTAACACATCGTACATTCTAACACGAGCATAATAATAATTTTAGTAACAATAATTTTCTAACTCAGTCCTTGTTTGTTATAGTTTACTGAGGCTTGATTTATTAATAAATGACTAGCTTTTATGGAAGAGCGAAGGCTCCTGGTACAGGCTTCCGCTTAAAAGGAGTCTTCAATCTTAATTTAATTTGTAAACGAGTTTTCAGTGAATAAAAATATTTTATTTTATTTTATTATTTTTTTTTAGTAAGAGTACCAATATCACTTCGTCCATTGCTGAAATTTTGTGATCGCCACGTAAACTAAAGCCTATACCTACTACGTTAAGAAACTGAAGTACTTTTTTGATAGAGGCATTCTTCACATCTTCACAAACCATTGTGTAACTTCCTGATGTGACGGCGCTTGTGCATCAGGGGGTCACACTCGTACAGGATATGCATTGGTGTTTCCTCTGCCTCATGGCAGAAGCGACACTCTCCCGTATTAGTGAGACCCATGATTTTAAGGTGCCTATTGAGGCGGCAGTGCCCCGTTAGTGCCCTAGTTAGCATGCACAAATTTCTTCTACTAAGCGACATAGCCTGATTTGTTACGTTTCGACTATAGGTTTTTATGAGCGCTTTGGAATGGTTCAACCCTGGCAAGTTAGTCCAGCGTTTGTAAGATTTAATAAAGCACTAGTTCCATGTGATCCAGCGAGCTAGGCTTTGGTTTGATAGTCCGCACATAGGCTCAGGACCTATTAGCTTACATTTTGCGCCTACACGAGCCAATTCGTCGGCAAGTTCATTGCCTTAAATCCCCATATGGCCAGGTACCCATCTTAGGACCACTTTGTTCTTGCACCCTAAGAACAAAGTGTATTTAAGTAGTCTACACAGTTTTGCACCAGCCTTGAGACTGTAGAGTCTGAGTCCAGTGCTTGAATTGCAGCCTGACTATCTGAGTGAATGTAAATTACACGGTTGACGTAGTTTCTTTGCAGGTTGATTTCCGCGCATTCTAAGATGGCGAAGACCTCTGCTTGGAAGATGCTGGAAGTCTAAACTTGGGAAGTATTGTCCCAAGTTTACACTGGTCCTGTAATTCTGGTCACCGCCATATACTCCACAGCCTACGTCAGGTCCTGATTTGGACCCATCAGTATATTAAGAAAGGCTATCTTCCTCCCAAGAGATCTTGTTATTTGACCAGTTTTCTCTTGAGAGTAGCTCCACAGTGTAATACTTTGCTTCTAAGTACTGTGTACCATTCTGTCAGTAGGAATGCCTAGGATGAGATCTCTTAGTACTGACTCTTCTAGAGTTCGTGAGTACCTTGGACAGCCAATTGTATTTATATTGCACCTTAGTTCATAGGTAAAAATTGTGTTCAGTTTGATGTTAGTCTCGAATATTGTAAAGTGTCGTGACAAGTGTTATATTAAGTAGGTATACGCAATATTGTTTTTGTGCATAATAAAATATGCAAGCGAGGCACGACGCGGTGCAATGCGGCCCGGCGGGCGCATTTGCATGCGAGACCGTTGACAACGTTCATACGAATCGAGCTCTCGCCGTAACTAATTAAACTTGGCTAAGTTACTATAGCGAAAATACTGCGAAACATTTAATTCTCTTTTGACATTTCCACCTTAGCACGAACAAACTGCACGTATTTGTTGAAATACAACAAAGTTTGCTTTCGTTTGCAACTTCGTTCGTCAGTATTGCGATATGATATTGCTACTTTTATTACGAGTCAACACACCAATCGTATTGTCTCCATGAAACATTTAATTTAATTAAGTTACTTTGTGGACACTAAAGGACTGTTATACCACAGTCCTTTAGTGAGTAAAGGTGTTCGGGACACCTTATATAACTAAAAATTTTAAAATTAGAATCGTAATTTGCTATATATATAAAATGTACTGAGTATGATTCGTGTGACAGTTAAATACACCAGTTTTGATATCAGAGGCCGGACATGTCATTTCTGGGGGCAGACACGTGTGAAACCAGAACTGGTCATGTCGCGTACTTTTTGCTGTGGTTCGTTCGTGGCGTTCCGCTCTGGCGCAACTACGCCGAATGACCTCAAAGAATATTGTTATCAATGACCAAAAGCTTCTATCTACCAAATTCTCCTAGAAGTTATGTTCTTTATGTGGGTCCACTATATATGGTGCTGGTGATGGTGCTACCCTTTGACTTGCCTATTATCAAAAGATGTAGGAGTTGTGATTCAGGAATAAGGCTCATCAGACTATTCTATAAAATACAATACAATAAATGAACTTAATATCCTAATATTATAAAGGATTCTGTTGTTTTTGTTTGATTTCTTATGCTTTCACGCCTTAACTACTCAATCGATCATAATGAAGTTTTGCATACACGTCTTCTCGATAAATGGACTATTCAAAACAAAAAGAATTTTTCATTCGAACCAGTAGTTCCTGAGATTAGCGCGTTCAAACAAACAAACTCTTCAGCTTTATAATATTAGTATAAACTAGATTGTGCTCGTTGCCGCGGGCTGCAAGCAGCCCGCGGGGGGATAGCCCCTCGACCGGTTCTGGGGTGGTATTGGGTCTTTAGAATTGTTTTGGTAAAGTATTGGGTCTTTTGAATTGTTTTGGTAAGGAATTGGATATAAGTATTGTATTTCGTGACGTTTCGGGGGTGGGCGGGGGGAGAGGGGGGAGGTGGGATGGTGTCCAATGGATTGTCCTCGTCGAGACCTTTCAAATGATACTAAACATGGGGGGTTTAAATGCCACGGTCACCGACGGTCTACCGAGTAGACCGCAAATGTCAAATTTTGAAATTTGGTCTATTGCAAAAAATCCGTCTCCTGGAGACCTCCCAAATGAGCCCCAACACGGGGGGTCTGCGACGCACCGATCCCGAGATATTTTCGAAAAAGTCCAAAAATGCGAATTTTGAAATTTTGTCGCGACCAAAAAATTCCTCTTCCCGAGACGTCTCCTATGACCCCAAACGCGACCCGGCTGCGTCGCGCCGTTTCCGAGTAACGGCAGAGGGGGTTCGAGGGGGGTGTCGAAATTTTCACTTTTCGTCGCTCCGACATACCCCTTGCCGCCGCTGCGGGCCGCTCGGCCGGCGCGCGCTCAATCCTCGGAGGGGGGGCCGGGGGGGAGGGTCGCGCTGCGCGCTCCCCTGCCCCCCCGCCACCCCCCTCCTCGTCTTTCGCGCTCGCCGGCCTCGTTGCCCTCCGCGACGGATCGACCGCCGTCTCTTCATAGGTGAAGGGACCCTCTTTGAGGTGTGATTTCGTACGAAGGGGGAGGTGGAGGGGAGGGCCGGTGCGCCAAATCCAAATTCCGTCGGAGCCGTCGGAATCGATCCGGCGAGCCCGTTCGAACGAGCCCAAACACGGGGTGTTTCGGTCGAACCGCTTGCGAGTTCCGATTGCGGGGGGGGGGCGGAGGGGACGGGGGGTCCGGAGGGCGGTGACGAAGGGCGAAAAATTCAAAAGGGACGTAATTCCGCAACCCTCCGATGACGTTTGCCGCCGCTCCGGCCCTCGACGCCGGGGTCGCGAACTTCCTCGGAGGGGGAGCCGGGGGGGAGGGTCGCGCTGCGCGCTCCCCTGCCCCCCCGCCTCCCCCCTCCTCGTCGTTCGCCCCCCCGGCGTCGAGACCCTCCGCGGCGGGTCGACCGCCCTCCTCCAAAAACAAAAGATCCATAACAGAGTGTGATTTTGTATGGGGGGGGTCCGAAGGGGGCCAGATGGGGGGAGGGCGAGGGTCCTGGACGACGGATATCCGGGAGCCAATGTTATCCCCCAAAGTGACCGCCGCCATGACTCTCACCGTTTCGGAGCTGCGGGGATTCGAAGATCCGGACGGTTGTATGGAGCGTAAAAAAATCGTATGGGGGGGAGAGGGGGGGGTCGCGGTGTGGAGACCCCCGGTGACCCTCTATGACATTCCGCAAACCGGGTCCCTCTCAGGTTCATAGTTTCCGAGATCCCGTCGCCAACTTTTTACCAGGTCAACATCCTCGACATCTCGGATTTTCCTGGGGGGTTTTGGGGGATCCCCTCTCCGACCCGCTACAAGGGGGAATCCCCCGGTGACCCCTTCATATCAAAACAAAAATGTCAATGATAAGTGAGTGGTATTTGAGCTTTATAGTATATTAATACCTATATTTTCTCAGGTGTTATATATTTTATTTTTCAACGCGGAAGAAATCGCGGGCTAGTGTTATTAAATCTTTGGGAAACTGCCTCGACATTGTTTTTTGTATACACTCTTTGACTTAACGTTTACAAAAATATTAAGAGGCACGGGTATTTCGATTGGATCCGTCGCTTTCGCAGCCACAAACATTTTTGGTTCCCATCGTCTGAGAAAACGAATGTCATCATTTAATCTTGCCGTAGGGGCGTCCACAAGGTGTCGGATGTTCTATTTGATATCAATCAGAGACCTGCGGCGTCCTGTCTTGTGACTGACGGACTATGGTCGGATTCGTTTATTGAAACGACACTTTCACACGCTCCATTTTTCTAATGCAGATTTTTGTTATTATTTACCACATTATGTTTTAAATTAAGCTATATCTACGGGTATTGAATGATTGTTTTAAACAAAATACCAATTTTTAATCTATACATATCATAAAATCGTAAAAGTGCCATGTTTGTACATACATTATTTTTTCAAATTTGTACACGTTGTCTGTTTGTCTGTGCATTTGAGCACGCTAATCTCAGAAACGGCTTAACCGATTTGAATGTGGGTTTCAAGCTTCCCGTAACATTTAGTGTACATTTCATTACATAGTTCCATTTCATTCCAATCAGTTTACAAACAAAAAAGTTACGCGTTATACCGAATACCACGCGTACGAAGTTGCGGGCTCAGCTGGTCTTCAATATAAGATTATGTTCACAATGGCTGTCGATTTCTATATAAAAATAAATAGACATTAAATTATTATTTTTATTTTAAGATTTTTTCATCTGCTTGTGCCACGTGAGTGTTATACGGATTTCCTACGTTTCTTAAGAAAATTCAGAATTATAAAATTTGCTGGGATTTCAATTAATTATATCGTTGGAATCTGCTAGAATATTAGTGTAGACCTCTGTTCACACTTCTGTCTTTAATAATCGTGAATATGTACCTACTTTAATTATTTTAAAATTTTCTTCCATTTTATCATGTTTTATTAAAGTGTTACATTTATCGATAAGGGGGCTGCAGGCAGCGCACTTGGCGACGGTAACCACTAACCATCAAATGAACCATCAATTTGCCTGCCACAATACTATATAAAATATCGTTACATAAAATATTATACTATATAAAATATTTTATACTATATAAAATATCGTTTAAATCGTTTAAAAATACAGATTAAACAAAATAATATTGATGATGTGTCGTAACAACTGCATTGGCGTAAAGTTGTCTGGAGGCTATGGACTATAACAAGACTAGAAGTGGCTTCACAGTCATCTTTATTATAAAACAGTAACTTTCATTATAAAACATTTATATGTTTTATAATGAAAGTTAATAAGTATTAACAGTGCTATTAATATGTGTAGAATACAGACTAAACATTAACAGTAATAAATTATTTTATCTCAGCGTTAAAAAAATAAAAAATAATACTGGTCGATAAAAAAATTGTAATAAAATAATCCTTGTTTTATTATTCATAATTAATCCAAAAATTTATAATTAATATATAGGGTGCTTACCTACTATTAGCGATTTACCGTAGCTATTTCTATATACATACTAAAGTAAACACATAATACACAGGAAGTATTTTGTCGCTAATTAAAAACAGTGTTTCTTTGAACAAATGATTCTAGTTTTCTTGAATTCAGACTCACAATCTAAAGGCGAGTTCGGACTATATTACAAGATAATTATATTATAAAACAAAGTTATAATATAATATTTGCACCTGAGTCACGACATCACGTGGTATACCCATGATGCTTTCTTAGATATAACATTGTTATTTTTTATGTTTACAGCCTTGTTTTATCTTAAAGTGTTATACAACAATGTTGAATAAAGTGGACGTGTTATATTATACATACAACAAAGTTATATAACATGTTATTTAATTTAGACGAACAAGAATTGGAAATGCCTATCAAACGTGGACTCTAAACTATGTACGTAGCCAAATGATACCAACATATTAAGATGAAAAAGGTATGCTACCCAATAAGGGCCGGCGCTGACTTATGTAGCGTTCTGCTGATACCGACGCATGCTTTGGCACGTCGCTATAATGAAGGAGTGTAAGTGCTAAAATCATTGCAATAAGGTTGAAAATAATATGTTTAGGAAAAAATCCTTTGCTGTGCCGTGCTGAGCTATGCCGCCAGTCAGCGCCGACCTTTATGTGCAGTATCTCCATGTTTCAATTTCATTGAAAACCGGAAGGGCGACAAATTGGTAGTCGTCTCGAATGTTATGTGGCGTGGAATGCCGCGACTGTCTCCC
Organism: Bembecia ichneumoniformis; assembly: GCA_910589475.2. NCBI lineage: Eukaryota > Metazoa > Arthropoda > Insecta > Lepidoptera > Sesiidae > Bembecia > Bembecia ichneumoniformis. The sequence continues at coordinate 6,528,443 of OU342523.1, forward strand.
GGACACTAGTTCGCCCACGTTACTATGAACAACCAGTCATGCTGAAACGCCCCCAAACACACATATAAATATTCAAGCATTTTCTTTTGAATTCTTCAAATTATTACAAGCAAATTGCAAATACGGAATGTAACCCTCATGGCATATAAACTAACGTGTAGCTCTCGTGAATCCAATAAACGCAAACATTTCACAAATATTACTGAATGCCAATTGTCTCGTTTTAACCTATCAAAATATTGTAAATATCAAAATATCCAAATATTGACACGGTTCTCTAACACAAAATTTATGTATCCCATACTTCGTTGTTCGGTCGGTTGTTCTGGCTGACTATCAACGCATAGCCAAAACTACTAGGTCTCTAGAAAGCTGAAATTTGAAATAAACTTTATTTTATTATGTACTAGTGGCCCGCCTCCGGCTTCGCACGGATGCAATTAGGTTTTATTATAATACTAGATGAAAACCCGGCTTCGCTCAGGTGTAATGTGAGTCATAATATGTACACATGTAGGTACAAAATGTAGGTAGATATTTCTGTAGTTATCGGTTCTCAAGGAATATTAAAGGCAAAGCGGCATAGATTTCGCTCAATGTTTGCGGCAAGACGTTTCGTTTTACACAGTCACATGAGTCACAGTTCTTTGTAATGGACACTTTGTTTTTAAAATGAATGATGCGACTACGTATTGAGTGGCGAGGCGTATGTGCGCTAGTATGAATGAAACGGAACGTTTATTAACCACTCAAGATGTCACAGGTGTCAGTGAGTGACGTTTCGCTAGAGTGGCCAATATGGCGACTGCGATTTGTCTGTCAGCACCATTAGAATTTAACAAAATACTTGACAATCAGAATTTTGCGGATATATGTTGTCGACTCGAAATCTTTATTTTTTTATGTTTTATTATTCAGGTAAGGTTTCAATCGAGTCTACCGCACCCCTTGACTTAATTATTAATATAGATATGTACTAGCCTAGCTGAGCCCGCAACTTCGTGCGCGTGGTATTCGGTAACCGATTGGAATGAAAGAAACACTAACATCAGTGAAAACCGCATTCAAATCCGTTAAGTCGCTTCTGAGATTAGCGTGCACAAACGCACAGACAAATAAACATACAGACAAAAATCCTAACACCTATTTTTATCGGTAACATAATATTAACGTGCGACTTATTAAGTATAACGTCTACAAATTGTTTTTTTGGAAGAACCTTTAATGTACAGTCGCGCCTTGTTTACGATTTTATTATATGTATGGATGTATATATATAAACATCCCGTGAAAAATTATGTAACTGATCGTTAACTTTTTTATCTGCTTCTGTCTGTTTATCCCTTAACTTATTCTCTAAACCACCCAACTGATTTTCGTACGGTTTTCACTAATGGAAAGAGCGATTAAGGAGGATGGTTTGTGTATGTAATTTGCAGAAAAAATATGCATCGCTGCGAAGCCGGGAGCTAGTATCACATAAAATACAATGTCTTCGATTAAGTTTGTCGATCAAGCGACGACCTTACAAGGTTTGCGTTGGGCCAAATACGCCTAAATCAACACGCGCGCGACGCTACGTGTAAGTTTTATAAACGAGTCCTTTGATGACCATCCGATTCGAAGTGTAGATGCGGATGGCAGCAGTCCACGGCCACTTGCCGGCCCTTCCACATCAATTCACTTGGATTTTTGCACACGATCAAGAAAACTCTACCGAACGACATAGTTGGACAGAGTAGAGGAGAAGGAAGAAAGAAAGAAAAAAAAATTAAAAGAAAATTGTGTAATGTACTTTAAAGTAAACATTTTACAATGAAAATCTATACAAAACTAACGGCGTCGCACTGAGTTGAAATTTACAAAAATCTTTTTTTTTAGTCGATGCTTACGTTCTTAAATAAATGTATGTTCCACATTTCAACTTTCTAGACTTAGTTGTTTTGGCTGTGCGTTGATAAGACTGGATAAACGATTTTATAATTATAATATACTAGTGACCCGCCCCCGGCTTCGCCCGGGGTGCAATTTTTATATATATGAACATTCCCCGTTTATCTTTCTTTCCATTAGTGAAAACCGAATTAAAATCGGTCTACCCGTTCACGCGTGAAGCCATGACCAAGGGAAATGGGGATTCATTTTTATATATAGAGACTAGTTTTCGCCGCGGAGTGTCGCGGTGTGGTAACCCCCGGTGACCCTCTATGATATTCCGCAAACCGGGTCTCTCTCGGGTTCATAGTTTCCGAGATCCCGTCGCCGACTTTTTACCAGGTCGAGGTAGCGAGGTCTTTGAATTAATTTCTCGACAACTTTATTCGTACTCCACGACCGGCTAGAGAGGCAAACCCCCCCACGGCTCCTTCCCGGTTAGAAATGTCACTAGATCAGTGAGTCAGTGAGTGGTATTTCGGCTGTATAATTTTGTAACTAGCGGCCCGCCCCCGGCTTCGCCCGGCGTGCAATTTTTATATACCCTAAAACATTCCCCGTTTATCCCTCTTTCCATTAACGAAAACCGAATTAAAATCGGTCTAGCCGTTCACGCGTGATGCCGTGACCAGGAGAAATAGGGATTCATTTTTATACATAAGACTAGCGGCCCGCCCCCGGCTTCGCCCGGCGTGCAATTTTTATATACCCTAAAACATTCCCCGTTTATCCCTCTTTCCATTGGCGAAAACCGAATTAAAATCGGTCTACCCGTTCACGCGTGATGCCGTGACCAGGAGAAATAGGGATTCATTTTTATATATGTATAAGAAGAAGAAGATATAGATAGAAGATATTACGTATTCGCCCACTGGTCAAAATTCATGGTCGACCTCTGTGGGCATTTTTTTATCTATTTTGAATATATTACTAAGTTGTTTATATAATTATATGTATATACTAGTATTTGCCCACTGGTTATTGCTTCCAATTTTTTTTTTCGATTAATAATCCTAAGTTAGTAACCACAAAAAAGAATATCGCATCACAAAAAAATAAACAGGTACCAAACAGTTTTGTCTTTATCTATTTATAAATAGATAAAGAATGTAATTAGGAGTAATAAAAAACGCAATAAATATGAAATAGAGATGTTACACTACTTATGTAGGTACAGTGTCTGTTACTAGCGAGTATAGATATCTATTATTAGCTGTAATTGCTACGTTGCTAATGTTAATATCAACAAAAAAGTAATGGCACATACATACCTAAAAGTGACGGATATAATTATTGTAGATCGGCCACACCAAAACATTATAATAAGTTTTTCGTACCAGTAGTTCTTCACAAGTTACGATTTAAAAAAATCGATTTAATATTTAGCCAATAATTTAATTAATATAGATTAAAAATTAACTCTCATGAAAATTCAAATGAAAAAAATCGTTTTACAGTTATTATGAATAAGCAGTTTTGTATAAATTAAACTATATTTTTTATATAGTTATAGCTACTATATTTTTTAAAACCAATGTTTGAAATTTAAAATTCGACCATAAACCTTTGGAAGGTGTATGGTGAAAAAAATATTAACTAAACAAAAAAGAAAGTCGTTTAACAAACGGCGGCCAAAAGGCACTGAATAGTTTTTAATTTATATATACCTATGTATATAAAGATATACACTATTATATTACATTCGGTAATATAATAGTATTTAACCACATGTAGGTATACATACACTTGCATTTTTCGTCCGCCACGTTTTGCTTGAAACATTTATTAAATCTGTATTGTGCATTTATTTCCCAAGGCGATATTTTTAATTTTATGTTTAGGTATCTGTCCGAAAAAGTACCTACTTTTTTTTAAATGAAAGGTACCCTATATTTTTTTCTGTATCTAACAAAAAAAAAATTCAGTTTTTTTTGTTATATTAGAATAGATTTATTTCATTGCTTGGCACTCCTCAGTAGAAGGATTAGTCTAATATTTATTATTAAAATATATCAATGTATACTATTGCATATGTTTCTCGAGCAATCTTATAACTATATTGTGTTATAGAGCCGTAAAAGGAAATCGCATTGTAGGCGTGCAACGTATCAGTTTGTACTAATCTCTCTGCCACGACACATGCCAGATTACATGCCGATAAAAAATAAGAATAAGACAAATGACATTTCCTATTAAGAATAAAAATTGCGCATCGAATTTTTAACTTTGTTCACAACTAGCTGGCGCCCGCGACTTCGTCTGCGTTGGAAAATAAAAATATAACATTTGAAAAAATATGTTAGTAATATAACGCTTGACATCTTTATTGTTGTGACGAAGGTGGCGTTCTTTTCGCCACAATTCTTTATATTTTTAGATTATCCATCGGGTACAGTACTTTTTTTCTGGATGGGAAAACCTGTAACCTGTATTCCTTTCCAGTATCCCTGACAACGTGCACGTAAATTTTCATGATGATGAGTTGAGTAGTTAAGGCGTGACAGACAGACAGATAGAGTTACTTTCACATTTATAATATTTGTATGGATGTGATAAGAATAGAGTTTTATTACACAAATATGATTTGTGTATTAATTATTGTAGGCGGACACTAACGTCAATATTACTAGACCAGATAACTATCAATACGGCAGAGTTAAGTCGGATATTGGTCAAAATTTGAACTTTAATTTTATACATTTGACAGCTGTCAAATTTCACTTCCCACGGACTAGTGATGTAACTTTTCTTGGCTGAAACATTTAGAGAAATGAAGCGCTAAGCTCTTAAATGAAAATGATTATTCAAAGAGCGATTAAGCTTGGCATTTGTTAATTTCCGCCGTTAGGGAAGTTTAAGTTGTTCACGAGAACAATTAACGCCGACTTTCAGTTTTGAACGAGAGAGGTTCTCTAGAGTTATCCGAGAGTCTTGTTCTGAACATCTTGACCATGAGTTCAAATCAAATTTTGGCAAACAAAGTACAATTGTGGTGTGGATACAACGTCTTTTGTCTTCATTCAATTTAGCCTACAAACGAGTTGTAATTTATTGATTCAATTTAAATTTTGACGAGTCCGTTGGATGAGTGGTTAGGGTCCCGGGTTCGATTCACGGCAGGGTCAACTTTGAAAATGAACTTTGAAAATGAATGAAAATGAATCTGGAAAGTAGTGGCAGGGCACACTGCGTTTCCAATCATTGCCCGTCTGGCAGCAGTAACCACCCTTTTACAGAATATCCCCGTGAAATAACAGCACGTTGTGTTTCGGTGAGTGAGTGAAGGATGCCAGAGTCCATTTTCTATCCCATCCCTTATCCTTAATCCTACTGTAGTCGGCAGCGCACTTGTAGCATCTATGGCGTTGCTTGTGTTATAGGCGACGGTAACCATCTACCATCAAGTGGACCTTTAGCCTGTCTGTAGATCTAATATAAACAAAATTATAAAAATAATTTATTCCTATATTTAAAACAAAACTAAAAACATAACATACAAAGTCGCTGCTAAAAGCTAGTAGATAATATTTTTTCAGTTTTATTGACATGTCGTCCTTAGACGAGAATAGTTTTAACCGCAGAGGTGGAACCAAGCCAACTACCCGCGTCTATTAACTATTAAATAATTATAGATTTAATTATTTGTAACTGAACGGATATTGGAATATTTTACACGATCAATGAATGTTTATGATTACATAAATTGCATGCGTCAACGTGTTCTATTTTTTTCTATTTTTTCTATTTTTGTAAAATGTTTTATGAAATAGAGGCCAAATACAATAAATGTTTAATGTAGACTCGTCCTTATACGCAATTTATACCAAAAATATGTCTTACCAAAATATACAAAAAATATATCTATACTATAAATAAAATTGAATTAATGTTTGTAATGTCAAAGTAACTGCTTTTTACTAAATATTTATCAAAGTAAATACGGTACTTATAACAGAAAAAACAATTTAAAAAATTTTTGTCTGTCTGTATGTTTCGGCTAATCTCAGAAACGGCTCGACCGATTTTGACGGGACTTTCACTGGGAGACAGTTGATTTTATAAGGAGTAACTTAGGCTACTTTTATTTTAGAAAAAAAGTACATAAGCCGTGCCGAGTAACGCGCGCATACCACACGCACGCCGCAGCGAAGCTAGGCCGGGTTTAGTTAGTGTCAATAATGGCACAAAGCGTACATTGAAATTGTATCACAAATTTATTGTTTATTTCTTTTAATATTATGTATATTTTTCTATAGATATTAGAAGTATTAGATACAAATATAATAGTAATAACATAAAATATTTGTTATTATTCAATGAAATATTTCAGTATGTAAAAATATTTTTTATTCTTTCACGCAAAAATTACCGAAACTTTACAGATATAATAAACCGGTTTATTTGCCTAAATAAATTACTTTTCTTTTAATTTCTGGAGACAATTTGGGCTACGACTTTTTCTGAGATATTCTATACGTCATGTATTTACTGTCTTTCTTATATTTTGATATGAGTGTTTCATTTTCACTCTTGAACGCCTTCCCTTCAGGAAATTGGCTTGTTTCCTTGACAAGAGATCTTGCTTGCTCTGGTGGCTTAGCTTAGAGCATCAAGTCGCGTATTTCTATCGTAAGATATCAGATTACTTTGACGTAAGATATCAGATTAATAAGTTTGAGTTAATGTTATTTTTCATACGTTTACAATATATTTTTTAAAATAATTATCTTTGGCGTAGCATCAATCATTGTAATTCTGCATTTATTTAGTGAGATGACATGTCATCGATTATAAAAAACTTTCTAGGAGCTCTTGAAGCATTTCCTAAGAGCCAAAAAAAGAAAGAAAGACATTTTATTAAAAGACGGACATAAAATACACAGAAGATAAGTTACCAATAAGTGCAATTTTAATTCTAATAGTATCTTACTTGCCAGTGCATGCAGTAGTGTCTCACCTCAAACTAGCCAAACAGCACTGATTTTCCGCTGGAGTCCTCATTTTGGCGTCACGGAGGACCTCAATTTATCCTAAATGAATCCTTAAATTAGTTTACTGGGAATAAACGCGTTTATCCTGCGTCACTTTCTGTACATTGGTACATATTAACTCAATGTCGGTCAGCCGCATTGTGTGAATATGTATGGAGTCGTGTGCAGTGCAGCTATGTGTAATAAAAGTTTACTGCTTCACCGCTTATCTGTATGCAAATTGCAAATGCGCATGAACATGAGAGTTGCGAAATTCTTTCAAGCTTCAATGCGCCTTTTAGTACCTTTGCTGGCATTCCCTACAGAACGCCCATTGTGAAATAATATTTCACACTGGCGACGAATAGACACAACACGAGGTTGAACATTTGACAAATGGAGAATTGTAGAAAGCATGTCCATAGCGAAAAATCAACGTCAATCAATTGGCTCTCATTTATAGTCCAGGAAAATTTACTAACAAATCAAAATTTGAGTCCCTCAGGAGAATTTTTGATATAAATTTCTAGAAGATATGAAGAATGATGGGTGAAGGAAATTTTCAATTCCACCCTGTAGAAGTTGTGTTTTTTTTTTCCAAATTATACAAAAAAAGTTTCAGACAAACATTGTAGAGAATTTTGTTTTAAATAAAAAAATCAATATATTTTTTTTTGCTAAAATTAAAATTAAGCGCGTTAGGGTGGTTAGATCATCTTATAACTTCACTCAGTTAATTTTAATTTTAGCAAAAAAGTGATATGAACGTTTTTATGTAAAATTAAATTCTCTACAATATTTGTCTGAAACTTTTTTCTAACTCTTACCATTTTTTACAATGTGGAATGAAACATTTCTTTCACCCATCGATATTACATATCTTCTAGAAGCTTATATCAAAATTGCCCTTCAGGGGCAAATCGGATTTTTATTTGTTACGCGTTCCGCCCCCGGCTTTGCCCGGGATGCAATTTTTATATATAAGAACATTCCCCGTTTATCCCTCGTTCCACTGGTGAAAACCAAATCAAAATCGGTCTACCCGTTCACGCATGATGCCGTGAGCAAGGAAAATAGGGATTCATTTTTATATATATGATAAAAAGAAGATTAAATTTTTCATGGACTATTAGTGTGTATCAATATTTAATCAATAATTTAAACGAGGAAGGTTTGTGGGTACAATTTTCAGAAAAAATGTATCCCTGCGAAGTTTGGAACGGATCGCTAGTCTATACTAATATAAAACTGTGCTAATATTATAAATAGAATAGAGTTTCTTTGTTTGTATGTATGTTTGGTTAAACGCGCTAATCTCAGTAACTACTGGTTCGAATTTAAAAATTCTTTTTGTGTTGGATAGTCCATTTATTGAGGAAGGCTATATGCTATATAATATTAGGCTACGACCAATAGCAGCGGAGTTTCAATGAAAAATGTTGCAAAAACGGGGAAAATTATACTTTTTGAGAGCTTCCGTTGCGTGCGCTACGTAAACGGTTAAAGTTACGTAATAATCATGTATGACGGAATTGTTCCCTTTAAAAGTTCTAAAAAAAAATCCGCGAGTCTATCTTTTAAAGTTGACTCACTATAACTATAACCTCATAAATAAATACGTTATTCATCACAGGTTCATTTAATTTTGAATAGCATTGTTCTAGACATAATTTGATTTCAATGAATATCTTAGGAGATATCATAGTTTTAAAATAACTCCACAACAAAATAATTATTAAGTACCACACGCGCATATGATGTGCAAGGCGAGCGATCATAAGGGGGGCTCCTGCCTGCCGCACGGCTCAGACGCTTGGTCGTGTTCAACGAACTGTTTTTTTAAAATATTTTTTTGCGATATCTCATCGTATAATAATACTTACATTAATAAAATGCCTACAAAAAGAACTCAGCTTTCCCGGCAGTCTGCTACAGTAAAACGGCTGCGACTTTTGTCTATATACAATCGTTGTTTGCCTATTATGCTTTTGTGCACGCTAATCTTAGAAACGGCTTAACCGATTTTTATGTGGTTTCCACAGATGTATTGTAGCAAGCTTCCGGTAATATTTAGTATATATTTAATTCCAATCTCTTTACAAACAAGAAAGGTACGCACTATTCCGAATCGCGTACGAAGTCGCGGGCACAGCTAGTTATTTTATAAATAGTAAATTTTACCATACGTGTCCAACGTTTGACAAGTAAGATTAAATTTTATAATAAGTACTTATTCGGGGTTAGCCAGTAACTAAGTTTTTAATCTCGTTTTAAATACATACGTGAGAGTTTATTTTGTTTATTTAGGTTGGTACATGTGTTTCTAATTAATAATTTATACACACTAGATATGTCCTACATAATTAATAACTATGTACATATTAAGATAATTAATAATTATAATACCTAAATCTATATTCATCTAGAGATTTTGAGGTCTAGATTCTAGACCTCAAAATGGAACAGACAAGGTCGCAAGGCAAGTATGATGATTTGCAAATTTTACATGAAGTAAGCAATTTATAGTTAATTGTTATTTTTTAGCGACAACGCGTTTTGGATACTTAAATTATTTTTCAGCAACAAAAAACTCCGTGAAACGTGATCTTTTTTCAAACCGAGTGTTGCCGTTTTATATTTTTTCTTAATTAAATGGCCTTGGTTAAGAGCAAATGGCAACAGTTTCTGGATCGGTCATTGTACCCGGTCACAAATTGAATGAATGATTTTGAGATCGTTCTTGTGAGTCAGACGGGCCACGGTGACTCGTGACTCATAACGAATCACTCAAGCGGCGATACTTTGCCATTGGCGCACCCGTCATTTTTCTTAATCACTAATATTATGTGTGAATCGTACAGAAGATACGCGAAACATTTTTATTGAGACTGATTTTTTGTTTGTTTAAGATTTTTAAAGGGCAATGCTATTCTATTGACATATTTATTAGACACGCTGCAATATTAAAAACGTAAAATTTTGATTTTGTGAAATCAGCTGTTGCACGCGACTTCGTCAGCGTCTCTATAAAATATTATTCGTGGAAAACGGCAATTATGTATGGAGGGGGTGATGGGGGGGGGGAAGGGAGAGTAAACTATTTTACTCGCTGATAATTTAGCTTTCTATAGGTGAAATAATTTTTAAAATCGGTCTAGTAGTTTTTGAGTTTATTCATTACAAACATACAAAAATACATACATACAAATCTTTTCTCTTTATAATATTAAAAATACACACACACGTACAACAAAAGAGTATAATCCAATATCGGAGAAAGAGACGGAAGCGGACAGCGACTTTATTCTATAACATGAGTAGGTAATGTATAGAAAATACTTTAGTTATTTCATTACCTACATGAATCTTACAGTAGACCACCGTGAAATGCACGTGTGCTGTTGTGTTTCGGTGAGTGAGTAAGGGATGCCAGAGCCCATTTCCCTATCCCCTCCTAATCCCTTATCCTACTGGAGTCGGCAGCGCACTTTCAGCAGCTTTGGGTTCTTGTGTTATAAGGCGACGGTAGCCACCTACCATCAAGTGGACCGTCAGCCTGTCTGCCGATCTTAACATAAAATAAAAAGAAATTTTTGCACTGGTGGATACCATAATAAAATGCACATAATAATAATAATAAAGCTTTACACCATGCAAAAATTTACAATATTATAATTAATTAATTGATGTAACAATTGGAATAAATATATTGGTCTAGAATTGTTTCTCAAATATCTACATATTTACAATTGAGGCATTGAGTTTACAAATGGGCCAAGTGCCAAAAAAAAAAGCAAAATTTTAATTTTACCTTTCATATGAGCTATGAGCTATGTTAACCTAATCCCTTATCCTTAATCCTACTGGAGTCGGTAACGCACTTTCAGCAGCTTTAGCGTTTCTTGGGTTACAAGGCGACGGTAGCCACCTACCATCAAGTGAAACCGTCAGCCTGTCTGCCTATCTTAACATTAAAAAAAAAACAAAATTAGTGGTCAAAATTATAGACAATAATTCGAATAATCAATTCGAAGGTTGAAAATTTCTAAAGCTTGTTAATAATCGTAGGTGCTAAACATTTAAAAAATCGTTTCACAAACAAATGAGAAACGTATAGCATATTTAAACTCTTTTGTGTTACCTATTATGAATGGGTCATAATGTTCAAAAAGATTTCAAAAATTGAACTGGAAAATCAGTTAAGTAAATAAAATTTTCTAGAGTTTTAATATAGCCCTCCCCTAGGCCGGAGTATTTACGCATTTAGAGGCTCTCCGCGTTGGAGGCCGCCGCACCCGCCTTATAGGAAGTCGCTTGGATGTGGGACGGTGCCACTGTGTCAACACAGGTAACGTCCCACACCAGCGACCTGCCACGACTCCACGGGATTAGAGTTAAGCCGTCCGGACGCTTGCCGTCTTCACGGGCTATGCCAGTTGGTTCCAAAACAGCTGGCACGTTGACGGTGGCGAGCGCCCGGCGGATTATGTCATTGAGGTTCCCGTGGCGGGAGAGGCGGCCTGCACTTCGTTGGCACGAGAGCCCGTGATGGCCCAACTGGTGAACTCTGGCGCCACATTTGCACACGTGAGGCTCATTGGTTTTTGCGGGGGCTATATTTTCTCTCCTTTTGGGGTAGAAACCTTGGAGCCCTGGGGCCCAGAGGCGAAGCAGCTGTTTAACGAGCTGTCCTCGCGTCTCATTGAGGCCTCGGGGGACAGGAGGGCTGGCGCTTACCTCGGGCAACGCCTAAGTCTGGCCATTCAAAGAGGTAATGCCGCCAGCCTCCTGGGTACCATCCCCCAAGGTACCAGACTCGAACAGATTTTTTATTTATTTTAGCATGTATTTTTATGTTTAGCTTTATGTAATCTTATTTAGTTTATAAGTTTCGTTTTAAGCTGTGTTAATATTTGTTTAAGTTTGTGTTTTAAATAAAGCTGCAGAGTTTTAATACAACATTAATTAAAGTATCGTGCCGGTTAGTGTTAACCTAAAAACGATTTGAAGCCTCATTTGCGGCACGAGAGTTTACGCAATACAACATGGAAACGCAAAAATGTTATGCTGATATAAATTTCAGAGAATTACCAGTCAAACCGTTTAAGTATGCAATATTAATGTTGCGAAAACGCTTAACAATGCAAATTATTAAAAATGTACGAAATATAATAACAATAGCATGACGTAAAACTTACATTTACTTTGAAAATTATATCTGTTTTAATTAAACATGGCATTACAAAGGAAATGTTTATCTAATCAGAAAATAGTTTTATTGTAGGTATGTTTAAACGTGTAATGACTAATAAATGATTGATACTTATTAAACATTTTATTACAAAAATTCAAGATCACTACTCTCTATCTCATTGTCTTCTTGCATGGCTTTTAGAACATTATATTTATATTGCCAGATCCCACGGGTTTCGGATGTTAATTTTTGCTATATGAACCCTTTGCAAATCAACTAAGCTTTTTTTTATGTCGAGATCGACAGACAGGCTCACGGTCCACTTGATGGTAGGTGGGTACCGTCGCCTATAACACAAGCAACGCCAAAGCTGCTTCAAGTGCGCTGCCGACTACAGTATTAATAAGGATAAGGGACTAGGAGATTGGTAAATTGGCTCTCTTTCTTAAAATTTTTAATTTTTAAAGAAAGAAAGAAAGAAACATATTTTTATTGAAACGGACATATTATGCACACAATACAAGTTTAACAGAAAAGAAAATACAATATTTGCCAGTGCATGCATCAATGCCCCGCCTAAAACGGGCACCCAGCTCAGCATATGCTGTGCGTATTACAGGCTACACAGCACTGATTTTCCGATGGGGACTTATAGGCCTCACAGACATCCGCCATTATTATTAAAATACATTTAAGAGTAAAACAATGTAAGAGTGTACAACGTTGTACAACAGAGTGTGTTAGGTATATTAAATTTATTAATTAGTAATCTAAAATGTTTACAAATTAATCCAAAAATACAAAGACTGCATTACCTCGTTGTGTTGCACAGTGTTGCACGACTAATTTGCTGACCGAGATAACAGGGCGACCCACGGACCCAGAGATACCGATTGTATTTGTGTATTTGCGGTTCTCGGCTATGGTAACTACTGTGGCAAGTGTTCCATGTGGATGGGATAAATGTTTTGGTTGCTGTAGTAAAATTAATGGGATAAATACTTATTCCCATTAATTTATTTTAAACTTGTTCCTGAATTAAAAAAAAAACAGACCGAACTTCAGAGTTTATCTCAGAAATATGTATTATGTGTTGCGTGATAGACATAGGTGGATCATTAGGTGGCAACACCAAGGTAAATTTGCAATTGTGGGACAGGATGACGTGGCCTACATTACTCTATGCAGTCATAGGTGTTTCATTTTTTAAACCTATGACGTGATTCGACTCTTCGTTTGTCTTTAATGGAAAAATTACCTACTCAATAGTTCAGGACTAACTGGTTTAGTTCTCGACCTGCTAGTTTTTTATGTATAAGAAAAAATGTTGTTACGGGAAAATTAATGTAAAAACTAATTATTTTAAAAAACACAATAAAAATACATAAAATTTTGTGCGTTTTGTTGAGTATGTTATTTTTTTTTATGTTAAGATCGGCAGACAGGCTGACGGTCCACTTGATGGTAGGTGGCTACCGTCGCCTATAACACAAGCAACGCCATTAAAAAAGGTGAGGAATTTAATTGCAAGGTATTATTGTGCAAATATTAGTTAAGGGTCAACAAATATGTTAGTTAGTTAGTCCCTTATCGTTAGTGTAAGTGGAGCTTACACACTTGCTTTTTGTTTGCACAGGGCGTCCGGAGATTGTGAAGGGCACTTTTACGTTCTCACAGGTCGGACGGGTGTTGACCCCGTGCCATTGTTATTTTATATCTTTCATAGAAGTATTCCTTGAATGTTATTTCAATTGGCAGATTAAAGACATAGTGTGGATGAGCACATTCAGATTGTCGTTAATTTTTTCAACCAGCAGTTTACCGTTCGACGTAATGCAACATAGAAGAGCCACAGTAAATTATCTTAATCTCCATTAAATTTATTCAACTGCCTTTTAAGTTCAGAACACCATCTTTTTCCTCGTTGTTTTCACATGCATCGAGAACACCATCTTTTTTGTTTTGTTGGGACATATCACATAGAGCTTACACTATGGTTGCAATGCAATTGATAAAGATATCCTTTCTTTTTTAATTTTATGCGGGGTGTTTTAATAATTTTTAAATTTAATACGTGTAAGGGCTAAACGAACGATTTATTTTCACAAACCAAGATGACGGCCAAAATCACCAAACTTGTTCGATGAAACCGTCAAACTTGTCAAAAATCGAAAATGATTCCCTTAATGTGTCGCCGGTTCACTGTCGTAGATAATTTCGCAAAAGCTCCGAAGAGACGTTTTCGCATCGCTTGTTGTCGCGCAACTCTCATCTCGGCCGGCCGCACTCTTATTTATACTTGGCGCCAAACGCCTCGATGTATTTCAAATTTTCCAGAAAATATAAACAAGATTGTAAACAAGCCATTGAAAGTTCGGGAATGCCATTTCTGTTGAAATGTAAACTCTATGTTGTAACATAAGGACCAATTTTCTTTGACACTAGTCGGGAAGGGGAGTGGACTTTCGGCCGGCGCGAACGCTTTTTCCAGAACGTTCCATAGTTAGTCGCAACAATATAAAATGAACACAGAAAACACCCAGCAAAGACAAACAGACAAGATCCATGCATAGAAATGTTTGACTTGAGCGTGACTTAAAAATCGCGACCTTCAGACCTCTACCATTAAGTCAATTATTGGCTTAAGTTAAGATACTGTTGTTGACGGTCACCTGTAGAATATGAACATTATAAATAAATAACTAAATTATGAACGAACTTACCTGTTGTTAGGGTTTATATTGTATACATGTAATTGTTTACCTTCATTTCCGCTGCGACGGATTATTGATATCTTTTAAATATAATAAAAAAGGGTGGATCGAGAATGCGAACGACAATCGATTAACTTTTTTAAGGCAGTTACGGACATGCTCCCGCGCAAGGTACATGCTGTGTCCAAGGCACATGACATGCTCGCACACTCGGAACTCGACTAACCAAAAAGTATATCTCCTTTCCTTTGCGACCCGCGGCCACACGTTCGCGTCACAGATACTATTCAGATATGAATTATCATACACACTTTTTATTCTAAATTGTTTTAACATATGCCCTGTAGGTTGTAAAAGTAAATACTTCTTGAACAAAAAGTGATTGCTTTCTAAAATAGTGTTTTAAAAATAGAACGCTCAATCGCTCGTTGTGCTAGCTATTAAGAAGCACTTAAGTTACTTGGCTTTCGATTGGTTAAACTCGCATAGGAGAAAAGCCTTAAGGCGTACGCCTCCTAGTTAATGCTTTGAGAGAAATCGATGTCGTTTTAATAATTATAATGTTTATGAAAGTGTTTCTCACTGTAACTCGTCATTTGTGTTGATGACTTTGACAGTTGCATGTCGCAGCAATTATTCCTAAATAGGTGGTTAATAAACAGGCTGGCAGCATGGGAGCGAGTTGTCGAGGCGTGAATTATCACTCATCATTATCTGCGAACGATTTATTCTCCACCACCGGCACCGGCTTATCTCGCCTTTGGCTTAAATTAAAACTACCCTCGTCAGAGTGCCGCCGCGCCGCATATTTCATATAACTCACCATCGTAACTTGGTCTCTTGCACCTCCTGATTACCATTAAAATGAACACAAGATACTCGTTGCTAATGGTTTTTATGTAAATTGGACGCCTTTTTAACTTCATTCTTGTATATTTATTTGGCATACCTTTAGGCAACCGTGCGAACATAATAATTAATGAATATTATTTGAGTTTTGTTTTAAAAAAAAAAATCGAAGGGATCAAATCAGTGAACATTTTAATTAAAGGTGTTATACATTTTTATGGGTTATTGGATTTTAATATTTTTTAGAATTGATTGTGTTGTTATTTGTAGTTTTTTTAATTAAAATATAACTGATTTTTTTTAACACAATCTATTATTTTACATATGACTTTGTAAATTGAATACATTCTCGCTCTCCGCCTCTGTCTGTTTCTCCGCTAACTTTTTTTAAATCACCCAACGGATAAGCAAACAGGGATAAACGAAGAAGGTTTGTGTATATAATTTGCGGAAAAATTGTATTCGTGTGAACCTGGGGGCGGATCATATCGATCGTATCGAATGTCGATTGACGAATGGAATTTTTAACAAAACGTATTCGGGGTTAGCCAGTAACAGTTATCTTGGATGCGTAATTTTTTTTTTTCATAAAGAAATTACTAAATGTATTTAGTACTAATGTATTTATTTTACTATTTATTACTAATGTGAGCGGTTTGTTCGCGATATTTTTACCAAAAAATCAGACGGCATTATTTACCTTAGCCGCCTTATTTGCGAGGTTTGGCCATTTCCCGACCATAAATGTGCATTTTTTTAATGTTTCTTTGATCATTTTCTTTTTAACATTCATTCTTACTTAATAATCTATTTTTAAATATTCATCCCTGCCTAAATTTCAAAGATTGGATAACATGTTTATTATATGCGACGGTAATTACTTTTTTCAAGCTTACACTAGCATATCTGAGCTACAGATGGTTTTAAATTACTTATATTGAATCAATGTAACAATAGAAATACATAACCGTTGGGTTATTTGCAGCATGGCGATTAGACGTAAGCGTGACAGGAAAAGCGATCTGATTGTATCGTGATCGCCATCACACGCGCTTTCGTGGAAATCGTCATTATTTTACCGACTGACATAATGGCGTAGCCTGAACAGCTATAGTTGGCTTAGTTTTATGTTTACCATAGACCGTAACATGCATGTAACAATGTAACAGGTTTAATGATTCGTTATCTTTAATTACGTATAATGTTGGAAGGGTCTGAACCCACAGCTAACTAAACTAATGGTTCATTTGGTTGCGATATTATTTTGAGTTCATTAGTAGTAAATAATAAGGTGTACTGTTATAAAATACCACCTAAATACGAGCTAGACCCCTTTGAAACCTCGCTGCGCCGTATTGCTCACAAAATAGAGGTTAAAACCGCTTAATTTAAGAAATAGCCTCTCTTTGTGTGTTCTACTGGATATACAATGGCGAGTGCTCTGATGAGTTGTCCCAATTAGGTCCCAGCCTAGTTATGTCTACTCGAGTTTTTAACACCATTCTGCGCACATAGATGCAAAGTTTATCCGCCAAAGAGTCAGGATGAGTGGAAACTTTATCCTGCCTATGCGGGAACTTTGAAACAAACTCTTTTTTGAAGTATTTTTACATAGTTACAATGTGGGCTTCTTCAAACCAATTTTAAACTAAAGCTGCACCAGGGGGGTGTAGTTGTATCTGCCTGCCTTCCTGTTTAATATAAAAAAAAAATTAACAAGTGCGAGTTGAACTCGCGTGAAGAGGGTTCCGTACGATGTTACCTATCCGCACAATATTGAGTGATTTACCATGTTATTTTAATATCATGGACATCTTATAGGTTTTCCTATAATCTATAAGTAGAAAACTAATTTCTGTATTTTTTTCAAAATTTTAGGTTCAGTAGTTTCAGAGATAAGGTTATGGTCGGACAGACGGACACACGAGTGATCCTATAAGGGTTCCGTTTTTTTATTCGGACGTACGGAATCCTAAAAATAACCCACAGAAGATTATAGTGAAAATAACAGTATTGTCTTTTTATATTCAAGGAGATTCCAGAACTCATTCTTCTGACTTAATATTGCCCTATCCTTGCTTGCCTTTTTCTTTATTTTCCTAATGGTAGCAACGCATTTATGATATAAATAGCAGGATCAGTTTATAGTTTCCGGATCGCGAAAATGAAATCCTTATTTTTATATATATTCTAAATATTCAGCTATTCCGAAAATGAATTGCTGGATATAATATATTGTTACTAACAATCCGCCCCGGCTTCGCATGGATGCAATTTTATATACATATACACAGACGAAGGGCGTGATTCTAGAATAGCGCGTATTATTTCAATTAACTTTTTTGCTTGTAAACCGATTGGAATGAAACAAACACTATATCAGTGAAGACCGCATTCAATTCGGTTAAGCCATTTACGAGATTAGCCTGCACAAACGTACAGAGAAACAGACAAAAATTCTAAAAACTTTATTTTTGATCTTGGTACAGTTAATAAATTATAATTATACTCAAGCTTAGTCCGATATATCTTCTATATTCACTGTGTAGTTTCACAATCCTCGCATTGTGTGTGACGCGATTATTTAGAGAAAATAAAATTTGTGGCTGCTGACTGGCCACATATATCTGCAACTCATTCATTGTTTTCGCGTTGTGCGTGCCTGTCAAAATAAAATTTTAATATTGTTTTTTGTCGTTTTTACAACATTAAAATGCCGAAAAGAAAGTGTGAATGTAAAGAAGAAAGGTACCAAAGGAAAATTAAAAGATTGCAAAGGAAATTGGAAAAGAAATTACAGGAAAATATGATTGAAAGTGGTGCAAAAAATTCCCCGTCAACGTCAACGTCAACGGCCGTACGACTTCTGTTAGATAATAACCAAGAGATTCTTGATTATTTTTCGATATATTATCACAACTTCGAAATAGAAAGTGAAGCCGGTGCCGGTGATTGTGAATCGTATGCAGAGAATACACAGCTTACAGGCAAGTTTCTCCGTGTTTTTTATAGTGGAAAATAACCTAACTTGTGATCGTTCCTGTTTTCGATGATACGTGGTACGTGTCATTACAGGCATTCCGGTGGAATGAGGTCATCCATAACATTGTAAATATGGGGAAGTTCATCTATATTTTCCATTTCGAGTCAAGTTATGCCAACCCGTAATTAGCTAAAGAATAGTTTTCTTTACTGACAGCTGATATACATCCAGTGGGTGTATATATGCATAACATATCTTAATAATAATATGTAATAGTACAAAATTGTATAAACAGCTGGTAGCCGTGCATTTAAGGCAAGTATCTTATATATTTGCTCTACCTTAAAAGGTATATATTTGCTCTACCTTAAACCTTAAAAAGCACCTAAAGGTGCTGAGTGTGTAGACAACTCAGAAGAAATTTTGGATGAGTCTATAATTAAGGCTCTGGGCCAGACTGTGTCCACAGAAAAAGAATATGGACCAGAAATTCATCTTGAATTAGTCAAAAGATTTGAAGGTATTATTACCCAAGGCCTGAAACAAGAAATCAAGGATGAGCTTATAAAGAAATATTTAATTCCAACTAATGCCAAGCTTCTTGATGCACCAAAATTGAACAAGGAGTTGGAAGGACTGCTAAGCGATGCAATAAAGACCCGAGACAAGCGAGTTGAAGAGCGCCAACAACAGTTGGGTATTGCCTTAACCGCTTTGCTATCCATTACAGACAAACTCATTAAAGAGAATGTTGACAAGATAAAACTTATCTCAACAGTCAGTGATGTCACACGCTTATTGGTAGACCTTCACTATCAAGATACAGTCACTAGGAAGAAACTGATAACTCCAAATCTTGACAAAAATATCGGGAAGACAATCGAAAATCAGAAGCGTGAAGAATACCTCTTTGGGGAAAAATTCCAAGACAATGTGAAAGCTGCCACGGCGATTACAAAATCAGCTAATACCATTTTAAAACAAATCCCTAACCGAAAAAATACCTCATTCAATCGACCCAATCAGCCTCATCATTATCCCAAAAAACAGGGAAACTTCAGGGGCCCTCCTCGAATGAATATGACTCAGTTCAAACAGGGAGGGGGAGGGGCCAATATCAGCAGCAGACACGACATTACTCGCAGCAGACCCAGCGCTATTCACAGAAGCCGAGAACCTCACAACGACCTCCAGCCAAATCAACTGTACGACAGTCATAGAGGTAAATATTTTTGCCGGTAGACTTAAATACTTTTATCACTGTTGGTCAAAGATTACACAAGACAAAGTTGTCTTATCCTGGATTAAAGGTTATAAGATCCCCTTTTTAGGGGCTCCTTACCAACAACAGGTTCCAAAAAATACAAATTTTTCTGAAACAGAAAACCTAATATTAATGAAAGAAATAAATAGATTAATACAACTGGGAGCGATTAAAAAATGTACACCAGTTCAAGGACAATATTTTTCAAAAATATTTACTGTACCAAAACCAAATGGAAAGGTTAAATTTATTTTAAATTTAAAATGTTTAAATAAATTTATTGCACCAGAACATTTTAAAATTGAGGATGTAAATTTTAATTTTAAAGGACACTATGTAAATTGATTTCAGAAAATAATTTCATGTGTACAATTGATTTAAAAGAGTCATATTTCTTGATCCCTATAGGTGAAGACAAAAATATTTAAGGTTTTGGTTTCAGAATAAAATGTATGAGTTTAAATGCATGCCATTTGGTCTCAGTACTGCTCCCTTCACATTTTCAAAGTTAATGAAGCCAGTAATAAATTTTCTACGTGAGAAAGGCTATAAATCAGTGTGTCGTCAATAATACAAATAATGTCGTCGACGACATTATTTGTATTGGTAATACATATCAGGAGTGTTTAGAAAACTGTCAGATGACCTTAAGCTTGCTAGAATGCCTAGGCTTCATAATAAATAAAGAAAAAAGTAACATTGTGATATCCAATATTGCTGAATTCTTGGGATTCGTGGTAAATACGAAAGACATGTCATTGTCAGTAACTTGCAAGGAAAGAGAATCAATATCTTTGTTGATTAAGAAATTATACAGTTAGATAAATGTACAATAAGAGAATTTGCCCAACTTATTGGCACCCTTGTGGCATGCTCTCCAGCAGTCTCTTACGGTTTTTTTTATACACTAAAACATTTGAGCAGCACAAATATCAAGCTTTGTGTGCATCAAACAATGATTTTGAAGCAATAATAAATATAAACGATGATTGTAAAAATGATTTTAAGTGGTGGAATAATCGGATTAAAATATCAAAAAATTTAATAAGACAATTCAAATTTGAGTTAGAAATATTTTCAGACGCGTCAGGGACAGGCTGGGGAGCGTACTGTCATAATGAAGTTGCAAATAGTTTTTGGACATTGAAAAATAAGGAAAACCATATTAACTTTCTAGAACTCTTAGCTGCTTTTCTGGGTTTGCAGTGTTTTGCCAAAGATTTACATTCTTACCAGATATTGCTGAGAATAGATAACACCTTGTATACAATTTACAAAACTCAATCCTCTGGCCAGAAGCATATGGCAGTGGTGTGAAGTCCGTAGAATATGGTTGTTTGCCATATATTAAGTCAAAAGATAATAAAGAAGCGGACCAAGAATCTAGATTTAAAAATATAGATTCAGAATGGGAGTTGTGTAATAATGTGTTTCTAAATATCACAGAATCACTTGGGGAACCCGATATGGATCTATTTGCAACCAGAGCAAATAAAAAGTGTCATAGATACATATCTTGGCATAGAGATCCATATGCAGAAAGTATTGACGCCTCCACTGTAGACTGGTCAAAATTTAACTTGTTTTATGCTTTTCCGCCATTTTCGTTAATTTCCAAATGTATACAAAAAATCACTTGTGATAAAGCAACAGGACACTGCACCCCCTACACAACAGCCTTTCCCTGGAGCCTGCATTGTATCAGGGAAGCGTTCCAGAAGAAACTAACCCCTGATGAAACAATAGAAGTCATGATAGCATCGTTATCACAAAATACTATTAAGCAGTATACAACAGCACTTAAATGTGGTGGTCTTTTTGTAAAGGGGAAAATATTTATGATTTGTCAATACCAAGAATTTTGAAGTTTCTCACAGAGATGTTTTCGCAGGGCGCTTCCTACAGCACTCTTAACACTTACCGTTCAGTGCTGTCTCTAATCATAGATACAAGTTTAGGTACAGATTTACAAATCAAGAGGTTTTTAAAGGGGTTTTCAAACTGAAACCTTGTAGGCCTAAGTACAATGACACATGGGATCCATCCATTGTTCTAAATCATATTCAAAATTGGTCGCCAAACACCAGCCTTAGCTTAGAAAAAATAACTAAAAAATTGGTAATTTTGTTGGTGCTCACAACTGCCCAACGTATACAAATATTATCAGTTATTCGATTAAGTAACATAGAATTCAGTGACATTGGTGTTAAAATTACGATTACCGATATTATAAAAACAACTATTCCATGTAAAGATCAGATAGTAATTAAGCTTCCTTCTTTTGATAACAAGCCAGATATTTGCCCTGTAATAACACTTCGAAACTATATAGACCAGACTGCGATACTCAGAAATGTAGACTCAAATAACATGGATAAGCTAATTATTTGTTATAAAAAACCGTACAAATGTGCCAGTAACCAGACAATTAGTCGCTGGATACGACAAATTATGACGGAGTGTGGTATTGATGTTAAGAAGTTTACCCCTCACTCCACGCGTCATGCGTCCACGTCCATGGCGTGTAGAGAAGGCGTAACATTAGATTCTATTTTTAAGTCTGCTGGTTGGTCTACAAGGTCTACAGTTTTTGCTAAACACTATGGTAGACCCTTGAATTCGGAAAATAATAGCTACACATATGCAGAAGCCATTTGTAACGCTAAAATTTAATTAATAAAATTTAATTAATAATTAATTAATATGTATCTATATTGTTTAATTTCGTTTGATAAAAACGCATTAAAATGTTTTTATGTGTGCATGAACCTTTGTTTATTATTGCATAATTTATCGTGCTATGATTCCCAACAATGCTCTAAACATCTACACAGTGAATATAGAAGATATATCGGACTAAGCTTGAGTATAATTACATAATTAAACGAACTTACCTGAAGTGAAGTTCTATTGTAATTATACGAGATGCTTAGTCCGATATATATGTTCCCCACCCACCCTTATCATAATAATAAATTATTATGTCCCTAGAAGCCAAGTTGGAAATCATAATCCATAAATAATAATGCTCTGAAAGAATGAGTTGCAGATATATGTGGCCAGTCAGCAGCCACAAATTTTATTTTCTCTAAATAATCGCGTCACACACAATGCGAGGATTGTGAAACTACACAGTGAATATAGAAGATATATCGGACTAAGCATCTCGTATAATTACAATAGAACTTCACTTCAGGTAAGTTCGTTTAATTATGTAATAATAAATAATAAATTTCTTTATTGTCCAATTCATTTTACTTACACCTGATTACCCCTAACCCCTGTACTAGGATACCCTGTGTGCGTGGATACTAAGATACCCTAGTGCAATATGACGGTTGTGTGTGTGTGTGTGTGTGTGTGTGTGTTTTTGTTGGTTAAAAAAAAGAATTACTGGTAAATGAGTGCATTTGTGCTTGAAACTAATTATTTATAAAAAGATAGTCTCCAAGTAATGACGATCTTACCATGTATTACCACATTGCTAAAAGCCTAGAACCATATTATGTAATTAAGTATGTCTGGTAGTATGCGCTGTGTCGTAGCGTCAACGCGTTCGCTCCAAACAATTGTAATTAACGACACGTGCCCGTGAATTTGTCACGCGGCTAGATAATTGGAGCCTGAACGTTGTTGCTGACTGTACGTGATATCAATCCTAATAGTGGACGCACACATTTTTTAATAATCCCATTTACATCAGAGCCTTCTTCAAGTTATACTAATTCGTACAACGTCAAATGCAACCGAAATATATGTTTGTATGTTTGTGATGAATAAACTCAAAAACTACTGGACCGATTTTAAAAATTCTTTCACCTATAGAAAGCTACATTATCAGCGAGTAATATAGGCTAATCACCCTCCCCCAATTTCTGCCCTTTACCCCCCCCCTCTTTCAAAGTTGCCGATTTCCACGAATAAACTCAAAACTGTTTAAAAAATAAATATCCACCCGTGCGAAGGCGCGACGGGACGTTAGTTACTTAACAAAGAACGCCATTAAAAATGAAAACTCACTGTGCAAAAAATTATAATGTTCAATGTGAACAGTAATTTTCAAAATCACTATCTTTTGCTTGACATTGCAGATCATGCAATAGTTATACAGAAAAACTATTTTTACTATTTTAGCTAAAAAACGTAATTATTATTCTAAACTAGCGACTCGCCATTGGCTTCTTACGGATTCAATTTTTAATGCAAATCATATACACAATCCTTCCTCCATTACTGAACGCAAACATTTTCTTTGCATCAGTGAAAACTGTATGAAAATTCGTTGAAGAAGCTAGCTGAGAAACGGTAATAGCGATGAGATCTCAGTATGCCAGTTGCAAGGCCTACATTTATCGTTATTAACCGAGTGTTTAGGGGCTCATTACTGGTACATTATTTAAATAATTTCATGCAGATATTTTGCATTTAAAATTGTGTTGGTGGTGTGTTAACATGTCGTGTTAAATGCACATATTTAATGTGTAAGTGTAGGTACAACAGAGCTACATCTATTATAACCACGTGATAGCCATAATTACAAAATATTTATGCTGAGGTCGTTATGTGGATGCGTAGAATTGTCCTCTCAGCGTAAACGTTGTCGGCAGATGTGGTAATTAGTACCATGGGTATCATGGCGAAACAGTTTTAGATCAATGGCGTTTTAAGCAGGTATTATACTAAACTTTGCACAGTTGTATAAAAATATATTTAATTTCATAAACTATAAATAAAACATAATATAAACAGGAGATCCTTACTCCTTAATTTGCTTCTTATCAAACGATCACGATTGGATTTATCGAGCCCGTTGGATAAGTGATTAGGGTGCTTGCTTTAACGCTCGGATTCAGGGATCTCGGATTCGATTCCCGGTGTTATATGTGCGTACAGTAATGAAACGCAGTTTCATGATCAACGTATATTTCCGACTGACTTACAATATTATTTGATACCCTATATATATAATAATAATAATAATAATAATAACTACCCTACATTACATTCCTCCACCTTAAATTGACACTAGATAATGAATAACAAAATAAAATAATAACAAAGAATAAAGTTTATACACATATCAATTTATACCTTATAGTTTACATGCTTTAGCCTACACTTTCGAATAGGTCGGGCGACGGGCGATATAGGGGCGGCAGGTGGCGTACTGTAATCCTCTTTATTATCACGAGCCGGTGAAGGAGGCGCCACGCGAGCCGGAGACGCCGAGCCCGCGCGTGGGCGCTCCGGCTGTTCCTCGCCTGCGCTCTCATCCCGCCTATCTATGCAGGGACTAGCGACCGAATGCGGTAATGGTGACGGAAGCGATGACGAACCCGTAGGGACTACAAGCGAGCTCCGCGACCTACGTTTTAGCTGGTCGACATGCCTATGCAATCTATTCCCCTCACTATCTATAACGCTATAGTCGTTTAACCCTGCCGAACTTACTACAGTTCCCGGAGCCCATTTTTCTCCCTTAATGTACTGACGATACCATACGTCCTCCCCCTCTCTCATCTCCCTGCTCGTCCCCCCCGCACATTCTACCTGCTTCTGTTGCGCATTTCCTACCCTCGCTTCTCTATCAGGTTTCAGTGCGTCCAGTCTTGTCCTCAATCGCCTCCCCAAAAGTATCACGGAAGGGGGTTCTCCCGTTGTAGCATGTTCCGTATTCCTATAATACATCAGATATGTGTTTAATGCTTCATTTATATCAGTTCTTTGTGATATAGCTTTTTTAATTACCCTTTTTAAGGTTTTGACGGCATTTTCAGCCGCACCGTTCGATGATGGGTGATATGGAGCAGTATACACATGTCTGATTCCACAATATTTAATAAAATTCGCGAATTCTATACTCGTAAATGGCGGTCCGTTGTCGGTAACTATCTGCCTAGGTATACCCCATCTACTCCATAGTTCTCTAAGTTTCCCTATGGTGCTACTCGCGGCCGTACTGGGAACTGCAAAAACTTCTAACCATTTAGACGTCGCGTCTACGACTACAAGGTAAACTTTACCAGCGATCGGGCCCATAAAGTCTAAATGCAAACGAGTCCAGGGCCGCGTATGCCAGGGCCAGGGCCTCGGCGGCGCGCGCGCCGGTGCGTCCGCCACGGCAGCGCACACCTCGCAGGCGCGGCACTCGCGCTCCACCGCCTCGTCCACGCCGGGCCACCACACGTAGCTACGCGCCAACGACTTCGACCTTACGATGCCCATGTGCGGTTCATGAATTATTTTCAATACTTTACTGTAGCAAGCCTCCGGAATGACAACCCTGTGACCCCACATTACGCAACTAAGTTCCTCATACAGCTCTTTTTTGCGATTAAAGTAAGGCATTAAATTTCTTATTTCGCATGCCTGCGGCCAACCATCCCTAATGTAACTCAACACCCTACTTAATATCGGATCTTTTTCAGTTTCTGTTTTTAACTCATTATAGTCCAATAACAAGGCGTCCTGAGCGAAATGTAAATAAGTTTGCTCCGGAACGGCGTCGCTAACTACTGTCCGATCTCTCGTGCTCACCGGTAGGCGCGAGAGGCCGTCTGCGCAGTTCTCGTCGGTTCTAATATATTCTATATCGTAATTGTACGCCGAAAGAATTACTGCCCACCGTTGCATTCGACTGGCCGTCATTGTAGGTATACCTGTATGGGGTCCAAATATAGATACTAGCGGTTTATGATCCGTGCGTAATACAAATTTCCTTCCATAAACATATTGATGAAATTTTTGCATACAAAACACTATCGCTAATGCTTCCCGATGTATCTGTGAATAGTTAGCCTCCGCCGGTGTGAGCGAGCGCGACGCATAGGCGACCGGGCGCTCCCCACTCCCGCCGGGCTGTGATAACACTCCACCGATTCCTCGCGCGCTCGCATCGCACGTTACTATCAGAGGTCGCTTTGGCTCATAATGCGCCAGTACATCGGTACTAGTTAAAACCCGCTTTATTTCCGTAAAAGCCTCATTACATTCCTCGCTCCAATACCAATCGACTCCCTTTTGTAATAATTTGTTTAAAGGTAATAACAAGGAACTGAAATTTCTTACGAATCTAGAAAAGAAATTTACCAACCCGAGAAAAGAACGCAACTCACTAACGTTCTCGGGTGGTTCAATTTTAACAATTGCTTTTATTTTTGACTGATCAGCTTTTATTCCTTGTTTAGAAACAATATAACCCAAATATTTTACTTCGTCGACTAAGAAAACACATTTTTGTCTTTTTAATTTTAATCCGCTTCCCGACACCCTTCTAAAAACCTCTTCGAGTGCCTTTAAATGTTCCTTCTTAGTCTTACCGCCTACGATCACGTCGTCCAGGAAGACCTGGACGTCTGGAATTCCCTGGAAAAGATTAGTCATAATCCGCTGGAAAATACCTACGCTCGAGGATAAGCCATACACTAATCTATTGTAACGGAATAACCCCCTATGTGTATTTATAACTGTGTACATTTTAGACTCGTCTAACTCCACCTGGTTATATGCCTGCGAAAAATCAATTTTACTGAAATATTGTGCCCCATTTAACCCTACCAGTACGTCTTCGATTCGAGGTAGCGGAAATCGGTCGATCAGCAAAACGGGATTAACGGTCGCTTTGTAGTCCGCACAAATTCGCAACGTACCGTCCGCCTTATTGACAGGCACCAGCGGCGAGGCCCAGTCGGAGCAGTCGACGGGCTCGATGACGCCGGCGTCCAGCATGGCGTCCAGCTCTGCGTCGACGCGTTCGCGCAATGCGTACGGCAGCGGCCGCGCGCGGTGAAACACAGGCACCGCCCCCTCTCTCACGCGCAGTGTCGCCTTGCCGCCCGTGTACCGCCCGAGCCCGCCACTAAACACTTCTTTATATCTGTCGAGTATAGTACACACATCTTTGTGAATATGTTCAACACACAAATTATTTAATCTTGAAACTTTTTTAAACGTGGGAATATTAATGTTTAATTCTGCTAACCATTGTCTACCTATTAAAGGAGTGGCGCCTTGGTTCATTATAAATAACTCTAATTGTTTTCCTTGTTGATCTTGGTACTGAACATAGGGCCGTATTATACCTAACGGCTTGACCTTTGTGCCATCGTAAAATCTCAAAACTGTATTGTCTTTAATAATGGGAAATTTCGAAAAATGTCTATCGTAGGTCTCCTTGTTTATGCACGACACCGCCGTCTCGGTGTCTATTTCCATGTATATATTTGTGTTGTTTATAGAAATGGGCACACTTACTGCCTTATAATTGTTTAGAGCCAGAAGGTTCAGTCTCTCTTCGGCATCGTGGTCATCCTCACTGGACTCGCGATCCACGCCGCCGAAGTGGAATTGCCGCCGCTGACCTTGACCCCTCGCCCCACCGCGTCCGCTTGGTCTCTCGCGTTCCGTGCAAACGCGACGCAAATGCCCGACGTGTCGACACTTACTGCATACAAACTTCCGGTAACGACAGGTGCTATAGGCGTGATCGGTGGCTCCACACGCCCCGCAACCCATCGTCTCGGTTCTCGTGTGATCAGTGGGACTCGTTAATCCCGCACTGCCGTTCTTGAGTGCGCGTAAGCGCTCCTTCCCGCAGCTCGCCGTGCCCCTCCAGCCGTCCGAGCTCTTCGGCCTCCGCCCGTGATTCAGTGCATGCACCGCACTGGAACCCGCGGATGACACTGGTGCTCCCTCGACCTCCGCTGCATCTCTCTCCGCAGCTTCCAAGGAACTCGCCAGAAGCACCGCCCGAGCGAACGTGATTGAGTCATCCTCCGCAAACAACCTTTGCCTGATCAAATCACTTTTGAGTCCGCACACAAATTGGTCACGTAAATTTTCGTTTAGGTTGGCGGCGAATTTGCAGTTACGTGACATCTTCTTTAAGTCTGCTACGTAGGCCGCCACGTCTTCCGATGCAGCTTGGCGCTTTTGCCTGAATCGGAATCTCTCCGCTAGCGCTGATGGTGTTGGTTGTAAATGGTCCTTCATTAACTTAATGACTTCTGCATATGTCAATTCTGAAGGCTTATTCGGGCTTGCGAGGCTTACCAGCAGCTCATAAGCTTCGTCTCCAATGCTGGCTATTAGCGAGGGTAAGTGCAACTCACTCGCCACATTATTGGCCTTAAAGTACATTTCCACTCTGTCGATATACGACGACCATTGTCCCGTATTCAAATCAAATGCACTTAACTTTCCGATCGACATTTTACCGACTCGTTTAAAATAATATACGCGCAAATTATTTTATTTTCTCGTCGCCACTGTTATATGTGCGTACAGTAATGAAACGCAGTTTCATGATCAACGTATATTTCCGACTGACTTACAATATTATTTGATACCCTATATACATAATAATAATAATAATAATAACTACCCTACATTACACCCGGCAAAGCCAATTTTGGAAATGAACTTTTTAATACAGTTGCTCAAAAAGTGGCGTATTGCAGGGACGTATAGCGTTCGGAAAGTGGGCTATTACACACTCGTGCTTTTTTTTTACCTTTCCCGCACTCGTGCGTTCTCTTTCCCAACTGTCAAAATAATGTATATTAAAAAGAAAAACCAACCATGAAGTTTTTACTAAAAAGTTTTTATGATTCATGCAAATACGTATATTTCTAAAAAGAAGCTACGAATTTGTTTCAATATCAGATTTAATGATTTGATTTAATGAGTTAGGTTAGGTTTCATTTCATTTCATCTCATTAAATTTCATTTTCATTTCAAATCAATAAAAAAATTCTACTGAAGACTTGGCTGTATGGGCACATAGTTTCCTTTGCCTACCGGAATGCGTGAAGAAAAAAAATGTCTCTGCTTATATTGTACGGTTGGCGCCATTTTCCAGAAATTCTCTTTGCGAGTTTAGTTGTTTGTTTTATTAAATCGCTTCATTTTTTCGCAACTGTATTAAAAATAGTCGTTCAGTACACGTGCGGAACCGTCATTGCAACTTGTTCCGACTGTCAACCCTCGCCTTCGGCTCGGGTAGACATTTGTCGGAACTCTTTGCAATGACAGCCTTTCCGCACTTGTAATGAAATATACTATTTCAAAGATGACTCTGGTCTGGATTTGGAAAGTAGTAGCAGGGCACACTGAGTTTCGCAATAATTTGGAAAATATGTCTGGCGACAGTAACCACTCCCTTACAGAAGACCACCGTGAAATAACAATATGTGTGCTTGTTGTATTTTGGTGAGTGAGTAAGGGATGTCAGAGCCCAATGCCGTATCCCTTCCTAATACCTTATCCTTAATCCTTCTATGGTCAGTAGCGCAGCACCTTGGCATTGCATGTGTTATAATGAACGGTAGCCACCTACGACCTTAATATAAAAAAAAAATGGGACAAGTGCGAGTTGAACTCGCGTGAAGAGGGTTCCATACGATGTTACCTATCCGCACAATATTGAGTGATTTACCATGTTATTTTAATATCATGGACTTCTTATAGGTTTTCCTTAATCTATAATTAGAAAACTAATTTCTGTATTTTTTTTTTCAAAATTTTAGGTTCAGTAGTTTCAGAGATAAAGGGGGGGGGGGGGGGGGGGAATAGTTGGACAGACGGACACACGAGTGGTCCTATAAGTATTCGGTTTTTTTATTCGGACGTACGGAACCCTAAAAATAACATATTTTCACTACAAAACTTAAATACTTATATATTTTAAAACTTCCCTCTAGAACACCGAGTTATCACAATTTTTCTTAAGACTTACTAATTACTTGCCTCAGGTCATCATACATGATTTATTTTTGATCGGCTCTGAGTTTTTCGTCATTACATTAGTTTTTAACATTCCTTTTTAATGTATTAAAAATATAGTTAGCATTTTGCTACTTTTTCTACAGCGTAGGTATCTATACTTTTGCAGACATGAGATTGAACTAAAATCAATACATTGTCTATTCCAACTTCTTTCTCCTTTACAGTTCAACAACATTCCTAATTTACTTTCAGCCTATTCACACTATTCTGAGATTTCCTATTGCATTACGTCCATATTTGCATACTACGATATAACGGTAACAGAATCATATTGTATATTTTCGATAATTAGTTGTTGGAACGCTTAGTGTGCAGCAATCAGTTTCAATGAGTTTTTGTAAAACATCTGAATAAAATTATTGTAAAACGAATTAAAAATGCCTACTCTCAGTAAATGACTGCGGAACGCAGTGTGCCATCTCATTACCAAATTCTCAAATCTCCAAGAAATGTGCTTCACCGACACCGTTCGTTTTTTAAACACGTCAAACCTGAAATTAGAAAATTGTTATTATTTAATTAAATTAAAATATTGCGTAAGGTTATAAGTGACATAAGGTGTAATTATATAATTTTAAATTACTTTACTTTTTAATAAAGCTATCTAAA
Organism: Bembecia ichneumoniformis; assembly: GCA_910589475.2. NCBI lineage: Eukaryota > Metazoa > Arthropoda > Insecta > Lepidoptera > Sesiidae > Bembecia > Bembecia ichneumoniformis. The sequence continues at coordinate 6,559,746 of OU342523.1, forward strand.
TCAATAATAACCGTATTATCATGCGAATATCTAGCTAGTGTTTCCACGTGATAATTAAAAATAATTTCTATATTTGTTGCTATATTTGCAAATAATTACCACGCCTAACTAATAAATTTTAAAGATAGTGTTTAAATATTGTGTTTCTTTAAATATTTAGTGTGTTGTCAGCAAAACATGTACGTCAAACAATTAAGTAGGTAATATATTTATTCTGTAGCATAAACAACACCATTGTTTTATTGATGTCAATTTATCGAAGCTTCATTATTCCGACTAAAAAGTTGAACTGTGTGTAATTTCCATATGTGACCTTATTTAAGTGCTGAGTTTCATCCAAAACCGTACAACCGTGAACGTGTGACAGAATTAGCAAACTCGACAGATTCCGAAGAGACTCCCAGAACTATTACACGTGCGTTACGCCATCTAGTTCAATAATGCTGACCTAAATGACACAAGTCGATTTGTAGTTCGGAAACTAAATTTGATAGAATATATTACATACTAGCTGCGCCCGTGACTTCGTACGCGTGGTATTCGGAATAACGCGTAAACCGATTGGAACGAAACCAAGGTTACATGTTACGGGAAGCTTGCTACAATACATCAGTGAAAACCGCATTTAAATCGATTATGCCGTTTCTGAGATTAGCGCAAAAAACTACTTTTTTGACTTCGGTAACATAAGTAGGTACAACGTGTATAAATTGTTTTTTTGAAAAAATATTTAATGTACAGACACGGCTCGTTTACGAATTTATTATATGTATAGATAAGAGATTGGATCAATTTTGTTCCTGCTGTGTTTCCTGTCTTGTCTCAAACAGTTTATATTTAGGGATAGATTAAAGGTAGATAAACAGATTAAAGGAAAAGTGATAGGACACTACACAATTTAGACAAAAAAGAAAAAAAAACAGCAAATAAAATGTAGGCAAAATGAAAATTATACTTACTTAAAATCGATATGAAGATGATAAATAAAAATGTCAAAGAAAAAGAATCCAGGGTCTTTTGTCTTTTGCTCTCCATGACGTCGTATTACAAGTACTGGAATACGAATTATAGTAAAATGTTACCTAAATTTGAACTGTGTAAATAGTTTGATTCAATTGATTGAAGAACAATTTGTACAATGACCTGTTTTACTATGTAGGTACTAGACTTGTTAGTTGGAAGTTTCCACTGTACTCGCATTTGTCCCTAGACGACCGTGCAATTAATGTTAAAGCATTATATCTTTATTAGATTTCTCGGGCAATTATACTTACTCCCGGCAATTATGTGCAATGTAAATAATTACTGATTATGATATGACGTATGATTTCCATTTGTTATATTTTATGTATAAATTGTCTAGAAATGTTTTTCTATTTTTATCATAAGGTTGATAAAACCTGGTGGACATGTAATGAACATTTATGTGGACAACTTTTAGGATAAATAAATACATACTTTCTCCGTCAATTCAAAATTTATCCCAACTTTGATGTCAGAAATTGAGCCCTATCAATAGTGAATAACATCAATTTCTATATAAGAGCGTACCTACATGCACAAGGGTGGACTTCTGTAAAAGAATGCCTACTCACTTGATGGGCTGCCCATTTATGATCCCCAAAGTGCAGTGTGCCTGCGATTACAAAAAAATCTAGAAAGTCTCGTATACTTTTATTATTAAAAAACAGTTCTATCTTTAAGATACATAATTTACTTTAATTTATAAAACAAAGACAAGCCTTTCGCCGAAAATATGGCGTTGTATTTGATCTAATAAATCATTGAATCCCTACGAACACTGTTGGTATCCTCGTGGAAACTCGAACAGATGTTCTTTTCGTTTCGCATAAATTATTCCCTGTATTTTCTTGTGAATTCCCAAGGCTTCACGCAAAGAAATCGCTCATTGAACTAAACATGACATGATTTCAGATTTTAACCACCTATAATTTTACAAACTGAACGCTGTACACTGTAATTTTTATGTAAAGGCCTATAGACAGGCTGACAGTTCAACTGATGGTAGGTGGCTACCATCATCAATACAAATAAAGACTCGGGTGCTGTAAGTGCCCTGCCGACCTTAGTGAGATTAGTACAAATGGGCTCTGGCATCCCTTGCTCACTCACTGACACACAACAAATATATCGTCGTTGTCAAACCAAAATCTGCTATGTGAAGGTTTATTAAAAAAAAAGTATTTTATTTGAAATTTAGGGTTGTCATGCTTAAACTTATTGGTTTTTTAAACATGAAAATTAATAATGTATTTATTATTTGGATAATAAAGTAAATTTTGTACATAACAGATTCCAGCTGCTGCACATAGATGAGGTCGTAAGTTCGATAAAAAGATACTTAGCAGTTTTTTTATACGTCAAATAAGTTCAAAATGTTGGAATCTCAAAAAAGTGTACATAGCAGATTTTGGTTTGACAACGACGGATATGACCAAGAAGATTTGGATTCAGTTCTCCTTTGGTGTGCAAGGAATGGGATGGAACTCAATGCTGATAAATGTAGTCATATCAAGTTTACTAGAAAAATAAATAAAATTCCATCAATGTATTACATCAGTAACACTCCCCTTAAAGAAGTCCATACGGTGCGCGACCTAGGGGTAATTTTGGATGCCAAGCTTACATTCATCCCACATATAGACACTGTAGCTAAAAAAGCTTCACAACTATCGGGCTTCATCAAACGAAACAGCCGAGAATTTATGAACGTGAACACGGTGATATATCTATATAAAACATTGGTTAGGAGTGTTTTAGAATACGCTTCTCCAATCTGGAACCCTACGTATCGGTCACATATAGCGAGGTTGGAGCGTATTCAACGCAGTTTTACAAGGTACTTGGCTCATAGAGATAATCAATGTTCCCCATCTCTGAATTACGAATCAAGATTACTACATTTTAAACTTCAGTCCTTAGAGAAACGTCGCGAGATTGCGGATGCAGTGACCTTGCATAAAATAGCCAATGGAATTATCTCGTCTCCTGACGTCTTAGGTCTCTTATCTGTGGCTGTGCCCCGTGCTGTGCCTAGATGTCCTATCACGAAGGTATTTTCATGTGACATGGTGCGTACAAACTTGGGCAGGTTCTCCCCGGTCAACCGTATGATTTCCAATTTCCACTCTCTCCAGACTGACATGGAATTGGATATATTTCATGACAGTTTGAATTGTTTTAAAAGGAAACTTTCAAAATTCAAAAGTATTGACTGATTGCGTTATCGATGACATTTTACTCAAGTGATGGGGGATTAAATTGCTTGACTTATATAATTTTATTATTTCACTGAATCGATTTTGGAACGAATTTTGCTTCTTATATGTATACATATGTGTTCTAAGTAGAAATAACATAACTATTATTAATTATGACATTTTTTTTCCAAATTTTTAACAGGGACAACATGACGTAATATAGCTGTAGATACCAGTAATTGGTACACAAATGTAAACGTGTCTACATAATTTATGAATGTGACTAGTGAGTTTTGATGTGCTGTTGGTGTCTCAATAAAATAAAATAAAATAAAATAAAATAAAATAAAATATGACTGCGAAATGCCACTACTAAATATAAATATATGAAATTTCAGGAAATAACCGTGTGGGAAATTTTAGGTCAAAATTAAATATTATTAAAAAAAATGTATTTAAAACAGATGTACGGTTTAGGGTGACACACATGCAGTATTATTCATCTAGGCAGTCAATTTGCAGTCTAAATAGGTAGCCAAACGTAGCAAATACACTGACTTTACTGAGTCGCTAAGCTTTATATGCTGCTGCCAAATGAAAAAGTCATCTTTAATATAATCTTGCTATTCATTACCAGAACATTTTCAAAGAGCCATTATTATTATTTTATATACGCTAAATAGATATAATTAAAAAGGATTTACTTACTAACATTTGTTTAGATTAATTTACCTAATATTATAAGTACTGACTCACGTAATAAAATTCCCCAAATCCGTATCACGAAGTAACGATGATAAACTACACTTGTAAAATCGTTTGTCCCGACTGACTATCAATGCATAGGTCTAGAAAGTTGAATTTGGAACTTAGTATATTTTGTTATGGTGTTTCTTGTGTTTTTAGGCGACGCTAACCACCTACCATCAAGTGGGCCGTCAGCCTGCATGCCACCCTTAATAATATTAAAAAAAGCATGTCTGCCGATCTTAACATATATATATAACGTAAGCATCCAGTAAGAAAGGATTTATGGAAATTTTAGCTCCGTACGTAGTCGGGGTCGCTAGTGTTATATATACTCATACAATGCAAGCTATGCAGCTGCCTGCGTAAGAGTAGTATTTTCCAGTCATTTCGGTAACACATGTGTTACTCAATTTGTGCTCAGTCGGGCGTCGCAGCAGCGTTCGTTCGCTCCCCATTTTGGCTCGGAGCCTAGATTCTGTAGTTCCTTTATATAAAATACAATAGAATTGTCTAGCCGGTAAATATGTATTGTCAATTTTTCACATAATCTTTGAGGAATCTTACAGTAAGTACTTTTTCATTGTATTAATTTAAAGTCAGCAATGTTAATCTTTGAATTTTCAGGCAGTCTTTTTTTTATATTAAGATCGGCAGACATGCTGACGATCCACTCGATGGTAGGTGGCTACCGTAGCCTATAACACAAGCAACGCCGCAGGTGCCGACTATAGTGAGGATTATGAAGAATACTACAGTTAGAATCGGGAAGGGTTTGGGAAATGGGCTCTGGCATCCCTTACTCACTCACCGAAACACAATACCACACGTGCTGTTATTTCACTGTGGTATTTTGTAAGCGGTGGTTACTGCCTTTAGACGGGCTGCCCAAATGACTTGCCACTAATACTAATAAATTAAGTCTTTTTATAATTCGCTCCGATTTCACTAAGGTTGAATGTTGCGCTTAAATTTGCATATAGTTTTTTTAAATGAATAACTATATTTTGAATCTGATTAACTGTTTCTCCGTTAAACAGTTATACAAATTCATAATTATGGAACTTAATAATAAACTGAAACCCCTAGAGAGGTGGTACCTAAACCATTATTTTGTTTGGGCTCCACTTGCTATCATTTAATGTTAATCTTTGACAAATATATATATATATATATATATATATATATATATATATATATATATATTTAGATTAAGAACCTTTTTAAATTCTTTTTATGTAAAGATCCAAAAGTGATAGATCCACTTAATGCTAGGTCCAAAAGTCTATTTGAGAAAAGTTCTTTGTGCAGGTGAAGGTATAGTTGATAATCTGCTTGACAGAAAGTTAGTATACAATACAATTAGCATTTATTTAGTTTTTCACGGTATGTGGGACGGAGTAAACGATTTTAAACGATCCGTCACGCGGAGTTAATGACATGCACAGAGGTTTAGTCAAGTTTTAAATAAACATACACAAAGCAGTATCTAAATAGAAATATAATAGGCTCTCATTTTTACCGTATATTCTTAGACGATTCCTCGGGAACCTAACATTGTATTTTCCCAGGATAAAAAGTATTCTATATGTTAATCCAGGTAATAAACTATCTGCGTGCCTATATTTCATCCAAATCAGTTCAGTAGTTTTTACGAAAAAGAGTAACGAACATATACACACATCCATATCTATCCTCACAAACTTTTGCATTTTTAATATTGGTAGAACTATGCAATTCTATTTATTTCCGTATGAAAGCATAAATTTTGCGACGACGCGACGACGGTTTGCTTGCATTTTGCAAACGGTTCGCTTTCTTTTAATCAACCCCTAATTGGATAAAGTAAGGCGCGGAATTAGCAGAAAAGCGGTTTTTTCGTCTCCTAATTTCATTTCTAAGAACAAAATTAAAATCTTAGATAAAAATACAGTGCATAATAGACTACATTTAAAAAAGTTTGAATCGGGCAGATTTATACAAATAATTCTATTTTATGAGAAAAAAAAACAGTAATAGAAATTTTCAGCGACAACTACATTAATTTTAAGCTTATTAAATAAATTAAGTTTTCTTCTGTACATAGTTTTAATTGACTACTTTTATTTCTTTTTTCATATTTTACACAATATTTGAGATTTTAAATCTATTCGGTTATCTCTGAAAAGCTACAAAAATTACTTGTGCAATATTGCACCTTAATTCATAGCATATTAGGTTGCGCTCATTTTGGTAAAAATTGTGTTCGATCTGATATTAGTCCTTGTCTTAAACACACATTTATGTTAAACTAGCGACCCGCTCCCGGCTTCGTCCGTGATGCAATTTTTATATATATGAACATTCTCCGTTTATCCCTCTTTCCATTAGTGGAAACCGAATTAAAATCGGTCTACCCATTCACGCGTGATGCCGTGACCAAGGGAAATGGGGATTCATTTTTATATATAGTAGATTATTTTAATGTTGGGCCTTACTAACTATATACATAACTTGTTGTAGTTAGATAATTTGTCCTTATGTTTACTTAAAGAATTTGCCGTAAGTGATGATGTAATTGAGGTGTATACGTCTTGTTAAATAAGTCGTGATCGTTTCAAATAGAAATAAATTATTGTCGGCGCAGTTCCCTTGGCACGTTAAAGCCGGTGATGATTGCAGCTGTGCCTTCATGATGCGCCCGCGAACACCTACTCGCATACCAATTCAATTGATAATGGATTAACTTAAGAGGATACGGTAGCTTAGAAAAATTCACCTCGAAAATTCAAGCTATTACTTCCGCGGTTATTCCTTTGCACGCGTATAAATGTTTTCATTTCATTTTATGAAATATATTTTTTTATTGCTATGTTTTAGACATTGACGTATATATTAGGTACTAACTAGCGTAAGGACCGGGCCAACAAAACGGTGCGATGAAATTGAACCAGCGCATTGGCCCTAAAATCTCAGTTTAGGGCCAGCTAACGGCAGTCGTTGTCCCTCGTCCGCGCAAGATTGTGGTTGAGAGAAGTTATGTACTAAATTGTTATAAAAAATACCTAGTTGCTTAGTAAAAGGCTGCAAAAACTATGATAAGAAGATTAAAAAGGAACAGGGAATATCGTATCATCTGTAAGTAATATTGTTACATGTTAAATAATTAACATTTCATTTTACAGTCAAAATTCATAATGGCGGCCATGTGCCGCCATTATGAATTATTATCTTTTATTTGTTTTTTTTTTAGAAATTTGGTGTAGGGTGTAGGTGTGATTCTATATTTTTTAATTTGTTGAAAACATAAAAAGTAAGAATTTATTAAGAAAAAATGTTTATATGTATATAAATATGTATAAGAAGTAAGTGTGTAAAACGTTCCGTTGGGCGTATCCTTACTTTTAAAATCATTAGTCTTGGATTTTTTTTAAAAGTGACTAGATAATTCAAATTCAAAGCATTTTAATTCAAACGCCATTGTATTGCAAAATACTATGCTAAAAATTAAGAAAAGGTGTTTTAATAATTTTAATAATGTTTCCTTATCCTTACATAGTATAAATTGAAGTCGCTTCTCGCGTCTGTCTGTATGTTCTCTAACTCCTAAACCACGGAACGGATTATGATGCGGTTTTTTACTATTAGAAAAAGCGTTAAAGCAGGAAGATTTCTGTATATAATTTGCAGAAAAAAAGTCCGTGCGAAGCCGGGGTCGGGCCGCTAGTAATAAATAATTGAAAAAGAATTTTAATATTTGTCACGTTAAATAACATGTGCTTCTATTTTTCGTTGTTTAAAATGTGTTCGTAGTTTTTTCAATGTAATAAATTCAAAGCGTACATGCAGATTTCACTTCCAATATAATTTATTCTTTGAAAAACAAACTATTTTTTTGTCCTCGGTAACATAAGTACAACGTGTACAAATTGCTTTTTTTTTTTTTAATCTTTAATGTACAGACACGGCTCGATTACGATTTTATTATATGTATAGATTTTATTTATATTTTTCAAATGGACATATATGAACTCATCCTTAGCAGACAGATGGTCAAAGTAAATTTAGTGAATCAATAAGATATGTTAATGAGATAGGTCTACCTACTATGGAGAACGGAATCATTGTAGGTTTAAAGATACGTGCTGCTACATAAATAGAAATGATTATTACGAAATAAGCACTCACGTCCATTGCATCGACCGCGACATACAAACGAATAATCAGTTCTCTATACAAATAAATTACTACATACCAGTTTTTGCCCGCGAGAGTAGTTATAAAATTTCCTCTGTCAACCCCCTGAGTTTTTCTAAGTTAAAAAATATCGAAACTGTGTGTAGTTCTGCTTGTAATAATTGTTTTTTTTTTTAATGTGAAAAATAATGTTTTATAATTCAAATACCTAGGGGCTACCCCTCTACCCCATGCGCCCTTGTTGAGAGGCTATACCTATGCCCCTGCAGTGGGGACATTTAATAAATAGGCTGTTAATAATGATAATAAAACCCTATGAAAATGAAACTCTATTTTATTTTTCAAATTTAGACTATTGAAACTATATTTTGAGGATGACAAAAAGACACGATGACGGCACGTGCCTAATAAACCCACAGCCGATGTATATGTTATTCAATTAGTTAAACGTTACTCATATTGAGTGAAAAGAATTCCTATTCCACTTATTCTTAATTATTTATCAGTAACGCATTATGGATTTATCTTATCTATACATATAATAAAATCTTAAACGACCCGTATCTGTAAATTAAAGATTTTTTCATGAAAACAATTTGTACACGATGTACTTATCTTACCAAGGTCAAAAAAATAGTTTCTAGATTTTTGTCTGTTTTTCTGTGCGTTTGTGCACGCTAATCTCTGAAACGGCTTAACCGATTTGAATTCGGTTTTCACTGATGTATTGTAGCAAGCTTCCCGTAACATTTAGTGTTTGTTTCATTCCAATCGGTTTACAAACAAAAAAGTTAAGCGATATACCGAATACTACGCGTACGAAGTTGCGGACTCAGCTAGTTATAAAATCAAAATCATTGATGCGGTTTTCAATAATTATTTCTAAAGCACACGTGAATTAGAAATACTTCAGAGGGGCAAGCTCGATCGGCTTATATTGCTATTTTGGCATCCGAGCGTTCACCCACTGGGATATATGTTTTTAGTTATTTACTTATCTATATTGTGAATTAAATTCTGTACTTTTACGAATCTAAAACTTGCATTAAAGTATGTACCAATACCATTGTAGAGGTACTTTGTACGACATGTTGACCAGAGTATCGATTTGTATAACGGTATCGGATTTGGAAGTCAATTCATCACGTACGAACGATCTGATCAAATATCTGTTCTCAGTATTTAAAATGTTAAATGTCAAGCAGATGGTTCTTTTTTTGTACACCGTACAAAGATATCATTTGATCTAACTAAAGGTCAATTGCTTGTTTAGATAAGTGTAGAAAAAATTGATGAAAACTATTTAGGATCGTAACAATTTCAAAAAAGGCAAGTAATACTGGTAACTAAAACGCAGCCATTAATCTTTTGTTCCTCTTTTTTTTATCAAGCAAATGACCGCAGTCTCACCTGATGGTAAGTGATGACGCGATCTAAGATGGAGCATGCTTGTCTATTCACTCGCGACTTGAAAAGTCCAGGGTTGTAGATTTGTGGAAACATGGGTGCTGGGAGTTGGTTCCACACGCTAGCAGTTCGAATCAAAAAAGTTGACTCGAACCGCAACGTGCGGATTTTAGGTATATCAACCATATAAGGGTGACATTTAAATGTGCGCCTTGTTGTCCGATGGTAGAAGGGGCTAGGGGAGACTTGGCTTTGAGACGCTGGGCCCCGGGGTCCAAATGCTCTTCACCTCATTAAAGACATATCCATTGATAGACAAAACTCGTGATAACAGGGCTGGGCATTACCAATCAAGAGAGATAATTTAGCCAGCATGTTGGGTACCTTCCCATCTGGACCTAAATTTACTTGCATCAATAATTTATAAACAGTAAATTTCATTTCATTTTGCATTTTTTATTTATTAGGGTACTTTTTAAGTTTTAATGTTATTATTGTAATTATTTAATAAACATTATTACTTGTTATTTTAGTCTAAAAATAATAATGAATATAGTTTCCAAGTAATTATTTTTTAAACGAGACTTCCAATAAACAAAATTGGAATGGGGATTTTTTTATGTTAAGATCGGCAGACAGGCTGACGGTCCACTTGATGGTAGGTGGCTACCGTCGCCTATAACACAAGCAACGGCAAAACTGCTGCAAGTGAACTAAGGATAAGGGATTAGGAGGGGATGGGGAAATGGGCTCTGGCATCCCTTACTCACTCACCGAAACACGACAGTACACGACGTGCTGTTATTTCACGGTGGTCTTCTGTAAGGGGGTGGTTACGACTGCCGCCAGACGGGCCGCTCAAATGACTGCGAAAGGCAGTGTGCCCTGCCACTATTTTCCAGACCAGAGCCAAATTTGAAAAGTTTATTTTTCAGAGTTGACGGGAATCGAACCCAGAAACCCTAGAACAGAGCGTTAAGGCAAGCACCCTAACCACTCCAAGATTATAATCTAATCCAAGATTATAATCTTATACACTTTTCATGATGAAATGTTTTATTCGATTATACGTCAACTTATCGAACTCATCTCGCATGCTTGATTTTATGTTAGTGATTTAAAAAAATAACATAAAAAAAAGTTGCTTTGATTTTATTTACTCATAAAGATTATACAAATTATGTTTAAATATTGTTTAACATAATTGTAATAACAACATTGTTTTGTATACTTTTAGAATTGAGACACCGAAATTATTTAAGTAAATTCTTATGTTAGATCTTGAGTGATGAGTGAAAGAAATTTTTGATTCCACCTGTAAAGGGTAAAAATAGTTTTTTTTTTTTCAAATAATACAAAAATGGTAAGAGTAAAAAAAATTCAGACAAAAATAGTACAGAATTTAATTTTAGATAAAAAGGTTCATGTTACTTTTTTGCTAAAGTTAAAATTTACAGAGTTATGGAGGTTTTTTTTTTAAATCGAAAATCAATTTAAAAAAACCTTGTTAATCGAAAATTTCTTTCACCCATCGATGTTTAATATCTTCTAGAAACTCACATCAAAAATGCCCCTGAGGGGCACAAATTTTGATTTGTTAGTAAATTTGCTAGACTATAATGGAAGAGCGATAAGCGATAACGAGGAAGGTTAGTAAAAAAAAGCATCCATCCGAAACCAGGAGCGGGTCGCTAGTCGTTAATACGTAAGCGAGAAAGCAATGCACCCTGCACGGTTGAAGTGAGACGCGTAAACGATGTTTACATGCTATAGTCATAACTCACCAAACGCTTGCACTCCATGTAACACGTTCATTAGTACAGATTACATTGATGTTAACACTTCTATTTTGATCATAATAGTTAGTTAATTAGTTAAAAGATTACTCAGAGAAAGGCGCAAAGACAGAAAAATGCTTATAATATTATTTAACTTTAAATAAATTCATATGCACAAAGAATAACAGATAATTTAGTTGTGACATTGAGCAGTCACAAACTGGGCAGTCACAATACCTTTACAGAACACCGCTGTGAAATAACAGCACATGTGCTGTTCTGTAGGATTCCAGAGCCACTTACCAATCCTCTCCTTATTCTTTATTCAAAAGATCAGCAATTAAAATCAGCATGATTAAGATTAAGATCAGCATCGCACTAGCAGCCCCACTTGGTGATGCTTGTGTTTTTTTTTAATGATGGGTTTGCTCTTGAGCAGCATCTATCCATGTAGGATGGATAAGGCCGACGATGGAGCGAGCTCATCCAGAAGATGCCTATTCACTCGAACCTTGAAAAGATTTGGGTTGTATGAGCTCTGAAATACAGACGCCGGCAGGGAGTTCCAATCCTGCTTGTGCTTATAGACGACTGTAGCCACTTACCATCAAGTGAACCGTCAGCCTGCTTGACATAAAAAAAGAAATACGACTAGACTCTGCCAACTACTGTTTGCCGACAACAATAATAAAAGCAACATTACTACGGCCAAGTTGAAGGAGTTCCTTACATTTGCACGAGTATGCTTGAGACATTACAGCAATTATGGCAGCCAAAATCTATAGACATGTTTATAGGCAACTGTAGACACTTACCATCAAGTGAACCGTCACTCTGCCATTACATAAAAAAGATATTACTCCGCCATTTTTTCAAATTACAGTACACTTCAATAATGGGATGACAAGGATAGAGGACTATTCAGTATAGGATGATGCTTTCCGTATTTTCTTAAAAACGCGACGCCATTTCTGATACAGGTGCCCCAATTGGAATTCTGAACTAGTTTAAGCTTTTTGAAAAACTTAACGAGCTCAATGAGAATATACACGGAATTCATGTAAGCGAGTCAATTATGTGATTTTGCTTTGACATGGTTGTACACAACTTCGAAGGGACTGGTAACCTACTTACTGACGCTCTGACGATACTTCTTTTTGTATTTTTTTATTTCATTGAAGTTAACAAATAACTACAGTCATAAGTTGACAATAAAAGATCACCCTGACGCTTGCTTATAATCACAACAATTTTGAAATTTTTTTTTTCAACGTTTTCTATCTGGGAATTCCCTATTTTTTATTGGGCTATGAGTAACTTCTAAGTTTCTCGAATAATTTTTGTTGCTCGTTTTACCGTTTAAAACTTTTATAATTCTGATTCAAACGTAGTAAATATATTTCCAAGTAAGTATATAAAATGCGAGTAGTTTCCAATTCCAATATAGTATATCAGTTGTGGAGCAATCTGAAGCAATCAACACTCGCCACCGAGAGAGCTGCTTGAAAAATCACTGCACTCGTCGTCGGCACACCGCACCCTAACGATATTTTCCACAAATGTGAACTTGTCCCTATAGAAAATTTACTGGATTTTTTTCAGTGGAAATTTTGTGAAAAATCCCTATGAAAGTAATGAATCATTAAATTTAATGTTTGCATATTAATAATAATGTATCTTATGTGTGTTAAATAAAAAATGTGTAAGGGTGTATCTGTCTGTGGAGTCATAGCTCCCAAACGGATAGACAGATTTAAATCCGTTTTTTTTTGTTTGAAAGCTAACGTGATCGAAATGTTTCTTAGCTATAGTTTGAGAAGATCTGTTTGAAGATCATCAGCTCATTTCCTAGTTGACGAAGGGATTTCACTAACTTCCACAGGTTCGATTGATGCGAAATACTAGTATTTTCATGACATGGTAACTTCGTTCTGATGCTGCAGCATCACTTAGTTTGAGGTACAGTCAACTCCTCAGCAACTTATTACAGCAGATATAGCGTGTTTGGGCTGAATAGACAGTCGGAGGTTAGTTTGCCGAAGTCTGCTGCTGACATCGAAGTACAAGATTGCAATATCTGTTATTTATCGGAGGTCTTCTATTAAAAGATGATTGGGATGAATTTTTTTTGCAAATTATATTCCCTCGTTTATCGCCCTTACCATTAGTGAAAACCGTATCAAAATCCGGGTGTTTTAGAAGAAGTTAGCGGGAAAATAGACAGAAGCGGACAGCGACTTCATGTTATAGTATGTAAAGATATAGTAAGTAATAACTATGCTATAAAATCCAACCACAACATTAAGTTGCACATTGCAATGAGAGAGGATCATAAACCAGTAACGGTAAGCGTAAATGATCATAAATATCTTATTTTATAACCATTTACAGTATCCGACACTATTAAATAACTACTTTCATGTCATTAAATAAGGTTATCTATTTAATAATTCAATTTATGCATTAAGTATTAAATAAATTCATTTTTAGTACTTAGACTATTTCCAATGTCAGTGAAGTCGGTTTAGTATTCTGTTAAGCGAACTAAAATAGCGAGTCATAAACTGACTCTCTGGCTGCAGTAACTACCCTGTTACAAAATATTAGTGTAATTCAACAGTTCTGCCTCCGTGAGCGCAGGATTTCAGTGTACCATAGTAGCGACTCGCTCCTGGCTTCGGATGCAATTTTGTTCTGGAAATAATATACACAAACTTCTCTTGTTTATCGCTCTTTCCGTTACTGATAACTGTATCAAAATTTTTGGGCGGTTTAGAAGAAGTTAGCTGAGAAGCAGACAGAAGCGGACAGCGATTTTATTTTATAACCATATAGCTGAACTCGGCCACGCTTCGCTGCGGCCCATACGGCGGCGGTGGCACGGCGTGCGCATGGGGCACGCGGTACTGAGGCTAGATGAGTTTACGATACTACACCAATACTACACTCGCTAGCGAGAACGTAAAACTTTTGTATGGAAAATCGTGAACTGTCAATGTCAAATTATCAAGTTTCCATATAAATGTTTTACGCTCTCGCTATCGAATGTAGTATCGTAAACTCACGCTAGACACTGCTATTTATCGTAGCGTGATGTTATATAGCCCATAGCCTTCCTCGATAAATGTACTATTCAAAACAAAAAGAATTTTTCAATTCGAACCAGGTAGTTCCTGAGATTAGCTTCAAACATACAAACTCTTCAGCTTTATAATATTAGTAATAGATATGTGGTATATATTATAATCCAGGCTGTGGTTTCAGGCTGCTTCCGACTGGTTCTATTGGAAAATTATGAGGGAGAGCTATGTCAAACAGTAGACGTCCTACTACTGAGATTCTAATGATAGATAATAGATACGGTCATGGTCGGCAATGCAGTTGCATCTCTGGCGTTGTTTGATTGGCGACGGTAGCAACACTCCATCAATTGTCTGCAGAAATTTCTTATATATTTAAAATACATTTTTTTTCTATTGTTTTTCACTTTAAAGTAAATTAAAAATAAAAAGAGAAGCACAGAACTCTCTTATATAAGACCCAAAGTGTCATAATTGAATTTCATTATTTGTGTTAAGGATTCCCTTAACACAAATATCTCATTATCTCTCATCTTTCATCCTATTCGGATACGTAAAGCTTCTTTTATCCCACTTTCTATGTTTGTGGTCCTAGGTAACTTTAACCATCTACCAAGTGAACTGTCAGCCTGCTAGCCGCAATTAACTTAAAAAGTGAATTTTTGTATTTGTAGGGCTTTGTAACTATCTCGTAATCTCAGGAGACTTGTACGTTTCATTGTAATTCTTAGAGGAGCTTTAAGCTTCCCCTTTAGACGTCGATAAAAGTTGCAAAGCTGGAAACTTTGTGGCTTTACAATTACACGAAGAAGGAATCTCGGAGGCTGGTAAGAAGCAATTGGCCTCTTTACGCTCGAAAAGGAATCTCTCGTAATATTTGAAATCAACATTTCTTTTAAAACGTATAACTACATAACCTTAAACTGGGCAGATATATGAATGTTTTAATTGTTTCTTTACATAAAATCTTAACTTTGCCCCGCCGCCGCTTCATCCGCTTTGTAATTTAACAGCATAAAATGTTTTTATTCAATTAATATTGATGCCATCTTTTAAGTTATTTTAGCTTCTCCCAACTTATATGTATTAACAGCATAAAATTTATTTTAATTTAACTTTTAATTTAAAATTTAACGGCATAAATTAATTTATGCTTAACATGAATTTAACAGCATAAAATCTTTTTATTCAATTAATATTGATGCCATCTTTAAGTTATTATAGCTCCTCCCAACTTATAACAAAATGCTATTTCAATTTTAACACTTGTGATGATGGTGTAATTAATTTTGATAAGTATTCATATTTTAGTGCTAATTGACTTTTTCTTTTTTTTTAGACATTTATTCGATCTTTATTACTCGTATATTTTTGTCAAGAGTGGATTTTTTAAAATATAAATGTTACTGTATGTACATTTGAAGTTAGCCTTCATTTCATCTTCTTATTATCACTCGACTTATTTCATTGTTCATTTACTGTTTCACCCACTACTGTTCGAAATTCGAGCATAATCCCTTCGAAGGTGGAGAAAAAAAAAACTTTCTAAATTCTAAACAAAAAAAAAGGTAGTTTCGCGAACAAATGATAAAATATTGGACTGTTTTGTCCTTACCAATTCATATAGGTACACATTATTTATCATTATTTCCATGTTTTCTGCCTGGCTTATGTTGTTCTTTTATATGTAAAGTGTGGTAGGCAGCCTAACGGTCCACTCACAGAAACATAACAGCACATTTTCTGTTATTTCTTGGTGGTCTTCTGTGTAATAAGGGGGTGGTTACTGCCGCCAGATGGGCTGCCCAAATGTCTGCTAAAAGTAGTATATCCTCTCACAACTTAATTTGGCTTTACTAAATAAACTTCGTCATCCTATTTCTTCTTCGAATATCTCGTACATTTCAAGTTGCTATCCGAATGCATTCCAAGCAGAAATATCCCCTTTAAAATAAAATGTAGGTTATATGAATGCTACCAGAAATGCGACTGCCTTAAATAGATTTTCAATGTTCCTTGAATCTGCCTTGAATAGATCGCGAACTAATCAAGTTAAAGTTCAGAAACGATCATAGTTTTGCTATTTCTTTTCAGACTTTATAGTAGAATCGCTTACATAAAGTTATTTAAGTAATACTAGCAACCATCTTCGTTTAATTGTTTTGTTTGGTTTAGGAGTAGTTAGAGACATACAGACAGTCAGATAGACAACGAGCACAGCGACTTCAAGTTATACTATGTAAGGATATAACACCGATATCAGTCATTTTTGCTAAGTTTAGTTAATATAGTTTAGTACCATAAATATTTATGATGAATGTCTACAATGAAACAAGCCTTGAAAATTTTTAAGTGGTTTTTTAAAGTTTTTTTTTAATGAAAAAGGGCGGCGCAGGCATCAGTTGATCCGCTGGTGGTAGATGGCGACCGTCGCGAATAAACACAAGCAATGCGAGGCACATGCAAGTGTGCTAACGAACTTAATATTAAGGAGATATATAATAGGAGATAGGAGAATGGGCGTTATTTACCCACGCATAGAACTCAACAGCACATGTGCCGTTATCTCACGATGGTCTTCTGTAAGGGGTGGTTACTGTCGCTAGACGGTCTGCCCTGAAATTGGTCGGAACTCAGTGTAACTTACCACTACAACCTGAATCACAATCTGGTCATTCTTACCGTAATTGTTCAAATTTTGAAAAATATTCCCATTCGATCTTCATTAAAATCACTAAAATTGCGTTTTTTAAAGTAATAAATTAATTCCTTAGAGAATAAAAGAAACAATAAATATTATTAATTAAATTCGAGTGGCAATCCAACCATACGGCGAGCCATATTTCAGGTTTCAGAAATACTCTGTTTCCATAGAGTAACATTTTATGTAGATGCGATTGTCTATTAACCCCTGTGTGACACTTGACCATCATTTAATATTCCATGACCGGTAATAATTAGCTTTACGCCATAGACAATGTAATATCAATTTACAATTAATTATTCAAGAAAAGCATCTCGGGTATATATAGTCTCAATATAGTTCGTTAAGTATGAACAATTGTGTGACGAGGAGAATCAATAGAAACCTTTATAGGTGAAACGACTAAGTGCTCGCGAATTTATAGTCATTGAAGTCAATTGCCCCATTCAAAAGTCGAGTAGGCAGCTGCATAGAATCGATTTCTAATTAAGGTTGAGCAATTTATCGAAAAATTTCCTTCAAAGAGACCTACTTACGCTCAACCTGGGACACTCCTGAAATCTTTATTTTGTACTAGCTTTTTCTTGGGTATTACGTACAACATTTATCCAATCTGATCGCATAATTTTGTCAGGCGTGAATTTTTATTTTTTGATGACCCCTCGGTAACAGTAGGTTAAAGGATGATTACATATTACACCGGGCCGGGCGCTCACCGTGTTTTTCTCAACGTGCCCCGGCCGGGTTTGCCATTTGCCACCGTGCCGCCAACGGGCAGTGCCCGGGCTTTGTCATTTCCAAGTATTAATTATACTATTTTGTGTTACTATAACTACATATGCTTATAAGTTATAGTATTATTATTAATATTATACCGCGAGACAGCCTCGCGGTTTTGGTTCGCGTGCGATGGCTCGCGTGGCAGCCTCGGGTAAAATCTAATACCCCGAAGCAACCTCGTAGTTTTGGTTCGCGAACCATGGCTCGCGCGGCAGCCTCGGATAAATTCTAATACCCCAAGGCAGCCTCGCGAAGTTGTCTCATAACGTACGGTGAAAACAAACATTTTACGAAATGTCGCGATTGGGGCGCCGCCCGCCGGCCGGGGCACTGACACGGCCCGGTGAAGTATGAATTTGTTCATACAAAAGCATACTATGAATATCGTCATCGGGGCACGGCCCGGTGTAATATAAATCCACGACCCGGTGTAATATAAGTGCGAAAATGATTTTGACTGTTTGTTACGCTTCCACGCCTTAAATACTCAACCAATGATCATGAAATTTTACATACACTTTTTCAGGGACACAGAAATGTACACAGGGTACCTTTCATCCAGAAAAATAGTACTGCTCCTTAGGTATCATCTAGAAATAAAAAATTAACGCCTGACAAAAATATATGAGCAATAAAGCACTAAGAATTCTGTTATCAATCCAAAGCGGTTTAAGTTAATACCGTTGAGTTAATACGAAGGCGGTGATGTCCGTGAACGGTTGTGGTGTCAAGAGGGAGGAAGACGAAAATGGAGTTTCGGTCAACGTAATCCGATCACACAATCACAACTAATTACTCTCAAACAAAGACGACGTCGCGCAACCCTGAAATCTGATTACCAATCAGCCTCTCCGTTTATCATTTGATATCCAACGAGCAGGCAGCTTTTAATAAACGAATCTTATACAGGCTGTATATGTAGCAAATTTTATCAAAACTGTTTATAGTAATCTCTGAAAAAGATAACATAAGATAAGATAAAACTTTATTGTCAACTGTGTTGTACAGTATGTTTACTGTACTATTGGTAGTACAAATGATAGAATACGTATCATTTGTGCTATCAAATTTACATCAGTAACTAGCTGTTGCACGCGACTTCATTCGCGTCTCTTTATAAAATATTACTCGCTGATAATGTAGCTTTCTATAGGTGAAGAATTTTTAAAATAGGTCCAGTAGTCTTGAGTTTATTCATTACAAACTACATTTGTATGGAGGGGGGTAAAGGGTGGGAGATGGGGGAGGGTGAGTAGCCTATGTTACTCGCTGATAATGTAGCTTTCTATAGATGAAAGAATTTTTGAAATCGGTCCAGTAATTTTTGAGTTTATTTATTACAAACATACATACAAATCTTTTCTCTTTATAATATTAGTATTAGATAACTGTTACAAAGGCTAGCGCTCCGGAGTTAATGACTGCAGTTTTTGTTTATATAGCCAAAAACAGAGCAGATACTGAAAACTGGGATTGCCAAGTTTTATATTATGAAAATTTTACTCTCAATTTCTTCCCATACCTAAATGGATTTTTTGGATGATACACCCTGTATACTGTAATTGTTAGTCGTGTTAAACCCCTTATTCCCAATTAAGACTGTAACAAATTGAATACTAAGCAACCATTAACAAGAGTTCATTGCTTTCGTTAACAAACTTAATGGTTAATATGTAAAACGGTTAATTTATTAATTGTGATTTATCTACTTTTATATATTAAATCCTTTAGAGAACTAAGGTAATATGACATTAACATCACATGTAACAGACATTAAAAATTCAATTACCTTGTATCGGAGCTTGAGGCAGTCTAGCGTAGCGTCTCTTGGTACGTGGATTCCGATTGATAACTATCCACATCTTCTTCAGCCTGTTCTTTCTTCGATTTGTATAGGTTATATAGGGTTGTCTATGAATTTTTTTGATACGGATTCTATCACGCAGGGAAAGCTGTAGCATATAGCAAAGCATATTATAACCCTCAGCTGCAGAAACAGTAAGACACACGCATGGATGCCACTTGGGGCTGTAATTTGTTTCTGTATTTCATTTTTGGAATAGAAATATTGATCACTTTTTTTTGCTCTCTCAATGAAAGGAACCATAATGTATTCGCTCTTGGTAATTTTAATATTAGTAGTGGTTTCCTAGTAGTTAGTAATCAGTATTTGCGGGTGTCAATGTTATGCGGTGAGGTAACATGAGGAACTTAGATAAATTATTAATATATCATATTATTTACACTCAATCAAGTTATTCGTGAAGCTGCATTGGCAAATCGGACAAGTGTTGTTCTATTCGGCTTGTTAATAAATCCAGTTAAAATGTAAGCGTCATTTTTTTAGCTTTTAGCAATCTATCGATGCAATACCTCTAAACCCAACAAGCTGTATTCGTTCAACAGGATCGTTATTAATAAAAAGCGATCTATATGTGATTGAGCAAAAATTGTTCGCGAATGCCCTCTCAAAATAGGGCAATCCACCCGCAGAGACAATTGAAAATAAACGCCAGTGCAGTCGCGAATCAACTCGTTCCGAATAGTAACAAGAGAAGTGTTGTGTTACGCTACAATACATCTTGTTACTTGTGCATAAGATTTATATTTGATTGCAACAGGCTTAGTGCTAATATTGCTTCCACGAGTCAAACGTCCACTCAGCACCGCAGAGGGTTTTCTTTTTGTTCTCACTTATAGTTTTATTTTAAAATCTGCGCTTCTAACGAACCGGCAAACTCGTGTCACTTGCATACAGCGTGTTTACATGAGTTTTATAAATGACAATTTGATATAGTCTTTAGTTTTCTATACATTACATATACGACATAATATATACATATATAAAAATATGTATATACATATGTACATATTTATGTCGTTATGTATAGTGTACCCAGTAAGAGTTTTGTTAATTTGATTTCTAAAGCAAAAACTGAAAGCCATTAAACCGTTCCATCGTAGCGCTATACATAAAGGACATCGTTCAAAACCAGGTCTTCTTTTAACTTAACTTTGGAGATTTTGGTAATAAAAGTAATAAAAGGAGATAGTTAATGTCGCCAGAGGCTGCTCAATTTATGATTGCGGAATGCAATATGAATTGACGGGAGCTCCGAGTACAATCTCCGTTCATGCCCATCTACTAATGGTTTTTTTCTAAAGTGCATTTACTGACTGCTTTCAAACGGAGTGATCCAAAAAACATCGTGAGGAAACCTGCATACGCCGAAGAAGAAATTCTAAAGCGCATGAGAAGTCTATCAACCCGCACAGGGGGCCAGCGTGGTGGACCATATAGCCCATGGCCCATACGCCCTTGTTGAGAAGGTAGGCCTGTGAGGACATATAATAAGCCATTGATTTGACTAATTGGAATTATTTGGGGAAGAAGAACAAGCATCATAGAGTAAACGTCCCTAAGCTTTTTATCCATCTGTCAGATAATCAATTTTATATTTATACAAGTGGCCAGACTTGAATTTGATTTGGGATTTCTATTGTAGAAGTAGCCTTAATCGTTATTTCATACTAGTTTTACCTTCTACACCTAAATAATAATAGTATCGTATCTATAAAAGGTATTTTTACCGGCTGCGCCACGTATAGAAGCAGATAAGTCACCAGAGGCGTCCATGCTAGTACGGGAGGTAGCGTTGCATTTTTACGAGGAATTTCATACCCAATGAATTGCATTTTGCAGCAACTTTGGCGTTGCTTATGTTATAGGCGACGGTAACCACCTACCATCAAGTGGACCGTCAGCTTGTCTGCCGATCTTAACATTAAAAAAAGCAATATGAGTGCAGCAAAGCAAGCAACGTAACTGTGTGCGTATATTTCTCCCGAAAAAGTGCAAATAATTCTATGGACGGTATGAAAATACTTTTAGCGGCATTTTTTTTACAACTTTTAATTGTAACCTTTCCCTCCACCGGTACTGGAATAGCTGACGCTCAGATTGCTTATACATTGGGGGATAATTGTGATTTTCAGCCGATATGAAATGACTTGTTCAAATGCAACGCTACCTCCCGTACTATGCGGTGGTAGCGGCGGCAGGCGAACGGCATTGTGTCTCGCAGCACATATTAGTATGCATTCTCACGGATAAAACCCGTTCGTTGGCCGCTCGCCCGCGTTCACTCTCTTGTTGCTCCTTTGCAAATCGGCGTGCCTTCGTATCGTTTCGTTTACTTTTTTGCCAAGTTCGATCTTCAAATAAAGCGCCGAGGACGTCTTGTGCCAAACGATTCGGCGCGTGTTCGCTCATCGTTCGCAAATTATGTAAAGAGAGGATAAAAACTCTGGCACGCCTTTATTCTGACAATTCACAAGGTAGCTATGGAAGAAATTTTTGCAACAAATGCATATTTTTATAAAGTAAAAACCGTCAGACAGGGTGACCGTCCACTTGATGGTAGGTGGCTACCGTCGCCTATAACACAAACAACCCCAAAGCTGCTGCTTGTGCGCTACCGACTACAATAGGATTAAGGATAAGGGATTAGGAGGGGATAGGGAAATGGGCTCTGGCATCCCCTACTCACTCACCGAAACACAACGGCACACGTGCTGTTATTTCACGGTGGTCTTCTGTAAGGGGGTGGTATTGCCGCCAGTCGGGCTGCCCAAATGACTGCGAAACGCAGTGTACCCTGCCACTACTTTCCAGATCCAGACCAGAGCCAAATTTGAAAAGTTCATTTTTCAAAGTTGACCCAGCCGGGAATCGAACCCGGGAACCCTAGAACAGAGCGTTAAGGCAAGCACCCTAACCACTCATCCAAAGGGCTATCGTAATACATATTATTATAAGAAAATTAATAGGCTACTGTCTTCAAAATACAAAACAAACAAAAATGCAGACAATTTTGTATTTCAATTAATCAATAAAATTGTTTATATTTACATTTCTATATTATAATTTCAAATAAAATGTCGGGACAATCCAGACGAATCCCGACCATCTGGCAACCTTAGGCGCGAACGAAGTTGTAGCTACTTAGTGGATCAATAAGCATAGATATAATTAGGCAATGCAATTGATTATATTTTACATGGATCAAAATAAAAATCGTATAGAGCAAATAGATTCCATGCAAAATTTGGTTTGGTACAGCGACTCTTGAATTTATAGACACAGGGAAGCATAGGGTCCGTACCTCAATAACTCAGCGGCACGGACAATGTATCCGTTCACTACACTGCAATCGCAGAGGAGTGAGCGCTCGAAGTTTAATAACGTGCAAAGTTTAGTGTGGGGGCATGTGCGAACACTCTAGAAATAATTTTATAGCTTCGATGTTGGGGTAACGACACGCCGCCGGTGCTAATTTTGCTTGCAGCTGCGTTGGCGACTCGTACCAATTTATATTTAAGACGGATCGTCAAACAGTCTGCTGTTGCCGGTCGCACGTGCTAAACATAACACTTCGCTCTACAAATTTTCGTTTGACAGGTGTTCTATGCGCCATCATGTGCAAAAAGACCTCTTTCTTACTCCATACCGGGAGATATGACTCCAGTATGATGCGCCAACTCAAAAACAAGTGGTAGTCGGCAAGAGATGACGTATTTATTTATTTAGCTTATTTTTGTACCGCTCAAAGGATTTTTGAATTCAAAAATTTTATTTGTAATCTATACTTCTAAAATTGTTTGTCCTGACTGACTAAACCAGCCAAAAACACAGTCTTAAATTTGGAACATAGCTTTATTTAATAACGTACTAGCTGGTGCCGGCGGCGTCGCCTGCGTTGAAAAATGAAAAAATAACGTCTGACTAAATATATGAGCAATGAAACGCCTAACGTCTTTATTGCAGTTATAGCTTTGCCAGGCGTTAGATGATCCCTCGGGAACAGTAGTTTTTTTGTGGACGAAAGGTACCCTTATGTCCTTTTCTGCATCCCTGACAACGTGTATACAAAATTTCATAATTATCGGTTCAGCCGTTTAGGCTTGAAAAGGTAACAGCCAGACAGACAGAGTTACTTTCACTTTTATAATATTAGTATGGATAGTATGGACTAGCGGCCGCCCCCGGCTTTGCATGGATTTTTTCTGCATATTATATACAAAAATCTTCCTCGTTGATCGCTCTTTCCATTAATGAAAATCGCATGAAAATTCGCTTAGTAGTTTTTGAGATTATCGCGAACATACAGACAAACAGACGCGGCGGGGGACTTTGTTTTGTAATATGTAAAGAATTCGCTAAGAAAGGACTTTTGAAAATCCGCGCGAAGCCGGGGTAGGGTCGCTAGTATAAAATAACTTAATAATTTAATACATTTCATCTGAAAATAATTGTTCGAGGGAGTAAGGGAAAGGAACTTTATAAAATTAACTACATTTAATCTGAAAATAATCGCTTCAAGAGAGTAAGCCGCAAACGCAGTTTGCCTGCCACTCTAATAGCAAAGAAGGATACAAAAAAAAAACCAATTTGCTTAAAAACCTTTTTCTCATAGATTTTCGCATTTTAATTGGTCATTTAATTTTTTTGTCTGGTGTCCAGTCTTAGAAAATTAAAAAGAAGCGTATACCTAAAGCTTATCGAATTTTATCTAAAGAGAGAGTTTTATCTAAAAACTCCTATTTACAATATTAACACACATAAGTTCAAGAATCACATTAGAAAAAAAAAATCTTAACTAGAAACTCACCACCAGCTTCGCACGGTTCCAATTTTCCGGGCAATTTTTCTCAATTTCCAAAGTATAAGATAATATAACATTAAGATGATATATAGGTTTGTATACCAAACTGAAACGACGTGTTCAGCTTTAATTGGCTTGCACACTGGACCGTTAATGTTGAATGTTAATGCTAATAAACGTTAAGTGTGCTAAGCTGTAACTGAAGTAAATAAATAAATGAATAAATAAATATTTGACAAAAAAATTGCCAAATTGGTCCAGCCATATTCGAGTATATACGCTTAGCAACACATTTATATTTTTATTTGTATAAATTACTTTAAAAAAGTTGAGAGAGCTTCATCTTTCGAAACCTAAATATGCGATCATTTGTGATGTAATAAAACAAGGAAGATATTGTATTATTTTCGACAACGATAAAAGAACGTTGTTAATGTTAATAAATAGCTAAATTCTCTCGGTACTCGTACACATGACAAGGTTCAATTTACGTTTCAATTGGATAGAGAGAAAACAAATAGTTCGTGACGAACTGGTTTGTTAATAGAAACTTTTGATATGTTAACCTATATTTTCCCTTTCGTTTCAGGTAATTGGCTTGCGGACCCCCGATATGGAACCCCAGTTGAAAAGCCGTAAAACGAGCCAATCAACCCGCTCGTAAAAACTTGTACAAGCATTAATAGAAGTTGGTAAACACATATTATAAGGTTTTGTTTATACCGACAACATACTTGTACGTTCCTTTGTATACGAGAGACGGTTCAGTGTAAGCAAAAGCTCTAATAATACTTTTTTTAATGTTAACTTTAATATTGTAAGGCATAAGTTTCATATGAAACTAAATGAGCTAATAAGCTAGCTCAAAAGTTTAATATGAGCTAAAGTGATTGATCAAGTTAACTAGAATTATTTATTGGAAATACTGGTAAAAAAAATCTTTAAATCTAAAGATTAAACTTTTACTATTATTAATATAAATATTAATTTAAATTAAGATTCACAATTTTTAGTATAAATAGAATTTACCCTTTGCTATCATTCGAATAATTTTATATTGCCTTTTCATAAAAGAAATGTCCATGTTTTCACTAATAAAATACGTTTCTCTTTTGTTTATTACTATCATGATACATAATTTATTATTACAAAATTATAAGAGTATTTCGATGGCCAGGAAGGCCTCGTCAATACAAAAGATTAAAAAATGCAAACATCTTTTTTAAATTATCAATAAAATTGTTTGTATTTACAATATTGATACATATATTTTATTATTTCTCTTAGTTTTACAATATAATTATAAAAACATTAACAGCCTTACTTATAAATGGTACTTAAAATTTTACGAATACTTAGTAGCCATTTAGGAATTTTTCTTACTTAAAACGTTGTTTAACCTTAATCAATTGCTTAGTAACGTACTTAAATAGCTGTCAAATTAATGAACGGCGATTTCTTGTTTAGAAAGAAAGAAAGAAAGAAACATTGTTGTGAAGTGTTGTTTGTCATCCTCTTTATTTTTATCTTTCTTAAAGCGAGAAAGCATTTAAATTGTTCCTACCTATATTTTTAAAGAGACCATAGACAAAATTGAAAGAACTTTTAGTTTTAAATATAGTTTTGAAAGGGTTATATATTTTTTCACGCACGCATTTTTTGGCTAACCCAATGCTTCTAATAGTTTATGTATTATATAAGCTTCCTATCCGAATGAAGATCCTTTGAAGACTGCATAGAGCCTAATATTTTTTTATGCTCTATGGTTTTTTTTTTTTTTTTTTTTTTTTTTTTTTTTTTTTTTTTATATTATTAAAAGGTGGCAGACAGGCTGACGATCCACTTGATGGTAAGTGGCTACCGTCGCCTATGGACACAAGCAACACCAGGGGGGGTACGTGTGCGCTGCCGACCTTGCAGGAATTTATTTACTGCTCGCTTGAAGAAGCCTATAATGTAGCTAGATGGAAACACCTTAGAAGGGAGACTGTTCCAAAGATCGTGCGTCCGTGGGATAAAGTTTCTACTCATCCGAACTGTTCCAGGGAGTGCCCTGGAAGTTAGGTGTCGCTACAAATGGGGCCTTTGTTAGGCTTTTTTGTCGATTTACATAGCCACGCGCGGTCCAATGTTATTATTGGTTCAATACATTATATTTTATTGTTATCGTACCCTTCTTTATTTGGGTTAGGTTGAAAGTAAATCGCTTTCAGTATTCAAACACGAGTGCATCATGTAATCCAATGAAGACTATTATTTTTTAGTATTTGGATACGATATAGAGTTCGCTTTACTTTCACGAAGCAATGTCTCGCAGTCGCAATTTTTTTTTCAATAACCTATAATACAAGTAACGCCATTTGCCATATTCTGTGGTATTCCCATATGCCATTGGAATGGTTACTGCCGCCAGACGGGCTGCCCAATTTGAGAGAGAGTGAGCAGATTTTGTATGAAAGGAACTACTGAACATAATGGAAAAAAATCTTTCACTATTTGAAAGCTGAAATTGATCCAGATGCATTATTCTAGATTATTTTTGAATAAATGTATATTATAAAGAGACAATTTTAATTTTCACTCACAAATAACGTACGCGTTTTGATGAAACTTTACGGTAAATGGTTAACTTGTTAGAATTACACAAAAAGTCCAGAAAAATTTACTAACATATCAAAATTTTAGCCCCTCTAGGGCATTTTTGAAGTAAGTTTCTAAAAGATATCTTCATCTTGATATCTTCTTATAAATATCGATGGGTGAAAGAATTTTTACATTCCGGCCTGTAGAAGGGATGATAAATAAATAAATAGAAATAGATGAAAATAAATAAAAATTAAATTCTCTACAACATTTGTCTGAAACATTTTTTTTCTAACTCTTACCATTTTTGTATAATTTGGAAAAAAACACTTATTTTTATTTTTTTCCAATCCTTCGGCAGAGTGAAATTAAAAACTTCTTTCATCCATCGATATTACATATCTTCTAGAAGCTTATTTTGAAATGCCCCTGACCGATTCAAATTTCGATTTCAATATTCCTGGACTAATAAATAGTCTATATTAAAAAAATACTCAAGGAAAGTTACAGGAAAAGGTAATATTAGTAGATTATATATTATGTAAACTAACTCCCCCATCTGCACTCGTCGGTCTTGTCTAATATAATAGCCATGAAGAGATTGTTAACAAAATAATTCAGTTATGAAAAACATCTACCTATTACCATAAGAAAAAGGTCTGACAGTCGCAAAACGCGTCTTGTTCACGAGTTAACACGCCGTGTCATAAAAGGTTTTATACGACGCAAAGAGAATTTTGTGGAACACAAGCTTTGATGTTAGTTTTTCTTTATTTTCATCGCAATGACTGCAAGGGTGGTGAAAGCGCTAAGTGTGATTTGGTGTTGACGCCGCGGCGTCGGTGAACAACATGTGACCATTGTCTTGTGTGCACACTGCCTAAGTCAAATATACGCATGTGTTGCCGTAGTGTAAGGTTTAATTAAGAGACATTAAATGTCGTAATTAAGGCTACACATGAAAGGAAGGAAGCGAACGCGCCAGCGGGCGTATTGTCCCTATTTGGAAACGCATTCGCTTTTTACTAACAACTCTTTTACGCAACGCTTTTACGCAATGCGAATGAAGCTGCTTACATTTTCTTGGTTTAATCGACCAATTATACAATTGACGTCTTATTAGAATTTACTGTTGATACATAACTAACTTAAAGTGCTTTTAGTAGTCAAACTAATATTTGAAAGTACATTCCTAGAGCCCATGCCGATGAGAGACTGTCATCTATTAATACAAGCATTGAATTTGTCAACGGGCTTACTCAACTTTGACCACAGTCCTATAACTGATCAGAAATAAAATTAATTCTATATTTATACGAGTACCTAGTCAGTCGAAACACATCTACATATTAAACACAGCCAAAATTTTAAAATTTGAAGAAAAATGAACTAATTAAAGAAACAAAATAAAATTTGAGCAATCAATAACTCGTAACTTTTAGATATCAAATAGTTAACGCCTTGCATTTAAATGTTTTCAAGGAATCACAGAAAATGTCTCCGTGTAACTGTCGGCCATTACGTTATTCTTGAACAAATTCTA
Source organism: Bembecia ichneumoniformis (assembly GCA_910589475.2). NCBI lineage: Eukaryota > Metazoa > Arthropoda > Insecta > Lepidoptera > Sesiidae > Bembecia > Bembecia ichneumoniformis. The sequence continues at coordinate 6,588,430 of OU342523.1, forward strand.
GCTAAGGGACGACGAAAACCTCTTCATCATCATCACCCTGTGTCTCTCCACTGCGGGTGTAGGCCTCGCCACTACGCACGGTCTTCTGTCCTTCGCACCTACCCGTTTCCCGTGAAGCCTTTCAGATCGTATGTCCGTCTGGCCGCAGTGCGTCTAACGCAGCGCTTTCCAATTTCCATCGAAATTCCGCTGTGCGATAGATGTGATCAGCCCATTGCCAGTTCAACTTGCTAATAGGGTATTTAACAGATTTTAGGAAAATATCTCAAATTGTTAATTATACTATAATACACTTGCAATTTGATTCATTTTTTGTGAATTGCTTTATTTTCTATGAAAATTACAATCAAAGTTTAAATTATAAATAAGACCGCCAAAACGCTAAGTCACGTGATATCAATACTTGTACGTCACTTGCTTGCAAACAAATATTTAGCTGTCAAATTGCGTACGCTCATGCACGCATCGACTGTAAACAAAGCAAATGACGCAACTCTATGTGGCACCAATCGCGTGCGTTTTTAATCACGTGGTCAAACATGAAAAATTAATTATTTTAATAATGATTTCTTATGAAAAGCGTGCATATTTTTAAATACTGTGTTAGTTAATTTGGTTTAAAAAAATATTTACAGTGAGGCTAGTAACAATTTGTTTCATATTTTCGTTATAGTCAAATACCGTATTCTCTTTGCTATCTCAACAATCTTGGTTCTTCGGCTAATTTCATAATTTCTGATCAAAGAAACTCCGAGCATAACTCGCTGAGCTATTTTAAACTTGTGGATCAGTCCTGTCATGAGAGGCCGTGTTTCGGCACCATACGTCATATTATTGGTTTTATAATCAAATTCAATTTGTAAGGTTATTATGAACGGTTGTGATATACAATAAGAAGTTTGTAATCATTTGTAATAGTTGTAAAGTACCTAAATGTGTACAAAGTACATACAATACAAATCCTCATACTGTGAATTCATCTTTTCTATTGTTAGCGTTAAAGGACTTTTTTATAATAGGGAGTTTCCATTCGCATTGAATCGATGAGGGAGAACTTAGACAATGACAATTCCATAAAACGAAAAGCTCCATGCTTTTTTATTTAGTAGGATTTCTTGTTACATTTGCAATTCCAGTCTGTTGCAGTTTAATATGTAGTAACTTTTAAAACAGGGGATTCCAGAAGTTTATATGTAAAAGTTGGAGTATTTACTTATCGATATTATGTTAATACTTTCGTATGAAACATGTGATTTCTTATAATTTTTAATTTTTTCAACAATTTTTAGGCTTTACTAAAATAAGTGAAATTAATAAACACAAACGATAACTACAATTTTAACACAATTTTTGTCTATTTTCTATACATATAATAAAATCGTAAACGAGTCGTGTCTGTACATTAAATTTTTTTCAAAATAACAATTTGTACATTTTGTTACTGAGGTCAAAAAAAGTTTTTAGATTTTTTGTCTGTTTGTAGGTTTATCTGTTTGTCTGTACGTACAATGCGCGCTAATTTCAGAAAGGCTTATCCGATTTGAATGCGGTTTTCACTGATGTACATATACTAAATGTTACTTCCCGTAATCATTCTAATCGGTTTACAAATAAAAAAGTTACGCGTTATACCGAATACCACGCGTACGAAGTTGTGGGCTCAGCAAGTATATAATATATTTATAAAATATTATTTAATGTAAAAACATTCTCGAAGATAATCATTATTAAGTCTATTAAGACAAAAGCAGAACATAGATAAGATGATCCATCACCTATAATCGACAATATTGTTTTCTGTAGTCCGTTTGAACGAAACTTTCATAGAACACTGAATAATATATAAATACCAAATAGTGATTAATATTTTATTTGATTTGTCAGTTATTATTTTTCAAGTTTTCAATTCTACAGTGACACTTTCTTTTAATTCTACAGTGACACATAAATTTTTTGCCACATAGAGTATCATGATTCTTAGTGAGCTTGTTTTGATTGCGTCTCGACAGTTAAATTCTAAAATTTTACCTATCCAAGAGACCGTAGAATATAATAGGTATTTCATAACACTTCCTCTCTGATATCTGTGCCGAAAGATCTGTGCTATCTGATGACGAAAGAGTCTTGAAAAATAGACGGATGACAAAGATACTCTACAGAACTCTACAGAAGTTCCATATTAGGTTAATGACATACAAAGCCCAAATCTATATTCGACTTTGGTGTGGTACTATCAAGGATTGAAAGAGAACTTATTGACTCGTGTGAAAATATTCCATTTCAATACAATATTATTTGGTAACGCGTTCTCTTTTGTAACCTCGCGTGGGTAGCATTGCAGAGTATTTATATTAACAATATTTTATTGGTTTTTTATTGAGGGTGTGGGCAGATGGAGGTGACGTAACACCTCACCGCCCACCTCCCCTGCTTCGCGACTTATGTTACACAAATAATGGCTTGTAGCGGCTGCGCCGAGACGTAGAGGGCTACGCGTCCGTGTAACCGTAGCGTTACGTAGTATGTCGTAGCATTCGAATAGAAATTCATAGAGCAAACTACCTACGAATTATAATATGTATGTACCTAACCTAACATTGAATCTTGTTGCTTTGTAACGGAATCAAATTAAATATTCTTGAAAGGTTTCATTTACGAAAAATACAAGAATTGAAAAATATATAATTTAAATATTTTAATCATCATTAACAACCTTATTACATGTCCCCATTGCAGGGGCACGGGCTTACCCTCTCAAAAAGGGCGTATGGACTATATGGTCCACCACGCTTGCCCAGTGAGGGTTGGTGGCTTTCGCATGAGCTTTAGGATTTCTTCTTTGGCGTATGCAGGTTTCCTTACGATTTTTTCCTTCACCGTTCGAGAGTAATCAGTAAAATGCACTTTAGTTTTTAGAAACAAACCCATTGTTACATGGCTTAATCGTGGATTAAACTCGGCCCTCTCGACATGATAGGCCGCGACGCTCAAAACGCTAACTAATATATAATAATAATAATATAGGGTTCGATTTTCGGGAGGGTTAACTTTGAAAATGAACTTTTCGCTTTTTGGAATGATCTTGGTATTGATTTAGGTATTGTAATTTGTGACAGATTTCGAATTCATTTGGGCAGCCCGTCAGGTGGCAGTAAACACTCGCTTACAGAAGACTACCGTAAAATAACAGCATTTGCGTTTCAGTGAGTGAGTAAGAAATGCAAATATATATTTTTTTAAATTTATATAAACAAACCTTCCTTGTTTATCGCTCTTTCCATTAAGTGAAAACCGTATCAAAATTCGTTAGGTGATTTAAAAGAAGTTGCAGAGGCGGACACATACTTTATTTGCATCCATGCCAGAATAATATAAAAATATTTTATTTTGCTAAAAATATGATTTCCTTAGTATAAAAAGGTACCGTTTTGAATAGTTTTGATGAATATCTGTTTCACATTAAATATTTAAATTATTTTTTAAACAACACAAAAGACCATTATATTTTATGACACCTGTTTTTCTCGTTCACACTCAAAATACGTAGGTATCAAGTTTAATACTAAATCTAGCAATAAAATTTTTATGTTTTCTTATCATTTATTCGCCGTATAAATCATTCTTAACAGTGCAGAAGAGACGCGTGGGCGGCGAGCTACTGAGACAATTTAATGTTATTATTTCCCGATAAATGGTATAATAAAGAAATTTTTATTTAAAACACCGATTTGTCCGGTTCTTGTCCGTTAGGTTTTATGTCTAAACACGTTTGCGGTGAATTTTTACATTTTAAATGAGCGTTTTCCATTTAAATCGGATCGTTTCATCGACTTTTATTAAGCTGTTTAAATACTTATTAGTGTTCTTTCATGGAGTATTCGATTGCAAGTGAGCAGCGGGGCGCAATATATTTACTTCGAATTAATTTTTTTAATGATATTCGAAGAAACGTTTCTTATTGCCTCTCAATACTTTTAAGAGACAATTTGTGGCACTAAATGCATTGCAAACAAATAAATCGTTCAAAAAGAATCCCAGTTGATCAGTAATGTTGGACCATGATGTAAGTTATATATTTAAAAATAGTAAACAATAATCGTCATCGTTATCTTAGGCATAGGACGTCCACTGCTGACAAACTCCTCCTCTCTAATTTTCCAAAAGTGCTTGTCAGAAGCCTTTTTGGATCTTATATTTATTATCTAATAACCACCGCTATTAGATAATAAATATAAGCCTTGCCTATTTTAAGAATTATTTCATCTAATTTTAAGTTTTTATAATGTTTATTGCTTTTATACAAATATTGTAAAAAGTTAGAATTAAGAGTGAAAATAAATAAATATATAATAATTGAAACAAAATATTCTTTGCACGTTTAACATAAAATATATATTATGTAAACTAGCGGCACGAGCATACGTTGTTCCGCTCGAACCCGATTACTCGATTGCAGCTCATTTTAACCATTGACGAGCCCATTGGATGAGTGGTTAGGGTGGGCAGGGTCAACTTTGAAAAAAAAAAAAAAAATGAACTTTTCAAATTTGTCTCTGGTCTGGATCTGGAAAGTAGTGGCAGGGCACACTGTGTTTCGCAGTCATTTGGGCAGTCGTCTGGCGGCAGTAACCACCCCCTTACAGAAGACCACCGTGAAATAACAGCACGTGTGCTGTTGTATTTCGGTGAGTGAAGTAAGGGATGCCAGAGCCCATTTCCCTATCCCTTCCCAATCCCTTATCCTTAATCCTATTGTAATTGCAGCAGCTTTGGCGTTGCTTGTGTAGCCACCTACCCTCAAATGGACCGTCAGCCTGTCTGCCGATCTTAACATTAAAAAAAAATCAGAAGTCCACTCCACACAAAAAAAATCATCAAAATCAGTCTAACCGTTTAGGAGTTCAAACACATGCACGGACAAAAGAAATTTATGTAGGTATAAAAAAACCGTTGGGTATATTTTTCAATTTTGTTTATGAACCGATTTTTTTTTTTTAGTAACTTTTGACGAGCTTTGGTAGAATAGCTTTTACTGACAATAGAATCAGTGTTGAGATTGAGTAATAAAAAAAATTGGAAACACCTTTGAAATGATAATGGCGAACAGTGGACAAGTATTAGTATTACCATTGATTTTATTAAATAACCATTATTTTGAGTTGTTTTGGTCGTCGCAATTTTCTATTATGAATTTTTCCATTCTTTTGACCAGACTTTTGTCGCGAACAAATGTGATGGGACTATTTGACTTGTAATGGATTAGAAAGCCGTTATCGAATTTTCCTTTCGGCGATTGCTTCGCGTTTTTCCGAAGTCGGCGACTTCTCCTCGTGTCTCATAATGCCCTCTTTTCGCGAACAACTTCCGAAACGTCGAAAAAATTTTAAGCTTTATCGCTCGTTGTAATTTCCTGAAAGCGTCGTTAGGTTTCGAGCGTGCGCAAAAAGTCGTATAAAACACGACAGAACAACCTCCATTAAAACGTGTGATAAACTCATTTATGTGATCAACTTTTTTATATGAGATCATTTTTTTATTTAGTTTCGTACATAGGTAATGTGTTCTATTTACATTTGTAATTGGTTTAATGTGATGTTTTTGACGTAATGGAATGTCAATTGCTTTTAAATGTTCTATAGGAAGAAAAATATACTTTCAAGAATAATCTCTTCCTAAGATATTTTGGTATATTACCTATATTAGCAAGCCCTCAGATAAAAATTCTACCATAATCTTTTCGAAAGTGGGGAAAAAACTAAATGTTTCCCAGTCTTATTTATATCTATACATATAATAAAATCGTAAACGAGCTGTGTCTGTACATTAAAGTTTTTTCAAAAAACAATTAGTACACATTGTTTTAGAATTCAAAACAATAAATAGAGTTAGAATTTTTGTCTGTTTGTTTGTCTGTGCGTTTGTGCACGCTAATCTCTGAAACGGATTAACCGATTTGAATGCGGTTTTCACTTATATTGTAGCAAGCTTCCCGTAACATTTAGTGTTTCTTTCATTCCAATCGGTTCACAAATAAAAAAGTTACTCGTTATACCGAATACCACGCGTACGAAGTTGCGGGCTCAGCTAGTTTAATAACAGTAAAGCTCGTTAATAGCCACAAAACAAAAAGAAATCTATTTAAAAATAAATGAGAAAATAAGGACGAAATTTAAAATATTATATTTTTTAAATTTTAATAAATACAAATATACATAAACTTCCGTATTTATCTGTCTCCCCATCAGTAAAAACTATATCAAAATCATTTGGGTAGTTAGATGAAGTTAGCGGAGAAATAAACAGATAAATAACAGCGAATTTATCTAATAATGTCTAAAATTTAGATCTATAAGAAAGTAAATAAATAAATAAATAAATATATTAATAATATTACACGTTTCTGACTTGTAAATAAATGCAACTCTTTGTTGCTAAATACTTAGAATACAATTCCGTAAAATTCAATATCAAAGTAATATGTAATCAATCTTGTTAATTGTGTCTAAGCGTAATTACTTGCGGGTGCTAAAAAAACGAATTACAGGTCCAAAGTGAAATCGATACCTTATTCAGCAAAAACTCGTCATAATATAACCGTAATATGTAATAGTGTTATAGTGTTCATGTGGACGATGGCGAAAGCCGCGCATGAAGTAAAGGCTACCCGCATGCAATAAAATATACATGCTCACTTATGCTCCTTATGTGTCGACAAACCAGTTTAGGCAGTATAACACAAATACATGCGGGTATTTGGTTCGGTGCATTGACACGCGAAAGCTTTTGCATGCCCTGCGCTCCGGCTCCGATTACAGCCCATTGAAAACAATTATTGTCTCTTGTCAAGTACGGACAATGATTTTATACTCTATGCAAATATTTATTATTATTATTTTTTCAAATTCTTAAAACTTACAGCTATTAAGTTGTAAGTTAAGAATAGGCAAAATTATTATCTCGCATCTTCTTCTATATATAAAAATGAATCCCCATTTCCCTTGGTCACGGCATCACGCGTGAACGGGTAGACCGATTTTAATTCGGTTTTCACTAATGGAAAGAGAGTATTTATCAATCAGCAATTGTTTTATTTTCTTCTTAAATAAATTCATATTAAGTTCCATAATCTTGTCCGTAATCTTGTTATATATCACCGGCGCCTTAGTTATTTGTAGATTAAACTGACAAACAGTAATTGTCGCAAATATTTAGCCGAATTAAAAGTTATATTTTATTACAAAAACCATTTAGACGAAAATACTCAAACAATTTAATCGAAATAGTAAAACATTTTCTCTTAAAATAAACTAAGAAATTTTAATAATAGGAAGTGAATTTGTTAAATAGGAAAATGTACTTTAACTAAATTATACAAGGATATAAATTCGGTCAACACGGTCTGAAGTATTTGTTTTACAATACAATACGATATGAAGCTATAAAGAGTAAAATTTATTATTTGCACTTGAAGTTACACAAATAGGTATGGAATCTATGCACATACTTCAAGCTCGTATCAACTTACTTAGATATGCATGCTTACCTACATTTACTGAGAGAAAATTTATTTCAGTAAGATGGCGGATGGTATTGCTTGTGTTATTACAGCGTATTTGCATGCAGCAAAACCTGGGACCGCATCCAACTGATACAGTCTTTTAGTATTCGTTTTACATGTACTGTTGACTTTTGTTCTGAGAATGCGAACAGTGGATATATTTTCCAATGTATGCGGACAATAAATTTTATAGTTCCATAGTTGTTTGGGTCAATCGAAAGTTTAATTAGGTCAATAGTATAAAGGCAGTTTTTGTCTGAAATAAAAATTACGATACAAATGGTCTCTGAACTTAAACAATGTTTCAAAGCTTAACAGTACAAAGCTTCTACAAGGAATATCCTTCTATTATAGAAACTATTGCGCTCCGGTACAACATATCTATTTATTCATATATATACAAATAATAAAATCGTAAACGAGCAGTGTGTTTATATTTTAATATTTAATAAAAAAAAATTGTACACATTGTACTTATATTATCGAGGTAAAAAAAAATAGTTTTTAGAATTTTTTTCTGTTTATCGGTTTGTTTGTTTGTCTTTGCGTTTGTGCACGCTAATCTCAGAAATGGCGTAACCGATTTGAATGCGGTTTTCACTTAGTTTTTGTTAGTGTTTGTTTCACTAAATGGAAACATTTAGTGTTTGTTTCATTCCAATCGAATGTTGCGAACACCACGCGTACGAAGTTGCGGGCTCAGCTAGTTACAAAATAAAGTCGCTGTCCCGCCTCCTGTCTGTTTTTCCGTTAAATTCTTCGAAACCATTCACGGATTTTTATGTGGATTTCACTAATGGAAAGAGTGATAAATTTGAATTTTTGTGTATAAAATGTTATGGAAAATTTAACTAAATGGAAAAGTAACATTTTATTTAATACTATTAATAGTAATATTTTATTTAGTTATTGCATGTCGATACTACCTTAGCGATAAATTAGAAAGGTTTGGTGTGTAATTTGCAGAAAATAAATAAATATTAAATTTATTTTTAGCTAGTTATAATTTAAATAAATAAATAAAAATAGCCTTTATTGCTGAAGTTAATTAACAAAAAAAAGAAAGCATAATATATTATTTATCACCAACAACTCCAACTTGTCTTGCGACATAGGCCTCTTCCAAAGCTTTCCACTTATTTCGGTCTCTTGCCGTTTTTTGCCAAGCTCCGTTTGTTGTCTTGTCCAGGTCTTCTTCTTTTCCGTAATGATCCTCTTGGGTACCATTCCACAATGTCTTTGGTCCATTTACTCACATTATGTCTGATCATGTGTCCACTCCAACGCCATTTTTGTTGCTTTACGATATCATTTATTCTTTTTGTTTTTGATTTTTCTTTAATTATTGAGAGTTTAATTCTATCCTTTAACTTTATATTAAGCACACTTCTTTGGCAATCACAGTTATAATTTAGTGGCAATTAATTTTTATTTTTAGCAGTTAATTTTAGTGGCATGGTACACTACGTTCTGCAGTCATAAATTGATAAGCTCGTCTGGCGGCAGTAACCACCCCCTTACAGAAGACCACTAAAAGCATGTATACAGTTGTATTTCAACGAGTGAGTATGCCAGAGCCCACTTCCCCATCCTTAATCTAACTAAGGTCGGCAGCCATCAATGCTGCAACATTGAATGCGTTGCTTGTTTTAATAGGCGACGGTAATCGCCTACCATCAAGTGATATATTATTGGAAATAGTATTTATACAGGAAATAAGTACTGGCCGATAATCACATTACATAAATGCAGTTACCATAGTAACGGAATGTTGTTAGAAAAATATATTAAGAAAGGAAGTTTGTTTTTTGTAAAGATTCATTGATGATTATACTCTGCTAAATAACTGGTTTTGTGTATATATCAAGTTTATATTAACATTATATATCAGCATTAATATCTGTAATTTGTTGTCCTATGGAAACGTTCAGCGCTGCTTATTTCACACAGACGGCACACACGCGTATAGTAGTATAAAATGTAATAAGTACTCGTACGTTTGAGTCACTTGCAAAGCGACATTAGCATTTGGGTGGATTTGGGCCGACGCCGTTGAAATCCGGCCGTAAATTAATTCTACCTTCTGTGCAAATATGATAAATGAAGGCGTAAATCTAATTTAAATTAGAGAATTATTTGCCTGTGTGAAAATTTATACATAGGTACGTACAATTGAAGTAGGTCAAATTGTAATAATAGAAATTTCACTGACAAAATTATCCCATTTGTACACCAACATATATTCAGTCACCCTGGTGGTACCCTTCATCCTGGAGAAGCCCTGAGAAATTTTGGTGGCAGGGATTTAGATTTTTCTCACCAATGACAAAACATATGAAAGTGATGTTTGGTAATCTGTTTCTTCATGTTAATGACTTCATTTTGTCAGTTGGATTACACGATTAGTAAATTTCAAAAAAACCTTTTTTAAAACACAGTTTTACATTTTACAGGCAAACGGGACTAATTTATACCTCCAAATTTTCTATGTACATTAGTATAAACATACATTTTAATTTTACAGTTGAATTTCTTAAAATACATTACAGTTTTTTTAATAAAAATCGTTTTGTCGCATACGACCTTACGACATAAGCAAGCGGGCTCTCGTTTTCCTATGCAATCGCAGCTTATAGTGCTGCATTACTTTAACCGTGAAATATGTTTATTTATTTTAATACTAAATAGTATTTTAATAAACACAAATAATACTAAATAGTTTTTTAAACTCGCGCTGCGCTGCTGTGTTTCGAAGGTTAGTAAAGGATGCCTAACCTGACCTTTATCCTATCAGGTCAACAGCGTTGATCCTATGCCGTTGATTCTTACTAATAGACGACGACAGCCACCTAGCATTAAGTGAATCGTCATAAAAAAATATTTTACGTTTGAAATTTATCCTCTAAATGTTAATATGCAATACCTACTGCCGACCTGCTCGTTGTTTCAGGAGTTAGAGAACATACAGACAGACGGACAGAAGCTGGCAGCGACTTCAATTTATACTATGTAAGGACATGTTTATATGCAACTAGCTGAACTCGGCCACGCTTAGCTGCGGCCCATACGGCGGCGGCGGGCGTGCGCATGGGGCGCGCGGTACTGGACACTGCTTATATATAATATGTACTATTTATCGTAGCGTGATGTTATATAGCCTATAGCCTTCCTCGATAAATGGACTATTCAAAACAAAAAGAATTTTTCAATTCCAACCAAACAACAAACAAACAAACTCTTCAGCTTTATAATATTAGTATAGATATACCTACCTACTCGTTGCTGCGTGTTGTCTTCGCTCGTCTTAAAATTTGACAGCATAAAAACTATTCTACGGCGACATAATAAAAGGTATTCGAGTTTAGCGTTTACATAATATTACAAATCGGAATATATCATAGAAAATATACACAAAAGAAGATACTATAGCGAGACTCGGTTTCTTTACTATGACTTAATGTTATTTTGAAGCTGCATTAAGGTACGTAATATAATGGAAAGGGCCTGTCGAGTGCCGCATTGCAATTTCGCAATGGCACATAAAATTGCAGAAGGTGCAGCCTGCATGCAACCAACGGGGAATGTACGGATGCTTTTTACGAGTATTATGCTAATTCCTCTCACCTTGACATTAAGAAACTACCACACTCTATTTTTTATTACTAGTTCAGTTAGTCAATGAAAATAACAATTTGTGACTATTAAATTGAATATTACATTAGTACCTAAATCATGCAATACAATAAGTTTAGAGAGTATACTATGTAGTTCGCGAATTGTATTTCTCGGAGTTACTATAGAAAAATTTAAATAACCACATTTAATTTCATTGAGTTTATAAATTTATAATTATACTACCTGAGCCCGGCCACCTGGGGCGCCCGCCTTTGACAAAAACCGTGATAATTAGCTTAATATAAATAAGATATTCACGCATTATACACGTAAACCATCTTCAGAGATTCCTCTTTCCATCGCTACTATCAGAAATAAAATCCTTTTACAGCTCTCCGAGATTAGCGCATACATACAGACAGACAGACAGATAATGGCGACGACTTTATATAATACTATGTACTGATGATAACTGTGAAAGAAAGGAAAAATGAATTTTGATTTTCCATATTATCGTCATCATCAGGCTACAAGCGTTCACTGTTGAGCTGATCCTCCAATATCAGCATTCACCACTGCTAGCTCTTCTCTTGAGATTATCGATCAACACATAAAAGAAATAGCACCTCTCCACACGCAGCAGTTGCAGCACTGTGATTTTTAGTTGCAGCATATTCGCTGACCGACATTGCCCTCAATAAATAAAATGCATATTCAAAAAATACAGAGGATCAAAATACCTACATAAAATATTAGTGCCTTCTCTAAATTAATACCTAACGTAAAATATATATAAAAATGAATCCCTATTTCCCTTGGTCACGGCATCACGGGTGAACGGGTAGGCCGATTTTAATTCGGTTTTCACTAATAGAAAGAGGAATAAACGGGGAATGTTTATATATATGAAAAATGCACCCCGGACGAAGCTGGGGGCGGGTCACTAGTATGATATAAAAATATAAAACAAAGTCGCTTTCCGCGTCTGCCTGTCTGTATATCCGCTAACTCTTCCTAAACCACGCAACTGATTTTGATGCGGTCTTCACTATGAGATAATTTTTAACGGAAGGGTTAATATATTATATAATAAAACCTAATTAAATTTTTATGTACCTAAATAGAAAAATAAAAAAACGATATTTTGCAACTAAGTCGCCGAAAGTGTTCGCGTCTGTATGTTTCTTCGCTATTGTAAACCACCCAACGGATTTTAATTCGGTTTTCACTTATAGGAGGGCTAAATGAGGAAGGTTTGTGTATATGAAAAATTGCATCCAACTTATATTGTCTTATATAATGCCTTATGACACATGCTTCTAGTATTTTGCTAATCATCGCGAAAATCACAATTTATTTATACTGGTAATCGATAGCGTGAGGTTAAGTGAATTGGCTCCGTTATCCAAAATCACGCTCCGAAACATAGCAGCAAATGTGCTCCTGCAATGGTTCTGTATAGAGCATGCATTGTTTGCCGTTTGGAGAGTTTCATATCTAAATTAAAATTAGCAAGGCAGTACCTACCTACAGAAATTTCCACATAGTATCTGAATTATTCTAAATCTCCAAACACGCATATTTACGACGAAGAATCTTCATTTAAAAATCGTAAAACATTTAATAGCGGATGTCACGGTGTCGCATTTTAACTTTATCGCTGTTTAGAGACAAACGTATAGAATATTCATGGGATAGTCCCGTCGGTAGGTACCTATTGCTCGAGCCCACGCGATCCAATAAAGTTCATTTCGAAAGTGCCTCCTCTTCAACACCTACAAATTGTTTGGGCAATTCTATTAACATGGTTGCATAATGACAATACTACCCGAGCCAATAAGAACTGAAACAGAGATGTTAGAAAGCATTATGTTAGAAAGCAAAATATCAATTATCAAAGAATAATATAATTATCTATATCTATATCTATATCTATATCTATATCTATATCTATATCTATATCTATATCTATATCTATATCTATATCTATATCTATATCTATATATCTATATCTATATCTATATCTATATCTATATCTATATCTATATCTATATCTATATCTATATCTATATCTATATCTATATCTATATCTATATCTATATCTATATCTATATCTATATCTATATCTATATCTATATCTATATCTATATCTATATCTATATCTATATCTATATCTGTATCTGTATCTGTATCTGTATCTGTATCTGTATCTGTATCTGTATCTGTATCTGTATCTGTATCTGTATCTGTATCTGTATCTGTATCTGTATCTGCATCTGCATCTGCATCTGCATCTGCATCTGCATCTGCATCTGCATCTGCATCTGCATCTGCATCTGCATCTGTATCTGTATCTGTATCTGTATCTGTAACTGTATCTGTATCTATATCTATATCTATATCTATGTCTATGTATTATAAAATAAAGTCCTGTCCGCTTCTGTTTGTTTCTCCGCTAACTTCTCAATCCAACAAATTTTGAGTTACAGTTGTACTGTACAGTTGAATATAAAAGTCATATAAATTTTAAATTTAAAACTCGATATTGCTGTTAAATAAAACAAATTATTCTCAGAATAAATTGTTATTATATTAGAAATCAATAACATTTACAATATTTAACAAAAACGAAATATCACCTCAAAGAAATATAAAGGGTGTAATACGATTTTCACTAATAGAAAGAGATAAATGAGAAAGGATTTTTGTATATAATTTGTAAAAGAAAATGTAGGGCACTAGTGACAATAACTAGTGCTTACTATTACTAGCGTGACAATTACTATTACTAGCTGAGCCCGCAACTTTGTACGCGTGGTATTCGGTATAACGCGTAACTTTTTTGTTTATAAACCGATTGGAATGAAAAAAGAAACACTAAATGTTACGATACATCAGTGAAAACTGTATTCAAATCGGTTAAGCCGTTTCTAAAATTAGCGTGCACAAACGCATAGACAAACAGACAAAAATTCTAAAACCCATTTTTTTGACCTGGGTAACATAAGTAGGTACAACGTGTACAAATTGTTTTTTCAGACACGATTCGTTTACGATTTTATTATATTAGGTAAGTAGTATTTCGGTAAGTTAGGGAGGCCGGTGCCCATTTACTTTCCTTTTGTTTTTATCATTTTTCCAATCAAGGTAGGTAAACAACTTGCGTTTCCCTGTTATTGCTTGTGTTTCATAATATATGTACTACGAGAAACGGCTAGTTTGCCCGACGACCTTAAAGAAACCCTTCTCGAGAAAAAAATATCAAATCTGTCTAACGGGAAAAGATATAGAAAACAAGTTTTCTAATAAATAAAGCTATTATACAACAATTAATTAAAAACAATTTGAATTTCGAACAAAAAGTGGTTGTTAAATAAGGTAGTTTTACGAGCGATCCAGTTGCCGTTAATTTGGATAGATTTATGAGTCAGCCGGTGACAACATGTACTTCGGCCCGTACACGCCGGCACCGATCTGTCTGCGGCCGTGGCCTTGACGAGCAACTTAGGTTAACCGACCGACGACGGTTAACTGCAATAGATTATGCGACATATATGTAGGTACATGAATAACTAGCGACTCGCCCCCAGCTTTTTTCTTTTCTGTAAATTATACACACAAACCTTCCTCGTTTAACGCTCTTTCGCTCGCTCACCGTAGGGAAGTTAGCGGAGAATAAAAAAAATGAATCGATAATGTGCTTTAATAATAGGTTGTGCAAACAATGCACAAAATTAAAACGTGTAGGTAATAAGAGGGTGTTGACTCCGAGTCGTCTGCGCCAGCGCAGCGGTCCACGCTAACCTTGAACCGGTGACGAAGCAGACGCGACCGATCGCTGCGCCCGACTAGATCACATTGCCAAAATATTTTAACATTCTCATACTTTACCCACTTGTTGCCAATCGTTAGAATGTAGTTTCGAATAGTTTCAAGATTATTTTTATCTCTTTAAATAGGAATTCTTAATTTATTCTATAAATTTTGCACTTTGAAACACGATTACTTGTAGTTTCCTCGGTAGAAAAGAAATCCAAAGTTATCTCCAAAAAAACAAAATAAACCCCTTAGTACGGCGTATGAAATACTTCACGGAAGGTCATCCGTTTTTGAATAATAATAAAGCTATGTGCTTTATTATTATTGAAAGTTGAAACAACAATACTTACTTCAATCACTCCACAGAGTGTTCTTAAAGAGTACCGAGAACGCAATGAGCATTGATAATAAAAAATAGCGACCGTTATTATTAATAACATTTTATTCTATGAGATTTTTATCATAGATATTCATAATTTTAAAAATTTCCCAACAATGATATGATTTCGCGTGGTTTTAACAGAGTTTCAGTTAACTCTCGGATGCCGTTAACTTACCCTCGTCAGATGTCACATGTCATCCTGTCTTCGTCACGCACATACGTTTTTAATATCACCATATTCGGTATCTGTACAGAGTATATTGTAATAACAGCTCGCAATTGCGTTGTCGGGAAAATAACGGGACTTGTATATTGTCGTGTGTGACGAATGCTCTGACACACGATGAGTTTCTTTCAGACGATAATATGTACTTAAATGTTCAATTATTTAAATGTACACAATTTACGAAATGTATATTTTGTATATTTAAATCTAACTGTTAACTTCTTCTAACCCACCCCAACGAATTTTGATACGGTTCTCGCTAATGGAAAGAGCGATAAACAAAGAAGGTTTGTACACATGATTTTCAGAAAAAAATTACATCCGTGCTAAGCAGGAGGCGGGTCACTAGTACTTAGATTAACTCTACAATGCTCTAGGTTTCATAAAGTATACATTTTATGAAGTACTAGCTGACCCGAAAATAATTCTGTAACCCGATTGTGGCCCTACCTATCGGGTCCAATTTTATTGTCAAACCATAACGACACTTTACTCGTACGCCAATCAACGACGGTTAAATTATTTGGATATTGTTCATACAAAAATACTAAAATTGGGATTAAAAAATGGGGGGTAGGGTAGGAGGGTGAAAAATACTTTACGACCTAATCTCATACCTACCAAATATACAAAAAAAAAATAATCCTAAAATTCGGTCCAGCCGTTTCGGAGGAGTTTTATTGCAAACACTGCGAGACGAGAATTTTATATATTAGATAATCTTATTTAGGTACAGAAAGTATACATTTTAATCCCTTCATTGTCACATATTGCAATCTCAAACAAGTAGGTAATTATCAAATTTAAAACCCCCTAAATCTAAGCTAATTATGTAATTTAAAAAATTTGTAATTTTATGTGAGTCATGTCAGTCTTAAGAGTCACAGGCCTCCACCGAATTTTCCAGTAGGACCGGTCAGAAGCAGACTGTATTCAGCGTCGACTCGCGGCCTTTATTATCATTTGTCCATCTTGTGGGTTTGTCATACATAGAGTGCTTGCCGGTTCGCGATATCCACTCAAGGACTTTCCGGTTTCAGCGGCCCTCGATTCTCTGTACTGTGTGCCCTGTCCATTGTCACTTCAGCTTATTAAAATTGCCTGGTTATGTCCATGTAACTAGTCCGCGATTCGAATGTCGAATTTACTAACTATGAGATCAATGGTGGCTCACTTCGTTAATGTCAAAGAAATTAATAAATATCAACCTTAACCAATGTTGAGATTTATTAATTTGGTTAAAAAATCAATAAATATTTGGTTACTGTATTATTATGAATTGCACAATCGTCCAACACTTTTAATAGCAATCTTCTGGAGAGATCCAATTAGCATTCGGCAGTGCGAGGACCATCCGCGCTACATCTTTGCTATGCGCAAATTGTTCTATCTTATTTATCCATATTCGACCTCATTTATTTAGTTAAAGGTCAGCGGTCAGAAACGCACTGAAATCCCACTTAATAATGCACGTGTAAGCATTTTATTTCATTTCTTAAAAATAAACTAAACGCAAACAATTGTATCAAAACAAAAACTTGAAACTTATTATACTAGCTGAGTATAATAATAGTATTCGGTATATCGCGTAACTTTTTTGTTTGTAAACCGATTGGAAACTAACACTAAATGTTACGAGAAGCTTCAACACATACATCAGTGAAAACCGCATTCAAATCGGTTAAGCCGTTTCTGAGATTTGCGTACACAAACAGATAAAAAGTTAAAAAATAATTAATGTACAGACACGGCTCGTGAATAGATGTAGGTATATAGAGAGGTATATAAGTACATTAGGTACAAAAACAAACGCGACGCATATATTAGCACAGTTTTACAATACATAATTAGTATGCGCAGGTTGTTTTGAAAATGGAAAAGTTATATAAAATCCAGACAAAGGCCCTGAACGTCGCTATTTCCATGTGTCCTCCCCCAATACACTTCGCGTTACGGGGCACTCAAACTATCAAAGAGAATGTAATCTGAACTTTGTCTGTGAAAACATAATCCGCTTGCAAATTCCGTTCATTGTTGTAGGGGACCAAAGTAAGCGACCAAGCTTGCTTCTTTGTAGAAATATATCTAATAGTTAATTAATTTAATCGCTATACTCCTTGACATGGATTCTCAAAGTATTAAGAAATTGAACTACATTAATAAAATTAACATTAGTAATAGGGATATGAAATAACTGATGCTTAAATTCAGGAATAAAGAAATATTTAATGGCTCAGAATTATACGTTTCTGATCTGCGAGGTCTACCTCCCACGTGGGTACTATTATTAATTAAGAAACTACAAAATTTCAGAAGAAATTAAATGCCACTCTTAATTAAAATCTAGATAATCAATGCGGTGCGATGTCCTCCTCCATCCAGACACAGGTGAAATTTCGATTAGGTACTGGACTCGTGTAGACACAACATATGGAAACATGTTGTGAAATAAACAAGTAACATATAAATTAAACAAATACAAGGTAAAATTAATTATCGAAATTAAACTCCTTCTATTTCCTTCTACCTTAATCTTTAATATATAAATTAACATATAAAATGTAACCATAAAATTATCCTCTTTAAGTGTGTCTTAAGCATCGATGATCTTAAGTCTTAACGTAATTACTGATGAAAAATTTAACGGTTGAACGCTCAATCCAAGCCTTTGATCTTCAAGCTAGCCTCGTACCGGCTGCTAAGTACTCGCTCTACATACACTGTCTACACTGGGAAACACTCACTATGTTGATATTTTTCTTAAATACCCAGTTTATTTTCGTTTTTAAATCTAAATAAATACATAATATGTATACACTATATTATGTAGCATGAATCGGTTCCATACAAACTTGGTTTTTTACATTAATCTCAAGAATAATTTGATAGATTTCCACATCTACATTTTTTATAGTTGACAATAATTTTATTTAAATATTTATATATTTTAAATTTCAATAGGACCAGTATGTGAAGGACACTGCTGCGGTAGGGGGAGAGAGAATCATCTGCGGGAGGTATTGCAGAAGGCAGCTGTCAGGCCGACAGCGACAGCTGTCAGACCCATCGCTGAACTGCTCTTGTCCACAAGAAGAACATTACAAGGTATTTTTTTTTAACTACAAGTATTTACAGTATTTACTTGGAAAAATACATTTTGCTTAATGAATGTATTTTATTACAATATTTTTACATAAATTAAAAACAGGTAAAATTTCTAGTAAACATTAATAATATAAATTAAATTACAGATTAATTTAAAATGTGTGTTTTTTGATCACTAATTATTTGTTGACATTTTTACTCTGTGTGCATGCTTGACCACAGATTATTATGGATTTGAAATTGCCCGGATACAATAAAAGTTTTATTTGAAATATTTTATTTAATTAATTTTATTTGTAAGACATAATTATATATTATATTAATTTTTGCTCTTCCTCTTCATAATAGTATAATCTACAACTATGCCAATTCTTGCAGTCATTCGTGCGTGTTATATTTATTAGATGCTTAAAAAGAGGTTCAATATTCATATAAACATTAATAGTAATAAAATAAATTTAGTATGTTACCTTATCATGACCGAACCAATGCTGAAACTGATTTTGAATAAATTTGTCTTGGAGATATCCACGCTTAAAAAAGCATTAGTTCCTTTTAAGCTCCGGATATAACGGAAGCTGTTACATATAATTCAGATTTCATGCAACACAAATATTGAACAAACTACTGCCCGATAGTTTCACAAGCAACGAATAACGAATTCCGACGTGTAATCCTCTTACACCGGGTGTATTTATTGATCAATATGTGAATGTTTGTTATTCCATTATCTGAACTGTCTTTGTTCAATCAATCAGTGAAAACAGCACCAGATGTAACCAAATCTGAGCCAGCACACAAAAGCGTGCGCAACGATTGGTAGTGAGGCCTACCGCAATAGAATACCGCAAGAGTTGCGGTCGTTTGTATTTGGAACAATAAATAATTACGCTCAGAATAGACATGAGGTTCTAACAATATCTTTGTAATATTATAGTCGTGAAATTTTGCGAAGACGCATAAGTTTGTTCATTTTTGATAGAAGTAATATTTGCACTCCCTGGAATAATCATTTGATTCTGAGAATATTCTATTAACTGCGCTGCTTAAGCTAATTTCAGCAAAGTAGTTAGCTTATACACCCGAATTCGTCCGCGGCCCTTTTTCTTAGGCGTGGAAACATTTATTCAATCTTTATTGCTTAGTGGCTGGTCCCCGCGCCTTTTTTAAAAAATATAACGTCTGACAAATTATATTTCGTTGTATTTTTATTTTTCCCTCAGGAACAGTACTTTTTCTGGATGAAAGATGTATTTTTCTGTAATGAATGTATGTTTTTCTGGATTAATGTGTATGCGAAATTTGATGATGATCGGTTGAGTAGTTAAGGCGTGAAAAGGTAACAGACAGACAGACAGACAGAAAGAGTTACTTTCACAATTGTAATATTAATATTAGTATGGATAAATTTTTGTCATACAAGTTTTTATTTTTATTTTCAAATGATCGTATCTATTTTTTTTTTTTGGATGAAAAGTACTCTATGTCTTTTTTTTATACCTGGAGGCTCTAGTGTGAGTTTACTATACTACACTCGCTAGCGAGAACGTAAAACTTTTGTATGGAAAATAGTGAACTGTCAGTGTCAAATTGTCAATTTTCCATATAAATGTTTTCTAGCGAGTGTAGTATCGTAAACTCATGCCTATATCATATATTGCTAGTGACCGTAAGTGGAAGGGTTGCCGAGACGGAACTACATATTTTCTCTCACTCGTTGATACTTGACGAGTTATGCGCATGCGTTGCGACAGTAGTGGGAGAAGCCCAGCCTATAAGATGCTTATAATGTAGTTCTCGGACATCACAACGTTCGAAGTCTTCATGAAGGAGACAGACATATATATAATGTTTGCACTGTTCGGTCGGCATCGGTTCGGTACACCCTACTAGCAATATAGGAGTATTAAATATACCTATGTGCTAGAGCCACTGACAACGTTTACTCAAAACTTCATAGCAAAGTAAGCAATCGATAAAGTACTTACAGAGATTTGCTTTTTGAACAAACGGACGTTAATTTTTTATTCGAAATGTATTCCAAAGTTTTATATAGTATTAATTAAAATTGTAGGTACTTTAAGCTTATAAAAATAGAATATCTCTTTCCCTATTTTGCGTCGGTCGCTTTCAACTAAAACTAATGTACAAATAAAGTTTTCTGATTACTTGAATACAACGTCAATAACATTAACCAGATATAGTTAGTACTTACTGTACATTCATTAACAAGCAAGCGCCTGCAATGTGCAAAGCTACTTCTTTTAGGTACACGTTGAGCTCAACAAATAATGAAATCATCGCTCGAATAATAACAAAGCTTGGAAAATAAAAACAAGAAAGCTCTGTGTACATTAACTGCGTTTTCCCGTCAAAACAGCTCATTGATGTAACTGACTTTGTTTCATTACAATTGAAATAGTAATCAGTGTGTTCGACACGGCGAGTAGCATTCGCGCTGTGGGAAAACCACAAGCAGAATTACTATCGGCGAGTACCCACTTCGGCTAAAAGTAGACATTGCTGTAAACGCGTTAAAGACTACCTTATTTATTGCTTTCATGTATACAAACAACTTTGCGAACTTATTATATTTAAGCCAAGTTATTGGGAAAATATTTCCTATAGAAACGAAGCGCTTTTGTCTTGATCAACTATGGACCAATTCCAGTCATCTATTTATAAGTTCAGAACCATAAAGTGTTGTTATAATTAACTTTAAAGTGTGAATAGATATCCCATGGCATATAGATTCCACAGGAATACTTTTATCATAATAAAATGTGTGTGAATCTAGGACAAGGTCTTTTTATGTGCTAAGCTTCTTTTAAATCCATTCAACGGCGTTCGTGACAAGATATATAGTTATTCAAATTTTAAACGTCATTATAAATTCTACGATAACATTTCACAGCTACAGACTATTATTAAAAAGTAACATTTGAAACGTCTCTGTAATCTTTTTTTATTCTGTGTGTCTGCTTGACCACAGACTATTATAATATTGATGATAATAGTTCCCGTAACAATAAATTTTTTGATGTAATTTATTTTATTTGTAACACATATGTATATTATATATTAGACTAGCGACTCGCTCCCGGCTTCTCATGGAATTGAAATAAAAAAAAATATGTTCCAAATTTCAGCTTTCTAGACTTAGGTAGTAGTTTTGGCTGTGCGTTGATAGTCACGACAAACGATTTTTATATACTTATACTAGTGAAAATAAAATAGAGGCCACTAGTTAACTTACAACTTATACGTATTTTAATTAACAAAATTTAATTGATAAGTAGCAAAATACTGATGTTACGATCTCTTTATTAACTGAACTCTTTGCTGGTAGGGTTTGAGATGGGGTTTAGAGACCAGATGCTGGCCATAATTTTCAGTAAACTTTATATTTGAATTCTTTATGGCGTTTTGTATGGATTTTTGTTTTAGCTCCGAATCATTTCAGCAAGGAATCGTATTTTTTTTTTGTGTAATTATCTTTTCAAGTGAACAATGCTAAGAGTGCGAAAGCATTTGGACACTATTATGTTATATAGAGGAGAAGGTTAATTTCTGTCTTTTTTTAATTAGGAAGTGCAATCTTCAACTGAGACAATTCTTGCACTCATCCGTGGGCGTAATATGTTTAAAAATACTTTCAAAATTTTATGTACCTAGATATTAATTGTATATATTAAAAGATATAGTATGTTATTTCATTATGACAAAATCAATGCTGCTGATTTTGATTACAAAAGATAACATTTTTATGATGATGAAAGAGCACAAGTCAAGTCATTTCGTGGTGATTTTTGGTAACCGTGAAATAAAGCAACCGGAGGGGTAGCCCAATACAGCAGGATGCAGCGAGAACGATAACCGATTTGATCATCATTACCATGAGCGGACTTAGACCTTTATTAATTGAACGTCGCCACACTCGGTCCTTCGTCCTCCGAAACCATACACTGCTAACTGCTCTTTTGAGGACATCGTTCCAGCGTGGTGGTCTCCACTTTTAAGTCTCGTAAACCCTATCCCACCAGTTGGGATGCTGAACGACATATATGATACATCTCTTAATCACTGACATAGCATTTTTTAAATCGTTTGCTATGGTATCGGTGCTATTAAGATAGGGGCCGTGTAACGTGGCCGGGTGCGACGACCTCCATACTAACAAGTATAAAACAATGAACACCAGTCGCCCTCTCATCCCCCTGACGTATAGTGAAGAGGAAATAATCAGAGTGTGCTAGACGTGAAGAGGACCCCTTTATACTATTGTCCCTTGAGTACACCCGAGCCCGTCGGGACCACACGCCTGGACCCTCATTAGAGCACTAAAATAATTTACCTTTTGTCGCGCCGCTTTATAAATAATGGCACCGTTTTAATAGAGTTTCAACATCGCTTTGTTCATCCATGCAGGTTCGTTAACTTGAGCTTTCATTAGTGCAAAGATTTGACATCGCATTTAATATTCACGAAGAGTCATTATTAGAGAATCTAATACAAAAAATATATAAAAGAAAGTTTGTGAGCATGGATGTATGGATGTTTATTACTTGTTTTCGCAAAAAATACTGAACGGATTTTCATGAAACTTTACAGCAAAATAGTTTGTACATCAGATTAATACACAAGGCTATAATTTATAAAGAGACTAGCTGTTCTCGAGACTTCGTATGCGTTGAAAAATTAAAATATATGAATTAAATAGCCTGACATCTTTATCGCTGTGACGACGATCTCTCGGGAAAATCACATAACATTCAAAATTGATGTTTTTCGTTGATTCGTTGAACATTCAAAATTCGTGTAAATGTAACAGAGATTAAAAATAGGATTAAAAAATTAAATATGCTGTATTAGAATTTAATTTTAAATTCAGATTTACAAATTTTTTATCCCATTTGTCTGATTATTCGTTTCATTTCAGGGTATAAGCTAAAATGAGGTCTTCCAGGTGTCCAGGCCCAAATTTATAGATCTAATTGAAGGTCTCATTTACATTTATAAGTTTGACTAATCATTATTACATTCTGAATAGATGCTAATGAAATGCTATCGTTTAAATTAAAATTCTGCTCCAGCGTTTCGCATTAATCTATTTGTGACGCTCCGGTACTGTTTATAATTGAATCACAAGTCAACGAGTATTTCAAATTTAAATTTAAAATGAAATAATTTTAAGACCTTCGCAGAGGACGTTGTCTTTTGTTACACTAAAGTTGGACAAAAATTATCTTAGTACTAAAACTTATTATACTTATATATACTAGGTTTTACTGGCGACTTCATTCGAGTACCTTTCTAGCCCTTATGCTTTCATTCGGTTGCATAAACTATATTACTGCAAAGTTGCACCAAAATATGTTGAGTAGTTTTAGATGAGAGTAACAAAAATCCATCATTACAAATTCACATTTATAATATTGGTAGTGTATAATATAAGTTGATATGACATAAAGTCTATTGAGTTTCTTTTCACATTGCGTTCTGCAGTTAGTAAACTATAGTTTATGCCCATGACTTCGTCCGCGCCTCTTCTTCTAAGGATTTCCATTTTTATTTTTAGATGATCTCTTGGGAACAGTACTTTCTTCTGAATGAAAAGTAACCTACCTATGTATGCAAAATTTCATGGTGATCGATAAAGCTCTTTCGGAAATGTGAGATTTTGAACAAACGAACATTAAATTTAAACATAATATTTCCAATCTAATCTAATCTGTACATACCTTTTTTTTTTTTTTTTATACGAGGAGAAATCCATTTACGGATTCCCTACCGCTGGCTAGACAGTAGGGATATGTGGGACTCACCCAGTCAAGGGACTGGTCCTACCCACTAAAACTCCCCGGTGTCTCCTTGCCCTTTGAGCGGGGTGGACCGGGTTCTGCCGAGGCAACAACTCCGATCCACCCCAGGGCAGCCTAGTCATTGCTGACTAGGCTTACTCCAATGGGGAATTGCCCGGAGACACCCAGGCAATCCCCAGACGGGGGGACCTTGTGCAGACACACATAGCTCGCCAGCCATGTGTGCAGGTCCCCTAGGGCATTTGAAGACGAGCTTGATATGCCCGCCTTCTCCTGCCCAGCCGCCTGCGTCTGAGGGAAGCGACACCGGCCTCTTCCTCTCGCCTCCTCTCAGCTGCCTCCTTCTGTGATATGACATCACCACAGAAGGAGGCGACCGCTTTCCAGGTGGTCACACTCCCAATCATGGCTCTTACCATGATTGGCAATGTGACCTCTCCACCTCCCAGCGCCGCCCTCAACTCCCGACGCTGAGATCTCCAAGCCGAGCACTCCTGGAGTGTGTGCTCGGCCGTGTCATCCGGATCGCCGCAGTGGTGACACTGCGGCGACTCCTCCCTTTTTATATTGTGCAGATAATGACCGAAGCACGCGTGTCCGGTCATTACCTGCACCATATGGAAGGTGAGGTCACCTCGTGGGCGCCTCACCCATTCCTCAAAAACCGGACGAACCGCGACGATCGTCCGGTGGCCAGCGGTAGGTACACGCAGAGCCTCACTCCATTTTTGCAAGGCCCACTCTTTCGCCTCTGCGCGGACCCGTCGCACTTCCTCGGCGACGGGTCTCTCTCCTTGGGACCTTGCGGCGACCCGATGCCGATGCACTTGGGACAGAACCAGGGCATCGACATCCCACGGGAGCGTGCCTGCTAGCACGCAGGCGGCCCCGTGACTGACAGTGCGATACGCCCGCACTGCCCGGATCGCCATGACCCTTTGCGGCCTCCGCAAAAGGGCCCGGGTGCTAGGAGTGAGGGACTCCGCCCACACCGGGGCTCCATAGAGTGCCATCGACCTTACCACTCCGTGATAAAGTCGACGACACGCCGAATTCGGTCCTCCCAGGTTTGGGAGGAGTCGTCCGAGTGCGGCTGCGGCTTTCGTCAGCCGTGGAGCCAGGAGCTTGAAATGCTCCTCGAAACTCCAGCGGGGGTCCAGTGTTAGGCCGAGATACTTAATGTGTCTCCCGACCGAGATCCAGACCCCCTCCACTCGGACTCGGAGCCCCGGAGGGATCCTGCGGCGTGGGGGATGGAAACCCATGGCCCTAGTTTTGTCTAGGGCCACCTCCAATCCTAGCAGGCGGATGCGCCGGACCACCAAGGAGGTGCCGACCGACGCTAACCGCGCTGCGTCCTCCCACGTCTGTGCTCTTGCCGCGACCAAGGTGTCGTCGGCAAAGCAGACAACCTCCATCTTTGGAAGTAGGTTGCCTCGCAGGACCCAGTTGTACCCCAGGTTCCACAATAATGGGCCTAAAACAGCCCCCTGGGGTACGCCTACCGCCACCGGCCGGCGATGGACCTGTCCGTCTGCGCCCTCATATAGCACTACCCGCCCACCAAGGTAGTCGCTGACAAGGGCGCGGAGGTAGGGCGGCACCCTGTGGAATTCTAGTGCCGCCCTTATGCACTCATGAGGGAGGCTGTTGAACGCGTTGCGAATGTCGAGTGACACCGCAACAACAGCCTCCCCTCTACCAGTGGCCTCCTCGGTCCATCTTTTGAGGAGGCCCACCGCGTCCATCGTGGACCGACCGGCTCGGAAGCCGAACTGGCGTTCATCCAGATTCGGCCCCGTTGTCTCTAGATGCTCGACTATCCGGCGTGCTATGATCCTTTCCATAGCCTTGCCGGAATCGTCGAGCAGGACCACCGGTCGGTACCCCGCCGGCGAGTCGGCAGGGCGACCCTCTTTGCGCAGGAGGCAGAGTCGCCCCACCTTCCACCTCGCCGGAAACTTACCCCGGGCGATACAAGCGTCCAGTATCGCCCGGAACCTCTCCTCCATAGGCCCTAGCGCTATGGCTAGGACCTTCGCCGGAACTCCATCCGGTCCTGGAGCCGTCCTCTTTCTCCGGATCCGCTCCCTCACCGCCACAAACTCTAGGTCGGAGACGGGAGGGCCCACCATTTCAAGCTCCGGAAGTGGTTCCGGAGCCACCATTGGGGGGGGCTCGAATTGGCCAAGGGTCGGGAAGAGCGACCCCATGACCTTTTCGAGCAGCTCCGGGTCAAAGTTGGCCGTAGAGGGGGAGTTTGATGAGAATTTCCCCCTCACAACCCTATACGGACGACCCCAGGGGTCGGCGTCCAAGAGGGCCAGGAAGCGCTCGTGGGCCTCTTCTTTGGCCCTGCAGATGCCTTCCTGCAGGGCGTTGTGAGCCTTCCTGTACGCCTGACGAAGGAGGACCTCTTCGTCAGGCGTCCTCCTGGAACGACTTCTCCTGCAACGGAGGAGGGCGCGCCTGGCCGCCAGACAGGCTGAGCGCAGGGAGGCGATCTCCTGCGCCCACCAGTACACCCTCCTCCACTTCGGGGGAGGGCGCCACAGCGGCATGGAGGCATTGCATACGACCTCGAGGTCTCTTGCAAAATGCTCTGCCATGCCGTCGGGGTCCCCTGCGAGGTGGGGAGGGACTGACGACCACTCCCTCACCATTGCAGCCTCCTCCGCCACATCCGGGCGGAGCTTGGCAAGTGCCCACCTGGGAAAGGTGGTACCCGCCGTTGGACCCCGATGTTGTGACGCCCTAGGGGCCGAAGTGGAAACCTCATATCGGACATACAAATGATCCGATAGGGTTTCCACTTCTTCTTCGACCCTCCAATCCTTGATATGGGCAGCCAGGGTGGCGGTGGCGAAGGATACATCGACAATGGACGTACCCTGCCACCGTACGCACGTAGGGGAGGTGCCCCGGTTGAGTATCTGAAGTCCCAGGCCCAGCGCCCAGGACTCCAGTATACCCCCCCTTACGTCCGTACTGGGGGACCCCCACGCCGTAGATTTGGCGTTGAGATCCCCAGCCACCAGTACTGGGAGTGGGGCCGCGCGCCTCACCACACCCTCCACCGCAGCCAGGAAGGACTCGAAATCCGCCCGACTGCGATTAGGGGAGAAGTAGGTTGACACGACCACCATTCTCCCCCAGTTGGTTGCCACATATCCTTGACCTCTCTCCCTTAGGGAGAGGAGAGGAGCCACACCGCCAGGCCTCGTCGCAACCGCGGCGGAGTCATCCAGCGCCCCTAACCAATTGGGGTGGTTCTGGGGAACATAATACGGCTCCGCCACCACTGCCAAGTGAATCTCCCACTCCGCCATGGACTGACACAGCAGATCCTGTGCCCCGGCGGAGTGGTTGATGTTCGCCTGTATTATTTTGGTGAGAGGCCTACTGGGCATTGGCGATGTCCATTTGCTCCTCCCTGCTTGCTGACCTGATATTTGCTGCTACCGGTCGGGACGACGAAATTCGACCCTTCGCGGCTGGAGGGGAGCATTTTTGTCCCCCCATGCGGTGATTAGCCGGGAGCCCGGCGTCGGCGCAGACGGCACATTTAAATGCCGCCTCGCATGAGTTGGCGGAGTGTCCATCCGAACCGCAGCGGTAGCATAGACTACTACGGTCCTTGGTCGATGGGCACCGAGCCACTGGGTGACCGAGCCCCATACATCTGTAGCAGCGCATCGGTCGCTGCTCGATAAGATGAACGGAGGCGGAGCTCCATCCCACCGTCAGACGACCAACCGCCGCTAGTTTTTTGGCTGCCTGTATGGGGCAGGAAGCGAAGGCCGAGCCCACACCTCTAAGCCCAGGGTGGACTTTGCCTACTCTGAGGAGCTCAGGTTTGCAGCCCGTGGCCAGAGCCAGAGCTGCCTTTAGCTCTTCGGCCGACACCGAATCTTCGAGTCCATTAACTCGTATGTCGACCGATTTTGTTGGGCGTGTGACTTTCGCCGTGTCACCCAGTACTGCGCCGATTTTCTCCGCCAAGCTATCAGCTTGCTCAGCGGTGGTCTCTCTGGGGAGCTCGAGAATTCGAGCCCCCGTTACCCCCGTGCGGAACTTAGGCGCTCCAATCCCCAGGGCCTCGAGGGAAACCGAGGCCTTGGCCTTCTCGATGGCCTCCTTATAGGTGGCGCCCTTTTCAACCGCCTCCGGTTTGAGGGCCACCACGACAGCCAAGGATTTTGGCTCCTTTGGGAGCTTGGGGGCACTCACTTTTACCGGTGCTGGAGTGACGGGGGCGCGCTTTTTGCGACGGACCACTTCGGTCCAAGACTCAGCTGTTCCGTCTGGTTTTGAGGAAGGCCCAGCCTGCGTCTCGGGAACCCTGGGAGCAGTAGGTTTGGCCACCTTGATGGCCCTCGCCTTTTTGGGTAGATTAGCCGGAGGGGCAAGGGTTGTCGTCACTTGCTGTGAGGCAGAAGCAAGTTCCTCCCTTCTGCGGTCTGCCCTTAGCGGTGGTCGGATCTGCCGCGCCGGGAGCAGTCTCCCATCAACTTCCAGCCCATCCAGGTGGGCATTGACCACCCCACCTACGTGGGCCGTAAGCTCCGTCTGGAGGGCCGAAATGGTTTCCAAAAATTCTGCCCTGGACAATGGCTGGGAGTCAGACAGTGTCATGGACAGTTCCCTGGCTTGCTGTTCAGCCGGGGTCTTTTCCGATAAGGGCCTTTCAGAGAAGGCCCTGCGTAACGCCGCTACCTCCTTGGTGAGGAGGTCCACTTCTTGACGGAGGCGTAAGTTGTCTGCTCGAAGTCGTCGAACTTCCTTCGACGACTTTCGCGCTGCAACAGCATCGACTACACCAAGGAGGGAATTGGTGGCCTCCTTAATGTGTTTGTGACACGTTCCTTTGAGGTTGCCAGACTTGCCGGCAACCTCCAGTATTGTCTCGGCGTTGGCCTCCGCCTGTTGTTTCAGCTCTTCAATTGAGCCTCCTAACGATTTGGCCGAATGGTAAGACGTGGCAGACTTGGTGGAGTCGGAGTCCGAGTCTATGTCTCTTAGCTCGCGCCGAGCCTGCGAGATGCCAACGTCATGGCCGAACGTCTTCCCGCCTTTGCTCCCTTTTTGGAGTTTCTTCGGAACCGCAGGTTCCGCAGTATCCTCCGCCTCCTCCGACCCTGACAGGGCAGCAAAGAACATGCTGTTAAGTGGAGGGAATTCATCCTCCTGCACCCTCCCAGTTGCCTCCTTGGTCAACGACCGCTTGCGAGCGACCGACCGAGTCAATACTCGGGAGTACATGGGCTTCTTAGCTCCGTCCTTCTTTTGAGGGCCAGGCCCACTGGTTTCAGTGGAGTCCGACATTGACCAATTGATGGCCCTGCCGAACTCCGAACTAGTAGGTGAGTCCACCCCTAAGAGGGGGGACAGCAAAGCAAAACTGATCGTGAAATCAGCAAAAACAAGAAAGTTTTGCCAAAATAGCAAAAACAATATTAAAAACAAAATAACAATAATTAACAGCAACTGTTGCGAACCACTCTGTAGAGCCTTCAGAAAGGCACCATACAAAGTGATCCGCAACGAAATCCGATTGGAATTAACGAGACAACAGCAATTTAAAAAACAGTGAATAAAATTAAAAACTTTAATAACTCCAACAGATTCCAACAAATAACAACAAACAGCACTCCTGCAGTAGCCCTGAAAAGGGCCCTTTCGAACTGCAGTAGAAAAACAAAGAAAAACCAAGAAAATTTTTCGACAAAAATTTTGGAAAAACACCTTAAAATCTGTAACTCCAGAACCACTGGTGAAAACCACACCGTTCAACCAACCAAAATGTAGGTCTCGGCGAGACGCAACTTTCCTCCATAGACGCCGTAGCAATCCGAGAGAAAAATTACATCCAATCTGTACATACCTATAATAAAATCATAAACGAGCCTTGTCAGTACATTAAATATTTTTCAAATTAAAAAAAAATTGTATACATTGTACTTGTGTTATTGGGATCTACAAAATAGTTTTACAATTTCTGTCTGTTCGTCTGTGCGTTTGTGCACGCTAATTTCAGAAACGGCCTAACCAATTTGAATACAGTTTTCACTGATATATTGTAGTAAGCTTCCCATAACATTTAGTGTTTGTTTCATTCCAATCGGTTTACAAACAAAAAAATTACGCGCTATACCGAATACCACGCGTACGAATTTGCGGGCTCAGCTAGTCTGTCATATACATATCTTACTACAATACATCAGTGAAAACCGCATTAAAATCGGTTAAGCTGTTAGCGTGCACAGACAAACAGACAAAAATTCTAAAAACTGTTTTTTTACCACGGCAACATACGAAAGTACAACGTGTACATGAACTAATTGTTTTTTGAAAAAATCTTTAATGTACAGACACGGTTCGTTACGATTTTATTATATTATGTATATTAGATATCCAAATACTGGTACAGGATTTTCATTTTTACATGAGGATATATGGGCTCTAGTTCAACAGCTGTTAGCAGCTCCCATAGTGAATTTGTTTTAGACTTTACATAAACGTGTTAAGATATAAAATTGTATAAATATTTTATAAGAAGAAGTGCCTTAGTTCGCATGCCGCAGGCGCGCGACGAAGGGCGTCTGGAGGTCCCGTACGTCGAACATAATGAACCTTTATTTATTGAACCACTCACCGGTGGCACGGCGATGACTGAATACCAAGGATTGAAACATAGCGAACAGGAGGCAAATGAAAATTATTAATTTTAATTTCTCATTCAAAAGTAAATTTGCTTCTATAAGGAAACTGTTTTAATAACTTTTTAAAACACGATTCCCAGCCATATGATTCGAGTAATACATATTTAAAATTTAACTCCATAATATATTTGAGCACGGGGAAATTTTTTTCTGTAAATTTTATACCTAGTCGGGTCATAAGTTCTGTCAGATGTTTATCTATATCTATTCTATACTGTTACGTGCGGGGTGAGTTAAAATGCCGTGTAAGTGCGGAAACGAACGATTTACCAAGACACACCAAGACAAACCACGACGACTTCCAAAATCACTAAACTTGTCCGATGAAACCGTTAAATTTGCAAAAGTCGTCAATGATTCTCTTAATGTGTCGCCGGTTCACTGTCACAGATAACTTCACAAAAGCTCCGAAGAGTCGCTTTCGTATCGCTGGTTGTCGCACCACACCTTATTTCGCCCGCACGCTCCCTTATTTATACGCCAAACGCCTCGGTGTATTTCGTATTTTCCCAAAAATGTAAACAAGATCGTAAACAAGCCATTGAAAATTCGGGAATGTTATTTCTGTTGAAATGTAAACTCTATGTTGTAAACACATGGACCAATTTCCTTTGACACTAGTTGGGAAGGGGCGTGGAACTTTCGAGACTTTCGCCGGCGCAAACGCTTTTTCCAGAAGGCTCCATAGTTAGTCGTTACAATACATATAGCATACGTAAACGAGCCGTGTCTGTACATTAAAGATTTTTTCAAAAAAACAAATTGTACATGTTGTACTTATGTTATTGAGGTCAAAAAATAGATTTTAGATTTTTTGTTGGTTTGTCTGTGCGTTTGTGCACGCTAACTCTGAAGCAGCTTAACCAATTTAGATGCGGTTTTCACTGATGTATTAGAGCAAGCTTCCCGTAACATTTAGTGTTTGTTTCATTCCAATCGGTTTACAAACAAAAAAGTTACGCGCTATACCAAATACCATGCGCATAAAGTTGCGGGCTCAGCTAATTGTGAAATAAATTGAGACATGTTTGTTTTTATAGTAACCATTTATATAACAAAGGAAACTTATTAAAACATAAATCCTTATGCTAATTGAGCTTGTTCAAAATGACCCCCGCGATTCTGAATACAAACCTTCAACCTTACGGCCAGCGCCTACAGCAGTACGAACGACGTCCATATCAATACTGCTTTGATCAAGTATGCCTTTGAGTGACTGCAAATCAAGATGAGGCTTTGAGCAGACCTTGTCCTCCAAGTGTTGCCATATTTTATAATCCAACGGATTTAAGTCTGGCCTTAAATCCTTTGTTGAATAAGTAAACGGAGAACAAATATTATTTAACAATGTTGTATAACATTGCAACATAAAACAAGACTGCAACATAAACTTAGGGGTTTAGAGAGAACGCTTTAAAGATGTAACCTTTATCTTTTCTTAGAAAGCTATTCGTCACTAACTGATCTATCAAAGCGCTGCCGAAATTACTAAGTTTAAAAAGATAATCAATAGTATTAGAGAATAAATTATTAAATATTGTGCACGACATATAATATTAAAAAAAACCTTGCAAGTCAAAATAAACAAATGTTTTTCCACTATTTTCAATAAATTTCGTTAATTTGTCGAGCTCATTGGTCGAGTAGTTAAGATACTTGCCTTAGCATTCTGTCTCAGGGTAACATTTTGGTTCCCGGCAGGGCTAACATTTAAAGGGTAGTTTTCAAGGTTGGCTGTGGTCTTGGTCTGGCAAGCAGTGGCAGAATATACTGCGTTTCGCAATCATTTGGGCAGCCCGTTTGGCCGCAGTAACCACTCCCTTACAGAAGACCACCTGTAAAGGAATGCCGGAGTCTATTTATTATTCTTCCGACTGTACTCTCTAACACGCCTTATAACACGAATATTCCCGGCATATTTTCTTAACAAATTAGCGCGTCTTAATGTGAAAGAGAAGGCATTCGATTTATTAGGCAACTGAAAGAGACAGCTGTTTTCTACGGAATTAAGTTGTATTGGAAATCGAGTCTGTATTTGTCGGCTTTATCTTGCTAATGAAAAAGTGTTAAGACAATTTCTTTTTGTAGTTTTTTAATAAATACCTACAGCTTTTAAATTATGTGTATGTGCAAGACACTTTTTTCTTCTTCTGCTATTCATTGTATTTACCTACATGTGTTATGCATTCACTGTAATTGCCTTACTAAATAAATAAATGAATAAATAATGTGTCAAATAACTAAGGTGTCAGAGTTACGATTTGGATGGATAAGATCGGTAGACAGACTGACGGTCCACTTGATGGTAGGTGGCCACCGTCGCCTATAAAACAAGCAACGCCTCAGCTGCTGCAAGTACGCTGCCGACTACAGTCCCAAGGGGTATCGACTTTAGTAGAACATAATGCCAACACGAAAACTTGTATGTGTGAGTTGGATTTAAGTAATGATGCCAGCTACACAAATAATTATTAAAATGGCAACTATTTATGTGGCGTGTCAGTGTCAACTGACTCAATTATTCAAATATTTCATTTTCACAACGACAAAGTTTTGAAAATGTGTTTCTCTTGTTGAACTTGGTGCGAAGTGCGAAAATTATTTTGATTTCTGCTTGCTTGAGTGATATTTCCTCGCGGCGAATCAAACCTGATTTTCTAAATAGTATCAGTGTAGTGATCTACGGTGTAGTGCATTTATTGAGAAAGGACTCCTTTTATGAGATATTGACTCTTTGTGTACGTTATTAAGAAAGGACTCGTTTTTAGTGTTTATTTCATATTCGCTTTGTCCGAGTTTGATCTACAATGTCCTACGACATTCACCGAAAGTGCTCCAAATGCATCTATTTTCCATATATGTGTGAAAAGGTTTACTCTTTTAGAAAATAGAAAATATATAGAAGAAGAGAAACGAAAATCATTTAAGAGAAAAATTAACACTTTGTTAAATCAATAAAATAGATAAATTATGAATTTGAATTTTACTATTCTAATCCCATTCCTACCTTTTCTATTTTTATTCAGTATGCTTTATAATATACTAACTTTTGCGCGCGACTTCGTCCGCGTTAAAATATAGCCTATGTCACTCGGAGATAACGTAGCATTCTACTGGTAAAAGAATTTTTCAATTCGATCTAACAGTTCCTGAGATCAGCGCGTTCAAACAAACAACGGAAGCCCTCAAAGATGAATAATTTTCCTCGTTTTTTCCACATTGATTCTTCGCTCCTATTGGTCACAGCGTGATGTTATGTAGCCTAAAGCCTTCGATAAATGGACTATCCAACACAAAGAATTTTTCAATTCGAACCAGTAGTTCCCGAGATTAGCGCGTTCAAACAAACAAACTCTTCAGCTTTATAATATTAGTATAGATGACATGATTAGACCGAAGATTGATAGAAAAGTGAGATTATTGAATAAAGAAAAAACAAAATCATAAAAAAATGCATGAACACCTTTGAAGAACCAGAGAAGAATTTGCTATTCTAATCTCATTCCTTTTTTTCTTATTTTCGTTAAGAACTGTTTCATTCGGCAGGATTAGACCATACTAATAAATGAGGACTGCTATGCAATGCTAATGTATAATGCATTTGCAGTCATTTATTAGTACGGTCTAATCCGGTCGAATAAAATAATTTTTAAATTTCCACGCTAATCATTCAAATTTACCGCAATTTTTAGTTCTATGGGGTAACACCAGAGCGCTAGTGTATATGTGTGTAATATAGCCTGTTGGCATTTTTTTTGTATGAAGTAACTGTTCTTCTCTCGCTAGAGAGTATAATATGTGTTCTGTGCTACAGTCGGCATTGTTAGTGTATATGTCGGCGGCCGATCGTATAATCCGGCAAAAACAGCTCCCTAATTATGACGATCTGCCGCCGACATATAAAAAATAAATTCTGTTCACATAGTAATAAAAATCTATAATATACAATATATATACGTGTGAGATAATTTATACGCGTCTGTAGCAATAAGCTATAAGTATACCTATTCATATGAAAGGGGAATGAGTGTTCCATCAACTGACGTCCCGCTCGTCGCGGCACCTCTCTGAAAAGCTTCTTGACAAGGACACAGATCAAAGGTTTCTCCACTCTTTCAAGATACGTTGTTTACTCCCGAATATAGAACCACATTTTCTACAATCTATTTACAATACTTTTACATAAATATCCAAATAAAATCTGATTCTGTAAAGCAAATCTATGATTTGTTTTAATTTTACGTACGAATATTCATTTATATAATGAGTTATCATAAGACCTAAAGCATTTACCAAAAATAAGTTTAATTTTACAACTTCGCCAAAGCGCTGAAGAGACAAATTTCATTATTAACTCGTGAAAAATGCGTCTCTTTTACAGTCCATAAAACACTAAATACTTAGCTGGAAGAAAAGAATACATTTAATTAATAAACATTTGTGTCTGGTTTGCATTATTACCTTTTATTTTCTTCTTCATACTCGTAGAACAACATTCTGAACCAGCCGAAATTGTAGCGGCACGTATGCAATTTTTATCTACAAATTATATACACAAACATTCCTCATTTGTCGTTCTTTCCATTAGTGAAAACCATATCAAAATCCATTGGTTGGTTTAAGAGAAGCTTGCGGAGAAACTAACAGAGGCGGACAGCTACTTTTTATTTAGATATAGATTGTAATGTGTCTGCAATTGGTTCCTTTGTATATACATAAAGATTGCTAAATAGCAGATTCTGGAAAAGGCAGATATTTTGATTGTTATCTTTTTTCTTAATTGTAGTCAAGTCTGAAATGCATTGTCATAAAAGTATTCGTCCTATAAGTAGAATTCGTAATAACTATTACGACTTCAGTATAGATTTATTAATACGAATTAAACTTCAAAACTTATATTATGAGCTTTCTCGTCTGATTTAAATAAATTCTCGCTCAACACTTCCCTTAATCTCCTAAAATCAAGTCATTCCCGAGAAAGATGGATCACATTAATTATAAAATTTATTCCAACACCCTCTCAAACACTATCAACACAAAATATCTTCTGGAATGTCAACAGGCGTTGATCCCGTTCCGCCTGAGCCGAGTACGGCATTCCAATTAGATAACAGAACGCCACGATAGATACATGTGTTGTACGCCATCATATCAAACGCCAAGGGATGTTTGCTCCACGAGAACGGCTATTTACACAGGCTTTCTTTAATTATGAATTCACTAAACTAAGATAGCGCTGTCTGTCTGTGAGTGTGTAACATTATTTACGTAGCATTCTATGCATACATCAGTTTTGTTAGTTGTAGTGCCTATAATAAATTACCAGTGGTGTAAATCTTTGTAATTATATTTCAAAACATTTGCACAGCATTTTATTAAACTGTACATATGAATTGTATTTTTCTTAATTTGTATTGGGAAAAATTGAGGAACATAAAATCACCTTCTTGATTAATAATAGTTAATTATGATCCCTTAATCTATTGTTGTTAATTATTAATATTAGCTCCGAATTAATTAACAATAAGTTACCAAACCAAGAGCAACAAGTATCATATCTTTTCACAGAAATACGAATTCATGAAGATATATTTATCCATCGAAATAATATTATAAACAGGTAAAGTTTGTATGTTTATTTGTTTGTTTGTATGTAAGAGTTAATCTTCGAAATTACTCATCCGTTTGAAAGAAATCTTTCACTAATCTTAATAATTATATAAAATTCTCGTGTCACAGTGTTTGTAACAAAACTCCCCCGAAACGGCTTGATCGATTCTTAT
Organism: Bembecia ichneumoniformis; assembly: GCA_910589475.2. Lineage (NCBI taxonomy): Eukaryota > Metazoa > Arthropoda > Insecta > Lepidoptera > Sesiidae > Bembecia > Bembecia ichneumoniformis. The sequence continues at coordinate 6,625,462 of OU342523.1, forward strand.
GAAATTTTGTGTGTATATTTAGTAGGTATGAGAATAGGTCGTAAAGTATTTCTCACCCTCCTACCCCCACCCCCCAATTTTTAATCGCGATTTTAGTATTTTTGTATGAACAAAATGCAAAAAAAAAATACCGTCGCTCATTGACGTGAAGTGTCGCGTCATGATGACACATGTTTTGAAAATAAAATTGGACCCGATAGGTGCCACGGACGCCACAATCGGGTTAGAGGATTATTTTCTGGTTCGGGCAGGACAACGTCTGCTGGGTCAGCTAATATTAGAATATAATTTCAGGATGGACATAGGCTACATATTCCATATTGTACTAGCTATCTAAAAATAAAGATCCAACTCTTGACTAAAGTATAATGTTAGGCGTCGGCGTCTGTCAGGCGTTTATCTTTTATTTTTCAACGCGGACGAAGTCGCGGCCACCAACTAATTATTTAATATTTTTTGTCAATGATAAAGCAACACTACTGAAGTTTAGAACCTGTGGTAGATTGACATTGCGTTTGACGATCTTGTTATTATTAGTTAAGGTTTTTTCGTGTAGGTACAAACTTCAGTCAGGTTTTAAATAAATTAATATACGCTTGAATTAATTAAGTTAAAAATAATTCAAAATTCTTTTTGAATAATGTCTCGTGTTGCCTCAATTTATCTGTTTAACAACTTCAACGTATGTATTTCTTGCCCATACAGAGCATTTAACAGCGCTGTCGCACCAGTCACAGAACAAGACGGCGTTGCTGTTCGCCCAAGTGTACAGAGGGCACGCGACTCGAGTCCACACACCTCTGACGTCACTGTACGACGACATACGAATATTACTGCGACCGTATCCCGAGCGTGACGTCACCAACGCGGACGACACCCTCGACTTCACTCCACCAAAGAATCTGGAGGAGAGCTCGAGGAAGTTCTTCAGGGACATATTCCCCGTTGCATATCACAATGTGTTAAGACTGGATAATAAACAGTTTAAACCCGAATACGAGACTTGTTTAAAAGACGCGTACGAAACCGTACAGCCGTTTGGCGATGTTCCTCATAAGGTAAGCGTTTTAAAATTTATTTATTTTCTACTATAACATTATCTATGAAAAGCTATAATAAAAAGAACATAAATTAACCCCCGACATTCTATTGAGACCATTCTAATGAGCGCAAACACGCTATATCTGTTGTAAGTTACTGATTGGGTTTTCCGCAGACTACTTGATGCTGCAGCATCATGTCAAGCTTATCATGCCATGGAAATACCACCGAAGTAACAGTACACTAAATTTTAAGTCAATGGAACCTGTGGAAGTTAGCGAGGTCCCTCCGTCAACTAGGAAATGAGCTGATGACCTGTGTATCTGTGTATAAGTCTTATAAGTCTTTTGCGTCGGCGTTTAAAAACGGCTATTTGAAGTAATTACCACTAAAAAGAAGCCTAAGTTTTTATTCTACAATTGTTTCTTATCCTGAAATCCTTATATAATATAAATTGAAGTCGTCGTCCGCGTCTGTCTGTCTCTATATCCGCTAACTCCTCCTAAACCACGCAACCAGTTTGATAAATTTTGACGGAAGGTTTATAATATAATGAAACCTATATGCATGCGAGCGAAGCTGGAGGCGGGCCGCTAGTTTAATTATAAAATAAAATAAAAAAAGTATAGTCCAATTTGACTGATGAAAGTAAATATATTATCTCTACTACTCGATATGATCAGGGGAACTTTGTGAGGCTTGTTACTCTTTCAAACAGAAAACTGGTGAACGGATTTCAATTAAACATTACAATAATGTAGTTTATACATCAGAATAACATCAGAATATTAGAAATATTTTGACTAAGTGGCAAGCTAAAACTAGTTTTAAAGGATTTTAGAATTCCATTATTTTCTTTTACCGAATTTTGTTGATCTTTAAATTTTCTGCAATCTATCAATGTGCCACCGTAAAATAAGATCAGATTTATAAAATTGTCGAAATTTTGAGAATATAAACTGCATTCTTGACTGAAGCAGTAACCAATCTTCAATAGTGATATGTGAGTACTTAAGTAGGTGCGTACGAGACTGGTGTAGTTTCAAGAACGATTTTTCATTTAGTTTAATAAATTATAATTGTTAGACCAATTGACGTACTTCGGAACTAGGTCGGATCTATTACAGTTATTTATTTATTACAGTTATTTGCAAGCTGATTTTATTTTGCATGCGTGTCTGACAGTTATATGTTTTGTTTATTACTTATTGTCTGTATACTTGAACGGCCAGTCTCAACGTCCTAATTATAAGCTCCTTCTGTTCCTGCTGCTGCAACTGTAGAGACAATAATGGAGACAGCATCCCCAAAGCATTCCATAACTTTAGAGAAAAATTTAGGATGTTGTATCTATATAAATAAAAATCAATTGCCACAGGTTAACGAAGCATCACTTAAGAACGGAACTATCGATTTTGCTTATTTTTTAAAGTTGTATTCGTAATTTCTAGAACAATGTCTGTACGAAAAAAAATTTTTTGGAAAGTCGACAGGAAAAGTCGGAAATTTGGGTAATATTTTTATATGAAATTGACAGGGCAACGTCATGGAACTGATTGTTGATTCAATGGATTTGTGTGGGTTAGATTAACAATTTGACCCGATAGGTGGCGATTTTGTAGATAAAATTAATGAGTATGTGTTTCTGAAGTTGACTGACACTTATCAGATATCACCTGATCATTACTCCTTCGTCTTGTCAGGATTGGCAGAACACTAGGGATGCCCTAATGTTGCTTTTATTTATAGGTGACAGTAGTTATCCACCTAGAAGTGTTGAGTCAGATTATAATTATGTCAGTTTCCTTTACAAAAAAAAAAAACAATTTTTTTTTCAACAGTTGGGCATGTCTCTTTCACTGTCACTGGAATCGGCACGGGCACTTCTTCAAGTGCTATCAGTGGGTGCCGGAACTCTCGCCGCTACAGAACAAATAATTTCTACAGCGAACGAAGAATGTTCTAGAAGATTTCTTGCAGCGGGAGGCTGCGCGCGCTGTAGAGGCCACGAGGAAAAACCGTGTCGCAATTACTGCTTAAACATAGCCAGAGGGTAAGCAACATTTTAACTTTAAATTAAATTAATAAAACATTACGCCCACTTTACAAATTATCAAGTTTCGAAAGAGTCACTCTTCGAGTTAATACGAATTTAAGCTTCTGTAAATGTTGTCTTGACTTTAAAGCTCATCAGACTTTCGGTGGTTATAAATTTCTACTGTTTTTGAGTTTTAATTTTTGAAAAAGGTTTTTAACTACAGTTAACTTAACTGTTACTTAGTAACATATAATTAATGTAATAAAATTTCTTATTTCGACCATCTCTGATCATTTGTGACATTCAACAAGTTAAAGTTATGATACAAATATTTTAAGTTGACTTACCGCCGTCCTCTATAGTCAATAACTTTGGGCAAATACATTGAGGATGGGATATTGGAGATGATCCTAACACTGCGCTGTAGAGATGAACACAGTGTTCTCATAGTTGCATAGAAGCAGTCTATCACCGACGCACATCTCCAGCGAATTAAAGAACTACATAGGTATATAATAAAGAACTCACGTAATTATAATATTCATTAGGAACATTTAAATATAAAATTTTAAAGTTGAACACTCATTAATTGATGAAAAATTAATTATAGGTGAAAGATATAATAAAAAGTTTTTATACCAAACAATAGTAATAGTACGGTCATTCTATGAATGCGTTTTTGACATTTCTTTATGTCCATTGCATAAAGTTCATTTCCGAATAAACGATACAGAAAATGTATGGAATTGACACCTGTCAGAACAGCATTCTTATAATGGCCGGAGTATAGTTCACAAGTTGAAAAACGTGTCAATTCTTGCCACTGTTACTAAAAATACGTGCAATAGCTCATTTGATTCATAATGATGTATAGAAAAATTTTAAATATAAAAAAGATTCAAGCTGAGAAAATTTCCCAAACATTCCAAATCGGATAATTGTTAAACAATAGCTTCTAAAATTATTTCGCTTCGTCTCGACCCTTTGACAACTATACTAAACGAAATTATCAACTTGTGTTATTTGTAATTGTTGTAATCTACTAATTATGTTTAACAAGAAACTTAACAAAAAATGGGCTTAAAATAAAGTTTTAAGAAAGTTTGATTTTAGATATGAAAAAACTATTACATAACATTGGACTAAAATTTTTATGCTGTTTAATTTGATTGCACTACATTGTGAGGATGGATGTTTGTGTGTTTGTACTCTTTCACGAAAAACTATGTACTGAACAAATTTTGATGAAATTTTACATTAAAATTTTATTTTATACACGAGAATAACAAGTCTCTTCTCTAAATATTATAAATTGAAGTCGCTGTCCACGTCTGTCTGTTTCTCCGCTAACTTCTTCTAAACTACCCAACGATTTTGATACGGTTTTCACTAATGGAAAAGTGATCAAAGAGGAATCTATATGCAATTTGCACGAAGCCAAAGGCGGACCGCTTGTAGCTTTTTCATTTATGAAAATACGTGGACGAAGACTCGGGTGAAGGCTATTGATATGAAACTCGTAAAAATAGTATCTTCGAAAGATATCTTCTCTAGTTACATTTTCATTAGCACAGATTTCGATTTTATCGGATTTCATAATCTGGTAGAAGTTTCGACATTCATTAGGAAATTGTATCCCAACGCTCGCTGGGTTTTTATAACATCTTAGCGGACTGCGAGCAACGAGAGTATTTATAATTAAGTTGCTACTTCCAGTCTTTAGTTACAAAAGCAATTTACTAGGAATACCTTCAAGCTAGGTACAAGTTAGGCATTTACGGAAGCACTATTACCAGTTACACTGTAATAACTTTACCAACTTTACTTATAGTCTTGATAGAGCTTTCAGATAAACTGACTTAGCTCTAAAGAATAAATTATTAAGGTGGATATTGTTTTCTTCAATTCCAATGTATATTATACGAAGGGTAAAATGAGCACATATGTTATTTTCACATATATTATGTTAATTATGAAACCATTGAATTCTTATAAATTTTTAAAGAAATGTTAATATCTAGTCAGAAATAACATGATTAAGATAATTGTAAGTAATTAATAAGTATTTAAAAATAATTATATATGTTTTACAGCTGTGTATAAATTATCCATACTTTTGTGATCAAGACCATAGATCCTCTAAATCCTGGAGGGATATCATATCATATATCATTATCACCAACTTAACTTCTTCATCTGTTTCACAAATCGTCTTCCCATACTCTTCACCAGTCTCCCTTTTTCTATACCTTCGTTATGCTTTTATTCTATTTTTCTGTTTTATTCAAATAATTTTGACATTAATTTCTTTACTATCTTGTAATGAATAATTATACAGGGTGGAATTTTGTAATGCCACCTGAAGGGAAAGTACTCTTAATACTGTAGATAGAAAATTTTACATAAAGAAAACATTCTTTTATTTTTGAAAAGAAAGAAAACTACATTCAAAGATTTTCGAAAATTCGCTTGCCACACCCGGGAATCGAACCGACTAAAATCTGTAAAAATTACACCCTGTACTATTATTGCATTGATCGTTAGTATCAATTATAAGGATGAAATCTCTCTAATAAACTTGATAAATTAAATGAAAGGAAAACCATGAAATCTTAAATTATTATTTTAATTATTTACAAAAAATTGTAAACTAACTAATTAGATGCTCGAAATGGGCTCCATTTTCTTGGATACACAAATTTATTCTTCTAACGAATTCATTTCTAGTAACCTTTTCTAGTAAAATGGTTATTAATGTAGGCAGTAGTGATTCTGCTGTTATGGGCTGGAGCACCATCTTGCTGTAGAATTATTTGGTTTCGCTCTTCCTCGGGGAAACTATTTAATTCATTTCTTAAGAGATCCAGTATTTCAAAATACTTGACAGTTTTTAAATGATCTTCGTACACGTGGACTAACACAACCATATTTCTCTTAATTCTGCACCAAACGTTGAAAGAAAATCTTAGTTGACTGTTAGTTTCATGAACACGAACAGGATTCACTCGAGTGGTTATCAAGTTTGTTAGATTTATCAAGTTTGTTAGAGAGATTTCATCCTTTTAATTGATACTAACGATCAATGCAATAATAGTACAGGGTGTAATTTTTACAGATTTTAGTCGGTTCGATTCCCGGGTGTGGCAAGCGAATTTTCGAAAATCTTTGAATGTAGTTTTCTTTCTTTTCAAAAATAAAAGAATGTTTTCTTTGTGTAAAATTTTCTATCTACAGTATTAAGAGTACTTTCCCTTCAGGTGGCATTACAAAATTCCACCCTGTATAATTAAGCCTGAATATTGAAGATTAGAAAAAACTTAGAATAATTGGTGATTGGTGTAATTAAAGGCTATGTTTATTTAAGTAATTAATTAATTTAAATAAGGCTAATAAGGAGATTTCTAAATAACAAATAAATACAGTATGTAATTTTAAAATTACACGTTTTCTTTGATCAAGTATTAACTTGATTAAAATAAATCAATTTTATGCTGATAAAATCAGCATTTCATTTCACCTGTTGACACCGTGTCGACAGAGTGCAATTACTCATATGCCTGGAACGACCGTCCAGCCAACACTGGACACTTATCGATCGTAGTTAAAGGAAATTAGGTTCAATTTCACCGCTCAATATGCCAATAACGTATTCGTAATGCACAGGTGCATTGGCTCCTTGTTAGCGGAATTGGACGCGCCGTGGACGGAATACGTAGAAGGTGTTGAACGACTGGCGAAGTTGGATGCAGATACGACGTTGCGAACACTGGACACCAAAGTTTCAGAGGCGATCATGCACGCTCTCGAGACTCACGTACTGCTAGAGAGAAACGTAAGTTGTTTTGTTTATTTTTAACTAACGCGTGCCTATTAAGGCAGTCCCTAAGAGTGCAACGCCAGCAGGTTGATGGTATATGGCTACGGTTACGTTTTAACGCAAGCATGGCCATAGAGTCTGCAAATACGCTTCAAACCTTGACAGGATAACGGGTAAGAGATAAGGAGGGAATAGACAAAAAGACTCTGTCATCTCTTTCTCATTCGCAAAAGCAGCAGCGCACGCGCTGTTACATCGCCAATCGCCATAGTCTGCTGTAAGTGGTGGACGGACTGACCGCAGAACGCCGTTAACCCAAAAAAAATGGGACAAGTGCGAGTTGAACTCGCGTGAACAGGGTTCCGTACGATGTTACCTATCCGCACAATATTGTGTAATTTACCATTACACAATTTACAGATTATAGGTTTTCCTATAATCTGTAAGTAGAAAACTAATTTCTGTATTTTTTTTCAAAATTTTTAGGTTCAGTAGTTTCGGAGATAAGGGGGGGGGGTGTAATGGTCGGACAGACGGACACACGAGTGATCCTATAAGGGTTCCGTTTTTTTATTCGGACGTACGGAACCCTAAAAATCAATCTTTTAGGACAAGTTCGCAAGGCTGTGATCAATTATGATGAAATGAAGTTAAACGTCAATAAATCGAGTCCCATATTTTAAATAGTTTTGTGAAATACTTTGGCAAGTGAGCATTTTTGTTCGAACCAAATGCACTTGCCTAGCGGTTATTGCTTCTTTCCAGTGGAATTTCAAGTCATTGCTCCATCACGTTGGTCCGTGACAAACAGCCAAAATTATTAAAATCCTATAGACACTCTATCGTGAGAGCACAAAAATAAAGTCATATTACAATTTCAATGATATTTATTTCAAGAGGAACGAACACGCTAGCATTTATTACATCTGACGTACACACTAATTTGCTTCCTCATTTGAACAACGCGAACGTCCAATTTATTCACGCTGAAAGAGATAATTTTCTGAGCGATAAAATATGATCCTGAATTTGCAACGAGTCTCTATAATTCCGCAAGATTTACCGCTGCACTAGTAACTAGTTGAAGTTCTACATTTTGCACGCCATTTTAGCAGGAAATTGCTGCCACTGAACTACATATTCAACAAATGTGAACTATCACATCGGAGAAATGAACTAAAATTGACTCGATTCCGTTATCAAATATTTCACCGCATCCTGTAACTAAGTTGTGTTTGGCAGAGAGCCACATGTGCTGAACGAGTATATACATACATTCTAGTCAAAATTAATTATTTCCTCACGTTCGCCACGTTATAGGTCTGTTTAGAAGGTCTGTGACCATTAAGTTGAATTTATGGCTTTCGCCAATTCGTTTACAACAGCACACGTAACTGAATACAACCACCATTACCGAGAAGTTTAATGGTCGATGAGAAGGAAACCTCTTCCTAGATTACTTTAGCATGTTATTATGAGACAGTAAAATGTTCAAGCCAACGCAGGCCGAACGAAGCTCTAGGGTCATCCGTGGGCGAGAGACGAACTCTGCGCCCACTCGGATGAGCACTACACACAAAAGAAAATTGCTTTCAAACAACCTTATCGCTGCATCTAATGCTTCAACTCAATTCCCTTTAATTTGTTTTCTTTGTCGTTTTTACGCCTTCTTGCAAAACACGAGGCTTGGATTTATCTTTCGTCTAGCGACAACTCGTGTCGAACAAAGATGTGGTATTGTTATATCACATCTTTGTTTATTGCTTGTGAAAATTTTATGTAAGGCTAGATGTCGAGTCGCTAGATTTTATCAAGGGCATCCAACGATACTTTAAGTTCTAGCCTTTAATATTACTTAATTAACTAAAACTAAAAACGAAAAACATCTAAAATCATAAAACTAGAATTTAATACATTATATCGTAGGTATAAAGGTAAAATTCATTAAGTGACATTTTAGGCATATACACTTTTTTGTATTAATTGTATGAAAAGTGTATTTGCCTAAAATGTCACTTAATGAATTTTACCTTTATACCGACGATATGTACCATTGAAATATAAATATTGTGTTTGTCTGTCACTAGGACCGTAATAACGAAGAATGATATTCGAAAGCTAGTGGAGCTTACGATGATTATACAAAATATAACGAGATAAAAGAAGCTGCTTATATTTACTTAAAGTTGCCTCAGTGGCATGATCTTATATCTGAAGAGCTTTACAAATTGATATTCGTAAACGAAGAATACGAATAAATGAGTACCTCTAATTAATTCAATCGATATTGACGAGCACAAAAACGTAATCTATCGTGATTTTACATTTAACTTTTTTCTCTGTTGTACAAAAAATCTAAGTTGAGCGTCGTTGTGCGAGCCATTCACGTGGCTGATGTCATTCGAAGATTATGTTTCCTGCGGAATGGTCCTTCGACACGTGCAACGTCTGGTAAATGTAATACGTTCACTCAAATCCAACATTCCCTTGTGACTTGTATGCAAATTGCCCTTCTTTTGTTTTATGCGAAAGGAAAATGCCCATAAATCCTCACATTCATACTCACACGCATTGTCTGCAGGAATGTTGCATTGTTATCTTTTGCCTGTGTTTAGACAACATTATATTACATGTCGTGCTCTCTGTCCAAATATGTATTATTATAATTGAATATTTATACATATTCCGGTTCAAAGGACGAAAACGTTTGCTTTCCCTGATTTTGATCTTTGTTGAACTATTTTAAAACCATCTTAAAATTGGTGATTATCAACATTATAATCATAATTTAAATCTTTCGTCATTCCTCTGGGATCTTATTATTCTATATCAATAAAACACTGTAATGTTTCCATTGTGTGTGTATGTGCACATAATTATATTCTTTAATTAATAACTAACTAATATATATAACATTATTAATAATTCTTTAATTTAATAACTAATATATATAACAATAACATTTTCTATATTAAAACTATAAAACATAATTTTCTTTTCGGTCTCAATACTTCATTATTTTTTCATCTAATGACAATCAAAAGTCAACTCACTTTTTATTTTCCTTTTTCCATGTTTGAAAATCAAACCTATTTAAATACAGCCAGTATTTATTAAGTTCAAATTTATTAACAGACAATACTCATTCATTTAGAGTCGCACACTCTTGTCGGAGTCCTGTGGATGACTATGTAGACGGAGGATGGACATGCTCATTCTTCCTGATCCGTACTGCTGCTCCTGCGATTCTTCTCCACTTTTGACTGTTTATATCTTCACGAGCACACTGTACCACAAGTAAATCGATTTGTGGATATTATCAAGTAGGTTTGTCAAGCGGGTAGGCGATCTAACACTTGGGATTCCACCTGACCCTAAATCACAAGCCGTCCCATTGAAATATCGTTCCTGAAGATGTGGCCGAATGACCTTAGCATATTAGATAAAAGCCTAATATGGAAAATACTAGTATAATATGGAAAATACTATATAATCTAAAATCTAAAAGTCTATATAATCTAAAAGAAATGATTATTACAACTTCATACAAATACAAATTTAAACAATTTCTTTAGTATTAACATTTTCGCATAAGCGACATCTAATTTAAATTCAACTCGTGAACAATTTGTCTTTTGGAGTAACGATTTGTGTTACGTAAACAAATTTATTTCGCGAATAGTAGAAACGTCAATAGAATACTTACTTATACATGAAATCTAAACCTATTATCAAGTCTTGGTGTTTTTTCACACGACAAAACTACACAAGACGAGCTATAATTTAAATAAAATATTTTTATTTAAATTTTAAATGAGTCCTCGCCCGCACCCTTGTACCGCGCGGCCGATTAAACGGTCTATCTATACTCGCTAGGAAGTAGTTAACCAAAGATGGCCGACAATGAAATTTAATATTGATTTTAATTGTACATCTAATAATTGACGTACCTTTAACTTCGCGTTATATCCATAAAGCTACATATATCTTTAGTAATCTATGTACAAAGTGTTAAAGACACTACTGGAATAATAGAGTTAGTTGAGTCACAGTATTGTCATCAACCGGGATTATGTCATTGATGCTCAAGGACGTTGAATCCATATGCTAATGTCATTTAACAGTTCCATTGTATTGAGTTTTTTTACTGTTCCTACTATAAATATCGACAATTAGGATGTTCTTAAAACAATTATTATTAGTAATATATAGGCCTTATTATCCGGTCTTTACTGTTAATTAAAATTAACAGAGTTAGGGATGTTAGAAGATAAGGGTTGTAATGCGATTTTTTTAAATCACGGCACAATTTTAGCAACTTTTCTCTAAATTATTCTCTAAAACTAAATTCTCTACAATATTTGTTTGAAACTTTTTTCTAACTCTTACCATTTTTGTGTTATTGGGAAAAATAACCTTTTTTTTTCATACCTATAGGCTAAAATCGAAAATTTCTTTCACCCATCGATATTTCATATCTTCTAGAAACTTATATCAAAAATGACCCTGAGGAACTCAAATTTCTCAATTCTCTTGAACTACAATGGTTTCCGATATCTATGGTCCAGCGCTTCATTTTTATTTATTTAAACTCAATCATATTAAAACACAATCAAAGAAGAAGAAAAAAACAATATTGTGTCTATAAAATCAGAGATACCTATTAGATAAATGAGAAGATAATTACATGACGGTATGTATGTCAAGATTGTCAAGAGTGCCTAATAACCACCTCCGCGTCGGTCATTCCGTGGAGGTGGCGATGATGGCAGCTTCCTGCGACTAACAATTTTGTCCATATGCGCGGCCTACATTGCGAATGATAGTGTTGAAGCCACATGAATTATATTATACTCATGTGGTTGGGAACATTTAATTGTACTTCTTTGACACAGCAAGACTAACAGAATTAAGCACAGAATCAGGTATTGAAATTTTCTATTTACTGACATCAATACTTTTAGTACAATTAACTTCAGTAATCTTTAGTAGTAGAATAGGATAATTTACAATGTTTCAAATATTGAATGTTACCTGTTTTTAGGCAAAGGTCAGCCGGTAAACTGACGATTACACAGAGCAAAGAATCCTCGCGCGGCTCCCTACTAGAGACGGTAGTAATAATAACATAACCGGACGCCAGTTATGTTAAGGTTGACGGACAGGCTGATCATCATCCTCTGTCTCTCCACTGTTGGATATAGGCCTCTTCTAAGGCTCGACACCTCTGCCCTTCGCATTAAGCCGCTCGCTGTGATGCCCTTCAGGTCGTCTGTCCACCTGGTCGCAGGCCATCCTACGCTGCGTCTTCCAGTTCGTGGCCTCCATTCGAGAACTCATCTTAAAACAAATTTAGTAATATTATGTGTAGATAATACCAACTAGAATAACGTACTTTTCAAATAATGAGAGAAATTATCAAATATTAGGTGCAATGGTTTCGGAGATTAATCTTAACACATAAAATTCTCGTGTCACAGTGTTTGTGACAAAACTCCTCCGAAACGGCTGGATCGATTTTTGTGATATTTTTTTTGTATATTTGTTATGTATGAGAATAGGTCGTAAAGTATTTTTTACCCTCCTACCCCCACCCCCCATTTTTTAATCGCGATTTTAGTATTATTGTATGAAGAATATTCAAATAATTTAACCGTCGTCGTTCATTGACGTGAAGTGACGTGAAGTCAATGAACTAATATATAGTTTGAAAATAAAATTTGATCCGATAGGTGGCGCCCAATCGGGTTACGGCATTATTTTCGGGTTCTTGCAGGACAACGTCTGCTGGGTCAGCTAGTCTTTATATAATATAAACAGACTTATAAAAGCTTATCTCATTTTTCTCTCTATAATTTTAGGGTATACTTTGCAATAATAATAGTAAATAAGAGACAATTGTATAAGTTGAAATTAGAAATTATATGGCAATGATTTTTGAAGTTGATAAGCTGAAGTGAAATATAAACGCTTTTCTGTAGTGGTTTGTGAAAGGAGTGGTCATTGCAAATCAAACATTGAAACCCACAAACACGGTGAATGCAAGTCACATCTCATATTCCATCCAGTTTATGAAGTGACTATAGAGCGGGAACTGGCGCCCGCCCACGGTCGCGCCGCGCGTGCTTTCACCTCGCAAAACTTTCATACAAAACTTGTAACGGAGAGCACAACGTGGACATTATATTTTTTACACTAATTGCTTAGAAGTTTGAATAAGGAACATTTGAAATTTTTATTAAAGATTTTCTAAAGACTGCCTTTTAATCGTTTTCCCTTTAAGTTAGCTATAATTATATTTAATTAAAAATATTTGTAAAATATAAAAGAAAAAATTAACACACTTTTAAATTTATCACAAAATTTATACTTTTAATTTAAAAAAAAAATTAACATAGAAACATAAAAGTATAGAAATAGAAATCATAGTGACCAATCATATCATATGGAATGGACGGAGAATAAAGGAATGGCCCCAATTAACATAGATAATAATCAAATAATTCTATCAGATAATCCTAATATTATATGAGTAATTGCGAAAGTGAGTTTGTTTGCTTGTTTATAAACGCTTTATTAGCTTCTTAACCGATCATCATGAAATTTTGCATACACATTATCAGGGATATAGAAAAGGACTTAGAGTGCCTTTCATTTAGAAAAAAGTACTGTTTAAAGTAAAAAATCAACGCCCCACAAACTCTAGTAAAGGGAGCGCGGATGAAGTCGCGGGCAAAAAAGCTAGTCAAACAATTGGTTAAGCCATTTCAGAGATTAGCGTGCACAAACGCACAGACAAACTGACAAACCTACAAACACAAATTCTAAAAACATTTTTTTGGCCTCGGTAACATAGTACGACGTGTTTTTTTTTTAATCTTTAATGTACAGACACTTCTCATTTACTATTTAATTATATGTGTATAGATTTGTATAAATTTAAAAATTACAAGTTGTAAGTTCGTTTAGCTTTTAAATCGAAATTATAATTATTCAAAATATAGTCATTTACGGAATAGATCTTAATAAGGTCACCCCTCACTGCTGGAGGTTTGCCTGCAGTTGGTTGTTTTTGGAGGAACCCATAGACAACAAATGCTATTTATCTAGTTTTGTAGTATTATTAAGTAAATATCTATATATCTAGGTTTTATTAAATATTGCGAAAACACAACTCTTAAAATTTTGTCTGTTTTGATAGGATAGAACTTTTCAGAACTAATGACAGTCTATGCGTAACTTTTTATAGGACTCGGTTTTTTGAAGTTATACTTTTTACTTTTATAAGTATAAAAGTAAAAAGTATAACAAAAAAGGACCCAGTGTATTTTTAGTATGTTACTGGAGTTGCGTGCGCCGATTTAAGGCCCCGTAGGTGATATCGCGCCGCTCGACAATAGGTATTTGACGCGCGGCGGTGGCGCCGCCATGTGATCTTTCGTGAACTAAACTACGGACAGCGGTTGAGTCGGTGTAAACGGTTTTGATCCTTTCCATATATTTTTATAGTAATTAATAAATTAGTAATGTCTTTTTTCAATATTTTTTTCTCTTATATTTATTAAGAATTATACAATGTTAGTTACTTTATATTAGTTTAAATATTAAATATTTTTGAGTATGTACCTCCATTACTGATACATATGTGTGAAAAAGTAAATCACTAATAGTAAAATCGTAGAGAAAGCCAATTCATTATTTATTATTATTTTATTTATCGTTTACTATTATTTCATTCATTATTATTATTTATTGTGATTGTTTATTTATTATTTTTTGAAAATTTTATAATAATGCCGGAAATCCGAAACTATTAATAAAATTAAGGAAGGTACCTAATAAAGCCATAAATTCTGTTACAAATGAAAATGCATTTATTTTTTTACGAAGTAAGGTAATCATAATTAAACTTACGTATACATATTTATTGAAGCCTCAGCAAAAAAAAAATCTTTTCAAAATGGCCACCTTTAGCTTTGATAAAGGTCTTTATTCTACACTAAACGCAACAATTAAAGGATATAAAAAAATGGTGTAAAAGCCGTAATAAATTTTTTATTGTAATGGCACAGTAAAGATCTTTTAGAGAATTTAATTCCCTATAACTTGACCTCCTCATGAGCTCTGTACAATGATTTGTAACTGAGTTATCGTCAATCAAAGCGGAAAAAGTCATTTTGACTTGGACAATCGATTACTCGGGCAATAATGGTCGTACAGAAAATTATAGTAAGGTTTTGTAAACTGCAAAACATTCTCTACAAGGTGCTTAAATTGGATTACGATAAAAAAAATTTACAAACCAAAAATGTTGCCCGAAGAAAAGGTAAAAAACTGTAAATTTAAGGATATTTGGATTACTTGCAATAATTTTGCAAATAATGCAGATACGAAAAATCTTTTCTATAGCTTTTCAACCTCAATGTGTTCTGAAAAAACCCTGAAAGTTTCAAGGTGCTGCGATTTATTTTTCTTAGTGTCCGGAATGTTTAAAATTATCGTTTTTGCTGAAAATCAAGATAACGGGCAATTTTTCATTTTTTTCCCTTAGTTTGAGTTTGAACGGTTTTTTTAGCAATAATCCATATTTTTTTCATCAGAACTCTTTAATCATTAAAATAAAAATAAAAAATTGAAATTTCTTTTTCAATTACGAAACTGATATAGTTTCGTAATTGCATTTAAACCAATGCCTAGTATGGAACGAAACAGGCAGAAAATACATGGTTTTTTTAACCAATTTCCAAAAATAAGGAGGTTTTCAATTTTGATGTCTTTTTTTGTATGTATGTTACGTGATATCTTCGCCAATTGTAAACCGATTTTCAAAATTCTTTTTGGTTCATATAGGGTTGAGGTGACAAAGCGTTCAATGACAAAGCGTACATTTTGTCATTTTGCTTGTTGTAGTGTTCTTCAATCGTGGAAATGTTTTCTTCAGTAACGAGGATATTTCTGTGTCTTTCACCGTCGTATCGGGACAGAAGGCGTTTTGATCGAGTCACTCTCTTTATCTGTAGGGATTGATTTAGGGCATGTCCTGTATATCGACAATAGCACCGAGCTTCAGGTTTTGTTTTAATATACGCGACAGAGTCCTACCCGGAATCTTCATTTCTCGCGATAAGATTTTTATTTCCTTATGGGGTTTCGGCGAATTCTGGCTTTAACAGCATTAACAGCCTTTGCAGTTCTAACAGCACGCGGCCGTCCCAATCTTTTATGGTCATCGACAGAAGAAGTGTTAGTATATCTGTCGATAGTACGATATATACGAACATACAGTTGATACCAAGCTTCTGAAGTGTCTTGAATATGACCGACGGCTCCATACCCACTCTGTGTAAGGCTGCAATCCTATTTTCTTTAACACCCCATTTCATATTGTAATTTGATAATAAACACGAAAAAAATATGTGAAATAGCGAGAAATCAAAAGAAGTTTTTGACATAAGTGTTTTCCAAATTGAAAATGAATAAAGACTTGAAAAAAAGAAAAAGTTTTGTAGCTTTTTCGCGCTTATAATTTGTTTTCTTGTTCCACCTGCAGTAGTCTATGTTGGCCAAGTTTCAGATCGCTAGGCTTACGTGAAGTGGCTGAAAAATTGATTCAGTTTTGTTTGCAGACAGACAGACCAAAAATAAAGGAAGAAACATATTACACCGGGCCGGGCGCTCACCGTGTTTTTCTCAACGTGCCCCGGCCGGGTTTGCTATTTGTCACCGTGCCGCCGACGGGCCGCCACCGGGCCTTGCCCATGCCTTTCATTTCCAAGTACTATTATACTATTTTGTGTTATATTACTATACTAGCTGTGCCCGCGACTTCGTATGCGTGGTATTCGGAACAACGCGTAACTTTTTTGTTTTTAAACAGATGTTTTTTTTTGTTTTTCAACGAAAATATGAATTTCGAAATTTCATCGCGAACAAAAAATTTCTCACCCCGAGACCCCTTAAATGAGTACCAACACGGGGGGTCTGCGACGCACCGCTCCCGAGATATTTTTGAAAAAGTCCAAAAATGCGAATTTCGAAATTTCGTCTTCACCGAAAAATTCCTCTCCCCAAGACCTCTTAAATGAGCACAAACACGCAGGGTCTGTGACGCACCGCTCCCAAGATATTTTTGAAATTCTTTTTTGAAAAAATATTTAAGCAGAAATATATTATACCTACCAGGAATAAATTAATATACATATATTATTGAAAAAATATTATACCTCGAGGCAGTCAGCCTCGGGTTAATTAATTAATTAATTTATTTATAATTTTAACAATTTTAAAAAGAAACTAAGTATACATTAAATGATACCACTAAAAAGACTAATACCCGAGCGGGCCTCGCGAAGCTGTCTCCGAGCGCACGGTGAAAAGAAATATTTTTTTGAAATTTCGCGATTGGAGCGCACGGACACGGCCCGGTGTAATATGAATTTGGTTCATACAAAAGCATACTAGCATCTTCACCGGGCTCCGGATGGGGCACGCCCCGGTGTAATATAAATCATCCTTAAAGGTAGTAAAAATTATGTCCATTAAATATTTTTTTGCACCTATCAACCTTCTGAATTCATGAATTTTTTTTTACATTTCACAATGCCAAAGGCACTGTTTTTTCTCTCACGCGTCATTGTTAGATCAATAAAATATTGGATTACTTATAATTCTATTCTATTTTTCTTCGATATATAGTTATCTTCGTAATAAAGAAAAAACAACGAATATCTGAAATATAAATTACATACTATATACATCGCAATTATACTTTATAAACAAAAACATAGTTTTCATCAATATTTAGTAGACAACAAAAAAAATATAAAAAGAAAACTGTCAAAACATTTTGGTTGCGCTATATTGTTTGCCCGGTTCGCCGTTTGATCGCTCGATGTGGTCACGTGGGCGCACAGCGAAAAGCGATACGTCCTCCCTCTGGAAGCGCTTGGCGCGGACTGACTGGCTAGGGAATGTGTCTTCTAATATATTGCAAGATTTGCGTGTTTTTACGAAATTTTTTTTTAGTATTTTCTGTAAATCTATTTATTTAATTTTTTGCACACAAGTAGTTGATGATGTAAAGTTTACAGTGGTATTTTTATTTTTAGCAAACAACATTTAGCCTATTCAGAAAAAGCATCAGTTTTGGGTGGATATTTTCGAAAATTGCACTGCGTTTTATATTTTATTTTTCGAAAATTTTGTACGAAAATAAAAAATTGTTTCATTCATTCCTTAGAAGACTTCTATGCCAATGCACAGTATTTTTTTCGTTAAGTTTAAACTACAATGTCGACTGAAAACAGCAAAAAAATTGAGTCCCCAAACATCAAATTTTCTGAAACGGATGTTAGAACATGATGGATAAATCGAAATTACAGAAATAAAACAAAAATGTGGCTCATTTATTCCATTACTATTGAAATAATCTTTCTAATGACATATTACAAAGTACTCAACTCTGTTTATTTTATGAAAAATCTCTAAAATAAATTGACTGAAATCGTTGCAAAATCACCATAGGCCTCTTAAAACACCACGAAGTTAGTTTCGAATGAGTTAGTTCGTTCATCACTGACTGATATACTGTTTATATTGTGTATCAATATTTAAGTTTTAAATTTATGAAAATATTATTTTTTATTGATGTCAAGCAAGTATAGCTTCTCACGTGTTCAAATTTTTTTTAAATTTAGATTTAAATCCGCTGTTGTCACGGGACTCAGTTATCTTATATATATAAAAATGAATCCCGGTCACGGCATCACGCGTGAACGGGTAGACCGATTTTAATTAGGTTTTTACTAATGGAAAGAGGGATAAACGGGGAATGTTTTAGTATATAAAAATTGCACCACGGGCGAAGCCGGGGGCGGGCCGCTTGTAATAGTAGTTGGCCGAACTCAACTAATGTGTAATATGCTCTTTCACACATTTATGCAATAATTTAAATTCAATAACAATCTTAAATCTGTGAAATTACGAAACAATCAACACACTCTACAAATATCTTCATATTGATCGCCTACGCACCTGCAATGAATTGATTTTTACGCACGACACGACCAAAGAGTATAGAGTTCACGTTAAGATAAACAAATGGGTGCATTATCACGTATAGTACGTGGGCAGAGTAGAACAGAGAGGGTCCCGTAGATCACAATCTCTGGCAGATAATTACAACACGATGCGATGGACGCTCGCGTCCCGGGTCGTGACATGCGTGGGCGTATGCCGCGATACGCAAGAATCGGACTCCATTTTATTTATTGATATATACGGCCGCATCACACATATTTATTGACTCCATCTACCATGTTTATTACCTTGATAAAACCATCCTACGACTACCGGTTTCATCGATTCCGACATAGAAATGGGGTTTTTTTTTTGTTCTGCGTTGTAACAGTAAACAAAGTCAATTAAAGATTTATTGACCACTATTTGCTACGGTAGGTGGTGCAACATTATGCCACTGTTCGATTTTCAATTTACAATGAAATTATATGATTTTTCATCTATTTGAATCTCAAGAAATGTTCAAATACACCTAAAATACAATAATTAACTAATTGAAGGATATACCTAGCAATAAAAACAAGTATAAAACCAAGCTATTTATTCAATCTTAAAGCCTTTTTAACATGATTAATGGCAGACAGAATGCCTAATTTATTAACTGCGAAATATTTTGGAATTTCGATACAAAATTGGATTTATTTAAAAAAAAAAAGAACACAAATTAACACTAGAACAAAAATATTTTATGTTTAAATACATAAAATATTTTTGCGTGTAATTTTGATCTTAGAACGATCTAAGGGTTTTGGAAATAGTGAAAGAATTTTTACACTCTAAATATCAACAAACTTACAAAATCTATATGTATAAAAATGAATATATATATATATATATATATATGTGTGTGTGTGTGTGTGTGTGTGTGTGTGTGTGTGTCTGTGTTCGCTTCGCTGGGAAATGCAATTTTATTCATCAAATTATAAATACAAACCTTCCACGTGTATCGCTGTTTCCTATGGTGAAAACCGTATAAAAATCTGTTGGTGGTTTAGAAGAGATAGCAGAGAAACAGTCAGAAGCTGACAGAGATATTATTTTATAATATGTATAGTTATAGACAGATGTAGATATAGATTTCTAACGTGGTGAATACATAAGCCCTTAACAGTATACCTACCTATAAAGTTCTATAGTAAAAAATAAATCATTATTTTTATTCTATGTACAGTTTAAAAATTTGTTTAATACCTTTATGTAAAGGACTTGTACATTAATACATTAAATACAAACAGGATAACTCGCGGGCGCAGGCGAGTTAATGACCCGCGAGTTGACTAATAACTCGCTCCTAGCGCTAAGTTGTGTTCTTTATGGAATACAAAACACGAACACAAATACAAACCATGGCAAATGCAAATGAGGTAGAGAGAGTAGCTAATTAGGTCATTCGCTAATTAATTGTTCGGATATCAGTTATTCACGCATTAAGCACAAGTGCTGTTAAAAATATTTACAAAATTGACTCACCCGGAACCACTGAGACAGATCGCTATAGTGCAAGCTTAATCACTCGGCCAAGGTCATTTTTACAATTTTGACTCATATAAATGTTAATTTTATTTGACTCTTTCCTTGGTTTTCCGTCTTAATAGGTAGCCATATAATTATATCATTGCATTAAACGATAGAAAAGAACAACAAAATATTCCCATTAAAAAAGCAAACATGATTTTCATTGAAAAATACTGTATATATTTTGAGCTGGCAATACATTACGTTACAACGAGGTAACTATTTCAATTATCAATTTGTTGGTAACTTGTTTATAGTAAAATCGATCGAACAAAAAAATCGAACAACTTTAATAAAGTTGTTCAATTTTTTTTGTTCGCCTGCGTATGCCCTGCGTTAGTCACAGTGCAGTTCTCTTGTACTGTGACAAACATAAAGAGTGATGACACGTTATTTTATAATTAATCAGTGACACAAAGAGTTAGTCATCGATCATAATCGATAACGAGGACGTGTTATTAATAATTCAGGACAAATTCTACACTTGATATAGTTATGACTTCTTCAGAGAACAACTACTTCATATTTGTTTGAAGACGTTAACATGTATTTTTATTTTGCAGTTTTTTATCTTTATACTAAAAAAGTCTTTTCGCATATATATGTATAGTATGTATAAACTTGTAATAAAATCTCTTTGGCTGTACTATTTGTATCGGGCTGGTTTTAATGACATTAAAAAGGTTACATTTCAAAAAAAAAGAAACAAATTAGTAAAATGTTGTTTCAAACTTCATTTGTTTTTCTTTCTATGCATCCGCCATATAGCTGGGAGGTGTTAATGCATCCGCCATATAGCCCTGACCTTGCACCTTCAGATTTCCACCAGTTTCGGTCTTTTCAGAACTGTTTAGGCAGTGTCAGGTTAACATCAAGAGAGGACTGCCAAAACTACTTGTCGCGTTTTTTTTTTATCAGAAGTCCCAAAATTTCTACAGCAACGGGATCATGTCACTACCTACTAGATGACAAAAAGTCATCGAACAAAATGGCACACTGTAAATGACCTTTGAAAAAAAATATCTTGAGTTTTCATATAAAATGCGAAGAAACTTTTTCCCCAAACTAATGAAAATGTTGAATTAGTAATTCATTTATCAAAGTTTATTCAAGCCGTTTTTTATCGATACATCTTTTTCATTTAGCGATCCGAAAGCGATCCGGTTGCTAGCGTCTAATGATCACGATTATCTCATGACCGCTAGAGGTTAGTACATTCTTTGCTCATGACTGATCTCTTAAGTGCGCTTATTATAATAATAATAATAATAATAATAAAGCTTTTATTTCCATAGCATAACAAATTACATCACAATATATATGAAAATACAAGGTTTTTTTTTTTTTTTTTTTTTTTTTTTTTTTTTTTTTTTTTTTTTTTTTTTTTTTTTTTTTTTTAATCCATGGACCCTTTCTGAGTAAAAGCCTCCTCCAACCCTCTCCATTTCTCCCTGTCTCTAGCCAAATGCATCCAGTCTCTTCCAGCGAATGCAACAATGTCGTCTACCCATCGTTTCCTTGGTCTGCCTTTAAGTCGTTTTCCTGTTGGGCCTGGCCATTTTGTTGCCTGCAATGTCCACCTTTGATCTTGGTATCGCGAAATATGGCCTGTCCACTGCCATTTAAGACTTAAAGACTGTTTCAGAGCATCTATAATATTGGTTTTATTTCTAATAACCTTGCTGTTTATTTTTTGTATCTTTCGTAACTTTAGTATGCTTCTCTCCATAGCACGTTGACAGGTTTTAACTTTATTTTTTATTTTATTGGAGAAAGTCCATGTTTGGCTAGCATATGTAAGGCCTGGCAGAATACATGTGTCCATTACAATTTTCTTAATATTTGGGTTGAAGTTTCCTTTTAATATTTCCTTTTGCGACCAGAATTTTTTCCAAGCCTGTGTGATCCTTCTGTCGACTTCATCTTCATTCTTGCTATCGTTAAGTGCGCTTATTAAGACTTCTAATTATGATATTTCATAAGTATTCGTGTAGATTGTGATTATTTATACTTATGTTAACAAAATCTTCTCAATTACATTATAAGGTTGGTACTACAGAAGTTATACATTATTTTCACGTCACCGTCGCGTCGCGTCGTACGACAGATGTCAGTAGAGCTTAATAAAAGTTCAACAGAAGCTCGGCGCGGAACAAATTCCAATTCCTTAACTCTTCTATGACGATGTCAAACTTTTTCGACTGTAGAGTTTTATACGTAGTTGTGTACTGGAGTACGCAATTAGTTTGAAGCTTGTCCGAAAGAATTTGGTTTGGCGGCGCCCGAAGGAGTCATGTCGTATTCTTTTGAATAATAGCAACAGATTGTCGTAACGTATCGCAGAAACTATGCGCCTATTTGTGTCGGCTGCAATGCCGTTCGGACAGTGAGCTTGTTGTGGTTTATTTGCGTGTCGCGAGTCGCCGCGGGCGTTCACATTCGCTCGTTGGCTCGCGTGCGAGTAAAAAAAGTTTTGCCACAGATTAAAATAATTTGTACTGTGTTACAGAAATGTCACTGTTATGAAAATAGCGTGAAAGTATTGCAACAGATTGATGCTACTTGCATGCTTCAATCACATCACCGAGTAGAGGTTAGATGGAAGAAACCGTAGGCGTTTTATTTCTTGTTAAAAAGAGTATTGTAATAGAAAAAACGGGACAAGTGCGAGTTGAACACACGTGAAGAGGGTTCCGTACGATATTGAGTGATTTACCATGTTATTTTAATATCATGGACTTCTTATAGGTTTTCCTATAATCTATAAGTAGAAAACTAATTTCTGTATTTTTTCAAAATTTTAGGTTCATTAGTTTCGGATATAAGGGCGGGGAGGGGAATGGTCGGACAGACGGACACAGGAGTGATCCTATAAGGGTTCCGTTTTTTATTCGGACGTACGGAACCCTAAAAAAACAAATTTACAATAAATAAAGTAGTGGCGGGGCACATTACGTTTCGCAGTCATTTGGGCAGCCCGTCCCGGCGGTAGTAACCACCCCCTTACAGAAGACCACCGTGAACAGCACCTATGCTGTTGTGTTTCGGTGAGTGAGTAAGGAATGCCAGAGCCCATTTTCTTATCCCCTCCTAATCCCTTATCCTTAATCCTACTGTAGTCGGCAGCGCACTTGCAGCAGCTTTGGCGTTGCTTGTGTTATAGGCGACGGCAGCCACCTACCATCAAGTTGACCGTCAGCCTGTCTGCCGATCTTAACTATAAAAAAAGAAATTATTGCATTAGTCTGGATCTGGAAAAGTGGCAGGACACACTGCGTTTCGCAGTCATTTGGACAGCCCGTCTGGCGGCAGTAACCTCCTTACAGAAAATCACCTTGAAATAACAGCATGTGGCCTGTTGTGTTTCGGTGAGTGAGTAAGGGATACCAGAACCAATTTCTCTATCCTTTCCTAATCCTTAATCCTACTAAGGTCGGCAGCTCACTTGCATTATCTTTGGCGTTACTTATGATGGCGACGGTTGCCACCTATCAACATTTCTGACTCTTTTTGATAGGCACATTAAGTCATAACTATTGATTTTATATTGACAGTCGATTTTACATTAAAGAGTGGCGATACATTGCTTAATGACTGAATCGAATACATAACCGATATTGCTGAACACGGCTGGTATTATCAGCTTTCTCACACTCCAGCATAAATCAACACCCCAGCTTGAATCTTGCCTCGCTGGCAGCAGCGCATTGGTTTTAATTTAACCTTTTATTATATATATTTTTTTTACTTTTTTTAATATTTATCTGGACTTGTACAATGAACAATGAAGTAGTCTGGGCGAAAACCTGTGCCAACCCACCATAGCCTAGTTTTAAAATTTTCTTCCCATTGTTGTCCAGGATTAGAACCTGGAACACTCGCATCTCGAGGCCACCTCAGCTGGACAAACAACTAGCTTACAATCATGTATTGTTTTAGATGCGGCAACAATGCGGGGCTCCGTCGACGACTGACACTCCCGACGTGACATCACCGCGTCCAAGTCCTTCTACTCGCCGCGATGCTCTGCGGGCACCGCCACCAGACGCAGAATTGTTACAGTTCGCAGCTTCGCTCTCGGAAAGCAAAAACATTTTCTTGAGATTGCCGGACAGGATGTGTGACGAACCAGAATTCGCACACGAGGGCAACGAACACTGTTGGAATGGAGAAACTATTGGAGAGTGAGTCTAAATATTTTTCATAACATGCCCCACTGTTAGAAATTAGATCAAAAATTAAAAAAATATGAGCATCTCACAGTAGTTCTCTAGCACTGGCAATATTGGTGACCTTTACAGAAAAACCTCGTAAAATAACAAGCCAGTTCCCTTATTACTTTACACTTTCAGAGTAACGCTTTTTAACGATCTTCTATCAAGACAAATCGGTAATGCACCTGCATCCACATAATTTTTTTTTAGTTTCTAGGCGACAACCACCCTCAACTTGTGATTGAAAATTGTTGTTTCAAACACACAATTGTTTAAACCCGAACTAACTAAGGTATTAGGCTTGTATTATGGAAGAACTGGCCCAGAAACCTCAGGCCTCAAGCCATGGTCAGGTTAATTTTGGAAAGTTTATTTCCACAAAGAAGCCAGTAGAACCAGTTCTTACCAGCAGAAGAGCTCATGCAAGCGCCATTGGACTAAAGGGCTCATCTTGAATATTTCGAACGGATGTAATTATAGACTAGGGCTGTGAAGCCTTTGAAAATGGTAAAAAGTGAAAAAGTAGTACAAAAGTTGTAAGTCTTTATTACCTACAACTTTGCCATTTAACTTTTTTCAATAAGACTTGTAGTTTTGTCGGAAATCGAGATAAACCGTTTTTTACCCTTAAATACTCACCCCCTCCACTTCCCGACCTCAGATCGCCCGTAAATTATTATTTTTCCTTTCATTTTTTTATACTCCTTCATTTTCCAATGGGTTTCATCCTACTGTTATTTTTTTTGGTTTAAAAAATTATCGACCCTGGTCTATTAAGCTATTGAGCAAAAACAAAGTTAAAAACTTGAAGAATTTGGTAATTACGGGTACCATCTGAAAACATGTTTTTTTAGACTCTTCATGCCCTAACCAGTCATTTATCATCTATAATATTTTTAATTTCGTTCTTCTTTTCTGTTTAAAATATTTCCTCTTAGTTACTACTCGAAACAAAAATTGGAACGAGTACACCACCGTATTAATGTAGTCAGCTAGTCACGCAACTAACAACCTTTGTAGATGATTTGTTTGAATTGTTGTTTCTTGGCTTCTCTTATAATTTTACATTTAAACAATGTATTCTAGAACTTTGAAGGCCTTAAGGAACGTCTAAGAAGTTTCATTAATTTGTAACTAAAGCTTTTATTATATTAAATACAAACATAGTCAACTGAAAATTATTACACATCTCTTATTTTAATTTTTTTTCTCGTCTATCCAGAATTAGTGACGAGTTGTGTGTTTAGTTGTTCCAGTTTATCTGTATCTCTACTCTAATATCAGACATAGTACAAAGTTATTTTAAAAAAATCCCTATAAAGAAATTTTTCATTCCATTACATATACACCGTTGAATGGATTTGTATGATACGTATTGCACATTCAACAAAAAGTATTCTATTTTTTAATACATAAACTAAAAGCATATTTCTTTGGAATAAATACTCATAGATGGCGCCAATGAAGCGCAAGGGGTAAATAAAAGCTACACAACACTTAGATCTGTGGCATAAGATTGCACACAGTATACTATATATTTTTATGTTATCCAGATATTCGAAACCGTTGACTGCATCGGCTTCTCCGAGCGACCAGAAATACAACCCGGAGGTGACGACCGGCGTCGGTGGAGCCCCGCACGATACACGACTTACGGCACTTGCTGACAAACTGCGTCAAACTAGACAGGTGCGTGTGTAATTAGTAATTCACAGAATACAAAACGAACCAGAAGGAAAGGAACAGTCAATAAAAATCGGGCGCCGATAATTGTGTCCATAAACAAGAGGGTTGCCTCATTGTGAAATAGTATTGAACTAATTATACATGAAATGTAATGCTATCTATCCCTCATCACAAGTCTAGCATTTTACATGTCAAAATGGCACAAAGCGGCTAATAATTTGTATTATAACACTAGGTAACTATTTGCTAGCAGGTAAACTACTCCATATAATTGTTCTGTCAGTAATTCTTAAAGTAGATTCTGTGGCCTCAGATTTATGTGTGATCACTCCTTTTTGTTCGTTCGGCATTTTTTATAGAAACTATCGGATTATTACCATTATTGTCCGGCCGCCGCCGTAGGAAAGGAATGCACATTTGACAGTTCGTGACGAGAGCACATTACGACGAAAATATTTCAATTTTACGTTATCACAAATTAAAACAAAATGTGATATAGTTAAGTAGTTTTACAATAAATGTATACGTTTAACTTTTAAACTGTTAGTTAATAATTAAGATTTCAATTTTTTTTTAGTGATTTCTCAAATTCTTACTACGACGTTACAAGGTTACGTCAGGAGCCTATTTTTGTAGATCTAGTGATGTGCCGTTAAAATATTATAATCTGTCGATTAATGTTATATTACGGCATTAAACGAGACTTGCCATATTATGTGATCGTGTCGTTTACTGTTTTATCTTTTCAACAACTCAATAATATATATGTCGTCTTAGATTTGATGCATTATTGTTACTCGTTAAACCTTACTTCGTTTTTTTCTTGATCTCGAATTTTAAAAAATACAGATATTGTTAAATAAACAAAAAAAAATAACAACACAAATTAAGCAGACATTTTTAAGTCAGTGACATGTAAGTAGGTAATTATAAACTTTTGAGTTTAAACGCTATTTCTATAACTTTAGTGTTTGTTTCATCACAATCGGTTTTACAAACAAAAAAAGTTACGCCCTAAACCGAACACCACGCGTACGAAGTTGCGGGCTCAGGTAGTTAATAAATAAAACGTAGACTTTTCAGCCTTCCTTTAAACTCTGTAAGCAATCAATGATATTGATAAATAATGTATGCAACTAAATTAATTTCGTGTTCTAAGTACCTACTAGTTCCTTAATACGCTAAGAATTACGGAGAAAGTCGCCTGAAACTTTTTCTCGTTACCCAAATATTTTGATAGGTATTTTCCGTTCCGTTTGACCGTTAACGCTTTGTGGTTAGATATGTGGGCAGGGCAGTAGGCTTATCGAAATATTTTCTACATTTATTATAATACAACAATAACTTTGTACGTGTATAAAAAACACGCAATTAAAAAATATTTTGTGTGTATTCTAACGCAATAAACTTGTTTACGATAGCAGCACGTGATCTGTTGTCTTTCATATTTTACCTTTAAACTATTGTCTTGTCTTGTCTTGTCTTTTCTTGCCTTCAAACTCTAATAGGGTCGGTGGCGCAGTTGCATCCAAGGTGGTGTCTGTATTACCTAGTTAGTTTACCTGTATAGGTAATAGTTACCTGTATAGGTTTAGTTTAAAATTTTATTAATTTTAATCTATTCTATAGTCAATGTGTGTTAAACTGGGTAGAGCAATTATTGCTAGGTTAATACAATCTACGCACCTCGCAGAGGACGTATTAGAGGACGTATGTAAAATATTATTATCCATACTAATATTACAATAATGTGAAAGTAGCTCTGGCTGTCTGTCGGTTAACTTTTCACGCCTTAACTACTCAACAGATCATCATGAAATTTTGCGTATTCTTCAGGGACACAGAAAAGGACATACCTTTCATCCAAAAAAAAGTAAGTTCCCAAGGGATCATCTGAAAATAGAAATCCTACGCCTGGCAAAAGTCTTATAACAGCAATGAATGTTAATATTAGCGTAATATTAGCGTAATAAAAGTCTGTAACTAGACAATACTAAAACAGCTTTTTAAGATTTTTCGTAACCAAATCTATTGACTATAAAGAAAAATCGAGATATTTTTAAAAGTACAATTTAAAAAAAAAATAATGAAACATCAGTTGCACGGTTCCCAATGAAACCCTGCCTACCTAACTGTGAAAAAGTCTTTTCCACTCGGTAAATAGGCTCGTCAAAAATGGAAGTAGATTTTCACACCGAATATCAGTTGGTTAAATTTCATTTCGTCTTTAGTAAATAGTTACCTACCCATGGTATTCGCAAATAAATATTAATGTAATATTATATTAAACGATCCACACCTCGGGGTACCTCATATTAACAACACATTCTTGATCACAAATGTCTTTAATCACAAACTGATAATTTACAAATGTCTCGTAATCACTACAATATATTCGTTACCTCACCCTGATACTATCACCAGATAATCAATTTATAAAGTGGGTGGACGTACGACTCCCAACAACCGCTTTTTTTTATCGCCCGTATCAGTCTGTCTTCGCTAGTTCTGTGTTGCCCACACCACAACCCGTGTTGCTACTACTCGCACAGTGTTGCCAACGCTAACAGTTCGGCCGTCCTGGTCTAGGAATGGCCCTATTCCGGATCCCCCCGGCCATCCATGGTTTTGTCGTATGTCCACATACTCTATTGTGATACAATCAACTTTTATTGATATAACAAGGTAGGATACATTAACAACAAAAAAAATGTATTATCATATCAGACTTATTCTAAATAAATCAAAATATCATTTAAAAAAATTGTATTATTTGTTAGCACTGAACTCCCTAAACTAATGAATTTTCGTATCTAAATTACTGTGATACATGTTTAAGAATCAACTTATATTGGTATATCAAAGTAGACTACATTTAACAAACAAGAAATATCATATCAAAGTTACCTATTCTAAATAGACCTAAATATTATTTAAAAAATGAATAGCATTATTTGTACGTGCTGAACTCCTAAACTAATGAATATTTCCTATCTACACTATTGCGATACATGTTTAAGAAATATTGTTAAAACAAAGTAGACTACATTTAACAAACAAGGAATATCATATCAAGCTTATTCTGGATACACTTAAATATTATATAAAATGAGTTGCGTTATTTGTTGGCGCTGAACTCGTAAACTAAGATTTTGTGCGCTGTGTGCAGTTGTAATACGAATACATATGATAATAACAAAACAAAATTCAATATTATTTGATATATATTCGCTACTGTTTATAATTTAAACAGAAGGAATAACTAATTCATTCGCTTATTTATAGATTTTGGTTTCGATCGAAATTAAATTTTTGTACAATCCTGTTTAATAATTTTATAATCTAAAATAAACATTTTATTATAATTAGCGATTTTATTACATTAATAATTCATGGGTACCGCTTACCTTTCTTAGGTTTCGGTCTCCTCCATAGTTAAATGCATTTTATCTAGTAAAGTCAACATACCATACAGGCATCATTCACCCCTTCTGTATCCAGGCTTCTCTGACGTGATTGAGGTTACCTAGATGAGTACCGCTCATCCGCTCATCAGGGATCTCGGCCTCCTTCACATGATTAGAATTACTTAGGTGAGTGTCGCTCACCCCATTGGGTGTCGACCTCCTTCACCAGTTAGTTCCATATATGTAAGTACCGCTCATCCGTTTATTGCGGATCTCGGCCTCCTTTACTTGTAATCTTGTAAAAATGGGTACCGCTCGTCCTGTTGGATCTCGGCCTCCTCCTTTTCTAGTTCCGTCGCTTGTGGGTACTGTTTGCCTAAATCAGATTCCAGCCTCCTCCACCTAGATCAGGTAAGGATAGGGAGGGAGTGGGAAGGTTGTGCCTGTATGCAATTGACTTTAAACTCATCATTACTCCCAAAATCATCGTAATCAACTGTCCATGTTATCACTTAGCCAATTTCGCTTTAATTAGAATAAGTGTTACATGAACCTTCATCGGTCTCGCTATCGGTTGGGGAAGAATGGAATGTTATCCATGTTTTGAGATGGTCGGCTGGGAAAATGTTCTTGTATTTTCTTTCAGCATACCCTTTGATACTTGACACTTCATAGCGGTCGTTATTCAGGACTGCCGTAATTTTGAATGGACCTCTAAACTTCGGGATCAATTTTGTACTCTTACCTGTTGCCTGCTTATAATTCGGAATCATTACCAAGTCGCCCTTCTTGAAAAATCTAGTGGGTGCTCTCCTTTTGTCAAATCGTTCCTTCATTTTCCTTTGCTGTTTACTAATAGTTTCACTGACTTCATTTCGGATCTGGTTTCTTTGCACATTCTTTTCGGCTATGACTTGCTGTAACTGGTCTGGTATTTCGATACTAGCTTCTTCTTCATAATTCCGTAATCGTTTGTCTACTGCTGGTCCTATTTCATCTCTTCTTAATGTTTCCCGATTTATATTATCGTTACTGGCAATCTCATTAGTCTCATCTAGCGCTTGGAGAATGATTCCTTCTGGTGGATTGTTGGTTCGGTGACCAAATACAACTTCAGCTGGTGTTCTTCCCGTACCTTTGTTGATAGTGTTGTTTAGGCTCCATTGCAGTCTTGGCAGATTAAAGTCCCAGTCATCGTCGTTGAGGTCATGATTCATGGAAGCAAGAGAGCTCAAGATTGTGCTGTTGTACCTCTCTATTTGCCCGTTCGCTCGAGGCGTGGCGACGGCATTTAGGATATGTTTTGTTCCGAGTGGTCTTAAAAATTCTTTAAACTCGGCGGATGTAAAACTTCTACCCTGGTCCGAAATGATAACTTTGGGGCTGCCGAAAAGCCCGAATATGTCTACTAGAACTTTTACTGTAGTACAGGATTTCGTATTTCGGACTGCTCTAATAAAGATGAACTTGCTAAAACTGTCTATAACGGCGAGGATATATATATTGCCTCTCTTACTCCGAACGAAAGGTCCGAGATGATCAAGATGTATAGTGTGAAATATCTGTTGTGGTTTTGGTATGGGGTGGAGATAACCGGTTTTCTTCCCAGAGGGTTTCTTATTGTAGGCGCAGTTCAGGCAAGCCGCTACATATTTTCGGATAAAGCGCTTCATTTTAGGGAACCAGTACTCACTGCTGATCTTATCAAATGTTTTGTCAAACGCAAAATGTCCAGATTCGTCGTGACAGAGTTGACATATACGCCAGCGTGCTCCATTTGGGACAACCCATCGCAGTTTGTTTCCCACACGTCTATACAGCCTACCATTCTTCAACGTATAGTTATTCTGATAGTCCTTCATATCGGGGCGCTTAGTTTCTAGAATATCCTTAATCAGTTGTAACCTCGGATCGGACATTTGTACCGCGTGCAGCCAATCTTCGGTTCTAACGTTCATAATTTCTAAAGACATTTGATTACCGTCACCTGGAATTGGATTTCTACTGAGGGCATCGGCGTGCTTCATATTTTTCCCCGGATGGTACTCGACTGAAAAGTCAAATTCCTGGAGCTGGAGCCACCACCGCGCTATCCTTGGGACCAGATCTCTTTTGCTCAGGGTGGTCCTCAACGCACTACAGTCGGTCAAGACCTTAAACGTAATACCTATCAGATAAACCCTGAATCTCTTGAGGGCGGAGACAACCGCCATAGTTTCCAGCTCATATGAGTGAAGAAATTCTTCGTCACGTGTTGTTTGCCGGCTGTAATACGCTACCGGTTTCAAAGGAGATTTGTTATCGGGCTTTTGTAACAGGATGGCTCCTAACCCCAATTTACTAGCATCGCAATGTACTTCGGTGATATAGTCCGGATCGTATAGTGCTAATAATGGACGAGACACCAATTTCGCCTTGATATCCTCGAAAGCAGACTGCTCATCCGGGCCCCATCTCCAGGTGACATCCGTCTTGGTTAATCGCGTTAGAGGCCTAGCAATGCTTGAGAAATTTTGCACGAACCTACGAAAGAAGCTCGCTAACCCAACGAATTGTCGAACTTGGTGAACATTTGTTGGCGTAGGGAAGTCGTTGACGGCATGCGTCTTTTTCGATCCTGGTCGAAGCCCGTTCTGCGATATTTCATAACCAAGGTAATCTATAGTTGACTGTAGAAAATAGCATTTTCCAATATTTAGTGTTAGATTGGCCTGTTGGAGGAGTTGAAGTATCGATTCGAGTTTCTCGAGGGATTCTTCAATATCTGTTGCGGCTGTTAATAAATCATCTAAGTAGGGTATCGCTAAATCGAATCTCCTAGCTCCGAACGCCTTGTTGATTGTCTGTTGGAAAACTGCTGGGGCATTAACCAGGCCGAATGGCATCCGGGTAAATTCATAATGCCCATCGGGCGTTATAAAAGCAGTCAGATGCCGCGAATCCTCGGCGACGGGTATCTGGTGATATCCAGATGCCAGATCTAAGCTGGTAAAGTATTTCTTGCCGCTCAGTCTGTCCAATTGATCATCGATCACGGGCATCGGGTACTGATCCTTGATAGTCTTCTTATTTAAAGCCCTGTAATCCACACAGAGGCGGTATTCGTTGTTCTTCTTTCGAACGAGTATTACTGGGCTCGCATAAGGTGAGTTAGAGTCTCGGATGATGTTGTTCGTTAGTAGTTCATCAACAATGCCTCGGACTACTTTCCTTTCAGCAAAGGGTAGTCGATAAGGTTTGTAGGATACGGGAGAATCATCTGTTAGTCTAATGCTCATCTCCGAAATTGAGGTGACACCCAGCTCTTCAATAGATAGTGCAAAGCAATTCCGATGTCTGTTCAGCAAGGTCAGAAGTCGGACTTTGTCTACGTCAGCAATGTGTTCTCCAACGTTGAGCATGTCCAAAGTAATTTTAGAATTGTCTTCCGGAGTCGTGGCTGACTTTCCCATCAGTTGGGGAATTTGGTTTACGGATGTGACTTTCAATTCATGCATAACGAGTTGATCAGATCCTGGTATCTTATAGGCTCTACTCATAAGCCGTCCCTTTTTGAATTTGATTCCGTCGTTAGTCAACCCGATGACAATTATATGTCCCCGCCCATCTTTCAGTGAGTATAATCCCTTGACGATTATATATTCAGCTTGCTCACGTAAACATACACAATCAGGTACAAATACGGAGCCCGTGATTTTCGGGTCAGCACTAACTTCTAACAGCTGAGTCCCCACAATATGCTTGTCGATGGTAGTATATAAGGATACTCGTTCTGTTCTGGACCTGTCGGTGTATAGGAATAAATCCGAGCTTGTTTTGTGTGCTACCACAGACGGCAGTTCCGTAAATGTTTGCCCTATCAGGATGTCAGTGGTAAGTAGGCAGTCATCAACTACGTAGGCCTCAGTATCCGCAGTAACTGCATCAACGTTGACATTGATACTTACCCTGCCAAGAGGCTCAATACCCATAGCTGCGAAACCCTTCAGCATAGGTAAGTTAACTCTGGAGAGACTCAGATTTTTCTTCTTGGCTAGACTGGCTTTGATTATCGAACACTGACTCCCAAAATCAACGTATCTCATGTGACTGCCGCCGTTGATGGTGACCATCTTGTAGAACTTATTGTTACTATCATCCACCTCCGCGGTTACCTTTAATACCTTTCGCGATGACGAAGGTGCTAGTTGACCACCTGGCCTGTCATTATTTGTAGTGGGGTGTGCCGCTGTAGAACGGCAATCGTTTTGCTCGTGTCCGAATCTAGCGCATATACTGCATTTCTTTAGGGGTTTCTGGCACTTAAGAGCAGTATGACCTACCTCAGAACAATTAAAGCACGTCAGCCTCTTCGACCTATTTTCATTCAGTTTGGTCCTTGATCCGATGTCAGTCTGGACTGCTTGCTTGTTAAATGGAAGCGGTCTTCTCGGTTGAGTTAGAGTCCTATTCGATATGCCTCGTAGGTACCTGAGCACGTCTGTTGGCTCCCGGAAATTAGCCCCTTGAGCGTTCAGACGAATATTGTTATCATAAATGCCGTGTATTATGCAGTCTACTGCTTTCTTGCCAGTGATATCGCAAGCGTTAATCAACGTGACCTTATCGTAGTAATACTCCTCGAGCGACTCTTCTCGTCTACTCGTACGTCGAAGCATCTCCGATAGCTTATCACCGTAGTTGCGATCGTCGGGAAACGTGCTCAAAATCCTTGACCGCCATTCATCCCATGTTAAGCGTACCGACGGTAGGCCTTCGTACCATCGCTTAGCCAATCCAGTTAATTTTGGTAACGCGTAATATATAATTTGTTTTTCTTGCCAGTTGTATATTGAAGCCGTCTCGTCAATTTTACGAAGCCAGTCCCTAGCAGTTTGTGCTTTTGAACTGGGGTCAAAAGTAGGTATAACATTTTGTGCACCTGTATACGTGGTCGTGTTGCATTTTTCGTTTATGAGTTCTATAAAGTTCCTAATTAGTGTATTATTCGTATTATTGTTATCATTACTAATGGGTGACACACCCCGGGATCTGGGACTTGCTCTAAAGCAACGTCTTTTAGGTAATGGTGTTCGCTGATGGCGACGGTGCTTTCGGTATGGTGACTGTTGGTAATCGGATGACGATGATGACCGATTTCTACGACGGACCCGACTATACTTCCTATCGTAACTTCGGCTACGATTCGGCGAGGCACTCTGACTTGATGTACTGCAACGGCGTCGTCTGGGACGAGTGCGCGCCTTTGACCGTTTGTCACTGTAATGCTCAGCTAACCTAGTAGCTTCTTCTCGATAGGTTTTTTTGTAGCGACTACTATGCGGGTGCCCGACATTGGCTTCTGGCGACGAGAGTGATCTCGAGGTGATTGGACTACGTGACCAATCTCGTTGGCGGCTTGAACGATGTTTAGAGGTATTCTGCTTTGCCAATCTAGGATGTGGAGGTGTGTGACCACCCTCCGAGTCATTCTTCTCGTTCCGATACATGTTCGGGCTTTTATCGCGGTTAGTAGGTAATAAAGCAAGACACAGGGAAAAGACTGTAAGGAAAACAGGTGGAAAAGGAGAAAGCAGAACGAATTAAAATTTCATCCTAAGAGCAATTAAGAGTCAGAATGGTTCAGAAGCTATTGAATCAAGTCGCTTATTAGGTCAGGGCGGATTCGTTCCCTTCTTATTAGATGAAATGTGTTGATATGACGAAAATGACATAACTTCATTAAAATAAATCGGGGATCGAACCCGTAATCAGCGAGCAGAGCAAAAGATCACTATTGTAAAATATGTAAAACACGAACACACACACACACACACACACGCACACACATTAACATTAGTAAATCGCTCACATTCACATACATGCAATCACCCATATATGTTTATATTCGTATGTATGTATGTATGTATGTTTGTGTATATATATATATATTTGTACTTTGAATTGTAATTTGTCAGACCTAGTAATAGGCTTTGTAAAAATTTAATTTTTTAATTTTTTTTTTTTTTTTTTTTTTTTTTTTTTTTTTAAATGTATTTGTAATTTTTTTTTTTTTGTATGCTGTTAGGTTTGCTATTCAATAAATAAATAAATAAATGTCGCTAGTTACGTGGAAATGTGAGCAATGTTATATATTAATTATTTATTAGTTCACATAAAATGATGTAATTAATATCAATTATTGTAGGGTATACATGAATAACATTTTTTTAAAAAAGAAAAAGAGAACATACCCCTTGTTTGCTGGATATAACTATATAATTATCCCTAATATGCTCCAGTGACAGGATGCTTCGCTCACTGGACGTGTTTTGGGTGTTAATATTCCACTTCCGATATTATTAAACGATCCACACCTCGGGGTACCTCATATTAACAACACATTCTTGATCACAAATGTCTTTAATCACAAACTGATAATTTACAAATGTCTCGTAATCACTACAATATATTCGTTACCTCACCCTGATACTATCACCAGATAATCAATTTATAAAGTGGGTGGACGTACGACTCCCAACAACCGCTTTTTTTTATCGCCCGTATCAGTCTGTCTTCGCTAGTTCTGTGTTGCCCACACCACAACCCGTGTTGCTACTACTCGCACAGTGTTGCCAACGCTAACAATTAAAAGAAAAATGCTGAGAATTTTAATTCACGTATAACAAAATTATTATACCCAGTTTCGCTTTGTGAAACGACTCTCGTATAGAGAGAACCCTTTCTTATCCCTTAAAAGGGACGTTCGCAAAAAATGGCAAAATCTCTGGAGCCCTTCCGACGATTATCTCTTTGAGATGTCGCAACCGTTTCAGCTTATGGCCTAATGGATTTGTTCCATTAGATATTTTATTATAATTGCATAGGAAATAAATCTAAACTTATTTAGATTTATTTCTAAAGGAAAAAATCTAAATAATTTTAGGATTATTTAGTTTTAGATGTAAATTATTTATTTTAATTATGTAATATTATTATTTGATTAATAAATAAATATTGTTTTTATATATTAATATTGTGAAAAAATATAATCCAAACTTAATTCCACTTCAAGTGAATTCATAGAGAGATGGCGATGTCTTCAATCATGTGAGTAAGTTGAAGTATTTTAACAGTTCTATGCACGCTTAAGGTGCTATATTAAACACTACCTGTGTCCCGCGGATTCACCCGCCTTTAATTTAAATTGACAAAGGGATGCACATGTCGGCTTTCTCGGTAATGTTCGTTTCTCGTCAGACGGCTGCTCTCAGCTAACTGAGAGCTGGCGTTTTTTCTGACTTTTTCCTTTTACTCGGCTTCTAAGGGTCATAGCGTGATTGTAAATAGCCTATAACCTGCTTAAGAATTAGACTTTCAACTGCAATAAACAATTTTTTTAAATCCGACTGGTAATTAACGCATTCAAACAAACAAACAATCTCTTCAGAGTCATTATATTGTTTAGATAAACATATCTATAGCCTTAAATATTTTTGATTATTCAATTCTCATACAACTTACATTACGTATTTAATATAATAAAATTAGATTAAAATTTACCCCACACAACCTAAGTTGTTTTTGTTAATCTTTCATCGAATATGTGAGTAGATATACAAAGTCCCTTACAAATTTAAGCTTAAGTATCGTCCCCGAATTTATAGATATTTTTTACAAAACTTACATGTTTATCTAAAATTTAGGCAGATAGCTACTGTCGTCTATTAGCAAAAGCAACACCAACAGGAGATGCAACTGCTTTACCAACCTTAATAAAATAAAGGACAAGTAATAAGGAGGAGGAAAGGACTCTAGCACTCCTTACTCACCAAAAAACTACAGCATGCTGTTAAAAAAATACCTGTTCCATTGCACATTGATTGAATTCAATAAGGACTAATGTGTTAGGTCTTATAAAATTAAGTTAGATTAGGTCTTCTATAAGAGGGTGGTTATTACAACCTGACGGGCTGAGAAGTTTGCGCATTTTGCCCAGCCACAATTTATTATGCCTCTTCAGTTTCTTATAAAGAATCTCGAAATTTGATAAAAAAAATTTGAAGTTCAGAATCGAGAACTTATTAAGCAGTAAAATTGCATTTAGCAATAAATACATGTGCATTTAACCGAATCTCAGAAATGCACTTTTTGTACGCCATTTTTGTAAATTTTATGAAATTTATTTCTGCCTTTTTCTTCGGTTAATTAAATATAATAAATTTAAGTCCACGTTCCGCTCTGATTCTCTCTATCTCTCTATCTTCACTTACCTTACATGGCGTTCAATGGTTGGTGTCATAGCGCCTTAAGTAATAGATAATGCATTTCAAGGCTACAGGTATTTGAAATAAGTATGTTTGTGTACATCTTGAATAACTCCTTTCACGTTAATGCTCTCATACTTCCTCATGTTTCCATGTTTTCTTAGTGATAGCCGCTAATGCAATTCCGCATACCTACGTACATATTTACAATGATTAATTACTTGTTGAAGTGTGATTGCTTTTGTCATAGGTAGGAAATGTATAACGTATGTATGTATTTCCATTAACTTTGTAGGTATTTCAATAGTTTTAATACATTTAAAAAAATTTTAAAACTAACTTTATGTTTCTGATTTTACCATAAGGTCATAGTAGTTAGTACTAAATTTTTATTGATTGTAACTACTGTCTCGCTCGTCTATCATTCTTTCCAATCTTTCGATTAGTGAAAAGAAGAAACCTCAAACACCAGGTTTAGAAGAAGGTGGCGGAGAAACAGACAGAGGCGGAAGCGAATTGGTTTTATAATATATTTTTTTCCAGCTTCAGACGGGTGCAATATTTTACTGCAAATTAAATATTATGCAAATTAGATAAGGTTTTTACCTTCCTCGTTTAACGCTCTTTCCATTAGAAAAAACCACATCCAAGCAGACACGGGCAACGACTTCAAATTTAACCTAACCCAACCCCGGCTTCGCACGGACGCAATTTTTTTCTGCACATTATATACACAAATCTTTTATGTTTATCGCTCTTTCCATTAGCCGGAAAAACGGACAGGAGCGGACTGCGACATTATTTTATAATATGTATAGATATGTATATCAAACCTGTATCTGCATGCCTAGACTATTGGATTTGACAGTATGACAAATTGGAATTATTCTGTCTGAACTGTCCCACGGTCCCACTGGAAAGCGAAATGGATGGTAACAATAATCCGACGTGTTCAAAAAATATAAATAACGCCCTATGAGTAAAATTACTTAGATATTAAAGTTGTTTTTGCAAATGATTATTGTTATTGAAGAGTTTATATTTTTGCACAAGAAAAGATTGTTCACAAAATTAATCATTTTACATGTTATATTCATTTGAATTTATCATTATAATCTTTGGAGCTAATTTTTTATTTTTTTTATATGTAAAACTCGATGTGTGTATAGTTATGGTATGCTGTACCCTATGGATTCCAAAACCGCTCAACCGATAACATAGGATATACTTAGAAGTTTTAGAAAAGGACATAGGATATACTCGTACCTTATAATTCCGCGCGGACGAAGTCGCGAGAAAAAGTTAGTAAATTATATAACTTATAACAAATGATCGATGCGATGCATCTTTTGTCTATTAAAATACTGTTCCTTCTGTGAGTAGGTAAACATAAGTGATAAATAAAAATAACAAATTATTACTGGAGTCTATGATTTTTAGCTGTTATTGTCACACGGATGGAACGGAGAACAGCCAGCTGCCGAATCGTTCATGCAGGGAGACGAGGCTGGTATAGAGGGCTCAGGGTCCGGACGAAGTTATCCGGACGACTCCGACGACGCGACATACGACGCTGAAGGTTCCGGTGAAGAAGGCTCTGGCTGGAGACAGGATATAGGTACTTATGAGATTTTTATATCGTTTATATATGTTTTAATTTATATCGTTTTACTAAAATGATGTTGGCCACTTTAGTAAAAAAAAAAAAAAAAAAAAAAACTATATACTTACGCCATTTTTTACGAATTTGAATTCTGTCTTCGTAGTAAAAACAATTACTGTAACATGGTGTACTGTGCTTCCGTTCAAAATTCTGAGTAATTGGTTCGAAAATTTCACAGCTGAAAAAATCGCCTTTCTAAACAGTAGAAGTTCTAAACGTTGCTTTAGGGTTCAATTTTTTTCTCGTCTATAATCGCGAAGCTTCTTTCCTTCATAGATTTTATCAACTTTGGGTGCGAGAACAGTTGCACCTGGTTAACTTCGGCGCTGAGTCATCAATGTGATTTTTCAAAATAATTATGCATCCAAAGTGCTTTACTTGTAGATGCGATTATTAATTATTATTATTGTAATAAATTATTGCGTAAAATAATTACTAAAAATATTAAAATTTTGTCGCAGGAAGCAAATCATACCCCGGCGAAGAGACCACGTTCTCAGCACCACCAAAGCCAGCGTCGGCAACTGATACGCGACCTCTCACAATTGCAATGGCCGCCACAATCCTTTCGACAATACTCCGCCACTTCGCGTAAATAAAATGAGACCTTATGCTTAACATAATAATGAACACACAGTGTGAAGTGAGTGAAGAATTTAGAAAACATAGTGATTTGAAACTGAGCTACAGAGCAATTTCGCTGTGAATATTCGACTTTATTGCGTTCTGGATAAAGTCGTTTTTGTTAGGCTTTCTTAGTTCACTCTGTACTGTCTTTAGAATTTGACACTTGGCAAGTGCTAAAAATATTTCTTTTCAACATGGAGAATAGGGCTAAGGGACTAACTATGAGTGTTAAACTGAAAAACTGGTTCATAAATTGGCCACAATGGCGTTTCATATAGGTAATTATTATTATTTTTAATTATTATAAGGTCGACCGACAGACTGACGGTCCACTTGATGGTACCGTCGCCTATAACACAAGCAACGCCACATGTGCTGCAAGTGCGCTGCCGATAAGGATAAGGGATTAGGAAGAGACGGAGAAATGGCCTCTGGCATTTCTTACAATAATGATATACAGCAGCACACATGCTGTTATTTAATGGTGGTCTTCTGTAAGGGAATGTTTACTTCCGCCAGCGGGGTGCCCAAATGACTGAAACTCAGTACCACTACTTTCCAAAACCACACCAGAGGCAACATTTGAAAAGTTAATTTCCAAAGTTGACCCTGCCAGAAATTGAATCCGGGTCCCCTGAGACAGAGCGTTAAGGCAGGCAACCTAACCACCCATCCAAGGGGTTCGTCAAGGTTGCGTAGGTCGTGAAACTAGCATAAATAAAATGCTACTACAGCACCTTTTTTTAATGGTAGCTGACCAAAGACATTTTCTCATTTATAGTATAGAGTTGGTTTTTTTACCTCTATTCTCCTTGGATTTCAAAGTGTAGGACTTGATAGCCACAGAACAGAGTAAACAGTTAAGATTGTGTAGTGTGAAAAGAGAATTTAAATGAATGTCACCCATTGCTCTTGATGATTCAATTGCTAAATACAAATTGTAATTTTAATAATTAACTCTTATGAAGAACTTGACATACACGGAACATTTTCTCATAATGAGGGAACTGTTCACTTCGGCGAAAACTTGTAAAATTATTTATGCTCTTTACTCAAATGTGTTTCAGTGAAGGAAAACCACTCTTGATTAAATTACATTATTCCTTTTGAGCATTTAAAAACAGCCAGTAGCATTTACCACAAGAGGACAGAGTTCATGTATCCATGTAAATTATTTAGTCGCTTTGAACGCCGCCAACATAGACCACTCTATCTTTCAAAGAGGTTCATTATCTATGCTACTTTTTATGTCATGATTGGTCACGATTTTAGTTTTGAAATACGGTTGAATTTATAGTCGCTATTCTATACTTTAAAATTTTAATCAGTTTTAAGAAACTTTGTCCTTTACTATGGCGAACAATAAACTAGTCCAAAACTAGTAAGAACGACATCATAAATCTTTTAAAATAATTATTTAAAAATTATTTTAAATGCAGAACAACTTGCATTAATAATAAAAATAAAACAGATTTGTACAGTGCATATCATTATGTATTCAATTTTTGTAAATATATATTCGATTTTTTATCGCACTGAAAAGTAGGTATTATTACAACCGACAGTAACTGTTAAATCGAAATGACATGACCAAAATACCAACAACTAAGGTAATTTCTCTATCACGAATCCCGATATATTTATGATGCCGTCTGATTAAAATATTAAAGATTTAATTTCAATCGAAAGTGTTAACTGTATATGAAAATTATAATTCAAAAGAATTTTGATGTTTCTAGATTCAATTTTGGACATTCTTCTTTAGAGTAAGGACTCAGTGAGAGTAGGAGCTCATTCGCCTAGCATCACCCTGTCTTTTTAGTACCCTTTAGGTTTTTTTTTTTAATTAAATCAGGGTAGCGCTTGACCACTATCTCACCTGATGTGAGGTGTAGATGTGGCCGAAGGTGGACCACGCTTATCCAGTAAATGCCCATTTACGCTGGTTTTGAAGACGCCGAGGTTGTAGTTCTGTGGGAACACAGACGCAGGCAATAAGTTCCACTCCTTAGCAGTCCGAACAAGGAAGGTGGAACTGAAACGCTTCGTAATAAAAAAAAACCCTTTAGGTCCTATCAGAGTTCTCAGCGCTTTGGCATCCTAGTGTAGCTGGTGTTTATAGGCGACGATGGCCACATACCATCACGTGGACCGTCAGCCGTCCTGTATCAATTTATCATACAAATATTCGAAATTGAACTGACGGGCGGGTCATTGTATGTGTTACTTAATTTGTATTGAAGTTCTAGTTAGCATACAAGCTTAAGGACTTATAGGTCGTGTGCATGCAAATATGAACCTTAATTGTTTAGTTAAAAACTCAACTTGCTTCTAATGCACATAGAAGACACCGCTCCGTCACGTTTGAATCGCACAATGAAAATCTAACGATAGAGGTATTTATTTCTTCAGTGTAGAAGTTACAAATAGAAGTGACTATACAGCATTTAAATGTTTTAAACTGTAAAATGTATTAGTAAGGAATATCAAATATATATATTATATATTATATCAATGTTATACTAGTTGATTGGCAATAATTTTATTAAAAATATAACAAAAGAAAAACATGTACAGAACGTGTATATAAGATCCTACTCTGGTTTAGGTGCTTAGCTAGAAAATAATTTTTGTTGCCATATTAAGGATAATAATAATATTTATAATTAATCGATTAAGTAATATTTTATTCTAAAAATAATATGTTATGTGATACAAATTTAGTAATTAAGTGCATTAGTTTCATGATTTATTTAAATTATTTGTTTTATTGATGTAATAATAATTGTGGTTTTTGCAATATTGTATTAGTGAAATCACACGTACATCCAAAGATGTATAAGAAAGGGCAGACTTAGTGTCATGGAACAATTATCTGTCGCGCCTAAAAGTCAGCCTTCTCTACCTACACGTATGAGCCTACGCGCTCATAAACACATATAGTGGTTTAATTACCATATACAAACTTCATTGGGCTTATTTACACTAAACAATAATGAAGAATTGAATCTACTCGTATTTAGAACAAGTTACATTAAATCTATTTTGTTTAAAGTATACCGGATTATGTCGTCAATACGATTATTTCAATTTTAGACGGAGAGTACGGTATGAAATTTAGAATTTTTGAACGCTACAACTGGTTTGTTCATAAATAATTGTGAGAATGGGACTAAACAAAACCTTTTGTAACGAAATTTATAGTTAAGTACTCCTTCGGCGAGAGGCAATTAAAATAATATGTAAAAAACGATTCATAATTAACGGAAATAAGCCGAAGATTGTAACGGCATAATGGCACTAGCGTTTTAGGTTTACTAAATCTTGATGACAGCCCTCTTTTATACGTCTTTGTCTACATCGGACTTTATCACTCGAGGCCTATTAAGAATAGAATCAACACTTTACATATCACTTTGAAACGCAGGACTTATTCGAGACGATACTAGCAGAAAGAGTGCTGCACAAAATAAAAAAAACATTCAAATTAAATTCCTTCCGGTTTATAAATAATATAAATTATTTTCATTTCATGTGAGTTTTGTTAAATTGTTACTCTATAACATGATTGATAACAGTCATCTCGAATAAGTCCAGAAACTGTCACAGAATAGCGGAAAGTCTGTGCTGTTGATATGACATTGACATCCGAATCGGATTGCGTCATTTAATGAATGTTTGTCATTTTGTATGTATTTTTTTGGAATAG
The DNA here is from genome assembly GCA_910589475.2 of Bembecia ichneumoniformis. NCBI lineage: Eukaryota > Metazoa > Arthropoda > Insecta > Lepidoptera > Sesiidae > Bembecia > Bembecia ichneumoniformis. Next base: position 6,669,503 of record OU342523.1, read on the forward strand.
AAGGGTTGGTTGACACTAATTAAACGGAACTGAATTAAATAATGAAATTTGTGTTGATTTCCTAGATGATTACTCGCTAATAGTGGCTCGTAACAAGTTTTTCTTTTGCATTTTTCGTCAATACCTTTTATCCCCGATAAAAAAAAGGATATAAATTAGGAAATAGCAATATAAATTTTCAACGTTCTCATTTTTACCAGCCCGGATAAATCAGCCATTTTGAAAAAGTCACTATGGTGATCAATTCCTGTTTCGAACCCAAATATGTAAGTAAATGAAAGATTCAAGTAGTGTCAAATCTATGTTTCCAAAAATATTTTTTTAATCTGTGGCAGTGACTCGAATTATATCTGTGTTGGAAACGTTTTAAACTTCATGACTTAAATAAATATAATCGTGTTCGAATGTAAATTAATGTTAAAGTAGAGTAATGAAAAATATATGTCCGTCATGTAATGGCGCGATCGAAGGTTTTGTAAATGTGTTGTAGATTATAATATGGGATGTTGATCGTATGAGGACCAGATTGGTAAGCTTGGCGGGTTTGTGTGACCACGCTCAGCGCTTAGGAGCATATTTCATTTTTAACATTAAATAATTGCGAAAGAACTAGGTTTCTAAATTATTACATCTATTATTACTATAATAATAGTCTATATTTTTTGTTTGACGTCAAAAGACAAACAAAAAATATAGTGCCGTGTACCCACAGATTTTTTAAATATGCACCAAGTGCTGAGATAAGTCTGCTTACCCACGTCGCTCTAGAAACATTGTTTCACATACGAAAGTATAAAATATTCAACATTGTAAATGTTTGAGACACTAATTAGTACCGCTATTTCTGTTACTACCTACGTTTTATTACTTTGACTATACAGGATATTACAAAAAAAAAAGAGTATGTCAAGGCATACGCAGTGGAGTCTGTCCCCCACCCAAGTCCCCGCCATAGATTTTGTTTAGAAAATTCCAAGTGAAAACTACGTAATTGTTAAGAAAATTTAATTAAGTAAATAATTTATTTGCAGTCAGGCTTCCGATACATTAGCTACCGCGTGACAGTTACGGATTCCGCTGCGGATGTTTGATAACAGATTATGTGAAAATTAGCCATGCTTTTGAAGAAATAATATTCAAATATCTTAAGAAATGTATCTCAACGACGCAACAAAATGAATCTCAAATGTTTGAAACATTCATCGCATGTTCAATGAGCGACGATAAATCCGTTTGTAAATATTGTTGGAAGGATGGGAGTGTGTTTGGAGAGGAGACAATTGCTGTTATATCTGAAGTACTGTATGAAAATAAACTCTGTACCATACACTAATTCGTTTCTTTTTGTGTAGTACCAACATCCTATATTCGTAGTTGTGGGGCATCAGACCACCTGTCTTGGGTGTTTGGAAAGCTGTAGTATTTCAAACATCACTCCTTGGTAAAAAGATGTTATGGACCAAGACCTACTTTTTATGGAAATTTTTCTATGACTGTCTGTACAATGCAACGTTTTATTGTCAGCAATTTCGTGAAAAAAATGAAACAGAATGAACCATCCCTGTTATCTATATGTGATTCAAATTCATTTAATTAATCAGATTATTTATTACAAAATATATAAATTAAACACGAAAAATTCTTAATTGACAGCTTGGTTTAGTTACATATTGATTGCAAAGATGTTGCATTAGTCTGTACCTAATTGATTGTTATCAGTCTGATAAAGAAGCTGTTTATCAGCGAGTTATGCGTGGCGCAGCAAAGGATGCAAAATAATATACTTTATTTATTACAAACTAAATTTAATTGTAGAATTAATTATTACAAACTATGAACTAATACTAGGAATGTCTTCGACCGATATTGGGTACAAAAAGCGATGGCTGTCGGTTCCGGTCCTGGCTTGTAGCCTCGGATTGCAGCGGTCTTCATGGACTAGGCTTGCGTAATAAGCGTGGGCTTGTATATTTATTTGACCACTATCGCTGGATTTACGTCGGAGCCAGCAGCAGCCGTCACAGTCAATGCTTCAGAATTTCAACGATATTGATTGGCTTCTCGACGAGATGTTGTCTCCCCAGCGTCGGCGGCGCAAAAGGGCAAATGAAAATACCTACGGCCCATATTTATATTGTCGCATCGTTGCGAGGTGTGCGCACGCGGATACAAGCAAACATTACGCGCACACCGCGGTTTTGCCGACTCAGCGTCGCATACCTAATACCTATCGTTATGCCAATGTAAAAAGTGGTAACTTTAAAATTAAAGACATTCCTGTATGTACAAACTACCTACGGAGTATTATTCCATCATCATAATCGCCAAAGACTCGTAGATTATATTCAATTTTCGCTCTGTTTATAATTAGTGTACAATTTATTACGTTTTGTGATAAAACGGCATTATTGCAATAAAAGTGTCATTTTTGCACGAGACATAGTAAACCTAAAATTTTGTTTCAATATTATTCAATTAAATATTGCTTTTTTTACTAAGAAAGTTATAATGGCACAGAAAAAGTATTTTACAACAAAATGTTATCACTAACCCGATTGCTCCAAAAATTGGTTAAACTATATATGATCTTTTACATGGAGCCATTCCAATGTAAAACTATTTAATTGGAAAGAAAAGTAGGTAATTCAAAAGTAAGACCGCCAAAAAGTAGGTAATAAAAGACCAGCCCGGAAACTCGGTCCATGCCAATGTATAATTTCCTCACCATTAGTTCATCTCTTAAAGGCCGATTTGTTGTGTCTGTATTTATCGATTTTAATAATAGATTAAAGTGGAATAGAGCATTTTAACCCCGATCAGATGGTTTGACCCGTATTATTAGTCATTATAGTGTGGTCAATTTACATTCAGAATCCTTCCCTTCAAAGTTCAAATTACAAGTAAGTTTTCTCGTAATTAAAACATCAGTGGAGGCATTTCGCAGTCATAAACTAAGCAGCTAATCTGGTAGCACTTACGCCACCCCTTACGCCTTACAGAAGAACATTGTAAAATAACAGCACGGTTAATTTTGTGTTTTGGTGGTGAGTAAGGGAATCTACCTATCCACTTTTTTACCCTTTTCTTTTATCTTATCAAGGTAGATAACGGATTTTATTTAAATGTCTATTAAGTTGCTTGTGTTAATAGTGACAGTAACCAGTTGCCATAAAAAAAATATACTAATGAAATATTTCAAGCAATGAAAAGTAATTTGAATTCGTGACACAGACTAAAATAGTCTTGACTTTCCGCTAAAACTCGTGTGATTTTTGCAAAATATATTTTTGTCACTCAATCTCCGGTAGTCGCATGTGTTCCCTCGTTTATATGAAAAAAAAAATCTCTCGTGTGTCTTAAGAGATTCGAAACACCTACTTCTGAATAAATAATTGAAATCACTTTTTACCTATAATTTTTTCAAATTTACGTGCGTAGTTTTTATTCAAAGTTTTTTGCTTTTTTTTTCGCTTAACTGGCTAGATGTTGAGCTGCAGTGGGGGCCACAGAGCAGAAATTAAGTGATTTTTTCAAAGGACAATGCAATATATGATACATGAAACTATCAGTAACTAAAATCACATAAGATATTAAAAGAAAATTTTATACCAAGGTTTTCTATATGATGTATGTGTGTACCAGACAACCAGCTGTAAACCACTCTTTCAAAAATTGAAGATTCTACCTTTACCATGCATTTATATTTACGAAATCTGCAAATTCACCAAATTACACTTAGAATTATTTAGAAACGTTAATGACGTATGTAAATTTTATACTAGATATCCCAAAAGATTGTTAGTACCGAACCTCAAAACTGAAATTTATGCTAGAAACTGCTATTCAATGTCTGTGAAATTATACAATCATCTACCGGAATATATGAATGAAATAAATATGAGAAATTTTAAAACAACATTATGGACATTTCTTCACATACATAACTTCTATAGTGTTAATGAATATCTAAAACATAAATGGTGACTAAACTAAGAAGATATTGACTGATGTTAAAGACTTAAGTTTTTATTATTTAATTAATATATAGGTAAATTTTACTAGATAATTCACATTTTGCATACCGATTATTCGGTCGATCATGATGGAACAAAACAGAATGTCAACTGGTATCTACTATACCCATGGTCGCAGCAAATATAGATTATTATTATTATTATAACGCATCGAACTGTACTGCTGACGGGAAATGCTTACCTAAACATGATTTTTTTTTTCATTGGCAGTTCTTGAATTATCTTATCATTGAATGTGTATAATAATAATAATTCTTAATGAAATATTTATTTAGAATAGCAACTAGTTCGCCGATTTGTTCTCCGTAGAAACAGTTTTCCGAAACTTTAGACGATCTATACTCGTGAAAAAAAAAAGAAATAATGGAAGTCTATAGGACTTCTTTTTATATAAAGCTGACCTGGCTGATGATCAGTTTGACAGTTTGACAGTTGTTGACCTGGCTGATACCGTCGCTCATGACGCAAGCATGTGCTGCAAATGCGCTTCCGATCATAGTAGGATTAAGCAAAAGGGATTAGGAAGGGATAGGAAACCTCTTACTCACTCGTCGAAACATAACAGCACACCAACTGTTATTTCACGGTGGTCTTCTGTAAGGGGGTGGTTATTGTCGTCAGACGGGCTGAATAGTATAGTGTATCTATTATATTTCAAAATCTCTATATATAAAAATGAACCCCCATTTCCCTTGGTCACGGCATCACGCGTGAACGGGTAGACCGATTTTAATTCGGTTTTCACTAATGGAAAGAGGGATAAACGGGGAGTGTTTTTATATAAAAAAATTGCACGCCGGGCGAAGCCGGGGGCGGGTAGCTAGTATTAAATAAATTCAATAAAAAACACATTATATTCACAAATCACGATGGACTCAGTCGGTCTTGTCTTCTTTAAATAAAATACAAGTTTTATGAGACAAGATTCACATTGACATATAATTGAAACGATCGCATCGAATGAACGATAGAATGAGTCAAACGGTCTATATCCAGGCAGCCATTTCACGGTACATTTAGTTTCGCGAGGTCGGTTCGCTTCACTCGATTTGTACAGGCTAATGTTTAATAGAAACACTGTTTCAATGTGTCTAAGATCTCGACCTTGCTAATGTGAACTAAAATCGAATAAGACAAATGGGATAAGTTCTTGAACGGCGCTAAATAGATGTCTAGAAATGTATTTACTGTAGCTTCTCTTTAAACAGGATTAAATAGTTAGAAAGTTACTTTGAAGTTTATTGAGTAATAGCTCAACGGTAACTCATTGTTAGTTATAACCAAGAATTTTGTTGCTAACTGGATAACAAACTCTCACAAAGTAGTTGCATTTATACAAAATCCCCCTGTTATAGCGCTCTATCTCTTTGAAAGATTCGAACGAATGAAAACGAACTGAGATCGAAAATGGCGGATGGATATTCTTACGTGATTGGATGCATTCGTAAAAAGTAATTTTTATTCGGTAAACTGATAAAAGGGATAGGTGTAGAAAAAAATCAAGGATACTTATTACCGAACTTGGCATTCAGTTGTAATTTTTTTATATCAGCTGTTCACAAGTTACCATTTGCTCGAGTGATCGTTTGCTTGATCTAGGCGGTGGGACTTAGGAGTGGGGTTACTTCATGAAGGCAGATCAGAGATTGTAAAATGAGTGACTATATACAAAAGAAATATATAGGTATTTGTTTCCTAATGAACCTCATCAACTCGAAAGAACCTGTGATGATAAATTTCATTCATAGATCTAAAAGCTTATACAGAACCTGTAATTATTTTTTTACAAAAAGTGATAATGTAGGTTGTAGGACAACTACTTTGGTTGTATTTTGAGCATGCAACTATATATAATAAAATAAACTACTTAAGTGAATACCAAACGAGTTCATTTTTATACTCAAGGTAAGTATGGTGGTATGGTTGTCAATTTCAATAACAATAAATGTAATAATTAAACGCAGCATTTTCTAATATTTATGTAATAAAATAACACCTGTTTTGGACTTAAAGTATTTGACCTGGAGACCCTACACATCTCCTAGTCAATTAAATCGCGACAATTGTCTGTTTTGCTGTGCTAATAATTGCTTTGAAATGTATAAATTGGAACTTGTTTTTGATGACTTTCTGCCAAGTTTCTTTCAACGCATTCCTTCCGAAGCGACATATAAAAGTCCTATTTGCAGAATAAACTTTTGAATTTTGAATTTGAATTTAATATATGTCCCCACTGCAAGGGCACAGGCCTACCCACTCAACAAGGGCGTATGGGCTTAATGGTCCATCATTTAGCCATTTAGCGTATTGGCAGTGCGTGTTGCTGGACTTCACATGCGCCTTAGAATTTCTTCTTTGGCGTATTCTTTGAGAGCAGTCAGTAAAGATTGTTACATGACATAACCGGATGGTGATAATACTCTAATTTTAATGTATACCAGACTTGTTATACAACAAAAGTTATATTATATAAGAACGCACCTTTATATACAAAATCGTGTCAAAGTCAAAGGTTGGTTTAGAAGAAGTAAACGAAGAAAGGCGAACAGCGATTTTGAATTATTATTATTATTATTGTATAATAGATATACAGACTGTAAGAAGAGATAATTAAGATAATTAGTAAATATGATTTATACCTATTATTGAGTGAAATAATAAAGGGAACCGTTCAAAGTTCCCGACAAGTAGACTCTCAACGAGGATCGGATAACAAAAGGCTTTACTTCACTTAATTTCCTTTGTTTTTAACAAACAAAATAGTCTTTGAGTGGAGTACAGCAATGAGCATACACTATATATATTTTATATAAAGTGAAATTTGGCAGTCAGCCTGGCCTGACAGTCCACTTGTTGACAGGTGGCTATTAAAAAAAAGGTGTCTGTTGGTAAGGGCAAAAATTTAATTGCAAAAAATATGAAGTATCTATGTATCATTGGAGAATATTTTTGCCGTTCGGAACAGTGTTCGAGAAAACCCCAGACAGTCCATTCCGCGTCGTGCGCAAGAGCTAGTCTTTCTGCGACAACAACTTGGCGGATTTTGCGTCGAGACTTGCGTTTTCATCCATACAAAGTTCAATTAAATCAAGAGCTAAAACCCAACGACCACAAACAGCGCCGTGTATTGGAAAAAAACTGCTTTCGGAAAAAAATTATCTTCAGTGATGAGGCTCATTTCTGGTTGAGTGGCTTTGTTAACAAATTGCCGGATTTGGAGCGACGAAAACCCACGGGAGATTCAACAGGTGCCTCTACACTCTGAAAAAGTCACTGTTTGGTGTGGATTTTGGTCTGGCAGTATCATCGACCCTTATTTCTTCGAAGATGCGCAAAGAGCCGCGCTTACTGTCAATGGCGACCGATATCGGATGATGATAACAATTTTTTTGTGGACCACTTGCCATACTGCATGGGAAACATTAAATTTATTGGATGAGAAGTTCGAGGGCTTCGTAATCTCGCGTGGTGGCGACATCAACTGGCCACCGAGGTCGTGCGACTTGATACCTCTCGACTACTTTCCGTGGGGCTACGTAAAAGTCTATTCAGACAAACCACAGTCAATTGCCGCCCTTAAAGCCAACATAACTCGCGTTATTCGTAAAATTGAGCCCCATATATGCTAAGATATCATCCAAAATTGGTCCACCAGGATACACCACCTACAGCGGAGTCGCGGCTGCCATTTGGCTGTAATTATTTCCCGCACATTATGTCATGGAATGTCTTTTAAAATAAAATAAAAATTGTGGCAATATTTGTTTTATTTCCTTTCAAAGTTCGAAAAACTCTTTATTTAGTTTTATCGCTTTGCTAGAGTTTTACTTTACGCAGTCTAGATCAGACAAAAAAAAATTGAATTAGTCTAATTTTTTTTTGTGAAACATAAACGGAAAAACAAACTGGCGTGTATGCAAACATTCGGTGCAGTATGTTTTTAACGTCCTTTGAGTTTGTAGAAACTTTGCCGTGACTAAATCATTGAGAGCGTTTTCAAAAATAACTTAAAAAATCGCTTAATAAGTTTACCAACCTCATGAAAGTTCATTTCGTTAGATAACACTTTGCATGTTTTGATTAATTGCACACGAATTTACTGAATCACTATCTCCTTAGTAAATTAGGTCAATGAAAGGTCTACCCGTAAATAATATAGCAAGGTATGCAAGCACAGTGCAGTAGGTAAAGGCAGAAAGTCTGATAGTGTCGGGTCAGGGCGCCCGTTCGGCCGGTGTAAGGTCGTGTCACCTTCGTGACTTGTGCCTTTTCCGAGAAATGCACGCTCCGGAAATACACTGGAATACCTACTTTGTACAAATGTCTTGTTATTTTACAATGTCTGTGTATTTAGGTATATTTTGTATCTTCTATAATATACAACTCGTGTCCTGCCATGCCTTATGGATGGATGTCAAACATGGGCATTAACTCAGAAACCTCTTTTAAAACTAAAGAGCGTGCAGAGAGGAATCATCATAAAAGAACTGAAGAAATTAGAGCTACGAAAACTGGAAGACATATTAAAGAAAATAAAGGAATTGAAGTGGCGATGGACGGGACACATGACGAGGACAAAATGAACCAAAATTATAACTGACAACCACGAGATGGCAAGAGAAAAAGATGTAGACAAACAAAAAGATGGGTCGACGATATTAAGGCGATCGGTGGGAAAGCGAAAAATAGGATGAGTGGAAGCAGCTGGAAGAGAGGCCTATGTGTCACAGGACACGCTGAACAACTAAACCGAAAAATCCGTTGTGTGATTATGTATAACATATTTTAAAAAAAAATTAAATTGTTTTTAGTTTGTATCAGCAATAAAGGCTTAAATAAATAAAATATCTTCTATATAGAAATATAAATGTATAAGATATCTAACTGTATGTCAACTATACATGTTATTTATCTCTTCTCTATATATAAAAATGAATCCCCATTTCCCTTGGTCACGGCATCACGGGTGAACGGGTAGACCGATTTTAATTCGGTTTTCACTAATGGAAAGAGGGATAAACGGGGAATGTTCTTATATATAAAAATTGCATCCCGGGCGAAGCCGGGGCGGGTCGCTAGTAAATAATAAAAGTCGTTGTCGGCTTCTATATGTTTCTCTGCTAACTTTGTCTTAACCACCCAACGGATTTCGATTTTAAAGAATAAGCAAATGTATAAAATTTGTGTTTCAGTGTGTAAGTAAGGGATGCCAGTCCAAATTCTCCTATCCCAACCTTGTCCTAATATCCTTTACCTTATTTAAGGACAGCGGACTTGCATCTACCTCGGAGTTGAATATATTATAGGCGACTTAATTAAAAACTATATTAATTAAAAAATATCATTAACATCATGTTAAATAAACGTTTAACCAACACGTAAAACCTTTTTAAAGATTAAATATAAATTGTGAACTGGGTGTAATTCCCGTTTCGCAATTTTCTAAACATGCCCTTATTTTGCAAATAAAGTGCTCGTAGGGAAGTAAGTGCGCTTGAGAGCAAAGCTACAATTAGCGCAGTTCCTCGTTGACCTGGAGGGAAACATTTTTTTAATCTTAAAAACTTTGTTTTGGGATATACAAGATACAAGACTTGTAATTTGTTATAACTATGTTTTTATGAAAAACAATGGTGTTCTGTTTGTTCCGAACTTAGCTTTCGAGCATCAGACTTGATAGTAAAGTATTCATTGATGTAAACAGTAATAATAATGAAATATTTGTAATCTAATTAATAATTGATAATAATAAGACTTGACTCACGAGCTGACCGCCATGTGAGACGTCGACAATCATCGTCCCGATAGTTGGGACGACGGACGGATACAGAAGGCGCTTCATGATATTGTCAGGAGGTTCCTCACTACCTAACCGGGACAAAAAAAAACTTAAAATCTAATTTTAGGTTTTTTTTAGATAATTTTAATTATTTATTTTATTTATTTTATTTATTTATTTATTTACACACCAACAGCTTAACATAACTATAATTTCATAATTAACTTTAAAGTACTATTAGATTTATAATGTACCTAAGCCAATTACAGGCGTGAACAACCAACATTTACAGTTTGACGTTACATTAACACAAGTTACATAGGTTACATACACAATATATAGAGATTATATTTTAATTATGTTTTATTAGTAGTCGACTGACGAATGAGTTTCAGCAATTTACTCTTAAAATCTTTAAATGCGTCACCAAAAATATCCAAATCTGGCAATTTGTAGCTCAATTTGTTGTAACCCCGGCAAAGTCTGGCGAGTGGAAGATGCCGTTCTGCATGGATACAAATTAAAAATATCAGTGATGGGGCATCTGGAATATTTATAATATATACATATATTGTCATATATGTATATATTATAAAAAATTTAAAACTAAGAAACAAAATAAATACGTGAATAATAATAATAAAATTGCTATTATTATTAAGAGTATTGATTTATTAAAATAAATAATCGTATTAACAATTTCTGGAATGTATTGTTCTTATGACTTTATTGTTTGCTAGATAAAATTCCTGAGATAATGTTTTTATTTTCATTTATTAAAGATGGGTTTGCTCTTGACCAGCATCTATCCATGTAGGAAAGATGAGGCCGGCGATGGAGCGAGCTCACCCAGAAGATGCCTATTCACTCGAACCTTGAAAAGATTTGAGTTATATGAGCTCGGAAATACAGACGCCGGCAGGGAGTTATGTTTATGCAGTGTGAAGTTGTGTAAGTATTTTAATATCTGCATTTAATTTAATAAAAAAAATTTAAAGAATTAAGTGTTCCGATGGCAGTAAAGAAAGTTCCAAGATACTCCTGACAATGATATAATTAAGAAATACCATCTCCTCTATCTGTCCCTTGATACAACTTTCTAGGGAGAACCTTTTGAGGTGTTTGTCAAGATTGTTATAAGACCGTCCGCCGAAACGACTATTGGGACAATGAATATAATATATGAAAAATAAAAATTACATTAATAACTTTTATCTGTATAATATTGAGTCAGTTTCTCTGGTATTATTACACAACGAATACGTGGAGTTGTGTTCCATTACAAGATTGGCAGAAAAGTGAGAAAACTCAACAAATATTCATTAAAGAAAATGACATTTATTAAAATACACATATAGGTACTTACATATAAGAGGGTAAGTATGTTAATATTTAAGTTAAGGTTGAAGAGATGGCAACGCTTGTAAATGTGCCAACATGGACTTATCAGAGACAAGATATTATATTTTATTCATGACCTTTGTTAACGTAATTTCCTTGTAAACATTTCTATTTTATTATTCAACACGACAGGAGCCGTGCTCTTGAGAAAACTCCCTCTGTTCGAGTATTCTTAACATGTTGCTAAAATTGACTTATTTACATTATTTAAACAGAGATATATTTAATTATTCCTTTTTAATATATCTCGTTTCCTTTTATTATTCCTTTTTAATATATCTTTGTTGTTACGAAACTGCAAATCTTATAATAAAATCAATAAAATTGTTGATTAATTTCGGTATAGAAGAATCAAAATTGTACATGTATTTATACTAATGTTTTAAAGAGATAAAGTTTGTATGTTTGTATGTAGGAGGTAATCTTCGAACCCGATTTAATAAATTCTTACTTCATAGGTTACATATTCCACGCGGGCGAAACCGCGGGCAGCGGCTAGTATGTTATAAAGGTAGAGATATTAAATTTATTTAATATATACAGTTGCATAAACAAACAATAAGAAATGCATGATTATTTCATAATAATAGTAGGTATAGTCGAGTTAAACGAATAAAAAAAATACTTACCTTTTTGTTTATCAATCACAATGATGAGTATTTTTCCATTTCACATCAAAGTTTGTTGATGTCTAAGCAACCAGTTCTGTGTGAGCTTAGAATAGTATATAGTTCTGTTGGCGAACAATTTCCAAGTCGGTGGACTGTGAAGGGTCTTCGGTGAATGGTCGTTGCACCACCCACTGCTGAAGCGATCTATTGTCTTGCGACGCTTATCTGTCCATTATTTATAATGACTCGGATGGTGCATTCTAGTCAGATTTACACCTACGCTGGAGAACTTAACGAAGCTACTCGGAGAAAGAGACGGTACGAAGCGAGTTTTCTTTATTACTAGATATGTAATAAAGATTCCTTCTGTATCTGCATCATCTATTTCTATACTAATATATACACATATTAAGGCGAGGACTTAGCAGAAAAGCCTTATTTTTTTTGTCGCCTAATTTGACTTCTTAGAGTACAATTAAAATACAGAGCATAATAGGCTATATTTAAAAAAGTTTAAATCGGGCATATTTATTCAAAAAATTATATAATATTTTCTGAGAGAAAAAAATAGTAAAAAAAGCTTTTTTGAGATAGTCTCAAAAAAGCTTTTTCGTCACAGTAATAAAAATTTTACATTATTTTTTAAGCTTATTAATTAATTTAAGTTCTACTTTTATTTCTTTTTTCATATTTCACACAATATTTAAGGAAAAACCTTACAATTTTAAATCTGTTCGGTTGGTTATCTCCGATAAGCTACAAAAATTTATTGTGGAATATTGCACCTTAATTCATAGGTTGGTAAAAATTGTGTTGAGTCTGAGGTTAGTTCTTGTCTTAATATATCAGGGGTATACAATCAAAGTTGGTAAAGTCGACAAAATTTTATAAGTGAGATTTAAATTACAACACATTCATTTCCGTATCTATATTTACCCCGTAGAATAATTTTATACAAATTCTAGAAATCTCGACTGTTATTTCAAATTGAAAATTGACTTTACAAACAAACCTAGCAAAGTCCAAGTGAGTTGAGTTTCAATTTGCGTAAAGTCCTTTTCGACCAATAGGAAGGCTCTATTGCCTCCATTTCACTGACAGCTGTCATGGCCGCCTTTGATGTTGTAATCAGTAATGTCATATCTACCAACTTTTTGGTAACAAATATAAGAAAGTCCTAAAACATTCGGTTACAAACTTAGTAAACTCCAAAACTTGGTAACAAAACTGGGAAAGTCCATCTTATACTTAAGGTTTTACTGAAAAGTATTGAACTGAACGTGATGAACACTTGTATTTCCATATTGTATTACATTCTGCATATAAATAATGTTTAACATTAGAATAGTTACCTGTAATTTGATTGTATACCCCTCATATACTACATCCCACCGCTGGGAACCGCATAGCTTAGCAATTGTTTTTTTTTTCAACGTATGTATAATTACATAATACATGTAGTAGGTATACTCTTTTACTCTTTACGATGTTACCTATGACATATTTCAAATCATTTATTTGTAAAAATAAATGTAACACTGGATAACAAAACATTGAATTTTTGTGTAAAGGCGATCCCTCGCCGGGAGCATTCGCTTGTAATGTAACATTTCAGATTCGATTTTAAGCATTTAGTTTTTAAAATAGAATCACTCGCTGATTTTATGCTTTGTAACGTTATTTATAACGTTATATAGGCGAATGTTCCCGGTGAGGAAGCACCTATATATTTATACATTTAAATTACAATTAATTACAAATAATATAAATCTTTAGAAATAAAACATTATAAATGGAATTAAAACATTATAATTATAAATAGAACCGCATCAAAATTCGTTGTGATGTTTGCCGCCTTTGCCAATTTCGCCTCCATTGGTCCCAGAATAACGAATATATTCAAAAAACATGCTTGAATATTTTGAGGCATCCAATGTAATTCATATGTTATATAAGACAGTGAAATAAGATTTGAAAATAAAAAGTATCTATGCGTATTTCTGTTTTATAATGGATCAACTATTTAATTTACGTTTCGTTCCAGAGTAACGTCGACTATGTTCCAAAAACATCATTGAATACTTTAAGCAGCCTGTGTAGTTCATATGTCATATAAGCGAGCGAAAACAGATTTGAAAATAAAAATTATCTGCATACCTATTTCTGTTTCATAAAGGATCAACTATTTTGATTACGTTTAGGCATTTGCAATAATATGGCCACGACAGGTGAAAGGATAAGCAGCGATATAAAATCATATTTTCCTTAAAAACCGCGCATTCTCTGTAAAGTACCACTGTTTTGCTGTAAAGTATAGGTACGTACCGGCGGTTCGTACTGTTTTAAAACCAGTAGTATCACTTTTGACATTGTTTACCTAATTTATTTTGACTTTGGCACTTTTGACACCTTTGACTTTATAAGTAGCTATTTTTGACTTTTTGTTTTATAAAATATTTTAAGATTCACTCGGTATTTCGAATCTGTTCCTCCCCCCCTAGGTGGGCCATGACCTTGTCGTGGTGGGGGGGGGGGCTTACCCTTGGCAATCCGGCGGGGCGCAGGGGTCGGTGCTTGTTACCCTCATCGGCCTGTGCTCGTCCCGCCGGATTGGTTTAGGGGACAAAGAAGGCCCACACGACGTGGGCTCCGAGCGGGCTCCGTTCAACGGAGCTCGTGGCGGAGCGCAGCAGACGAGAAATCAAACATGACATTGGCAGACAAGGCCATTTTCGAGATGAGCCGAATTGCCATTTTTATAAAAAGAAGAAGAAGAAGAAGAAGAATCTGTTCCTATTTGCTCAAAAAGGTTTTATAATTACCTATTCAGAAAACAAAATACCTTTACTGGTCTTTGAATTTGACAAGTGGGGAAAATGTCAATATATTTTTGGGCATTCTCCTTTTGACAAATATATTATACTAGCTGTTGCACGCTGCTTTGTCCGCGTCTCTTTATAAAATATTATAAAGAACAATTTTGTAACGGCAATTTTGTATGGAGGAGGGGTAAAGGGGGGAGATGAGGGAGGGTAAGTAGCCTATGTTACTCGCTGATAATGTAGCTTTTTGAAATCAGTTAGGTAACGAATTTTTAAAATCAGTTCCGTAGTTTTTAAGTTTATTCATTACAAACAAACAAAACTACATTTATACATACATACAAATCTTCTCATTTTATTATATTAGTAATGATTGCAAATTATATATATACAACCGCTATACAAATTCCATATATGAAGGTGATGTTAGTTATTTCAAAATTAATTCACATAATTACCTACGATACTGAATCAAAGTAATTAATACTTACTTCGGCTAAAACTCGAAATAATTATTTTCATAATTTTGTATAAATTTAGAGATAAATAAATGAAAAAAGTTAACTTGCAAGTCGTTTTACTCGTATAAAATATTATGATACACAAAGTAAAAGTTAATCGCAACCATCAAACACAGCTTGATGTTCACAGATAAGACGAGTACCTACTTAGGAGTAAGCTTTGTTTAAACGCAGTCACGTGCGCCCACAACATCACCTCTCCTACAAAGAATATTAAAAGACAGTTACGTAATTATGTATTTTACATTATTAACAAATGTAATAACATTTACGTGTAAAACTAAACTATATTACAGATAAATTATAAAATGAGATAATCTTATGTTATCAATCTCTCTTTATGTGTTCTACCGGATGTACCTACTGTGAACTGTTCCAATTTTGCCTACCCTTATACCCCTACCCCTACGTTATTATATACTTATTATAGTTATACTACCTTACTGCGCCATATAATATGGAATTTATCCATATCACTAGGATAAGCATGAGTTCACACTGAAACGGGACGCAACGCAGCGAGCACGTTTTAAGGTAGCAATACAATATAGAACGTGTAATTACTAGACAAAAAGTCACATTTCGCCGTGAACTGACCCTTTGGCGCCGCTACTCATGGTCCGGATGGATAGAAACTTTATCCCGCTGACGTGTAAACTTGGGACAATCTTTCTTTTGAAGTGTTTCTACCTAGATACAAAAGGGGCTTCTACCAGCGTGCTGTGCTACAGTAGCCACCTCCCGTCATGTGAAACAGATTGGATATAACAGGAATATAAGGGAAAATAATAAAAAATAAAAAACTATAAGAAAAATAAATAAAATTGACCGCTGATGAATTATAAACAGAAAATAAATTGTATTCAGCCAGGTGATGGCAGGATGCTGGCGGGATTACCACTCTACATTACTGATTTAGTGATATCTTAAAACCTGCTATCTTAAGATCTTAAGGTTACATAATTATGTAAGTACGGCCCAAATGAAGGTACTTGGTTACCATAACTGGATGAAAATATTTGGTACTGTCAATACATCTGGTACTTGCTTATCTATTGCCAAATTTCAAGATTCCACATCAACGGTTATTTTACATCAGACCGCTGCCGCTGGGTAGATGACCTCCTTATTACAGAAGATCACCCTGATATTAACGGCATGTGTGCTGTTGTGTTTCGGTAAGTAAAAGAAGCAGAGAAACCATTCCCTTATTCATTTTAGCTTACTTTCTAACAGGATCTTCATGTATGTATGTTCTCCGGTATTACTGATTATAGCATTATTATATAGCATATTATAGCCCGCAGGATAACCTGGAGAAGCTAGTGGTGGTTGGTAGAGTGGATGGCAAAAGGGTGGTCTCCTAGCCAATCCTGTTCTACAACATTATTACTGCTATGAGGAAAACTTAGGACAGGATAGAATGGTAATAACTAATGGCCGATATCTTCAAGTCTCATATCATCAAAGCGGGCGTGATCTTCAGCAATGAAGAAAACTACTTTAATTGACTGATTAGATACATACCATCAAGTAGACCGTCAGCCTACCTGTCGCCTAAGAAAATCGTAAACACTTTCAACCGTCAAATGTTACCTACATCGCCCGGAAAGCAGAGCGTAACTAATGCGAAGACAAACATGCCCTCAGAGCGCCTCGTGTTAATTGACATCCAGAGATTTTAAACTATTTAAATTCCATTTTGTAGTCGTAAACATGTCGTCTTGAGACCGCCCACGGCAAAACACACCAATTTGTTTCACCTTAATCTCTTGAAAGCAACTGATTAATGCCTTTGTTAAGCTAATGAGATCTGATGAATCTAACGATAAACTATCTGGAATTATACCGTTGTTACTGTTTTTTTGTTGCTTTTTCGCATAATATTTCATTTTAAATTTAAAATAAATTTGCTTTTGCGTGGACAAGTACCTATTATAATTAAAATTATGTACATTTATTATACCTTGAATTTATGTAAGAAAATATCAATGTTTTAGATCGTTTTGTACAAATTAAACCTTTGACGTGTTATTATTATTACTTTATTTTATTAACTTAAAGGAAATTAAAGACTAAAATAAGCTATTTTTTACTTTAACACACAAAACCATTGACACAATTATCAACAGAGTGATTCCTGAGGTATTTATATTAGTTAAGTTATATAATTAGTTAAGATTTCATCCTTAGGTTCTCGAGGGTTGTCAAATTGGAGCATATACATAGATGCACAGGTGTCAAGCAGTTCTACCCAACTCCGATAGATGTCTCCGCTTCACCTAATTCTACTGCAGTATAATAAATAGCGCCATCAATAGTGTTATATTTTTATTATTTTTTAACGCGGACGAAATCCCGGGCACCAACTAGTATAGCTATAGTTAAGTGTTCTGTTCGCTCCTATCTGTTTCGCTCCCAGTGTCTCCCAGTATTGGTTTTTAATCTTGAAAATTTATTGATTTACTAGCTGTGCCCGTAACATCGTATACGTTATAGTTTTTTTTTTTAAATATCACGGGAACCTAACATTTTTCCAGGATAAAAAGTATCACATTCTTTATCCAGGTAATAAACTATTGGTTTGCCAAATTTCATCTAAATCCGCTCAGCCGTTTTTGCGTCATTGAGTAACAAACATCCAAACTTAACAACTTTCGCATTTATAATATTATCGGATTATTATGTGGTGGGCCAGAGTGAATTTCTCTCTATTTAATTTATTATTCTATTTTCCTGTTAATAATATCACTTTTATCTAAATGTCCATGAATTGTGTGATTAAAAAAAAAGTAATAATTAATACAATGAACAGAATTTATTTTTACATAACACCAATAATATGTTGATTAATACACAGATACAGCCTCGTCATGTTCAATTTTTTTTACCAGACGCATATATAATAGATTGCCAGTAGAGAAAACATATAAATATTCAATCAAGTGCACTCGATAGGATAGAGTTGTCATCGCCTCCGTCAATGTGAGCAATTGGTGTCGTTTTAAACGACGAACACGTTCAACTATGAGTGACATGTAATATCAAATTTGTGAATGGAAAGCTTCATACATTTCTATCACGTAACAAGCCTTTCGCATTTATGCGTCGGTCGGTATACTCGTATGAATTTAGAGGCGTGTTTTCAGACAGCGAAGTAATATATCACCATTATGGCACGCAAAGTTAAACATCACATTTCACCAAATTGAGAAAGGTGTGATAAATTCGTAACGTTACAAATAAAATGATATATTACATATTCCAGTGATACATTTTTTTATGAAATACTATTTTTATTTTGTCGTTTATTGAAATATTATTTGAAAGGGTTTAGGTAAATTAGATTAGAAACTTGCGTGTATTCCCAGTAGTTATCCCATAATGAGAGTACTGGGAGTTTTCTTCCCAGAGGTACAGGAGCACGTAAGACTACATTCTCGACGGGTTTACGAAATAAACGATCCATATAAAAAATAAGGAAAAAGAAGAGATATAGAAAAAATCTGACTTATAGATTATTTAGAAGTATACGATTTCTAATGCCGACAAAAATAAATATGCGTCTAATTCAAAAAAGCCTTAAATATCAATATCAATATCAACTTTTTTGCTTTAAAATTATGTCTATTTTTTAATATTATTTCTTTTTTGTTAAAAAAAATAATTATTAAAAAGTGCAAAAAAGTTGTGGGAAATTCAAAATACGTTCAGTTTCAAAAACGGTCAGTTCGAATGTGACGTCAAAGTCTATGAAATGTCAACAGGCATTTAATAGAGAGAATGATTGTGATTTTTAATATTACTTTGGTATTGTAGACTGTGACGTCACGACAAGCGCGTTGTGTTGCTTGTGTCCTTCTATAGGCGACGGTAGCCACCTACCATCAAGTGGACCGTCAGCCTGTCTGCCACCTTCAATAATAAAAAAATAATATTCAAACTGACTGAAAAAGGGGTTAATACAGCAGCAGAGAATTATCATTTAATTAAAAATTCAATATGTAATTAAAAAACGCCATAGAATGTTTTTTACGCATCAAAATTACATTTACTTTACAGACTGGCGTTGCTCCGTATCCTAAATTGCCAAGAAAGTAATTACATTATTGGTTAAATTTATAGATACTAAAGGGGTTACTTTCCCATTCCATTAGTGGGCTACAGCGAGTCGGTAGAATCCTAGGATACAATCTCATAGTCAAAATGTAAAAAACTGGTAACAGTTTAAACTGGTAACTGGAAACGCTATTTGCCAATAAATATCTGGGTAGCGAACAAATATCAAACCGATAAGCAATCTTGCAGCATCATTGGATATTCAAATAGTAATCTATATTTGTGAGGTTAAGCCCTACCCTTATTCAAATATGATTGCACGATACATCTCTACGTAGCAACATTTATGTTAAAATGTTCGCTGTGACTTAAATTATAGGCATATCGTGACATGTAATTTTATGTCTATTAATAAGCAGTAGACAAAAAGGTCTAACCTAACTAATATTATAAATGCCAAAGTATGTTTGTTACGCTTTCCCGCCTTATCTACTCAACCGATCATCAGGAAATTTTGCATACACTTCGTCAGGGATACAGAAAAAAGGTACTGTTCTCGAGGGATAATCTAAGAATAGAAAAAATTCAAGGGCGTTTTTATTTTTTAACGCTTAAGAAAGAGGGGCGCGGACGATGACGCAAGCAAAAGCTAGTTTATCCATAAATTGCACTGACATTAAAAATAGCGTTGAAACCAGAATTCTTTCGCACAGCCATAAACAAAGTACATTCACAAATTCTCTCCGTTCGATTCCTTCTGTTTTTAAAAGCACTTCTTCAGTGATGTTAGTGCCCTAATAGCAATCTAATAATAAGGTATTTTGTTCCCTTTGCTCCTTTATTTAGAACCTATTCATATTATTTAATCGGTATTGTTATAAAAAGAAGTATTGTACTCCTTCCTATAAGAGTCCATTCATATTACTCTATTACTATTCATCGGAAACCGTTCTTCGTTTTTGAAAGCAAATTGTGAAAAGAACGACCATTTTGTTGGACACACTACGGGAACGCACGACTTTTCTCTCTTCGAAGACACAATTGCTGTTAATGCTTTCTTTCAGGCTCATACAAATAAATCCAAGATTCATCACCTGATGATATTATGTCACGGCTTTTGATTTCCCTCCGTTGAAGTGTTTCAGAATAGATCAGCACCAATCAACATGAGCCGCCTTTTGCTCTTTTTATGGTATACCCATC
This sequence comes from Bembecia ichneumoniformis, assembly GCA_910589475.2. Classification (NCBI taxonomy): domain Eukaryota; kingdom Metazoa; phylum Arthropoda; class Insecta; order Lepidoptera; family Sesiidae; genus Bembecia; species Bembecia ichneumoniformis. Next base: position 6,689,933 of record OU342523.1, read on the forward strand.
GGTGGCGTCTGTGGCGTAGTGCTAAAGACGCGGCCTATCATGTCGAGTGATCCGAGTTCGATCCCCGGTCATGCCATGTACCAAACCTGCAAACGCCAAAGAAAAAATTCGAGATCGAATCAGGAATGAAGAGATCCGTAGACGAACGAAAGTTACCGACATAACCCGGCGGATTAGTAAGTTGAAGTAGCAGTGGGCAGGGAACACATAGTCGGAGAGCCGACGGTCGCTGGGGCTGGAAGGTTCTCGAGTGGAGGCCACGGACAGGCAAGCGTAACGTAGGACGTCCACCCACAGGTGGACACACGACCTGATAAGGGACCTGACCTGACAGGTCCTTTTGGAAAACTATGGGGAAGAACCCAAACCCAAATCTTTTCAAGGTTCGAGTGAATAGGCATCTTCTGGGTGAGCTCGCTCCATCGTCGGCCGGCCTCATCCTTCCTACATGGATAGGTACTGGTCAAGAGCAAACCCATCTTTAATAAAAAAAAAAAAAAAAAAAAAAAAAAAAAAACTATGGGGTAGATCTATGTCCAGTAATGGACGTCCTATTGCTGAGATGGTGATGATACCTTTTAATAACGCTGTCACATCTACGTGGTCCAAAGTCACAGGCGGGAAGCCTATTCAAGTCAAAAAATGAAATCCTTTCTCGATCAGTCCCGTTAAAAAATTGCTATGAAAGATACAAAGAAAAAGCAGCAAACAAAAAAAAAAACATTTTTTATATGATACCATATAAGTATTTAGATAACAATTCGGTAGATACATATTTTAAAATGTACCCAAACAACATACCTACTGATTGGATGTTGGCGGTCAGCGTGGTTAGTTATAACGATGACTGACAGACAATGGCTTCAATGTCTGATGACCATTAATTACATGTTTTCAACTTCAATTAACACAGATGTTCACCAATTTTCAGTCAATCCGGTGACAACCTATGTAATAATTTTTAACTAAATCTATGCTTTTTTTAATAGAAATAAACAAAGTTTTGAAGGATTTTTTCATTTACTTTGTCAAATTGTAATGCTTCCCTTGTACTCAGCGGGTAGTACATCGAATTTAAGACGATTCAGCATGGGAAAGTCTTAAGTATTATGAGGTTGAGAAAATTTGTTTCATTTTAAATATTTATATTATTATATACGGTAACCTTGCTTTCTTTTCAATATCCCTGACAACGAGATCAGTACCTTTTTTCTGGATGAAAGTTAATTATTATGTTAAAATCAGTACCGTTAAACTATTATAGCTCACTGTTATAAATACCGTTTTATATTAAGGTTGCAGAAAACGATCTCCTACTCGAAGTTAGTTTTAAAGTGTTTTAAAGCGTGACGGACGGCTAATCAAAAATTAAAATAATCAAAAAATATTATTTCAATTGAGCCATAAAAACGTAAGGACAAAATAACTGATACAATTACAGTTTTTTTTATGCATGTGCCAAATACAAATACCACTATGGTTGTTCCAGTTGAAAAGCATTTTGTCTGGGCCCTTTGAATATGTAGATTACTTTTGTCTAAATAAACTTTCACTTTGTATCTACGAACTCTATATGAAGCAATATACTAATTGAAAACAGTTTTAGGTATTCATTCTTTAAAGAGTTTTCTTTATATAGTCTTAATAAAGTTCTTAATATTGTTACGTGCGGGGTGAGCAAAAATGCTAAGACCAAGATTTATTCCAAATATCACAAGGCTTCTCGATTAAATCGTTAAACTCGAAAATGGCGTCGCTATTTGTTCAATATGTCACTAACTCACTATCGCAGATGTCTTCGCAAAAACTCTCAACTGTCGTTTCCGTATCGGGTAACGTAGCACACTGCTCCTCAAGCGCCCATGCCCGTTTTTATATTAGCGCAAAGACAGTCTGGATAGTCGTAGAAAGTACTCGAACTTTTAAACAAGTAAACAGCGTGCGTCGATTATTCTATCGATTCTAGGGAATATGAACTCTATATCATAACCGTAAAGACCAATTTCCTTTTACACTTGTTTAAAGAGGTGTGGTCACCATGTATTGGTAAAAATTACCTCTTCTTCTTGAATGTTCTATGCCCCTAACGCCAACTCGCGTTCCTTCGAGAAGGTTCTGTGGCCAACCGTAACAATATAATAAGTACAAACAGATATTTTGTACACCGTAAGTATACTTACATGGTGCCAGCATGTCTCCAGACTCTTTCAATCTTATATTTCTACTAGCTATTGCCGGCGACTTCGTCCGCGCTCCTTTATCTAAGGGCCGAAAAATAAAAATTCAATGTCTGACAAAAATATATGAGTAATAATTTATTCAATCTTCCTTGGGGAACAGTGTATTTTGTATCCCTGAAAAAGTGTATCATGATGATCGTTTGAGTAGTTAAGGCGTAAAAGCAAACGAACTCACTTTTGCATTAATATTAGTGAGGATATAGTTGTATCACTTTTGATGAGACAATTACAATATAACCATTGCGAGCGTTTTATATCTTTGATTCCCAGCATGTCCACATTGAAGAGAGTTAATTAATGAAAGCAGAACGAGGAAGGGAAATATGATATTTCTGTCCACATAAACGCTAGTGCACTTTGCACTTGGTTAATTAATGGACATTCCCTAGCAACGAATTGTAACAGCTGTGTATTCAGACAAACTGTCTGACTTCATTTGTAGTCGTATATCTTGCGAAAAGCAGTGATCATATCAACTCCATTTAAATGTCAAAGCGTCCATCTTGAATATTTTTAGTATTCTATATCTATATATGTATCTATGTACCTATATATGTTAACGGAAAAGTATGTAATCGTCATTGTATACAATTCCTAGAAAATGTGTACAATTCCTAAAATATGCATTTTTTCTAGGAATTCCTATTATGCCTTTTTTCTAGGAAAACTATACATTTCCTAAATAGCAATTGGAAATGTATTACATTCAGGATATCGTTAGTGGGTAAAGCGCGGCGGGATGGGATGACTCATCGCGAACAGGAAACAAAGTTAGGTTAGGTTTTGGAATCTTTATGAAATTAAATGCGATTAAAGTTGGAATTAAAATGCGCAGCGGAGAGAGCACACCCGGAATACTGGTTTTTTATTTCTTATTTGTATGCTTAATTTGGAAAACGCATGTTGTAATTTAATGGAAAACACGTAAGTAGTGAGCTTATTCCGATGTTCGCGAATAAAATTTGCAACCATCCGAATTTTGACGTCCCAATCCCAAAGCATACAAATTTCCCATAAAAATGAGGATTTCTATCTAAACACATCACATGAAAAATCACTTGAGGAAACCCTGTGCGGTCTCCTTTCAGCAATATTTTAACAATGTAACACTAAAAAAATGTATACTTTATTGTAAAAAACGATAAAACAACTTTCAAAAAGCTAGCCCGCAGGGACTATAGCTTTCTGTCAACGGCTCTGATAGTACAAGAGTTTAATTTAAATCTTAAACTAGAGTTAAACGCTTGATATTTATATTTTCATTGTTCTATTGTCTCATTCTAATCGCTTGGGGATAATCGAGCTTTGTTTTACACAATCGCGCATTCTGATTACAAAGCATCGGTGGTCCGTGAAATGAAATCCCCGCGGAATCATCGGCGGAAGATGATTCAATTAGTCACAAGTGCGAGTAGGCACGATTAGATTATTGAGAGCATTAAGCTGGTAACCTCGAGGGTGATCCCATTAGTTGAGCGCAGTTTCAGCACTTTAGATCTTATCTGCGTATCAAACGACTCGAGGAGAAGGCGCTCCGAGTCCCACAATGCGGAATTGAAAAGACAGGTCAATGATCGACACTCAGGCTAACAACTTCGCCTTTTCTCCCCTTAAATTGAACCCTACAGGAATTAATTATTCATTCTTACCTACTATATTTATAGTTGAATACTATAGGAAAAGTAAGAGTATAGCCGATATTTTAATATATTTTAATAAAACAATATAAAATTTAATTTTAATAATTCAATAAATAGTTTTTAATTGCTGTAGTTACTGGCCTTTAGACATTCCTCACGTTTTAAATGTCTATTCCCATTATGTCCCACAAGAAATGTAAATATCCCGTTTGGGATATTTAAGGGAATTTCAAAAATAAATATTTTTATTTTTCCCAAAAAGTCCCACTTTAATTATCTTTGTGGATATTTTGCAACTTTCAATAAATACATGTATAGTTTACTATTCCCAAAATGTACCGTTCCTAATTTTTTTTTACAGTCAGGTGCAAAAAGTAGGTAATAATAAAGTTCGTAATTTATTTATGATTTTTTAAAAATTGTTATACATATTGTAAATTAAAACTAATCAAACTGATTCTGTGATTATAATAATGTGATATCTACTTATTAGTTTACTAACTATGGTAAGTTGAAGGTATGTTTTTAGGGTATGTATGTTCCTGTGTTTTTTTTAATAATGTTATTTAATACAGTGATGTAAATTGAAATTCTGCGTTTAGACATTTTCTTGTCTAATTTCTTATTATTTCTGTCTGTACGACTCATTAAATTAAGCATGGGACATTTTGGGAATAGTAAATTAAATATTTATTGAAAGTTGCAAAATCTGCACAAAGACATAAACATATTTATTTATGTAATTCTTGTGGGACATATTGGGAACAGATAGTTTTAAAGAAATAGGTGTAAGCAGTTGTGTTTTGACAAGTTATTTATTTATTGTTTCTATAGAGTATGTGCATGGTGATCAGTGCTGGCCTGTGCCAGCAAAATGCTGTGTAAGGACCTTTTTGCAACTTTCATTCTTGCTCTCACTATTTTATTTGTGTTTTGTATGTTTTTTGAGTAGCAAATAAAAATTGATTGATTGATTTGTAAGAAAAGGATAAATACAAAAAATCCATGTACGACAAGAAGAGACAAATACGATTGTGTATGTGCTGATAAGTCTTGGTGACTGATCTTGTTCTTTGCCCTTATCCCATTTCATCCTTACGCTTTTTTGCCACATCACCAGCACTTATTTTTCAGACCTACGAATGTACATTTAGCAAATAAGCAAACGTTAGTAATATGTCTCTATTATAATATAAATGTAAATAAATAATATAAAGTATAAATGTAAATAAATAATGAAGTTATTTCCACAGATTAACTTATACTCGTAATTTATGACATTAGCAGGGAAGAGATTAGATTTTAAGATGAGGTCCCATTTTTCAATAACTACTAGTATATTGATACTCAAAATAGTTGAAAAGTCAAATTATCTTGCTATTAAATGTAAATAAAATAAAGCTGAAATTAAAATTGAATGCAACACACATACAATTATTACAAGACCACAAATTTTTCATAACTGCACTTAATTCTATATTTAAATCATCCATATCCAACATGAAAGCACCTACCTACTTCATATTTATATGAAACCTATCTAAGTGTATATAGCTTCAACAAAGTGCGTGTATGAGTGACTGTACCCGCCGTACGCGAGGAACAATTACGTGAGATATAAGTGGAAGAAATTTCGGCGGCAAGTAGCCAATTCACGAGAGACGCGAAAAAACAGCAGCGTCTTGGCCAAACATCGCTCGGCGGCGCGACCAAACGACACAAACAATATAATAAATTGCACACCATATCCTGTCCAGGTTAATCGTTAGTTAGTATTGGCCACGCGTGCCAATCACTTTATTGGCTTGTTCCTTTACTGTAAACAATTTATGTTAGAGTGTTACCTTGATGGACGACGCTATCATACCAAATTATATTATTATCGACTAGCTTTTGCCTGCGACTTCGCTCCCTAAGTGTTGGAAAATAAAAAAATCAACAGCTGATAAAAATATATTATATGAGCATTTCTTTCAGGCGTTGAATTTTTTTTATATTTTTAGTTCATCCCTCAGCAACAGGGCTTTTTCTGAATGAAAGGTACCCTATGTTCTTTTTTGTGTATCCCTGACAACGTGTATGCAAAATTTCGTGATGATCGGTTGAGTTGATAAGGCGTGAAAGCGTAGCAAACAAACAATCTCACTCGCATTTATAATGGTTAGGATTAGGATATAAATGAATAATTTATGCGTATACATAGATATGTATAGTAGTGTCAGGGCTCACTGTTTTTCGCGGTCACAAATTGGGCAGCCCGTCTGGTGATAGTAACCTCCATCAAACAATAGCATGTGTGCTGTTTGTTTTGGTGAGTGAGTACGGGATGCCAGAGCGATATCTTTATCTATATATCCTATACACTTATCCTACATATATCCTATATCCTTCAATCTAATAGCGCGCACACGCTAAAGATGCAGATGACGTGGCATGTGTTAATAATAGACACAGAGAGCCACCATCAAGTGGACCTGTGTGATGGTGACTGGCTACCTTTACGTAAAAGAGAATCATTAAGGGCATCCAGTGTGCTACTGATTCTGATAGGATAATTAATAATTTCTTATTCATGAAGTAATTATTTTACTCTGGCAGACTTTACTCTATCTAAACGAAACATAACAGCATAAGTGGTGTATTTCACGGTGGTATTCACAATTAGTGATGTTACTGTAAGGGGGATGAGCAACCCGCAGTTTATGAAAACGGGATGCAATGTGTCCTTTACTACTATTGATATTGGTACCTTTAGCAGAGTACGAAGCATACTTGCTAGTACAGCCACTTATCTTTTAGTTATTCTATTCCTGTCGACCTTGGCAGCGCGCTTTAAATATCCACTGGCGTTGTTTGACTTATAGGCGACCGTAGTCAACCGGACCATCAACTTGTCCGCCAACCTTTCATTATCATATCAGCCGTATAACGTCTATTACTGGATAAAGACCTCTCCCCTAATTTTCCAAAAGGACCGATCAGAAGCAACCTGGATCCACCGTCAACCCGAGGTGACGTCTTTTCTTTTTCAGGTCAGTCTGTCCACCTTATGGGTGGACGTCCTACGTTGCTCTTACCTGTTCGTGACACCTTTCGGCCCCAGCGACCGTAGGCTCTCCATAATATGTGTCCTGCCCACTGCCACTTCGAGTTACTAATCCCCCGAGTTATGACAGCAATTTTTGGTCTACGAATCTCCTCATTCCTGATTCGATCTCGTAGTGTAACCCCGAGCATAGCCTTCTCCATAGCTCTTTGAGCGACGTTGAGTTTTCTTACGAAGCCACGTTTCTGCGCCATATATGTCATCATTGACAACACACATTGCCCATCCGACGTGAATTCGACGGTAGTCGCCAAGCTTTACATAACATAAAAATAATACTATACAATTTATTTTTAATCTTAATTCATGCACTAAATATTCCAGCGAAAACTACTTTTTAAATATTTTTTGGCTGGCTGGCTGGAATCACGTTGGAATTTACAGACAGTATTACTTCTCTCTGGATCCTTAAATCAGAGCACTAACACCTCAGAGCCCTAAGGAATTAAGATTGAAACAAATGCTTAATCTAATTCAGAGTTATAACTACCATCGGGCAAACAAGTACATGAACTTGACATTGAGACATTAAAGTCAACGAACTGTTTTCATTAGCGTTTTTATTGGAGTTTTTACAAAGTTAATCGACGCAACGAATCGTTATCCACATTTCCTAATACGATAATTGCAGATCTAAATTTAAAATTGCGTCGCTTTCTCGGTGGGTTTTTCAAAGTATTAAAATTATGCGTAAAATTGAAGATTAGGTATAATGGTAGATAAAATTTAGTAAAAATAAAAATATTAAAACTTCTAGTGGAACAGAACTATTACCACAGTCAAGATTAGATAGAATAGACCTGATATCGTTCTGGTGTTTTTGGTGGACGATAATATCCCGCTTGCTAACAATCTTACGAAGGCTGAAACCGAGAGGGAAAAGACTAGTAGTGGCAGGGCTCACGCTGCGTTACGCAGTTATTTGAGCAGCACGTCTGGTGGCATTAACCATCCCCTTATAGAAGACCACAGTGAAATAACAACAGAAATAATGCTCTTGTGTTTCGGTGCGTGGATAAGGGATATCAGAGCCCATTTCTCTATCCCCTTCCTAATTCCTGATCCTGTAACCATAATCTTACTATGTTCGGCAGCTAACTTGCAGTACATGAGGCGTTGCTTCTCTTATAGGCGACGGTAGCTACCTACAATAACTGGACCGTCTAAAAGAACTTGGTTCATGAGATCGTCGACATGAGATTCAGCAATTTGATCCCAACTAGGTGGTGACCTGGGATAGTTGGGCTTCTGTGGCGGTTCCCTCTCGAATCATATGGACCTCACACACTGGCAAACTCAACACCTGCCAAATGTATGACAGCAATAAAGATGTCAGGCGTTATATCGGCTTATACTGTAACCGCGAAATCTCTGCGGGGCGTTAGGGCTCCGCAGGCGTTCCAACCGTTTCTCACCGACTGAAACTCAAGGGTAGACACTACACGAGACCTGTGTACTCTCGAGGGCGCCAACTACTTGAGGGTGGACTTAGACAAAGGAAAGCCAAGACTTCAATCACACAACACTATATTTGCTAAAAATTTACACAATTGACAACTGAAAATACACACAAAAAGAAGAAAGAAAACAATTTTGAAGTAAAACTAGTTCTGATTGTCCTCGCTGAAGGCGGAGGATGCTCTTGAATACTTACACGGAAACACAAAGAAGCACTCAGACCACGTCGAAATGATGCCACGTGGCCTGGTGGCTCGGCGAAGTTACTAATTAGATGAATTTTTCTAAACGTTAATAAAAATACGTTAAAAACACGTCAACTCGCGGGCAATTAATTCGCGTATCTACGCGACTTGATCGGATCGGGATCGGACAAATTTTCAGAAAGTGTTTTAAATTAATCTTCATGGATATTTATTCCCATAAAAAATACTATTTTATTTATTTATAGCCTTTTAGGTACTCAAATTCATGTTTTAATATTGTTTGTTTGAAAATGCCGCCAAAACGCCACGATAGTTCATCTGAGAGCGCGTAACGTCATTTGTGGTCATATCATAACAAAACAGCTGATTGCCAGACAATGATTGCCCACAAATGACGTCACGCACTGTGATTGGTGTTTCAGTATAGATTAAAAATATTGTAAATAATAAAATTTTATTTCTTCTTTTAAAAATATTTAAATGAATTATATTAAATTATTATTCGATAAATAATCGTAAAAAATTATATATTTTCTTTCTAAGTACATTTTAGATTTTAATCTGATTACTGTCCGATCCTCTATTGTATTTTACCTATCTTTTATTTTTCAACGCGGACGAAGGCGCGGGCACCAGTTAATTATAAATATAATTCCTATTTTAGTTTATGTAAGCTTCCCAAATAATAGAGGAAAGATTCTAAATACCTAAATCGCACATTAAAATGTCACGAATGTGAAACTGAATAATTCTAAGCAAAATTTAAGCTTATGGTGACATTTTAGCCAAATCATTGATAGATCTATTTTTATACGAATACAAGCAGTGATGATCCAGTAGATCGATGGGTTTGCATCTCAAGTGTTTTTCGATTATTATTTTTAATGGAAAAGTCGTCAGACAGGCTGAAGATCCACTTGATGTAAGCAACGTCACAGGTGCTGAGAATAAGAATAAGAAAAATAATGAGAAATTACGAGCATAATTTAAACATACATATTTAATGAAAACAAGTTTTACATATAATGGCAATGTACCAATAAAAATGAATAGGTAGATCTTGTAAAATGTATATTAATTAATTCCAAGCTATAGTCATGTATTTTTTTACAAGATAGGTACTTCTTACAAGATAGGTACAAGATAGGTTATATTTGTTCTGCTTAGAAAATAATACATTTAAGTCGATATTCTCAAATATCCGAATCACTCTTAAGAAAAGGCCTGGAAGGGCAAAGTCAACTCTATTTTAGATAAAAAAATCACACTGACCCATTTCGACAATAATATTTGTAAGCATAAAAAAGCACATTATTCATTATTAACTTTTATAATAATAATTGTAAATTATAGCGTCCATCTTAATATTATTAGAACAGATGAGACATATTTTAATTTTACTAGGTTAAGTTCACGCATATTTTATATCTGCATAAATTCGCGATAAAACAATATATACCTACATCTGAAATCCTTAATCCATTGAACTGCTATCAACAAAACAAAACAAACAATATAAAATCTTCGTATAAGCAAAAATAGTCTTAAAATCTCAATATAGATACATATTATAAAATAAAGTCGCTGTCTGATCCCCTTACTTCTTCTGAACCACCCAACCGATTTTGATACGGTTTTCACTAATGGAAAGAGCGATAATCGAGAAAGTTTTGTGTGTATAATTTGCAGAAAATCCGCGCGAAGCCGGGGCCGGGTCACAGTAATGCATAATGAATGAATGGACTTCACCTCAACATTAGGCCGAATGGTGTTAGTCACTCTTATAATTAAGGATGCACTCTTTATTTGTAATAACAATACACAATTAAAATCATTGATAAAATGTTACGGTTATACCTACTAGTTTTTGTATACGGTTACGCCCGTGGTGGAAATACTTTTCATTGCGAAAAATTCTATGTTTGTACATCGATTAAATGATAAACGACCGACAGATAGACGTTGCTTAAGCATTTATAATATTAGTAAGTATGGATATTACGTCCCACTGCTGGGTATTCACCGGATTAGCCCACTACGTTACTTTCGCATTTCCACTTTCATAATCTTATTCTTCATAACTGTGTAAATTTGAAGGGGTAAAATAATTTTTAGAACGACATCTAACGACGAGATCTATTGCTAATATTAGTATAGATATATACAAAAAATATTACATATCTATACAAGAAAAACAAGTGGCGGTCAGATGAAACAAACTGTATTCTACAGCCAAAGAATTCCATTTTCAAATGTTGCGTCCTATGTATATGCAGGTATAATATATTTTGTGCTATAGGATCGACAATGACTTGTATCGAATTAATATTGCTCATACGGAACCAACCCAGAGGCGCTCCTGTTGAGAACAAACCAACAAAAAAACACTTTGCTTTTATAATAATATTAATTATCAGACGTTACAGATATAGAATGTGACCTTGAATTTAACATGCCTACTGTCAAATGTATTTATTATTTCAATGTCAAGCCATATCTAAAAATTAATATCAATTATATGAATTTAAAATGAACTTGCCAAAATTATGTCCCCTATACAAGTGAAACAATGAAATTATACTTCGTAAGAGAACTCATCCATCCAAGGTCGTCCAAGGTAGCAATGGAGGGCATAGCAGGGCATGGGCAACCTAGACTTAGAATTGGAAACCTCTCTAGGTTAGTTTCGAATAGCAGTCTGCTAAAGTTGGAAAAGAAAAAACTAGAAATTTTTAATACAGTTTATTAATATTTTATTTTAAATCTTAGGCGTTTGAACGCCTGAAATAAACCGAACAGAACATTATATTTTATAATCACATTAATAATATTATTAATTCAATTAATTGCATACAGACGCTCCAATTTATAAACCACACCTGGAGAGAAACTACTCTAAATATTGGAGATAGCAAATTTTTCTCAAAGAACTCTTACAGAAGACCACCGTGAAATAACAGCACGCGTGCTAAGTGTTTCGGTGAATGAGTAAGAAATGGCAGAACCCTTTACTCATCCCTTCCTAATCCCTTATAATTAATCCTACTGAGACAGTGCACTCGCAGCACCTGCAGCGACGGTAGCCACCTACCATCAAGTGGACCGTCAGCCTGTCTGTCGTTATTATCGTTAATTATTTTTTGATTTAAGGAATTATTTTTTAAAAGAAGCAAAACTGCATTCAAGGATTTTTGAAAATAAGCTTGCCACACCGGGAAATCAAACCGGCTCAAATCCGAAAAAATAACAGCCTGTACTTTTATGACATCAATTGATAGGGTTAATCATAAAGATCAAATCTCTCCAACAAATTAAATGAAAGGAAAACCATGAAATCTAAACTTTTAAATTCAATGGGTCCATCGGATTACTTATGCTTATGTTAGTAAATAACACGTAATTTATTTAATAAAATGGTAAGTAAAATTTGCTATCACCAGTATTAAGGGCAATTTTCTTACACGGCGCGGTTAAAGAATCCTATATAGCCTATATATGTATTCGAGAGAGAGAGAGAGACAGAGAGAGATAGAGAGAAATTTATTTTTGTTGCAAAATTAAAGAATTTCTATTTTATATTACTTTTAAAAAATCTTCGAAATCTGTTTACATAGTTATGACAATATTAATAGAGCAAGGCCACCTAGCCCTTACAGAATACCACAGTAAAATAAAAACACCTCCGCTGTTTTTGTGTTTCGATGAGTGAGTGTAGGATGCTAGAACCCATTTTCCTATCCCCTCCCGTAGCTATCCGTTATCCTTCCAAGGTCGGCATTACTAATGTTAATAAACGACGGTACTATAGGTACTTCCTATCAAAACACCTATCTGCCTACTAAAAACCTACTTAAAAAGTTACAATTTGTATGGCTAGATCTCGAACATTCGGCAAATCCTATCTGATAAAATCGGTAATGTAATGAGAAAGGTAACCGTATTTTGTACTTCCATTACTGACTACAATATTAACGGGAAACTTCTACTCCAGATTCAGGGGTCCCGGCAATTCACGAATTATTAATAATGCCTTAGTTTGACCTGTATTAATTTTTAAATGAAACTGTAAATCGACCTAACATTTAAATATATAGAATGAATGAATTGTACATGCTAATTACAGTTTTAGTCACATTTAACTTACACTTATTTTTTATGTTTACTTTGAATATGGCGTCGCCAAATTAACACAAGCAACGCCAAAGCTGCTGCAAGTGCACTGTCTACGGATAACGAATTAGGAAGGAATAGGGAAATCGGCTCTTAGCTTCTTTTACTCACTCACCGAAACGCACACATGCGGTTATTTCACGGTGGTCTTCTGTAAGACAGTGGTTACTGCCGCAAGACGGGCTGCTGAAATGACTGCGAAACGCAGTGTATGCTCTTAGTTTCATATTTAATCTATACTAATATAATAAAGCTGAAGAGTTTGTTTGTTTGTTTGAACGTACTAATCTCAGGAACTACTGGTTCGAATTGAAAAATTCTTTTTGTATTGAATAGTCCATTTATCGAGGAAGGCTATAGGCTATATAACATTACGCTACGATTAATAGTATTGGGCCGTATGGGCCGCAGCGAAGCGTGGCCGAGTTCAGCTAGTAATACATAATACCCACTATAATTAGTTCATTAGTTCATTGTTATAGTTTTATCTACAAATTTTGTTGTAATTTCAAATCTTTTTAAAACTTAATTCCAAAAAATAAAGTCTGGAGATGCAGTAATTACTGCGTTAAGTGCTCTAATACTGTGCAGTAAGTGATAAAGTGTTTTAGTATCACGGCGGAATTGTCAACTATTTCGCAGTTCGCATGTTATTATATTTCGATAGTATTACCTAAGCAAGAAAAGTTCCAGTATAATTCAATGGGTATATTCTATGCTAAAATAACTAACTACGTGTCAGTTGAAATAGATATTTTTAAGAAATTGAATTTAATAATGTCATTTAATCATAAATAATTTTGATTTGTAATCATTTTATACGTGTTTTTCTTTAGGTAAAATATGTAAACTTGAATATCGTGCGGTTATAAAATTCTTCGTTTTGGGTGGATTAAGTCCTAAGGAGATAAATCTGAAGTTGACAAAAGTTTACGGGGACAGGTCCTCCCATGTCAACTGTTAACACGTGGGCAGCTAAATTTACACGTGGGCGTACCTCCTTCGAAGATGAAAGAATTAGGGATGCGAAAGCTCTGCGTGAGATGGGTGCCGCATTTACTGAATGCCGATCAAGAGCAAATGCGCAACAATTCAATAGGGATCAGTCCAATTTTGGATGAGTTCACAACTACACCAGAACGCGTAGTACGCGTAGTAGAGTATCTACGGCAGAAACGAAACAGCGGCCAAAGCGGTGGGTAGAAGCCGGTCATTCAGCCCCAAAGAAAGTGAAGTCGATCGCATCTGTCAAAAAAATGTTTTGGGATGCAAAAGTGATCCTGTTAATTAATTACCTTGAAAAAAGCAGAACAATTACAGGTAATTATTACTTCAACCTTCTTGACCAGCTAGATGCCAAAATTCTCAAGATAAGGCCCGGCTTTGAGACTTAATCATCTTTCACCAGGACAAAGATTTGCTCGGCCATCTCCACTATTTTTCCTGATTTGTTACTCTAAGACTTCTTTTTATTTAAAAAATTATGAAATAAAAAAGCAATCAAGAAAATAATGGTTTGAATATAACGTCCGGTCGATAAAGTTTAGAAAATAAAATTTTTGAACGAAATTTAAACTACACGCATATTCCCTATTGTGCTTATACATATTTATTTTATCAAACATTATATATATGAATAATATATATAATATATTAATAATATATAACATTATATATGTATATGAACATTATATATATATGAATAATATATATAGAATAATATATATGAATATTATATATAATCAAACATTATATATATTTATATATATGAATGTTAAGAAAAATATATAATTTTCTTTAATTTAAATATTGCCGCGCCTCAATCGCCGTTACATGACAACCGAAACTATTCTGTAATCTGTGATCAAACTGCAACCTCTCTATTATAACATATCAGTCCATCTATGTTACAATCTACGTGGAAAATCTGTAATCAGAAGTCAATTAATTAAAATATAGGTATCATAGGTATAAAACTGTGATTTGTGATTATGATTAGTATCCATGAATAGTTTAAAACGGCATGAATGAGATTTCTTGCTTCTTCTCTTAGATAGACTCTGCTTTAAAATTACTACGGGTTCGTTAAATTTCATCCTATGTTGAAACAATGTTTAACTTAGCGGTGATAAAGCAACTTCTTATAACGTCAATGCCCATCAACAGCTGCGTAAATTCGTTTATTTTCCTTATTCTCTCATACATAAACTATTATCCAACTCCTCCGCACAAGTGAAGCGAACAGACGAACGCCCACAAACCCTCTATCGGTAATGTTCACCATAAAACCATTGTTTTAATTCTCATTTCAATCGACCGTAAAATTTGACCCCACGCAATTTTTGAATTTATAATTTTTAATAACAAAAGGGAAGGAGTTAGTTGGTAACTGTTTCTAACGAGTAACTGTTCTAAGCCGATTAGAAAATCAATATTAGTCTATACCTCTACACTAATATTAGAAAGAGGTGAAGTTTGTATGTAGGAGGTAATCTTCGAAACTACTCATCCGATTAATAGAATACGATTAATTCTTTCACCAATAGTTAGAATAGAATTTCAGGATGGACATAGACTAAAATTCCACACGAGAGAAGATGCTGGCATCTAAAAATAAATACCCAACGCTTGGCAAAAGTATAATGTCAGGCGTCAATATCAGCATCAACGTCAGGCCAACGTTGCACAAAGTTGCGGGTACAGACTAGTAATATTTTAAAATCTATTTCTCCGCTAACTTCTTCTAAACCACCTAATAGATTTTTTTTGTTGTCTGTTACGTTTTGAAACTGATAAAATAATTAGAATATAAAATCTAGTATAGGGATGTCTCTAGTCGACTAGAAAGAATTAATTAGGTAGGTACTTACCTACTTAATAATTTTGCTGCAATATTTTCCCTTTTTTTACATTAGTGCTTAAGTTTATTTTTTTTCAAATTAAAATCATTAAAATTGATGCCGAAAATTAAATCACAAACAATGATTGTTACAAAGTGACAGTTATAAACTGTGGTTATACGTCATTTTTGCAATTAGCATTTATAGACCTGGAAAATTTAATAACAAGTCATGAGTCCTTCAGGGGCATTTTTGATGTAAGCTTCTAGAAAATATGTAATTTTTGATTCCACCCTATAGAAGAGGTATAAAAAGTAGATGTTTTTTTTTCCAAATTATACAAAAATGGTGAGAGTTAGAAAAAAATTCAGACAAGTGTTGTAGAGAATTTAATCTATACATATTATAATAAAATCGTAAACGAGCCGTGTCTGTAAATTGAATATTTTTTCAAAAAAACAATTTATACAAGTACTTATGTTACCGAAGTCAAAAAAATTGTTTTTGGAATTTTTGTCTGTTTATCTGTGCGTTTGTGCACGCTAATCTCAAAAACAGCTTAACCGATTTGAATGCAGTTTTCACTGATGTATTATGAATCGTTGCAAACTTCCCGTAACATTTAATGTTTGTTTCATAATCGGTTAGCAAACAAAAAAGTTACGCGCTAAAGTTAGTGCTAAAATTAAAATTAATATAGGGATGTTAGAAGATAAGAGTTGATACTTGAGTTGATACCAAAACTTTTAAAGTACCTATTGTGAAATTTTAAAATGTAGGTAACTATTTTTTTAAAAACATCTTTTTTTAATAGTTCGAAAATTGCTTTTACTCATTGATATTTCCTATCTTCTAAAAACCTATATCAAATTGAGGAACTCAAATTTTGATATGTTAGTAAATTTTCCTGGACCATTAGTCACCGAAACTTAACGATACGTCCCACTTTCATAATCCGTTATAACACAAACACACAGTAGGTAATAACAGACTTGACCTTAAGAATATTTTATCGCCAATATATTATTGGAGCTTAGATAGGCGCCTCGCGGCACGTGTCCAAATAAACATATAAATTAAGCCTCCGACTTTTATGAAGCTCATAGAAATTGTGTTAATAGTTCTCTAAAGAGAGCCGAGAGAGCGCGACGCGACTAGTAGTTCGAAACTATTAAATTTGTCTGCATGAATTATTGTCTTTTTAATGTTCACTCAACATTTTCTGACCCATTGAGTACCAGTAGCCGAGAAGAGTGGGCAATTAAATACTTAATACACTTAGTTCATGTTGCTTGACTCAACTTTGATATATTTCAGTTACTTAATAACAATTAAGAACTTATTTTGCAATATCAATATATATCGCCCGACGATGGTTGACGAGCCCGTTAGATGAGTACCTAGTTAGGGTGATTCCCGCCAAGGTTAATTTTGAAAAACTTGGCTCTGGTCTCGATTTGGAAAATAAGTGGCAGGGCACACTGCGTTTCGCAGTCATTTGGGTAACCACCCTTACAGAAGACCACCGTGAAATAATAGCACGTGTGCTGTTGTGTTTCGGCGAGTGAATAAGGAATTCCAGAGCCCATTTCCCTATCCCCTCCTAACCTTACTGTAGTCGGTAGCGCACTTGCAGCACCTATGACGTTGCTTGTGTTATGTGATGGTAGCCACCTACCATTAAGGGACCGTCAGCCTGTCTGCCGACCTTAACATTAAAACAAATATCGCAATTCTGTGCAACAGCCACAAATTTTTTTTTTTAAATTAAAAATTTAATATTAGTAATTTGACCTTTTTTACCACCATAATGCGCACCATAAATACGGAGTTAATACGGATGAGTAAAGACTTTATCTCCCAGAAACCCGATCTTTGAAACAATCTGAGGTGTTTTCATCCAGCTACAATATGACCTATTTAAGCGAGCCGTAAACAAATTCCTGCTGGGTTGGCGGGGTACCAGCTGTATTGCTTGTGTCCTTAGGCGACGGTAATCACCTTCCATCAAGTGAACCGTAAACCTGTCAGCCACTCTTTATTTTATAAAAAGGTAAAAGAAAAATGTTTAGGCCTATTAAACGTAATATGTAATATAACCTTTAAAAGGTTTAAAGTCTAAACAATAACAATTATATTAATATAAGATTGGATCTTAATGATAATAGTTGATTTTCTGCAAGATTTTTATTTTCACACACACAATACGGCTCGTCGTTACATCTTTTCGTCGTGGTTATATGTTGCTAAAACCTTTCACTCAGTTACTCAATCATCTCTCTCTTTCACTCACTGCTTCCTTCAAAAACAATTAGTTATTACGTTCAGAAACTTAACTTATACAAACATTAAAAACTTAAATTAAAAATAAAATCCTACATTAATCGCGACCCGTGCCGGCTTCACACGGATGCGTTTTTTTTGTCTTTTTTTTTTAATTGGTTTATATTTACCAATTTAAAACAACAATTGCTAAATATCTCTGAAAGAAATTCAAGTATAAATTATAGGATAGATGTAACTTATACATTGATTAATCTAATAGGCACTTCTGTATATGTGCAGTTCTATTTACATAGAAGCAAGTTCAACAAATCTAATTTCATCAATTGCTTAGTTACTTTGACAAATCTAACATTCAATTGAATATTCAACGTTGGAAATTGTCAGCTTCCAATAACCACACATAATTCATGTAAGAACTTAGAACGACCGTCATTACAACTTAACTAATAGCCAAGTTTGAAACATTTCGGCTACATTTTCGGTAACTACGTCACTTACACTAACTTTGTACCTATTTATACTAAGCTTTCAACCACAGACTTTTTACGAATAAAAATTGACTAGAAGCTTGTAACTATTTTGACATTTTATTTTTTATTATTTGAGTGAAGTGAGTGAATGTATATTATTCATTCATATGTATAAATGAAACTACATAATGAACATACACTTATACGAGTAAGTATGTACCGTCCGTCAATGGTAAAAACATCACTGCAAACTAAGACTCCTTCCTGATGAAGTCGTACGCTACAAAAAATATATTTCTAGGTATATATAAAATAAAGTAAAAAAATATATGTGTATATAAAAAAATCGCTGTCCACTTCTATTTGTTTCTGCACTAACTTCTTCTAAACTACCCATAAAATTTTGATACGGTTTTCACTATTGGAAAGAGCGATAAACGAGCGGTTTGCGTGTATTATTTGCAGAAATCTGTATTGGATCGCTAGTAAATAATTAAATTCGCTATGTAAAAATTACGAATGTGTGAAAACCATTGAACGTAAATACAGCTTTTTTGAAAAACATGCACAGTCAGACATTTTAATAGCCCTTGTGATTGTAACTATATTTTTTTTTCAATCATACGTTTATGGACGGGTGGTGTTTAGAAAGCGTATTGTTTTGCCTTTTAATAAGTGTAAATTCACTGTAATATTATCGGATTTCTATAGACCTATAACATTACATTATATACATATATCTTCTCTGCAGTAGCTAGAAGAACTGCCTAGAAGGTATTTTTAGATATATCTACTAAATAATATATATTCCCACCTTTTCTTTCTGATAATGTATAACATCTCATCTACAATTAAGAATTATAACAGGGTCTTTTGAAAAGATACCTATGTAAATAAAAAGTTCCACCGAGACTGACGTAGGTAGTTAGTTAAAAGAACCAGTTACTTGACAGCCTTTTGAAGATGTTTGTTCCAAACGTAGTACATATTATGTACTATACTATTTTTTTATAGCAATAATATAGACGTATTTTAATTTTTTTTATGGCATAATTTGTATAAGTACTAGGTCACACAATCCTCGTGCTTTAAATTGAATCATGGGGTCTACAGATATTAAATAACCGAATTTTCGGGATAATATATAGCCTATGTCCATCCTGAAATTCTATTAAAACTATTGGTGAAAGTTTTTTTAATCGGATGAGTAGTTTCGAAGATTACCCCTAGATACACACATGCAAACTTTACGTCTTTATAATATTAGTATGCTATAAAAAAAGTTCCAAATTTTTAGGTGATTTTCATCAGGCTGTAACTTCGAAGGAAATGGTCGTACAGAGCTCATTATAAAAGGAAATTGTAGCTTCAAGTTTCTAGTTTTTGAATCCAAGCTTCAAATTTTTTTTTCTCGTTAGCGATTTATGAGTAATAGTCAGATAATCAACGATAAAAAAATTCAAAATTTTTCTCGTCTTGAAAATAGTTTAAAAGCCGTAATATTTTTTTTATTGTAATGGCACAATAAAGATCTTTTAGAGAATTTAATTCCCTACAACTTGACCTCCTCATGAGCTCTGTACAATGATTTGTAACTGAGTTATCGTCAATCAAAGCGAAAAAGTCATTTTGACTTGGACAATCGATTACTCGGGCAATAATGGTCGTACAGAAAATTAAAGTAGGATTTTGTAAACTGCAAAACATTCTCTACAAGGTACTTAAATTGGATTACGATAAAAAAAATTTACAAACCGAAAATGTTGGCCGATCTTTTCTTTTCTATAGCAATTCAACCTCAATATATATGAATATATTGATATGAATATGATATGATATTGTTATGACTCACCAGGGAACGTTCTAGTTATGACTCACTATGGAACTTTCTAGAAAAACGACTTCGCCTATCTACAATTTCTGGAAAAATTATTGTCAAGGGAAATTGATCCTTATGCACACAACATAGAGTTCACATACAACAGAAATAGCGTTCGCGAATTTTCAATGACCTGTTTACAATACGTGTTTACAAAAGTTGTTTACTTCTAATTGTTTGTTGTTTGTTTGTACTAAATTCGAGAAAGATCTAGACGATTGGCAGCGGGTATAAATAGGCGAAGTGGCAAGCTAGCGGGACAGTTCGATTCTGCGATTCGAAAGCGATACTACGGAACTATACCTGCGACTCATTACGGAATTACGGACGACTTTTGGCAAGTTTAACGGATTTAAAGAAGAAGTTTAGCCCTATTGGAAGTCATCTTGGTTTGTGGCAATAAATAGACGATTTTCGCCCTTACACGGCAATTTGACTCACCCCACACTTAACAACTGGTGTCAGAAGTGGGATGCCGTTAATGCCACGGGACGACGGAACTCGTACTCCACGGACCAGGAGACAAGCGGAGATGGATGCTGCGAGGCAACGGGCACGTGAGGAACCGGAGGAAGGCTCCGATGCTGAATTGCTCCCTATAACAGCGCCTCCATCAAACCCATCAATGGACCTTTCTGCACTGCTAGCTGCCATGCAGAACTTACAAACCAGTCAGGAGGCCGCTCGCCGTGAACAGGAGGCCGCTCGCCGTGATCAGGAGACCGCTATAAAGAACTTACAAACCAGTCAGGAGGCCGCTCGCCGTGAACAGGAGACCGCTATAAAGAACTTACAAGCAAGTCAGGAGGCCGCTCACATTGGACAGGAATCTGCTAGCCAACTAATGCTTTCTAAATTGGACGCAAGCCTGGAAATAATGTGTGACAAGGTTAAGAAGGTTGAATCCGAAGTCAAAGAGGTCTCACTGAAAGTCGAAGGCCTGGAAGGGAGACTTGAACAAACCGACAGTCGCCATCAAGTGCTCGCCGAGAAAGTGCAGAAGCTGATGACGAGAGAGGCAGCCCTCGCTGCACCGGTACCTACACAAGGCAGATTGGACCTGCCACGGTTTGATGGCACATCATCCTGGACAGCCTACAAGTACCAGTTCGAAACCCTCTCTAACTGCAGCGGCTGGACCGAGGATCAAGCGTTCATGGCGTTGACTCTTGCTCTAAGAGGAGACGCCCAACTGATCCTGGAGCGACTTCCTACAGAAGGTAGGTCTCTGCAAGCCCTTTTGGAAGCTCTAGAGACACGGTATGGTGACAAGCATATGGAGCACACATATAGGGCTCAATTACGAGATCGCATACAGAGGCCCACGGAAACACTCCAGCAGTGGGCTGACGAGATCGAAAGACTAGTTCGTCGCGCTTATGTGTCAACACCGTCTGCAATAGAAATAACTCTGCTTCAAGCCTTTGTGGACGGAATAAGGGATAGCGAAGTTCGTGCAGCAGTGCGATTGGGTCACCATCAGACCCTGAAAAATGCACTGGCACATGCGCTAGAAGTAGAAGCTGTACGGCGTGACACAAGGCCATTTAAAGTCAGAGAGCTGGTAGCCGAGGAGCGAAGACCTCGCTATGGTCCGACATGCTACGGCTGTGGTGAAAAAGGTCATATTAGGCTGGACTGTCCAAAGAAGAAAAGGATGGTCTCAGAGGTGGGGACCCAAGTTGAAGAAGGGCAGCTAAAGGCACATGCGCTTGAAGTAGAAGCAGTACGGCGTGCCATAAGGCCATTTAAGGTCAGAGGGCTGGTAGCTGAGGAGCGAAGACCTCGCTATGGTCCGACATGCTACGACTGTGGTGAAAAAGGACACATTAGGCTGGACTGTCCAAAGAAGAAAAGAACGAGGGTCTCAGAGATGAAGACCCAAGTTGAAGAAGGACAGGTAGCACGGTGGACTGAGCAATTGCGGAAATTCAATCTTGTAACGGAACATCGAAGCGGAAAAGGTCATGGTAATGCTGACGCTCTGTCGAGAAGACCTTGTCCTGAAGATTGTAAACACTGTGGAAGACAAGAATCTCAAGAGTCAGTAAAAATTATCCGGACCCAAGGATTAGACGACGATTGGAATGGCGAAAGTATGAGAAAAGCTCAAGAGGAAGATGAAGACTTGCGACCGATTTTGGATTGGATGAAAAGAGGGACTAAGCCTGAGTGGGTGGACGTATCAGCCTCCAGTCCTGTCACAAAGAGTTATTGGGCTCAATGGGATAGTTTGACCCTGGAAGACGGAATTTTGTGCAGGAAATGGGAGTCTAATAGCGGACATCAGGTTACGGTACAGGTTGTAGTTCCTCGAAGCAAGGTATCTCCTCTACTACGCCATATCCATGACGGGGTGTCTGGTGGTCATCTTGGAGTGAGGAAAACGCTGTTGAAAGTGCGCCAGAGGTTCTACTGGATCCATTGCCGGGAAGACGTCGAAGATTGGTGTCGTAAATGCAACGCGTGCGCTTCGGTCAAGGGACCGCAGACAAGATGTAGAGGAAAACTGAAGCTCTACAATGTAGGAGCGCCATGGGAACGTATTGCAATTGACGTGGCCGGCCCTTTTCCGGAAACTGAGGATGGCAACAAATACATAGTTGTAGTACAAGACTATTTCAGCAAATGGCCTGAAGTATTTGCAACCCCCAACCAAGAAGCTAAAACTGTTGCCAAGAAACTAGTTCAGGAAGTAATCTGTCGGTATGGTGTACCTCTGGAAATACACTCCGATCAGGGAAGAAACTTCGAATCAGCCCTTTTTCAAGAGATGTGCAACCTCCTCGGAATACATAAGACCCGTACGACACCAGCTCATCCTCAGTCAGACGGAATGGTTGAAAGATTTAATCAAACACTGGAAAATAACCTGGCTAAAGTAGTCGACTCACATCAGAGAGATTGGGACCAATACATTCCTCTTTTCTTGCTGTCTTATCGCTCCGCTGTACACGACAGTACTGGTGTTACCCCTGCAAGAGTGAATTTTGGACGAGAAATAAGACTACCAGTTGACGCAATAACAGGCTCTCCCCCGAATAGCCCGAAGCTTATAACGGATTATGTAAGCGATCTTCGCGAACAGTTAGATGAAGTGCACAAATTAGTTCGCGAGTGCAGTCTCAAAACCGGTGAAAGAATGAAGACCCGTTATGATCGGAAAGCAAACATCAACGGTTTTGAAGAAGGAACGCTCGTATGGCTTCATAATCCCCTCAGGAAAAAGGGCAAGAGCCCAAAGTTGCAACCGCGATGGGAAGGACCTTACAACGTAGTTACAAAAATCAACGACATCACCTATAGGATCAAAAAGGGACAAAGAGGAAAACCAAAGGTTGTACACATCGATCGTTTGACAAAATATCACGGCACGAATGATGATCGGGACGATCATAACTAAGAGGGGGGTAATGTTATGACTCACCAGGGAACGTTCTAGTTATGACTCACTATGGAACTTTCTAGAAAAACGACTTCGCCTATCTACAATTTCTGGAAAAATTATTGTCAAGGGAAATTGATCCTTATGCACACAACATAGAGTTCACATACAACAGAAATAGCGTTCGCGAATTTTCAATGACCTGTTTACAATACGTGTTTACAAAAGTTGTTTACTTCTAATTGTTTGTTGTTTGTTTGTACTAAATTCGAGAAAGATCTAGACGATTGGCAGCGGGTATAAATAGGCGAAGTGGCAAGCTAGCGGGACAGTTCGATTCTGCGATTCGAAAGCGATACTACGGAACTATACCTGCGACTCATTACGGAATTACGGACGACTTTTGGCAAGTTTAACGGATTTAAAGAAGAAGTTTAGCCCTATTGGAAGTCATCTTGGTTTGTGGCAATAAATAGACGATTTTCGCCCTTACACGGCAATTTGACTCACCCCACACTTAACAATATGATATGAAGAGAGACTTGTTAGTTAGAAGTATGTATATGGAAGAAAATCTCTGGAACAAATGTACCTATTATTTCAGATTGATGTAGGCTATATATTTTAAGTCACCAAATTGAACTTAGGCAATGCCAGGACGCTTCGGTTTAGTATAAAATAATATTGTGTTGAAGCCTAATGGAAACGTTAATTAAACGATTTAATCCAACGATATTTAAATCGTTGTCAATTCTTTCGAATTCGGCCTTTGTTAAAAATGAATCGACTCAGATTTTGGGCTATGTGATTCATACATGACTCCGTCCAGTACGTATGTGAAACACCTATATATTAAGAAAATAAAAAATAAAAAAAAAAAATTCAATATTGATGTTCGGATTCCGCGGGAGATAACATCTTTGAGATTGCGAATTCCGAGACAGGTTTGCAAGCCCAAAAAGCGGTCACCAACCGTCATTATCCCCATTCATTCTACCCAAATCAAAATATATGCATGTTCGTTTTATGTGACCGTTTTGGAAATTGGAATTTCAGCAGAAATTGAGACAGACGTTTTATTGCAAAGTGAATTTTTGTGTATTCGATTTAAATATATGGCGCCCTCATTTAAGGCAGTGGGTGAGTCAATACGAACTCATTTTCATTAGAATAAATTTATGTAAGTACCTAATATATAAATACAGGTATACCTGCCGAGAGATCAATACTATCCATAATCTATAACTTATAAAATCGTTTACCCTAACTGACTATATCAACGCACACCCAAAATTTCTAAATCTAGAAAGCTGAAATTTGGAACATAAGTTTATTTTATAACGTAAACATCCGCTAAGAAAGGATTTTTGAAAAAGTCAACTCAGTGCGTAACCGGGGCGGGTCGCTAGTATAAGATTTATTATAAATCTAATTTATCCACAATACCTACATATATAACTAAAATAAATATTGAAGCCAAAACATATATAAGACTTATTATAAGTTGCAAATAAATAGACATGTGTTGCCTTGTAAACGAAGATTTTTATTTTAGTATTTACGCAGTTACAATTATTTACACAAAATACTTTAAAAGAAAACAAAGACACTACTTTTAAAGTCTATTTATTAATTTTATTATTTAGAAATTCCCTTTTTATACTTTTGTAACAATAAAAAAAAAATTAACAATTAATGACAATGAATTCTGTCAACTGTCAAACATAAATTTTCTCAACATAAATTGCTTTACCAAACTGCCATTATTATAATTTCTATGGTGTATAAGTTCTGTGGATACTGTTTATCGATAGAATTAAAAATACATAGGTTTCTTTCTATATAATTATAACCTATTATGATCCAAAGATATGTATGTTGTTTATTCTGTCAGAAAAACAAAAGCAACAATAATAACGTAAGTTTATTACAAACTGGTTAACGGTCCAATTGATGGTAGGTGACTACCGTCGCCTATTAAAAGCTGCTACGCTACAGGTGCTACAAGTACGCTGCTAGGTATGCATAGGGAAATAGGCTTTGCCTCCCTTACTCACTAACCAAAACACATTAGCAGACATGCTGTTTTTTCATGATAGTATATTCTGTAAGAATACTAATAGACAGAACCTTATGATTCTGTGAATCGGTACTTTTAGTAATTCTAAATATCGAGGCACTTTAAGTCTTTGGTTATAAATAAATATAATTTCTAACAGCATTATATTTATTTATAATTAAAAAGTTATGTTAAAATATAAAGCAATGAAGGGAAATAGTTAAAAATATTTCATTTCTATAAAAAATATTGTCATTTCTAGAAAACAAATTTTTTATATATGCTCTAGTTTAATATGAAAAGGACTTCAAGAAAGAATAGGTACTCCAAGTAATAAAAACATCTGCATGTTAAAAGTAAACAATCTCACCCTAAAACAAATACAGGCAAATATTACACGCGAGGTATGTATACGTACATATGTGAAACAGAAGTGGGAGTCTGTGATTACCTATTTCCTGGCTTAATTTGAAGGTGTCGTGGCGGCTGAAAGGGCCATTTCCGCCCCTTTATCATTGGAATATACTCGCGCCCTTTCAATACCGACACACGACGCGGCATCATGGTTGTATGGTTGCTATTATTATGTCGCTGTACAACTAGTGTTGCCAGTGTCACGCTTACAATGAAATTTCTATTCAGTTATTGGACGCGAAGTAAGAAAGAACGTCTAAATACTTTACACATGAATTCTTATGTTAGTTGGATTTATGTCGTCCAACTCGCATATTTTACATGTAAATTATATATTTAGAGATACATTTGGGCAAGACGCATAGTACGGAGAGCCGATGATCGCTGAGTACGGAAGGTTCTCGAGTGGAGACTACGGACTGGCAAGCGCAGCTTAGGACATCCACTCACAAGGAGGAGAGACGATCTAATAAGAGCCGACGGTGGATCCAGGCTGCGTCTGACCAGTGTTGCTGCTGAAATGAGACTGTGGCTGAAATAATCAATATAAATACTCACAATTAGCGCTGGCGGGCGTAAGTCGCGCGCGGCTATCCGCGCGTCATGTCGCGTCTATTTTGCAGTCGCGCCCGCATCAATGGGTTATAGTAAATGACAGGTATAGTAAATGACAGTAAATAGTTAGGTATTTGAATAGAAGCGACTAGCCGCTTAGTGGAAATGAGGTATTATATTGAAAATATATTAGCTTGCTTGAATTTTATTTTTGCAAATAAAAATCCACTTAGAATGTCATATCTTTTCAATTTTATAAATAACTACCGACCCGCCCCCCGGCTTCGCCCGGGGTGTAATTTTATATATACATAAACATTCCCCGTTTATCCCTCTTTCCATTAGTGAAAACCGAATTAAAATCGGTCTACCCGTTCACGCGTGATGCCGTGACCAAGGGAAATGGAGATTGATTTTTATCTATAGAGAATATATAGATGTTATGGAACGGTTAACGGTTTTGAAAAACGGTCGAAAGCCAAGTTACTTTTACAGTCATGGGTATTATTATAATGATACGAATAAAAAACAGTATTAAACAAAGAAAAAAAAATTAAAAAAAAAAAAGAAAAGGAAATTATTAAAGAACAGTGTTATCAAAGATAGGCCTTGGAACACGTTTAATTAAATATTGATTTGCAATAAAACGCTGCGAACCAGGCGATGAGTCGCGCGACTTTTCTTTAAATGCAATAAACCACATAAGTGATACCAAACAAAAAGCGGCGATGTGAATGCATTTCAACATTCTGCTCGTGTTGATCAAATAGCATTGCAGTTGCGATAGTTTTTTTTTCTTCGCATTAAACGAGCAAAAAGCTACAGCCGAGAATCGCAGGTGGAATGAAGACGCGCACGCATCAATGTAAACCAAGCGGCCGTGGAGAATACAAATGTCGTGTAATGAATGTTGAGGTGATCCCATTCAAAATGATAAAAAATATTCAATGAACATGAAGAGTGTTTAAAATGAGCCAGCCTATTGGTCGAGCGGTTAAGGTGTGTGTAATCCTTAGTGTTTATTTTGAAAATTAACTTTTCAAACATGGTCTGGACCTAACAAGTAGTGGCAAAGACATTTCGCAGTCATTTGGGCAGCCCGTCTGACGGCAGTAAACATTCCTTTACAAAAGACCACCGCGAAATAACAGCATGTGTGCTGTTGTGTTTCTGTGAGTGAGTAACGGATGCCAGACCCCATTTCCCTATCACCCTTCTTTTCCTTAATCCTACTATGGTCGGTAGCCCACTTACAACACCTGTGACGTTGCTTGGGTTATATGCGACGGTGACCTTTAAGTGAACCTTCATCAAAATTGCATTTGAAAAAATTACGTCGACTCTATTTTTATTTCTGTCGCGCTTTGTTTATGCGTCGATCTGCTGTTCTAAATTTAAAAATGAACGGTCCTTAATGATTTTTACATAGAGGCGTTTATAAATTGTTAGCCAATTAAATCACTAGACACATTGAACTGAATAACCTAACTTACAAAAAGCAACCCAACTAACAAAAAGGACAAAATGCAACACAAACCGCAAAAAAAATGTGACGTTTAAGGACCTAATGCAGTGTCAATAAGAGTAGCACAAAGTTGGTTTAAGTGTTTTCAGTCCGGGAATTTTGATGTCAAAGATACACCTCGCGCTGGTCGTCCTGTTACGGATAAAATTGACGCTAATAGGGGATCGGACAAATTTTCAGAAAGTGTTTTAAATTAATCTTCATGGATATTTATTCCCATAAAAAATACTATTTTATTTATTTATAGCCTTTTAGGTACTCAAAATCATGTTTTAATATTGTTTGTTTGAAAATGCCGCCAAAACGCCACGATAGTTCATCTGAGAGCGCGTAACGTCATTTGTGGTCATATCATAACAAAACAGCTGCATTGGCATAAGACAATGATTGCCCACAAATGACGTCACGCACTGTGATTGGTGTTTCAGGATAGATTAAAAATATTGTAAATAATAAAATTTTATTTCTTCATTTAAAAATATTAAATATTTATTCGATAAATAATCGTAAAAAATTATATATTTTCTTTCTAAGTACATTTTAGATTTTAATCTGATTACTGTCCGATCCCCTATTTTGACAAGTGTGAGTTGAACTCGCATGAAGAGGGTTCCATACGATGTTACCTATCCGCACAATATTGAGTGATTTACAATGTTATTTTAATATCATCGACTTCTTATAGGTTTTCCTGTAATCTATAAGTAGAAAACTAATTTCTGTATTATTTTTTTTCAAGATTTTAGGTTCAGTAGTTTCAGAAATAAGGGGCAGGGGGAGAATGGTCGGGCAGACGGACACACGAGTGATCCTATAAGTTTTTTTATTCGGTCGTACGAAACCCTAAAAAGTGGTTAAGATCGGCATATCAGTAGTTACGAAGAACTGGGGATTGACCATAAAACATTTTGAAAAAAAAAAAAAAACCATTTGAAAAAAGCTGCGTACACAAAAAAGCTCGATATTTGGGTGCCACACGAGCTCACTGAATCATTCACTTATGAATCGTTTACTCATTACTCATCGAACAAAATGGCACATAAATACTGTAATTAAATGTAAATAAACTTTAAAATAAATGTTTAGAGTTTTCATATAAAATGCGAAGACTTTTTCTGACTTACTTGAACCTTATTTTGTATTGTTGCAGTTTTTGGACATGTTTCAAGAACCATATTTAAGACCATGTTCTTCTTTCTTTTTTTTTGGTCCTAACTTTCCTAAGTATAGTCACAGGTATAGTACATAACTCATTTACATACTCAGTTTCGTCTGTTAGTATTTTAGCTTTTTTTTTCAGGTTATAAACAACAAAACAAAATTTATATTTGCTGTGTTACAACTTAAGTCATTCAACCTGACTTTTTTTTTCGTTTAAATTTTATTATCATGATTATTATAAAATGAAACAGCTAAGCGTTAATTACTAATATAAATCTATGCTAGAATGACGTCTAACTGGTTGTGGGTGGGCAAAAGCTTGGAGGTGTTACATAAACAAATGATCGTTATTTAGTCAGATGAACGTGATTCCTGCGGCGATTCATCGCCTGTCCAACGTCCAATTAGGTAAGACACGAAGTGTTTCTGTCATTTTTCATAAGTTAAATCCATAGTTTCCGGTGCCCACGCACTCTACTGTTTCTTAACGCGTTAAAGGCCTATCGAACTGAACTACACTAAAATAATGAATTGAATGTAGCCAAATATTTGTTCGGCCAATAAAGGATTGAAACTCAGTTCTTCTGTATCGTTTTATTGGCAAAATCTATCGACAATTTAATAAGAAAATTCGTTATGTGTCGATGGAAGATATTAATATTTTTACATCTTTCATAATCCCGTTGGGATTTTGTTTTTCATTTACGTTAATTTGTATTTAATTCTATGTTTCTTTCTTTTCTTTGTCTGTTAGAGATTGGTTGAGATTTGGACCAACCGTATTGCCCAAGATCCCAGGCATGCCAAACATAACTTATTTTCTAAAACGATTTTGATTCAGTAATGGAAAGAGCGATAAATAAGGAAGGTTTATGTGTGTATATAGGTATGTATAACTTGCAGAAAAAAAGCACCAGTGCGAAGACTGCGAAGACGTGGGCGGGTCGCTAGTGTTATATAAAATATAATATGTAAATTTTGATAAATAAACAAAATATATTATATTGTAATATTATATTATATATTTCTGAATTATATATAATTCAGAAATTTTCTCTTGACAAAGTTCTACAAAAACATGTCCGTTCTCTTCAATAAACTCATTACAAGTTGACGATGTTTATAATTGTTATCTTCTACCAAGTTAAGGACTTCTTGACTTTCTTGTCTTATATATTGTTACTTGTAGGACTAATCATTTAATTGATATTTCACGCAATTAAATATTTTTATTTTCTTTCTTTTTTGTTTCATTTCGCCCGTTCGCCAATAGGTAATCAATAGTATAATTGATGGCAGTACCCCGTTCTCATTTCATAAATATACTTTTACCTTTATTGGGACTTGTATCACCTCAATCTGAGAAGGATGTTAGGTCATCATGACACATCAATACGTGACATTAATTAATCATTAAAGTGCCCAACCACGTCCGAACTCACAGGAATAACTACATAAACTGACTGCCTACATAAATATATACGCGGTGATTAGTACCTGTACCTCTCGTAGCTTCCCGAAGATCCGGGAGATGTTCACCAGACATGCTATCGAGGGTCCACCAATCCGTATGAAGTTTTTGTTCAAAATATGGTGTTGGTTGTTTGGGATATGTGGCAATAATTAGAAAATAAATTGAGGTCCGTCACCAGATCTAAAATTTGTGACAGTCCCACCGGTGGTTTTGGCATCATTTAGTGCGAGTACACGTGCAATTGTACAGTGTCAACTTGGGAATATGTCAAAATGGTACTTACCAGTTACCTGGACATTTTCATGATAACGATTTATCCCTTCGAATTTGATTTTCTTCAATTGCTTTAGGGAACATGCGTCTAATTCAAAAAAGGCTTAAATATATTTTTTTATCAACATTTTTGCTTTAGAATTATGTCTATGTAAATATTTTTTAATATTATTTCTTTTTCGTTAAGAAAATAATTATTAAAAAGTGCATAAAAATGTGGGAAATTCAAAATACTTGAAACGGTCAGATCGAATGTGACGTCAAAGTCTATGAAATGTCAACAAGCGTGTAGAGAACATTGTAAACTGTGACGTCACGACAAGCGCGCCAACAGGGCGGGTGTTTAAAATCATATGAAAATATAAAAGAAATGTGCATATTCCCTATTGTGTTACATTTGAGCGTGTTACTGAGCGTTAATGCGCTTTTTGAGTCTATCTTGGGAAATATTGGATCGAATGTGACGTCAGTCTATGGAATGTGACGTCAACGTCTATGAAATGTCAACAAGCGTGCAGATGTTTGTGATTTTTAACATTTGATTGTATTGTAGACTGACGTCACGACAAGCGCGCCAAAAGGGCGGGTGTTTAAAGTGCCCGTAGTTGTTAGTTAATTTTAACTTTTTTTTTGTTACCAAATTTCTGTTTTTTGGCGCTGAATATTTTTTACGGTTATATAACGATATAACCTATCGTATGAAAATATAAAAAAAATATGCATATTCCCTATTATCGTGCATCTATAGTACGTAATATAATAAGTACAGACAGCTCGGCAAGCTTCGTTTGTTTTTTTTTTAAATCTCTGGAACAGCAGTGATTCGAAAATAACATTTTATAGGTAAGGTTGGGGAACCTTAGGGACAGTCTGTGAAGCCTAACCGACCTTTGACCACGACCTTTTTCGCACGTTTTTGTCCCACGTGATCCACTTGTCAACACCAGTTATAATTTATTCAAAAACGGTTCGATTTCATTACGTCTCAATAAAGAATCGCAAATGAGTACACGATTCATAAGGTTTCTTTCAGTGAGCTCGTGTGGCACCCAAATATCGAGCCTTTTTGTGTACCAGCTTTTTTCAAATGGATTAAAACTGTTTTATGGTCAATTCCCAGTTCTTCAGCTATGTCGTAACTACTTGTATGCCGATCTTGCTCCACTTTTTCAAAAATGGCGTTCATTTTATCCGCAACAGGGCGACCAGATGCGAAACTGGGGTAGGTCACTACCCTACAATTAGACTGGAAAATATAATGCAATAAGCGAATGCAATTTCGCTTTTTGCATTTTTCTACTTCATAAAAATAGTTTTACAAGATATTGTGGATACATGTGAGTTCACGCGTTTAAAGCGGCTAGTTATAGCTAGCATGGAAAATTGAAACGCCAGACATATGTACTCGTTAAAGTAACATTATGGTAACATATGTTTAATGTTCCTTACACAACTAGACTGGACCAACTGGACTTCACATAGTACAAATTTTTCTAGCTTTTAACTGATTAAAGGCTAGAAAAATTTGTACTATATGTCTAAAATTCCTGATAGAAATATATACATAGCAGCTGGTACCTGCGACTTCGTCCGCGTTAAAAAATTAAAAATATAACACATGAGAAAACATAGGTATGAGTATGAGTTATATAACACCTGACATATTTATCACTGTGACGACGATGGCGCCGATTTTTTTATATTTTTAAACGATCCCTTGGGAACCTAATATTTTCCAGGATAAAAAGTATCCTATATATTAATCCTGGTAATAAACTATCTGTGTGCCAAATTTCATCCAAATCTGTTCAGCCGTTTTGGCTTGATTGAGTAACAATGGTTTGGATGTTTGCACAAATGGATGTTGTTGTCTAATTTCACGACGAGCGAGGCCGCAAGACACAGTTAATTAGAATATGAACGTGGAAATGTGAAGAATGCCTCAAGGTACGATTCTGAACACGACAAATTGGTGCAGCGGTAAGCGACACCACGCGACACATCTCGACGCGACGACAATGTCCCTGCAGTCTGTAGTTCCGAACACGACTGCAGCGTACCGTAACGTCGGCTTGCAGTCGTTTTCAAGAATTCTGTGAGATAGGACAGTGAACATGTTGAGAGATAATAGGACAGTGATGTTGGAAGACGAAGAAGACGATGGCGATTTCTTTCTTAATAGCGAAAGGCTCTGTGGTCGGCAACACTACCATTGTGTGGTCAAAAGATCTGAGCCTAAGGTACGTGCAGTCTTGCTAATTACTCTTGCCACCTATCACTAGTTGAGCGAAATTTAATGAGTATTGAGCTATTGAACTGTAAACATCACCATGTATGAGTCATATATCTATTTGACCGAATTGGAACAGTGCGCTGAGATAAAATTCCTGGTAAAAAAGGGAAAAACACTGAATGAAATTTTGGAAGAAATGACTCCAGTTACGGTGAATCTGTACGATTTGCTACTATAAAACGTTGGGCACGATTGTTTCAGCAAGGTCAAGAGTCCCTAGAAGACGATATCCGCTCTGGGCACCTAAACACCGCTATGACGGATGAAAACATAGTCAAATTAAAAATTATCCTATTGGAAGACCATCAAATAAAAATGTGGTATATAGCAGAAAAATTGAGCATCAGCAAGGAACGTATTGGAGAGATTTTGTTCAACTATTTGCCCATGAATAAAATTAGCGCGCGTTGAGTTCTAAAACATGTTCAGACCGTTTGACAGACAGCGTCGAGTTGAGATTTCATTGCAAGGACAATTTGGGCGAAATTGTTACCCGTATTGTCACTGTAGATGTCACCTGGATTGGAGAGTATGAACCCGAATCAAAACAAGAGTGAAGGTAAGTAGTAGATAGAAAAGGGAGAGAAGCCGTCGAAGTTGAAAAATCTACTTCGAAACTCATGGCCACCATTTTTTGGGATTCAGAAAGAGTATTGCTGATAAATTACTTTCTAAAAAAAACTGCAATAAATGCCGAGTATTATGCTGCACTTTTGAAAAAGGTGGGTCAAAATCAGTAAAAGAATCTTTTTTCACACAGCGCTCATTGCGAAGAGGCATTACGCGAAACTGCCTTCGATAAAATAAACCACCCACCCTACAGTCCAGATCTGACTCCCAGCGATTACTTCTTATTTAAAAATTTGAAGAAAGACCTTCGGGGACGAAGATTTGAGGACGATGCAACCTGCAGTCGGCTGCGGAATTAATAGTGGCTAAGCTGTAGTGCACAAGAACGTTCAATATGTTTTGTTTTGTGTATTATTAAATTAATTACAGTATTTTATGTGTTATTAAATATAAATCACTTAGAAAAACTAAAACAACTATAAAGATTTTTTATATTGTTACGTGCGGGGTGAGTCAAACTGCCGTGTAAGGGCGAAAATGAACTATTTATTTCCACAAACTAAGATGACTTCCAAAAGGGGTAAGCTTGTCCTATAAAACCGTTAAACTTGCCAAAAGTCGTCAATGATTCCCTTAATGAGTCGCTGGTTTACTTCACAAAGCTCCGAAAAGTCGCTTTCGAATCGCTGCTATCGCATACTAAGTCACCCCCGCTCGCCACTCTCCTATTTATATTTGGCGCCAAACTTCTCGATCTATTTCAAATTTACTAGAAATAAACAAGTATTGTAAATACGGAATTGTTTTTCTATTCCGTGATTGTAAAAAAGTCCATTGAAAATTCGGGAATGCTCTTTCTGTTGAATGTTGTTTCTTTTGTGATCATAAGGACCAATTTCCTTTGACACTAACCGGGAAGTGGCGTGACTACTGTCGACAGTGGGGAACCTTCGAGATTTTCGACTGGCGCGAGTGCTTTTTCCAGAATGTTCCATGGTTAGTCGTGCCAAAAGTTGTAAATCTAGATTTGTAGCTAGAAGCTAGAAGTATAAATGATGTTTTTGAATGTAAAGTAAACGACTGTAGCTGGAAATGAATAGGCCATGAAGCGAGTTCATCTCCACTCGTATCTGTTTCAATCAACTTGTTATAACGGGGTTTGATTAAACGCGGCTGCTGATCCTGCGGACCAATTTCACGCACCGAACGATCTGATCGCAAATAAATCGACCACCGCACCCACCGCCGAGTTTCGAGACAGGAGACACTTATTACGACTCTACAAGATGCCCGTTTTGTCATCTAGAAATATATATGTACATTTCTTTTCATAAACAAATCTGGAATCTGAGAAATCTGACCCAGAACGATGTATCTGGGAAAGAAGATCCTTTTACGATTACAATCTAGTCGTAAGGCTTAATAATCAATTAGAATTTAGCCTAAATATTAAGTAATGTTTATTAACACGATTCTTATTGTCTCTATAAAGTTGAAGTCATTTTTTGTACTTCATAATTGAAGGAAATTATTTAAGATATAACTAATTATATGTAAATTTTAATGTCCATAAATATCTATACATACATATACATACTGTTAAAGTATTAAACTTAAATACTGGCTGAATTAAACAGGTTTTGTAATTCAAACATAGAAAAGAAGATGTTGTTTTTGACGTAGAAAAAAATTGAAGAGAGTTTTTTGAGTTTGATATAAGAGTTGGTTTTGTAATACGTATGAGTTTTGTTTGGTATATGAGTAAAAATGTTATATAAGTGATTGTGAATATTTTAAGGCATTTTAAAGGAAATAAAAGATGTGTGCACCATCAGAGATGATCAGTTATTTTATATAGATCCCAAAAGGTTAAAAGTCAAACCAAAATGTAGACGCAGTGAAAATCACGCGAAGAGAAAAAGTCCTGAAGAGCACGCAGCACGCTTCCACTGCGAAAATTTAAAATTATAGAGAAAATGCTATGGAAAGAAAATGTTTTTAAGAAAAGGAGATTAAAAGATGGCTAAGAAAATTGAAAATTTATTGATTTGACAATTGATGACATTTTTGTGAAAAATTTTACAAAATTGATTTTGAAAAGAATAAATGCTAAAGTAGAAATTTTAATATGAAAGAAAAGGGAATATATATTTTGAAAGATTTGATGGAGATAAAAATTATTTACGACAGTATTCAGGAAATTTAGTTTGATGACTGATGGCTGTATTGAAGGAGACTAGTTATTAGAGAGCAATATCGAGAGTTGGTGAGAAGAGAGAAATATAGAAAGGATTATAGATTCGAGGGGGAAAATGTTGAAATAAGAGATGGTTTGAAGTTTAAAGATAGAGGAGTTTTATATAGTGAAGTAATTGAAGGTGGAGATGTTGTTGATGATGATCTTCATATAAGATGAAGATGAAGTTCGAGGAGAATATAAGTGTTTTATATGATGAGTTAGTGTTTTATATTTGAAGGTGATGTTTTTATATTTAGGGGGTTAGTTTGTTGTAGGAATTAGTGTTGTGTTTGTGTTAATGTATTGGAAGATAGGTATTGATTAACGTACGTATGTGATGGATAGATATTATAGGTGAATAGATAGTACAGTCAGTCAGCTTATTTTGGTGAAGTACAGTCAGTCAGATTATTTTGGTGTAGTACAGTCAGTTGGGGTTTTTAGAAAAGTTTAATATAGTCAAATTCAGAGGGGATGTTAGATGAGTATTTTAATTTAATGAAGATGTTTTAGTGTCATAAATTATTAAATAGATTTAAATTTAATATATAAAGATTGAGTAGTATAGTTAGCCAGGTATTTAAGATTCAGAGGGGATGTTAAAGTATTGAACTTAAATACTGGCTGAATTAAAAAGGTTTTGTAATTCAAACATAGAAAAAGAAGTTGTTTTTAACGTAGAAAAAAATTGAAGAGAGTTTTTTGAGTTTGATTTATATCTTATGAGTTGGTTTTGTAATATGAGTTTTGTTTGGTATATGGGTAAAAATGTTATATAAGTGATTGTGAATATTTTAAGGCATTTTAAAGGAAATAAAAGATGATCATCAGAGATGATCAGTTATTTTATTTAGATCACAAAACGCAGTGGAGGCATTACAAGAGAAAAAGCCCTGAAGACATACATATAGGTTAAGATAAAAGAGTTCAAGACATACATTTGTTTGTGATCCGATTTTCTTCTTTAGGTGTGTAAGTACTAAAAATGTCATCGATTTTAGAAATCATACTAATTTTATCAAATCTACATAATATACATACATATTGTAAAATAGAGTCGCTGTCCTCTGTCTGTTTCTCCGCTAACATCTTGTAACATCATTTTGATACGGTTTTCACTAATGAAAAGAGAGCGATAAACGATATCAAAGTTTTGTGTAGGCATATAATTTACATTAAAAAATTGCATCGAACGAAGCCGGATCGCAAGTAAGTAAAATATATTATATTTTACTTACAAATACCATCAGCACAGCATATAAACCAACAGTATATAAAGAAACTAGTCACCATAATTTGTCTAAAATTAAGTACACACCTACAACTAATTATATAATAGTTCCTTATTATATAAAAATATAATTAAAAAAAAAACTAATTACTAAAAGATTTCAAACGGCTTTCATTGTGAAGGTGTGTCATTGGCTATAAAGAAAAGAAAACTTTTATAGTTACGTGTTCTTATAGTGGAATATAAGAGGAGTCTCAAATCGCGCAGAGTGGCCATAAAAAAACAAATCACCGGCCGCACAGCGTGCTCCGAGAACGGTCGAACCATCAACGAGAGTTTACGACTCCGAAATTACTTTAGCACTTTGTACTGTAAAGCAGAAATCAATTTAAGATTATTCATATTTAATTTTACTGGAATACAAAGAAATCTCAGAGATAAATAATAACTTATTAGGCAGATTATTATAAACTAGAGACCTGCTCCCGGCTTCACGGGATTTTTTTCTATAATTATTTATATGTAAGTATATAGGAATGTATGGAGGTATATATAGATATGGATTTGGATACAGATGTGGATGTGGATCTGGATCTGGATGTGGATCTGGATGAAAAATGCATTTTTTTTATATTATGAAGGAAGGCAGGATATAGAGGAAGGATAAAGTTTCTACTTGTATTTCTACTTGTATCTGTGGACAACGGAACCTTATCGAATAGTAATGCGAATAAACTCCGCAATTGTAGCGCGCAGTACAATGATAAAAAGGAGAAGGCATTAATTGGAACAAGTCAATAGAGAACTCACCATTGTACAAAGAGATGATGCCTACATCTCTTCTTAAGGTTTAATGAGGGTTTTCTGAAACGGTCTAATTGAGATGGCAGCACTGTAGCGTCAGGTCCAATGAACTGTCAAAATACATACGCGAATTGCAATTTTCTATGTATTTTTTAACACATAGAAAATTGCAACACAACACACACACAATAGAACAACACAATAGAATTTCAATAATTTATGTTTAGTACCCACGACTCTGTGCTATCTGACAGCTGTTTAGACCTGACGCCTACGAAGCGCCGCCTGATGGCAGAAAAAGTATCGAAAACCAAAGATGTCGAAAACCCTCATTCGTTGTTGTGTATGTTGTTGTGTGAGCAACGGATCGTCAAAAATTCGAAAAATTTGATGCTGCGAGGTGTCAAATGGGACTAGCTGGTATATTGGCGCACAGAAGTGAATACAACACTCCATATGGGGTAGTAGTGACGTTAAAAACGCAAAATTAGGGAAAAAAGTTATTATAATCGGACTTATGAGCCTTATGGAATTATAGTAGTGTTGTAACTGTGAACCCATCGCCCTACCTGCCCGTCTATCTGCTCGTGCGTTTATCGACATCTATACCACACAAATAAAACTATTGCTGCACATCTTTGCTTTCACAATTATTTATGAGTTTGTAACGAGGCTTTTATAGCAATATTTCCCATGGTCCGGTTGTCAAGGCTGGACAATAGTTAACGTGAATACCCTGTATACACTAAGAGGCTGTCCTAAATTCTGAAAAATTACGAAAATATTGTAAAAAATAAAGAAAAAAGAACATTATGTGTGGTCCCTCAGTTCTCACACACTTCAACCTTGTGTCGGGTAATGTCAATTAAATGCAGAACCAACATAATGCCGATCAATGCTAGCAAGTATAGCTCAAACGAAAGTGGTCGTAAAGTGCAGCAAGTTAAAGTTAAACTCCTGGCGGACCCATATTTGCTCGTGCCAAATTAAGGGTCTCCCTTTCGGACAAACTTTAGGCTGCTGGTAATTAAGACTTAGCCGCAGACATCACTTTAACTGCTTCCGAACATTCCTTTCATGCATATAGGAACTGTATATATTTACAAGTTCATGAGCATCACCAAATTGCGCTGCTAATGGACATTAAAGAGTACTTAGATATACTTATATCAAATTTTATTCACCTATTCAATTTCAAATAATTTTTAATCTGACCCAACTATGAACATAGGGCACACTATATGTTTCCGGAGCTAGCCACTTACATACATAACCAATATTTAAAAAGTATTTACAACATTCGAAAGTGAAACTCTTTGGCTGTAGAATAATACAGTTTAATTCATCTGTCACTTGATTTTAAATTGTGACGTCATTTTAAAAATTGCGTGCTTACGTCACCATGCATTTAAGTCGTAAAAAGTTTCGTAGTGTAATTTTTTACGATTTCAAGTGTTACGTATTTGATAGCTCAACAGAGCTTCGCTCGGCTTCAAACTGCTTTTGGCGAGCACCATGCAAGACAATTATTTATAGCTGGTTTGCAGAATTTTAAACGGTCGTCGGCCGTCTACCGTTGCGAACAACAAAAGCATCGATGCTTTGCGCGGTATGATCGAA
Source organism: Bembecia ichneumoniformis (assembly GCA_910589475.2). NCBI lineage: Eukaryota > Metazoa > Arthropoda > Insecta > Lepidoptera > Sesiidae > Bembecia > Bembecia ichneumoniformis. Next base: position 6,729,831 of record OU342523.1, read on the forward strand.
ACAGACAGACAGGTGACCCACGACCCACTATGATTTTCTACCATCCTTAGGTAGATATAGGCATGATTTAAATACAATCACTCCTGCACAAACATTTGGGTTCGAAAAAGCTGTGCTCTTGGTGGAACGCACACAATTTGACTGAGGCACAAAAACGGACCGCGTCACTTGATGCAACGCCATGCTTACCAGATTCAATGAAGGTGTGAGACAATGTAGTAACAGGTGACGAAACTAGAATTTATCGCTATAATTGCAAAAAAAGCAGCGATCGAGCATCTTTCAAGATGAGCCGAAACCAACCAAAGTAGCGCGCGTGCAAAGTGCCTCTAAGCAGATGATTTCCTCTTTTTTAATAAAACTGGACACGTGGCTACTGTTGCTTTAGAGAATCGTCGTGCCGTGACCATTTGTTTGCTGAAAGTTTTTGAGGAACGCCGTAAAAATAACCGTAAACGCTGCATCATATTGCACCATCTACCTACCTGTCTATTTATCTATGTATGTATATAAAAAGTCGCTGTCCAATTCTGCCTTTTTCTGAGCTAACTAACGGTTTTTGATACGATTTTCACCAATGGAGAAAGCAAGTGTTATGAATTAAATATGCAGATAAAATTACATCCGCGCGAAGCTGGAGGCTGGTTGCTAATAATAATATTATGTAACAATTTATTCTACTATATAGATTCGAATATTCACAAGTGTCCGTAATAGATAGCTCTTTTCGAAATGATAACATGGTTTAGGTAAAATAATAAGTATTTAGTACCTAATAGTCAATGATCGATGGCCTCAACCGAGTTTCGGACGTAGGACGTCCACTGCTGGACAAAGGCCCACCCTCATTTTCCAAAAGTACAGGTCAGAAGCAAAGCCGTCTGGATCCACCGTCGACCCGCGGCCCTTATCAGGTCGTCTGACACAGTCAGTGGACGTCCCACGCTGCGCTTGCCGGTCTTCGGCTTCCACTCGAGATCCTTCCGGGCCTAACGGCCGTCGGTTCTACGAACTGGTATGTGTCCTGCCCACCGCCACTTCAACTTACTAATCCGCCTGTTTATGTCGGTAACCTTCGTTCGTCTATGGATCTCCTCATTCCTGATTCGATCTCACAGTGTAACCCCGAGGGTAGCCTCTCCATAGCTCGTTGAGTGACGTTGAGTTCATTGAGCATAGTTAGAGTCCATATAAAATAAAAAACCCAACGCCTGACAAAAATATATGAACAACAAAGATTGAATAAATATTTTAACGCCTAAGAAATAAGTGTACGGACGAAGTTGCGAGCAAAAGCTAGTATATTACTAAAGTGGTCTTGTTTATAAGAATCCATAAACCTTCAACTAGCCTTCAACAGCCGCCACATAAAGTAAATCAATACTGTTTCCCATGCCAAATCTATCATCTAATATCACACGATACCTACGACTTTACTGAGTATACTTTTTAATATGTACCTAGATGGACAGGTACTCTTTTTGTATTCACGAAATTTTATGAAACAATTGCAAATGAAACAGAAAAGGAGTGTATTGTTTAATATTCATAATGAAGAGAGGGCAGGGAGGGCATTGTCCCGAAATCCCCGAAAAAAGGTAAGGTAATTCACTCCGCCTGAATACAGTGTGTACATAATATATCTAGTCGCAATTTACTCTCGTTACTATGATTCAGGGTACAGAGGAAGAGTAACAAACATCCATATAAACTTTCGCACTTATATTATCAGGATTAGAATGGAAGGATGGAAGCTCTAGGTAACAGAAACACCACAAACAAGTTTACATGGAAAGGTAAAGGACGCACATTATCCCTGCCTCGTCATTATTTATTTCTTGAAACCTTAATTGTTAAAAAAATAAGAATTTCTTTAAACTAGTGTGTTCAGCCACTTATCGTAATTCGACCATAATAATTTCAAAGGGTTGAGAAAAAAAATTGTTTCCATTTTTTTTTAATACCACTCAAGCTTTCTGTAGTAAACAAAAAAAATCGGTTCACATGCAAATGAGTAAAAGATGACAGCTTATATCTTTTAAAAGATAACAGTTTATATTTAGCTGCTTATTTGCTGTTTATTTCTCTATTAATATATGGTGGTCACATTCTTTATACATATATTCGTATAAGGAACATGTCATTCTAGCCCAAACTTTATTTATTTCATTTAACGTACGCACGTAGTCCGACGGATGTTATGGTCTACGAAATTTTACTATTTACTACATTATATTATATTGCCCCTATATATGTATCAATTCATTTTTTTTAAATTTATTGATATAATTTTACACTTTGCTCCCATCGTTTTATAAAATTATTTCATCGTCATATTCACGAGCGTCCACTGATTAAGCCTTTTTAATCGAACACCATCATACTAAATCCTCCGCTTTACGCATCCATCTATTTATCAAATTACTTAAATGTAATTAATTAAGTGAATTGTATTCTGATTGGTTTATCTTTATTTACAGATGGGACATTATGGTCAAAATACGATTTGTTTTCACAGCTGTCCGTGCAGTATTGTGATGAAGAGGACAGGATATGAGGCAGTGTTCGTAATTATATTATGGGGTTTAAAAAAGCTTTTGTGTGAATAATACTGTTAACATGTGTAAAAGAACGGATGTTAAATGAGAAAATTAAATGTTTTTTTAAGACATGTATAAGTATTATAAAAATAATGTTTCAGTATTTTTTTTTCTATGTGTTCAGTATTAAACCCACAAACAGCGACATCTGTGAACCGAAGCAATTATATAATGTCACCACTCATTTCATCTACCCACTTTGATATAATTTGTACCAAAAAGGAATTATAACACGTCGTTCGTAAAAGCTATCGTTTTTTATTACAAAAATTAATCATTCAAGAAGTCTCCTCTCCAAAACTAAATACCGCAAGTAGAATCAACGCCTAGCTCAAACACTATGTAAAGATCGTCAGCTAAGCTGACGGTCCACTTGATGGTAGGGGCTACCGTCGACTTGATAGGATAAAGGATGTTCTTCATCAAAGAACAGTAGGAGGTTTACTGTTAACGTAAGATAATTATGTTAATATTTAGAATTAATACCTAAATCATTTTTCAATTGGAGTCTATAAACCTATTTGCAATAATATATGCCAGATATTAATACTTAAGGTATTTAACCTTTGTTCATTGTATTGAAAGTAAATTGGTTTACCCTACGACATCGATCGGCTTCTAATCAGATTTAGCGGTCAAACGGAATAAACAAAGCGCTCTATTCTAAAAGCTCTGTTTTACTAACACAGTTGACACATGACTGCTTTATCAACTTAATTAACCGGCCTATTGTGTAAACACGGCTAAATTGGCTAAATCTAAGACTTATGTATATTTCTTAATGTACCTTACCGGATATATTCATTGAAACACCTATAAATCATTTCAAAATTAAAGGCATCGCCCAAGTGTACCTTCAATCTGGAAAAATGTACCTTTCAAATAGTGATAGAATGTTACAAAATGCAATGATTTATAAACAAACTACAAAATCGACTTAGTCTTAGTATAAATAGATATTTTTAACTATCCGTAACTAGCGGTATGTCATTGTTTCCTCATTAAACAGATTAGTTAGGTAGCTCTGCAAAATATCACATATATAAAAGTGTTTGCTATTTTTTTTTCAGGCATATTTTCATTTTGTTAATAAGATTTAGCGATTCATACAGACTATTCTCACACAAAAAAAAATTAAACCAAAAACTTTCAATAAAATTGCTTTCAAAGTCCACTGAAACTAAAACAAGATGGATACCTCATTTACTCGTACCATAACAATTTATACGTATAATAGGTAAAAAAATATATGAAAGAACTGCTTACAGTGAACCGTAACCCCATCTTCTAATTTCCCTTTGCAAAGAAATGACGATTGCATTTTTATATGATGATACGACAAAATAACACTGGATAATTTAAATAAAACATAGATATTTAATGTCGCTTGACCACAGACAAGCGGTAATAGCCACCAACTAAAAAATAATCTAAGCAGCACGTATGAGGGCCGTACCAAACTAATCCCTTGCAGAAAACCATAGTGAAATAAAAGCACATGTGCTATTGGGTTTTGCTAACATCCGTTATCGGCAGCACTCTTGTTCATCACTAAACATTTACACAAAAATGTTTTGTTCTGGAAAGGCCAGCTTTGAAAACTTAATTTTCTGGTCATTTCCGGTCCCTGATCTGGATTTGGCTAGTAGTGGCAGGACACATTGCGATTCACAGTCATTTGGGCAGCCCCTCTGGCAGCAGTAACCATCCCCTTACAGAAGACCACCATTGGGTTTTGATGAGTAAGGAATGACAAAGCTCATTTCACTATCCCTTCCCTAAGCCCTTAATCCTTAATCCCACTATGGGCTGCAACGCACTTGCAGAAACTGTGAAGCATTGCTTGTTTTATAGCCGATGGTAGCCACCTACCATCAAATGGTCCGTCAGCCTGTATGATGACCTTTACATTAAAAATTCAAGACCTTTAATTCAGATTACAAAACTTTAAATGAGTCAAAACATTTGAGTCAAATGCAAACATACTTCATTCAAAAATGTGTGAATTTACTCAAAAAAATCAAAGATCTTGTGCCAGAAATCGAAAATTTTTCTTGAGGATTTGAGGCAATTTCTAGCAAAAAATAGGCTGAAAGACATTTTAAGGCTTCACCTTACACCTATATTTCAACTAGCTAGTTGTAATTACTTACTCTTATCTTCCTGTGAACAAGATGAAATAGTATTCCTGATTTTTTTTTCATACTTTTTTAGATGTTGTTTGATGAATAATAAACAAATGGGTTGACAATCAAAATCATTAATAGCTAGGACCTTCACATTTTAATATAAAAAATTATAATAATGTTAACATATTTAAATTAATAACAACAATTTCTATAGCACAGTGTAAAAAATTATACATTTTTATAGGCAATGCAGATTGATGTGCATGCATTTAAACCTACAACTAAAAAGAGCAATATTATCCATTTCATATTAAACTACTACAAATGCTGTAGTGATTATGTCAAGGGCTACTAACGAAGTGTTTACAGATCTCTAATGATCAACTGCTATAAATATCAGTAACGAGACCAGCAGCTATGGTGACCCCGGCCACCCGGAGCATTACTCGACCAAGTTCTTTGACATCTTTGTAACGCTCAATACATATCGGCCTGCAAACTTCTACATCTACAACGGCAACTGAATTTTTGCCCAAACACCTAGGTTTCTTTTTTAAAACCTCTCCTGTACTCTTATTTAATAGAGCCTTCAGTTTTACAATGTTTGCAGACTCAACTAGTGACTGTTGATGCAATAGCACAGCAAATCCTTTAGTAATCGGAACTTTGACATTAAACACAACTAATCTAGCTTCAAACTTTGTCGTAACTGGAACCTGATTTATGGGATCACTTAATATGAAACCGACTGAAATATTTTGAATATCAATCCCTGATAGGGTGACGCTGACTTGGTCCCCTGCAAAAGCGACATTGTGGGGTAAATCGATGATTTGTAACATTCTACATTCTGCATATTCTTTTGTGGGACAAACGAGAACTTTATCTCCCTTGTGAAGTACACCATTCTCAATGCGTCCCGCCACACAAAATCCTGAGCCTGTACCTTTAAAAATGTCATTAATAGATAATCGCAATGGCTTTGATACGGGTCTTTCCGGAACATTCATGTTATCAATTACATCGAGAAGACATGGTCCTTTGTACCATTTCTGCAGTTCCGGCTCACTGGCTGCTTTAACAAGATTTTCTCCTGTCAATCCAGAACAAGGTACAAAAGTAACGTCGGAATCCTTAAAACCAGCCTGTTTCAAGAAATGTTTAAGCTTATTTGTAATTTCGTTAAATCTTTCCGATGACCAGTTGTTTGTGTCTAATTTGTTTACAGCTACTGCTAACTGATTAACACCAAGAGATCTGACAAGAAGTGCATGTTCACGAGTTTGACCACCTAGATCAAAACCAGATTCAAATTCACCCCTCGTTGCATCGACAACCAACAGAGCGACGTCAGCCTGCCCTGCACCCGTTATCATGTTTGGTATAAAATCAGCATGACCCGGAGCATCTAGGATAACAACTTTCTTTGATTTTGTCTCAAACTGTGCACGTCCCACATCCATTGTTATACCTCTAACTCTTTCTTCGCCAGTTTCATCCAAGACCCAAGCATACATAAAGCTCTGTTTGCCCATCTTTTTGCTTTCCTGCTCATATTTGTGTAATGTCTTTTGACTTACTTCACCCATTTCGCAAAGTAAACGTCCCATCAAAGTAGATTTTCCAGCATCAACATGACCAATCACAACAATATATAAATTGTCCTTATCACTTCCTCTTTCTTTCTTATATTGTACATTTGGATCAATTTTATTATCTCTCCCTTTTACCGTTACTTTATCTTCAGATTGTTCTACTTTTGATACCCTTTCAATAGCAGGCGATTGATCTCTTGGAGTTTGAGGTCGACTTGCTGGCCTCCCATCATCCTGCACCTTAAATCCTTTAATAACACCAACATTTTTAGGTTCTGTAGTTGCTGCTATCACTTTAGGGGTGTTATCATTTCTAGTAACTGGTGATTTAGCAGGCTCAACAAAAACGACAGGAACTGATTTATTTGTCTTTTCGGTTTCTTTAGTGCTACCGCTATTTAAAATTTCATCCAAAGTTTTGCTGAAATCAAATTTATTCTTTAGCACGGCTTGTATAAGAATGTTATCAGAAACACTATCGCCTAAAACATTTCGTAATTCATCCAAACAAGACATCAGTTTGGTTTCTTCTTCATGGGCCAAATTCAGACCACGTAGATCTGTGGAGTTCCGTCGATCGAATGCGACACTGTGTGAATTTTCAATCCCATCCTCTGCCTCCTCTTCTATATTACTGTGACCCTCTAAAAAGCTCGATATGGCTTGTTGGTTTCGAGAACGATCGTACATCCATTGTGATGTATCACTGGGGGATAAACAGCTGTCTTCTTCAACGGAATGCCCGTAAACATCGTCATAATCAAAGTCGTCAGAATAACTTCTATTTCTGACATTACGGTGACGAGCCATTTCAATTGAATATAAGTATTTAAGAATCACATTACCGACTTATTTCGTAGATATGTTTTTGTTTTTCGTACGGTTTTCCAATAAACGAAGCGCATTTGCTACGTTATGTTAGTATATTATATACTTATCTATGTACGTTATTGTCAATTTGTCATCAACTGCCATGTCAATCAATACCACAGGACACTTTTTAGTTGCGTTAAAAACAAATGTCAAAGTGACATTTCTTTTATGAAAACCTTCACTATTAATTAACTATTAATTATTAATTAATAGCTGTGCCCCACGGTTTCACCCTCGTTAATTTGAGGAAAAACCTACTAAAATATATTCCATTACTTTAAGAAGCTATGTATTTTAGGTACATCACGCTGTGATAAGTAAGAGTGGAACTATGTAAAAAATGTCACAGGAATAGAATTAATAAAAGAACGCTGGTTAAAAATACTGGGGTCTTATAAAATGTGGGTATGTAATAATACTATGTAGGTATTTATATAATTAGTAGTATTTTTTAGTAGGTAGGTATTTTAAAGTACTATGTACAGAATATTTTTAGTTTTATTTTCTTGCGGTAGATGAACATACTGGTTTTCTCGGCAACCTGATCTTGATAACGCAACATTATAATTGTTCGTGTGAAAAACAGTCTTGAAGAAAATCGTGCTTAAATGTTTGCCCTATGCTTTATTAATTGTTACGGCAAACGATAGGTACCATAACGGGAAATTGTATTCTTTTGAAGTTAAAAGGCAAATCATTGGGAATCTTTAGGTTGCGAGGTATTAGCACCGTTTGATCAACTGCTAGACCTCGCAGAGTTACTGGCGGCGGCCGGCCAGTGCCGTCCCCCCATCACCGCCCACTTTTTTTTAAACTATTAGGTATGTCTCCTAAGATATTCATTGAAATCAAATAATGTCAAGGGCAATTTTGCTCCAAATTAAATACTTGTGATTAATAACGTATTTATTTGGATTAATATCATGTTTATAAAACACCTTAGCATTATTTGATTACAATAAAAAAAATTATAGTGAGTCAACCTTAAAAGATAGACATATACTGTATCGGTCATTTTTTTTTAAACTTTTAAAGAGGAACAATTCCGTCGTACATAATTTTTCGTATCTCATAATTTCAAATGTTTCTTTTTTTGGGTAACAAAGTTAACACTGGTGTCCCTACCAGGAAGTAAATGTATGGCCTTATGCTTATTGTTGCTAACGAAATTCTTTCCTGATTTTATTAATTATAGTGGCCCGGTTTCTTAATTAAACAAGTCCTGTATGAAAATTTTCCATATTCTGCAGATTATCGTAGATAAAAAAGAATCTCTCCTTCTTCAATTGTGTTACATATTATCTTACTTTCACAAACTACAATTTTGAAACCCTATGTGACTCTGTCGTACATGTCGACAGAATACTTATATCCTCTTATTGTGACGTTTTCCTATGTCAATCAAAGTCAAAAACCTATACCGCTGTCTCATCTGTCATCTGTCATCTATATCTGTTGTACTGTACTTAGTGGTCAGTGGTCACAAAATAATAAGAAATTCATAATTCGTAATTTCGTATCGCACTCAAATCGAAACGTAATTAATGTCGTGCACACATGCATTTGAAATGAAACGATAATAATTTACGCCTCCTTTCTTTATTTGTTTTCAATGCAGTGACATTCGTTTATAAAGCAAAATATTACCGTAGCATTGTGTTTCAATTTGTGCAATATAACTTCAACTAAATTTCAATAGAAAAAAGTGGTACACTTTGTTGGACCCTTGCCCTACACTTAATTTATAAACATGAAGAAGAAGGTACACAATGATAACTTTAATATTATTTTTAATTTATTTTATATTGTTTCTACACTTTGATGACTCAATTAAAATAATATTTGAGGTAAGTTTTGCTCTAATAATGTATATTTTCTGTAGGTGCTATTGATGGGCAAGAGTGGTTCGGGAAAGACGAGTATGAGGTCTATCATATTTGCAAACTACATAGCAAGAGATACAAGGCGATTAGGAGCAACTAGTAAGTAACTGTTTTTACTATCCCACCCATTGTAATATAGAGCAGTCATGATTTGATCATTCAATTTGTTTCTTTTATTTGATCCAAGTGATCTTTCTTAGAGTTAATTTACAAATACAATCACCAACTTGTCTTAAGTAATTAATAAATTTATGAAAGTTTTATAATTGAACAAGTTACAATAGAAATCTAGTTGAATGTTTTTTTTTTTTTGTGCAAAGGTCTGACGGTCCGCTTGATGATAGATGACTACCGTCACTAATAACACAAGCAACGCCTCATGTGCTGCAATTGCACTGTCTGCCATGTACGATTAAGGATAGAGATTATGAAGGGATAGAGAAATGGGCTCTGGCATCCCTTAGTCACCGGAACACAACAGCACATATGCTATTATTTCATAGTGGTATTCTATAACAGGGCTGCCCAAATGACTGCAAAACGCAGTGAGCCCTGCCACTACAAAATGTTCTGTTATAAATCTAAAATATACTTACTGCAACTATGTTGTTGAATATTTACCTTCTTCATAATAGGTTAACAAACATGTTTAACCAGCCTGCCCTTGCTTGTGAATAAGAGAAAATAGGCTAAGTTAAAATAAGATAATAAATTGTAACTATTGCAATATATGATGTACAGGATAGTAATTTCATAATGAAATCTCATTACAAAATAATCCTAAATATAACTATTTCATTAAAACCAAAGATCGGCCAAGACGAAAGAATTCATAATGTGATATTTAGAACCACATGGTACAAAATCACTCAGACCAACACCAAATTTATAAGGCCGTGGCCATTCTGATTACGGAAATCAGGATCAATATAATGCCCTCACATATTCTGTATATTAAATCTTTTGGATTAAAACATATCTACTGTGTGAATTAAGATTTTAGATTCACACAATTATTTTGAGAAATATTAATGATTAATTAGACCGTTGCTATTATGACTCCATTTATTATTTAAAAAAAAATTACAATAGAATTTTACAATTAAATACAACTTTTTGCATGGCTTTGTAGGGTAGAACATAGAATACTTTGTACTATTACTGCTGTATAATTTGAATTAATTTCCTGTAGATTTATATATTTACTTATTATAAATTAGATTTATATATTAGATTAGATTTATTATATTACTTATAGATTATAAAGTTTTATATATTTACTTAATTTTAAGTAATTTCTTACAACAAAACTAAAATTCTTAATGCACTTCACAGGCTTGTATGTTTATTATTACAAAATTCAAGAACAAGAAAGAAAGTTAAGAAAACTAATGATGAAAACTAAAAATGTATTTTTCAGTTGATGTGGAACACTCACATGTACGTTTCCTGGGTAACCTGGTGCTTAATTTGTGGGACTGTGGAGGACAGGAGGCGTTCATGGAAAATTACTTTGCTTCACAAAGGGACAATATTTTTAGAAATGTCGAAGTGCTCATTTATGTGTTCGATGTTGAAAGCAGGGAAAGAGAGAAAGACATGCACTATTATCAATCTTGCTTGGAGGCAATTCTACAGGTAAAGATGTTTTGTAAAACCATGCTATGATGAACTATCACTTTGAAAAACAACATAATTAAGGAATGCTACAGCTCCATTGTCCTATTGACCTTATCCCACACTGTTTATAGTTGCATGTGCTCGAAGCCACCTTTTATCACGAAAAAATTAAAAAAGTGTAAAAGTAAAATAATTAATGATAAAAAAAAAATGTGGTCTCTTACTCCTGGGATTTACTACACATTTGAACAGATGGACCGGTCAATAGAAGACATTTTGATAGTTGACCTAGTATCACTTTCAGGACTGGCATAATTTCGTTTTTCAGAATTCACCTGAGGCGAGAATATTTTGTCTTGTACACAAAATGGACCTACTAGCCGAAGACCAAAGGGACAATATATACAAAGCGACAGAGGAGGACCTGAAGATATTATCAAAACCTCTCGAGTGCACATGCTTCAGAACTAGTATATGGGATGAGACATTATACAAGTAAGTCAGAGTGATAAAAGCAATAAACAGAAACTGCCTATATAAAATATAAACCTCGCAAATTGCTAATGCACTTTTCCGCCATTTTAATGATGTAATCTCGTGAGTTTTTAGTAGCGGATGATGTCACATGATGTTAATATAACAAGGTTATTGTGCATTTGCCAGGATTATATATGTAGGCCTAGTACTCAACATAATAATTAAATATGTAAAATGCTGTTACCTGTTTTTCCCCACAGAGAGTGGTAAAAAAAATATGAAAAATAAAAAATGCTAAAGGCCTTATACAATTTATTAAATTAAAAAAAAATTACAAATAAAAAAACAGTTTACTTTATATAAAAAATAATAATAAAATAAGTCAGGGTCTTCGTGGAATAGTCGAGCCCCTACCGCCGCCGAAAAGACTAATTTTGATAATAAAACAAATGACTGTAAGGAAATGAACCTAAAGGGTAATTGCCATAACAGCGAGTCGTTTTGGTATCTCATCCGATATATAAAAAAATGATCAGCATGTATCTGTCTATGGAGCTGGTTGCACACTGAGAGTGGCGTCCTCACCCGACGACCTCGGGGACGCTCGGCTTGCAGGCAGCAACCCAAGCCTCAACCGGTCACGGAGACGCGGGGAGCCGAATCCACCAACAAAGAACAGAACAGGATAGGACTGGATGGACAGCCGGTTAGGACACTCCTGACGGAACTCCCAAACAGGACACCCTTTCTGGACACCCCGATTTAATTCGGGGCGACGATTAAAGAATTAAAAATGGATTTACTATCGGCTATATAATTTAGGCCAATGGCAACCGAATAATGGATTGATAGGCAAAAACAAACATGTCTTGTTTCAGCGGCTGCCCTCATATTCCGCTCATATGAAGACATCTCAAAATGGCTTGATTCGTGGCCTCAAAAGACTAACACTTTTACCGTGACGGTTTTCGAGCTCCGCCAGAAAGATGGGAAATATTTTGAAAGATTCATTTGTAACCATTTTTTCCACAATAAAGTGTCATTTTCAACAAAAAAAATAGCTAGAACTTACCTAAAATATACCTGTATGAAAAGATTGAGATCAAGAAAATTACTGATATTTAGTATTAAATGCCTCGACAATTGAAATATATTGTAGGGAAACTTAGGCTTACTTTTGCCTTCCTGTATCTGTATTTGTTGGCCTTTTAAATTTCTCATAAAAAAATTATTATCTTTAATAGTGAAAAAATGGCGCAACATGTGTGGATGTATACAATTAATATTGGTTTCAGAGCTTGGTCCAGTATAGTGTACAAATTAATTCCAAACGTGAAAGCATTAGAATCGTCATTGAAACAATTTGCAGCTATTGTTGATGCTGATGAAGTAAGTGTTATTTTGTAACAATATTTTTGTGAAGTCTTTTTTTTGTGTTAAGGTCGGCAAACAGGCCGAAAGTCCACTTGATGGTAGGCGGCTATTGTTGCCTATAAAACAAGCAAAGCCTTTGATGCTGCAAGTGCGTTGCAGACTACAGTAGGATTAAGGGATTGGGGAAGGGTTAGGAAAATTCATTAGTAAAAATCAATTCTGAAAGAACGTGATGCTCTTTTTAAGATATATATTTACTCATATTCATTTCAAACTGTATGACTGGTTGCTATTGTGACATACAGCTGTATGTATTCTATACTATAAGATGTACTTCGGAGAGTGTGCTCGGGAGTTGCATGAAATCATACCGCGTTTCTCTTTCTTCTATCTGACATACAGATGTACGGCTGGTTATCATCCTCGCCTTGTCGAAATCCCTTTAATTCGGACCAAACGCTTTAAAACATCTTTTATAATGCTCACTGCTAAATATTGGAACTCTCCATTGGCGTCTGTTTTTCCGAGCTCATACAACCCAAATCCTTTCAAGGTTCAAGTGAACCTTGAATAGATTTGGGTGAGAGAAATCCTTGAAAAGATTGATGAGAAAAAATGTTGAGTGAGCTCGCGCCATGCAAAATTGCAAACCCAACTTTGAAAAAAAAAAAAAACAGCTGTGCATCACAATGTTTTAAGTCCAGTTTAATTGTCCCCACATTGTTATTTTTTTCGGATTCATGTGTTTGCTTGATCTACCTGTAAAAGAAAACAGAATATATTGCCAATCCAGAGTGAGATAACATGGTAAATTTTCCTCCTAATCCTATAGTTTTGTATTATACCATCTTATTGATTTTAGTAAACTTTGTGCTACCCGATGAAGAAGCTATGTAAAATGATAAATGTTTTCAGGTGCTGCTGTTTGAGCGGGCCACGTTCCTGGTGGTGTCTCACTGCCAGCGCCGCGCCCATCGAGACGCTCACCGCTTCGAAAAGGTGTCCAACATCGTCAAGCAGTTCAAGCTCTCTTGCTCCAAGCTCGCCGCGCAGTTCCAGAGCATGGAGGTACTATACTTTAGCGGGCGACCATAACACACGTTTTATAGACAGGTCTTTTGAAAAGCAGCGTGAGTAAGTAATGGCAGCACCTGTTCTCTTGACCCTTGCCATTTTGACTATCAAGATCTGCTGCATCAAACTACCTGCCATTTTTTATCATAAAAAAATGTCAGTGGGGGCATTTCCAAGAATGTTGTTAGTAATGAGAACATTGGGCACATTTCCCATTTCTACTTCTAGTTAGAAAACTGGGAACTTTTTGTAGCAGCATTATTTATTTCTCAAAAAGAATTACAAATGTATACAAACAAGAAAAAATGATGCTGCTGGACATTGCTTTATTAGTGAATAATAAATTTGACTTAATAGTAATAAATAATTAGTTTATAATTATTTTATATTCGTAAGTAGATTTTCTTTAATAAGTCTTTTGGAAAATATTTATAGATTTCGCCTGTTTTATATTTTTAGGAAGTCTGTTTATAGGAAGTTTATCTGCATTTCTTAGTTTCATTTTTTGCACACTTCCCTTTTTTGTAAAATAAATCTGTGTAAATATTTCTTTATTAAATATTTTTCTAATTGATAGACATGTATCATATTTAAATGTATGATTGAGATATTCATTATTTTAGTCTTTTTGTAAATTTTGCTAATAGATACTAAGAATTCATAATGAAATAGTGATTTTATTAATTTATTCTGTGCAATAATTTAAATTAGCTGCTGAAAGGTATACATGCTATAATAATATTATTATAGCATTGTTATTTGTCTGTTTGTGCGTTTGTGCACGCTAATCTCAGAAACGGCTTAACCGATTTGAATGTGGTTTTCACTGATGTGTTGTAGCAAGCTTCCCGTAACATTTTGTGTTTGTTTCATTCCAATCTGTTTGCAAACAAAAAGTTACGCGCTATACCGAATACTATTAATAATATTATTGTTATAACGTTGTACACGTCAAATTTGAGAAACATTCAATGAAAATTTAAATATGTTACAGGTACGGAATAGCGTGTTCGCCGCGTTCATAGACGGATTCACGAGTAACACTTATGTTATGGTTGAAATGTCCGATCCCAAGATACCCTCGGAGGCGACCCTCATCAACATACGAAATGCGAGGAAACACTTTGAGAAACTGGAGAAAGTCTCATCCTCGGCTCCTGGCCATTATCAATGAGAGGTAAAACGGAGTCTAGTGAAATTAGAAGAAATAAAAAATCAATAGACACAACATGTTTTGTATTTTGAATTTCTTCGCTCCAACAAATATATATTTTAGTTTGTATGGATAAAATATACAAAAAACTTCAAACATCAGCAACCAATTGAGTGCTAAAATTTGCATTTTAAGTCAAATTGACAAACATTATATCGAAAAGTCCTTACTTCAAATCAAATCCCGATTAGAATTTAACCTCATTTACCACGGACAAAATACGTGTGTACTTTGTTTTTCCGTGCTTCATAGTTTTATCATCACTGTATCTTCTTAATATTTTAATTTTAGTTATTCAAAGCATCGATAAGAGTGGATGTAAAAATACATATGCCATTTAAGATGTAAATTATAAAGTGAAAATTTTGTATTAAACTGCGTTAATAAAAATATATACGATATATTGAAATGTCTGATTTCATGACTCAGTTATTTTGTTGTTGTAATGTCAATCATATAAAAAAATGTTAAAATTTGAAATGAACAGATTGGAAATTTTTAATAATACAGTCAATTGTTCTTATTCATTGATCGAAAATATCGTTGGCCTTCCAAATGTTGAATTATTTTTTTTTTTTTAAATGTAACAAATTTATAAGCATTGCTCTTGTTTTAAATTTTATTGTAATTACTTCTTATTAAAATATTTTTAATCTAATACCCAATACATTTACTACTCATTTTTTAACTTACTTGGCATATGTGTTACGGTGTGGACTTTGTATTCCTGCTAATTATTTGTGACAATGACATCAAGACCATATAACGCGATGGAAAAATAGCTTTATATGTTACAAAATCAGCCCGACTGAACAGAGAGATACGATTTAAAAAAAAACCTCGTGTACATTAATTAGATCTGCCCAGAAATCCATTTAATTCTATTAGTTGAATACTACGCATGGGCACAACCCAAATACAGGAAGAAATTAATGTAGTGTTCCTGGAGACGTTACTCGACCAAATTTAGTTGGTAGTTTAAGTTTACCCAGATTCAGTTTATAATAAAGTATGATCTACTGATCACAGTGCCAACAACTAGCAATTTTGCTTGCCAATGTAGTTTTTATCGTTATTTGCTTTGTTAATTATTTTCTGTTGTAGAAAGTTATTGAAAAATTAATACACTTTTTTTTTTCTAATTATTCATTTGTGTTTAACTTTTGTTCTGATTTTCCTCAATGTCATTCGAAGAGTTTCGAAGACGAGGGGCGTTCGATTTCAAATAAAATTGAACTACCTTTAACTAAACATATTTTATGTTAGAATTGAATACATTTACAAATATTTATACTCATATGTACATATTTGAGCTTTAATGACGAAACGTGAAATCGTTAAAATCTTTTAACTATTATTATAATATCGATTTATGATTAACAATTATTGTCGATTTTATTTTTAAATTAATTAATTAATAAATTATCCACACAGCTTCGAAGTTAAAGAAACGGAGTCGTTTAAGAAAGACATATCAATTTAGAATGTTATAATTATTGTAAAATCATAAAATTCCATTTTAAACAAGAATCATATTAACATTTCAAATTTGTTGTCGACTTGAATCTAATATTTATATATATTTATTAAGTTTATTAAATATTTAATTAAATAATTAGGCATTAAAATATTTCTCTCATTTTATTTATTCTTTATTTTGAAAACGTGTCATATAAAAGACAACCTCATTTGCTGTCCAAAAAAAAATTTTTAAAAATAGTGTCGCAATAAGTAGTCTTCTTCTTAGGTAATATGTTACCTAAGAAAAAGAACTCAACAGACCCTTACTACTTCATATCCCAATATTTTCACGTCAAATAGTTTGACCAGAACCACTGTACCACGCCTCAGGCGCGGTAAGGCGGGGTGCAGAGCAAGCTGCTCCGTTCTGTCTGAACGCATTTATTATACTTGTCTAAGTCTGACACACAAGAGACAAAATATCGTGACATCAAAACTGTGATTTTACCTTGATTAAAAAGATAATTGAAATGTTAATATAACCTGCCATGTTAAGAAAGCTCTATCTCGACTATTTTAAAATATTGTAAATCGATATCGTAAGATCTGTCCGACAATATCGCTTTCATGTGTACTTGTGCCCTTTCCTTCTTTCCTCCCTCCTCACCCCGCTTTCCTAAGGAGTGGTAGAGCGGTTTCGGCCCAACTATAACAAACTTTCGGCTCAAAGTCTTCAATACTATACTCTTTTTTTGTGATTAAATCGTGTATTCTTTTGGATTGTAGTTAAGTTCATAAAATATAAGAAAAGATATAGTTTTTTTTATTGTTAAAATTAGTAATGGCAATGTTGCCTTTTTTTACTTGACTACATTCCAAAACATAAACAGTGCTTCGGTTAACATAGTTAATGCTTGGTTAATTTAATTTTATATTAATTAATTGTTGTATAAAACTTGTATATAATTCAATATATTAAATGTGTTTTATCACAAAGTCGTCACATTATTTGTAAACAGTGAAATATAAAGCAAATCTTCCTTGATCATTTAGTTATTATAAGTACCTAGTTTAGCTTTTATAAAAAATGCATATTTATGTGTAAAGTAATAATATAACGTGTATATATAAGTTACCACGACGAGTGCGTTCTGCGGGACTTTGTTGTCGAAATACTTGATAAATTTGGCAGTAATGAGAAGCTTTATGAATCAATGATGACAATATTATATTCTATTAAGATTTATATGAAGTTTTTTTATTTATTTTTACCTTAAGAGCTCACTTGCCAATGGGAGCCGCTAACCAATTCTTACTATGTGATTCCATGATTACACCTTAGTCAATGACCGCAGCAATACGTAAAAAAACATGATGTTTCTGAGATATCATAATATGAAGAAGGTTTGGAAGCAAATTAAAAACTGAAATTAATTTCATAATACAATTTTATTAACATTTAAATTGTGCAGTATTTGTGATTTACGTGTTAGATTCTTGATAAGCCAATAAACTTTCTGCTATGAAAACATCCTAGCTATAATGTAAATTTAAAATCATTAAATGTTTTTAATTAGAATTGCTGGAGTAGGTATATCTTATTGTGATTCAATAAGTGCTGCGTCGCATGTTGTATAATCTATGCATATTTAATTAAACTATGAGAACTTCTTCTACTTATCTATGTATCTCCAGTCTATGGCTCGATGTTACATCATAATCATTAATAAATATTTGGTGACTAATAATTATTGCATTAATGATTTTATAACATCGCATTCTGCCTTCGGTTATTAAATACGAGTAAGATGAGACAACACTCGTACAGTTGCCCTTAACGAAAATCACTAATTTATAAAATGCTATTATTATTATTTTTACAAAATTAACATCTAATTAATGGGATGTATTCCCATAGAGAATACAAACCGTCATAACCATGCAACATAAAACATATATATGGAAAGAACCTAAGTCCTTTGAAAGGCCTAACTAGCTTAAGAAGTTTCTTAACACTTCTTCAAGTCTGAGAGTTCGAGCGCAAAAATTAAGTTCATGAAATTCTCCTTGGGCGAGCTGACGTGATTATGCAGACTGATGACAAATCTTCACTACAATATGACAAGATAAAGTAAGTATAAATGGTAAATTCTTTCAATCTTCAAAATTTCTGAAAATAATAAATAATACAAAAACTTAAAACCTATAATGCACTAATTAAACATCAAAACAGTGTAAGCTGCTTTTCTGTTTTAAAATTCTAATTTGGAACTATGATTAACGCTAAATGATGCTCAGTATGCTCAAAAACTAGATAGTCTTTTATTGTGACATCATTTTTTTTATATTTTAGACATTTATAAATGCAGGGTGACTCGAATCGTGAATCAGGTAGTTCAACTTCATCATCTCAGCCGCAGAATGTACACACTGATGGACATAAGCCTCCCCCATAATTTTCCAATAGGACCGGTCAGATGCAGCCTGGAACTATCATAGACCCGCGCTCCTTATCAGATCGAATTGTACTAAGCTTACTTCAACTTATATGGTAAAGATGGCACTTAACAGAAACTATTGATTTTTATCTTTATCAACTCGTTTCAGAAACACTATCTTTAAAATTTTTTTTTATTTTTATTAAAGATGGGTTTGCGCTTGACCAGCATCTATCCATGTAGGAAGGATGAGGCCGACGATGGAGCGAGCTCACCCAGAAGATGCCCCAAAATTATATTTAAATTATTACGCGTTATTTACAAATACTACTTTCACGGTGACGAAATTGCTCGATGGATCAATGATCTATTGGGGCACCTGTTGCAGAATAAAACACGGTATCTTTAGTTTCGACGTGGACAGCCGGAGACACAAGTTGACAACGAAAAATTAAAAGTGATCCTGGAAGCGGAGCCTTTGTAAACTGTCAGTTCAGTGTGAGGGATAAAACAGTTTTAATACACTTGAAATTGGAAAAGTAAAAAAGTTCAAAAAGTGGGTAGGTAACGCACGATGCGTCTTCTACACTTGTATGGATAGTAGAATGATTCCAACTAGATTTACAGAAACTAGTGTCGGTGATAATTGTTTGTAGGTAAGGTTTCATTTAGTACTAATCTACAATTTCTAGGTACTTACATCGATAACCGTATACCCACTTAAACAGTCGTAGAGTGTTGCATTGCGATAGTCAACGGGAACAATAATTGTGGATTTTGAAACATCGTTACTTCTGTGTCGTGTACAGTAATCGTGGGACTGAACCGAAGAAAATCTTAAATCTTGCCCCAAGCGAAAGTTGACTCGAAAAATATACTGTTAACGACCAGTTTTAGAGTTATCCACTACAGCTTCTAAGGTCTGACCAAACAACTATGGCACATGTGTTACCAGAATCATATCAAACTAGCTTAGTCCACTGCTACTTCAAGACAACGCTTAACCACACACGGTTGCTAAATCAGATTAACGGAGCTGAAGCTGATCTATTTATATTAGAAGAACATAGACACTCTAATTAAATTAGAGGAGCTGAGATTGAAATGTCTTCGACACCCACTACGCTCCTCAGATCTTTCTCCAATAGATCATCACTTCCCTCGTGATTTGAGCAATTTCTTGCAAGGGAAAAAATCAAGTAGGTACAAACCGCCTTCAAAGCAGTGACGTATAAAGATTTTATTAATTCTTCTCACAACTTCTCCAGAAAAATTCAATGAAATTGACATGTTTGAATTGACATGGTGAAAATAGTAATGGTACATACCTACTATTTCTTTTTTTTTTTTTTTTCAAAGTAAAGGTCATCTTGATTATAGGTGGCCTATTAACCAAGCAACGCCACATAATTAAAGATAAGGGATTAGAAAAGTATAGGGGAAATGTCCTCTCGCATCCATCATTCACTCATCGAAACATAGCAACACACAATGCTGTTACGCAATGGTCTTCTGTCAGACCCAGACCAACCTTTGAAAAGTTCATTTCCAAACTTGGCCCTGCCGAGAATCGAACTCGTGACCCTTAAGTCAGGGCGCTAAGTCAAGCACCTTAACCGTTTGATCAATGGGTTCGAACTAATACTAATTCATCAAAGACACTCGCCCGTAACGTTACCTATTGTCAGCTGTGTGTAACTATCAATGACGTCAGATGATAATAATCGTCTTGACTTCGTCGAATAGTATGAAACATATCTACATGATATGTATACACCTATCTAACCTATAATCTCACTAACAGTCTCGTGCCGTGCCTTTACCAACGCCTTGTGTATAAAATTATCGCAACGCAACTTCCTACAGTGTTAGTGAAATATTACAAGAAAGCGTTTATCTTTATTTCTAATCCCCTCTTTATTATGTAAGTAGCTTTTTCCGTGTATTATTCAAATTGTAACATAATATTACTATTGACTTTCGATATCTTCCGAAACATACACGACCTTGATCCTGTCTGAGTATTATCTGAAAACTTGTGCACGCGGTACGGTCACGTAACCATTATTCATAATTTATATTCCTTTCATGTGTAGCTGGGCAAAGATCAATATGACTGAGAAACCAACGTTTGACTATCATGAAGAGACACAGTCGGAGAAATTGGCGCGCAAATCTAAGGAATCTCCATTTATGATAATCGGTAAGTAAAATATCGATAATACCTAGGTATTTATAAATAGAAATTAAGTACTTAATCTTAGAGAAATACCGACAAATTATGGGTACATACTGGTGCTGGAATGAATCACTCAGAACACTTCTACTCTTTATAACAGAGTACATATACATTTTTTGTTCTGTCATACTATTACTTCTCCTACTTCAATCAACGTTACCTAATAATTAGTCTTGTCCGATTATTCATCCTCAATAATAAATTGTTAATAATATATCTTCCAATAATAAATAATATTTTGTTATGTACATTACGTTTTTTGCTCTGCTAGAATAAAGCCCATATAAGTAACTAACGATTTGCTTTTTTAGGTGATTTAGCATAATGTGATATTGATAACAGCACAATCGGTAGATCTACATATCCTTACGATTCTTATTATTTTGGTTTATACGACACTGTAGTTATCCTCGTAATGTAAATCTTTTCTCATACCTTTGGTATCCAATTAAACTATATCAATAAAATCTTCCTTCATTTTATGTGCACATATATTCTTTGAAACATTCACCAATCCATTATAAAATAGTGTAGGTATTATGTAAAAACATTCACTAGGTACATCCAACATGATATTCTTTTGGTCTCTCAATCCATTCTATATTTTTTACACATCAAATCAAAAACAACTCTATTTTTTCTTTTTCGATATTTGAAAATTAAATCTATTTAGTGCAGCCAGTATATTTAAGTTTAAATTCATTAACAACGATAACATAAAGTATCGTAGGAGTTAGTACCGTGTCATAATTAAAGCGATCGTTGATTCTGTTCTAATTCAAACTACGTTAGGCTTATTCACAAGAAATATGCTTTAACGTTGGCATACTGCTTGGAAATTGAAAAAAGTCAAAACACAAGCCAACCACCACCTGGACTCGGGAGCTACAATAAGCTTTTCGCTAAAAATCAACTATATTTTATTTGTTCCCAAAATTATTTTTTGTTACTTTTAAGTAATTAAAGTTAGGTATTAATATGTTTAGGTTTAAATAATAGGGCAGAGATGATCATACTTAAACTGCTGGCGATCTACCTCAAGCGATCGACTCGGTAAATGCCACCTACTTGTATACCTATACTTGCTTGCATGCACCCCTTTAAGTAGTGTAAGAAAGTAGGGTTTATCATAGCGTAGGTAGGTCATAGATGTACCTATATTAGGTACTGATAGAAGTTTCCGGAAGGATCGGCGAGAATCAAAGACGTCGATCGCTGCGACTTTCTTTGACAAATACCAGTGGCGTGGCATACTCTAGATTGGCCCTGTATCAAATTTAGGGGCCTTTCCACCTGACTGAGGCGAAGCCAAAATGGAGTGTAAAGATTTTTTTTACAAAAGATACAAAAAAGCTCACATTTTTGACGCAATGCATATTTAGACTCTTAAACTCTTAAACCCTAACTCGTAGGCCTAAACATTATACGAATTTTCGCTTGTACATATTTCGGGGACCCTGTACCCCGGGGGCCCCAAAGCCGCCTTTGCCGCTAGCAGGTTATTCCGATATATATATAAAAAATAAGAGTTATAATAGGTTAACTGTGAATCAATATCATGTAGTCATTAAACAAAAATAGTGAATCGACCAATATTTCCCAAGATAGACTCAAAAATCACATTAACGCTCAGTAACACGCTCAAATGTAACACTATAGGGAATATGCATTTTCATACGATTTTTAAACACCCGCCCTGTTGGCGCGCTTGTCGTGACGTCACAGTCTACAATGTTCTCTACACGCTTGTTGACATTTCATAGACTTTGACGTCACATTCGACGTGACCGTTTCAAGTATTGTGAATTTCCCAAAAAAATTTTGCACTTTTTAATAATTATTTTCTTAACGAAAAAGAAATAATATTAAAAAACATTTACATAGACATAATGTTACATGGACATAAATAGTCTAAAGCAATAATGTTGATTAAAAAAATATTTAAGCCTTTTTGAATTAGACGCATATTCCCTATTAAAAATATTTTAAATATTAAAAATATTTACATCGTTTTTCCAGGACTGGCAGGTTTAGTGGGTGCAGTAGGGTTTGGTGCTTATAGCTACAAAAGTCGGGGCGCAATGAGCACGAGCGTCTTTCTGATGCAGTTCCGTGTGATCGCGCAAGGGATCGCCGTCTCAGCACTCACTGCCGGCATGGCGTACACAATTTACAATACCCATCTCAAACCTAAGCTCACATAATGTAGCACGATCGCCCACCAAAGTGCTTTATTAGCACTCGTCTAAATTCTAAAATAAATCAAGGAAACTTTCCATGACGCCAGTGCACTAGTGCCCAGTCGCTCTGATCTGATCACACTTGTAAACAATCACTTAAAGTGCAATATTAAATCATTAAAAAAAATGGCAAATATTGCATATGTTACATAATATAAACTTAAATTTAAAGTTTTCTTGTACATTTCAGATGATTGAACGGGAATTGAAGGGTTAATGAAAATATTTATTTCCTCTGGTCAGATCACTGATTGGAATGGAATTTAATATGTTTTAATGTTTAAAATGTCTAATATTAGTACAGCTAAGGCACTTGCCTCAACGCTCTGTCTCAGGGGTCCCAGGTTCGATTCCCGGCAGGGCCAACTGTGGAAATGAACATTTCAATATTTTCTCTGATCTGGATCTGCCATGTGGTGGCAAGGCACAGACTGTTTCAGTGATTTGAGTTGCTAGTCTCGTGGCAGAACTCACCCTTACTGAAGACCACCATGAATTATAATAATTAGATAACCTACTGAATATTAAATTAACTTCTATCATATAAAAGTAGGTATTAATTTTTCTAAAACATAAAAAATGTTAATGTTTTATAAAAACCTACGTATTAATATGAATACCTACTTTTATGTATCATTTTTCTTCACTTATACAGAATGTCTGTTATTGTGCAATTAATTATTGTGATCATTGACCGTGTGCTAATAATAAGTTTTAATGTGTGATAATCTAAAACTCTATGTAAATAACAATAAAGTATCAAAGTATTTAATGGTTTTACTGGTTCTTGTTATACACTTCTAAAAATAAAACAGTAACTATTACTATCATATTTTAATTAATATCACATTTTTAATTTTACAAAATTAATATTGAGTAAAAAATGTAACAATGACTATGTGCATATTGCACAATGTAATACTGTTTTAAAGCCACAATTAAAATTAATTGATAATTTTCATGTTTAATAAAGTGCAATCAATAGTAAGCAATAAGCTAAATTACAAAATGACTACAATGGGAGATGCTTGTGAATTAATAAAAACAAATGTCAGTATTATTAACTGCATTAGTTTTGGACTGGAAATCGTCTTATAGGAAGCAATGACCCAAACTTTACATGTTGAATGACAGGAAACTTAGACAACACCTCCTTTTTGTACATTTTAATCAGACCTTGATTGATTTTTCCCCATGATCCCACTGCGCTTATACTCCACAGTTGATTGGAGTGCTCCGCAAAGGGACCTGTCTTCACTTCTTTAATGTACTTTATACATGACAGAAACATGTACTCATCAGCAAATTTATCTATTATTTCATCTTCCAAAAACTTTACTGGGGGATAAATTTTCGGTTGATCTACGAGCTGAGAACTGCCCCAAATGAATGGTATGAATTGGTAATCATCTAAACTCCAAACTCCGTGGCTACCAGCTGGCTCCATTCTATATGTTTTTTGTAATTTTCTTGCAATATTCAAATATTTATTGAACAATAAAAAGACCGTCGCAACATTATCTTCCGGTTGTAGGCAACCTATTTTATACAGACAACATAGGAACATTACAAATGCCATCTCATGGCCAGTTCCGTAATCTATTCTCGTTGAATTGCCAAAACTCTCCTCTAAATATACTTTAATTTCAGGTATAGCTATATGCAGTTTCGCATCTAATGCTTCTTGGAGAAATTGTACTGTATTCAATTTTACATTACAAAGCCACTCTTTAAATGCAACATTGCCAAATCTCTGCGGTTGTTCAATAGGAGGATATTCCTCTATCATTTTTTCAAGTTTATCAAGCAAGCTCGAAATTTTTTTTATATTATCCGACACTTTACAATCTACCGACATTGGTTTGCCTTTGATTGCTTCATTGAGTGTTGCGACAAATCCAGTATATTCCATATACGCTTCTGACTTTTCCCAAACTGCCATATCTGTAATACTCTTGACAGCTTTTTCTGGCTCAACAAAACGTTGATAAACAGGAAAGGAAGATGTGTCATCTCCTTTTTTTGTGCCATCACCAATTACATTTTCCTTGTTCATCTGCAATATAAAATTTCATTACATGTTTATTAGGGAGCCAAAAAACATAACTATCATTTTTACGCCGTACATAATATCCATAGATGAATCCACCTACATCTATGAAATATTCATATACATAAATAGATAAAATAGATAATATATCTACTAATTTTGTATATTCGGCATTGAAATCTGCAAGAGCTCATTATCTAATACAATTTGAAATTTCGATAAAATGGCTAATCAATATATTTACACGAATTCAACGTAAGTTACGCACATGTACACATTGACCTACAATAAATATGTTCAACTTTAACGAGTAGGTATGTTTTAGCGGTAGTACGCTCCGTTAGTGATAAACTAATGAAGGTCAGAGACGTCAACGGCAATAAAACACATGTTTGCTTCTTAAATCTAAGAAATAATGAAACAAATGTACATAGAAATTAACGGAAGCTAAAATATGGAGAAAATATTAAGAGGCATTATGCGCTATCGAGTTTTAGACCGAGCAAGCATGGTTAAACAGTTTCAACAAGTGAAAGACAACCCTGTGGTGAGTGGAAATTTTACTTAAATATTATTTTTATAAACGCAGTGTTCGTTTTCTTAATTGAAGTACAAAACCATATACACTTTCATTAAAACGCTTTACAAATAAAATACTTAACAATAAATCAGAAATATGCAAGTACCTTAAAAAGGAATGAAGCCAGCAAAAGCAAATATTAATATAATATATTTTTTATTTCCTATGTTATGTTGAATAAGTATAGCATAATTGACATGACAGTGACACCACAGCCCATGTAACCTTTCAATGACAATGACATAACAATAACATTTAAGATTGACAACTTCAATGTGACCATTTAATTTAACTATAGCCACAGACTATCTATTATTTCCAAGCACAAGAATAAAAAGAAGATTAGTCTCCTAAGAAGCCCTTATCAACAATAATATAGTCTTTATAATCTGTACCCTTATCGCTTCAAAAATTATAGCAACTAAATCAAAATCAGAATTCGAGAAAAACTTTGACGATGATTCGACAGAATTATTAAGCTACTGATAAATATTTTATCAATAGCTTTTTTAAATTACAATAATGTATTTTTTATACATTTTAGTTTTGCCATGTATGTTTCTGTTATAACTTTTAGTTTTGCCATGTATGGTAGCTATAAATTATGAAACATCCCAACTTTTGAATAAAAATATTCATACTTTTTAAAATACGCGCTATTAAGTAGGTACGTACAAAAAAGTCGTGAGAAAATATCGTCAAACAATAACTGTTAAATCCAAAGCAAGTCAACTCTGTGCGCTTTATCTAGGAACAATGACTTATTTTTCTATGATATCAATAGATATGATACAAGGTACGAGCCCGAGCCCTCACTCACACTATCTATAAGGGCCGGCGCTGTCTGACGGTATAGCATGGTACGACAAAGCAAAGGATTTTTTTCTGAACATATTATTTTTAAACGTTATTCCACTTGCACTCCTTTATTTTAATACCAAGAGGCCGCAGCGTTCCGCATCATGCCACAGCATCTCTTCAGAAAGAAGTGCTATTATCACTAAATCCCAATCAATTATTTTAAAGACTTCGGAGTACCTAACGCAATGTTAACCTAAATAATTTTCGGCATGACACGGGTGTACTGTTGGATCCCACGACTTACCGAATCATGCCGCGGGATGCCGAAGTGCGCCTTGCCAGCCATATCGTCTGTCAGCGCCGGCACTAATAAATCTCCTTGAACTAACAATCCTTCTTCCTAGGCTTACGTGTGTAAGCCTAGGCTTAGTGTTCATCTGTTCAAATTAATGCCATGTACCTATCTGTATTAGTCCTTTCTGCGGTTTGACGGACTTTGTACTTCAATTAAAGTTGGAAATTTATTAAAATAATAAACCAACAATGAAGAAAAATATAAGTCGAAGTAAATTCACTAATTACAATATAATATTTAATTTACTTTTTACTAAATATAGGTACCTACATAATTTGTGAATCAAATATGTTTTCATAATAACATTCTTCACAAGTCTTCCCCGTTTACATGGGTAGTTAACCCATGGAAATAAATTGATAAATTATATTTGTGTCTATGTGATTTTAGCCCAAAGCGGTCTTCTACACTTGCATGGATAGTAGAATGATTCCAACTAGATTTACAGAAACTAGTGTCGGTGATATGTTTGTAGGTAAGGTTTCATTTAGTACTAATCTATAATTTCTAGGTACTTACCTTATAATTATTAGCATCGATAAAATATTATCGATGTTATTAGTAAACCTAAACAACGTCTTATCAAAAAGGGCAGATGTAGCATTGGCTAACAAAAACAGTTAGCTGACTTGGGGCTGCCCAAGTTATTAACTATTTAGGTCTAGTAGGGAATTTTTCCACTTGACAAATGAGAATCCCTTTATATCCATTCAAATCCATAGTTTTTTTGTATGTATCTCTACCCAATAGGTACCTAATAGTACTTAGTACATTTTTCATTACAGTAAGAAATGCTGGAAATGTAATTCCACATTCAGAACATTTTATAGATGAAATGACAAGTTGTGAACCAGCGGCATTAGAACTTGGCTGTATTATTAACGACATAAGACACATAATTGTATGCGGACACAGTGATTGCAAAGCAATGAACCTTTTGTATAAGCTAAAAGACAAAGAAGAATCCTCTATAGTAAGTATGGAGTTACTAATCTATGATGGAAAATTGATAATAATGTAGCAATTATTATTAATTTTCCATAGTCAGCGATTTTTATTTATTCTTTCTATCTTTCAGCAACAAAGAAGAATATCTCCATTAAAGTCTTGGCTGTGTACGCATGGTCAATCGAGTTTAAATAAATTTCTTGATATGAAAGGCGACTTTGCGAAACCTATGTTGTTCTCTGCTGAAACTCCTCAAAGGAAATTTGTCGCTTATATTGACCCCGATAATAAATTTTGCACCGAAGACAAACTATCTCAGGTATGAAAAAGATAATAAGTAGGTACATAAATGTAAAAAGATTATATTATAAACATAATACAGATTGATTTAATTAAGCATAGTTGGACATGGTCATCAACAAGTAGATTGGTCATAAACTTTGCAGCCCTTGGACGAGTGGTCCCGGGTTCGTTTCCTGGCAGGATCAACTTTAGAAATGAATTTTTCCAAGTATGCTCTGATTTGGATTTAGAAAGTAGCGACACTTCAGCCTTTCTGGCGGCAGTAACCACCACCTTACAGTATGTATGGTGTTGTTTCGATGAGTGAGTAGGTAAGGGATGCCAGAGCCCATTTTCCAATCCCTTGTTGGTAATTCTAACTATAGTCGGCATCTGCGCCATTGCTTGTGTTATAGACGACGGTAGCTAGCTACCATCAAGTGGACCCTCAGCCTGTCTGTCGATTTTAACATAAAAAAGCTCGACATGCCGTAGTAACCAAACCGTTGAGACTTTTGCTAAATAAATAACACGTGCTATGTTTCGGTGCGTGATTAAGGGATACTACAGCCCATTCCTCTATCCCCAACTTTTCCCTTGTCCTTTATTAGGACCGACTGATTTGATCACTTACATACCCTAATATTGCTGGTGTTTATGGCCGATAATAGTCATCTATCATCAAATGGTCTCTCAGCCATCCCATCAATATTGGCGATTTTTTGAAAGTTTCTATATAGCACGTACTGTGTCTGCGTGTGCCTTTGCCAAGAGCATAGAATATTAATGGCCCAAAGCTTTCACGCAGCTACCGTGTTATTAAAGTATAGTGGTACCTATACAAAGTGCCCTGTTATTCTCCATCGATGCGTGGACTGATTAATGATAAAACATGATAGTGACTGTTATAATGGCGCTTATCTGTTTTTTTTTTTTTTCAGATCAATACTCTTCAACAGTTGCAAAATGTTGCATCATACGGAATGTTAAAAAAGCGACTAGAAAAACATGATTTGCACATCCATGCTTTATGGTTTGATATTTACACAGGAGACATTTATTACTTTAGTAGACGGCTCAAAAGATTTATAATTATAGATGAATCGACATATGAATCTATTTTAGCAGAAGTTAGGAGATATTATTCATAACTTTTACTATGTTATGTTCAATAATTTTGTATTTTTTGAACTCATATGTACCTACTTAAGTTCTATTGCTTTTACTTACTCGCAAAATATACATATGTAAATTATACACTAATATTTCAGTTAAGTACGTATCTATTTGGATTTTGATTTTATTTATACCAAAATCGGGACCAACTAACTATTAAGTACCTAAAGTATGGAAACCAATTGTTTATTTTTTAATTTTACTTTAGCTCAATTTCTACTTTTATATTACAGTGTTTAAAATGTTAGGTAGGTAATAAAATTTATCATACAAATAAAATATATATTTCTGATTTTACACTCCATCACCTCTAAGATTTGTCGGCTAAAACCTCTCCTATCGCCTAGTTATCCTTAACCATGGTACTTAACTTTGTTTGCCTTTACAGATTAGCTTTCTCATCTACCCCTTTGGTTTTCATCAGAAACTCTTGAACGCACATCAGTATTATTTTCTAGCCTCTTTTACGTTGTCTGGAGTTAACACTCCTGTCTTCAGAAAGAGCTTCTCCCTCCCACTTCTTACATACGAAGACAGTGTAAGATAAGATTTGTTAAGTGGAACATAAGTTACCTACAGGAATATAACAGATAGCCCTAAACTACTGGCACTACTGCGATGAAACGGTGCATAGATGTACATGCATATATGTACCTACTACATACAATAAAAATAATGTAAAAATATAAATTAACAAACTTGCGGTGATAATTTTTGTTTTCTTGCCTAAATTCTGCTTGTCTGTCGATAGGGAAATAAGTCTTAGGTTTGAAATCTACAATGTCATAAAATAGGTAATAATATTATATTTTAACGTCTATATTCTATTTGTAATGTCCAACTTAACTTTTTTTAAAAGTCTGATACCACGTTTTTAATTTGTATGAAAAATAAAGCTAACTATGAACTATAAGGCATCTTGCGTAACTCATGAAAACAAAGATTTTGTATTGTTTTAGTACTTAGTAGTCACCAGTCACCTGCGTGAAAATGAAACGACGTCGACGACACACGACATTACGTAGTGCTCGTGATGGTGACGACACGACACATGCATGAGCATGACTACACATGTGACATGACATGACATGACATTGAAATATTCGTTCATTGAATGGAATTCGGAAATAAAAAAACCTTGAACGGCCTTGGCGGTAACAGTGATACCAACATAGAGAATTTTCCCCGTTTTAGTTCCTTAAAGCTAAAATAGGCTCTTAGGGAAATACCAACGTCAGCTTATTTCAATTAAGGCTATATAAAGTTTCAGTGCAATTATGAGTTTATTTTTAATGTTCGTTTCCTTTAGAATTAAATACATTTCTGTTATAATAACATAATTCGTCTAAATTTATATTTAGACGACTTATAATATAGCAAAGAATACATTGAGATCGTTTTTCATTTGGTAGACATTCTTTTGTGCATCATTTATAGAACTGTAAACATCGCTAATTGGGTAATTGGCGAGACACCTGGCACGTAGGGCTGTGTTACCTGACAACTCTGACTCATTTGTTAAGTATGGTAGTACTCTGTATCAGGACAGGGAACCTCGTAGCTCGTAACCTCGATTTGTCACCAGGCCATAAGAATAAATAAGAATACGTAGAACGGAAACTCCCGCTCCGAACGCGCTCAAGGTCGCTATATTAGCCTACACGTTAAACGAGATACTCAGTCGGGCTGTCACGGCCGGCGTCTCCGCACGAATAAACTTACTTAATAGTTTTACATGAGCCTGTATGTTTTTATTTTATATTTGTAGGTAAGTAATTCTTACTTAAATGGCTTCATTTGGTATGATACTGTCTTATAATAACTTATTATTTATAAGTATATTTAATGTAGGTACGTAACATAATAATGTAGGTAAGTATTTACAAATTTCATATTTTATAAAACTAGAATCAAATAATGTTTTCAAAGTAAAGAAAAATTTATATTTTAGCGATATTATCTTTATTCGTAAGCAATATTTAAAAGTAAGCAACCCTGGCGACAGAGGGGCGTAACGGCGGGAAGGGGGAAGTAGTTATATAAATGGCGGCGTTTGGGACTCGGACAAAGAATATTCCGTTCAACTTGTGACACATAGGCTCACATAGGCTACATATTGTTGCCGTTTTAGCTACCTTGTCGCTAGATCTAGCGGATTTTGGATGTCGTTAGCGACTATTTTTTTTTATCTAGCGACTTCCTGTGTGCAAAGCTACTAAGAAATAAATAAAAAAAAGTAGAAAAGAGTATAGTAAAATTACAAGAAAAAGTGACTTTTTCAATATTGAAATACCTACAGAAATATTTTAGTACAAATTTAAATGTAGGTAGTTAATAGCAACACTAAGAATTGCTATTGGTTTTTTGGGAAATCTACTAGAATGACGTTCGATCTTCAGGTTCGGTCTGTTTGATGCCTCTCACTCTATCAAACGATTTTAAACCATTTACCCTGGTTTTGAAGACCCCGAGGTTGTAGTCCTGTGGGAATATAGACGCTATTTCTTGTCACTATTTCTTTCTCTTTCATTCATTCGTCAGCAATCCACCGTTTAGAGAAAGGAAGGAATGAATGGAATAACCAGTTTCTATGTTACGTTTTTGCAGAACAAACCTATTTTGTGTGAATAGTGTATGACGACGAAATGTTTGTTTGTATAAAACTACGGATGTGATTACTATGAATAAAGCCTTGATTGTACAAATTTACTTTGTTTACATCATATTTTTTACTGTGAAATATTAGGGACTTCTAGCGGATTTTTTAAGTAATTTTATTTCAAAATCTAGGGACCTTTTCATCAAAATCTGGGAACTTTCTTTTTCCGAAACGGCAACACTGGCTGACTGACCGACCGTATGACATGACCGACCGACCCGACCGTTTCAGAAAATTTGCAATCGAATCAAAAGTGATGCAATATCACAGGCAATTTTAAAAAATTGCATTTTGTTAAAAAGTAGTTAGCAAAAGTAAGTTTATGCTAAAAAGCAAGATAAGCCATTGGTAAGTAATACTAACTTTCTAATTAATCTTCCTATATTTTTTAAAAAACTTTTTTCTAAAATTAATCAGACCCTTCAGAATTTACTAAATGGATTTGTTCGATAGTAAATTTTAAATTTAACTGTTTATAGATACAAATAGACCGTCGTTTTATGGAAAATCACGTGCATGTTTCAGTCTTTTTATAGTTACACAAAGAAAGTAACAAGTGCCAACAAATTTTTGTTTCAGTTATTTAACGCATCGCGATGTCGAATCCTCGGCAAATTTTTGAATACAAAGATGAATCTCAAGCAGAGAAGTTGGCTAGGAAATCCAAAGATTCTCCTTTCATGATAATAGGTAAGCAAGACGACAATTTCCATCTCACTACTTATTTTTATTTATTTTATTTTATGCTAGGTCAACACAGAGGCTGACAGTCCACTTGATGGTAGGTGACTACCGTCGCCTGTAACACAAGCAACACTACGTGTGCTGCAAATGCACTGCAGACCATATTAAGATTAAGGATAAAGTAATGGGCTCTGACAACTCTTACTCAAAAACAACCTTAGCATGTTCAAACAGAAAATTTTCAACAAATGTATTATCAACCAAACAGCCTTATGCCTAATTCAGAAGTATTTTTTTGTCACTTAGTCTTACTTGTAATTTCAAATATGAATTAATATTATTTGATGAGCCTCTTTATTGTGTGGTTAAGATGCTTGCTTTAACGCTCTGTCTCAAGGGTCCCAGGTTCAATTCCCGACAGGGCCAACTTTGGAAATGAACTTTTCACAGTTGGTTCTGGTCTGTATCTGGCAAGTATGGGCAGGGTAAACTGCATTTCACACTCGTCGCATGTGCTGTTGTGTTTCAATGAGTGAGTAGGGAATAACAGAGCCTATTTTCCTATCACTTATCTGTAAAACTACTATGGTCGCCAAACCATTTGTAGCACCTATGGCGTTGCTTGTGTTATAGGTGAAGGTAGCCATCTACTACCAAATCTGTCGACTTTAATATAAAAAGAAATGTCTAACATTTGTTTAAGAACTACCAAACTGAAATCCATTGTTTTGTTGCAGGACTGTTAGGCTTAATAGGAGTGTGTGGTTTTGGTGCATACAAATTCAAAAATAGAGGAAAAATGAGTACAAGTGTGTTTCTAATGCAACTCCGTGTAGCAGCCCAAGGAACAGTAGTGACTGCTCTCACAGTGGGAGTGGCTTACACTTTAGCTAAAGAACATCTATTTAAAGAGAAAAAGGATTGATTTTTCAGTTATTCTTATTGTCTAGA
This sequence comes from Bembecia ichneumoniformis, assembly GCA_910589475.2. Taxonomy (NCBI): domain Eukaryota; kingdom Metazoa; phylum Arthropoda; class Insecta; order Lepidoptera; family Sesiidae; genus Bembecia; species Bembecia ichneumoniformis. The sequence continues at coordinate 6,763,533 of OU342523.1, forward strand.
CAAATTTTGAACTGTATGGGAAGCCATATTCAGGCTTATTTTTTTATTTTTAGTATTTATATTTAGAAATCTCATTTGTTAATCTCTTTCTTTTAGGTTCCCATTAAGTTCTATTTTAGTTTAAAAAATTCTTTTCTGTGATTTAGCAGGTATTGTATATTTATTGTGTGATTAGTTTTGTAAGCATGAATAACATTTCATTTTATTTTTATGTGTAATAACAGTTTTTGAGTCATGCTTATTTAAATGGATGTAATTTATAAAGAGAATACAAAATGTTATTGAGATCTGACATTTTATTAAATGTAGTCATATGTGGAGCACAAAATGTATTAAGGTTTATTGTTGTTACATTCAAATGTAAGGATGAGAAAAAATACAAACTGTTGCTATCTAATAAAGAATCTATATAAATAAAATGGAAGACTAAAAGGCCTTGGTTTCATTTATAAACTATTTAGCTACCTGTCAATAAAGTGAATATGAAGATATGAGTTATATAAAGATTACGCTCCTTGCAACAGGGATTAATCTTCTAAAGGCTGTTAATTCTCTAAGTAATGTGGGGTAAATTTTGTAAAAAGTCGAGAAATTAGATCCAGCCTTATGTTTATCAATTGGGATGATCATAATGATCAAATCCATTGATTATAACGCTCAATCCTCTAACAAATATGGCAAGTTAAATAAGAGGAAAACCATGAACGCTACATTTATAAATGAATGGGTCAAGATAAATCACTTTAATCAAAGGGTCCGTCGACTCGTCAGTAATTAACAAATTATTTTAGACCTTAACTGGTTCACTTCACAGACCCCATATTGATGAAAATAATATATCTATATTTCCCATAGAGTTAAGTACGGGAAACACTATACATCAGTCGTTTTAAGAATTGTGAATAGCAGAGCTTTTTTTTTAGATTTTTATCAGAAAATGCCTCCCTTTTAGATAGTTTAATTCATTGTCATAAGTCCATATGAAAGCAACTGTCATGCTTTATAAGTTCATCAAATATAAGCAATTGTGCCCTATTAACAGCAACCGCAAAAGGAGTCGCGGACGCTACCTTATGGTGCACTTACGACCCCTATATATGTCGGACTGTGAACGTGTTGCATTGTTTACAACAATAAAAACCCTTGGCGTTATAGCGTATCAATCAATATAACTTGGTGGTTTTTTTTTTCGTTTTCAATTAATGGATTAATTGGCTATTTTTGGTTATCACTAGAAGTGGACTAGGCAAAATTAGTTTTGTTATATCAAGTAAATTTATTGAAATACAGTAGAATCTCACTAATCCGGCACACTGTACAGAGAATGACCTGTCGTCAAGAAGGCATTAACATAAGGATTATTAGAATCAAAACAAAATACATTGAATTTAGATTGTAGAATATTTATTTGAAATCAACTAAATTCATACTAAATTCATTATTTAACATTGTTCAACTCATAGAAACATTTTATGTCTAAAAAGTAAAAACGTCAAAATAAATATGGAATGCACAATTTAAGGCACAAATATTTGTGTATATTTTTTAAATAAAGGCTCCCTAGGATTTAAATAACTGTTTGACAGTGTTGTCAATCAGTTTTACTACTACTGTCAGTTAATCCTTTTCTTAATTTTAAACTGCAATTAGGAATAGTTAAGTCGTCTTTGTCTGAGGTGGAATTATTTCGCATGGAATTCGATGTGCCTTTAACAGAAGACAAGTCAATGTTACTAAACAAGCCATTAGATATGTTTGAGCTTGAAGTGGAATGATATGTCGCAGATTTGTATAATTGCACCGGAGTGGATGTCCGTGCTCTGTTTGCTGCATCGAGCGAATGTCCCTCCGATGCATGTGACGAATGCTTCATCTCTTCTGGAATTCTTGTCTCATACAACGAAACAAATTGTTCCACAGTGTCATCTCTGGTTGACTTATTTGTAAACGTTATTTTATTTGCAAGTTCATTGTTCAAAAACTCCTTTACAGTCATAGAATTTGCTAATGATGTTTGTTGTTGTGCATTCTTGGATGTATCATTAGGAGCTTTCTTCGGTCTTTTAGGTACACTCAGAGCTGATGTCGCAGTATCAATAACTGAGGCGGGAGAAGCGTGCTTATTGACATTTCTATTTTTAAACTGTGGCACACTAGAACTAGAAGTGTTCGATGAGGACGACAACGCTAAGCGTTCTTTTGTTCTTCTCAGCGTAGAAGATGCCCAACCGATTCCTATATTTTTAAAAGCATTTTCCAAATCTGGATTAGAAGATAAGCTCATAGTGTCCGAAGTTTCGGTAATGTTTTCCTTATTGTGGAATTTTAAAAGAGAAACCTTTTTCTCCTTTTGCTTTTTCGTCAGCATCAAGGCAGACGTTGTTGATTCCGAAGAAGCACTGGTAGTGTTTACGTTAGACGCCGTATCAAATTTAAACGGCTCACTAATGATATTTCTCTTCATAAGCTCACCAATAACATCCGGTAAACTACGATCCGAATGAAGAGAACTCAATTCGTCATTTATATTTTCTTTTGGGAAATCGTCGAGATTGGAACCTTCCTCAATCACATGTATTTCATGTTGCTTGGCGTATTCTTTGAGACTCATAAATGGTTTTAGCATTATTTCATTGAATTGCTTCAGATCCATCATTTGTAATTTACCTTCATCCCTTGAAGCAGTGGGTGTTCCTATCGTGTCAGGTAATATGGCTACATTTGTTTGAAGCAAGTCAATTGTTGCAGGTAAATTGGAATTTTGTCTCTTTGTATCAGAAACACTGTTTTCTTTGTCTATTTTGAGATTGTTATCATTGTAGGCAACACTGTCTGACAAAGACTTCTGTGAAGATCTATTCTTTAATTTTACACTTAATGGGGAATCAACCTCCAAAACTGTTGATAATTCGTGAGGCACTAGATTTCCTTCGCCGAGTTTTAAATTAATGCGTGATAAGGCTGGCGGTGGTTTGCCTCTGTTTCTTAAATTGGCGTTTTCTGAATTTACAGACTGCTGAAGTTCATAGTTTTCATTATTATTTACATTTTTAGGCAAAGAACACAAAGAGTCCGGCTTAGGTATACCGGTCAACAAAGGCACAAACTCAGGTATCGAATTGTCTTTCTTCCCCGTATCGAGGGTGGGAGAAGGCGAAGGAGTCAGTTTGTCTGGTTTTTCAGAAACAAAAGAAGGAATATCTGGTGTCTTTATTTCGGTTGCAGGACGATCGGAGTCAGAATTGTCTGACACTACATGGTTGAAAGCTGACTTAAATCGTCTGACCTCGTCCAATACTTTAGCGATATTTGATAACCTTAGAGTACATTTTTCCGTCAAATCTGCAATTTTTTCCATATTTTGTAACTTGTGTTCAGCCATTTGAATATAATGAATTTCGTCGGCGATCACATCATTAGTTTGAGTTGATGTTTGTGTAATATTTACAAATTCGGGAGGTCGTTTTTGCAAAGTGGTTTCTATATCAGCCACAGTGCTACAAGCTTTATGAGAAGGTAATGCACTGCTGCGATGAAGACATTCCTTTTTAGGTTTTTTAGTTGAAGGTACTCGTACATTTTTATCAGGATTGGTATTATCAGACTCTAATGATTTAGATCGATTACTCTTCACGAATCTATGCTTGTCTTGAAACTGTGTACCCTTGGTATGTTTGTGGTGTATTTTAGTGGACTCGTCATTTTCGTTACTCTCGTTATAAGAAGACGAAGAAGTCTGTATATTTAAATTTAATCTTGGTAAATCGTGAACATTTTTACTAGTTAAAACTCTTGAAATATTTAAAGATTTGATTTTATGCACTGTGGCTTTCTTTCTATGCGATTGTTTAACATTACGCCCGACTCTCTCTGGAAGACTTACTACATCTTTCTCTATATTTTCCCTTGAGATTTTTTGCTTTAATATTTCTTTAATTTGCTCCAACAATATTTTGTTACATTCATTGGGATTCTTACCCGAAAAGTTTTGTGACACTTCTATAACAGAACTACCCGGAGTGTCCACAGTGCTACATTCCTGATTCATTACGTCAATTGCTTTCAATCCTTCATTTTTAAGCACCAATAATTTATTTATATATTTTTTAATGACAGGATTTAAATTTGTTTTTGGTGTTTTATTATTGCTTGTTGATTTCGCGTTTTTGTGATTATAGGACGATGCTGTACTCGTACAAATGCGCATTGCTGTACTGTAAGGTTTGCGATTTAGTGTAGAATGCTTACTTTTATGAGAATGGAGATGTCCAGTTTTTCGGCATTTGCACTTTCTTTTATTGCTATGACGACCCGAATGCATAGAGTCAGTCCTACTGTGGGTACCACTTCCTTTCTCTTGTACACTAATGTAACTTCTGGGAGAACAAGGTGGGGTGGAACTTTTTCCTTTCATTTTGTCATCATTTCTCGACGGTTGGAAATTTCTATCCGAATCCACTCTTTTAATAGAATTACATCTTTTACATCTGCATTTGCCACATTCATAGCTGACCTTGTCATGTTTTAAAACCTGTGGCTCTTGCCAATTCGAATTAGGCGATAAATCATTGTTTTCACTTAATGAGATTTTGTAATCTTGCTTTAAAAACTTCGGCAAAATCACGTCTGGTGGACTCATATAAGCAGTAGATGTTGATGAACTCAAATGTTGGAGTACCGGTCTTTGAATGGGCGAATTTAACGCCGTTTGTGTATACACCGAGGAACTCGGTTTAGGATAAACCTGCTCTGACGTCACACATGCTGCTTTAACAGAAACCTCCTGAAAAGAAGTGACCACACCTTTTTCAGAAAAGTTATCATTTTTAAATGACTTTTCTGTCATCACAGTATCGGTTATTTCAAATGTCCGTACAAAACAGCTGTTGTTAATGTCATTATTGCTAAAATCTTTTACATTTTCAGGTGACTCAGTAGCTTTTTGAACTGTACTGTTAGATTCATTTGAACATTCCTTATTTGGTTTTGTATGTTCGTTCAAAATATGCTTTTGATTGGTAATTTCTTCATCATTCAACTGCACTTCGGTGGCCCTTGGTTGAATCTTTTCAAGAGCCTGTTTCTCTTCCTTTTCAATAGGGTTTTCTTTGGCGTCTTTCTTTCGCAGCTGTATAACCATTTCGTACGCGTCATCTTTCAAAATTCCAGTTGCACCAATGTAAAATTTGCCCGCCTCGTTTCCACCTTCATCGACAAATTTAATATATCCGCCGTTTGAAAGTGCGTTGTTGGCTTTGTCGTTAGTAGCTGTCCTAAACGAAGAAGTAGAAGCAGCAGCTGACGGTTGAACGCTCGGCGTTACACTTGTAGATTTTTTAGAACATCTGCACGTTTGTTGTGTTCTGGAAAATGAAAGAACATAAATTGCATTGCATATTTCAATTAAATTCAAAACAAAATACAATAAAATACGCCTTACTTTTTAAGTGGAGACTGCGACGTCGTGTCACTCGACAATGTTTGATTATTATTATCTGTAAATAAAAATTTACTACTGTTACATTAAAAATTTTCCTTACAATAATTGACTGTTCGGCAACATTTTGCTACCAGCAAAATGTAGGCGCTTAGAATATTTCCGTATAATTTCTTTGTGAGTACCAATGTTCATGGAGGCGTAACCGAAGGGCGAGAGGGGTGAGGCGAGACGCAGGGGAAGGCTGCGAGTAGGTCGCCCGCGTTTCGTTCGGTCTTTTCCGAAGCTGGGAGCCGCCGACGCCAGACGTGGGAACCTGCTGATCGTCATCTCCTTGATCGAGCCACGTCGGCCACGTTTATCTAGTCTAGTTTTTATATACGCTGTTATAGCCTTAATTATTAGTTTGATCCTACCCCCGAATTAAAATCGGTAATTATTTTTCTATTGATTTAACGTAGTCCCTTAAATTATTTTGATTATTTCATGGTACCGACAGGTACAAATTAGTTAAATTTTTTCATTTTTCTTTATGTTCCAAATAGTGTTAACGGTACTCTTGAGGGGCGTTACACGTTTCCTTTTCTTGTTGTTTGCGACGGTAGACGGTCGGATTGGTAGGTGTTGTAAGCAAATTGGGGTGGCATCCTTGCCGTCTACCGTATTTAAAGGTAAATCAACGGCGACCGCCATATATTTCGTGTAGGGGATGACGTCCGAGACATATTTTCGACATGTTTCAGGGGTGTCCTGAGGGAATGACCTGATAGGGTCCTAAAGGACTGGGCCGTAGGGATTCGGTCTGGGTGTCCCGTCAAAGGTCTCCTGACCGGCTGTCCGTCCGGTCCTGATAGTGACCAGCGCGTCGTCTTTCGTACTGTGTGGTGGAGTCAGCACCCCGCGTCTCCGCGTCACTTCGAGGCTGGGTTGTAGTCTGCGGGCTGGGCTTCCACGTGGTCGTCGGATGAGGACGACACTCCCTGGGTACAACCAGATTCACCACAGATACGTGCTGATCGCATCCTAATTTTTCTCATATACCGGACGCGATATCGAACCCCACGCGGATAGGTCGCTTACCCCTTAGGTTACATTGCAGAAAGATTCAATTAGTTTTTTTTCCTAAATTAGTCTTTTCGGCGGCGCGGCGGTAGAACTCGAGTGCTTCACGAAGACCCTGTTTTATTTTTATTTTATCAGTGTTAATTTGATATGTTTTTTATATTTAAATTAGTGCTTATATTATTATTATTATTTTTATTTTTGTAACTTGTTTTTTTATTATTAATCAATTAAATAGTTTATAGCACTAGCATCTCTTTTATTTTTTTTAATTGTTACCATCCCACCACCATCTGTGGGGGAAAAATAGGTAACACTAAATTAAAACATTTGTTTTTCTTATAGCTAAAAGGCAATGGTCTATGTATGTACTAAGTCTACTAGGCATAAACCCAAAATCGCATACTAGAAGTTGTGCGGTGCCGCGGGTTGCAAGTAGCCCGCGGGGGGAAATCGCGAGCAGACTTTTTTCGTGACAAACTTTAGGTATGTGTGAGGGGGCAACGGTTCACTTACGTTCACTCCCTAGCAAAACGCGCCTGAAGGAGTTTTCCCTTCAAAAATTCGCGGGCAAAAGCTAGTTACGCAATACAAGCGTCGAGAGATATTAGAACAAATAGACAGTTTTCACCAACAATCGATTCCTGTATGAGGCTGGCGTATACTAACACTAGAAGTTTTGTCCGGTTGATGGCAACGAAACCCATAGATTTTCAATAATTTATAAATACTTATTTAAAATAATATTATGTGATCACGCTGTAGTTTTGACAGATTTATTATTACCTTTAATATGGCTGTTTTCCCTTTTCCTATTACAAAAGCAAGTTTTCACGCTTCCAGCCTCACGCTGTTCCTGAATAGTTTGCGGAGTGTCTGAATAGTATAACGAAGTTAAGTCATCCCTGGAATTAAAAATACAATCAAATGAAATTTGACAAATTGATTTAATGCACTAGTGCTTGCTAGCGAGCTGTGTATTCATTTCAATGCCATCCTATATTATTTTCTACTCTGTACGAGGGGCACACTGAAATGATCGGGAATAAGAAAAACCACATGCACGGTATAGCTAAATTGTATTTTATTGTTTTTCGAAGTATTCTCCGTTCAACTTAATGCATTTTTCCATTCGTGCAAACCAATCATTAAAACAGTAATTCCAGTCTGAAGTTGATGTTGACAAAATGGCTGATTTGTACGCTTCCACAGCTGCTTCGGGGTCTTCAAACCGTTGACCACGCAATAAATCTTTCATTCTAGGGAATGTAACGAAATCGTTTGGGCTCAGGTCAGGACTGTACGGAGGATGGCTCATCAGCTCGACGTTTTCCTGCTTCAAAAAATCATTTGTCTTCCGAGCCGTATGGGAGCTCGCATTATCGTGATGTAAGATGATGTGACGTTTCGGGTTATTTTTTCGGAGTTCGGCTATCATTTCTGGCAAACAAACCGTGATATACCACTCGGCGGTAACCGTTCTGCGTTCCTGTAAAGGAATTGTAGCAACATGTCCCTTTTTCGAGACAAACGTAGCGACCATTTTCTTTGACACACTGCGGGAGCGAACCACTTTCGTTGGCTTGACTTCGTCTTCGAAGACCCAAACTGCTGACTGATGTTTTCTTTCAGGTTCGTATGAATAAATCCATGATTCGTCACCTGAGACGATATTATAAACGGCATTTGACTTCCCTCCATTGAAGCGTTGCAGAGTATTCCGGCACCAATCTACACGAGCCGCCTTTTGCTCTTCGGACAAATTGTGGGGAACCCAGCGGGAAACTAGCTTTCTTCACACAGCTCATTATGTAATATCGACTGAATTGCAGTCATTCTGATACTGATAACAGCCCGAATCTGCTCGTATGTCACATGACGGTCATCTAATATAATAGTTCGCACAGCTGCGATGTTTTCAGGCGTGACCGCTGTTCTTGGTCGACCTGCAGAAGAAACAATGCTGAGCGACACACGACCGCGTCGGAACTCGGCATACCAGCGGTATATTGTCGTTTGACTCGGTGCTTCAACATCATAAATCGAAACAAGTTCGCTGAGACATTTATCTTGAGATAAGCCGCGACGAAAATTGTGATAAATTATGGCACGGAAATGTTCACGCGTGAGCTCTATTTCTGTTAACGACGTGTCAACTTTAAACCAACATAGTTTTTGTTTTTAATTTAAAAAAAATTGTTTGAATGTCATTAAGATTCTAAGCCAGTATTCAAATTCTAAAAAAGGTTTTATTGTAACTCAATCCGAAATATTCTATTCCCGATCATTTCAGTGTGCCCCTTGTAATTGCTTTAATTACTTTATAATAAAATCGTAAATAAGCCATGTGTGTTCATCTTTTATTTTTTTCAAAAAAACAATTTGTACACGTTGTACTAATGTTACAGATGTAAAAAAATAGTATTTAGATTTTTTTGTCTGTTTGTCTGTGCGTTTATACACGGTAATCTCAGAAACGGCTTAACCGATTTGAATGCGGTCTTCACTGATGTGTTATAGCAAGCAATATGTATGTAAGTATTGCAAGCTCAGCAGGTTATTAATAAACATAATTTTTAGTGTGACAATCAAATGGACCGTGAACCTGTATGTCGACCTTAACATAAAAAATATACAGTGTGACCCGGAAATTGTTCGTATTCCTCTCGGAAGACGTAACCATGATTATATTGGAGTAATTTAACCTCAGTCATATACGGGACAAAAATTAACCGTTTTCGAGAAAATCGAGTTTGAGGAAAATTTAAGAGATTATCCGTATTTTTAGTATTGGAAGAGTGTAAAAAAATAAGTAGTAACTTATTAACCGGAAATTTTATACCATTTAATGGCTAACTAAGTAATTAATAACATTAAAATGTAATCCATATTTGTATTTTTCATCTTTTTCGATAATGGTCACAGAATTTGCTAAAAAAATTTTTTTTAATCTTCACTCAAATATGATTATCATCGAATAAATGTATGAAACTTGTAAAAAACATTTATATAACTTCGCTGTGTTCTCAGCTATCTAACAAGGTAAAACAATGAAGCAAAACTGCAACAATTGGCATGTCCAGAAACGATAATATACAAAAAGGCGTAACGTTCCGGAGAAATGTGTTAAATAAAGTAGACTTCTTTTGATATCATGTACAAAATGTATTAAACTTGTCTAAAAAGCATTCTAATCACTATCTAGAATTGGGTTAATTAAGCAAAAATTGAAAAGAAATAAAAAGTATTTTTTTTTTTTAAATAAACCAAGAAAAGAAAAAATACTGTAAACACTTTTTTTGCTACAAAATTTAGCAAATCTATAAGCACCTTACATAATATTCCCAGGTAGGAAGCAAATCTCTTTAACATGGTATATAATATAACTAAGAAAGCCCTGCTTCTGACTACTAAGTTCTAGTGACATGCGAATACTAAAGTAAAATGAAAACAAATGAAATGTTAGAATGAATAAAATTAGTTACTCAATTAGAAATACCACCAGGGCTTGGAGTCGGTTGTCGATCGCCACATTTCTACATTAGTGGTGTAACATCTCATGACGTTGTATGAGACTCTGAGAGATAGGATGCAGGATTAGTGATAAGGATATGGGATCAACAGTGGTCTGAATTTCATTAATTAATACATACCCATTTTTATTTACAGCTTTGTAAACACCTGAGGACAACATACATTAAAATTAATTAATATTTGTGCTTCGAGCTCCACTCGAAAGTGATGTGAATTTATGTAATTCTTCAAGATTATAATATAAGAGCGTCGGTGGCGCAGTGGGAAAGACGAGACCTATCATGTAGAAAGACCCAAGTTTAATCCCCGGTCATGCCACATACCAATGGTTTTTTTCTAAAAACTTTAGTGCATTTAATGACTGCTCTTAAATGGTGAAAGAAAACATCGCGAGGAAACCTTCAAAGAAGAAATTCTAAAGCGGATGTGAAGTCCACCAACCCGCACTGGGTCAGCGCGGTGGACCATATAGTCCATACGCCTTTGTTGAGAGAGTAGGCCAGTGCCGCTGCAGTGGGGACATATTAAAATAGATTAAATGACTATATATTTTAAATTGCAATGGGCAGGACATATGCTGAGAGAGAAAAGTCAGAAATGAAGTAAAATAATATCAGAGTTGTACCCCAGGGATAGCAAAAAAGTTGGGAAGATGATTTCAAAAGAGTTGCCAGTCTAAAATCAATCAGAATTGCAAGAGACAGATATAGGTGGAAGTCTTTGGAGGAGGCCTTTGTCTAAGGACAAGCTGTTGTTGGAAAAAACGATAGTCAGTAATAAATGTAACCCATGTACCATGGTATTGTAATTATAGTAAAACAGCGATAAGGGCTTATTTTATTATTTTTTTCAAAACATTATTTACGCAAATTATTTTACACTACATACCTTCTTCGAGTTGTTCGACCGACACTGTTTTCAGTGATGCTTCATTTATTCCTTTCGCATCCTTCACTTCCTGTGAAATCTGTTTAATAACTTCATTATCTTTGTTCAAAAATCTTTGAAGTTTCTCCTTATCAACAGAGCTTAAGGATTTAACTAAATCGTGAACAAATTTATGGCAATTTTTATTTCTCTTCTCTTTTTTAGACTTGAGTATCTTATATATAACAATTCTCTCTGCATCCGACATTTCATCACAGACTTTCTTGTTTTTATCTGGCGTTTCTTTCAAATTAATGTTTACATCCACTAAAGAACTAGTGTCTGTCGGTAGAGACGAAGTATCGGTGGTCTCGTTACCAATTTCATCGATTATGACTGTCTCAACTATTTTCTTCTTAGTTTGATCGGACGTGTCTTTTGTCGGAGGTGTGTGTTTATGTCTAGATCTATATTCATGATAACTGTCGACTTCGCTAAATTTAACACTGTTACCAGTTTTACCGTCCTTTCCGCATGCCGTCGGTACAGTGTGGATCGCTAGATTTCCGTCACTTTCGGGAACTGGCATCCACGAATACTGAAAGCTTTTAGAGGTTATGCCACTATCAGTATTAGTTCTCAGTGGGGATTTAGATATGCTCCTATGTTCAGATGTTTTATGTCGAATGCTCTGAAAAATTATTATGAAATTGATGATGTTTTTATGGGACAGTCAAGATTTTTGTCCCACATTTAATTAAATATTTATTACATTTTCTTAATACTATTTAGGGCACTACTGATTGGATCGGAGTTGTTGGTTCGCTAGAGCCCAGTCCAGCTCATACAAGGGCTTCAAGCGGTCACCAGGGAGTTTTAGTGGATATTCCCAGTCTCTTCAGGACTGGGCGAGTCCCACATACCCCTATCGTCTAGCCAGCCATATTGCATCCGTAAATGGATTTCTCCTCGACAAAAAAAAGGGCACTACTGATAAATTTACACATACAGGTGCGTAGCTACCTCAGCATTAGCCAATCTCACTCTACAGTTAAATTTAGGCCCACCTAGGCATTGACTAGCATATATTTACCGTCGTATACCATATGAAAAGTAAAACATTAATACTTACACCACAACTGTGTTTTCTAGTTTCCTTTTCTACTTTTTTAAACTCCTCCTGAAGTTTTTTTTGTCTGTTCTCACTTTGTGCTTGTTGACATCTTTCGTCTGCATAAGCGTTAGTCTGGAGGAGTGTGAATTAAATTAGAAAATATAAAGACATCTTAAACAATAAAAGAAAAATGTAAAATTTAATACATACAACAGGCTTGTGTTTCTCCTTTGGTAGTGAATTTAAAAATGTCATTGTATCCTTGTACTCTTTTTCGATATTCTGTTTAGTCATTGCAATTTTGTGTCTCATGTCTTGAATTTTAATCCGTTCTTTTTGTTCTGTCTCTCGACGTTTGATTTCGTACTGTTTTCTGATTGTTTCTGCATAAATGTCCTCATGTGCAGGTGGCTCTCTTGTGACAAGATTTTCGTCAGAATGCATTTCTGCCATTGTGCGAGTTCTATTATCGAGGGCAGGCGTTAATAAACCCTTTTTTGTTTGACTTTCAGGGACATCACAATTTGACATTTCTAGAGTGGTACTTTTTGGTGCACCTGAATAAATAAAGTTATGTTTTAAAATTTATAAAATATAAAAAGGTATCAAACATATCTACAATGGAAAAAAATTAAGTGAAAAAAAGTCGATAATATAATAATGATAAAAAGCTACCATGAAATAAATAAAAAAAACTTATATCAAAAATATTTATGTCTCATTCTCTATTATTATACAGGTGACCCGGTAATTGCTCGTATTCTTCTCGGGAGACGAAACCTTGACTATATCGGGGTAATTTAACTCCAGTGATATAGATTTGAAACGGGTAGAATATAGATTTTGAAAAAAATTCAGAGTTTATTATGACTGGCATTAAAATACTCTAATATAGTCATAGTTACGTCCCCCGAGAGAAATACAAGTAATTTCCGGGTCTTTATTCTACTATGGATTAAAATGTTAAGACCGAAACGCGACGCGACGCGAAGATGTATGAAGGAAGAGGGAAGATGCTTGAGGATGCGTATCGCGCGCGAGGTCGCGAGGCGCATCGTGAAGCTATGTAAAGTAACGTTGTGTCTCGGGACGCTACGAAGTCGCGCGATGTGTCGGGATGCCGCGTTGCGCCGCATGAACCGCCAACATCACTTTCGCGTACTCACTGAACTGTATACCTTTTTGAGTAGTAAATTGGTTCTATATTGCTACCTTAAAATGTGCACGCAGCGTAGCGTAGCATCGCGTCGCGTTTCTGTGGTAGCTGACCCCAAGACAAACAAATTATTGAAATTATTGTTATTATGTACACTACAATTATCTGAGTGCTTACAATAATTTTGACATATTTTATGTCTTCTGAAGGGACTAGAATCCTTTAATACAGGCAAAGGCGGACACCACATAGAACATTTTCTAGGTCTCATCGATCTATAAAACTGATTTTTCTTAGAGTTAGTCACAGAAAATTGTTTACACTGTAACATTTGTTTAGAAGCATTTGTAAAATGGTTTGAACAAAGTTCACATGTCTTTTCAGCATGCCAGGATGGCACTGGAACAGCCTCTTCATCGAGAACATGACAAATCCTACCTTCAGTTGTGTCTGGTTTGGAGGCTCTCGTTTGCAATATGGTCTGCTTTATACTCCTCAAGTCTTCTGGTGGTTTACTGGGTGCTGGTGCACTGGTTTCTCTCAAACGTAAAGTCCTGTTATTTAAATACTCAGACACTAATGTCAAAGAAGGTCTAACTGTTTGAATCTCTCTAGGGATATCAGTTAACCCTCCTCTTAGGCTGGAAGGCATTTCATCACTCAAAGCAAATAGGTCAAGTCTTTTACTTTTGTCAGATTTCATTGCAGAATCTTTCCCACTGTCTTCATTTGGTATTGATAATGTAGGAATCTTAGGCTCGCATTCATTAGGCACTTCAAAATCCCACTGAGTTGCCGTGTCAATTTTATTCACATCACTTTGGGGAACTGTCTTATTTTCTTGATCACTTAATTTGCATTCAAGTTTTGAAGAAAGTTTATTAGCAGCAATGCTTGATTTTTGACGACTTACTTCATTCGCAGCTTCTCTGAAATCAATTTGACAGTAATATCATTTTCAGTTAATTATGCAGTGAATTTTATTTGATGTTAAAATTCGATTTCTCGATTTACTTAAATACACATTATTTAATGATAATGAAACCTAACCTAACCTAACCTTTGTTTTTTATCTACTACAAACAAAAACCTTCGAATGTATAAACAAAAAACAAAAAAGAAAAAAAAAAGCAAATAATAATATAAACAAAAGTGTTATCAACAATTATGGCTATTAATCAAGTTAGTTCTGGAGTAAAGGCTGCTTTAATAAAAAAAATAATATTATAATCATGATAACACTATATTTTTCATCCTTACCTTGCCTGTATCTTTCTGTCCAGAAGTTTTTTTTGGTCATCTAATTTCTCCTGATTCTTCTTTCTTAAAGCAATTGCAGCCTCTTTCCCACGTTTTTTAGATAAGTCTACTTTACCTGAAACATCTTCAAAGCAAGCTTTTTTTTTAAACTTTAGTAAACATAATTCAAAGTATCAGTGAAGTTAATTTCTGTGCAAAATTTTGATTGTACCCTACATACTAAGAATTTTTATAGCTATCACTTGCATTCAGATTTGGTACACATTACCTTTGATCTTCAAGCATGCAAACTAATGGATATAATTTCTTTGAAGAAATAATTGAAAATGCATCATTTTAGTAGATTGTACAGCCATTCTGGAGGCAGAGACCATTTAAAGGTGGTTACCCTTATTGTGAAACAATAGCACAAAAGCATAGCACATGTGAATGTCTGTGATATGTGGCAGAACCAATTCTCTTATTCTTATATTTTATTTTTTGAAATCACTGTTTCATAATTTTCCTAGTTACATTTTTTTCCTATTTTAGCAGCACCCTTGATGCTATAGGCCGAAGAAATCACCTACTATCTAGTGGATTGTCAAACTGCCCATCCACCTTCATAATAAATGGGGCACATTCAGTGGCGTAGCGTAGCGGGGGCGGCAAGGGCGGCTCGCCCCGGGCGTCACTTTTTAGGGAGCGGCAAAATTTCACAATAAATAACAAAAATTTTGAACCATTTCATATTTTTATCGCAACTACAAATTCGGACCGATTGAAAAGAGTACGGAATTTTTCATTACTTATTTTCTCACAAATTCGGGGAATCCCCTTTCTTTGAATGATATTTTGTAGCGACTGTTGTCAACACCGACTATACTGACTTGCGGGGATTCCCCGTATTTTATTTTGTGGTTTCATTGTTTATGACTAAATAATCAGCGACAAAAATAATATCAGAAAGACTTGTATTACATATATAGGTATTAATTAAGTTCAATAGAGTGCGGTCGGCCCTTGTTTGTGTTTAGACGTCTACATGCATGGTGTTAACTTATTAATAAATGTGACTGTAAAACTTAGATAAACTTTTTTATTTAAAATCTAACCTGTATAAAGCAAAATAATGATGAGTTTCTTGCTGAAAAGTTCTCTAGAATTAATGTATGTATTGTATAGTATACATTAAATTGAAATACCTAAATAAGAAAGGGTCGAAATTGTCTTCCGCCCCGGGCGGCCGACACCCGCGCTACGCCACTGGGCACATTTAATAAGAAGCCACATTCTTACTTTCAAAATTTGCCTGTCATAAAAAGGACACTTGCTGTGTAATAATAATCTGATCAGTGATCATCGCATAAATATATAAATTTTAAAAACAATCTACCAAATTATAAGAGTATACATACTAATTGAATCTTTTGAAAGAGCGTTTAAATGAGCAGCACCGACATTTTCCAGGCGTTTCGCATATATTTGCTCCAAACGTTGTATTAATTTTTCTTGTTGTTGAAAAAACTCTTTCTGCTTCTCACTCTTACAATCTAGGACTTGTTTTAACTTCTCAACTTTTGCGCGTTGACGAACTTTTTTTGCTATATCTTTCGACTGCTCTCTAACCTAAAATCCAGTGAACGTTTATATAATTTTATAAGATGCAGTACTTTTAAAATTTACAATCTCCTCTAACAATACATAAAACCGAAACACATGTACCTGTTGAAGTCTCAGTTTTCGGCGACGTAAAAATTCATTTGTTTTTAGAACTTCAGTCATAGTGACAAATGCTATTTAACAGTTCTA
This sequence comes from Bembecia ichneumoniformis, assembly GCA_910589475.2. Taxonomy (NCBI): domain Eukaryota; kingdom Metazoa; phylum Arthropoda; class Insecta; order Lepidoptera; family Sesiidae; genus Bembecia; species Bembecia ichneumoniformis. The sequence continues at coordinate 6,779,754 of OU342523.1, forward strand.
ACGAATATTACAAATTCTATAATAGTTCTAACTTTCTAATATTGGGTGTATCCCGACTAATACGAATTTAATAAACATTATTTCCGTTTTCCATTCCAAATAGCAAAACATGCAATCAACATTCAACACGAGTTCAAAACAATTAAATAACGTACCTCGATTGACTTTGACACTTGACAGTTTCTGACATTAAGCATATAGTGTTCTGTGACCATACCTACCACAGAATTCTAATCATTTCTGAATTTCTGATACTTATGACGTAACATCCAAAGACATTATACCTAAACAAGATTGTGCACTGACATAATCGGTCTATAGCAAATTAAACTCAGTTGTGTTGACATAAGGTTTAAGTTTCTGTCCAAGCCATAAAAGGGGAAAACGAACCGAAAGAGAGGTACGAAAGGGGGAGTGTGTCCTTGTCTTTTGATTTTTACGTTGTTGAAAGCATTAAAATTTATTTTGGGTGGTAGAATTTAGAAATTAATTTATAACAGGGTATTTTAACGAAAAACCCTTTTAATGATGACAATTTTGGCACACATTTACTATCTTACATTTTGAATTTGTGAACTACCATTTTGATTTTGTGATTTTAAGTTTTTTGTTGGTTTAAATCAGTAATTTTTTTAAATGAATTTAAAAATAGTAATTTTAAAATGGTAACACTGATTTAAAACCAATATGGCGCATAGCTTCGACATCGACATGGTCTTTGGACGTGGTTTTTTGTTTATGTTTATGTGCTAATTTGTGGAGTTATTTTGTTAATTTTTTTACGCAAATCGTGAAAACTTGTTGCGTAAAACTTGTGTAAAAGTGAACTTTATACGGGATGTGGTATATCTTTCCACAAATGAGTATTAATCGTTAATTATCTCTCTAATCCAGTGTAGAGTGACCATATAATTTGACTAGCTGTTATACATTATCCAGGCAAGGCACGCCGACCATGTTTATGTCATGGGCATTTGTGAATTTTCTTCATTTTGTTGACAAAGGTGGCTTGAAATATGCCTCAAAACTAGTGTATGAAGTAGTTAAATTCGCTGAAAACTTCTAGTGAATCCTCGTGTGATTCATATATAAAGAAAATGCTTAACATTATAACGCAGTACTTTTTCCCAAAACTCCATAAAAATTTTATTCATCCTGTTTTATCAATAAAGTGTGAAAATAGGCATGAGATAGAAATCATTAAGAATTCATTAAGTCTAGTGAATTTATTTTATTATATAATAAATCTGTTAAATTATCAAATTAGTTTGATTTTCCTATTCTACAATCTAAAGCGCTTGCATTTCATTAGTTTGTAGGTAAAAAGTGAAAAAAAAAACCGTGTTTGGCCTTGTAACAATTAAAACATTTGAGCAGTTAATTTTAAAATGTTGGCTTCAACTGACAGTTAAAAAATATAAGTACTCTTAGTAATATTAATTAAGCTAAACATTAGAGAAAACGTATACCTAGTGTACAGTGGTACATTTTTTCTCTAATATTATTACACAAGTGTCAATAAGTTGCGGCCAAAGACATGTTGCGGCAACCATTTATATTAGTAAAGAGCTCGTAAAAGGGACTCACGGATGGAGATTCCATAAAAAATTAAATCGCATGGTCGTTACATTAGACAGAGACGCACTCCCCCTTAAGACCTTCTCGCTCGGCTCGTTTTTTTCAGCTAAGTGCACAATCTTGTTTAGGTATAAGGTCTTTGGTAACATCAAATATATTATTAAATTAGGCGTTCTTTTTTTATAAACTTCGACATGTTTTCAAATTATAATATGCGATAACCTGAAAATAAAGACTCATTAGGTACCTACTATTCATAAAGGGCCTACTCACGATGCAATTTCATATCCGGTCTGTCGTGTCAATTTGAGTTGTTTCGACAAATTGTGATGTTACATATGAGGCAAATTGACGCTTACTTTCAAAATATTGAATGTCGAATTGTCCGTTCTAACAATCGACAAGTTGGAAGAACAGATTGAATGCGCGTTGAATTGTGAATAGAGCGATTGATTCAATTTGGTGTCATTTGCGCGTCGGAATTGTTGCTTGAGGTACGTTTGTAGACTTCCACTAGCCACATCATATCGTCCTTAAATGTTTTATTTAAAAAAATAAAATAAGAGGCTATTGTTAAGTTTTTTTTTTCTGTGACAATACGCGATGAAAACATAACGCCAATCAATAAACGAGAGGCTGATTTTGAAAAAAAGAATTCCATGTTTTTAATATAAAATTAATTTTAAATTAGAATTCATAGCCAAACAATAATAATTTTTATTTGAAATGGCCAGTACTGCCAGAATGGCAATTTAGGTTAAGACCTAATATCAGTCGTTTCAAAGAGCTGTCATTGCGGATGTAATATGTTACATTTGAAGGATTCGCTCTTCGTCGAAACTCTTTGTTGGATGCGAAGCTCTGCGAAGTTGGAAGCGAAGAACAGTCCATTTTATTCGCAAGCGCCAATTATTAATAAATTATTAATCCCAACAAAAAGCTTTATAGATGCGTTGTTAAAAAGCTCCTACGCAGAAGCAGCTCACAATGGGAAAATAAAGGCTTTTGCGTGTCAAAAATAAATAACTCCTTTATTTGTGAATAAAACCATATAGCATTCTAATTAGAATGCCTGCGCTTTCAAGTAATTTAATTTTTACAATACTTACTATGTGCGTAAACATTTCAAAAAAAATAACAAAACCAAAAAAAAATTTAAGTTTCTTTATCTAAATTTAATTCTAATAATTAAAAAATAATAAACAAATATACAAAAACTATAATACAAATTAAAAGACACAAATTAATAAATTACATGTTGCAACTCTCGAACTTCCTAGAATGATTTAGTCTGTATCGTTTATAGTCTTTGTTACGAGATTCCTTCCTGTGCATCGTGTGCATCTTGGAAAGCTGCCCAAAGAGAATGTAATCCATAGAGTAACTTATGATGTAATCACTGCGTTTTAGCTTTTGAAGCTGCCCAAGAGGTAACAAGGAAAAATGACGTATTATCATAAGAATAAGTAAGAACCAAGCTTATTCTTATGGTATTATGCTTTCTCCGTGTATTAATACTTTATGGACTGAAGATGGCATGTAGTACTAAATATATTTATCGACGTAAAGTTGTACTGTATAATAAGCGTATTGCCCAAACTTGACTTGATTTGAATATTACACAATTCGTGTAATATTCTCTTCCGATAAATTTTCAAATTTGTTTCTTAGATAGTCAGAAAGAGCCAGTGTGAAATTTGTAGTACCGATCATAGCAAGACCATCGATGTTTATGGATAGGCCCTTTCCATATAAATGACACTGCCAAAATACTCCGCAAAATTACACGTGTTGTTGAGGTCTATGGTCGTGTCATTGTGTTCGAAACCGCAATGGCCTCAGCTTATACGAGGTTGGAACAAGGGATCAGTGGAGTAGGTGTTACTTACGAAAATTAATAAAAATAGAAGATATAAAACACAATTTAATAAAAAAACTTAAATGCACTAAAATTGAAACATAGATTAAAATTAAGTAGGTACTAAAATTACATTTAACAAGTTAACCCTTAAATTGACACGTTAGTACATTGTACTTACATTGACTTTACAAAAATACTGTCTTTGATACAGGATACAATTTAAACAACTAATTACAAATAAGTATTAGTAACATTATTTATTGTCATTAGTAGCAAATTAAATTTACACTAGTTTTAGAATCTGAAATCTGTCAGGGTTAAAATGAGATTGACGCGGAAACATTAGTCACCACCTCGGGTTAGTCTTTCAAACTTTTTGCAGTATTTTAGTGTGAAACTAATGCAAGTTGTGTATTTATATTTATAACGAAAGTCCAAGGAAAGGAATCATGTATTTTTTTACTTGTACTTTACGTAATAAAAGTACAAAAGACCCAAAAGTTCTTATGTACACTGTGGCCACCGTTGCCAATAGTATTATAAATTACATCAATTGGCTAATGGTAACCAGAGTGTACATTGCCATTTCATAGCATGGCAATTTTTTCAAAGGAGTATTTCAATGGTTCCTTTTTTTGCTTTTGTATGTTTTATTTTATCATATTCTTGTTTCATTTCGTACAGTGTTTAATATAAACATGTTCCCACAAGATCTTGGCTTTGGTACCAACACTAAATGCATGTTCGATCTGCTTCTGAAGATGAACCTAACTTTTTCTAACTTAAGCTCTGAGCACTTAGCTCCTTCGCTAGACTCTTCATTTGAAAGGCTTAATTTATTAGATAGCAGTAGCAGCACCTGAAATGAAGCAACTAACCACCACATGTTTGAAAATGTTTGTTAAATGGGCAAGAAAACTCGACAAGAATTACTACTCCAACGAATTACTGCAAACGAAATGACTCTAAAACTGTATAAACAAAAATACTTGGTAATATTCATTTTGTAGACAATTCACATAGATATTTTAAATACGATCTGTATTAAAAAATATCAGGAAAATTTCTTAAAAATCGAAGATGAAGGCCAGTACCCGATCGACGAAATTATGATCCTCTATAAAGTCACCAATATAAAACCACCAAAACTTAATTATCTTATATCCTCTATAAGATAATTAAGTTCGTCAGTAAGTTATTTAAACGTTTTTTAAATTTTTTATGTCTTGCCAATTTAAGGGTTAAAGTGAGGTAAAAATAATTTGTTCCATTTAAACCTTTACAGGCAATTATTGGCGTCAAAACAATTAATAGAAAATTAAAAATGAAGTTTTTGATGGTTTAAGAACTATAAGCCATCAAAAAGTACCCATTTATTAAATTTTTGTCTTTTTGTTGCTTTTAAGGATAATGTTTTGGCTATGTAATGAAGTCTTAAATTTACAAACTTATCAATTAATGCCCGAATAATATGTACACGGTGATTATAAGTTAATGGCTGTTCTAAAGCATGCACATTCAAACAATCAAACACGTTAGTATTTATAAATTCTCTTAAAGTTAAGTTCTTAATATAATTTAATGGATATTTTAGTAAAAATATATTCTGACTACAGTTTCTTTCTAAATTACGTACCTATAACGCTTTCTGCTTTTGACACACAGTAAAAACATCAAATGACGGGTATGCCAGTCCACCTTTACTTTTAAAGCTAATTAACTTATGAAAAAAATGTCTTTCAGTGGGCCATTAGGCTATTGAGACATTCTTCACATTTTATGGCCTTATTGAGTTTTCTTACAACCCAACCACTTAAGTAACCAACTATTTGTTGCACACTGTCACTTAACGAATCGTTGGTAATCGACGTCATTCTCAATAATGTTAGACAATTTTGGGTTTCCTGATTATCATCTGTTTCTAAATTCTCCAGTAAAATATTTTCGTCTTCATTATTTCGTAGTCTACCACATGTGGAATTTATTGTATTTATTGACGACTCCGGTGAAAGAATTGTAATTTCTTCCAATGGGAAACAATTCATATTAAAATTTGAAACTAATTCTAAGTGCTGTAAAGTTTTTCTATAAATACCCTTAAATTGTTTAGCATTAGGGTTATTATTACTTCCCCGTGTTGTCTAACAAGAGAAAAATAAAGTTCTAAATGATCCTGACTTAAATGATAAAATGGAATTTGTAAACATCGATGAGCAAGACACAATTCACGTCGTGTAGGTACAAAGTATTCACTCATAATATTTTTAGTGTTTTACTCATAATGTCATAACATTTTTATTTTAGTTTTACAATGGAAACATTGCAACAAAGGAAGACTGTTTAATATGTTATTAGGGTTACAGGAATTTATACCAAAATCCTGAACAAGGGACGTGTGCAAAACCACATGCACTATGATAATTGTAGGTGCGAGTAAAAATTCCCACCACGATGAACTATGGCGGATGCAAAACGATCTATGTCACTAAACCACATTTTTCCTATTGCGAAATAATAACAAAAGGGAGCAATATTTTTTTAGATTTTCAACAACATATGAAACCACAAATCAAACCACAATTGATATAACCGCAACAGTATATATCAATTGATGTTATTGCAACTCTAAATATCTCTGGACGACGTTCATATTAAAATAAACAATAAAAAACCAATGAAATCTGTATAGGTAGGTACGTACGTATACTTACGTACGAAGCTAATAACGTCTCAAAATAAAAGAGTAACAAACATTCTTTTTAATTTTTCAGATACCTTGTTGTATATTTTGCTTAATAAATAGAACTACACAACAAACCCGCAAGTTTTTTTTCTCAATTCGAGTAGGTAACATACGAAATTTGTCATTATTTACAATAAATTGCAGAACTTCGGCAAGCTTCAAAAGTCTCGTTAAACATTAAAGTAACATTAAGAATTACCAGACTGATTAATTTTTTTTAATGTTAATATTTTTTAAATATGAATACAAAAATAGAGAAAAAGAGCTTTTCAAAAGTTAATAAGGATTAACTTATGATAAATTTATGAAAACTGGACATTTCGAAGAATATTTTATGACTGGCTATCCACGAAAAAAAAGAGCTCGGAAAAGACCACGAAACAGAATTCGATGAATTCAACAAAATTGCAAAAAGAAGAAAAGTTCACTCAATATAGTCGATATATTTAAATAACGACTACCCGACAAAATAAAATTATGACACTTTGTGAAGCTGGTTAAGATATTCCGACATTCAAACGTACCACACTTCATAAAATACTGCATGAGCTAGGATTCGATTTTAATAAACGAGACAGCAGAGCATTATTATTAGAAAGGACATATAAAAGAATACAGAGAAGCCAATAAAACCATATATTTCCTTAACGAAACGTGGGTAAACGCGGGACATGTTAAAACAAAGACATGGTTGGATACAACTGTAAAAAATAAAAAATAAGAGACATGCTTTTCAAGAAGGCTTATCTACCAGTCCAAGAGCTCCTACGGGAATAGGTTAATTGTTTTGCACATTGGTAGCGACAAAAGATTTGTAGAAAATGGTCTTCTTGTTTTTGAATCAAAATCAACAAAATATTGTTACATTAAAAATTTCAGGTAACAATAATTGTTTCTGCGTTGCTTTGCTGTTTAATTAGATCAGGCGCTTCGTCGTTTAAATATAATGATTTGTGCATTACAATCGGTAGAAGGGCGTGTCGTTAAGACGAGAGGGGGTGAAGAGGGACGCAGGGCGGAGGTCGGCAAGTTCACGCTCGCGATTGTGCTAGGCTTTCTTTTCCGTCTTGGAGCTCTGCGAAGACGCATCGATATTCATCCGCTCGTCAAGCGACGCCATATTGGGCACAAGTGCTGTTATAAAATTTGATTTTATTTAATCATCCATTAAATTTTGTTACGATCGAAGCCCCGAAGTGAAATCGGTGAGTCGTTTTGTGTTGTTAAATAGTCGATTTCAAAATTCTTCACTTTATTTCTTGGCACCGCATGGTGGAATAGGTTAAATTCCGTTTTTGATTTTTTTCTTATGTTCCCCGTTTTGATATTGTAAAAATATCAAAACGTTTCTTATTTAAATAGTGATAACGCGTGCACTTGATGGGCACGTTACACGTTCTTAATTTTGTTTGTTTGGTCTATCGTATAATTCCCTGTCACCATCACGGCGACAGCCGTACATTTTGGTAGGGTAGACGACTGAGACATGTCTTCGACGTGTTTCAGGGGTGTCAAGAGGGTGTCAAGAGGGTGCCAAGAGGGTGCCAAGAGGGTATCAAGCGAGGTTTACTCCAAGGGCCCCGAAGGGCTGCACCATAGGATCTCTGCTGGCCGTCCTATCCCAGGTCCTCTGACCGTCTGTCCGGCCAGAGATCGGTTCGAATCTCATCGAGCGGTGTAGTGGGGTCCGTTCTCCGCGTCTCCTCGGCACGCCGAGGCTGGGTTGCAGCCAGCAAGCTGCGCTTCCACGTAGTCGTCGGGCGTGGATGTCCCTCCGGAAGGATACTCGCTACGCGATCAGATACATTTGATTTTTTTTTATTTTCTAATCAACCGTTACGTATACCCCCTTTCTTTTTTCTCAGTTAGGTATTTTAGGCGTTTCCTTTAGGCAAAGGAAAATCTAGGTTGGGCTTATCGACGGCGTGTAGGTCTCGATTGGTCTCCACGAAGACCCTGCTATTTTTTTATTTTTTATTTTTAAATATTACTGAATCGAAATGGATAGGATTTTTACTTTAATTTAATGATAAGTAGATTATTTAATTTAATTTGTACCTGACTTGTTTTGTATTATTTTAATTTAATAAATTGTATGCCGCTTTAGACTACATTTTTATTTCTTGTTAGGTATACCTTTTTTAACTTGTTACCATCCCACCACCATCAGTGGGGGAAAAATAGGTAAAAAATAGGTACCCCTCCACTCCTCAGAATTTTGCTGCTCGCAGGAAAATTCGAGCTGGTCCCCAGCTATCACTAACCCGCTCGGCACGCAAGCCTCCGGAGACAGGACAGGCACTGCCACGACAATACGGCGACCAGTCGTCAGAGAATGACGATGCAACATGATACCGGAAATAAACATACTTAAACTTAATGGTAATAAAACATAATATAAAAGGTATAATAAATACTAGGAAATATAATATAAATCAACGGAGGTCTGGCGTCACAGTCTGCTGCTATCTGCGCAACACACTGGTATTCCAGAACCAACCGAATAAGATAGGATAAAGGTAAGAAAGATAGAGGATAAGAATACGGAAGAGAGTCGCATCGGCTTGTTTTGACAGAGTTGCATCCGCTCTGAACCGCTTGATACCCTCTTGACACCCTCTTGGCACCCTCTTGACACCCCTGAAACACGTCGAAGACATGTCTCAGTCGTCTACCCTACCAAAATGTACGGCTGTCGCCGTGATGGTGACAGGGAATTATACGATAGACCAAACAAACAAAATTAAGAACGTGTAACGTGCCCATCAAGTGCACGCGTTATCACTATTTAAATAAGAAACGTTTTGATATTTTTACAATATCAAAACGGGGAACATAAGAAAAAAATCAAAAACGGAATTTAACCTATTCCACCATGCGGTGCCAAGAAATAAAGTGAAGAATTTTGAAATCGACTATTTAACAACACAAAACGACTCACCGATTTCACTTCGGGGCTTCGATCGTAACAAAATTTAATGGATGATTAAATAAAATCAAATTTTATAACAGCACTTGTGCCCAATATGGCGTCGCTTGACGAGCGGATGAATATCGATGCGTCTTCGCAGAGCTCCAAGACGGAAAAGAAAGCCTAGCACAATCGCGAGCGTGAACTCGCCGACCTCCGCCCTGCGTCCCTCTTCACCCCCTCTCGTCTTAACGACACGCCCTTCTACCGATTGTAATGCACAAATCATTATATTTAAACGACGAAGCGCCTGATCTAATTAAACAGCAAAGCAACGCAGAAACAATTATTGTTACCTGAAATTTTTAATGTAACAATATTATCACGAGGAGATGGATGGTGAAAGGTTCCCTTGAGTGGTTCAAAAATATTATACCTAAACTAGAACCAGGAAGTGTGGTTGTGATGGACAACGCTCCCTGTCATTCCGTCAAACTTTAGAAAATACCGACGACCGCTTAGAATAAACAGAAAACAATAGACTGACTGACTGCTAAGCAAAAAGGGATATCCATGGACATGAGTTATTTGAAAAAGGAATTACTGCATAAAACTGCCGAAGTCGCCCCACAATATGATAAATATTTAATAGATGAAACTGCCAGAAGTAATGGCATTGAATCTCCGACTACCACCGTACCATTGCAAACTCAATCCCATTGAGTTGGTGTGGGCCCAAATAAAAAAATACATTGGTGACGTATCTTCTGTTGGCGTGTTGGGGTTCGAGTTTCTTGAATTAAAGTCTTATTCGTCTTTTAACTTCGTTTATTATTTCCATTACACGGGCAGACATTGCTAGACCAAAAACAATACTGACATAGACAAATCACAGACTACAACAACGTAAAAAAAGAATATTAAGAAAGATATTCTTATATAAGAATATCTTTCGACGCACTTAATTTACTGTTTCTTTAATATCGTAGAAGAATATTACAAAATGCTGCTTAAATATTAAACATCCATGTCTAAACTATTTTTAAAGTTATGATTTAAGTGCCAAAAAGGACATTTGATAAAAGCATTTATGGCATAGCCTACTGTGCGGCTCCCCATCCACATTATGTAGCGCCCGTGTGCAATCATTGAAATCATTCCCTGGTGCCCTCTGGTAGGTGCGTGGTCAAAATGAAATACTTACCTACAGTTATTTGATATCGGGAAGCAATAGGTCATAGAGTAACTTATACAATAGGTACAACACAAGTAAGAGTTTTTAGGAAGCAAGGAGTTGCAAGAATAAAAAGCACAATTTTGTAGTTATATCAAAAATATTTAATTTAAGTAATAATTAATAATGAAGAATTATTAAGCCTTACAAAACGCTTTTTAGATGCGCTTGTTTGTTTTTTGTTTTGTTTACCTCTTATAAAATATTTATAAATTAAAGTGACGTCTAAATGAAATTACTAAATTGAAGGCTGACCATTTATTTTAAACGAGCTGGCGCCCACGAGGTATTTTTTAATTCTCGTTTTTAAGATTTTTGTTAGAGTATTTCTATATTAGTTTTAATTTTTAATTTTCTAAGTTCACTTACATGCTGCAGACCGCGACCCAATCTGGAGATATTACGTCGTCAAACGCACATCCATGTCAGTTATGCTCGAAAACCTTTCAAACCAACAGAGGCTTAAAGATCCATATTTCAAAAATACATCGCAATTGTTTAAGCCAAAATAGGCCTCCAATAAATTTAGTTTCAAATTTACCTTTTACTACTGCCCTTCCTACTAATACTACTACTTCTGCTAATACTAATAATAATTCTACTACTACTAATCTCCCATTCCACGTTCGTCTTAGTAATCTCAAGAATAATGTTCCAATTGTGAAACGTATTCCTCGCGCCGCCAGAGTCACCGTCGCTAACCATCTCTCGCTCTCGCATCTGATCCAAAAATGTTATAATTCTAATTCTCCAAACGATTGGCAAAACCTGCTTCTATTCCCTTATTTAAAATGGCAAAAATGATGACTCTAATTTATCTCTGACCCAAAAGATTAAAGAAAATTGTTCAAAAAAATTCAAACTCAAATACAAATCATACTCATCGTACCACACATAATAATATCAAGTTAATAGAAAACAAGATAAGCGACGGTGATCTCAAAGGTGCCGCTCATTTATTGTTCTCAAATGACGTGCTATCTCCAGAATCCCCAGACACTCTTTTGGCTCTACAAACCAAACACCCCCCAGCTCCAACAAACTGTTACTTTTTGGACTCACCAACAGCAAGCCAGGCTTGCCTGCAGATCAAGAATAGCGATGTAACAAATGCTATTTTGTCTTTTAAAACGGGTTCTGCTGCAGGTCTGAATGGACTTTCACCTCAACATTTAAAAGATTTAACATCTCATTCTGTGGGCAACGCAGGTGAAAACCTAACAAACTCCATTACAAAATTAATCAATTTCATGTATTTAGGAAACGTTTACCACGACATTCTACCGATACTATATGGGGCAAACCTTATCGCCCTTACTAAAAAAGACGGAGGGGTGAGACCAATTGCTATTGGAACAACACTGCGGCGTTTAGCTTCCAAAATTGCTGTTCGACATATTATATCAAAATTACACATCTTTCGAACCTACTCAACTAGGCTTTGGTGCAAGGGGAGGTTGCGAGGCGGCAGTGCATGCTCTCCGCACTTTCCTTAACACCTCAAAATTTGAAGTGTTACTAAAAATTGAGGTAAAGAACGCTTTCAATTCCGTTAACAGGGATATCTTACTTTCAGAAATTAAATCAAACATTCCCGAAATATATAACTATCTACTTCATTGCTACGCGGATCCAACCATGTTAATGTACCGATCACGTGAGTTATCATCAGAAGTCGGATGTCAGCAAGGTGGATCCTCTGGGGCCAGCAATATTTAGTTTAACGATAAACCCGATAATTCGAAATTTGACATCAAAATTTAATATATGGTACCTCGACGATGGGACCTTAGGAGATGATGCCAACACTGTACTCTCAGATCTCTCCTCGATTGTGAAAAAATTCAAATCCATCGGTTTGGAGCTAAATTTTAATAAATGCGAACTTTACATTAAAAATTCCCTTTTAGATATCGATCTTATTAAACATAAATTTAACCAACTTGCACCAAATATAAATATAGTTGATAAAAATACTCTCTACCTCCTAGGTTCTCCCATTTTTGATGAATGCATACCAGAATATATTCAAAATTGTATTACAAAATTTCAAAATTATTCCCATTGCCTTCTAGAAATCAGTCCACATTTAGCATTTTCGATTATGAAATTTTGCCTTTTTGTTCCTAAATTAACTTATGTGTTACGTTGCTGTCTTCTCTGGAAATATAAAAATCTTTTATCAAAAATAGACAATTTACTCAAAAATAATTTAGAATCAATTTTAAACATACAACTAAACGAGCAGTCCTGGACTCAGGCATCTCTTCCCATCCGACACGGTGGCTTAGGGATCCGTAAAATTTCCAACGTTGCTTTACCAGCTTTTTTATCATCAGTTCATGCCTCTCTGAATCTCGTAGGTAAAATCCTATGTTCAAACTGCGAAATTCAGGACCTGGACGATGCTAATAAAGCCTGGCTAATTGCTTGCCCCGGTCAAAATTCAGTGCAACTTCCAAATTCTCAACGGAGCTGGGACGATACATAGCCTGCAAATTGACATTAGATTCCCTGTTCAGCCAGTGCTGCACTACGGGAAGAGCCAGACTCCTCGCTGCTAATACCAAAGAAGCAGGATTCTGGCTCCAAGCACATCCATCAGCAAGCACTGGTACTTTTTTAGATCCCACAACCTTTAGAATTTCCATTTGCCTCCGCCTAGGGGTCCCGGTCTGCGCCCAACATCAATGTCCCTGTGGCAGTATAGTCAACCGTCTTGGTCACCACGGACTGTCTTGCCAGAAAAGTGCTGGCCGCTTTTTAAGGCACGCTGCCTTAAACGACATCCTCCGCCGGTCTCTTGCGTCAGCCAATGTACCAGCTATATTAGAGCCTGCAGGCATCTCAAGAAACGATGGCAAGAGACCGGATGGGATGTCCCTGATTCCCTGGAGATTGGGAAGAGTGCTGGTGTGGGATGCTACTTGTGTAGACACACTAGCCCCTTCGCATCTCCATGGAACATCCACTAAGGCAGCAGCCGCAGCAGAGGCAGCGGAAAAAAATAAAATCTCTAAATATAGTGGCCTCGGCGCCGAATATGGTTTTGTACCATTCGGAGTCGAGACACTCGGTCCGTGGGGCCCTGCAGCAATGAGCCTCTTCAAAGACATCTCGAAGAGGCTTATTGATGCGACGGGAGACCGAAGAGCTGGCACTTTCCTCGGCCAACGTATTAGTTTGGCCATTCAACGAGGAAATGCTGCCAGCGTACTTGGTACAATGCCGCAGGGTCCATTTTTATATTATTAGTTTTTAATCAATTTAATATTAATTTATTTTTAGATTAGATAATTTTAGTTTTTAGTATTTAAATTTAAATAAAAATGAATTCAGTTTTGAATGTAATTCAATATATAAATTATAAATTGGTATCTAGGATTAGGATATTTAGTGCTTTTGTTACAAAATATTTGGAAAGAGTATACCAATGAGATTCCTTATATCCTTGGTAGCTAATGGAAAAATGATTGAAACTTGGGCCCATTTAATAAAATAATTTATTTTATTTTATTTTAGAAATAAATTTATATTTAACGATGCCATGAATTTAAGTCACTGTTTGAATAATATTATTTATTGTTATCCAAATAATATAAATAAATGTAGGTACAAAACTATAATCTAGACCTAGATTCTCAACTATATAAACCTTAGAACCGTTGGCAATTGTAGAACAAAACCGTTGGTTTAATTTCCCTGAGGTGGTAAGAAACCAAGTAAAGTTTGACCATTTACGTCTAGGCTGGTTCCGTTTGATGTAAATAACTGCAACATGATGCCACCAGTACCACCTGATTCGCCATTACCACCTGAACCTCCTGAACCACCAGATCCACCAGATCCCCCAAATCCACCAGATCCGCCCCGAGAAACGATATAAATCAGAGCATTTACTAATTTTGTAATAATTTGTTCCACATTAATGCCAAGCCCAAAATTTCCATTGTTTCCACCGTTTCCACCGTTTCCACCGTTTCCGCCGTTTCCACCGTTTCCACCGCCATTGCCGCCGTTACCGCCGTTATCGCCGTTATCTTGAATTGCTTTGAGTAGTTTCAGTAGCGACAGAAGATCTTCAATTTGAGCACTGCGTGACTGTTGGCGGCATATGTCTGAAGACACCACCGGAATGACAGAAGACATGGCGGGACCCACAGGTCCCATGCATTGCCCTCGGGAAAACTGTAATGTATTTAAAAGTGTATTTATATTGTATTTCTTCTGGGTGAGCTCGCGCCATCGTCAGCCTCATATTTCTTGATGAGATGCTGGCCAAGAGCAAACCCATCTTTAATAGAAAATAAAAAAAATATCATCACTGCTGGACATGCTACCCCCATAAATTTCAATAGGACCGGTCACTGCTTTTGACCTGGATCTGCCCGTCGACCCGCGGCCCTTATCAGATCAACCCTTCACTCGAGAACCTCCGTACTATGTGTCCTGCTCACTGCCACTTCAACTTAGTAATCCGCCGGGTTTTGTCAGTAATTTTCGTTCGTCTAGGAATCTCCTCATTCCTGATTCGACCTCGCAGTGTAACTCCGAGCATAGACCTCTCCACAGCTTGTTGTGCGACGCTGAACTTTCTTACGAGGCCCATAGAGAGACCACGTTTCAGCGCCGTATGTCATCACCGGTAACACACATTGGTAGAAAACTTTTGTTCTAAAGCAGTGAGACATTTTGGACGAAATTTTTATTAGAAAGAAAGAAATATTTTATTATTATAGTTTTGAACAGACCGTCAGGCGAGTTCTATAAAAATAATTTAATGTTTATAGATTAGGTATAACGCAAAACACACAAATAAGTTATCTAACTTAATTTATAAGTCAAGTTAAGTACCTAATTATACTTTTTGCTTTTAGCTTCTTACGAGCACAATTAATTTAGGTTGTTGTTAAGCGAAAACGTACCTAACCGCGCATAATAAGTACAATTCTAGCACCAAACTTAGGTGTGTATTTATAGAAATACTAGCGACCCGCTACTGGCTTCGCACGGGTCTAATTAATTGTAAAAACCTTCCAGGCGTTATTTTCGTCGCTTAATTTGACTTGTAGAGCAAAATTAAAACTTTGATAAAAATACAAATATGATAGACTATATTTAAAAAAGTTTTCGATCGGGCAGATTTATACAAAAAAAATGTATTTTCCCGAGAAAAAAATAGTAAATTACTGCCCAAAAAAAAACTTTCTCATCACAGTAATAAAAATTTTGAGCGACAACTACATATGTTTTTAAATTTTTTAATTAACTTAAGTTCTGTACTAAAGTTGTAATCGAGTACTTTTTTTTTCATATTTTACACATTATTTAAGAAAAACCTTCCAATTTTAAATCTGTTCGGTTATCTCTGAGAAGCTACAATAATTTGTTGTGCAATATTGCACCTTAATTCATAGGTCACTAGGTTACGCTCATTTTGACAAAAATGTGTTTGGTCTGACCGCTGACGTTAGTCCTTGTCTTTGGTGAAAAACGCATCAAAATCCGTTCAGTGATTTTTGAGATCATTGCAAACATACACACAGACATACAAACAAACAGATGCGGCGGGGGACTATGTTTTATAAAGTAGTAGGTATTGTAAGAATAAATTTCTTAGCATGACAGGCAGCTCACAGAATCGAAAAATATTATTGCAAAAATAAACTTCTCGAGTGGCAGCCACGTTTCACGTCCGATGCCCTAAACAGCTGACCATGGCCTAGGAAGTTACGTAGGTATTTTAATAAATAACTAGTTGGTGCCCACGGCTTCGCCTGCATGGAATATTTAACCTGTGTTTATCCTGAAATTCTATTCTAACTAGGTATTTTTTAAATGAGTGTTTTCGAAGATTACCTTCTACATACATACAAACTTAACCTCTTTATATAATATTAGTATAGATTAGGTAGCTCTTTGTGTAGTCAAGTGGGATACAGGTTGGTAATCATAACGAACCTTTCTACAGGATTCGTGTTATTCATAAAATAACCCACTAAGGACATAAATACAAAATTTTGTGGATGGATTACTCTTTCACACAAAAACTAAAAATATTTAAAACTAGTTTTAAAAATATTGCATACGGAATTGCTGGCTTATAGTTCTAATCGTATTCAAAGGGAAACTTTAGTCTCTTTTTTATACTAATTTGTGTGACCCCAAAAGTAAGCACTTATAGGCCTGGCTAGGCTTGGGTTATGGGATAATCAAATCATACAAAGAACAGAGGGCGAAACCCTACACACCCAGACGAGAATCAACTTTGAAAAATTCATTTCCAAAGTTAGCCCTGCCAGGAATCTGGTCTAGTCAACAGTGGTGTAGCTTTCCCTACATGGACCCTGTAACAAATTTTGTCGAGGGACCCTTCTACTACCTGGCTGTGGCGAAGTCAAAATGGAGGGTAAATATTTTTTACAAAACAAACAAAAAAATATCGCATGCAATTAGACGCAATGCATTTAGACCCTAAATTCTGAAACGCTAAACTCGCAGATCCAAAAATATAAGTGAGATTGTGGCTAACATTTTACGAATACATGTTTAATCGATAAGGCTGATATGGCGGTAACTACGCCCCTGCTTGTCAATCTACCTACGTACACATTACGTGGTGTAAATTTTGTATATATATATTGTAGAAAGGAATTGTAATTTTTTTAACACATAAATTAATCGAGAAGTTTCCTCTTCCCAAAATAAAAAAAGAACCACTTTCAGTACATTTAATACTTATTAAAAGCACTTCTTAACTACCTTTTATAAGAAGAGGATTAAGAAAAATAAGAAAACAATGGTTGAGATACTGTGTACGCTCTAAGTATCATTGTCAACACCTAGTTTAAATTAAAAATGTTTGTAAAATGGAGGTACTTACCCCACACAGTGTAGCGAGTGACGCTAATATAAATAGTCCTAAGTAATTCATTATTACTGTCAGAATGGATAGCAGTGAAACAAGCATTTTACCTTTATATACACTATATTCTATAAGTAGTATGTATGTTTCGCAAGAAATGGATGTGTAAATGTTGTTTCAAATAATATTTATATTCACGTCAATAGATTATTAAGCAGTTAATTTATTTCATTTTATTTTAAGCGTATTTAAGTACCACCACAAATCTTATCGCAGATCGACTGGATTTGATGCATGTATTTGATGAAATTATATTAAATTTTTATTTATTTTAAAACTAGACTTTTTATTAAAGATGGGTTTGCTCTTGGCTAGCATCTATCCAGGCCGACGATGGAGCGAGCTCACCCAGAAGACGCCTATTCACTCGAACCTTGAAAAGAAATTATATATATGTATTCCTCGTTTAATGCTCAGTGTAAAAAAAGCCGGTGCGTGGTTTAGGAGTTAGCGGATATACAGACAGACATACGTTGTTTGTGTTGTAGGTGACGCTGGCAACCTACCATCAAGTGGACCGTCAGCCTGTCTGCCTATCTTAACATTAAAAAAGGCAGCTATTTCAATTTATATACCATGTAAGGATAATCTAAATAAAAATAATTAATAATCGGCTGGATACGAAGGACAGAAGACCGTGCATGGTGGTGAGTCTTGCGAGAAGCCAGCATCCAGCAGTGGAGAGACACAGGCTGATGATGAATAATTTGAGGAAATAAAAAATATTTAAATATTTATTTTATTTGTTCTTACACTAGTGCCTTTATTACATTAGGCTTAGCTTAGTCCTAACGTAATAAAGGCAAATACATATAAATAAACAAATTTGAGTTTCCTATTAGTTAAATTTTTGTTATTAAGCCTAGAGCTTAGTCGAATGTTTTTGTTATTTAAAAAACAAACATTTGTACCTATATAATTAAAACACTTTTTTTAATAATAATTAATTCTTAAATCTTTCATAGATTTCTACCATTATGTATCTTTTAAAAAAATGTAAAAAGCTATAAGTATCTCAAAAAAATTAAATAAATAAAATCCCTAATGAAATTTCAGTAAGTATGTGTGTGTGAATATTTCAGATATACGTAACAATCGAAAATTAACACACTGAGCGCGAAATACGTACCTACTCATTACGTTGTTCGAGTCAGTGCGCAATTCAAACACTTTCAAACTTAAATATTTATGAAACTCCATTACCAAATTACACGATATTTTCCGAGTAAAACTATAATTTCTTCTCACATAATGACACAAGTTTCAACCGTTAAAACGAAAATAAAAATAAACTGATGGCCTGATCTCCATACATAGCTGATTGATCTCCATTACGTGTCGCATCACATGCATCCAGACAATTGTCTAAAAGAAATCGTTAAGTAATGGACCATTTGAATTGTAAGATTTTTATTTATCTCTAATTAGTTAGAATCTTCAATCTACTCATCAATTGTTTTAATAATTATAGCCAGTACATCAGATAACAAAGAAAACCCTACTATTCAACTTTCTCGAACCTACTTACTTACTTTACAATAGGTATACAATAACATTATCATTAAAACAGATCATCATCGAGAACGTCTACTGCTGGACTAGGCCTCCTCCCTAATATTTCAAAAGGACCGATCAGAAGCACTGATCAGATCCACTGTCCGTTAAAACAGATGCCTACGTGATTTTATGACCAAACTAAAATAAGTCCTGAAAAATCTTCAGGTCCAATCTTTAATTCAATTTCGACATAATATATAGTATTAAACGAATACCGTGTATTCAGAATGAAATTAACTAATAAAAATATATAAGTGACTTAATTGATAATTTATCTAAGTGGATTTTAGATAACTCTAGGTATTTAAGATATTGGGATTTTTTTAATCTATGAATATATGTATATATTTTTAAGTGGTTTTAAAGAATAAACATGTTGTGCCAAAAATTAATTTATGATTTTATATTATATTGTAAAATAATAAAGCGTCATAAAAGTATAACTTAAATTATATGCGGCAAAACTAAACTAATTAGTTAAATACTTAATAATTTAATCTTGAAAATATTTTTTCTTTAAGATATTTTTTGTTATATCACATCACCAGTCGAATCCATGCCTGAAGGACTGTCAGAAAATAAGGATTGAGCGTTCGCTAATGATTTTGTTTTAGTAGCGCATATGAGGGCGTCTATGAGTTTATTAATAATTCCTTCGGCGTTCAATTTCGTACTGTCCTGTTTGTTACAACTATTGTCTTGGCCTAGTGATTGGAGTTTTCCCATCAGATTAACCAGTTGTATTAGAGATGTGAAGTCTTCAGCGCCGGTAGCGATAGGACCACCATAGCCAGGTGGAATTAACGAAGCAATGCAATTTTGAGGCGACGATTGCACGGGAACCGGCGACGATGCGGGAGCCCTATAACACTGCCCTTGACACACCTGTTCAGAAATAAACATTCTAGTATTAAAAAGTAAAATATAAGTAATATAAAGTCACTGTGCGCTTCTGTCTGTTATCTTCTTCGATACCACCCAACGGATTTTAATACCGTTTGCACTAATGGAAAGAGTGATAAACTATGTGTACATAATTCTAAAAACTATTTTTTGACCTCGGTAACATAAGTACAATGTGTACAAATTGTTTTTTTTTATTTTAAATATTTAATGTAGAGGACTCGTTTACGATTTGATTATATGTACAAATGTAACTAAAATGCCAAGACTAAACACATTAATCTTAAGCATAACAAAATAAGCATAAGCATAAAGTAAGCATAAGACAATTTTAGACATTAAACGAGCAATCTAAAATTAATCAAATTTAAATCAATTTCGTAAAGTCCAATTAAAGTTATAAAATGTTACAGCAGTCGTTACAGAATAATTTTTAAGGACCATTGTCAAAATGATTCAAATGAAAGATAGCGTTAAAGTCAAAATGATTGTTCTGTGTCACATATAAAAAAATAATTAAAAAAAAAACCGTTGCCCAAGTAATTTGACCTCCTGCAGAGTGTAAATTATGGGTTTTTCTGGTTCTGGTTATTCTCGGTGAATACCAATGACCACAATGATTTTCTGTCTCGTTTAATAACAATGTCAATAGATTATTTTTAATCCTTTATCGTCCCCAATGAAAACAATGAATCTACTTATAACATAATGAGTGTTCAGATCCCTAATTCCCTATATTTCACTATATACGAGAGACATGGAATAAGCATAGAATTATATTCGATATTCAAATTTAAATAAAAATTGATTAGAACTTACACCACAAATGACAGTTAGAATTAGCAGCGACAACACTAATGTAGCCATTGTTTAAAAGTATCTAATTATATGATAACGGATAAATTCGTATGCCTTTTATATATAGACAAATTATGTAAGTTATTTTGCAGTATTCCGAAGAAATTGATTAGAAATACATATAAATATATGCTAACTTATTGGTATCTAATTATCCAAGTGATAGCAACTTTATTTTTACTTTATCTCTATTGGTATTTCGTACCCAATATTTCAGATACATTTTTGAAATCGCAATGAAATGACAAACTAAACAATATACAATTATTGTCCTAGTATTGTCTTCGTTTACCTCAGTAATTTTTTTTTACAAATTTAGTTATACATTATTGTGTACAATGGAGAGACGAATTTACAGGAGAGGTCAAAAGTGCCGTGAGTCGCTTCGAGAAAAGGATAGTACGGCCCGGCGGCGGCGCGGCGTGCCATTTGGCAGTTTGCTTGTTTGGCTGATAAATTATATTTTCATGATTCTCGGAAACGTTGATTTTTCGAAAAACTCGACTTTTTTACATTAAGTACTTGTTTTTGTGAATATCATAGAACGTTTTGTTGATCTCTTGCTGATTTTAATTAATTTTATTGAAAAAAAAAATATAGTTCACCTTACAGCCATAACCAACCAGTTTTACATTGCAAACAAGAATACTTAGCAACAGCTTAAACTCTCGTTAAAAATGGACACAGGTCCGAAATTGTCGAGAAAAATAAATCCACGTTACAAAGCAAATATAATATCTATATTAACATTTGGGTATGTTATTAAAATATGAAAATTGCGATGAAACAGCTTGTTTTTTTAGCTTTTATAAACACATATACGTAATTTAATCCGCATTTTTTTTTTCAGATGGACTTTAGAAACCTTTAAACTTGGGTACACTAAGAACATTGAAGATGCAGATCTTTATGCACCTTTGCCGGAGCATCGATCTGATGTTTTAGGTGCGTACCTATTACTAGAACAGCTTATTTTTTTTAGGCTGAGGTTGATAAACATCAGAAAAAGAATAGTTAGTAAAGCTTAGTATCCTACCTAAGCCTGCAACCAAATTATCTGCGTGCGAATTAGAGATTCGTGGTTTCATATCAACGTTTTTTTTATTTGGTGTTATTTGCACATGTAAGATAAAGAACAAAGTGAGGAGTTGATGTATGAGATTAGTCACCATCATTACTATCAACCTTCAGAAGTCCATCGCTAGCCTCCCCATGATTTAATACGACGCATGATCGGTGATATCTTAATAATATCTTAATTTTATCTCAGAGGGGTTATCGTTCATGTTTATGGTTCAGAAAAATATCAGTTTCTTGGACATTTATACCTTACTATAATAGCGCGATTTTTTCACGCTAATACAGAGAAACTCCGCGCTTTTAAAGCTTGTTTACAAGGCGAATGA
Source organism: Bembecia ichneumoniformis (assembly GCA_910589475.2). NCBI lineage: Eukaryota > Metazoa > Arthropoda > Insecta > Lepidoptera > Sesiidae > Bembecia > Bembecia ichneumoniformis. Next base: position 6,801,730 of record OU342523.1, read on the forward strand.
TTTGGATCATGTGCGAAATTCTGGGATATATGCAGAGTACATTGTATTAAAAAAGAATAAGGAAAGATAAAAGTTTGCATAATATACGTATTAATTCAGGTGACATCATGCAAAAGGCCTGGAAAACCGAAGTGAATCTCAGCCGGCGCCGCAATGATAATAGCAAGCCAAGCTTATGGAGAGTCCTTTATAGAGTTTTTGGCTGCCAATTTATATTCTACGGACTAGTTCTTGCTGCCATGGAATTTTTGATCAGGTTTAAGTGAACTGAATATTTTCTTTTGCAGTAAATTAAGGAATTATCAAAAAAGAATAGCTAAATTGAAAATTAGTAAGAAATATTGCTCCTAATTAATCCAATTGGTCCAAATTATGGATTAGTTTTTGTCCGCGCACCTTTTTTTAAGGTGTTAAAACATTGATTCAAACTTTATTGCTCATATATTTTTGTCAAGCGTTGATTTTTTATTTATATTTTTAGATGATACAACAGTATTTTTTTCTGGATATAAGGTATTCTATGTCCTTTTCTCTATCCCTGACAACGTGTATGCAAAATTACATGATGATTGCTCGAGTAGGTACTTAATCCTAAAGACTAAAGTAATTTCCCAATAACTTGTTTAACCTATTTCAAATTTATAAGTACAAGTAAATAACCATTAGAATTTTTAAATAAGTAAATGTATTTTGTAATAGGTTGCAGCAACCTCTGTTTCTGGGACTATTATTGCGCTACTACAGTCCAATACAAGACTTTCATAATAGCACGTGAGTAACCTACGAGTTTGTTATCATATAACTACACGATTACAAGAAATCACATACCTCCAAGTGAAACATTTACCCAATGGTATTTTTATTAGGCAAAAAATGTGTTAGCGTCTTAACTGTTATCGTGGTGAGTGCTCTGATGAGTTGTTCTCCTAAATTTTAACACCGTACTATACAAAATGGGCTTCTTCAAGTGAGCCATAAAAAAATCCTGCAGAGTCGCCAGCACACCTGCATCCATTGCTTGTGTCTTAAAGCGTCGGTAACCACATATCATTAAGTGGACCGTCAGCGTGCTTGCCACCCTTTGTAATATATAAGAAAATATGTATGTCTCAGGGCAAATAGTAAGCCTAAAGGCGCGTTTATATAACACGAATTATTTCATCAGCCAGCCGCGCCACCGCACTGCCGCGCAGTCACGAACGGGGCAATCTGTTATGGAAAAGTAAACTTTGTTGCAACTATGTAAAGTTGATTTATAAAAAATCTTCATCGGAATATTAGAACGACGGTAGCCACCTACCATCAAGTGGACCGTCAGCCTGCCTGCCACCCTCAATAATATAAAAAATATATACCTATATACGGAACTGTCGGACACGCGCCGGCACTGATGTGTGGGTATACACCTTAAATCTCGTCTGTTATTTTCAGAGTGAATAACACATACTTCTCACGTCTCTTCTCATATTACGACATCGAAGGTCGCATTTCGTGGGGCGAAGCCGTGTTCTTTTCTTTTGGAGTGGTATTCTGTAGCGCAGTGAATATCATGGTTCAGCATCCATTTATGATGGGAGTTATGCACATTGGAATGAAAATGCGTGTGGGCTTATGTAGCCTAATTTACCGGAAGGCTAGCTGATCTCTATAACCTATGCATACTAGCAAATCCCTCAGCTGAGCACGGATTCTTTTTTTTGCAAACCTTACTCGCTTATCGCTCTTTCCTTAGATTTTACGTTTAGAAGAAGTTGGCGGAGAAACAGATATAGGCGGATAGAGAATTTATATATATCTACTATTTCTATATATGCATAAATAAATCGCTAAATGTGTTGCTAAACGTGAAACTCGAGAACAGCCATTGAAGTTTGAGGAAGGTTCTTATAAAGAGAAAAACTGGAAAATTTTCCGTACGAGGCCGGGGGCAGGTCGCTAGTTTTATATTATGAATAGATATAGATTAGGCGAAGATAATCTATATCTACATTGAACATTGAGAGTGTTATATAGTTTTTGGGTGTTGGATTCCGAACGTAATAAAGCCTGGAGTCGAGTGATAACGAGAATTAAATTCACTATTTTTTTGGGCATATGATGGCTTATTTCAACCGTTGCCTATTAACACAATCAACGCCACCCATGCTGCAAGTGCGTTGGCGACCTTAATAGGATTATATGATCCCTTACTCACTTACTAAAACAAAACAGCACACACTACGTGGTTACTGATGCCAGACGCGCTGCCCGATTTATGACTGAGAAACTCAGTATGCCTAACCACTACAAAAACACACTACAGAGTTAACGTTCGTTTCCAAAGTTGTACCTGCCGGGCATCGAACCCAGGACTCTAACTCAGAGCGCTAAGACAAACTCGACATGAGCTTATGAAAATTCATAATAGTTTTTGAAATACAGTGCAAAATTCGTACGTAAAATCCAAATTTACCTTACACCACCGCTAATGATCAAAATCAATGGTTTACTAAAAGGAATAATAACTTTTATTATAAGCAAAGATGTGACCTTATCTCCGCACTTTAAGTAGAGGCATTAACCATTAGCGCATTTATTTAACTATAAGATATAAAATCGTTTGCCCTGACTATCAACGAACAACCAAAACGACTAAGTCTAGAAATCTGAAATTTGGAAGATAGCTTTATCCGTGCTAAGCGGGTGGATATACAAGTAGTTATCCACCCGCTAAAATCATGTTAAAAATTCAGGTTTTAAAAACAAGCATTCAATCAATGTCCGAGGAGAACGCTGGACTGGTGGTAAATTTGATGGCAAATGATGTCAATCGATTCGATAGTGGACCACTTTTCGCTCATTACTTGTGGATCGGACCCATGGAGACATTGGTAGAGAAATTTCTTTTATATTATTACAAGTTACAAGTATAAGCAATATGTATTCTCAAATAGTGTAAACTATATCGATTTTCAGTTGATGACTGTTTACTTGTATCGCGAAGTGGGATGGGCAGCCGTTTATGGAGCACTTATTATTGTCGCCGTTGTGCCTTTCCAAAGTCAGTACAACACGATATTTACTTATATACCTATTGATTTTAATATCCAATTAAAAATAAGGCTCAGTTCACACGTAACGCGATCGCTAAAACGTTGGCAAAGAAATAACGAGGAGTTAAAAATTTATTCTTGCCGAAATTGAAAAGGTGTTCAAGAGTAAAACTATTGGCTGTATTTAAGCTCTTGTAGAATTTATAATCATGCACTAATTAAAGATATTATGTGTTTTTATATCAGTTTATAATACATATTGTATGATCTTTTTACTTTTCCCGAATTTCTTGCTATATCTCAGGAAAAATAACAACTAAAGATAGATCCCTGTTGTGGTAGGCTGAGTGAAGCCGGTAAAACTACTTACTACTCGCCGGTTACACGCACACAAACTACGCCTTTAGTTGAGCAACATCAGCGCGTGGAGTTTGACTGTTCTGCCGGATTCTGTAACCCGATTGTAGCGCAACCTATCGGGTCCAATTGCATTCGCAAACTATTCAGGGACCCCACTCAAATATACACACAAAATTTCATCCAATTCGGTCCAGCAGTTTACAAGGATTTAGAGGACAAATAGACTTACGGAAGAATTATATAATTATAAAAAGATTACTTTGAGAAAAAATTTCTTCGCGGAAATTTCGTATACAAATTCCAGACCTTTTTGGTTTGTTGAGTAACTTTTGACATTTTGTAGGTTACTGTAGGATATCTGATTAAAAAATTGTCAAAAAGTTTAGAAGTATATAGAATAATATAATAGAGAAATATTTTTAGCGTATTGATTATTTATATGAACGGATTTCAGCCATTCATAACATGAAAATAAAAAATAAAAAACAAACTATCCAATATTATATTTCCCATTTTCTTCTCATCTCAATTTATTGTCTAATAAATTTCTAATGTCAAATAAATTTTCAAATTTCAAAAGACAATAAGAAATTAAAATTCACCTCATCAAACTATTACTGAGCTCCGAAATCTCGTTTCCTTTTCTATTTTATAAAGGGTTCTCAAACGTTTTTAGTTTTTCTGGGTACACGCACTGCCTATTACAGAAGAGGAATAGCCATTAAATCCGATGAAAGAGTCAAGTTGATGAAGGAAATTATATTGGGCATTGAAGTCATAAAAATGTATACATGGGAAAAGCCGTTTAGAAAAATTATCGATTTCGCTAGAAGGTAATTCAGTAAATTACATAGTTGCCATCATTATTTATAGACGAGCTGAGTCACCACGCAACTTCGTACGCGTGGTATCCGGTACAGCGCGTAACTTTTTTGTTTGTAAACCGATTGGAATAAAACTGAATGTTACGGGAAGCCTGCTACAATACATCAGTGAAAACCGCATTCAAATCGGTTAAGCCGTTTCAGATATTTGCGTGAACAAATGCACAAACAAACAGACAAACCGGCAAAAATTCTAAAAACTATTTTTTTGACCACGGTAACATAAGTACAACGTGTACAAATTATTTTGTACACGTTGTTTGTACGTGTAAATTTGAAAAAATCTTTAATGTACAGCAAAAGGATTAAATATATATAACATACAGAGGGCATTGGGAAATTTTTCCTCCAAAAATTTTGATCGTGATCGCCATAATCAGGATGGTCATGGCGTAGCTATACTCCGATTCTGAAACTGATTATTCAGAAATAGATAGTGATTAAGAAAGTTCGGTTTTTTATTTACTTTTCCATTTACTCTTTTGATAGGGCATTTGTTTTCAAAAAGTGTTTAATCTTAATTACTGAACAATTTTAAGCTATATTTTTTTTGTTATCCGGTTATTTATGCAAAACAAAAAAATATAGCTTGATCAATAACTTGAAAAACAGGCAAATAAAAGTATCTTAAAGTATCAATTTTCGTCACTACAATTATAAATCCACGCTACTTATGCTATTGATCAACCCAAATTCAAACTAACAAACTTTTATTATAAAATAAAAAAAGATTGAATCACGATGTTTACCTAATACTCGATCACTCAGGATACAACACTATTTTTACATTACAATAAAATGGCAACCCACCAAATGTCATTTTAGTTCACCGTATTAAAAATCAGACTATAAATAGCTTTCTAAAGTTGGCGATTTTGTACCACGTGGTTCTAAATGTCACATTACGGATTCTTTCGTCTCGCCCAATCTATACAGTTGAAAATCTTTCATATACACGATTTTATTGTATATGTATAGATTTTGTACATATACAATAAAATTACGATTATTAGATTTTATTTTATTATTATATTTATAAATTAACACGAAATAACGAAGTGATATTTTCGAATTATTTTTTAGAGAAGAAATACACTTCATCAAGAGGGCTTCGTACATTCGCGGAATCATACTTTCTTTCATAATGTTCACGTCTCGCTTCGGTATATTCATAACTATTCTCTTCTTCGTCACCAACGTGAGCCGTATCACAGTGGAAACAGTTTTCTTTCTGACCTGCTATTACAATATCATGAAACAAACAATGACACTTTACTTTCCACAAGCTGTTGGTCAGGTAACAAAACTATTACAATCATTATTGAAATTTACAATTATTAAGTAGTGGCCGGGCACACTGAGTTTGGCAATCATTTGGGCAGCTGTCTAGCGGCAGTGACTACCCCATTACAGAAGACCACCGTAAATTAATAGCATGTGTGCTGTTGTGTTTCGGTGAGGGAATAAGGGATGCCGGTGCTCATTTCCCTATTCCTCTCAATTCTCAATCCTTAATCCAACTATGGTCGACAGCGCACTTGCAGCACCTATGGCGTTGCTTGTGTTATAGGCGACGGTAGCCACCTAACATCAAGTGGACCGTCAGCCTTTCTGCCGATCTTAACATTAAAAAATAATAATAATAATAAAATAGTCATGAAAATTGTATAATCTGAACAGAACAACGTTATAGTGTTAAGGTTAAGGTATTAACCTTAAGGTTGTTAAGGTTAAGGTATTAACCAACCTTAACCTTAACAACCTTAACCTTATCTTAATATGAATGGGAGTAACTACAGTTTTAATATTACTAAATCTTTAGATAGCTGAAATGAAGGTAGCTGTTCAGAGAATACGTGACTATCTATTGACTGAAGAATGTGAATTTCCACAAAAGGAAATTACAGAACGAGTTTTAACTACAGATAACGATGAACAAATCGCCATTCTTGGTAAGTACTTAATACTTGAATTAAAACTACTTATCTATACTAATAATAATATGTATACTTAACATATATGTATAACATTTATATAAAGCTGAAGAGTTTTTTTTTGTGTTGAATAGTCTATTTATCGAGGAAGGCTATATAACATCACGCTACGATCAATAGTATTAGCAGTCTAACCATACTTACGTCATACAGTCAGACAACGAATGTACGCCGTAGAGCAACGTTCGGAGAACTCGCTTCAGTTTGCAGGCTCGAACATTCAGCGTTGCCCCACTGTATGACGTAAGTATGGTTAGACATGTGGTATTAGTATTATATGTATACTAGCGACCCGCCCCCGGTTTCGCCTGGGGTGCAATTTTTATATATATGAACATTCCCCGTTTATCCCTCTTTCCATTAGTGAAAATTGAATTAAAATCGGTCTACCCGTTCACGCGTGATGCCGAGACCAAGGGAAATGGGGATTCATTTTTATATATATAGACTAGCGACCCGCCCCCGGCTTCGCCCAGGATGCAATTTTTATATATATGAACATTCCCCGTTTATCCCTCTTTTCCATTAGTCAAAACCGAATTAAAATCGGTCTACCCGTTCACACGTGATGCCGTGACCAAGGGAAATGGGGATTCATTTTTATTTATAGAGATAAGCAGTGTCCAGTACCGCAGCGAAGCGTGGCCGAGTTCAGCTAGTACCTAATAATGTTTAAGCCAAAATAATTTGTATTGTACACGATTTTCAGAACTTCACTTTTCACTTCAAACTGCAATTTAAAAATGAAGAATCAAAAAATTTTAAATATTGTAATACCTTACCTATCCATTCAAGGGTTAGACACTGTTTACTAAAAGAAGATTTAATAATACCATACAAATCATAAATGATCACCCTTATGTAACTAGAAGTAAGTTAGAAAATAAATTGAGAGTCGCTACTGTTAAGAAATCCTATGGCACAGCACGTATTCACATTTAATACCAAGCCTGGTGAACTTAAACACTAAATTAAGAAATTCAATTAATTAAAAAAACTTAAAGTCACGGCTTTAAATATTAAATATTACATTAAGAAATATATTATACAATAACAAATAATACATCATCCTACTAAAATTATAAATGCGAAAGTTTGTATGTTTGTTCCTCAATAACGCAAAAACGGCTGAACGGATTTGGATGAAACTTGGTACACAAATAATTTATTACCAGGAATAACGTACAGGATAGTTTTTACCCTGAAAAACGTTAGGTTCCCGAGTGATTGTCTAAAAACATAAAAAATCGGCGTCATCGTCGTCACAGCGATAGATGTCGTTACAGGCATTATATTAATCATATGTCTTCTCAGGTGGCATCTGGCATCAGCTAGTATATGATAAATAAATACATTATAATAATATACATTTAAATATTATAAAATAGAAACAATTTTATTTATGAATTTCAAAAAGTTGTTAGGATTTTTGAATATTTTGTATTTTGCGAGGCCTAAGTGACCTTCGCAATACTGTTACAATTTTGTAATAATGAACCAATATGTATCACGATAGCATAGTATACATAATGTAGAAATTATGTAGAAAACTTATATATTTCACTTTGTATTTGTTACTCATAGTGGAACCAGAACACCGCCGTTCGCAACTAAGTGTGGATAAAAAAACAAAGGATCCAGACATTACAAAATCCAATAGAGCAATTAAAGAGGAAGGTTGGTATTATTACATATGTATTTATTATTATTATTATTTGTAAAAGTAATCAGATTAGCCGATTTCGGTTCACCCGAGGTCGCCATAACACAAGCAACATCTGTATTAAGGATAAAGAGATAGGAAAATGAGCTGAGGCATCTCCTTACTCACTCACCGAAACACAACAGCAAACATGCTGTTATTTCACGGTAGTTTTCTGTATCTAAGGCGGTGGTAACTGCCGTCAAACGGGCCGCCTAAATGACTGCGAAACACTGTGCGCCTTGCCACTTTTTTATGTTAAGGTCGACAGACAGGCTGATAGTCACTTGATGGTAGATGGCTACCGTCTCCTGTGACACAAGCAACGCCATAGGTGCTGTAAGTGCGCTTACTGTAGTGGTATAATAGTATTAAGGATAAGAAAATGAAAAGGGATAAGGAAATGGACTCTGGCATACCTTATTCACTCACCGAAACACAACAGTACACATTCTGTTATTACATGGTGGTCTTCTGTAAGGGTTGATTACTGCCGCTAGACGGGCCGCCTAAATGACTGCGAAACGCTGTGCACCTTGCTACTTTTTTGTGTTAAGGTCGACAGACAGACTGACGGTCCACTTGATGGTAGGTGGCTACCGTCTCCTGTAACACAAGCAACACCACAGGTGCTGTAAGTGCGCTGCCGACATAATAGGATTAGGGATAAGGAATTGGAAAGGGATAAGGAAATGGGCTCTGACATACCTTATTCACTCACCGAAACAAAACAGCACACATTCTGTTATTACGTGGTGGTCTTCTGTGAGGATTGATTACTGCCGCCAGACGGGCTGCCCAAATGACTGCGAAACGCTGTGTACCTTGCCACTACTTTCCAGGTCCAAACCAGAGCCAAATTTGAAAAGTTGATTTTTCCAAAGTTGACCTTTGAGACAGAGTATCAAGGCAAGCACCCTAATGACTCATTCAAAGGGCTCATCAAAATTCAATGGCAACCACTTTTTTTTATTAAATGATTGTTTTAACATTCCAGCAATAGTGTTTGAAGATGCATCAGGTCGTTGGTTGCGGTCATCCGATAAGGATGACGTTAAAAATGTAAATTTAACCGTGAGTAGAGATAAAACCATCAAACCTAAATCATAAATGAATTCTAAAAACATATTTAATCGAGTTATTGCACATGCAGATACACTCTAAATCGTTAACATCTGTGATTGGTGCTGTTGGTTCAGGAAAATCAACTTTACTTCATATGGCACTTAGTGAGCTACCTTGCTCCAACGGTTCTATGAAATTGTCTGGAACTGTTAGTTACGCGAGTCAAGAACCCTGGTTATTCGTTGGTAAATAAAATAAAACAATATTTGTATCTGCTATTTTCTTAGAATGTATTTTTTTTAATATTTTGTTTTTTAAAAGAAATCTAAGAAAAATTGTTGTATGCTTTCGCAGCTGATAATGTTAAATGAATTTCTTGACCTAGTATAGAAGTATTTCTTATACCTAATTAAAAGGTTATTTTCATTAGAGATGTCCGTTTCTTCAAAAGGCCACTTTATCAACTCTAAAAACATATTAATCTAGGTATGCTAACATAATTAAGCTGAACAGTTTAGGTTGAACGCGGTAAACTCTCTGGATCTACCAGTCGGATTTTAAAAATTAATTATGCATTTCATAGCCTTATTCTTAAGTAAGGTTCCAGACTATTTATAATCACGCTATGAACTTTCGAAACCGAGTAAAAGAAAAAAAGATATAGCGCGTGCGGGCTGCGCGTTGGGTCAGGAACCGAGAGCGGCCTACCGACGAGAAACGAGCTTTACCGAAAAAAACTGAAATGAAATTAAACAGCGGGTGAAAGCGTTGGCCACAGCTAGTAATCCAAATATATTTGAAGACATAAATTTAAAGGTCGTATTTCATCGCTAATGATGTTGTTTGCGTTCCAGGATCAATTCGTCAAAATATCCTCTTCGGACAACCATTTGTTAAAGCACGTTACATGAATGTGTGCAAAGTTTGTGCCCTTGAAAGGGACATTTCTCTATTTCCTCATGGAGACAAAACAGTGGTGGGTGAACGCGGAGTATCTCTGAGTGGCGGACAAAGGGCCAGGATCAATTTGGCTAGAGCAGTTTACAAAGAAGTATTTTCAGTATAACTGTTAAACCCTATTATTAACACTAATCAGTCACTTGTTTAATAACAATTAAACAATTATTTCAGGCTGATATCTATTTGCTAGATGATCCACTTTCTGCAGTAGACACGCAAGTTGCTAAGCACATATTTGAAAGATGCATCAAAAAGTGAGAGCCATGTTTTATGTAAGAGTATGCTTAATTCATGATTATTAAAATATTTTATTCTTAAAGGTATCTAGAACAAAAGACGGTAGTGCTGGTAACACATCAACTACAGTTTATAAAGTCAATTGATAAAGTTATCGTTATGGACAAAGGCAGAATTCTTGCGGAAGGAAGTTATGAGAGTCTAAACGTTTGTATATTTTTAACGAAACTAACACAAATTAATTTTGAATATTTAATCACGTAAATAAATTTAAAGGAACAAAAACTGCCTATAATACAATTGATGGAAAATCAGACGAGGGAAGTGCACGAAGATAGTGGATCTATAACTTCCCAAAACGTATCGATGTCCCAAGCTATAAGTACAATGAGTTTACATAAACGTCAATTTTCTCTAACATTTGAAGGCAGTAATACAGTAAGTACCCACAATAGGGGATCGGACAAATTTTCAGAAAGTGTTTTAAATTAATCTTCATGGATATTTATTCCCATAAAAAATACTATTTTATTTATTTATAGCCTTTTAGGTACTCAAAATCATGTTTTAATATTGTTTGTTTGAAAATGCCGCCAAAACGCCACGATAGTTCATCTGAGAGCGCGTAACGTCATTTGTGGTCATGTCATAACAAAACAGCTGCATTGGCATAAGACAATGATTGCCCACAAATGACGTCACGCACTGTGATTGGTGTTTCAGTATAGATTAAAAATATTGTAAATAATAAAAAATTTATTCTTCATTTAAAAATATTTAAATGAATTATATTAAATTATTATTCGATAAATAATCGTAAAAAATTTTATATTTTCTTTCTAAGTACATTTTAGATTTTAATCTGATTAGTGTCCGATCCCCTATTAAACAAAATTAAGCAGAAAATATTTCTGGGGGCACGGCAGTGTCGAGCAAAACAAAAACAGCGGCACGGCCGTACCATCCTTTTCTCGAAACAGTTCAGGCCATTTTCAAGCCCTATAACTTCGTTGGCGATAAAACTAGAAGCCTGAATTTTCAGTAACCAAGTAGGCATTGTATAAACTCGGTATATTTCAAATTTCATTGAATTTGAGCCAGTAGTTTAAGAATTATAACTAGTCAATGTTTCTTAATTTTGTCACTCACTGACTGTTTTCATGTATCTAATATATTATATTAGATAATATATTATATTATCTAATATATTATATTAAATTAGATTGTTGAGTGCGATTGCCAAGTCAATTTATTTATTTAAAACATACAAGATTTTTAATATTGATATGGTCAGTATAAGATGTTGTTAGGTGAGCTAATTTCGTAATAACTCAAGACAGAAGGTTACTTAAGTAGGGACTGAATAAATTAACCGACTTGCCATAACATGGATCTCAAAACTTTTGACGGTAGAAGAAGTAGAACTGAGTTGCGAGACTTGGTTTTTTTTACAAGTTATGTTTTTGATGGCATATACATTTTAACATTATAAAGACGGATTGTAATTGTAATTCCATTACAATCCCCGGAACCGGTACATCTATTTGAAAAATTCATTCACTATTTGAAATGCACAATATTCCAAAACTATACATACGTACTAATTTCTCCAATTGCACCCGGGCAAATCCGGGAAGCGTCAGACTAATACAAAAGCAATTAAAAGTAATTAGTTGTGTACAGAAAAGCATTTAAAAAAGGTTATTGATCAATGTTTATTGTCAGTGATAACATAATATAGCGTTGAAAAATAGTCTCAGCCTCAGTCAAACGTAGCGATTCATTAGCCGCTATTTTCCGCCAACGAAAATTAGCTTCATGCGAGTATGCACGAGTTAAAAATCGGAGACCGAAAAATAGCAGCTATAAAATTGAGGATGGCTAATTTTCTCGCTTGTGAAAAATAGCCGAGCGATAAACAGATGAGAGATAGGACAGATTCTAAAATTAGCGCAAGTAGCCATTCCTTCAACACAGTGCGATTGTTTGACTTACGACAGACTACATGTTGATTACACGGCACCAATCGAATGAGGTTTTTAGCTGCTAAAAACTGCATGCAGTCGACAGCGGTCACACGGTTGCGGCGATTTATAGCTACTAGTAATCACAAGCAGAAAATGGCAGCTATAAATCCCTATATGTGACTGAGGCTTATCTGTGGGCCTCATAAGAAAGCTCAACGTCGCTCGACGAGCTATGGAGAGGGCTACGCTCGGGGTTACTCTGCGAGATCGAATCGAATGAGGAGATCCGTAGACAAACGCCAGGCATAACCTGGCTCTCGAGACCTCTCGAGGTTCTCGAGTGGAGACCAGGGACCGGCAAGTGCAGCGTAGGACGTCAACCCACAAAGGTGGTGCCCAAAAAGGGCCGTTGAATCCAAGTTGCTTTGATCGATCCTATCCGATAATAATCGAGGAGGCCTATGTCCAGTAGTTGACGTCCTACGAGTGAGAGTATGATATTATGATGATGATGAATTGCCCACAGGACCAGAGGCCAGAAAGGGAATTCCAAATGAAAGGGAGAGTGGATAGTTCGATTTATCGGGAGTATTTCTTAGCCGGTGCATCCAAATATTACGCCTTGTTCGTCCTGCTATTGTTTATTTTAGCTCAAATATGCGCAAGTGCTTCAGATTATTGGATTAGTCGTTGGTAAAATGATCATCTTTGAATATGGTACCGACCATCGTTGATAATGTATCAGCAATACTGCCATATTTCTTTTTTAGGAGCATAATAGAAGATCAGCTGACTGGGGACACAACTGTCGACAATATCGTCTGGTTGTCTGCGGGCCTGCGAAGATACCACTACGTTATAATATTTGGCTTGATAACAGTATCTACGATTATTGCAGCTCTATTAAGATCTTATACTTTCTTTATTTTGTGTATGCGGTCTTCAGTGAAGTAAGTTGAATAACAATCCGAAACCTCCACATAGTATATTATTCTTATTTTCTTATCTTTTTTTATGTTAAGATCGGCAGGCAGGCAGACGGACCACTTGATAGTACCTACCAATGCCTATAACACAAGCAACGCCACAGCTGCTGCAAATGCGCTGCCGACTACAGTAGGATTAAAGATAAGGGATTGGATAGGAAAATCTACTATTATCTCTCTTTTAATGTCGATAATCTGTCCATATCTCTTAAATCGTTTAAAAAAACATTTAAATAATGCAATAAATTTCATATATTTAACATATAATTACTTTCTGAAGTGAAACAATTCAAAATAAAAAATAAATTCTATAACTTCAAAATAAGAACAAAATAATTCCCAAAAAATAAGAGTTAAAAAAATAGATTTTTTTCTCGTTCAACAGTTTACACGATAAAATGTTTAATTGCATTTCGAAATGTCCCATGATGTTCTTCCACAAAAACTCTTCAGGAAGAATCTTGAACAGGTTTAGTAAAGATATGGGCGCTGTCGATGAATTACTACCGCAAGCTATGATAGATTGTTTTCAAGTTAGTAATATTTATATTCTCAGCGTAAATATTAGTTCACAAGTGACCTAAGTAACATTTTATAAAATTGACATTATTTGACTAAATTTGTTTTATTTACTATTCAATTCACCAAAATCATTCCAATGGATCAGTTAGCATTGGAATGTTCTACAAAAACCAAAATAATTGTACAAAAAAAACCACTCTTTACTTATTTATTTATAATATTTATACTAACTTTATAATTACCTATACTTATACTATTAAGTTATATATTCCATCTTTTAAGTTTATATTAACTTTATATTAACCAAAATGGCACTTGGTTCAGTTGTGAAATCGATTATCGGTATTATCGATGGCATAGAACACAGATGTGGTATATGCAGAAAAGTAAATTTTACAATACAGAGATTTTCAAGTTGGATTATCTAGGCCATTTAATGAAGTTACCTACCACCTTTGAGCTATTAGTTAATCCTAACCGGTACACGGGATGCTACTACATTTTCACATAACAAAATTTATGTTACAAGGATAGACTTTGCGTACTTAACTCATTAACTACTATTATGAAGCCTTGTGAATGTGGGTGATTTGAGCAGCGGTACACCCCCATACACGTAAAAAGTCAGCTGACTGAAAAAGACTTATACGTCAGTTGATGACATGAATTTGAAAAAAAAAAACAGTGTATTCCTCTCAGTTGAAAATTTATCAGATGACAGTTTATATGCCATTATGAAAAAATAAAAATGTCAGCTGGCTGTAACGCGGTGGAAACATTGTCAAATGACCTAGGCGGGAGCACCTATCGCCAAAAGAATTTCATGACCTAGTCCCTTTCGGGCGATAACTTGTAAAATGTTTCAGAGAGTTTTTGATTCAACTCTCACAACCATTTTGCGAGTTATCGACCGTGAGAAAATGATTGACGAAATTTGTGCCTGGCTCTTGGTCCATTATTATGGAATCTACTGTGATTTGCCTATAATTATGTTCTTTTTAAGTTACAATTTAATTTCAGATAATGTTAAATTTATTTGGTGTAGTGGGAGTTATACTTTTGATTGACATAACGCTGTTAATACCAATCGTAGCAGCAATGATAATATTTTATATATTTCGTGTTATATTCATACGCACATCCGGTGCTGTTAAACGTCTTGAGGGCATCAGTAAGTGTCGTATGATATTCCATTAAAAGTAGATGTAAAAAATAGGAGAGTTTCTTTATCATATAATACGGATATTTTATAATTATCAGCCCGTAGTCCAGTATTTGGTCACCTAAATGCGACAGTTTCGGGTCTCGCCACAATTCGCTCCTTCGGTGCGGAAGCACTATTGGGGCAAGAGTTTGATCGCCATCAAGACCTGCACAGTGCCGCGTGGTATCTCTTCATAACATGCAGCCGCGCGTTTGGATATTACCTAGACATAATATGTCTTCTCTTTATTCTATGTGTCACTTTTGGGTGTCTGATGAAGACTGGTAAGTACGTGAATATTTTTATGATTCAAAAGGCGCAGCAATAAATAATGGTATCCTGAGTTTTTTTCTGGGTTTCTATTCTACTCAGGATAATTTTTTTTTTCGAAATACTATTAAAAATAGATGGACGATTAATATGGAGGAACTCCTTGGCGACAATATGTACCTCGTCATATAGAAGAAGGTCTAACTACATTTATACGTGATATTCTACGTGATAAAAATTTAAGTTATATGATTTCACAATGTCTTAGAAAATCTGTGCACTCTGCCGTCAAACCAAGATTTAACGTTCTCTACTATGCGAATAACCTTGGGCAACTGGACTGTCTACACCCGGCCCCCGCTAGAGGCATCGGCTACTCGAAAATATAAAAAAAACCTTTGTTTTTCTGGAACTATTGCATTAAATGAAAATCTGTTCGTGTAATTTATTAGTGTAAAAATTAAACACTATTATTTGATTAAATACCCAGACATTGAAATACTTCTTGAAACAACCGAGTTAAATCGATTTTTGTAACAAAGAAAGACATTCAAATTTTATTTATTTTCTCGTAAACAATTATATTTAAAACAAAAATAACTCGTCATAAATATATACCAAGAAGTTAGGAATCACATATATAATATATTTTTTGTTACATTGGCTTTATGTTTGAACGAGCTGAATAAGAAAACAAAAGCTGTGATTTTTCCTTATCGATGGCGTCGAGCCCCTTAAGTGTTCTTTGAAAACTATTGAATAAAAGACTATTTGTATGACTTTCCTAAGTAGCACAATACCACAAATCCGCTAGGCAACTAAAATCTGTCAGAATCGGTATTGAGCGAGCTATATTTCTGGGAGAACCCATCAACAATTTCAGGAGACAATGCGTTCTACAGTCACAAAGGGACAGCCCGACTGGCTGCCACAACTTACAGAAGTAAAAAACACCGATCATCGTAAAATACAGTGTTTCGTGGCAAGAATAAAGGAAACTAATGTTACAACTACAAACTAAATTGAGACTATATCTGTTAGCGTCGCTAAGAAATGATACGGGAGCCATTCTGAAGTATATGTAGATCGACTAAAACAACAAGAGCGTTCCATTTTTACGATTATTTTCTGCTAATAATACTGGAGTCCATTCGACCAGAAAGTAAAACCTCTTTTATGCATTTTTCGTCTTAAAATATCGATCAAGTGATTAAGTGATGTCCCACCTTAACATGCTAATGGTTGCTAACCATTACAGGGAACCCTATGGGCAGCACTGAGTCCGTACAGGCCAGTAATAATAAATAGTTACTTTTTAACACGCAGAATACGAAGCAAGCTACATAGGCCTTATAATTACTCAATCAATATCTCTAACTGGAATCTTTCAATGGGGTATGAGGCAGTCGGCTGAAATGGAGAATCAAATGACTAGCGTCGAACGAATAATTGAATATGTAAAATTACCGACGGAAGTTGAATTGAATAATGTAAGAAGAATTTCAGTTAACTAGTTAATTAATTCAAAATGTCTCTATAATGCTTAAGTAATTTATATTTTTTAGCCTCAAAAACCTCCTGAAAATTGGCCCACTGGAGGGGCTATACAATTCGTCAACCTTAATTTGAAGTATGCACCAAACGATCATTACGTTCTAAAGGATTTAGATTTCGTTATTGAATCAAGTGAAAAGGTGAGAAACGCATTAATATTTGAAATCTACATTTCTTTAATAAATGTAATAAAATTTTCAGATTGGAATTGTTGGTAGGACGGGTGCAGGGAAATCTTCAATAATACAAGCTCTATTCAGATTGGCTTATAATGAGGGGACAATAATTATTGACAATGTTGATATATCCACAATTGATTTATGTGATTTAAGGGAGAAGATATCTATTATTCCTCAGGTAACCGTAACCTTGAATTACTAAAATCTGTTGATTAGTTTTATTTTATTTCATTTAGCAATTCGCGAATGGGAATTCGGGTTTCAATTCTATTATGGTTTTCTTCTCGCGTGCTAATTTTATAGCAAAGAAATTTAAGCTATTTTCGTCAGATACTGTTCTTTTGCTTTTTGTTGAACGGTATTTTCAGGGAATTAATAAAAATGTAAATAAAGATGAAATCGTCAATTTCTTACCCATCACTGTCCACCAATAACATTTTTTTTTGCTATATAAAATAATAAACAGTACATATAAGCGATATCTATATATATTGTTTTAGTCTTAAGTACTAAGTAAATTTCAAGATGAGCGTATAATTTCATTTTAATCTCCCTGTCACAACTAGCAATCTTACCACCGAAAGTAAGTGGAAGTAAGATGGAGGATATTCTAAGCAAATTTTCTGTTCTATTGTTTTATTTATATGTCTATCATTTTTTTAAATTTATTTATAAGCAAATATTTACATTTGAAACCTATTTAAATTATTAAAAGCCGTGCTGGTGAATTAATAGACACACTTTTTCTTTTTCTTTTTGCGCTTTCACAACACAAGCCATAAACCTAACCTATTCTACTCGTATTGGGCATTTTTCAAGTTGTCTGGACATTATAAATAATGCCCTACTAACAGTGGCGTAGCTACACTTTCAGCGCCCTGGAGCAAAATTTTTCAAGCGCCCTCTCTCATTTTTTGAACCATCGATTGTAACATTGTAACTTTGCGAACTTGTAACTAAACATTGCATGTTATTATTATCAAGAAAAATATGCTGAAAGATTACAGATTCATTATCATTATTTATTCGAGATTTCGATAAATAATGATAATGAATCGAGATTTGTGTATAATTCCTCACGTGCCCATATGCGCTGAGAGAGGCGTTTGAAAATTTTTGCTCCAGGGCGCTAAAAGTAAAGCTCATAATACGTTTCTTTGCTTTGAAATTGATTTTAGTTCCGTTTTCCGCTACTTTTTCTGGAGTACATTTAATTAGCGGCTATTTGTTTCAATTTTAGATATCTGTTCGAAACTAAAATGTTCCGAAAAAGTGAATTATGAATATTTAGGTGGGCATTTTCGATTGGCTATTGACAAAAATTTAAAAAAAAATGCGCTCCCCAGGTCCCGGCGCCCTGGAGCAACTGCTCCCACCCGCTCCCCGACGATACGCCCCTGCCTACTAATCACTTGATCCATAACGTCTTAGAGCATCTTGTTTACAGGAACCAGTTTTGTTTAGCGGTACAATGAGAAAAAATTTGGATCCGTTCCACGAATATCCAGATGAAATATTACTGGAAGCGTTGAAGAGTGTTGAGCTCATAAGAGAATACGAAGGGCCCGGTGAGATTTTTCTAGACAACTCAAATTACATTAAAATGTAATAATTACTGCTTTTCAAGTACCGATTCTTTTGCTAACATAAATAAGGTGTAATATTAGTACCGCATTACCATTAGGTACAATCTTTGTTTAAATTGATTTCGTTTGCAAACACAAAAATAACGATCCACACCAATATACGATCTATTGCCGATGATTAGTGAAAAGGCCGAGGCGTCCGAGTTGAATAGTATGCATATCTATGTATATCTATATTCATACATATTATAAAACAAAGTCGTTGTCGTCTCTGTTCCGCTAACTTAAAGTGGGGTCCCCACTTTTTGGCGATTATGTTGGTGGAATAATACTCCGTAGGTAGTATGTAAAGGAACATATTTAATTCTAAAATTACCTACCCTACTTAAATACAGTTTTTACATTGATATAACGATATATATATCAGCAAAACCGCGGTGTGCGCATAATGTTTGCTTGTATCCGCGCGCTGACACTCCGCAGCGATGTGACAATGTTTTGCGTAGGTATTTTGCCCTTTTGCCGCCGATGCCGGGGAGACAAGTCAAAATTCTAAAGCGTTGGCTGTGACGGCTGCTGCTGGCTCCTATTCATCCTCCGTCTTGAACCCAGCGATAGTGGTCAAATAAATATACAAAAAAACCCTGATAAACAGCTCTTTTCAGAGCTATTCCAATTTATTCGTTAATGGGTTGGTTGTGTAGGTATAAATTTTTTTCCACACCTTTACTCGATACTTTAGCTACACCACCCAACGAATTTTCATACGGTTTTCACTAGTGGAAAGAGCAATAAACGAGGAAGGTTTGTGTTGCAAAAAAGATTGCATCTCTGTGAAAAAAAAGCTGGCTTTTATTTAGTCAACTATAAGACTTATATGAGTCGGTTAAATTGTGTTGTTGATGTGTGTAAATAACAAACAGTGTACCTATTGTAATAACATATTGAACTTAAGACCAGGTACCTCACTTAAGATTCGGTAACACTTCGGAGATCTTGAAAAAAAATTATTTTTGCCCTCTAAAATAATATTTTATTTTTCTCAGAAACTCTCGATAAACTAGTGTCGGACGGAGGGCGCAACTTCAGCGTAGGTGAACGTCAACTGGTGTGTTTGGCTCGCGCTATTGTCCGCAAGAATAAAATCCTTCTATTAGACGAAGCGACGGCCAATGTCGACGCTCAGACCGACGCACTGATACAGACTACTATCAGGAATCACTTTACTACGTGCACAGTGCTAACAATAGCGCACAGATTGAACACAGTCATTGATTCAGATAAGGTGAATTTATTTGAAAGTGTTAAAAAATAGTCCAACATGAAATGAATATTGGGTGAATAGCGGGAATGAGGTTAAAGGCTACATTAAATATAATGTACGTTTGACAGCTACAATTTGAAAAAACAATTATCTACCTTATTACCATTGGAATAATGAAGAACAGTAACAAAGTTGATAATAGGGAATATGCGTCTAATTCAAAAAAGACTTAAATATATTTTTTTATCAACATTTTTGCTTTAGAATTATGTCTATGTAAATATTTTTGAATATTATTTCTTTTTCGTTACGAAAATAATTCTTAAAAATTGCATAAAAATGTGGGAAATTCAAAATACTTGAAACGGTCAGATCAAATGTGACGTCAGTCTATGGAATGTGACGTCAACGTCTATGAAATGTCAACAAACGTGTAGATGTTTGTGATTTTTAACATTTGAATGTATTGTACACTTTGACGTCACGACAAGCGCGCCAAAAGGGCGGGTGTTTAAAGTGCTCGTAGCTGTTAGTTAATTTTAACTTTTTTTTTGTTACCAAATTTCTGTTTTTTTGGCGCTGAATATTTTTTACGGTTATATAACGATATAACCTATCGTATGAAAATATAAAAAAAATGTGCATATTCCCTATTGTGTAAATGATAATTGCCAAATGAACTTGCTACTTTCTTCGCAGTTTGAGGAAATGATCATTATTTGTAATCTTAAATCCACATGATTCGACAGGTCGAGCCATTGGACTACTGTTTAACAAGAACTTTTAAATGTTACTTATAGAGTGAAAAATACAGAGTTAGTAATGGATTTGTTAAATCATATACAGATATTAGTGTTGGACGCCGGTCGTGTACTCGAATACGACCATCCACACGTGCTACTGAAGAATAAGAAGAGTTATTTCCGCAATATGGTCATGGAGACAGGAGCTAGTATGGCGCCTCTACTTTATAACTTGGCTGCAGAGGTAAATGTCACGTTCACTTCATTATTCTAAGTCAATTGTACACTTAGAACACAACAGCACAAGTGCTTTGAGTGAGAAAGGGATGCCAGAGCCCGTTTCCCCTACTCATTTACACTATTGGCATTTGTGCGTATTATTTGGTTGTTTCATACAATTCTAGAAATCTTCGATTGTAAACCTCTTTAAAGTGTACTTGTTTAAATTGCATGTTTTGTTGCATCGTGAATAAAAAATACTATCTGCGATTATACCTAATTTAACATATTGTAAGACCAAATTTAACTTTTAGAGCTATAAGAAAATCAAACAACAAGAACAAACAAGAGATGAGTGAATACACATTTATATCAAAATAAAATGTTTTATTTTCCTACTAGTATTTAATGCGTTCAAATAATAACAATAATAAAATTTTGTAATGCAATAATATACATGATATATGTATTTAATATAACGGAATTCGTACACTTTGTTATTCGAAATATCAACTTACAGTCTACTTAAACTGTCTCCATATTGCAGTTCAGGCTCATCAACTGAAAAGCCATTCGTTTTTTGAAATCTTCTACTATGCTATCCATTCGTCTGAAAATTTTATTCAAAATCAACATTATTATTTGTATATCTGCATGCTATATTTAAAAACAAGTTTAACAGGGATTTAACTATTTAAAGTAAATAATCGTGTTAATGTTGCGATTAGGACTAACACAGGCTGAAAAGAAGGCAGGTTCTATTATGGTGAAGATTGGCCACCAGCGGACGCGGCTTAAGAGAGAGAGAGAAAGAGAAAGAGTGGGCCTCTCTCTCTCTCTCTCTTAAGCCGCGTCCGCTGCCCCAGTTTTTTAACATAACATTGTTAGATGTTTTCCACAACTCCCGGCAAACACGTTCGCGTGTTTTTATTCGACTAAACATTTAGGCCACGCCCCTATTTTATGTTTTGTAACAATGTTTTGTTAAATACTGGCGTTGCGGACGCTGCTTTAAACATTACTCAACGAATATTTTAACATTATAATCCAGAAACTGATTGCAGATTATAAAAATAATAATAATAATGGTGACGCGTAATCATTCATCATTCAAAACTTTCAGGGGTTCATAACATTTTTAGATAAAATAAATAGTTAACACGTATTTTTACTAGCAGTCCGTATTTTATCTAGTAGCGCAACCATTATTAAAAAAGCTTTATGAAGATCGCTTTCCTGTCAGATAGCGCCTGCCACTTCTGACATTTTTAGGTGCGAAGGAAAAGGACAGAGAGAGAGAGTGAATATTTCAAAAATCTATGCAAATAAAGTTTTAAGCCGTTCAAAACAATGTCTTACTTTTTATCTTCATTGGTTTCTAGGGGTGGTATTGCTGCCAACGCTTCCATTAGATAATTTCTGAAATATATAAATATATTTATTATTGTTAGCTACCACTTTCTTATAGGACAAATATCAGATCCTAATAGGACAATTTATGTATCTGATAGATAACCAATGAGACTTGCAGCGTAACAGAAAATGGTCTTACAAATTCTAAGTGAATCCACTTTTAATTCGCAATATGTGTCACTGAGGCTAATTTTTTTTTATATTTTTCTTCTTTTAAAGGCCTTACTTTATTTTCCATAACGGATGGAGAAAAATTCGAGAAAAGACGGGGTATTAAAATAATTTACAAATTATGTCCTAACATTTTACGGTGCTATTCGCTGCCGCATACGAACGCGTCGATGTACTCTCAAGAGATTATGTACTAAGGCAACACAATATACTGACTCGGCCTTGGCGGTGAGGTGCTCGGCGGTAGCCCGGTGCAACAGGGTGTACTCGAGACGAGCGCGGAAGGCGGCGGCGCGGTGCAGAGGCGCGGCGCATGCGTTCAGTCGCGCCAGCTCCTCGCACACCGTCTCGCAGATGTCACGCAAGTACCGCGAAGACGCCGCGCCCATCACGCTCTCAACCTGGACCAATGTTGCGAACATCTAATTAACTATTAGGGCTCATCAAATTCTTCGCAAGTCTAGTTCATTTCTTACAAGACGACAAACTAGATATCTATAAATGGTAAACTTTCTACCATATACATATATCTCTGAGAGAAATGTTAATACTGAGGGTAAAAAATGTTAAAGAGGTAAAGTTTGTTTGTTTGTATAATCTATAAAACTACTCATCCGATTAAAAAAATTCTGTCACCAATAGTTAAAATAGAATTTCAGGATGGACATAGGCTATAACATTCCATGCGCTACCTAAAAATAAAGATTCAACGCCTGGCAAATGTGTAACAGCAATAAAGATGTCAGGCGTTATATCTTTTAGTTTCCAACGCGGACGAAGTCGCAAGCACCAGCTAGATTTAAATATTTTAAACATGTTTAAGAGAATAAACCATTTACCTCTGCATGTACTGCTATGAGATTATTAATGATCTCATAGACGTACGGCCTCGCGTCGTCGACTTGAGCGTCTGGGTCGAGTTTGTGCCGACCCATGTACATACTGGGCTCTATAGTGCCCACCAGTGGATCGCCTTTGTGCTCTAAATACGTTTCTGCTATAGTATTCTCGAGATTGCTTAAAGCCTCTTTGGTAGCTTGTATGGCTTGTAGAGGCTTCGGAAATTCGTACCTGAAAAAAAAAAGCCATTTAGTATGTGAAGAAAGAGAATCATTTTAGTTGTTTACGGAAGCAACAGTGCTTATACAAGTCATACAGTAAATTTACAGTCTAAAACCTAAAGGACAGTCACAAGTATCTCAATAGGATAGTGAATCTGATAGAAACTTCACCTGAAATCTGTTGTCATTAGTAGGTACAAAGAAGTTTAGGCGCCATGATAAATGTTGCATTAATTATTGTACGTATAGTAGGCGTGTCTAAAAAATTTGTTATATTTGTATAAATACGCCAAGACTGACTGAGAATAGTGGCTCAGATTAAGCCACGTTGACACAGTCAATGTCTTGTTTGGACAAAGCAGTTTTTTAAATACCACAAAAGCGCTACTTCGATTTTGGCAACTGTGATCAAAGAGCCTTCTGACGTCCAAACAAGGTGGACTTGGGCCGAGATCAACTTTTGAAAGCTTGTCTGATGTCAATTAACAAATCAAGTGAAGAAACTGTAAGCGGTATACTGTAAAATTACTTTGATACCAAGCAGTATAATTTCGAAACTATTTTATCCAAACATTTTGTTTGAGATAGGCGTTGATTTTCCTTGCTATAATTAGTTTTGGAGGGGCGACTTCTTGGATGATGAATTTTAATAATAAAACAATATTGTTAAGTGTGCATCCCTATTTAATATGGCAACACTTTGTCTGTGGTTCTCGTGCTCTGTCTGTGGGGCTGTCTGATTTGCTTGTAATTATGTAATAGAATATATTGTGTGTAGTCGATATTAAAAGTTATAAAAGTAAGATATAGAAATGTGTAAAACAAATAAATACTAATAATAATCCACCTCTATTATTTATCATGGTAGCAGAGCGTGGTTATAAAACAAAAAAGTGAAAAATATGTAAACGAATATTCAACGTGGAAAAATGGCGGCCACAAAAGGAAACGATATATCTATTCCAATATTCGATGGATGCGACTACACAAATTGGAAAATAAGATTATTGAAGTTTTTACAATTTAAGAAATGTAAAATTGTGGTAGAACGTGAGAAATGTTCAAGCGACAATGACGATTGGGAAGAAATGGATTGCATGGCGACAAATTACATTTACAGCGCAATTACGAATCAACAGTTGGAATACATAGTCGATATTGAATCGGCTTACAAGATAATTGAAAAGTTTGATTAAATGTATTTGAAGAAATCGACGGCATTACAAATATTATGTAGAAATAACCTCGAAAATATCAAAATGAAAAATTATTCAGAGTTGAAAAATTACTTTGACGAATTTGAAAAGGCAATTAACGACCTTAAAAACGCAGGAGCAAAAGTAAGCGAACAAGAAAAACTGAATTATATGTTGAAATCTTTACCAAAACACTATAGTCATATTGGTGACTTGATTGACGTATTACCAGAAAAGGAAAGAAGCGTCGAATATTTAAAGAGTAAAATTAAGATGAAATGGTTAGAGGGAACTAACGAAAATGCAAACGGGGAGACTTATACAAAGTCAAACGTATTTCAAACATCGTCATATTCCTCATTTGCTAAAAATAAAAATTGCTTCAATTGTGGTAAATTGGGACATATAAGTAAGTACTGTCGGCAAAAAAATAGATATCAAAGTGCACGTGGTCATTCAAGCTATAAAAACTATCGAGGTAAGCGTGGTGCACACAATAATTATGTAAAAACGTTTAATAATAGTCAAGGACAATATTATTCAAAAGAATCGGAGAACAGTTTACATAAACATAACTTTCATACAACTGTTGTAAACAATGTATTGTCTATGGATAAAAAAATGAAACAAAATAAAAACGAAATAAATTGGCTGTTGGACAGTGGATGCACTGATCATATTATAAATACAGATGAATATTTTGATGAGGTCATTGAGTTGAAGGAACACTCAAATGTAAAAGTTGGTGATGGTCGAATATTAAAAGCGACAAAAGTAGGTAATATCACATTGTATTTCCCAGTATATGGAAAAAGATCAGAAGTAACATTAAAAAATGTATTTTATGTAAAGGAAATGAATGAAAATTTAATAAGCTATTCAAAAGTAACAGATAAATATACAATTATTTCAAAGGGATATTTTTCTAAGATTTATGACAGTAAAAAGAATATAATTGCTATGGCTAGAAAAGAGGACAGGTTATATAAAATTAGAAATTATGTGGCATGGAATAAAATATGTGCAAACTTGGCAAATAACAAAAGTAAGGCATTAACATTAAAGGAAAAGTGGCATCGAACACTTGGACATGTAAATTTTAAATATTTAAATATATTGTGTAAAAATGAGTTATTAGAAGGCCTACCAAAAGAACTAGAAACTGACTACATGAAATGTGCGGTGTGTATTGAAAATAAAATGCACAATATACCTTTCAATAACAATAGGAGGCGAGCAAGAGAAATTTTGGAAATAGTTCACACTGATTTGAATGGGCCACACAACACAACGGGAAATTGTGGTGAAAAATACTTTCTAACTTTTATAGATGATTATAGCAAGATTATAAGAGTTTATTGTATACGGACAAAAAGTCAAGTTGCAAACTGTTTTGAAGAATATGTAAATGAAGTGCAAAATTTAACAGGAAAAACTATAAAAGAATTAAGATGTGACAATGGCAAAGAATACATAAATGAATCGGTAATGAAATTTGCCAGAGAAAAAGGAATACATATAAAAGCATGCCCTCCTTATGTGCATGAATTAAACGGAACAGCAGAAAGATATAACAGATCATTAATGGATATGGCAAGGTGTTTATTAAGTGAAGCAAAAGTTAACAGATGTTATTGGCCAGAAGTAATTCAAGCAGCAGCATATTTGAAGAATAGAACGTTGGCCAACACCCAAGAAAGACTAACACCGTATGAAATATTTTTCAAAAAACACCAAACGTTGAAAATTTGCGATTATATGGAAGTAGGGTATTTGTAAGAGTACCAGAAGCAAAAAGAAACTCAAAATGGGACAGAAAAGCTGAATTGGGTATTTTACTTGGGTATACAAGTGTCGGCTACAGAGTCTTATTAAATAACAAAATAATCATCGCGAGACATGTTGATATAATTGAAGAGGATACGAATTGTATAGGTTTTGAAGATAAGAATGATAAAGAAAATGAAGTAAAAGACAACAGTGAAGAAAATAACTTAGAATTTGATGAAAAAGAAACAGTAGAAGATGAGAATTATACTGAAGAAATGAATAGTAATGAAACGATTAAAACTAAAGATATAGATTTAAGAAGATCCAAACGAAAAACTAATGCCCCTGTACGTTTTGATGATCAATTTGGATATAATATTTATGTGAACTATTGTAACACGGAAACACCAAATTCATTTGAGGAGGCAATAAATTGTGATGAAGCTGTTAAATGGAAAAAAGCAATGGACAGTGAAATGAACAGTTTAACTAAAAATAATACGTGGAAATTAGTAAATCTACCAAAAGATAAAGTTTTGGATGTGAAGTGGGTGTACCGAAAGAAATCTGACAACAATTATAAAGCTAGGTTAGTTGTTAGAGGCTTTCAGCAAATGGACATTATTGAAAATACTTATTCACCTGTGGCAAAAATGCAAACGTTAAAGTTATTGTTATCTTATTGTTGTCAAAATAAGTTACATATTGATCAAATGGACGTTGAAACCGCTTTCCTAAATGGAAAAGTAAACTCTCTAGTGTATGTGAAACAGCCAAAAGGCTATGAAGATGGAAGTGATAAAGTGTACAAACTATTTAAGTCATTGTATGGTTTAAAGGAAAGTCCCAGATCATGGTATGAATGTTTTAATAATTTTATAATTAGATTAGGTTTTCGTAGGAGTAATTATGACTACTGTTTATATGTAAAATATGATGAAAATAACATAGCAGTGTATATTTTACTATTTGTTGATGATTTACTTATTTGTTCTGTAAACAGACAAGTAATACTTAAACTTAAAACTGAATTATCTAACAAGTTTGAAATGAAAGATTTGGGTAAAGTTAAAAATTATATTGGTATTGATATTGAATATGATTATAATAAAAAGAGTGTAATAACTCTAACTCAAAAAGCTTACATTGAAACATTAGCTAAACAATATAATATTGAAAATTCAAAATTATATAATACACCAATGGAAATTAACCTTAAACTTGAAAAGAAAGATATTAACGAAGATATAAGTTATAGAAATTTAATTGGTTCACTTCTATATATAAGTTCTGGTACTAGACCAGATATAGCTTTTAGTGTAAATTATTTAAGTAGATTTCAAGGTGGCTGTAATGAAACACATTTTAAATATGCTCTAAGAATTTTGAAATATCTATATTTGACAAAAGATTTAAAGTTAACATATACTGAAAATAATGGAGCTGATGTTGTAGACTGTTTTGTAGACGCAGACTGGGCAGGCGATATATTAGATAGAAAGTCAACTACAGGATTTGTTATAAGATTGTTTGGAAATGTAATATTTTGGAAATCAAGAAAACAAAGCAGTGTATGTAAATCGTCCACATTTGCAGAGTATATAGCTTTATCAGAAGCAGTAACTGAAATAAAATTTGTACTTGGTATTATAAATGATGTATTTAATGTAAAAATTGATAAACCTATAAAAATTTTTGAGGATAATTCTGGAGCTTTGTTAATTGCTAAATATGGAAACATGACTAAAAACTCAAAGCACATTGAAGTGCAATATCATTTTGTACATGAAAATTATATTAACAAGACTATAGATATTATTAAAGTAAATTCAGAAAATAATATTGCTGATATATTCACAAAAGCATTGGGAAAAATAAAGTTTGTTAGTTTTAGAAATATGTTAAGAATAAAATAAAATGTCTATTAAATTATAAGATGTAACTAAGAAGGGAAGTGAAATGATAAGAGGTAGTAGGTTAGGTATGTAAGATATTAAATAGAGATGCAAGGAGGCGTGTTAAGTGTGCATCCCTATTTAATATGGCAACACTTTGTCTGTGGTTCTCGTGCTCTGTCTGTGGGGCTGTCTGATTTGCTTGTAATTATGTAATAGAATATATTGTGTGTAGTCGATATTAAAAGTTATAAAAGTAAGATATAGAAATGTGTAAAACAAATAAATACTAATAATAATCCACCTCTTAATATAGTCTCAGATCGAAGTAAAACAATAAATTCTTGAATGTGGGTAGAAAAGTGACGTAAGTGATGACGATATACGTATTGTTTCGGTCCGTTAATAGATGCCGCTGTAAGTCTCAAACTGAACACATTTATTTTGATCGTCTCAACGATCTGTAATAGTTACATCCAATGACCACGATAACTTCACCACCTCTTCTGTTTATAGGAAGTCTAAAAGTGTAAACTTGAACATTTACACTCTTAGACTTTTAGACGTATATTAACAAGTGTGCAATCACCGAGAGCCGCTTTTATGGCTTGTTTTCTTGGTGCATTTAACCTATTTGTCCAACAATCACATTAACATACTTATCAAATGCGAGCGTAATATTGTTGAGCGTGACGCGACGCGTGTACTGAGCGTCAGCTGCTGCGATTAAAAGCCGTTGCTGCCACGAGGGAGCCCCCGCCCCCGCGCCCATGGCCCCGCCCCCGCACTCCGCTTCTTCCACCCGTTGGTCCAATGCCACCGATAGGCTTATGTTGTTAAACTCCTATGGATCACAATGCACAGTTTAAAAACGAAATCTTCTAACGTAAGTCCATGTGTGCACGAGGCCCTTAAAACTTTAGAAAGATTAGTGACTAGCCTAGACTAATCCTTAAACCTCTTAGCTATCCCTGGTAGACCTACAACATAGCTACAATAAAATGAGGTGTATTCGTGGGTATACGCCTGCTTGCTGCTCACGTACAATCCTCTTCTCTTGGAACTATTGGAATTCATTGCAGAGTAATCTGCTGTGTTGGAAATGGATTATAAGCCAAAATAACGACTTCTTATGACATTATCACGCTTTGTAACGTGTGCTGTGCACACTTCCTTATTCCATTATAAGCGTATACTCCCTTTCATAATATGTTTGTGTACTTTTATATGTTGATATACAATACTTTTAAGGACAACAAGGACAAACCTTTTTAAAGGCTAGTACCCAATTGCTTAGGTTGTATCCGCACTCCATAGAGAGTGGGTTTTACATTTCCTACTTTAAATCTAAGGTCTTAGATGGCCCTAATGGACAACATTAGTTTATACAGACTTTATTGGATCTAACCACAGTTGCTTATACTGCTTACTATTACTTGTATAGCTTTTACTTTGTTTAACAGTGTTTATTCACGAACATTTTAATATTACATAGACGATATTTTTAGAGCAATATTTGGACAAAAGTGAAAAAATAAAGACTGACCATTCACTTTTGAAAGAAAAGAAAAATTAACAAATTTTTGAAAGTTGTTAATAGAAATACCTGTGGACGGTTATGTTAGGAGCAATTTCATTACGATTTCAATATGAATGTAAGTATTTTTGTATTTATTTTGAATTCATAATGAAAACTGTGATCTTTATTTTTATTTTTTCAAATAAGTAATTAATTTTTAGAACGAATCAAATTTTTAGAAAAGAATTAAATAGAAATTCTTATATTAAATTTAATATTAACTTTTTGCAACTTATATTGTAACATAAGGATTTTTTTATGAATTAGTAAAATAAATAAAATAAAGTTCTTATGCTTAAGAAAACTGACGCTAGCGTAAGGATAAAGAGCACAACACAGTATACCTGATCGGAGTTTTTGAGTGCGCGCGTCCGCAACGCTTCAGCGAACGCAAGAAGAATGAGGCGCGATTGGTCATGGAGGACGCGAGTTGGGGTCGCCTCGGCTTCGGCTCCGACGTTGGCGGCGAACAGAGGGCGTTCCCTTCGCCCACTGCGGCAGACGCACTTCTCAATGTTCGACAGCGCTTCCTCCATCTGCGCCTCCACTAGGCTCGGCTGTTGAAGAACGTCCAAAATTATCTTTATTCTTATAGCGATACCTTCTCTTTTTCTTTTATTTCCGAGAGTTTACGAGTATCGCGCCAAATAAGTGAAAGACAGGCCTGTTATATCCCTGCTGTGTAATAAAGCCTAGAACATAAAATTGCTCAATTTCAATATAATATGCTGAGTCTTTCCAAGTTACAGTCATTAATTCTGATGACTTCTATCGAATCGCTGCCTACCTACTTGTTATCCTGTTTTACACTAAAATACATGTCTTCTTTGAATTATTAACTCTGTGGTTAGTGCATTAAGGTTTATAATTAACTAGTGCGTTGTCGGCATTGATTGGATTAAGAGTACAGGAGCGTTTGTGTGTGAGTCGTCAAAGAGAGCTTGTCTTCCCGAATACACACGATTCTTCATGATAATTTTCTTTACTATTAATGCAAGCATCATTTTTATCACCTAAGTTCCGAAAATGAATATTAAACATTATAAAATAAAGTCACTGTCTCAACCACTCGACTGATTTTCATACGGTTTTCACTAATGGAAAGAGCCATAAACAGAGATGTTTCGGAAAAAAAAAGCAGAAAAATTTTCAGAAAAAAAAATGTGTTCGTGTGAAGCCGAGAACGACAGTATTCACCAATAGTATTCTGTAAAAATGACAAATAATATTATAATAATATACACTTACGAGAATAGTAATTGCACCGTAATCAGTAAACTTCTCGATTTTCCAAGTATCGTTCTCAGCAAGTCCCTTTACTTTCTTGAGAGCTCGTTGCAAGAACACCGTCATGCCAAAGACTCGATAATCGAATATAACCTTCTCAACTATTATTAGAGGCTGAAATTTTTCATAATTACATATTTAATAATATGCACACTTTAGGCTTACTTGTAACGACAAATAAAATATTAGTGAAATGACAAAATTTATTCTAATACAAGTTACATTTTAATGAACATAAATTTCTACCCCTTCACCTTCAAGTAGTGTATTTTATTTTATCCTCTATATACTTCTAAAAAAGTAGTAGCCCACGATTGAGAAGACTTCTTTCAAGTGTACTCCATAAAAAAAAGATAAAATTTTATCTAGCAACAAAATCATAGATAACACAGAAATAAAAACATTTTCTATGTAACAGGCTGATGGTAGATCGCTACCGTCGCATATAAAACGAGAAACGTCGCATCTGCTGCAAGTGTCCTTCCGACCATAGTAGGATTAAAGATGAGGGATTAGGAAGGGCTAGGATAATGGGCTCTGGCATCCTTTACTCGCTCACCGAAACACAAACAGCACACATGCAGTTATTAGTCCTACTACTATATATCCAGTTAGATCTGCTAACAGGCGAACTAAATTAGCAATTTGCGGAGCTTATAAATACAATCTTGGTATTAATGCGATTAAATGTTATGGTACAACTAGTACAGACATCAGAGATTGCGAAGCTGCTAGCAGGACAGTGAAGAATGAGATGGAGAATGTGTGATGGCTATTAGAATCAGACTTTTTCTAGGAAACTTAGGAGGGTATGTTCTATATAGATAAGTTTTATTTTTGGTGATAATTTCTAATGAGAAATAAAAAAAGCAGGCATCAGGCAGTATTTGATTCACTCTCACGTTATATTGAGTCTATTTAAATTACAGTAAATTATTATCTCACCGGTGAAGGTAGGTCAAGTTTGAGCAATGACTCATAGGCCTCGCGGAGGTGCCTCAAGTTGGCGACGAGTCGAGAGCGCGCTCCTTCCCCTGTACCTCCACCTCCCCCCGCGCCCGTCATCAAGCACTGGCGCATGTGCGACGAGAACAATTCCACAGCAGCTATTATCATTTCCTGTATCAATTGAAATATATTATTAGACTATATTAAACAACAATAATATAGTCAACATACCCTTAAATATGCATTCACAATTATAACAAAACTATCTGCCCCAATTATACAAAACAGCCGTACCCCGTCGCATGGTCCGCCTTATAAAATATGATAGTATAAAAACCTTTTCCATAAAAGGTCCATAATATATATATTCTTTTCTCCTTTTTTTATGATCGAATTTCAACCAGCTGGGCGATCACTAGTACTTATAAAATCGTTCGAATTATTTATTTGTACTCTTCTAGAGGCTACAACCTAATGGGGTGTGTACATGATTTTTTTTTTTAACTTTTTGTTTAGTTCTTGTCTTGGAACAACGTGCATTTCTTGAATGAATAAATAAAGTATTCATCTGTATGACATCCACGTGCGAAGAACCCATACTAATATTATAAATTAGAAAGTAACTCTGTATGTCTGTTAACTTTCCACGCCTTAACTAATCAACCGATCATCTTGCATATACGTTGTCAGGGATACAGAAAGGACATAAGGTACTTTTCATTCGGAAAAAATTTCATTCGGAAAAAAAGTACTGTTCCCGAGGGATCATCCAAAAATAAAAATCCAACGCCTGGCAGAAACAACAATGAAGATCTCAGGCGTTATATTGCTCATATATTTTTTACATTTCAATGGCTACGAAATCGCGGGCACCAGCTAGTTGTTCATAATAACGTAGAAGTCCGGTACCTTAAGTTCGTTGTGTCGGTGATCAGCTGTGGGTTCACCAGAGAGCTCGCCTGCGAAATAGCGCTTTGCTAGAGGCCACAGAGCGTGCAACTCGGACGAGAGCGCGCCGCAAGCCGCCGCACACCACCATGCGCGCACGCAGTTCCATGGCCCACCGCCCTCATTCTCCTTAGCCTTGCGCTTACCTTTATATAGACAAGATTTTTTTATGGTTACTTGTTTGGGTTATAGAATAATCTTATAGAATAAAAAGTTATGCAAAATTCGAACCCTATATCAGAGTACAACTTATAATATATAGGAGTAACAAATATGATCCTACATATGATCACATATAGGAGTAACAAAGTTTGTATGAAGAGAAAAATCTCAATAGGGTATTTTAGTCTATACGAAAAAAAATCTAAAAGTATATTATTGAGATAGCTTAGGCAAAAAGCAGTCGGAATATGTTACTTTTAGTTCGTAAAATAACAAAATAAATTTTAAAATTAAATTCAAAAGTTTTCAGAGTTTTTAGTCTGTTCTTAAACACAATGAAATAGTAGCCGCCATGTTTACGTCATACGGTTGTGTAAACAAAAAAGTGTCAGTCAGTGTCATGTCAATTACCGGCGCATTTGTTTACACAGCCAACTGATGTCATGATCACAGAGCAAAATGGTTTCAAGCGTTTTCGTCAAATTACGCGCGAAATTTGAAAATGTAAATTTTAAATGCATTTTTATTAAACTTATCGATTGAATAAAAATTTGGTGTTTTTTTAGTTGTTCATTAGCACTACAGAATCTAATTGAGACACTTTTTAAAAATGGGTGTAATACCCTATTCAATCTCTACCTCTTTCACTACACAGTACGTTAGTTTACTCTACACTGTAAAGTTTGGATAAACTTTATGATCGATCTAGATCCAAATCGCCCGTTTGCACAAACCTCCTTACAAACAGGGCTATTGCGTCTTTATAATTTGAATTTTTTAAATTAATATGGTGCGTACGGCATGTGCTGTGAGTGCGTGCAAATCTTTATTTCGCATAAATAAGATTTCATACATACATACACACATACCCATACATGCACGCACGCACGCTTGCACGCCCGC
Organism: Bembecia ichneumoniformis; assembly: GCA_910589475.2. Taxonomy (NCBI): domain Eukaryota; kingdom Metazoa; phylum Arthropoda; class Insecta; order Lepidoptera; family Sesiidae; genus Bembecia; species Bembecia ichneumoniformis. The sequence continues at coordinate 6,835,791 of OU342523.1, forward strand.
ACGCACGCACGCAAACACACACACACGCACACACACTTTCGCATTTCTAATATTAGTAGAATATTATTTTAGTAGAAGGTAAGTGATGCCAGAGCCTACTTCTTTATCCCTTCCTTAGCCTTTACTTTTAATCGTACTAAAGTCGGCGACACAAGTAGCATCTGTGGCGTTGCTCGTGTTTATAGACGATAGTAGACACCTACCACCGAGTGGACCGTTAGCCTACCTGAAGACCTTTAAAAATTAATCACATGAAAATAAAAAAATAGGACTGAACGACGACGACCAACATTATTTATACATCGCTAAAAGGGTGTAAAAATCTCTACAAATATCTACCTTTATCGTTAAATTCCTGTTCTTCTTTCTGCTTGAAATGATCTTTTACTTTGTTCATAAGTTCCATAAGATATTCTTTACGACTCACAATCGCTGTCCAAGCCGCATCACCTTCCCAATTTAAACTTATTAATAATCTGAAATATTAAAAAAAAACTCCTTTCTCATTTATAATCAGAACCTGTAGCAATTGGATTTTTTTTTTGCCTCTGTAAGTGACTGAGATTTGGTCCTTTATGTGGTCCTAATTTTCCTCGTGTTTTAGTTCAATTCAAAACACACACAAAGGGAGGAAGCCAATTTTAAAATTTGTACCTTCGCAAAAGGAAGATGTAACGTCATAAACTAGCTGAATTAAAATTTTCAATAATCCTTCAACAGATAATTCCCTTATAAAATAAAGCTGTGTGTTGACAGTCAGTCAATACAAACAATTTTATAAGTATAGGATAGGAGATAAGCCATCATAATGATTTTATGACAAATCAAACATCATTTATGTTATGGAAAAAAATTCAAAGCGTTATATACAATTATTGCTTGGACTCGTTAAATATAACTGTTTAAGAAAAAAAGTTCTCACCTTATAAATTTTGTTTGTTCTTGGACATTAATGGGCATTGTTTTCATTTTAATGTGTAACTTCTCCTTCAGATCTTCAATTTTCTTATCAATTTCAGAAAGAATTTTCTGAAACAACTAAATACACCACAAATTTACTTATTAAGTATACTAACGCTCTTATTCATAAAAATCCCTTATAATAGGTTTATAACCTTCATTAGTTAAAACGCTCATAAGGTCTTAATAAGCAAATTATAAAAATCATATTCATAAACGTTCAATAAGGGTGTCATAACTAAATATTTGCTATAGGTTAATTTAGGATTGTTATGTTGCCTTTCTGATGAATTCATAGACAAAAAAGCTAAAAGCTCACTATCCACGCCCTAATCCACGACATATTGACATTTATTGTCAAAACAAAACGTTTGTTTCAAACTATTTTTGATTTGACTTGACTGCTGGACTTGACGGACATACAAAATTAAATACAATACAATTTTTTTTTCTTTAAATTTTGAAAAATTTAAAGAAAAAATTTGTACCTGACTTGATTGACTAGTTTCGGGATCTGCTACCTTTGATTTTAATTTGAATTTAGAGTTTTTTATTTTGGTGTTTTTACAACTGACACTAGCAAAATCATCGGAGAAGATCTTATGGAGCCATAACCAAAATAATAAGAAGGAGAAACTATTTTGTTCTGTCCATAATATTTTATAAAGGCAGCCTTATGTTTACTAAAACGATATCTCCTTTTGAACTCCACTTCGGGCAAAGAAAATGGATCATATCTCTCTTGGTATACTTCTACAAGTTCAATGGCGGCTATAGCTCGTGTAAAGCTTGCATGACGAAACTTTTTCTTACTTAATTTAAACTGTTATTTGTATAAATATTTAACCTTGATATGACTTATTCCGTTCTCTATACATCAAACGTCAATCAGAAATCAGCTGTTGTCTTAAGTCGGCCATCTTGAACTGTTATTAGAGGTTTATAGTAGGGTTCATGCTTCTATAACTTATGAAGCCGTTATTGGAGCGTTTTACTGCTATTGAACGTTTATGAATAATGTTTTTTGGTAAATTTCTTATGACAAGCTTATAAGCCTCTTATAACTTTTTATGAATAAGAGCGTAAGTGTTTACCCATCACTTAACAATTGCAGTAACGAAACCAAGCAACCTTAACGTCGGTATTTCCAAATAAATTCTTCACTCGCATGTAATCATTAACAACTAAATCATATTCTTTTTTTCTAATGTTTTTGTCTATGGACGTGGGTAGTTGGAACAAAAACTTATGTCGCATGAGCAGAGACAAGGCATCCCGCGTTTTATCCGCGTTCTCCTTACGCGACAATATTTCGGAGAATAGCGAGTCGGCTAAGGAAATGGAGTCTGAAATTTTTAATTAACACATATTAATAATTAAAAAATTAATTAAAACATATTTAATTTGGCCGTACATTAAACAATTAACCTAAAATCATTATTCACCTTCAATAGCAGTTTGCAAGCTTGGTAATGGTTCTTTACCATTTTTCCTTTGATCTTCCTCATACATATTTTTCAACAAAACCAAACGATCCAATTGATCCATAACAGCTCCCGTATTAGCCTTAAGGAAGCTTAATTGGCCTTCCTTTTGACCTTCCACCTGAAAATGAGATTATTATTATATTAGAAATTCTCTTTATCTAGCAAACCACCTCCTGTTTCGCATGGATGTATTTTTTTTTGCAAAGTAAATACACAAACCTTTGCCGTTAACCGCTCTTTCCATTAATGGAAACCATATAAAAACCCCTCGGGTTGTTTAGAAGAAGTTAGCAGAAAAACAGACAGAAGCAGACACTTTATTTTATAAAATGTATAGAAATGTAAAAGGGGTCGAATAAAACCTTTCTTTGTAAGAACACCATGCCCGCTCGTAAATCTTCAAATGAAGTGTTGCTGTGATGCTCCAATAAGTACCAGCCAGGTTGAAAGTTTTCATCGGAGAGTTTGCCTGACCTAAACAGAAAAGAATAATCTTGAATGAAGTTATCTATCACTTAGTAATATGAGTAAAAGTAACATATTAAAAATAAAACAAATATAAATATTTACATTTTAGAAAAAAAAAATTATATAAACTCATCCATAACTAGAAAAATAATAATATGATAATAAAAATGAAAAAGTAATTCATGTTTAACTTTTATAATTAATCCACTAAACTGATTGACGAATGTCTGTGTTAAAAATTACTTTTCATGTGACCAAAACCACCGTCAAACATACATAATAAAAATTGTTCATTTTTAAATAGCATATTTTATAAACATTCAATTCAACAAACATAATTATAGCTCATTCATAACATTCCTTAATTGTATTTTTTTATAATAAAGGTTTGGCAGTAGGTCCACTTAACAATACATTAGTACTATTATAACAGTACAATGGCCTATAAATACAAGGCACACCAGAAAGGCAGCAGTGTGCTGTCAATATTAATAGATCAAGAGTTAGAGGGCATGGACTTTGGTGTCCCTACTCATATAAACAGTATACAAGTACTTATTAACTTGCATATTTATTGTGCTTGTATATGTTTTTATTTACACAAAAAAGGCATATATTTTAATAGTTAATAATGTACATACTTGATAATAAGTATATATGATAAAAAATGTCTGTCAACTGTAGTTGCACTTCATTATACTCTTGGAGGCCTTATGCACTCACAGTAATAGGTAAATTTATATGAAACTAGCTGACCCAGCAGACGTTGGCCTGCCAGAACCCGAAAATAATTCTGTAACCCAATTGTGACGCCACCTTTATCGGGTCCAATTTTATTCAAACCATATGTTAAAGTAACGCATCACTTCACGTCAATGAACGACGGTTAAATTAAGAATTAATTTACAACAAGTAGTAGTTCAAACAGTTGAAGTTGAAGTCTTTATATAGCCAAATGCTGACAAAACTAATTAAATTAATTAATCATGCTATAATAACATAAAACACATCAAGTATTAAATAAAATTAGTAAATTTTGCATGGAAAAAACTATATAAAAATTATATATTGTATAGAAATATCATAGTAAATATTGTACAACACAATTATGACTCCAGTCATTCTCTTCTTCTAAGAGCTGGGATCTCAGGCAACAGTGTATCATTTTAATAATAGTAATCTAAATTATAACAAATAATTGTATTATAGTGAAGTTTGTTTAAAATGAAAAATAAATTTATAAAAAAAAAGACAAAATATTAAATATGAAATCAATAATGCATTGTTTATACATTTTATTTTAAATTGTAATTATGAATTAACAAACTGATGATGCCTTGCCATAAAGTAAATTTTAAATGTCATTTTGGTAAGCTCTTACCCTTCTGGGAACAGTTCATTAAGCTCTTCTTCAGGAAATTTGCAATCATCTCCATCTGTAGATAATCCTAAAGGATCAGGCGGTGTGTAAGCAGTTGGAGACATTGGACGACGACCCCAAGGCAATGACGGAGGGGCAGCCTCCTCCACCCATACTGCACTTTCCTTGACAGGCCCTATTGACTCGTGGTAACCTAAGTAATAAGGAGTAAAATTAATTGAGGTCGCCTTTCTGTTTAGATCTTGATTTCAAATTGCAAGCATAGCTGTAACCATCTCTTGTGTTACTTACCCCTAAATTGTACTGTAGAAGTGCCCTCTCCCCCAGATTTTGTAGTAACTATTATATCACCTCGACCTTTACATGGCCCAGAACGAGCCACTATCTTATTTTTACTTTTCCATTCAGCTGATAGTAAACAATCACAGCCGCATATCTTGAGACCTAAAGAATTATTATTAGAAAAAACCATCAACGCCCACCAGTAAATACATTGAAATAGAACTTTTGTCAGACATTTACCTATTAAGTCATTAGCAGTAGAACCCAAAAATTCGCCACGAATGGTAACTCTAGTACCTGGAGGACCTTCTTTGGGAGATATACCGGTAACAACTGGAGGTGGCCCCATTGTTTTTATTCTACAATAATGATACTAATACTGTGCTGAAGCCTAAAACAAAAGATTTTTCCAGAGACAATCTCCTAAATCTAATCAATTTAAAATTAAATATATCATGAAAACCAAAAATATTAATTAACTATATAACAACAAACTTATTCATACTTTGAGCAGTCCATTCCACAGCCACAGATTAATAATATAATAATATTATTAATTAAACAAATAAAGACTACTTTATTACATTTATTAATGTGACAGAATAAATAATAGTACTAACCTCTATTACTATCACAACGTACTATGAAAAACTCTAAAGTCTGTTCATTCTTACTTGAGAGAAAAGGTAAACAAACCTTACACGATCACAAATCACGTCATTACGGAAGAATCGCTCAATGCAAGCTAACACAATAAACCGTAGTTACTGGTTCAAACACTGACGCATTGATTTTGTCGAAAAACCGCTTTAAATTCACTTGAAAAATACAATTATTTATCAAATATCGTAATTTTGCACTATTGACAACATGTCAGAGAGACATTTTATGTAGGGATGGGAATAAGTGTACGAAAGAACGATTGGGAACGGTTGAGTTGTGACAGTGGCGCGTTCGTTGTTATCTACTCTATGTATCGGTGTATACATAAACTCTTGTGGTTTATATGACAATACTTGACATTAATTATTCGTCTTGACGCGTAATAGAGTTAGGTACGTTTTTTTGCGATTTGGACTGGTTATTATATTATTTGTCTTGTACTGACGACCTATTGGCTGCTCTTCTAGGGCATCGATGGCATTAATTAAATAGATTACTTTTTTCAGAGGTGCATTTTCAAGTGTTGCCATGGTAAATGATTGTATTTTATTTTAAAAAGTCTATACAATGGTATCCCTGCTTTGAATTTTGGATTTCAAATTCGCAATGTTATTGTTAAGTCATTCGTTTCCTCGCTTCGTTCTGATGTCCTGCGTTACGGGTACTTTTCTGTGTTTGATACTTAACCATAACGACCTTGCTTCGAATTTTGGTTTCTGTTTTTGTTTTACGATTTGGACTGTGTTTCTCTTTGGACTAACGACTTACTGCTGTGCTTCAAGGATATTGATTTTGCTTGTAAATTGGATTATATTGGAAACATTTATACTAACAGATGTGAGTTAGCATATAATTTTTATGGCGGTGGAGTCTTTTCGGTTGCAAAAATAATAGTAGCACGATTTATGTTTGAGTGCAGTTATAATGAACGGATTTGAATGATTTTTTTTGTTGGGTTTCTAATGGCCTAAATATATATATAATTTTTTTTCTTTTGTCTTGCCTTCCTTTTACTAGCTTCAATATACTTTTTATAAATATGTATTTATAATACATAATGTATGATACAGCTTTACACTTATTCAAGTAGTAGCTATGCGCTCGACTTCGTGCGCGCAGTAGTTGTTTTTTGAAAATTCACTAGGTAAGCGTGGTCCACCATGGTTATTTAGTGGTGTTGTGATATATGTTAGTGCTTATATGCCGTTATACGTACTTTGTCGGCACTCAATATGGTTAAAACGGCCCTGTTATTTGTAAATTTATTTGAATTAACATGACATTGACCTAATTGTTATTATTTATTTAAAAGTACAAATTAAATAAATTACTCCTTCCTCAATAGCATATAAAACACAATAAGTATGTTTTAATCAATTTCTATCATTCACCGAATGAAGTTCATTCAATGATTCCCATCACTAAATTGTGTGAGGACGCCATATTTGTTTACCTTTTTTATCAAGTAAGGATGAACAGACTTTATCTACGAGCACTAACGTACTTTTTTGAAGGAAACAGTGCCGACAATGACACAGTCATAAAAAAAAGCGTAAAACTGACGTCTATCAAGCTTGATTGCCTAAAAGCAAAATTGACATGACAGTCAATTCAATGACAGTGTCATAGATAAATATAATGTAATGACAGTGTCAGTGCGAGTGCGGGTGATGTCTCACAAATTAATATTTATTTTATTATCAATTTTTAGAATACGACACGACAGTCGATTTTGTTCATATGTAGTTATTCTATAATTTTAATTTTGGGGTGTGTACAGGGGGAAGTCAATCGATTATAAATTAATTTTGTCTGATGTTTACTTAAAATTTACTTTACGCTATGTATAATACTTTATAAACAAACACTACGAAAATGGCTACATCTAATTTCAGGTAATAACTAGTGATATCGCTGTATATTCTTCTAAAAGTGATATCTTATTTAATCATTTCTTTCATGAATCTTATTTCAAGTACCGTCGACGAATATGGCTTTGAAAGACACGAAGACTTTGATTATGAGAGTTATGAAGAGTTCATGTCAGTTTATCTGAAAGTTCTTGCCTCAAGAGCACAAAAATGGGCTGGGCTTTTGGGAGAAGGAAAGTCGGTCAAACGTACCAATATTGTCAAAAGATACGTTCGCAAGGGTATACCAAGTAAGATAAGCTTTTTATCTTTTTCATAGATATTTGAAATTTATCATGAATTATGAACTTATTTATATTATTGCTTGATTCATAATTAAGTGTGCAAAGTAATATCTGCTTTATTGTTGTGTATTAGAGAAGAAAATCACACAAAATTTATTAACCTAACCTTAACCTTCTTAATCTTATTTAAATATAAATATTATTTTTATGCTATTGTCTTTTACATAATAATGACGAAATTATAACCATTTAATCTGTAATTTATTGAGAGTTAAGAGTATATTTTGCCTAAATGTTTACTAATCAAAATTCAACCTTTTCCAGCATATTTTTAAGTTGAATTTTGCACTGTTACTGCTATCCCATGTGGTCACTTAATAAAAAAAATTAAAGTCCTTATACACACACACATGCCCCATTTATATTGTTTTAATTAATTAAATTATTTTTAAGGTTCTTATGTATTCAATAGGCGTGTAAGAAAATTGAATAGTAAATACAATTTTATTTGTCATCCAAGTAGGTATTACTTCTAGACAGATGTAGGTTCAAATCCCATTCATGGCTGAAAACAATTTTCTGAAAATTGTTATTGTAATGTTTCTCATCCAGAAATATTTTAAATATATAAATTAAATATAAAAGGTAGAATATGCTGTTGCTGCCTTTTTTTATAGGCATTATCAAGCTCTACAACTTTTCTATAGAAATCAATCATATATCTCGCACCGTTAAAGCAGCATTGGAAAGAAATGTTTTCTAATGTAATGTAGTAAAGTGTGAGCTCATTTTGTACTGATAATGTCATGTAACATAACTGAAATGAGATCATATTTTAGTGTAAGCATGGTCTACGTACATAGGCCTGCATTCCGTTGACATTGCAATCTTTGTTGAGTATATCTAATAAATTCTCTTTCTCAAAAATTACAAAATCATTTGTTTAACAACATAATCTGCTATCAATTTCAAATGTTTATTGGCATCTATGTTAAAGGATAGATCTTTGTTTAAGAATGTTTGAGTCATTGACGTTTTTAATTAAGGAGAAAGATATAGTTCAAAACCAAGCCATATTTCTTTAATTTACACTTTGGTAAGTTTGGTAATTCTTTTTTAATTTCAGTAATTTCCTGTGAATATTTCAGATTTTGTAAACAGGGATAATATTAGAAAATTAACACATTGTTTGCGAAGCACATACTCGATACATTGTTCAAGTCAGTGTACAGTTCAGATTTTTTAATACTTAAATATCTATGAAACCCCATTACCATTTTCCCGATATTTTCCTAGTAAAATCTATAATTAATTTTTACCTAATGGTACAAGTTTCAACCGTTAAAACGAAAATAAACTGATGGCCTGATCTTCATACAAAACTGATTGATCTCTTTTAGTATATTAATGGTAAATCAACATATATTTATTAAAATAGATATATTAAAGTTATTATAACACTAAATATGAGAACACTAATGACGTTCCCTCTGCTCTGACTTAATAAATATATTACAGGTGAACACCGTCCTTCAGTTTGGATGGCAATATCGGAAGCAGATAAAATGAAAGATCACATGCCCGACCTTTATCAGAAAATATTAGACAGTCCGTTTGAGAAAGAACTAGTGGACTTAGTGAAAACAGATTTGCCGCGAACATTTCCCGATAACATCTACTTCACGAAGGAAGCCAACCACCAAGCACATTTATTCAACATACTTATTGCGTACGCGCACAATAACAGAGTGGTTGGATACTGTCAAGGGCTTAACTATATAGCCGGTAAGATTTCTGTATTAATATATAATGGTAATATCATGTTATAATATATGTTGCCAGTGATGACATATGGCGCTGAAAGTTCAACGTCGCTCAACGAGCTATGGAGAGGGCTATGCTCGGTGTTACTCTGCGTAATTGAATCAGGAATGAGGGGTGGGACACATAGTACTGAGAGCCGACGGCCGCAGAGACCAGAAAGTTCTTGAGTGGAGGCCACGGACCGGCAAACACAGCGTAGGACGTCCATCCACAAGGTGGACAGACAACCTGATAAGGGCTGCAGGTCGATGGTGGATCCATGCTGCTTTTGATCGGTCCTTTTGGAAAATCAGGGGGGAAACCTTCGTCCAGCAGTAAACGTCCTACAGCTTATATGATGATGATGTACAACATATCTGACATAACCTGATTTTCATTGGTAGGTGGAGACAAGTTTGAGCTTACTTTTAATCCAGTAAAGTAAGTTAAAGTTGTAAGTAGTTGAAATAAGTACAGCTTCATAAAATGTTGAAAAAATATTAGACACACTAATGGGTCACATGTTGCTAATCTGTCATACACATACAACTATTGTCTAACCAACAACATCAACAAAGGATAAAAGCAAAATAATTTTAATTTAACATTACACAGGTTAAACTACAGAAAAAAACAATAAAAATTAACATAAAATACATGTATATGTCATAGGGATTAGAACAATTCTGTGATAATACATACCTTAACTACTATCAGATAAAATGTATTGTCAATAAATCTGTTGATGTATAATAATTATAGAAATAAGTCTCAAAGTAGTGATAAGGACAAATGGTATAAGTCCTTTCGGACATGTGTAGTTTTAAAAATAATAATGACTCACTCAAAATGAAGGGCAAAATTCTGGAGTAACTTTCGTTTTATTTTTAAACAACATGGAAAGGTAGGCTGATGTTCCAATGGAACACAAGCATCACCTTTGAACACAAGCATTGCAACATGGGTTGCAAGTGCAATGCCATCCATGATAGGATAACAATAGAGGAATGGGCTCAGACATCCCTTATTCTCTTACTGAAACTTAAAGAACACATGATAGTGAGAGAATGACTACTGACTATGACCACGGTACGCAGTGTGCACTGCCACTGTTAAGTATCTTGTTGCATTATTATTACCTGTCCAAAAATTCTTGGAATATATAATCTCATGGCTGCGATTATGCCTAAGTCTATTATCCTGAAGACATACAGCAACTGGTGGGCAGGTTGCAGCGGCCAAGGATTCTTAGTTGACTTGTGACTTGATTTTTTAAAGAAAAGAAAAATAGACGAAAAATTTTTGGGTGTACACATTATTATGTGAAAGACAATCAAAAGGATTGTATTATTATAATTCCAATTTAGACATGAAAAATTATGAAGAAAAGTTCTTAAATTATATGAGAATATCAAGCACATTTTACTACTTGGTGGAATTAAAGCAAAAAAATTCAGCTCACATGTAACAAATTCTTAGTAACAATTTTATTGCCCTGTTTTTTAACACTACTTCGCCATAATTTAGAATAATATTATACATATTTACCGCGACCATTTTAACAGACTTAATATGCTTGAAAACGTTGCATTTAATAAAATTTTAATAGGGTGATAGAATATCTCGGTAGTGTAGTAAAAACAGCTTAATTATAAATAGAATTGCATAGCTGAGGAAGTTAGAAAACGATTAAGGAACCCTGATACGATTACCTAAGGTATAAGGGCCTTGTAAGTGTTAATCCGGCCCTGGAGAGACATAGTAATGTCCTCCGTTTGCCCAGTGTGGACAGTACTGGCTGCCTCTGATCCATCTATCGTTAAATATGTGTGATTTTAAAAACTATGAACTAAACCAATTACTCCCTGGCCATCTAGTTACCAATATACATATGAATATAATCATATTGAAATAATAAAGTATTGTATAATATAAATTACATGTCCTTAGGTCTGTTGCTGTTGGCAACCAAAAGTGAGGAAACATCGTTTTGGCTGCTCAAAGTGCTCGTCGAGAAGATACTGCCTGACTACTACACGAAGACTATGGACGGGTTGATAGTAGATATTGAAGTGTTATCAGAGCTCGTTAAATCTAAAGTCCCCGATGTGCACCAACATGTGATTAACTTGGGTATGAGAAGACTTGATAATATTAGATAACATTTCTAATGATAACATAATCTAAAGTCAAACTGCTACTAAATATTTTGAAAAACACGTGTTTTTTTTCGTGATTTGGTACTTCAAGCAACACTGTGGTACCCACTTTTCAGTTTAAGTTAGGTCCACAAGTGGACTATTGTTTCTAGTACATATTTTAGTATATATTTTATAGTATATATTTTAGTGTTTTTTTTGTTGTCATTTTGTTATAAATTACGGAAGTTAGGCTGACGGCCAACTTGACGGAGAATGGTACTTCAACTGGTACTTTTTTGTTGTTGTTAATGCGATCTTGCAATTGCGATCAGTCACTAAACTGTAATCAAATTTGGTTAAGTAGAATTGGCGTTTGCATAGAATAGGGCCAGTGCCCTTTTCTGAAGAAAAGGTTAAAAGCAATACATAGGCCCTTTTCAGTCTCCTAACTTTTCCAGTCTGCAACAGCACTTTGGCAAGTGAATTTGGATGGAAGCAAAGACAATCCTTATGACTTTTTCTGTAGCGTTAAATTTCCTCCATAATTGTTGGAATCTCAAGATATGAGTGGATCTCACTGTCCGGGCATACCAGGGCGCCCCAGCAATCACTCATAGTATATTATTTTTAACTTTCTGCAGGCGCTCAATATTTAACTGTGATTTTTTTTGTGTTTCATCAATGTTATTCAGTTGTATTTACTTATGCAAAACAAAATCATAGCTTAAAATTGTACAATAATTAAGTAAGAAAGAAAGCATGCATCTCTTATTCCTCTAATAAACACAATATACAACAATATACAATATACAATGAACAAATAATAATTACAAACAAACAAATATATGAACAAGTAAGAAGAGGAAAAGGACCCTGACTCAGTATACAGTTGTGGTGCGGACCACAACACTGATATTCTGCCAGGGACCAGAAATTCAAAGAAAAAGAAAACAAAAAAAAACATTTACGCGGGACAATTCATAACACGATTACAATCCATGTCTGAAATTATTGCAAATTTTCTTAAAAACTATTGAAGGCTTTTACTAGCTAGTTATCTATATGGCAACGTCACTGTAAATATACAATAGCACACGAGAATGTACAAAAAATGGACCGGCCGGCCCCATAAACTGTCTCGTCTAAGCGTTTCTCTGCACATCCATCAATGATGAGCGAAGTCGTTTTTTAAAGCATCCCAGAGATGTAAGATCGCGTAGCGGGGGCGGAAGATTATTCCAACATTTCGAGGCACGGTAACGAAAACAGCCTCTGAAGAAAGCGGAATGGAACCTGGGAATGGAAGGGTGAATAGATTTGCAAGCTCTATAGCGAATGTTAGTCTGTAGGCGAAGTACACACTCTCTTTGAAAAATAGGCGAATACCCTATTCTAAAGATTTCCACTTAGATATATTTGCGTAAAGAAATGTAATTATGATTCCTAGAAATAACATAACATCTTTAATATTTATCTTTTAATCTTTCTTTAGTAAGAATTGTAGCATTTTGGTCAACGGCTCTTCCGTTGTTTTAGGCTTTGTCCAATTTCCTCATTTTAGTTGTGCAAGTACCTAAAATTTAAATTTCATGTATTGAGCATTAATAAAAAAAAGCTTACAATTATTGTGAACAAAAATTATAAGGTTTTTATAATTTTTAGGTTTACCATGGGCGGTCATAACAACGAAATGGTTTGTTTGTTTATTTGCCGAGGTGCTACCAATAGAGACCGTGCTTCGAATATGGGACTGTCTGTTTTACGAGGGCTCCAAGATACTTTTCAGAGTGTGTTTGACTCTTATAAAGTCGAATCGGGCCTCGATAATGGCTTGCAATGACTTCACTTCGTTGGCAGAGTGCTTCAAAGCAATTGTGAAAAATGCCAGTGCGTTACACTGCCATGAGTTTATGCAGGTGAGTGATATATCGGAAATATAGGTGTAAATTTTATTAATTTGCTCTTAAGGGTTAGTTCACACCTGAATGCGAACACTTTTTAAGATAGGAGTTAGACTTTGCATTTCTTTGAAGTTTGCTAGTTGTCTGACATATTAGCAGACATCCTTTCTTCACTGTTAGAGCAAGTTATCATTTCTAATACACACATTAAAGAGCGTCATAAACGCAGACCCTTCGGGTATTCGAACATCTGCCTGCAGAATTATCATTTGGGCATCGCTCCGCCGACTCCACTGACGCTCACTAGTGAGTAAGAGCTGCCAGAGCCAACTCCTTTCCTAATTTCTTATCCTTAATCCTTCAATGGTCGGGTAACGCACTGTGACGTTGCTTGTGTTATAGGCGACGGTAGCCACCTACCATCAAGTGGACTCAACCGTGCCATAAAAGCCTTAACATAGAACAAGGCTGTCGTTGCTTTAACGCTGTATTCACTTTTATTTCAGTCAATTTTCAAAGTACCAGGCACGCTGTCAAACGCGACAATAACAAAATTGAGGGCACGTTTCGCCAAACAACGCAGGGAACAGTTACAAAAGGAGCCGCGGTGAAAAACACATGCTCGGTACACAGAAATTGATCTCACCTTTCCAATTTATAATGAAAAATAAATTATTGTGAAACCATGGTACGTAATGTCTAAATAATAAAGTTTCTAACTTGATGTCGAATATTTTTGAGATTAAATTAGTTGTTCTACATATTGCAAAATTTTGTAGTGTTTTTGGCATAAGTGCATAACATTAGTGTTACTCAGATTCATATTTACTGCAATTTGTTTTTACTCAATGTACAGAATGAATTGTGTAGTCACTATCCACATTTTATTAAGCATTTATGTATCGATTAAAGTTTTTATGTATAGAAACAGGTGTAACTGGTCATATTATAAAAAATACATCACAATTATTGTCAGTGCTGTATGGACACCAAACGCGATGTGGATGAAAGTTCGCACAAGTTGAAGGAAGTTGAAAAAATTGGAAAATGCTACAAACACACTACAAATCGAAGCCTTTTGGACAGTAAACTATAAATAAGCCCAAAGTTGATTATTAATTTATTTTAATTTGTATACGTAATAATATGTTTCATTAAAAATTTAGAAGAAGTTTATTTTAAAAAGGATGTGAAGAGTTAATTTTTTTTTATTTAAAACTTTTTTTATATATAAAATATACACAGTCAGATGACATTTGTCATTGTCCCTCAAGGTTGCGTCTTTTGCCGAAATGTCGAGTCAGCGTGTTGGGTCTTTTTTCCTGAACGAACATTGTTTAAATCTAATCTATATTATAAACGTCAAAGTAAATCTGTTTGTTATCTTTTTACGCCCTAAGGTGATACTGTACGAGCGTGGAAACTCATTAATAGTATTTGGGAGAATTTGTTGTTCAACGCAACACATTCTCGACACTTATTCAACTCGCGAAAATAATAAAACATACGCCAGCAATTCCAATATTTTAGAAAAACCTTTATAGATGGTAGCTATTGGCCTCCCAATTCCAAATGTACATTATAGGTAGGATGTTTCCATGGAAAAATATTTTTGGATTTTAGTCAGTAATTACAAGAATTTAACCCGCGAAAATGTCACAAATTCTGCACATTTTAGAAATTAATTACATATACATACTAGATATAAAATTAATATCAGATTGTTGTTGCGATGCAAACATGTATGGGAGCAGCTCTGGATCATCTTCCTTTAATTTCTCAAAGAAGCATTTTGCTCTTATTTTGTGTATTCTATATTGTGTTCGCAAACTCTGTTTTTCACTTTCGTTTTGAGTTATTTTTAGCTTTTCTAGCAACTGTAAACAGTCTGAACAGACGTCTTGGCGCGGAGACCCAAATCCAATATTAAAAGAGGTACTGAATACCTTCCTAAAAAAAGTTTTAGTCAATGAATATCCCGGTATCGATTCGTCTTCATACATCCTGTATAGTTTAGATATATTTAGACTGGGATCCAGATATATTCTTTGTTTAACTTTGCCTCTGCAATAGTGACTATGTAATGGCCGAAATTTCTTTATGAAATTCTGTACAGCTTCTCTCTTAGACCGAAAAGCATGACTTTTACGGTCTCCTCCACGCTTTTCGAAAGCTGTTTCTCCTGTAGCTGCGTATCGAATGGAAACGCCTTTAATACGGCCTTGTTTGATTTTTAAAATGCCACAAAACGCAGCGAGGCAGACAGGAACTTTTACTTTACTACTGTGCTTAGTAAAAAAATACTGCTTTGAGAAAGCGCGTCCATTTCGACTGTTATTTCTAGGGCGTTTTCTTTTAACAGGAGCCAATAGCATATTTTGTAAAATATAATTATCTTGACTTATCTTGTCAGGATTACGGTAAAACTTTTTGTGGAAGTAAAAAACATTAGAAGTCAACGTTGCACATTTGTACACACTCTTTTTGTTGTGATTACACTTTGGTTTTTCTGGCAAGTTTTTTGCAGAGTACCTGGAAATAAATTGAAATAATCTTCAAATGCAGGTATAAAATTAAATGTGTAACTTTCTACCCCGTAAACTAATTTACATTGTGTCGCTATCGCTTAAAGAGGCGTACAACCTATTACGTGACATCTCGTGGTATACACTCATTCAAACACAAACCCAAAAAAAGTGATGTCGGTGCAAACTTAAAATTTGCTAAAACATTGTCTACCTTATCTTAGAGAAAAACACCGATATATGTAGGTACCTATCAATATATAGGTACTAAATACCGAGTGCAAAACCATTACTATTAAATAATTTAAGTATTAACCAGCCTGCTTGCATTGTAATAAAAACATCACCCTTTTTTGGCAGTCAGGTAAAACACACAACAATCACATGGATGGCCGATCCTAATCCGAGTCCGACCCTGTTCATGGACATGCAAAATTTAATGTCACATCGTCCTACCCAAAACAAAGTGAAATTACAACGTATTACTTACAAATCTCGTTGTTTCTTCTTCCGTTTTTCATTTGTCTGGAGTATTAACTTCTTTTTAGCTAATTCAGGCCTCACAACATTTATTTCTTCCTCCATAATTCGATAAAAACGCAAGCGCACGAAACAAACACCACGACACAAAGTCAAAAACTGCGGCCATGACACTGTGCAGGGCTGTCTGTCATTGGTCGAATCGGACTTAGGCGAGTTTGATTTCCAATGACGTTGTGACTTAGCTTTGTATGAAAACAAAACGAATATTTTGAGCCTTATTTCTACTAGTTACTTAAGACTAGCTGGTTTAATCCAAAACAATATTTCATTTTTTGTACAAAGAATCCGGCCAATCGAAAACATTCATTCGTTACTATAGTGGACTTAGGCAAGTTTGTTAAGTATCGACACAAATGCTAGTCTCTATATAAATAGATAAATAAAAAACAGTTCAGTGCCTTTATCTCATTTGTTGGTAAATCGTTTTTGTTTAATAGCTGAATGTTATCTATAAAAAAATGGAAAATGTTTCGCCTAATCTTCGAAAAGGACCAGTAGGTGATCAATAATCTTCTATATTATACTCCGGCCATTATAAGAGTGCTGTTCTGACAGGTGTCAATTCCATACATTTTCTGTATCGTTTATTCGGAAATGAACTTTATGCAATGGACATAAAGAAATGTCAAAAACGCATTCATAGAATGACCGTATACTATAATAATTTCGTCAAGGGGTACGGTAGACTCGATTGAAACCTTACTTATATCCGCAAAATTCGGATTGTCAACTATTTTGTTAAATTCTAATGGTGCTGACACAAAGGCTGACAGACAAATCGCAGTCGCCATACTAGCCACTCTAGCGAAACGTCACTCACTGACACCTGTGACATCTTGAGTGGTTAATAAACGTTCCGTTTCATTCATACTAGCGCACATACGCCTCGCCACTCAATACGTCGTCGCACTATTCATTTTAAAAACAAAGTGTTCATTACAAAGAACTGTGTTTCATGTGACTGTGTAAAACGAAACGCCTTGCCGCAAACATTGAGCTAAATCTATGCCGCTTTGCCTTTAATATTCCTTGAGAACCGACTACAGAAATATCTACCTACATTTACATTACACCCGAGCGAAGCCGGGTTTTCATCTAGTTGTATAAAAATAGGTAAAGACAAAACTTTGCCTATTTTTAGGGTTCCGTACGACCGATTAAAAAAATGGAACCCTTATAGGATCACTCGTGTGTCCGTCTGTCCGTCGGTCACAGTCAATTATCTCCGAATCAACTAGACCGATTAAGTTGAAATTTAGTACACATATCAATTCCTGTGACCCAAACGCAGAGGTGTGACGTGAATACATGAAATCTGTATATGGGAGGTCATTTTTGGGGGGAAGGTAGAAAAAAATAATTGAAAACTGCTCGTGTGACATATCAAATGGAAGGTCTTGTTGTGAAGATCTTAAATGTATTTTTTTGTAATTTTAAAATAAATAATTTCAAAGTTATTCAAGAAAATAGACGAAAATTGTCCCCTATCTCCGAAACTACTGAATCTAAAGTTTTGAAAAAAAAAATACAAAAATTAGTTTTCTACTTATAGATTATAGGAAAACCTATAAGAAGTCCGTGATATTAAAATAACATGGTAAATCACTCAATATCGTGTGAATAGGTAACATCGTACGGAACCCTCTTCACGCGCTGATATTATGCCAGTCCAAGTGTACAAATTCACGTCGGCAGGATACGCATCGTCATTTTCATTTTTCAGCTCAATTCAGCCTTTGTCCATAGAAAGCATCCATTCCGCTTTCGCGCTAAACAGGCGAAACTAAGGACAAGTCTGTTTTATCATTCGCATGCAACGACAGTGAACAGTCCTATTCGCGTTCAGCTATGTACGTGGACCGTTCTTAACTCATCTTTGACAAATTGCGACTTGTATAGGCTGATAGAAGCACAACTGTAACCAAAATCCTCCAGCGATACATGAATAGAGTACTCCCCAACTCAGTTCATTAATGAAAAGAATCGTCTGTTTAAAGACATTAAGGGCCTAACTTAAGGGCTGAATATTCCGGTAATAAGACGCAACGCTCTTAAGAAGTAGCACCTAAACTTACGACTTCTTAGGTTCTTGCTAGACTCTAGGTAATAACACTCATATAACCTAATCTAATCGCGTTAAAATTTTGATTTACTCTTTCTAAGGTAATGCATCTGACTTACAACTTTCAGTTTGTAAGGCGATATTTTTACCATTTTATTCTGTAAAGATTTTTTTCTTAGTACCGAGTGTGGTTATAAAAAGTAATGAAGATTTAGTGAATAAATGTGTAAATGTCAAATATTTTTATAGTAAGTACCTGCCTTATATTTTTATTTACTGTAATTGTGAGTACCTTTTCCTCAGTGAAAAATACTTTTTTGTACATATCAGCACTTTCTGTTAATGAAATAATTATTAAAAGAAAAGTGGATTTTATTTAATCATTTTTACTAATATTTTATTCTGATATTGTAAAGTTATTCCCTCCTTTTCGTATTTTTATTTTTAGAATAGGTGACATTTAAGAAAACATTTCTGATACAAATGTCGTTGGGATTATCCTCAAAAATATTGCTTTGAATTATTTATTACATTGTTTGTTAATTTAAAACGTAAACTACACAAACCAGCCTAGTGCTTACTCTCTCCTCGGAGGGAGGCGTCGTAAATTAGGAATGGATTCATTCATAGCTAAACATAGAAAAACCGTCTTTCAGTCTAGAGTTAGAACAGGGTTGAATAATTATCGTCGGGGGAGGGGATGAAACTCACGGGCTTATTCAAATTGAAATCTTTATCAGGCATGTTATACAGTTAGTAAAAATAAAATAAATTGAAAACTGTCTAGGAGTATTGTCATAAAAAATATATGGAGCAAAAATTAATTTATGGAGATTTTAAATGGGCTTTTTGGTGGTCATTGTGCAACAATATAGAATTCCGCAAACCCCCGGTAGTTCCCCGGTAATTAGATGTCTATCTACTCCTAATTTTTTATATAGGTCTACTTTAGCCCCGTTTAGATCGCCACAACTGTACCTTTTTTGGGAAACGATTTTTGTTTGTTAGTGGCATTTTATGATGGTCTTCTTTAAAAGGGTGAAATACTGCTGCCTGACCTTACTATTCTAAAAACGCTATTTGTCGAAGCTATATTAATAAACTATATAAATTGCATGATAGTAGAAGCAGAACAGCTTAAGTTTAAGTAATTAAGTCTATTTTACTAAGTAGTGAATGGCATTGGTTTAAATAGTATGTTGGACATTTTTTGAGAGATTTAATCGAAGTTTGTACGAGTCTATTTCATCTATTAAATTTGTATGCTATGTAGTTCTCAAATTATACAATTACAGACATATAGAGTTGTGCCGAAGCAATATTTTTACGTTAATATGTAAACAAAATTATCAAAGCAATGTCTGAAAAAATATACGTTATCGATAGATGATTATGAGTTTAATGTTTTGGCAGAAAAGTTTCTGTGAAACGTTGTCGGACTCCAAATGAAACTTATGCATGACAATAAATAAAATATAATTATATTGTATGTATAGAAGTAGTTCTCCAGAAATATATTATTTAAGAATAATGTGTAATGCTCAATGTGTTAATTTGCAATGTTATTTTGTAAAAATAATTTTTAATGTTTTGGCTTTCTAAATGTGAAGAATGCATTAGATGCTGCAAATAAATATTTGATGGCAAAATGTACATGATTGTTCAAATAATCACATTTTGTAAAATATATTTACCCTACATTGAAGTGTTAAATGCCATCAGCAGCTTATAGAAATGTAGTTTCTATAAGCTATTATAATATAGAAATTATTATTTACTTATATAAATAGAATCACAACTTGGTCATTCGTGAAGTAATCATTGGTCATTATTTTATTTGAAATTACTCTACTATTGTTTGAAATAAGTACGACAGAAAAGGGATATAACGATTAAATGCAAATTCCCTGCTGAATCTAACAAATTAATATCGCTTATGTTTATTACGACCAATATTTGTCATCCCTTAGAAGGTTGCCACAACTGATTTTCACTAAAATTTTATGAAGCAAAATTGTAATTGTCCCAAATATTCTTAACATTAAAACAAAAATAAGTAACCAAAGAAATTGATCAAATTTTGATACATATGTGTATATTTTGATAACTGCCGACTGGCACAGTATTCAACTACTATGAAGGTATTT
Organism: Bembecia ichneumoniformis; assembly: GCA_910589475.2. Classification (NCBI taxonomy): domain Eukaryota; kingdom Metazoa; phylum Arthropoda; class Insecta; order Lepidoptera; family Sesiidae; genus Bembecia; species Bembecia ichneumoniformis. Next base: position 6,856,309 of record OU342523.1, read on the forward strand.
AAACGCTACTGTGACAACAGGCTGCATTTATGTATTTGTTTATTAAATTTATGAAAAAGTGTTAGCAAATAACATTGATTTTTTTTAAATAAATGTAGGAAACCGTTCTCTAAGTCACTGGTGTTTTTGTATAATTTAGATTTAAATTTCATGTACTTGTTTTGATACTCTTATGGAGTTATTATCTAAATATTAGAAGTAATGCCATAAATCAATTACTGTGGATGATGTAATAAATTAAATTATTGAGATGTTGAAATATTTTATTTATTTGCTATTTTTTTTTACAAGACTAGCAATCTTTAAATCTAATTGTAGTAGGTACCTAAATTAAAAATTTACATTTATTTTACAGTCAGGTAATTATGATTTGCCACTCTCAAGCACATCCTTTGCCTCATTGATTTTTGCAGCAATCAGGGGTGACCCACCCTTGTCTGGGTGGTTTAGCAACATAATCTTGCGATGAGCATCTCTTATCTAAAAAAATTTAACATTGAATAGGTGTTCACAACAGAACCATTATGAAATGAAAATAAAGTTATATAGCATTCTTACTTTCGCTTTGTTTGCTGTTGGGCTGACTCCAAGAATAAGCGATGCTTCCCGTTTTGTCATTTTAGGTTCAAAACCTCCTTTGTAATATTTCGAGTTAGCTAGACTTTCAGAGTCAAATTTCGGTAAATTTTTCATAGCTTCAGCAAACCTTGTGGATGCATTTGGTATCTGTCTAAGAACGTAGCGACCTGCGAATCCAACGGCTGCCATACCTAGGCCAGCTAGTATTATAGAACTCGCCTGCAAACAATTAAACTTTAGTAGGTAATGTAATTTTGTAATGTAGTGAAAAAATTGAGGTTATTTGCTTATTTACGTACTTACCATGTTTCAAACTAATTAATCTTTATTAAAATTAAGAAACGCGTATATCACTTGGGGCTCAGTTACCTATAAAACATACTAATATTTTTATTTTAAGACTATTTCTAAAAAAAATTAAACTTAAACCTATAACTATTTATAGCAAGATTTATAGATTAGGATAGCACTTTATATGATTGATTATCATTTCATTCATTGCAATTTTGACATTAAATTCACATCAAGGAGTAGCTAACCTTAACCTAGAGCAAAGATGTTGTATTAGTCAGAGTACTAATTATGAACCATCGAAATTCCGAAACACGTCAGTGATTTGTCACTTAACAAACATCAACTCCACAAACTTTGATCAACTCTCGCTCGCTATGAAACAGTACGCTGTACGACGCCAGTGACAGATCTGTTCGTGCGTGTCTGTTTATTTCGGAATAAAAAAAATACTTTAACAATGGCTTGTTCTATTCGGTAGTGTGGAAAAAATCAGTAAAACATCAAACTTTAAAACAGACGGAATCACATTTTATCAGTAAGTAACAATAAATATTAAGTTTTCAATTTATATTCATATTAACACGGCTCAAGATTAAATGGACAATGGGAGTAACGCGTATATTTTCGTCTTGCTTTCACTTAAGTAAAAGCCCTATTAAGTCATCTCATTCTAATCTTTTTAGTGTTGTACTCCGGTAATCATAAATTAGTGTCGATATTTACTAATTAAATAATACTTGTTTATATTTTACACGAATTATTCATAACGTAGAAATTATTTTGCCTTATTTTAGGTTTGTGTAACGTGTTACTGCGAAATAGTGCTGTTAGATATTGATCGGAATATGATGTAGTACGATAATTAAATCATTTTCTTGATAAGATATGCTAATAAAATAGGAGTGTCGTTATAAGATTATGTAAGATGTAAATCTTGTTAAAAAGCTATTCAATTAATCATTTCAATTAATTTTTATTGTTGCATTTGGATAAACCGCTATTCAATAATAACAGCATGCTTTGTGAACAGACCCTGAGAACGATTCTGGTACCATTGATTATCCTATATGAATTTTTAATAGCTAGTTATAATACCATAAGTATAAATGTTGTACATACATAGTAATTTGTTATGATCGATAAAATATCACTATTTTAGTAATCACATTTACTACTCAGTTCTACAATAATTAAACATCGAGGTCAATAATGTCAAACTCTAATGTGATGCATGATTTTTGCCATTGACCAAAATCGGAGCGCGACATTCGCCATAGAGATAGGATGAAATTGTTTTCGAACTAAATGAAGGACATTTCGTCTCTATAGGTTTACTACTCCGTGTTTCACATATACAACAAGTCATGAGAATGAAGTCTATAGAACAAATAAAAGTTAAAGGTCAAACCGCACTTGCGATGCGCGACGCAGCACTGCGCGGCGCCACGTGACACAACACTACTACTCGTCGGAAATAATTATGTTGAGACTTAGTAAGAATGCGTTTCGTCCGTCCCGCGTCGCACAGTCGTCGCGTCGCCCCGTCAGTCAGTACATGGTCAGTACCAGTGGGGCGACACTTAGTAGAAAACGAACTTAGTAGAAATTTATTCATTGGTGGTAACACACCAATGAATAAATTTCGACTTTAACAGTTTTGCTTAAAGTTGAATTCTCTTTGAAAAATAATTTGAAGTTTAGTACGCACTCTATTACCAACATCTAGAAAAAATATTACTGTCAATTTTGATGTTGGCGACCATGTTTTTACGAAATTTTAAAATAATGGCGTTGCATAGTGTTCTGTGCGTTGCATTTGCAATTTGCATTTTCTTTCTGAGATTTTTCTGTTACTAACAAAAAGTGTGAAGTAATTTGGAAAATACGTTGAGTTGAGGTCTTCTCCTCCGTATTTTCTGTGCTGTGATAGTGCGATAGTTGGACGCTTTGAAAATACATCGAGTTCTCATACTCCGTATATTCACTTTATGTGCGATATTTGGAAGCTCATTTTTACATTTTTTCAATACTTTAACCTACTGCAATTATGCGATCTGTTACACGGAACCATAAGAAGTGCATTATATGCAATAGACGACGGACACCTGGATCCAAAGTGTTTTTGGCGCAGCTACCTTTGGATCCCCCACAGGTATGTACCAACTCTTGTAGATTTCAATTCTTCGGATTACTTTATTTTCTTAAATTTTATTGGGTGTAATTAAAATTACTTATTTGGATGGTGCACACATCTTGTTTATTTCTTAATTAAAATATCTATGATTAAATATGTATATTAAACTTTGCTTTGCTAGCTTTGCTTTCAATTTCAATTTATGAAAAGTATTTTGGTTTCAGGTATTTTGCAAGAAGTAACAAATTTAGATGTAATACCAACAACTTCATGTTCTACATCTGCTAAGGATAATGAAGGGCATCCCTTACTTACTCACTGAAACACAACAGCACATATGCTGCTTTTTCACAGTGATCTTCTGTAAGGGTGTAATTTGCACAGTGCAAATGCAAATAAGAATGTGGGATGCCTTTGTCTTATTTTCTCCATTTAAATGCAAATGCATGGATTTGGTAAAATTTGTGTTGGAAAATTGTATAATATAACTTCCAATTTTTACAGTGAATTCCCGGGAAAAACAAGTACTGCAGAAATTAAAAGAAACCAAGCTAAGTCTGAAAAAGTTGGCAAGAATATCATTGGACTTAGAGAAATTGGATAGTGTTTTGAAATCTATGATTAATGATGCGGTGGAAAATCATAAAAGAAAAAAATGTGGTAAGCGCTGGAACAACATAATGAACGATTTTCGAATCAAGAAATTCAATCATCAGACTCATATAAAAAAATGTCAACTATTTTCAACAGCAAATTAAAAAATATAATTTTTTATTGTATTGTTTTATTTTTTTTCGAATGGGCGAACTATACTGATGCACCACCTCACATATTTTCCATATTTTCTTAAATTTAGCTCCAAAAAATTTATGAGGTGGTATGATTAGTATTGTTTGCCTTTTCATTTTATTTCCCCTAAGAATAATCACTAATTCTGGCCCTACGATAAGAAAAATCGATAAAGTGACATCCCTATTATCGATATATGTTAAAATTAGTGTTGCCCAACACTAGCTGTCAAAATAACCAGTAGTGCCAACATTCAAAGTTGAATAGATTATATTCTAAAGTTGGTAATGATTCGCATAACAAAGTTAGCTAGAACCGAAGTACTAAGTGCCGTCTCTTTCTTTGGTCAGTACCGTGGCCAACACTAGTGCAATCGCACGTGTACCTGTTATTAAGTATTTTCCACACCCTCGATTTTGTTATTGTTAATTAGATATTTAATTTTTGTTGATTGTTTTGATTGATTTTACTTGATTACAGTGATACTTCTTGTGTTGAGCTCATCTCTTCCTAATAAAGATAATAGGGTATTACACCCATTTTTAAAAAGTGTCTCAATTAGATTCTGTAGTGCTAATGAACCACTAAAAAAAACACCAAATTTTTATTCAATCGATAAGTTTAATAAAAATGCATTTAAAATTTACATTTTCAAATTTCGCCAGTAATTTGACGAAAACGCTGGAAACCATTTTGCTCTGTGGTCATGACGTCAGTTGGCTGTGTAAACAAATGCGCCGGTAATTGACATGACACTGACTGACACTTTTTTGTTTACACAACCGTATGACGTAAACATGGCGGCTACTATTTCATTGTGTTTAAGAACAGCTAAAAATTCTGAAAACTTTGAATTTAATTTTAAAATTTATTTTGTTATTTTACGAACTAAAACTAACATTTTCCGACTGCTTTTTGCCTAAGCTATCTCAATAATATCCTTTAAATTTTTTTTTCATATAGACTAAAATACCCTATTTTGGTTGTTTAATTCTAATTTTACCTTTCTGATAAAATTATAACAACAACTTTTTTTATAAAGGTTTCGTTATAACCCAGAATTAATAATAAATAAATTAACATGGCCTTTATAGTGCAAATTTTAAATTTATTTTCTTTAAACGCTTTTGTTTTCGACTGTAGCGTGTAGTGTAGCATTCTTTCGAAGTCTCAAGAAATTTCCGACGGGTAATACAAATTGTATTGTATTGATTCAAATGAACGTAACCACACTGAAGCAGCGCTGCGCGAAAGACAACTCTGCCAAACAGTGCAGCGTCGCGCAACGAAGCGCTGCTCAAGTGTGTGATAGCTTGCGGTAGGGAAGTCTCTTCACGAGCGATCGTATGTTCGTCGAGGCATCGAGAAATGAATTAATCTGGTTAGCAATTAAGGTCAAACTGCACTTGCGCTGCTCGAAGCTGCACTTCGCGGCGCTTCGTGACACTACAAATATTAATTTGTATTGATTCATATGAACCTAACCGCACTTGGCGGCGCTACGCCCATCGCTCAAGTACGCGATAGCTTGCGGTAGGAAAGATACACGGCGTGGCCATATTTCTTTCTATTCTAGTCTTTTCACGAGCGGTCGCATGATGGATGACGAGAAATTAATTAATCTAGCTAGCAATTACCCCGAATTGTATGTCTTAAAAAATAATTATAATGTCACATAACGCTTTATGACTCCTTGTGAGTATATAGTGTTCTGTGGTGTTATAAAGTGCTCTGTGGTTACTACATCGCGCCGCGCAAGTGCGATTCAAAATTTCTCAAACAACCGCATCACTATTGCACCACAGCGCAGCGTTGCTGAAGTGCGGTATGACCTTTATAATTTACGATTATAGTACGGTCATTCTATGAATGCGTTTTTGACATTTCTTTATGTCCATTGCATAAAGTTCATTACCGAATAAACGATACTGAAAATGTATGGAATTGACACCTGTCAGAACAGCACTCTACACTTACATTTTCTGATTGTTTTTTTTGATCCTGTAATGTCTTCTAACAGAGCAATCACGAAACGCAGAGTACTTTACCCTTAGAAAGCTGTTATGAATGAATACTACTGGCAACACGATAGAACAGAGTAGCCACAACACAATTAAAGAAAAAAAAAACTCGCTGGCCTTTGCCTTTTTGAAGGGGTTCAACATGGCAGGAGATCAGGCGCAATTTTTCCAGCTACTAAATACTTTGCTTTCTACCGACAATGATATTCGATCCCAAGCAGAAGTAAGTGCTCTAAAAATAGTTTCTCGAAATTATTTCCTTGATTTACAAATAATACCTCACGTAAAGAATAATTTGTCGCCTCGTGTCAAAACGTGGTCATGGAGTTTCTTTTCTGTAAATTATAATTTATAAAAATTATTACTACTGCATTACTTTTCTTTTTTAGTACTTATGGTGTTAAAACAGGTATATATAGGTGCATATGAATATATTCTGCATCCAGCATCCTGTAAATACGTAATTCATATTTACTATAATAAGATTAGTTGCCAGTCTCGGCTACTGCTCGCTAACGCGTGTGATTTTGCCGGATATCGCACGCCCCGCATTGTGCACGTTAACGGTTTTTTTTTTATCATTGATATTACCCATAGATATTTACACGGGAGCTATTATTCACCAATTAATGTTTGATCTCGCAATAGTTTATATATAACTAGATAAAATTTTAATTTTCGTCTTCTCATTTCAATAGGAAGCTTATACAAACATCCCGACAGAAACAAAAGTTATACATTTAGTTGGCGCCATCCAAAATGCTGAACTCGGCGAGGAAGGGCGGCAAACAGCCGCTGTGCTACTGCGGCGTTTACTCAGCGCTGAATTTTTCGAATTTTTCCCAAAATTACCTGCCGAGCAACAGACTTTATTCAGAGAGCAACTACTTCTCACATTACAAATGGAAGTCAGCCAGAATTTACGACGAAAAGTAAGTACGAAGACAATTTAATGCCTTGCACACATTTTCCACTCTGTTATCAATATGAGTAAATTATGCAAAATAGTCTAAGTAGGAAATATTATTCAACACTAGCGACCCACCCGCTTCGCACGAAATCAATTTTCTGAGCAACTTTTCATAAGAACTTTCCTCACACCAAATTGATCTACCTGTTCTAGAGTTATGCTCTTAGCAACACATATTTTTAATTCATTTTTATTTATATAGAATAATAGATTTATAATGTTAAACTATCTATAATTGACTGCATGATTTATCCATTCATTCAGTACAACAACTTTCAATGCTTATATTGTAACAATGTATTATAAATTGAATATAATTTGTTTTAGATTTGTGATGTAGTATCTGAACTTGCTAGAAATCATATTGATGATGACGGTGTCAATCAGTGGCCAGAATTCTTGCAGTATATGTTCAATTGTGCAAGTTCACAGGATTCCAATATGAAAGAAGCTGGCATAAGGATGTTCACGTAAGTGTTATTATTTCTTATCAACTCTTTTCTCTATTTGTTACAAGGATGGAAATTATTTTCTTAAATATCACTTGGATGGAGCATTCTTTTTTATACCTCTTCAATGTTCACACTTATTGCTTTGCTTTAAAATCTTGAAACAGATCATAGCATGAAGAATGATTATTATTTACAAATAGAAATAAGTGACATAAACTTAGATAATGATAGAATAAACAAAATATGTATATGTAAAAAATGTTGACTGATTGCTGATGGTCTTTGTTACTTGCTAAGCCGTGAATTTATTTATCTTAAAGGAAGTGCTTCATTTATTGCTTAAATAAAGCCAATGCACATGTTATACCGGATTGTGTCAGAATAATTTCAATATTCTGGCACTCGCAAAATTGTGCTAAATTATTTTGTGGTTCCCTCAATATCAGTTTATTGAATTGATATTTGAATTAAAAACCACATACAAGTTAATTTAGTCCAATTTTTGTTATCGAAATTGTCAACTCCCTGGAAAAGCTCCATTCATTGAGAACATTTTCAAGAACAAAAGAAGAAAAAGTTTAAGACAGATAGTCTTAACATTAATAATAATCAAAATCCATAACAACAATAATAGTTCCACAGGTTGAATTTTTTATATTTTAATTTATTAAAGTAAATGAGCCATATTGATGAGACACAATAAAGGTCCACAACAGGCTGTTCTATGTTACATAATAACAGGTGCAAATATAAACTTACATTCGTCAATACACAAGATATTTAAACATGTCAACTACTGTTATTCAGCCATTGTTAATAATTACTAACTGAATATATTATCCTTCCTAAGGCATATTATGTTTTTTGTTTCCACTGTTTTTAAACATGATAGTTTTTGGTTAACTTTTACCATCTAATGTTATGCCTTTCAGCAACAAGTCTACTTTCATTATTTACATTTTAGAATATGCTCCGAATATCTATAAATAAACATGGTACGCTTACAGGTCAGTGCCAGGTGTATTTGGAAACTTGCAGAACCAAAACTTGGATGTGATCAAGAGAATGTTGTTCTCTGCTTTGCAACCAACGGAGACGGAAGCTCTGAGGATTCAAGCCGTGAAGGCTGTTGGTGCTTTTATATTGCTACATGATAAGGAACCTGCCATATTGAAACACTTTTCAGATCTTCTTGCACCTCTGATGCAGGTGAGAAACATATTCATATTGTTATGCTAACATTGTCTCCCACTTTGTCGGGAAATCTTTATACTTATTTATTATATTCTTGCAAAGAACTTCAGCTTTTATGTATTAGTAATTGACAAACTTTACTAATTTTACTAATCATCATAAATGTTGGCATGTATAAAAAGTTTTCCCAAGAAGAACGTTTTTATGATGTCCAATTAAATGCTGGTGATGTCACAGATATTGTTAATATTTCTTCTGCACACAAAATTACGTACACATTGATTGTCATTTAATGTTTTACTGCCAGAGTGTGCAACATTAAAATTGAGGATTTCGCTAACACCACCCTTCAGTAGGATGGAGTTTGATAGTACCCCTCAATACATACATTTTTGACAAGACTACGTAGTATGATTATAAAGATTCAATTTAAACATACCTGTGGCTCTAGCATGAGTTTACGATACTACACTCGCTAGCGAGAGCGTAAAACATTTATATGGAAAATTGATAATTTGACATTGACAGTTCACGATTTCCCATACAAAAGTTTTACGTTCTCGCTAGCGAGTGTAGTATTGGTGTAGTATCGTAAACTCATACTAGGGCCTCTGTATAAATTTTTAGGGGATTTATTTGAGAGCGTCAGTGGCGCAGTGGGGAAGACGCGGCCTATTGTCTAGAGGTCCGAGTTAGGTGCCCATTCATGCCACGTACAAAGTGTTTTTCTCTAAAAACTTACATGTATTTACCAACTGCTCTCAAACGGCGGAGGAAAACAGCGTGAGGAAACCAGCAGCATGGTTGAAAGAGTAGGCTTTGAGATCTATAATAGGCTGTTTGTGATGATGATGATGATGAACATTTAACTGACAAGAAAATTTTGAAATAAAGACAAATTTGCCAAAATCTTTTAATAATTCTCCTTTGTAAGACTATTTATTATTTTCATTCCTCAAACTAAAGTATATTTTACTTTAACTACTTGAAACTTTTTCTATATGAAAACATGAGATAATTTGTCATTGAGAGTTTGTATATGTACTATATTGGCAGGTTGTAGTCCAATCTATTGAAAAAGCGGATGATGACGCTGCCCTGAAGGTACTGATTGAGCTGGCAGAAGCAGCACCTAAATTTTTAAGACCACAATTGGAGCTCATTTTCCAAGTCTGCATAAAGGTGCGTTTAATGGATTAATTTTATTTAGTCTTTATTTACTTTTATTAGCTTTTATTATCATATTTCAATTCCAATTCGGAAATTTTAAATTGTTTACATTTTACATTAATTGTCATCTTCATGTCAATGGAGAATTCAAAAAAGTAAAAGATAGCCATTTATTTGCCTTCACCTCATCTCTTCTCTAGTCCTTTTGTTTTATTGCATATGCCACTGCTAACAGGATAAACAATATCCATATTCTACTATAGACTTTGACCCGCAATAAAGCTGTTTATTGATTAACTCGTTTTTGTGTGAGTAAGTTCTACGATTCTTGGTTTTAATACCTGGCAAAGTGAACTAATAAATTCCTCAAGTCAAGCTTTTTACGCTTTATCTTTTGTATAGTCTTCTAACAACCTATATAAGGGAATAATGATTCAGAAAATCTCCAGGAGGGAATCTTGGTATACTTACATATGTAGTTATGTACAATGTGTTACGAATTTTTTCCTCTAATTTTATAAATCTAATTTCCTTACGTAGGTTATTAGAGATACATATTTTTTGTAGTAAGGCAATTTATTGAGCCATGATTAAACATTAATGTCAGACTGCTATAATAAACTTTGTTTCAATCATTCATAAATTATCCGTGAATTGCACATCTGTTATAACATGTTAAAAATATATTTAGCCACAGGTGCAACTGGCCGAAGGAGTTAATTTATAAAATTCTGCCAATTTTAATTAAAAAAGATACTTTCTTAATTTATCAGTATTGTGTAGACACGAACATAAATACAATACAAGCTTCTAAGCATTTTCTTCTCTGTGTATAAAAGTACTTTATACAAGTAGAAGAAAGCAACAAATACTAAGACAAGTGTTTTTATCTTAATACTTGTTACTAAAGAATTAAATGCGTTTTTTTATACTTTTGTATACAATATCAAATTGTTGTAGCTTGTACTTATAATACTTGTATATATAGGTACTACTATATAGGTATTACTATATAGGTAATAGAAGACAAAAATGCTGAAGACACTTGGCGCCAACTGGCACTTGAAGTGCTTGTTACATTGTGTGAAACGGCACCGGCGATGGTCCGTAAGCAAGTTCCTAATGCGGTGCGTTCTTTGACGCCCCTTGTGCTCGAAATGATGTGCGAAATTGATGAAGACACGGAATGGGCTTTGCAGGATGACGCTGCAGACGAAGATAACGACAAGTGAGACATTAGACTATATCTTATCTCAAATGGTATTTTGTATACCTAAAGTTGTGAGCCATATATGAAACTGGCCATTTGTTTTTTTTTTTAATTTGTGTAAGATTTATCTGAGGTGACAGATATATTTTTCTGTAACCACGTATGAAATCTTACTAGATCAAATAACGAGATAATTAGCATCCTGATGTATCTTATATGTCTGGATGTCAGTCCCTTGGTGACATTTATGTTAAACCAATACTTATATGTATCTTCATTATATGCAGTTCATAAATTTGCATAATGAAATTTAATGCTTAAGTTTTATTTTCATGATTCAAATTATGTTTTTATGGATTAAATAAAAAAATCCTTTAGAGTTTTTTTACAGTAGACATACGATTATGCGCAACCCCCTTGAATATATTGAATAATTTCAGCAATAATGTGGTTGCGGAATCGGCACTTGACCGCATATGCTGCGGGCTCGGTGGCAAGATAATGCTGGGCCTGATTGTAGGCCAAGTGCCAGCCATGCTAAGTTCGGAAGACTGGCGACGACGCCACGCCGCCCTTATGGCCGTCTCGTCTGCCGGCGAAGGCTGTCATAAGCAAATGGAGCAGATGCTCGACCAAGTGGTCTCCGCTGTGCTGAATTACTTGACCGACTCTGTGAGTGCTAGCAGACACATTATGATTGTTTTAGCTCATTGTCACTACTACTGAATCAATACTAAACTGACTTGATACAGATAAACTAACAAGTTAATAAACAATAACTATCTAACAAGAAATAACAAAGATTATATGCTGGTTAAATAACAATAACTTAAAAATTAATTTGCTAAAAACAAATGTGATGTATTTTAGTCAAAGAGTACGTGATAAACTATATCCAGACATAAATTTTGAAAATCAAACGATAAAAGAAATTAATGTAACAAAATTTTTAGGCTTAACAATTGACAGTAAATTAAATTGGAAAGCTCATATTGATGATCTCAGAAAACGACTAAGCAAACAAGCGTATGCCCTACACGAACTATCTAAAACTGTAAGGATTGAAGCCCTCTTATTGGCATATTACGGCCTTGTCGAATCAGTACTAAGGTATGGACTGCTGTTCTGGGGAAACTCGACTGACAAAAATTTTGTTTTCAAAGCACAAAAGAGGTGTATCAGAGCAATGTTTAAATTGAAAGTAACAGATAGTTGTATGCCCTATTTTAAAAAACATAACATACTAACACTTCCTTCACTTTTTATATATGAAGTTGTAGTATATGTAAAATCGAATCCTACTTTATTTAGACGAGTTTCGGAGAACACTAACAGAGCTCAAAGAGATCCAAATAGGCTGTGTATTCGCAAAGCACACACAGCCCTTATGCATAAGAGTGTTTTTTGTCTAGCACCAGTCATATATAATAAAATTCCGAACAATATTAAGCAGTTCAATATTAGTATATTTAAGAGGAGAGTTAAAAAACTACTGGTTGATAAATGTTACTATGATTTAAAAGATTATATGTCTGATAACTTGGTGGATACTAGTGATTGATTATTATACTTTGATTATTATACTAGTGATTATTATATTGTTATGTAGCATCAAAATATCAAAATATTTGCACACCCCAAAGGGTAGAATGTAGCGAGCCTTATACATTATAAAACCTATGTTCAGCAAATAAATAAATTATTATTATTATTATTATTAATAATCGCTATTAGAATAGATACCTTAAATTAATAATGAAATCATGTATCCAACCCGCGTGTACCACATTATACAGGGTGTAAGTCGACGTACATACGTTTAGAGGTTATAGTTTTGGTCAAAACTAAAAATTTTCTTTATATAATGCTCTATCCAAAAATAAACAGTTTTCGAGAATTTTTCAACATTTTAGGATTTTTCAGAAGAAGGTCACTCAATATATGTACATTGACTTACAAGTAATCCTGTATACTGATATGATTAGTACCAGTACTGAAGGTCTAGATTGGATTAAATATTGTTTTGCATAACAGCAATTATTCAGTCTCCTTTAAGATTGAAACTAATAAAATAAATAAATATGTATAATAGACTAGCGGCCCGCCCCCGGCTTCGCCCGGCGTGCAATTTTTATATACCCTAAAACATTCCCTGTTTATCCCTCTTTCCATTGGCGAAAACCGAATTAAAATCGGTCTACCCGTTCACGCGTGATGCCGTGACCAGGATAAATAGGGATTCATTTTTATATATAAGAAGATGGGAAAATTTGAACACTATTTTTAATTTTTAGCTTAATTTTAAATATCGAATGCCAGTGTGAATTAGTCTAATTGCCATTTGTCTATTATCAACATTTATATTTCTGAATTGCTAAAGTATTTGAAATTTTCTAAGGTATATGTTTCTAAAGAATTTAATATTCAAGTACCCATTACTTATCAGGTCCAAAATTTCACAGAACAAATTTCTTGATATCAAGTTTATTGTAAATAATTGTATGTTTTTTTTCCTGATTTAGCATCCGCGGGTTCGTTACGCGGCTTGTAACGCAGTAGGTCAGATGTCTACTGACTTTGCCCCTGTCTTTGAGAAGAAGTTCCATGACAAAGTGGTGCCCGGACTTCTCATGGTGCTTGATGACAACGCCAACCCGAGAGTGCAGGTGTGAACACATTTATATTTATTTTACTTTATAGAATGATTAATTATTATTAAAACTTGTGTTTTATATGTAACTAGCTAAACCGTGCGCGTAGGGCGAATATAAGTAAGAAACCATCCTCGGACGTTACACTTTCCATTCATCATGAACAAAATCCTTTCACAACTTTCCCAGATTAGTGCATACATACATACAGTCAGAGAAAAAGAAGTACTTCTTCATACTATGTACTACATTGAAATTAATTAATTGCTTTAAAAATCCATTATACTCTTTAGACAGTGAATTCATTGTCATAACCAATAGTCTCACGTCTGAGTATTTAATTATTGCTGTTGTAGGCTCATGCTGCTGCTGCTTTAGTCAACTTCAGTGAAGATTGCCCGAAACCTATTTTGACACAGTACTTGGATCCTCTCATGAACAAACTGGAAGCTATCCTTACAGCGAAATTTAAAGAGGTAAATGGTTTATTTTGCAGTAGAATTTACCCCAATGTTCGTTAGTGATATATTTGCATTACAGAATAAATCACTTCCATAACATTGGTAGATTATTATTATGTGGCATTTGCTCCGTTTCTTTTCACTCAATGGAAAGTCAGGGATCTCAGCTCACATACAAGTTCATGAAATTGTCTAATTACGTATTTGCTAAATTAAATTTGGTGATTCACGAAACAGTTAAGTACATATTAAAAATACTCATATATGTGTTTGCTGTCATAACCGAGTCAGATAACCGAGTGATTCATAATCTCGTAAAATACTTTGATAATATTAGATTATTTTATTTAAGCTATGAACAATTTGACAATTGTTAAATAAATTTAAGTTTAAATTACATACATGTATCACTAATACAAAAATCAAACAACAACATCCAACATTAGTTTTTCTCGCAGATTCACCTGCAATAAAATAAACCTATGTCCATTCGAATGATCCATGTAATTATTTGTATTATTATCGATAGAAATAGAATTCAGAATTTAAATTACATTTGTATGTTAAAATGGTTTCAGTTAGTAGAACGTGGCACCAAATTGGTTCTCGAGCAAATAGTGACCACCATCGCTTCGGTTGCTGACACGGTCGAAAAGGACTTCGTAGTTTACTACGACCGACTCATGCCGTGTCTCAAGTATATTATCGCTAACGCGACCACCGATGAACTCAAGCTTTTGCGTGGAAAGACAATTGAGTGTGTCAGCCTCATCGGTGAGTATTTCTTGATTTCATCGCTAAATTGAATTAAAATGAGAACTGCATCCAATACCAGTAGTGATACATCGGCAATACTTCGAGATTGCCGGTACGATTTCAATTTCGCGCTTCAAAAAAGGTAGTGTAAACAGCTAAAGACTATAGTCTTCCAAGTGTCTTCTAATAATATTAGGTCGGGGAAAAACTCATTTCACATATAGTATGTATAAACTTGTAATAAAATCTCTTTGGCTGTGCTATTTGTATCTAGCTGGATTTGATGACATTAAAAAGGTTACATTTCAAAAAAAAGAAACAAATTAGTAAAATGTTGTTTCCAGCAATTTTTCATTTGTTTTTCTTTCTGTCAAAATGAGTGAATGTAATGACATTCCATACATTTTGAAATTTTATTACAAAAAATTATTTGAAGGGCATTGTTCATTATAAGCTTTTACCAACGGGCAAAACCATCGATTCGGATTTCTACTGCCAACAACTGATAGGCGGTGTCAGGTTAACATCAAGAGAGGACTGCCAAAACTACTTGTCTCGTTTTCTTGATCAGAAGTTCCTACCTACAAGATGGCAAAAAGTCATCGATCAAAATGGCACATATATGCTGTAATTAAATGTAAATAAAGTTTTTTAAAAAAATATCTTCAATTTTCATATAAATTGCGAATCAACTTTTTTCCCGAACTATTAAGTTAACTGTTACGACATAGTGGGAAGTGGGAATGCGCGTCACGCTCTTAGGGTAACACAACCAGTAAACTACACTGATTTATAATTTTACAATAAATAAAAGTGCACTTAATATTCCTAACAAAAAGCCTTCTTTATTTTCATACCTAATAATGCTTTGGTCAGACTGAAACACAACGTTATCGCAATAGTAAAGGAGACGGTGAAGATTGACCTTCACCGATCTGATAACTCAATGAGACATATTTTTTATCAAGTATAATTTATAAACAAATATGCCTATAATGACTTGCCTATCAAAAAGTGTTCATAGCTATTTTTAATTTAATTAATTTTAATCCATTTTCTTTCATCACCTTCACTCTTTTGATAACCGAATGAGTGTTATCTCAACTGATAGTTTTTAACACAGTGAGTATGCCTAGGTAAGCTTGCCTACTTATTTCTGTGCATGGCTACCTGGCAAGCAGATGTAAAAGTAGGGTTGCCGAATTATGCGTGTCCGCTTGATTCTGGCCGCTGTAGGGTTGACCAAAAGCCGGTCGGGCCGGACTTGTATATATTTGGCCAGACACGACTTTAAAAAGCCGGACACCTGGCAACCCTAATCTAGTGTCCAATCGTGGTAATGCGTCTAACGCTAACAGGTACATGTCTAATGAAAAGTAGTGCCACTTCCTAGTTTCCATGTCCTGAGAGAAACTGAATTAAAAGAAAATAAAAAATAAAAAAAAACAAAATGGATCATATTATGTATTTATATAAAAATTATTTTCAGGATTGGCTGTTGGTGAAGCTAAGTTCATGCCAGATGCATCCGAGATAATGGACTTGCTGCTGAAAACTCACACTGAAGGCGACCAGCTACCAGCTGATGACCCTCAAACATCATTCCTTATTTCTGCCTGGTCTCGCATCTGCAGAATTATGGGTAACTTTACTTACCATTTTCGTATTACATGTAAACTATAATCCTCGGCACGTAGTTTAGCGCTGAGCGAAAAGTGGAGGGGATACATTCACGAACGCAATTATTGGCCCCGATACAGCTTCGTATCGGCGCGGAAGACGAAGTGCGACTGGGGGGGGGCAATCAACGCTTTCAAACGATACGCACGCCGCGCGCCGCCCCGCGCCCCTCTTAGGTTCCTACGACACCTTATTTTTGCGCATTAACGGTCAGCGCTAGAGTTTCGCTACTTATAATTTGGTGCCTGCGACTTCGTCCGCGTTTAAAAAAAAATAACACAGTAATACAACGCCTGACATCTTTATGGCTGTGACGACGGTGGCTGCGCCACGGCGACAGTGGTGCCTATTTTTTATGTTTTTAAAAGATTTTTTAGTATATTAGGAAGTTGTTGCATACTGTAATGTCACACACTCCCTTCCGCAGTCGCAAACTAGTCCTCCCCTCTGACAACAGTAATCATCTTCCTCTTAGTCCACCATGAAATAATAACTCCTGTATTGTTGTGCTTCGGTGATTGATTGAGTAAGGGATACCAGAGTATGCCATCTTTATCCATCATATAAGGGTTGGCAACACATCTATGGCGTTGCTTGTGTTAATAGGATATGGTTCTCATATACCATCGGGTGGACTGTTTTAACCTACCCGCTGACCTTTATTGTTATTATTACATAGATGTCCTGTCCTTCATGATTGTTTTATATCTGGTTCTGTTAATTTTGTAGTTTATCAGTTACAAATTTCTGCTAACTTATTATGTAAATGGAGACTGACCCTATGCTTAATAGTGATTTTTATGCATATCATGATATCTTCATTTTGATCTTCCAAATAACTCTTTTTCTATTCGTAGTTAAAAGGTTCGACATAATGCTTGGAAGAACTGTTTACTACAGAAACGGCAAGCCCAAATGACTGCGAAAACGCAGTCATTTGGGCAGCCCGTCTGGCGGCAGTAACCACCCCCTTACAGAAGACCACCATGAAATAACAGCACATGTGCTGTTGTGGTTCGGTGAGTGAGTAAGGGATACCAGTGCCCATTTCCTTATCCAGTCCTCCTACTGCAGTCGGCAGCGCACTTGCAGCAGCTGTGGCGTTGCTTGTGTTATAGGCGACGGTAGCCACCTACCATCAAGTCTTCAGACTGTCTGCCGACCTTAACATAAATGTTCAGGTTGGACTCTTGGATAATGGAGATTCGCAAGCTGGGGGGTAACCACGCGTCGCGGTCGCTAAGATGCGAAGTGCACCTTTAGGGTGCGTTTCCACCAAAGATGTGCTATGCTGCGAAGATGTGAAATCTACGCTACGAAAATATGTGACCGTTTCCACCAATACTAAGCTATGTAGCTGTGCGAGGAAGATGCGCTATGAAGATGCGCCGCCGCAAAGTAGCTCTGTAAGAATTCTGGAACGTCTCATCGTCAACCGTTTGGAACAATGTAAAGTATTCTGAGTGTGTCGAGTGATATTTAATATGATTTCGTGTCCAGAATCTATGTTTTCTTCGTCGGAGTAAAAAGATGAACAACAATTCATCTTCTTCCATGAGTTCTTCTTCGCACATTGCGAGATATAAAATAACTTTTTGCTTCCACGATGGCATGTCTACTTTTAGCGACAAACGCGGGCATACTGTAGATACTCAGCTCTGCACATAGCTACACCACTCGCGACGGCCCATAGCAGGCATCCATAGCACGCATCCTTCCATACAAAAAACATATCTTAGTTGAATCCGTTTCCACTAGTGCTAAGCTATGTGCACCAATGAATATGATTGGTGGATATCAAACGCATCCATAGCAACGTAGCATAGCACATCTTTGGTGGAAAGGCACCCTAGGTGTTATATAATAATTAATAATACCCACATGTGAATACTCTTCAGGCAAGAATTTCGCTCAATATCTGCCTATGGTAATGGATCCAGTGATGCGCACTGCCGCCATGAAACCCGAGGTCGCCTTACTCGACAATGACGATCTGGAGACGATTGATAGTGACCTTGACTGGCATTTTGTCACCCTCGGTGAACAACAGAACTTTGGCATTAAAACTGCTGGTATGTATTCGTCCTTAATTTCTGTATAACGTGATTATAATCCCAACTTTGTTAGTTCTGTTTGTGCATATGATATTTGATTTTATATGTAGCTTTAGTATTTAAACACAATATAAATTGTTCAAAACCCATCCAATTTGAAAGAAGCTACATCATTTTAAATGGCAAGTCTGCTGACTCCATTTCAATATTTTTTTCTAGATACATTTAAAACTTTATAATATTTTTTATAGACTTATGAAGAAGCCTAATATCATGTTAATGAATAGTTTGTTATTTTTGATTAATGTACATTTTTATATCGCACAACAAAACCTCAATTTACTTATACGCAAATGGCGTAATTTCATATGGAATTATAATTGTTTCTGCTGTTTGATGGACTCTTTTGATCATCCACCTCTTCAATTGGTTCTTTTAAATATGGAATTTTAATCATTTACACTCAGAAGGAAAGATTATTTGTGGACAGTCTTACAACCAAAATAAATTGAAATATGTATATGGGAAGTAAGAGTGCAATTGTATATATTAATTCGAGCATTTATTACGGTACGCCTTTTTTTTACTGGATACCAATTTTGCAAGTGCCCAGCCATCAATTTTACCCATAGTTATACCAATTAAAAAAGTATGCAAATAAAGAAAAATAACAATGAAATAAATGTAGATTGTTTTATCTTTATGCGTTTGCAATACGTTTAAGACTACATTTTAGGGCAGCGGCTATGAGCGGCAGCGGAATTGATGTCGCGACGACGCGAACTTAGTAACATAAATATGAACAGATGAACGCGTTTCATTTTAAAAAATGTCTTTATTAGATACCCACACACTATTGCCATGGGATATTATGTTTTCTACAAAATAGCAGTAATTAAATCTTTGTTACTTATTTGTAACTAAATGTAAAAACATTCCATAAATATTTAACATCGCTAATATGTAGTGCATCATTCCCGCTTTTCCGCTGCCCACCAAAAATGCACCCTTAGAGGGGCTCTGCCTTGAGCACAAGGTGTCTGCGTTACAAACTTAGAGATTTCTGTCTGGTGTAAAATCAGTGTTTCTGTGGCCTAGGCCTCGAGGACAAGGCGTCCGCGTGCGACATGCTGGTGTGCTATGCGCGCGAACTGAAGGAGGCATTCGCCGAATACGCCGAGGACGTGGTGAAGCTGATGGTTCCGATGCTCAAGTTTTACTTCCACGACGGAGTGCGCACGGCGGCGGCTGAATCTCTGCCCTACCTGCTGGAATGCGCGCGCATCCGCGGTCCTCAATACATCCAGGGCATGTGGGCCTACATTCTGCCCGAGCTGCTCAAGGCAATTGACTCTGAGCCAGAGCAAGATGTGCAGGTCGAGCTCCTCAACAGTCTCGCCAAGGTATCCATCATCACTACAAATGAAACTCATTGCTATTATAGAGCACTGAATTAGTTTTAGATTTATTACATATATTTCACTTTTCAAAAATTTCAACTATGTCATTGTTACTATTCTTTTATTTTGAAAAAATAATTGTAATTTTTCTAACTCTGTAAAGTACTCAATTTCTGTTAATTGTGCATTCTTAATTTTATGCAAGAATTCAATGTCATAATTTTCATAGTACTTTTATGTAATTCTAGGTTTAAATTTAATCGATAGCAGTTTGCTCGATTATTTGATTGAAATTAGTTTTGGAGTAATAAATAGGTGATGCTACCTTAAGTCAATAATGAATTCTGATGTCTGGCAAAGTTACAGAAAAAAGTTTAAAATATTTTTCCATCATATTACTTTTGTGTGTAGTGCATAGAACTGTTGGGAGCTGGATGCCTCTCTGACGAATTCATGGCCGAGGTACTGCGCATCCTGAACAAACTCCTTACAGAACACTTTGAACGGGCCACCGAACGTCGCCAGAAACGCGCTGACGAAGATTATGATGAGGTATGTTTATTCTAGTCAGTACAAAGTATAAGAAGAAAAGAATTCAGTTAAGCCATTTCTGAGATTAGCGTGCACAAACGCACAGATAAACAGGCAAAAATTCTAAAAACTATTTTTTTGACCTCGGTAACATAAGCAAAACGTGTACAAATTGTTTTTTTGTAAATATATATGTACAGACAAGACTCGTTTACGATTTTATTATATGTATAGATAAGTAAACGGGGGTCAGAGCTGCGCTCGGTGACTTAAAGTCGTCTACTCGGGTATTTAGTGTCATCAACCTTGCAAATCTTCAACCAAAGAAGCCGCTTGGCACAGGTATACCTAGTGGTAATCTGAAGTGATTTAGCCCTGTACCCACGTGGCACCACCCTGCAGGTAGGCGGGGTAGGGGAGGGAAAATACCATCTACCGCGCTGCATTCTTACGTCCACATTTCTCTCTCTAGTCTCGTTTTTGAAACTGACAGTGTCAGCTGTCCCAAATTACATCTACAGTGGTAAGTTCTCTATGCACGAAAGGTATGAAGACTGGAAAGTTTAGCTGAGTTGTGGACTTAACATGTGGACTACGGCAAGTCCATCTAAGACTTTAACTAACACTGGGGGCGAGCTCGGTTCTGTAATTGAGTCACAATTGTTTATGAGGCATTTCAAAAGATCCAATTAGTTCCTGATCGTATTTTTCCCAAGACAGACAATGATGGGGGAAAAGCTTGGTTTTCGTGAGCAAAAAATGTATAGGTCCTCTTTCCTATGCTCGCATGTAGCTATGTACAATTTGCTGAACAGACTGCAGTCATTTTTGAGCCCACCTATCTTTGTATGTGTTTTGCTGTCATGAGTTTTTTTTAACCTGTGCTAAAAAGAGGACATTTATTTAATGTAATCGGATCGTGATCGGATCTGCCACCTTTCAATTTTTCCTTGCAAAAATTCCAAATTCTTCAAATTCGCAGATTTTTACTTTTTCGGCAGATGTGACTGCTTTTGTAGCGATATTATAAAGCTCCACTGTCTCTTGAGTGGCCGTCTTCAAGATGGCCGTCATTTTTGTACAGCAGCAGTATCAAGATGATGACATTGAAAACGCTCCAAAAGTCAAAATATGTGATTCCGTTATGATAACTTTGTGATCACTGAGTGAGATGACAATTGACAACGCGCGCCACTGACGCGCTGCTGTCGGTCGAGTCCAGCCAGCCGCTAACGCAGCTCCGCCGCCGCGCGACGCTAATTTTTAAGTTAAAACTATTAGGAAAATTTATGTTTGTGTATTCTAGATAAATAGGGCTATTTAATCATTTTTTTTTTATAAAGCATAATCTCGTGGTTTAATTGTAGGCATAGATTTTGTAAGAATTTTTATTTCTTATTTTTCTATTTTAGCGCGGAACTCATTTTTTTTTCTATGAACGAGTGAAAATATTGTTCAAGAAATGAATTCCGCGTCCTTGAATTATACGAAAACGATATCAAACATGACCTATTTGCTAAACTTATGGAGATGTGGACGTAAGAGTGCAGCGCGGTAAATGGGATTTTCCCTCCCCTACCCCGCCTACCTGCAGGGTGGTGACACGTGGGTACAGGGCTAAATCAGCTCAGATGACCACTAGGTATACCTGTGCCAAGCGGCTTCCTTGGTTGAAGATTTGCAAGGTTCCCATACAATTCATGTCACTAAATACCCGGCTACGGGATGGCGCTTTAATGAATGGTTATAAAAAAAAATTGTGTGTAAAATTAGCAAAAACTTTACAAGAAATACAAATATATAGCAAAAACTTAAAAAGCAAAACCTTTTCTAAATAAAAAATTTCATCCTAATGGTTAGTTGTTTCCGAGATGTGTATACAAGAATTGTTTCATTTAAAGTGATTAGCTAAATGGTGTATATTATCAGGTGGTGGAGGAACAATTGGCGGACGAGGACAACGAGGACGTGTACGGGCTGTCACGCGTCGCCGACGTACTCCACTCGCTGATGTCTGCGTACCGCGAGGCGTTCTTCCCGCACCTGGACGTGCTGCTGCCGCACCTGGTGCAGCTGCTAGCGGCCGGACGGCCGTACGCGGACAGACAGTGGGCGATATGCATCTTCGACGACGTGATCGAGTACGGCGGCCCCGCGTGCGTCAAGTACCAAGACATATTCCTGGAGCCGATGCTGGGCGGGCTGCGCGAGAGCGAGGCGGAGCTGCGCCAGGCGTCGGCCTACGGCTGCGGCGTGCTGGCGCAGTACGGTGGCGCGCATTTCGCGTCGGCGTGCGCGCGCGCCGTGCCGCTCCTAGCCGCCCTCATCGCCGAACCGGACGCGCGATCCGTCGAAAAGGTTAGTTGCATATATACCTATCACTATCTAAAAAATCCTTGAACCTAAGTTAATAGACTTACTTTTCTACAGTAAAGTGCAGTGGTTTTTTTTAATAAAAACTACTTCAGATATTAACTCAGTTTGTAGGTAGTAATAATAGATAACGATAACATCGATACTGTGACGTTACAATTGTATTTTTGGATTGCAGGTGAACGCAACTGAGAACGCGATTTCTGCGGTGGCAAAGATCATAAAATACAACCACTCGCAGATCAACAGGGATGAGACGATCCGCCACTGGCTCACGTGGCTGCCAGTGGTGGAAGACACGGAGGAGGCGCCCCACGTGTACTCGTTGCTGTGCGAGCTGGCCGCCAGTGGACACCCAGCGCTGGCCACGCCTGACGCCCCCCGCCACGTGCTGGCCACACTCGCCGAGGCGCTGCAGCGCGACGCCGTATCGACCGACCACCAGGTCTACGCGCAGATGCAGGCACTCATCAGACAGATACAGGTATACTGTGAACATTTCTCATACTAATAAAACTGAAGTGTCTATAATGTCAAAATAATTGATTTTTAATTATTTTTTTCTGAAACTGCTGGACCTATTTTGACGGGCCTTTCACTGGCAGATATTATGTGATATATAATGAGTAACTTAGGCTATTTTTATTTTAGAGAAATAAAAGATATATGTTATATAATAAGCAGTGCCGCGCGCGCCCCACGCACATGCGGCAGCGCAGCGTGGCCAGGTTCAACTAGTTCAAAACTTATAAAAAAAATCCTAGATTTGCAAAGAAAACGCGTGACATTACAATAGTACCTGTATAAGTAGTACATTCAAATCTCTGTTTATTTACATGATTTGAAATGTAAACAGCTCAACCATCATGTTTAGATACGTGTCCAATGCAATACAACAGCTATGATAATGATTGAACGCGCATTTTGCTTCTGTTTTGTTTTGAAGTCAATTTAACAAAATATTTTACTTAGACAAGTTGACTTCTAATTGTAATGAGTGTATTATATGATTAGTATAATGAGTAGAATTCGATTGACCAATTCATGATGCTTTTTTTTTTGTTTGTGTAATATGATTAATCTACTGATGACACTGATGCCGCGGGACTTGTTTGTGCATGGGCCCAATATTGTTTTCGAAACTGCGAAACTTTATAGGCCAAAACCTTACACTGCCTGTTGAATATAGAGCTATTTTTGATCATTGTCAACCAGGAATTGTTATGCATGTTCTTCCTATGTGTTTCTAAAAAATAAGATAATAATTAAGTGCATTTATTTGCAGAGTAATACAGAGCTGTTCAACTCGTGTCTCATGCAACTCAGCAACGAGCACAAGGAGGCGCTGCAACTGGCACTGTCAACATAACTCCACTAATCGAACACCATATTTAAGCATATTATGATAACACCGCGCGGTACATCACCAGTTACCACCCCATATTCATTTGTCTGCAAATATCATATATGTTGACCTTTCCCACTTATTATTATTATTATTATAAATAAATAAATTTATTTTCACATGTATTTTAATGATTTTCGCTAACTCTGAAAAGTTTCAGGATCGATGGATTAAATGTTTTGTTTATGTGGGATCTCATATAGTTAATATGAAAAATATTCTTGGGCTAAAATTCTGTGATATATTTTTTCTTCTGGCCCTATTAAGAGATTGCTGGTTGCCTATTACTTTGGTATTTAGCTTACGACTTGGGCGACTATTGTTCAATGGTTGCTATGTTTATGTACTGTCTTCGAGACTACATGCCTGTTTATAAGAAATAATTCTATTATTTACATCTCTTTGTTTAACTAAATAAAGTTATTAACATTTTATTAGTGTATTATTTATGTTTGAACATATTTATTTACCTTTTTTATGAATACAAAGAGCAACCAAACTAATACTTCGATGGAAGCAGATCCACCAAGTTGTATATGTGGTTAGTTTTCTTAGGTGTATCCCACTATTTCCATTGAATTCTGGCTTAATTTATCTAGACACCTAGTATACAATGGTACAATTCTGCTTCGGTTCTGTGCATATAAATAATAAAAATACATTTTAGAGTTCTGCATAGCAAAATGAAACCGAAGAGACTGTCAATTTATCAAAAACTTTCATAAGTCGCATCACGCAAAAAAAAAAAAATGCGCATTAGACGATTTAACTAACGGATTGTGAGGTAAGGCTGCATGTTTGCCAAGGCGCTATTGGTTCGTCAGTCGACCATTGCTTTCCGCACCAAAGATAAATAATTCTACGTTGCGTTCATTCTCAAATATCATCGCGTACAAAAGTTGTTAATTACGAAATGGTTTTACATAATATAACAGTGAGAAATATGATTTATGATGTATATTGCTTTGTGAAGAGAGAGGCTGATAATAGTGCAGTTGATAATAACGGACGGACCGCAGAGGCAACAAAATGTTCCGAGCCTACAGTGAGACGAATTGCAAAAGATTCGGAATTTCTTACTATTTTCCGAACTCCCGGCAAAAATAAAAGAATCAAACAAAAAAAAACCAATAACAGACATTGACAGCTTTGACCAGAGTGTTGTAAGAAGAATCATCCATAATTTCCACGTCACCGAAAAAGAATTGCCTACCATAGGCAATTTGCGAAGGAAGTTACAGGTGACCTACAATGCCAAGAAATGATGATTCTGACACAAATGATGATGAAATCTCAAGTGATGAATGACGACGATGAAATGGCCACCTCTAGCACCAACACCGCGTCCGCATCTGGTTTTTACGTCACCCACGCCCACGACGACTTAATGGAAGGAGTTTCACCTTTACTTTAATTTTTTTTAATTAGTTTAACATTTTTAATTCTATTTTAAAAATATTCTAAATTTAATTTAATTTAAAATTTAAGTTCTAAATCTATTTAATAATATTCTACCTAACATATTTTTCAATATACCTACCAATGACCAATATACGAAGTCGCGAGCGAAAGGCTAGATCAAAAATAAAACAATAGGCCTAGTACTTTCGTGTGCGAGAGTACCCATGCGCAAACACACCTCATCCACTTTCTTCCAGCGTTCTTTTTGCGTGACGCGACGTCACAAAGGAATGATTTGATTTGAAAAGACACCAGTGGCTCTAGCATGAGTTTACGATACTACAGCTACACTCGCTAGCGAGAGCGTAAAACATTTATATGGAAAATTGATAATTTGACATTGACAGTTCACGATTTCCCATACAAAAGTTTTACGTTCTCGCTAGCGAGTGTAGTATTGGTGTAGTATCGTAAACTCATACTAGAGCCTCAGTGGCTCTAGCATGAGTTTACCTTACTACACTCGCTAGCGAGAACGTAAAACATTTATTTATATGGAAAATTGACAATTTGACATTGACACTTCACGATTTTCCATACAAAAGTTTTACGTTCTCGCTAGCGAGTGTAGTATCGTAAACTCATACTAGAGCCTCGTGCCCACATCAATGTGAACTCCCTGAACTCCGTCCTTCCTGCCAGATAGCACACATACTTATCTATGCGCAGATAGCAGCGACACGACACACCCCACACCAAGACTATACAACATCTTTGCCCCACACCCCGACAAAATAATGTGATTCCGCCTCACTGACACGCCAAAACTGACATCAGTTTTTAATTTTAATCACAGATTTATATATATTACGGTAGTATATATTAAATCTATGCTTTTAATAGGTAGTATCTTTAGTTATTTTTCTATGAGTAGTACTTAGGCCATTGCTGTTTTCTTTTAAATTGATCTAAACCCATTCCAAACCGGGATATGGTTTACTTTGGCAACATTACTATAAATTGTTACATTTATGCCAATGTCATTGTCATAATACACATAAATGTCATTATCAATTGTCATTTTGTCTCTTTTTGTCCCATATTGCCTTATGATTATGACTTTGTCATACTGAACTGAAGTTCTATCTAAATTACATTTAAAACTTCAATTCAATAAAACTCCGTTTTCGCTCGCTCCTACATTATTACATTATTGTAATAACAAAATCTCGCGTGGTCGTCGTGATTCGAAAACTAAACCTTCATTACTCATAAAGTGGTCAATTACAACTTTGCCGTTATTTGGACTGTTTGTGCCCGAAAGATTGAAAAATATTCGATTCTAAAATATTATTTATGCTGATGTAATATATATTTGAAACGTGAGTTAATACATAAAACATCAAGGTATAGTTTTGGAAGAATTCTGTATGCGATGTGATAATGTCTCGTAAGAGGACTCGAGAGGACCACGAAGGCGATACGTGTCATAAGATGTTGGAGAAGGAAACCGATAGTGCCGACGACGGCAGCATTGGTGCTCACGGTGAAGGTTATAATGGCAAAGGAATTAACATTAGTAATTCCTCTTTACAAGACTCCACGCAGGTTAGTGTGGATTAGTTTTAAAATTAGTTTAATGGGGTTTATATAACTTGGTAATTAAGTACAGAATATACCAGAGGATAGTTATAAAGGAATTTTCAAGGCTCCCAAATAGTCTGCTCTAATTAGAGCTGTATTTGAATTGAAATTATAAACTTGAATTTTCAATCATTTTTCAAATTTCATTATACCTGACTTATTTGTATTTTGGATTACATATTTATGTATTTACAAAGATTTTTTCTTAATTATAAGTATGTTATTTAAAAAGGGATTCTCCAAAATTAATAAAATAATTTTAATTTTTTTTGCCATTAACAATCTTCTTTCCTAATTGTCATTATATAGCAATATTACGTACCACTCCAGAGATTTATAAACCTGACATAATATTTTTTTCAAAATAACACTACCAAAGTCTAATCTTTAATTTAAAAAAAATCTAGATAGTTAATAATTCCTGAATCAGGGTACACTGCATCATAGTCATAGACCGGGTAGCCCAATCAGGCTGTAGTTACCACCCTGAAAAGTAAAAGTGTTATAAATATGCACTTTAGTGTTTGAGTGAGTAAGGGTTGAGGATTCTCCTATCCTCCTATCCTCCTTATTCCTTATTCCATTTGTCCTATCTAGGTCGGCAACACACATTGACTGCTTTGGTGTTTCTTTTTAGATCATGTTGTAGGCTGGTGGCCAGGTAAGCAACCAGTCTACTTGATGACCTTTACAATTTTTTTTTTAATTCCCATTGTACAGCTTTGGTTTTCAAAAGAAAAAATAATAAAACAGCTTCTAACTATATTCTCCATATAAATTTACATCTTTTAAATTAGTTAAATGTGTTAGTAGGATTGGTTAAATTGCTTGTATGGGGCTATTTTGAGGTATATTTTTATATCTAGTCTTTTTAAATTTCTGCCATAATTTTAAAATGAGCTCAATTGTTTCCTTTGGTCTGGCCATTAAGCTATTAGTATGATTCATGTTTTAGATAGGAAGAAAACACATTTATTCAAATGAACACCAATGTTTCTTCAAGTTATATGCAAAAAGCTTCCTCGTTGATTGCTCTTTCCCCTATTTTTTAACTTTGTTTTCATATGGCGTCAGTAACCACCCCCTTACAGAAGACCACCGTGAAATAACAGCATGTGTGCTGTTGGTGAGTGAGTAAGGAATGCCAGAGCCCATTTCCCTAACCTTTCCCAAGCCCTCATCCTTAATGCTGTAGTCGGCAATGCACTTGCAGCACCTGTGGCGTTGCTTGTGTTATAGACGACAGTCGCCACCTACCATCAAGTAGACTAATAGCAGGTCTGCTGACCTTAACATGAAACATAAGGATTATATTGCACTTGCCAGTGTATGCCCCATTGCATCACCTCAGATCCGCACCCAATTTAACATATGCCAAGTGTGCTAAAAGACGCACAGCGCGGATTTTCCATTGGGAGCTCGTAATACCTTTTATAGTTGATGTCTATAGATATTCATAACCACTCCCTTTCTGAAGTAATGCCTTGTTTGGTGAAAAAATAATTTGTTGTTTTGGTGTTTGAATGGGTGTAGGTAACAAGGTTTTATTTCTTCATTTAAAAATATTTAAATGAATTATATTAAATTATTATTCGATAAATAATCCTAAAAAAATTATATATTTTCTTATAGGTAACAAGTTTGTTGGTTGTGTCATTTGGAATCGCGCATCACAATACAACAAACAGCACACGGGCCGCTATTTAACGCTGGTCTTTACCCTTTATTTTATTATTTAGGGTCAAATCATACCAAAACGCGACACAAAATAGAACTTATTTGCTGCACAAAAAGGTACACAGTCAATGTGTACGCGAAAGTGGAGTCGGCGGCATAAAGGATGATTCATATTACACCGCGCCACTGCCGGGCCGTCCCCGAACCGTGTCATTCTCACCTTGCGCCGCCGGTCGGACCACCCACTCATTCACATATCACCGTGTCATCGTCGCGGTGCCCTGTCTTTTCTTCGAAATAAATTAATACTCGCAGTATTAACAATCTCGAATTATGCGACACGTCCATAGTAAGACATTTCCTAACTTTCGATCTTTTACTCTGTAATCCGGCAAGTTTAATATAAAAGTGCCGGATTACAGCGCGTGCTTCTATATATATCGGTATCCGCGGTTGCCGAGGAAGTTTTGAATGTTGAGACGCAACCAATCATCAATATGTAGGATTGATTAAAGGCCTCTACCCACTATATCGGACCATATCATGACCGTGCTAAGAACGTATGAATTACTGTAAAAAAATATTCTTTGTATGAATTACTATGAGGGCAGCACCAATTGGACCGGGCCGGCACCGACCGACCCCGTAGCTTGTCATGCACGGAGCGACCGAATTCCCCGGCGAGAATATTTTGCCTATGCGGACACGCGACGTTACCAACTCACTGCCTGCAGGCGGCAAAACGGTGAGTATATGGGTTGTAACCGCGTAGGATGACCGTTGTAGAGAGGTTTATAAATCGAGTAGCGTCGAGTATTTTTTCGGTTTTCTTCTTTCTTATCCAAAATTATGACAATAATTGCCAGTTGTCTTCCGTGCCTGATACGTTCCTAACACGGTCATGGTTTGCAGGGCCGTTGATGACCACTATTGGTGGCCCTATGACTACCACAAAGGATTATTTTATTAAAATAGGTAAAATGAATATAAAAGTAAAATTTTACATTTATTCCACCCTTATTTTTATTAAATGACTAAGGTATAATTACAACATAATCAGCATTCACTATATACATTTTAATGCTTACAGATCTATGTTGATTGAAGATGTGGCCTTTAAGAAGTGCTATCATTCACTTCTTCAAAGTCTTTGAGTACATCAAATTCTATGGACATCAGCGACAAACTGGTCAATCTTTCTTGAAGCATTGTACTTCTTAATTAATTTTTTATTCTTTTCAATTTGAAGAAAGAGCCTTCCTCAGTGCAGTTAGGCGGGAAATAGCCCCCCCCCCCCCCTTCGATGACGGGGCCCTGGGCACTTGCCCAGATTGCCCAGTGGAAATGAGTGCCTAGTATGGTCTGATATAGTGGGCAGAAGTCCTTAAGTCAACAATGTTATTTAGCAATTTCTACGATTAGGTATTATTGGGGAAACTAATAAAGATTTTTACTTCGCAAATATGTGTTAAAATTATGTATTTCTTTGTAGCTAGCTGATATTTCCTATGGAAATCCAATAATCCGGCGTTTCCGACAATCCGGCATTGGAAAAAAAATAAGTGTCGGATTATCGAGCGCCTACTCTATATTTATTTATTTTAAACATTCGTTCAACATAAGGCTAGGTATTTTGTCTGACTTGTTTTTTACGCTCTATGGACACAGGTTACATTCAGTATAATTGCTTACTAACAAAATGTAAACGAAGAATTTTCATAGATTGAAAATAAAAATTTGCACATAGTTACCCAACTGTTTAATTTCGTTTGATATTGTTTCCCAAACAAAATTTTTGTGCTTATTATCGAAATAGGTACCTACAAAGGATATTTTGCGTACACTTTCTAGTAATGCGTTTTGCATTTTGCGGTAGCTCTATTCACCTCAGGTACTACAGTCGCGATTAGACCGCGTCGGAGCCGGGAAAGAGTAGCCACCGACATTTCCACGCCGTGCCACGGCCCGGCTCAGGCACGGTGTAACGTGAATCATCCTTTGCTGCGTTTCGCAATGCCGCGATGCGTCTCGCGCCGTTTAGATTCTCGCAAAAGAGACGCGACATAAAAATAGGTATCACTGTGAAAAAAACAACATGAGAGCAGCTTCCTTGTTGTGTTTTGCCGAGCGAGTAGAGTTTGCCAGAACCTATTCCCGTATACCCTCTTTATCCCATCAAACTCCAAAAATGGAAAACATAGCATACATACTAGGGTAAAACCTCTGACTGATGCCATCAAAAACATAACTTGTAAAAAAAACCAAGTCTCGCAACTCAGTTCTACTTCTTCTACCGTCAAAAGTTGTGAGATCCATGTTATGCCAAGTCGGCTAATTTATTCAGTCTCTACTCAAGTAACCTTCTGTCTTGAGTTATTACGAAATTAGCTCACCTAACAACATCTTATACTGACTATGTCAATATTAAAAATCTTGTATGTTTTAAATAAATAAAGTAACTTTAATAAGAATTTTAAATAAATAAGTAAATAAAGCGCCAACGAAGTTATAGGGGTTTGAAAATGGCCTGAACTGTTTCGAGAAAAGGATGGTAACGGTCGTGCCGCTCTTTTTGTTTTGCTCGACTTGGCGGGGGCACTGCCGTGCCCCCAGCCCCAGATATTTTGAGCATACAATTGAATTTTTTGGTTTCAATATTACTCGCCGTTTAAAATGTCTCTCTCTATTACATCACACACACAGGCCACTCAACAAAAACCTTATTGATCTCCACACGTGGTATAAAAATGAAAGCCAAATGAATCAATAGTTGGGCTTGCGGCCAAAAAATGTGGCGTGATCGTTTGACCATGCCACAAAAACATCCACTATACTCGATAGCGTGTTCGTAATGCACTCATTTTATATTTAGTTAATTTCCGAATAATGTATGTATATTTTTTAAATCTTACGGTATTTAAGTTAACAAAAATGAATTGGTTAATAAGGTAACTAGTTAAGTTTGTCACTTCAGTTACCGTAAAACTGCTTACTAAACATCGGTTTCATAAAAGGGGAAACTTGTATTGTTGATCGAAGGGAAACAGGGAAGAAAACGTGAAGTGATTCAGAAATTATATTTTTACAAAGCTAGACGAGCCCGTTGGTTGAGTGGTTAGAGGGTGCTTGCCTTAAAGCTCTGTTCTAGGGTTTCCGGATTCGATTGCCGGCAGGGTCAACTTTGGAAAATGAACTTTCCAAATTTGGCTCTGATCTGGATTTGGAAATTAGTGGCAGGGCACACTGCGTTTTCGCAGTCATTTGGGCAGCCCGTCTGGCGGCAGTAACCACCCCCTTACAGAAGACCACCGTGAAATAACAGCACGTGTGCTGTTGTGTTTCGGTGAGTGAGTAAGGGATGCCAAAGCCTATTTCCCTATCTCCTCCTAGGCCCTTATCCTTAATCCTACTGTAGTCGGCAACGCACTTGCAGCAGCTTTGGCGGTTGCTTGAGTTATAGGCGACGGTAGCCACCTACCATCAAGTGTACCGTCAGCCTGTCTGCCGATCTTAACATATAAATTAATAAATAGAATAAGTGATACACGTAATATAATTAATGAATGTTGTCTTCAAAGAACTAGTTCATGTGAATATTAAAAATATTATTAGTGATACGTTAATTATATACACAATGCCCATTTTGACTTTAAAGGAAGGTTATATGTTCGAATTCAATAACTTAGACATCAATTGCGTCAATATGTGTTATACATATATATGAAAAATATCACAAATGTCTATGATCTAAAACTATAATGTCTAAAATAAAACCGTCACTTACCAGATAACACCAGTGTTTATGAGAGGTTCATCAGATTTAACGTGACACTTTTCTATTGAGAAATTTATTATCCTACTTTATGAGGATGGATGTGCGAATGTGTGAATGTTTGTCACTCTTTCACGCAAAAATGGCTTAATGGATTTGGATGAAATTTGGCATACAAATAGTTTATTACCTGGATTACCGTATAGGATACTTTTTATCCTGGAAAAATGTTAGGTTTCCCAGGGATCGTCTAAAAGTATAAAAAAATTGCTGTCACCGTCGTCACAGCGGATAAAGATGTCAGATATTTTCTCATGTGTTATATTTTTAACTTATATTTTTAACTTTGTTATATTTTTGTTATATTTTTAACTTTTTAACTAGCTGGCAACTTCGTACGCGTGGTATTCGTTATAGCGCGTAACTTTTTTATTTGTAAACCGATTAGAATGAAACAAACACAAAATGTTACGGAAAATTGCTGCAATATATGAGTGAAAATCGCATTCAAAACGGTTAAGTTGTTTCCGAGATCAGCGTCCACAATCGCACAGAGAAATCGACAAACAGATAAAAATTCTAAAAACTATTTTTTTGACCTCGGTAACATAAGTGAAACGTGTACCAATTGTTTCTTTGAAAATTTCTTTAATGTACAGACACCTTTCGTTATGATTTTATTATAATATGTATAGACTTTTCAAAGCGGAAGAAGTCGCGGGCTCCAGCATATAATGAGTAGGTTATATACCTAATTAAATACATTTTTTCCTCGCTATCGTACATTCATCACACTTTAAAAATTTTCGTATATTGAGTGTTTTTTTTTTAAATTTCATACAATATCGCTTATGATTTTTCCATAACGAATTAAATTTGTTTATAATTTAATAATAAAGCTTATTTGGAGATATTTGAGAATCATAAAATAATAGTAGATTGCCCATTGTTAAAATTATCGAGGAAAACGTTCCAAAATAATTATTAAGAATTTTTGTATTTGGAGTGATTTGCTAAATACGAAATAAACAATATCATTAATTAAGTTGGCCTTAGTCAAAGTAATTTATTTATTTATTTATTTAGTAGCAAACCTAACCGAATTAGGTACATATTTACAAGCACATTAAATAAACCAATACCTCACCAATAATAATAAAATGTTTAGACCGCCTATTACTAGGTTTGATAGAATTAAACCTTATAATAATCTGTAATAATAAGTTTATAATAATATATATACCTAATGCGTGGTTGATTATCTTTAATTTTATACTAATATTGTAAAGTTTGTATGTTTGTTTGTATGTAAGTATATAGGAGGTAATCTTCGAAACTACTCATCCGATTGGAAAAAATGTTTCACCAATAGTTACAATTGAATTTCAGTATGGCCATAGGCTATCTGAAAATAAAGATACAACCCTTGGCAAAAGTATAATGCCAGGTGTTATATCTTTTATTTTTCAACGCCGACTAAGTCGCTATCGCCAGATAGACGAAAATAACAATAAAACCGCATTGGAATGTGACAGGAATGCATTTCTTTTTTCATATCGATTAAATAACCAAGCGTTGATTTGTGACGAGTGTGCAATATATTTACCGCGACCTATCCTCACTACGAAATTATATAGCAAACTTGATACAAATTAGTATATCCACATACATATAATATACATTATTATGTGGACCGTGGCTGTTGGCACCGTGTCGGCTTGTTGGCGACTGATCATGCCTACAAATCGGTCAGTGGGCCGGTCGTTGCCTCTTCACTGCTTTACCTATTTACCGAATAAAATCTTATTAACTCTTCAAATATCAGGTAAATTAGTAACTCGAGTACATTGTTATATTTTCGTTCTTCAAATATTCAATTCAAATGGGACCTGACTATGATTAGTACAATAATTAATTCAAATTGTTTGTGTTTATCTAAGCCTGCAACTTCGTACGCGTGATATTCGGTATAGCGGTAACTTTTTTTTCTATAAACCGATTGGAATGAAACAAATACTAAATGTTACGGGAAGCTTGCTGCAATATATCAGTGAAAACCACATACAAATCGGTTAATCCGTTTCTGAGATTAACGTGCACAAACGCACAGACAAACAGACAAAAATTCTAAAAACTATTTTTTTATCTCGGTAACATAAATACTACGTATACAAATAGTTTTTTTGAAAAAAATATTTAATGTAACAGACACGACTCGTTTACGATTTTATTATATGTATAGATTTTTAATTGTGTAGTACATGGCGTGAAGGACGACCCTTAACGCCCTGCTACAGCTCTCTGATTCAGGGGTCCCGGGTTCGAAACCCGGCCGGGCAAACTTTGGAAATTAAATTTGCAAAGTTGTCTCTGGTCTAATTGTTTTACATATAAGTATTTAGTTAATTGCGGTCTTAATTGGGCAGCCCGTCTGGCGGCAGTAACCACCTCCTTACAGAAGATCACCGCGAAATAACACCATGTATGCTTTTGTGTTTCAATAATTTTCCTATCCGTTCCTAATCCCTTATCCTTCATACTACTAAGGTCGACAGCGCACTTGCAGTAACCTGTGGTGTTGGTTGTGTTATAGGCGATTGTAGCCGCCTACCATCAAGTGGACCGTCAGCCTGTCCGACAACCTAAAAAAACATCTCAGTACAAACAATAAATTGTAACATGTTATTTTCCAATTAAATGCCCTCTAGGATAAATCCCGATAGCTACATTCACCAGTACATCTTGTTTATTATTTTACCAATTGATAACGTATGCAATTAGTCACAATGTTCTCAATTCAGTAAAGGAAAATAGATGTATCTGCATTTTTAATTGAATACCAAGATGGACTAGATTTAAAGTCCCACTGAGAGCTTATGATGTCTCGCAACTTCTTTGTGTTCAGCATCATTAAACCTATGAACTAAATTGTTTACATAAGCAAATCTAAACACGAGAGTCTGAACATCGTTGATGCTGAGTTAGAATTTTTGTAAAATTAAATACAACCGTTCAGCGACATCTGTCGTCTAAAAAAATATAACTATTTGAAATTATAAAAACGTAGTGACATACCGATACATACGTAGCGATATACCCAACGTAATTAAAATAACTTTTGTTGCAACACATTATATCTGAGTATGGAGAAGTAACTAAATAATATTAAAAAATAAATAGGTTATCTATTGACACCAGGAAAATTTTATACGTTTGGAGTAAACTCCACTCGTGCGTCGGAGCTGAAACACACACGTTTTAATTTTTTATAATATTTCAATTTAACTTCTGTGTAATTCTCTATCTATAATGTATCTTGTGTTTGATTAGAATTATATCACTCCTCAGTCCTACCACAATGATATCAAAGATTCGATCTAAGATACGGGCGCTTTTGTGAGTGTTTTAAATACTTTAGTATTCAAGTAGGTACATAACAAGATCAGTATAATAGAGGATACCGTTAGTTAAATATAACTATTTAGTTTGAAGTGCAGGCGAATGACTCATGCGATGGTCTAAATACATTCTTTTGAACGAAGCAATCTATTAATGTTTCTAGAAAAGAACTATTAATGAGAATTGAAGCAATTTTAATGACCTTGATGAGTCATTGGAAGTTACGTAGTCAGCGATAAAATTGTGGCCTTAATTATACTAAATTAAGATATTAATAGGAATAAAAGTAACTATAATAGAAATATTTGGAACAGTAAGTCGATTGCTGCCCAGCACTGTACTAGGCTTAAAAAAAAATCTTGTCAGACACGCAGGGTTTTGTTATTTCTAACTAGTCCCCGGCTTCGAGTGGATGCAATTTTTTTCTGCGAATTGTATATACCCAAATGCGCTCCTTCCACTGAGGAAAACCGTATCAAAATCCGTTGAGTAGAGGAAGTTAGCGGAGAAACGGACAGACAGCGCCTTTATTTTTTTTTAATTCATGGACATAGAACATTTCGTGTATTTATTTTAAACTAGCTTTTGTCTGCGATTTCGTGTGCCCTATGTCCTTTTCTGTACCCCTGACAGGGTGAAGGCAAAATGTCATGATGCTCGGTGGAGTTGTTAAGGCGTGAAAGCTCAAGAAACAATTAAAAGATTTTTAAAATATGAAAAGCTATCTTTATTTTAGATTTTTTTGAAAAATCCCAACAAGGCTTTTAGAATTCCAAATAAAGTTTTTATTTCCTTTTGCAAATAAGTGGAAGTTACCGATTACTTATTTATATAATATAATTATTTTCAATTCTCAATATTAACAACTAGCAACTAAGTCATCACATAAAATCTACAATTTTATAATGAAGAGCTCATGCAGCGAGCAATCAAGCTATGACGAGTTATCTTTATTTTAGTTTACCATGTTTGTTAGTGAGATTTATTTATTTTTATTTATTTATTTATTCATTCATTAAGTTTACAGATATAATTATTCGGTGACCTTTACACTAAGCATAGCTTGAATCGCAAAAGCTAAAATTTACTTAACAATAGACAGAGATGCAATTTAAAAATTAATCAATAAAATCATTAAAAGGAAATTGATCCTTATAATTATTAACCCTACAGATTAATGCCGTAAACATACTGTCTTTTTTTCGGATTTCAACCGGTTCGATACCCGGGTTGTGGCATGGCATGTATGTGTATTTAAAAAAATCGAATGCAGTTTTGCTTCTTTTAAAAATAAAGAAATTTTATCTTCGAGTAAAATTAGCTATCTCCACCGTTTAGAGCCTTAGTTCCCAAAGTGGTCCAGGTGGAACCCCCAGGGGTCCACGGGAGACTCTTTGGCGTGACAAAAAAATGGGGGTTTACAATTCGTAAGCGGGCGTCCACAAAAAATTATCTGCTTTCGATAGTGAAGAACTAAAATGTTGGCTTGACTTTACCTATCAATGTAGGCAGATAATATTTTGAGAAGCTCAGTGACTGTTAGTTGTAAAATGAAAATGAAATGTTAGTGCTGGCTGAAAATCAGCGCTGTGGGTGTTTGTCTAGCACCTCAGCACAATGCTGAGCCAGTATCCGATTCGCTGCTGCGAGGACACGCACACACGTTTTTTTTATTAATTTCTGTCCTATTCTTGTATATAATGTGTCTTTCATGCAGTGAGTCTTTCTTTCTTCTTTACTTACAAAGTAAAGTTGGATGGAATCACTTTTTTGATTTGTCAACCTTACTTTTTTGACATCCACTCACAGCACAATTCTCACTTATTTGATTTAGAAAACTCCCTATTCGCGGTTGGAACTCAACGTACATTTCCACAGTTAGATCTAATCTTCACATTTTTTGGCTAGTTTTGGGAATATGGTAGAAATGTAGCTGCAGGGGGTCCATTGGAAGCAGCTAAATTTTGAAAGTGGTTTATGAGAAAAAAAGTCTGGGAACCTCTGATTTAGAGTATTCTTCCTCCAGGTGCGGTAGAAAATTCCAACCTGTATATGTTCACTTATATAATTTCTTTCTTCTTAGTTTTCATAAACTATGTATAGACATCATCAAGACTTTAATTGAATGTTTAGTTAAACGTACTTACATACATGAAAAATTATCAGTATTAACTACTTTATTTCTATTTCTATAATATGTATGTTTATGGTCGCGTAAGAAGGATTAATTTTTTTTTGAAAAGTATTTATCATCGACTACATCGTGTAATCGCATTAGACTGTATTTTAGAATACACTGTCTATGTCGTGGAACGTCGCGTGTCAAGACGAGCCTCCACGTCGTCGGCGGTGGGGCGTCCGTCGCGTCGCGCCACCGGTGGCGCCACATTCCCCCCCTCCCACACCTCAGTCCCCTTACTTTCAGCTCCCTCCCCGCCCCCCACCTGTCGTTTAAACCGATAACCTCACGAGCCGTATTGCACCGGATATACGTACCACCGCTGCTGAGCTAACCGCGAATCAGGCCGACCGAGCACGATTTTCAGTCAGTCAGTCAGTTACGATCGCCACTTTACCGTCTCTGCGCGCGTGTAAAACCTCTATTGGGAAATACTTTTTCGGTTACGTCAGCAAGACGATCACAGACACGAGAACGCTTTTTTGAATTATTTCGAATAAACCGTGTGGACATTTTGTCAATTACAAAAAAAAGTATATAAGATTTGGAGGCGGTTTAGTGAAATTTTTAGGTATAAATTTATTTGTAGGTCCTGTACGAAATATTTTCTATTTTACATTATAGTATTAGTTTATAATGAAAACGTTAGTGAGTGAGATTTTAAGGCTTTAATATTAAAAAAATACCTAGTGTTAATTTCGTAAAAATATTTATTTAGAGTGTATTTATTGATAATGTCGGCGATTACGATGACCACGACCCTAACCAATGGACAATACAACGGAAAACTCGAGATAGGACTCAACGGCTACAAGAAGAACGGATATTTAAAATCTGAACATACAGACTCGCCTGTAAGTTGAATTATTGTTTTACAATAAGATTACTATTAAATTATTAATATTATTCACTTTAAAACGAGCTTTTATTGCATGTCTTGTATTGTCCTGTCGGACTTTTGTTTAGATCAAATACTATCGAAGAAAGCATTAATTATAAAGGTTCACTTCACTAGGTAGGATACAAGTTTCTGAGTGATGTTTTAAATAAATGTTAATTATTTGTTATTGACATAGAGCATTCCCAATATAAGTGAAAGTTTCAAACTATAGACGTCTCGGTAACATAGAAAGTATGGGTGCCGGTGTACGTATTAATATTTGTATGTAACAATACAATTTATATTCTCATTGAAGCTGGATACAAAATTTTTCATGGAAAATTGTTTCTTTGGCTGGAATCGTGTGCAAAACTAGGCAATCAAATTTGTGCAACAATAAAATCTAATCAAAGAACCGCTACCTACGCGTACCTACGTAGTTATGTATATTATTTATATTTTATAAACCGGTAATACGGGCCCACAGACATTGGACGTTTTCGACTGCATAAGAATGCTTTGCGATTTCCATAAGGTCGTCATAGGGATACGAACAAATCGTAAAGATGTTATGACAGTCATGTTAAAAAATCTAGTGGTGAGGTTTATGTATTTCTTCCCATTGGCCCCTTTGTAGTAGTACCGTGACGGAATACTAGGATTTTCTGTTCAAGTTTTCAGATTTTCAATTGAAAATTTCAATTTACTGGGATTTTAATTCCCAGAAGTCCCACGTCTTGCACAGGCGCGTAATACATGTAACTAATTGACATATTATAATATATAGTATAACTAGCGACCCGCCCCCGGCTTCGCCCGCGGTGCAGTTTTTATATATATGAACATTCCCCGTTTATCCCTCTTTCCATCAGTGAAAACCAAATTAAAATCGGTCTACCCCTTCACGCGTGATGCCGTGACCAAGGGAAATAGGGATTCATTTTTATATATAGAGATAATTAACAGAATCCGGGATAATTAACGGATAACCGGGAAAGTTCATATATATAAAAATTGCATGCCCGGCGAAGCCGGGGGCTGGTCGCTAGTATTTAATAAATATCATACAATACTATAAATACATGCAACACTATATAATATAAAAAATCATATGGTAACACAAATGCTTTAAAAAATACTTAAATCTATTTTTTAGTTAGGCTGAAGTATTCATCATTATATTTTGAACGCTGACAGAAATTATGAAAATATCTAATTTGTTCGTTTCATTTCCAACATTTAGATAAAGGGTGTATCACATTCTCCATTACGATTCCTCATTGATGGAGATAGTGGGGTTTTTGTTTTATGGTTTTACACAATAAATTAATGAAAGAAAACAAATTCAGCCGAACATCCGGAAAGAGAAATCTCAGGAATCCCGTGTTACGGCTTGACAGCTGTACTGGGAAAACAGGGTCCATGAAAAAAAGTATTAAAAAGTATATACTTAATAAATACTATCTATTCTTTTTCCATTATTTAAAATAATACATTTTTTTATTATTATTTATTTATTTATTGTCCCCGGGGGTTAACACCATCCTCGTGGGCCATTTATTACATATCATTCTTACATAATTATTATTTAAAATACCTATACGAAATATGAGCGTTTACAAATGTGTACCAACGTCAATAAAATCAGTAATTTAATCTCGACCAATGCCCGTAGGGTCGAGAGGGGGGCGGGGTGGTCCGATACCCCTAACTAAATCGGGGTCTTTATTTATAATTTTTTTTTGTATATTGTATTGTTTTATTTTGCTATATTACTGTTTCTATGATTTTTGTAAAATATTTAATAAAAATAAATCGGTTATTCTTATCCATCATAATTTTACTTATAATATGTCTGTCTAATTAAATATACATGTTTATTCCAAAGATCAATACAATTATTTAAAAAAAAGTTTGGATTTTCCTTGAATGACCAAAATTGTTTTTTAATCGATTGTGGATATTGCTCCTTAATAGGCATATAATTTGAAAAGTCATTATACTAATTCTTAACACATTATCTTTTTGTTTGGTTGAAGTAATGATTGTGTTGTAATTATGATTAGGCCTTAGTTATTATAACGCATTCTAAAAAAACACCTACTAAATTTATATAGTAAATGCAGGAAGCCTGCTCCGTGAGCAAATGGTACGAGGAAGCACGACATTAGATTAGGCAACATTTGAGTATAATGTAAGAGCAAGAGCATTCTCGTTGCGAGTTAATGCAATAAATTAACTTTTGTATGTTGGTTGTGACGCAGGCAGGAGAACGTTCAATGTTACCGGCCTTTTTTTACTACCGCCTCTTGTTGCGTAGGAATGAAATTTATTTAAACCTTTCATGCGAAGCCTTTAGGTCACGCGAAGCCCTTTACGAACTGCAAGTAAACAATACAGTTACCAATTATTTATTTACTAGCTGTGCCCGCGACTTCGTACGCGTTGAAAAATGAAAAATATTTGAGTTATGACGACGGGGGCGTCGAATTTTTTAATATTTTTAAACGATGGGAATCTACGGCGTTTAGTAGCCACTTCGCACGATTTTATTTCGTACGAAATGTGCGAAACGCCAACTTTAAATATAAATATATTTTTAACTTCAAATATATTTTTACACATATTATTTAACTGCGTGCGACACACGGCTAAGTGGAATGAATAATATAATTCTGCCTATACAAACTATTGTTATCAAATTCTTTTGACTTTTTAAATATTATCTTTAAAGAAATGTTTTATCTATTTCATAATTATAATAAAATCGTAGTTTTATCTATACATATAATAAAACGAGCCGTGTCTGTACATTAAATTTTCTAAAAATCAATCCGTACGCGTTGTATTTATGTTATGAGGTGAAAAAAATAGTTTTTAGAATTTTTGTCTGTGCGTTTGTGAACGCTAATCTCAGAAACGGCTTAACGGATCTGAATACGGTTTTCACTTATGTATTGTATTAGCTTCCCGTAAAATTTTAGTGCTTGTTTCATTACAATCGGTTTAAAAACAAAAAAGTTACACGCTATATACCTAGTACACGCGTACGAAGATGCGGGCTCAACTAGTATACAATAAACAGCTTTTGTCCAACACGAAACTGTGGGAGCGGTGGTTGGTTTAAAAATAATTGTAAGGTTAAAATATTAAATCTAAACTGTGTCGACTCGGTCGCCAATAGTTAGAGCGCGTTTACATTGCGTGATTTTTGTTTAATTGTTAATCAGATGAATCACGTTTAATACTATTACCCTTACATTCGATTAGTATTTTTTCCGCAGAAAATATTTTTATACGATTTGTAATTAATTTTTATTTGTATCGTATAAACCGGGTGCACTGCACAAAAACTCTGATCAATTGTAAAAATAAATAAATAAATGCAATTTTTTCTTCAAAAACTTCCCCGTTTATCGTTCTTTCGATTAGTGAAAACCGTATCAAAATACGTTTGGTGGTTTAGAAGAAGTTAGAGGAGAAACAGACAGAGGCGAAAAACTACTATAAAAATTCAAATATAAAATTTAACCAATTGTACATTCATGTGATACTAATGTACCGCAGATCTGACGAATTCATGTTATAAAACCGTTTATTGAGATTGTTCTAGAAGTATTTTTCAGTCATAATACCTATGAAATACGTCCAAACAAGAGTAATTTCTTAAAAAAGTTAGAAGTAGTCGGTTTTGCCCCTCCCCTCTGTGAGGCAATTCCGACTATTGAATATATCAGTGTATCTATTGGAGCAACGCATACACGAGTCAGATATAAACCAAGGAGATGATTTATATTAGCAAATTAACACGTTGAATGTGCGATAGATCAATTCGCCAAAATATAGGACATAATTCTTGTCATTTATGTCCTTCGTAAGTACGTAACAATAATTATGTTAAAGTACTCTATTGCAAAACTCCGAAATGTAAATGACAATAAATTTAAAAAAAATACCCTTTTTTTCTAAATAAAATATAATATAGAAAACTTAAATATGCAAGTACTACAAGACACGAATCAACTTGGATCAGATAATTTGTTTTCTTCTACGAAGTAAGTAATTTTATTTATATTTGGTTACATTAGTTTGAGAAATAAGTTTCTTTGTTTTATGCGTTTCATACAATCTTGTTAATACTGTGGAGTGTAGATCTAGGGATATAGTAATACTCATGTGGTAATGTCTATTTGATAGCATGTCATTTTTTTTTGTTGCGAACATCCTTAACAGTCTGAAAAAGTTGGTGTAATGAATATTATACTGGTAACTGAAAAATTAGAGAGAGCGCTTTAAAAATGCAACTATTATCTATTCTTAGAAAACCTGTTGTCACTGACTGATACATCAACACGCAGCTGAAATTACCAAGTTTAGATTTCCACAACATAATAAAAAAAACCTTGCTAGTCAAAATAAACAAATGTTTTTCCACTAACCATACTGACACTGCGAATATAGAGAGCAATATTTTGTGACCGAGAGGCAAATAGAATCGCCGCCATTTTCAATCCTTTTCTTTAGTAGACTTTGGGTCTTATAATTTCTTTGAAGTGTGTCGTGTGTCAGAAGTAAAACTTCTTTGTCGAATAGTTTGCCAGTAATAATGAAGCTTTGTCTGGAATTCTGTTTTTACAAAAATTTCACAAAAGCCAAAATAACTTTTGCACCATTTAAAATCGCTGAATATAGGGTTAAGGGGGAGACAAACGCTAAATACTAAAAATATCCATTGTTTAATGAAGACGTTACAAGAAATAGACAACACAATTACTTTGAAAAAAAAATATATATATTATACTTAAACATGTGAAGAACCTGTATTAATTAGAATTTTTGTTAAAGTAATAGAAACTCCACAAAAAAAAAGTTAGAACGCAAGAAGAATTTGACTTTTATTGAAAATTCTCTCGAAAACGGCTTATTGCGCGCATATGAATCCTGTACCTATTAATAAGTTAATGTCAGTTTAAAAAATTGTATTAATAATTTTTTTTTTGCGCGTTCTAATGGTAAAAACAAAAAAACACCATTTCTAGGCCCGTTGAATTGTCTCCGCCGCCAGCGAGTTCTATTGTAAATGTCATTTGCCTCGGTGAAGCCCTTAAATGATAGGTATTGAAGCCCCCCACCTCCTTATATACTCCCTTACACCCTGTATAGTAAGCGTAGATATCAGAGAGATAGAATCGTTACAAGAAACGTTACCAGAATCGTTATAAGAAGCGTCACGTGATCGTTACACAGAAGCACCACACAAAATTCGTTATTAAAAATGTACAATCTTCGCGCGCAAAAAAGTTTCACTTCTAAAA
This sequence comes from Bembecia ichneumoniformis, assembly GCA_910589475.2. Classification (NCBI taxonomy): domain Eukaryota; kingdom Metazoa; phylum Arthropoda; class Insecta; order Lepidoptera; family Sesiidae; genus Bembecia; species Bembecia ichneumoniformis. The sequence continues at coordinate 6,900,700 of OU342523.1, forward strand.
AAAGTTATACCCTACTTATTTAATTTTAAGTTGTTCTCATTATCTTTGAGCAGGTAGGAGGCATTGCATTTTTTTTATATCGTCTTCAGAATGTATTTTTAATTCTCTTTCAGATCTTCATCTATTCACCGTGAAGAATACATTACATAATTTGGCAAAACTCCTAGTATTCAAAATAATAATAAATAAGATATGTGTAAACATATTCAATTTCTAAATCTAGGTGACAGTTGCCTCTGCGCCCATCTGTAAAATATGTGCATATGTAGGTAATATTAACTTATGTATTTCAAGAGACGCAAATTGTGTCTTTCTTCAATCAAAAGTGTATTGCGAAAAATGACTCGCTCAAAGTGACACAACGTGTTATTGAGTTAATCCACATTACTATATGTGGTAATGTCTCTTACAAGTGTGCTAGACTTACAATGTAAAAAAAATATGAAGTAATCGTCTGTTACATTTTTATTTTAAATGAAAAGGTACTGACTGCATTACGCGAAGATTGTCCATCGTAGAAAATATTAGTCTTTTAAAAGGAAAAAATTTTGCACTGAGAAAATTTATAAATTTTCTGCTATTTAGAATTTATATACTACTCAAAACAAAATAAGGGCCACTAAGATTTTTTGCTGTACCATGAAAACAATAAAGACATTAAATTGTTTAACTTATGTAACTACAAAATAATGTTATTGGTTATAATATAGGCTAACAATTTGTTTAAAATAATGATCATGAACTGTTTTTTTAAAGTTCATAATGAAATTGGCCATTTTGAATGAAAAACATGAACAAAAGAAATCACCGGAAAAAGACAAAATACTGTTCTTGTCACTTTTGTTTCTTCTTTTTAGTAAAGAGTATGTCCTCCTCTCTTAGCAATACACTCCTGAAGCCTCGTATGCATACTCAGGATCAAATTCCTCACGTTTTCATCTGGAATCTCCTCCCAGGCACGTTTTAAAGCGTCAATCAGCTGCTGTTGGTTGTAGACCCCTTGCTCATTCTCTCTAACCCTTCGTTTCAATTGGTCCCACAATTGCTTGATTGGATTTAAATCCGGACTCTTAGCTGGCCATGGTAATACCTCAATATGAGACCCTTCTAGGACAGTTTGGGTCGATCGAGCTGTGTGTGCACGGGCATTGTCTTGCATCAGGATGAATCCAGGCCCCACTCGCTGTGCAAATGGGATCACTTGAGGCCTTATGACGTCTTCGATGTAACGTTCTGCAGTTACGGTACCCGCATTTAAAATGGTGAGCTCGGTTTTACCGTATAAACTAATCCCACCCCAAACCATTACGTTGGGACCACCGAAACGGTCAACTTCGTGGATGCAGGACTCCGAAAATTAAAAAATTTTACTTTGCACTCGTCTGTAAAAAGCACCTTGCCCTACTGATTAATCCCCCAGTTCAAATACTGACGGCAGAATCTTAAACGGTTTGCACGTTGAACCCTAGTCAGAGGAATTCGAACAACTCGACGTCTTGACATTTGCTGGTCTTCGTGCAATCGATTGGGTATAGTTTGATCACTGACACGGGTACCCGTTGTCAGCCGTAGGTGGTGTTGTAACTTACGGGCCGTTACTGTACTATCACGACGAGCACTTAGTTGGACGTACCGACCCTCGTGCGCCGTTGTTACACGAACTCTACCTGAACCGGGTCTCCTGGCAACACTGCCGGTCTCTTGGAAGCGATACCATACATTTTGGAAAGCTCTTCGAGAAAAACCCAACTGCAAACCCACGTAACGCTGAGAACGTCCTTCTTGAATCATAGTTATGGCTCTGGTTGCTGTAATTGTATCCATGTGCCTTCGTACTGGTGGCATGATTAACGCGAGATGATAAATGAATCAATTAAAATTGAAAAAGTAAAACTTTTTTCCTAAAATAACCGAAACAAGTTAAGAAGACAATTGAAGAAAAAGATACGAATAACTTCCGATTATTTTTTTTTCTTAAAACGATGGCTAATATTTTTCAAATTAGGAAGCATAAAAGAGATCAAACACCAAAGAGTTCGTAATATCAATATAATGCTACTTATCAGTTACTTTCAGTTTACTAAAGTGCACTTAAATGTAAATAAACTAGTGGCCCTTATTTTGTTTTGAGTAGTATATATTAACAGGGGCATAGTTTATAATGATTGGTATTAATCTATGAGCAGAGGTGTAGAAAATGTACTGGCATTACAACAGAAGGCCACCGTGAAACAACAGCATGTCCTGTTGTGTTCTGGTGAACGATTAAGGAATATCAGAGTTCTCGCTTCGCTGTCCCTTCCTATTCCTACTAATAATCAACATTATATTATCCTTTATCCTATTAGGGATATCCTATATGCCAGTCCTGTATCCTATTTCCTACTAAGGTTCTAATCTTTATCCTTTATCATACTAAGGTTGTCAGCACACTTGCAGCTGCTTGTGTTATAGGCGACGACGGTAACCGCCTACTACCAAAGTGCATAGATCTAGAATATGATCATCCATGCATAAAGAATTTCGAATAAAGAACCGTTTGTAAATACATGCGTTTCAATGGAAATTATTTATGAACCTAAACCTAAATAAATAGATTGTGGACAAATAGTTATATACAAACAAACAGTTAAATTCCGTTTGATAACGTTCGTGAACGCGGCACATGGCTAGCTTTGCGATGACGTCACATCGCGCCACCTTTTTATCACGTTACCGGGCCAACTGTCTGAACCTTGACTCTGCGCCACCACAATCCCAACTAATTATAATAATAAAACGAATAAACTTTTCTGAACATTGCAACCACTTTATAAATAAAGCGTGATGTCTACGAATTGAGACACGCGATCACATTTTCGGCGTCTGAGATAACACCTGGGCCTCAGTTTTGCAATTTTGCATACAATGCGCGTATTGTGCAATGCGAATAACAATTCTATGCAAAATGTATCAATCATTGATTGCTTATGTACTGAATTCAAATGGTGTAAGCGTAATTTAATTTATCAGTGAGCGCTGAGCGTGAGCGATACTTACTTGCAATGCAAGAACACAGTTGATACTATTGACGTCATCGTGAAGTTATTTTAAAATTTCATTGCACATAATAAAAGCGATATGACGATATGAATGATGATAATTTTTCTATTTACTCTGTCTTGTAGAAAGTCATGTATGAAAGTTGGGTGGTCTGTGTCATATTGCTTTGCCTATGCCTACAAAGTCCCGGAGAACTCGGATAAGAAGCAAATAGGATTGATTACTCATTGTTCCATATTATGTTCGTTTGACTTTGAACTCTACCAAATGGTTTCTGAATAATAACGGACGTGATAAAATTATTATTGGTTGTTAGTACTTAAGAGAATTTGTTGAAATCGCACTTATATCTAAGTAAAAGTATACAATAAGTGGTAATACTGGCTAGTAGATAAATTTACGTGCGAGCACCGTATGAGGTAATGTTGACCACAGTATACTTATTATACAAATAAAAGTCAAATGGTCTGCTTTTTTACATTTGATGTAAAAAGTGCTTTGATGCTAGGCCCTAATGCCGTTTAGAGAGGCACAGTTTTATAGGGTAGATATAAAAAAAATTAAATGCGTTGCAGCCTTTTGACTATTTTTTGTTTTATAATTTTAGATGTAGTCGAAACTGTAACCAACGTTGAATGTTCAATTTTTCACGCTTGTACTTATGAGGGTGCTTCTAAAAACGGCTCAGTTTAAATTATAATGAATTCCACCCACGTACTTATGAATGAATACAATTAGTAAATGAATACACGAGTAATGAAGTAATTCTTCGCAAGTAAAGTGGTTTACCTTTTTTTTTCTTGAACAGAATAATGGTCATAGTTTATGTGTTATAAAGCAGCGGTTTAGGGCTATTTTAATAAGATATGTTTTTATTTTGGAATAATATCTTGGATATCTTGCGTTATTTACCTCGTCGCGTAATGAAATAAATAAATTTAAAAAAGTCACAAATAAATAAGTACTATATTTTCGCTCTGATTGTAAACCAAATTTTATTTAAAACTTGAACGCAGACAAAACTTGTTGAATAATGCAATGTTTGTAGGGGAATCCCTGACGTAGTCTCCATAATAATGGTTTTTTTGTTTCTTACCCACCCACGTCTTTGTTTACCTAAACGTGCCACACGCTTATAACTGTTTTTCATATTGTTTCAGTCGTTAAGGCACGCGGCCCCATACAGCACAGATCCAATGGCAGTTTTAGAGCGTGAGAGGTGTACATACGGTCGAATACCACGTGCAGCGGCTGTAGCGGGCACAGCACCGCGTAGGGTGCGCGTGTACGCGGATGGCATCTATGACATGTTCCACCAGGGCCACGCGAGACAACTGCAGCAAGCGAAAACAGTCTTTCCCAATGTCTATCTCATAGTTGGAGGTGAGTAAATCTGCTTATTCACAATTATTATTTTACCTACAGAAAATTCACCAAAGGCCACGAATACCTATTTATAAATTTCCAATTTATGCAATTCTAGTTCTTGCCAGCGACTGCGACCCCTTTTCTTAGATGTTTAGAACATGTTCTTCAATTGTTATTGGTGTCCTGAAGTCTGTCCTGCTGTCTGGATGAAAGGTGCCCTGTGTCCTTTTCTGTATCCCTGATATATAGCATTTACAAAACATCATAATGATAGGTTGCAGTTAAGGAGTGATAGTTTAACAAAGTGACTCGCATATTTTATAATATTAGTTAGGATTCTGCAATTTTCTTTACCCAAGAACGTAAACTTCTTCGTGAGATATCAAGCTTAATTATTTAGTGTTCATTGCCACTGCTGAATATTTTATTTTACCGTTTAAAATTTAAATGAAAATGTTATTGATTTATTTAACCACTAAAGTTTCTGTAAGCACAAATTTCTCCATGACAATATTGACGCCACGGTAAGCTGTGCGTCGTTGGCCATTAGTTATGCACAGCTGAACCAGCTGGCTGTCTAGTCAATTTCGTTTTGAAATAGGAAACGTGATGTATTACGAAACGAAATTACAAAAATTACTAAGGAAAGACTAATTAAAAACGATTTAAATCATCATGTTGGGTATAGAGTTGCCAATGTTTGAATTAAGAAAATTACGGTTGTTAAAACATAGTTCCATTTTGCCTGTTTTCCTAAATCTATATCGCTTCTATACCAACTTATTATATTTATATATCAAAGCTTGTGATGATAAATGTATGTGTATGGTAATATAATCAATAATAATTTCATTTCATGGCGCACCAAGTGACGGAGTCTGGCGTCCTTGACATCGTGTGTATTATTTATTTGTCCTTTATAGAAAATCCCGTGAATAGAGGTATTGATTGCCCCTTAAGTTTAAACGTTACCAATACAGCATACACAATACAATTATACAATAACCCATCCTGAGGTAAATACAATTATACAATTTAATTAAAGGTAGCTTGCGTTGTTTATGACTTATGACAAATAGATATCAAATTGATACTATAAATTGCTTCAGGCATAGAAGTACGAATACGGCTTTAAACCAATAGAAGGCTCGTAATAGATGAAATGCATAGAAACCGTGTGAGCCATCTGCGCGAATAGAGCGTAAGAGTGTAACTGTGTCGATTCTGGATTATCGATATATGAGAGATTAAAAGGATAAAAGAAAATTTAGTTTAGTTTAGTACGAGGTAAAAATGATGCAAAATGGGGTAAAAAGAATATTGTATTTAATTGTTATTTTTTTACCAAAATTTTACATATTTTACAAAACACTGTGCTAGAAAACAACTTTAGGAAAACTGCAGCAACTCCAAAAAGATATAAATATAAATAAACATTGTAGGTAACTTACTTATTTCCAATACTATAATTTTTTATAATTTTACGTAATAATAAATTAATGACAGTTCACAACAATACGGTTATAATTTAACACTAAACAAACTGTATTTTTATCATTCACAAACTTAATTTAATTAAATAAATATATTGCTAAGATATTATGTGTAGTAATAAATCTTGTTAATCGATATTTGTAAAGAAAACGCAAGCACAGCACTATCGATGACAGGACACTATGGATGGCCGTCATTTGACATAGTAATGGCTTATCAATATTTGTAAAATATTAAAATAATATGAAGTATAAACTACTAACATGTAGAAAGTAACCCCACGAGATTTTATTTTGGGGTCCTTAGAATTGTTTTTGCATTGCTTAATTGCACAATTCGGCATTTTTTTCACTGAAAACTTTTAATTTTCTTCTGATGCGAATCTGTCAGGGTACGTAAGCGGACTGATGCTCGCGCAGGGCATACACTACTTTGGTAAGACGGCAAACGTTTTGTGATGTTTCTATCCGGGCGCGCGCCTATTTATAATTCTATGGCTTCAGGTATAATTTGTAACATTTTAAAACTAACAAAAGCACTTGAGACTCCAAAATATAATCAACGCCAAGTCAATGAAGATTTTAAATAACATATATCTATGTATGTTACAGTTGAAAAAACCTATACTGATAGTGAATAGGTTAAAAAAACCTATTCACTATCAGTAACTGAAGAAGATTAACTTTCCGCAGTATTAATAAATTAAAATGTGATTTTGAGGTTAATTTGACTTGAATTTACTTTCTTATAGACCAAATATTCTGTAATAAATGGTATTACAGAAGCATTGAAACCGTTCCTAAATCTCCACAAACTTTTATGAAAACTGATGGTATTCAACAATTCAATGGCATTCAGGTAAGAGATTCCTTACTCTTAAAATGGAACAAACTATGAAATGCCGAGTAAAGTTCTACATGAATTTAACTGTTGTAAATTAGATTTAAATAATACTCGAGAAAATTGGTTTTAAATCAGTTGTTGAAGAAAATTGCAGCTAGAAGGGCATAATTAATGGAATCGCTTTCTCTGTTTGGAATAGAGGAACATTTGTTATATTTGTTAAAATAAATTTTAACTATTTGTCTCACACCTCCTATATCCAGGTAAATGTTGCCTAAAGCCATTTTTATTCTCAGTTATGCACAATGGGTACCCCTTTAACTATTGTTGACCAAGAAGGAGAAACTCTCAAAGAAACGAAAACGAAGATCTAAAAAAATGTTTATGAATACATTAGACATTGGGGAGAAAACTGTTCAATATTGGGTATAGGATAAGAAGTCTCAAATTATAGAAAATATTTCTGTTTAGAAGAAACAAAAGCTGTATTAATATAACGTAACTAATGTAGCTTCCAAGTAATCAGCTACAGAAAATGTGTTTTCTGTAACTCTTTTGTAATGCAAAGCTGTGCTTTTTTTTTTTAAAAATGGTAGGCACTTATTTTGCTTTGTGTTATTAATTCATCTTAAGTCTACTGAAAACAAGCTCCTCGCAATTCAGAAGACACTGGTCTTAGTATCGACCCTCCCCCGGATGCATTTTTTTTTCATTGCAAATGGAGTACACAAACCTGCCTCGTTTATCGTTCTTTCCATCTGTGAAAACCGTGGTTTAGAAGAAGTTAGCGTAGAAACAGACAAGTCGACAGCGACTTTATTTTATAATACCTACTTATAGATTAGTTTATAATACCTACTTATAGATTAGTTGTGCAACGCGTTTCTATATTCGATTTCCACAGAAATGTAAACATGATTAATCACGGCATTACTGAGTTGAAGCCGTTCCATTGGTTGAAAGGACTCGTACGATTTGTTTGATAGTAAGCTGGCGTGAGCGTGATGTCATTAAATGTGCAATCCTCAATTGATGACTATAAATTACCGCTTATCACGCAGTGCGTTCGGCCTTGATACGATTTGATAACGATAGCGAAATCTGAAGTGATTACCATTAGCTTAATCTCGTTATTTGCGGTGTTTCAATGTGATCGCTCATCAATCACCCGTTACAACTGAAGCCTCGGCCAGCCTGAACGGTATTACGGAAACGGATATGAATCGAGTACTTCATTCAATTGTATTATAATCGCACTCGACTCGGTGGATCGCAGAGTTATTAAGGAGGCTTATTGGCAGAGTTATTAAGGAGGCTTATTGGCGGCGGTACTCTAATAAGACCTAACTGGCTCATAGTCGCAAAAGATGTACTTCATATCGGGAGCTGCATGAGATTCTATTGAACATTCACATGTACGGCTGATGGTTACCATCCTCACCTTGTCGAAATCCCTCTTTCGAACCAAGCGATTTAAAACATCTTTCGTAATGCGCACTGCTAAGCATTGGAACTCCTTGCCGGTGTCTGTATTTCCGAGCTCATACAACCCAAATACTTTCAAAGTTCGAGTGAATAGGCATCTTCTGGATGTGCTCGCTCCATCGTCGACCTCATCTTTCCTAAACGGTTAGATGCTGGCCAAGAGCAAACCCATCTTTAATTAAAAAGTATATTGTAACACATATACTCGATTATTTTTGAAATAAAAATCTTAATTTCATAATTGTACAGTCTATTTTAGTTATAACAATATATTGAATGACGAATCTTCTTATTTGCTGTTGTTATTATAGATTTAATAAAGATTAATGAATTAACTAGAAATACAGCAAAGGCAGGGTACACACTGCATTTCGCAGTCATTTGGGCAGCCCGACTGATTGCAGTGACCACCTCCTTACAGAAGACCATCGGATGCGTGCTGTTGTGTTTCGATGAGTAAGTGATACCGGAGCCCATTCTCCTATCCCTGATTAATCCCTTATCCTTAATCCTACTAAGATCGGCAGCGTACTTGCAACGCTTGTGGTGTTGCTGGTGTTAATAGACGACAGTAGTCATCAAGTGAACAGTCAGTATAGCTTGATTATTCTTTGAAAAGTATATTATCATACGTTCATTACAATATTATTAACGTGTCCATGTCACGCCGGCCGGTTCCGGCCGATATATTAGGGTCGGCGGAAATAGGATAAAAAATGCTTAGAAGCTCACTCAACCACAACACACACAATCCGAGCACTGACATATAAATGAAATGTTTATTTTTCTTTTATTTTAAGATACAATAGAAGTCTAGTTTTACTGAGGTCTAATGTGTTTAATAATTTTAAACCTATCTCCAATACATTCAGGGTATTTTTGTATTAGGTAAAATATTACTTACTTAATTTTTATTAAATATTTAATTCTATAGAAAGCCACTTTATGAATTTTATGTTAAGGATGTGGCTTCATACATCATGGAGGGAATCTGCTTGCGGATTCCCGCATGGGACCCAGATACCGTCGAACCTCGGATTTGATAATTACCTACTCTAAAAAGTAAAAATTACCTACTCTAAAAAGTAAAGTAAGTATTCAGGAGAATAATAAAAACTATTCTCCTGAGTACTTCAGAAATTTACACAAACAAACAATAGGGCTGTAATCTTATAGTGGGTACTCGTAGGTCCCAAAGTCTTAATATGTGGCCACTAATAATAATACTTACTAAAAACTCAACACTAATATGTGCACTACACAAAAATTGTCGATTATAAACCCGAAGCGAATTTGCATTTCACAAGTCACTGGCTACTTTAAGGGCCGGTCTCCACTAAAGCGGAGACAAAACGCGGAGCGGTGCGGTGATGTGTTACAACCAATAGGATATCTTTATTTACTCATCTTCTAGTCCGGGAGGTAGCGTTGCATTTTTCATGGCAATTTCAGGCCGATAGATTTTAGTTAGAACAGTTAGTTTCAATAACGGTAAGAATCGAATGGCGGGTCAGCAGGCGCACCCGAGGTGGATGAGCGAGGTAGAAATTTTTGTTCAGGTAAAAGTTGAAACTTCAAAAATCAATATCAGGCCGCTCAAAAATTTCACTAGCGACTGTTTATATAATAAAAAAAATTACTAAAATAGTCAGCAACTCAGATAATGGTGGATTCCACGTCAGCTGATATATTCGACCTTATTTAAAAGTAATTATATTAGAATCATATCAGGCCGCATGAAATTAATATGAATTACTTCTTATATCTAATAATTTATAAAAATACTAGTCAGCATGTTGTTACTTGGTGGTAAGGTCGTCAGCAGGGCGGTAACAGCGCCGGATTGGCCATTGAACGTCCATTGAATGAAGTGTTCAGCTGACAAGGAATCCACCCTTAATCCTTCTGCTGACCCTTTTATTTATTTATAAAATATATTAAAATAAACTAATAATTAATTTTCAACGGCCTGAATTCGATTTTCTTATTAAAAATCGCATTTTTATCTATCTTTTTTATAATAAGTGAAATAGACATCATTTTCGCGACCTACATCCCTATTATTTTTTATTGCAAACTTATTTTGACCTTTTTTATTCATTTTTGTTTCACTTTAACTTATTTTATAATTAATTACAATTAACTTAACTACATTAGATTTTTTTTAGATATTTTGAGGAATGGGGATGTAAGGAACATATTACAAATCACATGTTCACGCAAATATTACAGTTTATTGTAAAGTTTATGTTTAAATGTTTAAATAATACATATTTTTCAATATTAAAGTAATACAAAAAACGCATTTCGTTACTGTCAGTCATCAGCATCAGATTCCACACTTGTATCTGATTCATATTCAGTTTCTTCACTACTGTCGTCTGATAAGTCATATGCTCTTTCATCTTCTTCACTCTCCTTGTCTTCTTCGTCATGTAGTCTTACAGTTTGTTCCTCTTCTTGAGTGTTATCTGAAAGCAAAAAAAAATGTATTGTTATTATTTTTTGCCGTAAACTATTATTAGTTTTTGTTTAAAAGTCCGAAGAATATATAAATACCTGTCGTAGGAAACATTATGTCGTAGGAAACATTATGTTCCCACCTTTAACTGAGTCTCATTCAATGGAGAAGAGCACATCTGCCTCTACGTTTGAAGGTCACAACAATATACAATACCATAGACGTATGACCATTTCTACAGTTAGAAATGACTTTCTCTATGTTTTAATAAATAATTAATTGCAAAGAGAGGAAAAATTTGTGTTCGTAACATATATCTTACCTGGGCGTTGTTGAAGAGAGAGATTGGAGAAATTTTCGATGATTTGGTGGCAACGCGGTGAACACTTTATAACACTTGGGGTGATATTTTTGATATTCGTTCATATCTGTAGGAACTTTTGAATCACTCATAGATAAATTATGTTCTTTTCGAATGGATAAAATATCATTACACCGTTTCAAAGTATCATCAGTGAACGACTTGAGAGGTTCATTTTTTTTCGAACAAAACACACAAAACGATTTTATTTCTTTCGCCATTTTTAATTTTTAAGAAGCAAGTGCGTTGAAAGTCACGACTAAACTGAGATCTTCAGTTAGCCGACTACGTAAAATACCCCCCAACAATCCGAATGAACAATAGCGAACCCCCAGCTAGCTCTTGGAGCTCTGGATAGTTGGGATTGTCTACCTGAGTTCTAACAGTATAGGTAAGGGCTCAGGTAGTTCAAGTAGGAATGTAAGAATTTCTCAATTTCTAAATAAAATAAATTTTAACGAAAATGTTAAAAATATTTTTTTTGTTCACATTTCAGAAATAACTGCGTAGCCATTAAAAAAATAGTGTATGTATTGATTGACTTAAGTAAAAGTTAATTGTAATTAATTATAAAATAAGTTAAAGTGAAACAAAAATGAATAAAAAAGGTCAAAATAAGTTTGCAATAAAAAATAATAGGGATGTAGGTCGCGAAAATGATGTCTATTTCACTTATTATAAAAAAGATAGATAAAAATGCGATTTTTAATAAGAAAATCGAATTCAGGCCGTTGAAAATTAATTATTAGTTTATTTTAATATATTTTATAAATAAATAAAAGGGTCAGCAGAAGGATTAAGGGTGGATTCCTTGTCAGCTGAACACTTCATTCAATGGACGTTCAATGGCCAATCCGGCGCTGTTACCGCCCTGCTGACGACCTTACCACCAAGTAACAACATGCTGACTAGTATTTTTATAAATTATTAGATATAAGAAGTAATTCATATTAATTTCATGCGGCCTGATATGATTCTAATATAATTACTTTTAAATAAGGTCGAATATATCAGCTGACGTGGAATCCACCATTATCTGAGTTGCTGACTATTTTAGTAATTTTTTTTATTATATAAACAGTCGCTAGTGAAATTTTTGAGCGGCCTGATATTGATTTTTGAAGTTTCAATTTTTACCTGAACAAAAATTTCTACCTCGCTCATCCACCGTCCCTGAGCCTGCTGACTTTCATAAGGCGAGATGACATCTAATAAACATTGAATTCAACTATGAATCAAGCGACCTGAAATGATTATGTCATTTGCAACGCTGCCTCCCGGACTATTCGCTCCGCCCAGCTTCGGTGGAGACAGTTGAGCGGAGCGGAAAGGAGATGTGTCATATTTCTATGGTAAGCTATGATGACTCGCAAGCCGGCGAAGGCGCGTAGCGGAGATGTGTTTGGTTGGAGGTGTCCGTACGCATCTCCGCGTCACACATCTCCGCTCACCCGCGATGGTAGAGACCGGCCCCAAGACCAACTAAAAACGTGCCATTGCAATTCCCGTCATTTTTGTGACTTTGGAAACTGCACGATGGATATAATTCTTAAAATATGTATTCAAACTTGGTGCTGTTAATTTCATGCAAAACGCAATAAAATATACTCGTGCGCTCGAACTTCAATTTAAATGTAACCAATACCAATTTCACGCATGATGATTCAACTGCTTGTTTTCACAAAATATTGCCGGCTCACATTTCAGCGGGCACGTGATAAGTTGTTAGAGCAGTGGAATGAAATGAAATGAGAGATGCATCATCGTTAAGGCTTTGGCACATATCCGAGCGTCACGGCTCGAAGAACACTTAAATACTCCGTACTTAAATTGGTAACATAATTATTATTATTTTGGCTGTTTTTGGCCAAAGTGGAGAATAATTAACATCTACATTTGTTTTACTGAGCCACATACTTGCCATGTATACATTTCGGAGAAGAAATTCTAAATCGAATCTTTGGACTAGATTGTAAACGATCATCAATTAGGTCAACGGAATAATTGAGATCAAATTTTGTGGAGGTCTTTGACAAAGATTTTCAGATAAAAGGTCTATTTTAAAATGTTCTCTCTTTTGTGTTTTACGAAACATGAAGGTCACTTTATCGCGAAATGAATAGAACAATTAACCATGCTGAACATTCCAGAAAGCTATAAGTACAATTGGAATAAGTTTCAACATTTTTAATGAGGCACCCTCGTCAGTCATTCTTGTCGCAAAGCAATATTTTCAGTTCCAATCCCATTGTTATAATTTTCATTGTGCGACGGCTTTTCATTTACATGCATGTTGATTGTAGGTTTGTTATTTTTTTTTTATTGTTCCCAGTTTGCGGCGATGATCTGACGCACAGTAGGAAAGGGCGCACCGTGATGACTGAGGACGAGAGATACGAAGCTGTCAGACACTGCAGATACGTTGACGAGGTAGTGTCATATTATTAAATTGCTATTTTTAATAATGAATCGTGTTGGCATGTTTAAACGGTCTATCTATACCTCCGATATTCAAAATTACCTGAGAATGAATAAGGAGTGGAGGCCACGGACAGGCAAGCGCAGCGTAGGATATCCACCACCAAGGCGGACAGACGACCTGATAAGGGCCGCAGGTAGACGGTTTATCCGGGCTGCTTCTGATCGGTCCTTTTGGAAAATTAGGGTGGATGCCTTTGTCCAGCAGTTGACGTCCTACGGCTGAGACGATGATGATAGGAAAGCGGGACACTGTGATGCATAATAGCATTTCTGCTGAACAACGACTGATAGCCACTTTATGACTAAGCCACTAAGATCATATGAACACTTAAAAATTTTCAAAATTTCAATACAAGTTCAAACAGAGGCTCTAGTATGAGTTTACGATACTAAACCAATACTACACTCGCTAGCGAGAACGTAAAACTTTTGTATGGGAAATCGTGAACTCTCAATGTCAAATTATCAATTTTCCATATAAATGTTCTACGCTCTCGCTAGCAAGTGTAGTATCGTAAACTCATGCTAGAGCCACACAAGTCCCGGGTTTAATTTTCGGCAGGGCTATTAACTTTGGAAAGGTGTGGGTGTTTTAGTAATGGCATGGGTGCACTGCATTTCGCAGTCATAAAATTGGGCTGCTCGTCTGGCGGCAATAACCACTGTCTTGCAGAAGTCCACCGTGAATATATATATATATATATATATATATATATATATATATATATATATATATATATATATATATATATATATATATATAGTTATTATAGAAATTATAGAATTGTTTATTATAGAAACAAAATAACTGGCTATTAATAAATAGACATGAATCTATTTGTTACAATAATTACATACCTAGTGGAAGGAAGTGGTCTATTACAAAGGCAAATGGAAACCGTGGTTACCTTAAATGCCCGTACAGGGCCTAGAAACGCCTACATGAATTACATGAGATGCAACCACACAAAGACTTATAGTATAGAGCAGTAAATCTTTATCGGAGCGGTAAAATGACAATGCCAACCTTTTGTCCTAACTATACCGAGAATATTTTGGGCTGAATATTTAACCTATCGTAGGCTCTGGGTACGCTAGAATAATGACTGTCTTATTTCAGAGACCTATGTCATAAATCTTTTTTATAGTATTTTCACTGTATTATGATATGCGTGACAGTTCGTAACTGATAACTTTAGTGATGCAACCTAACGACATTTTATCGATTGTTTGAAAATATCGAATCAGTTGGCAAAGCAAATGGAATCGAATATCGATTTTAGATTTTCAGATTTAGAAATAAACTCTTAAATCTTAAAAAAACAGGTTATGTTAAAAAATTTATAGAATATAATGCAGTCTGTTTAATATAATAAAGACTGTTGTTGATTGTTTAATATAATTAAAATTAATATTTAATATAATATTTATTTATTTATTCATTACTGTCAGAACTCGAAACTTGACAACTCGTATCAGACTCCGAACAAAATTTACTTTTGTTCTATTGTTATTATTAGTCAGCTTTAGTTTTATTATCAAAATACGATGTTTTTATAAATATATATAATAGAATAAATATTTATTAAATCTCCGAATATCCCATGGCAAACATAGAGTACTTTCGATATATCGAATATAAGTGAATATTCCTAGTGCCAATCCCTATTGACTTCAGTATATGTGTTCTGTGCTATTGACACAAGTCCCGTTCCACGCGTTTGACACTTTTAAAATATATGTTTTTTATTACATTTACCTATTACAATAATAAAATAATTTTAAAAGTGATAATTCCTTTTGTGTTTTTCGAACAGATAATTTTTTTTTCATACTTGTTTAGTTGTTATTTTTTTTGTGTCAGTTTCTTTTTTAGTTGAAAACAGTATGCGTGACATGAAAAATGAGAACTGTCACGCATATCATCGTACAGTGAAAATACTATAATAATCAATTTTGTTTAAGCTCTGTTCCCGCTACGCCGTACCAGCAGATTCGTTGCATCATCGAATTTTAGTTTCAATTATAAACGTATTTCACGCCACGCTACTAAATTCAAAGCAGCGAACGAGCTGCCGACAGAGTGTGAGCTCGTTCACATTACTCCGGTCCGGGGGTTTTGCTGGCGCTTCGCAGTGACAAAACGTCCAGCAAGAATGCCGAGCTTGGCGTTTTTACCGGATCCGGCTTAATATGAACAGCTTCAATAAATTGTACAGCAACTGGACTTTCGACAGTTTTACCGGCCCATACATAATTTCCCATATCCCAAACACTGTTCCTTCCTTAATCCAAATCAGAATCGTCAACTCACTTGTTTCCTTAATGTGTCTCGTAATGATAGGTACTACCTCAATGAATCAAATGAATCGTCAGCTTTCCTGCAGGTCTTTATCATAATATTAGTATTATTATTAGTATAATTAGGGAGTGTTTGTTTGAACGCCCAGGTAGTACGAGACGCGCCGTGGTCGCACAACGAGGAGTTTATAGAGAAGCACAAAATAGACTTTGTGGCTCACGACGACATTCCATATACCACTGAAGACTGCGAGGACACATACGCCTTGGTCAAAGCGAAAGACATGTTCGTCGCCACAGAGAGAACAGAAGGTAAACAATGCCTTTTTTGAGTCACTGTAACATTTTCTTAATTTCAACATAAAAAATATTTTATGATTATATTCAGAATAAAAGTCATTAAAAAAAAAACAAAGAAATATAAGAATCAGTCGGATCTACGAAATCCTTAGTTGATTCAATTGTGCATTGTCAATTAAAATATAATAAAAAATAGAAATAAATTAAATTAATTTTATTTTAAAAAATAGGCGCGGGCCGCTAGTGCAATTTTTATATACCCTAAAACATTCCCCGTTTATCCCTCTTTCCATTAGCGAAAACCGAATTAAAATCGCTCTACCCGTTCACGCGTGATGCCGTGACCAGGAGAAATGGGGATTCATTTTTATATATAAGATTTCTTTGTCGGAAGAATCTGAAGTTGTTGACTGGAGATTTCTAGAAGATATATTTCCTGGATAATCTGAAATCTATACTCAGTCACAATTTGGAGGAAAATTTGTTGGAAATCAGTTTAGTTAGTAGTTTTGTAGATAAGTCTGGATAAAAACTTGCCGAAAATTTTGTAAACGCTTGATATTTTTGTGGGGTAGAATACCCTGCGTTCCGCAGTCATAAACCGGACGGGTAACCGGTCTGGTGGCAATAACTACCATTCACAGAAGACCACATAAACTAACAAATTGCGCGTCTGCTGTGGTTGCGTTATAATGTTGTGGTTCCGACGACCTACGTACGGGACGCCAATCTCATATCATCTTGGCTCTTCAGGAAAAGCGACTTAACACAAATACTGGACATTCCGGTGGTAAGACGTAATGCACTTGAAGGATCTCATCAAGGCCGTGCATTTCGTTTAGCACTTTAGCACTGCTAAAATTAATTATTTTATATTTGTACAAAGTTTAGCACTTTTCAAAGAAACGAAATATGGCATAGGATTTAAAATTAACTAGATAATAAAAATATTAATAACCACATGTCAATGACACATTTATAAAGTCAAAAGGAACGCACATTTTCAGTATCACCTGTAAAATTTACAATTTAAATCTCGTCATTTATAAGACACAAACCATAAGGCACTTTCAACCATAGTTGCATGAATTGTCCATAAACAAGATGAATACCTACTTCATTTTTGATAAATATTTGTGTTTAGTAAAATGGACTAATTCTTACATGAAATTTAATTCCAAGGTTCTTCTTCGATAATCGCTAATCGAAGTTTTATCAGAACAACACAATGAACAATTAGTCGGCTTAAAAAGGTCCTAGCACTAAACTACTGCAAAATAGTCTAGTAATTTCAGTTTTCTCACTTTGAGATTTTACATTCGATCGCGGGCTCTAGTTGCATCTATGTGATGACCTTATACTTATTGCACATTTTAGCAATGAAACGTGATCTGGTATCGCCAGCCCGTGAATATAATTATACTGCTGTGTTTATTTGTACTATGCAGGTATACTTGGTGTAATTACTTTAAACTAGGCAAATTAATCTAGTCATCTAGTACATGTCAAGGCGTACAACATTCTAGTTTCTACTTACAGTAATATCTCTGACTCAATACAAAGTGCGTGGATTGGTTAATTTGTCATTGGGCTAATTTTGTAGGTGCGGTCAGCGAATTCATGACATCCTAAATTATATCGAATTTGTTTGTGTCCTAATTAATATACGAAACAATCTAGTTTGACTGTTTGGCATCTGAGTGCGTGTAAATAACTAAATATGTGTTCGTAATTATGTGCGAACTCAAAGTTTGTAACTAATGATAGCCGCGCTCTGCGTATAGGCCAATCCGCGGGGCCGATGCAGTCTTTCGGTTGACGACATACACAACTAGTGAGTCGTGTGAGGATTGAATGGTAGAAGAAGAAATTGATGGTCATCTCGGGGAAAACCGACGTTACTACTAACATAAAGGTATATCAGGTCAAAATCTGGAAAGAGTTCGGAACTACGAATACTTGGGCACTTGGCTAATCGAGAAGTGGAACAGCGAGTTGGAGATAAAGTACAGAATAGAAGTTGCAAGCAGTGCTTTCAAAACAATGGAAAAAATTCTCTGTAACCGTAAAATCAATATCCCATTACCCACTCGTTTACTTCATTGTTATTTCGGGCCCATTGTGTTGTATGGGTGTGAGGCCTGGAAAGTTAAAGAGGACCTCAAAAAACGAATAGAGTCCATTAGCTGGACTCAAAAGGTGACCAACGCAAAAGTCCTGGGAATGTTTGGCCAAGAACGCAACCTTATGCTCACGGTGAAAAGGCGAAAAGTTTCCTTTTCATGAACGATACAGCCTAGTTTAGCTGGTGATGATGGACAAAGTCGCTGGAAAGGGAAAAGTTGGGCGAAAAAAGAAGTCGTGGCTGAAGAATATTAGGGAATGGACCGAGATAGCTAACGTAGTAGAGTTGATCCGACGAACAAAAGACAAGGGGGACTGTTTCAGGCTGATCGCCAACCTTCACTGGTTGGAGAGGCATCGCAAGAAGTGCGTACCCAACTTTTTGGCTGCCTCCGTTGCGACCACTATATCGTGAATGCAGCATGTTTGTTATATACCTTCCTGATGAAACTGCTGTAATATTTGGAGATATTGCGACATATTAGTATTCTATCACTAATTACACTGTAATAATCATTTTTCATATCATCCTTTTATTCAATTTAAATTAAATTTTAAAAATAAAATTGAATCTGAAACTATTAATCTCTTATAAAATTAATTTTCCTTCTCATTTTCTCCCATAGCAAATTAAGATTCTTAATTAATACTTATACCTACTCGTTAACTAAATTTGTGATGCACATGCGATGGCAAAGAATACTTAGATTATATGCCATAAGATGATTTAAAATTGTGTATATTTTCTTTCGCTAGATAAAACCCACTCACCTTTTTAAGTGGTGTTTGAATTTAATATATTTCTTAGGGTCCAATTAACTATAGCATTTTCTAAAGTTTATTCTTAGAAAGAGCTAAGTCTATTTTTTAGACGTTCTGACGTTTGCGTAAAGAAGATATCGTTTTGTTTCCAGGTGTATCGACATCAGATATCGTGGCGCGAATAGTGCGAGATTACGACATGTACGTGCGACGGAACCTCGCGCGAGGCTACTCCGCAAAGGAGCTCAACGTGTCCTTCCTCAACGAGAAGAAGTTCCGGCTGCAGAACAAGATGGACGAGCTCAAAGACAAAGGGAAGAAGGTACATATTTGCATATACGCTTTTGATATACGTTGACGTATAGAGGTGGAACGAAAAGATTCATTAAACACGCCGCTAATATGCTTTACCCTTGTAAACTATGTCATTTTAACGACCTTCTTTGCCACAGTTGTATCAAATATCAATCAGAGTTTAATCTTACCTCGTATTATAATATGCATGAACAGAGAACCAAAATTCTCGGCATGCGACGACGTGATACTTTATTTGTTGTCAAACAGGCTGACGTGATACTTTATTTGATGGTAGGTGGCTACGGTTCGCCTATTAATACAAGTAACGCCACAGGTGTTTTAGTGCACACCAACCTTAGTAGGATTAAGGATAAGGTATTAGTAAGGAATAGGGAAATGGGCTCTGGCATACTCACCGAATAGCGACAGCATACATGCTGTTATTTTACGGTAGTCTTCTCTAAGGGGGTCTATTATGTACTGCACCAAAACGTTCTATGCCCTACCATTACTGAGGAAATGGCATAATTATTTAAAACTTACTTTTTTACCTTTGACTTCGTCTGTGCACTGCGTCTTAACCTCTCAACAGATCATTATGAAATAATACAACACACTTTGTCAAAAGTAGGTAGGGATTGAACCCGCGACTACTAACTAGCTAAGCAGGCAAAGCTGCTGCTATCTCTGAGCCTACAGAAACTACAGCCTACATTCCTTTCATAAAGAAAAAAGTACTGTTCCCGAAGAATCAAATAAAGATAAATATAAAAACATAAAATTATGTAATTGAGACACTTTAAAGGGGTAGTCAAAGGCAGAAGATGGTAAAAGTGAGTGCACGTGGTATTTCAGGTGATGACGAATATAGGCGAGAAGCGTGTGGACATTCTGTCCAAGTGGGAGGAGAAGAGTCGCGAGCTGATCGACGCGTTTCTGCTGCTGTTCGGGCCTGACGGTCGCCTGTCGAGCTTCTGGAACGAGGGCAAGGGCCGCATAATGCAGGCGCTCAGCCAGCCACCCTCCCCCCGCGACTCGCCGCCCCCTCACGAGAATGGGGACCGAGACGAGCGAGCGCACAGGTAAATTGCCTTCGCATTAGATATTTCCTAAGACATATAGTTCCATTGAATTCTCCTGTATTTAGAATCATATCTTCCCAAAGTGTAAATTCTAAAATAGGGGATCGGACAGTAATCAGATTAAAATCTAAAATGTACTTAGAAAGAAAATATATATTTTTTTACGATTATATATAGAATAATAATTTAATATAATTTTATTTCTTTATTAAACTTTATTTCTTCATTTAAAAATATTTAAATGAAGAAATAAAGTTTTATTATTTACAATATTTTTAATCTATACTGAAACACCAATCACAGTGTGTGACGTCATTTGTGGGCAATCATTGTCTTGTCTGCAGTGCACGGCTATCACTTGTTACATCTGTTATTTCACTTTCTAGAATCAATACCAACGATATTTTTTTCGTTCCATAACAACAAATAAAGAATCTACTCAACGAAACAAAACTTCTTGCGAACTTATGCCAATGCAGCTGTTTTGTTATGATATGACCACAAATGACGTTACGCGCCCTCAGATGAATTATCGTGGCGTTTTGGCGGCATTTTCAAACAAACAATATTAAAACATGATTTTGAGTACCTAAAAGGCTATAAATAAATAAAATAGTATTTTTTATGGGAATAAATATCCATGAAGATTAATTTAAAACCTTTCTGAAAATTTGTCCGATCCCCTATTCTATATTCTCTCATGAATATATAATTTTAGCAAAATGTTTGTTTATTTAAGTAAACGCTAAATTCAAAACAATGTTCATAGACTCATAGCGTGTTCATAGATTGTGGCGTTTTACAAAAAATTTTTATTGAATTACACAAATCGCCAAATTAAACTTTTTATTGTGTTAAAGTCGATAGACAGGCTGACTGTCCACTTGATGGTAGGTGGTTACCTTCGCCTATAACACAAGCAACGTCGCAGGTGCTGCAAGTGCGCTGCTGACTATGGTATAGGATTAAGAATAAGCGATTAGGAAGGTATAGGGAAACTGGACAGGAAAAAAATCAAAACTATGTCAATTTGACATTTTGGAAACTCAACATTGTGCAATTGAGCATAATAAGAAAACGACACTGTAGACTTAAAGGCATCTAATGCACTGTCCGATCACCATATTTATATATCACTGGTTACTATAAGTCATTTAGGCACAGAAACGACTAATTTAGGCATTTGCCTCAGGTATTTTATACAAGTTGAGATAATTAATGCGTTATTTAAACGCACTGTATCTGTAAAAATATTTGCTTCGAGATAAAGTGGTGTAATAATACTCGTAATATCTTTGCCACGTACATAGTTACCTTCTCAAAAGTTTTCCTTATCGTTGAGATGAATAATGCATGATTAAATAATACGTGCAAAAATACATTTTTTTATTCCAAATAACTTTGAGTGGCTTGGCACACGATGCGTTCCGCAATCACAGATTCTGCAATTTGTTTGTATGGTCTTCCTTACTAAACGGCGAAATTCCAGCACGTGAGCTGTTGTCTTTTGGTACTTAAGGGAGGGATGTTATGTCTATTCTCATATTGCCTGTTCTTTTTTATTCCTATATTTTTTGATCGCCATCATCTGAGTCCCGCATGATGGAATTCGCTGCTATGATCCCAGCCTGGCACAGGCTCTATAGCCAGCATTCCATCCAATAAATATACTATCAGCTTGTACGTTCCACTTTTAAATACATGTAAAAAAGTTATGTATTCTTGTATGTTCTGTGTTAGTTCAAGAGAATTGAGATATTTGGCAAGGCAAGGTTATACACTTCAAGAGAATGGAGATATTTGAAGATTTGACCATAATTTTCACAGTCCGTAAACGACATTCGGTCTAATGGATTGTCTGCCTGTCCGTTATACATTCGCAAAAAGCAAAATTATATTTGTTTTTTTAATTTTTTTTGTAGTGAATCTTCGTCGCCACCGCCGCCAAAGTCCCGTCGCTTCGACCCCCTGTGGGAGCAGCAAGCAGGTAACTGGGTAATTATGCACCGCTTGTCTTAGCTACCACTATCATTTAGAGGCATAACGGACAATTCATAAACATACCGAGTGCCAGTTACAACTTTATATAGACTATTTATACTGGATGCTTATTGATAAAGGTTTAAAATTTGTACGAGTATTAAGATTCCTTCACATTCAGCAGTCATAAACTAGGCAATCTTGTCAGGGTCGGCAACACACTTCATACCTCTTGTATTACCGTCATGTACACATGTACACATTTTCATTTTTAAATAATTATTAACCAAAAAATTGTTTCAACTTAAAATTCTTTTTAAAGCTATTATGAAAATTTGTAATTGACAACGACGAACAATTGTTTGTATTTCATATCATATAAATACATGTTGTTAACTTTTTTAAGAATAAATGAATATTTTTTATATTAAAGGCATGGTAACGGTACAATTGACGTGGTTTAGTCATCTATAAACAAGGAACACCGAGAGAGCAAGTATATCGCCGACCTCATTAGGTAAAGGGATTAGGACCCCAGTTGACTTATTAGGAATGAGTTAACTGGGGAATAGACTTTGGCAACCCTTTTATCACCCTGAAACAGAACAGCACACGTTCTATTTCACGGTGGTCTTCTGTGAGCTGTTTGTTACTGTCGCTAGTCGGGTTGCTCTGGCTTTATGACTTGGATGCAGTTTATCTACAATTTTTTATATTAATAGTTTACGATCCCACCGTAAAATTCTGCACATATCTGTTATTTAAACGAAATGTGATACACGACCCCACGTGTAACCTTAATTTAAATCACACAAATCATACAATGCCGCAGGGTTACCTAGCATAATCTTGCCGGTAGTAATTTAACCATAATTATTTTTGATATTTTTTTGTTAACAATTGCACTCGTTTGTTTGGAAACTATATGAAGTGTCACAGAAAAAAGACCGTAGATCGATCTCTTCTCTTTTCTAGCACCTGCGGCAGGCTAAGAGGCGGCAACTCAGATCAGACAAACAAGGGAGATTTGCCGATTACGCCAAATTGTTCGAGTCCCGATGTCTACACATTTCTCCCACCAATTACACTAACACAAAATCAAATACTATGAGTACTGCACACATGCATAGATTTGTCACGTACACTAAGAGACTTGCAGCCACACCAATAAACTAATTAATAGCACACATGCAAAAAAAGGGCGGTGCATCAACCTATAGCGACGGACTCTGCAGAAACACACATATGCAACTAGAGATGGGAAAGTGGTCATCGATATAAATAAGATCGATAAAATTCATTTATAATCTGCTCTCTTTTCTAAAGATAGTATTATTTACGGTGAAATAAAACACCAAATATTTTATTAAAGTATTTAATAAACTATTATAAACTACTAGCTGTGCCATGCGGTGTTACCCGCGGTGATAAAGTTTCTACACTTACGAAATATTTGTACTGCAAGTTGAAAAATAGATACAAATTTTTCAAGAAATGCTGTTAAAAATATTATTATTGTAATAAAAATAAAAATATTGTACATGTACGTACATGCACCCTAATTTTTACCCAAAAAATAGAGACGAATACTCCACGAAAACTTGGAGGAGAGCAAACATTTTTACAATTATTATTAATTAAGTAACTAAAGTAAAATTCCAGAAATCACTTACTAAAAATATTCTAATACTTTAAAAATCAGAGAGAATAATAAGTAAGATGTGAGTCACTTAGGATGATCAATAAAGATTTATTTACTGACCAGAAAAATGTAAATATTTGTTTAACACTTGCCGTTTGGACAGTTTAGGTGTTGCGTTTTTAGTCAAATAATGTAGCCTGACATTTAAATATTTTTCCATCACCGCTTTTATAAGCATAATCAAATGATTATTTATTGGCGCTTGGTTAAATTGGTGAAAATTGATTAAACTCTCTTGTACGCAAATTAATCGACGTAATTTACGCTTCCGAGGTGTTTCTGGTTGTGGTTCCATAGAGCAGTTTTGTCGAACGTCTAAGTTGGTGTCGACACGATTTATGGGAAATAATGGAGCAGTTTCCGAAACAACAGCCTGCAAAAAAAAAACTTATTTTAAATCAAACATACATATTGGCGACGATACTTGGGCAGGTCTATGGTTTTGCTCCGGTGCCCCCGGCATCGGATCGTTCTCATGGTTCTGTTCACGTGGAGTGCAGTTGGCAAATATTTACAAGGAACCGTAATAAACTTTTACAATATCCTTAAAAATAGTTCACAACAAAATAGACGAGCAAACCAATATAAATTCCTATTCCATTGTCCTACATCCGCCGGACGCCCTGTTTTGGATACGGATTTTATTACTGCACAAACAAAGCGCATTTGCAAAATATCCTATTTTGTCAAACAATGGAACACGTTGTTTGTAGCGCTATACTGTGGGAACATTGCTTCTTATATCTATTAAACTTAGTACCAAAAATGAAATCATCCGGAATATGAGTAGGTAAAGTCATTTCTAAATATCGACAACTCGACAACTCATCGACAACCATGCGCATCACATCTCATCTCTATTTCACGGAAGCCAACAGCGGCCGCACCACGAAACTTTTTGTTAGTGACAGTAACGGTAAAATAATTATCCATTGCGCGGTCAAACCAACAGATTTTTAATCTATTAGAACTAAGCAAGCAATGGTGTTTGGATTTAATAGAAACAACGATCTTGGTACTTCAACTCGTGTTTGACGCAACGAGGTTATGTTTTACTTAATTTTATTGGAAATATAATATTATTTTAATACTTACGTGTGAAATGAAATGCCATCCTTCACGTAATTCACTTTGCTGCTGGAATTCTTACATACAATCACTGAACAACTCGGCATTATGTTAAAATCGTAATAAGTGAAGCCGCGCAAAGACAATCTCCGACTGCAGAGGCGCGACTGGCATCAAGCCTGTTTTGTGCCTGATGCGTTCGCAAGGGCCACGCCCCCTTACCAAATCTCCCTTGTTTGTCTGATCTGAGGGCGGCAACCTATTTTTTAACAATAATCAATAACAATAATCAACGATCAAATAACAAATAGGTGCAGAATTTTACCGTGCGATCTTAGACTATAAAAAGAGCATAATAGCTATGAAAGTGTGTTTATTAATTGTCCATAAAAATTACATCGTAACGCACACCACACCTTAGAGCTGATATTGCAATCTTTACAAGTGGCACCATTTTTTGTTTTAACTTGCTTAACTATACTTTAACTTAATCTAATGTGACATTTGAATTACCGTCAATACCAATAAAAGAGGAATAAGCACGAGTGCGAAACTGTTAGGCCATATTCGTCGGTCAGTCAAAGGATTGTTCACGCCTAAGTATGTAGTTACAAATTTAGAACGGCGATTGGGTCAGAATTTTTAAAACCAGTGAATTAGAATCTTAGAAGTTGTCTTCTCAAGAACGACACAGCCTTGGACGACTAATATACACTAGAAAGCAATAATTCCGTGTCACCTGAATATCTCCGAAACTAAGAACGCGACTCAGTGAAATAAATTGTGTTTGAAAGACAATTTTTACTCCTTAAAAAAAAAAAAATTTGTTGATGAACTACAAATTTGTTGACATCGTAGTTGTGCCTGAACTATTTAAAGCGATAATCTCAATGTTGCATCAGTAGTTGTGATTAAAAATTGTAGATTTGTATGTATTTAGGTTATATTAAGCTTATTTAGGTAATATTGCATGGCAGTTTTTTTACTGAAGCTTTATACATGTTTCTGTTTTAAAGCGCGTGTGTATAATATTCGCTATGTCTCATAATGGCACATTACGAAAAATCTTTGTTTTTGTATTAATCTACATAGATACATATACTTATACCTCGTCCAAACCATTTATTTTACTTTCGACAGCTCCAGTTAGTGACATCATAATGCATTATTAAATTGATTTCTTATAACAATCGACTCTATTTATGAAGAAGTTTTAATCGATTTAACTCATTGATATATTATTTGTATTGTTTAATAACCAGGCGTTTACAAAGCTATATTTCTGAGAATTCAAGTATTCCACTTCATATGGTGAAGAATTCGATGATTTGTTATTTAATAAAATATTAAAGTATTTTAGATGTCTTGTTTGCTATATTATTTCTAAATATATATTCTATATCCAATTCACAGTAACGTGTCACTATTATCATGTGTCATGTGAATGATCAAAAGTTCTAATCCAAATAATCCTGTTTTAAGACGTGATATCTGCTCGTCTAGCAAAAGAGTTGAGTAATATTTCATAGTAACACGTGCTTCAGAGGTATAAAGAGTAACTAATTCAGCTTCATTTGCGTTTCGCTGGACGATTTTAGTTCCGCTTTTATCAGCCGCGTACGGCCATCGCAGCGTGTTATCTCCGCTGAACTGCTTCTTTGTGTCTGCCGTGTACAGCGCTGAATGACTGAGGGATCTATGCAATACAAGTCGCAATTTGTCGTGTTGGGAAACGGTCCACGTACAGAGCTGAACGCGACGGAAGAGGACTGTTCACTGTCGTTGGCATGCGAATGATAAAATACACTTGTCATCAGTTTCGACTATTTGTCGCGAAAGCTGAATTGACTCGGAAAGCTGAAACGCGTACGCATCTCCATACAAAACTGCTTTTTTGAAAGCTGAATAAATGTAGTGACTCGCCAAATCTGCCCTCTGAGACCTCTGCTTTGGTATAAAAGGGAGTACCTCGTTAAAAGGTTGCCTCTATTTTTGGTTTAGATGCATCGAGCTCTGAACGCGTTAGGGACAAGAAAGCGGCCGCACAGCGCCAGCTGACGAGCGACGCGACCGACGAGAGCGATGACGACGATGACGACTATCAGGACACCAGCCCATATCTGTAGCGCGTCTTGACGTCCCGCATCACGTCCACTCACATCGAATAGAAGGCGAACAACCATCTCTTTACTCTTGTGTTAATATTTTTGTAAAGTATGCATTTTAAAATTTTGTATGTTTGCTATTTGTGTGAATGTATTTAATTCAATATTTTAGTTTACTAGTACTATTATTTATATTTTTCTGGTAAAGTAGCAGGTCACCTGCGGTTTGTTAGCGCCATTTAAAATCACTGTAAAACGTTAGGTGCAGAGTAAATTGTTGCATAGATATTATTTATATAATACTTTTTGACAGTTGATTAAAAAGGTGCTTAAATATTGTTTGTGGTTTCATTTTATGAAGAAGTTTTTTATGAATTATAATGTTATCTAAAGACAAAACCTGCAATTAAAATGCAGTTCAGCGTTTATCTGATTTATTATTATGCCTCGGCTTTGCCTGGGTGGGTTAATTGGGGGAGTATGCATAACATGTAGGTAGCCTATGTCCAATATAGGAATAATCCTAAGTCCGTATCTTTCAAATAGTGAAAGAATTAAAGATTTTTTCAAATACCAAATGCAGTGCTTTTGGAGTTTATCCTGCACATAGAAACAAACTTAGCAAATCTCTATTATACTAAATTTATTATAGATAAATGGTTAATTGTATATAATAAAAACGCCTCAACGCTCGCGTGATTATATTAATAGTCTGGATTACTTATTTGCATAATTATGTAAAACAGATGTTATAATTTGACATTTAGAACATACTTACATGTTTCACCATTCTGAAGGCATGCAAATCTTGTGCTTCTGATCCACGGACTAATTGCTCGGTGAAAATGTTTAGTTATGAAACAGTGAAGAAAATTTCCTTTTTCGTAGCTGGTTATGAAAGATGGTTACGAATGTGGATGTACGGATTTCGACACCTAAAATTCGATGCTTTTGAAAGGTAAACAGAATGAAATACTAATTTGTCTGGCTGCTAAGCAAAGGGATCCATGGACATGAATTATTTGAAAAAGGAATTACTGCATAAAGCTGCCGAAATCGCCCCACAATATGATAAATATTTAATAGATGAAACTGCTAGAAGTAATGGCATTGAATCTCCGACTACCACCGTAGGTATAATTGCAAACTCAATCCCATTGAGTTGTTGTGGGTCCAAATAAAAAAATGCATTGGTGCTAATAACTCAACATTCAAGATAAATGACGTAAAAAATATATTTTATGACGCAATACACTCAACAGACGCTAATCAATGGAAGAAATGCTGCGACCACGTAATACAGCATGGAATTAGCAGAAAAAAATTCTTTTTATTAATACGTAGGAAGATCCCTCTAACACTGATTAAAATATATTTTTAAGTGTTTTATTTTTATTTAAGACAGTTAAATTAATTTTTATCCATTAAACTTAATCTTTTAAAATATAATGTTTGATTTTTAACTCCACTGTGAATACACCTTTACCCTACCGTTGCACTGATGATTCATTCACTGCATTCTTAACACGAATAGACTATAGAAGGGAGATCTTAACACGAGAGACCAAAGTACGCACGTCCGTGGGATAAAGTTTCTACTCATCCGAACTAAGCGCAACGGCACCATATCCAGGTAATGCGGATGAACTTCGCATCTATGGCGCGTAGTGCGATGGTAAAAATTTGAGGTAGGCATTAATTGGAACAACTCATCCGAGCACTCACCATTGTACAACATTGATAGAACACAACGAGAGGCTACATTTCTTCTTAAACTAAGTGGTTCTAATCGTTGCTGCACGAGCATCGGAAAATGAATATACTACTTCCCAAAACTTGGAGTCCACCAAATTGAAAAGATCAAATAGGTAATCCTTCAAGAACAATTAAAATGACGAACGGCGTAATATTACTTACCCCGGTTCACTTTTTGTCAAAATCGACCTATTGTTTAAACATTAAACTAAACGGTTCAAAGTGTAAGTTGACCTCTTTATGGAGACAACTAACGGAAGATATAACCTCCGATGCCGCATCGTCTTGTGAGAACTTTTAGAATTGTCACCTTTATTTACTTGTTAATAGTGTCAATTAGTTAATTTAATACCTATGTGTTTTACTTATGTAATTTAAGATAAAGACTATAAAACACAAGCTGATGAAGATGATAATACCATGTTGGGGTTATTTCAGAAAGTAATAATTTTAAGACTAAACATTATTGCTAGTAAGATGCACCGAACCGATGCCGACATATATATCTCTGTCTCCCTCATGAAGACTTCGAACGTTGTGCGCATGTCCGAGAACTACATTATAAGCATCTTATAGGCTGGGTTTCTCTCACTACTCCCACTACTGTCGTAACGCATGCGCAATATTACCTCGTCAAGTATCAACGAGTGAGAGAAAATATGTAGTTCCGTCTCGGCAACGCTCCCCCTTACGGGGACTAGCAATATAGGAGTATTAAATATATGGTGAAAACAACTACAGTGTGACCCACTGAGTACATTTACTTTTGATAATATATGTTCTACATTATTAATAGGTTTTAAATAATAAAAAATATTATTTTGGGGAAATTATGATTTATTTAAGTGATAACTATTCAAGTCTATTATCACTCTACTGACATTTAAAGAAAATAATTTAAGGAAAACAATACCAATTTAAAAAATACAATTAGCTAGACAAAAAGAATCTTTAAAGTGATAATGATTTTCAATGTAGGCATTAATTACATTACAATTAGAGTAATTTAATCTACATATCGCACGCTTAATGGAATACTGACCTATTAGTACATACGTAAAAATGGAGCTACGTACAAACACAGGCTTGTGGTAGCGCTATCTGACGTCTGGCTTTGAAATAATTTTAAGTTACGCATTATTGCTGGTCTAGTGATATATCCGTCTCTTTCACTTTTATGGGATCTCTCCATAGAAAAATAACTATAGTGCGAGTCTGTAAGAAATGCTTTAGTTATTTTTCTATGGATCTCTCATCGTGTTTCCCTCGAACAGCGACTCGTGCCAGTTTGCACAGAGTATAATCCGCGCCAAACTTCTAGTCCGCTCTGAACACAGCGCGAACCGCGTCGCAGTAGCAAAAAATAGGTATCAGCGGGGAGCGGCAGGAGGCGGCGGCGGCAAGGGCCCACTCCACTTCCCCGCCCCCACACCCATCTCACCTGTGCGTGCGTGTTTGTGTGCGTTCAGAATTCTTCCGAATAGCACACACGCTTGTTTTTCGTAGGGAAGTACAGTCACTCACAATTCTGCTTTGTTTTTGTTAAGTTTTCGTTGTCTATTGTTTTCGTTATTCCGTTATTTGTTTAGTTTTTTTGTTGTTCTTTTAATAACATAAGTTTAAACATGCCTAACCAGAATACGGTTTTACGTCGTCAAGCAAGAAAAATTGTGTACAATGTTTTGAAATTTATGCAAAAAGAAGCGGACGAAGGCATAAAAATAAACATTAAGCACGTGCAGAAAAGAGTGTGTGTTTGTGTTTCGTGTTTCAAAGAGACACGAAGAGTTTTGTGTTTCAAAACAATATAATTTATTTGTGCGTGACTGTACGTCTGCGCGAAGCAACTTCAAAGGGGACTAGAAGTTTGGCGCGGATTATATCTTTTTATGCCAGTTTGTGTCGAATGCTTACGTAGTGAGGTTGTTATTGTTTTATTGAACGAAGACACAACCCTTATTGAGTCTTTTTACGTCCAAAATCAGAGGTAAGTTGTATCAAATTTTGTAATGTAACACTGACAGATTAAATTATAGGTCAATTTATTACCAATTTTATCCGTATATTATGTGAAAGTTTTAGTTTCCAGTCAGTTTATCATAAAATGTTCTCCTATTTTAGTGGCATATTATGAATTAGGTCAGTTTACTATTAAAAGCTATCGTTTATTTAAGGTGGCATTAAGTGTCATTCAAATATAAGTCTCTTTACTACTAAAGGACCTTTAGTAAAGGTTATAGTTAATACTAGCCACAATCATGGTTGAGTCTTTGTTTGAAAAAAAAATTGAACATAATGTGTTATCTTTTTATTGCCTGCCTTTATTAAATGTTATGTCATTGTTAGTCAAAATATGACTTCAAAAATATTTTATATTTAGAGACTCATTTATAACTATTTATTTTTTAAGGGTCATAATGTCATCTAATAGATTAAAAAAGATAATGGAGCTTGTTCAGGATCGAAACCAGACGCCAGAAACAGCAAAACAAGATGAAGAAGAATCAGTACCTCCATTAGAAGTCACGGTAATAATAATTTATAAAGTTTTTTGGTTAATTAATTGTTAATTATATCGATACTAACCTAACTATTTTTTTTATTGTAGATGCTAGCTGATATAAGAAATAAGGCTGAAAATAAGGGTTACTCCAATGTACAGGAATATTTTGAAAATCACCTTCATACCATATCACCTGATGATTGCTCTGATGAAAGACATTCAAATACTGAAAATAGCGATCTCGACTTAAGTGATCAAGATCCAACATACGATGTTCTGAAAAATAAAAAGAAAAAGCGAATACCAGTGCATCCGTCACGTCAATCAACATCATCAAATAGTTCCTCGTCTAGTTCCTCCTCCAAATCAATCAAATGTAACTAAATATAAAACAATCAAAGCTCGTTCTGTCAAACCACCTTGTGGCGTTAAATGTAGCCTCAAATGCTGCGAAAAGATAACCGCTGATCAAAGACAAATTATTTTTTGATGCATATTGGAAACTTGGCCAGGTTAATGTGCAAAGGTCGTTTATTATGTCTTGTATGTCCGATATAACCCCGAGATATAAATATACAAATGCCTGTAAGCCAAGAAATTGCAACAAAGCATTCCATTTTATAGTACAGGGGAAATTAGTGCGAGTCTGTAAGACATTTTTTATAAAAACTTTGGATATATCTGATCGTGTTATACGCACTGTTAAAGACAAAACAGATGAGAATGGAATTCTAGCAAGAGATCTGAGAGGTCAGCACATCAATACTAACGGATATTAAACAGTTCATAGAAGCTATACCTAGAATTGAATCCCATTACACAAGGCAATCTTCTACTCGTGAATACATCGATGGAGGGAAAACGATTTCAGATCTTTTCAAAGACTTCAAAGAAGCTCAAGATAAAAAGAACAAACCAGCTGGTAAATATTGTACATTTTATAAAGTATTTACACAAGAATTTAATATATCGTTTTTCCGCCCTCGAAAGGATCAATGTGATTCATGTTTGCAATATAACAACTCAACACCTGAACAGAAAGTATCACTCCAAGAGTCTTTTGACGTCCACTTGGAAGAAAAAATATTAAGTCGCCAAGAGAAACACAAAGACCGTTGCAATATAAACGATAAGAATAAAGTACTTGTATTTGATCTGCAAGCCGTTCTGCAGTCTCCTAGAGGAGATACCTCAGGATTCTACTACAAATCAAAATTGAATAGTTACAATTTCACAGTCACGTTTTTAAACAAAAAAGCTGAGGGCCACATGAAAGACTCGTATGATGATGTACACTGTTTCTTTTGGAATGAAACTGATGCTAAACGTGGCGCCAACGAAATCGGTTCATGTTTACTGAAGGTTTTTGAGAAGCTTTCAGCGGAGTCATCAGATGACAATGGCTATAACTTAGTATTGTATTCTGACAATTGTTGCGGACAAAACAAAAATAAATTTATTGTAGCACTATACCTTTATGCAGTTACCCATCTAAATATTGAATCGATCACTCATAAATTTCTAATAAAAGGTCACACCCAAAATGAAGGTGACAATATTCATAGCCTCATAGAAAAGGAGATCACAAAAAACCTAAAATCTGGGCCAATATGTAGCCATAATTA
Organism: Bembecia ichneumoniformis; assembly: GCA_910589475.2. Taxonomy (NCBI): domain Eukaryota; kingdom Metazoa; phylum Arthropoda; class Insecta; order Lepidoptera; family Sesiidae; genus Bembecia; species Bembecia ichneumoniformis. Next base: position 6,933,839 of record OU342523.1, read on the forward strand.
AAAACGCAAAGAAGTCTGGCAAGAAATTCTATGTCCATGAACAGACATTCGAGTCATTTTTAGACTTAAAAAAACTTCAAGAAGATTGGGGTCTCAACTTTAATAAAACTAAAAATGGAAATCCTGTTTTATGGAATGACGTAAAGGTGTTAAGAGTTAATAAAGGTGCATCTTTTTCATTTTTCGTAAAGACCTCTTACAAAGATAAGGAATACCAGGAAGTGTGCGTCAGAAATAAAAGGAAGAAAATGCTGTCTCTGTCTGAAATTATACCAATCAATGTCTACACAGAAAAACAAAATCTTAGTGGGAATAAAAAGAAAGATCTGAGAGAGCTATTATCAAAAAATTTGATCCCCAACTCTATTCTTATATTTTATTTTCTATTTTTATAACTCTATTCTTTAATTACTATGCTTATCTCAACTAACCTTAATTTATAGTTATTCTATCTAAACATTAGAAACAAAAATATTTAATTGTTTTTGCTGTTTAATTTACAATAATAGGGAGTTCCATTAAGTTTAATAATGTTCAATTTAAGTATTTAATTATGTTTATACCTTGAGACTTAACTTTTTTTTTTGTTAAATATTTTTTATTTTCTGTCTTAATTTTTTTTCCATTTAGGCGATGCTTGTTCAGTTTTTGTAGTGTTTTTTAGTTGCATATTCAACATAGAATTGTTAAGTTGAGCAAGAAATCTCTAAATGAAGACTGATCAACAGCTGGTCAATTAATAATAAAAGTTACAGAAATTGTTTCTTTGTTGATTTTTATGTTGGATTATAAAGTCTTTAATTAAAATTGATAAGTTAAGTTCGTTAATTTTGTAATTTGTGATTCAAAGATTGTTAAAAACGTATTGTTCCTTTGATAATAATTGCAAAAACGTAAATTTTAAGTTTATTCATGATTCACCAATTTGAATCAAACGACTCAATCTCTAAATGCGTTTTACTAAAGTAATCATGTACAGACTAAATAATCAATGAGTCTTTAGAAATAATTAATGGCATTAAATAAAATAGGCTTAAAACATAATATACTTCTTGCATAAAAAGTTATTTGCTTTACTTTTTATAGAAAACCGGCTTAACTTAGAAGATACATTTTCAAATATTTTTTAGAAATAGAAATCAATTATGCCATTTTTTTTTACTCAGATCTAATCAATGGCCAATCATAAGTAGATTATACAAGCACTCACGTTTAATTAATGATTACTTTTTATTTAATTCGTCAATAAGTACTCTAATTAGTATTAGTACTAATTTAATGAACGTCTCTGAGTGCGGCAGTAAGTCCTGATTGTAAGATCGTTTTTTGCGATTTCCCTAAAATCGACTTTTTTGAGTTAAGCCAGTATTCTATTAAGCGTGCAATATGTAGTTCTACTGAGGATTCTATTAGGATAAATTTACAAATAAGGTCATATTTGTATTATAGTTATAATATTAAAAATTATCATTTCTCACCATGCACCAACTTGTCAACATACTAGTTGGTCCATGAGGAATTTAAAAAATACCTGATAAGCATGCCTTATTGTACAACTATTTTTGCATGACCAACAAACTAGGTACATATAAATGTGTAACATATAGTTTAAGGTTATGAATTATGAATTTAAAAAGATTATGACAATTAATGTCATAATTTTTTTAAATTTTCAAATATTATACTCATAATTATTTCATTAGTTGGACTTCATTTTATTTATAGTCTGTAAATACACAAGTAGTATGATCCTCAATTACTTGTACTTCAATAATTAAATAATTCTAAACAGAGCTCAATTTCTTAATGGCCAATGGGGCAGTTTTTGAATTTTTCTTCACGGGCCATGTTTAAGTTTAAAGCACCTGCGTATATCACAACTGCAACGGATAATGTGATGATCTGGCTCGAAGCATGTTGGGGAGATATAGCTCCCTTATAACTTCTCACTGGTTACTGAATTTGGAAATCTGTGGGTTTTCATTGAAGAAAGAGATGTATAAAAATTCAACTGTATTGAGTGAAAGTTAGTTGCCAAGTGAAGAGTGATGTGACATCTCTTGCACGGTTAATAGCAACATCACAGTATCCGTTGCAGTTGCCTTTGTGATATACACAGGTGCTTTAAACTTAATCAGGCCAACTAGTTGGGAACAGTTTTTATAAACCTATGTTGTACAAAAATTAAAGAACAATCTTATAAATAACATCAATGAATATAAACATAATTGATAGCATAAGCCCTAAATATTAATTTTGTCAAAATGTTAAAATGCACATATTCTACTAGTCTTATCACAGTCATAAAATACTGAGAAGGTTACCACTCTCAAAGTTCTGATCTATCTCCTTTGTTATTTTTATCAATAGTTTCATAGAGACATGAGTCATCTGTACTCCTTAGGGCATGTTTAGTGCACAAATGGTGTTTCAAATCAATTTCATTTTGATGATTCCAGTACCAGTCTTCTATAGCCGCTTCGTTTTCTTCTAGAAGGCTTTCACACTGCGTTTTCATATGTGTGATTTCAGCAGAGGGCTTATCCCACAATTCATATGGTATTCCAAGATCCACCTTTACACCCTTATCTACAAGCCCATGGAGGGTTTTGAATGTTTGACTCATACCTTTGGCAAATCTTGTACTATCCTCGCGTTCTTTGTGGATATTGTACTCCAAAATTCTATCGCAAACACCATCTAATGATTCTATTAATCTCAGTTCGGACTTCTTATAACTTGTTTTCTTTTTAGGTTGCACATCGTCTAATGAATATCCTATTTCGATTACATCATGCACTTTGCCGGTTTCATCGAGCCTACTTTGCAACTCAGTTGCGAGTACTTTGCAAACTTCGCATCTATTAGCGTACTTTACACCAACATCTTCTTCTGTTTTTACTTCCACATCGTTGCTGCATATTATTGCCAATGGGAACAATAGTATGTAAATTATCACTTTAGCCGACATTTCAAATGTACTTACAGAAAATAAATAAATACTAGAAGAAAGAACAAACAAAAGTAAATATTCAATTCGAAAAAATGGGCACGCTGAGGTTAGAGTTAGCAATAGCATCCAAAGAGTATATAATAAAAATCAGTGATAGTATAGTTAATGACCACAGAACATATTATACTCTCTAGCGAGAGGATATGACTGTGGTTACTTCACAGACGTATAATATAGAAGCAGACCCAATATAACAGATATCAAGTGAAGCTGATTTACCACATACACAAATGTCACTCGGACGGGGCGGAACTAGGGCGTACTAAATTTTACTGACCAATCTTTATGTCCTGCATGCGAATTAGTAAGCGCGTGTTATTCAGAGCGGTGCAATAGTGAGCTGTCTGAATATCGACTGCTGAATAACGCGTAGTCTAATAGCCGCACTGATATTGGTACACATAATAATATAAATAAATGTTCACACTTAGTTCGGCCCTGTTCGTCAGTTTACATCGACAGCGTCACAGTTAGAAGTATAACTATAGCTACGATTTAATGTTGGGTCTGCTTCTATATTATACGTCTGTGGGTTGCTTATGGGTTACTATACTATTATTGTGTTCTGTGCTGTGGTGCAGCTCGCTAGATTACCACCTATGTAGCTCGCCAGATTATAAAGTAATATTTCTGATGGTCAAACATCGACGTAATATCCAAGTAGACGGCTAGTACCTATTTATTCACAATGCAAATTGTTCTGGCAACTAACTGAGGTGCGCGGGCGCGGGGTACTGAACGCCAATTGGTCCGATCCAGGTCATGACGAAATTCTATTGGTCGTTAATGCCCGAACATTACCATGCGTGGAATTATATAATATCTATTTCTCTAATGTGTTGTCTGAATGCGTTCGCCCTGTACTAGAAGTCTAGTTGGATATTACATCGATGTGGTCAGTGAGTGAACTGAAGTTCGATTGTTCATTTCGATTTTCGAATCGAACATACATTTTTGTTTCTTTTTTCTTATAGTACCTATTTATTTATTTTCTGTAAGTACATTTGAAATGTCGGCTAAAGTGATAATTTACATACTAGCTATTGTTTAGTGTTATTGAGTCAATGTTGCCAGAAGGATTTTGCGTTCCGATACGCGGATGATCTAAAAACAGTACGCATATTGAATAGGGTATTTTAGTCTATATGAAAAAAAATCTAAAAGTATATTATTGAGATAGCTTAAGCAAAAAGCAGTTTTAGTTCGTAAAATAACAAAATAAATTTTAAAATTAAATTCAAAGTTTTCCGAATATTTAGTCTGTTCTTAAACAGATGAAATAGTAGCCGCCATGTTCACGTCATACAGTTGTGTAAACAAAAAAGTGTCAGTCAGTGTCATGTAAATTACCGGCGCATTTGTTTACACAGCCAACTGACGTCATGACCACAGAGCAAAATGGTTTCCAGCGTTTTCGTCAAATTACGCGCGAAATTTGAAAATGTAAATTTTAAATGCATTTTTATTAAACTTATCGATTGAATAAAAATTTGGATTTTTTTTTGTGGTTCATTAGCACTACAGAATCTAATTGAGACACTTTTTAAAAATGGGTGTAATACCCTATTCGGATTCTGATTACGTAAAACTTAGCTAAGGCATAAGAATAAGTAAGAACCAAGTAGAACTGAATCTTCTTTATCCGAGTCCCAAACGCCGCCATTTATATAACTACTTCCCCCTTCACGTCGTTACGCCCCTCTGTTGCCCAGGCTTGTTGTTATAAGGTTGCTTACTGTTAAATATTGCTTACGAATAAAGATAATATCGCTAAAATATAAGTTTTTCTTTACTTTGGAACCATTATTTTATTCTAGTTTTATAAAATATGAGATTTATAAATACATTATTATGTTACATAGGTACGTACATTAAATATACTTATAAATAATAATAATAATTACTTACCTACAAATATAAAATAAAAAACATAGAGGCTCACGTAAAACTATTAAGTAAGTTTATTCAGCGTTGGGTGAGCTATGGTATAGTCTGAGAGCTAAAAACCATAATGGATATCTAGAGAAAATTAAATAGTTTCCGCGGACGAAGTCGCGGGTAAAAGCTAGTAGAATAAAATGAAATAAACATTTCATGGCTAATATTTATTGTCAGAAAGAGATGTTGACTGGTAATAGATTTTTGGAATCGAGACCTGTAACATCAGACAACACAAGAAGAAACCAAAATGTGTCTGACATAGACAAACATTATTTAGTGACAAATCTAGAAATCATAAATTAAATAAATACAAACTTTGCATTTCTAACAACTCGGGAATAGCTTATTGGTAGTAGGGGAGAGTAGTGGAGACATAACTAACGCTAAGACAAATTTTCTTTCTCGTTATGTGGGCTGCAACGACGCAACAGATAAGAAATAAGTTTACTTCAACTACTAGTACATAATCAAAGCAAAAATAAACACAACGGCACACATGCTGTTACTTCACGGTGGTCTTCTGTAAGGGGGTGGATACTGCCGCCAGACGGGCTGCCCAAATGACTGCGAAAACGCAGTGTGCCTTGCCACTACTTTCCAAATCCAGACCAGAGCCAAATTTGAAAAGTTTGTTTTTCAAAGTTGACCCTGCCGGGAATCGAACCCGGGAACCCTAGAACAGAGCGTTAAAGCAAGCACCCTAACCACTCATCCAACGGGCTATGACTCTTTCTTTCTTGTGCCGTCGCTGTCTCTGTGTCTTTTTCATATCCGTTTCTGTCTGAGCTACTGTTGCGTTAATCCGAATTGAACCATACTGATATAAAGATATAAACTAAAGTCAACTGAGTTAAAGATATAACAACTCTTCTGTGTGGATATATATCTTTTATATCACTCACTCACACTCATATGAGTTATATATGTCGCAGTCATGTGGTTAAATCTGCTATTTGATTGAATGACTAGCGCGTTCATTGAATGACGACATTTAATTGAATGACTAGGCCGAACGTTGATTGAACAAGCGTCACTAAACGTCCAACTAGTTAGCGGATTGTAACATAGCCCTTTGAACATAGCGGACATGAAATTAGTCAGGTAATTCAAATTTAGTTCATTTTTTTCCCACTGCGGCGCTAGTAGTCACCAAAACAAATATGGCATCATATGGCATCAAACAGCTCGCACATATAGCACTGTGTTGATAGCGCATATTTTAATAAATTACTTTTGAAATAATATGATAATTTTTTCTAGGTTTTTTACTTTTTTATACTAAGCAAAAATATGAGATTAAGTAAAGCTTTGGAAATCATGCTACAATCTTTTATTATTTTAAACTCAGCAGTTTATAAATCAGTAATTTTTTAATTGTCCCAAAATTCACCCTAATCAAATATTACAATTTGATTTAACGAAACATTTTATAATTCATTTATTTTTATTTAAAGTAAGGTTAGTTGCGAACTCATGGGCACCTTAACCAAACATTACAAAGTCGGCTATATCCCATTCAACGACTTCGCTAAATGACGTTCAGTCAAGACGTTAAACGTTACATTCAACGACTTGACGAGTTGTCCTTTAGTCATTCAATGAACGCGCTAGTCATTCAATCAAATAGCAGATTCAACCAGATGACTGCGACATATACATACACAAGTCTTTCGTTGGTCTGTGCCTGTGCTAGGGATGTTCGATCCGGGTGGCTTGTATCGATATTCCGGATCATAATGAGCTGTATCGATCCAAGTATCGATCCACTTCATTTGATACGATGTTTTGGATCGATCCAGTATCGAATCAAGTTAAATAAAAGACTTGTTTTATTACATCGAAATTTAATTTAATAGAAAAAATATGTTAGCTTTTTCCTAAAGTTGCCAATTCTTAAATTGTAATGTACGTAAAAACAATAATTTTGATAAACGCTCTGGATCCAGACGATTACGGCTTTCGTTCAAAGTATGGTTGGCCAAGGAAAAAAGACGTTCGGAGGGCACAGACATTCCTACCACTGATAAATAACGTAGGGCTATATCACTCAGTGTTCCCCAAACAACTTTTCTCGCTGACCAATATTTGGTCCTGAAATTGACGGTACATTGAAATATAATATCACACATTAACAATGATCTACCGCCAGAGAAAAGCCGTACTTTGTAATTTAGCGTTGTGATATTGGTATTTGAAAGAAAGTTATAAATATTTAAATGAACTATCTCATACGATATTTTCGATCCGATCCTCCACGCATGTGTATCGATCCGCCAACGGATCGGATGCTATCGTATCGATACAAAAATCGGGCGGATCGTATTCCATTGTATCGATCCACATAAGAATCGGATCGGATCGAGCATCCCTAGCCTGTGCTGTGCTGGACTGCTGACTTCTGTGGCTGAGTTTGATTGACGGTCGGACAAGGGTTTAATTTAATTAACCATTTTATTAAATTAAACCTTATTATCCCTTCGGATGTTTTTTAGTACCTAGACTTTAAATAAAAGAATGTTATACTTTTTTTAAATACAAAGTGAATTAATTAAAAGGGCAGTGATGATTACATACCCCAATATTTTAAATTAAATCTAACCAATTAACACCACGTAAATGTTCACTTACTTGATAATTGACGTTTTGTTTAGGAACAATTAAATTAGTAATAGTGTAATGAACGTTAACGGCCAAAATGAAACTTAATTATAATACAAAAATAATTGGAAAAAATATAATATTAGTACCTTATCGAAAACACCATGTAGAAAAGTAAGTACTAGTTATATCTAGTTTGTAAGTTTTTAAAAGTAACGAAAATAAACAAAAATTGGGTGATTTCCTACTGAATGCTGAATACCATAATTACCATAAAGTTCTAGAAACGGTTTTGATAGTTTTTACCATTTATAATATTACAGAATATTTGGTTTATTCTGAAGATAATAAATTAAAATAACATAATTAGGTAATACGGTGGAAAATTAATCTCCATCGGACAGCAATTAAAATTTTCCATTTAGATGTGTGAACTCAAGGAAATTATTATCTTTGTATTAGAAAGTATAATCCTTTGTAGTGCCTGACATAGATAATTATTGTTGTTTACAAATTTAATTGACTTGCATTATAATTTGAGTAAGGTCTCAAGTGTTTTCGTTACCTTTAAGATGTTGCAAACATTTTTTTAAAACCAATTTATTTGAACATATGGCAGTTTATTTGAACTGTGTATACTAATAAACTATATTTTCTTTTTTAAAATCAGATATCACGAATGGATGGGTTCAGAACAATTGCAAAAATTAATAGCATCAGAATCACTAACATTAGAAGAAGAGTATGAAATGCAAAAGTCATGGAAAGAAGATGATGATAGTAATGTTATAAAATATACACTGCCTAATTTTGTTCTTTATACTGTCAAAATTAATATACTTAATATATTTTTTATTGTTACAGAATGCACTTTTATTGTACTTGATAAAATCCGACTTGAACAATGCGGTGATGAAATAGGTAATAATACCTTGATTTTTTATTTAATGACCATCATTGTGAAACATATAGTCGCAATCAAGCTTAGACTTAATATGAACTAAAGACAGAATTTTGCAAACAATATAGTGAAGCTGGTTTTATAAACATGAGTGTGTAGGCTGTTGTTGCCATAATAATTCATAGTACTCCAATATTCGTTGTTGTGAGCATAATGATCGGTCTATGCCATGACTGATATTTTGCAGTTTAGTAAGTATGTAATGATAGAACAGGAGACTAATTTCCAAGTCCCGACTTGCACTTTGCTAGTTTTTGTAAATAATACAAATTGTCATCATATTATAAGATAAAATGGTCAGAGTATAGCAAACTTTTTGGACTTTTTTTTGTACAATTATTTCTTTTTAGCAATGGAATCTTGTAGAACGCATCAAAATAAGCATAAAACGTAAAATTATCTTTTCTCTAAAACTAATAATTGGAGAGATATTGTGGTCCAAACTTCAACTTTTTGAACGTAAATTTTGTATGGGTCAAGATTTAGACGACATTTCGATTTTTTTTGTTTTCTAATATTGCTCATTTAGTATTACAGTCGTATAGAACGCATCAAAATAGACATAAAATGTCAAATAAACTTTTCTCTAAGATCAATTCTAGCTGAGATATCGTGACTAAAACTTCAACTTTTTGAACGTAAATTTTGTATGGGGCAAATCTCGTAACACATTTTGTAATAAGTACACAGTCTTTTTGCCAACATCAGTATTCTGGTTCGCTCCGCTCGCACTTAATTTCTTATACATTCCAGAACCTAACCTATTTGTTTTTGTCACAAATAAGTCTCGTAACACATTTTGTAAACAATTGCAAAGATATTGACTACAATATCTTTGCAATTGTTGCTTTTAGAGAAAAGTTTATTTGACATTTCATTCTTATTTTAATGCCTTCTGTATGATTGTTATGCTAAAATGTCTAAAAAAGTGCCAAAAAGTCCTAAAAGTCCCAAAAAGTCCCCCCCCTTTGCTATACCCCAACCGAAAAAATAGGGTAATTATAATGCCTAATAAACACAACACTATGTTCAGGTTTTGTGAAAAAAAAAACTATATGTTGAAATAAATCAAATTAACACAATTTTTATTGAAAATATTGATTTCCAAGTTTAATACTTATGTGTCAAATTTGATTTCATCCAGCATTTTATTTTCTGATGACTAGTATTTTACATCCTTTCACTATGCAGTTTGGCATTTTCACTATAGTAAATATTTTAATTTATTATTACGTCAACTAATAAGGCGAGGTGTAGTTTGATTTCATTTGGCTGCATGTAACCGTGTAGGATGTATACGGCGATGCGTAGTTTTACCGGCTTCACTCTGACGTCCACAGGGGAGGGGACAAATTAATATTTAACTTATTATATATTTTTAAATGTCTTCAATAAAAAAATACCCATGTCTTACTCTGTAATAAATGCTTTTTTATTTGACATTTGAAATTAATATTTAGTAAAAATACAACAAATAAATATGGAAAATAGAATTTTCTAAGAGTTTGCTTGCAAAAAATTGCTCAAAAATATGTTGCTTTCAGAATCTATGATAGGAGACACAAATATATTTTTAACAGACAAAGAATCAAGTACTGGTGAAATAGAAATAATGATAGCTGATCCGTCTGCGAGGGGTAAAAAGTTTGGTTGGGAAGCAGTCATTTTAATGATGTTATATGGAATAACTAGTATACATTTGAAAACCTTTGAAGCGAAAATATCGTTTTTTAACAACACCAGCTTACAAATGTTCAAGAAATTGGGTTTCATAGAAAAATCAAGAAGTAGTGTGTTTGAAGAAGTAACTTTGGAGAAATATGTCAATGACGATTGGATAACATGGTTAAAAGAACAATATCAATATGAACTAACTAACTACTTAGGGTTAAGACAATAAATCAAAAGTGTTATTTTTTTTTTGAGCTATATATTTTTTTCTTATGAAAAAATAAAAAAACTATTTTTATCCCTACTTTAAAAAATTTAAACTAGCGCGTGTGCAGAGTACGCATGTCAGAAGTCAGAAGTAAAACCATATTTGGTGATCACAAAAGGTTGCGCAACAAAACAAAAATAATGTTACAGATACATAAGGCTTGCAGAAAAGTGATCTGATGTTATGTTATGTCGACAGACAGGCTGACGGTCCACTTGATGGTAGGTGGCTACCGTCGCCTATAACACAAGCAACGCTACAGGTGCTGCAAGTGCGCTGCCGACTACAGTAGGATTAAGGATAAGTGATTAGGAAGAGATAAGGAGATGGGCTCTGGCATCCCTTACTCACTCACCGAAACACAACAGCACGTATATGCTGTTATTTCACGGTGGTCTTCTGTAAAGGGGTGGTCACTGCCGCCAGGCGGGCTGCCCAAATGACTGCGAAACGCAGTGTGCCCTACCACTACTTTTCAAATCCAGACCAGTCAATTACATTAAAATTTCCAAACTTGACCCCGCCGGGAATCGAACCCGGGGCCCCTGAGACGTTAGGCAAGCATCCTTGCCACTCATCCAACGGGCCGTTAAATGATGTGTCCAGTATTACCTAATACCTACCGTCGTTAGCATCTACTTAATGGTCTGTGCCTACCGTATAAATCAGAGTTGCCGTATCTAAATATTTCATTTGCCGTATTTATGAATAAACTTTGATAGGTTCGGATAGGTACTCACATGTTCAATGAATATTTGTCTTTATTTTTCATTTTGACACGCATATCGTGTTACACCTGAAATTACATGCAACCTCTTTGATTTCTGATAGCTTGCTATAGTAAAGCTAAAAGATCCCCATTTACTGTAGATGTTATTATTTCTCAATTTTGTTTTCACTGAAAACTCTCACAATCTGCACTGCATTACTGTGCGATAAACATAATAAGTCAAAAGCGAACTTTGCCAATGTTTTGCGGTCTGTTTCATTCTAATGAAGTTTTATTGGGGTCCAGCAGTTACAACGAGAAAAACGACTGTGTTTCAGCTAAACATTTATTAAGAAACAAGAAAAAAGAAAAAGAATTTTAATTACAAAAGGATTTTTTTGGGCTTTGGTGGTCTGTCAACTGTCATCAATCAGTAACAGTAACCTGTGTGTTCCGTTCAAAGATGTTGTATTATTGGTTCCGTTCTTTCGAGGTTCTTTCATTGTCAAATCTCAATTATAAAAATGGACAACTTTACAATAGGCGATCGGACAGTAATCAGATTAAAATCTAAAATGTACTTAGAAAGAAAATATATATTTTTTACGATTATTTATCGAATAATAATTTAATATAATTCATTTAAATATTTTTAAATGAAGAAATAAAATTTTATTATTTACAATATTTTTAATCTATACTGAAACACCAATCACAGTGCGTGACGTCATTTGTAGGTAATCATTGTCTTGTCTGCAGTGCACGGCTATCACTTGTTACATCTGTTATTTCACTTTCTAGAATCAATACCAACGATATTTTTTCGTTCCATAATAACAAATAAAGAATCTACTCAACGAAACAAAACTTCTTGCGAACTTTTGCCAATGCAGCTGTTTTGTTATATGACCACAAATGACGTTACGCGCTCTCAGATGAACTATCGTGGCGTTTTGGGGGCATTTTCAAACAAACAATATTAAAACATGATTTTGAGTACCTAAAAGGCTATAAATAATTAAAATAGTATTTTTATGGGAATAAATATCCATGAAGATTAATTTAAAACACTTTCTGAAAATTTGTCCGATCCCCTATTCTGGACTTTTACCCAAAATTCGTATAGTTACCATCTTGCCTATTTCCAAATGAAAGAAATGCTATTGATGTGTTTTTCTTTGATAAGTACTTTGTTTTTTGTCACTTTTACTTTTTTAACTGCAGTTTTTTTTTCTCAATTTTCTTAAGTACCTACTCTTATTTTTTTTTCTTATCTTCCTCTGCTCGTTTCATATGGTGATGAATTAATTTTAATCATTTCTTCCAACTCGTTTTCATATGGTGATGAACACAGCATTCGGAACAGCTACCAACATGAACACAGCAAAACTGTTGGGTTATAACTCGTACTGAAAGTACGAGATATTTGGTATCCCGGTACGAGAAAAAAAGTCCGGAATCTGGCAACCCTGTGCCCGACCTCCTAAACGTTTTACTTAGTTATTTTTCTATGAATGGTTTTAGTTTGAAGAAATCAATGTTAACATTATGGTTAACATTAGTTAGTGTAATAAGGACAACCAATAAGGTACATTACATTAGTGATGTGCACTATTGATGTGCAGAGTCGATCGTTTGTGGCGTGGACATATTCACTTTATTGATATATTTTTAGCTAGGATGCACGGCGCAGTCAGTAAACATTGGTAAAATCTCATTCAAAAGTGTACGAGATTTTTATTATTCTCGTATCTCGTAACGGTTCGAGATTTCTCATACGTTTGACAACCCTTATATGATTTGGTTCATAGACTGTGGATTATTTTAGCTTTTGTTATTGTTCAGAGCATAGAATAATAATGGTTCTGAGGTTATTGCATATCTGTCAATTGTCAAGAATAATACAGACTATACAATACTACAACCATGTTGACTTTTTGTTTGTTTGTAAGTAAATGGCATGGCATAACAAACAAATTTTTGGGTGATTTTGCGGACGCACGTATATTTGCATTTAATTGTGATTTTTTTATAATCTAATAAATTTTGTATGCCATTTCGTATCTATATATATTTTTGAATTTGATTTATAATATTAAACTAAGTGAAAAATGGTTAGTACTTGTGGATTATAATAATTACACAAATATTTTGCTCTTTGCAATCTTATCTAACTATGATTGTATCTGGATGAGTCAGTTATTATTTTTATGTTAAATAATTAATAAATAATTGTTTCAACATTAGAGCATTTATACATGATTGAAAAACTTTCATAACTCATAAACTCTCCGCAGCGAGATACTAGTTTAAATATGGTACAATTTAATTATCTGTGTGCTTTGATTTTGAAAGATATATCATTAATTTGTTTTTTTAATTTTTTAATTTCAGGTTTCAATGAGCCAGTATGAGACAGAAAGACGTCTGAGTTGGTGCTACAGCCTTCTAACTCTATTCCTGACCCTTTGCGTGATATGTATAGCGGTGCCATACTATCATTGGAGAACTACACTGGACGTGTGTCCTGGTTCTTGGTTGGAAAACACAAACTGTGGTTGCATTTTATTTGGAGTGCGTACAGTACAATACTTCAATGGGGGTCACAATTCATATTGTTTGTTTGCCATATTTGCACCACTCCCGATTCTGGTGTATGCTCTTATTATGGCGTTGTTCCACATGTACAGAGTGTGCATCAATAATGTTGGTCAGTACGAAGATGAAAAGTCAACTACAATGGAGGAGATGTAAGTGGTTTTTAATTATTACAAGAATCTTATAAGCAATAATAATAAAGTGGACTGTCAGCTTGCTTGTCAAGCTTAACATAAAGAAATAACACATTTGACCCTTGATTAAGCTCTAAGAAGCAATAGACCAAATCTCACATCATATATAATTGTTTCATACTGCTTCGGCTGTGATTATAGTGACCTGTTGTTTTCTCTACAATATTTACAAGAAAGTTTATTTTTGACAAATAGTTGGGGATAAACAAGAGTTTGTTTTAACATATTAATGTTGCATTAGTTATTAGTAAGTTAGTATTACGGATTAGTAAGTTCAAGTGGCAGTGGGTAGGACACCATGGTATGGAGAGCGGATGGCTGCTGGGGGATTTTTCAAATTTTATCATTTAATAAAAATTATAATTATTGAAACAATCACTGAACTTAGTACTTCCAGCCTCATTGTAGATAGGTTCAGTATATTACTGCAAAAACGAGTAGGAGAACTTAACTTACATTGTGATGAGACTAGATGATATGAGTAGGTTTTTTTTTTAACAAAAAAATGCAAGGACTGACAGGCTGATCTAACAGTCCACTTGGTGACTACCGACGCCTATAACACAAGCAATGCCACAGGTGCTGCAAGTGCTCTGGCAACCTTAGTGGGATTACGGATTAGGGATTGAGAGCAAATAAAGAAAATGGGCTCTGACATCCCTTACTAACTCACTGAAACACAACAGCACACATGCTGTGTTCATTTCAGTGTTGAAAAAATTTAAATTAAACTTTAAAATTTCAATTTCTTTTAATTGAAATTATATTATGTTATACATAATTGCAATATTTATGTTTGATAATAAAAAAAATACAATTTTTTTTTATTACAGATAGCTGTTTAAAATTTACGAAATTTTTTTTAGCTACACTTAGCATTTTTTAAAATTATTTTATTAAATACCACAGTAAGTCCTCGACTCAATTTGTGCCGCTGGGTTGTGATGTGAGGATAGTCAGAGCTAATTTGAACGTGCAGCTTTATTCTTCTGTTCTCACTCCTTCCCTTTTAACCGATTCTAAATATGGAACCAGTTAAAATTGTGTTTTTTACAACAAGAAAATAAAATTACAATGGAAATATACTGTCAGTCCTTGACAAGTTATAAAACACTTCAAATTGACCACATGTCACAGTAAGCGATTATGGGGTAACAGGTCTACATGTTGCACACTCTCATATGCAATGGCCAATAATTTGGAGTGCAAAAGCCTGCTTAAAGAAGGTCTAACTGCTACGTATTCTCGTTCTCGGCAATGATCTCTAGCCTCTAGCAGAATATCAATGTTGTGGTATGTACTGCAACTTCATACTTAGTCAGGGTATTATTTCCTCATTTTATCTATATTCTATACTTATAATTATAAAATCGTTTATCCTGACTATCAATGCAGAGCCAAAACTACTAAGTCTAGAAAGCTGAAATCTGAAACATATGTTTATTTTATAATGTAAGCATACACTAAGAAAGGATTTTTCAAAATTTCAACTCCATGCAAAGCCAGGGTCAAGTCACTAGTTTATTTATTATTATGTTATGTATTATTTGCTATATATGTATGTTTTTAGAAATAAATCTTTCTAATTTTCAGTGAAGGTGAAGCTATTGTGGTAACATCGAGAGCAAGAGTATCGGAGCGCAACGACGGAGTCATATACTGTTGGATACCCACGTCGTGCCTTGCTGCCATATTTGCCATTTATAATTTAGTACATGCTGCCATCATAACACATGGCTTTTTGAAGACTTGCACTCAATATAGAGGTTACTTAGTGTCGGTAAGTTTTGGCATTTGATAATATCATAAATGTGAAGATGAGTTTCTTATGCTTTCATGCCTCAATTACTCAACCGATCATCATAATGAAATGGACACAATGGACTCTCACAAAAATATGTTAGCATTAAGGATTGAATAAATGTTTCAACCCCTAAGGCGGCCGAGTCCTCGGGCATTTCAAAATAAATAGGTTAATATCATTATGATTAGACCTGCAAAATGACCTAATTGGCGTAAAGACTGAATCTCAAAATGACCAGCTCTGCAGAAAGCCTATATCTTACAAAAGTATAAGGTAACAAAGTAATAGCCTATATCCTATTACTTAGCAAAAGGACTTGTTATCAAAGTTATCACAATGTATGGATGTTTGTTTTTCTTTCACGCAAAAATGGCTTAACGGAATGGTAAGATGATATTTTTTCCTAGAAAAATGTTAAGTCTCCGAGTGATCATTTCAAAATATAAATGAAATTACAAACATTTGTAAAAATTACAAATGAGATCACGGAATTTCCCTCTAGGCTATTTTTATTCTGCAGACTTCTAACTGGTGCCCGCGACTTCATGTGTGCTGGTAATATTGAGATTCAGTCTTTATGCCTATTAGGTCATTTTGCAGATCTAGTCATTATGATACTAACCCAAATAAATGATAACGCCTTAGAAAAGTAAATATCTATTACTAACCTATCTATGACGAGGCCACCGGCTAATTTAAATAACTTTAACCTACAATCTAGAAGTAAGTCTGGCCTATTTTTTCATTTCAAAAAAGAAATATTGGTTTTATTGCTATGAATATAGCAAATCTATTTCAGTATTCAATTAGTGTCAAGGTACACTGCATATTGCAGTCATCAATTGGAGGCAATAAACATCCCATATAGAAGATCACTGCGAAATAATAGCATGCATGCTGTTTTGTTTCAGTGAGTCAGGGCCCATTTTGAGGTTGGTAGTGCATGCGACGGTAGCCATCTACCGTTAAGTGAACCTTTAACGTGCCTACCTTATATTAGAATTTAACATAATTAAGCCGTATTCTGTGCGAGGGTCGTACTGTCAACCCAGACACCGCCATCAGAAAAAGGTTTGCGGCAGTGAAACGGAGGCGTTCGAGCGGGGACGTTATCGTTTGTCCGCGCATCTTATTTAGAGAAATATTATAGTTGTGAAAAATATGATTCTGGGATTGTAAGATACTTGTGCACAGTGTAGAAGAGTTTCCGAAGGAAGGCGATTCTAACACTTAAGAAAAACTAAATGCGTAAAAAATTTGGATAGTACCTTTAAAGTCATTATTAATATCATTTCAGGAACTTCGTGCTTCAGGAGATCATGCAACCGCCATACATTTTCGTTTAAGTTGCCAAGCAATTTTAGACTTTATGGACTACATACAAAAGGATGCACCGAATAGCAGACGCGGTGACTTCATCAACACGGGCGCAGCCTTGCACATCGCTTTAATAACGTCATGGCTGTCTGTGGCTTTGTGGATCACCGTATCAGTTTATACTGCTATTAGGGCGTATAGGGAAAGGCAGGTGTTAACTTGTTGTGGGAACTAGGTGATGTATGTAAAGAGAGGAAATTTGTAGTACAGGTCTATGTTTGTAGGGAATTTGAACACAACATATCATTAGACATTTCATTCTATTCTACAGTGTGTTCATTCTAAAATGCGATTAATTCATAGTTACGAAAGGAGTATATGTGGTGCACTTTCAATGGTGAATAATATCAATCATCATTAGATAATAATCGCCCACCCCACTAATTCAACTCCCGAAATCACATAATCGGGATCTACATTCTTGTGTGTTGTGGAAGAAAAGATTTACAACACTAAAGTTGGAGCTATTAGTAGTTCCACTGCAGTCACCCATCAGTATTTTGTTCATCATAAAGTTTTAAAGAAAAAAATTAAAGTGTTTTCCCCTATTCCAAGTGTGCCTGAAATATTAATTACTATTTTTTTAACAAATTTTCACTTAAGACTTAAATCATTTTAAGGAGATTAAAGAAATTAGTTTATTAGCGACAAAAATGCTTTCGATAAGGAAACAATATGACGCGTTTTTTCAATTTTTCTAAAAGTAATGCTAACTAATGTAGCCATTAATCAATTGCAATAGGCGTGATGACGATATTGAAGAATTCTTAATTATTAAAGAATAAATGATATTAGAGCAATATATATTTATGTTGAATTAAACAAAAATTGCGTTTTAATGTCAACATTAAGACTAGCACACTACAGCAAAGTGCCCACACACACATTGAAGCCGCACGGTGTACTTTGGAACTTTGTCGTTCTAATTATTTAGAAAAAAAGGCGATACACCCGTGCTTTCATGACCGCGTCGAGCGGGGAATGGCACTCAGACGCGTAGGTTTCGCGTTCCCATTCCTCTTTCGCCGTCGCAGTGCGATCCCTTAGAAAAATGTATGGAGAAAATATAGTGCGTTTTTTAGTGTCTATTCTTTCTCAGAAATGAAAAAGTAATTTATTTGAGTACAAAATAATAAGCTAGACGTATAGAAGACTGTATAAGCTACAATTTCTTATTATTTTCATGTTAAAATATGCAGCGGATTTAGCTATTTATGTACCTATCCAGACACCATTTTTCGATATTTTTAGCGATTCTTGCGATGGTAAAAATGTATTTATGTGAAAATTTTGTATTGGGCTGCCCAGTTTTTATTAGCTATCTTTAGAGATGAATACATTACCTTTTATTTTATACCACGGTATCTCTACAGTTGTGCTTCCTGGATATATAAATGGTACCGAAAAACCATTGATAGTTGTGAATACGTCCTTAAGTAAAATAAAAGTATAAAATATTGCAATCCGCCAACTGCGACTGAAACACCAATCAGAGCGAATAATGTCACGCTTTCGTAAATATCACCGTGTCGCTTGAATTGTGTAAACTGACAAGTTGTTCTTGAGTTAAGAAAGCGTGACGTCACAACAGACGCCATTGCCATTCTAGCGTTTTGACGCAAAGTTTAAATTGTATTATTTAAAACATAAATGATTTTTTCAAAAACTCTTAGAAATGATATTTATTTTGTGTAAAGAAAATGCGTAGAAACACCGTGATATAGTTTTTCAAAATATTTGACAGTCCTTGTGCGGTTATTGTATAGGTCCGTAGTCATAGATTTAACGGCATTAAATGCAGCATCCTCCATTAGCACTTTTAAGAATTCTTCGGTCCTAAAACCAATGAAAATTCACGAATAATACACACAATCTCTTTTTTCTCACGCGCACACACACACACACACACACACATACATATATATATATAGCAGAGGTGTGCCTAGTCGTAATAATTTGAAGAGTGCCTTGTAGTTACTTTCCAAGCCATACAAAAATAAGTACTACGTCGGTAGTTATAAGATCATACAATATCATGTAATGCCATCCATCGCCCAATCGGCATTGTATGATTGGCTTGATCAAGCCAATGGATTTTAAATGAGTGTCACTTGGCATGTCAGCCAAACTTGTCATGTAAATAATGCCAATTGGCTTAAGTCATGCAAAATTAAGCAATGGCCATACATCGTTCAAATTAGCTCGATCGAGCCAATTGTATCATGCCGATTGGATAGTAGGCTTATTCGAGTATAGCTGGCATTATGAAATTAATTTATATTTCTAAGGGGCTTCATACAGGTGTAATTTTTTCTGCTAACTGTACATACAAACTGCGGAAAACCAGACAGAAAATAATGTTACTTTATTTTATATATATAGAAGTACATAGATTCTTAATAGCTTTAAGTTTACAATATAATGTGACAATATTATTAATAATAAACGATAATAAAAAATAAATGTTATGTACAACAATCCACCGATAGTTGAGTAATTAGATATACTTAATAATTCTTAGTTTTAATAAAATTGTGCCGTCCAATTACACCTTTCTTTTTTTAAATTTATTTTAAATGTGGGAGAAAGTATATAATCAAAGTCCGGAACGGTTGTTTCGTGTGAACTATAGTTTTACACATCTATGTTATATTTTATATATATTTATTTAAGCTTTAACCAATAAATGACTACGTCGTAATTTTTTTTTAAATACCCAGTTTATCTATACTTAATATTATAAAGATAAAATATTTGAGTTTTTGTAATGAATAAACTACAAAAAATAATGGACTGATTTTAAAAATCCTTTCACCTAACAGCAGAAACTTCGTAGCTAGTTACAAAACTTAGTTACGTACGCGGAGTCAGCGAGTAACAGGCTAACCCTCTCCCCCCTTCATACAAATATACGTAAAGAATAAACTCAGCTACTGGGCCGATTTTAAAAATTAGTCATACTACATATCAACGAGTAACGTAGTATTTTATAGAGACGCGTGCAACACAGCTAGTAATATGTAAAAACGAATCGATGACAAATATATGTGTACTTATACAGATTTCTATATATATATGTATATATAGAAATGTAAATCTGTAATTATATAATAATATAAAATAAACCAGTACCTTTCAGACTTCTTCCTAATAGGATAATGCATATTAAGCCGTACAATGTGTTCGGTTAGCATCGCCATTAAACCTATATAGGTTTTGATCGTTTTCTGTTTTACGACGGAAGAACATTAGGTAACTTCTTCTGCAGGTTTTACCAATTTTTCTTTGTTATTCTTATAATAAGTATGTTTTCCGATATCAAGCACATAAGCTATGCGATTTGAGATCTGACTTCATGCGTAGGTACCTAAGAATATTCTTCTCGTCTTACGACATATAAAAAAAATAGAAACTGAATGCGCAAAATTCATTAAAAATGACGTACTTACAAACAATTTCAAAAATTCTTTCTGAGTTTATTACTCTTTGGTTATGAGTTATTTCGCAGAATTACTGCAAATTTATTTTGCGTAGCCCACAACTGAAGTATACTGAATTCGCTCTTACATGCGAACTTCAAAGTGCCATCGTATCGTGATAGTAGTTATATATTTATATACAACGAATGCCAAGTTTTATGTACGTATGTATGGTCAATACGTTAAAGAACATATACATTAACAATAGGGATTTTTTTATACTTATTATATACCTACTTACCTCATGATAGTACCTCTGGGAAAGAGACACAATAGATATCAATTGAAAAAGGTAAGTAATAACTACGAGGAGATTTTCAATTTGAAAAGAAAACAAAGATGTACCACACAAATATATTATATTTTTTATAACAATAGGAAAACAACTTCATATTGCAAACAACATGGAATGTTACAAGTTAGGTATAATACAATTTTATTAACGTTGAACAGAAAATACTTATCTAAATAGATTCATACAATTCGATTCAATACACTACTAAGACTAAGAGACCACATAAAGTCTTATCAGACTTTTTCAAATAAGATACCGTTTTATTATTGTTTAAAATCCGAATGTAATAAATAACCTACTTAGGAATAAAAACCACTTAACAAAATAATTGGAAATTTAATATTGGATAATATTCAACCACACAAAAGAAAAAACGACATTATTGTGTCCATGCAACAATATAAATTACACATTAAATTAAACGAATTCTCTATTAAACTTTCAATGGAGTGCTGTGTGTGATTACGCCGTTTCAACTGTAGTTTTTATTCTTTTTCTCTCCCTGATTGCATACTACATTTACTACCCTAGGACATTTAAGCCATGACGAATGAATTAAACCAGAGCAAAAATGTCGCCAAAGGTAGGTTTATGACTACTAAATTATATTTTGCACAGTAAGAATAAATTATAAATTTTTGTACAGTATTTATAAATTCTCGCAAATTCGATGACGTTGACAAGAGTGTAATTAAACAATTAGTCTTATCGTTTTATTATAGTGGCGAATCAATACAAAAAAATGCAGTAAAAGCTCAATGAAGATAATTTCAAAAGAGCTTCTTTATAAATGCAAAGATACTCCGGGTGGTGATATTGTTTTTGGTTGTCTCAAATTTTTGAAGGCGGTAAAGGAGTTGAAAGATAGTGGAGACACACCTCCAAGAAAGGGTGAATCGGAAGCACTCGCGCAAGCGAGCCTGGATTTATGAAAACAATGAACGTGGACTGAATAAAAATATTGGGAAGAGTAGGTACACTTATAGATTGTCATGCGGGCTTTGCTAAATACGGTTCTTTGCCAGATTTAAGTGGGTTTTTCGAACAGTAAAGTGTAGATTATCACACAGAGATGAATGCCGAAGTGTTTTCTGAGTGGTCACAAAAATTATTTTGAGTTTTGAAAGGCCTTCTGTAATAATAATGGAACACTCTCAGCAAAGTAAATGAGCTCCTACATCGACGTAATACGAAAATCGCTTTAGGACAATAACGTTGCATATTCAAACGCTGATTTGAAACAAGAACTCTTGCAGGCTACTGCTTCGTCTTTCACTATCTGCCCCTCTTTTTACGCGAGGTCACGGGAGGAGAACAGATCAGTCTCGACAACATTGTTAGGGAGATCGGAGGAGTATAACGCTTCTGTACCGGAGAACAGGAAGGCAGTCCGGGAGGGAAGGAAAACTGCCCAGTTATTAGGAGGAAAGGTGGCGGAATTCACTTCCCAGAAAATAATACTGGCAGTCTAAGGGGGCTTGTGGAATCGCGTCAGGATCAGTATCCCTGGACACAGGACCTTTGACCATAAGTGAAAAAAATAAGGAGGTCAGGAAGATCATCGTCAACGGAGCGTGGCAGGGTTTGCCACGTGTCTTTACGCTAGCCTGGCTAGAAACATCAGTGGTCCGATTCCCCTGGAAGGTTAGTGTCGGGGTCAGGCCTTAGCTACCGTGGGGGCGCTGGTAGGGAGATCAATACTTATCACGATAACAGAAAACGACTAACAATTTTAATCAAACAATCAACAAGTATACAGACACCGAATAGTAAGAACCGGTGACGGATCAAAGTCCCCTCAGGAATTCAAAACTACGTCCATTCCGATAGTGGGTAATGTTGAAGTGCTGTTTCATTTATATTATATAATCCTCAATTTCTCAAATCATATTAAAAAAGTACATTAAAAATATTACTTGCAATTAAATACAAATATTTTGTTATTTGTTAATTATTATTTTTTTGCAATTTTTTTCAATTGATTATAAAAATATTTTTGAATTGACAAAATCTAAAATTCCTGAGTGAGATCCAACTGTAGTAGGTACACATTGATTATGAAAAAGCTACTATGCGCGCATTAATAATGCGACGTCGACTGGATGTTATTTCCAATACAGGAATTGTTTAAAACGTAAAGCCCTACGTTATCTTAAATCGAGAAAATACAAATATATTGTAACGAAATGCAATCTGTATTCATACATATATTACAATACTCTGTGGTGTATCATGTATGTACTGTAGTCTATGGTTTTTACGAGAAGAAAAAGTATGTTTGTCGAAAGCTGCTCGTTTAATTATTTAAAACCTATACCTATAATAAATAATAACAAATAAAATCAGTGAAAGAGCGAAAGTTCTAATACGTGGCGACCGTGACAATGGAGGGGAAAACAAAAGAACGAGCGGCGACCCGGTGTATTTACACAAAGACAGCAAACAGGTTAGAAACCATACTCAACATCAACAATATGTCCGACCTCGTGGCTTCTACGCCGGAAATTCACGCATATATTACTCGGCTAGAAGAAATTTATGAAAAGCTAGAAACTTGCGACAAATCCGTACAGAAGCAATTACTAGCTAACGGTTCAGAGGACTATGAAAAAGAAATTGAGGACTGCGACTCCTATAGAATAAAGTTTCTCATATTAAACAAAAAAGCGACGGCCATTTTGGAAGAAATAGAAAACGTAGGAAAACCGCCGAAAGAAATTAAGGTGTCGAATAAAAAAGTTATAGAGAGAAACTTTAACTTACCAAAATTAGAATTTCGAAAATTCGATGGAAACATAAGAAATTGGTTGTATTTCTGGGGCCAGTTCCGGAAAATTGACGAGGACCCCGACATTGACAATGGTGACAAATTTCAGTACTTGTTACAATGCATGCAAGCAGGAACGGAGGTACGAACATTCATTGAAAATTTCCCACCTTCAGAAACTTCTTACAAAGATTGCTTAGAGCAACTAAAAGAGAGATATGCCAAAGAAGAACTTCTGATTCAAGTGTATGTGAGAGAACTGTTAACATTAATTCTTCATAAAAACACATTAGAATTATCTACACTCTATGATAAATTGAATGCTCAACTGAAGGCTTTGGAGACCCTGGGTGTTACAAAAGACAAATTCTCTGCATTCATCTTACCAATGATTGAATCAACTCTACCAGAAGATATTATTAAAACCTGGCAACGAACAAAGCCTATTGATGTGTCAGAAACAGGAAAAGAGCTAGAAGCGTTACTGTTGTTTCTGCGGAGAGAAGTAGAAGGTAACCATCGCATTAGCATGGCCAAAGGGTTTTCAACACCTCCCACTCCACAAATACAAGCAGAATCACCATCAACAACGTGTTTTGTATCTGGTACGACACACAATAAAAATAAATTGTGCATCTGGTGTGATAAGACCAATCACACAAGTATGGAATGCTATAAGATAGCAAAGATGTCAATTGAACAAAGAAGGGAACATTTAAAAAAGGCAAAAGCTTGTCTCATCTGTCTAAAACAAGGTCATCATGCCAAGATGTGCAAGGCATTTGTTCAATGTTATGTGTGCAAGAAACGACATTCTGCAGTACTATGTCCAGGCCATACAAACAGCACCACAACATCTGAAAAGCAAGCTACTACTAAGGAGCAAGTCCATACATCAAGCCTTTCAGCACAAGCAAGTGGTGTCACTCTTTTACAGACTGTTATGGTGAATGTGTTACACGGTGACAAGAAAGTGATAGTTCGAGCACTCTTCGACTCCGGCTCACAACGCTCCTACGTTAAGAAGCAAGTCACAGACGCCTTGTGCATACCGGTAGTTGGTAAGGAGGTGCTAGCACACCAGTTATTCGGTGGATTTGATGTAAGTTCAAAAGAACATAACATACATAATTTTACAGTAGAGAACTTAGACAGTAGTTTTAAGTTTAATATGTCTGCAATAGATATTACATGCATTTGCAAAAACATTCCTAAAATTAGTAATAATGATAATTATACAAATTTATTGTTGCAACAGCACAACATATCTTTAACAGACAAAGGGGAGACTGCTACTGATATAGGTCTTTTAATAGGAGCAGATTTTTCTGGTCTGCTTATGACTAGTACGGTGATTCATCTACCCAATGGTTTAGTTGCCATAAAATCCAAATTGGGGTGGACTTTGCAAGGTAGGACACCGTACATTAATAATAATTTAACAATCACAGGCTTATTTTGTGCAACTGAATTGACAGATCTGTGGTCTTTGGATGTGCTTGGAATTAGAGACCCTACAGAAGTAAAGTCCAAGACACAATCAGATGCTGAGGCAATGCAGCATTTTAAAGAGAGGGTAAAGATCACTCCTAACGGCAGATACGAGGTCCAGCTGCCGTGGAAGGTAGGTCACGACGATTTATTAAATAATTTTATGTTGTCAAGCCGTCGATTAGAAAGTATGACTAAACGGCTATTGTCAACCGACAAGTTTAATGATTATAATGCTGTGATAAATGAATGGCATGATGCTGGCATAATTGAGGTTGTGCAAGAACCCAGTAGTAAACATAATGATGTACATTACCTACCTCACAGACCTGTAATTAAAGAAGCTAGTCTGACTACAAAAATAAGGCCTGTGTTCGATGCGTCAGCGAAAGATTCCAACGGTAAATCACTCAACTCCTGTTTAGAAAAGGGGCCAAATATCATAGAGAATATTCCTAAACTACTGGTCAGATTTAGGAAGGGGGTGATAGGAGTAACAGCTGATATAGCAAAGGCCTTTCTGGCTATATCTGTCGCACCAAATGACCGAGATTATTTACGATTTTTGTGGTGGACTGATAATTCATGTACTGAACTCCAGACATATAGACACTGCCGAGTAGTGTTTGGACTGACATCTAGTCCATTTTTGCTTTCGGCAACTATACTACATCATTTAAATAATGTGACAGGGAAGTTCAGTGACACAGCCAAGTTATTATCAAAATCATTCTATGTTGACAACTGTATTACGAGTCTAGACTCAGAAAGCCAGGTCAGGAACTTCATAACAGAAGCTAAACAGGTAATGAGTGCAGCACAGTTCGACCTAAGACAATGGGTAACCTCACCACTACAGATAAATGAAGCCAGTGGGACTGTTGCTTGCACATTGGGCTTGTTGTGGGATACCACATCAGATGAACTCTACTGTAATTTAAATACTATACCGCCTATAGAACACGTTGATAAAGTTACTAAAAGAGACCTGCTTTCGTTAACACAAAGGATTTTCGACCCTATTGGTTTTGTGTCACCTGTCACACTTGTACCGAGACTGATTCTACAAAACACTTGGCGTCGGGAGATCACATGGGATGAGGCATTACCAAGTGACTTAATTGTCGATTTTAAAAGGTGGTACAAATACCTACCCTGTCTTAGAGACTGCAAAATCCCACGTCGTCTAACAGATGATATGATGAACGAATGTGATGTCAGTTTGCATATGCTATGCGATGCGAGCAAGCACGCATATGCGGCTTCTATATTTCTAAGAGCGGAAAAGGGAGCTAAAGTGACAGTCCAATTAATTTCTGCAAAAACGAGAGTGGCGCCACCTAAAAACATGACCATACCTAGGCTCGAACTAATGGCGGCACTCATTGGGGTAAGATTGATCACTGAAGTCAGATCAAGTCTCGACTTACCAAAATGCAAAGAATATTACTGGACTGATTCAGGTGTGGCATTGTATTGGATAAAACGTGAACTACCATGGAACACATTTGTGGGTAATAGAGTCCGAGAAATTAGACAAAGTACTAATTTGAACAGCTGGTATCATATTCCAGGCTCGCTGAATTGGGCGGATGTGGCTTCGAGAGGCTGCAACGCTATGGAATTACTCTCCATTCGCTGGTGGGAGGGTCCGTCCTGGCTGTTGTCACCCCCACAAGAATGGCCTAGATCGTCGCTGATAGTCAATGAAAAGATAGCCAACCTGGAACTTAGGAAAACAGTTTGCAACATGAACATATCATTACCCTCTAATGAAGGTATCACCAATCGATTTTCTTATTTTTCAAAATACACTAAAATAATCAGAACAGTAGCATGGACTTTACGGTTTGCAAACAATGCACGCCATCTATCCACTCAAAACAGAAAAGAATTAACTTATAATGAATACGAGGAAGCAGAAAAAAGAATCATACGTTTAATACAGATAGAAAATATGGATTTTATTCAGAAACGAGGTGGTAACTTAACTCTGTTTTATGATAAGGATCAGATTTTAAAAATTAAAACAAAGTTACTGCTTGGTGAATTTCCAGACACAACTAAAACTCCATATCTATTACCGGCGACACACTTCATAATACAAAGACTAGTGGAACAGCGACATACACAATTACAGCACGCAGGAGCCAATATGCTGATAACAGATCTTCGAAGCAGATTTTGGATTATTGGTATAAGGCGATTAGTCAAATCTATAATTTCACGCTGTACAGTGTGTAAACGATATAAAGCCAAGTCAATACGAACACCGACCGCACCGCTTCCGAATGAGAGGATACAATGCTCGGCGCCATTTCAAGTGACTGGTGTAGATTTAGCTGGACCACTAATGTTACGTAATGGAGGAAAATGTTGGGTGGTTTTATACACTTGTGCTGTTTATAGAGCAGTGCACCTTGAGTTGACTCAGTCTTTGTCAACAGAAGCCTTTTTATTGACACTGAGGCGTTTCATAGCACGCCGAGGTCGTCCGAGGCTGATGATATCGGACCAGGGTACAAACTTCGTAGGTACAAATAACCTGTTTACAGATCTCGACTGGAATAATATTGAACAGCAATCGACGATCCATCGTATCGAATGGAAACACAACTGCCCGACTGCAGCCTGGTGGGGGGGTTTTTTCGAACGACTTATTCGAATAATGAAAGACCTTCTTAGGCGAGTTTTGGGTAAGTCATGTGTATCATATGACGAACTACAAACAGTATTATGTGATTGCGAAGCGACTATGAATGGCAGACCCTTGACATATGTTGAAGATGACAAAGCAGAGTCACTAGAACCACTAACACCAACATGTTTTTTGCAATGTTTGACACAAACAGATGTATCAGACTTAGACCTGATAGATGCCAAAAGCTTAAATACGCGCTTAAAATACATACAAAAACTCAGAAGTGATTTTAGACAGCGTTTTAAAAGGGAATATCTTACAACATTAGTACAAAGAGGGAAAGAGCATAGAGATACATTAGGAGTAGGTGATATAGTCCTCATAGAGACAGAAGAAAGAAGGGTAAAGTGGCCACTAGGACTTATCCTAGAAATATATAAAGGTAAGGATGGTATCGAGAGGACAGCCTTGATTAAGTCTTCAACTGGCTTAAGGACTAGACCCTTTCAGCGACTTTATCCTCTAGAGGTATCACGAGCTGAGGCTAATCAGCTGCAGCCCGCTACTGAGAGTAATTTAGAGGCGCCGCGGGCGGAGGGGAGACAGCCGCCGACGGTTACAGAGGATAGATCTGAGAAAAGTGAGTGTAGCCAATCTCCTGATTATAATACACCCACCCAAGAACAACAGATGCGAGTAACCCGCTGTGGTAGACAAATAAAAATGCCTAGCAAGTACAAAATATAAACCATTTAATATTTCTATTAAAATTAATATTCTTTTAAAAAAAAAAGGGGGAGATTTCTTCTTTGTCTGATTTGCACCAATAAAGTTATATATGCAAATTCGATTTAATTACACATTATTAATACTGTATTTTATTTGTTTTTGTACATGATATGTTCTGCATAAGTTGGATATAATTATCAAGCTGTATTTTTCATTGTATTAATACATTATAGTGTTACATTTTGTATAATTAAGTGTTAAATTTTCTCAGTTTCTATAGTGTAATATGTGTAAGGGAAAACTCAAATTCGCTTGTACAAAATAAATATAGAGAATTATTTAATAGTGTTGAACATTCTGTAACAATAATTAATCTATCATTGATTTGTTCAAAGTTTAGAAAATGTCAGTACATAGTTTTAAATACTACCAATAGATGAAGGTTAAAATTGATATTGGATGTATTAGTATGAGTGAACTGTCAAATTAGTTATTGTATGTCATTTTCCTTTCTCCATGTGGAGGATGTAACGAAATGCAATCTGTATTCATACATATATTACAATACTCTGTGGTGTATCATGTATGTACTGTAGTCTATGGTTTTTACGAGAAGAAAAAGTATGTTTGTCGAAAGCTGCTCGTTTAATTATTTAAAACCTATACCTATAATAAATAATAACAAATAAAATCAGTGAAAGAGCGAAAGTTCTAATATATATAATATGTTCTGTACTACCTTTGTTGCCAGTGGATAAAATAGACGAAGGCTGGCAATATACATATAAAATCCACAGAAATAAACAATGAAGATGAAAATTTAAATAAATTTGTTAAATATTTGGAAAACTTATGAATGAGGCCAGACATCGGACTACAAACACTGTCGAAGATTGGAATTTCAAAATATGTAAATGGATTAATAAAAATAAAAAAACCAACTATGCTGCAAATTCTACATGTTATTAATGACGACGATACTAAATAAACCTCGTAAGTGAGGGTATAATCTATGAAGGGGAAGACACCTTTCGTTATCATACCTTCACTGACAAGGAAGATTGCAGAAGTTATTATAGCGCTATCACAGATAACTGAGGAGCCTGCCTGTAACGCCCTCTACGTGTGCTAGGACCTTGTCGTGGTGAGAGGAGGGGGCTTAACTCATTGGCAATCCGATCAAGATAGGGTTAGGATAGTTAGGTGCTTGGTGCGGGCCTAGGTGATCTGTTGCCAATGAGCACACACAGCCGGACGCCGTTCTATCTGCACCGCTGCTTTAATCTCGTAACTCCCTTCGGGTCTGGTAGCCCGGATGGGGCCGAGGGTCCTTCCTGCCTAGATTGGCCGGACCGCGAGGAAGAAAACCTCTTCGAAAAATCACCCTTAAGGGCGAAGCCGTGGCTTCTTTTTCAAGAAGCCCAGTGCTGTCACTAGGGAACCCTTCGGGGTCGAAGGATGACCGGGGATACACCGGCGGACCAATTCTGTCTGGTCGAGCCGTGGTGAACCAGTTCTGTCTGGTGTCGCCTGCGCGGCATGTGGTCGCGTCCACCGTCGGGCAGCCTGTAATCTTGCACTGAGTGAGGCCTGGGGTCTGGCGCGTTAAACGTCGGGCCGCGTGGAATAATACCACTATAAAAAATTACCCCAATCTTAAGCTCCTGAGCTTGGCGAGGGAATGAATGGCTGGGGGGTACCCAGTCCCGAGGGCTCAACGACGAAAGAGGAGAAATCGGCCGGCAGTCCCGACCCAGCAGAAAAGCTGTCAAAATCAACTATAAAATGAATAGTGCTGTTTCAAAAATTGATTTAGCCCAGGAGGGTGCCACCTGCTCCGCAGGTCGGCTCAGGCTGTCTCACGTATTCTGGGGGGAGACCAAACCCCATTAGACAGACTTCGACCCACCGACATATGCATTCAATACACGGACTTCGATGCAGTCAGGGAACAGCACGTACGTCCGGTTTTGTGTTGTCAATTGCCAGGACAAGGTGTGATGAGGCAGAGGAGAGTGACAGCTCGCAGAAGTCGTTTGTCTCGATGAGATCTCTCCCGACCACCAGAAAGCCTCAACTGCGAAAGCGGAGAACGAAAAACCAGAACGAGGGTGAGATCGCAGTCCCCGCAAGGCGAACCCGAGAGGACTCGGAGATGGAGGTCGATATCCGGGATATCCTAGATGCGCAGGTGGCTCCGGCCATGACGCACAGCAAGAGCTGGATGCCAGGATTTGGAGGTCGACCTGCTCGCCCTGCCGACCGCGAACGTGGAGAAAGTGGTGGCTAAATCCCGCAATTTGAAATGGGTGTTTGTCCGCATACTCCGTATGGCCTGCTTAGAGATCCAAACAGGCAACCTGGTCCTCAACGGAAGGGCCCCCGGACGGGAGAAATTGGGGAGAGACCTCGGGGGAACGAGGAGCTGCACTCCAGAATCGTATGGAATGCGAAATGGCGAAGATGGCTGCAGAAGTTGCGCCAGCAGCGCGAGCTGTGAATCCGAAGGCACCATACGACTGTGAAGGCGCAGAAACCACCTCCACTGAAGAAACCGGTCGGTTCGACGACTGCCTCAACTTCGGCAGTCGTGGCTGACCAGAGCTCAGCTGGGCCCAGCTGGGATCAGCTCGCGGTAGAGATGGACCGCGAGTACGCCAGACGACGTCGGCGCCCAGCCAGCCGGCGGTAGCGAAGGTTTCGCAGCGAAGCAGACCGGCGGAAGAGACGACATAAGCTAAAGTTGTTGGCCGTAAGGCCAGCAGCGACCCCAGCTACGCCAAAGGTTACCACAAGGACCGCGCCGGCAACGCAACTGCCAAGTCAATAATAATAAATAATAATTAGTGCTCAGTAATAATATCTTCTGTAACACTGTTATGTTTGATGTATTAATACTGTTATGTTTGATGTGTGTAAATTTATGTGGGACTAAAAACAGTGACTTATCAGAACTGAGAAGATGATCATGAACCAGAGTGCAGTAAGTCCTTTTTCAAACTTACAAGGGGAGGTCAAAAAGTTCACGGAATGGTGGGGTTGGCGAGGGTGAGTATACTTATCCAGGTAGGCGCTAATTGAGTGACTCATTGTTAGTATATATATCAAGTTTCAGCCTAATTGGGTCATTAGTTTTTGAGTTATCAACAAGTAAACAAGTCAATTGAATATCGCGCCGTCATTAAGTTTCTCACCAAATAAGGAAACACCTCAAACCATTTTTGAGGGGGGACTCCGCTCCTGGGAAAACCATGATTTATAAACTGCATGCCCTTTTCAAACAAGGGAGGGACTCCATTGAAGACGACCCCCGATCTGCACGGCCGATTGATCTCCACGCCAGAAATAATCGAAAAAGTTGAAAATTTGTATTGGAAAATGCCCGGCAATTTATCTGTCGGAGAATGGACAATGTTTCACGAACTGTGCATGGTTTTAAACCCTTTCGACGAAGCCACCAAAGCTATGAGTGGTGAAAATTATATGACAGTCAGTACTATCATACTCATGACACGTTGTCTTAAAGAATTTTTCGACCAACTTCTCCTACATTTTACAGATACTGAACCAGAGACGTTGACGAACGTCGCCCTGATGCTCTTACCGTTTATCATACGTAATCAACGTTTCGTCAGCTCGGAAACGAAAAAACAAACCCATTTGGAAACCATCCCGAGGAGAAGTTTGTGACGAGGGAGTCTAAGGCTAAACTTGGACGAACACTGCAACCATTTGTAGTGTACATCGGCGAATCAGAGGCAGAAATTAAAACTGCTGATGTGATCATGAATGACACAGTCTACAGTTTTAAAAAACTAATCACGGCGATCGACTGCGCTTTCAAAATTTTCCAAGCAACGGGCGCTTACTATCCTGAAGAATCAGAAGACATCTGGACGGTAGTTCAAATATGTTTTTATCAAATAAAAACCGCATTTGACAGAGGCACGCAAGTTGTCAATATTTTAGAGACGGCGGGTTTAGAACTTCAGGAGTAAGCTATCAAATAATAAGTTTTCATGTCATTTTTGTGTCACTACATGCAACTCTATCTTTGCTTATAACACACATAAAGAATGTTTTGTAAAGGTACGTCTTCAAAATTAGGTTTTTTCTGTGGCGATCAAAACTTCGAGCGCCATTACTATTCTTCTTTATCGTTTAAAAAACATTTAGTTAATGAGCATTAACGCAATCGCCTTCATTGGATAGTGGGCAAGTAATGTATACTACAGTATTTTCACTGTATGATGATATGCGTGACAGTTCGTAACTGACAATTTTAGTGATGCAACCTAAGGACATTTAATCGATTGTTTGAAAATATCGAATCATTTGTCAAAGCAAATGGAATCGAACTACCGATTTTAGATTTTCAGATTTAGAAATAAATTCTAGTAATTAGGAATAAAGGTTACGTTAAATAAATTATAGAATACAATGCAGTCTGTTTACATACAAAATACTATAGAGGCAACATAGTTTCTCAAAACATTTCAAATTTTGATACATCTTTGCCGTCAACGTGCACTGGAAAGGATACATCTTCAGTCAATAACAGCTCTTACGAAAGCTGTCATGTCAAAAAGTAATAGCGCATCTATAAAATTGTCTAATTTTGATGATAAGTCAACAATTGACTGGTTAGGTTTCAAGTGTGTGTATGAGCAAACTAAACACTATTATTCTGTACCCGAAAATTTAGCACGTTTAAGTAATTCTTTATATGGTATTGCTAGCTATGTCTTTGGATTGACAACATTATTATGCCTGTATTTTTAATTTTTGATAATAGTCTGAACTATTTATGCCGAAACACTGCAAAACTAACGCTGGTGAACGTGCGCCTTTGTATCGTGTTATGCATGCATATAATAGTTTCTTTACACAAATTGACCTGTTTCCAACTGGTCCACAAAAATATAGAAAAGATATAATGAAATCAATGCATTAGCTTAATGAGTTTTTGTTGTTCTTTGTTTATTGATTTTTCTCTCTTGGTTTTTTTTTATTGGTGTGTATTTATATGTCCTCTGTATTATTGGTGTGTATTTATATATTTTATCTGTATAAAATTTATTTACTACTTTGTAGAAAATGTTGTTGATTGCACTATTATTTAAGTTTATGTATGTTTTTTTTTTTTCTTTTTTTAGTCTAATATACATGGTGTGATTGTTTGTTTTCCCTAATAAAATAAAATAAAATAAATAAATAAAACAAAAGCCAAATAACAGTTTATATGAAAAGTGTTTACGGCTGTTATGAGGCATCAATATAGCGCTTTTGGAAACAGCATAACAGTACTTGTTATGGTTAGGTATAATATTATATATAATCATATAGATTAAGGAACTCAAAATTTATTTTTATTTAAAGTTTTTATATTGTCACTTAAAGTGTATTTTTTTTGTAAATAATAATCTTTTATTACTTTATATTATGTTCTACAATAAAAACGTATCGTGCATTTGATGCTGCATAGTATTAATTAAAAATAATATTAGATGTATGACTTTGTGAACTTGTGTAAGCATTTTTCGAACAACTATGTGTATCATTATATTGAAAATTCATGTTATGTATATTAAAAACCCTGCGTGACATTAGGTTGTTATGGGAAAGCGTGACGCTTAACAGGCGAACGACTTGCTCGTCTCGTCACTGTTATAAAAAAAATTAAACAAGGGGGGTTTTGAACGAGTTATTCATAATGATGAGTACAATAAGCCCTTATTCTGATGTCCTTAGAAATTGTGCTATAAATTACTAGAAACTGGTTAAATTGTAACTTCTGAAGTTGTGACATTGTGAATTAAGGTGCTTTTGTCAATAAATATTTAATTATTATATAATTAGTTTTATTATGTTACTCTTGAAATGCCACAAGGAAGAAGTAAATAAACAAATAGATAAAATGTTGAAACAACAGATAATTAAACCTTCTAACTCTCCGTAGTCATCTCCAATATGTGTTGTGCCCAAAAAACAAGACACCTCAGGTCAAAAGAAATGGCCCATTGTAGTTGATTACAGAAATTTAAATAACATCACCATAGGAGACGCCTATTCAATACCTAACATCGCAGATATCCTAGATCAACTTGGTCATAGTCATAGTAAATACTTCTCCACATTAGATCTCGCATCCGGGTTTCACCAAATAAAAATGAGCCCCTCTGATTCTGCAAAGGCTGCTTTCTCTGTTCCTAATGGTCACTTTGAATATAACCGCAAGCCGTTTGGACTCAAAAATGCACCTGCAACTTTTCAAAGACTACCTTATCAAGCCTTCAAGGTCTCCACTCTTTTATTTATCTTAATGATGTCATAGTCTACAGCCACGACTTTCAATCCCATATCCAAAAACTGAAGATTGTTTTCGATGCCCTAAAGAGGCACAATCTCAAATTACAGCCAGATAAGTGCGAGTTTCTTCAAAGAGAGGTCGCCTAACTTGGTCATATAATAACGGATAAAGGTGTGCTGCCAAATCCAGAAAAGGTCAAATCAGTCATAAATTACCCAACACCTAAAACTCCCAAGCAAATTAAAGCTTTT
This sequence comes from Bembecia ichneumoniformis, assembly GCA_910589475.2. Lineage (NCBI taxonomy): Eukaryota > Metazoa > Arthropoda > Insecta > Lepidoptera > Sesiidae > Bembecia > Bembecia ichneumoniformis. The sequence goes on from OU342523.1 coordinate 6,968,936, forward strand.
CTAGGTCTCATAGTTTATTACAGAAAATTTATTAAAGACTTTTCGAAAATCACTAAACCGATGACTTCACTTTTAAGAAAGAATGTCGAATTCATATGGAATGAGCAACAAGAAAACTCATTCACCACTCTTAAAGAAATGCCCCTATCCTCCAATATCCAGACTTCAACAAAGAATTTATCCTAACAACAAGTGCTTCAAATCATGCCCTAGGTGCAATTCTCTCGCAAGGAAAGGTTGGAAACCTATCGATTTCGCATCACAAACTCTTAATAAAGCTGAAGGTAATTATAGTACAACAGAAAAGGAACTTCTAGGTATAATTTTCGGAGTAAAAACCTTCAGACCATACCTTTATGGTCGGTAAATTCAAAATAGTCACAGATCATCGCCCATTAGTTTGGTTATTCAATTGTAAAGACCCTAGCAGCAGATTAGTTCGCTGGCGTCTCAAATTAGAAGAATACGAATATAAAATTCTATACAAATCAGGTAAAATGAATTCAAAACACTATAGATAGTGACGATAACTTTATGATACTAATATAATTGAACATAATAAAAGTTTATTAAACACCCACTGTTCCATAATCGCATATCCAACGTCCATAGATTTAGATGATTCCAATCCCTATAGTGAACAAATTCTTAACTTATTAGACGATAGACAATCATTCGAAAATTTCGAAAAGGAATTACATTATATTAAACGTTCTGCTCTGACTCTGCAACATGCAAATACGTCTTTAAAGTTCTACGGGAATTACGAAATACTCTCCTAATATTCCATTATGAAGTCACTGAAATATCTATCTCTAATTTTTCAAATCCTTATGATAAATTAAACTTTATTCTAATATACGACATGATAGCTTATTCATTTCATGATACCCAAATTAAAATTAACATCCTACCACTTCTGAAATCCCAATAAACGTAAAAGATAATCATGACACTCCAATGGAGGACACGTTGGTTCCTCCCGCCTAACAAATTAAAAAATAATTATTACTGGAAAGGCATGAAAACTGATATATTTTTATATCGTTACCTTTCAGGACGAACTAACTAAATATTCAATGGGTTAACCCATCGCATCAAGCTCCGAGCAAACCGCAGACGCTTTAGTCCAAATTATTTGCCACTTTGGTATTCCTAAAACTATTCTTTCAGACCAAGGTGTCCACTTTATAGCCAAAGTATTCAAACAAGTTGCTGCAATATTCAAAATAAAACACTATTTTCATTCCCTTATCATGCACAACCAAACGGTGCGTTAGAAAGAAGTCATGCAACTCTAAAAGAATATTTAAAATCTTACGTCAACGAAAATCAAGATGACTGACACAAATATTTACAAACCGCTCTTATCTCATACAATTCTTCTGTCCACTCCGCAACAAACTTTACCCCACACGAATTACTTTTGGGTTGCAAGCCTTATCTACCTAGTTCAGTATACGATACTAGTCCCACTACTACTTATCTAGATTATGTCAGAACTCTAAAACATAAACTACATATTTCTCGAAACATAGCTAGAGAAAACATTCTTAGGTCCAAAGAAAAATCGAAACACCCCCGATAAAGTTGAAGATACATAAAACATCACCACAGACTCCGTAAGGGTCTAATCTCCGGTCTGGAAAGAAACTTTTAAAATCATCAAAATCCATTCAAATCATAATGCTACGATATTGATCAACCGTAGGTATATTAAATATAATTTCGATGAAATAAAATTAGCACACACTCCTTCTCTTCCAGGGCCATCAGCCAGCAAGCTCTTCAACTCAACTAAATTTTACTACTCCCATCATACACAGTCCCGGACTATATTTCGATCCAGTAAGCTCTCTCAAATGCTTATAATGACTATTGGAATATAATAACTTACTCCGATTTCTCCTACCTAAAACCAAATATCGAAAATATAAGATCAATTTTAGAAACATCAACAGAAATATGTAAAAAATATCCTTCTCATAAAATGCACACAGATTGTTCAAGTGTAGTAAGTCCCTTAGAAGCTCAGTTTACCAATGTAAACGATAATTATGAAGGTTTATTTCACTTAACTTCAGTAGAAGGAACTAAAAGAAATAAAAGATCTGCCTGGTTTGGCATAGGCGGACCAATTTTAAAACAACTTTTCGGTTCATTAGACGAAGACGACGCTCATACCTTCACAGAAGCTATTAACGTCGCCGTTCAAGACGATCAAAAACATTTAGCTTCCTTAATGCAAGACAATATTCACATCGTTTCATCTACAATCAAAACCTTTAATAATACGACTACTAAACTCAACGAGAACGAAAACAGATTAAACCAAAATATGGAAAAACTAGATAAAATCCTAGAAACAATCTCACGAAATACAGATAAAGTCGAGATAAATACTCGTCTCGACGGCGTTCCGCAAGGATCGGTCCTCGGACCGCTCCTTTTCAACTTGTACATGCACGACCTGGGTAACGAAGACAAGATTGAAGGCCAGAGAATACGTGGCCTATACAAATCACAGTACGCGGATGACTTCTGCGTCATAAACACCTCGAAACAACCGAACTTCGCCACAATGAGGGCCGAATGGGCAACAGACGCACTAATAGACTATTACAAGAAGTGGGGCCTTAATTGTAATGTTGACAAGACCGAGTGCATCCTATTCACCAACAAAACTAAGAACTACAAACCAACGGTCAAGATCAAAGATAAGGAGATCCCGTATAAAAAGCAACTTAAATACCTCGGAGTGTGGTTCGACAAGAAAATGAGCCTTAATGTGCACTCCGAGTACGTTAAAAAGAAAGCAAGATCGGTTCGAGCTATGCTATCACCTATCATAGGTTGGTACTCGAACGTCGACTTGGAGGTCAAACTTCTTGTAATACGGTCATGCCTTTTGCCCGTTCTCGACTACGGTATCGTCCAACTGCTCCCGCGAATCAGTCGGACGAACATCGACAAGATAGAGGCGCAGTACCGCATGGCGCTAAAATGTGCCGCGAAGTTACCCAGAGAGACACCGACGAGCTTGCTGTGGGAACTCCTCCAAGATGACCCGTGGCATCTCCGAACAAGCGATCTACAGCGGGATATGCTGGATAAACTAGCGACGAACCAAATCGAAGACCTGGAAGATCCAGGCGTACCCTTCGCGCGCCACGGACAACATAACACGGAGCTGCCAAGCCGATGACTCGGCTACGTCACGCACGTGCCCAAACACGAGAGGACCAAACCGCTCTACAAGCGAACAGTCCCTCCTCGCGCGAGTATGCTGTGATCATACACACGCATTACACTACGCACAACACACCCTGGTGTAGGGCACGCTCACAAAGAGAATGCAAAACATGTATATAATAGTGATCAAATCTTAGCAGATAAATATCCTAGAACACACCCCGAACCCTAGGTGAGGGAGAACTAAAAATGTAACATATAACACACAACTTAGGAAAATAAATTTTATTCTATTCTATTCTACTCATCTCGCATTAACTTTTAGTGCTTTAGAAAGCTCATTAATGATCTTAAGTTATAACTTAAGAAATTTCAAGGATTTTAAGGATTTATTCTTTTTGGAAAACACAATATTATTCATTCTTCTAAACTAAGCCCAAAAACGTTGTATAATGAACTAAACGAAAACCAAAATATTGCTAATATCGCCATTTATAATTTCCCATTTTCTTTAACTTTAGATAATATGCACATTCTTTTAGATATATTCGTAATCTCATCTTTTGTCACATCAAATACCACTCATAATCTTAACCGAATATAATCTTTACCACGTCTATGCTCTTCAAATTCCTCATGATATTACGAATCCCAACTCATTTGCAATGATAAGTCCTACAGCTAAATTTTTTGCAATTATGGAATATAAATTAACCTTCTCCACTATGAACAGTATAAGTGAATGTAAAGTGATGAGTTCTAATAAATTTCTGTGCAAATTAAACGATGTCCAATCAAGTATTACAAATCCTACTTGTGAAATGTCCATTTTAAGTGGACATTTAAATTATATTCCTAAGTCGTGTAACTATAAAATAACAATATATGGTGATATCGATCTATGGCAAAAAATTAGTAACAATAGATGGATATATGTACAATCCGACATAACGAAATTGTCAATCAATTGTAACAATAAAACAGAAGATTATGATATCGTTGGTTCAGGTATCCTTAAACTACCGAAACAGTGTAAGGCATGCCACAAATTACTACAATTACATCCCATCCACTGAATTCGATTCTAAAACTTATATCCCATGTCCAAACTTTAATATTAGCCTAGATGATTGCTATATTAAAGCAAACATTAACAAAACATTACCGCACCTAACTCCCATTAAACTATCCCACATAAATCTTGACAGCTTATCATATGCATCTCATAAACTAAACCAATTCATCGATGAACTCGAAAAAATAAAGAACCAACCATACCACATAAAATATGGTTACTATTTCAATATATTCAGGTTTATCAGTACGTATGAGGTGTCATGCTGTAATGGAACAGCACCATTACAATACTCCGGACGTAAGTATGATACACCAGTATTTTCCGGTTACTTATACGAAGCCGGTTGTTTTACGTAGCGCGCTTCATGACTGGTTGACATGAAGCGGGCTACGTAATGCCGTTTATTTACGCAACATGGACTTACGAGTGGGTGATTTTAGTGAGGAGCAGGGTGAAAGATTCCATCAGGATCTTCGGACAATGAAAGAGCGTTATCAGGGGCGATGGGACTCACATATGATGGCAGACTACTGTTGGAGTTTGCTACGAGGTCTACTTAAAGTCTTTCATTCAAGGAAATCTTATAAAAGGTATTCCATTGTATTTTGCTAAGACATAAAGATAAATGACTATTAAATAACGCCGACCGTAGACGACTTTGCAATGTTATCATTTCTAAGGAGCTGAAAGACGACCCACAAAAAAGTTACAAGCACAAGGTTGTATGCTCTGGCATATGACATACCAAAAGTATTTATAAAGGATAATTCATCAGTTTATTTTATACCTTACATGAGCATCACTCTTATGCAAAAGGTTTCTGCAAAAGGCAAGCTGCTAGATTGTTATCGTCAAAGTAGAAGAGAATTTATAAAATCGGAAGTTATAGCAGAATATTCAAAACGGCGTCAATCAACGAGTGCTGAGTCTGAATCGCCTCGTTCGTCTTGCAGGAATATTCAAGAAGCCGTTGACCAACTATAGGTAACGCCAACTGAGGATGTTCATCAGAAAATGCTATGACTGAATAATTTCTACAATATCACCTTAAATGTTACTAGAAATATTATTATAAACATTAATTTAATATTATTTTTAATTCTCAATAGATTTGCACTCTCTATATCATGTCAAAGTGTTACAGGTGTAACAAAACAATAAATGAGATGTCAACCATTCTGGAGTGCAACCGTTGCCAAAAAGTAGTACATGCTATCACAATATGCGCTGAATTAGGCTCCAAACTATCAGTACTCATAGCTGCCGAAAACCTCGAGTGAGCTTGCAGTGAATGCAACTTGAACTCTTCCCGAAGAAAGTCTTTTATTACACTTGACCGCGAAAATGAAGATGATTATAACGAAATAGATTGTGTTGACATGAAGCAACTACTTCAGAATATAAGAAAGGAAGTGAGAAATATAGTGACACAAGAAATACGTTCCATCACAACTTCACAAATTTTTTTCTGAAATGGATGCCCTAACTAATAAAATTAAGGATATGGAGAAAAAAAAATAACCCACCTCGAAAATCAAAATAGGTCATACTTACTGAGAACAGAATGCCTAGAACATAATATGGAATTACAGCAACTACCTACTTGAAATGTATATGCTAGAATATATAGACATTCAAAAAATCATAGATCATAGATCTATCGTTACAAGAAAGCTGATTTTAATAAAACGTAATATCTTAGCTAATATTTCTACTCAAATATGAAATTTTTTTACAAAATGAAATATATTGTTTGTATTGTTCACATATTGCATTAGAGGAATAAAAGATGGTTTCTTTCTTTCCTTCTAAACATTTAAATGGTTTTGACAAAGCGAGATAACTACATGGTACATGTAATTTAACTTTATTTCCATAGCAGTAGAGGTGTTATTAAAGGTGTAATAACTATGGTTAGACGGTAGTTGAATTGATAGTAACACGTTACACGTAGCAAATTCAGTTGTAGTTGTCAGTCACTCGTGTTATAAGGACGTTGTGTCAAAAGGTTTAATATTTCAAAAGATGGACGAAATTGAATATAATTCACCTGTGATTGAAGTAAATCGTGGCAGAAAAAATAATGTAAACAATAGGTTGCATCCATCGACGAGTTATACAGACCGGAATACTGGAGATCCTTACATGTCATGTGATCATGGCCTGGAAGAAATTCAATCAAAATCAACAGTAACATGTAAGGCTGCTCTTCTTACTTATGCTGATTTGTTACGGTTTAAACGAAAACTATACTATAATGAAGGTAAGGTAAAGTGAAGCAAGATATCTTTTTATTTAAGTATATGCAAATTAACAGTGTTTCTAGAAGAACAGTGCCTGTTTAAAACAAACATATGGACAGGCTGTGGACAGTAAAATACAACATCCTCATTCCGGTTTGTAAAAAAACCTTTTTATCTGTCACTGGAGTACATTCTTTACGATTGTGGCGATTGGCAAAATCTTGTGGTTCATCGGGTCCGCCACCGTCTGAAAAAAGAGGGGGTAGACGAACTGTTTTGAAAGATGGTGAAAAAACAGAGATGGTTAAGAATATATTAAAGTATCTTTGCCGTGAAAGTCACTATTAAAAAAGATGTGGCAGATATTTGATGAAGAGAGAAAATCTAATAGTCTGGAGAGTGTCAGTCTGTCGAAATATAAAAGTGTATTTCACAAGTACTTTAACTTGGGATTTGGAAATCCCCATGAAGACACCTGTTCTTCTTGTAAAGAATTGCTCCTAAAAATTAAAAACAAAAGAGACCTCAATATCAAAAATGAACTGCGTACCCAATATCGTCTGCATAATATGAGAGCAAAGGCTTTTTTTCGAATAATGAATGAAATTGAACCAAATACCATAAAAGTCTGCTTTGACTGTCAACAGAATCAGCCTCTTCCAAAGCAAAGCGTAGGGGAGGTATTTTATGCCCCACAAGCTTGGTTGTACAACTTGTATATTATGCAACATAGAGATGACAAAAAACAACTTAAAGAAGACATTTGTTTCTATACTTGGCTAGAGACACAGGCTGCCCGAGAAGCCAATGAGATATCGTCAGCTTTGTTGCATTACTTGCAAGAATTGGATAATAATCTATTAAAAAGGGTCAAAGGAATTTGACATTGAAGCTGTTTTCGGACTCATGCAGCAGTCAAAATAAAAATTCTATCGTTCTTGGCGTCTTATCATACTTTCTACTGAAATGCAAAGTTTTTAATAATATAATTCATTACTTTCCAATCCGTGGCCATAGTTACATGCCACCAGATTGCGTCTTTGGACGTATAGAGAAAGATTGTCGGAAACAAAAACAATATTAAGTCCAAATGAATATAGTCAAATCCTGATGAACATGAAGTTGAAAGAAAGTGGGGAGACGATTGGAATATTTATGATTTCAAGTCACAACACAAACAAAGAAGATGAAGCTCGAATCATGAATTATGAAAGGGAGAGGAATACAGTTAAACATTATTACAGCGAAACTTATATGGGACTTCCCATTAATGTTGAAATTTTTAAGCCTGGAATTAAATCTATGGCGTAGTTAGTCTAGAAATCACAATTAAATCAGAAAATGAATATGGTGTCTGAAAAGAAAAAAGACGATGTCAAAAGGTTGCTAGCATTTTGTGATCTTGATGAAGAAATTAAGAAGTTTTATGAAGATATGCTTGCTGGAAACTCCGTAACCATTAATGAAAATGAAAACATAAGCCGTGAATTTGATGAACATGATCCACTACTGTAAGGGTTGTAAGGTCCTTTGATTGTATTATGTGCTTTATTTGTGAATAAAAAATATATAAAAATGGTATCATTGAAAGTTTCCAAAATGTAGATATTTAATTTTTGTGAAATTTCGTCAAAGTATGTGAATTTCATTAATATAACTGGCACTGAAAACCCTGTGTTTATTTTATTATATAACAAGCTTGTGTAAATAATTAAATAATTAATGACTTTATATTATTAAATAATTCAAGTCATTAATAATATAATTAATTAATGACTTTTATTTTAATCATTGTTGAAATAAAAATAAACAAAAAAAATCACCTAATCAAAAAAACCTTTTTTGTAGATATTTCACTTAGTTTAAGCTTTAAGTTTTGCTTTAAGTCATCTTTGCATTAAATGCTGAATATCCTGCGGAGAGTAAACATGTGTGGCGATTCATTCATAATTAATACTATACAAGATTTTCACAGTATGGTTCTAGCTACTGACCTAGGAATAGAAGTAAAGTAAGCTCGATTTAAGTGTTGAGACAGTTAATAGACGATTAGGTTCCTTCCTTTATGTTTTAAAAAATTTATTGATATCAGAAACTTGTTCAAACACTTTACAGTAGGGGAGACCGGGGATAATTGACTATAGGGGTAGGTAGACTAATCGCCAAAATATCGTCAGTAGTGCGAGTGTTGCGTCATCCTATAACAGCCGTGTATTACACTCCGCACCCCGCTGAGTTGTTCGAAGCGTCGAATCACGGCCGCACGTCGTTTTGGAGCAGTGACACGTTTTTTGTTTTCGTATCACGTAAGTAATATTTCCGCATAGCATATTTTTTGATCTGTAGCCTACTAATTTTATGTTAACCATTTGCCTATTAGTCAGAGTGCTTCTTGAGTGCATATTAATCATATTTCATATATTATTTTTCAAATCGATAGTAGTATTTAGGTTAACCATGCCATCAAAACTAAAAATGGCATCTGGGGCTAATTGATTAGATTCTTTCGGGGCTGGTTGAATAGTTAGTCAACTAACCCCAACAAACACCTCGTAAATGCGTTTTGCGTTGAAAACGTCTCGTAAATGAATATTTTATTAAATTTTTAATAAGTGTAACAATTCTGTTGTTTCAGAACAATGAGGACCTATAAAAGAACAACGAAACGAGCTGATATACCAAAAGATGTCGTAGAAAGAGCTTGTCATGTAGTCATTTTTGACAAAAAAAGCATTAATGCAACTTCAAAACAATATAATATTCCCTATAAATCATTACATCGTTATGTTGCCAAGCTAAAAGAAAAATTTGAACGTAACCCAAACTTGACGAGAGCGGAATTAACTTTGGACTCAGTGGGATATATCAAACACAGGCAAGTTTTCACTGATGAAGAAGAAGAAGCGTTAACCAATTATTTAAAGAGGGTAGCTGATATTTATTATGGATTGACTCGAAAATTAGCATATCAGTTTGCCATAAAAAATAACAAAGCCATGCCTGATTCTTGGAGAACAAAATTGTTAGCTGATGAAGATTGGATGTGCTCTTTTCTCAAACGTCATGCTTCTTTATCCATCCGAACGCCTCAGGCAACAAGCCTATCAAGGGCTACATCATTTAATAAACATAACCTTAGTTTGTTCTTCGCTCATTTGACCAGTGTTTACAAACGTTTGAATCTAAGCCCTGGCGATGTCTGGAACGTTGACGAGACAGGTTTTACAACCGTACAAGTACCTAACAGAGTTATAGCTCGACGTGGTATTAAAAATCTGGGTAAAATGACATCGGCTGAGAGGGGTACACTGGTGACAGTTGCAATAGCTGTCTCAGCTCTTGGAAATATGGTACCACCTTTTTTTATTTTTCCACGCGTACATTATAAGTCCCATTTTGTTAGAGGTGGTTCTATAGGGTCAGAAGGTGATGCTAATCCGTCCGGCTGGATGAAAGAAGAAAACTTCATAAAGTACAGCAAACATTTCTTGCAACATGTTAAATCTAGTAAAGAAAAACCAGTACTTTTACTGTTGGATAACCACGACTCGCATCTATCAATCGAAGCATTAGATTACTTCAAAACTAATGGGGTGACAGTTTTATCAATCCCTCCACACTGTAGCCACAAGCTACAACCTCTTGATTTGATCTGTTTACGGGCCATTGAAAAAGTATTTCAACAGAGCATGTGATAACTGGCTGGCTACTAATCCGGGAAAAACCATTACAATTTATGATATACCGGAGTTAGTTAAAACATCACTGCCATTGGCTGCTACAATTGATAATATTCAATCAGGATTCAGAGTATCTGGGATTTCACCATTAAATGAAAATATATTTCCTGACTCCGAATTTAGTGGATCTTGCGTGACAGATAGGCCCATGTACAGCTCTCATGACGTTGTTAATTCTTCCACATGTCATGTGAGTGCAGTTGCTGTTCCATCGACTTCCGGTACAAGACCATCTAGCAGCTTATCTATTGTCGAAGAGGTTCCGATTCCTAATCTACATTCTGTGACTGAATCTCAAATTTTAGCGTCGCAATGTTCATCTGCAAATATAGATCAGTTTACTACTGCAATGCCCTCTCGTACAAGATCTTTTAGTACGGAACGTGAGTCACCTTCACTTATTGACGAAATATTAAATTCTGTATACGAAGCAGAACTGAGAGGAAATCTCAAAACACCAGACAACGTGCGTCCTCCAGAATCAGATATGCTCCTCAATTTGATGCCTTTATCTAATCTAAATATGCCCGCTACTTCATTTGCTACACTTAAAGAGCTAAGACCTTTTCCAAAAGCGGCACCACTTTTAGATAATAATAGAAGAAATACTCGGAAACGTAAAAGCACCATATACACCGACACTTCTGAAAAAGAAACAGCAACGAACACGAAAAGAAACTTTTAAGAAAAGAAAATCAGATAACCTGTCGCTTCAGAAGGCTAAAATCGGAAAAGAAAAAGGAAAGGGTAAAGGAAAAGGAACGGGTAAAGAGAAAGTAAAAGAGAAAAATCCTGTTGATGGCATAAGTGAGGGAAATGACGACGATGATGTGGATTCAGATGACAGTAAGGAGGATACGATTTCTAATTAAATATTAAAATATGTTAATGAACGAAACTTTTTTAGTTAGCAGGATACATAATTAATCATCTGAGTAATTTTTTTTGTCTATATATCTTAAAACTTCACAGATATTAAGATTTAAACGAAAAACTAGTCAACTATCCCGGTCTCCCCTAGCTCACAATGAACATAATTTTTTCTGTTTATCAGTAACTGATAACCGACTATCTTAAAATATTCACATACGACGAAAATATTCCGCGCGTAAGAAAATTTCAAATTGAACAGCATGTCAAGACAATAAGTGTTCACATCGCAGGATTACAAAAGGGCCAAAACAACAACTTATAACAGCGGCAAGCAGAAGTAATTGTACATCAGAAGACGAACAAAAAAACCGATTTAATATGGGATTTATCTGAAGCGTTGCTTGCAAGTAATATTCCTCTTCATAAACTTACAAATTCTACATTTTTAAAAAATCTGCGAAAATATTGTTTGAATCAAAATATATCGGAGGAATTAACTTAGTTTAAGAATTACTTACCAACAATTTACCTTATAAATAATAGTGAAGAAATACGCAATGAACTCCAGGATAGCTGAAATATTTGGATTTCAGCTGATGAAACTACCGCTACATTGTAAATTTAAATTGACAGTTCATTAAGTCTTCTGTTTCCTATCCGGTGGCCTGCAAAGAACTTGACAAGACAAATCATGTAAAGGGGCATCTTTTTCAGTTTTTCGTGAAATCGAAAACGGCGGCCTGTAGCAAAAAAAACTAAATCAATCTACAAAATTTTCTACAAATAGGTATAATACGCGGCACGTAAGTTGAACCAAAATGGCGGTCGTCCGCGCAGGTAAAATTATGGACAAAAGTGTTAGACGAATGCTCCGTGGTTAAAGAGACAACCGTGATAATGTCGTATTTAAATACCTAGTTTTTTGAAAAGAGGGAAAATTTAGTGAGGTAATTTAATTAAACGCAAGTTAAACGGAAAATCAAATGTCATAAAAATTTTCAGAGAATCAGTTAGGTATATTATTTTCTTTTAAAAAATAATTATAAACGTCAAATACCATCCTTCTCGCCTGCCTCCTTAAAGTTGATTGTGGTCGAGTCATATTCATGAAATGAAATTGAATAATCAAAAAACTAAAGAAATTTGTGCGCGATTGTACTCCAAGTGTAACTCATGAGTGAGTGATGTAAAAGATATAGGTATATCCGTACAGAAGAGTTATTATATCTTTAACTCAGTTCACTTTCGTTTATATCATTATATCTTTACGGTTAAATTCAGTTAACGCAACAGTAGCTCAGACAGAAGCGGATAGGAAAAAGACACACGAGACCGGCGACGACACAAGAAAGAAAGAGATGAATGAAATAAATGTATCGTTTGCACGTCGTCTCACAAATTAACACATGCGCAGGAAACAGTCGACTCGGGACTGTGTAATTACAACAAGGAAAAACAATCTCTAGTGTATACAGATAGAGTCAAATTTGTTTTGTTCCAATTTCATAAAATTTAAATTTAATTTATCAGTTTTGAAATTTTTAAAACTAAACGGTTTTGTTTTGATTTGGTAATTATTAATTAATCACGGACGCACTCTAGCGAGCTAATATTGTATTGTTTTGTTTGTGTTTAATATAATAGTTGTTATTTGTGGAATTAGTGCAGTAAATTGTAAAATAATTGTAGTTACTACTACATATAATAAAATAGTGGATAAATAAATAAAACTGTGTAAATTTATAGTGTAAATATATTTGTTGACTTATACAATTTTTTTGAGTGTAATGTCTTGTGCAAGAAAAAGAAGCGCCCTATGGAACCACTTTACAGAAGTGGATCCTAAGAAGGCAAAATGTGTATACTGTGCCCAGGTATTGTCCATGCCAAATAGTAATTTAGGAAATTTAGGAAGACACATGAAATCAAAACATCCGACGATACCCCTTGTCGCCGAGAGGCAGTCCAATCCTTTACAGTTAGAAATATCTGCGCCTGGCCCGACTGAATCAGTTAGTGCGCCAGCCAGGGAAGTACGAGTACCCTATCTTCCTCCTAATCCAGCGCAACCTTCAATTAAGGACTTTGCAGTAAGCACTAAACCGATCTCTGTTTTACGTGCTCAAAAATTAGATGAACAGTTACTAATCACGATAGCGAAGGAATATCATGCATTACGTATTGTAGACGGTAAGGAATTTAAAAAATATGTTGCCATGTTGTGCCCAGGGTATAGTTTGCCGACTAGAAAAACGTTGTCCGAGAGTTTATTGCCGAAATTGTACGGAAAAACGCTAGAAGCGGCAAAAGATAAAATTCAAAATGCGAAGGCAGTTTGTCTGGCCACAGATGGATGGACCTCTATAAATAATGATAGCTTCATAGCTGTAGTAGCCCATTTTATTTCGACAGATATGACAGGCATGCATTTGGAATCAATTTTATTAGAATGCATTGAGTACAATGAGCGCCACACCAGCGCAAATTTGTATGATTTTTTAAAAAAATTATGATAGAATGGAACATTCAATACAAAGTGACGGCAATCGCGAGCGACAACGCAGCTAATATCACAGCTGCCATAAGGCAAGGAGACTGGCGGCAAATTCCATGTTTCGCGCATACTTTAATGCGTTCAAGCGGCTTTAACACATTTATCCGCAACTACTGTTAAAGTCGAGGGGATCGTTGAATATTTTAAACGAAGCTCTCTATGTATGAGCAAACTAATAGAAATGCAAAAAAATCTGGGATTACAGCAATTAAAACAAGATATATCAACTAGGTGGAATTCAACCTACGAAATGCTCTCTCGTATTCTCTGCAAAAGACGCCGTAACAGCTGCGATAGCTTTATAGAGGCTCAGAAACGAGCTTTCGCTCACGGATCATGATTGGTCATTAATAGAAAGCGCAGTACCTGTCCTAGAACTGTTTTATGACATCCCTGTCGAAATAAGTGGTGAAAAAAAAGTGACTCTATCAAAAGTGATACCACTAAACCATATGTCTCGTCACATCAAAAGTCGTCTGCGAGAATCCAATCAACTTCCCGAGATTATAAATATGCTTCAAACATTGGATCGAGAATTAGACAGACGATTTGCCTTTATTGAAACAAATGTTTTGTATTGTGAAGCAACAATATTGGATCCAAGGTTTAAACAAAGAGGATTTTTCGATCAGAGACGTTTTGAACGGGCTGCACAAGAACTTAAATTAAAAATAGGAGCAACTGTACCTTCCGTTGCTGCTCATTCTACAGCAGCAGAAGTAGTACCTAGTACAAGAAGTGTCCACTTCGACATCCAACAAGGCTCGGTCGATTTGGCAGGACTTCGATAACGAAGTAGCCTTGTTGACGCCTACCAATCCAACAGCCGCTGGTATTGTTGAATTTGAAAAATACATCCAAGAACCTCTACTGCAAAGAACAATGGACCCATTCACTTGGTGGCACGAGCGACGACATTTATATCCGCTTCTTTTCAATTATGTTTTGTAAAGATTACATTTAGTGGCTACCAGCGTTCCATGTGAACGGATCTTTTCGAAAGCTGGTTATACCCTAAACGATAGGAGAACCAGACTCAAAACAAAAAAGCTATCCCAATCGAATATCGAAATGCTGGAATAATCTTCCGCCCCCGCTACGCGATCTTACATCTCTGGGATGCTTTAAAAAACGACTTCGCTCATCATTGATGGATGTGCAGAGAAACGCTTAGACGAGACAGTTTATGGGGGCGGCCGGTCCATTTTTTGTACATTCTCGTGTGCTATTGTATATTTACAGTGACGTTGCCATATAGATAACTAGCTAAGTAAAAGCCTTCAATAGTTTTTAAGAAAATTTGCAATAATTTCAGCCATGGATTGTAATCGTGTTATGAATTGTCCCGCGTAAATGTTTTTTTTTTGTTTTCTTTTTCTTTGAATTTCTGGTCCCTGGCAGAATATCAGTGTTGTGGTCCGCACCACAACTGTATACTGAGTCAGGGTTCCTTTTCCTCTTCTTACTTGTTTATATATTTGTTTGTTTGTAATTATTATTTGTTCATATATGTATATTGTGTTTATTAGAGGAATAAAAGATGCTTTCTTTCTTTCAATTATTATTCATCAGCCATAATCACCAATAAAAACATTGAACATAAAATAGAGGTAATTTAAATACTAAAAAAAAAGAATGTAAATAGTGTACCTATAAAAATGTTCATATTATATTTATGTAGGTATAGGGTATATCAAAGGCTTGTAAATAAAATCATGTAAATATAGCCTTTGATTTTTAAATACGCCAACCTAGATTTAGTGTCTGTTAAACACAAAACTATTTTGATTTCATTTTGATCTTCTGGGCTACTATAATAAAATCACTTAAATCTAGGTTGACAGTCCTAAGCCTGTCAAGTATGAAGGAAAATCAAAAGGCTAAAATTATTCTTTATTATACACATAATTTATATACCAAAAGTTTTTATAACTAAGATTTACACGAGCTTTACTCTAAAATTGTTTTCTTCCAACAAACCTATTAGGTATATTATTACAAATAAATACCAAGATTTATGAACTACTATACTAACAATTTTATATTAAAAAGCGCGTCCTTGTCCAATTAACTAATAGTAAAGTAAAGAATCCATCCGGGCTCTGTCTATATTACACGATTCGCTTCTGTCTGAGCTACTGAAAAGAAAAAGGTCTTTCATTCGTCAATGATAGTATTTCTCTCATGTATCAGTACTGAGTTAGTGAGTTACTGACACAAAAGAGAGATATATGTATATCTTTGAATCGAAAAGATATATATCTCTCTTTTCTTCTCAGTGACACATTTTGCGCAACTCTAACTCCAGGGCCAAGCAGAGCGTGCGCGGGCAGCGCGAGGGGGAGTGCGACTGAGTGGTGCTCAGATTAAATACTAATAGATGTAGCCAAGAAACGATCTTGACTGAATGAAGTGAGATGGCAAGATTGGCAAATCCGTATGAAAAAAAAAGAGACACAGATATTATTTTTTGTCCTTGTCATCGTGGCCGCTTTTTATTGTTTGTCAAGATTGCGATTTTGACAAACAAACGCGAGTGTTTGTATTTTTCTACATTTTCGGGATTTTAAACGTGTTTTAAGACAAGGATTTGTTGAATTTTAGTGTAATTAGTGTTACTCAGTGTTAGTGCGATGATGGTGGGTTGTGGAGTTTTAGGCTGTAAAAGCCGTAGTGAGCGAAAAATTGATGGCATAACATTTCACTCGTAAGTAGACGAAAATGTATTTTATTTGATTTTATAACGCTTTAAGGTGGTCAATTATATTATTTTACAGTGAGATTAAATGCCTTCAGCATAAATGTCGTTGATTTAACAAGTATTTTCTTAAAATAGTTAAAAACGAAAAAAAAAATATGTTTAGTGTAGCTGTATTGAGAATTTCATTTACCCCGAGTATGTATGATGAAAGGTGTGTATTGTTTATCAGTTAAAAGAAGTAAAAAAGAATGGATTATAATAATTGTTTTATAGTGTTAGTTTATAGTATAGTGTTAGTTTTATAGTCATTGTAAAACTATTACATATAATCAGTACACGCCTGTTAAGTGTAAAATGTGTTGAAAAGGTGAAATTAAGTTTTAAGGGAAAGCTATTTTAACAACTTGAAACCAATAGGAGTTCATGATCTTTATATATATTTGTTTATAAACAATAGGGCAAAGTTAATTCTGATTTTGGTCACTTGCCAAGAAATCCTTATTGCACCATATTACTAGTTATGGCTAGTGTAGTTTGCTAATTCTGTATTTTACATTTTAGTTTCCCATCTGATGTGGAAACAAAAGAAAAATGGCTGGATGCTACTGGATGACAAAATTGGCAACCTACGAAATATTCTAAAATTTGTTCAATTCATTTTGATGATGATTCATTCATCTATAAGAAAAAAAAGGTACAACTAAAACCATGTTCTGTGCCTAAAAAACATATACATGTAAGTATTTTGAAACATTGTATTATGATCATTTTTATTACTACTCTTTTCAAATGAGTTGGCATTCGCTTGATATAAAAGAGCTGTCAAACTGACTTCACTCTAGTCTGATTCATTATTTAATAAATTTATTCAGTCACTAAACTGGAAAAGTTGAATTTAAACAAAGCAATCTTTTTTTAATTATACGGAAATGTTAAACATCATGTTGAGCTAATGTTTTATCATAATTGGCTACTAATAGTATCCTAATTAATTGTGGCTTTATCCATCCCATTAGGGATGCGGGCATGATTTTTATTTTTGTTCACAGATGATTACTTTTTCAAAATCTTTACCTACTGTTTAAACAAAGTACATTCTCATTTGAAATAAGTAATAGTATTTTAGTGTGGTATGCAGAATAATTTAATTTAAAATGTAACGCTGGTAATGAGATGTAATACACTTACTTAAAGAAGTTGAAGGGTTAAAGCAGTTAAAATTTTTATTATCCAACAGAATGAACTGAATAATTATTTGATTTTAAACTATTATTTTTACTGTTCCAATTTAAAGGGTAAGAGAGCCAGCGAAATTACAGGCATATGGCTTTACACCTTAGTCTTCAGGGTAAGCAGCGCATACTGTCCTTTGTGTATACAAGTGATCGTGTAATTGCCTTCCCATTCTTGTATAAAAAATAATCTAATTTAAGAATATGTTACAGGTTAAGAATTCAGCAGACCAGAGTACAGCCAGTTACCATGATGAAGATGTATTGACACATCCCTCAACAAGCCGACATGCTGACACCATGGTTTGTTTCACATAACACACAATATGACACTATTCTTGTCTATTATTTTGTTGAGTATAATTAATGTCTAATTAATTTCAATATCTTACAGAATATGAGTTCAGCTGACCAGATAAATGTAACGACACAGTCATTCAGAAACACAAATCAAGAAAACATCCAAAAATCTGGAACACCTCTCACTAAAAGGAGAAAGGAAAATGTTTTACTAGAGGTGCAAAATATTCATTCAAAGAAAGTGTGTCTGGTAAGCATACATAATGCAAAAAATATATATTTTGACATTAAAAAAAATCAAAAAATTCAAAATTGTTTATTGCTAACTAAAAAGAATGTTACATAAATAATGTTGAGACCTTCTTTTAGGTATAAAATACCTGTGGCAGAAGGCCTCGCTCTTGCATAGCTTATATTTATATCTATATGTACATAGAGAGCAAAAACAACATACAAAGACATTTAACATGTATGTGTTCCTGAGTGTGTGTATACACACTTATACGTGTTTGTGTGTGAGAGGCATGTTTGTGACATAAGAATATTCATAATTATAAAATGCATAAACTATATTTTAATTTCAGACTGCTTCGAAAAAAGAAGATGTAGTGCAAAGTGAACAAGCATTCACATCCACGCCCAGAAAAGAAAAACTTAAAAAGCTCTTGCATAAAGAAAAAAACATTTCTAAAAATCTATTAAAGAAACTGCGCGCTATACGTGAGTGTAGGCGAAGATTATTGAAAAAAAGGCCTGCTTAGAAAATGTAGTGGCAGAATTAAAAACTAAGATGTTAATGAAGTCAGAAGAATTAGACGTATTATCGAATATAGAGACTGAAAATGCAGATTTTCTTAAAAGATTCTTCAACAAAGAAAACTGTCCAAGAAAATATTCTCCATATTTAAGAAAGTTTGCATTATGTTTGCATTTTATAAGCCCAAAGGCCTATATATTTGTTAGGAAACAATTTGACACGTGCTTGCCTCACCCCAAAACACTATATAAATGGTATCGGTGCATCAATTGCGAACCAGGCTTCACAACTGAAGCTCTTGAAGCTATTAAATTAATAGCAAATAAATCAAGTGAAAAAATACTATGCTGTATTAGTCTTGACGAAATGTCAATCCGACAACATCTGCAGTGGGATGGAAAACGTACTGTTGGTTATGTCAATGTAGGAAACAACTTACATTCAGATAATGTACCCTTAGCCAAAGACGCTTTAGTTTTTATGGTGTCATGTTTAAATGGTCGTTGGAAAATACCTGTAGGGTATTTCCTTACAAATGGTGTTAATGGGGAGCAACGCAGCGCACTCTTACAAAATTGTGTCTATCTATTACTTGAATGTGGGCTACAAATAGTATCCGTTACATTTGACGGATGCCCCGCCAATTTCGCTATGGCGAAAAATTTAGGCGCTCAATTTGATGACATTAATAATATAAACCCAATAATGACAATTGAAGGCTAAAATATTGTCTCAAAACCCGATGCCTGCCATATGCTAAAACTAGTAAGAAATACGCTTGCCGACAAACAAGAAATTTTAAATGAAAATAATGAAAAAATTGCTTGGGGTTATGTAGAAAAATTAAACGATTTGCAACAAAATGAAGGGTTACATTTAGCAAATAAAATAAGAAATGCACATATCCAATTCCGTAAACAAATAATGAAAGTGCGTCTGGCTGCACAAACGTTCAGCAACTCAGTTGCCGAGGCTCTTTTATTCTGCAAAGATATTCTGGCTCTTGACGAATTTATAAATTCAGGTGCAACTATTGAATTTATTAAATATTTTAATGATATTTTTGATATTTTAAATAGCCGCAGATTAAACACCTTTGGATTTAAAAAACCGATTTCAAAAGAAAATTTCCGCTTAGTCGATGTAAAATTAAACGATTTTGAAACATATCTGAAAAAGCTTAAATTTGTTCAAGGTGATTACGTAATTAAATAAGGAAGAAAGACGGGTTTTCTTGGTTTTTTAATTTGTGTAAAGGCGTTGAGGATATTTTTTTATAAATACATGCATATCGAAAATGCCCCGCTTCGCTATTTATGTACATATAAAATGAGCCAAGACCATTTAGAAATTTTCTTTAGTGTGATACGGTCAAAAGGTGGTTATAACAATAATCCCACTGCGTTACAGTTTATATCGGCGTATAGACGACTTTTGATTCACGGGGAATCAAAAAATTTAACTACTGGCAATTGCATTCCATTGGAAAGCATTAATATTTTGACATGCAATATGAACGCAATTTGCAGAAAAATAAACAATAGAAAAGATAGATTGCTTTCAATGACTCAATGTCTTGATGATGAAGACCAAATTGTAGATATACCCCAAGGGCATGATTATGTAGGGAATTGTGAAATTACAGAATTTTCTAAAGAAGTTACAATTTACATTGCCGGATATATTATTCGAAACATGAAGAAAATCATAAAATGCGATGAGTGTTTAGGAGCAATTGTTTCATATGAAAAGTTTCCGAGCTTTATCCTCAAAAAAGATGTTGGCGGATTACATTATCCATCAGAAGATGTAATCAAAATATGTTTATTTGCAGAGAAGACTCTCAGACATTATCGCAATACATGGTAATGCATATTTTTCAAGAAAAGATACTCTGCCTAAAATGATATGCAGTATTTTGAAAAAAATTGTTAATACTCAAATTTTTTCAGATCTATGCGATCATATGATCAAAGTCCATTGAACAATCACATATCTTTACTTATAAAAGCAATATCTTTAAGATATCTAGAAGTTAGAATCCATTTTATTACGACTTCACTGTCACAACGTGAAGAGAGAGTGAGGCAAATGCATAATAAGTTGGTTTTATTCAAGGGGCAGTAGGACATTGTTAAATTATTATCTTGTCATAATAAATGTAAAATGTTTTTTTTTTCTAAATAAAATATTTAATATCAAGAGCCATTTTATTTCTATATTATTATAATCTATTATACTGATCGAAACTGCTCACTAACACTGGAATTTACATTGAATTATTATTACAATTATCATGTTTAGTTTATTAATATTGTCCAACATTGACTGCAAGTTTTCTTATTGGTGACTTGTGGCTCTGTCTACTACATTGAGCATATGGGCGTTATTTTATATATTGTTACCGGAAATGTATGAAACCTATGAGTATTTGTATGTAATATGATGTTTGTTAACTGATTACTTGATCGCTGTAACCTACAGAAATCTGAATTTAATACATTTCTGATTGCTGTTTAGGAAATATATAGAATTCTTAGGAAAAGTATATATAAAATATTTCATACATTTCCTATCGATTTTAGGTATTGTGTACATATACTTTTCTCAGTCATCTCTTAGATCTGATAGACAATTATCCCTATACAGAAACAGCCATGGAGACGTAACACAACTACGTCTAACACCCCGAGAGCTGTTAAACCAATCGGAATACGCTCCATTAATGTACAGAGATTGATCGACTCAAGCGCTGGAGCCCTCATAAAGGGACTTCATCGCTTATATCAAGTAGCCATCAACGCTATATGTGGATAATGTCATCCAAAATTATCCTTGCTCACTTTATCATAATCCTTTTCTAAGTCAACGAAAGCGCAATACACTTTCGCATTGATTGCCAGCTGATTATCGGCGACGCACTTTAAGGAAAAGATCTGATCCATACATCCTCTTCCCTTTCTAAATCATGTTTCAACATCCTAGATTCTTTCTCAGTTACATTCATCGCCCTGATTTTACCAAACATTATAGGAAAATTTCTCAACACGGCAACACTAAAAGAAACTATTGCTATTGTTGTTTCATACACGGCCACGCTATTGCTCTATCTATAGGTATTTAATCTGAGGAGTGGTGGTAAGCGTTGCCGCGTTGCTATGGTTACACGCGGCCCCTCGCGTCGCACCTCATACCGCACTATGATTGAGACCCAAAAATGTGTTACTGCGAATCCAAGGTCATGGTTCAACTTACGTGCTGCGTATTATACAACACACTTTTTTTCCTGTAGTTAGTTAGTTAAAAAAATGATATTTAAAAATAGAATATTAAAAATGGCACATACGAGTATATTCTTAAAAACTGGCGCTAATTACAAGAATTAGTGCCTGGCGTGAGTTATGTCGGTGTAACCTCTCATAAGCAATTAACGTTCCCATAGATAAGCTCGAGGAAGTCAACAAAACTATTACTCTCACAATTAAAATGTCTTCTCATGTCAAATCCGATGTAAAATCAGATCAAACTGTAAAAGTGTAAACAAAACAATAAAATCTCTATGTTACGACTATGGGGAACCGTCTAGTAAAACCTTTAATAATAAAATCATTAGTCTTGCTCTGAGTCTGAACCTCAAACTGTTATGGGTAAGGCCAAAAAAAAATTGTATCTTGTACATTTTTTTAGTGTTTTTTGTGTTGATCAACATTAAATGCAAATTCGAAAGTTTAAAACATTCCTAATATTATTTATAAATACTATCTAAACTTGTCATTATTGTAAAAACTCAAAATAACAAATGTAAGTTTGATTCAAGATAAAATTAAATATTTTGTTATAAACAGCGTTGTTAACACGGAAGAAAGTTCTCGTGTCGCATTCCACTTTGCCTTAAAAACGCAAAGACTAATACAGAAAGAAATATTCTTAAAAAGGGGGTAGATAATGACATTGTCCGCAAATATAAATCAGCGTCTCTGATGGCTCGTTATTTAGGTCTAAAAGGCAAGATTCGTATAACTCGAGACTTGAAAGCAAAGAATAACAAGACTTTAAATGAACTTAGACTTTTTTATGAAAGAGATGATGTGAGCAGGGCAACCGCAGGTAAAAAGGAATATAGGACCTTTAAAAAAAAAAACAACAAATACGATACTTATTGAATACTTTGAAAGCACTATACAAAAAATACCGATCTGAAGGAGGCAGACTAAAATATTCAATGTTCAAGAAATGTCGACCGTTCTATGTTTTACCGCCAAAAATCACGAACCGAGAAACATGTGGGTGCTTAAAACATGAAAATATAATTATGTGATAAAAGCGATAGGAATGATTCAAACAAATAATATTGAAGAAATTACTTCAGAAATTGTTTGTAATATAAATTCAAAAGATTGTGCATATGGAGATTGCATCACATGCAACAATAAACATATAAATTTAAATTGGGAAGTAAAAGATAGTGCAGATATATCATGGACAGAGTGGAATTTGGTCAAACATGAATATAAAGAGAAAAGAGATAGTGAGGAAACCAAAGTAACAAAGAGGATGATAAATAACCGAAAGATTGGAACATTAAAAGAATTAATAGACTTGTTTAATAAAGAGTTACGAGAATTTAAAAAGCATTTATATAACATCAAACACCAATATAAGCAGTATTCGACGTGTTTGAAAAATTTAACAGATAAAGAAGTAGCTATACATATAGATTTTTCTGAGAATTGGATATGCAAATTAGCTACCGAGGTACAAGCTATGCACTTTTGTGCATCTCAAATTCAAACAACAATTCACACAGGGGTTTTATATAGAAAAGACAATAGCCCAAAAACATTCGCAACGATCTCACCCAGCAACGAACACGGCCCTAAAGCTATATGGGCCCACCTAACTCCAATATTAGAACACATTAAAAATGTATATCCAAACATCACCAGAATACACTTTCTTTCAGATGGGCCCACTAGCCAATACCGGCAAAAAGCAAATTTTTATTTATTTACTAAGATCACGAAAATAATGGGTTTCACTTATTCAACGTGGAACTTTTCTGAATCATCTCATGGGAAAGGAGCAGCTGATGGAGTGGGAGCTGCTATAAAACGAAAGCTTGACAACTGCGTTTCTCGCGGTGTAGATATACCAGATGCTGAGACTGCTTTTAATGTACTTCAAAAAGAGGATACTTCAATTATACTATATTACATTTCACAAGCAGATATCGATAATTACGAAGTACCAACTAATCTAAAGCCTGTACCAGGGACGATGCATTTGCACCAAATCACAAACAAAGATATGGAGAACGCAATTCAATACCGAAGCTTGAGTTGTTTCTGCAGCATGTCTATTCATTCAGGCTACTGTAAATGCCTAGATTTAATAAGCCACTTACGTCGAGCTGTGAACATGATTCTGAAAAGGAAACTAAAATTAATGATGAGAAAAAGACTGCCAATAGGGACCTGAAAAGAAAAAAACAAATAATAAAAACAATGCATAGAACAAATAAACTAAATACAAAAAGATTTAAAAAAAGTAGGAGGGTTGATACATCTTCTGAGAGCAGCAAGGAAATCGAAGAACAAGCTTTAATTGAGTACATAGAAACAGATGACGAGAGTGTTGTTACTTTCTATTCAAAAAACTCCAGTTTCGAATCTACAGAGTCTCGAAATAATCCGCAATTTATTCTGGACGAAAACACAGGCTTATTAATTAATAAATCAAATACAGAAAATGTGCAGCTAGTTGCAGAATCTTACGGAAATGAAACTAATAAAGAAAATATTATTTCGAACAATTCAAACCAATCCAAATTAAATAACTTTACTATTGCAGTGGGTAAATATGTACTGGTTAAGTTTGACACAAATAAAATAACCAAATATTATGTAGGAAAATGTCTTGAAATAAACGGAATTAACGTTAAAATTAGTTTTATGCGTAAAAAATCCAACGGTACATTTTATTGGCCCCAAATACAAGATTTATCGGACATGTTTTCTTTTGACATAGTCAAAGTGTTGCATTCTCCCATTAAATGTCGCCGTGGAATAATAGAGTTCGAAGACAATTTGAGTGAATATAGGATTAACTAAGTAATTCTTTTTTTTTTTTTCACAATAATCAAGATTTAATTTAGGTCTCATCCATTTTGTTTTATTTGGGAAAATATAAGAATTAAATAATGTGCAATGTGTTTTTTTACACCTTTACATAAATTGTATTTATGTATATTTGGTTTTCTTTGCCATTGGCGATAGTTAATAAGTATAATAATAATTTTCATAGAAGTTATCAGCAATGTATACAGGGCTTTATAAGACTCACGTATGTTACTTATATTCTCGAATGTTACAGATTCTAGAAGTGTGTTACTAATTCATGAATGTTATGGTACGTTTTTTTGGCCTTACCCTTATACATCTTTGTATACCTTTATATTAAACCTAAGTTTTTTAAAAACCCTTCGATCCTAGCGTCCCTCATAACTCGTGTTAATTTATTTATCTTTTTAGATGGCACTAAAGCGCAATACACACTGGGCAGTAAGCGGTCCGGGTGTAGGATCGCGGGAAGCGAATGTTCCTTCCAAATTGACAACGCTGAAATCAAGGGAACACAGCTACCACTCTCGCCCCAGCCCGGTATCGCGTCCGCCTGTTTTTGATAGCGGTGAAACCGCACCGCGCCGTCTTGCCATCGCTGGTGGTTTCTGTGTGGCATGCTGCATAAGACCTCGTACATTACGAGGACATTTCTCAGTCGTACATCTAAGACTGAGAAATGTCCTTGAGATCTGTTTATGGACAACTTTGTTGATTATATTACATACAATCAATAGACTCAAGTAGATTGCTGTTCGTTACGAGAAAATAACTGTCAAATTTTTGTTCTTTTTTTTTGTAGAATCTATTCCAAAATCACTTCAACACAAAAGTTCGCAGCTAAACAATAAGCCGAATATTTTTAAACTATAAAAAGTAATCTCGAGATTGGACAAGTACTTGTTGTTGGTGATTTTACTGAAAATTATGTATTTGCAATCCTATTATAAATTCTACTGACCTGCAGTCCGACAATCGGACAATTTATGTACTCCCATAAGAAGACATGTCAGAATATGATATAAAAAAAGTCTGAAAATTCTCAAAGTTTGACAAAATGCCTAAATATTAAATGATAAACCAACTTGCTCATTTATGGACACTGCCACTCTCAAAAGCAATTTATGGCCGAGAAACATCAAACCGCACTAAAAGATCTGAAATAATCCCCTGACATAAAAACTCATATAAAAGAAAACTTGAAGAAGAAGTGGATGCTAGTAAGAAAAAATGGTCAGAAGAACAAGTAAAATAAGAAAACCACCATCAAAACCAAAGAATAACACAAGATGTGGAAATGCCCTGGTTGCCAGGATAAATAAGGAGCACATTGTTGATGACTGGATCCAGTGTAGCTTGTGCACTGAATGGTGGCACGATACAATGCACATCCTATATCAGCAATATCGACATTGGAATCTACAAGTGTTAGCATGTGTACTCTTGTGGAATAGTTATTATCAAGAGAGCGCAATTAACAGAGATCTTAATTAGATTGTTAATAAAGAAGAGAATAAGAGTAAAAGAATTGGTTTTCCATATAGTATATAAAGTTGATTTGTTGGTAATTACTAGTTGTTACCGTTTTTATTTGATTTGTGACATTTTATTCCCAAACTGCGCTTACTTGCGGCAACTTATTCTAGATATTTCAATTTATGAATATATAACAATTAACCCTCAAAATATATTACAGTGAACTTGTCTTCCATCGAGACCTTTTTTTTCTATTCTTAAATACTTATACTAAATTTACATATAAATATAACAAACCAGATTCAATGTTGTACGTTTTGGCATTCAGCTTCCCAATCGGCGGGTATGAGCTTGTTTAAATGTTCAGAAAACTTACTATAAGAGCATGGATCATCACAGAAAGGCAACTTCAATTCCAATGGCACTTCCACCTTCGTATTGTTGCGGTAAAACACCTGAAATTACAATAAACAGTATCACAGAATAAATAATAGTACTAACGTACAGACGTTGCACTCCTTTCATCTTGACTAAAGCCGCCGTTTTAATAGCCTACAGAATTAAGTAGGTACCGCGATCAATCTAAATCGCACCTTAACGCCACGCCCGCGAGAATAGTTATTATTTTGTGTTGCCTTTTGTACCAAACATACCTACGAAGAGTTATCACTTTGAGTAAGGGTTATCACTTTGTTAAAAAATTAAAATAAAACACTCCAACTAAACTTTAGAAAAAAAAATTCATTTTACAATTTCTGTTTACAGTTGTTTAATGTAAAGGTCTAATGAATTTTTTACCTTCTCTAAAGTGTCTATTATTAAATTTTTGCGTAGCAATGTAGCAAGAATATAAAAAAATAATAAATAAGACGGTACAGACCTAATACCTAACGTACCTTGACAAAGAAGGAGTCTTGTTCGACGTCTTCATGGAGTTCGAGAGAGAGGCTGGCTCCGTACTCAGGCTCCAGAAGCTCCGAGAAGCCAAGCGACCGCCACAGCCCGACCACCGTGACGTCATGGCCCGAGTACAAGTACAGGGACCGGTCCAGATTCACATGGTGCACAGTTTCATTCAAACGCTCCCTTATATCACCGAGAAGCGGTCCTACAATTTATTATATTACATTTTAATATATTTTTCTCATTTAAAAAAGTATCGTATCCTATTATTAATTGTAATAATAACTGTTCAAATTCATTTATTTTTCCACATAAGTTTCCAATATAAGTTTGATGTGTAAGTTAATATGAGATATAACAGTGTAAGATAATAATATGGATTTGTACACAGAACAGAAACGACGAGTTCAGCTTTAATTGGCTTGCACACTGGACCAATAATGTTGAATATTAATGCTAGTAAACGCTAAGTGTGCTAAGCTGTTGCTGAAGTAAATAAATAAATAAATCATACATTTTGTTGTCACACACTGATACAAGATCAGCTAGTGTTATGAAATGTTATTTGAGCAGAGACTATCTTTACAATCATGAAAACAAGTCTCATATAAAAATAATGTAACTTATATTCATGGTATGATATGTCAATATAATAATATAAAAATTATTTATTAATTTCAAGCAACAAGGATTAGATTATACTTTTCAATATAATGTTAGTAACAACTTAAATCTATGTTAGTATTTACACACATTCAAGCCTGTAGTCGCCGTCACGAGAAGCTATAAATTATGTAAACAAACACATTTGCCACACGGGCAATAATTGTGAAGGAACGTATGTGTATAGCGCATAGTTCGATGCTCGCAAGTAATTTGGTTATAAAGAAGCGACCGTTAAACATTTCGTCCGCAATTTTGACGAGTCATACTCATACGTCATTCGAGTTAAAAATGCGCATGGGCTTGCTTGCGGATTAGGTTATACTATATTGGAGGTTATACTGGATTTTATTACTAATTCTGGTTTTTATTTTTTTGTTTCTATTAGTTAGATAGAAATCAGTATTGTTGTGTTACATATTACATATATTATTTGATCCAAATGTTGTGAACCCCTGAATATTTGTTTACATAATTTACAGTTTCTCGTGACGGCGACTTATAACAGAAAATGCGCTCAGGAAGCAGCTCTTCGCTTTTTAGATTGTTTGTATGTACCTACTGCTGTTGTTTCATAGCAAAGAAGTGATAAGCACTGCTGTGCTGATATGTGTGCACAATACTTCCTTCTAGTGTATTCTATGCTCTTTAAGTTAGTTACTCCCTATTATTCATAGGTAATTTAATGAAAGGGACAATTGGTTCTTAATATATGATTAGACCACGAATAAATACATCAATGACCACGAAGAACAAATTATTATTATTTTTAGATTTAAATATATTAGGAAATTAAATTAGATTAGATTAAAATATATTATGACTCTCTTTTGGGGTTAGAATTATTCCGAAACTAATATATATTTCTTTCATAATTAACTAACAGAATGCATTTCTTCTACAATTAAATTAACCATAATGCATTCTTTTAAAATTAACCATTATTTTGTGATAATAGAATATTTAACCCACCCAGTCCCTTAGTTTAAATTGAATTAAAAAGGTAAAAAATATTTTACTTAATGTCAAAAATTTCATATTATTTTTAAAACATAAAATAAATTGTTTGATAATAATCAATTTGTTCAAGTATATGATATGCGGGACGAGTGTGTGGAATTTTTATTTCATTTGTGGAAACATTAGGAATTCAAGAAACCCATATATTCCAGTGAACTTTGATGTACTAATGGTTACAAGACAAATAATTTGCTTACCCATTTTGAGTCTTTGCAATGTCTCGTTGTATGCCAAGAGAGCCAAGCTGAGCGTGAAAGGGAATCGCATTTTGTTTGGAAACACGTTCTTCGTCCACTCGGGAAGTTTTAGGCCCGCGTCTTGCTCAGTCAGTAGAGTGCTATACAAGAAGTCTGTTCTTAAAACACTGCGCACACTTTCGTTCGTGTGTTTACTCAAATAGTCAAAAAGTTCACTAAACTGTGGGTCATTATTTTTCTCTTCTAATAACTCTTCATACATTTCTTTCCACAGTTTACAAGGTTTTGTTGCTGCTACTACCTGAAAAGTATAATATACAAAAAATTGTATAAAGTGACAATTTTAAATACCTTTTGTGTGCAAGCAAATTGCTCTCAAGTTGCCGTCTGACCCAATGACAATTTGATAAATGAGACTGATATTTTTATAGATAGATTTTATAGTGGGAGCAAACGCAAACACCTTCTTATTCTGGGGCCACACTGTGGTCAATGTTGATGCCTATTAATAATGGTATTAAATTTTCAAAATATGTTTCATCTAGATAATGGCCTTGGAACCCTGGAAACTTGTCTCTAACATAATTTAAAGGCTGTACACTCAATAGGAAGTTCCCGATAGATTTTGGTCATCAATAGGTATCAAAATGTGTACTTTTTCTGGGATCGATTTAGTAAGTTAGTTTAAGTTTTAACAGTTCAAAATTTGAAGAAGTAGGAACCAGTGCACCTATTGTACAAATTCTTCCACTGTTTGATAGATATGACATTATTCCAGGTAGACATAATATGCTATATTTTATACACGCTAAGCCTGTCAATTTGATGGGAGCGAAGCCAGGGCGCGTAGGGTTGGTATCTAAAGTGGTGAGACGCAAATCTTACTCTAATAAGATTTTTTGTATTATTTTCGGGAAATGCGAAAAGAGTAATTTTTCGTTTCGTTATCATTTTTATCTACATTGTTTCTTGATTCTTTGCGGAGAGTGGGATAGGGAGCCTGCGGGCTTACCACCGACCGTTGAAAGAATAATCCCCCTGCGGCCGCCCAAGCATTCGTCCGAAAACCATCGCGGGCGCAAGACAAGCACATCATAAGTGTACAAATCACCAATCTCACTGCAAGCTAACCTAAATCGACTTATTTTGTATGGATTAATCAACCAGTCAGTATTGCCACAAGTGCTTCCATCGGAGATGGTTTTGATCGGGTTTTGAGGAAAACGGATCAAAAGGTAAGTTCGCATGGTTTTTTTCATTTTCCGCGTCGAGTTCAAGGAACATTGTTTATCATCGAAAAAGTATTAGTCCCAGTTTGGCAGAGTCAAAACAATTTAGGCTTTTAAATTTCGGGTGCATGCTACAAAGACAAATAAAACTAAGTGTAGAAAATCAAAATAAGTATGCAAAATAAGAAAACAGGATGCCAAGTAACTTCTTAGCATTGTTGTTGTTAGCATAATTCAATCAACTTACATTATCCAACTCCCTTGGCAAGGAGTGGACTGGTATGGGCTGCCATGCAATCTCAGGGTGCCACGTCTGTCTTTCAGAGGGCGGATACAGACCAGCGAGGAAAGTGTACGCGCTCATAAGACACCTTGATTTGTCACTACTCCGAACATACACATCCTTGTCATAGTATTCTTCTGGTATAAAGTTTGCATAGTAGTTGCGGTACTTTTTGCCAAGTTCATAAAGCTGAAGTTTGCCAGTCTGTAAAACAAAAATTTGGACAATTTGATTGTATTAGTATAGATGTATTAGTTTTTTGTTTATTATCTCAAAAATACAGTTTTTCTCACAATATTGATTAGCAAATTTCAAAAAGATAAATTTTTCTTAATACTGTGCCTATACAAAAGCCCACACTTGTATCTATACTATTATATAAATATCGATGAATACTAATTCGGCTGAATGTTCCGTCTCAAATGCATCGAACCTAATATCTGGTTATATAATATCATAGATAAAATACTACTTAACCAGTATAGATGGTCAACCTCCATATAACGATCTGAAGCCAATTTCATATTGGGATTTCCACTCCCTAGATGTCACTAATAGTCTCGAATTTAACATTAATGTGTATTTTGTTAAAAATTATAACCAACAAATTCAATCACGCAGTTATAGTTCCTTATTATCGTGGTAATAACTAGAGGGCGACGTTGCTGGGAGTACTTTTATGTATGATATTGTTCCATTTCATCAATTTCATGCATATTTTAATGAAAATGATAGAAAAAATTTATTTAGATATTTAATATTATTATATCAGAAAACATTATGTTATTAATTTGTTTTACAATAATTATAATGCATAATGACCATATTACAAAAATAACAAATTAAAATGTGTGAGTTTTCATTTTTTTCTTCGTAACTCAATCGACAAAAACTGGTTAATTTTTATCTATGTTATAACTAACTGAACCTGGCCACGCTTTGCTGTAAGCTCATTTTTATTTTCGTTTCCGCTGAAACTTCGGAATAGAAAGTATATATAACATCGATGATATATAAACACTCTTGTGATAAAATGCATCGCTGTGTAAAAAAATCCATAGCCCAGTTTTTCAGCTTTCTGAACACAAACATACGTACCTAAGCAAAATTATATCTAAGTATGTAAAGATTATGAATACAAATAACACAAAACATAATTAATAATATTTTATCGATTGACAAGACGGCCCTTTTTTATCGCTGTTCGTGCCCACTTCCTTTTTACCTATATTTTAAATAAATTTTAGTAGTGCCATCTCTTGTGCATGAGAATTGACTGAATGGTCGACTGCAGCGACTCTAGCGGATTTTTAATGACAACAAATAAGCGACAAACTACACAGGCGGCATCTAGATATAAGCGAAATTGGATAGGGTACGGATTCAATGTACGTGAGTGACCATCTATACTGGTTAAGTAGTATTTTATCTATGATAATATACAAGTCGGCGGCGCAAGTACATAGCATATGCCGCCTGCCCTGAGTGGAGCTAAAAGATCACATGTGTGGACTTTTTTAATGAAAAAAAATTGTTACCCCACAGGGCTGAAAGTTTAGTTTCTTTAGACTACAATTTGCGACTATTAAATTATAATTTATAATTTTGTCTTGTCAACTTGATCCCTATAAATAAATAATAGAAATTTTTAAATTAAGGCAGGTGGTTTTACGAACACAATTTTTACGCACATACTAACAAAATTGGGGGAACCTAACAACCTGTGTATTAAATACCGTATTTATTGTGTAAATACGTATTTTGTTGTGTATTTTACACAATAAAATACGAAAAAATAAAATAATAATTGATACTGAAATTTTTTATTGCTGTGATGAGAAAGATTTTTTGAGCAGTATTTTACTATTTTTTTTCTCAGAACATAGAGAATATTATTTTGTATTTGTTTTTTTTTCATGTTTTCTATATAAATATACTTTATAGTACTTAATTAATAAATAAGTTAAATTGTAATAAAGATTTAAAATACTGTAAAATCTTATTATAATAAATAGCCTTTGATTTCAAGAATAAGCGCAGGAGAAGGTACAGGCGAAAGTTATTAATAATTATTAATAATAATTAAAGTAATGTTCATAAGTAATATCTCTGTTTTTTAGTCTCCTGTAAAAAAGAGAAATTCACAATCTGGGAAAGAAGAAAGTTCTGGATAGATTGAGGCAAGAACTAAGATGTAAGTAAAATTAAGATAAGTAAAATATTGTCAAAAGATATATGTAGTGGAAATAGACTTGACACTAAACCAGACCAGACCAGAAACAGATGGACAAAGGTGGTGGGACAATGGGTACCCAGAGATAAGAAAAGGTTAAAAGGGAGACCATGGGAAAGATGGGATGATATATTTAGGAAAAAGATAGGAGTGACATGGAGATGGGTAGCAGTGGTTAAAAATGGGACTAAGAAGAAGGCCTTTGCCTCAGAACCAACTATAGTTTTCTAACTGTTGTTTTCATTATAGTATTGGTTAGATAAGTTAAGGCTTTTTTAATTTTTATATTACATTATGTTAAAATCTTACAACAGGATTGGAAATATATATGTGGTAGTGGCCTATCCTACTATTTACGGCAATCCTGTAATACTTACAATAGTTAAACTTCCCAAACCATCAGGCCATTGATAATTTTTAAATGGATCACTTTTGTAACTGGAAACTGGTGTTCTAGCACCATGTCGAAACAACTGAAACAACCAATAAACCCACTCATTATTACAATGCTTTAAATAAAATAAATAATTTATAAATATTTATTTGCACAGACATGTCTACAGGATCTTAATTCATACACAGCAGTTACAGTACAAAGTATGTTCTATCTGACAAGGCGATATTTTAATATTATTCTTATTTTAATAAATTCTTCATTTTTCTTATTTTCTTATTCACAAAAGGTATTTAACCTCTATTCATTTGAGCAAGATATTTTATGTAAACAAATTTGTAACCTCAAAACATGGATTTTCAAACACCTATGACGAAATCACTGTATAAGTATAAAAAATTTGTGAATAAAAAGTTTTTATTTATTTTTGGGTATAACATTTATAGTCTCCCTTTCCGAAAGGGAGACCACAGAAATGGTGGGATAATGTATTTAGGAAAAAGATAGGAGCGACATGAAGAAGAGTAGCAAGAAACAGACAGGATTGGTTTTGGTTTTAAAGATTTGAGAGGCAAACTGGCCAAATTAAATAAATTACGTATTTTAACTGTTGTTTTTCTGTGTGTTATTGGTTAGGTAAATAAAGACTTTTTTTTTTTATTATTATTATATTATATTATTTATAATAGTTTTATATTATAATAGTAACTGGATTTTTTCTTAATATTTAACACATGTCTTTGTTTACATAAAATCTCTTACTCAAATGAATTATGTACAAATGTACAATAAATATAGATATTTTTTTAATGATAATTGTTTTTTTATTCATGTTTACTTTTATTATATGTTAGCAAGTCGTGAGTGGTAAAGAGAGGAAGATGATTTGATGTATCTAAATAATGTCTGTATACTTGTAATAATGCCTAATAATTTGTAGTGAGTGTTTTAAATTTGTAGTAAGTAGTCTTCAAGGTAGTGACTACCGGCGCCAGACGGGCTACTCAGTTTATAATTGCAGTGCTTTTCCATTTCAAAAATAAAGTTTATATCTGCCAATGTACAAGGAACACTTGCATAATCTTCTGGTGGAAAAAGCATTAAGATGAGTTACTTAATGGTGAGAACATATAGTTTAAAATATATATCAATAATACCTACTAGGTCTTACTAACATTATGGCTAAAAATAGTTTGTTTTTTAATTAGCATAATTGTGGATATGTATGTATTAAAAACTAAATTTTACAACAAGAACTATGTATTATATCATATTCAGCAAATAATGATATTGAACATCTTCCTTAGAAGATAAACTGGAAAGGAAGAGACTTTAACATTCATTTCGTTTCACTGAAGCCCATTTCGCTATCCCTTCCCAATCCCTTATCCTATTATGGTCGGTAGTATATTTGCAGCACCTGTGGCATTTCTTGTGTTATAGGCTATGGTAGCCACCTACCATCAAGTAGACCGTCAGCATGTCTGTCGATCTTAATATATATTAAAAATTCTAACAGTGTAAAAATAATAAAAATAAATAACGACCACTTACAATAACAACGAGTCGTAATGTCTTGGACTCGTAAGGAAGGGTTTCGCTTAACACACAATAACCAAGAAGACAACTTAAGACAGCTAGGCCCAGCACAACAACTGCTACAGTGGTTGATCTTTTTGGTATCTGTTGACATTTTGTCAGATTAGCACGATTTATTTTTGGTGAAGACGAGCGTCGCCATATGTTCTCATCGTTGTCGTATTCCATTAGTGTAGTCTTCGAATAACTCTCCTATATATATAATAAATAAACTCCACTTAATTCGTAGCCTTTCCGAGGCTAGGCAAATCAACAGTTGAACAGGCAGTAGTAGCAATAGTAAAAATGCTTCAAAATATGTGGTATCTAAGGATTAATTAATATTGTATATTATTAATAGTGTTTATAAAATAGGCAAGAAAATAAAATTAACGAATAACGACATAAACATATAAAAGAGATGCTTTTGTTTCAGAGGTGAAACCGATATATTAGTATTCGTTAAGATATTCCTAATATTACATGTATTCATGTATCAGTAATCCGTCGAATTCAGATATCCTAATATTTCATATTCACTTTATTCACTTCACTGGCTTTTATCATCGGTCGATTAATATATTCATATCAATCCACAGAGAGAAAATATCATTTAACTTGGTCACAGAACATACTTAGATCGTTGATATTTGTCTAATATTTGTGTATTTACTATGCTCATACTACGTAGTAATCTGTGGTTGATATTTGTTTAGATTCTAGCTCGGAACAACATTAGATATTGTTCTTTGGATTCTTCTCTCGATTCTACATAATAATATTTTTTTACATTACACAAGTTTTTTTTAATGTTAAGATCGGCAGACAGGCTTATCATACCTAATAAAATTCATATTTACATTTTCTTTATTGAAATTTTATTGAGTTTTTAAATAATAAATAAATGTTCGTTTTATTATCATGATATTTTTTATTTATCTTTTATATTATCGTTATTAATCTTTACCCCAACCTTGTGAAAAGGTTTTCTCAAAATCTAAGGCATTAATTTCCGATCGACGTACCTACCCGTCTTTCATCAAACAAAGTAAAAAAGCTGATGTTCCTAAACACCAATAATAAATTTTTGCACGAATATGTAGTTTAACCGCAAAGTACTTATTTGATATCAGTCATGTTCACATAATAGTTAAAAGTTGTCAAATATCGTTTATTCATGAAACTATTGCACGAATACCGTATTATGTTTAACTGCAAGATAATAAGATATCAGTTATATTCACATAATAGATAAAAGTTGTCAAATATCGTTTATTCATTACTATTGCACGAATACCATATTATGTTTAACTGCAAGATAATACGATATCAGTAATATTCACATATTAGTTTAAATATTCTAATATTACTTGAGGAATATATTCATATTACCTAATACTAGCAAATATCGGTATTAACCCATCTCTTTGAGACCATTTGAGATGAGACCACAGGCCACAGAACATTTATACTCTGAGACCATCTGAGACTGAGAGTTAGAGAGTTAGAGATCATAGAGAATAGAGAGTTAAGAGCATGGAACATAGTACTCTCTCGTGGTTAAGAGTATATATGTTCTGTGGACAGGATAGGTTCCTCATGGGTTCGTCGCTGCTCACTAGAGATTATAATATCTCTATTATAATGTATATAGTACGCATGAACCTCTAGTTAGTTATACGTCCGTGATAGTACGTATTTGATTATACTCTTTGAAAAAAGAGTATGCATACTATATTCTTTGAGTTAGGTATGACCATACTGTAAACATTGATAAGTACCTACACACAAAGGTCATACCATGGTTATATGTACACAGCACAGAAACCTAGGAACAAGGATTACAGCATGATTACAGAAACATCGGCCGTGAAGGCTCGCCGCGCCGGAACATCGCCGGAACTCGGAACCATGCCGGGACCACAGTCCACAGAATACCATATTCTAAACTAAATTATTCCACTCTAGTGACGGTTGGTTTAAATGGAGTTATGTGCTAAATGTTAGAACAATCTACCAATAAACCATATATTTAATACTCCTATATTGCTAGTCCCCGTAAGTTGCAGCGTTGCCGAGACGGAACTACATATTTTCTCTCACTCGTTGATACTTGACGAGTTATGCGCATGCATTGCGACAGTAGTGGGAGAAGCCCAGCCAATAACATGCTTATAATGTAGTTCTCGGACTTGCGCACAACGTTCGAAGTCTTCATGAGGAGACAGACAATATATGTCTGCACCGTTCGGTCGGCATCGGTTCGGTGCACCCTACTAGCAATATAGGAGTATTAAATATATGCAATAACCACGTTTATTTGCACAATATCTTTTCAGAGCTAGGCCGGCCGCATACATACGTTTTCCGAATTCGATTTCCGCGTTCGGAGAGCCGAATGCATCAAATCGATAGAAAATACATTGACTGTCGCACACATTCGTTTTTTTCCGTACGGAATACATTCCGTACGTACGTTTCGAATGTGAGCCCGTGCGTTTGGAAACCTCTTACGGAAAAAACCTTGTTGCGAACTCCTTTATATTTTTTAAATTTATATTTTTTTTAAAGGAATTGATTGTTTTTTTTGTTTATTAAAAAAAAAGAAGGAAAATGTGTCATTGATAAGTCAATATATTTTATTTGTAAAATTCACCATGTATATTTTAGTTAGAAATAGATATTAAATTCATTTTTTGTTATACAGTCCATTTGTCTCATTGTCAACATTTTGGTCCATTCGCCTCATTAATTAGAATCGCCTATCATTAGTTAAACGCATTTGTTGGTCACTACCATGCACACCCGTAGCAAATCAAAAATCTCTGAACCCGTGCCTCACCAAATAACTCAAGAAACGGCTCACATAGTGCCGTCACCCGCGCCAGGATCGCATAGCACCTCTCCTACAGCCGAGTCTCAAGCGTGCGAACGTGAACAAGACATCGCGAGCAGTATGCGTTCAGCGCGCACCAACTCGTCGCACTCGTCGACGACCTTGCGGGCGCGTAAGGCTGCCGCAGAAGCCGCGCACAAACGCAGGCAGTACGAGACCATGAAAGCGCTTTCTCAAAAACTTCAGGAGGTTGAAGAGGCTGAATTCCGTGCCGAGATTGAACAAATCGAAGCGGATGCAGAGGATGACGTACGGAGTCAGTTAAGTTTCTCGAGTAAAAAGAGGACACAAAGTTGGGTACAAAATATGTCTAAGAATCTTAACACAACAGAAGTCTTGAAGCCTGGCTGTTCGATGCTCCCGACAGAGCCGACGGCCCCTAAGGCTGCTGCTCCATTTTTAGCAGCAAACTTCAACTGTGCGCATACTTCTAATGCCGTTCCCCAGTCGCCCGGGCAGGCCGCCGCTTCGCCGCCGCCCTCGTTTATGGGCCCTGACCCTGAGGAACTTGACAACCGAGTGCCTATAGCTAGTGACAATGCGTCTGTAATGTTAAAAATAATCGCTGACACTGCTGCCGCAGCTAAAGCCCTTGCCTCTGCTCCAAATAAACAGGGAAAGGCGAGCATTGAGCTTGGCATTTTTTACGGCAACGCTTCGCAGTGGCTGCTATTTAAAAAAGTGTTTGACACAACTAAAGCACTTTATTCTCCCACAGAGAACGTTGCGCGTTTACAGAACGCGCTTCGGGGGCCCGCGCGCGAGGCCGTCGCCGCCTTGCTGTACACCGCGGCCGAACCCGAAGAGATCATGCACGCGCTCGAGCGCACGTTCGCGTGCCCTGAAGTGGTTGTCTTCGGCGAGGTGCAGGTACTTAAGGCACTGCCTCGACTTAGTGCAGATCTTAAAGAGCTAAGTACGTTCGCAAATAAAGTACGTAATAGCCTGTCTGTCATTAAGTTGCTCGGTCTTCGAGAATATTTACATTCACCGGAGCTCTTTCATAGCATTTTAGGCAAATTTAACCCTATTTTAAAAATGCGATGGGCGGACTATGCGTCAGAAATGTCAAACTCCTTCTTATCAAAATTAGAGCTTTTATCACAATTTTTAACACGTGAACACGAGCGATATATTAAGTTTGCTTTATCCCCCGAAATAGGTCATTTTTCTATTGCTCCACAATCCTATGCGAGCTCATCTGTAAATAAATCATTTAAACGTGAAAATGTTCACTCTGTAACGCATAATAAAAATAAAATTACCAAGAGTACCGAATGTGGTTACTGTAAAAAATCACACAATATAAAACTGTGTAATGAATTTAAAATATTATCAGTCGAAGATAGGTGGCATTGGTTGCGTAACAACAAGGTGTGCTACAGATGTTTTAAAGGTAATCCACACCAATGGAAGTCATGTAAGGTGAACCCTTGTGGCGTCGACGGTTGCACCATTCGACACCATCCTCTTTTACACGGCAGGCAAAACACGTTAGCATCATCGCAGGCACCCGATACACAGTCGTATGACAACACTGTGTGTGCAGCTGCGATCGTTAATGATGCCTTACAAACGTCCTTCTCTTCGCCTGGCCCCGATGTGTCATCAGAGGAAAAGGTTACGGTTTCCAATACAGGTATTCTACGTGATCAAATAGTACCGTCTAATAAGACTAGAACCTTTTTAAAAGTAGTGCCAGTTACTGTCTCCGGCCCGGCTGGTGCTTACGATACCTTCGCGCTCCTCGATGATGGCAGCACGGCGACGCTGATAGATTCCAACGTAGCCGCGCGCATTGGGCTGTCGGGGCCTGAAGAAGTTATCACTATCAACGGTGTAGGTGGTTTACATAAGACCACTAAAATTTCTTACGTAGATTTTTACATTAAAGGAAAATATGAATCTGACAGGTATTTAGTTAGTCGAGCTAGGGCTATGCCATCACTTAACCTGAGTGCTCAAACACTGTCTAAGCAAACTCTGGATTCTTATAAGTATTTAAGTGATTTGTCTGATTTTTTGACATATAGTGACGCTGTACCGACCGTGCTCATCGGCGCCGAGCACTGGCATCTTTCAATAACGCGTGCTGTCCGCGCTGGTGGCCGAAACGAGCCTGTAGCCTGTTACACTTGGTTAGGTTGGACATTGTACGGAATAGCTTCTAGTAAAACTAAGCCAGTCGAGTTTGTCAATCATTGTGAGTTGTCAAACAGCACTGAATTGACAGACCATGAACGCCTGGAACAACTCATCAAGGAACAATACAAACTCGACTCGCTAGGTATTTGTAAGCGTGATACGATACATAGTAAGTTAGATTCTCGAGCTATTGAGATTTTAGAGTCTACTACTAGACGTTTGCCGACTGGTAGGTATGAGATAGGTCTTCCGTGGCGTGACAGCATTCAATGTATTCCTGACAGCTATCCGCAAGCTCTGTCGCGTTTTCTAAGTTTAGAGAAAAAAATGTTGCGGGAGCCCGATTTTGCGGAAGCGTATAAAAGTTTCATCAACAATATGGTCAGTAAAGGATACGCAGAAGAATGCTCTCCTGCTACTTATTACGGTCGTTCCAAGATCGCCATTACCGATACTAGTGCTAGTCTGAGTAAAACAAACTTAGATTATTTTAATAAAATTGGCAATAATTCTCATGATATGCTAAAAATTTCAGATCATGATAATTTTAAACCGAAAAGTTCAGTTGGTTCAAATAAAATGTTTCAAAACCCTATTTGTCAGTTATCCAATGAAATAGGTTTACAATCAACTATTTACGATCCTCAAACTGACTTTTATTTAAACATAAGATGGTACTTGCCTCATTTTGGCATTTACCACCCTCAAAAGCGTAAGCTGCGAGTCGTTCACGACGCTGCTGCAACGAATCAGGGAGTTTCATTAAATTCGTTGCTTTTACAAGGACCAGATCTTTTAGAAAATTTATTGGGTATTCTTTTTCGGTTTAGAGAGGGCGCTGTCGCAATAACAGCTGATATTAAAGAGATGTTTCCTCAAATACGAATTCGAGAGCAAGATAGGGACGCGTTACGTTTTTTATGGCGTGATGTTCAATCAAACGACACATCTTCACTGAAAGAATATCGAATGACTTCCGTCATATTCGGAGCATCGTCAAGTCCTTTTACTGCCTTATATATCAAAAATAAAAATGCTAGGGCACATCATCACTTGTATCCAAAAGCGGCTAACGCGAGTATCCACAGCTCATATATGGATGATTTCCTACACAGTGTGGATGATTTAAACGAAGCTGCACAACTTGCATCTGATGTAGTGACCCTCCATCGTAACGCCTGCTTCGATATACGTGGTTGGATTTCTAACTATCAAGAAGCGTTGCGTCTTATACCGAACGAATTACGCGCTGCACAGAACTCGGAAGTAACACTTGGTAGTGATTCGAATACTGTCAGAGTCTTAGGTGTTTCGTGGGATCCCGTATCAGATACATTAGGTTTTAGGACTGGTTTAGAAGAATTCAAATTGAAAGGCATTTTGAATAAGCGAAAAGTATTATCGCACCTTATGAGATTATATGACCCGTTAGGTTTGCTAGGTCCTGTAGTAGTAAAAGGCCGTATACTTCTCCAAGAGGCATGGCGATCCAATCTTGACTGGGACTCACCATTTCCCGCTTCACTGATTTCGAGGTGGAATGAATGGTTTAAAGAACTCAGTGACGTCTCGACCGTTAAAATACCACGGTGGTATGCCAAATTAAATGGTGAGCCTCTGCAAAGAGAGTTGCATATTTTCGCGGATGCGAGCGAGCTTGCATACGCGGCTGTTGCTTATTGGCGCTTCTTACAGGCCGACGGTAGGTACTGTTAACCTCGTTGTCATAACTAGCAAAGCGAGAGTGTCACCATTAAAACCGATTTCAATTCCGCGCTTAGAGTTACAGGGTGCCTTGATTGCCTCTCGTCTTGCTGTCACAATTAGAGAATTTCATGAGAAAAAACCAATCCGAACAGTTCTTTGGACCGATTCAAAAACTGTCCTAGGTTGGCTTAGAAGCGATGCGCGGACGTTTAAGCCCTTTGTGGCCCATCGAATCGGAGAAATAATAGAGAATTCGTGTGTAAAAGATTGGAGATGGGTCCCAACGGACTTAAACGTTGCGGATGATGCCACTCGAATCAAACCACTTCATCTCGATCATACTCATCGATGGTTCACGGGGCCTTCATTTCTTCTTAGTGCTCCAGAATTTTGGCCTGTTGAACCAGCTGGCCAGCCCATAACCCAGGAGGAACGTAAGCAAACTCCAGAGCTTGTGGTTGGTCATCTGGTGGTCACACCAGATTTTGGTAATTTTAGCGACTGGCTTCGCCTACTTCGCGCCACTGCCCGTTTGTTGCAGGCTGTAGCTAAATTCCGCTCGGTATTGAACCGCGATCGACTCACCGCCCCACGTGATTTCAGGGGTATTCGCCGGTTAACTGCGCCTGCATCCACCACTCTACCGCCTCTGTCAGCGGAACTGATTGAAGCTGCAGAAAGGCACGTCTTACAACGGGTACAGTCGGAAACATTTGGAGAAGAAATTCAGCGCATCAAACGTGGAGAAATACTGACTAAAAGCAGCCGATTGTTTAAGCTGTCACCTAAAATGGGATCCGACAATTTACTGCATATGGTTGGCAGGATCGCAACTGTAGAAGATGTTAGAGCCGAAGTCAAGTCTCCCATACTTTTAGATGGTCGTCACCCAGTTGTTCGCCTGATGGTCCATTTTTACCATCGACAAGCAGGTCATGCACACAACGAGATGGTCGTCAACGAGTTGAGACAAAAATATTGGCTCCTTTCCTTACGCAGCACTGTGAGAAGCGTTGCCAGTAAATGCTTGATTTGCAGAATTAAAAAAGCGAATCCAATGAATCCACAGACGGGTAATCTACCTCAACAGCGGCTTGCACATCATCACCGTCCGTTTACCTTTACTGGCTTAGATTACTTTGGACCAGTTTACACAACTATTGGTCGAAA
Source organism: Bembecia ichneumoniformis (assembly GCA_910589475.2). Classification (NCBI taxonomy): domain Eukaryota; kingdom Metazoa; phylum Arthropoda; class Insecta; order Lepidoptera; family Sesiidae; genus Bembecia; species Bembecia ichneumoniformis. The sequence goes on from OU342523.1 coordinate 7,011,619, forward strand.
AAAAGAGAAACGTTATGTGGCCTTATACACCTGTATGACATCCAGAGCAATTCACTTAGAGTTAGTACACTCTCTTTCAGCAGACTCTGCCATTATGAGCTTACGGCGTTTTATTGCGAGAAGGGGAGCTCCTACCACGATTTTTTCCGACAATGGCACGGGTTTCGTTGGTGCAAATCGACTTCTGCGTGAATTTTATCAGCCACAGATCCACGATTATGCTGCTAATAGAGGAACAAGTTTTATTCCTGCTGGTGCTCCATTCTTCGGTGGATGTTGGGAAAGGCTTATCCGCTGTGTGAAAGTTGCTTTAAATGCCACTTTGCGGGAAAGAGCGCCAAACCCAGAAGTCCTTATGACGCTTTTAATGGAAGCCGAAGCAATTGTAAATTCTCGTCCCCTAAGTCATGTCTCCGTTGACCACGAAGATCAGGAAGCTCTCACTCCATTCCATTTCTTAATTGGATGCTCATCGAACCAGGTGCTCCCAGCAAGTTTAGATGACCGAGACTTACTTCGAAGGGCAGACTGGAGAAAAGCTCTGAGGTTAGCTGACCACTTTTGGAATCGTTGGATAAAGGAGGTTTTGCCTACCATGCAACCGCGACAGACCGGCGAAAAGGGAGAGGTTGACCTGAAAGTCGGTGACCTAGTGATCATCGTCGATGAAAATTTACCAAGAGGAACTTGGCCACGTGGCCGTATTACTGCGACTTTCCCTGGCAGAGATGGTGTGGTCAGAGTGGTGGATGTAGCAACTGCAGGTGGTCTTCTTCGTAGGCCATCCAAAAAACTTGTAAGACTGAACACTCCTTAAATTAATATAAAATTTGTGTACTTTCGTCCACAAGGGAGTGGAATGTTGCGAACTCCTTTATATTTTTTAAATTTATATTTTTTTTAAAGGAATTGATTGTTTTTTTTGTTTATTAAAAAAAAAAGAAGGAAAATGTGTCATTGATAAGTCAATATATTTTATTTGTAAAATTCACCATGTATATTTTAGTTAGAAATAGATATTAAATTCATTTTTTGTTATACAGTCCATTTGTCTCATTGTCAACAAACCTAATAACGTCACGCGGAACGCAGCGCCTACATACATTTTGTTTGTTTCGGCGCAAACGTTCGGAAATTTCCGTTCGGAACCGCGAGCTGTTTTTTTTGTGTTGTGCGTTTTTCATGTCTCATTACAAGTGCAGCAATAAAATGTGTGAAGCAGAAGCTTAAGTTTAGCTGTTAAAAAACATCCCTGCTTATGGAATATACACGACAACATAGATAAAGCTCTCTTTAGATAATGCAATCGCAATTAAATCGTTGTTCTCCATGGTCGTGCGTTCACAAAGCCACCACTGAACGTACTGGCAGTATAATATTCCGAATGCAAATTCCGAACGTTTGCGCTAGGCACACGGAATTTCGAATACGGAAATCGAATTCGGAAAACGTATGTATGCGGCCAGGCTTTTAACCTCTTTATAATCGAGTGAGATTGCGTAAATTTTGTTTGCGAAAATAGATAAATAATTTTATCAATGTGCTACTTATTATGCATAATTTTTTTTTGCGACTGTGATCTTACTGTTTATTTATTTTTTAATTTAGAATTTGTATCTTTTAATTTAATTGCCACAAATTTATTGCCACAAATAAAACCAATTTTAAATCGTCACTCTTAATTTTATTCACAGTACAATATCTAGTAGGTACTTAAATATACAAAGTTATATAACTCTACATAATAGTTATTGATAGGATGTATGGTTAATTTGTGTTATTTAGCGGTATAACAAAAAAAGTTATTTTATTTATAGAGTTTCAAGTAAGTAAACTTTAACTGCATATTTGAAAAAAATAACTAACACATTTTTTTATTATTTCAAATTACAATTGAAATAATAGCATAATTATTATTGAGTAAAATTTATGCAAAATAATATTATGGTAAGCAGATACCGTATCGCCAAGCATTTAACTTTATTTAACAATTCGTCATTTTTGCACACACTATCATACCGACGACGGAGTACCTATAGAGAGCGTCGGTGGCGCAGTGGGAAAGACGCGGCCTATCAAGTCGAGAGGTTTGAACCCCGTTTACGCCATGTACAAATGGTTTTTTTTTTCTAAAAACTTAAGTGCATTTACTGACTGCTTTCAAACGGTGAAGGAAAACATCGCGAGAAAACCTGCATACGCCAAAGAAGAAAATCTAAGGCCCATGTGAAGTCCACCAACCCGCAAGCGTGGTGGTCCATACAGCCCATACGCCATTGAGAGGGTATATCGGGTGCCCTGCCTCCCCATATAATAGGCTGTTGATGACCTATATGAAAACAAACTCGATGGTCACTATTTTCATAACATCCTTATAATATAGAAATCGATCGATGTGTGTATTATGTTCCCTATGGACTCCAAAACCGTTCAACCGGTTTCGATGAAATTTTCAGGCATTCTTTAGATTAGCCCAGCGGTGGTTGATAATGAGAACTTTATCAGCGATAGTATAAACAGATTTTTTTTCGTAAATTTGTGTCATGTTTTCCGTAAAATTAATACAAAATTCAATTTTTTTCAATGCCTAAAAAAATAAACGAATAAATGTTTTAACATCTATGAAACAGAGGAGACCAGGAGTTAATTAGATAAGAAATAATACATAACCAGAGCAATTTAATTTGATTTAATTTAAATTCAAAGTGTTGATGTTCGCAATAAAAGTTGATTTTTCTAAATTTGTGAATTATTATTTATTTAACACTAGCTAAACCCGGCAATGATTCGCTTCGACGTGCGCGTGAGGTGCCCGCAGTACATACTGGAAAATATATACAGCGGTATGGAAATATATATACTTTGTGTCTAAAAGGAAAGTACCCTAAGTTACACCTTATAACATCAGCTATCTTCCAGTGAAAATGCCGTCAAAATGAGCCGTTTCGGAGATTAGCCTTCCGGATATACAGTTAGACAAAAATTGTAAAAAAATATATATTTTTTCCACTTGGAACTTACCATGTATACTTTTATATACATATACATTTAGTAAAATACAGTTATTGAAAACCGAAGTACAATTTAGGTACATGAAGTGTAAGCGTCGATCGAAGACAATCTCGCTCTACCCTGATCAAGGGCTAGGGCCGCGCTGATGAAACATTTAACTGGTTTTCACACCTTGGTCCATGAAAGTAAATGGGTCATAGTTATCAAGACCGACGAGATTCATTGATAGATCCCAAAGTCTCTTCGCATCATCATCTTTAAGGGCTTTTCTATGTGGAATTATGACAGCACAATCACTGAAAATAATACACCGAATCAGATGTTTTATTTGGTACTAGCTGGTGCCCGCAACTCCGTCCGTGTTGAAAAGAGATATAGCGCCTGACGAAATGTGTAAAGCAATATAACGCCTGAAATTTTTATTGCATTTATAATATTGCCAGGCGTTGAATATTTATTGTTAGATAGCTGGTGAGAACGGCTTCGCCCGGGTGGAATATATAGCCAATGTCCATCCTGAAATTCTATTTAACTATTGGTGAAAGATTTTTTTAAATCGGATGAGTAGTTTCAAAGGTTACATTCTACGTACAAACATACAAACTTAAATCTTAATATAATAATATTTTAATTTTTATATAATAGTAAATCACTAAGGTTTTACACAGTAAGGTAATGTTTAACCTTGTGCAAAAGGCAATTGAGCGCGCCAGGTAATAGCACTTTATTTTAATTTATTTTACAGTAAAACTGTTTTGGTTTCAGAAAGAGATTTATAAAAAAAAAATAGGTTAGGGCAAAAGTCTCTTATATTTTGTGTGTTGTGTGTATGAAGTTATAATCAAAACTTCGGTTAGCTCCTATTATAGAAAAACTGAATATGAATTTTATAAAATTCATATTTATATAATTATATTAGACAGACAACTTAGTTCCACGGACCTAGGCCACGTATCGACGCCAGATCTAGGCTGCTTTTGACCGGTCCTACTGGAAAATCATGGGAAAACCTATATTCAGCAATGGAAGAATCTATGTCACTGGGTATACAATTTTTTCAGAACTTATTATCCCGGTATTTATTGCAAAATATACTTAAAACATTTATGTGACTCCCATTCTCACCTGTAATTCTTGTAATTCTTACCTGTAATATAAGCCAGTTTCGTTGGCACACTTTTCATCAACAGCGCAATATATGGATGTCTGAGCACCCAGTTCAGGACTTTTCATGAAAGGCGAAACGAATGCATCCATTAATGGTTTAGCTCCTTTAAAAAGGGTGTCGTTTAAATTGCGATTCAGCTCAGTTTTGACCACTCCAGGGTGCAAACTGTAAGTGTTTATTCCTTCGATGCCGTGTTCTGCGAGTTTATTTGCTAATTCTCTAGAAAATAGTATGTTGGCTAATTTGCTTTGAGAATACGCGTCGGCTGGATTGTAGTCGCTGCTTTTGAAATTAGGGTCATCAAAATTGATATCGCACCCTGAAAATTTGTCAATATCTTAAGGTTCCTTCGCTCAAAATAAATGTACAGATATCTTAGTTATTATTTTATGAAATCACTTAAATCTACCTGTATCTATAGATAGGCCGTTTAAATGAGTCGTCGCCCGCGCGTACAGGGGCGCGGGGGTATGACGACAAAGGGGACCGAGAGAAGAGCGGGCGGCGGGCGCGCGTAGTAGTGTGATACTCAAGAGGCCCGCCGCCCGCACCTCTCTCGGTCCCATTTGTCGACATACCCCCGCGCCCCTGTACCGCGCGGGCGAAGACTCATTTAAACGGTCTATCTATTTACAGTTTGACCCTCGATAAACCGACAAACGTTTTGAGGCTGAGGTTAGTAAACCAGTGAAGAGGAGCGGCGTGGGGCGGGCGCCCGCTCGCGGCACACTGTCATCGGTCGCTACCGAGCTTATGAACCAGCGATTATGAAACCAGCGGAGCGGGTGCGGTTGTCGGATTATGGAATTTGTCGGCCTTGTAGTTCGGAACTTTTTGAAAATATTAGGTATTTTGTAAACCGACAAATGTGTTAAGATTCTACATGTACCTACTACAAAAGATTCGCTACAATTTAGTCAGTGTTTTGAAGACATTATGTATGTAAGTGATGCACGATGAATAAAATAAAACAGTGGATACCTAAACAATGAACGCCTGCTAGACTTCTACCACAGCCACATTGAGCAAAATTCGTTTAAACACCCAAAGGATTTCGATGTTTTTTCCCTAAAGAAACAAGTGATATACCTACCTAAACAGGAAAGGTTTTACTTTGATTTCACTTACTTGTATGCATCCTCGATGATACTGTCACAATTCTCGCAGGCTTACTATTAATGATGCGAGGCAGCAGAAGCATTGTCAACAGAAAGTGAGCCAAGTGATTTGTTCCAAACTGTGTCTCAAACCCATCTTCCGTGAAGCCTTTCGGGCACATCATTACGCCAGCGTTGTTAACCAATATGTTGATTTGTGCCTCAGTATCTAAAATTGTTTGTGCACATTCCCGAACAGACTTTAACGATGTCAAATCGCATTTCACCAACACGATATCACCAGTGTCGGAAAGGTTTTTACATTTTTCTTCTATGTCCGATTTTGCTTCCATTGCTTTATCCAAACTTCTACATGCCATTATCACTCGAGCACCTGAAATATAACAGTAGATTTTTTGTATGTTTTATATCTGTTAAAATATATAACATAAGTACAGTAGAATCTCACTAATCCGGCACTATTAAAAACCAGATGGTGCCGGATTATTGGAATGTTCGGATTACTGGATAGTCATGAATGTAAATCTATTTACCTCTCTTATAGAAGTCCAAAACGGTTTCCTTTCCGATTCCCGAGTTGCATCCTGTGATTAAAGCAGTTTTCCCATACAATTTAACAGTGCTTGTACACCGCCCGTTACACAAAGGCATAATGGATACTGATTTTAAATTTTAATAGGTATATCCTGAAAATTAATTGAAGTATTTTTAACAAATAATGGTGACATTAAAAACTAAGGAAATAAATTTTTTTTTACTTTCATTAAAGCTTACAGCCCCTACTTAAAGCTTAAGCTAGAAAAGAAAGTGTGCCACTCAAAAATGACATGCTTAGGCAGCTTGCCCTAACTTTCCAATTGATTTTGAATTTCTTACATCAATCAGTTTAAAAGTTGCTCATCTAGTTGTGTAGTTGTTAAATTATTTTTAAATGAGGAAATTACATATTAAATGAACACGTCTAATACCATTAGCGATATATTTAATAATTTTAACAAAAAAGAACTCTCAACTTAAAATATAGCGTCTTAAATACTTAGTTTTAAGACTAAGTATTTAAGACGCTTAGTTTGTAAACCGATTGGAATAAAACAAACATTACATGTTATGGGAAGCTTGCTACAATAGATCAGTAAAAACTGCATTCAAGTAGGTTAAGCCGTTTCAGAGATTAGCGTGCACAAACGCACAGCTAAAGTAAGCGTAGCGGTAGGGCACACTGCGTTTCGCAGTCATTTGGGCAGCCCGCCTGGCGGCAGTGGCCACCCCCTTACAGAAGACCACCGTGAAATAACAGCATATACGTGCTGTTGTGTTTCGGTGAGTGAGTAAGGGATGCCAGAGCCCCATTTCCTTATCCCCTCCTAATCCGTTATCCAATCTTACTGTAGTCGGCAGCGCACTTGCAGCACCTGTAGCGTTGCTTGTGTTATAGGCGACGGTAGCCACCTACCATCAAGTGGACCGTCCGCCTGTCTGTCGACATAACATAAAAAAAAACCGACAAACAGACAAAAATAATATTTTTTAAATCAATATTATATGATGACAATATAATACTGATTAAATAAAAACATTTTTAAATCAATATTAGATATATTGTGTAAAAATTTATAATAATCACTTATACAATTTCGATCTGACTTCTTTAGGTAGTAGGAGAATGTAGACTGTCCAACATTTACCTAAAACATTCAAATATGAAGGAAGGTTAAAATTATTCATAACTTAGAAATTTAATACCTTCATATTAGGTAGGTGATTTTATGATGGGTTTGAATATTTTAAGTTCACCTTGAGTGTTTGTTGACACTGATTGCCATGGTGATCACTATTACCTATATTATTTGTTTCGATCATATATTACGTACATTTACCTACTTACTGTGGTAGAAGTACATACATTTATTACAAGGCATATACCTAACTCGGTAAAATTACTTTTTTCCATTCAACCGGCAACCGGTAACGTTGCCGTTATTACGTTTTAAGATGCTGATTGCTGATATTAAACTGTACTTAACAACATATCTAATATTTTATTTTAAGTCACTATACAAAATTAATAAATAACAGGGATATTGCAAAACCCCATACAAAAAAGTAATGACTATTTCATAAGAAGAAATAAGTATATCTATATGTAAAATCCAGCTCGGATGGGCAGCATTTGGGAAGCTCATCTTCTCGTCCAAAATTTTTCAGTGTCTTGACAACAAAAGTTTTCTACCAATGTGTGGCACATAATATGAAGCTGAAACGTGGTCTCTAAATGATGGGCCTCGTAAGAAAGCTCAGGGTCGCTCAACGAACTATACAGAGGGCTACGCTCGGGGTTACACTACGAGATCGAATCAGGAATGAGGAGAACCGTAGACGCACGAAAGTTACCGATCTAACCCGGCGGATTAGTAAGTTGAAGTGGCAGTGGGCAGGACAGATTGTACGGAGAAGCGACGGCCGCTGGGACCGGAAGGTTCTCGAGGCAAGCGCAGCGTAGTACGTCCGTCCACCCACAACGTGATAAGGGCCGCGGGTCGACGACGGATCCATGCTGCTTCTGACCGGTCCCTTTGGGAAATTAGGGGGAGGCCTTTGTCCAGCAGTAGACGTCCTACGGCTGAGATGATGATGATGATGATGACATATATACATACATCTTCTATATATATAAAAATGAATCTCACGGCATCACGCGTGAACGGGGAGACCGATTTTAATTCGGTTTTCACTAATGGAAAGAGGGAGGTTTGTGTATATCATTTGCAGAAAAAATTGCATCCATACGAAGCCGGGGGCGGATCACTAGTATTTTCATACAATATTTGCGATATACTTACTAATTACTGATCAACAGTTTTTGACTATAATACGAACAAAGCAATTTGGCTTATAAATAATTTTGAATTTCACATATAGATTCTTATTTATGTAGATTCTTGTTATATTAAGTAACTTTTTAATGGAAAATGTCATAAAATAAAATATGTATTATATAATACAAAATAAAATTATTTTGCTTAGGTAGGTACCTAAATTAAGTTCCAATAGCCTACCTATACTTACTATTTGAAAAATTTTGATGGAATAAAAATTACAAAAAATAGTAGGTAGGTCATTACCTACTAGATATTATAATAACGTTGTTGTTTATGATTTCATCGAATGACTTGCGACAAGTCGTTGTGACCTTCCATCCTAATCGTATATTTTAAAAAAATATGATAACATTTTAGAATTCCATTTCCGGCTTGAAGTGGAGGTTAGTGAAACCCCTTCGTCGACTAGGAAATGGGCTGATGTACTTCAAACGCCGGAACAGATCTTCATAAACTATAACTAACAACCATCTCGATCACGTCAGCTTTCAATTAAAACAACCGGCAGCCCTATTATCTAACTCCGTCTGCTGTGCGATAGACGACAGGTTTGTGTCAAATTGCGCAATTTCACAGTAAGATCGCGTTTTTGGTATCACGTAACTCACAACAGACGTGTGGTTTGCGATAAGCGACGGTGCTGCCTCTTGCGGACGACAACTAAACTAAAAGTGCATCATTTCTCTATGTCTGCCCATACAATCGCAGAGATTTGGTATTATGTAAAAATTTTGACAGCTCGCGACAGCAATCAGACGTGCGATTTTGTGTATTTTTTTGCGACCACCATTTTACTCGTTGCAAACCAATTGCAAACCGATTGTATACGCTAAATTAATTGAAATATCTAATAAAATAACATTTTATTGGTAAGTATGTAAGTATCGATAGATTGTTCGTTCATTGATTTTTTGTATTGTGTAAATCGACACACGAAGATCTAAGAAACTGTTGAAATTGCCTTATTTTACGTGATGGGACTGTGTTTAATAATAACTGTTTTTTTAAGAATTTATAATGGCTCGAGCTTTTTCACTGAGGGTCGAAGAATTTGAGCATAGAAGAAGTTTTATAATCGAGAACAGACAATTACGACGTAACCTCCGTATCCCTAATTTTCACATGACATTGTCGGAGTTTCTCGCAAAGACTATTGAAAGAAGCATTTTTACAGCTTTGTTTAGACCTCAGGCCTCAAATGCAAGCCCGCCGAAATATTAAAATTAGCATTGAATGCAAGGTATGTATGTATCGTGTTTTTATTACAAAATGTAATTCCCACTTTTAAGTTGACTAAAAGTAAAATCTTTTGATTTTTACTCATTAATAGTTTTTCTATTAAAATCTCTAAAAATGGCATTAATACAAGATCAATTAATATAGGTACCTATGTACATAGATTTATATTAAGAGTACATATCTGTACAATGTTTGAATATCCGTCAACAAATGTGGCCAGTATACAATCTCATGAGTATTTATTTTAATATTATTCTAACACACTCCCTTACTAAAATAAGATATACACCACAAAACAAATAACATCATAACATGACAATAAAATTAAAGAATATGCCTACAAAAGTATTAATTTTGCACTTCTGTAATTCCAAACTGTTTTATAAATTTATGTTTTTGACAACTTATACTTTTTGTGAGAATATTTCTATTTAAATAGTTTATTATTACAGAATTATTTTCAATGGCAGTTCTTATAAAATGATATTTGACATCGACATGCTTGCTTCTCTTATGAAACACATAGTTTTTAGTTAGTTTAGGTGACTAATTTCTACAATTTAACTCTATCAATAGATTTCTCAAGTATATAAGTAGCTTCTTTAGATGCCTCACAAATTACCATATACTCTGCTTCCGTACTTGACAAAGCTATTGTTGTCTGCTTTTTACATTCATATGAGACTATACCACCAGACATTTTAAACATGTAGCCAGTAAAAGATTTTCTATCTAAGCAATTCGATGCCCAATCAGCATCTACATAGCCTACCAAATCATACTCATCATAGTTAAGTATTTTAATAAGTTTAATAATAAGTAAGTTTAATAAGTTTATATAATAATCATATTATATTAAGTTACATCATATTTAAGTATGTCTATTATCTATTATGTTGCAGATAAGTGATGGTGACTTAAATATTTTAATCGTAACATTTGGTGGAGCTGCTCATGATGCTTAGATATAGATAAACTGTGAAATCAACCACCATATGCAACGGCTTCATAATGGTGGTGAAAGTATTTTGTTCCTAGGTAAAGCTTTCTTTATTTTTCTCTTGTCAAATTTATTTATCTACCACTTCTACTTTCTTACACTTTCTAAACTTCTACTCTACTTCTACTTCTCTTCTGAAAGAATTTCAAAAACAAATATCTTCTCCATATTCAGGTCAGTATAGATTACCTGTATAATTGTATAAATCCACACATTAAGTTGAACAGAACTCAGCAAGAGTGTGTCTGCCATTCGTTAACACTCACTGGGCTGTCATTGTTTTTACTTTTTATATTAACTATATTATAAAAAGTTTTACAAACAAAATTAAAACATTGAGCAAAATTCTTCTTTTTTAAACTTCAGATATGTACTGATATAAAAACATGTCTTTTCAGGTGACTCGAGCGACCTCTTAAGACCTTGGCTCCTAACACAAATTAAAAATTCACTGTCATGCTAGGATCACAGTGGAACGCTACATAAGAGTATTAAAAGCATGTTGGGAATGTTTACTCGCTCACAGATCTCTCCGCTACAAAAATAATAAATGCCTATGTTACATTGCACAATATCTGATCTGATGAAGAGGAAGACCCTTTTATGCAAATTCTGTCACAATATACAGGAGGTGAAGAGGCAGTACAAGTGGAAAGTGGTCGTCAGCGGGAATTTGTTGTGCAAAGCTTGTGGAGATTTAAATAATGTGATACTTTTATAGCGATAAACATAGTGAATTAATTTCATTAATAAAACGAGATATGAAATAATGTTTTTCTTTTAATATGTACTTCATCCTAACAACCAGTGCCTACATTGAATCCTTTGATCTATCTTAAATAAATAGGTAAATGATTACAAATACTGTGTGTAGAATACACACTTGAAATTTATATCTTAAAACTTCATTTAACTTTTGTTGTTTAACCTCTATAACACTTGTAGTAAAAGTTTTACAGGTAAATCACTAATGAAACGAGATATGAAATAATGTTTTTCTTTTAATATGTACTTAACATCTTAACAACCAGTGATACCTTTGATTTATCTTAGGTAAATAATCACAAATACTGCTTTTAATAATACATGAAATGTATCATGCCCGTGATGAATCTTTCCATAATTAACATTCCTAATGTTTTACCTCTAATAAATCAAATTAGAACTTAACATTTGAACACTTTCAAAATCGGTTTGAAAAACATTAAATTATTGTTTTTTTTTTTAATAAAATAATCATATATTTTTAATGAATCAAACATTCAACTCAAGCAAGCAGATCTAACTCGGCGCCTTTCACTATCTACTTTGTCGAACTTGTGGACACTGTCTGTGATCTGTTTTAAGTAATTTGGGTTGTATGTTAATCAATATAATAATAAATAAACGCAGTGAAATTGTTTATAAGTACTTAATACTCTTTCATATTAATTTGATGAATTTTAATCTAAATAATTAATGTTTATATACTTTTTACAATAAATATACAAAAAAACAATTAAAATTACAAAAAAAAATTAAATTGTGTCTGCGAGTTAGTTCCTCGATCGCAAATATTCACAGTAGAGGGCGCTATAAAATGCATTCTTACGACAACTTAGCAATTGTTAGCAATCGCCTTAGATAATACCAACTTTTAGTGTCGTCTGCTAACTGATTGCTGTCGCGTGGCTGTTGCTGTCTGATTGCTTTGTTGTCGTCTGCTGTTAGATAATAAGGGTGCGGGTCAAAATCGATTCATCCGTTTGGGAGCTACAACTCCACAGTCAGATACACAATACACCCATACACACGACCAACACACGACAAACTTATAACGTTTTTGCGTCAAGCGTTAAGTCATCGTGACAGAGTACTTTAGAAGAAGAGATTTATAAAGTAGGTGTTTATAAAGTTTAGTCATACTAAACTGTTTATTATCCTAACTAAATTAGGATAATAACAAATCCCACTTTCACACTTGTAATATAAGTTAGGACTAAATAATTCCATTTTATTCATTTAATTAATCAAATGACTAATTAGACTATTTAAATTATACACCGAATCGAAAAGATTAAATTACAGCAGTCAAACTAGCAGGTATGTCTTCTGTAAATATTTCTTTAGACAAAGGTCGGCAGCAGTTTTTGCTTATTTGCCGACATCCACCATAGGAAGAACAGAGAGAGTTTATAGAGAAAAGAAATATGAGAACACGTTAAAGCAAATAAGCAATTTTTTATAATTAGAATAATCGAATCGCCCTATGCTCTGTATGAAAACTGGATTAGTACTTCCATTTGTAAGCACTTTCAAAAAATATTATAAACAAAAGAAAGGAATATTTTAAAATAAAATTTATTAACAATCACAAAATATAGCATTTACTCATATTAATTACCTTTTATGTATACAATCTTGATATAACAGATATTTATTTTGTTTATTTGAAATAACAGTTTTTAAAATAAATAGATATTATAATAATTTGTGTAAGGCAAAATTATTTATTTTGTGTCAGTCCTATTTTCAATAACTAATTTGGTTAAAAAGACAAAGAAATCGTAGACAAAATAAGACAAGCTATAAAAAAAATAGAAAATGTGTAATAAAATAATTAATATATTATTAATTTTTAAATTATCTTACTTTTAGGATTATACTTATAAAAACATAAAAAATATGTTTATATGTAATTACTATTCTAACAATAAAAATGTTTTGCAACATTAAAAAAAATATGAATAAGTTACAACCGGGTACATTAAGTATCAATCCCGTGCTAATATTATAAGAAAATACACAGTTAAGAATCTAAATAAGGCACATTGCCTGTTACATTTTAAATAAATGCATCTATTTTCAGTCCTCGTTTTCAACTTGATTATGTAAATATATTAGTAATGCTAGAATGTACTTATAAAACATTTTAATTTGTCTATTGAATTCGAAAAAGTGGAATAAAAACCATCTAACATTTCTTGCTACCACATTATATTAAACACGAATTTAGTAAAATTAATTAATTACAATATCGCGGCATTCGGGAAGCTTCAAGACATCTGCTTGTCTAAAATTTCTTAGTGCCTCAAAACAAAGGTTTTCGACCAATGCGTGTTGCCAGTGACGACATACTCGCTGAAACACACACTAGGCGAACTTCGTACCGCCTTAGAATCAATAAATGTTGTATTAACTTATTAGCTGAATTAAATTAAATTCCTTAATAAATAGGCAAAATGAAATAAACTTATCAAAAGGAATATATATATAACAATAAAAATGAAATCTATTTTAATTACATTTAAATAAATGTAATTCTCTATGGAAGCATGTATCATTATTTTTGTGTTTGTTATGTATCAGACTGTTCCATACAAAATATGTATATGAGAAAACGAATTTTAGTTACAATTTTTTTGTGAATATTTCAGATGTTTTAATAGTTATTCTGCTATTCAGGGAGGAGACAAACAAATCAAAGATTATATAAATATATTTATTCCTTATTTGATCTCACAGTGTAACCCCGAGTATAGTCTTCTCCATAGTTGGTTGAGCGATGTTGAGCTTTCCTATGAGGCTCATAGTTAGATATCATGTTAAAGCGCCATATGTCATCACTGGAAACACACATTGGAGCTTCCCGAACGCTGCTCATCCGAGCTGGATCCTACAATTGACGATTGGACTGTTTGTCCCAAGTAGATGTATTCGATAACAACTCGAGAGTTGAACATCCAACTGTTACTGGGGTGGACACACACAACAGGGACATTTAGAAATAACTTTCATATTGTTCATATTAATCTCACGGCCCACCCTTTGGGAAACTCGGTTGAGGCCAATATACTAGATTAATTACACCAGGAAAAAGCTGGGGAGCATCAGTCCAATCATAAATATAAAATATTTTTAATGCAATATTAAATTGCAAATAACGATTTTATAATAAGATAGCAATAAATGGTCAGCAGTAAGTAAAATTATAACTAATAGATAGCAGCAATACAGTAAAAAATAAAATAACTCACAGTCTTATCAAGGATTATGCAATACAATGAAAGAGTGGAAAATAATTGAATAATTTTCAAATTATTTAGTTTTTACACCTTGATCTTTAAAGGTAAACGGGTCATAATTATCGATACCGACGAGGCTCACAGACAGATCCCAAAGTTTCTTCGCATCATCATCTTTTAGGGCTTTCCTATCTGGACTTATAACGGCACAATCACTGAAAAAATACATATTGGTCATAAGTTTTTCTTTTATAAGTATATTATTATTTTATTGAAAACCTTATTATATACAATTTTTTAATTAATTTAACAATTAGTTATATTTAATTGCTTTGTGTGGTTCTCTATGGGTAAAATCCTCCTTCACCTCATTTCTTTTTTGTTTATTTAATGCAATACTCATCCAGTTTTTTCCAACTATGTCACAGGCCATCTTTTCTCTGTCTTCCCAAACACCTTTTGCTCGTTAGTTCTAACCATTTAGTTGTCTGATGAATTCATATTTTGTCTTTCATATGTATAGTAAAATAAAAATATAATTTTAGTAGTGGCAAGGCATAAAGGGTTTCGTAATCATTTGGGCAGCCCAACTGACGACAGTAACCACATCCTCAAAGAGGACCACCATGATATAACAGCATGTTTGCTATTTATATGATGCCAGAGCCCATTTCCCTAATCCCACCTAATCCCTTACCCTTAATCCTACTAAGGTCGACAGTGCACTTTCAGCATCTATGCATAGCTTGTTAATAGGTAGCCATTTACTATAAAGTAAAATTAAAAATATACATGTAGATATTTTTACCTGTAATATAGTCCACTTTCATTAGCGCACTTTTCATCCAGAGCGCAATATATTGATGTCTGCGCACCGAGCTCTGGACTTTTCATAAATGGTGAAAACAAAAAACCTATTATAGGTCTGGCACCTTTAAAGAGCGTGTCGTTCAAGTGACGACCTAACTCAGTTTTGATTACTCCGGGATGTAGACTGTAAGTGTTCACGCCTTCGATATTGTGTTCTTTGAGTTTATTAGCTAATTCTCTAGAAAAAAGAACATTCGCTAATTTGCTTTGAGAATATGCACTCATAGCACTATAGCTTCTGGTCTTGAAGTTTGGATCTTCAAAGTTGATATTGTATCCTGAAAATAAAACATTACTTAAGACCAGTTCTAGGTATTACCAACACACTAAACAGAAATACATATGTATATTACTAATATGCTGAAATTCTATGAAAATTACGCACTTGTATGAGCAGCCGATGATACTGTCACAATTCTTGCAGGCTTACTATTTATGATGCGAGGCAGCAGAAGCATTGTCAACAGAAAGTGAGCCAAGTGATTTGTTCCAAACTGAGTCTCAAACCCATCTTCTGTGAAGCCTTTCGGGCACATCATTACGCCAGCGTTGTTAACCAATATGTTGATTTGTGCCTCAGTATCTAAAATTGTTTGTGCACATTCCCGAACAGACTTTAACGATGACAAATCGCATTTCACCAAAACTATGTTACCAGTGTCTGTAAGGTTTTTGCATTTTTCTTCTATGTCAGATTTTGCTTCCATTGCTTTATCTAAACTTCTACATGCCATTATTACTCTTGCACCTGGAATTTAAACATTATAGTTATTTTATTTAGCTATTAAGTTATACAACATTGAGAAGGCCCATTGGTTTAGTGGTTAAGGTGCTTGTATCTGTCTTTCTTGTTCTGTTCAATGCCCGGCAGAGCCTACTTTGGAAAAGAACTTTTCAAAGTTGGCTATGGTCTGGATTTGGCAAATAGTGGCACAACCCCACAGGTGCAGCAGGAGTGCTGCCAACTATAGTAGGATTAGGAACGGAACGGACTCTAGCTATATCTTAATTTTCTTTATATTTAAATTCTTAATTACTTAATAATCAGCACTAAATAGTAATCAAGTACTTATTAATGGAAAAAAAGTCCACTTGCCTCTCTTGTAAAAGTCTAAAACTGTTTCCTTTCCAATTCCTGTGTTACATCCTGTTACTAAAGCAGTCTTTCCAGCTAATTTAATAGTGCTTAAACAACGTCCACTGAAGAAAGGCATTATGAATGTCTTCGTAAAATGTTAGGTATTGTTTTCTGTAAAAAAAATGTACTTGTACATGTACATATAGCAATATATAGAATTATCTAGTAATTACGTAGTTAAATAAAAATAAATAACTAAAAGGTAAGGAAGTATCTACTGTTAAGCAACAATTTAATAAGGTGGGCATTGACTTTTTATTTTCTCTATTTCTCTATGTACTATTTGCGTAATATTAGATCGGCCTCTTAAATTAAATAATGTAACACTTACATACCTAAATAACCCTCACTCAACAGGAGGTTCACAGATGTTACAAGAGTAACTATAATTTTATTGATTTATGTATCTTATCTTGGAGAATAGTTTCAAAATTACGACCAATGCTCAAGAATACTAAGATAGAGCAAGCAAGCAACCAAGCAAACCCGTTCCCAAATACCGTTATAATTATAAGCAGATTAAATGGTTGGTTGGTTACCTTATAGATCAATGCAGAAAATAAAAAAATAGTTCTTATCCCTAAGGCATAAGATACGTTTCTTTTTATCTCTTTAAAATACTGTTAAACTGTTATTGTTGTTGGTTATTGACACATTGAGGTGAGGGTTATTTTTTTCACTAGAGTGGATGATAATATTCTGATGATAATAGTCTGTCTGTTGTCTCTGTTTGTTGGATTGATTGATAAGATCATAAGATATAAAATTTTACATTACAATACAATTTATTTTCGTATGTCGTTCAGTTGAATGAACCATTGATTGCTGACAGCTGACGTCAGACAGTGACATACGACAAAGTATTTTAGGTTATAAAAAGATTTCAACCCCCCCTAGGTGGGCCAGGACCTTGTCGTGGGTGGGGGGGGCTCACCCTTGGCAATCCGGGCGGTTGCAGGGGTCGGTGCTTTTTTCCTCACCGGCCTTTGTTCGACTGACCGGATTGGTTTTGGGGACAAAGAAGGCCCACACGACGTGGGCTCCGAGCGGGCTCCGTTTAACGGAGCTCGTGGCGGAGTCCAATAGAAGAGCTTTTTTTTCCTACTTGACATTGGCGGACAATGGCCATCTTCAAGATGAGCCGAATCGCCATTTTTAAAAGAAGAAGACCAAGACGAAAGAATCCGTAGTGTGACATTTAGAACCACGTGGTACAAAATCGGTCAGTTCAAAGCTATGGTTCAAAGTGGTTCAACGCCAACTTTACAAGGCTATTTAGCTACGCCATGCTAAATAATGCCATGCTAATAATGCCATGCTAAGTGGCGTAGCTTCACTTTCAGCGCCCTGGAGCAAAATTTTTCAAGCGCCCTCTCTCATTTTTTGAACGATCAATTGTAACATTGTAACTTTGCGAACTTGTAACTAAACATTGCATGCATATAGCTAATAAAAGTCTTATTATTATCAAGAAAAATATGCTTAAAGATATACTAAAGTATATGTTTTTGTGTATCAGGTCAGGTCAATCCAAGAACTCATACAGTTGTCATACACCAACCTCCAGATGATTCATTTTGAGGTTTGTGTATAATTCCTCACGTGCCCATATGAGAGATAGGCGTTTGAAGAATACGCTCATAATACGCTTCTTTGCTTTGAAATTGATTTTAGTTCCGTTTTCCGGTACCTTTTCTGGAGTACATTTAATTACCGGCTATTTGTTTCATTTATAGATATCTGTTCGAAACTAAAATGTTCCGAAAAAGTGAATAATGAATATTGATAATTAGGTAGGCATTTTAGATTGACTATTGACAAAAATTAAACAAAAAAAAAAATTGCATCGCTGGGCGGCCGGCGCCCCCCAGGCTCCGGCGCCCTGGAGCAACTGCTCCCACCCGTTCCCCGACGCTATGCCCCTGACGCCATGGCCATTCTGATTACGGCGTCAGGATCAATATTGTTGTAGGAAAAATTTCCCAATGTATTCTATATATTTAATCTTTTTAAAGTAAATATAAACACAGCTTGTCACACACTTACAAAATTATAATAAACACTTAAATCTATGATAAAGTATAATTAACTTTTATACCCACATCAGTAAGATTAAAGTGCAAAAAAGATAATACCTACTCAAATTACCTAATATATTACACTTTGGTTATTGCTATTTTTTAAAATAAAATTTCAATGTTATTTTAATATAAACATATTTAGCAATCTGTCAAATTTAAATAACAAAAATCTGCTATTTAACAAAATTTAATTTGATTTAAATGAAACTTCTGTCGCCTTAATTATGTGTGTATATTTCCGACATAGATATAGTTAATTCTGTTGTATAATTTCATAATGTTTTAGTCATAATTTTAAGACTTATTAAACTAGATCAAAAATTAGGCAGTGACAAATAAGATTTATGAAATTCATTGTAAATAAAAAAAAACAGAAAAAAGCTTTAATGGAATAAATTATTATTACAAACTATCTATGGTTTTAAAATTTCCAAGATTTTTCCAATCTTGACCAAGGGAAATAGGGAATCCCTATTTCCCTTGGTCACGGCATCACGCGTGAACGGGTAGACCGATTTTAATTCGGTTTTCACTAATGGAAAGCGGGATAAACGGGGAATATTCATATATATAAAAATTGCACGCCGGGCGAAGCCGGGGTGGGTCGCTAGTACCCAATAATATTAATAACCTTCGCATTCAACTGTTGAAACTCAAGGTAGTTAAAATGTTTAAAATTACTGTGAAACCGGTTTATTATGTCATCAAAACTCAATATCCACTATATAAGTTTTAAGTATTCAGAAGGTCATACGTGCACTCGTAGAGCTCTTTCTCTGTCAGTATTGTGTTAGTTTTATACGTGATAACAATCATCAATAGTCCATTCGTGCGTTCTATTTTTAAGAATATGTTAATTTATGTATATTAATTTTACAAAAAATTAAAGTTTTAAGGTCTTATTGTTGAATTCTTATTCCACTTATAATAACACTATAATAAGGTGAGTTAAAAAATGTTCTTTAATAACTATCCATATTAATTAGAGGTCTCCATACTATTTTGTACGCTATTCCCTTACTTTCATCGCTTAATTTACTCGTGAGAGTGAAATTAAAACTTAGATAAAAATAGAGAGCATAATAGACTATATATAGGTATTTAAAAAGTTTAAATCAAGTAGATTTATACAAAAAAAAATTCTTAGAAAAAAAGAAATGTAAATTACTGCCAAAAAAACTTTCTTGTCACAGTAACAAAAATTTTCAGCGACAACTAGGCTTATTAATTAACTTATAAGTTCAGTACTAAAATTTTAATCGCCTGTTTTTATTTCTTTTTTCATATTAAAAATAATTTTTCATTTTATCATTTTTCACACAATATTTAAGAAAATCCTTGCAAATCTTATTTCCGAGAAGCTACAAAAAAGATGTAGACAGGTCCCTCTTTTCCACTGGGCACTCTGGGCAAGTGCCCAGGGCTCCGTCATCGATGGGGCCTCTTATTTCCCGCCTAACTGCACTGAGAAACGCTCCTTTTCAAATTGAAAGGAATAAAAAAGTAATTAACAAGTACAATGTTTCAAAAAGATTGACCAGTTTATCAAAGTCGGCAGCGCATTAGAAAACCCTATGTCATTATTTATGTTAATAGGCGATGGTAGTCAACTACTAGGACTACCATGAAGTGGACTGTCAGCCTGTCTGCTGCGCTTTACATAATAAATACACTGTACCAGAACGTTTCTGTTGGTATTGAATACTTAATAAAATAAAATATCGAAGCCTTAAAATCTACTATTCCCCAAAAAGGCTTACGTGATTAACAGCGGTTCGATGTTATACCATTTTACCTTTTATTACTTAAACGATTAAGTTGATAATTGTGGATAAGAATTTTGCGACACGTAAATTGAAGTAAGGTTTTCTTCAGATTCATAACGACTAATAAGTAGGCTAAACAAACGCTATGTAATAGCAGATATAATTTATTATATATATTGTTTAAAGGCATAAAATAATTGGTAAGTTGTTTGAAGAATTTATTTTACTCTGAATCTGTTTCATTAAAAATGTTTGATAACGTTCCTACTACTCATCTTTAAGGCCAGGATATTCGAGCCTCTGAATGTACTAGGCCAACTGAAGAAGGCTGAGAAGACCGTGGGCAGTTTGTTAAATAATTTCTTGTAGAAAGAAATATATATATTGTTGTTTATTTATTTATTTATTGTTACATGGCCTCCAACGAGGCAGGCACCAAAAAAAAAAACATACAGCAAGCGACGGAAAAAAAATAACATGGCAGATGACGCCGCAATTATAGGAGGCACAGCCTACGCCAATAAAAGTTAAAGTAGCGTCCCGGCAATGAATTTAGAGAAAAAAAAATATCAAAAAATTACCAAAAAAATTATCAAAAATTTGTCAAAAAAAATAAAAAAAAAATAAAAATTAAACATAGAAATATAATTAAATTGGAAATTTGGAATAAATGTCAAAAATAAACTAATGTTAATTATCTGAACCACGGACAAGGATAAGTCTTTTAATTTTGGAAAATGCGAAGAATAAAATAAAATATAGAAGAAAAAAGCTACATTCATCATTATCATCATCATCTCAGCCGTAGGACATCAACTGTAGGACATCAATCGGTAAATTTCGTTCTTCTACGGATCTCCTCATTCCTGATTCGAACTCGCAGTGTAACCTCGAGCATAGGCTTCTCCATAACTCGTTGAGCGACTCGAACTATCTTGGCGAGGCCCATAGTTAGAGACCACGTTTAAGCGCCATATGTCACCACTGCCAACACACATAGCTCGAAAATATTGTTTTAAGATACTGAGGAATTTTGTTCCCGAACGCTGCCCGTCCGAGCTGGATTCTACGATTGACCTCCTTCTCGAAGTTGCCTCTACCTAATTGGACCGTTTGTCCCGAGTAAATGTATTCATCAACAACTTCGAGAGTTGAATTTCCAACTCTTATCGTGGGCACAACATGGACATTACTTGACATTAGACATACCTTTCGTCTTGTCCACATTCATCTTAAGGCCCACCCTTTGGGAAACTCGGTTGCTCCCGAGGTAGTTTCTCGAGGGATCCTCTAAAAATATAAAAAATGGGCGCCACCGTCGTCACAGCGATACAGATGTCGGGCGTTATTTTTCAACGCAGATGAAGTCGCGAGCACCACCTAGTAGCCCTATATATAAAAATGAATCCCTATTTCCCTTGGTCACGGCAACACGGGTGAACGGGTAGACCGATTTTAATTCAGTTTTGACTAATGGAAAGAGGGATAAACGGGGAATGTTCTTACATATAAAAATTGCACGCTAGTAATTTACGGTAGAAACGCAGAGTTTTAAATATTATATCTCTTAATCCACATGTGATACCATCAACATAATTGTAGTGTTAAGGATTTGCTCCTTACCAATACAAGTAAAATATAAAAATAAGACTCAGATTACTCACATCACACACCTATAGGTTCTATATATTATAGCTAAGCTAACCACTTACTTCACTTGATATTGTAACAATACTCTGTAATATTAATTTACTCGATAGCACATTGATTGCATTTCAGATGGATTACATAAGTGGCTGGTGTAAAAGTCAACGAGAACTATCTGGTTGCACAGCTATTGTCACGGGCAGTAACACGGGTATTGGGAAGGAAACAGCAAGAGATTTATATTTGAGGGGTAAGGCGGTGTTACAGAGATGAGAGATTTTCTTTGCGTTAGACACTTTCGTGACAGTTCCCAGTCAAAGGGTATGGCGTGAGTACCGAGCTAGACTTCTCTGTCGGCTCCAAAGAAAATGATGTCTCGTTTATTAGTAGCTCAATACGACTACAGATAAAAACAAAAACTGTATCCTTAGAAAACAAGTAGTACCTTTTAGGCAAATTCAAAATATATTTTGTAAAATATTGGATAATATAGGTAATTTTGATCATAAAAATATTGATAGTTTAAAAAAAAACAGTGATATTCATAATTTCAATACAAGGTATAAAAAACATGATCTTGCTTTGATCCACACAAGGTTAACGAAAATAATAAATAATTTAAAGGACAACGTGTACGTTTCTACAATAAAATTCCCGAAGTAATGAGTGAATTATAATTAAAACATTTATGAAATGGAAATTTGTTAAAAAAGCGCATAAAATTAAAGATTATTTAGCAAATGAAAATGCATGGGATTAAATGTCTAAATTTAATGTCTACCGCCAAGATTAAATGTCTACCGGGATTAAATGTCTACCGCCAAGAAAAGACGGTTTCTATATGGTATAAGTATTTTTCATTTAGCTTAGTGTTATCGCAGGTTTAACAAATGATATTATATTCCAGGTGCACGAGTCATTATAGCGTGCAGAGATACAGCAAAGGCTGAAGCAGCGAAGAAAGAGATAGGAGAAGAAGGAAGTGCGGTGCCGAAAAAAGGAGTATTGATTGTAGAGAAATTAGACTTGTCCAGTTTGAAATCTGTCCGCGATTTTTCGTTTCGAATTTTGGCAAACGAGCCGAAGATTAATATTTTAATTAATAATGCCGGTGTTATGATGTGCCGAGAAGGGAAGACGGAGGACGGATTCGAAACTCACATTGGAACAAATCATTACGGGCACGCCCTATTGACATTGCTTTTACTTCCAAGACTCATTAAAAGCGCTCCATCAAGAATTGTTTGTGTGTCTTCATATTTGCATCAAAGTAAGTAACAATTATTTATTTTTCGGGCTTAAAAGTGTTTTCAAAAGAATAATAAAATCGATCTTATCAGAAATATTTACTTTATTAAACACAATAATATAAATGTAGGTATACATTATATCTCAATGATTAAAGCTTACAAGCTTACAACCAATACAAAATGACATATATCCGCAAAACGTACTACAGAGCGTATAGAACATAAAACGTATAAGAACAGACTAGTTACGTACTGTACTCGATCATCATCATCATCATCATTTACCCCGTAGGATATAATTTGCATAAAAAAATGCTTCCGAGCGAAGAAGGGGCGGGTTCGCTTTGTTATCTATATTAAGTATGTACATTATATTAGTGGCTGTGTATGCTAACATTGATGTTTTTAATTTAAGCATACAAAGTGGATGTGGACAATTTAAATTTTGAGAAGACGCCTTATGATCCCGCCAAAGCGTACAGTGTAAGCAAAGCCGCGAATGTGTTGTTTGCCAAAGCTCTAGCACAACAGCTAAAGGTATTGCATTGTAAATGTACTCGTATCTTATTATTGGTTTAATTATATAATAATATAACATATGTTGTGGAAAAATCAAATCAGTTGCAGTGAAGTTTGCAATAGATCTATCATAAATCAGCCCAAAAGAAAATGTGAAAGAAAATGGGCAGACATAACATCACATAAAAGCGAAACATCCCTATCCCACGGTCGTTATAAAGTCCCTGTATACTCGTAGTTAAATGTCTTCAAACAGCGTCCTGCAAAATGTCTTTCGCTTCAGACTATAAAAAATTGTTAATTATGATTTCATTTTTGAAGTAAAACTTTTTTTTTATGTTAAGGACGGCAGGCAGGCCGACTGACGGTCCACTTGATGGTAGGTGGCTACCGTCGCCTATAACAGAAGCAACGTAAATTTGTAAATGACTAAGTACTCTAATACATTGTCAGCGTCAGGTCTAATAGCATAAGGATCCCATATTAATAAATTGTTGTGTGGATGAGAAATACAATGGTCACTTGCTCTGACGGTGCAAGATCGTGTGAATCAATCAATCTTGGAAGATACATAAAGTCTTGTCAATCTGCACTGTCTTGTAAGCAGTCTACTGACAAGACTAATGTCTTCGCTGCACACATAATCTATGTTTTTCAGGAGCACAACATAACCGGTGTGACAACGTACAGCCTCCATCCGGGAGTTATCAATACGGAGATTGGACGTCACTTCAGTGAGACCGTTTGGAACGGAGCCACTTGGCTGTTCAAAAATATAATGGGTTGGTTCGTCAAAACGCCAAAGTGCGGTGCCCAGACCACTATTTATTGTGCAATAGATGAAGGATGTGCAAACGAAACTGGTCTTTATTATTGGTGATATATGTGTGATTTTATTTAGTTAGACTTTTTAGAGCAGATAGGAATAAAGTAATAATAGGTAACACCAAGTCGATTAGGGGAATTCCACCACGGACAGGGGTGGAATATATAAATCTAACAATTTAATATCAGAACTAACTTGAGTTGGCTTAAGATGCAATGTAATTCACAAAAATTTCTTCTTACCTAATGGCACAAGTTTCAACCGTTAAAACGTAAATACCACACACTGATGGCCCGACCTCCATACAAAACTGGTTGATCTCCTTTCAATACTGTCATCCTACGAAAATACGTTGCCGAGTTTGTCACGTCTACCACGTGCGAGGTCTCCCTGACTCACCGACGAGAAACAGTTGGTAGAGCACAATTATCTCAGGGCGCCAGCAATCTGAAGATATAAATGACCAGCGGGATAATTCAATAAAAACTGTTCTTGAAGCTACAAATAAATTTAATAAGTATTATACAAATAAAATTACAATAAATTAATCTTAACCCAAACTTATTCTAATTAATTAAGTCTATGTACGTGATCTAACACAAAAATGGGTTTCACTCGTTCACTCCCTGAAGGAGGTTTCCACTGATAAACAGGCTGAATACGGCTTACACTGCACTATTCACTCAAACGCACACACAAAGTTAAAATAAGGTGTGGGTACCTTTCATCAAGGTCGCTGTACCGCCACCGTCGAGACTATACGGCACCGTGAATTGACTGAATAGGATGCCTTACTACCCCAAATACCATCACCAGCTCCGCCGCCTTCTGGGGTCGCCCGCAAGCACGGAGTCGAGCTCGACGACCACCGACCACCTTTGCGGTTGTGGCAAAGTATCTCTGCCTTCCACAAGCAGGTTGTTGCTGACGGTATCCTCGTCCTCAACACAATCGCTCACAGAGATATCGCTTGCTACAATAATTCCCCTACGTATTTCCTTTTTGGAACAAAATACTTATAACCGGCTATCTACCTTAACAATATATGTGCTTTATCTGTGTACGTCTTGTCGCGTTCCCGTCTAGAGGTCAAGTCCTTATTTATTTTTTCTCTCACCTCCACTTTCCCGAACTTCTATCTGACCCCGATTTAAAAAATACTATCCCTATCTTTTCAATTGCTTTATTCGCAGCGAAGTTGCATCACTCCGTTGGAATAGATGGCGCTCTTTACGATTTTATATTATACTGAACAATATCGACATTATCCACTCAGTGGGCAATAGATGGCGCCACTGGTATATTTACGTCGTATAACGTAAATCATTGGATATACCTACTGTTGCTTACAGCACCCGTGGCTGTGCCATAAGCACCAGTGCGGCGGCGTTGACCTTTGGTCAAGACCAACCGAAACGGCGATACGCCGCGATGAGCTAGAAACTTAATCTAACCACTTACCCCGGATCTGCCTGGAAGTCGCCTCAGGCGATAGGGAGATATATAGATATGGGGTGAGGCGGGAAATAGGAATAAGGGAATATCGCCGAGTTCCGGCTACCGAAGAATACCCGTCCTTGACCGCTTCAATACACACTCACAGATTCTATTTAGTCTCTTTCAAACCAATTATCCCGTACAAGGGCTACCGTCAGCCGATTCTTCAATCGAATGTAACTTAATGTCACTCAAATACAATTTTAGCACCAGTGCTTGCGCTTACCGAACCGTTTTTCAAAAGCTATCTCTAACGACTCGGCCTACAAAACGTCACATCTAATGACGGCCGCTGTCAAAATGTCACTATGGCGGGAGTACTCTTCGGCGACTGAGACTGACGCCCGCCACAGGACCAAACAAACACCCGCCCCGGACAGGTCCCTACCTGTCCGCTAGTCTAATGGGAGTCGAGACAATGTTGCCACGGCTCGTTTGAGAACCGAATCCCCAACCAGGACCTCGGCCAACCTCGGGCTTCCGTCCTTACCGGGGTAAAGGTTAACAATGCGCCCCCGGCGCCATCGCAGTGGCGGTAGGTTGGCATCCTTAACCAAAACGAGATCACCAATCTGGGGGGGTTCGGTTCGGTCAGTCCACTTAAGGCGTTGCTGCAAACCGTGCAAATATTCAAGCGACCATCGCTTCCAAAAGTTCTGCGTCATCTGTTGTATCAGTTGATAACGCGTCAATCTCGATGAGGCAATTTCCTCAAACGGGAACTCGGGCAAGGCGTTAAGTGGCTGACCAATCAAAAAATGGCCTGGAGTCAGTACCTCCAGGTCATTTGGGTCCGCACTGAGCGGACACAACGGACGGGAATTCAAGACCGCCTCAATCCTACAAAATACCGTGGCCAGCTCTTCGAAGGTTAGGAGAGTCTCTCCTATTACCCGCTTCATATGCGTCTTTGCGCTTTTCACGACGGCTTCAAAGATACCACCCCAGTGGGGGCATGCCGCAGGGTCAAAAGCCCAAGTGATGCCCCGACGGGAGAGACTGGTCCCTATATCGATTTCCTTATCAACTAAAAATTTTGTAACCTCCTGAATATACCGGTCGGCCCCCTTGAAATTAGTTCCACAATCCGATCGAATCAAAGACGGCAGTCCCCGTCGCGACACGAACCTATCAAGGGTAGCTACAAACGCCTCAGTGGTGAGGTCAGCAACAAGTTCCAAATGTACTGCTTTGGTAGACAGGCAGACAAAAACACACAAATACGCCTTAACAACGCGTGGGTTACGCAGGCGTGACGTTTTGACCAGGAACGGTCCCGCAAAGTCCGTGCCCACACCAGAGAAGGGCCGAGCCTCCCGTACCCTATCCGGGGGTAAGTCCCCCATCATGGGTTGCATAGTGGTAGCCTTGAGCCGGTAGCAAGGCAAGCAACGAAACACTATGCTCCGTACAGTCCGCCTAGCAGACAGAATCCAAAACTCCCGCTGCAGAAGAGCTAGGAGAGCATTGCAACCAGCGTGCGCATTCTTCACATGGCGATCACGCACCAACAATTCCACAAAGTGTCCCTTCTTGGGAAGTAACAAAGGGTGACGGGCCGCGTATGGCATGGCAGCATTCCGAAGTCGACCTCCAACCCGGAGCAATCCGGTGTCATCAACAAACGGGTTGAGTCGTAGTAGGGCGCCTTTCAATTTGGGGAGGCCCTTCCGAAGGGCATCAATCTCCGTTCCAAAGGTGTCCTGTTGGACCACACGTACCCAGTGGTGTAAGGCGGTTTTCCGTTCGTCCGGTGTTAGTACGCCGCCAGTCATCCTGTTACCCGGGTGACGACAATTGTTCCCGAAGCGCTTGATCCAAGCGGTCACTCCAATCAATTTGTCGAGAGAGCTATACTTGTCCAGTATCCAAGCAGGACTCGAAGCAGGTCGGCGTTCCATAACGTGTACCCGTAGGCCCACCGTAGGGGCTACCGTTCTAACGGGATTAACCGGCCAGTCACGTTCCGGTCGTGTCAACCAGTCTGGCTTCCACCACAGGGAATGCGAGACAAGGTCTCGAGCCGTACATCCCCTGGAGCCGACATCAGAGGGGTTTAGTTCTCCAGGAACGTGTCTCCAGATCAACGCAGTCTCCGATTTCTGGATCTGCGAGACACGGTTGGCCACGAAAACTTCAAGAGTGTGGACCGAAGCCTTCAGCCAACACAAAACAATTTGGCTGTCAGTCCACGCGTAGACTTCTTCATCCATGGTAACATGGCTCCGCAATGTCGAGACGACATGGTTCAACAAACGCACGAGGAGAGCAGCTCCTGACAGTTCCAATTTCGGTATCGTCAACCGAGTCCGAAGAGGCGCTACTTTGCTCTTTGCCAATACCAGCGACACAGCGATGGCTCCGTTGGGGCTGACGGTGCGTAGATACACCGCAGCGGCATACCCGCGCTCGGAGGCATCGCAGAATCCATGTAGAGTTGCTCGACAGTCTTCCGAAGGAAGCAACTTACGCGGCAGCGAAACTCGATTAATGTCCGGGAGCGAGGTCATAAAGGAGAACCAGTCGCTCAACAACTCGTCGGACAATGGTTCATCCCAACCCAATTGTACGGTCCAAAGTCGTTGCATGAGCGACTTCGCCAGGAAGACCACCGGTGTGATCCAACCGTTCGGATCAAATATTCTGGCCACCGTGGACAGTACAAGTCGTTTAGTCCAGACCTTCGGGTTCTCTAGGGCCACCCGATAGGTAAATACATCCTGGACTGGGCGATATTGGACACCGAGAATGGAGAGCATGTGGGGGTTATCGGCGTTTTCAAAGACGTGCGGGTCTTGCTGGTGATCCTCTGGTAGGCCGGCCAAGAGATCTGGCGAGTTGGACATCCATTTCCGCAGTTCATATCCGCCACTCTTCAACAGTTCAATCAACTCATCCCGTAATATCATCGCGTTCGCGACGGAGTTAGACCCGGTGCATACATCGTCCACATATAAATCTCTCTCCAAAACGGCAGACGCCCGGGGAAAGCGCAGGCGTTCCCGTTCCGCTAATTCCAACAGCGATCTGATCGCGATAAATGGACTCGATTTTAGTCCGTAGGTGTTCGTGTTCAACTCATACACCTTCATCGTTTCAGTAGGGCTCTCGCGCCACAAAATCAACTGATACCGCCGATCATCCCGGTGTATCACCGTCTGCCGAAACATCATCCTGATGTCGGTAACAAAGACAATCTGGTGTCGCCTAAAACTTGTGATGATGTCCGATATGTTCCTCTGCAGCTTCGGGCCTGCATGTAGACAATGGTTGAGAGAGACGCCGTTTGAGGTGGGAGCCGAGCCATCAAATACAACACGGATTTTCGAATCCGGCGACTTCAATACAGCATGGTGGGGGAGAAAGTAGTGCTCCACCGAACGCCACTCAATGCTGGACACCGACATGTGTCCCAAGGCCTCGTACTCCCGCATAAATTCTACATATTTTTGTCTGAACGTCCGGTCTCGCGTCATGCGGCGTTCCATAGACAACAACCGTTTCTCCGCCAGCATCATAGACTCGCCCAATGGGGGGCGCTGGGCGAGAAAGGGAAGTCGAGTGACAAAACGGCCCGAGCTAAGGCGACCAGTGTTATTCTGGTAATACAACTCACACTCTTCTTGCTCGGGATCCATCCGTGATGCAGCAGGGGGTTCCTCGATCTCCCAGAAGCGTTGGACCGCGTCTGAGAGGGCAGTCCCTACCAAGCAGCCGTCCTCGGCTGAGGGGGTGGTAGATGGTGCCACCGGACCTAATACCACATATCCTAACAATGTGTCCAAAGCTACGAGGCCCCCAGGCTGTAGTATCCGTTTGTGGGCGGATAACAATCCCCCTAGGACGTCTGCTCCGAGCAGTACGTCAACCGGACCAGGGGTATCGAACCGAGCATCCGCCAACATCAAATTATTCGTCAATCCCCGGATGTGAGGTTGCAACCGCACAGAGGGGAGACGACCTACCACCTCCTCCAAAACCAATGCCGTCGTCGTAAACGTCGGCCCGGAGGTGTCGCTCGCACTAAACGTGAATTGAACTTGCCCTAACAAATTTGAAACTGCTAGGTTCCCAATTCCCCGTACAGTTTCGTTGTACGGTCTGATCTCAATGCCCAACCGTCTCACCAGCCGTGCAGATACCATGCACCCTTGAGCGCCTGAATCCAAGAGTGCCCTAGCATGGACTGCGTCGCCTCCAAAACCCCAAACACAAACAGAGGCCGTGGGCAAGAGCACGGTCACTGGTTGGGTGGCGTGGGCTGTTGAGTGGGCAGCGATTCCCTAACGGGGAGAGTGTTGCGGAGGAACAGGCTCCGCCATCCGGTGATACATAAGAGGATGGTAACCCGGATCGTAAGCCCACCGGTGGGCATACGCTGCGAGAGGCGTGTGGTATTGCCCAATAGACCGTCCGTATGTCGGGTTCCGTCGCTCCAATCGGGGACGTTCCGCCAGGGGGGGCGAGAAACGTACCTCCGGCGCCGGGGGGACCCGACCCGAGCACCCGCCCGTAGCGCCCGATTGATCGGGGGGTGTGAGTGGACTCGCCCCATCGTTCGATCCTTGGGGGCCCCCCGTCGGAGCCCCTCGAGGCGAGCTCCCATATTGGGGCGAGTATGCGTCCATCGTTGTCGTATAATTGGCGGCAAAATCCCGAGGGCCCCCTGATGGGGTCCTATTATAATACCGTTGGGGGGCCACCGATGTGGCCCCTCTATCAAGCCCACTCCCGCGAGGGGAGGGCGTGCGCGTACCGGTCGCACCGTGGGCGGGGTTCCCTGTTGGGGACCTACCTCCATCCATCCTATAATCCTGTGCCGGCGGAGTGCCGGATTCACCGCTGCGGTTCATGCACAGGATCAGATGATGCTTGCCACCACAACTCTTACACGGTCGTGGGTGGGCACAGTCCCGTGCAAAATGCTGGCCCAAACAAATAAAACACCACTTGCGCTGCTTCACCAATTCCCGTCGACCTGGCACCCGATGTGCCAGAAACCGTTTACAAGTTGGCAAATAGTGGGAATGCTCTTTACAATAAAGGCAGCCGGTGGGTCCAGCCACAGCAATATTATAATTTCTAGGACCCCGAATGTGGCCGGCTCCCCCTTGGGTACCTAGTGGAGATTCCCCTTTCCTCCTTGGGGTTGTCAGAGGCCTTTGTGCAGCTGGCACTGTCGCAGGCAGATCGACTCGCCTGCATTCCGCTTCCAAAAATTCCGTGAGTTCCATAAACTTCGGGATATGTTGTGCTGAGTTGCCCCCATACTGAATTTCAAATCTGGATTGTACCTCCAGTGGTAACCGTGGGAGTACATATGTTAAAAGTGGGAAGGACCATTGGTCGACCGGCATTCCCAACTTTGCCAAGGCCCTTGTCGCCGTTAACACAGGGTTCAAAATTAAATTTCTAATGTCACCCGGCTGGGACACCTGAGGGATGGCCCACACCTTATTCATGAGGGACTCCGCTAACCGGCGAACATTGTTATACCTGGA
This sequence comes from Bembecia ichneumoniformis, assembly GCA_910589475.2. Classification (NCBI taxonomy): domain Eukaryota; kingdom Metazoa; phylum Arthropoda; class Insecta; order Lepidoptera; family Sesiidae; genus Bembecia; species Bembecia ichneumoniformis. The sequence continues at coordinate 7,043,134 of OU342523.1, forward strand.
GTTCAGAAGGTCCAGTGCAGGTTCAAAATTCTCATCTGTTATCGACAGATGAGATAGCATCTGTCGAGGCTCCTTGCTCAACACCGACATCAACTGGGCCAACTTCAAAGCCGGAGTCAGGTCCTCCCTGGAAGCAACCAGGCTGGTGAACAAGTCTATGAAACTTGTCCACTCTTCCAGAGAGCCACTGAAGACAGGTATTTGAATTGTTGGCAACCGTGCAGTTAAGTCCGGCCGAGGCCTCACCGTATTTGAATCGCTCACAGAAGCCGTCTGTCGATCCATAAGACACCGTGCCCGTTGGACAATAGTGTCCCCCAACTCCTGGCACTGATCCACATCAGCTGTGCATTCCATTAATTCCTTAGAACTCTCCTCATCTTGTTTGCCATCAAGCACCATTAGCAACCTTTCATAGTTGGCCTGGACCCTCTCTAATCTTTTGGGAACTTCCGTATACCTATTCAGGAAGGCCTCTGCCCGATCTGGCCTGTCCACCAAAGCAGCAGCAGAGGTAAGCCACCGTAACTCTGCTCTAATAACGGCCTTCGGTGCCCCCGACATAATTATTCAGGAAATCACAACACAATATTACAATATTCTCTCTGAGTAAATGTACAAGATATACAATAGTGCACTAAGGTTATAATATAGGCAACAACCCAGGTTTACTTACAAGTACTAAAATAAATCGGCCTATAGAATTCCAAGAGTAACTAAAATAAATATGCAATAACTAGATGAACCCCAAACAATTTACTATGACTATAGTGAACCCTAATTTAAACTTAATTCTAATTAAATCTTAAACCTTGATTTCTAAACCGTAATGATAAGATAACAAATATGAAGCCACCTATAACAATAAAAGTATAAAATTATCCATCAACTTATAAATATTAACAAAACAAACAAACCAATTAAACAATTATCCAAACAAATTATACTACATAGGTGGCCTAATATAATGTTAACTAGCCCTTTAATTAATGAGATTCAACATTCACTAAGCATCCAACTTAACAATAAGAACAAAATCAAACTAATAAAATAAAAATAAAATAATAAAAAATTTCAGGTATTTTACAAAATCAAATTAAAGAAAATTGCTTGGGAATCTTTGCCCTTCAAACAAGCCCTTTCCCTTTTGGTATGTAGGTAACCAAGAAATTGAATACCACAATCTACCTACCAATTACAAATTGTACAAATTTCAAATATACAAATTCAAATGTGCTGGGCCCCTTTCATTACAAATACAAGGTAAACCACGCTCTGCTACCAGAGATTGTTGCTTACAGCACCCGTGGCTGTGCCATAAGCACCAGTGCGGCGGCGTTGACCTTTGGTCAAGACCAACCGAAACGGCGATACGCCGCGATGAGCTAGAAACTTAATCTAACCACTTACCCCGGATCTGCCTGGAAGTCGCCTCAGGCGATAGGGAGATATATAGATATGGGGTGAGGCGGGAAATAGGAATAAGGGAATATCGCCGAGTTCCGGCTACCGAAGAATACCCGTCCTTGACCGCTTCAATACACACTCACAGATTCTATTTAGTCTCTTTCAAACCAATTATCCCGTACAAGGGCTACCGTCAGCCGATTCTTCAATCGAATGTAACTTAATGTCACTCAAATACAATTTTAGCACCAGTGCTTGCGCTTACCGAACCGTTTTTCAAAAGCTATCTCTAACGACTCGGCCTACAAAACGTCACATCTAATGACGGCCGCTGTCAAAATGTCACTATGGCGGGAGTACTCTTCGGCGACTGAGACTGACGCCCGCCACAGGACCAAACACCTACATAACGTAAATTACTACCTACGTTACAAGTTGAAGTTATTCCATCTGTTAATCAATAACAAACTTTGACCTAAGCGTCATCTACTAATTGGGGTAATAGGGACAGAATATCTACGAATAGGAATACTTTACCTAGACTCTAGATGGGTTTAACCTCCATATGGCGAACTTCTGGAATGATGCTGCTGCTGAATGATGGCATATGATAAACTTTTGTTCATGTAATGTGAACGAAATAAAAAACACGTAGGTAACTAAAAATAAAAAACATTCCTGACATATTTGAAACAAATTGTAGATAAACTTTTTTAATGAGTTTTTTTTTATTATTTGTGATTTCGTTGTTTTTAATTGAAAAAAAAAAATTATAAATTCTACTACTTACATAAATATTTGCCTATCTGAGAACCTAAGATCATTTCCGTGCTTCCCGTAGATTCCTTAGAACAACATTAATGAATAGACTTTATGCACATTAGATACCATTAGTAAAAGTTAACAAAATTTATGAATATCTAGTAAATGTAAATAAAACTTTTGCTTAAAACTATAAGAACCATTAAATTTATACAAAGGTGGAGGTGCATTGAAATAATCGTTAGATAAATCGTTTAATACACCTTAGTGGTCACGGTTTATTGTTGAGGTGCTTCATTTTATTGAGCATTAAATGTAATTAAATTAATTTTATTATTACAGCGACTGCGCAGTTAAAACTCCATCAAAACAGTGTCAAGATGAAGATTTGATCGCAGCTTTTTGGGACAAAACTGTTGCGTCTTTAAAGTTAAATGTGTATGATCCATTTGGCAACAAAGATCCAGAGGAAACACTTTTTAAGTAGTATTGGAGACTTATATAGTACTTATTTACCTGAACTTTATGTAATAAATTTCATAATCTTTGTTGTTTTACATTTAATTAAATAATAAAATTTTATTGTACGAAAAGACACGAGTATACTTTTAAAACCTAAAAATACTTTCCGTTGACTACAATAAACTGTAATTCAATCACAAAATATGCCTATGTACCTTCGCATACACTCGCTCTGGCGTAATCAGGCGCGTTGTAGTGGCTGCCACAGCCAGGAATTCGTGGCTACCTAGTGCAGGCTTCCATATGCCGTCATATTATGTAAGACTGGCTGCCGGTGCCCCTAGGCGCGGAGTCTAAAACTCGTTTGTTAGTCAAAAATCCTATATCTAATATACTATACTAAACTAATATTATAAAGTTTGCATGTTTGTTTGTATGTTGGTATGGTAATCTTCGAAACTACTCATCCGATTTAAAAAGTTCTTTCCCCAATAATTAGAATAGAATTTCAGGATGGACATAGCTATTATTATCCGGTAAAATGAAAAGGCTTTTTCGTGGTAATCGAATTTGCAGTCGACGAAAAAACGGACGAACAAAAACGTTTCACACCTTATAGTATGACGGGCAAATATCTTTCTCCAAAATTGTAGATTGTCTAGACTAGACCACGTCACATCAATACAAGTCGTTAGCCACACCCAATTTCAATTATACCTACGATTGTCTTATCGTAATTGGATAGGTAGGATCCTACCCACAATGATTGATATTTGCCAATAAGCTTATGAAAATGTTTTATTATAAGAATAAATTAGCAACAAAATCTATTTTATTTACTCTGCTTTTTACAAGTGTTCAAGGTGATCTGGTTCACGCTTAATTATTCATAATTTACTTAGTAAGTAATACGTAATAGGCACCGGTAATAGATAATAACAGTAGCTATAACAATTCACGATAATGCATAATTCCAATTAAATATTAGTGTACGTAATTATATTATTACATTACAAATTTGCTACGAACGTAGTAACATTGATTCCGGGTTCGATTCCCGGATGTGGCAAATGTATTTTCAAAAATCTTTGAATACAATTTTGCTTCTTTTAAAGAATAAAGGAATGTTTCCTTTGAGTAAAATTTAGAATACTCCAGTATTTAGAATACTATCCTCTAGATGCGGTTGAAAAATTCCACCTGCGTATAAAAAAAATGTGACGACTCTGTGACGAAAAGAAAGGCGGTACCTACACTGTCGAGCATTCGCCGATGACGTGGTGCTCATTTTTGATAGTGGAAAGGCTAAACATATGTGCTTGAAGTTCGGAACCCTGGTGAATGAGGGACAAGTAGAAAGTAACAGCTACTATTCGTTGCGATGGCAGCAAGATTGACGGCCGGGTTGGGGCCGCGCTATCTACGTGGGATCGCCGATTGGAAACGTAGGCTGTCAAACTTAGTTTGCATCATATTGTACCGTTTACCAGGCAGAACTCTTGGCGATATGCGAAGCAACGAAGGTTATACTCGAACGCAAAGCATTTCAACTTGTAACGAATATAATTTTAATAGGTATGCTAAGAATAAGACAAATAAAAGTATCCGCGAGTAGTCTGTGCACAGAATTTTTAATAACACACATGAATTCTCTATTCCGGAATAGTTTAGATGTTCCTTGCTATTTTCATCCACACCCGAAACCAAGCTAAAATGTCTATGGTCGTCAGAAAAAAGAGTAGGGGTGAAAGAGGGGATAACGAGGGCCGCGCTCGCGCGACAAAAGAGAGCAAATTTGAATTTCTTGACGATAGGACGAGGAAGATTTTTCACTAGAGTGTACGCACTACGACTAAAGTTCAACGTACTACCCTAAGTTTCACTTTCTTGTACTCAAATCCGAAGTACAGACAAAGTACTTGAGGATCTGCTCATCCGTCCTTGACTACGTCAACTTCTTGCGAGAGAGGGGAAGTATCTCGCGATAGCTACATCAGGTGGAGAAACTTGAGCTGCTGGTGGAAGTTAGCACTACCCTATTGTGCTAACTATTACCTGGTTCCCGGGACATCATCATCAGCGCGTGTCTTCATCGTCGGAGCGCGTGTCTTCATCGTCGGAGCGCGTGAGGCGTGAGGACGGAGCCGAGGACACATCTCCGCTGCTCTTGAAGAGACTTCTGAGCTGAGTAGCACATTTCATAATAAGCCCCTAAGTGCATCTTTTTTAAACTTAATCTTAGCTTTATAATTTTGTTTGTACTTATTGTAAAATAAATTTAAGTGTGCAGTGAAATCTGTGTTTCCTTAATAGGATAAGCTCACCCAATATCTCAGACAGCGGGCGCCCTACAGAGTCTCTTGTTCATTTCGACTGAGTAAGTACGGTGGGTAATTCTCTTAGGAGCTGCAGCGAGCCCAAAAGCCCACTGCAACCGAAGAGGTTACAACTGGCGACCCCAACGTGGAACTCGAGGCTATTCGAACTGAAGGGTTTCGAACCACGACGTTACTTGTGTCCATAGACTGAGTGCCGAGCTCTGTTCTAAATAAATTCTCTGTCTGAGAAAGGTGAGCTGCACAGATTAGCTGTGCACATTTTGTTCAAAGTAATTCCGTGGCAGGGCAAATATTTAGTACCCATAGGACAAGCCCGTCTGGTGAAATACCACTTCCTTGTCTTTGTTGAGTTGGCAAGGAACACCAGTGTCCACTCCTTTCCTTTATTTCCTGTGATCCTAGTAAGTTCAAACCCAAAACCCCAACCTTTTATCCCTTCACCTTTGGATTCATCACGCTCAACTTTTTTTTTTTTTTTTTTTTTCTCTCTATCTTTGTTTTTTTTTGCAATTGTATGGATACCCCAACTTAGATACTTGGACATTTTCACAATTCCCCTCAACTTAATATTTGTAATTTTTATAATTACCCTTGAATTTTTGTGATAACTTTTTTTTCAAATTCACTGCAATTTTTATGTGTTAATAATATACCCACTGCTCTGTGTCAAAAGTGTTTGTCATTGTGACACTCACTACAACCATACTGCAACTTTATTGTTGAAATGAAAATTATTTTATTTGTAATTGGGTGATAAATATCCATACATAGTGTGATAATTGGATTGTGGCAATTTAATTACAAAATTAGACGAACGATTTGGACAGTGTATACAAAAGGAATTTGATTTGTGTTTGTAAAGATTAATTAATTGTAAACAAGTTCAACAATAGTCTAACTTTTGACAGGTTGGTAACAACTTTGATCTCTTACAAACTAAATTGTTATATAAATCATTGAAACTTGTTGGAGAAAATACTGGACCTAACATATACCTATTGTTTACTTACAACTTTTAAATTAAATTGAGCAAACTTACTGAGAATTAAACTCAATCTGTACACATTTAACTGTGTATCTTGTGTCAACTTTCAATTATAATTACATTTTAACTGTGACATAGTGTTGTTTGCATAATATTTGGATATATTTAAAAAAAAATTTTTTGTTCAAAATATATATTGTTACTATTATACTTAAGCTCTAAAATTTAGAGCTTAAGTATAATAGTAACAATATATATTTTGAACAAAAAATTTTTTTTTCATTTAGAGTCTAAATGAATATTCAATAGAACATATATGTGCTTTAATAGTTAGGTTTCAAGTTGGCTACTTATCTATTGAAAAAATTATCTGTAACATTTAAAATTTTATCATGCCTTTATTAACCTACATAAATTATCTCTATAAAGAGGAACTAAAAACTGAAATAGAACGTTATGGGATAATTCCAGATCAAAAGACTACAGTGGAAGCTCTGAGAGCGCAGCTGAGATGTGTCCTACAGGCGTCACGTCGAGGAAGCATACAGCCCACATCGGAAGTGGAATCAGATGAGAATAATGAGTTGGCGGCAGCAACCGTTGCACTTGCTAGCATGGAAGAAAAGATGCAAACAGGTACTTCTTCTTCTCACAAGTGGTTGACGGCCAGAGCAAATTATTGGTTGGATAGGCTCGCGCGACTGAAAGTAGATGACCGTAGTTTATCACAAATACGTGCAAGGTTGATAACGTTGTTAGGTACATCTGACCAGGGGGAGTATGAAAGTGATGCATGTGAGGTAGCTCCACAACAACAGTCTGTAAATAAGGAGATAGTCTATGTCAATGACAGGCAGGTTAATTTGAATTCTCTTAATTTAAAATATGATGGATCTTCATGTGTGAGAGCTTTCATTGAACGACTGGATGAGTTAAAGGTATCTAGGGGCATCTCAGATCAACAAATTTTAAATTCTTTGCCGGAGATTCTGAGCAAATCTCCATTATTGTGGTTTAGAGCTAACAAATATAATTTTTCTACTTACGAACAGTTTAGGTTCGCCTTTAAATTAGTATTCGATTCACCGGATTACGATCATCACCTTATGAAAGAGATTAGGTCTAGGACAATGAGTAGAACTGAGTCCCTAGTCTCGTATATCTCAACCATGCAAGCCATGTTTGCGCGGTTAACTAAACTAGTCAGCTTTGAGGACCAATTAGAAATTCTCAAGCATAACATACGGCCTGAATATATGGAGCTAGTAGAAACCCAGGACTTCAGGACCATGAACGAGGTCTTGGTGGTTTGTAGGCAACGCGAGATTATAAAACATCGTCAGGACAGCTATAGTGAGCCTAACATGAGTTCTTATGCTATGTCTCGTGACATACAACCACACCCCAGTCCCAAGGACAAGACTATAGCCAGCATAGGCAAGGAGCTTATGCCTAAGAGTGACAGGTCGGGACAATGTTTCCGGTGCGGATCCCGTGAACATAGCACGAGGTTCTGTCATAAACGAGACATAGTATGTTTCAAGTGTGGCAAACGAGGGGTGAAGACTCCTGACTGTCCCAATTGTCCTTCAGGTTCAAAAAAACTGATTAGGCGGGGCTCTTCCCGTAAATGTCGGCCCAAAGGGAAAGTCCTGTTTCAAAATAATACTGATGCAAGGCCATATATTAATGTTACTATTTTAGATATAAGTGTGTACGGATTGTTAGATTCTGGCTCCTTATGCTCAATACTAGGTGATAATGCTCACCATATATTTAATCAACACGGCTTTGAAACGTACAGTGTGAATGATATTGAAACCATGTACACTGCAGACGGATCACCGTTGTCCTGTATAGGTGTTATGTATCTACCTATTACATTTAGAGATGAAGTGCAAGTGATTAAATTTTATATTGTGCCTAATATACAAATGCCCATTACTTTTGGTGTAAATTTTTGGAATCAATTTCGTCTCAATGAGGGAATTTTTCCTACAACTGAGCTGTCAGTGGGAGAAAGTTTCATCAATTCTTGTTCAGCCAATAGCGGTTTAGAGGACTATGACTTACTGGACTCTTTGCAAAAGTCTAGATTAAATACTTTAATTGAAAAATTTGCGATTATAGACACAGAAAAAGTAGGTTTAGGTAGGACGAGTTTGGCTAGTCACACTATAGACACTGGAAACAGCCCTCCTATAAAACAAAGATATTATCCGTTGTCACCAACAAAACAACAGGCTTTGGAAAATGAGCTAGACCGGATGTTAAAGCTAGGTGTTGTGTCTCCTTCACAGTCAGCTTGGAATTCACCTGTAGTCATGGTACCGAAACCTAACGGAGATCTACGGTTGTGCTTGGATTGTAGAAAACTTAATTCGGTGTCAAAACCAGATGCTTATCCTCTACCCTATATTTCTGGCATCCTTGATCAACTTCGAGATGCCAGATACCTCTCTTCTATTGATCTTAGTGCTGCCTATTGGCAGATACCTCTCTCTGAAGAATCTTCTGGGGAGAAAACGGCATTCACGGTTCCCAGAAGAGGATTATACCAATTCAATGTAATGTGCTTTGGTCTCGTAGGTGCCTCTGCGTCCATGCAAAGACTAATGGACAAACTTTTCGGTGCTGAATTCGGAGGAAGGGTGTTTGCTTTCCAGGACGATTTGATCCTGATTTCCAGCAATTTCGACGAACACCTGGAACTTCTGGAAAGGGTTTTTCAGAAACTCAAAACTGCTAACTTGACGGTGAACATGGGAAAGTCGGTTTTCTGTAGAAAAGAACTAAAATATCTAGGCTATCTTGTGGATAGGCATGGTCTGCGGACTGACCCCGGCAAGGTAGATACTATAGTTAATTACCCAACTCCCACTTCTCCTAAAGATGTAAAACGTTTTCTTGGCATGTCAGGCTGGTACCGTCGATTTATACCTAACTTCTCTAAACTCAGTCGACCTCTCTCTAGATTAACTTGCAAGTCCAAGGAGTATTCCTGGACTGACGAGGCGAATGATGCTTTCAATAGCTTAAAAGCGGCATTAGTATCAGCCCCAATATTAAAATGTCCAAACTTTAATGAGCCATTTTCAATTCATACTGATGCTTCTGCGTTTGCAGTAGGTGCAGTACTCACTCAAAAATATGGGGATACGGAACATCCCATTGCCTACTGTAGTCGCACTCTCAACAAGCACGAAGTCAACTACAGCACTACCGAGAGAGAACTGTTGGCCGTCCTTTATGCTCTTGAACAATTTAGGTCATACGTGGAAGGTCAGGAATGTACTGTGGTGACCGATCATGCATCTCTACAATGGTTTTATAAACTTAAGAATCCCACCGGACGTTTAGCCAGATGGAGCATACGACTCAGCCAGTTCCCGTTCAAAATTGAGCATAGAAAAGGGAAGGATAATGTTGTGCCGGATGCCCTGTCTCGAATACAAGTTAACAGCGTCAGTGTCACGCCGATGGGAGATGCTTGGTACTCTTATATGCTCGAAAATGTTGAAAGGAATCCACGTAGGTTTCCAAACTTCATGCTTGAAGGCGGCAAACTCTTTCGACATTCTAAAAATAAACATAGTTTGACGTCAGATTCCGACTGGAAACTAGTTATTCCAGAAAAGAACAGGGCCGAGTTATTGTATAAATGCCATGATGTGGTAACTAGTGGTCATCTAGGCATATTTAAAACCCATAAACGTCTGTCGGAACATTATTATTGGCCAAATATGTATTCTGATGTGGTAAAATATGTTAATAAATGTGAAACTTGCAAAACCTATAAGCCCGTCACTACTGGCAGACCAGGTCTAATGGGCGGTCCTAAGAGGGCTACCAAACCTTTTCAGGCCATATCCCTAGACTTACTGGGTCCATTCCCAAAATCTAGAAATCAAAACACTTATCTTATTGTATGCTCGGATTATTTCAGTAAATATATTCTGTTGCATCCGCTTAGGAGCGCCACAGGTCAGTCCGTTGCAAAGTTTTTAGAAAAACAAGTATTTTTAACTCATGGTGTTTGTGAATATATATATATTGATAATGGTCCTCAATTTGTTAGTTCTCAGTTTAGGCAAATTTTAAAAAAATATAATGTTCCAAATATTTATTACAATCCGCGATATCATCCTCAAGTAAATCAAGCTGAAAGAGCAATAAGGAATGTAGTCAACTCGATTGCATGCTATGTAAAAAACGACCATAAAAAGTGGGACGAGAATATTCTAGAAATACAGTGCGCATTGAATACAGCAGTCAATGACACCACGAAATTCTCACCCTATTTTCTCGTGCATGGAAGGGAGCATGTAGTCGATGGCGACTTATACCAGTCGAGTGACCAACCTGTTCCTAATTCGCAATTTCAAGTAGGTGACCCACAAGAGCGTAGTAAAAACTTACAAAAATTAAAAAATATTTTTAATAAGGTGCATGAACATATAATACGTTCACATCAAAAGAACGAGAAATATTACAATCTTAGAAAACGCACCATAGAATTGAAAGTAGGGCAAATTGTATATAAGCGCACTTTTTATTTATCTAGTGCTGCTAAAAACTTTACTTCAAAATTGGCACCAAAATTTAAAAAATGTATAGTTACAGCGAAACTTTCACCCTTAGTATATACTCTGTCAGATATGGATGGCAAAGTGTTGGGTGATTTCCATATAAAAGATATTCTAAAATATGACGACTGAAAGAAGTACCTAGCGTGCGTATTGTTTTGACGAAGAGTGTGTGCGCGACATAACAACTCATCATATGGAACGATGATGTTTCAGTTAGGGCGTACCTTTGTTAAGGCGTACCTTTAGTTACTAAGATAACACACGACAAAGTGGTCATGTCAACTCTGAGCGGTTTATGCTTCGGCGACCATTTCACCTTATTAAGGCACATACACTCGAAGTGTCACTTAAAGTTTTAAAATATGCGTACCTTAAATGATTACAATAGTCACGTTATATGATAGGATTACTTACGAGTTAATGTCATACTCTCTAGTTGTCATGAAGTATTAAGTCTATTTTCTTATGTTTAAATTGTGGACTTGATTTGTTTGAATTCTCTAGCATATCCTTATTTTCATGCTATAAGTACTTTAAAGTTTTATCATCTACTAAGGATTTTTTGTAAATACTTCTATTTTTGTTACTCGTTTTGTTTTGTTGAATAAACATTGCGTTTTAAATCTTTAGTTTAGAACCCCTATTATCTTATAGTATAGTCATCAAATGTATGTGTGTGATTGAGTGTGAGTTACCTGGTCATGATTTACTTAATAAACTTATCAATGACAAATATAATGCCTAATTCTGTTTCAGAATAGCAAGACCCTTCAGGTCGGTAGCTCATACGCCTCACGCATTTTCTCCGCGACTGACAGCCATAGATATTCCTGCGTATGGGGACCTTAAAAGAAAAAAAAATTTCTTCTTACGTAGAAATTTTTTTCCCAGGGAGTGATGTGTGTAACGAATATAATTTTAATATGCTAAGAATAAGACAAATAAAAGTATCCGCGAGTAGTCTGTGCACAGAATTTTTAATAACACACATGAATTCTCTATTCCGGAATAGTTTAGATGTTCCTTGCTATTTTCATCCACACCCGAAACCAAGCTAAAATGTCTATGGTCGTCAGAAAAAAGAGTAGGGGTGAAAGAGGGGATAACGAGGGCCGCGCTCGCGCGACAAAAGAGAGCAAATTTGAATTTCTTGACGAAAGGACGAGGAAGATTTTTCACTAGAGTGTACGCACTACGACTAAAGTTCAACGTACTACCCTAAGTTTCACTTTCTTGTACTCAAATCCGAAGTACAGACAAAGTACTTGAGGATCTGCTCATCCGTCCTTGACTACGTCAACTTCTTGCGAGAGAGGGGAAGTATCTCGCGATAGCTACATCAGGTGGAGAAACTTGAGCTGCTGGTGGAAGTTAGCACTACCCTATTGTGCTAACTATTACCTGGTTCCCGGGACATCATCATCAGCGCGTGTCTTCATCGTCGGAGCGCGTGTCTTCATCGTCGGAGCGCGTGAGGCGTGAGGACGGAGCCGAGGACACATCTCCGCTGCTCTTGAAGAGACTTCTGAGCTGAGTAGCACATTTCATAATAAGCCCCTAAGTGCATCTTTTTTAAACTTAATCTTAGCTTTATAATTTTGTTTGTACTTATTGTAAAATAAATTTAAGTGTGCAGTGAAATCTGTGTTTCCTTAATAGGATAAGCTCACCCAATATCTCAGACAGCGGGCGCCCTACAGAGTCTCTTGTTCATTTCGACTGAGTAAGTACGGTGGGTAATTCTCTTAGGAGCTGCAGCGAGCCCAAAAGCCCACTGCAACCGAAGAGGTTACAAACTTAGTGATTTTATGGTCGCTTTACAAACCATCGCGGCATATAAATGCTTACGCAATATTTAAACCATCTGTGAAAAGAAGGGATAACTTGAAATTATCCTCAAAACAAAGCAAAACGGTGATGTTGTTTTGGATAATAAATAAATATAAAAAGTCCTTATTTATTTAAATAAATAAATAAAAGCTCACGCAGGGCTCATCGCTGGGCGGGCCGATCGCTTGGCGAGAGAGGCTTCATTCAGCAAACACAAAACGGAAACCCGTTTGTAATCTGTGTCCTCTCTCATACATCAAGCGATGCATACGAATGCGTTGCAGTTTGATAGCCTATTGACTTGATAACTGTCAACGCACAGTCAAAGCTACTAAATCTAGAAAGCTGAAATCAGGAACCCGTTTATTTTATAAGCTTCGGTGCGAAGCCGGGGGCAAGTCGCTAGTTGCAAATAAATATAAGAACTAACCCTTCACATCGGACACCATAAAATATGTATAACCGAGCCCCCGGTGTGCTTAACTGCTTCTAAATTAGCTAATTTATTGCTATCACTGGTTTCCATATTACCTACTGCTTCCAAATTTCTGTAATATCATTGTACAAAAAAAAAGTTATTACTTAAATTATGGGAAATTTTCTCTAGTTTAATTTATTACAAAACTGTTTGTCGTAAATCAGTCGGAAAGGAGATATTGTCAAAAAACTATCGTTAAGCATGATTTTTTTAAATATGGCGGCGCGCGCAGCAAAGATCGAAGTGGCTAAGTAGAAATTCGGGAGGAGCACATCGAAATCTATAAAATCACCAATTTTCAAAACTACCGTAAAACTTTACAGGTAACCTCTTTTTTCAGCGTCAAATGACTGTAGGTACATAGTATTAGTAGTCGAAATAAAAATCAGACACGTTTCTGAAAAAATAAATATTTAATTAATTTTAATTGATAAAATTAACAATTTAAAATAAGACTAAAACAAATAGATTGTTTATTGATATGATATTGGAAAGATTTTAAGCGTCGTCGTACAAATTCCTCGGAGCCAGTTTTATAGTTTGTAACATTTTAAAAGTAGGTAACAAAAATACTCCAAAAATTTCCTACCTGAATGCCATTGTATTATGAATACAATGGTTAAAAGTATAGTTATCATAGCGTTTGTGTAGATTCTAGGAACGGTTTTGATACTTCTTACCATTTACAAATTATAGGTAACAGAATACATATTTGGTTCAGTCAAAACCAAAACAAAATAAATTTAAGTCAAAGGAACCTCAAAATCCCATCGTAATTAAGGCTTATAGCATCGATTACAGTTCAATACATCTAGTGCACTATATACATGTAGGAATGTAGGACCCTAACTTAGGGCAATAGGGAGAGCCCGACCGCCCTACTTTGGCTAGTACACTACTAGTAGTGCAGTTGAATCACAAGTAGGGAGGTAATCACAAGTACATAATGCCTCAGTCTGGTACTAAAAGGTCTAAAATGTTCAATTTTAATGTTGCTCAATTTTGTTCTGAGTAGCAGATACTGCTTAACCCAACATTTTATTTTCTTTTTACTCTTAGTAATGCCGATTTTTTGCATTTTTGAGAGCACGAGTGCCATGGCCGACGTTTGGTATCTGACTGAGTTAGGGTTCCTATGTAGTGCAGTGTAAACAGAACGCAGTAGTATATATTATATTAGTGCAGTATATAGGTATATTACCTACATAGATGTAGTGAAGTGTAATCGATGCTTCATACCTATGACACGAATTTGACTAAAGAAGCATATTGGCTAACCGTCAATGCCTAAAGCTTTTACCTAGATATTATTCTACAAATAGAAAGAAACAAGCATTTTGTCTACAATGCCTAATGCACATAATAGTTATTTATTAGAAAACTCTTTGTTTTACAATCAAAAACCCCATTGGAGAGAATTTGTGTCTAATTCAAAAAAGGGTTAAATAATTTTTTTTTTCATGAACATTATTACTTTACAATTAAGTATGTCTATGTATTTTGTTCGTCTAAGTGTTAACTTTTATTTTTTATTAAAAATTTTAGTATCCGTATCACGGAGTTTTCAGGATTGGTGCTTTCCCGCCTATTAATTTAAATTTTTTTGTCACTAAATTTTAGTTTTTCGGAGCTGGATATTTTTTTACGGTTATATAACGATATAACCTATCATATAAAAATATTAAAAAAATATTCCCTAATAACGAATTAAATGGCAAATTGAAGCATTTCTCTGAAGAAAATTTAAATTGTATTATTTAGGCATTGTAATGTTTGCATTAAGTTAGAGTCAAAGGCACAATAGCCTAGCTACACATCACATAAAAACGGTTAGATTATAAGATGAATTAAATTGTTTAAAAAGCAGTATGGATTTTTTTTTCGATAAAATTTCATAAGGCTAATGTTTTCAAATTATATAAGTAATCAAATATTTAATTTTCAAAAATAAATATGTTCTGATCTTTGTGGAATATCATGTTTTCGATCACTTTTTCAATACCTAGAAAGTAGGCAAACCTGAACTTAACTTCAATTGACTAATTGGGGTGTAAATAGCCATATAGTATATTGTAGGCATCCCTTTTTTTACTCACTGGGCTCTTGTAGTGCATAACATAGATATACTTAATTGTTGTAGTGTCTCAAGTGCTTTTGTTACTTTTAAAATGTTACAATACAAATTATAATACCCCCCTCTCTCTCTGTATATATATATATATATATATATATATATATATATATATATATATATATATATATATATATATATATATATATATATATATATATATATATATATATATATATATATATATATATATATATATATAACATTTTCCATTGACAAAATAATATAACCACGGAGAAGGATAAAACAAACTAAATTTTTCAGATATATCATGAGTATAGAATGTAGATTTATAAGCCAAAAGAAGAAAAAGTGTTAAACACTACAAAACTATCTATTTTAAAAGTAATTGCTAATTTTATATACTCCTGCCTATCTACAGTTCTACAGTGTTGTACTTGACAATGTCTTAGAACTGAAGAGTTCCTGATTTGATAAGAAATAAAATTTACAAAAAAAATTACTAGTTTTCCTAGTTTATTTTTTAAGGTGGTGTCACATGATCCAAACAAATCATATTTACCAAACTCGTACGATGATCTAATGCCGCGTGCTAAAGGGACATGATATGCGTTCTATCTTTTATTTGTGCTCAAACTCATTTGAGTTTGCTCAACTGGCAATTCAGAATTAGATTTATATTATGCTGTATCATCCATCTAAATAATTATGATCACAGGATCAGGCAGGGTCAATCTGACGCGGCTCCACTGATCTCAACAGAAGTGGATCTCGCAAACTGTTGGTATTGTTCTCAATCTGTTATTTTTATATGATATAATAAGAAAAATCATGTCATATATGTATGGGAAAATGATACACAAATATAGTATAATTGATATTTTAATGGGAAACTTTAATACTAACTTTCTTTTTTCTATACTCATAGGGAATTATTGCAAATTTGCAAAGGCATGCAACAATATTTACATAAATGCACCTTTTTAATTGATAAATAAAAACGTTGGCTAATAAAAATTGTATAAATAAATATTCAATAATTATAACAATCATACTTACATTTAACAGCCAACTGGGTGTTTTTAAATATATTACTCCTATCAATGGGGGATCTATTTGGGTGATATATACTTTGTTTATATTCAAGGTACAACAAGATTATATTCCAAATGACTGAGCACCTTTGGCTAAGCCCAACAACCAATAAAAAATCTTAAACATCATTTGACTAGGCATATAGAAATTTTCTAAAAATTTCATATGATGCATTTATTATACCCCAACTTAAAAATGCGCGTGATATATTAAGTAATGCTCCATGATAGAAATTTCCAAGTTTTGAGCCTCGTGTTTGTAATATGGTTTTAAATTCACATACTATGGTTTTATGGGGGCCTCCGAGTTCACATTGCATAGCTATTTTAATAACATTCAATGGATAAAATAACGTGCTCAAAAAAGCGCCTATGGTTGCGCCAGCCAAGAAGTTTTGTAAACTTTGGTATAGCAGTTTCTCTTGTGGTGGTAACAGTAATCTTACTTCATCTCGAATAATAAAAAACAATGCATTTGATGGGCCATTTCGTATCAATATAGGAACGAGTCCTCTATAAAATTCTTTAATGCCATAATGCCTTAAAATGTGACCTGATGCGTGAGCTGTATTTTTGAATTCATTATGATATTTTGGATGTATAAGTAATGTTTGAA
The DNA here is from genome assembly GCA_910589475.2 of Bembecia ichneumoniformis. NCBI lineage: Eukaryota > Metazoa > Arthropoda > Insecta > Lepidoptera > Sesiidae > Bembecia > Bembecia ichneumoniformis. Next base: position 7,059,788 of record OU342523.1, read on the forward strand.
CTCTTTCAAATGGCATCAGCGTTGCCTCAAAACATCCCGCAGCAACACCAGCCACAGTTTTGGCTACATATGGATTATACTTATACTGTAACAATGGCTGTAAACATTCATCATAAATACCAAACATAAGCGACATGGATATTGACCTTTGTAACAAAGGTGGCAACATTCCTCTATACAAATACCCTAAACCTTCTTTCTGCAATTCATTCAATGCAAATGTTGTTTCGACTCCATGCATCATCTGAAAAGATAAATCATGATCTAAATAATTGAAATGTAACAACAGTCAAAAAATAAATTTAAAGAAGGTTTACCTGTCGAAATATAAGTTTATTAAGTGGATAACTTATGAGAATGTTACAGAATGCTGCACCTCCTCCACAAACAAACTCTTTCCAATGATTTGGAAGTTCAGGGCCAAGATTGGGACCAGACACTGACATTTTTCCTTCATTATAGGACCTTCGTTCTAAAAGTTGATGCTCGGACATTCTTTAAGGTTTGCATTACGAGGTATAATGCGACTAATTACCTAGAAGAAAGAAAAAATGTATATTTTTTTAAAGAAAAAACAGAAACAGAATTGTTCAGAAATAAGTAGGTAAAATAAACAATTGGGTTGAAAGGCAATAGTTTTAAAGAAAAACTTACTGAATCAGACTTACATTTGTGACTTTAAAATTTTGGTTTAAATCCATAAATAAATTACATAAAATGTTACGTGCTATATAATGAGTGGTATTCAATTATTACACAAGTCAATGCCACACTTTACGTCACCATTGAAATGCAATTTTATTCCAGGCTCGAAAGCAATAAATTAATACATCTTATTTAATTTACACTTTTATTAATCTACCTATATTAGAAGGTTGGAAGATCCAATTTTAATAGTGTCTATATTATTTTACATTAATTTTCGAAGCTCACCCAAAAAACTTCGAAAAGAAAACATGAACAAATATACACATACTTATCTATGAACATGAAATTCGCTCTGCGAAGTGCCACAGACCATTAGTAAATAGTAAAAAAATAGTTTCGAAAAAGTTGTCAACGCCAAACTGACAACAAATATATTAGAAAATTAGAAACATTTTATTATCCTAAAACTAAACGGTCTTGACTTGACTAGACTAGGAATTGGCTGTTTTGGAAAATTTAAAGAAAAAACTTGACTGTTGACTGACTAGTTTCGGGATCTGCTACTTTTGGTTTTTTATTTTAATATAGTGGTTAAAAAAGTTTTATTATAACGGTTCACGATATCCTCAATTGTCAATGTCACATTATTAATTTTTGGTCTGGAATGTTTTTATTTAATTTTAATTATTTTAATCTGTGTAATTTAAAATAAACTTGCATGTTGCCATAGAAAAATATGCTTTAGTTATTTTTCTATGCATGCATATGCATGTTGCATGCTGTGCATGAAATGCATCATATCAATATCAAGGAACATAGTATTATTAAGTTTACTTATGTGTAGTAGTACACAAAACTTTTTTATTCCCGTATAAAACAATAATCTGAAAACTGAAAATTGTGAAACATGGCAGCAGTATTAAAGAAAAGAGCGCTTGCCGAGTACAATAAATCTTTTCAGGTATTTACTTTTGCAACTAACTGATTTGTTTTATGTTTTAAGTAGTGGTAGGGCACACTGTTTTCACTTGATTCCATGTCCCTTGAGATCGCCAATTCGCAAGACAACAACCTCACACAACCAGTTCAAAACTTAACTAAACTTGCTCTTTCTCTGTGGAAATGGACTGTCATGTACCCTTTTTCCATTTTCTGGTCAGTTCGCTCCATTCACTTCTGTTCTCTCATTATATTTTGCAATGGAAATCAACTGATTACCTAAACTCTTTGTCGGTAGAAATGTAAAACTATTTTATGTAAAAAGAGTTCATCCTGCTAATCTAATCACCCTTTCTCGATGAAAACCCATCAGGTGGCAGTAACTACTCCCTCAGAAGACCACTGTGAAATAACAGTATGTGTGCTGTTGATTTGGTGAGAGAGTAAGGGATTACAGAGCCCGTTTCCCTAACCTTCCCTAATCCCTTATTCTTAATCCTACTATAGTTGGCAGCACACTTACAGCACCTGTGGTGTTACTTATGTTATAGGAGAAGGTAGCTACCTACCATCAAGTGAACCCTCAGCCTGTTTATTACCCTTAATATTTTTTTTGTGCATTAATATCTTGCAATCGGTTCTCAATCATAAGCCGATCATATGAGCCTTTCAGTGACTTAACATAAAAAATTTAATAATGCATAAAATTAATAATACATTTTCGCTAGTATTTAAAACTTGGGTTTTTTTCAGGATGGTCCTTCTCCAAAGAAATTACATTTGGCCAAAAAGCCCTTGATAGGCAGTTCTGCGGCTGCCTTTGTGGGTTTACTCGAGAAGTGTAAATCCAGTGAAGAAGCCTTGCAGCTTCTCTTACGCATTTCGGACTGTCTTCAATTCCAAGAATCTGATGTTGAAGAAGCTATTAAGAAGCTATCTGAACATTTTCAATCAGAGGAAGAGTCTGTTGTTAGAGTGAAAATACTGTGGCTTTTCTGCGATATTGGATTGGAATGTCCAGGTGCAAATCTAAATAGTTTAATAGATGAGACAACGCATTTGATAAAGAACGAAACATCTCACAAAGTAAGTAAATATATAGATTTAGTATCTTGAGAGTCTTGAGAATTTTAAATACAGCAATTGCCCTTTTAAGACAATTTCCAAGGGACCGAGCAAAAAATGAGAAATCATATTATGCGGAATAGGAAAAATTTCTAGACTTTAAGGTGCAGTACTTGAAAATTTACCATAATAGGAATTTTTTAGGTGTACTTACCTTAGATTAATCCTTTTGCATCTATGAAATATGAATTCCTAATTATTACTTTTATTGGCTTCGATATCAGAGTCAGTATATAATACTTTTGTTGGCCTCTCATAAAGACGAGAAGCCTGTTTTTTACAAACGAGGAAGAGGATTCAGAAAGATACCATTTGAACAAATGCTGCATGCAATGCAAATGCACAGAAGGGTATATATGGGTTTCCTACCCATTAAAACCCCACACGAGAAGTGTAGTGGGATATAATATGTGTAAAATATAAAGGCTGCTATAGATTTTTTATTTGTTTGCTGTCAAATCTAGATAATATAACAGAAATATATTTCAAAGGTCATATTTATTGTAATTAAATTATAAAATAAATGATTTCATCATTGATTTTGTACAATTTTAGTAATATCTTAGAATCCTTCACTTGCCAATGTATTAATCATATACAAACGTGAAATAGCAACATGCTTTGTAAACTTATAAGAATAAGTTTACAAAGCATGTTGTTATTTCACGTTAGTCCTCTATAAGAGTGTGATAACTGTCATTACATAGGTTCTATTGTAATTCATGACTGCGGAAGGCAGTGTACTCTGCCACTGCTAAAGTTTCAAAAATAATTACTATTTCAGGTCATAGCTCAAGGTATAGCAACACTTTTAAAACTGGGCAATAAGTTATCAGATGACAAGATTCTCATGATGCGTCTTGTGTCAGTGGCTAAGGACAATCTCAAAGATACAAGTCATCAAGTGAAGTGCAGATGTCTGCAGCTTATTAGTGAACTTTACCCTATCTGTTTGGAGACTGACAGAACTTTGGAATCAAATGCTGAGGCTGATGCTATAGTTAAACTCCTTGGAGATTATTCTAATGCTGAGGTATGCACTGCTATTCATATACTATAATATGTGGCATAATTAAAATATGTGATGCTCTCACACAAAAAATTTTTTTTTATTATTTTGCATTTGCACACAAAAAAAAATATTACAAAGTATTCAAAAATTTTTCGTTAATGATTACATCCATAATTATATCATCAATTCGTTAGAGAAATTTGGGAGGTATTTATACATGAATTTATTTGTGTGGATTAATTTATTGGTGAACTGATGCTCGTTGTTCTGCTTCGCCATAGAAAAGACATCATTCAAAACTAGGCCATTTTTTTTACTTATACTTTAGAGATTTTATTAATTAGTCTTTCTTAATTTCAGTAATATTTCAGATTTTGTAAATGGGAATAACATTCAAAAACTAAAAACTTATTACTTTTGGAACAATTGGATTTTTTTATATTTTCAACTATGATTGAATTTTTTAATACATTACAAATTTCCCAGTGAAATCTATAATTTCTTCTTACGTAATGATACAAGTATCAACTGTTAAAACGAAAATACCATACACTGATGGCCCGATCTCCATACAAAACTGACGACTAATGGCAAAGGTGCTGCCAAATCCCTGTTACAAATTAATATTGCTTATAACGACTGTCCTTTATATGACCAATTTTTGTGGTCCGTTGAAGGTCGCTTTAACTTATTTTCACTGTAATTGACCAATTGTCCCTTTGAACACTTGTCACTATTGTCGAATATTTTATTTTTGGTGGGACTCCATATCCTTACCTTAATTGGCTATAAAGTCCACTAATTCCATTTCATTAAAATTTTCAAGAGACTTAAAACGTGTTTACTATTGACAGCTTCGGGTTACGAGATTTTTCTCAACAGTGTCAATCCCATACATTTTTTGCGGCAGTCCCTCTAGCCAAAATACTGAGCATTCGGCAGTTTCACTTAAGTCTTTTAATCTATGTCTTTTTATATAATTAAAGGATGCAAGAGTCAGGTGTGAGGCATTCCAGTCACTGCTGACGCTAAATGACCGAGGTCTAACCCTGAGTGGAGATTTGTATGATCATGTGTGTCCAGCTTTGTCCGATGACTATGAAATCGTCCGCGAAGTGGCGTTGAAACTAGTATGGCTGCTTGGAAATAAGTACCCTGAGAAGTAAGTCTGAATTATATTTGATATTTACTATGAATTAATTTTTATTTAAAGGTTCTTATCCTTTAATGTGAACTTTATATTTTATCTGTGGGATCAAATTATGAAAACTTAAGTCTAAATAACCTAAATTTCATTAAACTATCTATTTTACATCCATTTAATATTTATTTAGTCCATGAATCTAAATAAAATCTCATTAATTAATTTTTTAATGCCTGTATAGATTTACTTCCCTCTTGGCCAATGTCTTCGGGTAAACTATTAAGAATGTACACCAACCGCTTCTTTATAGTTCTGTCACCATAATATATTATTTAATGGTATCATCTCTAAGAGGGTGGTTAGTGTCGCCAGACGGTCTCCTAATTTATTACTGTGAAACACAGATTGCTCTGCCGCAATAGTTTCTTATATTGTCTATTTAAAATAGTTTTATGGAAATTGTAACATAATTGAATATTTATAAGCTATGATCTATAAATCACTTTAATGTTCCACCTCGGATTCAATTCCCAGAAGGGCAAAATTTAGAAATGATCTTTTCATAATTACCTCTGGTCTGTATCTGGGAAGTAGTGGCAAGGCACACTGCGTTTTGCAAACATTTGGCAGCCTGTCTCGTGGCAGTAACCACCCTCCTACAGAAGACAACTAGCATGTGTATCATTGTGTTTTGGTGAGTGAGTAAGGGATGCCAGATCCCATTGCCCTATTCCTTCCTAATCCCTTATCCTTAATCCTACTACAGTTGTCAGTGCACATGCAGCAACTGTGGCGTTGCTTGCGTTAAAGGCGACGGTAACCATTTACTATTATTATTTATATTTTTATAATGATTATGTTAAATTGCAGCACAATAACTCTGGAAGATGGCGAGACGACAATGCGTTTAGTCGACGACGCGTTCATTCGCATATGTTCTGCTGTGAACGACCTTTGCATGCAGGTGCGTGCATTGGCCTGCACACTATTGGGCACCACGCGTGGCGTCTCCGACAGGTTCCTGCTGCAGACCCTCGACAAGCAGCTTATGAGCAATATGAAGGTATACACTATTATCTCCAGTAGTAGCAGGACACACTGTGTTCCGCAGTCATAAACTACTAGGGAATTTATTAGAAATTTTTTGTTACACATTTTCTTACATTATTTACTTGACACAAACTTACATGACATGACTACACGTTGAGATACAGATTGGATATAGAGCACATTGTGTTGTGTAGAGCAAATGGCCATTGACCTTAACACAAACCACTATTTCTATCCTTGCCAAATATTTTAGGATTGGCAGCTTACGTGTATCCCCCTGATGTTGCTTCTGGTAAAAAAGAGTGGTATCTAACCAGCATCAAGTGGACCGTCAGTTTCTCTGCAGATCTTTATTATAAAATATGTGTTACAAAACGCAAAACGTAAGCGTGTGTGTTCTCCGCGAAAATCTCCTGGATATTGATTGTCGAACACTTTAATGCTTTATCTCGTGGAAACCAAGTTCCCGGCAGGCCCAACTTTGGAATGAACCGTTCAAAGTTAGGTCTGGTTCGGATCTGGCAAATAGTGGCACGGTTCATCCCCTTATAGAAGACCACCGTGAAACAACATGAATAATAGCATGTGTGCTGTTGTGTTTCGGTGAGTAAGATGCCAGAGCCCATTTCTCTGTACCTTCCTGATCCCTTATCCTTTATCGTCAGAAGCGCATTTGCAGCACTTCGCTTGTGTTATAGGCGACGGTAGCCACTTACCAATAAGTGGACAGTCAGCCTGTTTGACGTCCTTAACATAAAAAATAAATGTCAAGTTGTTCATAGTATGCAATATCACATCAGATTAGACCTGTAGAAGCTTTTAAATCTAGGACATATGAGTAAATGTTTGGTTTGTATTTCAGAAAAAGCGCACAGCACACGAACGCGGGGCCGAACTGGTGCGATCGGGCGCGTGGGCGAGTGGTCGTCGCTGGGCTGACGATGCGCCCGGGCAGCTCGTCGAGACCGAAAGTGTACAGTTGCTGCCGGGCGGCGCCGCGGGCGCTTTCGTGCACGGCCTCGAGGATGAACTCATGGGTAAGACCGTGGGTTATACTTTAATAGTGTCATGCCACTTTATTCTGCACTCAATACTGAGGAGTCTGGCAACTGCAACCACAGATTCCCTTATTTCTACTTCTTGTTATTATATTCAATTCCACTAGCCGTGATGAAAATCGATTAAGCCGTTTCTGAGACTAGCGTGCACAAAGGCATAGTAGGGAAAGAACATCATCGTTTCAGCCAATTCAACCAAAGAGTTATTTTATTACATTTTTAACGAAAAAATGTTGGAGGTGATTCTTTAAATTTACATAACTTTTTGGTTTGTAAACTGATTGGAATAAAAAACACACCAAATGTTACGGGAAGCTTGCTATAATATATCAGTGAAAACCGCATTCAAATCGCTTAAGCCATTTCTGAGATTAGCGCGAACAAACGCACAGACAAAAAGACAAAAATTCTAAAAACTATTTTTTTTACTTCGGTAACATAAGTACAACATGTATAAATTGTTTCTTTTTTTTAAATATTTAATGTACAGACACGGCTCGTTTACGATTTTATTATATGTGTAGATTCTGTGAATCATTGAAGGTGTATAGTATAAAATAGATTTCTATGAGGTAACACCTGGTATCATCAAAATGTTTTAAGAAATAACGAATTTTTGTACAGTTTTATTGACGTTAAATGACGTTCTGAATTATGACGTTTCATAGTTCTTTTTATTATAATAAATTGAATATTGTTATCAATTAATTACGTTTGCGCAGAGGTCCGCACTGCAGCGGTGGAGGCGGTCTGTCAGCTGTCTCTTGAAAACGCGGTGTTCGCTACGACCTCACTCGATTTCCTCGTAGACATGTTCAACGATGAGATTGAGGATGTCAGAGTGCGTGCCATCGATTCCCTCACGAGGATAGCCCATCACATCGTACTCCGCGAGGACCAGTTGGAGATTATACTGGGAGCGTTAGAGGTAACAACTCATGTCTGGTTTCTAATTCAAAGCTAAACGTAAGTGTCATGTGACCGTTGCGATCTTTATTTGAGCTATAGGTGTGCCAAAAGATGTGCTTAAAAAATAACTTGACTCGCGTAGGTGTTTCTAAGGCTGGCGGCAGCGACCATGCAAATGTATAGGACTTAAGCTTGGTAGTTTAGAATCCGCGCTGCGTATGAAGCCGCCTAAATTCCTCAGTGTCTTAAAACAAAAGTTTTCGACCAATGTGTGTTGCCAGTATGTCAATATGGCGCTAAAACATGTCTCTAACTACGAGCCTCGTAAGAAATCTCATCGAGCTATGGAGAGGGCTCTGCTCGGGGTTACACTGTGAGATTGAATCAGGAATAAGGAGATTCGTAGTCCAACGATAGTTACCAACAAATTAGTAAGTTGAAATGGCAGTGGGTAGGACATACAGTACGGAGATCCGACGGCCGCTGAGGCCGGAAGGTTCTGGAGTGGAGGCCACGGACTGGCAAGCGCAGCGTAGAGCGTCCACCCACAAGGTGGACAAACAACCATTAGGTCGACGATGGATCCAGGGTGCTTCTGATCGGTCCTTTTGGAAAATTAGGGGACTTTGTCCAGCAGTGGACGTCCTATGGCTGAAATGATGATGATATTGTTTTCTGGCTCTAAAACAAACAATAATTATCTTGATAAAAATGTATTAAATTTTCCAATATAATTAGTTTTATTATGATTAAAATAATTTGGGAGTTTAATCAGAGTGCTAATACTGTTTGATAAAGTAGTACCCTCTATGTACTGTTTATCTTTCAACACTAAGTATTATCAAACAATTTGTAATAATAATTTTGTGTACATTGTAGGACTACTCGATGGATGTGAGAGAGGGTCTGCACCGAATGCTGGGCTCGTGTACTGTTGCCTCCAAGACATGTCTCGAAATGTGTATAGATAAGATTTTGGAAAACCTTAAAAGATATCCGCAGGTTTGTGCACATAGGAGTAATTAAAGAATTTAAACTAAGATTATATTTTTGTGACGGCATTTATATTCATGACTTATTTTAATTAATAATATCTTTGATTTGCTAGTCGTTTAGAACGTACGAATTTCCTCGAGAGTTTTCCATCATCGAGAATCGGGGTACGAAGGTTTTCGTACACCGACTGTACATGTGATTAGTTACGTCATTAGTGATGAAAATGACAATCAAATGCAATGCGACTGGTGGCTAACCCGGACTAAAGTACCTTTTTATTTATTAAAATCTAAAGTTACCTAATTTCTTTGCAAATAATTAATTGGCCGTACCTCCTATTTAGCCTTCGAAAAGCCTCCGAGACATCTCGTCCTAAACTCCTTAGTGTCAAAAGTTTTCGATCAATGTGTGTTGCCAGTCATGACACATGGCGCTGAAACGAGGGATCGAATCAGAAATGAGGAAATCCGTAGACAAACGAAAGTCGCCGACATAATCCGACGGATTAGTAAGTTGAACTGGCAGTGGGCAGGACACATAGTACGTAGAGCCGAACGGCCGCTGGGGCCGGAAGGTTCTCGAGTGGAGGCCGAGAACCGGCAACCTAGAAGGTAGACAGACAACCTGATAAAGGCCGCGGGTTGACGGTGGATCCAGGTAGCTTCTGACCGGTCCTTTTGGGAAATTAGGGGGGTGGTGGGGCTTTGTCCAGCAGTGGATGTCCTACGGCTGAGATAATGATGATGATGACCTCCTATTTCTACGACTATATTAATCTGTGATAAAAACACGAGTTAAACTTTCGTAACGTTTAGATAAATAAAAATTCTTACAAGTTTTAATAATAATAATAATATATTTGCCATGACCATGTATGTATCATGTATGTATGTATGTATGTACCATGTATGTATTTTTTGTATGTGGTAGGATCGTCGCTCTACATACCGATGCGCGCAACGGTTGGGCAGCGGACACGCGACTCTAGTTCTGCCTCTGGCGACGCGGTTGCTTGCTGTGCACCCCTTCTTCGACATGCCCGAGCCAGACGTAGAAGACCCAGCCTGTATCCTTTACTTATACGATCAACTATTATCAATAAGACATGGTAGTATGCAGACTGATAGCCTATTTAATTTTAGATGGCTGCCATCATCAATCAACTCAAGTAGGTAACACGAAGAGTGATATTATTGTGTTACTAGCTTTTGCCTACAATTTCGTCCGCATTTCATTAGAGATGTTAAAACATTTATTCAATCTTTATTGCTCACTAGCGATCCGCCCCCAGCTTCGCCCGGGTTACAATTTTTATATATATATGAACATTCCCCGTTTATCCCTCTTTCCATTAGTGAAAACCGAATCAAAATCGGCCTACCCGTTCACGCGTGATGCCGTGACCAAGGGAAATGGGGATTCATTTTTATATATAAGATATTTGTCTGACGTTGAATTTTTATTTTTAGTTGAATACTCGGGAGCAATACTTTTTCTGGATGAAGGATACCCTATGTCCTCTTCTGTATCCCTGACAACGTGTCGGCAAAATTTCATGTTGATTGGTTGAGTAGTTAAAGCATGAAAGTGTAACAAACAAACTCACTTTCGCTTTTATAATATTATACTTAGAATTGTGTTTGGTGAGTATGGAATGCTAAAGCTCATTCCTCTATCTCGTCCATATCCATTGTACTTTATGTATCAAATTCTGAAATACACTAGCCCCTATGGATTTACTAGAGTTAAGTGTTTAATAGGCGATTGACTATCAAGTGGGACTAGACTTTGACAGCCTGTCTGTCGGACTTTATATAAAATAATCTTCTTCTTTCGATGTCTCTCTAAATAGTGAAGATTAGCGATCAACCTGAAACAGTTCTCTTTGTTTTTGTTCTTCAGAACAGCTCATTTGCGTTGTCTATGCCAATCCACTCTGATGTTCTTCAGCCACGACTACTTTCTTCTTTATATAAAACAATTGATCACCTTAACTGAGAGCACAGACGTGTGTGTGTTGATCCTAGTGCTGAACGCGGCAGCCCAGTGCTCCACCATGCTGCCACTGTTCGAGGAGCATACCGTGAAGCACTACACGTACCTTCGCGATACCATGCCGCATCTGGTGCCGCATCTGCCCATAGGCAGCGCGCAGCAGTCGAGCGAGCGCAACGATGCGGCCGCCATGGACGACAGTGCCGTGCGACGGTTCTTCGACTCGGTACTGCAGCATACGGACAACGCTTCGCTCTCCATCTCGCTGCGGCTCAACATGCTGCGGGCCGCCGAGGAGCAACTCAACAAGTAAGCACCTTTCCTACCCGATGACCGAATATAATCATATTCCAGATCGGTTCTTCAAGCAGCTTCAAGCAAAGACCATTTCTACCACCAATTTTACAAGAGATTTCTATTGACACTCGTTTGTGAGGGTTAACTGCTACACTATAACCCAAATATTCAGTACCGCCTTTAAGTATCTCCGAATAAAGGAGTTACTACATGTATTCACATCAATTCAGCGTTTGTCCGTAGATAATACCAGTTGTGAATGGAGGCCGCCATTCACAACTGCTTAACGCCAAACACAAATACGCCAAACAGGGGCCCTAGCCAAGATGCAAACTGTTGCAAACGCTTCCTTTGCGTACTTACAAAACGAAAGAAATAAAGCCCGGTGATTGGTTGTTGAAGTTACAACTGTTACAACAACCAATCACCGGGCTTTCTTTCTTTCGTTTCGTAAGTACGCAAAGGAAGCGTTTGCAATTGTTTGCATCTTGGCTAGGCCCCCAGGCGTTTTATCGTTCACATGCTAACGACAGTGAACATCGCTGTTCCGTTACGTTCAGCGCTGTACGTGGATCGTTCTCGACTCCTTGTCGACAAGTTTCAGACTTGCATAGATTCTTAGTCATTCTGCGCTGTATGTGGCCGATAGAAGCCATTCAGCGGCGATAGCATGATATGATGAATCACTCGAAATTCGTTCAGTGTTTTTGCGTGTAAAAGGAACAAATATTCATACCATCCATCCTCAGAATCTTTCGCATTTATTATATTGGAAACACCTAATTTGTCTGTATTTTTTTCAGCCAAATTATAGTTTGTTAATGTTGGTAAAATGGATTTCTTTTTTATGTAAAAATGTAAAACAGTCGAAGAATCCACTTGATGGTAGGTGGCTACCGTCGCCTGTAACACAAGCAACGCAAAAGGTGCCGCAAGTGCGCTGCCGACCATTATTGAGTGAGCTCATGTAATTACCCCCTCCCTGTAGGGAAATCTATATAAATAAAAATTTTGCTCCAGTAGGTATGTTTGTGTCCACAAAACTGGAAAATTAGCCCATGGATTGACTTGAAATTCTTACACAACATTGAATTTTAATAGAAGAATATTTTTAATACTTTTCATTTCGGAGTTACAACCGGAACAAAAAAAAAAAAAAAAACGAGCCACAACAAAGCGTGGCCGGGTTAGCTAGTGTTAAAGGAGAAATAATAGCAGATAATAAAAGAATGATGTGTTGTTGACAGGGTGTGCGAGATGGAGCCAGTGGTGTGCGGGGCGGCGCAGTTCACAGCTCTGGCCGCGAAGTGTGCGCGCACGCTGCACACCGCGCTGCGTACTGCCGCCGGCGCACCTCCCGCTCATGCGCTACAAGCGCTCACCGCTGACTGTTTACGGTCAGTCCATTATCGATACACTCTGGCTAACTGTCCATTCGATTGTAAGTGACAAACGCAAGCAACATTACTGGGGCCCCAATTGCGATGCCATCCCACATCAGACACAAGCCGTGACAATTTCTTAACATATAATTAATATTAACATTAGTAAAGTATTTTTGTTTGTGTGCGACTCTGGGGATCTTTTTTCATGAAAGGTACCCTATGTCCTCTGACAACATGTATGCGAAATTTAGTCATGATCGATCGAGTAGTTGAAACTTACAGACAAATAACTCTTTCACATTTGTAATACAGGAGCGTTGATCGTTCTTCTGTATGAATTGTGAACACCGTGTCTCGTTAAGCTTTAGTACCGATCTAAAATAAGTCTCAGATACGTTGTAATACCACGTTACAGGAGATGAAGATCCCTCTATAGTTATAGCTACCATAAATTTGCTTCTGGCTTAGATAGTTCGTTTCGTCATTGCAGTCTGCAGCATCAGTTCAGCGGTGTAAGCGAGCAGGAAAATGCGTGCGTATGGCAATTGGCGCTGCGCGTGTCTGCTGCGCGTCTGTGCGCGTGCGTCGCCGGGGCTGGAGCTGGGGCAGGGGCAACCGCCGCGCTTTCCGCAGCCGCATCGCTCACACACCAGGCCGAACACCTCGACAGGCTGCTCGCATCTGCCGGTCAGTTTACCTCACCTCTCCTTTCCTAACCCTGAACATATTTTATTTAATCGGACAACTTTGATCTCAAAACAAAATTGAATCAGTGTGCCGCTGGTGAGCATAGTAGCTTATCATGTCTACTTTAAATACACGCACGTTAATATCTTGTCAGCACTGTAAGAGGTTGAAATTAAAACTATTTTAATATTTACACATATTACATAGTAGGTGTACTATGTACATACAGACCGCATTTCTGCATTTTATTTGCTAGGTCAAATTGTATTCACGACAAAATGAAAAAAATTGTGTGGTTTTCTTTTTGTTTACGTATGTGAGTTCCAAATTGTATGCCACAGTTTTTACATAGAAATAAAAAAAGTATTTAAAAGGGTGTTATGGTATCTGTAGGAGTGGAACCGGATCCGTTCACGATCGCGGTATTCCAGCAGTTGTCGGCGAGCGGAGCCGACACGAAGCCAGCCGCTTTGGCGCGAGTCTTGCTGCCCCTGCTGCACACCGCGCCCTTACCCTCCATACCGAGGCCCAACATGAAGGTGAGTACAGACCATTAACGAGAAAGATCAAACTGTGATCGTTTTACAGATCTTAAAAAGAGAACTAAACTAACTCACTGTCTTAATATATGAAGCGTTACAGAGTAACACAGACATGGGGAAGGTCTATTAACATTATGGTGACGATGACTATGATGAACTTACGCTGGTTAAGCTCGCTTAGAGTTTTATTCTCATAGCACATACTTACCATTAAAAATTATAATTGTCAAAGTGAGATTGTTTGTTTGTTACACTTCCACGCCATCATCATGAAATTTTGCTTACACATTATCAGGGGATACAGAAAAGTACGTAGGGTGCTGCCCAGGAAAATTTACTGTACCTGAGAGATCATCTATACATATAATAAAATCGTAAACGAGCCGTGTCTGTACATTAATTATTTAAAAAAAAAAAAACTGAGTTTGTGCACGCTAATCTTAGAAAGGCTTTTCGCTGATGTATTGTAGCAAATAACATTTCCCGTAACATTAGGGTTTGTTTCACTCCAATTGGTTTACAGGTTTACCATGCAATACCACGCGTACGAAGCTGCGTGTGAAAGGTACATGCCATTAGCTGTATACTTTGAAGTTGTTTACAAATGCGCCCAAAAATACCACCATGAATAATCATTTGTTTTTTTTTTTTTTAAATAAAACGCCGGGAGTTCCGAGGGTTGATAGATAAATCTCATTTTTAGCTATCTAACCTCGTTGACGTGGAAACACCATCTAGTCGCAATTTTTAACAAGTTGGAAATTTTGTTGAAATCGTTTGGGCGGTTTCGTAGATTAGTGTGAACGAACACCGTGACACATGATTTTATATATTAACATAACCCATCTCCCTGTGCACAGATAAAGATGTGCGTGGGAACAATAGTGGAGCCAGCAAGCGACAACGACACGGTGGTGCGCTTCAGCGCAGGCCTCGTGGCTGGAGTGGCTCTGGAGGCGGAGGTGATGCGCGTCAAAGATCCGCGCGCGTTGCGCGTGCGCGTGGACTACCCTGACCGCCGCGTGCACGCGCTGGTGCCGCCGCGCGACCACCTCAGGCCCCTCGACCACAACGATCCCAGTCAGTTTTCGTGTCTTTTAGTAACACACCTACGAACTTAGTAACTAAACATGCAATACATAATTCCAAAGGCCAGTATACAAAGCAATCACACCAATTTCACATACACACACCACCAGCCAAACTCTTCGAGAGCCATTATTCTCTTAAGGAGGTGTCAATGTTGGCTCCCAATTGTAAAGTGTGCCCCAACCAGGGACACACTTCTTTTGTGCATAATGAATCTTTTGTTTAGTAAAAATCCCTGAATTATCATTACTATTATGCACTTCGTAATCCGTGTAGAACTTTTGGAGTATATTCTCTACCTATTACTACCCAGCATCGACTAAGCCTGTTGTTAAACATTTTTAGCATTTATAATGTTGGGGAAAAAGTCTTTTCGCATATTGTATGTATAAACTTGTAATAAAATCTCTTTGATTGTACTATTTGTATCTGGCTGGTTTTGATGACATTAAAAAGGTTACATTTCAAAAAAAGAAACAAATTACTAAAATGTTGTTTCCAGCTATTTTTCATTTGTTTTTCTTTCTGTCAAAATGAGTGAATCTAATTAAGAATTTCGATATATAAAATTTTAAACAAAAAAAAGAAAAATGCAACGCTAGCCGCGAAAAAAATTTGTGACCCTTATAGACCTAATGCAGTGTCAGTAAGAGTAGCAAAAAGTTGGTTTAAGCGTTTTAAATCCGGTAATTTTGATGTCAAAGATGCACTTCACTCTGGTCGCCCTGTTACGGATAAAATGGACGCCATTTTAAAAAAAGTGGAGCAAGATCGCAAGATCGACATATGAGTAGTTATGACGTAGCTGAAGAACTGATAATTGACCACAAAACAGTTTTGACCCATTTCAAAAAGGCTGGCTACACAAAATAGCTCGATATTTGGGTGCCACACGAGCTCACTGAAAGAAACTTTATGAATCGTATACTCATTTGCGACTCTTTGTTGAGACGTAATGAAACCGAACCGTTTTTGAAGAGATTGATTGATAACTGGTGATGAAAAGTGGATCACATACGACAAGAACGTGCGAAAAATACTGTAAATAAATATAAAAAAAACTTTTAAAAAATGTCTTGAGTTTTCATATAAAATGCGAAGAAACTTTTCCCCCAACCTATTGCGCTTAAGCATTTATTGTGCATTTGTTTTTCCTTTGTTATTTTATGTGTATAATGCCTTTTTTTCGTATTTTCACGTCGTACTACTATCGGGCGGGTGCAATTTTTCCGCAAATTATATACACAAACCTTCCTCGTTTATCGCTCTTTCCATTAGTTAGTGAAAACCTTATCAAAATCCGTTGGGTGGTTTAGAAGAAGTTAGCGTAGAGCGACTTTATCTATACATATAATAAAATCGTAAACGAGCTGTGTCTGTATATTAAATCTTCTTCAAAAATAAATAAACAAAAAAACAATCTCTACACTTTGTACTTGTGTTACCGAGGTCTAGATTTTTTGTCTGTTTATCTGTGCGTTTATGCACGCTAATCTCTGAAATGGCTTAACCGATTTGAATGTGGTTTTCATTTAGTGTTTGTTTTATTCCAATCGGTTTATAAACAAAAAAAAAGTTACTGCCACTAGAGGTAAATTGGAGAACAGCACGGCAATTAAGCTTCTGCATAGAATTTTGTACCTTAAGGCAACAATCGGCGTGCTGCGGCATTCCGCAGTAGCATAAATCAATGAAATTTAAATTATATTAAAAGCCCTAAGAAATTTAAACACTTTGTCGTGCCGTCTTCCAATGTGTGCCGGCCCTAAGTTTTCAAATTAGAAAATATACACATGTATAAAAGATTATGAGGAAAATAGTGTCTGAAGCCACGGAGCATATACAAAGAGGAGATGTTGTTATTGAATTTTTCTATAAGAGCGGCGCGTGACTACTGCGCGGGGCAAGGAGGAAGTTAGACCCCGCCCAATTATCTTAAATTGCCAATGAAAATTGACTGTAGTCTACAACAAACAAGCGCCGCCACACCGTGACCAGTGCCGACAGCAGACTGACCAAGACCACGCCCACAAAAAATGACGTCAGGACCTAGTTTGAAATCAGTGCACAGTTGTTTAGGCCATCTCCTCTTTGTATATGCTCCGTGGTCTGAAGCGCACGCACACAAAGTTATTCATAGCGACCTTCTGTATTGTAGTGGTTTTAATCCTGCTAGACAGGCGTATTAACTTGCAATACTTTATCTTTCAATTTTTTTTTTCAGATGAGGATGGAACACAAAACGTGAGGATACTAACGAAAGTGCTGATATCACACGGCGTGTGGACGGAGTCGTGCGGCGTCGATATATCGATTTGCCTCGCGGTGGAGGAGGCGGGCGCGCGCGATACCCCGCCCTTAGTCGAGTTGTGTCGCCCCGTACGGGTCACGGTGGCACCCAAACCGATCAAACGTGGCATATAAAGTATCCTCAATCATCAACTCGTGGTTTCCCAATGACAAGGAACCCCTTCGAATTTAAAGTGTTTCTTCAAATTCGAACTTTGGATGGAACCTAAATACAGTGGACCCCTGGTAATCCGACAGGCCTCAATGTAAATAAATCCCAGCTGACCCGGCGAACTTCGTACCGTCTCAAACCCGTTCCATACAAAATGGATGAGATTTTGTCCCCGTGAATATTTCAGATGTTTCGATAGTTATTTTAGTATTTGCGGCGGAAACAAATCAAACATAAAAATCGGTCCAGCCGTTCTCGAGTTATAAATGGTGTAACTTGACACGACATTCTTTTATATTAAATAGTTTGTTAATTTATCTATTGTGTTTATTTTATGAACTAAATTCTACGTCATACGTCACGTAGAATTCACTGATATGTTCCACAAAACATTCCGGTTACAAGATTCCGAACTGCCCTTTTGCTTGTGTGGTACTCTATAATCCGACACCGCCTTGTAAATTGTTTGTCGGATTACCGCGGGAATTGTATAGCCATACTAAACTTATATTACAAAATTAATTTCTATTGTTTTATAGAAATTACATTCAAACATAAGCTGTGTTCGTTCATAGAAACGTGTAAGTTCATAACGAAATTTTGATGCAAATTATTATATAGTAGTTATGGACGTCCACACACAAGGTGGACATACGACCTGATAAGGGCCGCGGGTCGGCGGTGGATCCAGGCTGCTTGTCCTTTGTCCAGCAGTGGACGTCCTACAACTGAGATGATGATGAATGATGCAAAAGGCTATTTCATAGTATTTATTTATTTATCCCAGGTTGAGGAACAATGTGCTAAGTATTGACAAATGTTGGCTAGATTTTTTTTTGCGTCTGTCAATGTGCACTTTGTAAATAATTTTAAGATAGGTGACTATTAAATAAATAAAAATCAGAAATTATAATAAAATGTTTAATTATTTTTTCACCTTATATTTAAAAAATACAGGAAATATTACTTTTTAATATCACAATTTTCAAGCTGTAAAATAAAAAGTTTATAGAGGAAATATAACTGCCTGGCACACATACACTTGCACTATGCAAGATGTGATAAAGTTACTGTTTTTGATGAGTCACAACAAAACTAACATTTTAATACTTTATCCAAAAGTTAACCATTTTCGAGATATTTTACATTTTAGGTTTTTTCAGTATAACGTCACTTTTGCATAGTTATCAAGTTGTATTTTCTTTTCTTAGCAATCCTACCCAGTTTTTAGGATTCCGTATGTCTGAATAAAAAAACGGAATCCTTATAGAATCACTCGTGTGTCCGCCTGTCCGACCATTCCCCCCCCTTCGCTGGACCATATGGAACCAGTGCTTTATTAAATCTTACAAACGCTGGACTGACTTGCCAGGTTTGAACCATTCCAAAGCGCTCATTAAAGCCTATAGTCGAAATCAGGCTATGTCGATTAGCAGGAGCAATTTGTGTATGCTATCTAGGGCCGCCTCAATAGGCACCTTAAAGTAATAGGGCTCACTAGTACGGGAGAGTGTCGCTTCTGCCACGAGGCAGAAGAAACACCAATGCATATCCTGTGCGAGTGTGGCCCTCTGATGCACAAGCGCAGTCACATCCTAGGAAGCCACACAATGGCTTGTGAAGATGTGAAGAATGCCTCTATCAAAAAAGTACTACAGTTCCTTAACGTAGTAGGTATAGGTAGAGAGCTTTAGTTCACGTGGCGATCACAATATTTCAGCAATGGACAACGTGATACTGGTACTCTAGCATACAGAAAAAGCCACTAAGACAAGATAAAGATTCCCCCCCCTTATCTCCAAAACTACTGAATCTAAAATTTCGAAAAAAATACAGAAATTAGTTTTCTACTTATAGATTATAGGAAAACCTATAAGAAGTCCTGCTAATACAACTTTCTGGGCTCGAGTTCGAGTGACTAGGCATATTCTGGGTGAGCTCGCTCCGTCGTCGGCGTCATCTTTCCTTCATGGATAGATAAAAAAAATCCTAGTAGTGGTATTTTAAAGAATGAAAATAATGATTTTTCAAACTGAATAAACGCACATGCTAATCAAATATAATACATTCCATTATCATTGCAAGTAATTTGATCAAAATTTCGACATAAGAGACTTTACTAAATTAAAATAAATATAATCTCTAATAAACACGAAATATTTGTAAGTCACTAGTTTGTTTACAAATAAAAAAATATCTATTATTCCCTAATGCTAGTTCTCAAGTTCAAATTTTTCTTACAGTTAAAGATTACAATAGTTTTTAAAACATACATATTAATGTTATTAGGTAATATATATTTTATGTAACATTTTATATATGAAAACAGAACTAATAAAGTTGAACTTAGCACTGCTTATTCTTTATCAATAGCTAACAATTCACACCGAGCAATGCAGGTGTATATAAGTTGTTTAATGCCTGGCATCCAGCTTCCAACTGCGCCGACATGATCTACCATCATGATTCTATGGATATTGTCTGCTTTATGAGGTTCGTCATTTTTAAGCGCTGCCAAAAAAAGCATTAAAAATTTGTCAAAAAAATCGCCATATCAAAAGCCCATTACATTATATAAATTTTGTTTATTAAATGTAATTGAATTTTCAAATTTGGAAGTTGGCCCTGGTCTGGACCTGGAAAGTATTGGCAGGGCATACAGCGTTTCAGTCATTTGAGCAGCCAGTCTGGTGGCAGTAACCATCCATATACAGAGGACCACAGTGAAATAACAGCATGTGTGCTGTTGTGTTTCTGTGAGTGAGTAAGGCATGCCAGAACCTTCTCCCATATCCCCCCTATGGTCAGTAGCACACTTGCAGCACCTGTGGCATTGTTTGTGTTATAAGCAACAATAGCCACCTACCATCCAGTAAACGGTCAGCCTGTCCGATTACCTGAACATAAAAAAATACATATACCTACCATATGCCAAGTCCTTCATATGACAATGTATCTTTTTGTTTAATTTGTCGTTTAGCCATAACTCTTCCATAACGCTTATCCTTCTTTTAATGTCATTTGATTTCTGTTCTAATTCACTACTGTTATGAAGGATTTCTAACAATATGTTCTTCACTTCTTGTAATGCAGATTCGCTATCAATAATTACATCATCGTCATAAGAAGCTGCTGCGTTGCTGTGTACTGGAGGAGTGAGTGTGGAGTTTTGAAGGATTGGGGGTAAATTTAAGGGAGGTGGTGGTGCAGCATTTGGAGTTGAACCGGACAAGGGAAACGCAACCCTTTTATTTAAAAAGTTGCGTGGTCTGTTGGGGGTGTTCTGTGCAGAAAAGGACAGATTTGGAGGATCATTCCATCCAGGATCAAAATTAACTGAAAATAAAAATAATGCAATTAGAAAACATACATAGCTCAATGTATTTAAATAAATTATTAGTTTGTTAGTCATTTATTGCTTACCTTTATTTACTTCGTTTGAACTATCCATCAGAAACAATATTTCCAATTATCTAGAATAATAAATAACACTATATTGATATATTGATACGTAACAATGAATGAAATCAAAGAGTATATAATCACTAAATGAAATGAACTGTGTGCGTGTTGCGTGTGCGTGTGCGTTCAGTGCGTGACATATGGGGTTAATGAACTGAACGACGTAGAACGAACTGCCAATTGTCAATGTCAGGAATATATAAAACTTACTCTATGTTGCCCCAACGGCCAACGAACTAGAGATGGAGTCGTTGATGTTTTACCGTCGACGAAACTAAACCGTTTATCGTCGACGGTCGACTAGTCGATTTACTAGTCGAAATAATCGACTAGTCTACACGTAAACCTGTACAATGCGAGCTACGTTGAACTGTCTATAGTCGATACGCTATACATTGAAGTTGAGAACTTAGACGAATTATTATTTAAGTATTTATTACTTTTGTAATTGAAAGTAGTAAAGCTTTTTTATATAGTCTAGTTTTTTACCTACCTAATACTTACACTTAATTACAGACCGCCGTGGTTTTTTCCTAGATATTATAAAAAAATAAAAAAAAGGCTTAAATCAACTGAATTAAAATAGTTGAACATATTTTTTTTTTAATTTTATTTTAAGATTCGCCCACATAATTCAGATCGTTTTTATGCATTCTACAAATCTATAAAATTTTATTTACGTAATTTTCTACGTAAAATACTTTCACGCCAAAACTTTTAAAAACTATAGATCGACTAAACTAAATAATGAGTTCAGTTCAGCCCAAAATTTTGATTTAAATATACTTTTAAATATAAATGGACATTGTTCCATTATTACAACTACAAGTCGTCAACCCGCAACGGTCGCAACGGTAGTCTACGAATCAACTTAGTCTACGAATTCAACTAGTCTATCGAAGCAACAAGTTGGCAGCCCGCAATGAGTCGCAACGGTAGATTACGAATCAACTAAGTAGTCGACGAATTCAACTGAGGCTCTAGTATGAGTTTACTATACTACACCAATACCAATACTACACTCGCTAGCGAGAACGTAAAACTTTTGTATGGGAAATCGTGAACTGTCAATGTTAAATTATCAATTTTCCATATAAATGTTTTACGCTCTCGCTAGCGAGTGTAGTATCGTAAACTCATGCTAGAGCCACTGGTCTATCTATCGAAGAACGACCGTCGAAACGTCGAATGGCCGTCGACGATTTTTTCGACTAAACCGTTCATTCAACGCCCAACTCTACAACGAACAAGTCCCTGTTAACCGCTGCCAAGCAAGATAAACGGCAGAATACTATATGCTTTAAACAAGGAGGTCCACGGGTTTGACTATGTGTGCTTCTCGGTCCTACTACTGGAAAGCTGGAAAGCTGGAAGTCACTTGTTCGTATTTAGTGTTTGAAATCTGTCGGTGGGTATTGGTATGGACTATGGATATTATTTAAATTAAATATCATTTATTTATTTTGTAATATTTATTTTTTGTCACAAAACTGTTCATAAAGCCCACTATACACAATATTTAACAATAGCATATAGTGGTCTGAGGTAGTGAGTGACTAGTGAATAGAATGATTGATAGTGATACGACGATTAGTTCGTTCTATGGTCCATCCATCATCCATTTCCATACGATTGGATATGGAATATGGATTGGATTTTCCTTTGATTTACTCAGTTCAGTTCAGTCACTCTCGCTAGAGAGTACTAAACTACTAATGTTCCTTGGTCACTTCAGTCAGTCCAGTCAGTCATCAGCAGTCATCAGTCAGTGGCAGTGGGCTAAAAAGCCGACAAACACACAATATTATTTTATAAAAATAATGGGTTCTAATTTACGCATGTTTTTGATTAGTCTAATATCATTGTGGTTAGTGCATTTTTCAGAAGGTATGTTCTAGAGCTTATTCAATGATAAACCTACAGTTAGTAATATTATTTGCCGCTGTTATGAATTACGTGGCCTTATCTTATGGGTGGAAATTATAAAAAACACATTATTTTAATAATTTTTAAATTTATTGTTAAACAGGTTCTAAAGCAGAATTTGTGACGTTCGGCACAATTTTGAAGTTATTGAACACAGACTTACGGTTGCGGCTTCATTCTCATGATGTTAAATATGGTTCTGGATCTGGACAGCAGTCGGTGACTGCCGTAGATACTTCTGATGATCATAATAGTCACTGGCAAGTGCGACCCGCTATGGGCGACACTTTCAAAAGGGGGTATGTTTTTTAAACTTGTTTTTCCGAAAATAAGAATACTTACCTAAGATATAAAAACAACAATTTAATGTGTTGATAGAATAATCACTTTGAGGCACTTATAGCAAGGCTTAGCATTTAAATCCAAGAGAAGTCCTTAATATTATATGTATAAAAAGTAGATCTATATGAAATCAATATAAGTAATCATATTATTATTTTTTAATATTTATTAAAAAGCAAGTTTTGTAATTAATTTAGTAACTACTAATAGATAATAGAGGCACAGACCTACCCTCTCAATGGGCTATATGGTCCACCATGCTGGCATAGTGGAGGTTGATGGACTTCATATGCACCTTCATCTTCTTTAATGTATGCAAGTTTCCTCACAATGTTTTCATTCACCGTTTGAGAACAATCAGTAAAATGCACTTAAGTTTTTAGAAAAAATCTATTGGTACATGGTATGACTGGATGTTGAATTTGGACCTGTCGACATGATAGGCTGTCTTTCCTACTGCGTCACCGACGCTCTTCCATAATATATAATATAATATACTAGCGGCCTGCCTCGGCTTCACACGGGTGGACATTTATTTTTTAAACATTTTTAAGTTTATTTGTGGAAAATGCCAATTTTGTAGCGTGAGTAGCCTATGTTACTCGCTGATAATGTAGCTTTCTATAGGGGAAAGAATTTTTAAAATCGGCCCAGTAGTTTTCGAGTTTATTCATTACAAATATACATATAATAATATAATACTAATATCTTTATATTAGTATAAAATATGAAGTTAAAACAAAACGCAATTTACGAGAATATATCCAATGAACAAAGAATAAGCAGTTATCATTAAATTTAAAATAAATTTTCAAAGAAAAAACATTTTCAGAATACAGTGTATTTAAATTAATTTTGTAATCCATTTCAGTTCTCCAATAAAATGTAACACAAATATACGTCTACTCCACACTACAACTGAGAAATACTTGCATTCACATTTCTTCTCATCTCCATTATCTGGAAACCAAGAGGTGTCATGCTATGGCGAAGGTGATAGCGGTGATCATTGGACAGTTATATGCAACAATGATTATTGGCGAAGAGATACTCCTGTCAAACTGAAGCATGTGGATACAGGAATGTGAGTAACATTTCCTTTTACAACCTTTGTTATATTTATCTTATTAGGTATACATAATATACAACAAACATGTTTAGCCAGTTCGTTGAATTTAAGCACAAAAATATAAAAAGTTGATTATTTTGTGTTCGTATTTTCTGGTATTCTCTCTGATTTATGGAATGGCTTAAGTAATTAATAAGCCATTTAAGAATTACAAGTGCTTTTATGTGTTCCTATTGGAGGCTTTTTCTAGCAAGGCCATTTTATACATCTCGAGAACCTAGGTACTTTGTATAGCTTAGATTTATTACTAACTTTATTATACTTTTATTGTATTTGTTATTATTAGCTGACCCATATTCTATTCCCGATCATTTCAGTGTGGCCCTTGTATCAACAAACCGTTCCATGCAAAATATATGAGAAAATGAATTTTATTCACAATATTTTTTTTCGTGAATATTTCAGATGTTTTAATAGTTATTCTGTTATTTGGAGCGGAGACAAATTCAACAAATCAAAAGATCATAAAAATCGGTACAGCCGTTCTCAAGTTGTGATTTAACTAACACGACTTTCTATATAGATATATCTATATAGATATGAATTATATTGAATGCCTCAAAATATTCAGGCACGTTTTTTAATCATAGTCTTTTTTCTGTGACTGATAGAGGCGAAATTAGGCATTGTCCTTTCAACCCATGAGATATTTTTGTAATTTTAGTAACTTTTAATTTAGTATGGAATAAAATCAGATATTTCATTTTTAAACACAGAAAACATATTTATATTCCTTTTCTTATAAGATAGATTTCATTTTAAATACTTTTGTTTCAGTCTCGTCACAATTGTTGTAATAGTGAAATTCTTTATTTTGTAGGACCCCATAGAAATTGAAAACCTACACTTAGCTTAGGCCACCGTAGCTCATAGGGATGACATGGCACTAGAATCGCATTCAGTTATACGTTATGTAATTAGAATTAATTTTATTTCTAGGTACCTAGCTGGCTCGGGACGTACATTTGGTCGACCAATCAGTGGTCAAGGCGAGGTAGTAGGAGTTGCCTCGCAATATGGAGCATATACGGACTGGATAGCGAAGGAAGGCATGTTTGTACACCCAAGTGATCTTTTGCCACACCAACACGCGATACACTCAGAATTATAGGTGTTCCTTTGTACCGGTTATCAAATTAGTTAATTTTCCTATATTAATAAAATTTTATTTATACATTTCTAAATGACAATTCTGCATGACTTAAGAGGTTTCAACACAAACAAAGAAATGTGATTAATGCTGCCACTTCGCAGCAAACAAAACTCGATCCTATTTTACAACATTTAAGTTTACAATCGTCCATAGTTGTGAGGTCTCGCAGCGGCGAATAGCTGTTGTTGATGAAAAACAAAAATTAATAAATATTGGTCCAATGAGTGAACCTCTCGAGCCTTGTCCTTGTCATACTATACCAATCTTATTTAAAAGTAAATAATTGCAAATTTTTAGTAATTACTATGCAAAATATTTTCTTGCAGTGTCTGCTTTGTCGAAGTGACTTATTATGATTTACTTAAAATAAGTATGTAATGTACATTTTATTTCTATCAGTATGTTTTGTTTCCACTCACTGTACCTTCGTGTAACAGATTGCTGTAAAATGTGATATTTATATTGTAACTGAATTTTCAGTTGTGTTATGATTTTTGATTGTGTGAAAGTAAAGGATATTGAGAATAAACAGTTCTTTTTTTTTAAATACCTTTATTGTCTAAATGTTAATGTAACATGAGGCAACAGCTCTTCGGGACTGTATGATTCTTCATTTTTATTAACTTTAATACTGAAAACATACTTTATTATGTTTTAATTTTTTTTTTAATTTTTTTATTATAGAACCGCTTAAAATTTTCCATATTAGCAATTAATTAATCAATGTCGGGCACGCACAAAGGCAAAATTATGTAAATTTTATTATAAAAAATATACCTACCTACAAAATCAATAAAACGAGTCTAAATAATTGAGACAACTTCGGTTGCGTCACGTCCAATCAGTCACGGTTGTCGCCAACAAAACCCGCGGCAAATAATATTCAATGAGCAAATTATAGAGACGGGCACATCATAATATCAAATTTTGTTTCATCACTCGATTTTTGCCATAGGCTTATAAGCTTTCGAGTGATTTCGCCCATTACGATTAAGCTAAAATTGAATCCTAAAACTAAAAGTAAACTCGATAGGGGTACACCTGCCCTGTTGTATAAAAAGAAAATGGTCTTCTATTAAAATAAATTTTATAGTTGGTAATTTTAAAAGATCATGCAAAAATTATTCTATGAAAA
Organism: Bembecia ichneumoniformis; assembly: GCA_910589475.2. NCBI lineage: Eukaryota > Metazoa > Arthropoda > Insecta > Lepidoptera > Sesiidae > Bembecia > Bembecia ichneumoniformis. Next base: position 7,086,272 of record OU342523.1, read on the forward strand.
TTAATAGAAATTATGCAAAAACAAATCTCCCAAGTGCATTTTATTGACTTACAAAACACTGGACTATTTCGATTATTGTATTTCGAGCTATCGTTTCATATTGACATATTGAAGCAAGCATTAAGCTTGCTTTAATTAAATATTTTATGTTTTTCATGCCATATGCGTTTGTGTTTACAAATTTTAAACATATACATTTATAAATGTAAATACATAAGAATGTAGCCTGACATTATAGCTAGCAATATTATATAGGTTAGGGGCTTGAGAAATAAATTATATGATCTAGGTACAAATGAGCAGACAAACACTGCCCGTGTTTGTCTGGTGAGCTCCAAGCTCTCAGCTCTAATTCAATTAGAGGTTGAGATGTGAGCTCAAGTAATTTAAAATCTTCGAATCGCATTCAGTCAATGAAAGAATATTTACGCGTAATTGTTCAAGTTAGAATATTTAGGCGCGTATTTTCGAATTACCAAATTTTAAGTGATGCTTGCGAAGCCACCCCAGCGCCCCCTCTCGGAACTTGCGCCCTAAGCTCGAGCGTGAATAGCCTGTGGGTAAATCAGACCCTGCTCGTATCGCACAAATTATACTCTGGCACTCTCATAACCATGCAATAGTGCAAAGCTAATCAATTGATCTGGGAGAAACTTGTTTTCGAAATATTGACACTTTTTAAAATTCTTGAAAAAAAAAAAATATAACATACAATAAAGGAAGTCAAACGTTACAATAAAGATAAAAATGATAAAGGAAGAATTAACATAAATCTAACAAGTATTATATATATACTATACAAAAAAGTTAAGGCAGGAATAGATTTCACAAGACAATATTTCGAAAGGTGGCAGTTTTTACGGTGGGTTTATGAGATATAATTGTGACAAGTTCAGAGTCTTTTTAGCAGGTCTCGGGAGTGTGACGAGTGGTGGTAGATTTGACAAATTTTAACGCTTTCCTAATTCTGCATCAATTTACCAATCGACTTGTATCTATAGATAATGTATTATATTTTTGATCATATGCACTCCCAACTTACTTGGTTATATCGTTGATTATATTTATTAATAGGTTATTTCTGACTAATAAAAGTCTGTCGTGTAATTCCACATTCAACCAATAAAACTGTAACAAGTTAATCTAATCACAATTTTTTTCATTATTTATTATCTCGTCACTTTAATAAAAACATTCTTTACAAAATTGGTATAATTTCTTGCAAGCGTTCTCAAGTATACGAGCGCATTTACGCCGCGCTGCGCCCGCGTTGTTGTCACCCAACCGCGCGGTGTCAACGCGATCGGTCGGTGAGCTCTCCCGTTTTAATATTTCTAGTTGCAACAAGCTTATTTTTCTATAACAGCTGTCGAAATAATTCTGCCATAACGACAAATATAGTTTATATTGAATTTGTATATAGCAAGACGCACGTGAGCAACTCGATATGTAACTGCGCGACGCTTAAAGGTCCGTTTATATTTTCAGATAGCGAACGTATCAGACTAAATAATATTATTTCATATGATATGTGAGAACTTATTCATGTCTAGCGTAACGTGTCCGCTCAGACACTGTCCGCGCACTAACGGCATTCGCGGAGAGAATATTTTGTCTGAGGGCCTGTGCCCCAAATCGGAACCGTGCACTTGTCTGATATGGCTGGTACGCTAGATGTAAATAACGTATCGACGTTGTCTGAAGATATAAACAAACCTTAAATGCAAGGCAATCCGCGCATTAAATGCAGCGTGACGTAAATGCTTTTGGGTCTTAAGTCAAATGTTTACATTTCTAAATATATACTACATAGTGAATACAATAACATGATATTAATATCGGAGACATGCAACCCCAAAAATTCAGCATTTCTACAGTTAATAAGTCGAGATTTGTCCAAACATTCTTATTATTTCTGATAAATCATTATTAATTAAAATATTTTAACAATCTTGTGATGTTGATCTAACCTAACTTTAAGAAACGATTTATAGATAGCCCGTTTAAATGTACGCCGCGCCCCTGTACCGCGCGGGCGAAGACTCATTTAAAAGGTCTTTATATAGAACTATTACTTTAAAACTGTAATGGTATTACTAAAAACATTTTTTAAGGGAGCCGATGGGATGTATAAAACACTCATTTCATCCCAGATGCCAATTGATGAACAAGAGTTTTGAAGGTTTCTTCCCAATAAGATTCGGAAACGGTATTTCTGCAAAACCATTTTGCAACCTCCATATTACTCGCAGATTGTCTATTAATGCTCCGAGTAATTGTGGGTTTACGCTCCAAGCACACCACACATTCCGCTGCGTATGTATGTAAAACGAGTAGCGGAACTGGGCGCCGGAGTCAGTTTAATTGTGGCAATCGGAACAAAATGTCGTCGCTATCAGAGTTAGAAGAGGAAGAAATATTTTCATATTTCCTGCGTTTCTTTTTTTCAAATTATTTTTAATAGATGTCTCAATAAATAGGGAATAGGTCTATTTCTGACCTCTTGGAGCAATTTTTCAGTAATATCGACATACATTTTATAAAAAAGTAGTTTCGCTACTTAAATTTTATCGACTACCACAAACCATGCGAAGCATACGCGGCATCGCAACAAAATGGCGTCGGAGCAGATCCGACGAAATCACGCGGGATCGAGATAGAATTATAGTGAAATCAATACGTTAGAACAGGAGGTTTCGCTTGTTCTCTTACGAAGGAACAAGACATGGCGAAATTACTTCGGTTTCGCTGTTATGGTTCCGCGGCGGAGGTGTACTAAGGACGTTAATGAGTTTTGAAATGTCTAAATAATTATTGTGCGACAGTTCGAGTAGAAATAGACATTTTGCGAATTACATTCTTTGAATAATTATGTTTTCATTTAAAATGTGAAAAATTGTTTATTTAAATAATAATAATAATATTTAAGTACATGAGTACACACAAAGAGTTATCTCTCCCCTTTATGGAGAAGAAAAACCTGAAACTCTTATTCAATAATTTGAGAGATGTTTTTGCATAATTTCCGTCAATTGTCAAAAATCCCAATACTATATTATATACTAACAAAATCACTATTGAGAACTAATGAGAAACTGGTTAATGAAAAAATAAAAAGAACAATGATTGTCTAAAAAACCAATAGGTGGTACGATTAAGACTCAACATAAATATAGATGACCTGACAAAATTTAGATAAAGCCATGCTATATAAAAACCCCAGACAGGGAACATTATAACAAACGCAGGTGTGGTCTTAGCACAAAACTATCAACTTTTGGCGTTAACAGTGGACATCAAAAAGTGTTTCCACACACGCTCTTCTGAAACTATTGTGACCAACAATTTCTTTCGTCTTAATTTTAGGTCAAATTTTTAGTGATGGTCGCCATTTACTTGTCCACAATGAGAACGAATAGTTTTTTTTCGAAATTACATTAAGTAAGTTTAACATCAAGGCACATACTTTATGTCGAGATTAACACAATTTATTCGCTAGTACACTGTTTATTTTCTCCAGCGCATACTTGAGGTTTGCGTACAATTTTTTGTCGCATCCGTGCTCTGCTATTGTGCTGAAACGGAAAGTTCTAAAATTCTTTTCCGTGTCTATGTAGGTGACCGCCTGCATTAGCGGGCACAGTATGATTTTTGTGTGATCTTGGAAGTTTATCTGTAAGAAAAAAAAAGCAAGAAAAATGCTGTTACACATTTGGATTGGACAACATAGTATTTTGGCGGGCATTATTTTTACTAAGTAAAATTTAATTTTGGATACGTAAAAATACAAAAATGTAGGCCAAAAGATGTGTAATACATGTCAAAAGATGTGAAATTCACCTTTGAGCTTCGTGGGTATGCCTCAAGTGACACGGACAATGCAATGACAATATTCTGCGACTGAGCCACTAACTACTACGAAACCCAATTACGAACTCAACCCAACTACGCGCGTCTATTAAACGAAAGTTTGTATGACGATAGACTTCACAATGACTATTGCAGAACTAAATTAATTAGTTAGTTAACTATATACACATCTTGATCTTTTGTCCGATCAAAAGTCACTATACAAAACAAAACTCAGAGAATGAGACTTTTAAAAATGTTTTTTGGACAACAAAAATAAAATTCGATTTGAAGTTAGCAAAAAGATATAATAATAATAATAATAATATTTTTATAATAATAATAATATTTATTTACTAATAAACCTATAAACACAATTTGAAAAGTATTATTTTCTATGTACTATTTTACACTTTTGCCTAATTATATTTGTGTACTGGCGTCTAAACTAGGCTGAGCCTGTATCTTAGACGCCAGTTACTTCCAGTGACAAAAAAAAGTTTTATGTTTACGTACACACTTTCGTTGAGTTTATAAATTTGAGGGTAATATAAAAACTTATCAAAATAAAAATAACTTATTTGTATACAAACAACATTATGACTTAAAAAAGTACCCTCAGAAGTTACAATAAAGTTAGGTTACACTACTGAAACTGTGAACATAGGACAATAAGATCAACCATTAAGACAAATGAATATAACAAATAAAATTAAAAGTAAAATTAAATATTTTTAACCTCCATCCCACTCCAATAGCCAAAGAACTATTTTTTAATTACAAATAGGCACTCTATATCTTTATAGTTTTGGGTTTTCAACCAGGTTGTTAGTTTTATTTTACACTGATATGTGTTTAATGGGAAAATATCAAGTAATGTATTTACTTTATTATAAAGCATTGGGCCAAGATAACATTGAAATTTATTGATAAAGTAAGTCTTGTAGGGTATTGTAGGGCATACCTTTCCTTTTAGTCTCTTCGCATTTATACTTTTTTCATTATACACGAGTTTTTGATGTTGAGATATTATTGTATCTCTTACGAAAAGCTGCCTCACTGTTAATACATCACATTCAGAGTACAGTTTCGATGTGGGATATCTAAACGGCTTTAGTTTCATTACTTTTAATAAAGCACGTTGTGCTCTTTCTAATTTTAACATATGAGTTTTAAGTGCTCCACCCCAAGCCGTATTACAATAAGTCAGGACAGACTCTGCCAAAGCAAAGTAAACTGTTCTGAGTAATTTGTCATCGGCAACGGAACGTATCTTTTTAAAAACATATATTAATCTTCTAGTTCTTTCAGTGAGTTGCTTGATATGAGGATACCAAGTCAGTCTTTCGTCAAGGAGAACCCCTAAGTATTTTATCGTTTTTACTTTATTTAGATAACTGCAGTTACATGAGGTGTTTATATTATTCTGACAGGTGTGTAATTGAATTTTAAATGTTTCTTCACTTGGCAATGTACGTACAGTGTTAGAAAAAAGCATAAATTTTGTTTTAGTGACATTAAGCGTTAGTAGATTTTTGTTTAAGTAATCAGCTATTGTTTTTAGTCCCAACTCGTATAGAAGAAATATAAGAGAAAACCCCTACTTTTTCTTTTATCATTTCACCCATAAACTAAGGGATCCTCTCTTATGCACTGAAACACGGTTGCACACATGCCGTTTGCTTATGGCAGTCTTCAATAAGAGGCCTAGCTTCCTAAATAAAAAAGCATCCCTCAAGTAAACGAGAAAACATGCGTTGAATTAAATGAACTATCTAATATCAAATGAAAACGAGAAAAAAAGGGTGTATTTATTACCTGCAAAGTTCCGTTAGTCAAGTACATAATAACGGCGAGCGTAGTTCTGAACCACTGATGCAAGTAGGGAAGTCGCGATAAATCATCAGTTTCGCGAACTGGAACGCAGGCACCTGTCGAATATAAACAAAATATTTTTGAAAAAATTGTAACTTACCTCAAAAAGTTGTGGAGTTATCCTGTTATAGAGATCTTGTAACAGTGATCACTAACAAAAAGCAATCAAATCAAGAATCTCAATTAATGAATAACATGGAATGATTCTTTAAATTGTACATATGCGGTGTTAACCTTGAAATGGTTGTTATGCCTGTTTGTATTGTATTTTGCACTAACTACCTGCCCCCGACTTTACACGGAGTTGAAATTTTCAAAAAACATTTTTTAGTGGATGCTTACTTTATAAAATAAACGATGTTTCAAATTTCAGCCTTCTTACTTAGTGTGTTGAGAGTCAATCAGGAGATTTTTTTTTATAAGTATAGATTACCTAACGAAACAGGGGTGACTTGATATTTTTTTACATTCACTGTTAATAATATGTTCACCAGATAAAATAATAAAAAAAAAAAACCAATTTTATCTTTTAGTTGCTTTAGCATACTACGTTCTATCCCATTTTGGCATACTTTTAACTTGTGGGTATTTAATTTGGTGAGGGCCAAGTAGCACAACCGTAATTCAGGACTGAGAGTATACAGGTTACAAAATTTTTCTTTTTTCAGAGATGGGTATGGTGCGGTTTTTCATAACCTCTTTGAGTAACCAATAGCAGTTCCATGTGTGCGATATTCTTCTTTGCAATTCCTTTTGCATCTAACTTTTCCATTGGTGAGATCGTTTAACCCAGGTAGAAAAATTCATTAAAATATTCAATTTATTCGACATGAACACAGCTAATCAGAACTAAGGACAAGACTTTCTCTGGGCTTGTAAAAGCAAACGTCGACTTGTATGAAAAGTGTAGTTCGCGTTGAGGAATGAAACGATAGCGCGTTAAAAACTGCCGGCGCAACGACAGCTTTAGCCGAAAAAATGAACTATTTGAAATTATAAAACGTAGTGATATCTCTGTAGGTATACCGAACGTAACTAAATAGGTACTCCAGTCGTGTCTTGGAGCTGACACACACACTTTTTTCAAAATTTTCAAAACGCAGCACCTGGAGCGTTGCTTGTGTTATAGGCGACGGTAGCCACCTACCATCAAGTGGACCGTCAGCCTGTCTGTCGACATAACATAAAAAAAAGGAAATATTGTGGGCAAGCTAAAATCAAATCATACCACAGATATACTTATCCATTGTGCTAAAGTAACTTACCAGCTTTCATAAGGTGTTCAGTCATGTAGCGACGGAAGTATGTGAGTAGTTTCATCTTTTTGTCAATTTCATGAGGGTATTCGCGCATAGTCATGTACTGCTCTTGGCCCTGCCGGTTGATGTAGTGCACATTCCTGCGAACGATCATTCCACACATTCTCTTATAAGGCATAAAGAAATCAAGCATAAGGCTGATTTTAAGAAGTCATTCTGACTGGTAAGCAAATAATAAACGCCGATTGCCAACCAAATCGTTCCAGTGTTACGTCAAATCACAATTTGTTTTGACACAACGCATGCTCGCTTTACATATAGGCGCCACAGAACAACGTTCAATGACATCCATATATAGTTTTAAACCACTTTTTTTTTTAAATATAAAGTAATGTCCGATGAAGAGATGTAGTGTACTCACACGCAGTTGGCAAGCATGACCAATTTGGTGGTGTCGTTGAACATGACGCCCACGCTCTCGTCGCACAGCTGATAGCCGAAGCCGTACTTGTCGCTGTAGTCCACCCACTTGCCCACCCACACCAGCGGCTGCGCAGCCGGATCCGACAGCTCGTCCGTCAGCGGCTCCGGACGGCACACCAGCTGGACAGTAATACATGCTTACTCTAATTCTTTTCAAGTAACTGGATACCGGGGCGATGGCAAAGTTTAATATTGATCTTTACTTATTTAAATAACAATAAAAAAAATGGGGCGTGGCTGTGTCGTGGACACGGTCGTGTGTTTTACGTAAATATGTGTACGTCACATTAATGTTTTATATATAGGGAATCAATAGATCTCGATGAGAGCTGAAACGAAAACGAACATTCTAGCTTCTGAGTCAAAAATTACACTAAATGGACATTAATTTAACGCAGCAAAACAACCTCAAAATAGCCGTGCTTCCCTCTCCACCGCAAGCGATGCGTCACAATCCTCATTCAACGTAACGAATTCTTTGATATTTTAGCTATGGAATGGTGTAATTAAATTTTGGATGCAGACGATAATCAAACTCTATCCCCCGATTGTGTTATCCATCAGTTTTCTAAATTGCCTTCCATTATGGAAGCAAATTTGGTTATTTCTTTTAAATCTACTTATATAAATAAAAAATCTCTTGGCACATGTATGACGGAGCATCACTTGAGAATGGCACGAGCGATTTCGCTGATTAATTTTAATGTGTTCGTAATAGGGGATAATACTGCAATATTCGGCCACCAGAGTGCAGCACTAGCGCATACAGTAAAGAATTTTTTAATGGCCATATGGAGTAGTATAGACCGCCGATGCTTAAAAAAATAACGATAACCTCTAGTTGAGTTTAAAATTAAGTTTTATACATTAATGCGTCAGTGCAGCGTATTTGGATGTAGAAATGAAGGAAACCATTCATTTCCAAAAGAAAAAAATGTTCTAAAACTATGGGAAGCAGCAACACGTTGTAAGAACTTTCAGGCTAAAAAGCATTCGAAAATATGTTCAGCACATTTTAAATCCGAAGATTTTATTAAAATTGGAAAGTTTTCAGGTGAGATAATCATCGCTGTGACGACGGTAGCGCCGCTAAGGCGACAGTGGCAATTTGCTTCTCAGGGAAGATCTTCGATTAGACGTCAAGTTATTTTCGTCACTAATGTGCTAACTGAGCGACATGTAAACACAACTAGTACTAGTTGCGGAGAATGTCCCTGGATACTTTTGTTATTAATCCTTTATAAAAATTCACTGTGATATAACTTCAGTTTTCCTTGCGTTTTGGCGAGTGTTTATGAGATGCCAAAGCCATTCCTCCATCCTGACCTGCGATGATGTGGTTACCTGGGGATTATCGAGGAGACGCATGAGTTGATCTCGCAGAGAGATGAGATTGAGCCGGTGCGATGTGGACTCTGGCACTCGCACGTCTGGGGCGGGAAGATCGCGCCGCACTGGCGAATCCACCGACATCGCTTGATCTAAACAGACAATACTTACGCCATAGAACCAGTGTGTCAACTTACGCAATGGGTCGGTGGCGCGCTCTCCCGTTCAAATATTCTGATTAAGATTCTTTATAAATAAACCTTGTATGTAACAAAGCTTATTTTTCCGTAACAGATCGTCTCATGGTGACCGCACGGCTGGCTAACGTAATTTTTCAAGTCATATAAACGCGTTCATTAAAATATTATTACCAAAAAAGTTTTCTTTTAATCCATTGATAGACGAATTGTGAGTGATATAGGGGCGGCCATAGACCACGGGGAATGCTATCGCCTCATCCAGTAAAAGTGTAAATAAATTACCGTTGCCGTTGACCTCGTTGAGTGGGCGACGCTGCGCAGCGAATCCCTCGAGCTGGTCAGTGCGCGGAGCGGTGGTGAGGCAGGAAGGCGGCAAGGCGGCCGGCAGCATGCCCGACGTGAAGAATTCGTGTTGCAACAGCTTACCCACCGCCGGCCTCCGCGCCGGGTTCGACTGCAGCTGCAGCACGATCATCGACGCCGCCGGCTTGCGCAGCGAAGAAGGGATCCTGGTGTACACATCGTGTCGTGTCACTACTATTACCACTGTATTCCATTTCATTACTAATACTGATATTGAAGTCGAACTTTTTAGATCTACTCTTTGTAACACCAACATAGAAACCATACACCTACGCACACTTCATTAAAACTCACACATCCCTACACACACACACACACACATTTGTCATGTATTCTTTTTATGTTGTATGTTAATTATGTGTTGATTGAAGAACGTATTGATTGATTGATTGTACACTCGAGAGCAATAATTTCGGTTTATCTATAAAAACCTCAATAGTTCGGAAACTAAGAAAGTTAGCTCAGTGAAATAAATTGTGTTTGAAAGACAATTTAAATAAAAGTAATAAAATTTATTTTCCATTAAGTATTTTTACTTTTACTATTTACTTAAGAAGTTTTAATACTTTTATTTAAGGGGTATTTAATTGTCTTTTAAACACAATTTATTTCACTGAGCTAGCGTTATTAGTTTCCGAGATATTCCGGTTTTTATAGATGACCCGGAATTATTGCTCTCGAGTGTATTTCTGTGCTGTTATCAAAAGTTTTGCAATAGGGTATTTGCCTATTTATCAAAAAGTGTTTAAACTTAATTATTGATCATTTTAAGCTACATTTTTTTTTTGTTTTGCACAAATAATAGCCGGAAACAATGATAAAACACAAAAAATATTCACATTTTAATGTTGCCGCGTAAACACATGTTTACAGAGACTAGAAAAATTATCAACAATAAGTTTTGTTTTGTTTCCCTTTTCCCTAACCCTTCCCAATCCGTCAACCTTAATCCTACTGTAGTCGGCAGCGCACTTGTAGCACACATGGCGTTGCTTGTGTTATAGGCGACGGTAGCCATCCACCAGCAAGTGAACCGTCAGCCTGTCTGCAGACCTTAACATAAAAAAAAATATAGCTTAAAATATGTAGATCAATAATTAAGTTTAAACACTTTTTTAATAATAGGATATCCTATTGATACACTTATGTTACTGTACACACGCGACCTGAGTCCAGCTCTGAGGAATGCGCTAGTGCTGCGACCAAACTAGTAGTAGAAAAGTCGATACATTTGGTACTAACTTTTGGAGTCTTGTTAATTTTATCCACCTTAAGGTTTGTAATGTCACAAGGTCGATGATATTTTATGTATGATTTGATTTAGGTATAGAAAACAGAATTAAAAACACGTTTTGAGATGTTACATTAAAAAATTTCACATAGCAAACATTGTTTTTAGCGTCGCTTTGCTATTTAAGCCGAGTGAGGCGCTTTGATTTTTTTCTATATATTTCGATGCGTAAATTGTATGCAAGAGGGGCGTGGCCTAGGAGCGAGAGCGGGGTGAGGCGAGACGTAAGGGAGAGGTCAGCGGCCGGTGGCCCGCAGCTCCATCGTTCTTTCTGCAGCGAGATTTTGCCATCGATAGACCCTAATCCTCGATCGAACAGCCAAGACCACGTTTTTCTAGTTATTTATACGCTCTTAAAGCTATCTTTATTTTATTAATCATCACCTCGAATTAAAATCGGTAAGTGTTTTTCGATTCATTAAACATATTCCCTTCCATTATTTTGATTATTTCGTGGCACCGCTATGTGTAAATAGTTAAAATCTTTTTGTGTTTTTTATACGTTTTAGAATTTTAATATGGTGTTAACTAGTTCTCGCTTAGGGCGTTATACATTTCTTTTTGTTTGTTTGTTGTGTGTGACGGTAGACGGACGGATTGATAGGCATTGTAAGCAAATAGAGATGGTATTCTTAACCTCTACTCTATCTCATGCAAACTTAATCAACGGCGTCCGCCGTATATTACGTGTAGGGGATGTCGTCTGAGACATATCTTCGAAATGTTTCAGGGGTGTCAGTGAGGAGTATCCAGTAAGGGTATCCCGAGTGTGTGACTTGATAGTGTCCGAAAGGACTGGCCGTGAGGATACGGTCTGGGTGTCCCATCAAAGGATCCGTCTGGTCCTGGTAGTGATCAGCTCGTCGTCTTTCTTACGGTGTGGAGGAGTCGGCTCCCCGCGTCTTCACGTCACGTCGAGGCTAGACTGCAGTCTGCGGGCTGGGCTTCCACGTGGTCGTCGGATGAGGACGACACTCCCTGGCTACCACCAGAGCCACCACAGATACGTGTTGATCACATTCTATTTTTTTTTTCTTAAACCGGACGCGATATCGAACCCCACGCGGATAGGTCGCTTACCCTTAAGTTACGTTTCTAAACGATTCAATTTAGCTTTTTCTTCTTCTAAATTAGTCTTTTCGGCGGCAGTAGAACTCGATTGCTTCACGAAGATCCTGTATTTTTTTTTAATTAGTGTTAATTGACCTAATTTTATTTAAATTAGTACTTATAATATTATTATTCTTTTTTTTGTATTAATTTTGTAATTTTTGTAACTTGTGTTTTATTAATTAAATCGTGATAACACTAGCGTTTCTTTTATTTTATAGTGTTTTTACATATATTTTTTATTGTTACCATCCCACCACCATCAGTGGGGGATAAAAAGGTAACAGAGAAGCGGTCGGATCAATCATTTTAAAACTAAAAGTATTCATATGCAGCTTGGGTAACAACGCCATCGATATCGATATCGGATGCTAAGCTCAGCACTACACTGCAGGCGAGAAAAGTAAAGAGTGCGGCCGGCGAGGGCAGATGCTCACGGGTCACTCCTCATACCCAGACTGCGCTCAGGTCGCCCGCATACAATATATTAAGTAGGAAGAAGGATATATTAAATAGGAATTTAGGAAGAAATAGCTTATTTAATAGGTACACAAGTATACACATTGCGTTTGACACAAGTTTGCATGAAAACACAATGCATTAACCACATGGATGTAAGCACTTCACAATTAACACAAACTATTTTAGTGTATTTTTAAACATTAATTATGAAACATACAGTACTAAAACCCCACACCTATTAAATTAATATCTGAACAACCTGAGTCGATGTTTGAGTATATTATCGAAGATTATTGCTTCTGTGAACCGATTAGTGAAAGACTTCCAAGGGCCCGAACAACATACACGCAGCGCTAGGCCTACGCCTTCGCTATTGTAAACAATCATAAATAAATTGTATTTTAACATAATGCTTACTTTTTAGTAAAGCTAAAGTATTTTTTCTGTTATTGCTTTAAAGTGTATGCCATGCACTACAAAAATTCTAGCATAAGGGCCTTAAGTACTTAAATAGGTCTCAAATATGATCACAAGCTTATGACTGCACGCAATAAGTACGAGCAGAGATAATTTACTACTTATGAGGTCCAAAAATTAAAAACCTATGAGATAAAAATACACTAAATAAAAATTAACTCTACGTTACATATCCTACCCTTACGTATAGAGTCTGCTCTCAGAAGTGACCATTAAGAAAATAATAACAATTAATTTAAGAAATATGTCTAATGAAACACGCCCCTTATTCCTAAAGTAATTATGTATCATTCAGAAAAATTCATTTTACTTTTATGTTTTGGCATGGTAAAACATGACATAAAGACGGCGCACTTAATACTCTTAACACTAGCCAAAAACTCAGAATAAAACAAGATAGAATGTTGTCGTAAAGTTTATATGAAGTACTATGAATATTTTGAATGCATCAAAATTACACCCTTGTTTAATATGACCTTTGTTATTGTATTTGATTTCATCAATGTAATTTTTTTTTTTTTTTTTAGTAATATACGTGAGTATTAAATGAAAGTTTCTGGTACACATCCTTAAAATAAAAACAGTTACGGCATTTGAAAATGGAATACTTGATCCATATTCTGTTTTTTGTTTTTTGAGTCGACGTTACAATGGAATTAATTGGAGAAAATAAAGTAGCTGGATTCATAAGGCATTTAGTGAATAAGTACCATCTCATGGTCCTATCATTGGTTCAGTGAACTTAGATCTGAACGTTATCATCTTTGTGACTATTTAGTTCGGTTAATGAATCTAATATTTTACACTAAGAAACAACCGATTGAAATTCATAAAAAATGTCAGCAATTGCATTGAGCCAAGTGCAAAAATTTGCATTTACATAATATATCTGAAGTTTAAGAAACTTCCATATGAATTAACCAAGCATCAAAAACAATAGGGAATATGCACATATTTAAAAAATATTTTTATACGATAGTTTATATCGTTATATAACCGTAAAAAAATTTCAGCACTGAAAAACAAAAAAATTAGTAACAAAAAAATATATTTTCAAATTAACTAACAGTTACGGCACTTTAAACAGCCGCCCTTTCGGCGTGCTTATCGTGACGTCACAGTCTACAATAACAATCAAATGTCAAAAATCACAAATCAAACATCTACGCGCTTGTTGTCACTGTCATTATAGACTTTGACGTCACATTCAATATGACCGTTTCAAGTATTTTGAATTTCCCACTATTTTTTTTTGCACTTTTTAATAATTATTTTCTCAATGAAAAAGAAATAATATTAAAAAATATTTACATAGACATAATTCTAAAAAAAAATATCTAACATCTAAAAAACAAAATAACAAAAAAAAAAATATAAAAAAATATCTAAAAAAAATAAATATTTAACCCTTTTTTGAATTAGACGCATATTCCCTATTGTACGTAGATTGATGTAAAATGATTTTGACTGGGGCAATCGTTGGCTGTACATAAAATTATGACCAAAAAGTCCGTGCTTTGTGACTTTTTAAAATAAAGATAAACTGTGAGGGCACTGCAGTCTTCGAAGTCTTCGAACTGATAGAAATTATGTACACAAAACTTGAAAATCGTACCAAAATCCGTGTAGTCAGAATACAGAAACTTTCAATATGTTTTATATAATATACTTATTTTAAATTAGTGTTTGCATGCTCATATAAGGTAGGCCAAAAGTTTCCACTGGAGATAGGGTCTTTCTTACAGCAGGTTCATGCAAATAAAGCTTATTATTTAAATACGTAAACTGGTAAATAAAAGATCATCACTATCTGTACAGTACGTAAAAAACGTGCCTACATACCTGTATTCACACTGCTTGATTCGCTTGTAAGTATCTTTGAGTGTGGACGTTTCAAACGGCGGTTTGCCAACGAGCAACGTGTACATAATGCAACCCAAACTCCATATGTCAACTTCGAATGAGTGGCCCTTCTTTGTCAAAATCTCAGGTGCTATATAATTCGGGGTGCCACAAAGTGTTTGTTTTCTTTCGCCTAAAATTTTTTTATAGATAAAATATATAAACAACAGATTAGCAAATAATTAGCAAGTAGTGGCAGAGCAGCCCACAGCCAGACGGCGGCAGTAACCACCATGAATGAAATAAAAGCATGTGTGCAGTTGTGTTTCAGTGAGTGAGATAAGGGATGCCAGAATTGTTAGAGGTTATCATTTGACTAGGCTTTCCTAAACATGGCTGGCTAGCTGTGTGTGCCTGCACAAGGTTCACCCCGTCTGGGGATTGCCCCTGGTGCCTCCGGCAATCTCCCATTGGAGTTAGTCTAGCCAGCAATGGCTAGGCTGCCCTGGGGTGGATCGGAGTTGTTGCCTCGGCAGAGCCCGGTCCATCCCTCTCGAAGGGCAAGGAGACACTGGGGAGTTTTAGTAGGTAG
Source organism: Bembecia ichneumoniformis (assembly GCA_910589475.2). Lineage (NCBI taxonomy): Eukaryota > Metazoa > Arthropoda > Insecta > Lepidoptera > Sesiidae > Bembecia > Bembecia ichneumoniformis. The sequence goes on from OU342523.1 coordinate 7,101,404, forward strand.
TTCCAGTGCCGCTATGGCCTAGCATAGCATGGAGCACTGGTGACCCTTCTCCTCCAAAAAAAAAATCCCTTATCCTTAACGCTACTATGGTCGGCAACGCACTTGCTGTACCTGTGGCGTGCTTGTGTTATAGGCAATGGTAGCCACCTACCAACAAGTGTCTGACGACCATTAAACATTAAAAATTGCAAATGATACAGATCAGCTGACTTCAAATCAAACTAGTGATTTTAATGCTTGACCTTACGTATCAAGCAATGAAAAAAAAAGATTGATTGATATGATACACACAGAAAACACTATAGTCGCCGTCACGAGAAGCTGTAAATGATGTTTGTTTACACACGGGAATTGGCAAGGAACGTAGGTATCTGTATAGCGCATACTTCGATCGCAACCAACTTAATTTCACTGGAACATAAAGAAGGAAAGGTAAACATTTGGTCTGCAATTTTGTAGGCATAACGTCATTCGAATTAAAATGCGCATGGGGTTTTTTTTGGTTAATTATTGTGTTACATATTATTATTATGCAATCGAAATGTTGTAAACCCCTGAATGTTTGTTTACATAATTTACAGCTTCTCGTGACTCCGACTATAGACTATGTTAACCGGAGCAACGAAATTCATGTATAAAAACAAACTGTATGTCATTTTTTATATACCACTGTCATTTTCATACTCTTAGTATGAAATGGAATTTTGGGTAGCGTCCAAACAGCATTAAAAGAAGAATAACATGTTTGAATTCCAAGCAAAGACCTCACGATGGTAGCAATTCTCGTCTTCTCGGAAGGGCTTACGAGAAGAGGAGAATTGCTACTTCAATATTATTATATGGTTCTGCGGGATTGTTCATAGACTGTTTTTGGTTTACCAACCATTAAGGCTTCAAATTGGAGTTAGTCTTTCCAATATGAACTCCATGATAGAAAAATATTAAGTTCATAGATCTGTAATTTAATAAAGCTGAAATCTGACTGTTTACAAATATATTGTTACTATTTATATAGCCTTTTATATATTTCCGTGGAATAATATATTACTATAATACCAAAAAATACCAAAAGATGGTGCGACAGGATAAACAGGTTTCAACTAGTAGTAGTACTATAAGTATTAGAAAGTTACCTTCATATTCAATTCTGGCAGCGAGGCCAAAGTCACCAATTTTCACATGCAAATCGTCGTCCAGGAACAAGTTGCCAAGTTTAAGATCCCTGTGGATGATGCGATTATCATGCAAGTACTGCACACCCAACAGGATTTGGTGCATGAAGTAACGCGTCTCAGGTTCTGTGATTGCTTTTCTACGTTTGTGAAGCTCCATCATTGACTGCACAAGGAAAAGTTTTTTTTCTATTTTATCTGGTCCTATTTAATATTTTAAAATGTGTAAACTGCTGAATGGATTTGGACCACCATGGACCAGATTCTGAATTAGGACAACACTTTTACAATGCATAGCAGAGTCACGAGCAAAAGCTCCTATTAAAATAATTTATATTTTAGTTTGAACCTTGTGCTAGCCACCATCTAACGAAGATTGGCTTTGGCTTAGCTCTGCCTTTATAAACAATTGCAGCTTAAAAACGTGAATCTTTTTCTTGGAATTTTGTCATGATGCAACGTACAACTTTTTATCACATTATTGGGCTTTATATTGTATTGGCATCAGTGAAGGCGCGCGAAAATTTAGTCTCCGTTTTAGTTTTTTTTTAATTTAATGGAAACATTCCCAACAGTAATTATATTTTTTTACCATTCTAGGACGATGTAAACGATTGAAAAAATAATAATACATATATTATATTTCCTACCAGACTCTCTATTGAGATCGTCCCACCCCAATTTTATGATTTGTCCTAAGTATATTCCTGAACAATTCTACGATATTGATATTATCTACGGTATTTTGTCATAGCATGTGTAAATGAATAAAACGTTGATTATATTTTTAATAAAGAATCTGTCTGCACCACTTCTAAATCTGAGGGTGCATAGAGAACTTGTCTTTGCAAATATTTTTTTTTAATTGAGCACAGGGACTAAATTTGCGTAGGTTACTTCGACCACATAATAGGGGATCGGACAGTAATCAGATTAAAATCTAAAACGTACTTAGAAAGAAAATATATAATTTTTTACGATTGTTTATCGAATAATAATTTAATATAATTCATTTAAATATTTTTAAATGAAGAAATAAAATTTTATTATTTTCAAAATTTTCAATCTATACTGAAACACCAATCACAGTGCGTGACGTCATTTGTGGGCAATCATTGTCTTATGCCAATGCAGCTGTTTTGTTATGATATGACCACAAATGACGTTACGCGCTCTCAGATGAACTATCGTGGCGTTTTGGCGGCATTTTCAAACAAACAATATTAAAACATGATTTTGAGTACCTAAAAGGCTATAAATAAATAAAATAGTATTTTTTATGGGAATGAATATCCATGAAGATTAATTTAAAACACTTTCTGAAAATTTGTCCGATCCCCTATTGGTTGAAAACCACCTTTAGAACCCATCACTTTTTTATTAGCAATCGAATACTATTAATTAAGTTCTATGCATAGTTTCTACTAGTCATTTTTATTGTGAATATTATAGCATCCAAACTATTATATACAAAATTCTGCTAAGATGACAATTGTATATGTAAACTATCCGGTGCCCGCGACTTTTAATTACCTTGAAAAATACCATCGCTGTGATGACGGTAGCGCCGCCACTGTAAAAGTGGCGCCGAATTTTTTATGGTTTTAGAGGATCCCTCTGGATCCACACACACACGACCACATACACATACCCCCCTCACGCATACTAACTCTTTGCCTAGATCCTCTTCCCCATCGTTTAGAATTGATTTTATTTTTTAACTAACATCTGTTTAGGTACATAATAAAACCCTGTAAGTGGCAATGTGATTGGTGACGCTGTCTTTCTTGTGCCTTATAATCTGTATTGCTGTAGGGTTTTTGTTCAGAATAAATAAAATAAAATAATTTGTTCTGACTGACTATCAATGGAAAACTACTAAGTCTAATTTCAAATTCAAATTAATTTATTTGCTGAATATGGTATACAAGTTGTAAATTTTATACAATATATATGTCCACATATTCACAGACAAATCTAAAACACTTTATCTAATAGAAAAGAAGAAAATTCTAAAAGACATAGTTTGCATCGTTTGTACTATATGGTTTTATCACTCAAAAATTCTTTGAGGGAATAATATGCTTTTTCCAACAGAAAATTACGTAATTGTTTCTTGAACACTACCAGTTTTCCAATATTTCTTATATTTATTGGAATTTTATTGTATAAATGTGGTGCCATACAAAAGACACTTATATTTTTCATTCTAGTTTTGGCAGGGACCATACAAAGCTTATCATTATGTCGTGGACGCTCCATGAACTTAAATACACTCAATTATAAACAATGAGGGCACAGTCAAAATTTTTAACTTTTTCAAATATATTTTACATGATTCTCTTTGTTTTAAATCGCAGATGGCTCTAATACACTTTTTTTGAGCTTTAAATACTCTTTCATTAATAGTAGAGTTTCCCCAGAAAATGACACCATATCTTATGATTGCAGCCGCTAGGCCATGGTAGGCAGTAACTACTGCAGATTGTTCTACTACTCTTCTCAACTTATTTAAAGCAAATGAATACTAATTTAATTTCTTACATACATTATCTATGTGAACTTTCCATGTTAATTTATTATCAAAGTGTAGTCCCAAGAATTTTGTCACATCAGTTTCCTGTATAGTTTTATTTAAATAATTAACATTAATTTTTGTTTGCATCTTGTTTCTAAGCTTAAAATTCATTATTTTTGTTTTTTCAATATTTATTTTTAGATTATTATTTTGAAGCCATTTTATAATGGACTTTATGAATCATTAATATCAACCTCTAAATTTGTATCCTCATCCTTTTTGGTAAACAAAATGGTACTGTCATCAGCAAACAGTGTCATTTATGTCTATTAGAAACAGCAACGGGCCCAATACACTTCCTTGCAGGACTCCTTTATTTATTATTCTAAATTTGGACTTATATATTACCTTTTGTTTTTGGACATATTTTTTCAATTTGTGTAACCTGTAATCTATTGCTTAGATATGAATTCATTAAATTTTGAGTATTATGTCTTATACCATATTGGTGTAACTTTTGTAAAATATTATGGTCCACCAGATCAAGTGCCTTAGTCATATCCATAAAAAGAGCATAAGTGGGTCTTCTCTCATCCATATTTCCATAATCACTTTATTTAGAAAATCATAAATCGCTCTATTTATACCCCTACCCATTCTGAAGCCGTATTGTTCTGGAACTAATATGTGATTTTTCTCCAAGTAGCAGGATAAATTATTATATATGACTTTCTCAAATATTTTGGAGAAAATTGGGATTAAGGTCTATAATATGACATGATAGTTCTGACCTCTCTTTTAGAAAATGGCTTAATAATTGTCCTTTTAAGTCTATCTGGATATGTACCGCTTTCAAAACAAGTGTTTAATATATAGCTTAAAACTGGTGAGCTACATTCTTTATTATTTTTGTATGAATTCCATAATATCCCGTACTGTTAGTATTTTTAAAGACATTATTATTTCATAAATATCATACGGAATTGTTGCTGTCATAAAAATTGAATTATATTTTGTGTATTTTAAATTACATTTATCGCAGTGATCACAATTTGTTATTATTGAACCATCAACTCTAAGCTCGGAATCTAAAAAGCTAAACTTGGAACATAGGTTTATTTTATAACGTAATTAGATGCTAAGAATGCACTTTTCAAAAACAATTGTAATATTTTCTGAAATTTATAAAAAAAATTATTTCAAAATAATTTGTTTTAAATTAAAAGAGAAAAAAAAAAACTAACTAGTTATAATTTCATACTAACCCGCCTCTTGCAAAGCTCCAAAACAATATAAATATTAAGAGAATCTTCAAAGAAGCTATGAAAGCCGACTACATGTTGATGTTTCAATGATCGATGGATGGATATCTCCTGAGCCATTTTCTCTTTCTGTGACGCCTTCACCATCAGTTTCTTTGAAACAATTTTGCCTGCAAACACTTGATTGCTGGCTAAGTCCTGTATTTCGTAACATTTTGCAAAACCACCCTGAAATTTATACAATGACAATTACTAACATTTACAGTTGTAATTTAAACTACAGCAAGGAATTGTACTGATAGGAGCTGTAATTTAAACTAGTAATAATAATATGTTGACATTTTAAAATTCTTGAGTTCAATTGTGTTTATTGATGGTCCTTTAGATGGTAGAAGGCTATTATGTCCCCTATGAAAACTAACAAAGTAAGAAAAGAATGAATATACCTACTGCAAATGTCCTAATGAATGTACTAAGTAAGTACTTCTGCTATTTCTTATTACAATTTTCATAATATCACACTTTGTTAATATGTGTGATATCCATAAAATCACACAATTTTTCTTGGCCACGATTGAAAGCAATGACTCCCAAGATACAAGAGTCCAACTTAGTTCGGAAGTTAGAGTTTGCGTTCGTCTATTTTCAATTTTGTATTTTCTGTTATTGTATGTCAGTTATAGTCCATGCAAAATACGTATTCTGTTTGTGAATAACGTTATTATTACTATTAAAAAAATACAGTAGTAGTATATGTATAATAATAAAAAACCCACAAAACATGTGGGTTAGAGGATTAAGCTCCAGCATCTATTACTCAAGCACCAAAATACTCAAGTGTGCTGTTATTATTATTATACATTTACAGTTATTATATTAGTTTTGTTTAACCAATCGCGCTCTCAGGTCTGAGTGTGTGAAACATGTTATTGAAAATTGTGCAACAGGAGACTCTTTTTACAACAGCCTTGAAGTAAGTAAGTAAATGTTTTTATTTCAAATAGTTTTATCGGTCTCCAATCTAAGAAAAGACACCTGAAGAAAAGATTGCTGTCTTGTTATAACTAGCGACTATAATAATTAGAGGGAAGTATGATGGAGTGCATCCACATGCATCACTGAATGTCCATAACTGTGACATAGTGATGAAAAAGGAGTCAAAAAAATTATGGAGTAAAAGATGTCAATAAGTTGACAGATCTTCTTGAAGGAGTGGCGGAGAAAACAACATTTTGTTACAAAAACATTAATAAGAGCCAACTCTGAATATCTAGTGAAGATGTAGACACATACAAAAAACTTATAACCATTGTCAGAGAAAAAGGCTTCAATACAAAAGGTGACAGGAACTATAGACTGGTCATAAACCACACAGTGCCATCAGAGATATATTTGGAGAATGTGGAAACAGGTTGTTGGTGTAATTATAAACTTATGGTTATGGTTTATAATTACACCAACAACTTATGGTTATAACCATAACACAAACATTATGGTTGGCACAGCCCATTTCCCCTATCCATTGCTAATCCACCATTCATAATATTGCCAAGGTTGGCAGCACACTTGCAGCACCTGTGGCGTATCTTGTGTTATAGGTGACAGTAGCCACTTACCATCAAGTGGACCGTGAGTTTGTAAGAGGGTGCTATTGCCATCAGACAGACTGCCAATTTTAAAACTGCAGCATGCAGTGTGCTCTGCCACTACTGAATAATAATTATAAAATTCTTATTATAAAAAATATAAAACTTTTATGAATAATTAAGTTTTAATAAATAAAACTTTTATGGTAAAATTATTCATAAAGTCGTGGGCACCGGATTGTTTACTTATACAATTGCCATCTTAGCAGAATTTTGTACATAATACTTTGAATGCTATAATGTTCACAATAAAAATGACTAGCAGAAACTATGCATAGAACTTAATTAATAGTATTCAATTGCTAATAGAAGGTGATGGGTTCTAAAGGTGGTTTTCAACCAATTATGTGTCTATTAAACAATAGATTTAAAAAAAAAACTAATTACAATATATTGTTAACTTTGGAAAAGTATCTAACCTCCTAATTATCTTAGTTTTAATATTTATGAGTTTCTATGCCCTTCGAGGGTATGTGTACTGATAACAGTTATGATAACAATATATGCAAGGTCATTTTCTAATGCATTTATCATCTATACACTGTACTAAATAAATAAAATTTAAATAAACCCAAAATCTCAGGGTAGATAACATGTGAACAAAATGTTGGTGGTTGAGTAGGCCAAAACTTTGATGTATTTGTTTAATATTTGGGGGTATATCTACATTTATTTGAACTAGGTAACCTTTTTTTATGTATTCCGTAAATATTTCATTTCATTTTTAATTCCATAAGGATTATTTTTAAAATAGATATATAAGTACGCATACATACCTAAGAATAGAATTTACAATAAATTTAAATTTTGAAAAAAGTATACCTTTATAATAATACATGGATTGCATTCGTACTTTAGGTAACGGTTGTTTTTTTTTTTTTCAATATGGAAACGACAGGTGCATATTTCGTTAAATAAATATTAGGAAGAGTAGTTTTTATCAACCAAAAATTAAAGTTAATAAGTAAATCGGAATTTATATTTCCAAAAATTCTTAACAATGAAAATAAACGAAAAAATCCATTACTTACTTTTCCAAAGAATCGTAACCTCTGGTAACTGCTGTTCGTCTGTGGATCGCGTATTATTTCAGGTATTTCTTTTTTCTCCTCATCTCTATTTGATGCCATTGTGAAATAGCTTTAAAATATAAAAAAAATGTATCTAGAACTCTATAAAAAGCTTACAAATCTTTGATTGTTGACAAATTTACAAATGAGATTTCAAACTGAGCAACGTTAAACTTGTCCAACAACTGTTTGATTGAGAAAGATTTGAAGATTGTGAGCATTTGAACGGTTACTTGAAATTCAACCAATCAGAGCACACCATTTATTCAACTTTGTCATTTGAATGTTGCCAGTTCTATAATTTAAAATTTCAGTTGGAAGTTAATGATTTCGTTTTAGTCTGTCGATACCTACAAAAGTACATAAAAAGTGTTGGAAGTGAAAATAACTTTTCCTCTTGTTTTATCTAAGTACACATTTAAATTATTAAATTGACCGCGATGCCCCCCCCCCCCTAGCTACGCCACTGCTTGTTTTATTATCACATAAATAAGTTATGTTTTGTAGTTATTATTATGGCATTTAATTTATTTATATTATTTTACAAGGTCGAAATTAGAAGTCAATAGATAATTCTTGACATGATGGATAGATGACTCTAGACAAGAATACGAACTTATTCAGGGTGCACTTTTCACAGGATTATATTTGACTTTGTATCCTTTTTATTTGGCTTGGAATCTTAGAGTTTAGTGACATTTTATTCTGATTCATTGATAAAAAAAGTGATGCTTCTTCCCCATACTGAAAACATCATTAAAAAATCTTCTACAAGTCTTGGATTCGTCATCAGGAATAGCAAAATGTTTCGCAATGTAAAAACAAAAGTTACTTTGTATGATTGCTTTTTTCGCAATATTTGGAGTATTGTAGTTCTGTGTCGCGACCGCACTATGCTGCTTATTCTTTGAGAAGGAGGTTTACTAGGTATTTCGTGTATTCAAATAGGACTATTAAAAAATTAATTTATTATAATCGACTTAAGTATCTGAAAATTATATATTTGAACAACCGTCGAGACCGTTTAGATTTAATTAAGCTTTTTAAAATTATACGTTAAAAACTGCGGCAGCCCGCTTAACTTCGCTGTCACCATCGTCACGAAGGACATTATTTGGTTTCAACCACAGAGCATATACAAAGAGGAGATGTTGCTGCGCGGGGCAAGGAGGAAGTTAGACCTCGTCCAATTATACTTAACTTGCAAATGAAATAGTCTATAACAAACAAGCGCCCTCACTCGAACCTATGTTCTCGTATATAGTCTTGTTTCCTATCCAAAGAGTATATAATCACTTGTTACTATCCATATATTTAATACTTCTATATTGCTAGTCCCCGTAAGTGAAAACGTTGCCGAGACGGAACTACATATTTTCTCTCACTCGTTGATACTTGACGAGTTATGCGCATGCCTTGCGACAGTAGTGGGAGTAGTGGGAGTAGCCCAGCCTATAAGATGCTTATTATAATGTAGTTCTCGGACATGCGCACAACGTTCGAAGTCTTCATGAGGGAGATAGACATATATATATATATATATAGGTTCGGTGCACGGCATCGGTATAGGAGTATTAAATATATGTTAATATCTAACTTTTTTCCCTAATTTTGTTCTGTGCCTCTTATATTTACTTATATCCACAGACTACCATAGATGATCATTGATTAAAGCTAGGATTAAAGTAATAGATTTATATGCAGTGTAGGTATATATTTATTTATGTGTGTATGTATTTTTCTATTTCTTTTTTAAATTATTAAATTTCGCATGTGTTCCTTGTAAATGTTTTACGCATTTGTTATAAATTATTTAGACTATTTAAGTAGGTACTCACTGTAAATGTAATAACGTAGTTAGCGTAAGTGAACCTTAGGTATAATTATAATAAATAAATCCATCTACAAATTGATGAACACTGTGTTGTGATATGTAAATATTGATATTAATTATTTGTAACTACGGCACAGAATAAATAACAGTACTAGCGTAACAACGGTCAGATGGCGCTAAATATTTTTTTATACTGTAACTGCTTAGAATTTTTGCTTACACTCATTTCTAAGAGCCAGTTCTTAAAAATAACTTGATTATTCAAGCAATACATAATTATGCTGATAAAAATTTTGTTAACTTCAATAACAGCATTTATAACTTAAATGATTACATTTGAGCTTGTATGGAGCTAGTGATGCAAGTATGAGTTGAGTTGACCATCTCGATCTAATCGATTGTCTTTGCCCACAAAAACATTGAAACGGTTGACATCAGGGCCTGATTTACTCAAGATTGAACTTAGTGTAAGTTCCGAGGGGGTGCTGGGGTGGCTTCGCAAGTATCACTTACTTATAGAATAAAATTCGGTAATTTGAAAATACGCGCGTAAATACTAACTTGAAGTTAAAACAATTATTCGATCTTCCTTCTTCCTCTTTCATTGACTGAATGTGATTCGAAGATTTTGAATTACTTGAGCTCTCTTCTCAACCTCTAATTAAATGAGAGCTGAGAGATTGGAGCTCACCAGACAAACACTGCCCCTCTGCCCATTTGTACCTAAGGCATGGATGTCTAACTAATGTATGTAAAAATTGTTAAAACAACATAAAAAATCGATCTATACATCGATCTATTATTATGAATGCGAAAACTGTCTATCTGTTTCTTTTTTACGCCTGCTAAACAGATTTAGATAACCTTGCCTTAGGCACCGGCATAATAGGTCTGGAAGAGGGGGGGGGGGGGGGGGGGGTCTCCATCCATAGTTAGCTCTCGCTAGAGAGTACTAATGTTCCTTGATAGTTAGCCTAGATCTCTCAGAATTTTAAATCAGGCACTGGTTGACATATTTTCTATAAGTAGCGATGGCATTCTTTCATCGGCCAAACTCTATGCCACCATTACGCAGTAGTCTAGCAATTAGTATCAGTAGGTTAGCAGACATAGTGTACCAAATATAGGAATCAGATTCAAAATATCTTTGAATAAATGTCAAGAGTGGCACAGGCAGCATTCGAGAGTTCCCCTGGATTGTGTTGTTGATTTGGTTTACATAACAAACAAAATAAAACATCGCATACCTACTTATTACTCAAGATTTGTAATTACCATCAAGAAAAATGGGAAAGGATAAGAATAGGGGAAGAAGTGCTGTTATTTCACGATTGGTCTGAAAAAGGTTCGAGGTAGCGTTGCATTTTTACGAGGAATTTCGTACACAATGAATTGGATTTTTAGTCAATATATAGTCAGCAAAGTGAGCGTCAGCTCTCGCACCCCCCGTGGTGAAGCTAAAGGTGACAGCAGGTAAAAGGTGTAAAAAATACGTGATGTAATTTAAGGGATAGTTTTTGAGATTATTATAAATTAAAAATAATAATCATCTGTATTAAAGCGAGTGGATTATAGGTCAGTCATAATTATTAGGTCGAGGAGAAAGTCTTTTCGCATATATATATAGTATATATAAACTTGTAATAAAATCTTAAAAACAATAAAATTGTAATAAATAACTTGTAATAAATGTAGGTACTGTTTGTATCTGGCTGGTTTTGATGACATTAAAAAGGTTATATTACAAAAAGAAACAAATTAGTAAAATGTTGTTTTACGCTATTTTTCAATTGTTTTTCTTTCTGTCAAAATGAGTCATTCTAATAAAGAAATTCCATACATTTTAAAATTTCATTACAAAAAAGGAAAAAATGCAACGCAAGCCGCAAATAAATTTTGTGACGTTTAAAGTAGCACAAAGTTGGTTTAAGCGTTTTCAATTTGGGAATTATGATGTCAAAGATGCACCTCGCTCTGGTCCCACTGTTACGGATAAAATGGACACCATTTTTGAAAAAGTGGAGCAAGATCGGCATACTAGTTACGGCATAGTTGTAGAACTGGGAATTGACCACATAACAGTTTTAACCCATTTGAAAAAAGCTGGGTAGATGAAAAAGTTCGACATTTGGGTGCCACACGAGCTCACTTAAAGAAACCATATGAATCGTGTACTCATTTGCGATTCTTTGTTGAGGCGGAATGAAACCGAACCGTTTTTGAAGAGATTGATAACTAGTGATGAACGTGCGAAAAGGTCGTGGTCAAAGGTCGGTCACTTTGTTCACTTGATGGTAGTAGGTGTCTACCGTCGCCTATAACACAAGAAACGCTGCAGGTGCTGCAAGTGTGCTGCCGACTTCAATAGGATTAAGGATAAGGGATTGGGTAGGGTTAGGGAAATGGGCTTTGGCATCCCTTACTCACTCACCGCATTACACGTGATGTTATTTCACGGTGGTCTTCTATCAGGGGGTGGTTACTGCCGGCAGACGGGTTGCCCAAATGAATGCAAAACGTAGTGCGTGTGCCCTGCCACTAGTTTTCAGATCACCAGAGCTAACTTTTAAAAGTTCAGTTCCTAAGTTGATCCTCCTGGGAATCGAACCCGGGAACCCTAAAACAGAGCGTTAAGGCAAACACCATAACCACTCATCCAACAGGTTCGTCAAAATAGTTTATAGTATTTATAGTATAGTAGTCTATTTAGTATATATATTGGACGTATTAAGGCAATTTCTATAAAAAATATGAACTTGCACCTTGCTTATTTTCTTTCGAAACTGTATAATCAAATGTAAAACAAATTTATTGAATTAGAATTGAAACGCATGGAGCTGCAAGTAAAATTATTTTTGTGACCTAATTTCACCTAACACAAATTATAATGATTAAGGTTAATTACTTTAAATATTAATTTGAAAATAATATAACTACTAAGGCAGCCGCTAAGCGGAATTCATCGCGGAGATTACAAGTACGTAGGTATTAAATCGATTACTCATTAAAACAAGAACAGTGGATTTCTCGACTATTTAATTTACCTTGTCATTTAGAGTCATGCAGTTGTAACGGTGGCATTCTGTCTGGCATGGTCGTCAGACCTTAATGGCGATCTATATTTTTTTTGTTGCGATTTATTGTAAAGAGCAATTTAAATTAGATAAGGGAATAATAATTATCTTACGCGGTTTGTTACGCTTCCTGCATTCTGTCAGTTGGGAATACAACGTGTTGTGTTGTATTGCGTAGTGAGAAAAAGAACTCAATATTGTTTTATTTTTATATTTAATACTGAAAGAAATTAAAATTTAAAAATGCCACCAATTTTAGGTTTATGGAAAGTGATGATTTTTTTAAATATGTTTCAAGTCGCTCGTCTTCAGCGAACTTGGTACACGACAGACGAATGTAAGTACACATGTTTCGAATTAATTAATAATATCAAAAGTTACTTACTTAGTTAAATGTAATTATATACAAATTTTAATTACATAACATCCTCTTAATAAATCCTCTTTAACGTGTTTATAATTTAAATACCTACTTTTAATAAACAGCTTTTTTTTTTTTTTTTTTTTTTTTTTTTATTATAGATGGGTTTGCTCTTGACCAGCATCTATCCATGTAGGAAGGATGAGGCCGAAGATGGAGCGAGCTACAATAATTAAACTATAATATTAATATAAAACCTTAAAATTAATCTACGTCTAAGGCTGAGAGCAAACTGAGTTTCATTTAAACTGTTAAATATACTCAATATTATATAATTATAATTAATTAAAATTCTTGATTAAAATTACCACTAGTACAATGGGACATAAAACATATTTCAACGAGAAAATAAACGTAATTTAACAAAAAAAATAATTTAATTTAATTAAAAATTGGGTCCAGGTAGCAAGGTAACCATTAATGCTGTCTACATTACCGCTCTGAATCTGAGAGAGGTAATGCCTAGATAATGTCAGACGTACAATTTTTATTTTTATTTTTAAATAATTCCTTGGGAACAGAAATTTTATTCTGGATGAAACATATGTACCTACCCTATGTCTTTTTTCTGTATCCGATACAAAATTTTATGATGATCACCTAAGGTAGTTAAGGCGTGAGAGCGGTTAACAAACAAACTCACTTTCGCATTAATATTAGTTAGATTACATTTAATTGATATAACAATATTCATAAATATAATATGTTCTTATTCTATACATAATACAAGTATTAGCTTTTATCCGCGAGTTCGGCTACGTATATTTAAAAAATAGATTATGAGTTATTCTAATGTATTAGTGTAAAGTTTCATTAAAATCAGTTCAGTAGTTATTGCGTGAAAGATTAACAAAGATCCATACATCCACACATGTAGAACTTATGGTAGATTATCTATCATAATGAGCGAAGTGTGACCTTTTTATCGTGTTGGTACAACGTGCTCTTGCATTGACAAGATTTATAGTAAGTGTATATAATATTAGAGAAAACTATATATAAATAACAATTATCTTTAATCTCTTGTGGTTTTATATACATGAACTTGCGTATTATTCACTTCCTTATTTTAATTAAATTTTACCTTATTTTTTCAACGCGAAACAGCGATAATTTAACAGAAACCTTCCTCGTTTTATCGCTATTTACATTAGTGAAAACGGTACCAAGTTAGCGAAGTAAAGTACCTACGGTAAGAAGTTAGCGGAGTAACTTATATTAAAACTAGCTGACCCAGCAGATGTTGTCCTTTTTTTTTTAAGAGGGGAAATGCATTTACGCACTATCCCTCGTCGAGGGGACGTCTCGACTCACCCGGTTGTAAAACCCCTCCGGGTTCCACCATCGGCGATGGTGTGTGGGACCGAGGTTACAGCTAGGCCATGTCCTCAAAACCCTCATACCGCTGTGTCCGTGAGCGGACCCTTCTCTTGGCGCTTTCTCGCCTTAACGTTGGTTGCGGCTGCCCACTGGAACCCCTGTGAGTAGCCGCGCATCAGTGTTTGGTATTTTCAGGACGTCAGATGTCCCATTCTGGCGCCCTGAAGTTATTACGCGATGTTCGTCGCGGCGTATGCGCGGCGACGTCGGCCGACTCTTCGGCGTCTGAGTGGGTCCGCCTGGGGGTCCTCCTCTCGGGCCTCTTTGCCACTCAGGGCCGCTTCACTGACTGCTCTGACGACAGCTGGTTGGGATAGGTCCCGTCCCACGACTGCCGTTAGTGCCGCTCTCTCATTGGCCCAATCTGGGCATTCCGCCAGCATGTGGTCGGCCGTATCGTTTGGCAGCAGACGTTGTCCTGCCAGAACCCGTAAATAATTCCGTAACCCGATTGTGGCGCCACCTATCGGATCCAATTTTATTTTCAAACCATGTCAATGAAGGACAGTTAAATTATTTGAACATTTTTCATACAAAAATACTAAAATCGCGATTAAAAAAAAAGGGGGGGGATACCAAATATACAAAAAATATATATACAAATATACAAAAAAAAAAATCATAAAAATCGGTCCAGCCGTTTGGAGGAGTTTTGTTACAAACACTGTGACACGAGAATTTTATATATTAGATATAACCAAAGATTTGTTATTACACTTTATAAAGATTCCTTGGTACGTTCTTAGAAAATTTGTAGGTCATACTAAAAATAAACATTAAAATGGAGCCACATCTGTTGACATTATTTATTTTACATATAATATTAGTTTTCGAGGGTTACTAGTTTTCCCAAAATATGCAAAGTAGGTACCTAATTAATTATTGTCATTTGTCAATGTAATTTGTGCTAAGGGATTAACATTCTAATCATGCTTACCCGAAGCTTGCTTCTATTTTTTCTTCAAAAATGGCTTCAATTTATAAAAACACTAGAGCTATTGCATGCGAAAAAATATAGCACTATTTATGGCGCCATCTATTATATGTACTAATACTAGAATTAGGTGAAACGGCGACTGATGCACAGGTGTGTGCGTTGATACACCTGTGCAGTGTGCATGCATATAGTATGCTCCAATTTGCAAATCCTCGGGAATCTAAGGATAAAACCTTAACGAATTAGGTATACACCTATAGATTCCTCGGGATGTTAGCTGTTGATAGATGAAAACCGCATGAAAATCGGTTCAGAAGTTTTTTTATTAGAATTTTCTGTGTTCCTGTATCCTCTTATACAAATTTATTCAAATAAATTCTTAGAAATATCCATTGGGTTACATCGCCTTAAACGGACTGACCGCAGAGCAAAAGGACTACGTGTCAGGTGTCGTCACAATTCAATAATCATAAATCACTACTCATTGAAAGTATGTCCAATTAATCGGTACATTTATATACGTATATAGTTTGTGCCGAGGACAGCCGCCCGACGAGAAACGAGCAAAACCGAGAAATGTGCAGGCCTTTGTAAATTTAACTTAAACGCCAATGAAACCTCGGGCACCATTAGTCATCATAATATCATCATACGTCATTATAATAAAATCGTTGTGTGTTTGTGCGTTTGTGCACGCTAATCTCAGAAATTGCTTAACCGATTTAAATGCGTTTTTCACTAATGTTTCTTTCATTCCAATTAAGCAAAATTCCAATTACAATACGGTTTACAAACAAAAAAAATTACGCGCTATTCCGAATACCACGTGTCGCGAGTACAGCTAGTCTATTATAAAATTATTCTAATACGAAGTAAGTAAATGGTAATTCCTTGGTAAGGACGATACACAAACATAAAGAATAAGTAATAACAAAGTATCTAAGTAAATTTTTTTATTTTGTAAAAAATAATTCTTGCAAGTCTATACATAAATAATAAAATCGTAAACGAATGTCTGTACATTAATTTTTTTTTTCAAAATAACAATTTGTACAGGTTAAAAAAATAGTTTTTACTTTTTTGTCTCTGTTTGTCTGTACGTTTGTGCACGCTAATCTCTAAGACGGGTTAACCGATTTGAATGCGGTTTTCATTGATGTATTGTAGCAAGCTTCTCGTAATTTGTTTGTCTCATTCCAATCGGTTTACAAACAAAAAATGTACGCGCTATATCGTAACGCGTACGAAGTTAATACAACGCGTACGAAGTTGCGGGCTCAGCTAGTATTTAATAACTTAATTTCCTACCTACTTAAAGTTAAAATGTTTGAACAAGCTTTATTTATTTATATTTATCTTAAGGTCGTCGGACATGCTGATGGTCCACTTGATGGTAAGTGACTACGAGTATACCGTAGCAACACAGCAGCAACACCACTGGTGTTGCAAGTGTGTTGTCGACCATAGTAGGATTAAGGATAAAAGATTAGGAAGGGAACGGAAAGTAGGCTCTGGCATCCCTTACTCACTCACCGAAACACAACAGTACACGGTTATTTCACGGTGGTCTTCTGTGATTTGGGACACATTCGTCAGATTCCGTTACTGCCGCCAGAGGGGCTGCCCAAATGACTGATTTATACCTACTTAGTTTTGATAAAAATCTTAATCCTTTGCGTGCATTTGAAAAAAAAAATTACGATTCATTCGCTTGTTATTTGTGATTTTAAACGAGTAGTTGGGTATATAAATGAATAAATTAGGTATGTACTCACCGCATCATAATTAACAACTATTGTTCATTGTAAATTGAAATTAATTTATTAATCACTCATTAGCCTTTTAAAAATATTGCGAATCTTCTGATAATCTCAAGAGACATTCACTTAAAAACAATGTTCTAATCGTAGCTGTCACGAAATAGAATTTACACTGTCCCGATTCGTGGCGAGTTGAATTTTTATTGCGTGTTGGAAATTGTTTGAAATCCTTCCACTATTGGCTTCACCGATTACAATGTTCAATTCAATTGTGTAGGTATATTTTTATGTTTAGCGGAGGTCAAGGAAATGTTAAACCGTTGTCTTGGTTACCTATTTGAATTTTAGTCGCAGTAAACAACGTAAACAACGATTGATATTACGAATAGTATGTTCGTATATCAATCGTTTTTTTTTCTCTCCTATGTTGTCCTACTGTTATGTTGTTATGGTCGGCAGACAAGCTGACGGTCCACTTGATGGTAGGTATATGGCTACCGTCGCCTATAACTTAACTGTGCAAGTGCCCTGCCGACTAAAATACGATTAAGTACATATAAGGAATTGTAAATGGTATTTGGTATCCCTGACTCACTCTCCGAAAACAACAGCACACGTGCTGTTATTTCACAGTGGTCTTCTGTAAGGGGGTGGTTTCTGCCGCCAGAGGAGCTGCCCAAATGACTGCGAAACAGTATGTCCCGCCACTACTTAAATTTCTTAGTAGCAACTTAGAGTTAACTTGTACAAGACGGGCTGCCTAAATTATGTAGCAATCTGTTAACTTATATTTATCTAACATTCATACTGGATTGATATTAATGAGATAATTGAAGAAGTATAGGTTTTTTTTTAAATATACGGTGGCAAACAGACCAAATCCCTAATTGATGTTAATACACAAGCAACGACAGCAAGCAATACTTAATCAAAGTTATGTTAATTAGTTTAAAGGTATGTAATTATGTTACAATTTTTCTGAAATAGAATTAAAATTTGTGTGCAGCCAAGGATATGGCTGAAATAATAAAGCTGAAGAGTTGGTTACTTTTGTTGAACTCGTTAAACTCGGAAACTATCAGTCAGATTAAAAAAAATCTCTTGCATTTGATAGCTCCATTCTTGAGATTCTTGAGGAAGGTTGTATATCACGCAATCATCCTTAGAAGCCGAGAAAAAAGAGAAAAGTCATGAAGAAGATAAACGAAAACGAAGTAATAGCGCCTGCGGGCGATGAGTCGCGACATGTTGAGTAAGGGGCCGAGGTGAAACGAACATTACCGAGAAAGCTTTGTCAATTTAAATTAAACGGAAGGTGAACTGCGGGAGGTGAATGAGTAAGGGATGCCAGAGTCCATTTCCCTGTCCCTTCCTAATCCCTTATGCTTAATCCTATTAAGGTCAGCAGCGCACTTGCCGCACCTGTGGCGTTGTTTGTATTAATAGCCAAAATAGCCACCTACCATCCAGTCTCTTTGACGACTTTTACATTTAAGAAACATTGTAAGTAGACATGATTCCTCGCTAGACTCGGAGTAACGCCAGCAGAGTGTTAATTCAATCAGTGCTTCAATTATTTGTTTGTTAATACAAAAATGTATTGTAAAATAATACTTATTAATAATAACGTACTTGTTAATAACAGGAAAATCACATTATCTCTTTGCAGTGGAAAATCACATAAGTCCAGAAGACCTTTTAGAATTTTCAAAACTTCAAGAAAACAATACAAACACTACGCCGCCCGATGATGTAGGTTTTGCTGACCCCGAGGTAAGTTAATCTTTATTTATTCTGAAAGAATAGCTGAGATATGTATTTTTTATGGACAAAAGTTCTCAAGCTGTCTTAAGACCGAAGATGCAGCTAGTGGATTATATTAATCGAATTCTAATATAAATATTTGATTATTTTAATATAAACCAGCATAAATGTGTGACCCTTTTTTTTAGTATATCTCGACAAGATTTCCAGTTCCGGATAACGTGGATTGTTTTGGCCTGGGCTCAATTATAGCTAGCCAGCTTCCATGGCTTTTTAACATGCAACCAGATTCGTCGGAGAAAGTAAACACACATTTCTTCTTTACTTCTCGGAGGCAACCCGTAAGAGTCCAGGTGATAATACATTAACTTTTATTGTTTCTCTTAAAATCTAAAATATATAGAAGGCAAATGTATATATTATATGAACAGTAGCGAACCGATTCTGCCTGATTCGTACAACCTGATTCTCATGGACTTCCCTTTAGGAATTTCTCGATCCAAACATGTGATTTAGGCAGGTGGCAGGCAGGCCGACGATCTACTTAATACTTAAGTGGCTACCGTCATCTAAGGACACAAACATAAACGGGTTGGATACAGTTTAGCGCTGCTAAACTTATATTAGTTTGTTTAAGAAAAATTAGGCTGGACTATTTTGCTAAGCTAGGCGAAAATTGTCGCAAAAGGGAAAGGATATTTTTCAAAAATTAGGGTGTTTTGCCTATCCAGATCGTGAGCAACGGCAACGAACGCTCTATATGGCTTCGAAATTTCTCTACGCTATTCATTAGAAACCTAAATCGACACATACAAAATCACCAGTTTCTTTAAATTCCCTAACGCGAAGGCATTTTAACGAGAGGAAATGTTCGTAGATTTTTTTATCGATAGACGATTGGAATATTTTTTATCCACATTTAAATTTAGAATTTGTTCTAACTTTTTGTTATTTACTGCTATCAGATTATAGTTTCAATTTTGTTATTTTGTAGGTAACTCCCGGTGACCAATTCGGCCTTGAGTGGGTCGATTTTAACCCTAACAGAAAAACCGTAATGATTGTTCACGGATTTATGAGTCACAGTAACGCTTCCTGGGTCAACGATATGACTAGAGCTTTTCTGGAATGGGTAATGTTTTGATTTGTACACAGTTTTTTTTTTTACTTTTTTGTATATAATATGATTTTCTACCCTCTTTTGCTAAACTCTTCCGTTTGCTGCGGTCCCAACGTGAGCTCTTATCATACCTTCCATCTTTAATGTACGCAGGTTCTCCCGGATAGCGTGGGCGATTGGGTGGTAAGCACTTCCGCCCACCAGAAGCTCTAGCGAGGAACACGAGCCACTAAGGATGCTGACTTTTATATCTTTCCTGTTCAGAGCTATAACTGTAGGCTCGTAAATGACCTGCTAATTTATGTAAAAATTTGTAGGCAGGCTGACGGTCCACTTCACCACGAGCACGGCATAGGTGCTGTAAGAGCCCTGATGACCTTAGTAGTTAAAAGGATAAGGGATTAGGAGATGATGTCACGGTGGTCTTCTGTATGAGGGTGGATGGGAGCCGTCTGTAATACCGCTAGACGGGAGCCCAATTTAAGATTGTGAATCGCATCATAACTAAACGGCCCGATTTAGGAAGATACGAACCTTTAAAATGCCTCTTCACTTGCAGGGTGATGTCAATGTTATAGCTGTGGATTGGAGCAGGGGCGGAAACACTTGGAAATATTGGAGGGCTGTTGCTAATACACGTAGAGTTGGATCCGATATAACAGGGTAAGATAATTTATTTGTAAGGTACTAAGAATATCATGTTTACGAGAGAAATTGCTCTCCGCGCATGAATCAACAGACATAAATATTGGCTTTGTCCCGCAATTTCGTCTGAGTTGAGATAAAAAAAATCCTAACCAATAATTTGTTCAATGCTTGAACCAAGTGGTTGCAGTAGCCGTGCTGTGGTGGGGGATCCTATTCTTTTGTCACCAGATATTTTCTTACCAGCCCTACCGCGAAAGATACAGTCTAGACCACCGATAGTCTGATTCTTTGCCAAATAGGTATACTACCTTTGGCATACCTCCCGTCGCAACCAATCCATTGTTTCAAAACTAGACACAGACACATTGATATAATGTACTTACTAGCGACCCGCTTTGCACGGATGGAATATTTTTCTGCAAATTATTCACAAACCTTTCTCGTTTATAGCTCTTTCCGTTAGTGAAATTGGTCGTTATTTTGAATTTTGAACGTGTTTAAATCAAAGATGTTGTATTAGTATACAATTAGCTTTGATTTCAATCACATTTAAAACGTCATGCAAGCCGACTTTAGTTTAGGAACCGTTGGTGTAACTGTCAAAAAATGCAATTAACCTTTCGCAGCATTACTCGTTCACAATTAAAAAATCAAATGCAAATAAAGGACATCGTTCAAAACCAGACCATTTTTATGTTAACTTACACTTTGGAGACTTTGGTATTAAAAGTCTTTCTTAATTTCAGTAATTTCCTGTGAATATTTCACATTTTGTAAATGAGGATAACATTCAAAAATTAAAAAACTTATTACTTTACTAGCTGAACTCGGCTACGTTTCGCTGCGGCCCATACAGCGGCGGCGTCCGCGTGGGGCGCGCAGAACACCGCTTATCGTATCGTATGTTATATATAGCCTATAGCCTTCCTCGATAATTGGACTATTCAATACAAAAATAATTTTTCAACTGGAACCAATAGTTCCTGAGATTAGCCCGTTCAAACAAACAAACAAACTCTTCAGCTTTATAATATTAAGTATAGATTAGTATTAGTATTAGTATTAGTATTAGTATTAGTATTAGTATTAGTATTCAAATCAAAATCAAATCAAATCATTTATTCATCAATTAGGTTTACAATAAACTCTTATGACCGTCAATTAGCCCGTTCAAACAAACAAACAAACTCTTCAGCTTTATAATATTAAGTATAGATTAGTATTAGTATTAGTATTAGTATTAGTATTAGTATTAGTATTAGTATTAGTATTAGTATTAGTATTAGTATTAGTATTAGTATTAGTATAGATTGGAACAATTGGATTTTTTAATACTTTCAAAGTTAAATATCTATGAAACCCCATTACCAAATTGCAAGATATTTTCTCAGTAACATCTATAATTTCTTCTTACCTAATGTTAGAAATTTCAACCGTTAAAACGAAAATACCATACATTGATGACCCGCGGTCTCCATACAAAACTGATTGATCTCGTTTAACTCATATCATCTGTTGGAAACCAACACAAGAAACAAGGGATAAAAACAAATATAACTTTGTTTTTAGAGCATTTATTTTGCTTGTTATAACATACGGCAATCAACTGCTGAAATATTTTTTCTTCCATTCGATTGCAAATTCAAATAAAAATAGTATTATTGTCAGCCAGTCTTATGTTTTTAACGTCATCTTATCTTTCTTTTGTGCTGTTTAGATTCTTGAAGCAGTTAATTGAAGCGACCGGAGCAAGGATAAAGGACTTTCATTTCGTTGGTCACAGTTTGGGAGCTCACATATGTTCGTACGTTTCTTTTCACTTGGGCGGTGTCTCAAGGATTACTGGTAAGTATTTTGTGTCTAATCTCTATATATAAAAATGAATCCCCATTTCCCTTGGTCACGGCATCACGCATGAACGGGTAGACCGATTTTAATTCGGTTTTCACTAATGGAAAGAGGGATAAACGGGGAATGTTAATATATATAAAAATTGCTCGCCGGGCGAAGCCGGGGGCGGGTCGCTAGTAACCAAATAGTTTTTCACATCTCGAAGACACTACGTCCCTCAGTTAAGATTGTTCTTAGCTTTTGCCCGTGACTTCAAGTGTTACTTTAATGTATAAACTATATTAATGTAGTACCTACTAGCTGAAGCCGTCCCCGCTTCGCTGCACTGTGTGCATAGGGCTCATGCGGTACTGGACACTGCTTTTATATATATATATAAAGTAGCCTAAGTTACTTCTTGTAACATCAGCTATCTGCCAGTGAAAGTCCTGTCAAAATCAGTCCAGCCAATTCGCAGATTAGCCGGCACAAACAGACAGACAAAAATAAACAAAAATAACAATTTTTGTTATAAGTAGGTACCGTATATATTTTAATATACATTTAGTAAATTGCGGGACCGCACGGCAAAGTATTTTGCACCTTACGTGCTTTTAATATAATTCAAATTTCATTGTGTTTTGCTGGGGCAACAATCGGCGTGCTGCGGCATTTCGCAGTAACATTGATAATTATTTCTTTAACGAAAAAGAAATAATATTAAAAAATATTTACATAGACATAATTCTAAAGCAGTAATGATCATAAAAAAAAATTTAACCCTTTTTTGAATTACAGGCATATTCCCTATTGTAGACATGTTAGCAATGTTTACCTGATACAAAAAAGTTTTTTAACATGTTATTTAAAAGGGTCCAGCACGCCTTTAATTTAGCCGCACTTTAATGGAAAATAAAGTCATACTTCCACAGAGGAAAAGGTTGTTTACACAATCACATCTGATACAGATGTAAGTAAGTTTCTTTTTAAATGACCCATCATTTAATTGTTTACAACCGTGACGTCACAAGCGATAGATTCAGCAGACACGACATGGCCTATGAGTATTTAATTTATGAAATGGTAGTCTATATATGAGTTACCTACATAACACATACGATATCATTCGGGACTAACTTTCCAAAAGACTTGAGTCGCTACAATAAAAGAAATCCATGTTCAGGTTTAGATCCTGCTCAACCATGTTTCCGTACATCGGATAAAACTGAGCGACTCGACGAATCCGATGCAGACTTCGTAGACGTCATTCATACCAACGGTCGACTTTTGACGAAGATTGGCTTCGGTCTTCCTGACCCAGCTGGTATTATTTTTTTTGTTTACGTTGTTTTTTATTGAGCTAGTATAGATTAAGAATAGGTCTCTAACTATGGGCTTCGTAAGAAAACTCAACGTCGCTCAACGAGCTATGGAGAGGCTCGGGGTTACACTGCAAGATCGAATCAAGAATGAGGAGATCCGTAGACGAATGAAAGTTACCGACATCACCCGACGGATTAGTGAGTTGAAGTGGCAGTGGGCAGGACACATGGTACGGAGAGGTTCTCAACCCACAAGGTGGACTGACGACCTGATAAGGGTCGCGGGTCGACAGTGGACATTCTACGGCTGAGATGATGATGAAGAATAAGTACACTGACTATTTTAAACCTTTAAAGAGAATACTGAGAATAACGTTCAATATAATATTTGAATCTTTTTTTATTATTATTTAAATATTTATATGCTGTTGCAAGGTCATGCGGATTTCTATCCAAACGGTGGTATGAAACAGCCTGGCTGTCACAACGAGTCCCATCCGTTCTGGTCTATTTTGCCGTCTTTCATTTCACCAATAAGTAAGTAAATTAAATGTCAATTTAATATTACCCTTATTTTGCGTTAGCGATAAATATATATATTTTTAATTATTACACAGAACTACGACAAGCTATATGCAGTCACGGTCGCTCTTATCTACTTTTTACGGAGTCTTTGATCAATAACAATTGTTCGTTCAGAGCTCATCGTTGGAATTTAACATATAATGGGTGAGTTTTAAATTAAACCAATGGAACATTTCATTTTAGAAAAGTTAAAGCAAAATTATAGGTAGGTACTATTCGATCAAGATGACTCGGCACTCCGTCGGAATGCGAGCGTATTCCCATTACCCTGTTTACCTCTGGCGATATTGGGCCAAGGCCAAGAGTTCATAGGCGTGAGGTTCTGATTCAACTTGAGCGAATAGTACTAAGTAGTCTAGGTTTCATTAATTTAACGTCATTCTTTAACGTCATTAATTATTTAGACAATTTTAAAGCAAACATTTTTTTAATTTTTTTATTATAAACATACTTTCTTGAGCTCACTTTCCAACGGGAGTCGTTTACCGGATTCTATACTGTACATAATATAACAATCAATCATATTTAATTTAATAACAAATCAAAGGAGCATTTTTGATATAAGTTTCTAGGAGATATGTAATACTGTAAAATTTTGATTCCAGCATTTAGAAGGGGTAGAATAAAATAAAAAAATATTTGTCTCTTCCAAATTATACAAAAACGGTAAGAGTTACAAAAAAAGTTTCAGACAAATATTGTAAAACCATTGTTGTATAATTTGGAGAAAGCACATATTTTTTTATTTTTTTCATATCTTATCTTCTAGAAACTTATATCAAAAATTCCTCCGAGGAAATTTGATTCCCTCGGAGGGAATTTTGATTTGTTAATAAATTAAGAACCTTAACGACCCCGCCAATGGGGCTAGGCAGGCTCCCATTTGATGGTATATGACTGTAGTATCTAGAAACACATTGGGACTGGCAGAGGTTTCCTTTGATAATCCCGATAGGATGCTACGAGTAAATAATGGCAATCCTAGTGAGAGACGCGGCCCTTATCGATCTGATAAGGCAGCGAGTCGACAGTGAATCCAAGCTGCTTCGGTCCTTTTGTAAAGAGATGATGATGGTAAGGGATAACATTTTACGATAATTCCAGTGTGAATGCAAGCTTGAAGGCGGCGTGTGACCGAGTGGCATCGTGTTCCGAGATGGGCATAAAAGCGATCGGAGGAAAAGACTACGACGGAATGCCCCGAGCTAAAGGCGCTTACTTCGTGCTCACTACAGCCAAAGTGCCTTATTGTCGTAAGATTATTTAATTTCAACTAAGTATACGTCAATAATGACGTCACTATTAGCAGTGACAGCCAAGTAGATTAACTTTCGGCTGCCGAAACCAAACTTGAATTCGGATCCCGATTGGGCCTGAACCTTTTCAACATAGCGAAGACTAGCATTCTTCGAAAACAAATAAAATAGGCTTGGTGGAACTTGTCACATTGTCGCTCTGAGTTATTTAAGCTTTCAAAAGTAATTTCAAATATATATAAATAAAAATTTATCGCTAAATGTGTTGCTAAGCGCAAAAACTCTTCATAAAAAAACCTTACTCGGACTTTAACAAATATTAAAAAAAAAATAGCCGAATTGGTTTAGCTGTTCTCGAGAGTTGCGCTTAGTAAACAAATTTAACGATTCATTTTTATTTTTAATAATTTTTAGGCATTCAACTTTTCCACCCCCAATTAAAGAATTCAAGAGTAAAAATGATATCGTTCAAAACCAGGCCATTTTTTAAACTTACATTTTAAAAATTTTGGTAATAAAAGTCTGTCTTAATTTCCTGCGAATATTTCAGATTTTGTAAATGGAGATAACATTCGAAAATTAAAAAACTTTTTACTTAATTGGAACAATTGGATTTTTTAATACTTTCAAAATTAAATAACTATGAAACCCCATTATCAAATTACAATACATTTTCTCTGATTTCTATGATTTCTTCTTACCTAATTACAAGTTTCAACCGTTAAAACGAAAATATCATACAATGATTTCCCGATCTCCATACAAAACTGGTTGATCTCCTTTGTATTTCAATTTTATCTCTTCAGCTAAAAACAAAAAATAATAATAATAATAATGAAAAAATAAACCAATATAAATTCAATTAAATTTTATTCAGCTTCAGAGTGGGAACGCAGACACCCGCAGCCAGATCTCCTACACGACCTCAGGTTGGGTTTTAGATTGGACCGCTCAAGAAAACTGCCTCCAGCGCCTACTACTATAGCTTATGCTGATATGGAAGACACAGAATACAATGACGTCACTACCACAACAACGCAAAGGAGCTGGTGGCCATGGGGATAGGGACATTTTTAACTCTAACTAAAGTCTAGATTCATATAGTGATTGAAATTATACGTGATTAATTTGTACATGTGTCAGCAAAATTATTTTTGTTATGAATGGGAGTGTCTCTAATAGTTTTTTGCAAGTAAGATGTTGATTATTTTCCTATATTGATGCATAAATACTACTTCGAATAAATAAATGAACAAAATGAAGGAATAAATTAATGTACAATATAAATTGCGTACCTATTGTAACACAAAACAAAATAAATAATTATTTTCTTTGTCTGATGATAAAAGTTTTTACAATATTAAAGTTTATTTTTGCAAATAACCGCATTGTTTTATTCAAAACTGAACTTTATAAGCCGTTGCCTGTAGGTTGTTTTTCGCAATTCAGTTGACTAGAAATAAGTATGAAGTTAATTTTCTATTTACATTCTAAAAGAAAATATAAGAAGTAGTGCTTTTCTATAGTCAATTGGGTTTCCGTCGAGGTCGTACCATGGAATATGCTCTGGCAAATCCTGTAGTCTCACACCTTGATAAAGTTTCAAAATACATAGGAGTCTATTTAGATCACAAAAACTCATTTGATTGAATTTAAATTCCAATTCTTATAAGAATCCTATGGAATTAGATACTCTGACCATTGATCACAGGAAAAGTGCTGGGATCCCAATAGCCATTATAGGAGCTTCTATTCATAGACGACAGAAGTCATCTACATAATTAGGTAAGTGGACCAACAGCCTTGCTGCCGAATTTATAAAATTATTTTTCTCCTACTTGTTTGGAAATAGTTTTCATAAAAAAAAAAATTAAAAAAAGATATATCAATGGACTCCTTTTTTATTCGTACGCCGGGAATGATCAAGAGAGAACAATGATACAAATTGCTGGACAATTTAAAGCGTGACCAACTATATTACTAAGGCCCGAGAAGATCAATCCAAATGGGTCAGTGAGGGTAGACCTATAGAACCAGAGATACGAAAATTTGTTCTTAGGAACTAAGGCTTCGATTTTTGAAAAAATAAAAACTGCAATCAAACTTTTTAAATTACGCCCATACGCGACTAGGAATAGAATAGAATTATGTTTATTACCTACTCTAGTTGATAGTGTGGGCCATAAGAAATAAGTTTTGTTATGCAAATAAACAGAAATGTCTACATTTTTAATAATTGGTAAAATGTTTCAATAAGTTATTTGAATCAATTTATATGAAAAGGTTACTTATGTGCAAGTCTTATACATTGAAGGATTTATTTGGAACACTTTGGAATTTATTATTTAGAACCCTCGGTAGGGCACACTGCACACTTTAGTATTAAAACGAGACTTGTATATTTTGCTCAACATAGTGACATACACGGTTTGAAACGTGTAGCTCGAGCGGAGGGAAATAATTTAATGAGGTGATATTATATATTTATACATTTTCTAATTATTACAAACTAGAGATCCGCTCACGGCTTCGCACTTTTTTGCATTTTTTTTCTGCAAATTATGTACACAAACTTTCCTCGTTTATGTCTCTCATTTATTAAAAACTATATCTTAATCCGTTGGCAGACAGCGATTTTATTTTATTTTTGTACCTACTATGTATAGATGTATCCAGCGGTAAAACCGTTTAACATTCAAAATTAAAATTCGTAAATTGCCAGTAGCACTTGGACCTTTTCGTGAGTGTATTATTTTTATCAATGTCCGTGATTCAAGTCACGGCAGAATTTCTTCAAGAAATAAAATAATCGTTTTAGGAAGAACGATTCCAAGGAGTCATGAAACGATTGGGTATTATTTTCAATGTAGTGTGACATTTAAAGTAGTGGCAGGGCACACTGCGTTTTCGCAGTCATTTGGGCATCCCGTCTGGCGGCAGCAACCACCCCCTTACAGAAGACCACCGTGAAATAACAGCACGCGTTTCCCTATCTCCTTTCCCTTCCTACTGTAGTCGGCAGCGCACTTGCAGCAGCTTTGGTGTTGCTTGTGTTATAGCCACCTACCATCAAGTGGACCGTCAGCCTGTCTGCCGATCTTAACATAAAAAGAAGACAGAATGGAAAATGCTATGGCAGAACACTCATTGTGATGAAGTGTGGACTACAGAAAGCCCACAACTGCCGATTGGAGGATTGCCATACAGGCAAACAGGCAACAGCTTACACTGTATTGTAATAAATAGGGCGTGCAGGTATATTTATCTATATATTTTTTTCATAGTTGCAAGTGAAAAATCCTTTAGGCATGTTGGGCACTTTTAGGATGGAGAAAAAGCAAAAATTTAGTTTGTGAAGCTTTTTTTCACTTCTGATGCGAAGTCCTACGACTGACAGTTTTTTTTTAATAATCGAATTTTGTCAAACCCGACAGATTGTGGATAAAAAAAGATTACGAGGAAGGTTTCTGTTTATAATTTGGAGAAAAAATCCATCCGTGTGAAGCCGGGAGCGGGTCGCTAGTTATTCAATAAAACATTTGTTTGTTTAGATTGTTTTGGGTGTCAGTATTGCTCGTGTCATCGGATTGCCTCTATCTGTTACTGGAGCATGTATTCGAGTTCGATGACGAAGTCAACTTTACCCCGGACACGCTGTATTTAAGATGGGAAACCACATTCCCGGCGGTAACAGTTTGCGAGAACTACAGTCCGAGGACAGCGCAAAAAAAGCTCACGGCCGCCTACCGTAATTACCCACAATTAGAGCATGACGAATTTAAAGGAATTCTTCAATATTTTATGCTTGCTTTACCTGTCGTATTCATGATTATTATTCAATTTGAATAGGGAAACTGTGATCATGCTCTCAATGACGAACTTCTTGATAATTACAGAAAAAGAAAATAGAAAAAAAGGCCACTTCCTTTGTCATGGCTGTAAATGTGCTTTTTAGACTATATTTTATAGACTAAAAAGTCTATAAAATTTTAATTCAACCGGAACTTGCGGACCACTAGACGTGGGCAGGGGTTTCATCCCTTCGTGGTCGATGTACCTCGATCACGAACAAAGCGTTTCAGTTCCACCTTCCTTGTTCGAACTGCTAAGGAGTGGAACTCATTGCCTGCGTCTGTGTTCCCACAGAACTACAACCTCGGGGTCTTCAAAACTAGGGTAAATGGGCATTTACTAGGTAAGCGTGGTCCACCTTCGGCCACATCTGCACCTCACATCAGGTGAGATAGTGGTCAAGCGCTACCTCGATTTCATAAAAATAAAAAAAAATAAAAAAAGACTAATTATTTAGTTAGACAAATGGTAGATTAGTTTAGTGTTATTTTAACAAATTACTTTAGTTTTTTAATTAAATATCAATCCTCATCATCATCATCATCTCAGCCGTAGGACGTCCACTACTGGACCAAGGCCTCCCTCCCTAATTTTCTAAAAGGAACGGTCAGAAGCAGCCTGGATCCACTGTCGAACAGCGGTCAGGACGTCCACCTTGTGATTGGACGTCCTACGCAGAGCTTGCCTGTACGTGGCCTCCACTCTAGAGCCTTCCGGCCCCAGCGGCAGTTGGTTCTCGGTAGTATGTGTCCTGCTTACTGCCACTTCAACTTACTAATCCACTGGGTGATCTCCTCATTTCTGATTCGATCTCGCATTGTAACCCCGAGCATAGCCCTCTCCATAGCTCTTTGAGCGACGTTGAGCTTTCTTACGAGGTCCATAGAGACCACGTTTCAGCGCTATATGTTATCATTGGCAACACACATTGGTTGAAAACTTTTGTTTTAAGACAAAGGCTTCCCGAACGCTGCCAATTCGAGCTGGACTCGACAATTGACCTCCTTCTCGAAGGAATCTTATCGAATATCAAATGAATATAAAATAATAATTAAATATGGAAACACATAAAAGAAATCAGATTTATCGCGTAACAAACAAACAAATTAATCCACTAGACAACATGTACACTAATTGTATAACTCTAAAACGAAGCACTTATAGATTTGTTTTATGACCATACAACGGATAGAGAGTGCCTTCTGTCCAGTGTACACCCAGATCAGAGTCAATTTTCGAAAGTT
The DNA here is from genome assembly GCA_910589475.2 of Bembecia ichneumoniformis. Taxonomy (NCBI): domain Eukaryota; kingdom Metazoa; phylum Arthropoda; class Insecta; order Lepidoptera; family Sesiidae; genus Bembecia; species Bembecia ichneumoniformis. The sequence continues at coordinate 7,132,099 of OU342523.1, forward strand.
TGCCGTACAGGGAATCGAACCCGAGACTCCTGAGTGAGGACGCTAAGGCAAGGACAAATGGGCCCGTTTAAGGTGCAGTTAGTATTTTGAGGTAGACAGAATAACGTGGTATTATATGTAATTCTCCATGTAATATGTTGCTAATGTATTTAAATTCATAAAATTTTTTACTCATTTTATTATTTTCATAGATTACAAAAAGCTAACTAGGCGTAGTTTGTCCCGTGGAGGAAGTAAACAACTTATGCTTATATAATTTTCCTTGTTCATTCTCGCACTCGATTTCCTTGTTTAGTGGTAAATTTGTATCTGGTCTACTATACTATACTATCTGCAAGTTTCATCATCAAAATCCTACAAGCGTTCACTGCTATTTATAATAGATATGTGTCTCTTACGAAACACTAAATGCACTATATATAAGTAGCACTAGTTTACTTGCTAATTAAAGCACTGCTATTTTTTCAGTGCTACTGCAAAGAATTTACAGTTAACTTTATTTATCTTTATTGTAGCGACCTTAATGGGAAACTTGAGTTAGACCATCGCAGATACTTGACAGATCTACTGTTTGCGCGTGGGACCTGTAGCAAGTCTCTTTGTACGCCCTGCGGCGAACAACATGCGATCTATTGAGCAAGTAACGTACATAAATGATTTTTTTTTTATTTAAAACTATTTTAATTATTCAAAACAAATAGTTTTTAATAATTACGGAATAATTATAGTTATCGATAAAATTGTCTTATTGTATCGACTTTAACAATTAACTTTATTGTGATAATTTATTGTTCTTTGGGTTCTTCACAGAATGTTAAATTTATTAAGAATGGGAATACAAATTCAGCCTATATAATTTTGTTTTAAATATCTTGTTATAATTAAATTTTTAATTTATAATCTCTTATTAGTTAATTATATTTTAAGGTAATAACTTTCACTTCAAGCTAGCTTTAATATGAAGATTCATATATATTTTATAATAATTTATTATTTTCAATTTTACAATTAGACCTTCGTCGGCCTGCATATTGTTATTATTATAAAATAATATTATTACGTAATAATAATAATAATATGTATATAAAAACTCGATAATAAAGTCATATTATATTATGAAATAAATATATATGAATTATTTATTAACAACTAGCTTTTGCCCGCGACTTCGTTCGCGCCCATTTTTCTTAAACTCAAAAAATCAACTCATCAAAAAATATGAACAATAATGAGCAATCCCTCGGGTACAGTAGGTACTTTTTTCTGGATGAAAGGCACCCTATGTACTTTTTTGTATCCTGACAATGTGTATGAAAAATTTCACAATGATCGGTTGAGTAGTTAAGGCGTGAAAGCGTAAGAGCACTCACTTTCACATTTATGATAGGTATTAGTTGGATTACTTCATTATTTTCTTGACCGACTTTTACTCGATTTTAAATGTAGTCTGTACGAATAAGGTTGAAATTTGTACAATCATTTACTCGGCACAGATCTGTGCAACTACGCGAATGTGTCCCGTGACTCAGATCTGTGTCGAGACCGACTTACGACTTGAAATCTGTATGAATGAAGTTGAAATTTGTACAATAATTTAATGTAAATGGAATTGAAATTTGTAATTCAACTTTATTGTACAAATTTCAACTATATTCTTCAAATTCACACAAGAAAAATTCATTTACATTCATCATTCAAAACAAACGAGAGGTTAATATTTAACAATATTTATTTTATTTTATTCAAAAATTCAATGTTTCAGTAACTAGACGAAAGCTTAGTGTTACTTACCTATTATATCAGTTTTCCACCGAAATTTCCAATAGGTTCATAGGAAATGTCACGAATTGATAACACACTGCACTTATAACGGCCAACATTTCGACTGCTGCGAAGAGTTCTTTGAAGTTGATTCGGAATATGGAGTTTGTTTCTCCTTTAACACACTGCAGCACAAGTGAGTCGGTGTTTGTTGATATATTAGTTACTATATCAGCTAGATAAAAAAATTGCATGGCGTGGAAGATAAGAGGTTGGTTTTCTGTTCAGATTAGATAATTAAGTCGTCCATGAAATTAATGTTATAACCTATTTTGATACAAAATGTGAGCATGATCGTTATTTCGTCAGTTAAATTTATCAATAAAACCGGTAATTCAGAAAGCATACGGCATTGTATCGTTGATTCCAGGTTTGCTTTTTTATGTTAAGATCGGCAGACAGGCTGACGTCCACTTGATGGTAGGTGGCTTCGGTCGCCCGTAACACCAGCAACACCACGGCTGCTGCAGGCGACCACAGTAAGATTTAGGATAAAGGGTTGGATAGGAAGTGTAGGTACTTTACAAATATTTGTATAAGTATAAAAATCAATCAACCCACTAGTTTAACATAACCTTAAACTTTTCAGGTCTATTCATACAGTGCTTGTCGCTTGGCTCTCAATACGCTACAATCTTTCAAACGATGTAATTGCATTCACCCCGTGAGGGATTTATCGTGTAAGAATGTTACTATATTATATTACTATCATCAACGTCTCAGCCTTAGGACATACGCCTGGACATAGGCCTTCCCCATAATTTTCCAATAAGATAGGTCAGAATCAGGCTGGATTCATAGTCGATTTGGACTTTGGATGAAACTACACGCTTTTTGCTTAACCTAAAGCATCTAGAAAGTAATTTGATGGATAACTTATTTTGAAAGATTCTGTTATTATACAAATTCAAAAAAAAATAAGTTACGAGATCCACCATAGTCAACCGAAAATATTGGAGACACAACTTGCATATTGTTATTTTGAACAATAATATAATCTATATTACATATAATAAAATCGTAAACGAGCCGTGCCTTTAAATACTTGGGCCACTGGGTTACAGAGGACTTGTCGGATGATATCGACATAGCGAGGGAACGTAGGGCATTGGCGGTGAGATGTAATATGATGGCCCGCAGGTTTGCACGTTGTTCTGATGAAGTGAAAATAACATTATTTAAGACATATTGCCAGTCTTTTTATACATGTAACCTGTGGGTTATGCCCTGCGCGTCCAATAAAACAACGCCTTCAGAGTGTTTCTGGGGCTGCCGCGCTACTGTAGTGCATCGGGGATGTTTGCAAATGCAAGAGTTGCAAATTTTTACGCTATAATGCGAATGAGAATAGCATATCCCTGATGATTAGAGTACGGGGCAGCCCCGACACGCTATTGAAGGTAATTGCTGGGAAGATGGACTGCCCAATAATAAAACATTGGGTGATGTCACACATCACCCTTAATAGAAAATGACAGGTTCTATCATTTTCTATGATACTTGCACATACATCACCACATTATGTATATTGTTAGTTTATATTTTAATTTTAATTTTAATTTTCTACAATGTATAGTAATATAATTAAAAAAGCTATGGACATAATGTAGTCTGAAATAAAGTTATTATTATTATTATTAAAAAAAACATTTTGTACACGTTGTACTTATGTTACCGAGGTAAAAAAAATAGTTTTTACAATTTTTTGTCTGTTTGTCTGTGCGTTTGTGCACGCTAATCTCAGAAAGCGCTTAACCAATTTGGATGTGGTTTTCACTGATGTATTGAAGCAAGCTTCCCACAACATTTAGTGTTTGTTTCATTCCAATCGGTTTAAAAACCCGTGCTATACCGAATACCAAGCGTACGAAGTTGTGGGCTCAGCTAGCATTTTATATATTTTTTTAATAAGTCATAGCAGTGAGATTCCATTCAATTCTACATCGCTGCGTTCACTACTGAACCATTACACATTTAACTCACTGCTAGGCTTAAGATATAGGCTAAGATTGGCAGTAGCTTCTTAGCAATGCGATTCTTAATCACATTTGGGCCTAATAACTTCTCAGGAGGATACGACTACATTTTGCAAAGGTTTTTTCTTCGTCGCAGGATAGAGTCTGTGGGTACATCCCTGTGTCTAGGATAGCTTCTAATAATGTTTATTGAGTCCACAGACATATTAATGGTAAGCTTGCCACGAAGATATTTTGCTATGAACTATTTATAGATAGTCCCTGAATTTTTATTTCTGGTGATACCGAATAGATAGAAATATGGAAACAAAGTTTCCATCGTGCTAAAATTTGCATAGTAACAAAATTAATTTTCAGATAAGGAAAACTACTGTAATTATACTGGTTTGAATTGTTTAGTGACGTACGAAGGTAAGTCCTGAGTCAACGGAACATGTTGTAAACACAGTTATCAGGGCAGTAGTGAGTCAAATGTTAAATGAGCTTTAATTTGAATTTGTAGCGGAGAGGAAATTGAACAAGGATACGGATACTGACGAATCATTGTACTGTTTACCTTCTTGCATTGAAAGTGAATTAACCAAGATATTTCTAGGTAATATTCTGTGAAATCTATTAATTTATATTTTTAATTATATTATATTGCTGTTTAGATTAGTCTATATTTATACTAATGTTATGAAGAGGTAAAGTTTGTATGTTTGTTTAAGAGATAAAGGTAGGAGGTAATCTTGGAAACTATTCATCCCATTAAAAAAAATCTTTCACAAACAGAACAGAATTTCAGGATGGACATAGGTTAAGTATTCCACGTGGGCGAAGCCGCGGGCAATTGACGAGCCCGTTGGATGAGTGGTTAGGGTGCTTGCCTTAACGCTCTGCTTTAGGGTTCCCGGGTTCGATTCCCGGCAGGGTCAACTTTGAAAAATGAACTTTTCAAATTTGTCTCTGGTCTGGATCTGGACAGTAGTGGCAGGGCACACTGCGTTTCGCAGTCATTTGGGCAGCCCGTCTGGCGGCAGTAACCACCCACTTACAGAAGACCACCGTGAAATAACAGCACGTGTGCTGTTGTGTTTAGGTGAGTGAGTAAGGGATGCCAGAGCCCATTTCCCTATCCCCTCCTAATCCCTTATCCTTAATCCTACTGTAGACGGCAGCGCACTTGTAGCAGCTTTGGCGTTGCTTGTGTTATAAGCCACGGTAGCCACCTACCACCAAGTGGACCGTCAGTATATACTATTTGCATCGGACACCACGAATGTCAACGCTCTGTTTGTTAAAAGAGCGCTAACTTAAAGCATAAAATCACTGTACAGTAAACACCACAGTTTTCATATCCAAACAATTATCGGTTAAATCTAATAATATAGTAATAAAGTTTGTATGTTTCATTGCTTATACCGATTTTTTTTTAAAAAGTCACCAATACCTAGTTAGAATAGAATTTCAGGATGGACATAGGCTTCCATCCGGGCGAAGCCGAGGGCACCAGCTAGTAATTAGATAAAATAGGAAATTAAATTGGATGATATTCTTTATCACCTCAGCCGCAGGACGTCCACTACTGGACCCTCTAATTCTCCAAAAGGACCGATCAGAAGCAGCCTGGATTCACTGTCTACCCGCGTCCTTATCAGGTCGTCTGTTGAGCTTCTGGGTGGACCTCCTACGCTGCGCTTGCTGGTCCGTGGCCTTCACTCGAGAACCTTCCGGCCTCGGCGGCCGTCGGCTCTCGAACTATGCGCCCTGCCCACTGCCACCTCAACTTACTAACCGCCGGGTTATGTCGGTATTCGTTCATTCTCCTCATTCCTGATTGGTCTCGCAGTGTAACCTCAAGCATAGCCCTCTCCATAGTTCGCTGAGCGACGTTGTGCTTTCTTACGAGGTCCATAGTTAGAGACCACGTTTCAGCGCCATATGTCATCACTGGAAACACACATTAATCGAAAACTTTTGTTTTAACTTTGTTTTGTTGAAAACTTTTCATGATTGAACTTATCGATGAATGTTAATACGAGCTGAATTGGATGGCTGGTGAAAAGAGGCAAAATTCGATAAACATATAAATAATTTGTCTCTGCTAGAGCAGAGTCATAACTTTTAGTAACGTCCATAACTTTTAGTATACACTATTTAATACTTTTAGACGTTGGATTAAAGAACCCGGCGAAGCTACACAAGTGAATATTCGAATGTCAGGTCTACTGAATTTACGATATCGGAGGAATTTAATAACGACAGACTTGGACTTAGTGGGTAAAAATATTGTTTGTTTTTTTAATTCAATATTTTATAAGTTTTATGACGCAAGTAAGTTATAACTCTTGGGTACATTTACCTTGTATGTTTATGTTACATTCCATTTCCTGTGAATTCCCTCGAAAGGGGGATTTTCCTAAAATCTAAGACTTAAAACGGTACCTCTCTTTACTGAATATAACAAGCTCGTAATAAGTAATAAGCTCGTATTAAGTATTATACCCATATCCTACTAATAACATACAAATGCAAAAGTTTGTGAGGATGGATGTATGGATGTGTGGACGGTTGGTTACTTTTTCACGTAAATTTTTAAAAAATTTCATACATATAGTTTATTACCTAGATTGATATTTTGAATAGTTTTTATCCTAAAAAAGTTAGTTTCCTAGGGATAGTCTAAAAATAAAGATTCTAATGACTGGAAAACGTATAATAGCATTTAAAATGTCAGCGTTATATTGCTTTACATACTTCGTCAGGCGCTGTATCACTAGCTACCAGCTAGTTGTTAATATAATCTATCTCGGAAGTAGTTTTATTTTATTAGACTTCTTCCGTTATTATACTACTAATTTATTTATTATAGAACGACGCGCCCCGGCTTGGCGAGGCTGCAATTAGAGCATAGTCTAGGTAACCTAGGATAACAATGGCAGGGCTGTTATTGACACTATATTTTGCGTCATGAGTTGGCGAGAGAAATAACAGAAAGTATGTTGTTGTATTTCAGTGAGTGAGTTAGGAATGCCAGAGCCCATTTCCCAATCTATCCCAACTTAATCCCTTAACTAAACCTAATAAAGGTCGGTAGTGCACTTCCAGCACACATGGCGTCGTTAATAATTGGCGACCGTAGCCACCTACCATCAAGCCACCTACATTTAAAAAAATGTACCTTTTAAACAGCGAAAGTGGTTTCAGTATACATGTATATTACCCACTTAGAAAAAGTTTTACAATACATTATTATCTTTATATATAAATAAAAATGGATCTTCGAAATGTGTGTACGCCCATAACTTTCGAACTGGTAGACCGATTTTAATTCAGTTTTGACTAATGGAAAGAGGGATAAACGGGGAATGTTTTTGTATATAAAAATTGCGCCACGGACTAAGCCGGGGGCGGGCCGCTAGTTTATAATAGATAAGAACACATTTATAAGTAGGTACATTATAATATTAAGGCGAGGAATTTGCAGAAAAATGTTATTTTCGTCGCCTAATTTGACTTGTTAGAGTAAAATCAATAATTAGATAAAATATAGAGCATAATGTAGTATATTTAAAAAAGTTTAAATCGGGCAGATTTATACAAAAAAATATATTTTCTGAGAAAAAAAATTAGTAATTACTGCCCAAAAAAAGCTTTCTCATCACAGTAATGAAAATTTTCAGCGACGACTTAGGTACATTTGTTTTTAAGCTTATTAATTAACTTAAGTTAATTAATTTCTTTTTTCATATTTTGCACAATATTTAAGAAAAACCTTTAAATTTAAAACCTGAATTCAATATTGCACCTTAATACATAGGTTATTACTCGTAGGTTGCGCTCATTTTAGTAAAAAATGTATTCGCTTCGGATTGATGTTAGTCCTTGTCTTAATAAAAAAAATTGTAAAGTTAATATTTATTGTAAGTAAGTAAAAAGTACTTATCAGTGGCCATTGGTGGAATTGTTAATTTATTTTTCAGTGCTTCAGTATTGAGTCTAGCGGAGATAATTTATTTAGCATTAAGACCAATCTATTGATCGTAATTCAAATGAATCTAAATGCATATTATACTCACTCATACTCGTCTTTTGTGAAATAATTGGATTAATTAATCAATTAATCATACCAGATTAATATAATTAGTTTACTAATTCCTTTCATTAATATTAACTATATTTCTATAGACAAATGAAGCAATTTCTTAACACCTAAAGTTTGTAATTATCTGTCATTAGAACAGAATTTGTCTACGAGTAAGTGATAATTGGATGTGACAGTTGTTGGTAAATGATAATGACGAGCCCATTTATCGAGTGATTAAGGTGCATGCCTTAGTGTCCTGACTCAGATGTCCCGGGTTCGATTCTCGGTACCTAATGCCAATTTTGAAAATTCTCTGTCTCAAAAGTTGATTCTGGTTTAGGTGTGTAGGGGATTGGTCCCCTGTCTTTTGTATGGTTATACCATAACACAAGGCTATATATACCTACCTAAGTGCTTACTTTAGGTACATATAATTGTTTATTTGATTACAATAAATTGTTTAGTCGTGGCGATTTATTTTTATTTCAATTTAATTAAATTTTGCTAATAAGTATATATTAAGTATATTTGAAATTTTTTTTAAGCTAGCTGTTGGAAAGTAGAAGGTACTTGCTAATAAATTGAAATAAAATAAATAAGAAATAAACATTTAATGGTATATATATATATATATTGTAAAGTTTCAATATATATATATATATATATATTGGAATCCGTTTATAATGACATCGAAGGGCCTTGACAAACACGTCACAGTAAGCGGACGTCATACAAAGCGTTTTGTGAAAAATTATTTTAATATTAATAGAGTATAATTATACTTATTTTAATAGAGAAATATAGCATAACATATCAAAATAAAAATTGCACCTAATAAGTACGATACATGTATGTATGTATGTAAAAAAAGAGCCGTCTTTTTCTATTGAACTAAGTCGCTCAGCTCAAAAATCACAATAAAACAGCTCACTTGATTCATTTTCGTTCGTTTATGTTAGCCAGTCGGAATGTAACACTTCACTTTCGCAAAATAAAAAGAAAAGAAATACATAAGTGAGTCAATTGACCGATTTGAACGATTTGACCGACCTACTAATTATGTACATAATTCATTTCAAGTCTATTACTTACTGAGATTCAAAACAAAAACGAGCCACATGCCGATCGGTCATTATAACCGGACATAATTTATTAAAAATGGGTCATAACAAGCGAAATGTCACTGTAAGCGAAGTCATTATATCCGACTTTTATACAAAGAATTTTATATGAAAACCAAACTTCGTTGTGTAATTACGTCATAATAGGCGGTTGGTCAAAACAGGCGGAGTCATTATAAACGGATTCTACTGTATATAACCGAAAAGATATATACAAATGATAATTATACAAGACAACTACGAAAAGATATAAAATATATTTATATACAAGGCAACTTATTTTTCACTAGCTGAGCCCGCAACTCAGTACGCGTGGTATTCAGTATAGCGTAACTTTTCTATTTGTAAACACCGATTGGAATGAAACAAACACTTAAATGTTACGGTGAAGTTTGCTACAATATATCTGTGAAAACCGCATTCAATCGGTTAAGCCGTTTCTCAGATTAACGTGTACAAACACACAGACAAACAGACAATTGAAAAAACATTTTTTACCTCGATAACATATATACAACGTGTACAAGTTGTTTTTTTTTTTTAAATTATATGTATAGAGATAGATAACTGAGCTCAACTCTATATTTTAATCATCTTCACGACATGCCAGTACCTTCTTCATACCTACTTATATTAAACCTATCTAAGTTTATATAGCTTCAACACTAGTAAACTTAAAACTGAATTCGTATAATTTGTCAGTTGTATTGGTGAGGCGAAATAATATGGGAAAGATTTATTTGTATTTTTTATGCAATAAAATAAAAAAAAATCACTCTTGCATTTTGTGTTTTCATTTCAACACGGAGAAAAGTTAACGTAGCAACCGAACAAGTTTTGTCGATTGGTAGCGACAACATTTTAGTGAAGTTAACATCAAACTATTGTTGTATTGTAAAATTATAGTGTAAATTTAAATAAATAAAATGGGAAACACTGAAAGTAACGTAACAAGCGGTGTGAAGAAACAAGCTGGAAAATCGGAGCAGAAACTTTATAAGCTTATTGATTTAAAAGGCAAGTGTTTGATACTTGATGTAGTAATATCACAGTGATTTCGAAGACTTATTCTATTCGAATATAAGATGTGTAGAGAGAAAACCGACGATATCTTCCTTGATAGCAATTAATATGAGGATACCAACGCATGTCAGAATAGTAAAAATCTTTAAAGACAAAATGAGTTAGTTACTACAGAGGTTTTGCGTGTTGGACTATACAGCTCATACTTCTGCACGTAGAAAAGAGACTCGAGCCATTAAGGCCATTGTACTAAGTTTTATTTTGCAATACATACAATCTACTAGTACCTACTACTTGTCGCACCTTACAGAAAACTCTGTGCAATAGCAGCATTTGTGCTGTTGTGTTTCGGTTAGTGAGTAAGGAACGCTTCTTTCTTTTTCCCCTCCCAATCCTTTAAGAATTAGTATTACGTAGTCTTCTTACTCTTTGACACTTTATCCGAAATCAGGTGATCAGCGCACTTACAGCAGTTATTATGCGACGGTGGTCACCTACTATCAAGTGGTTGTCAGCCTGTCTGATAACAATTACATAAAAAAGGCAATTACAGATACAAAATATTCACTTTTGTTATAACTAACCTATGTCCTAGTACATTAGGCCTTTACACTAATATGAAAGGGGAAAGATTTGTTTTTTTTTTTTAATTATTAGCATGTTTCTCGTTCAGTATCCGTGGTCAGGATAAATTCAGAAACTACTTAAGCGTTTTTGAAAATTCACTATTAGAAAGCTACATTATAAGCAAGTAAGATAGCTGTATTTTATTTAATAAAAAATCATAACGTAACATAAAGGATCAAAAATTTGCCTAAGCAAGTCATCATTTGGCGTAAACTGCGAAAACTGTTGATGATACATAAAATAATGTACTACATAAAATAAATAATGTACTACATAAAATAAAAAGTTCGTGAGGGTACTAAGGATACAAATGTCTAACTATTATAGTTTTAAATCACTAGTCAATCAAAACACGGGTAAAATCGATAGATGATGACATTCGTATCACACATTTATTCAACTAAATAGTTTCGTAATAAGGATGATTATGTGAATTCCTTTTTAAATTATTCGAGTCGGTCCTTTCCTTTAGAAGTTATAGCTCAACTCGGCCACACTTCGCTGCGGCCCATACGGCGGCGAGACGTGCACGTGGGGCGCGCGGTGCTGGACACTGCTTATATATATATATATATAATACTATTGATCATAGCATGATATTATATAGCCTTCCTCGATAAATAGAATATTCAATACAAAAAAAAATTCGTTTCGAACCAGTAATTCCTGAAATTAGCGCATTCAACCAAACAAAGAAATAAACAAAATCTACAGTTTTATATATTAGTATAGATGACGGATATAAAAACAGCCCTACAGCCCTACGCTTAGTCTATTAGTTCCCTACACATTTTACTATTTGTTTTGTTTTTAATATTAGTTTTTATTTATAAAAATATAAATATAGGTATGTTCACATCTTATATTTTATAAAGTTAGCCGGAAGAAGTCGCGTGCAACAGCTATAGGCACACATATTTAAAAAAAATCGAGTATTAACGGATTATCGTGTCAAAACTAGGTGGGGGTTTGTTGGTGGACATGATGAAGAGAGCCGTTCAAAACAAGCAATATGCGGAGATCGACCACGCGATCAAGACGAAAGTGGAGCCATTCCTATACAACAAAGGGAAGGGTCGGTATATACCCATATCTCATCTGGTGCTGCTGAGGAATAAAGAAAGACCTAGACATAAACTGGTTTGTAAATTTTTTGGATACCTCTCTACTCCAACCTCTAGCAGTCTAGGAGTTTGAAAGTCTAGTAAAATCAGTATTTTGTGATTAGGTATCTGCATGTATTAATTATATAATTATAAAATAAAGTCGCAATCAGCTTCTGTCTGTTTCTTCACTAACTTCTACGTTTGTGTAAATAATTTGCAGAAAAAAAATTGATTACTAAGTTATATATAAACCAATCATATAAACTAATAAAAACTTTTGAAAAATCTACAAAAATACAACTTATTCTGTAATCATTTCCTATAAAATTGCCCTAAGTTCAAAGATAACATAAGGAGTTTTTTTAAATTTAAATAATTAATATTTAAATGTAACGGTTTTATTTAGTTGCCTCCTCTACGAGGAATGGAGAATCCGGACGAAGAATTCGACGTCGAGAAAGACTGGCCGGAAGTCTCTCAGGAAGAGTACGACGCTAAACCATCAGCCTACAGGGAACTTTGTTGGGATTTAAAGGTTTTTATTTTAGATTTGACTATCGAATTTCTATATAAAAAAAACTAGTTGATTCGTCGGTAAATTCTAAAATTTGAATAGTACCGTTTGGTACTATTAGAATAAAAAAAAATCGGTAGACCTTAATCATTATAAAAACAAAAGATATTTTACACTGTGACGGCTAATTACAAATTCAGCAAATAAACGTTCTTCTCATATACTTTTAGTAGATATTGTAGTGTTACTATAGGGTATAGGTAAAGAAAATTCATCTAAGTATATCTACATATATTTAATACAAATCTATGTAAATGAAGTTTACTTTGCTTGGTTTCATATTCACTTCATTTAGTTTAAACATGCCGCGTTTTTACTTTTATTAGGTACTAGCGACCCGCCCCCGGCTTCGCCCGGCGTGCAATTTTTATATATATGAACATTCCCCGTTTATCGCGCTTTCCATTAGTGAAAACCGTATTAAAATCGGTCTACCCGTTTACGCGTGATGCCGTGACCAAGGGAAATGGGGATTCATTTTTATATATAGAGAAGATATATAAGATATAAATTTTTGAGGTTAGTTTTTTTTATTATGTAAAGATCGTTAGGTATCCGACTATCCACTTGAAGGTAGGTGATTACCATCGCCTATAAAAGTAAGGCCGGGCTTCTATGGTAAAGCAATTTGTACATTATGAAATGTACTATTTATATTAATTAACTAGCGGCCCGCCCCCGGCTTCGCCCGGCGTGCAATTTTTATATACCCTAAAACATTCCCCGTTTATCCCTCTTTCCATTAGCGAAAACCGAATTAAAATCGGTCTACCCGTTCACGCGTGATGCCGTGACCGGGGGAAATGGGGATTCATTTTTATATATAAGACTAGCGTTCCGCCCCCGGCTTCGCCCGGCGTGCAATTTTTATATACCCTAAAACATTCCCTGCGCATCCCTCTTTTCATTAGCGAAAACCGAATTAAAATCGGTCTACCCGATCACACGTGATGCCGTGACCAGGAGAAATGGAGATTCATTTTTATATATAAGATAAGATAAAGGTTGTGCTTTATTTATCACAATATTGAAGAGAACATTTTGTCGCAGGAACGTGGCGCCGTTGGCGAAACGATACTACATCTATGCGTTTTAAACGCAACATCTCTGTTGGCAGACCTAGCGAAGAGGCTCTTGCGCTTCTATCCGAAACTCATTAATGACATTTACATGAGTGACGAATATTATGGTTAGTACTTTCAATTTTTTATTAATTCAATTATTAGTCGTTCGATTAATTAAAGTACCTATGCAAACGAAACAAACAATGCAAAAATTATTTCATTGATTTTTTTTTAATGTAATTGTTGTCAGACAGGCTAACGGTCCACTTGATGGTAGGCGTCGCCTATTAATTCAAAAAACACCTTAGGTGCTGCAAGAGCTCTGCCAGCCTTGTAGAGTTAAGGATAATCGAGGGATTTGTTAAGCAACGTAGAGCTTTCTCACAAGGTCCATATTTAGAGACCACGTTTCAGGGTCATCTGTTATGCCACTGGTCAAAGACCCTGTCTATCCGCTCCCGGCTTTATATGGGTGCAATTTTTTTCTGCAAATTATATATGAAAACCTTCCTCTTTTAACGCTCTTTCCATTAGTGGAAACCGCATCAAAATCAGTTGTGTAGTTTAGGAGTTGGCTGTCTGTATATCCATACAGACAGACAGACGTGGATAGCGACTTCAATTTATACTATATAAGGATGTAAAAGTATGAGACAAAGAATCATGTAAGAAGACTCATTTGAATTTCATTATAATTGTAAAAAAAAAAACAATTAATAGTTCCATTCCCAATGAATTTTAAAAAAAGTAAATTAATTTTAATCACCGTAAAAAGTTCGGTTAAGTGACAATGTGAGCCAATATGCATTATTTCCATCCTTGGCCTGCAAAATTTTTTACCCTCGATAAAGGGAGCAATTAATTTGATAGAGCGCTTGATAATAGGGGCGTTAAAAATTAAATTTCCCGTGATTTATCGCTGAAACTCGATGTTATCAAAATGGCGAAGGCCGTTTTAATTTTGTGCTACGGAACGCATAACTATCAATATTACTTAGTTCTTATACTTAAAAAAATTGAAATATCTATCAAATTCTTGTTTTTTTATTCTTTTTTAATTTTACAAGCGAGTGAGGCAGCGGTCAAAAGTTAGTTACATTATTAAAAGAAAAATCAAAATGTAGGTATAATATTGGTTCAAAGGAGTCTTACAAAAAATAACACACAATTGAAATCTTCGGCTAAGAGTATAACTTCAGTGCCAGAAGATTTCGCTCCCTCATGTCTTAAAGAATATGTTAATTTTTCTACTATTAACTATTGAACCTTTAAGATAGAGAGAGCGCGAGTAGGTTTGAATTTGCCTGTAAGTATGTATTGGCCTGTAAGTATACATTGGGTTTGGCAGTCATAATAGCACGTCTGCTGTTGTGTTTCGGTGAGTGAGTAAGGGATGCTAGAGCCCATTTTTCTATCCAATCCCTTATCTTTAATCCTACTGCCGTTGGCATCGTACTTGCAGAAGCTGTGGCTTTGCTCGTGTTATAGGCGACGGTAGCCACCTAGGTACCATTAAGTGGACCGTCAGCCTGTCTACCGATCTTAACATAAATTTTTTTTCGTACCGGTATAGAGTAAATTCCCAGGGCCATTTTACAGCCATTAGGAAATAAGGTTTACTTATTTCCTAATGGCTGATTGTTATTTGTATACGTAAGGTATAATGTACCAATATCTATAACTAGGTGCTGTGAGTATTATTTAAACTATTTCTCTAGATGGAGAAAAGCCCGTATGCTACCAAGATGACGAATTAGAGACTTATTTATAATCATTTGTATTTTGTTAGAGTTTTATTAATCTTTAATTACTTGTTAAAGTTACAAGGAAACTGATTGATAGAAGATACCTAGATTGATTGAAAGCGTTTTTGAAAATAAAAATTTTTAACTTTCAGGAGAAAGTGTTCTTCACATGACTATAGTAAACGAGGATCCAATTATGGTGAAGTTTCTCCTGGATGCCGGCGCGGACTACCACGAGAGGTGTTACGGCAACTTCATGTGTCCCGAGGACCAGAAGGCGTCTCGAACTGACGTAGTTGATCACGAGTGGGTCAATGTGCAGCCCGACACCAACTACAATGGGTTAATATCAAATTTTGTCATAAAACTTTCGTTAACAAAAAATATCAAACAATAAATACATTCAATGTCAAAACAAACCCAATGAACAACAAGCTGTAATTAAAAATTATAAACTAACCGACTTTCTATTGAGCCCAAACACGCTTTATCTGCTGTAAGATGCTGACGAATTTCGTGATGGTCGCCCGTCCAGCGTTGAACAACAAAAACGTCGAAGCTGTGCGCCGTATGATCGAAACAGACAGGCACGTGACCTACTATGAGATTCGGACATCTTTAGGCATAGGGCATGAGTTAAATACAAGCGATCCTGCACAAACATTTGGGTGTGAAAAAGTTGTTCTCTCGGTGGATCAAAAAACGAACCGCGTCACTTGGTGCAATTTCATGCTTACCAGATTCAACGAAGGGGCGTCAAATTTGGCGTGATTCATAAATTTGGCGTAACAGGTGTCGAAACATGGATTTATTGCTGCAATTCCAAAACAAAGCAGCAATCGAGCATATGTGTCTTTCAAAATGAGCCGAAAGAAACCAAAGTAGCGCGAGTGCAGTGACTGTATGTAGATGATTGCTTCTTTTTTAATGGCACTGGACACATGCAGGATAGTGCAGGGTGTGCCGTGCACACGGGCGCAGGGTCTTAGGGGGCGCCGAGCAAGCGCCGCGCCGGTCCCGCTTGCAACACCTCCAAAGAGCTTGGGTCTGGCGGTAACGATGCTCTCAAGCAAAGCAAAGCAAAGCGCGCCACGAGCGACCAACAGTTTAAAGCATTTAAAATGTTATAAAACCAAAAATAAGACTTATTAAATGAGTTTCAACACACTGATGGAGAGGGCGCCAGGGTATTGATTGCACACGAGCGTTACATGAGCTAGAGTCGCCTCTGGACATAATGGCTACTGTTGCTTGCTGAATATAGTGAAAATGGTGAACACTACCATTTTAACTCCTTAAAAATAAACGTGAACACTGTATCATACCAAACCACGATAATGCTACTTTTCAAACGACCAGACAGACAAACGAATTTTTGAAGGAGAAAAACGTAGAACTTATGAGCCATCCTGCATACAGTCTCCGACCTTGCGATTTTTTTTTCCCAAAAATTAAGATTGATTTATTCTTATGAAAAAGTGCATTTACGCTAACAGAGAATATTTTGAGAAACAATAAATTCATTTTTGACTATTCATAGTAACTTTTTCTTATTAATTCTGGAAACTTTTAGCAGCACCCCTCTTTTGCGTAGGGCGTTGGGGGTTAAAGATAATTTACTATGCTATATTTAATTTGCAAATTTTAATTCATAACTTTCAAGATACGTGTATTGGGGAGAATACCCGTTAAGTTTTGCGGCTTGTCTCGGCCAAGAAGAATGTTACCGATTGATCCTTGCGCGCGGTGCGAATCCGGACTTACAGGACACTAACGGGAACACGGTGCTCCATATGTTGGTTATATATGAGAAAACTGTAAGTAATGGCATCTTATACAATTAGGTCTTCGTAATTTTATCTCACTGTTGATAGAACTCATGTCCTGTCGCTTTTTTTTATAATGGTGGGCAGGAAAGCCCACGGTCTGCTTAATGGTTATCGTCGTCTATTAACACAAGCAATGCCAAAGATTCTGCAAATGCGATGCTGACATTAGTAGATTAATGGATAATTGATAAGGAGATTATAGAGAAATAGTGATGCCCTAGCATGGCATCTCTTATTCACTCACCCAAACACAACAGCACAAATATTGTTATTTAATGGCGGTCTTTTGTAAGGGGTTACCTACTGCTAGATGGGATATCGAAACGCACTATTTAAAAGCGACCATTAGTTATGCGGCGTGCTTAGTTTGCTTATTCTTTGTCTTAAAGTGCCACTTCTCTACGAAAGTTGGCGACGAAGTTAAATTCTTCCACAAAGGACTCCCTTGCGTCTGCTACGTTAACCTTGTTATCCTTGCATCACTAGTTGAAGAATCGCCTCTTATTACGTGCCCGAAATATTGCATCTTAAATATTCTCCTCATTATCCTATTATTCTCATTATTCGTAGCACTTCCATTCCCTTTCTCCATTCCTTTTGCCTATTTTGCGATTCTGTTTATAAAGTTGATTATTCTGCAATGTATCAACTTTATTTCAAATGGGTTAAAATATAAAAGAAATATATCGTCGCCGTAGAGCGAAAAGTCACTAAGTAGGTCATTTGATGTTTTGAGTTACGAAGGTTTAAAGTTTTAAAAAACAAAAAAAATTATAACTTACTTTTTCTTCGAGATATTTCTAATTTTATGGTCTCATATCTTAGAAAATAGATAAGCGCACATGGTAAAGGTACTACATTCAAGCTATTAAATTTTTTTTCAGAGATATTAAAAAAAAACTAACTTAGTTATTTTTTACCCTCAAATCCTGTACCGACATTTTTAGTTTTTGATTTGTAGAATGAGTTGATGACTTTTCGCCCGCATTTGGATTACTTTCAAAGAAAATAAGTCTAATTAGTTAGAATACGACTAAACTTTGAAAATTCAAAAGGTGTTTTAGTGATTAGTTCTAAGTATAGAATTCACCCTATTTTTTATTTCCAATTAATCTAGATAGATAATTAATAGTAAAAGGTGATAAATCAAATGCAGTTGTCGTACTTCTATGAAAATTATATTGAAAAACGCATTACAGAAACAGATATTAGCACATCACTATTTTGGACATTGATGTTTATAATGACAGTTAAATATTCAAAATCCTATTAAAAGTCGTATTTGCTAGTAGGTAAAGACTCATATAATATGAATGAAATTCTTGGGGAATAATCCCCTTGCGACAAAGACCACCTTTTTTCTTAGCAGTATAGAGCATTGGAATAGCAAAAGATTTTAATTGAGCCATCAAATCGCTTCCTCTCGTTTCAGAATCAGGATTTTGCCATCTTGTAGGTAGTGACATGATCCCGTTGCTGAAACAAGTGGAAATCTGAAGGTGCAAAGTCAGGGCTATATGGCGGATGCACTAACACCTCTTAATTTTTAACTGAGTGGCTAAAGATGTGTGGTCTAGCGTTGTTGTGATGAAAGACCTCGCCCTTTCTATTGATCAATTGGGGCCGCTTTCTCTCAAATTTTTGCTTTAACTCAGTTGTTGGTGGTAGAAATCCGAATCGATGGTTCATTATGAAAAATGCCCTTCCAACCCCACCATACACATAGGTGAGGTGATGACCTTATTGCAGATTAATATGGGTTTTGGCACAGTCTGTGAAGCTTGACCGACCTTTGACCACGACCTTTTTCGCACGTCCTTGTTCGTGATCCACTTCATCACCAGTTATCAATCTCTTCAAAAACGGATCGGTTTCATTACGTGTCAATAAAGAATCGCAAATGAGTACACGATTCGTAAGGTTTTTTTCAGTGAGCTCGTGTGGCACCCAAATATAGTGCTTTTTTGTGTACCCACCTTTTTTCAAAAAGGTCAAAACTGTTTTGTAGTCAATTCCCAGTTCTTCAGCAATGTCGTAACTATTGATATGCCGATCTTACTCTGTTTTTTCAAAAATGGCATCCATTTTATCCGTAACAGGGCGACCAGAGCCTTTCCTTCATGGCCTTTCTTCACCAGGCGAATTGCTTCATGAGATTCACTCATTTTGAAAGAAAGAAAAACAAATGGAAAATAGCTGGAAACAACATTTCACTAATTTGTGTATGAATCGTGTAGTTTTCTGGTGTAGAAGAGGATGCCGACTCCACAAACAGGTATGTGCAATGTTGATTGCATGTCAGGAACTGTGAGTACAAGATAGGTTTCATCTTCAATGGATCTCTGCTTGTGCATCCTTTGGCAGCTTGTGCCGCAATCTTTCTCGCAATGGGCATCATAATCTTCTTTAAGATGAGACCAACCTCCACTACTCAAACGTGAAAAATGACAAGTTGAATTTAGATCCAAATATTCTTTTGTAAACGTACCATTGGTCGGGATAATGGTCGTATAATGTCCAATACACATTATAAAAATCGACTTTATAAAAGTCGGGATATCATTAGTCGATGCCAGATTTTATTTATACACGTCGTACATTTTGGCAATGTTAAGTTTGCTCTCTGAGTATTGCCTTTGGGATGTTTATAGCAAGTATTCCTAGGTCTATGTCCAGCATTGGAAGTCATTAGCTTATAATGACGAAATTCGTAAAGGAACAAAATCAATAACGATTTTGTTTCTTTACAATGTAGGTTCAGCCAATGACCTTATAAAGTTAGGTATCCAGCTAACACATATCTTACTCTACATACACTTTCTGATGTCACTGAGGGTCCCTACATTCTTAAAGAAACAAAGTCATTAATTTGATATACTAACACCATAGATACAACAAAATGTAACAAAAATTATCATAGCATTAGACCCAGGGCCGGATTTTCTCTTTATGCCGCCCTGGGACACCTTAAAAAATGCAGCCACATTACCCATTTTCAACACAAAATGGGCGAGGGTTCAGAATGCTTTTTGACTTTCCGCTATAAAACCACATTTCTTTTTTCAAAATTGGAAAGTTATTGATTTCAGTCCGATTTTTGAAAATCGAGTATTCATCAGATCTTTATTTTTGCATTTTTGCTTTTTATTCAATAAAATTAAATCTATCATTAACTCATTTAGCATAGCACGACTCATTTCAAATTAATAAAGTAACGTACAAAAATTCGGACGTCGAAATAAACATACAACCGAGCGCGCGAAATTCGCCCAAGTATCACAGAGGTAAGAAGATGGTGATTAAAATAATCACCAAAAGATTTTAGCGACTATTCGAAACATAGCTTTGTGGTAAATACTATTAAGATAGGACTGATTAAACGAGTTTAATGATTTCTCGCTCTCATATGATATTGCAAATTATCTTAAACGACGATCGACAAGTCACTAAGTGGATTTGGTTAGTTTTCGCTTTAATGTTTTGTATCGAACCAGTCATTCTTAAAGTAAACAAGTTATTTTAGTTAATTTTGGAATAGTTTGGGTGGTAGTTATGGGTTATAATTTAAAAAGGAAAAAGTAACCAATCCCACTTAGGCACAGATTTGAAATTCTTCCGAGTAGAGAAAACTTATTTAAGTAAATTAGTTAATTTTCGACTAAATGTTGTAGTCCAAACGCAGAATTAGTGTTTTTCACACTTTCTTAAATATAAAATAATATACCTTACGGACTTGGTTGTAAGACTGAAATGTGCAGAAAAAAATGGCGATTCTGATGACATTTCTAACTCAATTTTGGCCAAATTGAGACTTAGTGACTTTTCGCTCTACGGCGACGATATGCTAATATAAAAAATACAACGGAATATTGAATTAAAATTTGCAACTACGAAATCGTGGTGAACGAAAAAAGTGGTTCTCTTAAGTTTCTGGAATAAATAATCAATACAACAGTCATACCTATTAAAATTGTAATTGAAATCAAAGTGAAAATATGTTTTCAGAGCACATTCGACATGGCATACGAGGTTGGTGCTTCCCTAAATATACGCAATGTTCAGAATTTAACTCCCCTAACACTTTCCGCTAAACTGGCTCGGACAGAATTGTTCTTTCACATCCTCAACATTGAAAGAGAGATATACTGGCAAATTGGGGCAACGACTTGTGCCGCGTATCCTCTGGACCTAGTAGACACTATTGATACCAGTACCGGATTAATAAGTAAAGATTCAGCTCTAAACTTAGTAGTATTTGGGGTAAGTTCCATTGAAGATGACAGTTATGATTTCAATGTTTCAATGGCTATCTCTCATAAACTTATCTTTTACTCTTAAATACTCTTAAATAATTTATACACTCTTAAATAATTTATAATCCATACAATACACAGACATAAGGAATACTCTTTCTTTAAAGATTGTTTTGTTTTACTATTTGCTAAATGTTCAACTAATATCGAACCATTTAGGTTTGAAAAACGACCATTTCAAACCCATTTTTTACCGACTTTTCTTTATATCGATGCAAACAAGAGGAAAATTCAAAATATTCCGATATTAAAGTAATCCATACATAAAGACAGAAGAAGCTAGACTTTTCTTTATTATATTGCGTCTGTTGCTAATACGTAACTCTAAATCTATGTACGAGTATCTCTAAAATTATCTTCTCTGGTGAGCATCAGTAAAAAAAATAGTTTTTTCCTATCGAAAAGAGATCGAACAAATTTATTCTAAAAATGTGTAAATACTTTTAGGAGAAGGATGAGCATTTGGAACTACTGGAAGGCATGCTGATTGATCTGCTAAAAACGAAGTGGAATACGTTTGTAAAATTTCGGTTCTATCGTCAGTTTATTCTGTTTTCGTTTTATTTCGTCGTGTCTATGATATGTTTTACTTTACGACCTGGTCCACCTGAGCGTGCAGTAAATGGAACTGCAATAAACGTCACTATTGGACCAATGAATGATACTGAATCTATTCTTGATACAGGTATAATTACATATGACTGAACAGCAACACGTGAGACCACTAAACAGCAACATCTGGAGATAAATTTAAAGGCAATTCGTATTTTTTAGAAAACTGCACTGTTGTGAACGCAACAGAGTTTGATCCTGGAGCTGTGGAGATTGTGAATGCTACGAAGCCTGAGGGTTTGCAATGCGCTCGTTTCAAGAGTCATACCAACAAGGATAAAGACAGACGTGAATATGATTGCATAAAATTTCGTTTGGTGTCATTAAATTAATTATTAATTAAATCAGTCCTGTAAAAGAAAACTGTACATTTTTTGGATGAAGGGTGGCAGGAATGCTGATGGTTTATGGTAAAATGACTACAGTCACATATAAATGAACTCGGGTAAGCTAGAAGCTGCTCTGTAACTATAGGATATAGGACAATATGGCGAGCTAGGTAGGGGCTTCTGTAAGGTGGTAATTACTGCCGCGAGAGGAACTGCGCGGTTTATAACTGCGAAATGCGGTGTGCTGCATTTAAATACTATTTTCTTATAATACAAGGATTTCGAATAATCTTAGTTACTTTGGTGACATTGCCTGTTGTTCGCCAGAAGACCTCGATAAACTAGTTATTACGGACAAGGTCGAAGGAAAGAGACCCCTCAGCGATCACATAGCCTTTGGTATGACCAAATAACTGCTTTCATTGGTCTTCCCGTAACACTTGCCTTGAGAGAAGCTGAAGGCTGGCCGGAGTGGAGGCGTGTAATGCACACAGCTACGAAATATTTTAAGGGACACGACCTTCAGCACTGAAGAATGCGAATGAGAACCTGTTTACTCTGCACCCTTAATCGATTTCTTTTTCATACGTTCTTTCTTTTTTATATTAGAATTAGGATTGCTCTAATCTACAAATCTACAATGAGAGCTTAATGGACTCCTCAGACATTTTCCTCCCACAGAGTAGTTCTAAGCTCTGCAGTAGAATGCACAAAATAAGTATTCAAAATACACATCAGATATAATACATTTACAGCCAAAGATCATCCAAAGGAAACAGATATGGAAGGCTGGTGGGAAGGTCTTACGGAGGAATGTAGATTGATGGATCTGGACTCTTGGCAGGCTAAGGTTTGTATGTTGAAGTAGCGATGATTGCACTAGGAAACAAGTAAAACACAGATCAAAATTTAACGTTTGTAGGTGAGGATTTGTGCTGAACTGTTGCTGTGGGTGGGTGCTTTCGCTTACATTGGTGCTGCTCTGCGCGAAGCAAGATTCCTGGGACTAAAGATGTTTGTAGAGAACCTGAGTACAGTGCCCTCAAGGTAAATACCAAAAATTTGCAGAGCAGAGGACTTCGTTGAGGCTTCTCTAAGTAGATATAAACGCAAATCGCGGTTAATGCATTGGTTAAAGATTTCAAAATAATTTCATAAAAATCGCTATTAGTCGATATTTCCAATATAATATTGTCGAATTAAATTAAAAATGCAAAAAGAATAAGAAAGCAATTCACACATAAGCGATGTTTACTTTTTATTTTATTTCAATTAAAGCGTTCTATCGTCTTGCTGATTTGGAGGTAAAATTTTTTAGTCTTTTAGCAATATTAAAATAGCTTACCCATTTCCCTTAAACAAAATAAAAACAGCCCGATAACATCTCATACAACTGTTTAGCCCACATATTTATACCACAACAAAAAAGTTGAACATTCTAATGCTGTGTGGAGGAAATGCTCAGATCATTTAAAGATAAAATATTAGGTAATCTATGCCAATAATGGCGGCGTGCGTGTGAAGCTAAGCAAGGTTAAATATGGAATTTCGCAAGAAATACGAAGACCCAATGTGCTTATGAAAATGTTTGTTGAATATCGCTACCAATTGCAATTATCACACCAGTATAATAAATAGGATAGGTTGTTGTTGTTGTTTGTTTGTACTCTTACACCAATACTAATTGGTCCATGGACTTAATACGATGTAACATATATGGAGTTTCTCGTTGTGTTTACTGTAATCAGGTTTGCTAGTTTAATTTAATCCGCATTTAGGTACGACCTATTTACTCACAGAAATGTTGAATATGACAATGATGATATGTTACAGGGTGATGTTTCTGATCTCTTGTTTGCTTATGTTGGCGTTACCGACGCTACGATTGTGGTGCGCGGACGAAGCAGAAGACCATCTCGCTGTTATCATCATGCTTACCACAGCGCCGTATTTCCTGTTTTTTTGCAGGTTTAGTATACTCGTAGTCACATAGCTGTTTAGTAAGTTATTGGTATGTTTTGAAGGCTTGTAAAAGCTTCTAATCTGTGCTGGAGAACGCCAAATAATACTTTTCTTAAATCTTGTGACCAGGGAAAAAGATTTGTTACTACTACTAATATTATAAATGCAAAATTTTGTGAGGATGAATGGATGGATGGTTTGGTTGTTTGTTACTCTTTCATGTAAAAATTGCTGAACGGATTTGATGAAAATTTGGCACACAAATAGTTTGTTACCTGGATTTACCACATAGAACACTTTTTATGCTGGAAAAATGTTAATTTAGCGAGGGAACAGCTAAAATATAAAAAAAAGGGCGCTACTGTTGTCGTGGTGGCGCCACCGCCGTCACAGCAATAAAGATGGCAGGCGTTATGTGAAGCTTCGTTCAGAGGCTCTAGTATGAGTTTACGATACTACACCAATACTACACTCGCTAGCGAGAACGTAAAACTTTTGTATGGGAAATCGTTTTGTAATTTTGTATGTTATATGGGAAATATGGAAAATTGATAATTTGTCAATGTCAAATTATCAATTTTCCATATAAATGTTTTACGCTCTCGCTAGCGAGTGTAGTATCGTAAACTCATGCTAGAGCCACTGATCTACCAGCACGTAACGTGGCAGACACCGCACAGACAACAGTTTTCACATCTACGGCGTGGCGCACCCGGCATGAACACTGAACAGGCACCATCAGGCAAACTGTAAAGGGCAATTCAATTAATTTTTCGTGGTTCATGTTTCTCCACCAAGCCGTTGAATAAAAATAACCAAACGTTGTGTGTCCGCGTTGGCGATCACATTCATACTAGCCGCGCGACTGCCAGTACTGCCACAGAGACGCACAGATACGCGCCGGCACAGACAAAACATTCTTGTTGAGAATGTTGGCTGGTGCCGGCCCGTGTCTGCGCGGACATGCTCCGCTCGCATACGCTCGATGTGAATATATCTTTATAAAGTGTATAAAATAATATTATTTTATCTGCTACGCCAAGTGTCTGGCACGCTCAATGTCTGTAGATCTGAACGAAGCTTTACTCATTTCTTTTTCTTCTTAACGTGCCGCTTCACTACGAAGATTGGCGACCATCATGGCTATCTTCATCTTGGAAGCTGCTACACGAAAGAGGAAGCATGTTTTCAAACCAAACCACTTTCTCAAATTCTCCAACCAGTTAATTCAGTGCTTCAAAAGTCTCTAGAATATATTTCATTTATAAAGATATCATCGAAATATAATATAACCTTCTAGCAGTTCGCTGAAAGATATGTACTTATTTAATTAACCTACATTATATTTAAAGATAAATACATTTTAACCTAAAAATCACGTTTTCGATTTTCCTAATGGATTTATCGAAAGAAGATTTCTGGTTTTCTTACTGT
Organism: Bembecia ichneumoniformis; assembly: GCA_910589475.2. Classification (NCBI taxonomy): domain Eukaryota; kingdom Metazoa; phylum Arthropoda; class Insecta; order Lepidoptera; family Sesiidae; genus Bembecia; species Bembecia ichneumoniformis. The sequence goes on from OU342523.1 coordinate 7,157,704, forward strand.
TTACATTACTGATTTTTTTCGCTTTAAGCTACTTAAGGCTTAAGGATTATTTGGTGATAATTCCCAAAATAAGTTTGGCTCGCTAAAAGTCCGAAAGAAAAGAAATCTTATTATAAAAAAGTGTATCCTCTGTAATTTACCACATTAGAGCGTCACGTCGTCGTCTTGTTATAATTCCTATAATTCTCTTAATGGACGTCGCTTAAAATTTATATTTTTTACAGGGGATTTAAAACCGTTGGCCCCTTCGTCGTAATGATTTACAGAATGGTTATGGGTGATCTACTTCGATTCGTCTGTATTTATTTAGTTTTTGTTATGGGATTCTCTCAAGGTATCTACTATTGATATATTTATATAAAATTCTCAACCTATATTTACACTGTCGGGGGGGGGGGGGGGGGGGGGGGGGGGGGGAATGGTCGGACAGAGGGACACACGAGTGATCCTATAAGGGTTCCATTTTTTTATTCGGACGCACGGAACCCTAAATATCAAGTTTTTTCGATATATTGATATTTCAGGTATAGGATTACCTCAAAAATCCTTTAGCCTGCCAGTTAAATTTGCAAGCTATCTTGTATGTAGATGCTGAACTGTAAATATCATGTTCTTTTTCCTGAAAATATATTTTCTCTTTATATGTATATTTCTTTCTTAAAATCATAATTAAATAATAAAATTTATTTCAGCTTACTATATAATATTTTTGTCTTTTGACAACCCTAATACGCCCGAAGGTGTGGACGATTCAGTGTCTAATCCGATGCCTTCGCCGATGGAGAGTGTGATGGCAATGTTCCTTATGTCACTCACTTCCTTCTCAGATTACTATAGCGCTTTTGAACGCACAGACCACGAAATAGAAGCGAAGGTAATTTGAGTTCTATAGTTATTTAATATTCTGTTTAATATTGCCCAGTAGATCAACCCTTTGCCGCAGACGCGGTATGCTGTCATAGATTCGAATCTTGGTCAAACTTTCACATCCTATTCTTTTCATTTTCACCTGTGTATTAGAAATAATAAGCACGGTTATAGTTAAAAACGAAAATCTCAATGTCTACATGCCGAAGAAAAGATACAATCCTCTATGATCAGCCAAGTGAAATTCTGCTTATCTGAGTGGTCTATGGTGATAAATCAATATATCCCAACATAATATGACAAGGCTGGAGAAATTTCCCTTGGTCACGGCATCACGCGTGAACGGGTAGATCGATTTTAATTCGGTTTTCACTAATGGAAAGAGGGATAAACGGGGAATGTTCTTATATATAAAAATTGCATCACGGGCGAAGCCGGAGCGGAACGCTAGTACTGCAATACAATTAGGTGAAGCTACATGTATCGGATTTGGGTAGAACTACTTGCTGATATGTACACCTGTGCGCAATGCTCTAACTTGACAAACCTTAGGGAACCTAAGAACCTAGGATAAAACCTTAATGAATTATACACCTATAGATTCCTCAGGAATTACTCTGTTGATAGGTGAAAACCGTATGAAAATCCTGTAGTCTTTGAGATTATCGCTAACATACATACAGACAAACAGACGCAGCGGGGGACTTTGTTTTATAACATGTTAAGATATTCTCTGCACGAGCTTACGTTTCTGGGGGTTTGTTCTTAGCAGGGAATTGGTTTCAAAGTTCAGACATCTGCACCGTATGGACGTGGATGGGTAGCGGATTCTTATGCTAAAATGAGGAGGTCCACACTGCATACCGCATTCATAAAGTGGGCAGCCCATCCAGAACCATCGTTGCTTAAAATTTTAATTTTCCACCTTCACATAAAAAAATGAAACAATTTATGTTGGCATAAACTCAAGTTTCCCATTAAGTGTATCAACTCCTTAGACCAACTTATACTTCAATGTTAGTCTAGTTTGCGTCTTCAACTATTTTAAAAATAAATTTATTTATAGTTTTTTTTTGCAGTTACTCTTCGTGATTTATATGATAATAGTGGCGATACTGCTCGTGAACATGTTGATCGCTATGATGGGTAACACCTACCAGAAAATAGCGGAGACGAGGAATGAGTGGCAGAGGCAATGGGCTCGCATTGTTCTCGTGGTAGAGAGAGGCGTGCCTCCTGCGCAGCGTTTGAAGCAATTACTCACTTACAGTCAGCCAATGGCCAACGGAAAGAGGGCGTTGGTGTTGAGAATTAATCAAAAGGTGACAAATTAACATTTATCCATTTTATGGATTACTAATGGAATAACTACGATAAAGCGATAACTGCTAGGGTCGTTAGATAGTATTGCGATAAACTCAGCAGGTACATGAAAAAGCTTAGGAACGGTAAAGAATCACGACAGAGCTTCTGAAGGCAGGTGGGACAGTGGTCCTGCAGGAACTTCAGAAGCTCTTCAACTGCGTTTTACATAGCACAATCAGACCAGAGAGAGAGTATGGTCGTACTTTTCTTTATAAAAAGAGACAAAACGGTTCTCAAGAAAAACAGACCGAGTTATTCCTCATTCATGTTCATAAGTTGTTCTCGAAACTCATAACAAATCGTATCGCCCTAAAGTTTGACGAGTATCAACCTTCGGAACAGGACGAGTTGAGTTTCGTTAAGGCCGACAGAAAAACCTCCAGTATAATCAGTCTCTGTGTGCAGTATTTGTGGATTACGAAAAACCCTTCGACTCAGTCGAAACTTGGGCCGTTTAGGAATCCTAGCAATGGAGCCAAGTAGACAGTCGCTATGCCGCGAAGCTTTTAAGACTTCGCGGGAAGCGGCTGGTTGCGAAGTACAGAAGACATTAAGCAGTGGAGAGACACAGGCTGATGATGATGATGATGATGATGATGATGAAAGTTAGCAGCCCGTAGCTTACAAAAGACCTCCTTACAGAAAACCGCCTTGCAATAAAAGCACATGTGACAATTGCGAAGAGCGAGTTAGGTCTTCAAGAGCCCTTTTTAATAACCCCGTTATGTATATCTTTATCTACATTTCTACAGTGCGACTAGAATCACGTTTCACTTAAAGTTATAAATAAAATAGATTTTTATGAAGTGTTTCATTTTTGCAATCAGTATTTTATATTTTTTAGTCAGCAATAGCATTAAAAAACCTTAGATCTGTTTAACTGTCGATTTCGGACTTTAATTTAATTACCTAATAAATGCTATAATATGCTTTACTCTAAATTTAATAATTTATTTATTTATTTATTTATTTTGTACAAGTATGTCACACCAACAACATATATATTAAACATTTGCCTTAAAAGTAAGTGTCGACAAAAATACCGATATACATGTCAATGAGAGGTATGCTCACCGTTTACAAGAATAACAATACAGCGTACAATTAATAAAAATTTTGGAGATAAAAATCACAAATTAACAGAACAAAAATTTTATATTACTATCCAAGGTCAAAATGCATAACTACCTACAAACTAAACAAAATAAAAAGGTTCAGATTACCCTATTTACTGTGATCACCAATGAGCTTCAAAATCTTACGCCGGAACACAAGCCGCGAGTCATGGAAAATGTCAAGTTCGAGTTCGAGATCATTAATTGCTTTTTTGACTAATAAGTTGTAACTGTTACAGACACGAACTATGGGGCTATTGGCACCAACATTGCTTTTACACAGCGGAATATGAAATGTACGAGTAATAGGTTGTCTAGGAGTAGTTCTCGGTACATTAAAGTATATATTTTTTAAGAGATCAGAATTCATAGAAGTGTCATTCAAAATCCTATGTAAAAAAATCAGGTCTTTTATTATTCGTCGATCATACAACGAATGTAATTTAAAGAACTTAAGGCGATACCGATAGCTACATCTGTGTGATATACCACTAGATATGTACGCAAGGTGGCGAGTAAACATTCTCTGCACCCTTTCAATCCGCTGTGAGTGAATGCAATACACAGGATTCCATACGATAGACGCGTATTCCAAGCAACTGCGAACAAGTGCATTATAGAGCAAAATCCTGGTGCTGACTCTTTTAAAAGACTTAGTATTTCTTTTTATGAATCCCACCATACGAGATGCCTTGCCAACAATCTCATTTATGTGCGATACGCCACTGAGCTGATGGTCGATAACCACTCCAAGATCCTTTATGCTGTCAACCTTGCCAAGTATTGTACCTGCTATTGTATAAGAAGATGGATATACTTTTTTTTTCTTCTTTGTGAATTTAATGAAGTAACATTTGCTAGTATTCAATTGCATTAAGTTTTCATTACACCACTTTCCGATCCTACATAGATCATCTTGTATAAGTTTGACATCGTGTGATGATGTAACAGGCCTGTAGATTTTAAGATCATCGGCATAAAATAAATACTTGCAATTAAGTATATGATATGAAAGATCATTTATAAAAATCAAGAAGAGTACCGGGCCAAGGTGGGATCCTTGAGGAACACCAGAAGTGGCAAAATAAGGGCACGATTCAAAACCACTGACAGACACAACTTGGAGTCTTTTTGACAAGTACGACTTAAACCAATGTAATAAGGATCCTAGAATACCGTAGTGTTGGAGTTTTTTCAAAAGTATATCATGACTGACTTTGTCAAAAGCACTGGAGAAATCAGTATAAATTGTATCTATCTCAAATTTCCTATCAATCCCCTCTGATAGGTCAGAAACAAACCGTGTTAAATTAGATTCAGTACTGCGACCCCTTCGAAAACCGTGCTGATTGGGCGTTAACATCATTTCTGTGTGTCGTGTAAGAACAGGACACACGAGCGATTCAAAAACTTTAGCAAAGCAAGACAAAATAGCTATAGGTCTATAATTGCCTGTATGGGAATTATCACCTTTTTTATATAGCGGAATAATTCTTGTTTTTTTCCATTCGTCAGGAAAGCATCCTGTCGCCAGGGATTTATTAAAAATCAAACTCAAAGGATGAGCAAGAGCACGGCTGCACCTTTTAATAAAGACTGGGGGAGTATCATCAGGCCCGGATCCCTTCGATATATCCAACAGTTTAATTTTATGATATACTTCTCTTTCCGTGAATGACAATTTACATGCAACATTATTAATTGTTGGAAAATCAATTACACACTCGCAGTTTTCGTCATCATTACTCTTTGAAAATACAGAAGAAAATTGATCTGCAAAAAGATTTGCGATTTCAGGACCTGAATTTGCTGATTTATTATCGTTATGCATGTCAATCGGAATCGAAGAGATCTCACGCCTTTTACTTTTAACAAAGCGCCAAAAAGTTTTTGGATCATCTTTAAGGTTTGACTCAATATTATTTATGTAACGAGTAAAACATGATTTCTGCAAGCTCTGACAGTATTTACGTACGCATTGGAAAGAAATCAAGTCACGAGGGTTATTATACTTGTGGTATTTTGATCTTAGTTTTTCCTTTTCATGGAGTCTATCAATGAGAGCATTGCTGTACCAAACCGGATACCTTGACTTTAAACTTCTTGCTTTAGGAATAAACATTTTCCGGTTTACATCGATTTTTGCGTAAAATAATGAAACCATTGCATTAACATCCACACACAGAGAGAATTCATGTTGCCAGTCAATTTTTGATAATTCTAGACAAAGGTTACTGTAGTCAGCTTTAAAATAGTTAAATCTGCTATGAGAATTGGGGGTTAACAGTGAATATTTTTCAGTCAAAGTTAAAGATATAAGTAGAGGAGGATGTTTAGGGTCTAGTTTACTTAAAACATTATTAGAATTAGAGACCTTAATGCCCTTTACATTACTTAAAACTAAATCCAAATTATTACCGTCCACATTTGCAATATCACTGCACTGCGTCAAATTGTTAGATGACATAAAGTCTATTAGTTGATAACCTAAACCATTATTGTATTCATTTGGAATTAAACAACCAGATTCAGAAGATAGGGACCATTTAATAAAGTTCAGATTAAAATCCCCCAAAACTACGACATCGTCAATGTCCCCGATTACGTTATTAGCATTTTCCAGAAAATTGCTTAACAATTCCAAACGGACCGGAGGAGGCAAATATACTGCACATAAACCTATCTTTTTAAATTTACCATTATGTTCCAAGTTTAAAATTACCCATAAATCTTCGTTTATACTTTCCCAACTTTCCATTCTTATCGATGAAATATTACGAGAAATAGCAACCAAAACTCCTCCGCCATCCTTTTTGGAACCACCAGCAGAACGATCTCTCCGGTAAGTAATATATCTAGGGTCAAATACTTCAGAACTACAGATATCAGAATTAAGCCAAGTTTCAGTAAACACAATTATGTCATAGTTGTCCTGAGCAACATTTTGATAAATATCATTTGTTTTAGTTCTGACGCCACGGACATTTTGATAGTATATCTTATGTCGTTTTGATAGTATAAAAAGCGAATAATAAAAAATAATTTAAATAAAAATCTAAAATTGAATCATGTAGTAATGATGAGCCCCTTTCTCGAGTGCTTGCTTTGATTTTTTCGTAGTCATGGGCAGCCCGTCTGACGGCAGTAACCACACTCTTACAGAAGTGAGTGAGACAGGGCCCATTTCCGTATTCACTCTTCAGCAACGTACTTGCACCACCTCTGACGTTGCTTGTGTTATAGGCGATGGTGCCATCAACATGAATTTAAAAAAACGAATCATCACTAATTACTATTATTTAACATAAAAGTAAATCAAGTTCTAATTTAATTAATAAATGTATTATTTTAGGCCGAAGACAAAGAGGAGATGAAAGAAATATTAGAAATGAAAAGAACACACGAGAAAATTGTCGCCAAGAGGAAGCAGCGGGCAGTTGAAATGAAGGTGGTCAAGGGTCGACCGGCCAAACCCATTGTCAGAGACTACCCACTTAAAAAACAAAACAAGTGAACAAGACGTGTCACGGCCACTCTTATTTTTAGACACACCGCCTTTGACAACAGAATGCTTAACGCTCTTTAAAATTCACTTAGATACTTGGGCACTTGCTTGTTAAGCTAATTACGAACCATATCTTTAGGAGATTGATAAAATTGAGTAAATAAAGAAATTAATAGCATAGTAATGGTTTTCTTTTGTCTATATCGATATTATTTAACAACTGATTGCAAAACACATTGTTGTTCTGTTATATTGCATTACTAGCATTTGCCCTCGACTTCATCTGTGCCCCTTTTTTCTTTGTTGTTAAGACATTTATTCAAACTTTATTGTCCTGGTGCAAGCAAATGTAGACTTTCAGGTGACGAACCTTTTCTTAAACCATAGATAAAATACTACAAATAGTATTTTATCTATGCTTAAACTGACTTTATTAATTTGCATTGATAAGTAGGTCGGTAGGTATATGTTTTATAGAACCAACAGTGGATAAATCGTTTTTAATTAGATGTTCTAGGTAGAAACTATTGACATTATTTCGTCTTATACGCTTTACCAGTGACTATTTATAGTACGGTCATTCTATGAATGCGTTTTTTGACATTTCTTTATGTCCATTGCATAAAGTTCATTTCCGAATAAACGATACAGAAAATGTATGGAATTGACACCTGTCAGAACAGCACTCTTATAATGGCCGGAGTACCTATAGGTTTACAATTTACACAATATTTGAGATTATATTATTCGGACCAGCAGCGCAGCAGTTGACTTGTTTGCAGGGTACGGTGTCCAATGTTTAAGCAATATTTAGTTATGAAACGATCGATCTCGAAGTTCAGTACCAGCAGGCTAACGGTTTGAGAGAAAGAAACATAAATAAATCACGACACGAAAGCGAACAACACAAAAGCGAAGATAGAGAGCGCCGTAGTCGTAGCGTAGCACATACATACATAGAATACAAATGCTATGATCTAAACTCAATGTAGATTCAAAATACCAGAAACAAGCATAAGCTACAATTGCATAAAACTCGTCTTCACAAAATTGGCAACATTTTAATGGGACAATGTGTACACTTTTATTTACAACAAGCTTCCTCCTAAAAATATACAACAGTTATCTATTAATAAATTTAAAGTTTATATTAAGAAAACCTATGCAAAAATGGATATTATAAAATAATTAATGGATTATGTAAATGATGAACATCTTTGGAGTTAAATTATAATATTGCAATGTTGGTAAATTGCTGAATTTTGTTACAAATCATGTAATTGACAATTTATGAAAAGAGCAATTAGGGGGTTTCTTGCCGAGTTCTTCCCCCTAGAAGCAGCATTCCGAACCGGTGGTAGTTTATAATCATATAAAATTAGAAAATTTGACGAAGATAAATGTTGTGAAAAAAAAAACTTACATTGAATAAATGATTTATTATCTATCTATAATATAAAAATGAATCCCCATTTCCCTTGGTCACGGCATCACGCGCGAACGAGTAGACCGATTTTAATTCGGTTTTCACTAATGGAAAGAGGGATAAACGGGGAATGTTTTAGGGTAGTTATTATTATAAATATAAAAAATATAAACACAAAAATAATTGGTAAATATCTTCATACTATTATAATTATCGTATTTTATTTACGTCCCGCTTATAGATGTATCGTTTATGCCAATTGACAAGTACTTTTTATAGAAACAAAATAAAGTTATTTTATTTTGAATCTGATGGTCAAACAACTAAAGAGCATACACCAAAACACAGAGTACAGCAAGATGCGTTTATGGAAAAATAAAATTCACATATTTTCTGCATTTGGCCATTGTTAATTTTTTTTTTTTTATGTCAGGTCGGCAGACAGGCTGACGGTCCACTTGATGGTAGGTGGCTACCGTCGCCTATAACACAAGCAACGCCAAAGCTGCTGAAAGTGCGCTGCCAACTGCAGTAGGATTAAGGATACGGGATTAGGAGTGGATGGGGAAATGGGCCCTGGCATCCCTTACTCACTCACCGAAACACAACAGCACACGTGCTGTTATTTCACGGTGGTCTTCTGTAAGGGGGTGGTTACTGCCGCCAGACGGGCTGCCCAAATGATCTCGAAACGCAGTGTGCCCTGCCACTACTTTCCAAATCCAGACCAGAGCCAAATTTGAAAAGTTTATTTTTCAAAGTTGACCCTGCTGGGAATCAAACCCGGGAACCCTAGAACAGAGCGTTAAGGCACGCACCCTAACCACTCATCCAACGGGCTCGTCAAAATGAGTCAAAATGTTAATGAGGCTTAGCTGGCTAATCTAGGAAAAAATTAGTTTTTTTTGGCTTGTATATTCATAGACCAAAACAGGGGTTCTCCTTTTGGCAAAAAGATCTGGTAATCAGCTTTTCCGAAGGTATCAGTTATTTAAGGTGCCTCAATAGGCACCTTAAAATAATGGGGCTCACTAGTACGGGAAAGTGTCGCTTCTGCCATGAGGCAGAAGAAACACCAATGCATATCTTGTGCGAGTGTGGCCCCTTGATGCACAAGCGCAGTCACATCCTAGGAAGCCACACAATGGCTTGTGAAGATGTGAAGAATGCCTCTATCAAAAAAGTACTACAGTTTCTTAACGTGGTAGGTATAGGTAGAGAGCTTTAGTTTACGTGGCGATCACAAAATTTCAGCAATGGACGAAGTGATACTAGTGCTCTAGTAGACAGAAATAGTTACTAAGAAGATAATAAATAATAATAATAATTGCCTATTTACCATACTATAATATGCCATATGAATCGCTAAATGTGTTGGCAACTTCACTGGTTGCTAAAAGTAAAACTCGAGAACAGCTAGACCAATTCAGTAATTTTTTTTTTTTTTTTCAAATATTTGTTGAAGTTCGAGGAAGGTTCTTATGAAGAAAACAATTGGAAGAATTGCCTGGAATAACGTATAATCACAGAATAAATAATAGTACTAGCGTACAGAAGTTGCACTCCTTTCACATTCAATGTGAGTGACATTATTTCACGGCACACACGGAGTGACAGAGGCCTGGTATAATCCCCATTTCTCTTTTTCCTGTTCAAAGTTGCTAGCTGTTTCTCCTCCTCCTGACAATTCTAAGATTGTCAGAACTGTCACTTCTAACATTCTAACATCATTCTAACGCAATAATCTAAAAGGACAGAAAGACGTTGGGTCAGCTTAAAAATATACGTCAACTCACAAAGAGTACAGAGTTATCGCTCAAACGCAACAAATCATTTGTAGTGGCGGAGCACACTGCATTTCGCAGTTAGTTGGGCAGCCCATCTGGCGGCCGTAAACACACCCTTACAGAAGACCACTGAGAAAAAACACAATATGTGTTGTGTTGTACCAGAGCCCTTTGCCCTATCCTTTCCTAATCCCTTATCCTAAATGTTCCCTATATATATTATTATACTCTTTGCCTAAATCCTATTAAGTATGGTCAGCAGCGCACTCGCAGCACCACCTACCACCAACTGGACCGTCAGCTTGTCTCTCGACCTTAACATAAGAATAATTATTCTGTTAAAGCGTGTTGTCAAAAAGGTAAACTTAAATATGCAAAATTACCTTTTTTTCACGTTACATGGAGTAGGCACAAAACTAACGATTGGTTCACTACGAAAAACTTTGTATCCTGAACAAACGCTCGAGACTTTGTCAACATCTAAATCGTTGGGTCACGCGGGAAAGTGTTATGCAATAATTTGTGTATTGTTTGTTTATGTTACAAAATATATGTACCTATTGAAAGGCTAACTTTGTAGGTAATAAGGTGGTCGAAGGTGCAAATTATGAGCGAGCATAACGGCCTCTGGTGGTCGTCGGATTTTCACTCTTACCTCATTGTTTGCCGCTCCGACCTCTATAGGGGCTTCTGTGTTTAGACAACATTTATGAAACGTTACTATGCAAACATATGTACATATAAAATGCGCGGAAAAATATATCTTCTAATATATAAAATTCTCGTGTCACGGCGTTTGTAACAAAGCGTCTCCGAAACGGCTGGACCGTTTTTATGTTTTTTTTTTTAATATTTAGTAGTTATGAGAATAGGTCGTAAAGTATTTTTCACCCTCCTACCCCCACCCCCATTTTTGAATAGCAATTTTAGTATTTTTGTATTAACTATATCCAAATAATTTAGCCGTCTTTCATTGACGTCAAGTGTCGCGTCACTTTGACATGTGGTTTGAAAATAAAATTTGACCCGATAGGTGGCGCCACAATCGGGTTACAGAATTATTATCGGGTTCGGGCAAGACAACGTCTGCTGGGTCAGCTATTAATGTATAAATAATTTACTAACATAGATATATCGTTTTTATCCTCAAATATTAATAATCAATATATTAAAAAGTGCCCTGCCGACCACATTAGGATTAAGGATAAGGGATTGGGAAGGGATAGGGAAATGGACTCTGGCATCCCTTGCTCACGGTGGTCTTCTGTAAGGGAGTGGTTACTACCGCCAGACGGGCTGCCCAAATGACAGCGAAACGCAGTGTGCCCCGTCGCTACGTTATCAATTTGTTAGACCAGAAAGCGCAGTAGCTATTATAAAATCTTCTGCCCTTTTAAATTGCTGCATTTTATTTATTCAAGGCGGGGATTTTTCGCAAGTATAAGTCATAGTTTGGAAATTTATTAAAATTAAAATTAAAATTAAGAATGGAGTTGTATTAAAATTAAAATATTCGCCTAAATCCAGACACACCAGCTCTTGCTTCAAGCTGATGTTATGTGCTTGCAAACAAGGTTATACGCAAAAAGATACAAACTTAAAAATAATTTTGGCTTATGCGTATTCAACAGATTCGCGATAAGGCAGATGCAGAAACTTGATTAGACAGTATCATGTTGGACAGAATAGAGTTAGAATTAAACTTTTACAATACGCAACAGATTCTAGGCTGCTCAATAAAAGTCAAAAATAATAAGAGATGAGTTTCTTTTTGTATTTATTAAAATTTGTTATAAGTTATACACATCTCGTGCATCTGGCGACAGTCATAACTATGTTTCATCCAGGTATGGAATATTATTCAATATGGAATAATGTTATGGAATAATGTTTTTGGTTTAAAGGTTCCCTTAAATAACTTGTGACCTTCTAACTCCACGTGCAAACCTCAGGTGCAAACGTATCGTGTCTCACACAAGTTTCGAAACCTCATTAATTTGTTTTGTATAAGGAACATTGTAACGACGATATTATAAAATTTACAAACAAATTAATTAAGAGAGTGTTGTATAATATTTTGAAATTTAAAAAAATATTTATTTGTCCTGATACTTACTTGTGCGATAAGTAAGTGGCAGGGCACACTGCGTTTCGCAGTCATTTGGGCAGTCCGTCTGGCGGCAGTAACCATCCCCCTTACAGAAGACCACCGTGAAATAAAACAGCACGTGTGCTCTTGTGTTTCGGTGAGTGAGTAAGGGATGCCAGAGGCCATTTCCCTATCCACTCCTAATCCCTTATCCTTAGCTTTGGCGTTGCTCGTGTTATAGGCGACTATAGCCCCCCCGCCAGCATTAGTAGCGGTAATGTTGGCGAATGAGGAACGCTGGAAGGCTGTGGTCTCCTTCTGTCAGGAATTAATGCTCCAAAAGGAGGCCGCAGAGCGGAATCGAGAGAGGGCCGATCCCGCTCGGAGGAGGCGGCGTCGGGGTGCCAACAACCAAACGCCACCTACGGGCTACTGGCGGCACATCACGGGGAAGATGTGCCGTCAAAATACGTGGCCCGGGATGCGACCGGGAATGTTGCCGAGAGTTGGGGGAGACGCTGGTGACAGCGTCTTTCCTCTCCCCGAGGGGAAGTAAACAACGCATCCCCGGGAGGCGTCCCACAGTAACTAAAGGGGGGCACAGCGGAGGGGGGCCCTGGTGCGCTAATGCGATCCCAGGACCCTCCCTCAACCGCTGAGGAAGACCGCTGCGGGGTTTTAGTGGGTATACCTCTCTCATCAAGAGGGAAGGGAGTCCCACATAACCGCACCGTCTCCCCGGACGGTGTGTGTATGCGTAACGCATTTTTCCCCGCGTAAAAAAAAGGCGACTATAGTCCACATACCATCAAGTGGATCATCAGCCTGTCTGCCGATCTTAACATAAAAAAAACTTTTACCCAAATTATGTAGAAATTAACATCAATAAATGAAATTGTTTATTTTTTTGCACCAACAAAGTACATTTTTTTATATCCCGGCGGTATCTCGTTGGAACGCCAGCGGATCACAATCATTAATCTATCAGCTCATTCATTGGCCACCTATAACGTCGCGAACCCACCGCCGTACCACGAAAAACGACACTATCAAGTATGTAAACCGCAAGAGAATGTTTGTATGAAATTAAAAAAAAAGTACTTGCTTTGGCAAATCTTCGTTCGTTTCAATACTTTCAATATTACATTTTCAAATTAAAATGAAGGAACATTTGTAGAAACTAGAACTTCGAGGGAATCTAAATCTCGATTAACAACAACTAGAAAAAAATCTAATTGGGGCGGTTCAATGCCAGTTCAAAGAGCTTCACGCATAATTTAAATTTATCAACAGAGCATGGTAATACATATTTGTTCTATTGACAAATCTCCTGAATCAACAGCGAGCTTGTTTAATCAATGTCAGCTTTGACAGTTATTTTGAAGGCCGAATAGGTGTTTGCGTTTGAAATTGGAGAACCAGTGTGAAGTTCATTGCGACATTTCATTAAACATTAGGTGTGATCAGTGTTACACCAAATACCTTGAACATTATTATTTCTAATCTATTTGTAAAATTTTGTAAATGAGGGCCTAAATGTGAGGCGTCAGGATTTATTACGTTCTTGAAGTCTTATTAGGTTTTTTATGGTTCCTATGGGGACAGCAGTTCCGCCCGTAGATCACTGGCTCAGCAATGCACTCATATAAACAGTGGCTCTAGCATGAGTTTACGATACTACACTCGCTAGTGAGAGCGTAAAACATTTATATGGAAAATTGGATAATTTGACATTGACAGTTCACGATTTTCCATACAAAAGTTTTACGTTCTCGCTAGCGAGTGTAGAATTGGTGTAGTATCGTAAACTCATACTAGAGCCTCATCTGACACACACAACGTCCACACTCGCCCTCGGTTCCCGTCCCGTGACACCAGTGTGTCCAGATTCGAAAATTGAAATTACAGTGTGGGCTATGTGAAATTACAGTATTTTGATTAAAATTACAGTGTTTTATTAGGCAAAATTACAGCGTGTTTTACAGTAAATTGAAATCAAATTTTAAAATTTTTTGGCTATTAAATGTATTATTATATATAAATTGAAAAAATGATAATTTATTTTTTATTCACTGTCACTTTGGTTTATCACTTTCAGAAGTAGTTTTCGGCATATTTAAACTTTTTAAACAATCAATCAGTTCCTTGAATCCCACAAAACCACACTAATAAGTGAGTACTTTGTCCAACGAATTACGAAGTAATAAATAGACAGTGACAGTGACAGTAAACACAATATAAAACATCACACAACATACCACGCTAAATGTAAAAGCCTCACATTAAAACCCATACCGAAACAAGAATCGAACAACATAATTTGACTGCGTAATAGCTCCATAAAACTTCAGGGTATTCCCCGCCGCTGAATCGTAGACTAAACAAAACGTTTCGTTTCACGCATTTATATAGATATTTTTTGGAGTTACAATTTTTTTCTATAGATATAAAAGGTTTTCATATAAACAAAAATTACAGTACTTTTCATACACTGTATTCACCTTAATACAGTGTACAGTAGATTTAGTAGAAATACAGTAAATCTACTGTAATTACAGTGTATCTGGAAACACTGCGTGACACTGACTGTTGTTCATTTATGGTGTTGCCGTTTCGGAAAATAGAAAGTCCCCAAATCTTGATGAAAAATTCCCTAGATTTTGAAATAAAATTACTTAAAAAATCTGCCAGTAGTCGCTAAATATTTCAAAATATTCTATTGTAAAAATATGTTGTAAACAGAGTAAATTTGTATAATCAAGGCTTTATTCATAGTACTTGTAGTCGAATCTCTAGGTTTATATAAACAAACATTAAATACACAATTCACACAAAATAGGTTTGTTCTGCAAAAACGTAACATAGAAACTGGTTATTCAATTCCTTCCTTTCTCTAAACGGTGGATTGCTGTAGAATGGGAGCAGTCGCGGGTGTTTTTGGTGGATGTCACTATCCCGCATGACGATGGTCTCGTGAAGGCTGAAACCGAGAAGAGGAGGAAGTACCTCGACTTGGCCCACAAGATCTTCGACATGTGGGCTGTGGCCTCCGCTGTAATCATCCCAGTTGTTCTGTCTGTAAATGATTTGATGCCGATCAGTCTCAGGGACAACCTGAGGCAGTTGGGATTCCGTGGTGGTTCCCTCCCGGGCCGCTCGATACGGCCAGAATAGTGCGTCGGTTTTTGTCCTTGTCGCCCTGAACCCCGACCGACTGTGCTTCTGTCGGGGGTAACGCCGTCTCCCCCTCATTTTGGCCTTTGGAAGGAGAGACGAGTCAAAATTTCAAAATTTATAAATAATAATATGATGAATCGTTTGATAGAGTGAGTGGCATCGAACAGACCGAATCTGGAGATCGCACGTCATTTTAGTAGCATATTTCCCAAAAAACCAATAGCAATTCGTAGTGTTGCTAGTAACTAGTGTTGCTACATTTAAATTTGTACCAAAATATTTCTGTAGGTATTTCAATATTGAAAAAGTAGCTTCTTCTTGTAATTTCGCTATACTTTTTTCTTATTTATTTCTTTGTAGCTTTGCATACAAGAAGTCGCTAAAAGTCGCTAAATTTTTTAAGTCGCTAGATCGAAAAAAATAGTCGCTAACGACATCCAAAATCCGCTAGATGTAGCGACAAAGTCGCTAAAACGGCAACAGCTATGCGCGAGCCACCCATGGCCCGAGCACACAAGACAATGTCTTTGCTAGACATACATAACAGTTCCCTTGGTACAATAAAGGATAAGAAATTAGGATGGGATAGGGAAATTGGTTCTTACTCACTCACAGAAACACAACAGCACATACGCTGTTATTTCGCGCAACGCTGTCACCTTCTGTAATGGGATGGTTATTAATCGAAGTCTGCTTTTCAATAAATATTCCTTATTTTATTCCTAACCTGCATGTTCTTTTATTTCGACCCCACCGTCCTATCACATCTATATCTACAAATGTTATTATTATCTATACAAGTATATATACATTATAGATAACACTAATATAAAGATTAATTTATATGTTTGCATATTTGTATGTTTGTAATGGATAAACTCAAAAGCTACTTAACTGATTTTAAACATTCTTTCATATATAGAAATCTAAATTATCAGCGAGTAATACAGGTAGGCTGTATTTTTTTTAATTAGAGATCCCTACGAAAATTACAATAATGTAACACAAGGTATCAAAACTTTGCTTATAAAAGTCATTATTTGGCGCGCACTACGTAAACTATTGATGATAGGTTCATAAAATAATGTACAGTCGGGGTACGAAAACCTTCGTCAGTTTTCAAATTATGTAATTCCTTTATCAAGTCGTAGACTCTTAGTACCTTTTGAAACTAGA
The DNA here is from genome assembly GCA_910589475.2 of Bembecia ichneumoniformis. Lineage (NCBI taxonomy): Eukaryota > Metazoa > Arthropoda > Insecta > Lepidoptera > Sesiidae > Bembecia > Bembecia ichneumoniformis. The sequence continues at coordinate 7,174,211 of OU342523.1, forward strand.
GCACTAAGCAGACAACCGACAGACGTTTGAAATGAAATTTTGGCATGACTGATAATTGTCCTGGTGCAAGCAAATGTCGACTTTCAGGTGAGGAACCTTTTCTTACCCTGACTTTACTACATGTTTATAGTATTACCCACAAAAAAGTTCTCGAGGCAACATGTCTAACACAGTTAAGTCACAATAACAGTTTTTTGTTTAAATGGTTCAGACAGTTGACATTTATTTATTGCTGACATTGTATTCTGATGCTAAAAGATCAGTAAAATGACTTTAGTAAAATTGTATTACAAATTTTGTTTGCTTTTGTTTACTTCTAATTAATAATTATTTTTATTTTTATTCTATTTTTTTCTTCACTCTTTTTTGTTTTGTATTAAGATGTTACTCTGGACTTTTCGGTGGTATAAGCTGTGCCTCCTATAATTGCGGCGACATCTGCCATGTGTTGCTTTTCTTTGTTTTTCGTTGTGTGTTTTTGTTTGACGCCTGCCTCGTTGGAGAATCGAAAGATGGGTAGAATCGAAAGTTGATTATATACGTATCATGATTTAAATGATTGCAATCGAACTTTTCGTTTAGAAGTACTTCGGGAATAAAAATGCTAAAAGTTAAAATAAAAGCCGTGGTGTGAGCAAACAGCACTACGCTTAGTCTATTAGTTACTTACACATTTTATTTTTTGTTTATTTTATAATAGTAGTTTTTTTAGAAAATTATATATTCATATCTTAAGATGAAATCCACGAGAAAAAGGTCGGGGTATTAATGCACATTAATAATTAAAAAAAAAAAAAAAACAATTTGTACACGTTGTACTTATGTTACAGAAATTTTATACTTATGTTACAGATTTATCTGTTTGTAACGGCTTAACCGATTTGAATGCGGTTTTCACTGATGTATTGTTACAAGCTTCCCGTAATTATTTAGTGTTTGTTTCATTCAAACCTGTTTACAAACAAAAAAATTACGTGCTATACCGAATACCACACGTACGAAGTTGCGGGCTCAGCTAGTTGTAAATAAAGTCGCTGTTCTTCTCTTTCTGGTTCTTTGCTAGGTACTTCTTTTAAACCACCCAATGGATTTTGATAAGGTTTTTATTAATAGAAAGAGCTATAAACGAGGAAAGTTTGTGAATTCATTCGAAGCAGAGGGCGAGACATTAGATAATATCATAATAATTAATGTATTTCAACTGCAGAGTCACTAGTCGACACTAGTGAATAATTAGTTTAAAAGGCCAGGGTCAATTTCCTAAGTCAGTTTTAGGAGATTTTGTATAACAGTCGTTTGTTTCAATTGCATTCAAATAGAAGTAGAAAATGAAAGTAGAAAAATTAAAAAATGAAAAGTGAAATAAAATAAGTAAGACGTATAAGACCTACTTAACATTAAGCTAATGACTTAACAATGTAGCAACGAGTAACACATTTAGACGAATCTATACCAGCTAAAAAACTATTCATTGTACTTAAGAGGATTGCCTAAAGACGCTCAAGATGAAATATTTCGCTTTCAATTATTAGAAATCGAGTTAAGTCAATGTGCACTAAATACTTTCGTGCATACAATAAAAGAAATCTTGGCATTGTTGTAGAGAAATATTCGTACATATGTTTAAGTTATAAAATAAAATATTTTTTGTTTGCTTTTTGAAATTACATAAAACAATACAATTCCCGGTTTCGATTCCCGGCAGGGTCAACTTTGAAAAATGAACTTTTCAAATTTGGCTCTGGTCTGGATCTGGAAAGTTGTGGCAGGGCACACTGCGTTTCGCAGTCATTTGGGCAGCCCGTCTGGCGTCGGTAACCACCCACTCACAGAAGACCACCGTGAAATAACAGCACGTGTGCTGTTGTGTTTCAGTGGATAAGCAAGGGGTGCCAGAGCCTATTTCCTTAAACCTGCCCAATCCCTTATCCTTGATTGCAGCACCTGAGGCATTACTAGTGTTATAGGTGACGGCAGCCACTTACCATCGAGTGGAGCGTCAGCCTGCCTGCCCATGATAACATTAAAAAAATTTAGCTATTTATTGAGTCTATTTATTGAGGTAAATGGGCTCCCTAAACAGCACACATGCTGTTATTTCACGGTGGTTATTTGTCTGTAAGAGGGCGGTTACTGCCGCCAGAAGGGCTGCCCATATATAAATTGTAACATAATTAATATATTACTAGCTAATGCCCGCTCCATCGTCCGCGATGGGATGAAAAATGAAAAATATAACACCTCATAAAATATCTGACATCTTTATCGTTGTGAAGACCGTGGCCCCCGCCACTGCGACAGTGGCTCCCAATTTTTTATATTTTTAGATGATCTCTAACCTAACATTTTTCTAGGATAAAAAGTATCTTACATCTTAATCCAAGTAATAAACTGTGTGCCAAATTTCATTCAAATCTGTTAAGCCGTTTTAGCGTGATAGAGCAACATACATCGCATTTATAAGGATTTGTAAGACATATTTCTTGAATTTAATTTTGGGCGGTGTCAAAAGAGTACAATATATTACGAGCTCACCGTTACTGGGACTATACAATTACTCACTGATAAATCGTTTTCTAATCATACGATAACTAGTGACTCTCCCCCAGCTTCCAACGGATACAACTTTTTTCTACAAATTATACAAAACCTTCCACGTTTATAGTTAACCGTATCAAAATACGTTAGGTTATTTGGGAGAAGTTAGCGAAGAAACGGACAGAAGCGGACAACGACTTTCTTTTATAATAGGTATTTACATAGATTACAAGTTTAATAAAACACGCGAATAAATACAATAAAAGTAATATAGTATTCGTTTATGAATTGATCTACTTTAAAATGAGTCATTAAGCAAGTACTGAAAGTGTGTACAACTAAACGAAGTAAAAGCAATACAAAAAGGTCACGTCTTTTCTGAAAGGAACTTACGCACACGCATGAATACTTGGAAAATGTTCGTCATTTAAACGGGTTTATGCAATCGCATACATCATCACTGGAGCGACACTCCCTTCGTTCATTACGTCTTGTAGTGGTGGAGAGTATAAAGTTATGTGGAATTCGACGAACTTCACACATCAGTCAACGCACGAGTACAGAGATGAGGAGAGCGGTAAGTAAGCAACCGCCGAGCACGGAGCTCCTAGGCAAAAGTGAAAATGTTGTGTACACAACGTTTATGTCTACAGAGTTACCGCAAATCGGCTTAAAATCGACTGCGTCATTGTTTTGTTAAAGATTATTTTCACTTTCAGGTAACATTATTGTCCTTGATAGCGGCCGTGGTCGCTGAGGCTCCTTATCATTTGCCTCGGCCTGCTCCAAATGCACCACCATTCAATTACCCTCCAGTAATAGCTCCGGCTCCACCGCCCCCGCCTCCCCCACCTCCACCGCCACCGCCTCGTCCGCAACCTCAACCAAATTACATACCAAATTCCGGCTACCACTACCAGCAGCCGAGTATTCTACCGGCCTATGTCCAGCCAGCCCCGCAACCCCAAATACAGCCTCAACCCATATATACTCAACCAGCTCCTCAACCGCTTCCAAACTACCAGCCCATACCATATCCTATTTATCAACCTGCTCCCCAGCCACAGCCCGCACCGATTCCTCAAATTAGTTACGGTCTGCCTCAGCCACAAATCGCACCGCGTCCTATACAACCACTACCGGCTTATATTGCACCACAGCCTCAACCGCAACCACAGCCATTACCACAGCCACAGCTTTTGCCGCAGCCCCTCCCACAGCCACTACCCCAGCCACAACCGCAACCAGCTCCGTTACCAAATATTTATTACCAACCACAACCTCCCAATTCTCAACAAGGATATTCGTACCCTCAACCGCAACCGCAAATACAGTACGCATCTCCTCGATTGCCTCTCCAATCGCAACCGCTGACCAGCAACATTGGTGTGTCTTCTCTATCCAGTTACCAAGCGGATTCTAACCAGTACAATACTGGATTGCAATCTCAAGCACACAACGACGCCTTGGATTCAGTTGTCGTTGACCGTGTCCAGAACATTATAAGAGAAAACGAACATTCCACGGCCAGGGACGCTGGATACTTGTCTCTAATATCCGGAGTGTCTCTTGAAAATGCCAAACCTAGTATTGAATTGTCATCGTTCGTGCAAAATTCACCACTATCTTCCGGACAATCCGAAAGTATCTCGTCTTCATCATCTGCCAGTTCCGAGAAATCGAGTGACATCACAAGCTACGGTCTGCCTACAATTACCGCCAATAGTCAGTCTAGTCAAACTGATTCTCTTAGTTTTCTTCCCCAAACGAAACCAGCTGTGTCATACGGCAACCCAAATTAGGGACACGCTTACCTACCAATTTGTAATTTTAAACGATAAAGAGCTTTACATTTTTGTATGTGTTGTTATTAGTCAATCGAACATTAATTTGTAAATAAATTTACAAAATATATTTATAAAGTTTTTTGTGTTTTTTTTTTATATATATAATATTTCAAGGTAATAAATAATATTTTTAATGATAATAAGTTATTATAATTTATCTGGTTATTATAAGTTATTATAACAAAGTAGTGTTATAATTTATCTGGACACAGAATTTTCATAAATAACGGATATGCGTGAAGATCGGTATTCTGAAAAGAAAGAAAATATGCTTAGCTAATTGTTAACTTGAGAGTTTTTTTATTAAACATATTTTAATTTGTCATCTTAGTTTTTTTTTACAATATAAATGTACAGCGATTGTCGAAACGACACTCCATATGTGGGTCACCCACCCACCTCATGGACCAAGTCTTTTATTATTTCTAATTCATAACTTCGCCACTATTAACTATTTTTAATTAAACTAATGTTACCTAGGTAAATTATACATTGTTGCCTTATGGACCCCAACTCCTAGGAGAAGAGGATTACTGGCATCATAAGAGTTTTGTTTGGTCTGTAGTCCTTTCTATGTTTTGCGTAGATTTACATTTACTATAAAATTTCCTATATGTACTATATTCCCAAACAATTTTTTTATGCAAATTATAAAATTTATTTTATTTTATTTTATTTTATTGGTAAACTTAAGGTACAGTAATACACATCAACAAATAACTTAATAGTTATATAAGTTCCCACTTATAATATGGCTAAAGATTAGGTAACAATTTAAGAAGATAAAGCGAATTAAATACAATTAAAACATTAAGCGATGTGAAGTTAAAGCTAAGTTATTATAAGAAATTAACTAAGTTATAATACTTATTATTCAGAAGTAAAACTTACAAGGTGTAAAGCATAATCTGAGGTCTGAGTTATAGTTGCACATTTCGAGACGATAACACGATTTCCTTTACGCTTACTTTTATTTGTTTCCCGTTTGTCTCCCACGATACCCTAAAATTTTTTTATGAGATCAAAACTTTTGTAAGCATACTACGCAATCATTACTCATCTCGTCGCTGAGTAACAATTTTCACCTGGCGAGGGAGCGTCGGCGTTTGCAAAGTACACGATTGTCCACAAACTCTATTACATGGTGCCGCAATGTTTTCTCTAGCGTTCTGTGTTTGTCCATCCAAAAATAAGTAATTTATGTTTACACATTGGCAATCTTTGTGGGATACTTTCGGTTCCATTTTAGCAGCGTTGACGGCAACGGATCTTTTATTTTCTATGAGCTAAAAATAAAATACTTTGTTAAGCTGAATTGCATTTGACTTGCAGATTTGTAATGCAAATAAACAGGTAATTTTAGGTATACACATATGAAATGTATAGCATAAATAAAGCTTGCGTTTGGCAGTTATAAATCAGGCAGCATGTCTACTAGCGGCAGTATGTCCCTTACAAAGATGACCCTAAATTATCAGCATGTGTGCTGTTGTGTTTCTGTGAGTGCAGTAAGGGATGCCAGTTCTTATTCCTAATCCTCCTCAGCACTTATCCTTTATCCACCAAAGAGAGCAGCCCACTTTGAGTATCTAAGGCGTTGCGGCGGTAACCACTTACCATCAAGTGAACAGTCAGGCTGCCTGCCGAATTTAATATTAAAAAAATAGTTGATTTATTGTACTTTCGAAGGTAAATTTCGAATTTTCAAGAAATCTTTCATGTCGACGCCACTTCAATATAAAAATTTCCTTTCAATATTCAATTGAGAGTATTTTAACATACGGAGCGTAGTATTCAAAAAGAAATGCAAGTAAACTTCATTAGCACCATCTCACCTAAATTCGATTTTAAATGAAATCGATTTGTCATACGAGAAAGGGTATGGCTCAACTAGTCTCATGCACACTAGTTGGGCTAACTGTAGCAGTCGACGATGTAGTAAATAAATAACCTATATGATACTTGAAATATCCTGCATCATAACTATTTTGTGACAGTTTTTTCTTAATTTAATCTATAATTACGAGATTTTTTACAACGAATTTCGATTGTTTCAATCTTTTTGTTTCGAAATTATTAATTCTTGTGTAAAACGATTTGGTAAAAACGTTTTATTATGGAAAAAAATGAGATACCTGCTGTAATCATGTACCTCTACCTGAAAAACTGTCTACTAAATAATTTTTTTGTGACATCCAGCAGACTTTAGGAGCTCTGCTTTATTTAACGTTTGTTTATTAGTTACATTTAAGAGAGGCAGATCGACCTGTAAAGATGATCCTCGCACTAGAAGACTTTTTACCTCCATCGTAGATGAAAATGTGGAATAATTTAGAAAAATTAGAAGTAGAAGAATTAAAATGAAATTTTTAGCAGAGACCCTACGTATTATTTCGGCAGTGTGCAATAAATTTTAACAGACGTTTTAGGGTTCAAAATAGTGTCGGCAAGGGTGCCTCGAATATTAACAGACGCAAACAAATACCGGCGTTTTGAAAGATTCAAAGCGAAATCTCGATATCATTGAGCGTAATCCACATGAATATTATCGGCGTTTTGTAACAATGACTGATACGTGGGTCCATCATTTTGATTCGGAAACGAAAAAACAAATTATGTCATGGAAATGCCCATCTTCACAATGAGTAAAGAAATTTCGAATTTGTCCGACAGCCTCGGTTTTTTGGAATGTGGAAAGAATACTTTTTATCGACCATTTATCTAAAGGCACAGAATACAACAAAAGTACTAAAGGTAAAACTATTACGGGTAACTATTTTACCCATTTATCCCAAAAGTGCGTCAAGCAATTTAAGAAAAACGCTTGACGGAAAATTGTCGTTGGGTGTGTGACCATGACAACTCTCATCGATCTCAATTGGCCCTCACAGCAATCCGCCAAGCTGGTTTTGAGATTTTTGACCATCACCCCTACTTTTTTGAATTAGCTATTAGTCATTTTCACTTATTTACAAAATTGAAAGAACATGTTCGTCGAACCTTATAAAGAGGTAAACTTTGTATGTATTGTTGTTGTATGTTTGTTTGTTTGTTTATAGGAGTAATCTTTGAAACTACTCATCCGATTTAAAAAATTCTTTCACCAATAGTTCGAATAGAATTTCAGGATGGACATAGGCTATATATTTCACGCGGGCAAAGTCGCTGGCACCAGTTATTACAAATAAAGATTCAACGCCTGGCAAATGTATAACAGCAATTTAGATGTCAGGAGTTATATCTTTTATTTTTCAACTCGGACGAAGCGCAGTCATTTGGGCAGCCTGTCTGGCGGCAGTAACCACCCCTTTACAGAAGATCACCGTGAAATAATAGCACGTGTGCTGTTGTGTTTCAGTGAGTGAGTAAGGGATGCCAGAGCCCATTTCCCAATCTCCCAGTCCCTTATCCTTAATCCTACTATAGTCGCCAGCGCACTTGCAGCAGCTTTGGTGTTGCTTGTGTTATACGCGACGGTACCCAGCTACCATCAAGTGGACCGTCAGTCTGTCTGCCGATCTTAACATTTAAAAAATCTAGTAAATTTGCCAAAAAATAATAATAATAGAAAACTGTGAATTTTAAGTACCTCGGAATTTGAAGCAATAGACTCAATTTTGTCCCCTGTAGGCTCAGAGTTAATATTACAAGAAAATTGAGTTTCCTTCGATATTTTCATTTCTGGTCTACATAAGGTAACAAATTCTTCATTTGCGCATTGGCATTCAACATTAAGTTTTTTTCGTTGTTTATTTCCATCCGGCTTCTGGGTTACATATATTTCTTTTAAATCCTTGCCCTCTCTACTCCCAAAGAAGGGTTTCTGATTTTGCTTCTCTCCAGTCTTATTCATATTTTCCCCAACTGCATTGGACATACTGTGATGTTTCTTCACAATGTGCGTTTTAAAATCATCCGTACTACTTGTTTTGTTGGAACAATTTCTAGAATAAAATTGAAAATTATTTAGAAGCGAACGCCTCTCTAAACAATTCCATCTTGCTGAATACTCACATGTTGCAACATTTCGAGTTGGACATGTTCAATTCTTTCGGCTGCAAAATGAATTCCAAGCTTTGTGAAGATCTACAATGTAAAAGATATGTGTCGTATTTCAAACTAAATTTTTTTAAATAAATTTATAATCTATGTGGCGTCACAAAATAAATTTAATGTTTTTCACAAAATATTTTGCGATTGCGTTTATTATAATGAAAACCCCATTATCTAACGCTCAGTTTTGGGGCTGATGTGGCAATTACAAAAATCTGTATCGATACATTTTTTTAAGAATGACAAAGATCTCAAAAATGTTAGGTTTTGTAAGACATTCAAAAAAAGATTTAAAATTTTTAAAATAGGACTTCTTTATTTATTTACTTTTACCTAAGTGTACTGTATGTCAAAACTTCGCTGGCAAATCGCTAATCTGACGAATAGCGTACAAAATTTTCACGAGATAATTCCATTTTCTCGCTGAGTTTTTTTTTCAAAACACAAAACGCGTTCAAATAATGTTATAATTGAGGTTAAATTAAAAAAAAGTCAAACTTTTCAATGTAATGCCAGATGACGCTAGATCAGTGTTAAATACATAAGTAGTAACCAGAGTATCTATATTAGGAGTTTTATTATTTTATAAAAAAATGTAGTTTATATTACTATTTGATTTTAAAACATGTTTCTATGCAACCATGGGACTAACGATTTTATAAGTATAGATAATTTAAAATAATTTATACCTTGGATGATGGCTTCCCGTTTCCGGTGTTATTTTTCTACGGGATCTCCTGAATTTTATCCACTGCTGCCTACGGAAAATTCGAAACGACCGTGAATGATCTAAAATTGCTATGTAATAAAAATAAAATCGATTAACAGATTGATAAAGGATTTTTTTTATATTATACAAGTTGACTTTCCATTTGGAAGTAGGTGGTTACCGTCACCCAAGGACACAAGCAACACCTAACTGCCTTGAAGAAGCCCATGGAAGGGAGATGTTCCAAAGTTCGCAGCAGGATAAAGTTTCTACTCATCCCAATTATCTTGGGAATGCGGATGAACTAGTAACGCATCTGTGGCAAAATATAAAATTTCGCATCTATCATAAAGAGTGGAAATATTAAATTAATATTATTTTTATTACCATTATTTATTTAAAAAAAAAACATTCTAACCTTTTTGTTATCGCTGGCTTCTTTATCAAGCAAGAGTCACAGGAAGCACATAAACTACTGAAAAATATTCAAACTAATATTTAAAAATTATAAACTAACGCCTAACATTTTATTGAGACCATTCTGTTGAGCCCAAACACTTGAATCCCGCAGCCTACTTGATGCTGCAGCATCAGATCAAGCTTATCATGTCATGGAAATACGCTGGAAATACCACCAAAGTAATAGTGCAGCAAATTTCAAATCAATCACACCTGTGGAAGTTAGTAGAATTCCTTTATCAATTAGGAAATGGGCTGATGATCTTCAAACGCCTAAGCAGATCTTCAAAATTATAGCTAAGGACCATCTCGATCACGTGAGCTTTCAAATAAATAAATTAAAATCGATACAGCCGTTTAGGAGCTATATTGCCACAGACAGACACACAGGTCAACCCCACATTTGTTTGGTTGTCTCGTTTAATCTTTATACAGAATTCAATTGATCCCTAATCCACTACATATTTTTAATGGCCAGTGGATACTTTGAATTCATCTAACTTATATTTACAACTTATAATTTACAAAGAGGGGAGATTTGATTTTTGTATGGTTGTATATTAGTATGTTTGTTTGTAATGGATAAACTCTTAAACCAAAACTGATTTTAAAAATTCTTTCACCTCGAGAAAGCTAAACAGCTAAACACCTCTAGAAAAAAAAGAGATAATATACAATGATTACATTATTATTATTACTATTATTTTAATAAATTTTATGAGTATTAAGTTTATGATAAAGAAAGAGCATTTTATTAATTTTCTTTAATTAAACTCACTTACTGATTATTTAATTCAGCCCTATGTGATTCTTGAGCCTTGTTTCGTTCAACCACTTGTTTCGACTCTGATTGGTGGTTTTGAAGGTATTCCTCGTACTTTTTGTCAAGCCAAGTCGCAAACCCGCCAAACGTTGATGCCTCCTCATTTAAATTTTGTTGTTCATCTCTCTTATGTTCCTAAATAAAAATTTTGTTTTTATTTCGAAAATGTCTTATAAATAAATAAATAAATAAATAAATAAATAAATAAATAAATAAGTGTTTTCAAAACATCAATAATATTTTTAATATCTATTCAACATTTTGTGTCAATTATTGAACTTTTTCCCACTTAGACCACAATTATTGATCTTTTACAGAGGCGCTCATTATGAAGAATTAAATATGTAAATTATAAATAATAATAATAATAATAATAATAAATTTATTTTATTTCACAATATTAACATAATACGTACATGTTTTATTGTAGCAAACAGTTAAAAAAAAATGAAAAAGTAAATATGTTAACATGGCAACGGGAAACGTATCAACAATCATTATTACAATGATCTCTACACTAGGCGAGGCCTGTCCTGTAGATGATCTAAGGTTACCAAGATAGTTCATTTACGCGACATCAATCAGTTCAACGAATATTGCATTAAGATTTTCATGGGTTTAAAAATGCTATTAAAAGGACGCTTTCAGAGTGCATGCGTGTGCGTGTGTGTGTGTGTGTGAATGGCAGTATACTTGATAGATATATAGTCATAGAGGATTTAGTTAATTTCTTGTTATGATTAACAGTCATTTGAGTTCTCTTAGTAGTTCTTCAAGTTCGATGTAAGAAAGTGTGGCAATCCACTTCATAACTTTGATCTTCATTTCTGGAAGTGTGCAGTACTTTATACAACAACGTGATTGGACCTTATTGTAGATATATGAGTGAAGGAAGATGCTGTATTTTCTGGCATGCTTGGATTTGATGGGTGGGACGGGTAACTTAAAAACACGTATTTAATAAATAAATGAAATCCATTTGTTGCTAATAATAATGGTATTTTTCAGCGCCATCTACCTATTATGTGTCACCAAAAAAATCTATACCTAGTCTTAAGATCAGATAATAAGATTTGTCTAGAATTCGGATCAGATATCAAAGTTTTAAGACATTACCCACCATCTTGTTGTAATGTAACCGTTTGTATATAAATAAATATTTAAATATAATAAATAAAAGTAACACATACGTAATATCTTTAATAAAACCAGTTTATTAAAGTTAATCAGTAGCAATATCCATGTTGTATATCTAATAAAAAAATTGAAAACAGTGCTTATGTTGTTGACAAAAATATTTTTCAAGATATATTAACTTCATACATGAGACGGAAGAGTCATCGATTTTTATTTGATTGGGATTTAATTGTAGACTCAGTGTTCAGCAGTCATGAAATAAAAACCCCCTTTACAGGAAACAGCGAGCGAGCTGTTTTGTTTCGGTTAGGCATAGTACTTAGCTGGCGATAACTATACTATAGTATGACGAGAGACAGGAGTACCTCGCTACAATAACCTCGCTAAACGTAGTAGAGGGGTGTCTGCTATTGTGGAAAAACATTTCATAACGTCCTTTTTAAATACCTACTACATATACAAGCGTGAAGGGATTTTGTTAGGATCCTCCGCAATGAAGGGACATGATTAGGGTCCTCTTTATCATTGGTCTCCATATTATTTGATCACGACATATAGGCGCGAATAGTCGGGTGCGGAGAATATAATTCAACATTAGGTCATGCGTTGTAATTCTAAACCAAACGCTATAATCGGCACAAAATAAGTCCTCGATCGCATTGTCCACCAGCCAATCACACCAAATCAGATAACACTCCACCAAACACGTGGCACAATTCACTTGATGTAAGCCGATTGCCTTCTCGTAAGGTAATACTCGGCCACGATGCCTCTGCGCTAGCGCTCGGTGTTGTGTCAGAGTCCACGACAATGACATTCCGCTCCCGCTGTCCAGTTGACAACTGACAGTTGTCATTGCTGTTTACTCTCGTTAATCAAAAGCGCCGACAAGCGTATTATATAATGTGTGTAACTCTGTGTGTGTAAATATTTATATAGTTCATCACTCTAAAAGATATAAAAGATTTCCATATCTTCGAAGATTCGATCTAACCAACATTTTAGATGAGAAAATTAAACTTAAATTCTGACCTGCGTGTACCACCGAAAGGCCTTTACGAAGCAGTTCGCTTTTCTTTTCTGCCTATCAGAATTCTGTTTTTGTTTCCTCGGTTGCTGGAATAAAATAAAATAATTTATGATAAAACTTTTATAAAAATCCAATATTATGGATATTAGTGGCAGAGCACACTGAGTTTCGCAATCATAAAATTGACAGATGTCTGGCGGCAGTAACCATCCCTCTACAAAAGACAACCGAGAAATAACAGCATGTGTTTCAGCACGTATTTGTGTTTCGTTTATCGATGAAAATTTTAAAACACTTACTAATTAGCTAAGAATGTTTGCATTAACATACATTTGTTTGTCTGTGACGTAAGAGGATGACACTGCCACCAGTCAAGCTGCCTAGAGCATGAAGCCTCCACTTGGCTCCCATGTCGAGGATCCCATGGGATCCTAGCTTGACTATTTTGCGTTTTGACTCTTATGCTCTTGGGATCCACTTTTATTGCCTTCCTACTATAAATTATAATGTAATATAACTCAAAATGTAACTTGTCAGCAAGAATTGCTGACATTGTTCGTTTCACAAAATGGAGACTTTATATATCTTTATTTATTTATTTATTGTTACATGGCCTCCAACGAGGCAGGCACCAAAAAAAAAAAAACATACAGCAAGCGACGGAAAAAAATAACATGGCAGATGCCGCCGCAATTATAGGAGGCACAGCCTACGCCAATAAAAGTTAAAGTAGCGTCCGGCAATGAATTTATTGTTATTATTAAAAGGAAATAGGATTCAAATACTGTAAATAGTTATCCTACAATCCTTTGGGAGGTAAGAGAGGTAAAAAAATACTCTAAGATTCTCATAGATTCCCATAAACCCATGCGTTCACGCCAATCAATTATTTGAAGTGGACTGTATTTATTTTCCTGTGGTACATACAATCGAAGGACGAGGAAACAAAGAAAATCTGTCACTAACCTCGTGAGTTGCCAAGTCCCCGGTCTTCCAGCGGCGATGACTGCAACGGGCCCGTCACTCTCAGAATCCAGAAGCTCCAGCACTTCACCACTTTAACGGTTGCACTCGCGGAGCGAAAGTGTGACCAAGTAGATAATTTTACAGGCACAATGCCTAATAAGTTTTTAAAAAATATATGGCCGGTCGGTCGACTGCGATGCAGTATAGTTGACAGATAGGGAATGGGTATACGGTGGGAGCGAAACGGCACATACCACAGCGAACTATTATTTTATCAATCAAAATTGACAATTGGCGTCAACATCATGAGATCCTCGGTAGCCATTAGAGACTGCATGACTGCAAACTAGTGTGCCTACCCACTATTATAAACTTTATAATGTAACTAAAATAGAAAAAAGGCTTACAAGTTGAGCGTAATAAACGAGAGGTTGTGTCACCGTTGGAGAATAGAATTGCATTCCCGTTGGATAATTTGGAAAATTCTCGAACCAACAATCTTCATATGGGCATACACTCGACGAAGACGACCAAACCATTATTGTATTTCACTAAAATAATTCTTTCTACAAATGAATCACACGGAATAATTTTTTAACAAAACTGACTAAGACATTTCGTCACAAACTGACATGAAGTGGCAAGAATTGTCATAAAACGACAGAAGTTGTATTTGAAGTGAAAACTACTTTAGGCACTTTTGGTATGAGAAAAATGGACTGAACTCACCACTGTAAGAGCTTGTAGTTTTTATCATTACTGATTGATTTGACTATGTATGTAACACCACCCAAACAGAACCGCTTTCAAGATACTGGACTTTTAAGTTTTTTTTTAATGGTTACCGATTTTTTTGTCTATTATCCTCTATTTCTTTAAATAATGCCTATAATTAATTTTTTTAACAAAAAAAAAAAAGAATTAACTAAATTTCGAACTTATAACATTTGTTTGTTTGTTTCTCTTTCACGCCATGACCACTAACGAAATATAATATAACGTTATGATCATTCAACCGATCGCCATGAAATTTACATACACGTTTTCAATGGAACAGAAATATTCATAGGGTAACTTTTATGCAGAGAATTACTTTTCCCAAGGGATCATCTATAAATTAACATAAAAAGTTCGCTTAGAAAAATAAATGAACACTTTCTTAAATTCTATCTAACAACTGTAACAACTGTAACTGTGTTTGTAACAAAATTCCTCCGAAACGGCTTTATCGATTCTTATGAATTTTTGTGTGTATATTTAGTAGGTATGAGAATAGGCCGTAAAGTATTTTTCACCCTCCTACCCCCACCCTCTCATTTTTAAATCGCGATTTCAGTATTTTTGTATGAACAATATTCAAAAAAATTTATCGTTGTTCATTGACGTGATGTGTCGCGTCATTTTGACACAAGGTTTCAAAATAAAATTGGACCCGACAGGTGGCGCCACTCTTATTGGATTTTCTTCGTGATTTACTCCATCTAAACTTGACTTCCATTTTTAATACTCTTGGGATCTATGTAAAACAACAGATCAACTTAGATGGTGCACACATCTTGTTTATTTATTTTAAATATCTTAAAATATTCACAATAACTTATAACATTTCAAACTGATGTACAAAACACAACTGAACTCAATTTTCACGTCAAATCATATTCTATATTTTCTTTTCTCTATTTGAATATCAAACCTTTTTAAGTCAGTCAGTATTTAAGTTCAAATACATTAACAGCCACAATCGGGTTAGAGAATTATTTTCTGGTTCGGGCAGGACAACGTCTGCTGGGTCAGCTAGTTATACTATAAAAAAAAGATTTTCAACTCTATTCTGAAAACGATAAAAAGGGTATTTGCATGTAGAAACTTTAATTTGTCTGTGACGCCTAAAAGGGAAACCGCGGCTTCGCTGAATTTGCAGTGACAAATAAATAATTACTCGATGCTAATATGAATATCACTTTCAAGTTAATAATTGCTTACTTAGCATCTTTCTTCAATGTTCTTGCATACACCGATCTACAACTACACTCTGATGGTGCTCAAGATGACGGTAACTTATTTATTTTGTAACTAATAGAAACATTTAGCGTTAACATGGTTATGTAACATAGTTATAAGAATTATGGGGTGCCTATATATCTGATTCCTGTTCAGAAATTTATTGAAATTATTGAAATTTATTGTTTAAAATGTCATTGAAATGTATGAAACTAGATTTCTTTGTGAGTTAGGGGTTAGGGACAACGCAGTGAGGTTAAGAGTATTATCTTCGCCTGCTGAAACTCCATTGCTTACCAAATTAGCCAGTCATGAATATTAGGATTATTGCTTTGGAATTCAATCATACATTAAGTATTTATTATTGCTCGGAAGCAAGTTTAGTTGTGATTTTGTTGCTGCTGGACAAAGGCCTCGCCCCTAATTCCCCAATGGCGGCAGTGAGTTCCAATCCTGTTCCAATTTCAATTCAATCAAATTTATTGTTGTTGTAATACACCATTTCAACTCTGTATATTTGGTAATATATTTTCGATTCATTTGACAATCATTATTTTCAGAAGACATGTTGTGCAGTGAAATCAGCCACAATCAGTCGGTTGCGCTCAAAATCATTGAAAATATAGCAAATGGTTCATTAATTTATACGAGAATCAAGGACAGCAAGAAAATCATCGAAGGTAAAAATAATTAAAAATTAATTGTCTATCATTCTTCAAGCACACATTGAGTAGTGGCAGGGCAAACTGCATTGCGCAGTCATTCGGGCAGCCCGTCTGGCGGCAGTAACCACCCCCTTACAGAATACCACCGTGAAAAAACAGCACGTGTGTCTGTGTTTCAGTGAGTGAGTAAGAGATGCCAGAGCCCATTTTCCTATCCAATCCCTTATCTTTAATCCTACTATAGTCAGCAGCGCACTAGCAGCTGTGGCATTGTTTGTTTTATAGACGACGGTAACCACCTACCATCAAGTGGACCGTTAGCCTGTCTGCCGATCTTAACATAAAAAAGCTTAGTTCTGTACTTTTAAACTTTCAGCTTAATTGATCAGCTTAAAGTGATTTTTGCTTGTAACAATGATTAAATCAGTCCAACTATGTTAACTTATGTTTAACTGGCATTAAGTTGTTAAATCTTCGGTTGAGTCACCAATCAAGCGAATTTGTTTTCTATTTTCAACTTAAAAAAAATGTAAAATACATCAGACAGACTGACGGTCTACTTGACGGTAGGTAGTTATCATCGGCTATTATAATACATACAAAGCCCACGCCCACGGTTTGCAAGGTCATTTCATGATCGGAGAAAGGGTAAGAAATATAAAGAGGATAAGAGAATGGGTTTTGGCATCCACTTACGGAAACACAGCAGCGCACGTGCTGTTATTTAAGTGTGATCTTTTGTAAGGGGGTAATCACTGTCTTCAGACGGACTCCCACGGTTATGACTACGGAACTCATTGTGGGCTCTACTAAAAAGCATTAGAAGGTAATTTAAAAAAAAATTAAAATTATCAAAGACCAAAGAATTAGGATCACAAATTACCGTCCGTGTGTCCGGTGTGATTTTGTCCACTAGGACTGGTATAATATCAGGGCTATGCTTTGCTCAGCTTTGCTGAGCCAGATAAACTTTTTGCTGCCATGACGCACACTCAGTGGAGTTGAACTATGTATTTTTTTATTTAGATAATTGCATGCTACAATTTTTAACTAGCAAATTTAATGATAAAACTTATGGTTTGGCTAAAATAAATGCAAAATAACCCCCATAAACAAGCAAAACACATAATAATATAGCAATAATATTATTAGCATAATATTACTGTTTAATAACCGTTCATGACCCACGGACCAACTCACCGACCAACTAGTTAACATTTTCGTTGGGAAAATGTTAAAAATTTTATGCCCTTCCGACCAATCAACAGTTGGTCGGTGGGGTAATAAGAAATTGAGCTCTGTTTAGAATTATTTTAATTATTTAAGTACAAACAATAAAGAAATTGGGCACGGTACTTCTCGTACCTCTATATGCACAGAACTGGTTTGTAAAGAAAATTAAAATTATTTTTTCGTAGTAAATTAAGAAAGGTGAACAAAAATACGAAATTTAGAAGGCCCTACTCATGTACCCTAGTATTAACGAATTAATGAATGATTAGTAAATTAATAACTAATGACTCTAGTACAGTCATTAACTATTGATTTGAAATTTTCAAAGTCCATTGTAGCCGTAACTATGACATTCTTTTTTATTAATTAAAGATAGGTTTGCTCTTGGCCAGTATCTATCCGTGTAGGAAAGATGAGGCCGACGATAGAGCGAGCTTACTCAGAAGATACCTATTCACTCGAACCTTGAAAACATTTGGGTTGTATGAGCTCGAAAATACAGACGCCGACAGGGAGTTCCAATCCTTAGCAGTGCGCATTATAAAAGGTGTTATAAATCGCTTGGTCCGAATTAGAGGGATTTCGAGAAGAGGATGATGGTAACCAGCCGTCTGCATGTCCGATAGAAGAAAGGGGAAGGCGGTATGATCTCATGCAGCTCCGGAGCACACTCTCCGAAGTACATCTTATAATTCTTATAGAATATACACAGACAGGCAATTATTTTGCGTCTATGTGCCAGGCTTTGCAGTGTACCGCCGCCAATGAGCCTCCTAGCTCTGCGATCCACCAAAAAACTAACATTTTATTAATTTTTTTTTTCAGATCCAATAAACGTGTTGCAGTCTCAAATAAATAGTGTCCTTTATGGGGGACAGTGGGAGAGTATGTAAAATTGCAATTACAACTTTGTGTTTATATAAAGTTTGGTAAGCACACTGACGGTCTACTTGATGATAGGTAGGGTTCCAATTGTTGCCGACCTTAATAGGATCAAGTATTTGAGATAGGATGTGATAAGGAATTAACTTTTGAATCATAACTTTATCTTTAAAAGTTAAATATTACTTTTAACAGCGGAAGGTGTTAGATTTGAACAGCGTAATTCTAACAGCGGATTTTTAACCTTCCGCAGTTAGAATTATTTAATACTACTAATTTACTACGCAACTCATCTAGTGACAGTAACGACCCCGTCATATGAGACAACTGTAAAACAACAACACGTGTACTAAGTATTTAGGGGCGTATTTAAAGGTTGACTGAGGTTGATCTCAGTTGATGGCAGAAATTTGATTAGCCCTTATATTACTTGTAACTACTTACAGGCGACGGTAATCACTCACCATCAAGTGGACAGACAGTCTGCCTGCTAACGATATCTATCGCTATGTATCACCGAAACGAAATGATTTAATGTTTTTTGATGCATATTTTGATAAATAATGATTGAATCAGTCAACCTATTATATCAGATGTAACCTACTGATAATTAAAAACAAAGCGACACGGTATAATATATAATAGAGATGTATATTATTATATCTCTACACATTATAAACAATTGGTGCCCGCGACTTCATCCGCGTTGAAAAATCTATACTAATATTATAAAGCTGAAGAGTTTGTTTGTTTGTTTGAACGCGCTAATCTCAGGAACTACTGGTTTGAATTGAAAAATTCTTTTTGTTTTGAATAGTCCATTTATCGAGGAAGATTATATAACATCACGCTACGATAAAGATGTAGTATTATATATAAGCAATGTCCAGTACCGCGCGCCCCACGCGCACTCCACCGCCGTATGGGCCGCAGCGAAGCGTGGCCGAGTTCAGCTAGTAAAAGATATAATGATTTTATATAAGTAGGTACTTTTCCCAAACGTTTAATTTTTATTTTTAGATAGCTGGTGCCCGATATGGCATATTTAGCCTATGTTCATCCTGAAATTCTATTCTTACTATTAGTGAAATATTTTTTTAAATCGGATGAGTAGTTTCGAAAATTACCTCCTACATACATACAAACTTTACCTCTTTATAATAGTTGCTGTCTGTTTCTACGCAAATAGCATCCGTGCGAATTTGGGACGGGCGGCTTGTAACAGATAAAGTTTAGATGGAAATGAGATAACGTATAAGCATAATTACGCGAATTTCGTCCTAAATGAGGTATCCCTTTTTCACGCAACAGGGACATATCTAAAGCCCCAACGTGTGTAAGCCTCCATTTATTTGGGCTACATCATCGAATTGGGAAACAACACACCTATTGATTTCGCGGTGATTACAGCAAGAAAAGATGTTCATTTTGTGCTTGCAGAATGCTGTGTGCTTTTGTAGAAACATGTCTTTACAATTCTATGTTGTTTATACTATGTCAACAGGAAAGGTAGGTTTACTATCTTACGGGAATAGTTCTGATGAAGACATCCTCGTTGATTATCCTACCGGTGACGCATTGCAGTAAGTGATAATTCTTCTTGTTGACTTAATGAATACTTGGTAAACCCTTAAGCGTACGATTTGTAGGTACAAAAGCAAGCAAAGATGAGTAACCCCTCGAACCGGATTGATTCGTAATAATCAACTTAAGATCTAGAACACATAGTACAATTTGTGTTTGGGGTTTTCCTTTCAATCCAATTTTGACGTATTTTTACAATTAACTATGTTTCAATACGTAAAATGTTTAAAGAAAATAAATAGAATTTCATAATTCTATTTATTTTCTTCATGATATCCATAAACAAATTCATTAGTACCAATAAGTGTAAGATTTCACTCTAGATGTGTGAATTCATTGCCTGAAAACTGATAGGAATTGTAATTAATTAAACCCTATCTTTAATCTTACTATGATAGGCAGCGCAATTGTAGCGTTGCTTGTGTTATAGGCGACAGTCAGTTTGACGTAAGCCTCGCTTGGAAACTCAAGCAACGGTACAGGGTTCTGCCTTGATAAACCACAAGGGATATTGAGCAGATTGTAAGATGGGGTCTAGCATATTTTAGTCATTAAACCTAACAACACCTAACTAATTGTACATCTCCTCACGCCGAGAAGACGCCTGCCCCCAGCAGTTGTCATCTTTTCATCTGACAAGTTTTCTTGTTTTGTTTGAACGCGCTAACCTTTGAAAATAGCAAATGGATTTGATTTTCTTATATTGATTCTTAAGTAAGATAACAAGGTTTATCCGATATCTTTTAGGATATCGGATAAACCTTTAGGATCCTTCAGGACGATATCCTTTAGGACCCCAGCAAAAACAAAATAGAAAGGACGCTGAACAGTGATATAAAAGATATAAATGCTGAAGTGATAATAATTCATAATCACGTTTAAAAAGTAGGTACCTTTTAAACGATCCCTATCTCACGACCTACGCGTAATATATCATTTTCAGTCGCCCTTGTACTTACAGTAAAATGTTAAAAGATTTGGACATATTTTCCGTTTCAATGACGATTTTCAGAAAGAGATTGGAAAATCTCTTTCTTTTTGAATTAGCTACCCCTTAACAAGCTTTGTTTGTGAATATTTACCTAAATAAAAAAATAATTGTAACAAATGTAACAAATGTCTCAAGACATTATTATCATAACAATTCACTACTTCCTTCATTCTTAATCCCTCAATTGACTCATTTACTATTAATGAAACTATTGTATCTCATTATTAATTTACTCGTAATTTTCAGTGCAGAGAAATTTTTAAACGGAACCGCAGTTCACATGATCTACCCTGCGTGGTTACAGCGAGGACACTCTCGATTGAAAATTACTAATGACCATATGCAGACTGCTGTCAATGCTTTCTTTATACTGCTGGATGGCAATTTAGATGATATCTTACGTTTACCGGCTGATTACATCTTAAATTCGGTATCTATTCTTGATTAATTTAAAGCTAATTTTGAGTGCAATTCCAAAACAAGTCGGAAATTCTTAAAAACTTTACAATGGTATGTCCACGAGAATCTGTAATCTATATTATAAATCTGAAAGTAGCATTGTCTGTTACGTTTTACTCGTTAAATTATTGGACTAATTTTGATGAAATTTTCTGTAGAGAAAGCTTGAAAGTTGGAGAAGATAACATTAACCTAGACAGACATTATATTATAAAATGTTTGATTTCATTCATTTATTACATTGTGTACTCAATATGTTTACTGTAAATCTCTATATATAAAAATGAATCCCTATTTCCCTTGGTCGCGGCATCACGCGTGAACGGGTAGACCGATTTTGATTCGGTTTTCACTAATGGAAAGAGGAATAAACGGGGAATGTTCTTATATATAAAAATTGCACCCCGGGCGAAGCCGGGGGCGGGTATTACATAAAAATGCGTTTATTATTGGTTTATATGTATATGTAAGCATATGAGAAGTTATACTTGTTATTAAAAAATAACACTTATGTAAAAGTATAAATATGTAAGTACCTACACTACAACATATAAGTTCATAAGTATAAAATACAAGAGTGTATCAGTCATTCGCATAATATGCTCTCATTCGGAACTAACTTCGTGGTGCTTTACATTGGCGCACCTAACTTCCGTATCGTACTTACCAATAATCTTTTTCTTAGGCAAATGACATTTACAATAGAACTCGCTGGCGGCAGATCCAATTCAACAGGCCTAGAAATTGTGTTTTTTTGTTTTTACTATTAGAACAATACACAAAAAAAAATATTAATACAATTTTTTAAACTGACATTAACTTATTAATAGGTACAGGATTCATATGCGCCCAATAAGCCGTTTTCGAGAGAATTTTCAATAAAAGTCAAATTCTTCTTGTGTTCTAACTTTTTTTGTGGAGTTTCTATTACTTTAACGAAAATTGTAATTAATTAATTGGTTCTTCACATGTTTAAGTATAATATATATTTTTTTCAAAGCAATTGTCTTGTCTATTTCTTGTAACATCTTCATTAAACAATGGATATTTTTAGTATTTAGCGTTTGTCTCCACCTTAATTAATAACGCGGCGTCAATCACCGATGAAGTCGCGTCAGCGACGTGACGTCAGTGAGGCCTGGTGACTTTGGATGGCCACTTCTTAGCCACTTCCACAAAAAAGACATTTTTAAAAAACTAATCAAAAAATCTTTTGCTATTAGCAACATAGGGTGGATTCGATAAGCTGCCGACTGTGATAGGGGATGGGCGAATGAGCTATGGCATCCCGAAACACAAAAGCGCACGAGTTATTCGGTAGATCACCTTACAGAACAATAGCTAGATTTGCTAGAAATTTTCTGACTCCAAAACGCATGTCCTGCACTTATACGAATATCAAAGGCTGTCATTCCTTACACACGTTATTTTTCGCCATTTCTCGTTCATAAGCCTACTGACAGTGATGAAGTTACAGATTCATACAGGTAACTTATGGAAGCACTCTTAATTTTCAGACAAGAACAATATCCATGATGAAGTTAACGAAAGAAAAATTGGTTGCTATATGGACAGTGATCAAGCAAGGTCGCGCGCCTCACGATATCCCTTATGAAACTTTGGAAAAATTCCGTCCTCTCTTCAAATACCTCAATGCCAGAGAGATTGCGCAGCTAAATTTAAGAGATGATAGAATATTGAGTTACATCGGGACACACCCTGATTTAAACCGACATCAGGTTTACGAATTTTTCTAACGAAATTGTGCCGATCTCATGAAATTGCAAAACGCCATCTGAAGGGCTATTTGCCTGTCACAAATTAACGTAATGTGAAAAAAATTTGATTGCAAAATTAATGTTCTGTGTGATGAGCATCTTAAAGCATAGCATAGATCATATAGACATATAAAAGTAAAAATATATAAAAGAATGTTTTCTTTGAACTACATGTGAATATCTATTCTCTAATAACTCTAATAACCAGAGCTGGATAATTATGTCGTAGTCCCTATGCAAACGTCTCAGGGCCGCTTAACCGTTTTATAAATTCATCCTATTAAAAAAAAAACGAAACAAATAAAAGGAATATTGTGCATATTTTTTTTAATTTAATGTAGAGTTTTTGAAGTGTATTTAAAAAGCTGCTCTTATTGTGCTGTCCTCTTACTCTGCGTAAAATCGAAATCTCTATATATAAAAATGAATCCCCATTTCCCTTGGTCACGGCATCACGCGTGAACGGGTAGACCAATTTTAATTCGATTTTCACTAATGGAAAGAGGGATAAACGGGTGCACCACGGGCGAAACCGGGGGCGGGTCGCTAGTATAATATAAATATTGTACGACAATATAAAATACCTTCCACAATGTAATGAAATAACACAAAGTATAGTATAAATTGGCATTAAGGGTTTTTACGATCAAATTTAAGTTTCTCTCTACATGTTTATATTAAATTTTTTTCTGCGCTCGGGTCCCCTAACCCAAAGAAGCTCAAGAGACAGTTGTCCAATATATAGGTCCTGCTAATTGACCAAGTAAGTGTTCTGTATAAATGGAAGTTAAGATAAGTACTGTGACAGTAAATGGAATAAATCTTAAAACTAGGTCTCAAATTATTTCGTAACGAAACTTTTGGGAAAAATTGTGTTATAGAGATTTTGAAATTGTAAATTAACTGTAATATTTTTAGATAATTATAAATAATTTAAACTCGCTAAGTAACTGGATAGAGGAGATCATTTTGGAAACAAAACTATTATTATTTTTTAACCACTGTTTATATTTCAAAGATTTAAATTTCATAAATTAAAAATATTTTTCTATAGATAAACGAACTATTAGTAATTAAAAACTTTGCAGGTGGGCGTCGTAGCCAACGTTTACATCAAACTAAACAAGCATTGGTCAGAGCCCAAATATTTAAATATGATGAACAATTTGTTATGTGGCGTTCCGATGACCTTTATGCGAAAGGTGCCTGACAGTACCTACTTGCAGCTTTCTCATCAGGTGAAGAGAAATTGTGACATTCCTTTTGGAAATTCCTTGTTGTTATATGTGTAAAAAGAATATATATCAAGAATACATCGTTTATATCTGTATCTACAAATATTATTAAAAAAAAAAACTTAACAAGTGCGAGTTGAACTCGCGTGAAGAGGGTTCCGTAGGATGTTTTTTTTTTTTTTATGTTATGTTATGTTACCTATCCGCACAATATTGAGTGATTTACCATATTATTTTAATATCAAGGACTTCTTATAGGTTTTCCTAAATGATTATTTAGGTTTTAGGTTTTTAGGTTTTCCTAAAAACCGCATTCAAATCGTTTAAGCAATTTTTGAGATTAGGGTGCACAAACGTACAAACAGACAAAAAATCTAAAAATATTTTTTTTAGCTCCGTGTCCAAATATTTAATGTTTTTTTAAATATTTAATGTGCAGACACGGCTCGTCTACGATTTTTTATAAGTATAGATATAGATAGACTAGGACCCTGAATTCCGCTATCATAATCATATCGCTTGGCTTTTTTCCGAAACCCTGGTAAATTTAAATTTAACTGGTAATTTCTAAATGACGATCATAAGAGTTTCTTGGGGAAACCTAATTGATAAATAAATATTTTGATTTGATTTGATTTGATTTGATAAACTGGGCAGTTCGTCTGGGTGGTGGCAGCAAACGTCTCTTACAGAATATCGCTTATTTCGTTTAGTACGAATATTGAAGCATTTGACAAAAAAGAATAGGCTATTTGTCATACAAAAACAAAAACAAAAACTCTTGAAATCTACAACTTCGATTTCAAGGGACGACTAAAAAAATTAAACATCAGTGGTAATTATAAATCAATTATTGTAAACTTCACAATTTCCATCGCTCTAAGTTGGTATGCACAAAAACCTTTAAAAAGCACTTCATCTATCAGATCTGCAAAGTTTCATCGATTAATTGCCCAAACGATATCGAGTTCAGATATTTTATATGTATAGATCAAAATGCTTACAGGTGTTTTACCATATAACGGCGTGTGATCCAATGCAGCGACGTTTTTACCTTAGTATGATGACAAAAAGTCAGGTCAGAAAATATTCACTATCATGTGCCTCATCAATTTTATTTGCGAATAACTTGCATCTTGTAACACTTTGCTATAACTTTTCATCAGGCGTTAGGGAAATGGTACAGTTGGACTGCGCATGATGTAGCTCGTCTTGGTCTGCTCTTGGCTGTTGTTGAGGGCCCCCACCTTTCGATTATTAGGCCTGAGGCGATGACTGGGATTACTGCTCGGGTGAGTTTCTGTTTCAATATTTTTAAATATAGAAAATAATTTATAAAGTTTGCCTTAATTTACGACTCCGTACAGTTCCAGCAAGGTCAGAATGGATAGAAACTCTATTCCTCGAATGCTCTAACTTTGGAACAAACTCTCAGCTAAAGCCTCTTCAAGGGAACTGAACTAAATAATTTCTTACCTGTAACTCTAATCTCTCTAAAAACGACAAAATCTGATTAAAATACCTAGATTATATCAAACAGAAGATTTTATTTTTTAATTATATATCTCATTTTTTTTAATGTCAATATACGCAGACAGGCTGACGGTCCACTTGATTGTAGGTGGTTACCGTCGCCTATAACACAAGCAACGCCACAGCCGCCGCAAGTGCGCTGCCGACTACAGTAGGATTAAGGTTAAGGCATTAGGAACAGATAGGGAAATGGGTTCTGGCATCCCTTACTCACTAGCCGAATTACACGTGTTGGTATTTCACGGCGGTCTTCTGCAAGGGGGTGGTTACTGCCGCCAGACGGGCTGCCCAAATGACTGCGAAACGCAATGAAAATGAACTTTGGTTGGTTTTGGCTCATCTTGAAAGACCCATACGCTCGATTGCTGCTTTGTTTTGTGATTATAACAATAAATCCATATTTTCACACCTATAACTATGACCCACACTAAATTTAACGCCCTTTTGTTGAATCTGGTCAGCATGGCATTGCAGCAAGTGACGCGGTCGGTTATTTGAGCCTCAGTCAAATTGTATGGGATCTTCCGAAAATACAGCTTTTTCACACCCCAAATGTTTGTGCAGGATTGATTGTATTTGACTCCCGCCTATGACTAAGGATGCCCGAATCTCATGGTAGATCATGTGCCTGTCTGTTTCGATCATATGTCGCACAGCATCGACGTTTTTGTTGTTCACAACGGTGGACGGGCGAGCATCACGAAATTCGTCACTGAGATTGATACGCGTTTAAATTCTGTAAACCAACAGTCGTCTTACATGGTGTTTCATCGTTAAAATCAGTTTGAAGCAAGCTGAGCGAAGCTCTAATGAGCTGTCAAATTACACTTAAAATCGTAAAAAATCGTACTACGAAAATTTTCCCGAGTTAAATCCGTAGTGATGTAAACACACAATTTTTAAAATGACGCCCCACAATTTAAAAATAAGTGACAGTCAGATGAAACAACTGTTTTCTACAGCCAAACAGTCCATTTTCAAATTTTGTATATACTTCTTAAATATGTAAGTGGTCAGTTTTGCAATTGCAATATGCATTTTTAGGCAGAAACATAACAGCTTACATGATTTTACGGCTGTTTTCTCACTCAATAAATGTGGCTGATATTATATGTAATTTAGTTAGATTTAAGTTTCGGTTTAACTGTAGTTATGATTTGATTTTGACTTTAACTAATTTCATTTTATTAACCCCTGACGTATGACACAAAACGGGGTGTTATAGGTGTTATGCGTCTGTGTATGGGTGTATCTGTTTGTCGATCTCATCGTAGCTCCCAAACGGATGGACCGATTTTGATTTTTATTATTTGAAAGCTGACGTGATCGAGATGGTTCTTAGATATAGTTTATGAGGATCTATTGATGCGTTTGAAGATCATCAACCCATTTCCTAGTTGACGAAGGAATTTCACTAAGTTCACTAGTTCACTAATGGTACTCCTGTGGTATTTCCATGACATGGTAACCTTCGGTGATAGCTACGGACACCCAATTTGCTAAGGCAGCAATTAACAGTAGATTAGCGTGTTTGAGCTCAATAGAAAATCAGGGGTTAGTTTATAATTTTAATTATAGATTATGTAATTCATATTTAATTTAAATAAAATATAATTGTAGGGTCGAGATTTGCATGATATATTTTTTTTAATTTTTATTGCAATATAAATTTATATTTTTATTAAGAGTATTTTTACACGTCTTTTGATTTAATATGTTACTTTTTTGATTAATTTAAAATACGTATAGATAGATGCCAAGATATTTTCAGTATCAGTATTTACATCTCACGATATTTTTAAGAAGCATAAATGTAGAAACAGCTCAAGGGTCTTCCCGAGTCAATTCAATTTATGATTACAAATACCTCACCTGGATAACAGCTAACAAAGTGCTTTTTACTTTAAAGGTTATGCGTGAAATGACACCAGAAAACTTGTTGTACATCACCGATGACCAACTCGACTACATTCCCAAAAAAGCGTACACAATTCTAGCGAAGAAATTACACGGACTTCAGAACGAAGATTGGATATCTGGCGGCGAAGATGTTGCTTCCTTTAGGATTCTACATGATTATATTAGTGTTACATTTTGTGTGTTACTTATAAATATGTAATGATTTAACTATGCTTACTTTCCGTAAACATTCGTCAGTTTTATTAATTCATTGACCACCCGCATTACATAAATTCGGATTAACCCCCGTAAAATTATTTATTTTATTTACAGGTCAGGTTCACTTACGCTAAACTATGTTAATATATTTACAGTAAGTAGGTACTTACTCGTAGATAAGCTAGATAAATTATATCAATTGAGCAAAAACATTTACAAGGGCGGAATTTTTGGACGAAATTTGGCACACAGATAGTTTATTACCTGGATTAACATAATATGGGATACTGGAAAAATTCCAGTATCCTATATGTTAATTCTGTGTATATAAATTAAACAATTCTGTTATTTTATTCTTGAAAATTTTTAGGTTCATATAGGATTTTCAAAAAAGGAACGCGTGTTCGAAGTCGCGGGCTCAGCTATTGTTTATTAAAAAAATAGAAACATACGGACATACATATACGTATACGTATATACTTGCATTGCAAATACATAAATGCAAACGATACAGAACAAAATTAGGGAATAAAATATTGATTGATACTTCTACCTAGATAACTTCCCAAATTTTTTGAACTATGGATACCGTTTGAACGTCCTACTACCTTTACGCTCTTAATATACAACATAGGGGGTCCATTTCAAAAATACTTAATCTATGCCCATCCACAGGGTTCAAACAGTCTGTTTCAATCGGTTCAGAGGTTCAGCAATGAAACAAAATCACTAATATCCTCATGGAAAATGAAACAATAAGAAAATCAATATACTTTTTATTGGAATTTATAATATTTAAGCATCTGAATTGGCGGCAAGTGAAAGGTATAATAATCATCATGGCGCCTTGCTTCTATCTGAAAAGTAACATCATACTACTTCTGATTAATCGCACGTTAAGAATATGCTAAATCGATGGAAAAAGTTTTATTAATCTGAACGCTGGAGCTCTAAAAATATGAATTTTTACTCGTTAGGCCTAAACTGACGACTCTTTGGTCTAGTGGTTTTAATGTGCTTGTCTTGGCGTTCTAACTTATGGGTATCTGGTTCTAATCCCGTCAGTGGTAACTTTGGAAATAATTATTGGTCTAAACTTTCATGTTTTGCAGGAATTATACAAAAGCATCTTATAACTAAATAAATTCATGAACTTCTTATGTTCAAACCACAGAACATTTACAATATAGAATGGTTCAATATCTATGTTTAATGCAACACTCTGTGTCTGATTTTTTTTTATCCTACTATCCTACTATCTCGATCTAATTACGACCTTAACTCAGTATACCACAGATTACCCACAACTTACAACGACAAGTTTATAGACTTGGACATTTTCCACCTGCCAAGGGCGTCCTTCAAGGGCAGTGTCGTGAATACGCTGAAGGACAAATAATCACTAACGCGCACACGCATACACAAAAATACACGCACACACTACCTCACATACTAACACACACACACACTTCAATTAAGTTTTTCGCTATATCTAGTTTGAATTATACACTTTCTAGACTCTAGAATACATTTTGTATAATTCAAATATATTTTGTTATAATTGTTTAATATAATACATACGATGTGTCATTGTTAATTGCATACCTACAAACTACACAATTTACTCAATGTATCTAATACGTATATATAGCCTGTTGGATGTGGCAACTCTCTCTGTGTGTCTGTTGTGCATTTTAAATGATAACAATTGGTGTAACGTTTTAAAGTGTTTATAAAATATATAAAATTCGGCCCCAAGTGTGGTGAAGGAAAAGACGGAACAATTTGGTCATGATATTTGCTTGCCACCAACGAACTCCAAGATAAGCGGACACAAAAAGCAAATCAAAACAAGTGAAATCAGGTGAATTGCCCGGGGGGATAATTATTGTGAATAGGGTTTATATTTTTAATGAACGAGGGCTGTTTACTCTGTGGCTAACAATTTTTGGAACAATCCTCGTATGTACCAAACATAACACGATAATATATTTGCGGAGAATATGTAGTGAAAAAATCTCCAAAATCTATTGCTGAATTTGTGAAAAATGCGTACTTCGCTTATTTTAAAATACATATTAAGGACTTCACCAAGCCCTGGATTCCAAATTATGTAATGAGAATTTAAGACAATGGGTAAAAGGAAAACGAAGCGATTTAAAGTTTGTTGTAACTATGATTTGGATGGAACCGTTAAATAATTACAATTAATGTTATTGTTATGCCGTTAAATTACATTTTGTTAATCGAAAAAAAAATCATCTACCCCGGCTATTAGGCCTATAACTCACTTATCTAGGTCATTTATTAATAAATTA
Source organism: Bembecia ichneumoniformis (assembly GCA_910589475.2). Lineage (NCBI taxonomy): Eukaryota > Metazoa > Arthropoda > Insecta > Lepidoptera > Sesiidae > Bembecia > Bembecia ichneumoniformis. The sequence continues at coordinate 7,204,570 of OU342523.1, forward strand.
AGATTAATAGTTAACATTAAGAACACATATAATAAATCATGAACGAACCACAATATTGCACCAGTCAGTTTGCGTAAACCTTTCCTTCACGTCCTTTGGTTCAGGTTCAGGTGGACAAGTTATATCTTGATATGGTCTACCGACTGCTTGTTCTTCACGCGACAAGACTTTTGTAGAAGTACGTCTCAGAGCATGACTCTCAGAAAATTTTGTCTCACATGTACAAGAACATTCTCCTGATTTTATTATTTCAAAACTGTCAATTGTGTTTTCGTATTTAAATGGAGACAATATGGGTTTAATATTATCCGTGCGAGGAACTGCAGCAAACAAATTTGAATGTGCACTTGTTACAGTAACAATTTCCGGACATTTTGCTTCAGAATCTTTCTTCATTAAAAGTTTTATTGTTTCATTACAATCACAGCTGAAAGGAAATTGAGTTTCTGACTTAGGTGTACTTTCAATACTCAGTGAAGATGGGGACTGGTCAACTTAGTTAGACCTTACGAAATTTCATAGCAAATTCTTCGTGAAGCGTAAAATTTTATAAAAATTGAGTACAAAAGTTACAAAAATTTAGTACAATTTAAAAATTTTGTACAAAAGGCCAAGATCGTGCGTCGGTTTCTGTCTTTGTCGCCCTGAACCCCGACCCTGTGCTTCTGTCGGTGGTAACACCGTCTCCCCCTCATTTTGGCTTTTGGAGGGGGAGACGAGTTCAATTGAATAATAATAATAATATTCCTATGAAGTAACTGTATTCACTGAAGTTAAATTTACAATATCTTCTCGACTTTCGCTAGATACTTAATTCTTAGAAAAGACTCAATAAAATAAAGAAAACTAAAAAGATATTTCACCATAGACACGATAATCTGCATGAAGGTTTCTATTTTAGTTGAAGTAATCAATGTATTGTACCATTTGATGACTTACGTTTTATGTTCTTCATTCAAAAATCTATTCATGTCTGCAGCTCTACCAACATTGAAGCTTCCACAACAAGCACATTGCAAAACTATAGCTTTAATATCTTCTTTGTCAATATGTTGAGTATTTCGTTCACAGTGAGATGGAAAACAAATATTTGGTAAAGTATTTTTACCTTTGTCTTCATTAATTGCCTCTTTGAAAGATGCTTTACTGAGACAAATATCTATTTCCATCTGTGTTTCGTCGTCTGCATTGATGGTTTGCGACTGCATATTCTTGTGAATGTCATAGTCTCTTTTTGCACGTTTTACTTCAATATCTAATTTTAAATTTAAAATATCTCCTTTATTAACAACCATAATATGTTTGTTTTTAATATCCTTATGAATTTTAAGTGCATCTTTGTTTGAAACGTCTTCGAAAATTTTATTTTCTAGGTCACGATGATTTTTAATTGTCTCAGAATCAAAAATTTTTTCGACATCAAAATGAAAATTTTCAACTGTTTTATCTTTTTGTGCATTTATGTTTTCAGGTTCAGGTTTTGTGTCTTCGGATGTTTTGTTTGTTTCATTTACTACTGCGTTTATTATGTGAGACAGTATTTCGCTTTGAATGTTCTTATATTCGTACATAGACGAAGAAGCATCATGTTCCATTTTATTGGTATCAGGAATTTTTTTTTCATCTTTGTCAGAATTTGTAAAACAAGGTACCGTTTGTGTATTTAACCTTTTATCTATGATACCCCCAGTGTCCCCATCCGGGTAACTGGTATTTAGTGTTTTGTGATTTACTTCTTCTATCACTTCCAACAAATCTTTGACATTAATACTTGTCTTATTTTTGTCAAACACCCCTTTCTTTTTAGAAATATCATTTCCAGTTTTTGTTATTAAATATACTTTTCCTTCGTCAACATTTTCTCCAAATTTACTTAAATCGTCATCATTTCGCTTCTTTTTAACTATATTTTCTAAAGAACTCTTAGTTTTATCGGCTCTTTTTGTAATAGCATTCACATTTCTCTTTAAATAGTTTTCTCTTATCTTGCTAAAATCTTTCGCGCTAGCCGATCTTGATCTCGCCGAATTTTTATTATTTTTTATTGAAATTCGCGGAGAACCTATTTGCCTTTGCCTTTGAATCGAATTACTTGAAAGTTTTACTTTTTGCGCTACGGGTGGTTTCAATTTTTCGGTTTTCTGTGAATACAGTGTTCAATATATATAAATTTGTATTGAAAATAACTATTTTATTCACTCTGTGTGATTGGCTATACATTGAGCGTCCGTCTCTTTTAAATCTTTTTATTTTAGTACACCTAAATTAACTCAAAAAATAAGCTGGCGGCTATCGAGTTGTGAATGAGCGAAAAAATATTGTAAAGAGGCATCCAACTTAAATAAAATACTGCATAACTTTAGTTACATAACACGTGCACATTATTTAACATTTCTGTAAAACATTGTAACATAAAAAAAGACTTGTATACATTAAAATAACGTAATGTCATGTTACGATGTTAAACAATTGTCTCAGTCGCATTATAACGCACAAATGTTATAACTTTATTGACATATATCGTCCACATATTAAAACATGAATATATAACATATTTTGTTATATAGTCTGGACTCACCGTTACATACAAGATGAAGCGTGGAAGAGTACATTTGCCGCGTGTCATAGAAAACAAAAATCCTCATTGCATAAAGAAACTAATGGAAATGTGACTATTTATATTCATTTTATTGCTGATTTCTCGAACAGATAATCATCATTCATAATGATAATGACGCATTCATGAATGCTTGACATTTTTGACTACATGTATAAAAATGAAAGTTTGTCCCTTCAATTTTTTTCGTTTCGTCCTACTTATAGGAATCATAGGTCGTTTTGACGAGCCCGTTGGATGAGTGGTTAGGGTGCTTACCTTAACGCTCTGTTTTAAGGTTCCCGGGTTCAATTCCCGGCAGGGTCAACTTTGAAAAATGAGCTTTACAAATTTAGCTCTGTTCTGGATCTGAAAAGTAGTGGCAAGGCACAATACGTTTCGCAGTCATTTGGGCAGCCCGTCTGGTGGCAGTAACCACCCTCTTACAGAAGACCAGCGTGAAATAACAGCGCGTGTGCTGTTGCGATTCGGTGACTGAGTAAGAGATGCCAGAGCCCATTTCCTTATCCACTCCCAATCCCTTATCCTTAATCCTACTAGTCGGCAACGCACTTGCAGCAGCTTTGGCGTTGCTTGTGTTATAGACGACGGTAGCAACCTACCATCAAGTGGACCGTCAGCCTGTCTGCCGATCTTAACATGAAAAAAATAAGTGCGTGATATGCACTAAGCTTTTTTAGAAATCTATTGTTCGGCCCTAATTGGTAGTATCACATAAAGTACCCATTCTATTCTCTTCAGTGCCAAATTGATTTGAATGTAGAAATTTTACCTTCATTATTAGTATGAAAAATGTTATTTTCTAACAAATAAATTTTCAACTAACATTTCCTGAAATGTCTAGCTGTTCTATTGTCTTATTGGGTAACACCTCTGATAGTTGTTTAGAATTCTCCAAATCGATATTTTGATTATCTGCAATTTTTAACAATCTACGTTAATTCCAATAAAAATAATATATTTATGCAATAATATCCAATAAAAATCCAATAAAAATAATATGTACTGAAAATAATGAATAATTTTGTACTAAATATTACCAAAACTTAGTTTTCTTGCTTGACTCTTTTCCCATGATCTGTAACCACAATTTAATTTAGTTATATCAAAATAATTAAATCACTTTGAGACCATAACAAAAATATGTTATTTATAGGACGGTAGAGCAACAAAAATATGTTAAACTAGGTGAGCTCGCAACTTGGTACGCGTGGTATTCGAAATAGCGCGTAACTTTTTTGTTCGTAAACCGATTAGATTAGAATGAAACAAGCACTAAATATTATGGGAAGCTTGCTACAATACATAAATGAAAAAAAAAACTGCGTTCAAATCAGTTAAGCTGTTTCAAAGATTAGCGTGCACAAATGCACAAAGGGTTTTTAGAAGTCCTAACCTAAAAACCTAAAAACCAAAAAATTCTAAAAACATTTTTTTTGATAACGGTACGCTAGTACTATTATTTATTCTGTGGTAACGGTAACATAAGTAAAACGTGTAAATTGTTTTTTTTTTTTTTTTTTTTATTTAAGGTAGACACGGCTCGTTTACGATTTTATTATATGTAAAGATACAGATAGAAGACATATGTATGTCTTCTATCTATATCTTGATTGATATATATAGATACCTATAGATATAGATATAGATATAGAAGAGAGATATGTCGCAAAAACTTGAGCTGTAGCTAATAATTTTAGTAGGGACCTTATATATATGTATATCAAATATTAATATAATAAGTATATGGACTTAGTACCTATGGATAAATTAAAGTCACTGCCATGTCTCCGTCTATTTTTCCGCTAACTTCGTCTAAAACAGCCAACGAATTTTAATAGAGTTTTCACAATGGAAAGAGCGACAAACGAGGAAGATTTGTATATAATATGCAGAAGAAGTTACATCCGTGCAAAGCCGGACCGTGTTGCTAGTTAAAATATAATATACATCATACAAATAAAAATAGATTCAGTTATTCTTTCCAACTGTTGCTGTTGATCGAGTTTAACTCTTACAATTTCTTACCTTGATGCTTTCATGAGGTACTTTTCATAGTCAGCCGGAATAAACATGTCAGGTGGTTCAACGGCAACGTATGTGGCTCCGTCACTCAATTCCAGCGGACCTTCGATCTTTCGTCCTTCTAATGTGTAAACTTGTATCGTCGAGTGCCTTAATAACATTTGCTTGTTTTTTTTTAATTTTTTAATAAAAAAATAGTCTTATCAGCTAATACAAAATTTGGGTTATTGCAGAGGACATACATACAGCAACAAAATAGAATCTGAATACGATTTTGGTTACTTGCTACAAAATATTCATCTGTTCTCCATACGATATCAGTTTTTGATCCATGAAAGCTTACACGTACTTTTATGAGAACTTAAAATTAAAAATGTAAACTTAATTTCGAGTACTCAGATAAAATAAGAACTAAAGAAAACGCCTCGCCTTATTAGCGTATAGCTTGAGGTAATAATAAATTTAAAATATTTAGTAGTGGAAATGCCGAATTGGGCAGTAAAGGGGTGTAAAACCAATGTAAACTTGGATACCAATATTTTCAATAAAAGTTGAGGTTATAGCTTGGAACACAAAACTCAACATAGTTATTATTAACATTTATGGCCGATCGTGGAGAGGGTGGCTCGGTGAGTAGAAATTAAATCGGTACCCTTGGTAAACCGACCTGGTCAAAAGTTGGTGACAGGTTCTCGGAACTTATAAGCCGCGGAGCGACGGGGTTTTGTGGAATGTCATAGAGGATCATCGGGGGTTACCAAATCGCGACTTATCCCCACCTACATTTTTTTACACTCCATACAACTTTTTTTGTAGTTTTCGAAGCGGGATATCTCAAAAACTACCGGAGATAGAGAGGCGGACTATTTCTCCCCAACCATCACTGTCCCCCCCCCCCCTTCAAACACAAAATCACGCCTTAATTAGGATCTTACTTTTTTTAAAATAAAAATATTCAATGTCTAATAAAAATATATATGAGCAATAAATAGTGAATAAATATTGAAACACCCAAGAAAAAATGGCGCGACGGAGTCAGGTGAAAAAGCTAGTTTAATAATACAATTGAATATTATGAGAATTGTCCGATATAATCTAAATATCAAATCAATGAAGAAACTTACGAAGATCCATATTGCAATCTTGCAAGATAGTTTAAGGTTATGTCCCACCAATGAATATCTTCTACGCGAAGATGGTATTTTCTTGGCGGCGAAAATCTTTGTCCGTTTGAAAACAAGAATATATCGACGCTTGACCATGTCTTTGTGTCATCGGGAACTTTTGCGGGATACATTTCTTTTCTTTATTTACTTACAATTTATACAAAACGTTTCCTATCATAGCAACGCGGTCATGGAGTGTATCAACAGTTAAAAGCTTTACTTATTTCAATCAGCCAATAATGAAAGAAACCGATATTATTAATTTAAATCATGTTCTTTAATTAATTTTAATCGGGAAATTTAAAAATTTCACACATTTACTAAAATAACTAGGTATCAGTTAGAAAATTGACAGTTATTTTGGTATTGCTATTAGAGTCCGCTGCAATTGGCTAGAAAGTAGAAAACAACATTTTGCAATGCGATGACAGAGCCGCGCCTGCAGAACTTATTAGCTGGCGCGAACCTCCTTTTGAATAGTAAGTATATATTGCTCTGTGGCGCGAACTCTACTATTGCAATCATGGAGAATAATAATAATTATGTAGAGGTAAGGAGAACTAGAAAGTCAGTCACGAGAAGTTCAGTCGGTTAACACTAAATCGGAGGCGCTGTAGTAGCATTATATTTACGGTGGTTTCATGAACGCAAACAAAAAATCATACCTACCAATTCACCAATGCAAGACAAGCGCCATTATGACTATTATTTAAAGAACCACTATTAATTGTTGTAGTTTGCCAGATTTTCAGTTTAACACCGTTAAACTTAACTCTGTTCTCCATGATTGCAATTAAATATTTCTCTCAATCTGTATTCAATATAATTTTCTTTGTAGACTGAGTTCCCCAATATTAATTTAAGTAATTGAATACAACAATAGGCCATGTAATAATAATAATAAATAAATAAATAATACAGAATATCCGTTTAGCGTTGCTTGTGTTATAGGCGACGGTAGCTACCTACCATCAAGTGGACCGTGCCGACCTTAACATAAAAAAAAAGGTTATTTTTTTTAATGAACATTATTGCTTTAGAAATATGTCTATGTAAAAATTTTTCAATTATTTCTTTTTCGTTAAGAAAATAATTATTATAAAGTTTCTTAAAGAGAGATGCGTATCAAGATAGCATTCTGGAAGAGCATATGCCATTTTATAACAACATTTTCGATGGCCAACTGCAAATGTTGAAGATAATCCAGATGAGAATGATGGAGAATATGACTATGTACCCATAAAGATATTAAAATATGACAAATTAATACATGTAAAATGATAATATGATTATTTTTAAGCGTAATTCTCAATTATAAGCAATAAAAAATATGATTACTACTATTGTTTTGGTTAAATTATAAACCACTAACCCTATTTCTCGCTAAAACAACATAAGTCAAGAACTGTTTTTCAGGTTTTTTTCATTGTTTCTATTAATAAGCTGTAAAGGTTATTCGCTATTTTAATTTTTTACCACTCAAATACTAAATTGAACATAAAAAAGTCCTTTAAAACTCATTTGTTTGTGTATGAAACAGTTTTTATTGATTTCTGAAAAATTCTAATTAAGTGACTTATGAGGTTTTTGAAATGACCGATTCTTAATGTATGAATATACAAGTATTAATATGGTATGTGTTTTTAAGTGCAAAACTCGAGAACGGCTATTTTTTTTGAGACCTCGATTGAGGTTCGAGGAAGGTTTTTATGAACAAAAAATGGTTAAAATTGTCCGGAAAAACATAAAAACCCTATTTTTAATTTGTCCTATTCAATTACACATCAGCTCCTACTCCTAGCTAACAATTATACAGCAGCTGCCACAGCCCAATAGATTTTAATAGAACGACGACGTCGGTCGGGTCAGCTGGTTTTAAATAGAAATCGTAAATTATATCTCAGTGCAATGCGGTAAACTTCTTATTACATACGAGTATATTAAATTTGTTTTGTAATTAGGCTGTTAGACCTAATGTTTACATATTTCAAATATAGATTTTTGTATTTACATAGTATATGTAGAAATAATATATATCTTTTTATTAGGGAAAGAATTTTTTAATTAGGTTTAGTGGTAGATATGGGGATTACTCTTAGAACACACAAAACTCGGTTTATTAGCTTTTTCACTTTTTTCACGCGCCTTAATAAATTATAACCGACTAGCGATTCGCCCCAGGCTTCCCATGGAAATTATATGCACAAACCTACGAGGACAACGAAGATAACGAGGACGTTTATCACCCTTACCATTAGTTCAAAACCGTATATATAAAAATCCTTTGGGTGGTTTAGAAATTAGTGGAGAAATAGTCAGAGGCGGTCAGCGACTTTGTTTTACGATATGTATAAATAGATATAGAGATGTTATTCTGGTGTATAAATTGTTAAAGGTTCATTAACATCTATTTAGTAATGTTTGTGTGAAAAAAAAATATTTGTAATAATATTAGGCATTACAAATATTTTAATAATTATACATTATTGAATGACAAACAAAAATTAATATTAAAATACACAAAAAGTGTTTATTAAATATTAATTATAGATTTAACATGACTTTGGGATAAAGTAAGTAGTTTTGACAATTTTTAAAAATTAACATACATGCAAGTTAAACAAGAAACTTATTAGTGAAATTTATTTAGGGTTGAAACAGTAACCAACCCCACCTTATGGCTTTGCTTTGTTCAATCTTTGAGGTCATCGGTCGCCACACCCACATACCGTGAACTGTCGCTCGTATACCGGCTGAGGGTACAAGAAAACAACATATTATTCACTTTTTACACCATATAGTGTAAGATCCCACCGTAAAATTCTGAACCTATCTGTTATTTGATCGAAATGTGATTTAAATTAAAGGTTAGATACACTTGGGGTAATAAGTACAACTAATAAGCAAAATGCTTCTTTACCATGATTATTTTTGATACCTTTTTTTTTAACAATTAAAATCATTTGTTTGTAAACTATATGAAGTGCAGGGACCGTAGATCGGTCTCTTTTTGATTTTGAACATTTTTGAACATTTTTATATTTGATTTTGATATTATGTACCTACTCTTTGTTCAGTCTAGTTCAAATCTTAACTTTATCTGACACAAATATCTCTTTTCTTATTTAATAATGTACTAACCTATCCAGAAGCTAGGTTTGGACAACCTAATGGAGGTGCTTACTGTTACTGATCATTATGCCAACATTTCGCAGAAGCGATACAACGCTTCTTCATCGACGTAGCTCCAACATTGGATGAACTACGGTACTAACTTAACGTGACTTAATCTATCCTATCGAAAAACTAATGTATTTATTTTGGTATTTATTAGTTATTTTACCAACGGTAGATAAGAAACAAAAAAAACTTCAAATGTCCACACACGTATAAGTTCTTTGGGACATTAGAAAAGAAATATTAGTACAGTGTTCAAAATTGATTTACTTTTAGAAATATTTACCAGCCTTTGATTCCTTTTCTGCTGGCCTCTTTTTTTATGCTTCTCGTCTGTTCGTTGCTCTCAATGAAGGAAGACGATTTTTTTTTTGCTGACGCACCGCTTACACCAATAAATCAAATTGTATGAAGAAACCAGATGGATTCTGTAGGGTGAAATAGTCATTCTACGTTGTCAAAAATATTCCACATGGAAGATATATTAGCATTGTAATATTAGTGAGTATATGATTTATAGATACATATTACATACGTTACCATATATTATACTTACATACGTGATATACATTAGCTGAGTCCGCAACGTCGTATATCGTATTCGGTATAGCTCTTAACTTTTTTGTTTGTAAACCGATTCATGGTGGATGATGCCGCAGGGGCATCATAATTAGATTCGTTGAATCTTTGTAAAATGTTCTCTTGAAAGGTTAAAACTAAGTAGGTTAAAACAATAAATAAACGATAATTTTACATTCATGGCTGATGATACCCGAGAGGTATCATCATTGTCTATGGGTTATGATGGTCTTTCAGTATTATGAAATATTTGTTAACCGCCACGGGGGTAAGATAGAAAAAATAGACTGCCGCATTGAATCGGTAAACCAACACTAAACACTAAAAATTACAGGAATTTAGTGTTTAGTTTGTAGGAGCTGTTGTCCTACTTTCAAACTAATCTATAAACTGACTCCAAAAACACAAGAAATAAAAACTGTTTATTGTCTGTACACAAGAAATATATTCACAAAATAAACACTCACAAATATAAAGAATAAAATTTCACCATAAAAAATCAAAATATTTACATTTTACACATCACTATGTACACTTTATATATATTCACAAAACACTGTCACTAAATATGTTCCTCTTGAGATCTTCCAGGACTTTTGCTGATCAATGTGAAGATGAGAAAATCTTGAAATCCTGTGTCTGCTCTTTCGATCCTCGCAGTCCCCGTCTGAATGCTCGTCGTCGTCTAAATATTACGGGAAGCTTGCTACAATACATCAGTGAAAACCGCATTCAAATCGATGCACAAACGCACAGACAAACAGACAATCCGACAAATAAACAAAAATTATTAAAAATTATTTTTTTGACCTCGATAACACAAGTACAAGGCGTGTACAAATTGTTTTCTTTTTTTTAATATTTAATGTACTGATACGGCTCGTTTACGATTTTATTATATGTATAGATATAGATAGATTAGATCTAATGTCTGTATTGTGAAAGGTTTTACGAATTAATTAGAATAGAATTAAAATAAAGTAACTGTCTGTTTCACCGCTAATTCTTCTAAACCACCCAACAGATTTTAATACGATTTTCACCAATAGAAAGAGCGATAAACAAGGAATGTTTGTGTATACAATTTGCAGAAAAAAATTGCATCCGTGCAAAGGTAGGGTTAATATTTCTTTGAGGTGATATTTCGTTTTTGTTAAATATTTTAAATTTTACTGATTTCTAATATAATAACAATTTATTCTGAGAATAATTTGTTTTATTTAAAAGCAATATCGAGTTTTAAATTTAATATTTATATGACTTTTATATTCAACTGCACAGTACGCCCTATTGTCCGCGAGTTGACGTAGTAAAAAATAGGTAAAAATACAATTACGTCAAGTCGCGTAGATACGCGAATTAATTGCCCGCGAGTTGACGTCCAACTCATTATTACATATTTTGTTCAAAAGCGTTCAAAAGGTAACACACAGTAAGCGTTGTTGATGTTGAACTCATTTGCATGCGTGTTTTCACTTGACTCTCGCTGTTTTAGGCTGGTTGACTTTCGGTTTCTACGTTATGGCCTTCTCTTTTTTACACTTTTAATTTCCGGAAGCATATTTGAGTGTTGGTCACATTTCAATGAAATTTGTATTTATTTTATACTAGCTATTGCACGCGACTTCGTCCGCGTCTAGCTGAACTCGGCCACGCTTCGCTGCGGCCCATGCGGCGGTAGAGTGCGCGTGGGGCGCGCGGTACTGGACACTGCTTATATATAATACTATTAATCGTAGCGTAATGTTATGTAGCCTATAGCCTATGTACTATTCCTATGTAAGAATTTTTCAATTCAAACCAGTAGTTCCTGAGATTAGCGCGTTCAAACAAACAAACAAACTCTTCAGCTTTATATATTAGTATAGATAATATAGATAATGTAGCTTTCTATAGATGAAAGAATTTTTTAAATCGGTAAAGTAGTCTTTGAGTTTATTCATTACAAACATTTCTCTTTATAATATTAGTATAGATAAGCGACCCCAACCCGGGGTAGCAAGAATGCTTTTTTTTTCTGCAAATTATATACACAAACCTTCCTCGTAAAAACCATATCACGTGGTTTAGACACGATTTGAATGTGGCTTCCCGTAACATTTAACGTTTGTTTTATTCCAATCGTTTTATAAATAAAAAAGTTACGCGCTATGGCTATACCGAATACCACGCGCACGAAGTTGCGGGCTCGGCTAGTTTTGTAATATGTGTAGAATGTTTATCTAATATTTACAAAATTGTTTGTCCTGACCTCAGACCGACAAAAACTATAGACAGAGCCTGAGAGCCCACGAACAAAAACGTTTTAAAAAATGAAGCCGGTTCGCTGAAGATGTGTGCGTAACCCTACTTGTCGTATAGTGGCCATGCGGTTGTGTATGCAGTTAAAAATGTTATCCACTAACAACTTTTATCCCAATTAATTATTATAATACTTATTAAACAAAAAATATAATCAGGTATATATCAACTATTCGCGTCAGACTATAGAGCGGCCGTCAGCGTCACCCTATTGCAGAATTGTCTTCCTATTACATGCCTCGCTTAAGAGTGTGTATTGTTCCGTCTATAGTTTTTGTCGGTCTGAGGTCCTGACTATCAAAGCACAGCTAAAACTATCAAGTCTTAAAAAAAGCTGAAATTTGGAACACAGGTTTATTTTATAACGTAAGCATCGCTAAAAAGTGATTTTTGAAAATTTCAGATAAAACACTTTTGGTTTATTAAAACGACTTATTTATTTTTATATTGTATTTTTGGAATGCAAATGTAATAAAATGCATTTAAGTTCTTACTGAATTTAGTAAATGTTAATAATTTAGTTTTTAATTTTAATAAATTCGTTTAAAATGCACACTTTGGCTGCTTTTCTTGTATTTACGGTAGCGTACAGAAGAAAAAAAGTAGGGAAGCGTGTAGGTAAGGTAAGTAAATATATCTCGATGTGCTATTTACGGCGCATAGAGCGCATGTGCGACGCCACGACGCGCCGCCATCATCCGCCGGCTGCCCGACAGAATCGTTTTGATAGTACTCGTATCAATAAGGATGTGATTACTGGCGTTTACATTGTAGTACATTTTCTGTACATACAACGTAAACAGAAAGAAACACGAGGCTTCTATTACAAGATTGAAAATGTCTGTAGGTCTTTTGTTAATTAATTTATGTAGGTAGTTTATTCACGTATAATCGTATATTATAGATACGCTATTGCTGAAGTAAAAGATTGTGTTCACAACAGATAAATTGATATATTATTATGAAAAAAGATTTTATTAAAAAAAGGGTTTAAAAATATTCTAAACTCAGTAATTGGGTTCTTTACTTGACAGGCATGTTATTTTTTGAATGATTAAAGAGTTAGTTATTCCTATTATTCAATTCCTGGCCGTTTCGAAATCCTACCAGTCCGTTATATGATTTTAATGTTTTTAGATTTTAGTAACTTATTTTGATCTAAACGATTGGTTTAATTTATAATTTAGTGATTATCTAACCCAGAATTATTATTTCAAACTAACGACCAACCCCGGCTTAGCATGAAGTTAAAATTTTCTAAAATCCTTCTTTAGCGGATGCTTACGTTATAAAATAAACATTATGTTCCAAATATCAGCTTTCTAGACTTAGTAGATTTGGCTGTACCTACCATAAGAATAAATAAGAACACGCTGTACGTTGATAATAATTGGTCAATAGAAACGATTTTAAGTTGTACCTAAGTTATATCAGTGTGCGAATTTTTGTCCTCAAAATCTAGACAAGATCTGTGTTCAGGGTCGTATAACTTGAGTAATAGAGGATAAACTGTATGTGGGTTGGGAATGGAGCTAGCTAGGGAGTCGGATAGCGACGCGGGGCCGACGACGGTGAGCGCGGGCGGGGCTTTCGCGTCGCGCCGACCCGACCGCCGTGCCGCAGTCCGCGCGAGACGCCGCCGTCGGCTTGTTGTGTGTCTCAAACGCAACGTTCCCCTTCTGAACACGCGATCACTGTCTTGTCTATGTTTATTGTAGTGCTGCTCCTCTATCAGGTGGTCCTAGCGGCATTCCATTGTGGGGAAATAATTGTGTAATTCCAATTTTAGTGCGTCATCCAGTTCAAGTGTCACGAAGGATTGTTTATTAATCTGTGGGATCAGCTGTGTGTGTGAATGGAGTGTCCGGCAGGTCCCTGAGGCGGCCGGTGTGGTGCGCGCGCCTCCGCTCGTCTCTGTGGCTGCGAGCGACCCGGCCATGGCGGCCACGGCCCGCCGCGAGATAGACACCGGCGAGGAGGACATCGCCGCTATCGCCAAACAAATATCCGACCATGCCGAAGCCATATATCAAACGTGGAAGGCCCGCGGCCTGGCGCCTACAGAAATACTGTCTTGCAGACCCACGCCCGGCCTCAAATTGGCCGAAAGTCTTCGAACCAAGCCGAAAACTGAACCTAAACCAGAAATCAAGCAGAGGCCGGAGCTGAGGCCACAACGCACCGATGCTCCCCGGGAACACCGACCAGATATACGCAGAGAACAAAGACCGGATGTAAGACGCGAACAGCGCTTAGATGCAGAACCGGAAACTATTGAGATGATGCTGCCTCCGGACCTCGTGCCGGAGCGCAATGGATCCGGAGGTTCAGGGGTCCGCAGAGGCGACCCGGCCGCGATGCGTCTCGAAGTAGCGCGTGAAGAAGAGAGACTTCTTCGAGCGCTTCGCACCGGAGGCGTGGTGGCTGAACGATCAGGAGAACGCCCAGATGTTGTACCGCCGTTATCGCTTGTGGACTATGCTAAGAGTCGGTACCAAGATAAACTCGAGACGGGCGCTAGAAAGCCGGCCGCGGGAGCTAACTCCGAGAGGCGAGCTTCGGTCAGCTCTCATGTTACCGAGGCTCGCTCCAAGTTTGAAGCGAGAGCTCGGAGAGCTTCCAGCGCTGGTGCTGCCGTTGCTGGCGAGGCTGGTATCGCTGGGGCATCACCAGTGCGTCCGTTCCTTACACGCGGTTCCGTAGCCGAACGCGTCCTCATGTTTGAGCGATGTCCGAGCGAAGCTACTCTTGAACTAGCTAAACGGAAATCACCAGTCGCCACCACATGGAGAGGACCACACGACGTCATCAACAGAGTGCAGGTAACTAATTAATCTTCTATGTACATATGGGTATAAAAGTCGTATGTATGTATGTATTGTATGTATGTGGACCCCAAAATAGCTCAACCGATTATTATAAAATTTTCAGGCAATCTTCAGATTAGCCCAACGAGTGATCCGGTGAAATTTATTAGCGATCGGATAAACAGATTTTTTTTGTGATTTTCCTGCAAATTAATACAAAATTGAATTTCTTTTATTTAAAAATAAAAATGAAATATTCAATGCCTGACCAATAAAGTCTTAATAAATGTCTTGTTACCTAAGAAGAAGGGGCGCGGACGAAGTCGCCGGCAAAAGTTAATTGTATTATAACAAGGTAATGTTATCGAGTTATTTAAATTCAACAAAACTAATAACAATTTGACATTTGTTCAACAAAACTAATAACAAGTTACATTTTGACGTCATCGTATGCAAACAGCAGCGAATCTTAAAATTTATACTTTACTCCTATAAATATTGAAATGACGTAAGCAGGATAAAGACGTATATTATCCAATCGTGTGTATTCAAAAAGTTAGTAATAAATCGAATATAGAATACGGTGACATCAGCATTGTTGGCGAATCTCAGAGAACGCGGTAATAGAATAACCGTATGTTAATACCTTCTAACCTTACGCTTACAAGATTTTAGTAACATGTTGCATAATATGGCCACAATCACTTCCTACCTACTCGACTAAATAGATTAATCGTCGCTGCTGGAAAAAGGAGTCTTACAGGTACCTACTTTATAAAAATATGTATATAACACGAAACTTTGAATGAAACTTGAATGTCAATAAAAACCCATGTTCAAAAGGTTATCAGCAAACAAGATAGTGTTACAAATGATACCTACACGTGACTATTCAATAAAACGGTCTCCTAACAGACAGGTACAATCTTAACTAATATCTATTGTGAATGCGAATGAGTTTCACTTTCATGCATTAACTACCCAACCTATCATTATGGAATTTTGTTATCAGGGTTAAAGAAAACGATAGGGTGGCTTTCATCCAGGAAAATAGTTCTGTTCCCAAGGGAGACGGACGAAGTCAATTCTAATCTATAAACTTCCTCGTAATAATAAAAATAATATTCTTCCGCAAAAAGTCCTCACAAAACAGCAAAAATGGCTTAGAGATCGATTCGCACGAATTAATTTCGCAATAAATGGGCGATTAGACAGTTTTAAACATTGAATTCTTTTAAGAGTCGATTCGTACACTTCGTATTTTTAACAAGAAGAAATTACAATTGGACAGATACACACAAAAATATCGCAATTTCCATAAAGGTACACCTACGTATTAAATTGTTACTTATTGCGTGCAAAGACATTTTGGGCCTAGTAAAGTTTAATCAACATGAATTAGTGTATCAGTAAAAAAAGTGTGTGTGTGTCTAACAAAAGTTATGTTAGTTACATACACAGATGGCAGTACGTTTTATAAGTTCGATTATTCCATTTTTTCGACTACAGATGTCGCTGCGCGGCAGGTTATAACGCGCTATTGTTTCGTTCCTCCAGACTACACTTTCCATACAAAATTTCGACGTCAGTTTCTATAATCCCAGCGAAACCTATGGTGTTGCTTGTTATACTGAATAGAAATAGAATTAGGGAATATAAATACATGCGTCAGCTATCGCACCGAGTCAAAGTGACAGATAACGTAACGCTTTTTAGTTAGTGCTTGAATTAATTTTACTCCTTGTAAAATTTTCATACCGGGGGCCTTATATGAAAATTGATTCTGAAGGTGTAAATTTAAAAAAATAATAATTTGGTTATCCTATTAGGAAGATTTCGTTTCATTGAATAAAAATTAGATCTCGATAAATTTGATTATCGAGACTTAAAGCAAGAATTAAAACAAAATAAATTATTAACACGATTTTGTTATTTATTGGCGAGAGAAATCCTGGCTCCAGGGAATAGACAAGGATCTTCAATGTAAGACATCTCTTCCGACTGGCCCAGGACAGGCGCAAGTTTTCTAAGCTGACGGCTAAACCTCGAGTAATTGAAAGGCACTTTAAGAAGAAGATTATTTGTATGTGCCATAAGATAGATTACAAATTATTTTTGTTTTATAGACAGAAATAACATCTTATTTTTATGCGAGTTTTTTTTGTAGACAGTCATTTTTCCATATTTTTTGTAACTTATTGATTCAACTTTTAGAGCGATTTCAATTTGGGCGGATCAACGAAAAACCAGCAAAATTTGTAAGCAGTATTTGAATTATTGTCAAAATGCCAAATTGTTGTTTCCCAGATTTCTTTTAAAGTATAATTATGAAATAAACATGCACCGACGAGTTTCTGTCAAAAAAAAATGTTTACTGAACTAATGTCTTTATAGTCAATTTCCATATCACCCATCTATATTGAAAATATAATCCTGATCTAAATGAAATCAAAGAAATATTTACTCTCACTTAAATAATTATTTTACATAATTATACATAATTAACTTTTATTACCACTAGAGAGCCGCCCCTGGCTTCTCAGGCATATTTTTTTTCTGTATTAATATTAAACAAACCTTACGTTTATGGTAAAGAAGAGAACCGTGTCATTAATTCCATTAATGAAAACCGTATCAAAACCCGATTGGGTTGTTTAGACGATGTTAGCAGAGAAACGGACAGAAGCGGACAGCAACTATATCCATAATTTCTATACATCTTATCTATGTATACATATAATAAAATCGTAAACGAGCCTTGACTAACATTATAATGTACATTAAATATTAAAAAAAAAAAAACAATTTGTACATTTTACCGAAGTCAAAAAATAGTTTTTAGAATGTTTGTCTGTTTGTCTGTGCGTTTGTGCACGCTAATCTCAGAAAGGCCTTAACTGATTTGAATGCGGTTTTCACTGATGTATTATAGCAAGCTTCCCGTAACATTTAGCATTTCTTTCATCCCAAATAAAAAAGCTACGCGCTATATCGAATACCACGCGCACGAAGTTGCGGGCTCAGCTAGTTTATAATATATGTATATAATATATAATAGATCCCATTATTGGAACAGTCATCTCCACATTTTTATGTAAAGGTTCGTGGCTACTATCAAGAAGACCGTCAACCTATACTGTTTAATAGGGTATTTCATATACCTAAGTACCTCTGTTACTATAATTAAAGCAGAGGCAGGCAGCGACTTTATTCTATAATACATATATGTATGTATAGAAAATAGATAGACTTAAGATGGAACTTCTACTATTTGAATCACTCTAATATGTGTTGTTTTCTTTTCTTCTTTCCTCTTTAAAATTTTATTTTTAAATATTTTTTTCAATTCTTAAAGCCATTCGTTATTTTTTAATTAATTTAAACATTCTCGTACATTCTCGTGTGCTATTGCATATTTACAGTGAATTAGCCATATAGATAGCTAGCTGGTGAAATCCTTCAGTAGTTTTTAAGAAAATTGCGATAATTTCAGCCATTGATTGCACAATCGTGTTCTGAATTTTCCCGCGTAAATGTTTAAATTTTTTTTTTTAATATCTGGTCCCTGGCAGAATATCAGTGTTGTGGTCTGCACCACAACTGTTTACTGAGCCAGGGTTCCTTTTCCTCTCTCTCTCCTCCTCTCATTAATCTTTAACATTATCTACAAAAGCAACTCTTTAGCGTATCTACAAAAAATTTGTTTGTAGATACGCTATTGGAAGAAGTCGAGCAAAAAAAAATAGATTAACATGTACCTACTTAAGTACCTACATACACTCTAAGTAACAGTAATCGAAACGCATTCAGAATCATAAGCGGCATTAAGCAGGATGTATTATGAAGCGTTCGTATTCGTTTCACGTAAACAATCTTTTGGAGGAACGATTCTTCGGTGAGTTGTGTGCGATCGAAATACATTTTAGCTAACTCGATCGCCCCATATAGGACAGTACATCCATATAAGTAAGTCCCGAGCGTTTACTATGCACGTTTCGAAACGGAAAGAGATTGTTCACCTCGCCGGATCTACGAGTGGTACAGAAAAAACAGTGTTCCAAAATTAAACCCGGTCGAAATGGCGGGAATGGGTTGGCTGACGCCCAACATCTCCCCGATTAGAACCGACTGACGGCCGACTGCATTCGACAAGAGAGGATTATACTCGAGCATTTATATTAAATCATTGCCTACGATCATTGCCCAGCCATTGTGGTGGTGAGGAATGTGTCATAAAACTGGGGACACGCAAGTGAAAAAGGTCAAGGCGACATTTTATGGCCTCAGCTTAATTATTTCCTAATATTCTGCAATATTTAAAATGTAAATTTATATAAATAGAATAGATATTATGCAAATTATGCATATCTCTATATATAAAAATGAATCCCCATTTCCCTTGGTCGATTTTAATTAGGTTTTCACAAATGGAAAGAGGGATAAATGGGAAATTTTCATATATATAAAAATTACACCCCGGGCGAAGCCGGGGGCGGGTCGCTAGTCTTAGATATGTAGGATATCTACGTACTTTATAAATGTTAGTGTATATAAGATGTCGTAGCACCAATGTCTATGTTTTTATCTGTTTTTATAAAGAGAAAAAGCAGAGAACTATGGAAGGCATTTACGTAGAAAGTAATTGCCAAAATATACCCTGAACTAGTAAGTAGGTTCTAACGAAAAAGTTAAAAGCTTTACGAGAGTTCTCATTGCATCGGCACTCTTGGAGAAACAGATGGCAAGAAAAATAAGAGACCTTTCAAGCCTCAAAAGGACACAAGGTAAATAAAATTATAGGAAACCAAGAAATAGGTAAGTGCTGGAGACATATGGCCAGTATCTTCCTTTATTAAGATCGTATAGTGCAGTGTAAGTGTGTAGTTTTATCAGTGGGAGGGCATTTGGGAAGCCCGCTTGGCGGTAGCAATCAACAGTGTCGATTATATGTTACATCTTTATGGCAACACTACAGTACAGACTACACTATATTCTCTCTGCTTATTCTGTGAATGTAAAAACTGTGAATCATTGAAATTTTGGAAAATTGTGTTTTAATTAATAAAAGGATAAATACAAAAATAAAAGCATGTGTTTAATATGTTATAAATAAGAAACAAAAACAAAATTATTCTAACAAACAGCATGTGTGTTGTGTTTCGATGAGTAAGGGATGCCAGAGCCCATTTCCCTATTCCATTTTCAGGAATAAAAATTCCCAAAAATCATAAAAGATGCATTGACATCGTATTAAAACGAAAAAACCTAATTTCACAACATAACTCGTCTGTTTTACTTCTAAGTCCGAGTGAGACGTGTGGTAATTGTGCGGAAGTGATTGTCCACCCACTGAGACGTTGTTGTTTTTTTTCTCGTCTAAAAGTTGCACACAAACATTTATGTAGTCATTATTGGTAATTAATAGGCGATAAATAATCTATATGAGATTTTGAAAGCATTTTAGTGTAACGATCATATAACTCTGTGTTATGCAATATGTCAGACACTATTGCTCTCTTAAGATGAAAAATTAGAACAGAATAAAATTAAGAATAGCAAGGCCGCTTTGGTAACTCGAAGATTGGCATGACACATTGCTTACTGCAGTCATCAAATGTATCAAAGGCCAAAACTGCCCATTCAATTATTCTCGTCTTCTTCCACAACTTTATGCAATTTTCCTTCTAAACCTTTTATGCTCGATAGATAATACACTCTTCGCTTGGGAAGAAAAAAAAGAAAAACATATAGTTAAACAATATGGGTGTTAAAGACTTACACATAGGGCCACATATCTTCGATAAAATTAATAATATATTATCAAAGTACAATAAATTACACTACAAGAATTTCTTACCATAAGTTTTGCAAACCTTCAACACTTATCAACTAATTAGCTTTGGCGTCGTTTTTTATTCCCCTTTTAATGATTCCTAATGATGACGCTGCATGATTCCTAATGATGACACTGCACAGACTAAAGTCAAGGAATTTAATCAAGGTTGTCATTGACTGTTTACGTTTAACCAACCTTATAATATTGTTAGGTCTTTGTGTGAGTTCTATCTTAAGGATCTTGAAGACCATTTGGTCTGTTCCTGTAGAGCTCCCGATATATTTTATACCCTCTAAATAGTACGAGATAAAGTCTCTGTTTGCCTCTATTTTTTTAATGATATTGTTGGAGACAGGCTGACAGTCCACTTGATGGTAGATGGCTACCGTCGCCTATAAAACAAGTAGGATTAAGGATAAAGGATTGGGATGGGTTAGGGAAATGGAATCTGGCATCCCTTATTCATTCACCGAAATACAGTCCCTTAGAGAAGACCATTGTGATATAACAGCACGTGTGCGTGCTGTTACTTCACTGTGGTCTTCTGTAGGGGGGGTGGTTACTGGCGCCAGACGGCAAAATGACTGTGTAACGCAGTATGCCCTGTCACTAATACCTCTTGGTCCTCTAACTTCTTCCAAACCACCCAACGGATTTTGATACGGTTTTAACTAATGGAAACAGCGATAAACGAAGAAGATTTTTGTGTATTAAATATCAGCCGTGTGAAGCTAGAGCAGGTCACTACTCACAAAGCACAAGCGAAATCGCATCAATGACGCTGATGAAAAAGAAAATATTACATGGAAGTGTGACGGTCGCCATTACTAGTTGAAATTTATAAGTAATTCCTCGAACTGTAAGAAAACTTTGTGGGACAAACGGCGGAGTTAGTAATAAAGGTTGTAAGCAAGGACTCAAGGTTGATGATTCGGTCGCATGCTCGCACGCAATCGTCTAGTCTAGCGGAAGCAATAAAGTAA
This sequence comes from Bembecia ichneumoniformis, assembly GCA_910589475.2. Classification (NCBI taxonomy): domain Eukaryota; kingdom Metazoa; phylum Arthropoda; class Insecta; order Lepidoptera; family Sesiidae; genus Bembecia; species Bembecia ichneumoniformis. Next base: position 7,226,061 of record OU342523.1, read on the forward strand.
TAAGTACCATATAAGAGTTGCACGCGTTTCAAAATCAGTCGCTAACTTGTTGTGTAGTTAATATTTTTCTACAAGTAGGATAATTTGCTTGGATTGCTGCGAGACATCTTCTCGTCAACAATTCCTCGGTTTTTTAAACAAAAGTTCTGAACCAATGTGTGTTGCTAGTAATTACCTACATATGGCGCTGAAACGTGGTCTCTAACTATGCGCCTCGTATGAAAGCTCAACGTCGATGAAGATAATTTGGTTAATGATATTAAATAAGTTTTCTTTTTAAATGACGGTCCACTCGAGGTAAGTGGCATTCTTTACTCAATCACCGAAACACAACGGCACACATGCTTTTATGTTACGGTGTTCTTCTGTAAGGTGATTGTTACTGCCGCCGGTTGTTTAATTGTTACTGTTCAATTTATCACTAAAATTTGCTAGTTATAGTGTAATCAAGTATTTAACGAGCCCGTTGGATGAGTGGTTAGGGTGCTTGCCTTAACGCTCTGTTCTAGGGTTCCCGGGTTCGATTCCCGGCAGGGTCAACTTTGAAAAATGAACTTTTCAAATTTGGCTCTGGTCCGGATCTGGAAAGTAGTGGCAGGGCACATTGCTTTTCGCAGTCATTTGGACAGCCCGTCTGGCGGCAGTAACCACCCCCTTACAGAAGACCACCGTGAAATAACAGCACGTTTGCTATTGTGTTTCGGTGAGTGAGTAAGGGATGCCAGACCCCATTTCCCTATCCCCTCCTAACCCCTTAACCTTAGTTCTACTGTAGTCGGCAGCGCACTTGCAGCAGCTTTGGCGTTGCTTGTGTTATAGGCGACGGTAACCACCTACCATCAAGTGGACCGTCAGCCTGTCTGCCAATCTTAACATTAAAAAAAACTTATATTCAATATCCTATTAAAGAAGTATAGTGTACCTAGGTTGATGGTTCTCTTTGATAATGTTCTAAAATTAAATAAGTATGAGTTAAAATCTAAACTAAAGAATTGGCTCCTAGAAATTGACTATGTTAAGACCGAGAGTGTTTTAACTTAGTTTAATAAATAATCACACACAAACACACATACACACACTAACACGCACAAGCACACACACATCATACATGCACATCTTATATTTATTTATCTATCTATTTATTTATTTATTCATATGTCTATATTATATCTCTTATATTAATACATTATATTGTATTAAAATGTATTAACATATTGTATTAAAATGAATCAGTATGTGAAATGAGACTGGCATGGCTTTAAATGAAAATCGGCTGCCACAGCGCGGGGCTACTGATCTCCAAAACACAGGCAATCCTAGCTTGGAGGTCAGGTGACAATCAACTATGTACGTATTTTAAAGCCTAAATATTCTATCTAGCTTTGTTATAAGTTGTAATGTTCTAATGTACATATACTGGCTTAAGAAATAAATATAACTGTAAACTTACTACTGGCACTATGACCAATATATCACACATAATATTGTTTATGATAAAATAAATTCGCTGTTCACCTCCATCTGTTTCTTCGCTAACTACTTCTAAACAACCTAATGGAATAGAATACAGTTTTCTTAATGGAATCAGCGATAAAGGAGAAAAGTTTGTGCGTAAAATTTCATCCGTGCGAAGTCGGAAGAGACACAAAATAAACAATAAACATTTAATGTACAGATCTCGTATTCTATTCAGATTTTTTATAATACCTATGTTTTGGTTGTTACTTAAAGAATTTTTCATCCACGCCTTTATAACAGCCAACAATAGCAGAGGCGAGTGTGTCATGTTACAAAATTTCAAACGCATATCACGCAGTAATCTCAGCTTTAGAGAGTTCAACAAATAGTGAAAGTGTCTTTGTGATTTTAAACAAATCGGCTAACTCGCCCGGGGCTTTGCTCTCTTCGATTTCAAATTTATTTATTAAGGGGGCGTACAAAGCAAAAAAAAATTAATTTCACCCGCTGGCCTCATAATTGAATGGACACGATACCAACACAACAGAGTTTCTTTCATTAGCCATATATTTACACAATCTTGTTAAAATAATATGAAACAATTTATAAACACACAACACACTTATAATAATTTACTCACAATCAAGTCTTATTAAAAAATTTACGTCTAAATATTCTTGCTCACAGAAACATAGTCTTCCCGTCTCAGTGGAGCTATTGTGACTGATCGTATGAAACAATGCACATCGAAATATGCATGACACGAGACGGAAGATAGCGCATTTCGCGGAATAAAAATGTTATAAGTGCCAACAGTATTAAATATTAATTACAAGTAAACTATAACGTCAAATGAAAAATTAATCCACAAAGGATTGGATAATATATGAAGTGAGATTATTTATAATTTTTTAGGTTTGTAATATGTGTCATTTTGAAAATAAAACAAAAACCAATAGAAATGAGAGGTACCTTGGTGATTTTGTTCTATCGAGAAAATTCCATTCTATTTGTTTTCTTTCGAAATTTTACTTTTATTTATAATGTAATAATCTAAATATAATTTTTTTTATTTGGACTTTATATACTTTTAAAATCTAGGATTAACTATTTCTGTTTATACGCGCTCTTAAATCCAATTAAACTTTTACTTTAATGTATACCTATTTAAATTGTGCAATGATATTGATAATTGGGTTTCAATTTATGGACCAAGATTATCCCCGACATAATAAGTCAGGTAATCGTTTGACCACTAAAGTCGTTACATTAAGGTCCTTAATTAACATAAATAACTTTAATAGTATACATTAAATTTAAAATATAAGATGATTATTTTAAACACTAACTTAGAAATTTCATTTCCTGCATATCTACTAAATACTCGAGGCTACACACGCTCCATGGTTAGATAATTTTAGAGCTAAATCTTTAATGGTTAACATACTAGCTTTTGCCAGCGACTATGTAAAGTGTCTTTATAAATTATGATTTATTTACCATTGCGCTTTTGCGTGAAAGACTAACAAACATTCATTCATCTTTGCATTCATCCTCACAAATAACCTTTACTCATTATTGAAATAAAAAGTATCCCAATATGTGTAATATTCTATTTACTTGCTTTATCTATGCTAACTTATAAAATCTTTAGTCCTGACGGACTGTCAACGCACTGTCAAAACTACTAAGTTTAGAAAGCTGAAATTTGAAACATATTACACCGGGCCGTGCGCTCACCACCTTGTCATTTCCAAGTATTATTATACTACTAGCGTTCTGCCCCCGGCTTCGCCCGGCGTGCAATTTTTATATACCCTAAAACATTCCCCGTTTATCCCTCTTTCCATTGGTGAAAACCGAATTAAAATCGGTCTACCCGTTCACGCGTGATGCCGTGACCAAGGGAAATAGGGATTCATTTTTATATATAAGATTTTATGTTACCTACTACATATGCATTATAAATTACTATATAGTATTATTATTAATATTATACCACGAGGCAGCCACGCGAGCGATGGCTCGCGCTGCAGCCTCGGATAAAATCTACTTTCCCGAGGTAGCCTCGTGGTTTTGGCTCGCGAGCCACGGCTCGCGCGGCAGCCTCGGGTACCCCGAGCGGGTTTCGCGAAGTTATCTCAGAGCGCATGGTGAAAACAAACATGTTACGGAATGTCGCGATTGAAATGCTGCGATTGGGGCACGGACACGGCCCGGTGAAATATGAATTGGACCTTAATAACGCAAGGATTTTTGAAAATATCAACACCGTGCGAAACAAGTGGTGGGGTCTTTTGTAAAACTTTACTTAATTGAGTTATTGGATATTTATTTCTAGAAGAGAAAATGTGTAAATTGTAATTTCATTATTAATATAAATTATTTATTTATAATTAATTAAAATTGAATTAAAAAGTAAGAAAAGTAATAACACTCACAAATATTTTTCATAAACTTCCATGTTTAAAATAGCAGAAAGATACTGCCGATTGTTCAGTAACTTATTTATTGTTTTAAAAAAAATCCAATTTGCTTTATTTGGTTTAAATGCGCAATTACTCCATAGAAGCGTACGACTACTTTTTCTTGCGTCAACTTTCTGTTGATAATATATTTCAATAACACCTCTCTCATTAAATGTTGGTAAACATAATTTACCTCGAATGTCATTTCATAAAACTGGTAAGTATACTGAAGTACTTTTACTGTGACAACTTGTTTGGTAACTTAAAGTTCAACATAAAGTTCATGACGTGTTGCTGCACCATATAGACCTTAATATTATCTGCACTTTAAAATAACAATACCTACACATATTACCAAATAAACCAATAATCACTATACAAATATTTGACTAAATCATACGCAATGACATTGAATTCCAAATTTTAAAGATACGAGCAATGTGAAATCTTAAATATTACGCCATATTATTCTTTATTTATCTCTATATATAAAAATGAATCCCCATTTCCCTTGGTCACGGCATCACGCGTGAACGGGTAGACCGATTTTAATTCGGTTTTCACTAATGGAAAGAGGGATAAACGGGGAATGTTCAGATATATAAAAATTGCACCCCGGGCGAAGCCGGGGGCGGGTCGCTAGTCTTAAATATTAATAAAATTGCAGAGACATTGTGTGTATTTGTTAGAAAATTTCAAATAGTATTTTGTCTAAAATAGCGAAATTGATTTGTGTGTTTATGACAATGACAAAGTCTAAATTTTGCAAAGACCAAAATTTTGACTAGACCGAGCTATATAAATAGAAATGTTACGTAGTGGTAATTAAAGCATCAACAAACTACCCAGTGATAAAAGAAATTGAATTGAAAAAGGAAAAATATTTACAAGAACTTTAAGAGAATGTTAGTCTAATTAATTTAAAGAATTTTATAGTAAAATAGATTAATTCATTTACTTATTACAATAAAACAAATTAAGTTATTAAAAAATATAAAATTCGTAGATAGATTATCAAGTACGATGTTATAAATTACGTGGCCGTGCTTGTAGGTGGGTCTCCATATATTATCCTTTGTCCAACACACGGGGAGAAGAGAAGGAGCGTATATTGCGATGGTTCGCTGTGATGAAGAGATTTCGTGCCTACTTCCAGGACATAGTGCGGTACACGAGTGATCGTGCTGTAACTTGCGTGTAGTGTTCTTCGAGTGGTAACTCCGCCGCCGTAACTTGGCGCCACTCACTTCTTTCCGTATTATTTTGTCGAAATACGGGACAAATACGGACATGTAGCAATACGGGACGGGGTGGTCAAATACGGTGACAGTCCCGTATATACGGGACGTATAGGAGGCGGTTAGTAAGGAGTCATCAAAGATTATTCAATAGTTTTCTCCGAAAAACAGGTTATTTCTCTGTGCTCCGATATTAGAGATGGAAAGGTAACCGAGATCGAAAGTAGAATTTATTTTAATTTGCTAATGTATTTTAAAATGTTCATTTACTATTCCATAGAGGATACTTTCACACGCGTCCTGTCCAGTATTTTTTGCAATTGCCTGGAAATCCTCAGTAATATAAATACAAAAGTGAGTTTGTTTTGATAATTATGCTTCCACAGTGAAATTTTGTATACACATTTGTCCGGTTATATAAAAGAATAGGTACAGAAAAAAAGTACTGTTACCAAGGGACGTGAACACTAGCTGAGCCCGCAACTTCGTACGCGTGGTATTCGGTATAGCGCCTATTCGGGAATTGGACCAAATTGGACATTTCTTGTGGGACATAATGGGATTAGACGGCTTTAACTACTCAACCGATCACCATGAAACGTTGTCAGGGGTACATATAAGGGGAGATAGGGTATCTTTAATCCAGAAAAAAGTATTGCCCCCGAGGTACGCGGAAGAAGTCGCGAGCGAAATCTAGTACTCGTGTATTGTATATTCATTGTGATAAATATTTGTGAAACTTAGTAAATATTTTTTATTAAAATGAGTTGCAAAGGGCGATGACGCGGGTTTTGCGTCGAACTCCAAATCTACCATCAAAGACAAGGCCATCAATTCTAAACAGACAACTACACTGAAGAATGTCAACATACAAGTTCATCCGCATGTGTAATTATTAAATATTTGGTTTGAATAAATGAATATGTTGATCTACGTGGCTAATATTTTTTTATTCGAGAGATATCTTATAAACTTCAGATATCCACATTATTATGTTTATACAAAAATTATTTTTAATAATAATAAAAATAATATTTATTAGTTCAAGTTACATAAACTAATTTAAGAAAACCTATCAAATTAATTTATTACACAAAAAAAATATTTCAAATTAAATTAAAAATTATTATATGAAGCCGCTTATTTTATGATAACCTACATTTGATTGCAATATGTAGAAAAGTTAGCTTTTTTTTAAATTATCTACTATGGGTACTTACTAATATTAGTTAAATTAATCCCAGTTTTTGAAGAGCCCGTTAGATGAGTGATTAGAGTGCTCGCCTTAACGCTTTGTTCTAGGGTTCCCGGGTTCGATTCCCGGCAGGGGAAAAATGAACTTTTCAAAGTGGGCACAGGAGGCCTATTCTAATTCAACGAAAAACGAAGTTTCGGCCGAAATTTCGCGTATTTGCTACTACGGTTCCATTCGTTTCCGCAAGTTCGTCCGAACGAAATAGATTGACATTTAGAATTTCTAAACCTACTCTTGTTCGTAATGTTCCGAACGAAAATTTGATTTTGACAGATGATTCTTCGGTATTTTAACCTCGAAATTGACGAAACCAAAAGTGTTATCGTTTGATTTTCGTTTGTGAGTTCGTTTGTGTGATTTAGTTTTAAAATTAATTGAAATGGCTGCAAGAATGTTTTTATTGGAGGCTGCTCTACGCGAAGAGCGTTTAGAGCGTAGAAGAAATCGGCGTCGTCTGCGCAACCAATTTAATATTGACCAAATTCCCGACTTAGAGTTCGTAGGGAATTATCGATTCAGTCGGCAATTATTTGAGGAGTTGTGCCAAGAAATAGTGCCTCTATTACCTCCAAAGGCAAGGAGTCATGGAATCGAGCCCACAGTTAAGGTAGTGTATATATTTTTAAATATTATTTACCTACCTTAATAACGCATCTGGAAAGTAGTGGCAGGGTACACTGCGTTTCGCAGTCATTTGGGCAGCCCGTCTGGCAGTAACCACCCCTTTACGGAAGACCACCGTGAAATAACAGCACGTGTGCTGTTGTGTTTCTGTGAGTGAGTAAGGGATGCCAGAGCCCAATTCCTTATCCACCTCTTAATCCCCTTTATTTTTAATCCTACTGTCATCGACAGCGTACTTGCGGCACCTGTAGCGTTGCTTGTGTTATATAGCCGACGTAGCCACCTACGTGGCTACTACTAGCTGGTGCTCGCGACTTTATCTGCCTTGAAAAATGAAATAACGCCTGACATATTTATCGCTGTGACGACAGTGCCGCCCATTTTTTTATATTTTTAGACGATTATACACAAATCACAGTATATACAATACTAAATATACTATGAGCTCAGAAGCGTTTAAATACAGGCTTCATTATCGCTTAAATATAAATCAGGGAGTATATATGTATAATTTGCTTACTTATTCGGCTTCACTTCGATAATAAATAGCTCGCAGGGCTAGGTCTAACATATTTTATGTGACATTAAATTTACAAGAAAAAAAAGTATAATTATTTTAAATTATGAATGATTATTATTGGAAATGTGGAACAATATTTATATTATATAATATTTTCCAACAACATCAAATAAATGAATCAATTATAATAAAATAAATAATTTAGTTTTTTTTTTTTTATAAATATTACCATGGATTCACCATCGGCAAGCGCGTACATTTCTATGAAAGTCACTTTATTATACTCTAAATATTTGATAGATCTCGCGATCGGGCTCCGACTAGGTACAGAGGTATGTATCCCCCACACCTGTCCCTGTGGTAGAGATGTCGACCGCTTGGGACATCACGGACTTTCTTGTTTTAATAGCGCCGGCCGTATTTCAAGGCACGCCAGCATAAATGGCATCATACATCGGTCTCTTGCCACCATTAATATACCTTCGATGCTCGAACCAAATGGTATCATGCGTGATGATGGCAAGAGACCAGATGGAATGTCTCTAGTTCCATGGAGGATGGGTCGTCCGCTGGTGTGGGATGCTACCTGCGTCGACACATTGGCACCGTCCCATCTTCATGGAACACTTACCACAGCTGATGCTGCTGCGGAAGCGGCCGAGAAACTTAAAATTCACAAATACAGAGATATCGGCACCGGCTACATATTCATTCCTTTTGGTGTCGAATCTCTGGGTCCGTGGGGCCCCAACGCGCTTAAATTTTTTAACAACTTGTCAAAACGTTTGGTCGACATAACCGGGGATTATAGAGCTGGCCATTACCTCGGGCAACAGATTAGCATTGCCATACAACGAGGTAATGCAGCCAGCATGCTCGGGACTCTGCCTAGGGGACCGAAACTTTATAATTTATAATATGTTAATGTTTATAAGGAATTAATTAAAAGGTAAAATACAAAATAAATCGTCCATAGATCGTTAACATGAATCTCGTATTACATGAGCAAATTGATTACATGAAAAAACCGTAATAATAGAATATAAAATTAAGTAGGAAGTGCAATGAATTGCTTATTTATCAATACGAACAGCTGCTTTCATCTCGCGACGATAGTTTTTGCGAATTCCATCTGATAGTGAACATTTAAATGTGCATTTGCAAATCGTACTTTCATTTTGTAATGTCCAATCATGTCGAAAGCCTTTGTGCACGCAGTAGAATTATTGATTGCATGCCATCATGCATTCGTTATTACTAGTTTCCTTCCTACGTTAGCAGCTAGTTAAAAATTGTAATCTATTCTAATAATAATAAAACTGAGGTGGTTGTTTGTTTGTTTGTTTGTATATTTTTGTGTTCGCCAGGGATCTGTCTATCGGAAAGAGTCAGCTGACGCGCCTAAAGACCGATAACGGTAGTCTCATTTCCTCGAAGCCTGAGATCTTGAAAGAGGTCGAAACGTTCTACGGACAGTTATACACCTCAGTCCGAAAGCCTGTCCAGGATTTGGCCAGAGACCCTAGAGCAAAACTTACCCGGCACTATACCGAAGATATTCCGGACGTCAGCCTATACGAGATTAAAATTGCTCTCAAACAGTTGAAAAATAACAAGGCGTCGGGTGATGACGGAATCACTGCTGAACTGCTGAAAGCTGGTGGAAAACCGATTTTGAAAGTCCTACAGCGGTTGTTCAATTCCGTTATTCACGAAGATGTAACGCCCAAGGCGTGGCATGGGAGCGTGGTGGTTCTGTTTTTCAAAAAAGGTGATAACACTCTACTGAAGAATTACAGACCCATCTCGCTGTTGAGCCATGTCTATAAACTGTTCTCGAGGGTCATTACGAATCGTCTCGCAAATAGGTTAGATGACTTCCAGCCTCCTGAACAAGCCGGATTCCGAAAAGGCTTTAATACCATAGACCACATCCATACGCTGCGGCAGGTTATACAGAAGACTGAAGAGTATAACCAGCCACTTTGCTTAGCGTTTGTGGGCTATGAGAAGGCCTTCGATTCGGTGGAAACGTGGGCTGTGTTGAGGTCGCTGCAGAGGTGCCGAATCGACTACCGGTACATCCAGGTATTAAAGTGTTTGTATGAAAACGCCACCATGTCAGTCCGTATTCAAGACCAAGTTACGAGACCAATCCAACTGCAGCGAGGAGTGCGACAGGGAGATGTTATCTCCCCTAAGCTGTTTACCGCGGCGTTGGAGGACGTCTTTAAGTTGCTGGATTGGAACGGATATGGCATCAACATCAACGGCGAGTACATCACCCACCTGCGATTTGCCGACGATATAGTTGTTATAGCAGAGACTCTGGGGGATCTCAACACAATGCTCAATAACCTCAGCAGAGTTTCTCAACAGGTTGGACTTAAAATGAACATGAGTAAGACGAAGATTATGTCGAATACTCAAGTTCCGCTCCACCCAGTGATTGTTGAAAACTCTATGCTCGAAATTGTTGACGAGTACATATACCTCGGACATACAATACAATTAGGTAGGTCCAATTTCGAGAAAGAGGTGAACCGCCGATTCCAACTCGGTTGGGCAGCGTTCGGGAAACTACGCGATGTCTTCTCGTCCAATATCCCTCAGTCCCTCAGTGTGGATGAAATGTGCCTTTTCTGTACACCTGAAACATCTTAAGATCGTAAGATGATCGGTTGAATAGTTAAAGTGTTCCAAATAAATAAATATCTCTATTGACTCCATTTTATACATAGGACGCATTATTTATGTTCCTGGAACTGGCCACTTACATAAGTAAGTTGTAAAAACAAGTTACAACATTTGAAAATGGAATTCTTTGACTGTAGAATACAGCTTGTTTCCTCTGACGTCACCTGTTTTTAAATTGTGACGTCATTTTTAAAATTTTGTGTTTACATTACCACAAATTTAACTAGTGAAAGTTTTCTAATTGTAATTTGTCGTTAGGACCGATAACGACAAATTACAATTATACAATTAATAGGTCGGCTAAATTTTGTATACGTCAAATTCTATGTCCATAAGGTGCGAATGCCTTCAAACTTTAGTATTTTAATTTATAATTACATAATGTATATTTCTATACTTAATTTAAATAATACAAAAAAAGAGAGTGTAATTTTGTCAGCTACATTTACCGTTTAATTTAATAAATATGTGTGTATCTTATTTAATTTAAATATTCCAAAAAGAGAGTTCAATTTTGCAAGTTTGCGTGAATGTGGCTGGATATTCTCCGGAACCTATGCACCTATTCGAAAAATTCTTTATTATTAGAAAGGTACATAGAAATGACGCATTGGCCTTGCTTTAATGGCCTCCACGATGCTGCTAGAGCAGCCCCAACCCTATCAATCATTGAGGCTGGACTTTCTCTTTTTACAAAGCGCTGCTCCACGGCTGCCTTCCTTCTTGCTTAATGAATTCTTCTTATTCTTCTTTTTTTAGAAACCCTGCCCAAGGGAGCTAAGTGTTTATTTAATTTGTAACATAATTCGTAATTATAGATAAGTAATATACCTACTCCCACAAATTTTAAAAAGGAGGCAGCGGCTTAGTAAATTCTTGTATGCTCACAATTTAAAGACTACGAGAATGTATTAAAGGCCCAAATACGTAAGAAACGATATTAAGAGTAATATAAATTCACATCTTGCTAAAGGTGGAAAAGAATTCGCTTGCTTTCGCAATATTTCAAGTTACAAGAAAAGGCACCTGTCCAAATATTTGCTCTCAGCAATTCTTTGGCAGACGAGGTCTTATCGTATCTATCTCAGCAAAAAAGTCAATGTTTGGCAATTGTCTGGAAAATTAATGTTTCGATTTGAAACTATTAGTTTAAATAACAATAACCATAGCAATAACCAGTGTTATTGCTATGATATGGTTATTGTAATGTTATTAAAGTACGTAAAATAATATATATATTTTTTCAAATTCTTAGTGGGTTGGAGTTCATAAATGCGAAAGTGAGTTTGTTTCTTTGTTTATCTGTTTTCTTGTTAAGGCTTTGTTAAGGCTTTCACGCGTTAACTACTCAACCGTACATCATGAAATTTTGAATATACATTATCAGGAATACAGGAAAAGACAAAAAAATTCAATGCCTGTCAAAAATGTATCTTCTCTAGTCTTTCTATATATAAAAAGAATCTCTATTTCCCTTGGTCACGGCATCACGCGTGAACGGGTAGACCGATTTTAATTCGGTTTTCACTAATGGAAAGAGGGATAAACTGGGAATGGTTATGTCTATAGAAATCGCACTCTGGGGCGGGTCGCTAGTGAACAATAAAGATTGAATAAATGTTTTAACTCCCAAGAAAAAAGGGCGGACGAGGTCGCGATCAAAAGCTAGTCTATGATCATTTTAATCTACATTAAGGATTTAAACAATTTGGAGCTTAGCCACTAAGTTATAGGTCTTTCCTTTGTGCGAGCTCACTGCAGATTGGGAGAATATCACATAACTTGAATATTGATATACGAGTAGGTATATTCTGCATTATAAACAGAAACAGAAAAGTCCTTGAAAGAGTCATATGGGCGGAATCCACGTGCCACTTGTAAGCGTAGTAATGCTTGTTATTACTTTTCTATGCATTCACATGTTACTATACTACACTTTGATGACCGTATAGAATTTTTACCAATTCAAAATATATAAAGACCTAATCGTCTATTATAGCACAGTCTAACCATACTTACGTCACACAGTCAGACAACGAATGTACTTGCGTAGAACAACGTTGGCGAACTCGCTTCAGTTTTCATGCTCGAACATTGAGCGTTGCCGGACTGTATGGTCGGCAACGCTAGCAATGGCAAAGTAAGTATGGTTAGAGTGTGATTGTAGGGAGTGAAATATTGACGAGCCTGTGAAATAACAGTACGTATGCTGTTGTGTTTAGTTGAGTGAGTAAGGGATGCCAGAGCCCAATTCCCTATCCCCCACCCAAATCCTACGGTAACCGGCAGCGCACTTCCGGCAGCTGTGGCGTTTCTTGTATTCTAGGCGACGGTAGCCACCTACCATCAAGTGGACTGTTAGCCTGTCTGCCGAACTTAACATTAAAAAAAAGCAAGCGTTACGTAGGTACAAATTGATATAAATGTGACTTTTTTAGCTTTGTTTCAAGTTCTTTGAATATGTAAATTTGTTTGAACGCATTTCCATACTAATGAGTGAACTAATTCTATATTATTTACATGTTCTGTGACGTCACTTGTGCTTGTAAGTATTATCTTAACAATTTCTTAGAAAAAATAAAAGAAAAACTAGTATCTAGTTACCAAAATATTTTAATTGTTACGTTTAGTTTAATAGTTATTAAACAAAAAATAGAAAATCAGTTCACAAATGGGAGATAAGTACTAGACTGTTGGTGTCAACTGAATTTTATAAAATGTCACTACAAGTACATTCGGCTCATACCATATCAATATACCATAGAAATCACAGCATAAAAGAAAATTATATAGGTAGGTATACTTATCTATTGATATAATTTATTGGCAACAAACGATTTTTGAAGGTATGATTCCGTAGCTGCAGCAGAAGTAAACAGCAGGCGTCACCACTGGTTTTTATGCATTTGTATGCTAGGGACACACTGCAGGCTGCAGTCAAGCGACAGGCCACGCTTCGCGTGCTATTGCTGCCTACAGTCAGCTGCATCTTTAGTTATTTTAATTATAACGGTTTTTAATTATTCAAGTATTTTTAAATATTTGGTTGTTGTGGCGGAAAATGAACAGATTTCCATTGATCGATCAACTAACTAAATCTAACTTGAGTCGTTTCAAATTGTAATAAGCTAACCCGACTAATCCTCAAATAATTGCCAATTCTGATTGCTATTTTGCCCAAATTTGTTTCGTCGGTTCGTGACAAAAGACTTTTTGTAACCTATTTTTATTTTTGTGATCGTAGAAAAAAGTAATATAAAATTATTTGTAATATTTGATGTTTTCAGAACTCTCTTCTATTTCATGTATTATTATTCCTCCTAAAAATCGCCTCTTAATATACTGGGAGCGGCTGGTAACAAAATGTTGGGGTGTAACGAAACAAGCCGAACTAAAATTTTATTCTAAAAGTTGAATCACACTATAACCTCTTGGGGTTATCAAGATAGAAGCTCGTTCGCGCAATGCACTCGGTGAACAGCTGACGTTCTTTGTTAGCTTACTTCACATGTTTCTCAACTTGATTAAAAAGTTAAGCACGTTTCAAAGAAAGCTTTTTGGACGCTTCATAACACAAAAGAGGTGTTAAAAGTTTGACCTGTGTGTCTGTGTATCTGTCTGTGACATCGTAGCTCCCAAATGAAGTTGGGATATATGTTCATTTTTTTTGTTTGAAAGCTAACGTGATCGAGATGGTTGCTAGCTATAGTTTATGAAGATCTGTTCAGGCGTTTAAAGTTCATCTGCCCATTTCCTAGTTGAGGAAGGAATTTCACTAACTTCCCCACATTTTAGATTGATTTGAAATTTAATATACTGCTACGTCGTCGGTGGTATTTCCGTGACATGGTAACCATGACCTGATGCTGCAGCATCAAGTAGTCTGCGGAATACCCAATTAAGAGGTAATTCCATTTTGTCGCTAAGATATTTTTTTAAGTCACTGGAAACATCACAAATCGCGTTCAAATAATAAATGTTACAGTTGAGATTATGTTAAAAAGTCTTACTTTTCAATAAAAACGCCAGATGGCGCCTTAAGCGCTCAATGTTGCCAAGGCTCAACACATAAGTATAACCAAAGACCTTTTGAGTATAACGCTTTAACTGTTCTTAACGTTGTCAGGAACAGAGAGAACTAGGGCACATTTCATCCAGAAACCGTAGGTACTATTGTCGAGGATCAAATAAAAAGAGGAAATGGGCGAAATCACGGGCAAAAACTAGTAAAATAAATTAAAGTTACTAATTTTTTTTTTATGTTAAGGTCGACAGACAGGCTGACGGTCCACTTGATGGTAAGTGGCTACCGTCGCCTATAACACAAGCAACGCCACAGCTGCTGCAAGTGCGCTGCCGACTGCAGTAGGATTAAGGATAAGGGATTAGGAGGGAACAGGGAAATGGGCTCTGGCATCCCTCACTCACTCACCGAAACACAACAGCACGTATATGCTGTTATTTCACGGTGGTCTTCTGTAAGCAATAATACAAAATAAACAGGCCTGAATTTCAAGAAATATCAAGCAAAATCATCAATTTAATAGGATATTACGTCGTTCAAATACTTGTGATCCATTCAAGCGGTCAAATATCAATGATAATGTACGAAAGTGCCATAATTGTTTTCATTTGTTTTCCAACTAAGTCGATATATGGAGCGTGCGAAACTATGTCGCACACTATACGAGTACAATTGAAGCGTGCTAATGTTTGTATACAAAACGTATCCAATAGTAAATGAACCATAGTAGACATAATATAACACTTAGAATAAATTGTTATTAGCTGTATCTTCAGGGAATTGATTACCAAACACGTCTCAGTGAATAATATACTTTTTAAATAAATACCTAATAAGTTTCTTTGAGCGTAACAGCGTTATACATAACGATGTATATATTTTGAAGCAAAAAATACAATGTAATAATAAAGGATGGAGAAATAATTAAAACAAGTCAAGAGAGAATTAAATTAGTAAATTTAATTATTAGGTATTTTTATTTTATATATGAATATTATTAATATTTTATCCATTCATTATGGACTTGGGATGACATCCATATTATGAGATCATAATGAGGTTTCCCTATGGAGGGTCAACACTGTGTGGATTGACTTGAATCGGACGCAAAGGAGATCAATCAGTTTTGTGTGGAGATCGATCAGGCCATCAGCTTTTTTTTTTTTTTTGTTTAAAGATAGAAACTTGTACCATCAGGTAAGAAGAAATTATAGATTTTACTCCAAAAATATCGTGTAATTTGATGATTGGTTTTCATAGATATTTAAGATTGAAAGTATTAAAAAATCTATTTTAACTGCTCACTCAGTGTGTTAATTTTCGAATGTGGGATAATTCGAAAATTTACCAAATCTAAAATATTCCAGGAAATTACTGAAATTAAGAAAGACTTATTGCCAAAATCTCCAAAGTGTTAAGTTAAAAAAAAAACAATGGCCTTGTTTTGATTGAGGCGATGCACCGGGCACGCACTGGCAAAATTGTTTAAAAATATCTAACAATTTGAAACCAGGTATATTTTCTGATGTATGGCGGTTCGAAAGGCATCGAAAAATTTGGAAGTAGTGATTGCGTATGGGTAGTGATTGCAAGAACAATAATGAGGCAGCTGCCAATCGTCCGGGTCAGATTTCCAGAGCATAGATAACCTATACCCCTGCGATAATCTATCCTACTTCCAGTTGTAGATAAAAATTAGCTGATTATGATATTATCATAAATAAATCCATAGCCAACTGTTTTTTTTCCACAATTTTACTTTATATATTTATAAACCCAAACAAAACTTAGGCATTTGTTTCCATTGCGAAGAAATCATATTTCGGAATCATCCTTATCCTTGCATATAGTATAAATCAAAAAGATTAAATATATATTATAGAATATAGAGAGGGCATTGGGAAATTTTTCCTACAAAAATATTGATCTTGATCGCCGTAATCAGGATGGCCATGGCGTAGCTAAATAGCCTTGTAAAGTTGGCGATTTTGTGCCACGTGGTTCTAAATGTCACATTACGGATTCTTTGGTCTTGCCCGATCTATACAGTTGAAAATCTTGTGTATAAATTGATGTCGCTGCCCGCGTCTGTCTGTCTGTCTGTATATCCGCTAACTCCTCCTAGTCCTAATTCACGAATTTTGATGCGGTTTTTATCATCAATTACACAATTTTTCACGGATGGTTCATATATGTAAACATCCGTTCTAAACCGGGGTAGGCCGCTAGTTATTCATATATTATCTGTCAAATTTTTTTACAGATAAAGACCAATGCAGTTAAAATACAGTAAAAAAAATATTCTTGGAAACATTAATGTCAAAATCGTCAACAATAAATTATAACATATTAATTATATTATTTGTATACTCTCAAATATAAAATTCTCAAATATATAAATTCTTGCGAAATAGTAATCTGATAAGCCGTTCAAAAAAGTCCACAAACAAACTATACTGTTGAACCACGGCATAGAACACGAAGTGGTATGTGCAGTAAAGTAAATTTTACAGAGATTTTTAAGTTGGATTATCTAACCAAACCTATTTAGTTACCACCCTAAAGCTTATTATGTACTTAACTCATTTTGAAAAAAAAAAAACACTACTTACCACATATGTGTTCTTATAAATTATGATATTTCAAATAGAATGATGTTTCTATCAAATAGATAGAAAGTGGCTTTGTTCAATGATATGCTATACTTGAACAAAATTGAATGCCGAGTTATTGAAAATTCCATTCCGGCTACCAAGTCTGTGCTTACCGACCTTCCGCAACCTACACCCAAAATTTCTGAATCCGTCACGGTTCCCAATGTGTGCTAACCGAAATGTTACTGTTGTGATGAGCAATTAAAGAACAATTAACGTGATTATATCATCTACACGACAGGGAGTCCTCTAAAGACGTATTCAACATTATACCGACTTCTGGTTCCTATCACTGGTGTAGTGCTGTGTGCATCGTCACCAGTACAGTGAACAGTTACACTAATTACATTAACCTTTTCTCGCGGCTTCGTCAGCGTCCTTTTTTGTAAGTGTTAAAACATTGAAACAATCTTTATTGCTCGTATATTTTTGTCAGCTTTGACTTTTTTATTGTGTTTTTGGATGATCCCTTGGAATATAACTATTTTCTGGATGAAAGGTATACCCTATCACTGACGACGTGTATTCAAAATTTCATGATGATCGGTGGTGTGAAAGCATAACAAACAAACACACACATTCATTTTCGCATTTACATATAATGTTTAAAATTAAGGACTAAATGCGGTTTGGCCCGACTTGAAATTTTTGACACCTATTTTATCACGAGTTTTTTTTTTTTCATGAGGTTTAGCGATTTCATGTAGGTACAAAAGAATCCATTCTTTGTCCCGCGCCTTTCAATAGCCTACCTTCAGATCTGTGTAACAGTATAACAATTAAAAATATTAAAGTTAAATTAAAGCAATATTTTTTAAATTATTTTTGAATATATATCAATATAGTAATTTATTGTATACGTATATAGTTAGATGTTAAATCCTTTAATATTTTAATAATAATTTAAAGCATAGCATGATAGCACAAGGTTAAACATAGGTGGTTTTTAGTGTTATTTATATTAATTTATATTTAGATTTATTTTTAAATTGTTAAAATTATAAATAAATAAATTAAATAAATATATCTTGATAAATTCATAAAAAGAACAATAAAACAAATCCTATGTAACTTGACAAACTTTTCAAGAGATCTACACTTTTACTTGTATTGAGAAACAAGGAGTTTTGAGATGGCTTTTTTGTAATTTAGAAATTTGCTTAAACACGCAGAAAATATTGCAGTTATTATAACGAAGTGACAAGTTATTTTTTTCTAAGAAGAGAGCTGCTTAATGATAAGCATCGTAATTATTCGATTGTTAACCCACGCGCAGTCTCGCCCGCCCGGCGCCATAATCACAAAAAATCAAGCCCCACATTTTTTTATTACAAATTAAGTAGGTATAAACGAAATTAGACATTAAAAAAATGGTATCAATTATAACACTACTGGTAGGTAGTATAATTATTCTGCTTAAGATTTGCTTTAAGATTATGATAATTAAGATTCACATAGCATGTATAATAGCATAAAATTTAGGTACAAGGCAAACATTTAAAATTCGTGTTTTATTTTTCTATCGCCTATAGAAAAACGGCAGACACTGATGGCTTACTTGACTACCATTTGTTTGTTTATTTACGTTAGCACGCCATAACTATCATGAAATTTTGCATTAATGTTTTCAGAGATACAAAAAAGGACATAGGGCCAATTTGATGTACGTGGGTTGTAGGAAAAATAATAATAACAGTGATTTTAAATAGGTTTATTGATATCGTCATTTTACAAGACTCCTTACAGACTGACATCAGAATATAGCATAGAGAATATAAGTATCATAACTATGGAGTATACCATGAATAGCGATACACCACACTTTCCCCCTAAGGATTTAATTTAACAGGTGGACGAAATGCCCTTGAAGATCTTCTTACATCTTCAGGAACATTACGCTTAGTAACTAAAGGCTGAGGCTGTATTGACCTCCGATTTACTGAGATTGAAGGTGTTGCACTACTGGACTATTATTACTTACAGGTACAGATGAACTAGGAATTGACAAGCTTAAATTTTGGGACACAGTATGGAGTAACATTTGGAACAGCACCTGAGATAACATATTGTTTTCTCTCCTGAGGAAAATTTAAATTACCATCTGACTTTATACATTAATGGCGTAAAAGTTATTTGATTTACCTAATTGAGCTTATTAGAATACCATTAACAGAAATTAAATAAATTGTAGGACTCAAAATTATTACTATTTTACATTTGTCAGGTGAAGCCTGACCAAATCGTACTAAATTACATTCATTTTCACAAAATTCAGAAAAATTGCTGTTCCCAAGGCTTCATTAAAAATAAAAATAAAAATCAACGTTTAAATAAATATTTTACTAAGAAAAATGGGAGCAGACGAAGCCCAAGGTGCAGTAATTCACAATTGGCATTCATGAAAATATACCTATATGTGAAACGTTCAGCAGCTGGCGACGGTAAAAGCGAAGGAGTTTGTTTCCCTTAGAACAAAGAAAGACGAAAGTGCGTCGACACAAAGATGGGCATTAGTACGCGACCGTAGTTACAACAATGGTATCTAACTGTATAGCGAACTAGCTCATGGTGAATACTTGAATAGTAAAATTGTGAGAGTGGGCTGCAGTGCGCATTGCGTATGCAGGCGGGCAGCGGCTGTGCTAAGTGACCGTGAAACCCACGCGCCGCGACGTTCATTCATGCGTTGTCGCTTTTGTGGCTTATTGACCACAACTAGCTTACCTCACTTAATGACAACCTTCATTCATTAAGCTTCAGTAAAATTAACTGAGTTATATACGTCATCGAACTTTTGAAAACCAATATTAGATGTACACTCAAGTTAAACCGACGGAACATGTGCAATTGTGGGTGTTAGTATACATAAAATATATTCTACTAGCAACACGCCCCCGGCTTCGTACGATTGAATTTTTTGATGTAAATTACATACACAAACCTTTCTCGTTTATCACTCTTTCTGTCGCCGAAAATCTTATAAAAATCCGTTGAGTGATTTCGAAATTAGCGGAGAAATGGCGGGCAGCGACTTTATTTTATAACTAGCTGAATTCGACCACGCTTCGCTGCGGCTGCGGCACATTGCTGCGGGCGGTGGAGTGCGCGTGGGGTTCGCGGTACTGGACACTGCTTATGTATAAAACACTATTAATCGTAGCGTGATGTTATATAGCCTTCCTCGATAAATGGACTATTCAACACAAAAATAATTTTTCAATTCGAACTAGTAGTTTCTGAGATTAGCGCGTTCAACCAAACAAACAAACTCTTCAGCTTTATATATTAGTATACAGAGTACAGACAGATATGTATATAATAATAAGGAGAATGTGTAATAATAATAAGCATATAATAATAAGTAAAAATGTGTCGCATGAACAATGACTTTAAGATTCAAAAATAAAATAAACAAATCATTTAAACAGAAATCAATACAAAGATATAAACATCTGACAGAACATCTGACAATGTTCTGTCTTCCTAATTCCTATACTTATCATCTGTATTACTCTTAACTTCTTGAATTGGTCGTGTAATAGTCGTGTCGTGTAATACCGTTTCTGTAATATCGGCCGAGATGCGCTTATACTGTAATGTGTAACATGTATGCTGTTGGTGTATCTTAAATAAATAAATAAAATGTATGTACAGATCCTGTATTAAATTGTATAGAGAAGATTTATAGAGAAGATATATAAAAATTAGATGTCCATCTTGAATAAAATACCTTTGAATTAGTGAAAGAAATGCGTTGATACTAAAGTCGGCTACTATACGTCTTAAGTCGGTCAGTTTAACTGACCGTGTGTGTCAACAGCAACAGTGTGATGTTGACTGACTGTCGTCATGAAGTTGATGTTGACGTGTACACTATACATCTACACAACATCTGTGCGTAAAAATAATAACTAAATGTAAACTGGTATACTTCTAAAATAAAGCGAAGTGTCTAGTATATTTTTTCGGTTTAGTAGTAGTCTCGCACGATTTTATTTCGCACGAACTGCGCGAGACGCCAACTTTAAAAAAAAATACATTTTTAGTAGCCTTTTCGCACACAATTTCCTTGCGTGCGACACGACACCTTCCGAAAATCGTAGTAGGCGAAGATCCAAAGTAGTGGCAGGGCACAGTGCGTGTCGCAGTCATTTGGGCAGACGTCTGGCGGCAGTAACCACCCCAAGACCACCGTGAAATAACAGCACATGTGCTATTGTGTTTCAGTGAGTGAGTAAGGGAGGCCAGAGCCCAATTCCAATCCCCTTTATTTTTAATCCTACTGTAGTCGGCAGCGCACTTGCAGCAGCTTTGGCGTTGCTTGTGTTATAGGCGACGGTAGCCACCTACCATCAAGTGGACCGTCAGCCTGTCTGCCGATCTTAACATTAAAAAAAATTGTAGGTAATAAAATGTAAAAAAAACATATATTCGTAAAAAGTAATCGTAGCAAAATCTTAAAACCATATTTGGCTTTTCATGTACATTTTGAAAGCCGGGTTTATTATAAATATCCTGGCTGATTTTATCAAACTATTTTGAAGTTATTTCAGCAGTTTTATAGTTTTTACTGAGCAAATCTCAGACCTTACAGTTTATTTAATAGTCGTAGTAATAATGAAATAAAATAACAATGTTTCTACATTGTTTTATGTCTTACATCAACAACAATAAATATGAGACGATAAAGAGCCTTACAAAGAAACAAAGTACGTATTAAAGTTTTATAATGCGGCCATAAAGGAGCGGGTACAGGTTTAACTTATTAAGAGGGGTTTGTTGAAGGACGATTATTGTTTACGAAATGCTTGAAAACTTGGAATCAACTTTCCATTGTTAAATATAATCTAAACAAAGAGGGAGCTCAGTTTACGTAATCTTGTCAGAAGCAGTGCTTTGTGAAACTTATAAATACCCAACAAAAATGTTTTTTTTTAATCTAAAATTTTCACAAAGCATAAGTACTTCTATTAGTCACAAGATGCGTTCTGAAGAAAGAATGCTATGAAACTTTTAGCATCGGCGAATCTTCTGTTCTTATTATGTGAATATTAAAAATTTGACTTTTTATGTTAACTCGTACTAAATTTAAAAAGTTATCTTAAACCTATCTTTTATATTATCTTATTTTATTTTTATCTTTTATATTACAGAATAAAGGTTTCTCCTCTAACTGCTTCTAAATATTCAACCGATTTTGATACGGTTTTTACTAATCGAAAGAGCGATAAACGAGGAAGGTTTGTGCATATATTTGCAGGGAAATAACAGACATAGTTTTTTTTTAACGTTGGGAAATCCTCATGAATACCCCGCAGCGTAGGGGACTCTGCGGGTTATGCCGGACTCCTACCGGCTAAAATCCAACGACCTTCTAGCACAGCCGTAGTTGAGCGGAGTCGCGGGAACGTTATAATACGACATCCTGACATTATGGATTGCACTCCTGTCGTAACCTCGGCGTACTCGGAAGTGAAGGTACGCGGGCCATCTCAGGAGTAGGCCAAACTGTACACAAAATTTCATAGTGATCTGTTGTGTAGTTAAGGCGTGAAAGCGTTATAGTGTACTTACAGCATCTAAAAAACTAACATACTTAGCAGGGTAATTTCGAAAGACGCTCGCACTTGAAAACCGGGGTCTTTCCCATTCGATCCGTCGCCTTTAATCCGTAGTATTTGTTATTTCCCATTAGATCCGGTGAAATTTTAAATTTCCCATTAGATCCGTTGATATAATAAGCAGCTAAAGTACAGACAGGAGAAATTATATATGTATAATCCTTTTTTAGCTCATTTAAAAACTGCAGAATATTTGGACTTTATATTTCGACTTTTTTGTTAAGGGGGGAGACAAACGCTAAATACTAAAAATATCCATTGTTTAATGAAAATGTTACAAGAAATAGACAAGACAATTGCTTTGAAAAAAATATATGTTATACTTAAACATGTGAAGAACCAATTGTATTAATTTGAATTTTCGTTAAAGTAATAGAAACTCCACAAAAAAAGTTAGAACACAAGAAGAATTTGACCTTTATTGAAAATTCTCTCGAAAACGGTTTATTGCACGCATATGAATCCTGTACCTATTAATAAGTTGATATCAGATAAAAAATTGTATTGATAAAAAATTTTTTTTTGTGTCATGTTCTAATGGTAAAAACAAAAAAACACCATTTCTAGCCCCGTTGAATTGTCTCCGCCGCCAGCGAGTTCTATAGTAAATGTCATTTGCCTCAGTGAATCCCTTAATTTGGCTGTTCCATTTTTCTATTGGATTATTTGTTCTATGTGTTTCATTATGGATACACCATATCGCCGAAAAATTTGAATGACCACTTGTTAGAAATAATTTTCAAAAAACGTACCTAGCCTTTGTTATGTTTATGGTCACGACTTGAGAGTGATTTGAGAACATTTTGAGATGTTAAATAAAAAATATTATTTAAAACAAAAAATAAAAAAATAAAAAAAATATATGATTCGCATTCTCGCTCTCACTGTACATGTTGTCTTTCAAAATTCCAAGACGCCACTAACGGGAATAATATAATACTTAATATTTTGATTTTATTATGATCCGGAGTACACCGGATCCAACGGGAATAAATATTTACAAATACCGGCACAAACGGGAAACCGGATCAAAGACGACGGATCGAACAGGAAGGACTCTGAAAACCATCATAAAACAAAAATTTGTTTAGCTTAAAAACACATTGTAAGCTACTATTAAAATCTCACCTGTCCTAACCGGTTGGCGAATGCAAATTCTCATGCAAAACAGACAGAATGTTGCTTACAGCACCCGTGGCTGTGCCATAAGCACCAGTGCGGCGGCGTTGACCTTTGGTCAAGACCAACCGAAACGGCGATACGCCGCGATGAGCTAGAAACTTAATCTAACCACTTACCCCGGATCTGCCTGGAAGTCGCCTCAGGCGATAGGGAGATATATAGATATGGGGTGAGGCGGGAAATAGGAATAAGGGAATATCGCCGAGTTCCGGCTACCGAAGAATACCCGTCCTTGACCGCTTCAATACACACTCACAGATTCTATTTAGTCTCTTTCAAACCAATTATCCCGTACAAGGGCTACCGTCAGCCGATTCTTCAATCGAATGTAACTTAATGTCACTCAAATACAATTTTAGCACCAGTGCTTGCGCTTACCGAACCGTTTTTCAAAAGCTATCTCTAACGACTCGGCCTACAAAACGTCACATCTAATGACGGCCGCTGTCAAAATGTCACTATGGCGGGAGTACTCTTCGGCGACTGAGACTGACGCCCGCCACAGGACCAAACAAACACCCGCCCCGGACAGGTCCCTACCTGTCCGCTAGTCTAATGGGAGTCGAGACAATGTTGCCACGGCTCGTTTGAGAACCGAATCCCCAACCAGGACCTCGGCCAACCTCGGGCTTCCGTCCTTACCGGGGTAAAGGTTAACAATGCGCCCCCGGCGCCATCGCAGTGGCGGTAGGTTGGCGTCCTTAACCAAAACGAGATCACCAATCTGGGGGGGTTCGGTTCGGTCAGTCCACTTAAGGCGTTGCTGCAAACCGTGCAAATATTCAAGCGACCATCGCTTCCAAAAGTTCTGCGTCATCTGTTGTATCAGTTGATAACGCGTCAATCTCGATGAGGCAATTTCCTCAAACGGGAACTCGGGCAAGGCGTTAAGTGGCTGACCAATCAAAAAATGGCCTGGAGTCAGTACCTCCAGGTCATTTGGGTCCGCACTGAGCGGACACAACGGACGGGAATTCAAGACCGCCTCAATCCTACAAAATACCGTGGCCAGCTCTTCGAAGGTTAGGAGAGTCTCTCCTATTACCCGCTTCATATGCGTCTTTGCGCTTTTCACGACGGCTTCAAAGATACCACCCCAGTGGGGGCATGCCGCAGGGTCAAAAGCCCAAGTGATGCCCCGACGGGAGAGACTGGTCCCTATATCGATTTCCTTATCAACTAAAAATTTTGTAACCTCCTGAATATACCGGTCGGCCCCCTTGAAATTAGTTCCACAATCCGATCGAATCAAAGACGGCAGTCCCCGTCGCGACACGAACCTATCAAGGGTAGCTACAAACGCCTCAGTGGTGAGGTCAGCAACAAGTTCCAAATGTACTGCTTTGGTAGACAGGCAGACAAAAACACACAAATACGCCTTAACAACGCGTGGGTTACGCAGGCGTGACGTTTTGACCAGGAACGGTCCCGCAAAGTCCGTGCCCACACCAGAGAAGGGCCGAGCCTCCCGTACCCTATCCGGGGGTAAGTCCCCCATCATGGGTTGCATAGTGGTAGCCTTGAGCCGGTAGCAAGGCAAGCAACGAAACACTATGCTCCGTACAGTCCGCCTAGCAGACAGAATCCAAAACTCCCGCTGCAGAAAAGCTAGGAAAGCATTGCAACCAGCGTGCGCATTCTTCACATGGCGATCACGCACCAACAATTCCACAAAGTGTCCCTTCTTGGGAAGTAACAAAGGGTGACGGGCCGCGTATGGCACGGCAGCATTCCGAAGTCGACCTCCAACCCGGAGCAATCCGGTGTCATCAACAAACGGGTTGAGTCGTAGTAGGGCGCCTTTCAATTTGGGGAGGCCCTTCCGAAGGGCATCAATCTCCGTTCCAAAGGTGTCCTGTTGGACCACACGTACCCAGTGGTGTAAGGCGGTTTTCCGTTCGTCTGGTGTTAGTACGCCGCCAGTCATCCTGTTACCCGGGTGACGACAATTGTTCCCGAAGCGCTTGATCCAAGCGGTCACTCCAATCAATTTGTCGAGAGAGCTATCTTGTCCAGTATCCAAGCAGGACTCGAAGCAGGTCGGCGTTCCATAACGTGTACCCGTAGGCCCACCGTAGGGGCTACCGTTCTAACGGGATTAACCGGCCAGTCACGTTCCGGTCGTGTCAACCAGTCTGGCTTCCACCACAGGGAATGCGAGACAAGGTCTCGAGCCGTACATCCCCTGGAGCCGACATCAGAGGGGTTTAGTTCTCCAGGAACGTGTCTCCAGATCAACGCAGTCTCCGATTTCTGGATCTGCGAGACACGGTTGGCCACGAAAACTTCAAGAGTGTGGACCGAAGCCTTCAGCCAACACAAAACAATTTGGCTGTCAGTCCACGCGTAGACTTCTTCATCCATGGTAACATGGCTCCGCAATGTCGAGACGACATGGTTCAACAAACGCACGAGGAGAGCAGCTCCTGACAGTTCCAATTTCGGTATCGTCAACCGAGTCCGAAGAGGCGCTACTTTGCTCTTTGCCAATACCAGCGACACAGCGATGGCTCCGTTGGGGCTGACGGTGCGTAGATACACCGCAGCGGCATACCCGCGCTCGGAGGCATCGCAGAATCCATGTAGAGTTGCTCGACAGTCTTCCGAAGGAAGCAACTTACGCGGCAGCGAAACTCGATTAATGTCCGGGAGCGAGGTCATAAAGGAGAACCAGTCGCTCAACAACTCGTCGGACAATGGTTCATCCCAACCCAATTGTACGGTCCAAAGTCGTTGCATGAACGACTTCGCCAGGAAGACCACCGGTGTGATCCAACCGTTCGGATCAAATATTCTGGCCACCGTGGACAGTACAAGTCGTTTAGTCCAGACCTTCGGGTTCTCTAGGGCCACCCGATAGGTAAATACATCCTGGACTGGGCGATATTGGACACCGAGAATGGAGAGCATGTGGGGGTTATCGGCGTTTTCAAAGACGTGCGGGTCTTGCTGGTGATCCTCTGGTAGGCCGGCCAAGAGATCTGGCGAGTTGGACATCCATTTCCGCAGTTCATATCCGCCACTCTTCAACAGTTCAATCAACTCATCCCGTAATATCATCGCGTTCGCGACGGAGTTAGACCCGGTGCATACATCGTCCACATATAAATCTCTCTCCAAAACGGCAGACGCCCGGGGAAAGCGCAGGCGTTCCCTTTCCGCTAATTCCAACAGCGATCTGATCGCGATAAATGGACTCGATTTTAGTCCGTAGGTGTTCGTGTTCAACTCATACACCTTCATCGTTTCAGTAGGGCTCTCGCGCCACAAAATCAACTGATACCGCCGATCATCCCGGTGTATCACCGTCTGCCGAAACATCATCCTGATGTCGGTCACAAAGACAATCTGGTGTCGCCTAAAACTTGTGATGATGTCCGATATGTTCCTCTGCAGCTTCGGGCCTGCATGTAGACAATGGTTGAGAGAGACGCCGTTTGAGGTGGGAGCCGAGCCATCAAATACAACACGGATTTTCGAATCCGGCGACTTCAATACAGCATGGTGGGGGAGAAAGTAGTGCTCCACCGAACGCCACTCAATGCTGGACACCGACATGTGTCCCAAGGCCTCGTACTCCCGCATAAATTCTACATATTTTTGTCTGAACGTCCGGTCTCGCGTCATGCGGCGTTCCATAGACAACAACCGTTTCTCCGCCAGCATCATAGACTCGCCCAATGGGGGGCGCTGGGCGAGAAAGGGAAGTCGAGTGACAAAACGGCCCGAGCTAAGGCGACCAGTGTTATTCTGGTAATACAACTCACACTCTTCTTGCTCGGGATCCATCCGTGATGCAGCAGGGGGTTCCTCGATCTCCCAGAAGCGTTGGACCGCGTCTGAGAGGGCAGTCCCTACCAAGCAGCCGTCCTCGGCTGAGGGGGTGGTAGATGGTGCCACCGGACCTAATACCACATATCCTAACAATGTGTCCAAAGCTACGAGGCCCCCAGGCTGTAGTATCCGTTTGTGGGCGGATAACAATCCCCCTAGGACGTCTGCTCCGAGCAGTACGTCAACCGGACCAGGGGTATCGAACCGAGCATCCGCCAACATCAAATCATTCGTCAATCCCCGGATGTGAGGTTGCAACCGCACAGAGGGGAGACGACCTACCACCTCCTCCAAAACCAATGCCGTCGTCGTAAACGTCGGCCCGGAGGTGTTGCTCGCACTAAATGTAAACTGAACTTGCCCCAACAAATTTGAAACCGTTAAGTTTCCAATTCCCCGTACATTGTCGTTATACGGTCTGACCTCAATGCCCAACCGTCTCACCAGCCGTGCAGATACCATGCACCCTTGAGCGCCTGAATCCAAGAGTGCCCTAGCATGGACTGCGTCGCCTCCAAAACCCCAAACACAAACAGAGGCCGTGGGCAAGAGCACGGTCACTGGTTGGGTGGCGTGGGCTGTTGAGTGGGCAGCGATTCCCTAACGGGGAGAGTGTTGCGGAGGAACAGGCTCCGCCATCCGGTGATACATAAGAGGATGGTAACCCGGATCGTAAGCCCACCGGTGGGCATACGCTGCGAGAGGCGTGTGGTATTGCCCAATAGACCGTCCGTATGTCGGGTTCCGTCGCTCCAATCGGGGACGTTCCGCCAGGGGGGGCGAGAAACGTACCTCCGGCGCCGGGGGGACCCGACCCGAGCACCCGCCCGTAGCGCCCGATTGATCGGGGGGTGTGAGTGGACCCGCCCCATCGTTCGATCCTTGGGGGCCCCCCGTCGGAGCCCCTCGAAGCGAGCTCCCATATTGGGGCGAGTATGCGTCCATCGTTGTCGTATAATTGGCGGCAAAATCCCGAGGGCCCCCTGATGGGGTCCTATTATAATACCGTTGGGGGGCCACCGATGTGGCCCCTCTATCAAGCCCACTCCCGCGAGGGGAGGGCGTGCGCGTACCGGTCGCACCATGGGCGGGGTTCCCTGTTGGGGACCTACCTCCATCCATCCTATAATCCTGTGCCGGCGGAGTGCCGGATTCACCGCTGCGGTTCATGCACAGGATCAGATGATGCTTGCCACCACAACTCTTACACGGTCGTGGGTGGGCACAGTCCCGTGCAAAATGCTGGCCCAAACAAATAAAACACCACTTGCGCTGCTTCACCAATTCCCGTCGACCTGGCACCCGATGTGCCAGAAACCGTTTACAAGTTGGCAAATAGTGGGAATGCTCTTTACAATAAAGGCAGCCGGTGGGTCCAGCCACAGCAATATTATAATTTCTAGGACCCCGAATGTGGCCGGCTCCCCCTTGGGTACCTAGTGGAGATTCCCCTTTCCTCCTTGGGGTTGTCAGAGGCCTTTGTGCAGCTGGCACTGTCGCAGGCAGATCGACTCGCCTGCATTCCGCTTCCAAAAATTCCGTGAGTTCCATAAACTTCGGGATATGTTGTGCTGAGTTGCCCCCATACTGAATTTCAAATCTGGATTGTACCTCCAGTGGTAACCGTGGGAGTACATATGTTAAAAGTGGGAAGGACCATTGGTCGACCGGCATTCCCAACTTTGCCAAGGCCCTTGTCGCCGTTAACACAGGGTTCAAAATTAAATTTCTAATGTCACCCGGCTGGGACACCTGAGGGATGGCCCACACCTTATTCATAAGGGACTCCGCTAACCGGCGAACATTGTTATACCTGGAGTTCAGAAGGTCCAGTGCAGGTTCAAAATTCTCATCTGTTATCGACAGATGAGATAGCATCTGTCGAGGCTCCTTGCTCAACACCGACATCAACTGGGCCAACTTCAAAGCCGGAGTCAGGTCCTCCCTGGAAGCAACCAGGCTGGTGAACAAGTCTATGAAACTTGTCCACTCTTCCAGAGAGCCACTGAAGACAGGTATTTGAATTGTTGGCAACCGTGCAGTTAAGTCCGGCCGAGGCCTCACCGTATTTGAATCGCTCACAGAAGCCGTCTGTCGATCCATAAGACACCGTGCCCGTTGGACAATAGTGTCCCCCAACTCCTGGCACTGATCCACATCAGCTGTGCATTCCATTAATTCCTTAGAACTCTCCTCATCTTGTTTGCCATCAAGCACCATTAGCAACCTTTCATAGTTGGCCTGGACCCTCTCTAATCTTTTGGGAACTTCTGTATACCTATTCAGGAAGGCCTCTGCCCGATCTGGCCTGTCCACCAAAGCAGCAGCAGAGGTAAGCCACCGTAACTCTGCTCTAATAACGGCCTTCGGTGCCCCCGACATAATTATTCAGGAAATCACAACACAATATTACAATATTCTCTCTGAGTAAATGTACAAGATATACAATAGTGCAACTAAGGTTATAATATAGGCAACAACCCAGGTTTACTTACAAGTACTAAAATAAATCGGCCTATAGAATTCCAAGAGTAACTAAAATAAATATGCAATAACTAGATGAACCCCAAACAATTTACTATGACTATAGTGAACCCTAATTTAAACTTAATTCTAATTAAATCTTAAACCTTGATTTCTAAACCGTAATGATAAGATAACAAATATGAAGCCACCTATAACCATAAAAGTATAAAATTATCCATCAACTTATAAATATTAACAAAACAAACAAACCAATTAAACAATTATCCAAACAAATTATACTACATAGGTGGCCTAATATAATGTTAAATAGCCCTTTAATTAATGAGATTCAACATTCACTAAGCATCCAATTTAACAATAAGAACAAAATCAAACTAATAAAAATAAAATAATAAAAAATTTCAGGTATTTTACAAAATCAAATTAAAGAAAATTGCTTGGGAATCTTTGCCCTTCAAACAAGCCCTTTCCCTTTTGGTATGTAGGTAACCAAGAAATTGAATACCACAATCTACCTACCAATTACAAATTGTACAAATTTCAAATATACAAATTCAAATGTGCTGGGCCCCTTTCATTACAAATACAAGGTAAACCACGCTCTGCTACCAGAAATTGTTGCTTACAGCACCCGTGGCTGTGCCATAAGCACCAGTGCGGCGGCGTTGACCTTTGGTCAAGACCAACCGAAACGGCGATACGCCGCGATGAGCTAGAAACTTAATCTAACCACTTACCCCGGATCTGCCTGGAAGTCGCCTCAGGCGATAGGGAGATATATAGATATGGGGTGAGGCGGGAAATAGGAATAAGGGAATATCGCCGAGTTCCGGCTACCGAAGAATACCCGTCCTTGACCGCTTCAATACACACTCACAGATTCTATTTAGTCTCTTTCAAACCAATTATCCCGTACAAGGGCTACCGTCAGCCGATTCTTCAATCGAATGTAACTTAATGTCACTCAAATACAATTTTAGCACCAGTGCTTGCGCTTACCGAACCGTTTTTCAAAAGCTATCTCTAACGACTCGGCCTACAAAACGTCACATCTAATGACGGCCGCTGTCAAAATGTCACTATGGCGGGAGTACTCTTCGGCGACTGAGACTGACGCCCGCCACAGGACCAAACACAGAAGGTGCGTTTGAGTCGCCGCTTAGAATGCGGTAATAGACATATAGGTACCTCATGCTTCCGATAAGGTTCTGCTGCATTGTGCAAGCGACCTCGCGCCCACCTCACCTACGCTACGCAGCTTGGCTTGCATCACCAAGCTTAATATTTATACGGAATGCTTAACTTGCGATAAAGGTTAAATACAAACGCGATAATAATCTGAAGATATTGCGCGAGAATTTTTAGACATTAACACGGAGCATATACAAAGAGGAGATGGCCTAAACAACTGTGCACTGATTTCAAACTAGGTCCTGACGTCATTTTTTGTGGGCGTGGTCTTGGTCAGTCTGCTGTCGGCACTGGTCACGGTGTGGCGGCGCTTGTTTGTTGTAGACTACAGTCAATTTTCATTGGCAATTTAAGATAATTGGGCGGGGTCTAACTTCCTCCTTGCCCCGCGCAGTAGTCACGCGCCGCTCTATAGAAAAATTCAATAACAACATCTCCTCTTTGTATATGCTCCGTGGACATTAAAATTTTATGCTTCCAAAAAAATATTCATATACATATGTAATAATAAAAGACTAGATAATAAAGAAGAAAATTAAATCACCGAAGAAGTGACCGGCAAAGCTCCAACTGACACTTGGAGCCTCCCAACGTTTACTCCACCACGGGCTCCGATCTTCGGAGCCTGTTCGGGGCACAAACGGGTGTGCTTTCTTAGTTCCCCAGCAATAACCCGATCAGCCAAGCGAAGGCTGGTGACCCCACCGGCCCATGCAACCGCTCGGATTGTCGAGGATTAAGGCAAATAATCCCCCCCGCCCCCACCACAACAAGGTCCTAGCACACCTTGGGATGTAGGCTGACTCTGACAACCCTCATTCAACATATATTTTTTTATCGAAGTCTGTTTTTGCTTGTCAATATCATACAATATTATGTATGTGTACACCGAGAATTATTACAAACCTTGCCTAAATTGCAAATCGGACAAGGCACCAAATTTGGTTTTGCTATCAACTGTTTTATTTTTCTTGAATTGAACGATTGCCTAACAATTATACTTTGTAAATCGAAATAAGAATATTTCCAGTATGAATTTATACTAATTTCAATTATAATTTTTTAAACAGGTATTGTAAAATTAATATATGTATCTTTCAGTGCCACAAGTAAAAAAGGTCCTACTGCCTTGATAAGTGGAACCATGATTCGATTAACAAAACTAAATATCTTTAAAAAACATGAGAGTATACTTCTAGATCCTAGTGCTGTCCTTGTGCTGGGTATGGCCAATAAACAATAACTTCCATAAACAATTTCCCAAATGGTGTTGTCCAATGACAGTCTAAAGTCCTAATATATTGTAGCCTATCAAGTTTTAGCTTGCTAATGCGGTAAGCTGTCATATGGCAATATTATTTCTTAACCGAAGGTATGAAACGTATTGGTCTGGCTGGACGGTATGGGAACCCACTTGTGTTAAATGCTTGTGTTTATGGACAACATTGGCAAATTACCATAAAGTTATGTAATATATAAAAATATGTTAGTTATGTAATACGAGTATATTTATATAGTTACTAGCTGTTGCACACGACTTCGTCCGCGTCTCTTTATAAAATATTAATTGTTGAAAACGGCAATTTTTTATGGAGGGGATAAAGGGGGAGCCTATGTTACTCGCTGATTATGTAGCTTTCTATAGGTGAAGGAATTTTTAAAATCGGCCCAGTAGTTTTTGAGTTTATTCATTACAAACATACAAAAATACATACATACAAATCTTTATTAGTTATTTTATGTAGTTACAAAAGATGCTTCTAATAAAATAAAAATAAAATAAAATAAATCTTTTATTTTATTTTATTTTATTTTAAGATGCTTCTGTGCCTCTACATAAAAAATGCTTGTCATATTTTGACAAAACCTTTCAATTTCATTTCAAGCTCCAACCAGTATATATATACTTATAATTGCCAATAGTTGACGCTAAACAAATTACAGCCTTTGTTTTTTATTGGAAAGGTTGAAATGCAGGCTAAAGTTCCATTTGAGAATATATGCCTATGAACACAATCAAAATACAAGGACCCCTTGCGCTGCCGACCTTGAAATTATACAGGCTAGGGAAATGGACTCCGGCATCGTTTACTCGCGCATCTAAATTACATATAATACAAATACAACTCACGCGAAGTGTACTTGAATAATTTTAAATACAAAAGAACCTTTTTTCTTAACTTTAGTAGTAGGAAGGACACACTTGCGTTTAGCAGTCCTATGGTCAGTAACCAGCTCCTTAGAGAAAACTACTGTTAAATGTATGTTTTTGTATTTTGGTGAGGGAGTAAGAGATTCCAGAGCCAATTTCCCCATCTCTTCCTAATCCCTTATCCTTAAACCTACAACGGTCGGCAGCGGACTTGCAGCACTTGTGGCGTTGCTTGTGTTATTGGCGACGGTAGCCACCTACTGTCTGATCTGTCTGATTTGAACTGTCTGACAATCTTAACATAAAAAACAAATAAAACAAAAGTAGGTTATGCATTGAATCTTCCTTACTTACATAATATCTTACATGCACTAATAATGTACCTGGGGTTCTCTTTTGCACTACTCGTTCAGGTAATATAATTCTCCTTCATAAAGACGAGAGCTGTGATAATGTTGCTAATTGAAGCCAAGTGCTACAGAGTCAACTTCTACATCTGGAAGATCAGCACCCATCGCTGTTACTCCAAAGACACACCTAAGTGCTGTTTACCCTTTTAAAATATTATAAATTGATTTCAATAGTCGATTCAATCCATCTAAATAGTTTTCAATAAAAAGTGGGCTTTAGTCGTTGGTTGCATATAAGTATGTAATCAAAGGTTCGTATCCTTAACGGTGAAGTGGTCTGCCTTGTTGCCGCCTAGATAACGTCAATTTTTATTTAACTATCTGTCTCCGTTTTGACGACTCCATCAGACGAAACTGGTTTCTCATTTAGTTATCAATAAAAGGCTTAAAAAACTTTGTTTATTTAACTGTATTTGTTTATTTTACCTGATGAGATATTTTCTAAATTTCCACTGAAAGTAAATTTGATTGAAAACATTTATTTGACAATATATTTACTGTCAAGTCTATATCTACATATATTCCTTGTTTCTTCTAATCCACGTGACGAATTTTCATTCCGTTCTCACTATTGGAAAAAGCGATAAACAACAAAGGTTTGTGTATTTGTTCTGAGTTCTGCGCAGTAGACTTCGGTTGTGATTGCTTGACTGGATCTGAGAAAGCTGTAGTGAGTTACACCATGAAGTGACCACCAAACAAACGTAGTGATTATATACTCTTTGCACCAAACCATCAAAATATGTCATATATTTTTTTAAATTTAGAATGTTGAAAAAAGTTTCACTCTAAAATCTGGCGCCATGCAGGTTTAATTTTAAAAGTGGCCAGTGCGATAAAACGGCAATTTCATATTTAAACCCCTACTATAATGAATTATGGGAAGCAATGGAAGATTTGATTTATGTAAATTATACTATTTGATTTATTTATTTTCTAAAAGGTACACCAACAGCACATACAAAGAAAAAATATAATAGGTATAGGTACACAAGGCAATTTTAAGGCATACACAGTAAACTACAAACTAGAAATTGAGACGATCGATAATACACGCACAGCAACACGCAAATTCTTTAAAAAAAAGGACATGAAAATGAAAATTAAACAATTGTTCTAATTAATTTAGAACAGAACTAACTAAAAGTATAAAACCGAAAAACAAAAAACTATTGTAATAAACTTAATGTTTATATCTTTGAAGAAGAAAGACTCTTAGTCTGCTTGTTAAAGTGAGACAGATTTATTTTGATATATTCCAAAATAATATTCTCATAGATTACTCAATACATAAGATTGATTAAGATATACAAGATAAAATAAAAATGTTAAAAACCAAAGTAATTCTACAATAAAGTAGGTAACCTATTTGCATGCTAGTTAAAGGTAAATTACTCTTAAACATGAGGATAATTCGCTATTTAAAAGTCATGGTCTGCTAATCTTTTATCTCGAAGACTGAAGAAGCACAACGCATTTATATGGAGACAAACAATGGCTATTTAGGTATTTAAAAAAAAGGCTGAGACCAGTGAAGCGAGACCTATATAAATCACCGCCCGTCATTGTCATTCTTCTGTAATAAATGGATGGATGCCTCTCCCAATTCAAATGGTTATTCGGAAATACATATTACTTATTTACTAAGATGGGTGATTTTCGTAATTATGGAAGACACAATATTGAGGCTATACATGATATAGAAGACTATGATATATCATGATTATACAAAATCTACTAAAATCTGTAAATTCTATACGAGGTCCCAAGCCTCAATAAAAAGAATCTGTTGAACGAAAAAACATGTAATTTTTGTTTGACTGATGAAGCTGCTTTGGATAAATGGTTGTATTTTTGTTTAGGTACTTTATATTTAGCGAATTCGCTCGGATTGCTTTTTATTCTGCAAATTATATAAAACAAAGCCTTCTCGTTTATGAAATTATGGAAAGATCCATAGGTGAAAAACCGTATTTAAATCCGTTAGTGGTTTAGAATTTAGCGGAGAAACAGACAGGGACGGAAAACGCCTTTATTTTATAAAATGTATAGAACATAATTATATGTGGATAGAGATTTAGTGCTTGTATCCAGAAATTTATAAGTATTTATAAAAGCAATTATTAGATTGTTTTTTATTTTTAATGTTAAGGTCGGCAGACAGGCTGACGGTCCACTTGATAACACAAGCAACGCCATAAATGCTGCATGTGCGCTGCCGACTATTGTAATTGGGAAGGGTTAGGGAAATGGGATCTGGCATCCCTTACTCGCTCACCGAAACACAACAGCACACGTGCCGTTATTTCACGGTGTTACTGCCGCCAGGCGGGCTGCCCAGATGACTACGAAACGCAGTATACCCTGCCACTACTTTCCAGATTCAGACCAAACCAACTCGAAAAGTTCATTTCAAAGTTGACCCCGCCGGGAATCGAACCCGAGAACCCTAGAACAGAGCCTTACGGTAAGCACCCTAACCACTCACCCAACGGGCTCGTTGATTGCAGATTCTTTCGTTAATCGTAGAATTTTAAAGAATGTTAATTAAAATTTACTCCTATAAAATACATATTTTCAATAATGTTTCATTCGTTTTCATACATAACGAGATTTAAAAAAAATATGCGGCGAAACCACAGTTCAAACTTAACAGTTAAAGCACCCTTTAGTTAAAATAGTGACAGGCGTTTCACAGGTCAGATATGAATCAGATATTAGCTGGTGCCCAAGACTTCGTCCGCTTTAAAAATTAAAAATTACTTATAACACTATTAATGACACCATCTGTTATACTACCATATAATTAGGTGAAGCGGCCTTATCTATCGGATTTGGGTAGAAAAGCTTCGTGATACACCTGTGCACAATATGCTCAAAATATCAAACCCTCGGGAACCCAAGGATAACACCATAACGAATTATACACCTATAGATTCCTTAGGAATCACTTTGTTGATAGATGAAAACCGTATGAAATTCCGTTCAGTAGTTTTTGAAATTATCGCGAATACATTGTCCACACAGCGGAGGAATTTTTAACTGAACTCGGCCACGCTTCGCTACGGCCCATACGGCGGCGGCCGGCGTGCGCATGGGGCGCGAGGTAATGGACATTTCTTATATATAATACTATTTATCGTAGCGTCATGTTACAAAAAGAATTTTTAAATTAGAACAAGTAGTTCCTGAGATTAGTGCGTTCAAACAAACAAACAAACTCTTCAGCTTTACATTATTAGTATAGATAAGGATACTTATATATACAAGTAGACAGCGCACTTGCCTATAGTAACAGGCAACGTTAAGCCACCTACCTACATCTGATGTTTCGAAATATATATTTATACCTTCGTTGAAATACATGCAAAAACGTCAATACTTCTAACAATACTTCTAACGTTACAAGACGCCTATGTGTATTATTTTAAAATTTAACACTGTATCGAATTAATATTGTACGGTTATAAACTAAACGTTTAAAGTATGCATAAAACATGTGTTTTACACTACCGTTTAACGTTTTGCGTCCTTCAGGACCTGTGTTATTATTATTACAACAAGAACAGTTAAATACGCGTTCTCAGAATTATAAATGTGAGAGTAATGTGGGCTGATACAAGTTTTGTGCCGACCGGATTCGTTGTGTTTGTTGACTGAACGGAAAGCTTGTTTTCATTGAGCGAATTCGCGCTCAATAATTCTAGACTGTACTCACTCATTATATTTGCAACAAATGATGAGTCAAAAAGTAAACAGTTCCATATTCATGTCATAATACGGAACAGTTCGCATATTCTGATTTAAAATTGGAAACAATTCAACAATGTGTTGTTATTTGTTTTTGAAACATGGAGTCTGAAATGCTAAATAACAAACTAGTTATAAATAGTCATTTAGGAACAATTTTTGTTTTTCAGTCATAACTAAATAATTTTTGTTTGTCATAACTGGAAGAACACATTCTTACCCTAACGGAAGACCAGCGTGTGTTGTATGAGTGAGAAATCCATAAACTCAAATTTATTATCAATCTTATTATCAAATCATCTTTCACCATTTATCCTTCTTTCTTTATCCCTTTTTTTCTATCTTCTACAAAGTGGTCCGTCAGCCTGCGTTTGTCAAAAAAAGTATAAAAAAGCAGTGACCTGCTTCTAAATCTAAACTAATGTTTGATTTTGTTGTAATGTTTGTAGTGGATAAAATCAAAAACTACTTAACTATTTTTAAAAATTATTTCACATAGACCTAGCTATATATATAACCAGCTAGTAATAAAGGTTGTATTTAGAGATCCCTATGAAAATTACAATAATTTAACCCAAGGTATAAAAGATACAAAAAAAAAAATACTTATTTATACATGAAATAATATATACCATGTTTATAAGTACTCATCATTACCCACAAATAAGTTCTCGAGGCAACATTCTAACTATTATAATTAAGTCACAATAACGGTTTTTTGATCAAACTGATCAATCATAACACGGGTACAATCGAAAGATTGTGACATTCGTAGTTCATAATCAAGGTTGATCATGTACATTAGTCTTTAAATTAGTCTTTAAATTATTCAAATTAGACCTTTCGTATAGAACCTTAGTTCCCAAAGTGGTCCAGTGGACCGCCAGGGATCCACGGGAGACTCGACGGGGGTCTAGGTTGGCGTGACAAAAGAATGGTGGTGACAAAAAATTCAATCAATTCTCACTTATTTCATTTAGAAAACTCCCCATTCGTGGTTGGAACTCAGCCGCAATGCAAATTTTCATAGTTAGATATTATCTTCACATTTTTTGTTGAGTTTTGGGAATGTGGTATAAGTGTAGCTGCAGGGGTCCACCGGAACCAGCTAAATTTTGAAAGTGGTCTATGAGAAAAAAGTCTGGGAACCTCTGTTAGAAGTTACTACCGGTATAAAATTGGTAAAAGTAAAAAAAAAAGCCGCGGTGTGAGCGAACAGCAGCCCCTACGCTTATTTTTGTTTAGTTTATAATATTAGGTTTTATTTATAAAATTATATGTATATATATTTATATCTTAAGGGCTTCACTTGGGCAAATGACATTTACATTAGAACTCGTTGGCGGCGGAGACAATTCAACAGGCCCAGAAATTGTGTTTTTTTGTTTTTACCATTAGAACAATACACAAAAAAAAAATTAATTATACAATTTTTTAAACTGACATTAACTTATTAATAGGTACAGGATTCATATGCGCGCAATAAGCCGTTTTCGAGAGAATTTTCAATAAAAGTCAAATTCTTCTTGTGTTCTAACTTTTTTTGTGGAGTTTCTATTACTTTAAGGGAAATTCTAATTAATACGTGATTCTTCTTCGCATGTTTAAATATAATATATATTTTTTTCAAAGCAATTGCGTTGTTTATTTCTTGTAACATCTTCATTAAACAATGGATATTTTTAGTATATAGCGTTTGTCTCCACCTTAAGAGCAAGTCCAATGCGAAAGAAATCGAGGGCATCGGCTAGTTTTCCAAAAAGTGACAAACTTCTCATAAATTTCTCAGAAGAAACTGTCATCTAACACAGAAGAAGAGTAAAAGTATGACAGCTGATTTAAAATTTATAAGAAGCGTGTCCTGTCGCAACAAAACAGAAGGTTGTTATTTCCTTTCACTATTGTTGTAGCAATAAACTCGGCTGATATTTATATTTGCCAATTATTTTAAAATTCTGTATTCGAAACAAAACGTGACATATCTCATGTTCATCGTTATCATAATCGAGAAGGTGTAGTAGACGTAGGCCTCCTTCGAGGACTATTAAAGTGCCCTTATTCAATTTATTCGAACAACCTCAGCAGTCCTATTTACCAGTTGAACAAACACGGATAACTTTGGATGTTTTCCTTAGCTAAGTCATTCTGTAAGGTAAATTCGTCAAAAAAATCGTAATCATTTCAAACTAGACTTCAAACCAGTATAAAATATTGAGTAGTAGCAGGGGAGTCATAAATTGAGCAGCCCGTCTGGCGGCAGTAACCACCTTTTTACAGAAGATCACAGTGAAGCAACGAGAGTTCAAGAATGTATTTATTGTGAATTAAAAACATGTGTGCTGTTGTGTTTCAGTAAGCCGAATAAGAGATACCAGAGCCCGTATTTCTATCCTTTCTTAACACCCTATCCTTAATCCTACTATGATAGGCAGCACACTTTCAGCACCTGTGGCGTTGTTTGTGTTAATAGGTTATGATAGTCATGTAGCATGTCATTGACCAAAATTCTGCTCCTGCTTAATAAAATGGAATCAAAGAAAGAAAGAAAGAAAGAAAGAAAGAAAGGCTTTTATTCGCTGCACGAAAGACACTGACATTATACAAAATAGGACGAAATTAATAAAAAACGTGTGTGTGTCCTCGCGGCAGCAAATCGGATACTGGCTCAACATTGTGCTGAGGTGCCAGAAAAAACACCTACAGCGCTGATTTTCAGCCAGCACCGTATGTGACCATTGAGCACTATACAAACATACTTTATGAATTAATAATATATAATTATTATTTCAATACAAATATGAATTCAGCTCTTAATCTTAATAATTCTGTAATCGGAGACAGTAGACAAGCCTTTTTGCTGATTCCTGCAATCAGCATGAAGAAAATCTGCACCTATTTTTGTAATATGAGTCTTAAATTATTTCTTCAAGGACTACAATTAGAGAAAATGATGTACAATTAAAGAACATAATGTATTTAATAATAATAAACTATTGTTGATCGGCAAATCCAATGTAGAACCCGTTTTAATCCACGCTTCGGTGCGTCTGCGCTTGCGACGCGACTCCGTGACTGTCATATGATGTAATTCACGTCCGCAAGGTCGCCTCTTTATTGCACTCTCGGAACCGGTTTCATTATGTACCATTGTAGTTTTTTCTGCGTCGTGTCATTGAATGATTGCTCTGATCTCTGATATGATTCTTCAAACTAGGAGCTACATCGATTTTACTTTAAGGCTCCTGGAATTTGTACCTACGTGAGGTGTCCTACTTTGGCGAGTATGTAATACCTATATGGGGTAAACATTATTATTCGCGTGACGAACGTACATTCAACATATCAATTAAATATATACATGTAATCCAAACAAATCTTTACTACATATAATATTATAAAGAGGTAAATTTTGTATGTTTATATGTAGCGGGTTATCTTCGAAACTACTCATCCTATTGAAAAAAATCTTTTAGCAATATGTAGTTACAATAGAATTTCAGGATGGACACAGGCTATATGTATATTATCCCGTAAAATGAAAAGGCTTTTTCGTGATAATCGAATTTGCAAAGTAAGTCGACGAAAAAACGGTCGAACGAAAACGTCAATTTATTGAATATTATGATACCAACAATTTGTTCATACAGATGTTACGTTCATGATTAATTTTTAATGAGTTTTGTAGTGGACTAAAAACTCATAAAAAATTAATTTTATATTTTAAGGTATGTTACCCTGCGTACCCCCATAAAATACCTATAGGTACATTTTCTCCATGATTAGTTCTTGGTGCTTGTAACGCTAAGTATTCCCGGTCTGCTAGCAAGTACTTCATAAACGCTTCAACTGATGCCATGAAAGTGCTTCGATAGTGCATAAAATTCTTATAACGATATTCTAAAATGGAGCTTCACTTTTTAGTCTTCCCAATGCGCCTAAAGAGCTTAGCCGGATACTAAAATTAGGTACTGCGGAAGAACTATGCTCGGTGCAATTAGGTTAAGACTGTAACAAAATAAATGTTGGTTGCAGTTTAAAATAAGTGGAATACCTAAAGTTTTTATGTAACTACCCACTATGAAGCATCTTTCTATGAATTGATATTCTTTTTTTGAAAAATTATCTTCGATTGATGTATTGGAAACCTCTCATTCCATTCAATCCCTTAACTTCGACGTAGAACGATCGAAAATTCTAAACCAAATCCGTAAAAGCGGCTCGCTGATGTAAAAGCGGCTTTATTTATTTGGCACACATAAATACACGAGGCTCGCGATGCCGAGAGTGAAAAAGTAATATAATCTACGCTGCACCTAAATCGATATGTATCCTAAAGGAATAAGGCTCCTTTTACTTTAATGGAAACTTGGCTCGGGATTATTCCGCTAGTAAAGCACGCCTACGATATGCTACCGAATCAGTGTCTCCAATTATGTTTCATATTTAATTCTTTTATTGTCTATAAAGTCTCGGAATTCAGTTTGGATTTCCTTTTTTACTTTTAGGCATAGAAAACCTCCAACACAACTAGACAAAATTACTAAATTAACGTAAACAACGCGTTTTAGGTGTCAATTACCTGTTTCTGTATTTGCTATAACAATTATTTTAGTCATGTTATTTTTGTCTATTTCGCAGTTTCACGAGTGTTCCATTAACATTCTCTTCGGTTCCTTAATTTTGAATTGTTAATGCGATTGTTCGTTATATTTTAATGTATAAATGTTTTTGTTTGTGATAGCTCGGACGGGATTGCATTGTTGGACAACTAGTATGTAAATATCGTGAGAACTTTATCTCTGACCTCGGCTTTCACTGCAGCGCTATCTTTCAAGCAACTTCCTTTGTTACAAACAAAGTTACTCATGCAGTAAATGCGCGATTCTGTCATTTATTTGTGCTTAACAATTAAATTGGACATGCAATTAACAATTTGATACTATATAACTTTTTTTTTGTGTTTCTATAATGACTGTATTCTTTATATATAACTAAATTAAAATTAATGACGGGTCCATCCATTGGTTGTGTAAATGAAGTCCCTGACTCTGGGGTCCAATTCCCGGCAGGAAATATGTATTTTAAAGTTGACTGAGTCTGAATTGGCACCCAGTCAGACTATTGTATTCTTTGTAATTTAGTAGGGTGTTGGAGAAGCGGGGTTCTCCTGATACAAGTATTTTATACTTAATAGGAGGCTCCCTACACCTCTTTTTGTACCTATGCTTAAGTGTATGAATAAATTATTTTGTAAAATTTATTTTTGTAATTTTTTCGTATAACTATTATTACTACTATAGTGCTTCAATATATTTTTAATATATTTTATTTTATTATTATATATAAAGAGAGAGAGAGAGAGAGAGATAGAGCGGATTTTGTAAGTTTGTTTGAAAGATAGATATACTTAATTTATTCCCCCCGAAATATGCCACAAGTACTGTGTAGATCCGGGCGGACTATTATGTATAAAATTAAACGAAACTATGTTCTAATAACCTTTTAATATTTATTAAAATATTTACATGTTAAATAAATTATTATATTAACAAAATTAATTTACAAACACTTTAAACAATAAATTTTTAATTACTCACATATTAAAGAAATTCTTAATTTGATCTAATGCTAAAGATATTATATTCACGTTCACGTGATTTTCAATTTTATATGGAGATTTCGCTGTTAAATTTGACAATGGTGGTTCAGTTGAGTTTTTTAAAGATATAGTCTGAATATCTGAAGACATCGGTGTGATTTCGTTATCTAATTTATCAGAAACGTCATACAACTGTGTAAAATTAGAGATGATAGATGTAACATTTGCATCATCAAACTGATTGTTCACAAACGTATTAGTCACATTATTATAATTTCCATGAAAGCCTACCACAGTAAAGTTATCGAAATCAATGGATAATCGGCCACTTGGAACATTGTCAGTATCAGACATATTTACCTCAGAATTGATACGGTTGTTGTTAACTATTACATTAACATTTTCTGTATTGAAATTGGTTCTATTATCACTGTCACGTGGCTGTGTAACCTCGTCGCCTACAACCTTCTGCCCTATATCTTCTATATTATTTGTAATTTGTAGGTCTGTAAGAGTTTCATTAGAGTATGAAGGAGGAGATAATTTTTTGTCAATATTTTGATTATTTTCAGCATAATCTTTATACAACAAATAGTCATTCGCTAAGCTAGAATTATTAAGCACGATATACTCAACATATTCACTGTCCAACAGAATCATGTTTTCATCAATATCGTCACTAAATATTATGTTTGTTACTGATGAATTTTCCATATTACCGTTCTCCAAATCGTCCGAAAATAATAAAATGTCACCTTTTACTATCCCTGTATTAAGATCCCTTGTTCCTTCTTTCTTCTTTGTATTAAGATTCAGAGTTGTATTTGTAATCAAGCTTGTTGCTTCAGCAGTGGTAGTAATATTGTTTACATTAGACGATGTTGAAGAATAATCTAACGTTGCATTGTCAACGCTCATAGATGAAGACAAGGTAGAATTTACTGGATATTCTGGTTTCGAATTTAAAGATAATTCCAATTTATCACTAGAAAATTGTTGAGATTCTTGGGTGTTACTGAGTTTTGGCACATATTTTTCTGTGTCATTTTTGTAAATATTCGTTTCATTATAGTTAGTAAAAGATGGCAACGTCTTCTGACTTAAATCTGTTTGATTTGTTACATTTTCATTGGAAGCAACAGCATTATATTTTACTTTCGGTAACGGAAGTGTAGTGTTTTCATAGTCAATCTTACTCAAGTTGTTTTCGTCTAGATTTAAAATTTCATTTAAAGTGGATAACAAATTGCCGATTAAATTTATAATTGGTTTCGTTGATTGTCGCGTCAACGATTCAATGGACTGGTCATTTAGTTTATTATTGCTTGGCTCAGCATAGACTTCATGTGTACCATGTCTTGAGAGAATATCGAAAGATAAAGGAGGTGATCCAACAACAACGTTTTCAATTTCAACAGAGTTCGATGGATTTATCAAAGCATCCTGACGGTTTTCTGAAATTTCAGCCCCGCCTTTTGATCTGGATTCTCTACTGGGTCGTTTTTTATTTAATTGGTTTAAAATACCACCAAATATCCCTAAAGAATCTTCATCGAACAAATTATTTTTCGCAACATTATTTTGTAATATAAAATGTTGTTTTTGGAACTCC
Source organism: Bembecia ichneumoniformis (assembly GCA_910589475.2). NCBI lineage: Eukaryota > Metazoa > Arthropoda > Insecta > Lepidoptera > Sesiidae > Bembecia > Bembecia ichneumoniformis. Next base: position 7,270,837 of record OU342523.1, read on the forward strand.
TTGTTGGAATTGTCTGTACATTTTAATTTATTTGTATTCCACTTATTCTTATCTTGAAGACACCTGCTTTTGGATGTAAAACCATTCATATCAATGTTTGGGTAACACTTCATAGTATCGCTACTGCAATGTGATTCACAGCTTCTCATTTTATTAATTGGGTGGTAATTGTAAAAGAACGTAGGACACCTGAACGACGGCAAAGGGTAGTCTACTTCAGGAAATTGAAATATATCACATATTGATGCAATTTTATCCTTCGGACAAAATGTAGGTATTTGTCCTTTTGTTAATTCGCTTTGGTATATTTTTGAAGACGAAAAATTGTTACATGAATCTGATCTTTGCATTTTTTTAAAATGATTTATGAAAGCATCTTGAGTATACGCTCTTGAGGTATGTACACAGGACCTAATTTTTATCTGAAATTTTAACATGTCAATACATTATAATATCATTTTGACACATTTGACGCAGTTAAATATATTTATTCTCTTGAAATTACAAACAATATTGTAATATTCATACAGATAATATCGAAATCTTTGTTTAAATTTAAAATTATTTTAAAGTTTCTTTTTTTATGTTAAGATCGGCAGACAGGCTGACATTCCACTTGTGGCTTCAGTCGCCTATAACACAAGCAACGCCAAAGCTGCTGCAAGTGCGCTGCCGACTACAGTAGGATTAAAAATAAAGGATTAAGAGGGATAGGGATATGGGCTCTGGCATCCCTTACTCACTCACCGAAACACAACTGCACACTAACTTTAAAACTTTAAAAGATTCTTTTGAACATTTATATACATATAGTGAAGTTATTGTTAACCATAAAGAACACAATAATATGTTGCCTTAATAGAGACAAGATATACTATAATTAGTTTTTAAATTATATAGTATTAATTAGTTATTATATTAAATAGTATATTCCAATTACTAATTATACTAGTTTGTAACCTTAAAAGGGTGTAATTTCCCAATTATACCCTAGTTTCTAAAAACTATTACTATAAACCTAAACTACAACCCTAGTTATATTTTATAAATATCATTTACCTGATAAAATAAAATCACTATGACAACTAACCCCACTTTTTCAAGGACACCCATTTTATACTTTTAAGTAAACATTATTTCAAAATATGAATAGTTAAGTTACATGAACACACAAATTAGTTCTAATTGAAAACTGTCTATCCATAAGCATTTTATATAATTGTTTTCATTGTGTAATTACAAATTATCTTCCTTACAAAATCACATTATTCTTTAGTTATTTCAACAGATAACCATCATGCTTTATCTTATACTATTTCAACGTATGTTACAGAATTTAAAACCAGTAAATTGTAAGTAATTCGGATAATTTATATACTTATTTTATAATTACACACGTTTTATTAAAAATTGAAGAGGTATTGTATATTTTCCCAAGTGAACAAGATTTTTTGCATTCTTAAGATCTTGCGTGCCGCCTATGTAAAGAATGGGTTCAATTGTATAATTTTTTTGTGGTGCACCTAATACAACCTTATCTGATATTGGTAATATATCATTTTGTGTGGCTCTTTTCGCATCATTTTGAGACTTAATAATTTTATTAGAGTCTTTGACGTTTATACCATTTGTCTCATTTGAAGAAATCTCGTTTTGAGAATAAGCTGTTTTTGTATCTATAGGGGTTTCTAATGCATCCGTGTCTACGTTCGATGACATCTGTGTCATATCGGAGTCAATATTCTCACCGATTTCTTCCACTGTATTATTTGAAGAAGTCTCGCTAATTTGAGAATAAGCTGCTTTTGTATCTATAGGGGTTTCTGCTTCATCTGTGTCTACGTTCGATGAAATTTGTGTCATATCGGAGTCAGTATTCTCACCGATTTCTTCCATTATATTATTTGAAGAAATCTCGCTAATTTGAGAATAACTTGCTTTTGTATCTATATGGGTTTCTGCTTCATCCGTGTCTACATTCGATGACATCTGTGTCATATCGGAGTCAGTATTCTCACCGATTTCTTCCATTGTATTATTTGAAGAAATCTCGCTAATTTGAGAATAAGCTGCTTTTGAATCTATAGGGGTTTCTGCTTCATCCGTGTTTAGGTTCGATGACATCTGTGTCATATCGGAGTCAATATTCTCACCAATTTCTTCCATTGTATTATTTGAAGAAATCTCGCTAATTTGAGAATAAGTTGCTTTTGTATCTATAGGGGTTTCTGCTTCATCCGTGTCTACGTTCGATGACATCTGTGTCATATCGGAGTCAGTATTCTCACCGATTTCTTCCATTGTATTATTTGAAGAAATCTCGCTAATTTGAGAATAAGCTGCTTTTGAATCTATAGGGGTTTCTACTTCATCCGTGTGTACGGTCGATGACACCTGTGTCATATCGGAGTCAATATTCTCACCGATTTCTTCCATTGTATTATTTGAAGAAATCTCGCTAATTTGAGAATAAGCTGCTTTTGTATCTATAGGGGTTTCTGCTTCATCCGTGTCCACGTTCGATGAAATTTGTGTCATGTCGGAGTCAGTAATCTCACCGATTTCTTCCATTGTATTATTTGAAGAGATTTCCCTAATTTGAGAATAATTTCTTTTTGTATGTATAGGGGTTTGTAATTCATTCGTTACTTCTTCCATTGATTTATTTGAATTGATATCAATAAAATTAGGATTATAATTATTTTTAACATACTCTTCTGTCTCAAGTAAAGTGTTGTTATCTTTTAGAACGTATGTTTTAATATTTATATGATTAGGTATATCTAATGTGGATTCATCAGGTCCGCTATTAGTTTTTAAGATATTGTCTCCATCATTATTATTTTTTAAAACTGGATTTAAGTAAACTTGAACAACCGTAACTGCTTCTATAGTGATATTTTCTGCCGCTAAATCTTTATCGTATGTTGAATTACTGGTCACATTGAATATCATAGTTGGTGTTCTGTATTCATAAAAAATATTTGAATTATTGTCTTTGGTATGCTTATTACTTAAAAGCCTTAGTGAAGCTCTATTAAGTATATCTGAACTATTAAATTGTCTTTCTAAATCATTTTCGACGCCCTCTATACTTTTAATTTCAACAATTTTATTAATTGCGTTGTTAACGTCGTACTCGTTTATTGCATCTACAATATTTAAAGTGTCATTGATTAGTTCTTTCCTGTTATTAGTTAATGAGGTTTTATTATTTCTATCACCAAATTTCATATAATCACTACTAGATTTTCTAAAATCATTCTTGTTAACACTGTTTATTGGCTTATTATCTCTGACTTCTGTTACATTGGCGAAAGTAGTGCTTTTTATATCTGTACCTAACGAATCAAAGAGATCGCTTTCGTTGGGTTTGTAGTAAAACGGTTCTACTTCACTCACACTGGCTGGATATTCTACGTCAGGAAAATAAGTCTTTGAAATTGTCTTCAGTGTTGACTGGCCAATGGTCATCTGCAAATTAAGAACTTAATTAGAAATCTTCAAATAACGTAAATGTGAGGTTTCTTTATTGATTATTTTAAGACTTCCATCTATCTTTTATTTAAACTTATTCAATACTATCTCTTTTTTTAAAGAGATAGTATTGAAGTAAACACAATAATTGAGCGTTACACAAAAATATTGTCACATATGTTTCTCAACAGTCATGATAGTCACAAAATGTTTCACCATTAACATTGTCTTGATTTCACATCACGTAATAAGCTATAAAGGTTTGGTATTGGTAGTTACCAAAGGTGTTGTTTGCTTAAGCAGGGACTATTAAAGTATAGTGATTCTACATTAAAAAGGTACTTACCTTAAAAACAAGTAAAAATAAACTTGAACGAGCTAAAAACATTGTGGTTTTCTTATTTATCTTTAAAGTAATTCAAAGAACCAACTTGTAAAACATAATAAACTATATTAAACCTTGTCGTAATGTTTTCATATTATTTATACTTTTTTGTTTCTAAACTCAATACTTATTAGGAAATTGTATAGGTATTTCGTTGCTTGAATTGTTTTATCGCGGTATTTCAAAATACACCTCGCCACGATAAAAATATGTTGGCTTTATTAATTATTATTTTTTTATATGTATATTTGTATGTAAAATTGACATTGTAAAGAGATTAACTTCAAGTTTTTTAGAGGAAAATTCAACAATTCGCTATTCGAGAATTGAGTATCTACAGAATTGCCCAAAAAGGCTCATCTATTTAATCTAACTACAAAGCTTCCGCCACGTCTGTCTGTATGTTGGTTCACGATAATCTCCAAAACCACTGAAAGATTTTACTCTTAGGTTCCCGAGAGTTTGCAAATTAGAGCATAAATGCATAGGTGTATAAACAAGCAGTTCTATCCTAATCCGTAAGATGTCGCCGCTTCACCTAATCTTATTGTTAGTAAGATTAGGTGGCGCCATCAATAGTGGCGTAAAAAAATCATATTTTTGCTAGCTGAGCCCGCAACTTCGTACGCATTGTATTCGACTCTTTTACGATTTCATTATATGTTTAAATTAGAGTTTACTCCTTAAGGGATTCACTGAGGCAAATGACATTTACTATAGAACTCGCTGGCGGCGGAGACAATTCAACGGGCCTAGAAATGGTGTTTTTTTGTTTTTACCATTAGAACATAACACAAAAAAATTTTTTTTATCAATACAATTTTTTAATCTGATATCAACTTATCAATAGGTACAGGATTCATATGCGTGCAATAAGCCGTTTTCGAGAGAATAAAGGTCAAATTCTTCTTGTGTTCTAACTTTTTTTGTGGAGTTTCTATTACTTTAACGAAAATTCTAATTAATACAATTGGTTCTTCACATGTTTAAGTATAATATATATTTTTTTCAAAGCAATTGTCTTGTCTATTTCTTGTAACATTTTCATTAAACAATGGATATTTTTAGTATTTAGCGTTTGTCTCCCCCTTAAGAATCGATTTTCATATAAGGGCCCCGGTATGGAAATTTTATGAACTATTTAAACTTATAAAACGTAGTCACAACTGTTTATATCGAACGAAACTAATATAACTTTTATTGGAACACGTGACATTATGCAGGACGTAACTAAATAATATAAAGTAATTAGGTATCCACAGTTATCTATTGACACGGGGAATATTTTATACATTTAATTTTATACGTTTAAAAAAAAGGAGTAAACTTCAGTCATGCGTCGGAGTTGACAAACACACTTTTTTTTTCAACGCGAACGAACTCGCCGGCACCAGCGAGTTAAAAATTATTATTATTAACTAATAATTATTATTATTGCTAATTTTATAACTAGTTGTTAATAATAATGGGTTATTATTATTAACTAGTTGTTAATAATAATAACCCATAAAATTAATACATAAAAATAGCGATTTCCTATATTCAATTTTAATTAAATACATATCTTAAGAATGTATTTAGATTCTTTTTCTCCTTATTATTAATACTAGGTAATACTATTATAAAGAGAAAAGTTGTATATTATATGTATGAATGTTTGTAATGAATAAACTCAATAACTACTGGACCGATTTTAAAAATTCTTAACCTATAGAAGCTACATTCGAGTAACATAGTATTTTATAAAGAGACACTGATGACGTCGCGTGCAAGCCAAGTAAGAAATGCATAAATTATTCCTAATAATATTCTTTTCAATTAATATTCAAGTTTCTTTTAGTGTAGAGGTCATTAATCTTTAGATCATAATATAATAAGTTTTAGAACTGTGTATTTGTTCCATGTTGTGTGATATCTCTCTTGTTCTTATCTTATCAGTTATGACATTGTTTTGAAACAGATTAGTTAGATAATAATTATAACAGCTGAATGAAAATCTTATAAAGTTTAATGACTCGGAACAATTTACACTATTTCGGTAAATGAGTAGAAGTAAGACTCTTTGGAAATACGTTTGTATTTTATTGTAATTAATTTGGGATATGATTAATAAAATCCATTTTTAAAACTTTTATGAACCGATAATATTAATAGACATATTATTTTACAAATTAGTTATTTTACAATAATATTACCTACGCAAATAAATTTTGTGTCTAAAAAGGACTAGATTTAGACATTGTTAGACAATAGTGGGCTTTTTTCTCTGTGCTTTGTCCGCTATAACGTCATATAACTATAATAAAGAGGTACAGTTTGTATGTAGGGGTAATCTTCGAAATTACTTATCCGATTTAAAAATTCTTTCACCAATACTTAGAATAGAATTTCAGGATACGGCCTGTATATATAGCCTGTATGTATAGCCTATACAGTAAAAGCTCCTTATTCACGGTTCCTTTATTCGCGTTTTCACTATTCGCGAATTAAAAAATTGCGATCCAATTCCTGCATTCGCGGCTAAAGATTTCTTTATTCACGAATCTAGTTGGTACATAATATATTAAAAAGGTTCGGAACTGTCGTGTCCGCAAATGGACTAATATAAAAGTAAAACAGATATTATTACTATTATGCCTAAAGTATGTTGTCAAATGCTATTGCCGCCGTATAAGACGGTTCGTTTTGTCCTTTTGTAAACAAACAGACTAATATCAAAGCAAAACCAGAGGTAAAACAAATCTTATTATGCTATAGTAATCTATGCCTAAAGTATGTTGCTCAATGCTGCCACCTCCGTATTAGACGTTCCACCAACTCCTTTACTTTGGTACCGCTTTTGCCACAATTTTATTGTCTTCTCGTTTCATTAATTACAAAGTATTATTAAGAGGCAAATTGTTATTGCCACTGCTGAATATCAATTTGAATTGAAAGTGCTTTTAAAAACTGCAAACCAAAAAAAAACCAAATTTTTTTAAATCCTTGCCTAAGCTTGACGATAATAATTATTCAATATTATTGTGGCACCTAGGAACGTATCCCCTATAATCCGATACAAAATACCATTCCATATTCACGGTTTCTGTTTTCGCGGCATATTTACGGAACCTGTACCCCGCGAATAAGGAACTTTTACTGTATATTTCACACGGGCGATGCTGCGGGCACCAGCTATCTAAAAATAAAAAACCATAATGTCAGACGTCAATACATGTCAGGCGTTATATTGGTTTACATAAATTTTGTCAGGTGTTTTTTATTTTTCGACGCAGACGAACTTGCTATCCACATACATTGTCATTTAAAGGAAATGCACCAACTTCACCAATCACGATTTTTATTCTTCCGAAACCTATAAGGAAAATATGCTTATATAAAAATGTCAATTAGTAGAAAAAAAATTAGTATTTTTTATTTATATATTTAAGGCACGAATTAGGAGTATACAGGTGACCCAGCATCGACGGATCAAATGGGGTGTGGTGGTAGAGGGGCCCAATACCTATCCAATGAACCCCCATGTATGTTTAGCGATTATTATTAGATTTCGAATTATTCAGCTTTTTGTGCTGCTTTTATGTAACTCCGAATTCGTAAACAATTTCTTTTATTGTGAGTAATCCATTGTTACTAAAGCTATAATTTATTTTTATTCTTATAGCCTGATACTATAGCTATCACATGAGAACATAATTTAAGTGATGCTATTGAACTACACTGAATAAAAAAATATTGTTCTCAAAAATTTTCTAAAAGCGAGTGTAACAACTTAACTTTCTAAGGTTATAACTCGAAAAAAATTACTAAAAAAAATAACTGTTAGTTACACTGCTTTTATATAATACTAATTGATCGTAGCGGGATGTTATATAGCCTATAGCCTTCCTCGATAAATCGACTATTTAACACAAAAATAATTTTTCAATTCGAACTAATAGTTCCTGAGTTCAGCGCGTTTAACCAACCAAACAAAGAAACTCTTCAGCTTTATATATTAGTATAGATATAGATGATGAAATTATTTGTATAATCACTCTCAATTAATGTGTCATATTAAAGCGTGAATGACGTAAGAAACACGTTTCATGCGAAATGTTATTGTTTTAGTATTCGATAAGGCGACTTATTAATAACTTATATTATTTATAAACACTAACTCTGGCACTTGTTGAAATTATTGCATTTGTAATTGCTTATCGTCTGTAATTAATACGCGAACTAATTTTTGGCGTGATTTACATCTGTTATGTACAGTCGGATATAAAGCAATTAAACAATATCACATACCTATAATTACATGCATGAAATATAAACACACGTTACAATTTTAAATTTAAAAAAAAGAGTAAAATCACTTACTAACCACTCGTTACGATTTCATACGCGGGAAAATGTCTAACATAATGTAACAGTGGCTACTCTGCGCCCAGTCATTACTAACGGCTGTAACAACCCCCTAACCACCTAAAAAAACACCAAAATAAAAGCAGTAAGATTCGGCAAAACTCATTCTCCATTCCCATATACCCTAATCTTTTATCCTATCAAGATCGGCAGCGCACTTGCTACTCCTGTAGCGTCACTTGTGCTTCCAAAACTTAAATTATTCTTTACTATTTTGAAATAAAATCAGAATGTATTATGGTTTGTATAATGAAAGTTTAGAAAAAATCTCTAAATTCTGGTCCCTGGCAGAATATCAGTGTTGTGGTCCGCACCACAACTGTATACTGAGTCAGGGTTCCTTTTCCTCTTCTTACTTGTTTATATATTTGTTTGTAATTATTATTTGTTCATATATGTATATTGTGTTTATTAGAGGAATAAAAGATGCTTTCTTTCTTTCTTTCTTTCTTTCTTTCAAAAATTATAGTGAATTAATTCAGCTGAGAATGGTTTAGAAATCGGTTACAGCGAGTTTGTTATAAGATTGTATCATTTACAGTATGAATTTCAGTTATCATGTCTTATAAAAACGAGCCCGTTGGATGAGTGGTTAGAGTGCTTGCGTTAACGCTCTGTTCTTAGGGTTCCCGAATCCGATTCCCGACAGGGTCAAATTTGAAAATGAACTTTCCAAAATTGGTTCTGGTCTGGAACTGGAAAGTAGTGGCAGGGCACACTGCGTTTCGCAGTCATTGGGACAGCTCGTCTGGCGGCAGTAACCACCCCCTTACAGAAGACCACCGTGAAATAACAGCACGTTGGCTGTTGTGTTTCGGAGTGAGTAAGGGATGCCAGAGCCTGTTTCCACACCCCCTCCTAATCCTTTATCCTTAATCCTACCGTAGTCGGTAGCACACTTGCAGCACCTGTTGTGTTATAGGCGACGGTAGCCACCTACCATCAAGTGGACCGTCAGCCTATCTGCCAATCTTAACATAAAAATAATAATATTAATGATAAAGTGAATTTCATTTTGTAGCTTAAAAAATATATAAAACAGTACAATAGTTATGTTTGTCCATTGAATCTATTTAAGTACTACTTGAGAGGGCGACAAAAAAGAGTAACAGAAAGATTAACAAACCATTTTAAAAAATTTCTATACTCTGTTTTACTCATGCTAATCTCCGAAACGACTAAACAGATATTCATACGGTTTCCACAGATAGAATAAACTTTGCTTGAAGCAACATTTAGAATTGGCATCATCGAAGTCGGATTTCGGGAAGGAAGAAAAGTTATCGTGATTAATATATAATTTCACATTTGCTACTACACAAATTACAAACCAAAAAAAAATATCAGTGAAAGCTTGGAACTTTTATTGGTAATTGGAATTGATTGTGTACAAATATAATTTACACTAGCTGGCGCCTGAAACTTCGTAGAGTTCGTTTCACGAAAGAAATCCCAGGGAACTAAATTTCATTAATTACCTATTTTGCTCTTCAAGTGTTTTTTGCTATAATAGATTACTGTAAAATTGCTCAATGAGCAAAATAGTAAGGAAAATTAATTTAATTAGTTAAAACCAATAGACGTTGGTAACATTCCGTCTCACGTTGATATATTTTATGAAAAGAGGTGGAAAAGGAAGCGCGTGGATCTACACTAATAAATATTATAAAGCTGAAGAGTTTGTTTGTTTGTTTGAACGCGCTAATCTCAGGAACTACTGGTTCGAATTGAAAAATTCTTTTGTTTTGAATAGTCCATTTATCTAGGAAGGCTATATAACATCACGCTACGATAAATAGTATTATATATAAGCAGTGTCCAGTACCGCGCGCCCCATGCGCACGCCGCCGCCGTATGGGCCGCAGCGCAGAGGTTCCCAGACTTTTTTCTCATAGACCACTTTCTAAATTTATCTGGTTCCGGTGGACACCCTGCAGCTACATTTCTACCATGTTCTCAAAACTCGACAAAAAATGTGAAGATTAGATCTAACTATTGAAATTTGCGTTGCGGGGAGTTTTCTAAATGAAATAAGTGAGAATTGATTGGTTTTTATTGTCACCCTCATTTTTTTGTCACGCCAACGTAGACCCCGCCGAGTCTTCCGTGGACCCCTGGAGACCTGGACCACTTTGGGAACTAAGAGTGCAGATGTTTGTAACATTTGATTGTTTTTGTAGACTGTAAGGGCGGGTGTTTAAAGTGCCCGTAGCTGTTTGTTAAATTTAACATATTTTTTTGTTTCTGTATTTCTGTTTTTGACACTGAATAGTTTTTTACGATAACGATATAACCTTTCGTATCAATATTTAAAAAAAATGTGCATATTCCCTATTGTTTTTCAAATATTAATTAAATATGCTTTCAACAATGAAACTAATTGTTTATAAATACTAAAAAAGATTTATTCACACCAAAATTTAATAATAGCTATAATAATCAACGTGTATTTATTCAACAGAGCACCTACTGTTGTCAGTTTTTATTATTAAGCACACTTCATTATTATTATTGCTGTCACTGCTTGTTGTGGTGGTACTACTGTCGTCGTCGAATGTACCGAACGATCCGAAACCTTTGGGAAACTGTTTGGTACCACTGAATGGGGGCACACACGGTACAGGGATCATGTAAGGGACAGGTATAGGGCAGAAATTAGGACCTCCTGAACATCCGGGTCCACAATCGCAGCCTCCGTTACCAAACGGGTTTAAGTTGGAACCGCAATTGTTTGTGAAGTCATCCCATCCGCATCCGACGAGATTTGATAGACTATTAAAGGCGTTGTTGTTAGACACTCCGCTGCTACCACAGTTGCCTCGTTTTTTATTTAGGGCCAACAGCAATAAATACACTAATTGGTGCCACAGATCGTCGTCGTCATCGTCCTCGTAAATTGTTGGTGGCAATCCGCAAAACGGTTGAGTCAAGCCTGGGCAGCCGCAGATCGGTTGAGATAAACCTGGGCAGCCACAGATCGGTTGAGATAATGTTTGACAACCGCAGACGTTAGGAAGACAAGGCACGCATGGTGGTTGCAGGATGTTCTGAGGTCCTACACGTTGCCCATGGAGTGTGCTGCACTGAAAAAGTATTTGATTCATTTAATATTTATCCATACACACATAGTCATTATGAGCATTACTAAAAATAAAATCTAAATTATATTTGAAGCTAAGTATATATTAATAACGTGTTAATTCCACACCAACTTAAAAAAGCAGTGTAAATAAATTTAGATTATTTTATCCATTTAGGTAAAACTTATCTGTATTAATGTTGCAAAGAGGTAAAGTTTTATGTAGGAGCTAATCTTCGAAACTACTAATTTGATTAAAAAAATTTTTCATCAAATAGAATAGAATGACCCCTTGATGCACAAGCGCAGTCACATCTTAGAAAGCCACACAATGGCTTGTGAAGATGTGAAGAATGCCTCTATCAAAAAAGTACTAAAGTTTCTTAACGTTGTAGGTATAGGTAGAGAGCTTTAGTTTACGTGGCGATCACAAAATTTCAGCAATAGACGAAGTGATTCTGGTACTCTAGTAGACAGAAAGAGCCACAAAGAAGATAATAATAATAATTAATAAAAGAATTTCAAGATGGACATAGGCTATATGTAATCCCGTGCGAGCCCGTGCGAATCGCTAGTATTATATAATCTTAATCACCATCGCAACAAATGATTATTTAGATGATAACAAAAAAATTAAATATATAAAATATATAAAATATAGTATATATTAAATAATATAAATATAATAAAAATCTTTGGGTGACAAAAACATTGAAGATGCATAGAAATCGTGTTGTGAAAATTTAAAGTAGAAAAATTCAAGGAAATGTTTTATTCGACAAATTTGTTACATTAAACTAGCCTATTATTAAAACTATTAAAAATTTGTTATATAAACTTCGCCTGTGGTGCAATTTTTATATACAAAAACATTCCCCGTATCCCTCTTTCCATTAGTCAAAACCGAATTAAAATCGTTCGAAAGTTATGGGCGTACATACATTTCGAAGATCCATTTTTATTTATATAGATTAAATTTTAAATCTGACAGTATACTTTATATAATATTAAAAAATCAAACTGAATGTCGCCGGTCCCAAGATAAGATTATATTTTTTATTTATTCACGCAATAAATATATTATTTTGAAGCAGAAATTCATTAGATAAGGAATATAAATTGTACCTTTAAAGTTAACAGCAATGCTGTTAAAAGAGAAAATTTTTGGACTTCCATCGTGTCGGAATTAAAAAACTAACCTACTTTTACAATAAAATGACCTTTTATAATGTGGGTTACAAAAGTTGCCAAGATTATCAGCTGTGGTGAAATTATTTACAAGGAATTATTACGAAACTTAAAAATGTGTAAGTAGGGAAAATTAAATTTAGAACGAATAATACAGTCATTAAAAAATACTTAAGAAACCAGTAAGTAAATGCTACAAATTTTGAAATAAGAATATAATTTTGCTTTTTTGTCTGCATGTAAACATGTAACCTCTATAAAAATGGCTAAATAATTTGGATGGTTAAAAATGGCTAAATATTTAGTTACTAGCTGAGCCCACAACTTCGCACGCGTGGTATTCGGTATAGCACGTAACTTTTTTGTTTGTAAACCGATTGGAATGAATAAACACTAAATGTTACGGGAAGCTTGCTACAATACGTCAGTGTCAACCGCATTCAAATCGGTTAAGCCGTTTCAGAGATTAGCTTGCACAAACGCACAGACAAAGAGACAAACTGACAAAAATTCTAAAAACTGTTTTTTTGACCTCGGTAACATAAGTACAACGGGTATATATATTTTTTAAAATATTTAATGTATTAATGACACGGCTCGTAGATTTAAAGTGCTTTCATGATACGTATGTTCTCTGGTACAACTAATCTTATTGTTATACTAGCTGAACCCGGCCTCGCTTCGCTGCGACGACGCGGCGACGTGCGTATGAGACCCGCACGGTACTGGACGCTGCCTTTATATTTTTTTCAAATAAAAGGAGCCTAAGTTACTCCTTATAACATCAGCTATCTGCTAGTGAAAGTCCCGTCAAAATTGGTCCAGCGGTTTCGGAGATTAGCAGAAAAAAAGACAAAAATTAAATTTTTTTTTCTTAAAGTATCACCTTGAAATAGTAGAAAGCAGTTATTTTGACATTACAAATAGACACTTAAATTTTATTTATTATATTATATTTTATAGATAAATTTTGTAACTAATTACGAATTAGATATTAGCAAAAATAAATATAAAACAAAGTATAAATTTATTCCATTACAATTTTTCAAGTAACATCACTAATACATAGGGATATTGATATAATTGAATATTTAAAAAATATTCATTCAGTATTTAAAAACATATTATTTAATTTTTCTACTGGCGATCCGGCTTCACACGGATGCAATTTTTTTCTATAAATTATATTTAATAAACAAACCTTTTTCATTTATCGCTCTTTCTATTAGGGAAAACCGAGTCACAATCCGTTGATCGGTTTAGAAGAACCGACAGAGTAAACAGGAGACAGACAGAGGCGTATAGCTTCCTTTTTTTAAATAATATCTATAGATTAAAAGTCATTTAATGTCAATAATAATATTATTTATTGTCTATAATTAAATGTTACATTCGTCATAGTATAATATGTACTTATTTATAATTAACTCTATCATTTCTAATAACGTGTATTATTGAAATTTATGGACGGTTATGATTTTGTACTGAAGCTAATTAAATTTAAATAAAATCTTGATAAAAGCCTTTATATATATCTTTACATTTCTGTGTACTTTATAAGTAATACAAGTTATCAACTTATTATGTCACTTGCAATACACAATAATTGCAACGATATATGTATATAAAAAAACAGTATTACTGAATAAACATATCAATGACTCAATTGTTGAACATACGTATTATGACATTTTATTGCGTTAAAATGTTATAATAAACACAGATACATTAAAGCAGAATGGTACGAGTGTCAATTTAGGTATTTTGAATTAATTTTACTTACATATTAATTCCCAATACATATATTTATTAATGAAAATAACATTTCTTTATACGTACACATTGTATAGCTTGATGTCAAATTCTCTGATCGAATAAATTTTATTTCTTCGAAATACTTAAGATACAAAATAAAAAGTACATTATGTCGAAATCACGCTCGAACTTGTATCATAGTAAGTACTAGCGGCCCGCCCCCAGCTTCGCACGAATGCAAGTAGGTTTTTTTATATACCCTCCGTGAAAAACCATTTAACTGATGGTGAAAATCGCATCTAACTCCGTTGCGTGGAAATACAGACAGAGCGATTAGCGACTTCAATTTTTACTATGTATAGGGTTGCCATAACTTCTAGGAACCAATACGGGACGTTTTATCTTCCGATGCGTTTTATCTTATTCAATACCGACACGCGGCTGTTCAACTACACCATACATGGAAGGCATGTGTACATAGTGCCCTCTTATTTCAACAGTAGTGTCTATCAAAAGCCACCGTACCGTCCACTGGCCTCACCTCTATGCTTGCATTCCGCCGCCCGCGCCCCTCCTTTCCGTATTATTTTTTCGAAATACGGGACAAATACGGCACATGTAGCAATACGGGACGGGATGGTCAAATACGGTGACAGTCCCGTATATATGGGACCCAAACTATGTAAGCATTCGTCATTTAAAAACATGTTACTTATTAATTGCTGACTAAAAGAATTTGAAATAGAACAAGAGGACACATACATAATGTCTATATGATTAACTTTATACATATTAAACTTGATTAGCTGTTAGGTTGTAACTCCCCACTTATAATCAATCTTTTCTATATCTTACCACTAAAAAATGGTATTGGAAAATAGTATGGTATCGTTACAGTGTTACACTCGCATCCGCAATTATTGTATGATTCCTCTTCATACTTTCTGTCAGCCAAAAGCATTATTAAAACAGGTATAATTGACTTAAGTGGGTTAGATTTGCTCTTTGTTTTAATTAAAATCGGTTGCTCCTTCACCCAAACCGGAGTTGATACAGAACAACTGCATTGCGTCCAAACTAACTTCTGAAAATTAAATACAAAATAAAATTAATACACTATACTCTCTGGTTTAAAAAAAATAGATGTTAAAGTTCGTTGCGTGGAGAACAGAAGTAAGGAGGACCGACTTATATGGATGTTAAACTGAAAAACTGTTAAAATACAACCATTAAATAAATAGTGGTTCATAAATTGGTCAAAATGACTTTGTGTTGCATTGGGTTTTGATTTAATTAGTTGGTTGTGTCATGAAACCACCGTAAATAAAATGCTACTACAACGTCAAACTCCAAAGGGCTTTCTCTTGTATAGAGTTTATCCTCCTTACCTTTATTCTTCATGGTTCGTTGTTTTATATGGCGATCGATCTGTATATTCCTTTTTATATTATGAAAAATCAACGTAATTAACACAATAGGGTATTTTAGTCTAAAAAAAATCTAAAAGTATATTATTGAGATAGCTTAGGCAAAAAGCAGCCGGAAAATGTTAGTTTTAGTTCGTAAAATAACAAAATAAATTTTAAAATTAAATTCAAAGTTTTCAGAATTTTTAGTCTGTACTTGAACACAATGAAATAGTAGCCGCCATGTTTACGTTATACAGTTGTGTAAACAAAAAAGTGTCAATTACCGGCGCATTTGTTTACACAGCCAACTGACGTCATGACGACAAGCAAAAGCAAAACCAGCGTTTTCGGCAAATTACGCACGAAATTTGAAAATGTAAATTTTAAATGCATTTTTATTAAACTTATCGATTGAATAAAAATTTGGTGTTTCTTTTAGTGGTTCATTAGCACTACAGAATCTAATTGAGACACTTTTAAAAAATGGGTGCAATACCCTATTATTAAACAAAGTTGGTGTAGTTTATGCAAATCTAATTGATTTATCTAATGCAAATCTGTTATAAAATTGACGAGCCCATTGGATGAGTGCTTCAACGCTCTATCTCAGGGTTCAATATGAATTTTTCAAAGTTGGCTTTGGTCTGGGTTTGGAAAGTAGTGGCAGGACTTTTTATCTTATTTTATCTTATCTTAGTGGCTATTTCTGTCTGCTAGAGTACCAGTATCACTTCGTCCATTGCTGAAATATTGTGATCGCCACGTGAACTAAAGCTCTCTATCTATACCTACCAGTGGGTTTTATTTGTCGCAGTTTTATTTGTCATTTTCTTAAACACTATTTGACTTTTAAGTACCTATCATTAAGTAGACCATCAGCCTGTCTAGAAAGTTACCTTTGTCAATGAGAAATTTGCGATACAAGCACTAAATATACCTTTTTTCTAAGTATTCAATTAAATATAAATAGCTTTTTCTACAAATTTTTTTATTCGTCTTTGTTTATAATGGTAAGGGCTTAAATATGACACAGAAATGTAAAATTAATAGTCTCATTTCAAAGTAGTAAAAGAAAATGCACAACTTACGTGACACAGACATGAGAGTATAATCAGTGAGTAAAACAACACTGCCATTTTCTCAACTTGCGCATTTAATTGGCCGCTTTTCCTTTTATATTGTCCTCCACATCAAAAATTTGGCAATACCTTTGGGTGATTAATTTTGAACTGTCCGGATTGCTTCACTTTTCAACTCTTGTTCGCAGTTGTCAGTTTAAAGTCGAAATCGCCAGCGTTTTGAAGTAATTTCAACATTTTTTATAACTAAATATATAAATTTGTAATTTAATTCATTAATAAAAAAATAGTATATTTTTACTTCTTAGCCAAGTTTTAAATATTTACATAAATTAATGACATACATAAATAAATTAATGACTATCATAAATAATGTCATAAACGAATTTTACTTAATATTCTATTTCAGTGGCATCATCTTTATCCTCAGTTTTACTTACACTGAATATGTCAAGTTTGTAACTTAGGTTATTCTTGTTCTTAAGAACATTGATAAGCTTCTTTGAAGTAGTCAGTTTTGAACCTTCCCTATCAATAATAAATGTAGATTCGCTGACTTTTGTTGTTTGCTGATCATTATCTTTGTAAGAGATCTCAGGATCTGATATTATGTCCAATGTGGATTCGCTTTTGATTGAAGTTTGTCTCGTAGATTCGTCGTCGTCTGATTGGGAAACGATTATTGTATTTTTTGAAAAATGCAAAGAAGGCGTATCAGACTCTTCGTTCTCGACATTATTATTTAAGAGCGGATTAAATTTTAATGGTCTTTGCGATGATACATCATCCAAATCTGTGTTTGTAAGCTTTGGAATATATGAAGTAGGTTTCATTTCTAAATCTCCGTGAGTTGGTTCAACTTTAGCTTCTGAACAAACTATCGATGAGGGATATGCCTGAGTTTGCGATAAAGAACTCTGATTAGGCGTGGATGGATTTAATAGTTGAAATACAGGAACGTGAAATACAACAGGTCTTAGATGATAATTTGAAATTGGAGATTCGTTGGAAACAATTTGCTTAGGATGAATTTCTTTTGAGTGATCATCGTGCCCATGGACTAAAGGCAAAGAATTCGGAGCTTTAATTGCTATAGGCAAATCATCATAATTAATTTTCTTGTGATACAGTTGGTTGACGTAATTCGACGCGTGCCCTGGAAGTAAGCCGCAAACGATCTGTAAATAACAATTTTTGATCTAACTCCAAATGCTTATTATTTATGATATTCAAATCATTCCAAATAATTAATATCAATAAAAATAGCAATGTTATACTGGGGATTAAAGTTTAGATTAAAAATGGAAAAGTTACTGCATGCATAATAGCCTGATAGGACAACAAAACTTCTGTCACGGCAGACGCAACGAATCTTGTTCACAATGATTTTTAATTTTATTTCACAATGATTTTCTGGTAATCTGTCAAGAGAAATTGTGATGGAATGTCATGAGAGATCCTGTGGGTCATTAATTACTTACAATCTCCGACCGTTCGTGAATACGTACTAACCGAGCGACAAAAGGTACAAGACCAATTGCAGAGTCTACAAAACTAACACCCTGAGAAAATAAGGAAGCACAATACTTAAAGTACTTACATTGAACAGGAAAAATGTTGTAGGAACTAAAAGCGTAGCTTTACCCATGTTGCAACCTTTGCTATGATGAACATGCAAAACTGCCTCCGATTTTATAATAATATTTTATCGTTTAAATTTTTCCCATATCAGTCAAAACCTTTGTCTTTTCAAAAGTAATGTTAATAATTTATGCACATTTCACGATATAACTAAATTAATTTAAACACAGGTGTAGCCTACCAATGAACAAAAAAAAATACATATGATTCATCCATTGTTTATTCAATTACTTAAATATTAGATATCTATTGTAACAAATGTTTCTTAGTCTCATTCATTTCTTTATTAATGAGTTATTCAATTCAAGGACAAATAAGCGTTTATTGTTGCATTTTAAATTGAAACAACTAATTCATTAAAAATATTTTATTTAAAAACCATTGATTTCTGTTCCTACTACAACGTTTCATATGTGATTAATCAACATCTTATCATATTTAAAAGTATTAACAATAATACAAATTTATTGAACCGTTGGTAATAGATTTAATTTATGCATTCAATCATCGTAATCGATATCATCGTAATCAACCTCGTCATCATTTTCGTCAAGTTCCTCTTCGCTGTCATAGTTCTTTTTGAATGTGCGACGTTTCTTTTTCTGGCTCTTTAGGAATTTCTCACAAAAATTGTCAAACTCTTCACGTTCCTCACTGGTGTCTAAGAAATTTTCGTTGTATATTGGGCTGTAATTTTTTAAAGTAGAATATCCTCCATATATCTGAGGGACACGCATGCTCTTGCTTTTCCTGTATCCACAATTATTGCGGCAGCATCCACATTCATTGCCTTTCTCTTGCAACAGATCGTATAGAAGCGGTAATAACATTTTTATATTTGAATATTTCGAGCTTTCGTGTAATTTTGGTGTTAGAATGGGTATTGGTTGAGCTGAGATGGCCGTATAAGGTATTGGAGGAGGAGACAGTATGAGAGGCGATAGTATCGGTTGAGCATACTGAGATAGAGGATTACTATTTACGATCTGGTTAGTAGGAACTGTTATTTCATTTCTCAATTGCTGTTTGACTACAGGTGGAGATATTTGTGAAGGAATACAAGTCGCTATTGGTGTCCTGTTGATTATCGGCATTGGAATATTTAATTGCAAGATAGGACGGCTGTTAGGTACTTGATCGATAACTGGTTTGGGAGTGTATGTAGGAGCTAATGTTGTCGAACCAAGCGGCGGTGTATCCGATTTTATGGTATGTGGTAAAATAATGTTCAAATGTGTTGGTGACGTTGCACCGGCTTGATTTCTGAATGGTAAATTAAAATTGTTTACGTTGTCAAAATGTAAATTCTTTAATGTAGCCGAGTGACTTAAAGGCTGCAGTGTCGCCGGAGAATTAAAAAAAATTCCATGTTTTTGATGAACTTGCTTAGGCGGTTCCTGATTATCGATTTTTAAGTTTTGGTTGTTGTTTTTCAAATTCATTGACTGTCCAAAAATTCCCTGAAAAATAGTTACGTAATTAAGAATATTCAATTTAACGATAAAATGTAAATTGTAAGATCAATTATTACCTGCACCCAGAGTGAGTATATTATTAAAATCGCGACTTTCACTGAAGTCATCTTGAAAGTTTTGAACTGTCTACATCATAATTCTTATATTGACATCTTTTATAGACATATTTCCTAATAATACGTTTTTACACTTACAGTGTCGTGCGTCGTCATATGTTTTATCTGTTGCAAAAGATTTCTTATCATATATATTCTATTTTTGGTCACGTCGATTCGGTGAAAAAGATGAGTCAATAAGTAATTTTGTGTAAATTCAATTTATTTATATTGAAATAGCATATTTCGCATTTTAGTTAGTTAAGCGTTTACCATAATGTGGAAATCTTAATTTTTTACTGATTTTTTAATGTTTTGCTTGAATATATTTTTTTATATAATTTCATTCGGTTATTAACTATAGGTATAGGTACAAGAAGGTTTTTTTTAAACAGGCGTGGTATTTGTTACTAACTATTTAGTACTTTAGTCAAATATTTTGTCTTTGAAACATTTTCTTTTAAGTCAGGGTCTAACCTCAGAACGATCACAATTTTTACAGACAAACTAACAACAAAATGGGTGGAACCGTGTATTTAACTGCAATAATGCACGGGTAATTTTTACAGCTTCTCGAAGATAACCGAATAGATTTAAAATTGGAAGGTTTTTCCAATTTTTTAATTTTAAATTTGGAAAATTGGATAAAAAAGTATCCTACTAAAACTTTAGTACAGGCATAATTAATATGCCTAAAAACAAAAGTAGTTGTCGCTGAAAATTTTTATCACTTGACGTGACGAGAAAGATTTTTTGGGCAGTATTTTACAAAAAAATTTCGTGAAAATAGAATTTTTTTATAAACCTGCATCCAGACTTTTTTAAATACTCGTATGCACTATATTTTCATCTAACTTATAATTTTACTCTAAAAAGTTTAACTAGGCGACGAAAAGTTACACTTTTCTGCTAAGTCCTCGCCTTAAATAAATTTATTTTCGACTGAAAAAAACTACAATACGTATAGTATTGTATTTTATAAGTACTCCAATGTGTATTTTTAATGTAATCCCAATGTATGTTTTTGTAGTACTGTTTTCAATTTCTTTGTTGTTGCTTATACATAATACTATTTATTTACATAAATCATACTTGTGAAAATTTAATTTAAACAGTCTTAACATTTCATTCCGCGGCCTAACTTTTTATTCCTATAACACAATATAATACCTACTAAGTTTATTTTTAATTTATTTTTTACTTCAATTTACTTAGATCAAAATTAATTAATGTTAATTAACCAAAGATTTTCGACTGTATAGATCGGGCAAGACGAAAGAATCCGTAATGTGTAATTTAGAACCACATGGCCCACATGGTACAAAATCGCTCAGTCCATCACCAACTTTACAAAGGCTATTTATCTACTCCATGGCCATCCTGATTACGGCGATTAGGATCAATATTTTTGTAGGAAAATTTTCCCAATGCCCTCCCTATATATTCTATATATTTAAACTTTTTGTATTTAACTTTTTTCATTTTAAGTGTAAGGCCTACTTGCATAACGCTCTATTGTTTAAATTCTTTGTACGTACAACGTTTCTTAGTTTGTATTCATAACCTATTTGAATCAAAATTAATGTGTTGTCCTCGTGTTCCTGTCCAAAATATACTGTCATTATGGAGTTTTATACTTTTACATTTTCAACGTTCCAGTATTCAATGAAACGTTATTTAGAGTTTCTTTCATGGTTATTACCATAAATTTAAACAGAAGTCTATAACAATAATAAATAGTTTTATTTTTACAACATTAATTTATTACTCGAATACATGCATAACATTAATCAAATTTCAAAATTTCATTCTTCATCGTTTTCATCACAGCTCTGTGCCGAGTCATTATCGGAATAATCTTCATTTTTCTCAACTGGAAAAGGAACGACGTATGGAATTGGCACATACTGAACTCTATTTCCACAACAATTATTGCAGTTACTATATTTGCAACATCTCTTCCTAGATGCGAGTAGAAGCATCGTTAGAATTGCATCCAAATCGTCATCGTCTTCTTCAACATATTTCACAGGTGCATACATGTAACCTCCAGTAGTCGGTGGGAATTGGGCCATAACTTCTGTTACCTGTTAAGAAATAAAAAAAGCATTATTATTAAGGGTAGACAAGCAGATTAATAAGTAAATTGACGGTAAGTGGCGACCGCCTCCTAAGGGCAAATAAGTGAGATCCGAGAAGATACAAGTGCACTTTACTATGAAAAATACTTTTTAGGGTTCCGTACATCCCGGATGTTCCGTTTCCTATAAGGGTTCCGTTTTTTTATTCGGATGTTACATCCGAATAAAAAAACGGAACCCTTATAGGATCACTCTTGTGTATGTCTGTCCGTCCGTCACAGTCAATTATCTCCGAATCTGGTAGACCGATTAAGTTGAAATTTGGTACACATATCAATTTCTGTGACCCAAACGCAGAGGTGTGACCTGAATAGATGAAATATGTATATGGGAGGTCATTTTTGGGGGAAAGGTGGAAAATTAAAAAAATATATACATATTTGAAAACTGCATGACATATCAAATGGATGGTCTTGTTGTGAAGTATTCAAATGTGAAGAAAATAAACGAAAATTGACCCCCCCTTATCTCCGAAATTACTGAACCCAAAATTTTGAAAAAAAATACAGAAATTAGTTTTCTACTTATAGATTTCTACTATTATAGGAAAACCTATAAGAAGTCCATGATATTAAAATAACACTTAACATCATACGGAACCCTCTTCACGCGAGTTCAACTCGCACTTGTCCCTTTTTTTTTTATTAAAGATGGGTTTGCTCTTGACCAGCATCTGTCTATGTAGGAAGGATGAGGCCGACGATGGAGCGAGCTCACCCAGAAGATGCCTATTCACTCGAACCTTGAAAAGATTTGGGTTGTATGAGCTCGGAAATACAGACGCCGGCAGGGAGTTTAAATCCTTAGCAGTGCGCATTATAAAATATAAAGCGCTTCGACAAGGTGAGGATGGTAACCAGCCGTACGTCTGCATGCCCGATAGAAGAAAGGGGAAGGCGATTTGATCTCATGCAGCTCCCAAGCACACTCTCCGAAGTACATCTTATAGAATACACACAGACAGACAATTTTGCGTCTAGTGCCAGGCTCTGCAGCTTAGTTCTTATTAGTGTATCGTCACCAAGGAAAGGAGCCTAGGAGGCTCCTAGGCTCCTTTCCTTCTTACGCAGCAAAATATGACATCACATATGCTTTTATTATTCAGTGGTCTTTTCTGAGGGGGTTGGTTTATTGGGTTCAAACGGGTGCCCAAATTTTAAGCTAGTTTTATTGATAATATTCCATGTTAATATTTTAATTATTTTACAAGCAATCCAACCCGGATTGGATTGGGTACACTGGGAACAATTTTTATTTAATTTAAAGCCAAGACAATTAACCAGTATTGCCCGTGCAAGTGACCTAGTATTTATGTAATTTGTGTAATTAGAATTCCACAAACATATTTGCATCACGACATTTTTAAATTACAAATTTACTAATAAAATAAATTAACAAAAGAAATCATATAAATTCAGTCTTTATATGAGATTTCCAAAGACATCTCTCTGTTGTTTATGAGCGAGAAGTCTGGATACACAGTCTGGGTTTTTAATCGCCTAGGTATGTGTACATTTGCAAAGATAAAGTCAAAAATTGCGTAACTATGATTGTTTACTTTTAGAAGCATCATCAAAGTTACAAAGACGCTTCCTTTGCAAGTTATTAACGGCTTTGTGGTTTATGTAGACGAAATTGTATGTCACAAGCACAACGGTCTGCTGGTACAAATGTTAAATATTTCTTACCTCTAAACTTAAAAATGCGATAGTAAATAAGCAAAAACTAATAATATGAATATCTTTCATTTTACAATTCAAATATCTACTGGTAATTAAGTTAAAAACGTCTCAAACTCATTTGTTACCGTAGTTTGCGATAAATACGAAAATTGTTACCGTAACAATGTTTTATATTTCGTTACAAGGCGTTTCGTCATTGATAACATTGTTTTATTCCAACATATCAACGCACACCTCAAATTACAATATCTACTTTTTATTATTACAGAAGAATAATTGATAATGTGCCGGTTAGATAGGAGTAAATTATTAATTATTAATGTAATTTAATGGTTAAAATGTGTGTTTTAACTAAATTAGAGGCAACAGGTTAAACGACAAAGATATTCAATGTATTGTGTGCAAGTCAGTAATAATAAAATGTAGTTGTGTATCATGTCGTATTCAACTTTAAATGTGGATTTGTGGAAACCAAAAACATATATATTAACAATATTCTTCATTTTGAGATCAAAACAACATCACGACGTCGTAAAACGAAATCAATGTATGCGATGGACAAGCGAATAGGCTGTACAATGTACAATTGCACATGGGACGTCTTCTTTAAGCTCTGTGCAACTTATGCAAAACCATTGTGTTTAAGGTAGGTACGAAGGAAAATGATATAAGGAAAAAATATAAGGAACAAGATGAGGGTACAGGAATGGTTTCTGAGTTTCCTTACTTGCGCGTAGAAATACAATCACACATGTTCTGTTGTTACACAGTGGTCTTATGTAAGGTGGTACTTACTGGCTCCAAACGGACTGCTTAGAGCAGTACCCTTCCAAACAAATTGTGTCATTCATTCAATGCATTTCGGAAGCTGTGCGTTGAAAATTCGAAAAATATTTATTGCTCTGAGAGAGAAACACAGGCGGTCTGATGTATTTAGATTGAATAAAACAGAGTTTAGTTTTTCCGTAAAATTTATTCCGTGACTTGATACATTGATACACATTCTGCTATAACAAATCAAGTGAACTTAAAATAATATAAGATTAACTAAATTTTGTTCATCAACATACTCATTACCATTGATAAAAGTTTCGATTTTGATTTTCTACGGGCTCTTTTTGGTTTTGAAAAACTTATTAGTGGTGAAATGTTAAATGTTGTCGGGCTACATTTTCTTAACAAAGGCATGGACGAGTAGGTAGCAGGGCATGAAATCGATGGGTATAAGGTTGGGGAACTCCTTGTACAAGGCACAGGCAGATTACATTCTAAAACTATTGGACACTTATCCATAGGATACTTTGAAAATGAATGTTGATTGCAAGAAGGAGTTGGAGGAAGATTAGTTACAGAAGTAGCGGTGTAATCTGTTAACTCTGAATATATGGGGTTTATAAAATTGTTCGTCGGACTTGCTAACGGTACCACATTATTCCTGTATGTTAGAGGAAGACATTTTTGTGTATTTGAACAGTCCAACTGTGATACGATCTCAGGTGGAGACTCAATCACCAAACTAACAGCTGGTTCTATAGATATGTCGAAGGATAAATCTTCAGCGTTTTTTGATAGAATCTTATTGGGACATCCAAAAACTAGTGCACCGGGAAGAACGTTAGGGCTGTCTGGATTTGAATTCAACGATGGACGATGCTGTTGATAACATGAATTCATTTCCGGACGATCATTGAAGATCAAAAATGCTTCTTCTCCGACTAAATGTTTGTCTCCAGCACAGAGGTGTTGTCCGAATGTACTCTGTGAAGAGAAAGCGATTCCTTTATGATGTATATTACGTTATCATTTTATAGTTCAACGGACTAAGCACTAAACATTGTCTTTATAATGTATATAACATAAAAAATCATCAAAAAATCAAAGTCCATGTCCCTGTCTCTTCCCAACCCTTTATCCTTAATACCACTATGGTCGGAAGCATCTGCGGCGTTGCTTGTGTTATAGGCGACGGTAGCCACCTGCCATCAAGTAGGCCGTCAGCCTGGCTGTCAACTTTAAAAGAAAACTCGAGCTAGCCTAGATTCGTTTTTTATTTAACATATCAAGAGTATTATCAAGGGTATTTGTCATACCTATATCCATACTGTTTGCTTAAACTCAAAAAATTCCTCGAAACAGTGATGGAACGATTGCGTGGTTAAAATATTTACATATTTGTTATGGCAATGAATTTCTCTAAAGATTTACTTCGAAATAAATTGAACGAGAAAAGCACTAAAGACTTAGACGTGCACTCTTAGAAGGAATGCTAAAACGCTAAACATAAAGCTTAATTTTACTTACAATTATATTTAAATAAAATAATAGAGAGCAAAGTGTCCGTTTCCATAGCGTCTCCATATTGAATAAATAAACTTCATTGTCTAATTTACTTATAAGTAATCGCTTGCAAAATAACTTATATAATAATATTTATAATTTATAATTTTTAAAAAGTGTAACCACTACTTGCAGTAGTGAGGAAAGACTTTCACAATTCGTTGCCGTAGTCCTACATACCTAATACTTAAGTAGACGATGTTCGGTTTTGAAATTTATAAGTTCTTATCACACGCATTCACCGTTTACGAAATGACTAATTTATCCGAAACTAATTACGACTAGTTGATCAACTTGTTGAAAGACTTTCAGTTCTATAACTATCATGCTCGGAAGACTACTCGTCTGAAAAACTATCTTATCTGAAAGACTACCTTATCCGGAGGACAATCTTCTCCGAATAACCGAACCGTTTTTATATGATAGTACTTCTTTATCTTTTTATATGATTTAGCAGTACCTAGGCTACTGCTACAATTGGACTACTAGATTATTATGAGATTACTAGCTGTGCCCGCGTCTTCGCACGCATTGAAAAATGAAAATATATGAGGACGACACATTAAGGGAATCATTGACGACTTTTGGCAAGTTTAACGGTCTCATCGGACAAGTTTGATGATTTTGGAAGTCATCTTGGTGTGTGAAAATAAATCGTTCGTTTCGCCATTACACGGCATTTTAACTCACCCCGCACGTAACAATATTAAGACGACACACAGAAATATACTAATCACATAGTTTTTTGTTTCATACCTTATAAATATGTATAAGGTAACAATAACAGATAATCTTCTTATATATAAAAATGAATCCCCATTTCCCTTGGTCACGGCATCACGCGTGAACGGGTAGACCGATTTTAATTCGGTTTTCACTAATGGAAAGAGGGATAAAGGGGGAATGTTCATATATATAAAAATTGCACCCCGGGCGAAGCCAGAGGCGGGTCGCTAGTTTAAAATAAAATGTTTTTACAATTACGGTATAAAAGTAAAAATATTTTATTACTGTATAAAAATAAGTCTCTTTCTGTGTTTGATTTCTTTAATTTTCCAAGATAAAGGAAATAGCTTCACAGCGTCTTATAATAAATTGTAGTTTTTATAAAATAATATAAATATTTTTGTATTTTTCTAATTTCACAGAGAAAATACTATCGGTTAAATGATTAATATTTTTTTCTCTTTTGCAGGTAATTAATTCGAAGAGGTTCCCATAAGTTAAAAACATTGGTAAATATTGGTTAAGGTTAATAAAACATTGGTTCGTTTATTTATAATATTTTTACGTAATTCCATAATTACTCATTAATTGTAGTTCGTAGCAATACATAAAAAAACATGAAATTTCTGGAACATAATATGAAAAGGTTTGCATGGCACCAAAAAACTGAAATTAAATTTATGTCTAGTATAATTAATTTCTAAAATGTGCAGAATTTGTGACATTTTCGCGGGTTGAATTCTTGTAATTGCTGACTAAAATTCAAAAATGTTTTTCCATGGAAAAATCCTACCTATAATGTACATTTGAAATTGGGATGTCAATAGCTACCATCTATAAAGGTTTTTCTAAAATATTGCAATTGCTGGCGTATGTTTTATTATTTTCGCGAGTTGAATAAGTGGCGCGAATGTGTTGCGTCGCATTCTGTCTTCGGTTATTCGCATTATAGTAAGTTGAGACAACAAATTCTCCCAAATACCTCTATTACTGAGTTCCCACGCTCTTACAGCGCCACCTTAAGTTAATCTCAGAGATTGACTGGAGTTAAAAGAGTTAAAAGTTAACTCAGTTAAGAGTTAACACAGCCTTTCTTCTGTGCTGCATCTTGAAGAATAAGGTTAACCATAATGGTAGCCAACTTTCAACGAGCAGTAACACCTTACGCAGTGAAAATATTTAATCTATTTAAATTAATGTTGAAATGAAATCCTGATTAATTATTGCATTTTGGAAAAACTTATTTTGGACGCGCGAATTTTGGCGTAGCTACAATACCCGGTTCAATAGAATAAGCGTGCTATATAAACAAAATTTTTGCAGGTTACCTGCTTCCTACCTAATGATGCTTATGGCCTTGGGCGACAGGAGCCACCAACTATCAAGTGGACCGTCGTCGGCTTGCCTGCCACTCTTTCTTATCCTACTAAAGTTATAAATGCGAAAGTTTGTGAGGACGGATGGATTATGTTTGTTACTATTTCTCGTAAAAACTACTAAAAAGATTTGGATAAAATTCGGCACACAGATAGTTTATTACCTGAGTATATAGGATAATATATAGGATACTCCTTATCCTGAAAAAATGTTACGTTCCCGAGGAATCGTCTAACAATATAAAAAATTTGGCTCCACCGTCGTCACAGCGGTAAAGAAGTCAGGCGTTATTTAATTTTCAACGCACACTAAGTCGGGGGCACTAGCAAGCATAAAAATTAAATAACATTTATTGCATAAAAATTCTCACTTCTCGGGATAAGTACTCTTCTGGAGTACCTACTAGAGAGTAAGAATGAGCTATAAATCCATAACTAAGTTAATGAAAACAAGCTTTTTTTACACAAACAGGTTTTTTTTACGATATTTTCTTCCCAGATAAAACAATTAATGATAACACATAATTTTTAATTTTCTCAAATGGGCAGGCCCAACTGAGATCGGAAGCCGGACCTTTCGATCCACTGAAAACTATGTATATTGAAAACTTAATGTAAATCTATGAGTGAAACTAACATAATAGCCACTTATCTTCAGCAAAGATCCATTCTATTCTAATGATAAGAGTAGGTGCTTAAATGGTAGGAGTTATATCACCTTACAGTTATGGGTTTTTGATCTACTAAAGACTTCTTATGGCATCGGATGAGACGATCTGCAGCAATATATAACGAGATTTATTGCGTGGCCAATTCGTAGGGGACCATAAAAAGCATATCTACATACTTGACAATGACTCTATCGCCAAAATTGTGTTTTATTGTTAAAAAATTGTTGTCAGCTCTGTGGGTGTTATGTCTGGAGAACGATTTGAAATTTTTTGTAGGAACCAAGTAATTTCGAATCCTTGTCAGTCATTTGTATTTACAAATATTTGCATTTGGTACCGAAAACTAATTAAATTAAAATACTTGAAAATACAGGAATTATTTAATTAAAGAAATAAGGCACAGTCCATCCCGCAGTCATAAACGAGAGAGAGTCCGCCTAATAACAGCACGTGTGCTATGTTATGACTCCATGCCTGAATAAGGGATACTTGACCTGAGCGTCCTTCTGAAAATAATAAAAAAATTTTTTGACGCCTATTCGAAAGAATCCGGCAAGAAATTTCATTTCTTAAATATGAAGACTCACAATTCTTAAAGCCACCATTCCCAAGAAAATCCATTATTCAAGCAATATTACGAGTATAATAATAGCCTTTTCTTTCTTTTTTTTCCGCCTCTGTTTTAATATATGGCTCGTATACATAGATTTATCTAGAAACTCTTTGAAAAGTATTTTGAGAGTCATCGCAGCAATAACGGAAATGTGTTTCCTTCCGGAAACATGTCCCTTTATAGCTTCTTGTGAGTGGTACGCACTTATCTTTATAATGCTTAGAACAGACGAGACGTCGAAATGCAATTTATTGATCGGTTTGCAGACAACATTACAAAGCATTGTTAAGTAAACGTTTCCGTGTAGAATTATTTCATGCTTCAAGTAGTCATCATACTTCACTTAAGTCGTAGTGATTATAATAAAGATTCAAAATACTTGTGTTTGTTTGTGTTTGCCGCTCGAGATAAAAGGCTCCTGATAAATTTGCTTTGATGTAGCGACGTTTGCCGTTTTGACTTGGATCAATTTACTTTCATTATTTAGTATCATGTTGAAGTTATCATTAATGTTGTACGTTTACGATATTTACGTAATGTTTTTGCGCTTTTTTGTGTAAAGTTCGTCAGACAATCAAACACTCTAAAATATTAGGTCGGGGAAAAGTGTTTTCGCATATAGTATGTACAAACTTGTAATAAAATCTCTTTGACTGTACTATTTGTTTCTGGCTGGTTTTGATGACATTGAAAAGGTTACATTTCAAAAAAAAGGAACAAATTAGAAAAATGTTGTTTCCAGCTATTTTTCATTTGTCTTTCTTTCTGTCAAAATAAGCGAATCTAATGAAGAAATTCGATACATTTTAAAATTTTATTACAAAAAAGGAAAAAATGCAACGCAAGCCCCGAAAAATTTTTGGGACGTTTATGGACCTAATGCAGTTTCAGTAAGAGTAGAACAAAATTGGTTTAAGCGTTTTCAATTCGAGAATAGTGTCGTCATATAGAGATTTTTGGGGCGGTAGACACCCCATACGCAACATGATTTTTGTCGGACAAGTTGACCACAATTTTTAAATTAACTTTACTAAACAAATTTCAAATAATGAAACTTGTATTTACGAGGAGTCATAGTGACGTCATATCGACATTTTTGGTGTGGTGGACACCCCATACGCAACATGATTTTTGTCGGACAAGTTGACCACAATTTTTAAATTAACTTTACTAAACAAATTTCAAATAATGAAACTTGTATTTACGAGGAGTCATAGTGACGTCATATCGACATTTTTGGTGTGGTGGACACCCCATACGCAACATGATTTTTGTCGGACAAGTTGACCACAATTTTTAAATTAACTTTACTAAACAAATTTCAAATAATGAAACTTGTATTTACGAGGAGTCATAGTGACGTCATATCGACATTTTTGGTGTGGTGGACACCCCATACGCAACATGATTTTTGTCGGACAAGTTGACCACAATTTTTAAATTAACTTTACTAAACAAATTTCAAATAATGAAACTTGTATTTACGAGGAGTCATAGTGACGTCATATCGACATTTTTGGTGTGGTGGACACCCCATACGCAACATGATTTTTGTCGGACAAGTTGACCACAATTTTTAAATTAACTTTACTAAACAAATTTCAAAAAATGAAACTTGTATTTACGAGGAGTCATAGTGACGTCATATCGACATTTTTGGGGTGGTGGACACCCCATACGCAACATGATTTTTGTCGGACAAGTTGACCACAATTTTTAAATTAACTTTACTAAACAAATTTCAAAAAATGAAACTTGTATTTACGAGGAGTCATAGTGACGTCATATCGACATTTTTGGTGTGGTGGACACCCCATACGCAACATGATTTTTGTCGGACAAGTTGACCACAATTTTTAAATTAACTTTACTAAACAAATTTCAAAAAATGAAACTTGTATTTACGAGGAGTCATAGTGACGTCATATCGACATTTTTGGGGTGGTGGACACCCCATACGCATCATGATTTTTGTCGGACAAGTTGACCACAATTTTTAAATTAACTTTACTAAACAAATTTCAAAAAATGAAACTTGTATTTACGAGGAGTCATAGTGACGTCATATCGACATTTTTGGGGTGGTGGACACCCCATACGCAACATGATTTTTGTCGGACAAGTTGACCACAATTTTTAAATTAATTTTATTAAAAAAAATTCCAAAAATCAAAGTTGTATATACGGAGAGTCATAGTGACGTCATATCGACAATTCCAGGAATCGAGCATTCGAAAAACGCAGCAGCGCCGAAACTTTCGCATAGAAAAGTTTGTCGAACTCATCGCAAAAAAGTTGTTACATTTGTATGTGTCAAAACAATTTACGGTCCTTGTACTGGGGAATAATTAGGAATACATGAAATTTAAGAAAAATTTGATAACAAAACCTATATGTTTTTTAAAACTTATTTATCAAATATAGAATTTCTTATAATATGTTCTGCTTAACGCTATGACTCGCTTGAATAAACCTCAAATATTTACCTCTTTTAATGAAAATCTATTCATATTTAATACTAGCTGAGCCCGCAACTTCGTACGCGTGGTATTCGGTATAGCGCGTAACTTTTTTATTTATAAACCGATTGGAATAAAACAAACACTAAATGTCGCGCAAAGCTTGCTGCAATAAATCAGTGAAAATCGCATTCATATCGGTTAATCCGTTTTAGAGATTAGCGTGTAACAAACGCACAGACAGACCGACAAGCAGAAAAAAATTGTAAAAACTATTTTTTGACCTCGGTAACATAAGTACAACATGTACAAATTGTTTTTATTTTTATTTTATTTTTTTAATATTTATTGTGCAGACACGGCTCGTTTACGATTTTATTATTTGCATAGATGTTTAAAAATCAGCAGCAAGACTTCGATATATTGTATTTTTTATGTGTTAAAACAAAACAATGAGATTTTATTAAAACACTCATCGAGTCATAAAAAAATAATTAGCATTTTAATTGACAGCACACAATTTAACAACAACAAAAGTAATTTAAGGTATTTGGTAATATACTGAACTCGCGTTTTTTAAAGACTCCTTGGACTTGAGGGCATGCTCAAACCTGACTCTTGATTAAAGGGCAGAATGTCGACTAATTGGCGCGACCTTTGCGTATTTGTGACACAGTTGCGTCGCGTCCGCGCCCGTGTTGCAATCGCGAACGCAGTGTGTCGCAACAGTTTTATTTTACAATTGACCTATCACACCTTACTCGTGCCTGACAAAAAAAAACTCTACCACTTGTTGTAAAGTGATTCATTCATTTTCTAGTTGCTTATAGTAATTGGTGACTGTAGCTACCTACAAGTACCTTCTGAAGTTTGTACTACCGTACCTTACATTAAAAAAAAACTAGTATCTCCCGCGATTAGGTCCGTTTAATTTCGAGGTTCGAAAAACATTTCATCGTTGACACAATCGTTTAATATTTTACAATTACCGCAGTCGTCGGCGTCGGTTCGATGAGGAAGAATTCGACTCCACTGGTGCTCTTTTCAAATATCACAATAAATATACATACTTTCAATAAAAAGTGTTCAGCAATCACTCCCAAGCTCAAATAATAGCTCGATAAGGTCAACAAAAGAGAAACTTCGAAAAGATTAACCTTTGAATGTAACCTTTCGGTTACGCCTATTTGTATAGTGATTTATTGGAGTTTTTGTACTTCCCTGCTAAGAAAACCTCGTATTTCAGAATCAAAAATTCCAAAAATGAAACACAAATGTATAATAATTCCACAATAAATGCAGTAACATGACCTATAATGTAATGAACTAGTACCGTAAAATCCTAATCTAGATGATCTAGATGTTGTGTATTTGTTTGTTTGTATGTGAGAGGTAATCTCCGAAACTACTCAGTACTCATTCGATTTAAAAAATTCTTTCACCTATATATTCCACACGGACGATGCCGCGGGCACTAGTTATGTATAAATAAAGATTCAACGCCTGGCAAATGTATGACAGCAAGATGTCAGGCATTATATTGCTTTACAAATTTCGTCAGGTGCTTTATCTTTTACTTTTTCAACGTGGATGAAGTCGCAAGCACCAGCTAATATAATTCAAAAATTTGTATGTTTGTTACACAATCACGCAAAAAATGCTGAATGGATTTGAATGAAATTTGGCACACAGATAATTTATTACCTGGATTAACATACAGGATACTTTTTATCTCGGAAAAATTTTAGGTTCCTGTGGGATTTTCAAAAAACGAACCACAGCTAATATACATATAATGTTAGCATGCAAAACTTCAGTATTTTTCTATCCCATTTGACCTTTGCTCTTTATCTTATTAGGGTCGGACGGGTGAGAAATTGTATCCTTATGAGTTTTACTTATGTCTCTTACTATGTTATTCATCAAAATGATAAGCAATATCAGTATTCTTTATTTTAGGTATTCTGAAATTATTTTTATTAGCTATTAAAATATTCAGCATAAAAGAAGACATTAATAAATACTTACGGTAACCAGTTAAAGTTGAACACGAAATCAAATCGATACCTGAAAAGAACAACATTGTATCTCATTTTTGCTAAGTTTGCTTTAAAATATTCGTCCTATCATTTTTTTAATAACACTTATTATATCGGTATTAAAGCCCACTTATTATACTTAGTTTTTTTTGCGCTCTTTGTAGTTATAATAACGAAATTTTCGTAGAGGTAAAGGAAACTTGTTTTTGTTCAAGTTACAATAAGGAAATAGTGGGACATTTCAGAACAAAAACTACATAAGTATAATTACGCTAATATGACAATATTGCGCTATT
This sequence comes from Bembecia ichneumoniformis, assembly GCA_910589475.2. NCBI lineage: Eukaryota > Metazoa > Arthropoda > Insecta > Lepidoptera > Sesiidae > Bembecia > Bembecia ichneumoniformis. The sequence goes on from OU342523.1 coordinate 7,305,167, forward strand.
AAAATATGTATAGGATAATGATTGCAGTGTATTCAATTTTAAGACAATAAAATAGTATTTTTTTTTTCTTACAATGTTACTAAAACGGAAGAAGGCGAATCAGTAATTCAAATTACTATGTTTTTAAGTCATAAAACTGGTTTTCTTCAAGTTACCATGCATATTTTTGCCATTCAAAAATCAATCTAAAGGCCGCAGACAAATGATAGTATTTTTTTTATAATGATTTTGTGGTGTATTTAGAAAACATTGTAAAATGAGATACAATGTTGCTCTTTTCATATGTCGAAATTATGTCTGAATTTTGTTATTAGTTTTTCTCGGAAGCTTATTACTTCGTTTCGTGTTTTGCGACTCTAAAAATGTTCCATTAGTTATTATAATGTCATCAAGTAGATAGAAGAATTTGATTTTTTGTACACATTTAGATTTTCAATTCTCTGTGATTATTTAACCCAGACTATTTTGATAAATCTATATCTATACTTATATTATAAAGAGAAAAGATTTATATGTATGTATGTACATATGTTTGTTTGTAATGAATAAACTCAAAAACTACTGGACCTACAAAAACTACATTGTCAGCGAGTAACATAGGCTACTCACTCTTCCCCCATCCCCCCCCCCCCCCTTTACCCTACACCCCCTCCATACAAATGTATGTTTGTAATGAATAAACTCAAAGACTACTGGACCGATTTTAAAAATTCTTCCACCTATTTCTATAGGTAGAATTTCTATTTCTATACCTTTCTAGCTGCAATATCAGCGAGTAATAATTTCTGTAGATATGCGGACGAAGTTCCGAACAAAAGGCAGTCTTAACTATTTAACCCATTTTAACTATCCCTTCCTAATCTCTTATCCTACTGTAGTCGGCAGCGCACTTGCAGCACACATGGCGTTGCTTGTGTTATAGGCGATGGTAGCCACCTACCATCAAGTGGACCGTCAGCCTGTCTGCCGATCTTAACATAAAAAAAAAATTCTTAAAAAGCAAATACAACGTCCAAAACAACCTGCTACCGTTGTTTGCACTCTGTTGAAACATATCACCAGTGTGTACGCGTCTTATCTCTTCTGTACGAGTAGGTATCTATTGTAAAACTTTGATAGTAATATCACAACACTGACACGGAACAATATGAGTTGATTTCAAATCAAAATGTTTAGCATTCCTTGTAATCTACACGCAATTCATTGAAACTCACACAAAAAAAAGGAAAAAAAATCATTCGAAATAAGTTTAATCAAAGTTTTAAGTTGAACAAATTTCGTCCAGCCTAGCCTAAAGATATGACTACGACATATGACTTTATCTGTGCGTTTCTGCACGCTAATCTCCGAAACGGCTTAACCGATTTGAATGCGGTTTTCACTGATGTATTGCAAGCTTCCCGTAACATTTAGTGTTTTTTACATTTCAGTCGGTTTACAAACAAAAAAGTTATGCGCCACGCGTACAAAGATGCGGGCTCAGCTAGTATAAAATAAAGTTAGTAAACAGCATTAGGTTAGGAATAAAATTAATATAAAATTATGTTTATAAAAAATTAGGCAACTCACACTGAGTTCCGCATGAGGTAGTCGGTGTTGCGGTTTCAATCTCTTGCAGAAGACAATCGCGAAAAAACAGTACATGTACCGGACCCTTTTCACCCACGCTCATCCACTTATAATTTTTTGATAACTTATCATTTTTTGCATGATAGATTGGCAAATATATTGTTTGTCCATCACCCCGATGATTTTTTGTTACACATTGTACAACATAAAAAATAAAGAATCCGTTTCAAAATAAGACACAATTATGGAATGGTTCAATCGGATTAACAATCATTTTAAAAAGTAATTGCATTCAATGCAATATCCATTATCGGTAAAGAGATTGCTTACCGTGAAGTGGAGCAGAAATGCTTCTATTTTATGCATAGTGCCAAGCGTCTTATAATAATATACAAAACATTGTTTAGTGAAACATTAATTTTTTTTTGTTACGTATCCTTACAACTTTCATGTTAAATTTGATCCTACGTTATATAACCTTATACTAAATAATTATACTATCCTACACATCCCTTATACTAACCTATCTATGTTACTAAATACCTGCTTTAAAACGTTTTTTAAAAGATAAACTCGACAGACAGGTTGACGGTCCACTTGATAATAAGTAGGTAGCTACCGTCGCCTAGCACAAGCAACGCCACGGGTGTTGCAAGTGCGCTGCCGACTATTGCTGACTAATTTACTCACTCACTGAAACACAACAGCACACGTGCTGTTATTTTACGGTGGTAAGGAGGTGGTGTGGTTACAGCAGCCAGACGGGCTGCCAAAACAAAAACCAAAGGAATTAAGAGTTGTTTGGTGTTTGATTGGATTTATAAACGGTTTCGCTAACAAAGTTCCTGTCAAAAGTTTACACGAATGAGTTTTCTCGACAAAATGCAGTAAATTCACCAAATTTTTTTCCAATCCGACAATAGAAAGGCGAGCTTCCCGTTCGAGAGTAAAGTCGAAAATTGCATGATCGGATTTCGCAGATACTGCAATATTGCAGTGCGCCCTTGACCGAACCGGAGCACACTCGAACGGCCCCCCCGTGAAGCCTGCAAATGAAATATTAAATTTCATTACAACCTGAGCCTAGAATTTAAATGAGGTTGAGTGTCTACAAAACTCTTTGGGTACTGTGAATACATTAAATTCTCACATTGACGTCATTCATTTCACAAAGTAACAACTCAATTGAGATGTGATCTATGAATCAATTAGCTATCCCCACGGCTTCGAACACATTTTAATCTCATCGTCATCATCATCATCATCACAGCCTATGATATGTTCCCACTGTAGGAGCTCAGGCCTACACTCTCAACAAGGACATATGGGCTATATGGTCCATATCGCTGGCCCAGTGCGGGTTGGTCGACTTCACACGCGCCGAATTTCTTCTTTGGCAGATATACAGGTTTCCTCGCGATGTTTTCCTTCGCCGTTTGAGAGCAGTCAGTAAATGCACTTAAGTTTTTAGAAAAAACCCAATGGTACATGGCATGACCGCGGATCGAACTTAGACCCCTCGACATGATAGGCCGCGTCTTTCCCAATGCCCCACTGATGCTCTGCAAGTATAGAATGACCTTACAATTTACACTTATAAAATTGTTTGTCCTGACTGACTGTCAACGCACAGCCAAAACTACAAAGTCTAGAAATATTGTTACGACTATATAACTATGGAACGTTCTGGAAAAAGCGTTCGCGCCGGCCGAAAGTCTTGAACGTCCCATCCTATCTATTGTAGCCACGCCCCTTTCCGACTTGAATTCAGAGTTTACATTTCAACAGAAATAGTATTCCGGTACTTTCAATGGCTTGTTTACGATCTTGATTAAATTTTCTGGAAAGTTCGAAATACATCGAGGCGTCTGGCGTCACGTATAAATAAGAGAGCAGGCAGGCGAGTAGAGGAGTGGTGCGACTCCTCGGAGTTTTTGGGAAGTTACCTGCTACAGTGAACCGGCGACACATTAAGGGAATCATTGACGACTTTTGTCAAGTTTAACGGTTTCATCGGACAAGTTTAATGATTTTGGAAGTCATCTTAGTTTGTGAAAATAAATCTTACACGGCATTTTAACTCACCCCGCACGTAACAATATGAAAGCTGAAACGTGGAACATATGTTTATTTTATAACATAAGCATCCGCTAAGAAAGGATTTTTGAAAACAAACTTAAATATAAACTTTTGTGCCGAGGTTTTGATTTTAAATAGTGTAAAAATATATATATTCTAAGAAGACACAAGGTCTTACCAAAGTCTTGAGCTACAGAAAATACAAGTACCTATTCTCGGGAAATAGCCTTTGTTTAATTTTAACCTACTATTCTATTTTTTTTTCTTGTAACTGAATTCAAAAATATGGTAAACCATAAAAAGCATACATTTCTTTTCTCGTTCATCTGTCACAAGAATGTCAGTAGCAATGTACATAACATACCTGTACAGGAGTGTAACTATTACCGTTATTGATTTTAGAATACATTTCAGTAATTTTACATCCAATAAAAGTGTTTCCTATTTGACTATACTTTTTTAATTACGAAGTATATTACGACCTATATCCACTCATGTATATAATAAGCAAATTGAAAAAATAAAGCCTCTAAAACTCTGATTATTGAAATTGAGTTTCTCTAGAGATCTCTAGAGCTAAAATAGATTTTAGCAATTTATACTCAACTTGATTGGATTCTGGCGGATGACAGACTCTAATTCCAATAGCTTCCTATTGATTTTCATTCATACAATATTGCTCTTATGACTTTTACATACCTAGGTGATTAGATTTAAATTGCGTATCACTCGGGAATTAATCTAAAAGATTATGCTCTTATATCAACGGATTGACTCTTATATCTAGTTGAACCCGCAACTTCTTACGCGTGGTATTCGGTATAGCGCGTAACTTTTTTGTTTGTAAGCCGATTGGAATGAAACAAACACTAAATGTTACGGGAAGCTTGCTACAATACGTAAATGAAAATTCAAATCGCTTAAGCCGTTTCTGAGATTAGTACACAAACGCAGACAAACAGACAATTCTAAAAACTATTTTCTTCACCTCGGTAACATAAGTACAACGTGTACAAATTGTGTTTTTTTTTTTAATATTTAATGTACAGATACGGCTCGTATATATAATTTTATTATATATAAACAGAATAGATAAATACTAATACAATAAAGCTGAAGAGTTTCTTTGTTAATTTCATATACGTTTTTCCATATACAAAAGGACATGGGGCACCTTTCATCCAGTTTCCGACGAGGTATCATATAAAATCTCTATATATAAAAATGAATCCCCATTTCCCTTGGTCACGGCATCACGTTTGAACGGGTAGACCGATTTTAATTCGGTTTTCACTAATGGAAAGAGGGGTAAACGGGAAATGTACATATATATAAAAATTGCACCCCGGGCGAAGCCGGGGGCGGGTCGATAGTTAAGAAAAAAAATCAACCACTGGGAGAAAGGGGCGCGGACGAAGTCGCAGACAAAAACTTGTTCTATACTTTTCTTTACTTCACGTAAAACTATTCACTAACTATTCCTAATAAATGAATAATTAAAAAGCCTAACAATTAAAAATGGGAAACAAATCCATGTTTTCATTGCGAGTAGCCATAAATTTGCAGTCGGCTGCATTCAAGATGGCGCGTCTCCGATCAATGGTCGCCATGGCAACGCGTCGGGCCGCTCAGCTGTCCTGAAACACGCTGAAACCGAAGCTATTTGTACGAAAGGGATGGTGAATTGCGCGAAATGTTTCAAACGCTTCTACTTTGAAAAGGCACCTACGTTCAACGAAAATAGAAACGGATATTTTTCTTGGAAATATTTGCTTGATTGCTTTTAACTTTACAATTACTAACATTTGAAATGCGAAAGTACCCAACTTTGTCTGTTTATCTGTAACATTTTTTTTATGTTATGTCGACAGACAGGCTGACGGTCCACTTGATGGTGGTGGCTACCGTCGCCTATAACACAAGCAACGCCACAGCTGCTGCAAGTGCGCTGCCGACTACAGTAGGATTAGGATTGGATAAGGAATTAGGAGGGGGGAAATGGGCTCTGGCATCCCTTACTCACTCACCGAAACACAACAGCACGTATATGCTGTTATTTCACGGTGGTCTTCTGTATTGTCTTCTGTACTTATTTTCACTATTAAATCAACTTAAGCCAAAGTAATTATATAATATTTACTTATTAAATAAAATTAATTTAATATAGTAGTTAATAGTAATGTACCGGTCGTTAGGTCGTCCTTCACTCATTTGTTTACCAGACGAAAAGTATATTTTGTCAATTGTTATCTAGGAAAAAATAAATCACGACTGTGCACGGATATCCTTCACTTAAAAAAACCTTGCTGCTATGCTGCATCCTTCTCTGTTACATTGCACAGTACGCTTAACGTTTCTCTGTCGCACAGCATGCTTGCTCTGATTTTCAAATTTTAAAGCCTTGCAATAGTTTCATAACGGATTTTCACAAGCAACTATATGCTATCGAAGCTATAATTATGTAATTTGAAAATCGGAGCAAGAAAAAATGTGCGACAGAGAAGAATTAAGCGTACTGTGCAGTGTAATAGAGAAGGAAGCCGTATAGCAGCTATTTTTTTTTAAATTGAAGATATTCATGAGCTCATTTTAATAGGCAACACAATCGCGATTTATTTTGTCATATATAAGAATTGATAAAATATACTTTTCGTCTGGTAAACAGATGGATGAAGGACGACCTCTCTTCGGATCTTAGATAAGTAGCTGTTGCCTGATTTTGAAGACGTGTCTTAATTTGACAATATTAAGATTTTTGTTAGCTTACAATACGTTTGCTTTTATAAGTCCAGAGAATAAAATTAGGTAACATAAATCATGCGTCAACTGTTGCACAAATGACAGATAACGTAACGCTTGTATTAATTTAACTCCTCATAAAATTTCCATACGAATTCCATATATGAAAATCGATTCTTAAGAAGTAAACTCCAATAAATAACCTTTTAATTTTACGGGATAATATATATACTATGCCTATCCTGAGATTCTATTCTAACTATTGCTGAAAGATTTGTTTGAATCGGATCAGTAGTTTCGAAGATTTAACACAAACATACGAATTATACGACCCTTACCTATTTATAAATAAATTATTATTATGAATTATTACTATTATTAATAAAATGATTACTCTATGTGATTAAATTAGGTATTATTAAATCAATAAATAATTATTATTATTATCAGTAATTTGATTATTCACTGTATTTTTAAGTAATTTCGATTCAATTTCATCATTGCGATTATTTCCACCTTAACTTAGATAAAGCCAATTATAGTATTTTTTTATTATTATGGTAAACGTAAAAGAAAGCATTTTTTGTTTTACCTTTTGCAAATTGTAACTAACCTATTTATTATAGCTAAATCAGGTCAATTTAATTACTTATTCAAGTCGCGAACTTCTATAGACTGTTTAAATATGGTAAGACTCCTTAGGGAGCGAGTACAAACTAAGCAGATTCAAGCGATAAATGAGTTATATCCTCACAAAGCGAACGAAAGAGACGGTTATAAATTATGTATTAAACGTTGTACCATAGTTCCGGAAGGGTCGGCGCAACTCACATATGCAATAGTATGCAAACGCAACAATAGTAGTACAAACTGGCATGTTTCAGCAATCCTCCGCATTTTTTAACAGACATTTACTAAACTGTCTAAATAATTTGATAGTAAATATTCTTCCGTTCTTTTTTAGGCAGATTGGCAGGTAGGTTCACTGTCTACTTAATGGTAGGCCTGAGGACATAAACAACACCATGGTAGTGCTACACAGCCGATCCTGCAGGAATTTGTTTACGGCTCGCTTGAAAAAATCCATATGGTGGAAACATCCCAGAAGGGCGATTGTTCCAAAGCTCACGTATGCATTGAATAAAATTTCTGCTCATCCAGACTCCGCATCAATTGCGCCACTAAACACGACTACAGCCTGGTCGAACACTCGTCTGCCAAAAAACTGACCAGCTAATGCAGATCGAATCCCTGTTGGTCCTACACTCAACTGTACTAGTTAATTTAAGTTTTCATGTGTTTTTAGAAATAATTATCACATTCTCAAATGTAGAATAACGATCACATCAATAATAGTGAATAATAGTGAAGGAAAACTCATGAAGAAACCCGCGTGTTCTAGAAGATTTAGCAGCCAAGTTCAATCAATCTACAGTGGGCCTGCGTGGTGGACTGTACTCTAACCTATACGTTTCGACATCGAAGAGAGGCGAATATTATATCAAAAAATAATATTTTTGATATAATATTATTTGAATAATATAGGCTGCTTCACATAAAGATACAAAATCACAATTAGGCTTTTTAAATCATAAAAATTATAGATAATAATTTTTGAAAATTTAATAAAATAATTTTAGAAATTAGAAAATACACAGGACTAGCCACCCGGCTTCTTACGGAGTTGAAATTTTTAAAAACCCTTTTTTTTTTTTCTACGTTATAAAATAACATATGTTTCAAATTTCAGCATTCTAGAACTAGTAGTTTTGGCTATGCGTTGACAATAATTTTGTAAATATAGATAACATTAATAAAACTTCAATAGGGTGTTGGGTGGTTTCTTGTATCCTTGGATGGATCCTGTGTCTTCCTGTCGTTGTTATTGTTACAGAAAAATAAACTAAGCGTTAGGCCTTTGTCTAGAGAGATGAATGAACTTATCTCTTGTACGAGGACAATGGTTATTTGGTTAACAACAAATTAACAAGCCTTATCATACAAAGGAGATAATATTTTTAGAATCTTTAAAGATGGTACACCTGTCGGAAGACACGTTAGCAATATGACTTACCAACGACAAATATGTTAATAGTTCAAATAATGTTAAAATAAAAAGAAAAGATTATATATCACAGTATTATATGTCACAGTAATAGCACTTACTTATTATTTTCAAAGACACATTTTAATAGGTCATCAGCTACTTCTGATAAATTCTTTTAACAGATTCTATTTGTAACAGATTACATCTGTATTCAGCACTCATAAAGTCGGCAGCCGGTCTGGTGACAGCCACCACTCGCTTACAAATTACCTATTTGTAATAATAGCGCGCAAAACTGTTTTTCGATGTGCGAGTATGGGATGTCACAGCCCCTTTGTATCCCCCCATAACTTTGCTTATATTTTAGACGACGGTAGTCATCCACCAACAAGTTAACCGTTAGCCTCCTTGGACTTTTATTGTAATTATTTTTTGTTGTTAAAGTAAGTTTTGTTTGTTTTGTCGTATAATACTGATTTTCTTTAACCATCCATCACCGTCAAGTGTTTGTATTCATATATTCGTGTTGTAACGATACAAATTACCATAAACTCAGCGTTTGCACTATGTCTCTTATCAGTTTTCACATTATTCAGTTTGAAAGTTACGGGAAGCTTGAACATAATATTAAGTTTTACCTTTTGAAGTGACTTTCTTTACAGCTGCGTAGGTTGCTCGCTGTCACTAAGAAGTTCAAATCAAATAGTAATATCACAGTTTATAAAACTGTGGTAATATGAAATACTCTTACTTCTATTTGCTTGAAAGACAAACAAGCAGTGAAGCGACGTTCAAATCCATAAATTACGTGTCTCTGTTTTGTTTCTCCAACAAGCATTTTAAATTTAGAATCACAAGGAATTACAAACGTAAAGAAATATAAAGAAACTAGCTGTGCCCACGACTTCATACTCGCTGTAGTTCATTTTTTTAAAATCACACAGGACACATTTTCCCAGGATAAGTAATCTATGTTAATCCAGGTAATACAATCTATGTTAATCTGCGTGCCATATTTCATGAAAATTTAGCCATTTTTGCATGATTGAGTAACAAACATACAAATTTTGGCATTTATAATTTTATTAGATTAATCTTATTACTAGGATATCTTATCTATTGATCTAAATACAATAAGCTTCGGCTTAGATGGTTATCTAATAAGTAAGTTCGGTAGTCAGATATTTTTAAACGTCACATAACAGATCAATTTTTTGAAGTAAAATTAATTGCTTAGAGGAAACCTTTTGAAAATTGTCCCGTTTCCTTGCTCAAGTACGAGATAGGTATTAGAGCTTATATCCCTACGCACCTTGTCCCTTATTTCTTATCTTATCAACTTCTCCCTTGACGTTGCTTGTGTTTAGTTATTTTATTTATTTATTTACTTTTCAGATAACATGATCAATTATTATTTAATTTATATATGTGCAATGCCGATCACCAGCCCAGTCATCTTTTATCATAAAAAATCACTTAAAGTAAGAGTAAGTAATAAACAAATCTTGTAAAACGAGTTTCAGTTTCCAATCACAGATGCTCATTAATTTTAAGTCGAGATTGAGATACGTAACGAAGGAGTTAAATTATAATGTCATTATTATGTTGATTGATTGATGATGAGTCGTAAGTAAAAAAAAAAGCTTGTAACGTATGTATACTGATACCCGCCGGCAGTCATTTGTTTCCTATTCAAAGGTTACCCACGCCATACAAAATAAATGTCAGTAACTTAAACTAAAAACATAAAATATAAAAAATGACAAGACTCGCAACGCAGTTTTTCCACTAAAAAAGTTGTGAGATCTCACGTAAAACCAAGTCTCAGTAATTTTTGTTAGTGTTATTTTTGTTACCTAGTCAACAATTTTGTTATAAATGTTTTTTTAATCAATTACCCATCAACATTTCTGTCCCCTTTGATAATAATTATACACAGTACACTAAAAATTCTCCCAACCCTTAGTACTATGTCTATTTATCAACTCAACTAACGCCGGATCTGGATCTCGATTGTCATAACTAAAATTGCCAATAGGTATTGTAGCAGCCCCCAGTCGTGGGATGGATCACAGGCTCGAAATACGCACTCTTGGACGGGCTGCCGACACGTCTAATCTCAACCATATCTCGGCGTCAACTAACGTGCTGCGTAACGACTCAGTGTTTGCCCGTGTGAGGAAGAGAGTAAATAATCGCATACACTACAGGTAGCTTTGCTTTACACTAATAGGTAGTATTTTACATTTTTTTGGATTATACATATATATACAAAAAGTGTCTCAATTCCAACTAGGCGATTCCGAAGTGCTTCATTAAAATTATAAATAATTTTAAATATCATTATCATTTCAGCCGGAGGACGTCAATTGCTGGAGATATTACATAGTTTAACAATGGGACTGACCGAAAGCATCTTGAATCTAGCGTTTTAACATTCTAATCTTAACAATAAATGTTAAAAGTTGTATTTTCTCTTTTTTTATAAGTTTATCGACTTCAGTTTTGGAATTCCAGTAGAAAAATATAATATAATAGAAAAAATAATACCGTTCCACTTGCGGAACACTAGGCGTGGGCGGGGGTTTCATCCCTTCGTGGTCGATGTACCTCGATCACGCACGAAGCGTTTCAGTTCCACCTTCCTTGTTCGGATTGCTAAGGAGTGGAACTCATTGCCTGCGTCTGTGTTCCCACAGAACTACAACCTCGGGGTCTTCAAAACCAGGGTAAATGGGCATTTACTGGGTAAGCGTGGTCCACCTTCGCCCACATCTACACCTCACATCAGGTGAGATAGTGGTCAAGCGCTACCCTGATCTAATAAAAAAAAAAAAGCTTTACCTACATTTAGGATATAAAAATATCAAAATGCAACGGCAGACATTAAAAAGGGTGACCATTGTTTAACAAGAATAAGAAAAGCTTTGTTGTTTACCCGAATTCTGGCTTCTTATTGCATCGTGAAGGAAGACTAAGGAAATCTCCATTACTGTCCTTACTGAATCATCCAATTTTGGCACATATGACATTTCGCTATTAGAACATACCCGATTCAAAATGAATTTTCTATATGTGGAATTAGAATAACACATATTTTAAGATAATAATAAGATAAAACGAACAAGTTTTAAGATAACGTTATAGGACTGCATCCAAATATAGAGTAAGTATAGAGGCAATAATTTGTGGAAACATCGAGCCGGTTCACGGTTAAAAGTCTTGAATATTACTAAAACAGCCATACACAACTTTCACGACAGATATGTCTAAGTTTTGTATATGCATGCTTTTTCAAGTTTGTATTTCCTTGAGACCCAACAACACATCTTATCTTATAAGATGACTTTGTTGGCCCGTTTCTGTGTGTCCGAATGTCATGGCAATAATAATAAAGCCATTTTTATTATACTATATCTCAAGTATTATCCAGTAGTAATTTGGAGTTGTAAATAAAGTTTTTTTTTTTATGTTAAGATCGGCAGACAGTCCGACCGGTGATAGGTGGCTACCGTCGCCTTAACACAAGCAACGCCAAAGTTGCTGCAAGTGCGCTGCCGACTACAATAGGATTAAGGATATGGGTTTGGGCAGGGATAGGGAAATGGGCTCTGGCATCCCTTACTCACTCACCGAAACACAACAGCACACGTGCTGTTATTTCACGGTGGTCTTCTGTAAGAGGGTGGTGCCCTGCCACTACTTAAAAAATTTTAAATGTGAAATATAAATTAGATTTTAGCTATCAAAGAGATACATTTCTCATATGGTGTTAGGCCTCGTCCAACTTTTGCCAGTTCTTTCCTTTTTTGTTGGTCTGTTGCTTCTGTCTGAATGTCATGAGATTAATATACTCTTTACAATAAAACGGTTATAGCGTTTAAAGTTGAAGAATATATTTTCAACAATACATAAATATTGACTGACTAGCGTTGATAATGGGATAACGTGACAAAGTTTTTAAAGAAAAATCATTTTAAAGCGACGCCACTCTTGTGATTAGGTTCTTGGAAGTTTAAAAGTTTAAATGTAGTTTAAATATTGGGAGACTTTTATGTTTCGGTCCATCATTCAATTTAAACACGCGGTGAACAATTTCTGTCTCCCAATTTGGTGTGTTGCGAGTGCGGCGCATGCGCGCTGACACGAGCACGCTACTATTTATACCACGTGGTAGAGTCGACGGTCCCTCCCCGCCCGTCCCCTTCTGTCCCGTCTCGTGCCCGCTCAATCCCGTTCTTAAATATAGACTAAGGGAATCCATTGCGAATTGTATGTATCATGCGGTGAAACATTATTAGTGGTACCACACTATGAGTCAGTTGTATCGTTAATAGTGAAATTTTTCCAGCGTCATATCTTTTTTCTGTCTCAAGATCTTTCTAGAGACTATAATCTTTCTAAAACTTTGTATAAAACACTGTAATTTTAATCACCATACAATACATCGTGAGCTCCAAAGCAGGCGATATAGTATTGTGGCTACCTCACACGAAGGACGAATTTAGTACACTCAGTTCAAACCCAACAAGAGTTCATTTTTGTAGAATCCAGGAAGATTCCAGGAAGTCCTTGGAGTGAGAAAGTTAGATAATTAAATGCCCAACAGACTTCCTTTCCTGGATATAAGCCTCTCCATCACTCTTTTGCCACGACTTTAACTGTATCTTTGGACTACCTAGCAAAGGAAGCCCAGCATATCGTCTCCAAGTGCGTCACTCGAGAACCTTCATTTTTTTTAATGTTAAGATCGGCAGACAACCTGACGGTCCACTTGATGGTAGGTGGCTACCGTCGCATATAACACAAGCAACGCCAAAGCTGCTGCAAGTGCTCTGCCGGCTACAGTAGGATTAAGGATAAGGGATTAGAAGGGGATAGGGAAATGGGCTCTGGCATCCCTTACTCACTCACAGAAACACAACAGCACACTGCACACATGCTGTTATTTCACGATGGTCTTCTGTAAAGTGGTGGTTACTGCCGCCAGACGGGCTGCACAAATGACTGCGAAACGCAGTGTGCCCTGCCACTTCATTCCCCGGTTCTCGGTTCTTCGAGATTTGTACACCGACATTTCAATACTAAAATAATTCCACGAGCTATGTCGGCGATTTTAACGAATATCCTCATTACGGATACCGTCTCACAAGGAAACCCCATAGCTATCTTTGTGACCTTGAGTCTTCTCACCAGGCCAACAGTTACTTGTTAGCTGAACTATAAAACAATATTTTAATATTATACATCTGTTTTTAATGGACATTAAAGTTGACACACCTACGCCATTTGTCGCCAGTTACAATTTATTTTGGACGCCGTCCATTTCAGCTTACGGTCTCGGATTAGCTTTTTTCCGTCCGATTGGTTCTTTATTATCTCTTTTGGCACACTATCGCCCATTCACTGCATTTGTTGGAGATACTAACCGTTTTTGTGGTATATAGATTGTAAAACTGTTTGAAGTCATAAGATTCGAAATAAACTCTGGTCTCCGAAATAATCTAGAAACTATTTTCTATGCCTTTCTCAGAGATGAAATGTTCTACATTTTACTCCCAATTATTTTTATCGCCCCTGTAAAGATGTGAAGAAAATAGCAGAACCGAAACACTCGTCATAGCGGCTAATAATAGTCCCATCGTAAAATTCTGCACCTATCTGTTATTTAATCGAAATTTGTGATTACACGTAGGGGCATAATACGCTGCAGAGTTGCCTAGCAAAATCATGCCGCAAGTACGTTTACTATAATTATTTTTATACCTTTTTTTTTAAATTGCACACATTTGTTTGGAAGTTAAATGAAGTGCAATAGAAAAGAAACCGATCTAAATAACTAGAAAAAATAAACTGCCACCTCTTATATAGTCTGCCACAACTCTTGGGTTGCCAGGTGCTAGAAAAGAGAAGAGACCATTCGTAGAAAATAGACTAATCTACGGTCTCTTTTCTGTGGCACTTCATATAATTTCCAAACAAATGAGTGCAATTCTTAACAAAAAAAATATCAAAAATATTTTTTATGTTAAGATCAGCAGACAGGCTGACGGTCCACTTGATGATAGGTGGATACCGTCGCCTATAACACAAGCAACGCCAAAGCTGCTGCAAATGCGCGTTAAGGATAAGGGATTAGGAGGGGATAGGGAAATGGGCTTTGGCATACCTTACTTACTCACCGAAACACAACAGCACACGTGCTGTTATTTCACGGTGGTCTTCTTTAAGGGGATGGTTACTGCCGTCAGACGGGATGCCCAAATGACTGCGAAACGCAGTGTGCCCTGCCACTACTATGGCAGTAAATAATTATGGTAAAGGTACTTGCTTCAAGATTTTGTTAGACCCTACGGCGTTGTATGGGAGCATACAACGCCGTAGGGTCGTGTAACCTTTTATTTAAATCACAAATTTCGGTCAAAAACACATAGACGCAGAATTTTACGGTGGGATCTTACACTATAAGAGATGTCTATGCCATCATTATATTAAAAACCGTTTTACTATGATAATAGTAAAAGAAAAATATGTATATATGTTACTTTATTTCTGACTAGCGGCCCGCCCCCGGCTTCGCCCGGCGTGTAATTTTTATATACCCTAAAACATTCCCCGTTTATCCCTCTCTCCATTAGCGAAAACCGAATTAAAATCGTTCTACCCGTTCACGCGTGATGCCGTGACCAGGAGAAATAGGTATTCATTTTTATATATAAGATTATGGGTGTTCAAGTAAAATACGACATATTAACCTGGTTGTTTTTGAACACTGCAAAGTTGTTATTTTAATGGAAACTCTTTACAAACGACAAAGCAGGAATTGAACGAACGCCAAATAATTTATTGGGCTTTGTTAAGTACATAATTAATGTATCTTTTGTTCCAAATTTCAAACCCAAGAGAAGCATTAATTCTTACTAACTCATCATTACTCTGAAAACAGTTTTTACTATGCACAATGTCACAGGGAGCAAATATTAATTGCTTTATTTTTAAGGTTCAACTTTATCCTTCATGTCTAATAAAAATAGAATTTTAAGTTATCAATAATGTGAAGCATTTTTCACTTGGAGGTCAGGATTCTCAGATCTCATATGTATTATATAATATGTTTGTTATAAATGAAAACTATTAACGAATTATCGTTTTATTTAAAAAAAAATAAAAAAGTTTTTTGAAATAATAATTTAATTTGTTAGTTTTTTAAATTTATTTATCACACGAATATCTCACATTTAACCTTTATTTATTTTATATTTTAATGTATTTCTGAAACTGAAAATTTTCTGCACTGAACACTAGGAAAATTATGAGCAATGTAACGCCTAACATCTTTATTGGAATTATAGCTTTGCCAGACGTTAGATGATTCCTCGGGAACAGTCCTTTTTTTCTGGATGAAAGGTAACCTATGTCCTGTATCCCTGACAAGGGATTTTTAAAAATAAAGGAATGTCTCCTTTATATAAAATGAGCCAACTTAAGGATTTAATGTAGTTTCCCTCCAGGGCCCGACTTATTTTTCCACACTGTATACTAGAGTCGCTAGTATTATAATACAAATTAAAAGAAAGGATGACGTCAAAAATATTAAAATAGGCATTAAAATTACGGGAATGAAATATGTAAAAATATAATAACAAACAGATAAATTAAGGCTTCTAATGTACATTTAAAGCAGACAGTTTCAAAATCATATTTAAGCAAGCTCTAAATAAAATAAATTATAACGAACTTTTGTACAGAGGTCTTGTATCCAAGTCATAAAACCTTGAAAAAAATTAACGTATAACTAATTTGTAAAAAAGCAAACTATAAATCAAGCGAGTAGGTATGTGTCTCTGTGTTGCTCTGAATTGAACAAAAACAGTGTAATGATTTACTCGTGACGGACGTAGGTACAAGAGCATAATTTAGTCATTGCACCGAGGCTTGCGTGGGCGCAATCGACCATTGCTTAATAACGACTAAAACCCGGTGTACAACAGTATTGAAAATTAAAATAGCCTTATAATAAATGGAAATTATGCATCTTATGAAAATATTTTGTTGCACACAATGCTAATTGACTAGGTTTAATTAAATTATCCCTTTTTGACTTGCCAATTCATAGATGCCCTTAAATAACTATCTTAACTACTTCTCCCAAGATGTCATTTAGATTAGTATTAAATGAAGTAGGGTTCATAATATTTTTTTAATAATGTTACGATTAACTATGGAACGTTCTGGGAAAAGCGTTCGCGCCGCGCCGGCCGAAAGCCTAGAACGTTCCACCATATATATCTGTGGTTCCACCCTACTGATGGTAGCCACGCCCCTTTCCGATTAATGTCAAAGGAAATTAGTCCTTATGTTTACAACATAGAGTTCGCATTTCAACAGAAATAGAATTCCCGAATTTCAATGGCAAACATGTTTACATTTTCTAGTAAATTCGAAATACATCAAGGCGATTGGCGCCAAGTATAATTAAGAGTACAGCCGGTCAAGGGAGTTAGTTGGGCGACAACAAGCGATACGAAAGCGTCTCTTCGGAGCTTTTGCGACAGTGAACCGGCGACATTAATGTGTGACATTAATGAATCATTGACGACTTTTGGCAAGTTTGACGGTTTCATCGGACAAGTTTGGTGTTTTTGGCAGTCATCTTGGTTTGTGAAAATAAATCGTTTCTTTCGCTCATGCACAGCATTTACCATCCCGCACGTAACAATAATAATGGTTAGTGGCTTCTAATGGGAGCTGCTTAGTGATTGCTGACCCTGCAAGAACTTGTTTACAGCTCTCTTGAAAAGCCCCATGTAGCGAGATGGAAATATCAGAACAAGACATTAACACGACAATAATAAACACACACATAAAATTTACATTCCATTAAACCTAAAAAGTATCTTTGTATTATGGTAGGTACTAGCGACAATTTTTCTCTTCATAAGAACCAATATCGGACTTAACAGAATAGGGTATTTGACAGATTTTAGGAAAATATCTCAAATTGTTAATTATGCTATAATACACTTGCAATTTGATTCATCCTTTCTGAATCAAATTGCAATTACAAAGTTTAAATTATAAATAAGACCGCCAAAACGCTAAGTCACGTGATATCAATACTCGTACGTCACTTGCTTGCAAACAAATATTTAGCTGTCAAATCGTAGTAAGCTCATGTACTGTACTAATACCACGCATCGTCTGTAAACAAAGCAAATGACGCAATTTTATATGCCACCAATCGCGTGCGTTTTTAATCACGTGGTCAAACATGAAAATTTAATTATTTTAATAATGATTTCTTATGAAAATCGTACATATTTTTAAATACTGTGTTAGTTAATTTGATTTAAAAAATATTTACAGTTAGTCTAGTAACTTATTTGTTTCATATTTTTATTATAGTCAAATACCGTATTGGTCTAGTCGTCGTCTATAATAAAATGTTATACTACATATTAAATGTATATGTAATAATAAATTTCTAATAGTTACTTAATATCAAGTTATACATAACTAATTATTGTTAACGTATGTTATCACGAAGCGGGGTCTCCAGGCCCAATTGTATGCGAAAGAGACGTCAACTACAAACCTGTTATATACATCTCTATCATATCTTCTTATATATAAAAATGAATCCCTATTTCTCCTGGTCACGGCATCACGCGTGAACGGGTGGACCGATTTTAATTCGGTTTTCACTACTAGAAAGAGGGATAAACGGGGAATGTTCTTATATATAAAAATTGCATCCCGGGCGAAGCCGGGGGTGGGTCGCTAGTGTTAAATAAATAATATAAAGTTCGATTTTTAAATTTAATAGTTTGCATGTCGTCGGTAATATTCCTATTTAACCGGACCATGCAAAGCGGGTCCTAATACAAATAGTGAGGAAAACTTACCTGCATATATAAATATTGGGTAACAAATTCAGAATTAGGTCGCACCACAAATCGGGATATTGCTGTCCCCACTGTACAGTCGACACGAAAATATTTATATGTACTTTTTAAATATTTTTTAAACTGGCTCAGTTTGCATCACAGAGCAAAAAATCGCTGCGCCACTCTCTACTAGAGACGGTACGCTTTCCATACAAATCCAACGTGTCAGGGGGCGTTACCGTTTATTCAATGCCAGGCAATTTAGGTTAACTATTCCGCACTATTTAGGTTTTATGTTCCAAGACAATCTCAACTCGCATTTTTTAAAAGCATTTAATTACTTATTTGTGATACACCAGATTTTTGCTTATTCACGTTTTTACTTAGACTATTGTACCAAATCACAGAACATTATTGTACCAAATTTTTTGAATTATGTTTACTCCACAACGTGAAAATAGAAACAGGCCGTCAATTGCGCTCAGCCCAATGGCGTGGCACGAATATTTTTATTACTACCGTCTCTCTATTAGAGGGCGGCGCGGCGATCCTTTGCTCTGTGGTTTTTGATTAATGTTTGACCACTAAGCCTAATTTTCCGGACGTATCTTGAACGATGATAAATCTGTAGGAAAAAACATGTCTGGTTGAATATAAGTATGTAGCGACGAATTAGGTATATGTTATTTACACATGTAGTTGAAAAAAACTGACTAAAAAAATTACTGAAATAGGTACCAACTTATTATGTTTTCAGAAGCTCTAACATTTATTAACGATAGTTCCTTAAGGGCCTTTCTTTAAGGGATGCCAGAGCCCATTTCCCTAACCCTTCCCAATCCCTTATCCTTAATTCTGTAGTAGCCGGCAGCGCACTTGCAGAAACCGTGGCGTTGCTTGTGTTATAGGCGACGGTAGCCACCTACCAACAAGGTGGCCTGTCTGCCTGTCTGCCGACCTTAACTTAAAATATTTAAAAAATATTTTTTTTTCTACTTAATTAGGTTTTATTATATATATAAACCTCCCGTGAAAAATTATCTAACTGGTGGTGAAAACCACATCTCAAAATCCGTGGCGTGGTTTAGGAGTTAGCGGATATAAAGACAGACGCAGAAAGCGATTTTAAATTATAAGTACCTACTATCTAAGGATCTATAATTAATCTCTCTGAGACATACAATCTCCCTGAGGTACTGGGTTAATTTGTGTTTTTCCTCCTTTTTTTCCATTTAAATATTGTGTTTCCCAAAAACACTTTTAATCTCACAAAAAGCCGCAGTCATTAGAGTGCGCAATGCGGCAGAAAACAAGTACACCAATTTTTTTTTCTCAGTATAGTGTAATCAGTAGGTAAATAAACATATCGGATAAGAAACCCATCTTTGTCTTAACCTGAGGTTACGTCCCCCATTGTTCTGTGGGTACACAAAACATTGACCGGAACGTTTCTGGCAAAGCTTCCATCCGACAATGCCAAACTTCACACCTCGTATCTAGTTAAAATTTAAGTAAATTTTCGTAACAATTTCCCTAGTACAATGAACCTGGTATTCATCGGCGGCTATTTCGGTGATTTCGTGCATGACTCGGTTGGGATAATTTTAAAAAGAAGCATACAACGCGTGTACACGTGACGTCCGTACATTTGTAGGCCAAGGATGGTCCTGAAATGAATTTAACAACTGTGCCAATATTGTTATAGATGTACGCCGGTGATGTGATTTTATTGGAATGCTATTATAAAATCACTGCGATGAACGACTATCTACAGTTAGGGAAAGTAAAGAACGGTTCATGTATAAAAATTGGCGTTTATATGTTCCAGTATGTTCAATAACATTTGGAAAGTCCTTACGAAATAATTATAATCACGAATTTGATTCGCAACTCTCTCTATCTGCGTCTATTTATTCTAAAACTCTACCTCCATAGTCATACGTACTACAACCGATCAATATCATTAACGTAACTTTTTTGATCAAAACTGCTTTCAAATCGGTTAAACCGTTTCGGAGATTTAGCGTGCACAAACGCACAGACAAACAGACAAAAATTCTAAAAAACTATTTTTTTGACCTCGGTGACATAAGTATAACGTGCACAAATTGTTTTTTTTTTTTTCTTTTTTTTTAAATATTTAATGTACGGACACGGTTCGTTTACGATGTATATGCATATATTATTATTTAGTTAGATAAGTATGTATTTTTTAATATCCTACAATTTTAAACTTCCTCGCGATAGACGAATCTAGTTTGTGTAGGTATATAATTTGCAGGAAAAAATTGCAACTGTGCTAAGCCGTTCAAATTTATAAATAAGAAAATCCGAAGATTCATTGTGCAGTCAGATCGACTGTCAATAAAATAAATTTAACCGAACAGATTTAAAATTGGAAGGTTTTTCTTAAATATTGTGTAAAATATGAAATAAGAAATAAAAGTAGGCGATCATTGACGTATATATTACTAGCGTAAGGACCGGGCCAAACGGCGCGGCGAAATGGTACCAGAGCGCGTTGGCCCTAAAAATCTCGTTTAGGGCCAGCCAGTCGTCGTTCCTCGTCCGCGCAAGAATGTGGTTGAGAGAAGTTTAGTACTAAATTGTTATATAAATGCCTAGTTGCGTAGCAAAAGGTTGCAAAAACCATGATACGAAGGTTAAAAACGAACAGGGAATATCGTATCATCCGTAAGTAAATCTTGTTACATGTTAAATAATTAATTTTAACACTCTAAAGTCAAAGTTCATAATGGCGGCCATGTGCCGCACGCGAATTAAAATAAACGTAACCTTGTATTGACATCATTCTTTTATTTGTTTTTTTTTTTCCTTAGAAATTTGGTGTAAATGTAAGTATATTTAGTGTAGTCTGTAAGAAGTAAGTTTGTGTAAAATGTTCCGTTGGGCGTATCCTTACTTTTAAAATCATTGTAGCCGATTAAAACTTTAAAAAACAAAATGTAGTCGTCGCTAAAATTTTTATTACTGTGACGGAAATCTTTTTTTTTGGGTTGTAATTTACTATTTTTGTCTCAAAAAAGATTTTTTTTTTATAAGTATGCCCGATTCAAACTATTTTAACTGTAGTTTATTATACACTGTATTTTTATGTAAGTTGTAATTTTTAAAATAACGTATTTCACGCTTGAAATAATTCTTAAGAAGAAACAAAACAAAGCAAGGTTATTACCGCAACCATACCGCAAATTATATAAAAAAAGCAATTCATTATATGCATACACACATACCTATTAATTTCCTCGTGTATATGTATATGTATTTTTAAAAGTAAAACGCCTGAATGATTTTTCAATCTATCCTCAGCTCGTCGCAAAATTTTTCCCTACGAAATAAAAATACAAAATACATCTAGGAAATAAATATGACGGGAGCAATAAATCACGGATATTGCGTTCCATCTCACTTCTATTCGTTGCGGGAAAGTGACACGTAACATGCTTACTATATAGACGTGTATCCAACAAAGTTTA
Source organism: Bembecia ichneumoniformis (assembly GCA_910589475.2). Lineage (NCBI taxonomy): Eukaryota > Metazoa > Arthropoda > Insecta > Lepidoptera > Sesiidae > Bembecia > Bembecia ichneumoniformis. The sequence continues at coordinate 7,326,985 of OU342523.1, forward strand.
AGGGAAAAAACTAGTTTTAATAGGAGATTAATGGCGGAAGTTTGTGAGTTTAATGGCAAATGTACAGAAAGCGAGATTCATTTTAGGAACTGGACAACTTCAACGAATTTTACAATCATTAAAGCTCTTTCAATGAGAACAACATAATAAGCTGAATGCATATTTAGTGCGGCTTTCTTGAACAATAAGTGAAACTAGCGATCCGCCCCAGATATCGTACGGATGCAACACAATCGTACGGATTTTCATGATGGAATTATCGCTTTTTCCATCAATGAAAACGATCGATCGTGTCGAAAATCAGTTGGAAGGCTTAGAAGAAGTAAGATAGCTGAAAAACAGTCATAGGCGAACCTCGATTTCATCCTCATCCATATTATATATTATATTATATATTATATATTATATATTATATATTATATATTATATATTATATATTATATATTATATATTATATATTATATATTATATATTATATATATATTATAAATTATATTATATTATAAATGTGAAAGTAACTGTCTGTCTGTCTGTTACTCAACCGATCATCATGAAATTTTGCATAGACGTTGTCATGGATGCAGGAAAGGACATAGGGTACCTTTCATCAAGAAAAAAAGTACCGTTTCCGAGGGATCATCTAACTGCAATAAAGATGTTAGGCATTATATCTATACTAATATTATAAAGCTGAAGAGTTTGTTTGTTTGAACGCGCTAATCTCAGGAACTACTGGTTCGAATTGAAAAATTCTTTTTGTTTTGAATAGTTCATTTATCGAGGAAGGCTATAGGTTAAGGCTACACGCTACGATAAATAGTATTATATATAAGCAGTGTCCAGTACCGGGCGCCCCATGCGCACGCTGCCGCCGTATGGGCCGCAGCGAACCGTGGCCGAGTTCAGCTAGTTACTCATATATTTAATCAGGCGTTATTGTTTTATTTTTCAACGCGAGCGAAGCCGCGGGCACCAACTTGGTCCATATTAGGTATACCTAAATGAGAAAATGATTACGTTTTTATTTGTTACGCTTTCAGGCACGCCTTAACTGCTCAACAGATAATTATACAAGGACATAGGGTACCTTTCATACAAAAAACGGGACAAGTGCGAGCTGAACTCGCGTGAAGAGGGTTCCGTACGATGTTACCTATCCGCACAATATTGAGTGATTTACCATGTTATTTTAATATCATCGACTTCTTATAGGTTTTCCTATAATCTATAAGTAGATTATAGGAAAACCTATTTTAGGTTCAGTAGTTTCTGAGATAGGGGGGTCAATTTTCGTTTATTTTCTTGAATAACTTGGAAACCATTTATGTAAAAATTACAAAAAAATACATTTAAGATCTTAACAATAAGACCTTCCATTTGATATGTCACACGATGCAGTTTTCAAAATTTTTTTTAACTTTTCAACCTTCTCCCCAAAAATGACTTCCCATATACAGATTTCATCTATTCACGTCACACCTCTGCGTATGGTCACAGACATTGATATGTGTACCAAATTTCAACTTAATCGGTCTAATAGATTCCGAGATAATTGACTGTGAGCGACGGACAGACGGACACACTATAAGGGTTCCGTTTTTTTATTCGGACCTACGGAACCCTAAAAAGTGCTGCTCCCAAGGGACGCACGAACGAAAGCTATTTACATATATTATGTGCTACAACTGGAAACAGAACCGCTTATGAATGTGGTGAGATTTATAAATTATGCTATTCGTTGACGGTAATGAAATTTTCTTTTTAAAATTATTGCTATTATTTTAAATTTAAAATACGAAAACTGGGTCCGTGACGTCCCACCGTCCGTAGTATTACCGTCGATATTAGCAACATCTTGTCAACACAATTGGCGATCCTATGAGATCTCATAACCGGGATCTATCTCGCTTCCTATCCAGAGAAGTTCACTTCGCATGCTGCCAACATCCTGCTTACTTTTCCACTGGGAGCCGATTTCTTTAGCATTTATAATTCATATTTTATTTTGAGTATTTTCTTTATAACATCATACATTATAATAAAAACTTTGTCTGTGCGTTTGTGCATGCTAACTCAGAAACAGCTTAACCGATTTGAATGCGATTTTCAATTACGTATTGTAGAAAGCTTCTCATAACATAGTGTTTTTTTATTCTAATCGGTTTATAAACAAAAAAGTTACCTACTATTCCAAATACCACGAGTACAAAGTCGCAGGCACAGCTACGTAGTTTTTAAGATAAATTTAGATAAGTTAGTATTAAGTTATTATTTACAATTATATTCTAATAATCAATACATATATAATTTCATAATTATATTATTATTAATAACAAAATACTTCTTATTTACAGAATTATGCAGCTTCCACGCCGCCGAAGCCGTCATCTGCGCCCGCGCACACGACGCTGCAGCGATCAGTGCGAGCAGCCGGTTCGGGTGCGCCATCGAGGGTCATTCCTCGGTTCCATTTCCCCAAGGGACGACCACCTCCTGCACACCAGGCGGATCATGCATTACACAAAGTGCAGTCAGCATTTGCCACGTTCCCTAATAGTCAGGTTAGTTATTATATTCGCTTTAAAATTTTACTCTCATCATGTAGTAGGACAAGATGGCAGATAAAAAATGTTTTAGATAACATGATGCAGCTTGGAATCCAGGACTTCATTGGCTGATAGCTGACATAATATTGAGTACTATGAACGTAGAAGGGAACAGGAGACCTAGTTGACACACAAACTTGCTTAATGTGGCACCAATGGTGCGGTCATAATAGAAAGAAAGAAAGCAACTTTTATTCCTCTAATACAAACAATATATGAACAAATAATAATTACAAACAAAACAAACAAACAAATATATAAACAAGTAAGAAGAGGAAAAGGAACCCTGACTCAGTATACAGTTGTGGTGCAGACCACAACACTGATATTCTGCCAGGGACCAGTAATTCAAAGGAAAAAAACCATTTAATACTAATACTACTCTAAAAATGGATTCTATTAATCTTTAGTCTGAGAGCTCAAGAGGCTATTATTCACTTAAAAGGACCAGATATTTGTAATTTTAGTTTTATGTATGTTGATTCTAATAATTTTAATGTTGAGATGATGATAAAATTTGCTATGGCATGAACCCTGAGAAAGTTAAAAAACGCCTTTTAAGTTTTCACGCTAAGGAAGCCGCTACAAAAGCTTTTAAGAGCGAAAAGAAACATTTGTATGGAAAAATATAGGTATTTGTAAAAAAATATCTTAATTTCTTAAAGGAAATTAGTAAATTTAAAATATGACTGACAAAGTTATACAAAAAAAATTGATGGTAGAGGCAAGTAGGTTGAAGGTTGAGCTAGACGTGATATGTCTTTCTACAACATAAGAACAAATCGCATCTTCATCTTCTTTATCTGTCTATTTCTATCTATTTTTCTCTGTATCTTTTATCTATTTGTCTCTGTCTCTAGATTATTTGTAAGCTATGACTAATTTATTTTTAAAACAAAATCCACCTCATGTTTAGTAACCGAATATTCGATTCTGTTTCGTCGTTTCAGCCGATGGACGTCCACTGCTGGACATAGGCCTCCTGCAATGACCGCCAAACACCACGATTTTGTGCCGCCTGAAGCCAGCGACTCCCCGCGACTCTTTTAATGTCCTGCGTTCCCCGGTGCGTGGCAGCCATTCCAGCACCTTAAGTCCCCAACGTCCATCGGTCCTACGAGCTATGTGCCCCGCCCATTGCCACTTCAGTTTTGTGATACGTTGAGCTATGTCGGTCACCTTGGCTCTTTTGCGGATCTCCTCATTTCTGATTCGATCGTGCAAAGATACTCCGAGCATAGCTCTCTCCATCGCCCGCTGAGTGACTCTGAGCCTTCTTATGAGGCCCATAGTAAGCGACCATGTTTCGGAACCGTATGTCGTCACTGGCAACGCGCACTGTTCGAAGACTTTAGTCTTCAGGCACTCAGGGATATTGGACGAGAAGACATCGCGTATATAGTTTCCCGAACGCTGCCCAACCGAGTTGGATTCGGCGGTTCACCTCTTTCTCGAAATTGGACCTACCTAATTGTATTGTATGTCCGAGGTATATCTCGTCAACAATTTCTGTTAATTTCTAGATATTCTCTACAGATTAACCTCAAAATAGAAGTAGGTGTTTTTTGCCTAACAATCAGGAAAAATGTATTTTAAGAGTAGGTTACGATTTATGAAAACATTGTTTCTCCAGAACGCGTAGGTGGCCCTGAGAAACGTGAATAATTTGTCAACGACTCAATACCAAATGTTCTCTTCTCCCTATTTTCAATAATATGAGATACAGCTTCGGCAGAAAAAAGACGATTCCAATGTTGGGCGATCGCCCAAGTTTGGAAGGGGAACGATAAAATTTTGATAAATCAGTCTTAATAAGAACTCAAGGTCTAGTTTTGCAAGACCAATAAATACGAGTCTCTATATAGATATATATTTTGTGATGTCGTGTGCTTTAAGAAAAACTTCCTTTTCATTTTGATTTTAATCACAATGTATTTTTTAATCACCAATAGTCCAAATTCATCTCAAACAACTCTTCGTTTTCTCTGCGTTCCGCAGTCATAAACAGAGCAGCGTCTCTGGCAGCTGTACGTAAACACCCAAACAGTAATTCGATATAATTAGTAGGTTTTCAATCAAATACGAATCTTATATATAAAAGAAACTCGAAAACAGCTGGATGGAAATATAATCTTTGATTTGTTGAATTTGTCTCCGTCCTGGATAGCAGAATAACTATTAAAACATCTGAAATATTCATGAAAAAAATTGTGAATAAAATTCATTTTCTCAAATATTTTGTATGGAACTTCTTTTTTCTTGATATGTCGAGAATGGATTGACAGATCGTATATATTTTTTTACCTCGCGTATTGGGAATTTTTTTTTAAGTTATGGTTGTCAGGCAGGCTGATGGTCTATGATACAAGCAAAAAGGGTGTGTGTGGGTGTGTGTATATTTACAACAAAATTTGAAGATCTGCTATACTTACTTTATCCAATTAATCCGGGTCCCATTACCACAATCCCATTAAGAGGACCTTAAATACCTTACCTTACCTTAAATAAGTCCTTGGAGTAATAGAATAGAATACTGTTGCTTCCTAACTCTTCATTTAATTTTGTTTCTGCTACATCTGATTGCATAAAATAAGTCATCTGTCCATTACATTTTAGCATAAAATAAGTTAACTATATTTTGCAATAGAGTTTAAATAACTCAGCCTTTGAGTGCGTTGTAACAGTCACATGATTAATATATGATCATTGATATATGATCATATATATTAATCATATATCAAATCTATTGAGATTCACTTGAAAGAATAAAAGATTAAAAAAATATATAGGTAGGTATAGCTTCTATTAGGAACTTAACGAACTTTTTCAAATATTTTTACGAACGAGTAACTTTTCCAGAAGCTCGATAAAAACAATTTATCTCAAAGAGAAACGGTTTATCTCGAACGATATTAATCCGTCTAGATCGTATTAATGTATTAAAATATTCTTTCAGCTTAGAAATTCCGCATGTTCTGAACAACGAGCCAGCTTATCAAATTGAGTTCTTTTATATCATGATGCCTTGGTTTGATTTGGAAAACTATGAATTAAAAACGCTCATGCTCACTTGGACATATTTTCAACTGAAAAATCTCAAGTAGACGGATCTCATGAACGAAATTTCAGGTGGACAAGGTACATTCAAAATAATAATATAACTCGTAGAAGCAAAAGTTATACTTGTGATTAATAAAACTAATCTACTTAAGTAAAATAAAACGCAATAAATACTTTTCTCTGACTAAATAGACAAATTAAACAAACAAAAAGAGTCTCAGAAAAAGAAAAACATAAAATTTATAGGTATGCATTAAAAAGAACGAAAAAAATGTGATTATGAAAGAAAAATGTTAAGAAAGTCGACATAATGTCGCTAAGCGTTCCAAATATTCCATCATATCATTGATACTGTCTAGCAGAATATTAATGATTTTTTTCATCGATATTTAGATTCTTCAAAATAACAAGAACTTAGCTTAGCTTTAACCTGTTCCTTAAAGCTAAGGGATTCTTAAGTTGAGGATAAAAGCTACATTTCAACTAAAGAGCTGGACGTAGCTGCAGGCAATAGCTAGAAAGTTCTGACTATATAACGGTAACAGTAACTATATAGCTTACTACGAGCATTAAATTGTGATATTTTAAAAGAATTTTTTTTAGTTTCCTAAAAGACTGAAACAAGTGCCATTTATTTAAAACCACTTTTTTATTAGGTATGATAACAATTTAATATTTTTAGGGATTTCACTGATTCGTTTTTGGAAAAAAATGTCTCGGGATCGGCTTCATTTTAATTTGAATTTGGCAAATTCATCGGAGAAGATATGATGGAGCCAAAATATTTGTAAAGAAGTAAAAGTATTAGGTATACAGAGAGATCTTTTATTTAAACTAAAAAAAAAACTCGCAACTTTCTTTTAACTTGTTATTTTAATACTCGTATTATACAAACGTCTCCCATTTCGTCGCGTCACCTGTTTCTAACTAAGCCTTACTTAGGCCTTTCGAAAAGAATATTTAAACGTATTTTTACTTAGTTCACTCTACTTAAAAGTCCACATACTTTAAAAAAAAACACTTATTTTTAGGCCCTTTTTTGCTTAGGTCGACTCTTTAAAGATTTTCGCTCTATGAAGATTTCGTTGACACTGTACAAAACATGTGCTTTTGGGTATAAACAAATAAATAAATAAAATAAAGTAAAGAGCATTCTCTATAGTGAATTTAAAATGAATTAAACGAAGGTAAAATAAATAGAACTCAAGTTGGCTCAATTTATAAAAAAGACTTAATATCAGTCTTTTTATTATAAAAACTAATTTTAGTTATAAAATTAATTAGGTATTAAGGTTAATTAATAGTGTCAGTAATTAAAATTGGCATTTATAAAAGTTTTGTTCAATTTCGTTTGAATGAGACCTGTGGTGGTAAAAAAGGCTAACGGGAAGTATCCCCGATATATTCGGTATCGGCTTTGGGATCATATGCATCCCTATTTTAAATAGTTCATATTTGTATCGAGTTATTATGCTAATTATAGGCACCAAAAACCTGTGCTCTCTGATTTAAACACGAGTTCTTAATTAATACCTTGACAAATAATTTCGTAATTAGTTGTTATCTATTCAACACATCTCGTATCTGACAAGACGTCAAATGCGGAAAGATACGACACGAGATTAGTTTAAACCGTCCAGGATTTTCCGTATTTGTTTTGGTGTCGAAATCTTATGTTATCATAAAACTCTCATATTATTATATGAGAACAGATACAGTTTCTTATTGTCGATCGCTACTATGCTATGATCTCTTGCTTTTTAGTTTACAAGTGTCCTGAAAAAGGATGGAATAGCTCATTTGTTGCGCGCTTTATAAAATACTAGCTGTTGCACGCTACTTTGTCCACGTCTCTTTATAAAATATTTAGCTTTCTATAAGAATTTTTAAAATCGGTCCAGTAGTCTTTGAGTTTATTCATTACAAACATACATTTGTATGGAGCCCCCCTCCATATGTGCCCCCCCAAAGGGGGATGTGGGGGAAGGTGAGTACCCTATGTTACTCGCTGATAATTTGGCTTTCTATAGGTGAAAGAATTTTTAAAATCGGTCCAGTAGTCTGAGTTTCTCTTTTCTTTTCTTTTCTAATATTAGTATAGAAGAAATTAGCTTTTGGCTGAACACTCTGAAACAGACCTTTTTCTAAATTAAATGTATGTCCTTACCTGACCTACTAAAGTTTTCTTAAAGATACATCCATCCATTCATTTCATTTGATACATTGAATATTTATAGGCCAAGCATCATGGCACGTAAATGGCAGTCTCGGTGACGTAGATGTTCCTGGAAACGACAAGTGACTTGAAACCCGCTCTACATACGCAACGGAAAAATGTTACCATACCACAAAGACTTTGCTCCATTTCTGTGCCTACGTAATACGCCGATGTGAATATAGCTCATATCAGCCTCTATCAGCGCTTGTACTGGCAACAAAGTCGAACTAGCGTATTATATAGTGTACATTATGAAGATATGCACCGTGGCCTGGCATCGTTCCAGAACCCTCGTAGCAACCGTGCACCAATGTATTCCGAACTTATTATTTTCGATGCGGCTAACATTGCATCGAACAAAACTCTTGACAAACTGCAATATTCATTAACGGATCTGCAAAGCTCAAGCTCAGCTTGAAACTTATTTTTCTACTTATACGAGACGATAAATTTTGAAACCGTATGTTCGACGACAATGAAACTTGCAAATATCAGTTTATTTTTTTATTTTTTAATCTTTCCTAGACTTGAAATCGCCTTTAAATTATACAATCCGCCACCCATTTAGTAACTGTTAAATTTAATGTTAATATATAATGTTGATTACTTTTAAATAAAAAAGGCTGACAGTCCACTTGAAAGTAGGGGCATAAGAATAAATAAGAACAAGTAGAACGGAATCTTCTTTGTCCGAGTCCCAAATGCCACCATTTATGTAACTACTTACCCCTTCACGTCGCCTTCACGCCCCTCTGTCGCCCAGGCTTGTCACCAGGGTTACTTACTGTTAAATATTACTTACGAAAAAGATAATATCGCTAAAATATAAGACTTTCTTTACTTTGAAACCATTGTTTTATTCTAGTTTTATAAAATATGAGATTTATAAATATTTACCTACATTATTATGTTACGTACCTACATTAAATATACTTATAAATAATAAGATATTATAAGACAGTACCATACCACATGAAGCCATTTAAGTAAGTATTACTTACTTACAAATATAAAATAAAAACATACAGGCTCACGTAACACTATTAAGTAAGTTTATTCCCGCGGAGACGCCGGCCGTGACAGCCCGATTGAGTATCCCGTTTAACGTGTAGGCTAATATCGTGACCTTGAGCGCGTCCGGAGCGGGAGTTTTCGTTCTACGTATTAATATTTATTGTTACGGTAGGGGCTACCGTCGCCATTAACACAAACCACGATCCAGAGGGTGCAAGTGCGCTGTCGATCTTAGTAGGATTAGCAAGGGTTAGGAAAATGGGCTTCGGCATCCCTTACTCACTCACTAAAACATAGCATTATTTCACGGTGATCTACTAAAGAGGTGGTTTCTGCCGCCAGACGGGCTGCCCAAATGAATTCGAAATTTAGTGTGCCCGTCCTACTACTTGCCCTGCCGCGAATCGAACACGAGACCCCTAAGATAGAGCGCTAAAGCAAGTAACTTAACCACTTGATCAATAGACTCGTCAATATATTATACATGTACTTACGACCCGCTCCCGGGTTTGCACAGATGCAATTTTTTCTACAAATTAATAGGACAAACCTTCCTCGTTTATCTCTTTTTCCATTAGTGAAAACCGTATCAAAATATCTCGGTTGGTTTAGATAAAGTTAGTGGAGAAACAGACAGAGGCTTACAGTGACTTTATTTTATTCGTACGAGTGGTATTCGTTTTTTTTTTGTTTGTAAACCGATTGGAATAAACACTAAATGTTACGGGAAGCTTGCTACAATACATCAGTGAAAACCGCATTCAAATCGGTTCAGCGGTTTCTGAGATTAACGTGCACAAACGCACAGACAAACATACAAAAATTCTAAAAACTATTTTTTGGGTCCGGTAACATGAGTACAACGTGAACAAATTGTTTTTTTTTTTTTTTTTAATATTTAAAGTACAGACACGGCTCGTTTACGATTTTATTAGGATATACCTGTTAGTTAGACACGTTTAGACGATATTAGGATATACCCGTAAATAGTGTTAAATCTCACCTATGTATATTGTAATAAGATCGAGATTGTGGCAGTGTAATACAGAATTAATGCTAAACTCCATCTCCTCCTATGCTGCCAAATTTAATTATGCTCTCAATTTTCAAGGAGGATTAAGCCCCTGCAGACAAAGAGTACATTCATAAAATGGTCAGCATTGTCCGTGTGACGACAACCGTGGTGCGAACTCCCATAATTAAAATAGCCACTAATAGCTCTTTGGCGCCATATCTCGTGCTGTTACGCACTTTATAAAAAACGATCTCGCCAAACTTGGCACGTTCGTTAATGTACCATAAAATTACAACTAAGTGTTCGTGATTCACTTTCATTTCGATTGCGACCTTCTTACATTGACAATTAAGATGCATTCTCAACCGAAAACGGTACTAGCAGACAAGACACCGGCGCTACATTATTGCGTAAAACGCAGATAGAGACAAGATTTTAGAGACAAGTCGGTGCTTAATTTAGTTGTTCTTAGCTACGAGTATAATGAACGCGTTCCATTTTCGAATTGAATGAAGTTCACACGCTGCCCAGTCTGCGGAAATGTTAACTGTGTTATAATAATTATAGTTCAAAATAGGAAGTAATTACGAGTATATTATTGACAGTTTTTATTAAAAAAAAAAATAGAAATTTATGTCATTATAAAAAAAATCATTATACTAAAATTTATAGTGATTTATAGGATCCATGCCCCTATCCCCTCCTTATTCCTTATTCTTCATGCTGTCAAGGTCGGTAAAGCACTTGGAGCTCTTGCTTGTTGTTGCTTGCGTTTAAGACCAGTCTTAACCATCAAGTTAACCTTTAAAAAAATGAGCCGTCCCGGGACCCTAGCAGATGTGAAACATTGAAACTATTTTGTATAGAAAATATGCATGAAAATTTGTTTTATTAAAGGCAATTTAATTTAACAATCTCCAATTTACATTGAAATCTCCAGCTAAAATAAAGAGCTATACACAGTATAGTCACAGGTATAGTCTCAGGAGAGATCGCATAACCGAGTAGAGAGTTGTAAGCTCGTAAGTACCCCAAAGTGTTGGCCAAAGTTTGGCCATATGTTGGGTCTAGGACAATTCACCCCCAGCCGATTCGACGCCGGCCACTTGATCGCCGATTGGTTATAATATCAGCATCAGCTTCTCTTAAAAAATCAATGTCACACACATTTTGCAATAGTGTATTTGCTAAAACAAGTATTCAGGGTGTTAGTCTGGCGGAAAAATCTCAAAAAGGGCCTGCTTTCAACAGTTAACGGCAAATAGTGAAACTTTTTGCCACCGGGTCTTTTTAGACTAATTCGATCCTGCTGAACACGATTCTGCCCGGTGTCACCCCTCCCCCACTCCCTTCCCCCCTTTCCGTCCCAAATGTGTCCCGATCTGCGGTTTTTTCAATTTTTTTCGGAATCTATTAGAGATAAAAGAAAACTGTCTATGACAAAATTAATCTGCATTAAATTCTCTACAAAATTCGTGTATAAATGATTTGATAGACATAATAACTTAAGAAATAATGTGTGTCCAAACTATGTAAATTTTTATTTGGGAAAGGGGGGAAGGGAGCGGGGGAGGGGGTGACACCGGGCAGAATCGTGTTCAGCAGGGTCGAAGTAGTCTAAAAAGACCCGGTGGCAAAAAGTTTCACTAAATGCCGTTAACCGTGGTTTTTTTTTAAAATTTCCACCGGACTATGTAGGTGTAAAACTAGTACCAATTCCGTCTGTTCCGAAATCACATTTATTAATGATTTTTCAAACTAAGTATGTAATTTGCTAAAAAAAAAACATCATATTTTATGAAAATTTCTGACAATATTTTGCTTTCTATAGTACTGTGCATGATAAACAATAGACCAAAACGAATGGCTTGGCGAAGAATCGGCGGCGATGAGTCGTCTCATCCCGCCAAATGTTGGCGTCGTCCTCGCCACGCTAACAGCCGGTCTCATCCGCCCCAAAAGATGTTTCACATAAAAAAATGAAACTAAAAAGTTCTCTATTCTTTTATCTCATCGTTCTTCTTCTCTCTTTCTTTCCTCCGCATGCATACTTTTTGCAAGAGCAACAATCAAAGAGTAAATAACAACACGTGTATAAGTATTGTTAAATGTTGTCAGATATAAAAACAGTAAAGTTTATGTTAAATGATTGGTTGACATTAAAGATAACTTTGCTTTTTTATTACTAATTTAATTCAAGAGGTATAAAAAGAATGTTTACAAAACAATAATATAGTAATAAAAGACGGACTGTTGTTTGAAACATTCCATACCTAAACTACTTGATCCTCAACCGAATGGGTTTTTAATTAATGCAACTAAACTCATAAACCGCTTACAATTTTTATGTTTTTTTTTTTAATTTTTATGTTCCATTGTAGTTTATATTCACATATATGTCTGTATATTTGTTAGAATCTTCAACGACAATCTTGTAGCAAAAAAAAGGTTACATTTAGGTAAACGAATTACTTACAATGATTTTTGTATAGGTCACATTGTCACTCATTGGGGACGTGGGATAGTTCTCATGTATATAACAATAGTACAGTACTTAGTAGCAATTATGTAAATTACATCCTCATAAGAGTATTACGTAAACGTCAACAATCTCGATAGGTTTAAAAAAAACATTTTGTTAATTTTAAGCTGAAAAATAAAAATGTAAGTCTTGCTACAGTTTGGGGACAATACGGTAATGCAATAAAATTGTATATGAAGATTCAAAATCATCATGGCGAGACCCGACGTGCAGCTGAATTGACGAGCCCGTTGGATGAGTGGTTAGGGTGCTTGCCTTAACGCTCTGTTCTAGGGTTCTCGGGTTCGATCTCGGAAGGGTCAACTTTGAAAAATCAGCTTTTCAAATTTGGCTCTGGTCTGGACTTGGAAAGTAATGGCAGGGCACACTGCGTTTTCGCAGTCATTTGGGCAGCCCGTCTGGCGGCAGTAACCACCCCCTTACAGAAGACCACCGTGAAATAACAGCACGTGTGCTGATTGTGTTTCAGTGAGTGAGTAAGGGATGCCAGAGCCCATTTCACTATCCACTCCTCAATCCCTTATCCTTAATCCTACTGTAGTCGGCAGCGCACTTGCAGCAGCTTTGGCGTTGCTTGTGTTATAGGCGACGGTAGCCACCTACCATCAAGTGGACCGTCAGCCTGTCTGCCGACCTTAATATAAAAAAATATATATTACAAGGGTTCTCGAGTGGCGGTCACATACCAGGAAACCTAGCGACTGTTATACGCCCCATTAAGGGATCCCACAGCATAGATGCCCACTGCTAGACACCCTTGCCTTCCCGAAGCAGTGGTGTCTAACAATCCACTTTTCCACTTTTTTATTCTTGCCTAATAAACGACGCAACCGCAACAACCTATAGTCCTATAATGTTACACTGGCGACAATACCCTGCTGAACCAACAGCCTGTCCGTAAACATAACATATAAAAATTGTTTTTTTTTCTTCAACTTGAACTCTAAATTCATGTTATTGTAGAAAGCACATACATATAGTGTGGACATATTAGCATAATGTTGTAAACTTGTTCAGGAGCGAAAACTAATCAATTGGAAAGGTCCGTAGGGGTATTAGAATGATTTTTAATCAAACACCAAAACCTAGGAATTATAACCATTTTTTAAACAATACTTTGTGTAAAAAAAATAGGTTTTTCTTTTCCAATTTTTTTTTTTGTTAATGTTTAGGTCGGCAGACAAGCTGACGGTGACCGTCGCCTATAACACAACCAACGCCACAGGTACTGCAAGTGCGCTACCGACTGCAGTAGGATTAAGTACAATTCATGAAATTGTGAAAAACCTATTTTATTTTATCATGTTACTATACACAGTTGTAGGTATTGGCGAAACGTAATCAGATAAGACATGTTAAGTTTAATTTGGCTAACAACAAATTGTTTCGTCTCGGAACAAGTTTACAAAACAAATCTTGCTAGTATGCTAATATTTTTTATACTAAATTATAATAGTGTCCGCATACTGGATGTGAAGGGGAAAAATCCCTAAACATTTTATTCATTAACACAAAAAAAGAGATATTTTTATATTAAGAGGACAAGAAAATATTGAACCGTTTTATTAATATAGATTTGTACGGTGTTAACAAATTAGTTTTGACCAATCAGGTAATTTTCTATTGCTTTCAGAAGCCAATCGGAACGATTCACCTCTCTGCGTCTTACATTAGTTAAATTAATGTGATGCATTCAATCAAATAGTAAACGGCTATGAATTATATAGCCTTTGACTAATGGTCCATCATTAGCGTCAGCCGAATTAGGATGTTATTAATATAGGTTTTTTAAATAATAAGTGAAATTAATTAATTAGATCAATATTTTGATCCTTATATTACATTTTAGGATCAGCTTTGAAGACAGCTCCCATATTTTTGAATTAACCTAGTCAATAGGATGTTCTTACTTATTACTTTTATTTTTCACTTGTCAAGTTCGTCTTAGTTTTCTGACAAATATGGATATAGTAAACGTACTGAGCCCCGCGGTTTCACCCGCCATTTAATTTAAAATAAATTAGATTGTTTCTCTCTCTCTCGGTAATATACGGTCAACAACACACGGATCGCAACACCCGCCCGCGCTATTGTACTAGCTATATGAACTTTGCTTAGCGTTCTTTCTGACTTTTTGATGTGAAACATCTTTTGGGGCGGGTGAGACCGACTGTTGGCGTGACGATGCCAATTGCCAACATTTGGCCACACTTTGACCACACTTTGGGTTACTTGTAATTCTTGTAAATACGACTCTATACGACTCGCTCGGCATTTCCCCCTTCACCGCAATTAGCTTGAATAGGTAATAGCATATGTAATAGGATATGTAATGACTTTACTACGTTTATCCGTTGATTTTAACCAGAAATTTCATTGGAAATTTCTGTTATTAATTTAAATTGCTTTTAAAACCAATCGAACCTTTCGATGTTTCACATCTTCCAGGCGTACCGCCACGGCCAGCCGTAAATTTTTTACTTAAAATTTTTTTTTCTTAGGCTCAGCTGGTCGCGCTATGATGCTAAATATATCCTAAAATCTTCCTCAAAAATGGGGATATCAAATGCAAAAAGAATTTCTAAAATCGGACCCCTAGTTTCAGAGATTTACGCGTTCAAACATAACTCTTCATATTTATTACCTCATTGTATAAGTATAATAATGCTTGTCTGTAAAAATAATGTTGTGCAACTGAAATTTAAATTTATGTGCAAAGTATAAAAATACTACATAATACGAGTTATGGTGCACTTTGAAAATACACGAAGGACATGAAGTCACAATAAACAAGTTTAAAAAATACTTTAAAAAGTATGGTTTTCTCTGTTTTGGTCTTGATAAAAAAGTCCATAGATAATAAGGATTTTGGTCCTTTTTAGATTTTTTTCAAATTTCACAAATATACTTTTTATAGATTTTTAATAAAACTAATCAAATCTAAGGTGGCTACTATCATCTATCTATAATCTATAGCCTTAGTTCCCAAAATGGTCCAGGTGGACCCCCAGTGGTCCACGGAGATTCGACGGGGGTCTACGTTGGCGTGACAAAAAAAATGGGGGTGACAAAAAAAAACAATCAATTCTCACTTATTTCATTTAGAAAACTCCCCATTCGTGGTTGGAACTCAGCCGCAACGCAAATTAGATCTAATCTTCACATTTATTTATCGAGTTTTGAGAATATGTAGAAATGTAGCTGCAAGGGATCCACCGGAACCAGCTAAATTTTGAAAGTGGTCTATGAAAAAAAGTCTGGAAAGTCTAGAATCAACAAGTAGGATATAGGATATGATAATAGGTTAAAGAGTAACTCTTTGACACTTTGATTTTTATCAGAATTCTGAAAGCTATTACGATTTTCACAACACAATAAACTTTACACATGAAACTCGTGTCTTTGTTGATGCCGAGCCGTCTTCCATCAAGAAACGTTTATCCGAATCGCCGCGGGCCTGTCGCGACCTCTTTCTTCATTCATACACATTTAGGTCAATCGCATTTGTGCAGCCAAAATAAACATAAATAACTCTCTTTAAACAATGCGAGAAATGTTTTCTGGTGTGGGCGGAATTCGTTTTAGAATTTCTAAAAGTGTTTTCTGGTCAAGACCCCTTTAATTTGCCTTTAAATTTAAATTAAATTCTAAGACATGTGGTACGTATGTTGGAACTATAAAAACATCCACAGCTTCTATAAAATCAATGGTATAAGTAGACGCGTTTGTATGTAAGGGAGTCATTGTTTATTCACTAAGAAGCAATGGAGCGTAAACGGTATTTTGTGGTGTTTTTGTGCACAGATCCACGAAACACATATAGATATTATAAAACTTCATTCAAAACGTAACCTCTTATCTCGATATCTTTATAAACATTTTTTTTGTTAGGGCAATGCAAATGACATGTCAGTGAATTCGATAGACTTAGACTTAATTAGACTGTTTGTATCGGTTTGTTTTTACTATGCACTAGCGACCCGCCCTTGCTTCTCACGAAAGCAATTTTTTCTGCAAATTATATACAAAAACGTTCCTTATTTATCGTTCTTTCCGTTAGTGCAAACCGTATCAAAATCGTTTGGGTGGTTTAGGAGAAATAGCGGATAAACAAACAGACTTTATTTTTAACTAGCCGAGCCCGCAATTTCGTACGCCTGGTTTTCGGTATAGCACGTAACTTTTTTGTTTGTAAACCGATTGGAATGAAACAAATTCGTGCTCACAAATCCTCACAGTTCCGATATCCTAATACCATATTTGCTTTTTTGCCAACTATTATGCGTTTAGCACAAACTAATACGTCAGCTACGATTGGTAGACGCTTCGCTTTAACGGTTCAACTGGTCGGGCAACTCGACTGGCAGCAGTAACCAACCCTTGCACAAAGTCACATTTAATTTTAATGCCCGATTAAAGGATATGCTTAATTGTCATTTAGCCTATCTGGATTGGCACATGCAGTCCTCTGGAGTTGTCAGGGATGATAGATGATGGTAACAACATACTGTTAAGGTGACCGTTCGCTTAAGTAAGAGCTATACTTATTACAGAAAACCGTGAACCTAGTTGCTAGTTTTAATCGCTAAAACTGGTTAACCCTTCGTTGGCTGCTATAAATAACAATTTCTTTGTGAAAATGGTTTGCTTCGTCTTTAATAATAATAGTTATGCGACTTTTGCATAACTTTTATTGTTAATTAATCTGACACGGCATGTTTATTCAAAAACTATGAAGGAACCCTGATTTGGGAAGTCCAATTATAAATTTGTTGCTTATATTTCACCAATAAGACACATATATTATAATCCCATATATGCTAATAATAATTTAATGTCTTTTCTATACATGCCTTAAACAATCTTCAACTATTGTATGTTTAAAGCCAAGCCATAAAGTTTTAGGTGCATAAGACACGCTCGTAAATTGTGGAGCATAATTATATAAGTTGGTATATTGCACTTATAAAATGCGCGTACGATAAATATTACGCGAGAGATAAACAGAGATATGAGCAGATTAAACATAGAAAAGATTTATTCTTTATAAATCTTTATAATGCTTATATTTTTCTGTACAAAATATTTCTTTTAACTTTCCATCTTGGCTAAGAAGTGGTGTTCTTTGACCGCTCCACCAGAGTCGTATCGTATGTTCTATTAAAGTTTTTCTAGGTCAGTTCCTACTTAAGATATTGTAAGACATTTTAAATAAGGCCACTGCGCAATATATTTCATAATAGAGGTCTTTTCTGAGAATAATATGGACTATATAAATAATTTCTATTCTATACTATAATAAAATCGTACATGAGTCACGTGTCTGTACATTAAATATGTTTAAAAAAAAAAAACAATTTATACACGTTGTACTTATGTTACCGAAGTAAAAATAGTTTTTAGAATTTTTGTCTATTACGTTTGTGCACGCTAATCTCAGAAACGGCTTAACATTTAGCGTTTGTTTTATTCCAATCGGTTTACAAACAAAAAGTACAAAACGCAATATACGAATAACACGCGTACGATGTTGCGGCCTCAGCTAGTATATAATATAAAAATATAATGTTCGTTTGTTCAAAACTACAAATTTCCGAAAGAACTTATCGATAGGAGGATAGGAGTGTTGATATTGATGGTATAAAAGAACCTACCATCAAGCGATTCGTCAGCCTTTAAATAAAAAAATAATAATGTCAGAATACATTATCATTGATTCTGAAATAATGTTTCCGTTTTTTTTTTATGTTAAGGTTGACAGACAAGCTGACGGTCCACTTGATGGTAGGTGGCTACCGTCGCCTATAACACGAGCAACGCCACAGCTGCTGCAAGTGCGCTGCCGACTACAGTAGGATTGGATAAGGGATTAGGAGGGGATAGGGAAATGGGCTCTGGCATCCCTTACTCACTCACCGAAACACAACAGCACGTTATATGCTATTATATCACGGTGGTAAGGTGGGGGTTACTGCCGCCAGGCGGGCTGCCCAAATGACTGCGAAACGCAGTGTGCCCTACCACTACTTTTCAAATCCACACCAGAGTCAATTTTGAAAATTACATTAAAATTTCCAAAGTTGACCCCGCCGGGAATCGAACCCGGGGCCCCTGAGACGTTAGGCAAGCACCCTTGCCACTCATCCAACGGTTATTCCACAAAGAATAACCGACGAGAGATGTCACACTACTTTCAATTTATAATTAATTTATGATACATTTTAGTCAAATAACCTACTTATTTTCTAGAATTATATAGACTTCTATATTATGTACTAGCGAACCGCCCCCGGCTTCGTACGGATGCTCAACTTTCCAATTCTTCCTTGGACTTCAATAAATATAGTTATTTAAAAAGTGAAATAGCCGACTTGGTCTAGTCGTTCTCGAGTTTTACGCTTAGCAACACATTTAGTGATTCATTTATTTTTATTTTTTAAATTTATATAGATTAGGAAATTGACTATAGAACCTTTTCTCCATTTCACCGCGGCCCAACCCAAAAGATATCATCGTGATTGGTTGGATGGAAAGTACGCTACTAGTTTGATAAGCCACGTCGTCCGCTACCCGAGTGATGCGAAGCGGAAGTTCCGCATTAGGATTTGAGAAAATTAACCTAAATTTTAAATTACGCCAACACGATGAAGCCATAATTCTTTATTGCACGGTGTGAAAATTTCTATTCTTTGTTAGTCACTTACATTTTTGTAGACTTGTGTTCGTGTTTTAAAAATGTATTTGATAAAATTTCATAGAAGCATTAGGTGAGAAGAAATTATAGATTTTACTGGGAAAATTTATCTTGTGATTTGGTAATGGCGTTACGGAGATATTTAAGTTTGAAAGGACATTATTAAAAAATCCAATTGTTTCGATTAAATAATAAGTTATCCCCTTTTATAAAATCTGAAATTTTCATAGGAAAATTACTGAAATTAAGGAAGACTTTTATTACCCAATTTCCAAAGTGTAAGTTAAAAAAATTGTCTGATTTTGAACGATGTCCTTTGTTTTTTGGGGAATTCAAAATTCGAAATGCGTTTCGAACTGCATTGTTCCACAGTTCTACAGTACAGAAAAGAAATACTGTTCAGAATTAAGTAAATAAGAAATTCAGAAAAGAAGAGTTCTGGAACTACCAGACGGATTTAAAAAAATAGTTTTGCATTTGATAACGCAATTCTTGATGAAGGTCGATATTACCCTTAAAAGTCGATACAGGTGAAACCGCGGGACTCAGCTATTCTAAAAATAAAAATATTAACTCCTTAGAAAAAGAGATAGGTGGTAAGTATGTATGTTGAGTCTTATTGGAACGCTTTTCAGGCATGTTAGCGAGAAATTGAGTGTCCAACTACAATGTATGTACCCGTCCTACTGTACATACATATAATTGTATGCAAAGACAATCTCGGTCCAGTAATGAAGCAAAACACTGACTTGCACGTACTATGAATGTCATTTGAAACCGGTTTGGAGCCAGTGAGGAATCTGCTCCCAATTACCACCGATTCCAAGAACGTAACTATCTCTTACAATTAGTTCTATAAATATGCGTAAATATGCTTTTTTTTTTGAGATGGCGCATTCCACGTGAAATAACAGCATGTTTCGCTGAGTATGTAAGGGATGACAGAGCCCACTTCACTATCCCTTCCTATACTAGTTCTATATCTTTTTTCTTACTAAAGTCTGCAGCGCACATACTTACCTATGGCGTTAATAGACGACGGTAACCACCTACCATCAAATGGACCATCAGCCTTACCTTTAGGTAACCGAAAATTTAGAAATGAATAGGGTAGTAAATTAAAAATAACTTGTTAAGGCGGCACTGAAAGGAAGCTCACAGAAATTTTTTTATTCACTGATGATGTTTTTGTTTTTATTGAGCATTATTTTTGGAGTTTACTCTTTAAGAATCGATTTTAATATAAGGCCACCTGTATTGAAATTTTATGAGGAGTAAAATTAATACAAGCGTTAACTAAAAAGCGTTATGTTCTTCTAAGCAGTTCTACCCAAATTCGCCGCCGCTTCACCTAATTCTATTGCAGTATAATATATGGCGCGTTATTTACCCTCTTTTCCTATTGCATAGTCAAAGAGAATCCTATTGCATAGTCAAAGAAAATCACTCTTTTATAAACAAGAATATCTGTCCTTTTGAGGTGTGTGTATACTCCTTGTGTAGGTAAATTTTAAAGATGGATTATTGTTCATTCTTCCATTAAGAAATACAACATTTTAAGCAACTCGAACAATACCTAAACAATAAGCAGTTCCTTTATACAGGCTAAAAAATTTTCAGAACCTACCTGAACCTTCTGAGTGTATTTTGAATATTTATTAGCGCACACAGATAAAAAGACGATAAATTTTTATCAGATACTAGCACTATCTGCATCTGCGTTGGGAAATTTATACCTTACTAGCTGAACTCGGCCACGCTTCGCTGAGGCCCATACGGCGGCGGCGTGCGCATGGGGCGCGCGGTACTGTAAATTGTTTATATATGCTATTTGCCGTAGCGTGATGTTATATAGCTTATAGCCTTCCTCGATAAATGGACATTCAACATAAAAAGAATTTTTCAATTCTAACCAGTAGTTCCTGAGATTAGCGCGTTCAAACAAACAAACAAACTCTTCAGCTTTATAATATTAGTATAGATAAAATATAGGTACTTACTCTTCTTTAGAGACATGATTTCGTGTGTTTTCGACAATGTTTCGGTATTACATGGAAAATGAGACAATTTTCACCATGTCCTTTACACTTCATCATATCAGAGTGGTAGCTTAGTTAGTGTTGCTTGACCCCAGTCTGTCGTCAGCCTGTCTGTCGACTTCTCTCGTAAAAACAATTGTGAACCTGTCAAATTTAATACATATAGGCGTTTGTGCGTTGAACGTGTGCAAATGAATGTATATTATAATAATGCGATTGTTATTTTATTTTATTCGGTCGAAAATTTTCTCTGTTTTTCCATAGCTGAATGAACTGTGAAAAAACAGACATTTCTGTATTTTGTTTCGCAACAATATTTGTTTTAACGTTTTTCTAGTCGTTAATTCATTCAAACAATAGAAAATGCCAAGTGTTTTTGTATTTTTTACTTCAATGTTCTTTTATACAGTAAAATGTTTGAATTGGATTATTGAAAATACATTTTTCATTCTTTTAAAATATATCTCTACTTGAAATATCATTGAACGCTTGTATTTGGCACTACTTGTATGTATGGTTTATGCATGGCTATATTGTGCAATTCGAATGATAAAATTGCATACTAATACAATGTATATAGATGCAGCTTTTTTGTTATAACACGTCTCGTTCCTAGTTAAAACCTATTCGCCCATCGGCATCTATAAATAGGCCCGACGACTGGCTTGACCTAGTTACAGCCGGTCGATGACCCGCAGGGACCGATCTATGGGACGCGCGTTATACAAACGGAGGGTCCCGAAAACGTCCAAATGGGACTCCTTGAAAGGGAGTGCCATTTTTATGTAACATTTTTAAAATCGTTGAAATATAATCATATAATGTTTACTTTCATTATTTGCACACTACATACTTATAGTACTAGTGAATTATACTATAAATTAAAATATTTTCATATAGCTTCTCCATGCATCCTTAGGTTAAGTATAAGTTTCTATTTAAACTATATATTTACAATTGATAATAAAAAATAAATAAGCAAATAAAATAAATACTCAGAACTAAAGATGTAAATAGTACCTATGTCATTTTAAGGAGTCTCCTGGAACTTCATTCAAGACAAATGTATACGTTTTACATAAAGCACGAAAAAGATAATCTAAATATCTTCAAAGTTCAGTTCACCTACAGCAATACAAGAACATTTTTTTAAATATAAAAGTCGTCAGGTCGGCTGACGATGTTGAAGAAAAAATACTTCTATTTAAAATAAATTCATCTTTAAATATTTCTGCTTCGTAGCTGGTTTTATAGCAGTGGCGGGGCACACTGAGTCTTGTAATCATAAACTAGACCACCCCTTCCAGAAGACCACCATGAAATAGCGGCAGGTGTGTTGTTGTGTTTCCATGAGTGAGCAAGGAATGCCAGTACAGATTCTCTTATCCTAACAAGGTAGGCAGTGCACTGAATTTCGAAATCTTGCACTCATTTTGTTTATAGATGACGGTGGTCACCTTAAAAATTAAATGGATAAAAAATATATTTTTTAGTCGTTTTGCTAAATATAATATATGTAATTTACCGAGAAGTGCCGACATGTGTAAGTATTCTCTTATCAATTTAAATTAAAGGACAGGTGAAACCGCAGCAGAGGTCAACAATGAACATTCAACATTATTGACTCGTAAAAAACCCTTTGCATTTATTTTCTCAAAACATATAAACGCTCCGAATATTATTCTATTGCTTTTATTCATTTGTGAATGCCCGCATTTATGTTTTGATTAGCATATTTTGTACGTTGAGTATGAGTTATTACAATAAGACGAGAAGCCTCACTGAAATTTACATGTCTCTGCAATATCTTCTTTCTTATCAAAACACTTTTCACAGTGGATCTATTTTGAAGTTTCTAAAAAAAACTGCAGAGATAAAATCTACATTCCTAAAAATAATACCTATCTCTTTTGTATTTCATATTTAAATGAGTTTTATTATATTAAAACCTTAATTATCTATACTTCTATACTTTATAAAGATTTTTGTATGTTTGTAATGAATAAACTCAAAAACTACTGGACCGATTTTAAAAAATCCTTCACCTATATAGATAACCATTTAAATGACTATTTGCGAAGATTTGCCAGGGCTTTGTCAGGGATACAAAAAAAGGACGTCGGCATCATTAAAACCTACTATTAATTTTAATGGAATAAAAGAAATATTGCTTAGGACTAAACTCCAGTCTCTTAAAATAGACTATTCTTTTGCATTTAATGCATATTCTATGAGGAAAAACTGGCAAGAATCCCCATGGTTGCTCCATTTTAACCCCCGACGCAAAAACGGGTTGATATAAGTTTGACGTGTGTGTACGTGTGTTTCTGTGTCTGTCTATGGCATCTTAGCTCCCAAACGAATGGACCGATTTTTAATGCAGTTTTTTGTTTTAAAGCTGACGTGATCGAGATGGTTGTAAGCTACAATTATTTATTCAGGCGTTTGAAGATCATCAGGCCATTTCCTAGTTGACGAAGGAATTTCACTAACTTCCACAGGTTCGATTGGTGTGAAATTTGGTATACTGTTACTTCGATGGTATTTCCATGACATGGTAACCTTGATCTGATGCTGCAGCATCAAGTAGTCTACAGGAAACCCCATTCCTCAGCAACTTACAACAGATATAGCGTGTTTGGGCTCAATGGAAACTCGGTGGTTAGTTTATAATTTAAATTATAGTTTGTAACATATTTAATCAATTTTCTATACAAGTATACAATAAAAAAAACATTCGGTAATGAAATATGAGTGTAATGAATTAGGAGCCTTTCGCCCATAATTTCTGTTTTAGTACTATTGACCAGGGACTAGGGAGTTCTAGGGATCCTGGATTCGATTCTTGGCAGGGTCAACTATGGAAATAAATTTTTCAAAGTTGGCTCTGGTTTGGATCTGGAAAGAAATAGCAAGACACACTACGTTTCGCACTCATTTGCCGTCTGGCGGCATTAACCACCGCCTTACAGAAGACCGTAAATACAGTAGAAACCACCGTGAAATAACAGCATCTGTGCTGTTGTATTTCGGTGAGTGAGTAGGGGATGCCCATTTCCCTTATCCTTCCCAATACCTTATCCTTAATCCTACTATAGTAGCAGCGCACTCCCAGCACCTGTGGCGTTACTTGTGTTATAGGCGACGGTAGCCACCTACCATCAAGAGGACCGTTATTCTGTCTGCCGACCTTAACTTAAAATATGTAAAAAAATAACAGGAATAGTGATTATACTTCTATTCAATTATATTCATATGATTGAATCTCGCCCCTGTTCTCTTATTTATAACTTGCCGCCAAACGCCTCGATGTATTTCGAGTTTTCCAGAAAATCTAAACAAGATTGAATGTTCTGTTGAATGTATACTCTATGTTGTAAACATAAGGACCAAATTCCTTTGACACTAGTCGGGAAGGGGCATGGCTACCATCGATAGGGTAGAACGTTCGAGACTTTCGATCGGCGCGAACGCTTTTTCCAGAACGTTCCATAGTTAGTCGTAACAATATCAAAGCTTGGGTCCCTTAAGGCAGGGTTTCAAGCATGCTGGCTGCATTACCGCTTTGTTTGATAACCAAGGTTATAATAACCACCTCTGGAGTCGCCAGTTATGTCGACCAAGCGTTTTAAGAAAATGTTAAAAATGTTAAACGCTTTGAGACCCAGAGCATTTTTAACATCGAAGGGAATAAAAATGTATACTTTTTTTAAAAGGAGAAATCTTCAAAAGATACCCTCTATGAACGAATCCCGCATGCAATGCTCGCGATGGGTGTGGTTCTATTCTGGGGACTTAGGAACTGTCACCGGTTGTCGAAAAAATGTAGTCAGCAGTACTGACTCAGTACCGATAATCCCTGTATTTATATATTTTGCGATTCTCGGCCTCTGTATTTATCCAGGAGATGAAAGCAGAGTTCATTTATGTCAGGAGCGTAAACGCAGAAATATTTGCTAAAAAGAATTTTTCAACGAGTACCTATTAAGGAAACACGTAATATATCCACCTCAAATGATTTTTTTTTGCTTTAATTGCAGGTTCCACGCGAAAGCTTCAAGCACATTGTGAAGGCGTGCGAGTGCCCTCTCTATTGGAAGATGCCACTTTTCCTAACTACGCAGCAGAGCTTGCACGCTCCTGTCGACGGACACAAATTCATAGATTATTGGAGAGAGTCAGTATTCATTTATTGTTTAACACTATACCTACTTAACATAATATTGAACCAACATAATTTTTATGTAATAAAAATAAAATAATATAGGTACAAAGGCCATCAAATCAAATCATTTATTTCTCAAAAACAGGAAAACGAGACAACTTTTTTGAAGTCGAAACACTACTATCGTTTTTAAAACAAAATGGCGTTCTGAAAAAATGCATGGAATTAAAAAGAGCAATCGCTCTTTTTAATTCCATGCATTTTTTAGAGTAGAATAGAATACTTTATTTGCACTAAACATCTGCTAAATAATTTTAACAAGTTTTCGTTTAACAAATGTTTTAAAATGTTTTATTTGTAATTCACGTATTTCTTCAGGGATATTATTGTAGAAAAAAATTATTTAATGATTTATCTATTTTGTTAGCCTTGTGTGGATCAAAGCAAGATCATGTTTATGTTTCTAGTATTACAATTATATGAATATCACTGTTTTATTTTTTTGGATGTAAGAACTACTTGAATATTTAGAATATTCATAATATCGAACTTTAAATCTTATATATTTTATAACTCCTTTTAAAGATTTAGAGATGCAAGGGATATACAGTACGCAACTGTACTGATTCAAGAGAAATAAAAGTAGGGACAATCCAGCGATGATTATTATCACCTTTATTAGTGTTATTGACTATGTAACATGTCTTTGAGGTACCTAGTCAAAAGTTGGCAATCCCCTTTCACTCACGCGCAACAATAACACTAGTGTCAACAAAGACACGTTTGCGGAGCGCGCCAAGATCCTTAATGTGTGCACCAAAAACCGGCACTTGGCACCTGTTGGCCGGCCAGCCATGGCGCCAACTCCCAACATACCGCCAAGTAGATCTATCTCTACACTGGCTATGCACCTTGGCCTAATGTGTCCAGCCCCCATAAGGCCAATACGCCAAGAGCCAAAATGGCGCAGAGTACCCACTCCGACAGCTTGAAAGATGTGTTAGAAGCTAAATAAATATTTAGCAATTTAAAGTATGAATATCGAAATTTCCAGATTATCATCCCATTGCCACGACCAAGCATCCAGGTTTGTTTATATCCTAACGCGAGGGAAGAGCAACACACTAGCACCAGAAGACTTCGTGCCGCTCGTACAGGACGTCGTAGACACGCATCCTGGACTGTCCTTCCTCAAAGAAGCGACCGAATTTCATTCTAGATATGTACACACTGTAAGTATTGTTAATTTTGTTTGATTGTTATCAAGTATAAATGACCCTATATCAGAAATTAAGCAACTATAACTTCAAATTCATCCTGCCATCTATCAAGTGGACCGTCAGCCTGTCTGCCACCCTTAAAAGATACATATAGAAACGAATCATTTAAATTTATGTCTCAAATTATAACTCAAAATTAAATCAAACACTGGAATCAGGCCGCTTCCCATCGCTCCCACTGTAAATTTATGGAGATGTCTATGACAACCTGCCTAAATTCTATGATAATGATGGCGATGATCAATTAGAAATTATTTTTTATTCACACTTGGGCCATACGTACAGACATAGATAGTATAGATACCGCAAGCCGTTCGCCATTTGAGCAATGCTCAAATACTGCCCGGTCGTAGCAAATTGTGGCACGCTTGGTTTTCATACAGTTTGATGAACTTGCATCATCTATACTATCTACGTCTGTAGCCATACGATTGGTATGATTGCTTCACGATTATGGTCAAAAACAGTACTAGCAGAGCCCGCAACTTCCAACGCGTGGTATACGGTATAGCGCTTAACTTTTTTGTTTGTAAACCGATTGGAATGAAACAAACATAAAAGTTACGGGAACATTGCTACAATACATAAATGAAAACCGCATTCAAATCGGTAAAGCTGTTTCTGAGATTGGTGTGCACAAACACATAGACAAACAGTCAAAAATTCTAAAAACAAATTTTTCGTCCTAGGTAACATAAGTACAACGTGTACAAATTGTTTCTTTGAAAAAATGTTTAATGTACAGACACGGCTCGTTTACAATTTTATTAATATGTATAGATCACGATTTTCGAAGGGTGTTACGACTTTGAAATTGTTAAGTATACTGTATGTGTATAAGATGCGACGCAACGCGACGTATTGGAAATGACAGTCTGACAGGCTCTTAAGCTAAGCGTCCACAGGTCGGTATCGTACGCATCGCATTTATTTATTCCTTGTATAGAAAGTCTCACAAGAAGCCACTGATCGGCATTGTACGGATCGCACATCGGTAATGCCGACACGAATGCTCCGAAAGGCAACTTTTGCGATGCGTGCCGATGACGTCATACGGAATCACGGAATGCCGATCAGTGGACGCGGCCCGATCGGCATTCCTCCTCCATTCTAACAAACACACGTACGATCAAAAAATCCGAATGGAACTGGCATCGGCATTCCGATAGTTGCGTATCCGATCGCTAGTACCGGCTAAGTAATCCGATCGCTGCCGATCGTGGACGCAGTATGGAAAAATAATGCGATCAATGCGATGCGTCCCATGCGTACGATACCGACCTGTGGACGCTTAGCATTATATGTTATATTCAGAACAATTAGAGAATGCAATCCTGTGAGGTCATTACCTACATTCGCGGTATTTAGCGGGAGTTTCCTCAATTCCGCACAAATCCAGGTATTAGTGAGATCCCACAAGGTTTCAAAAGGATTAATATAAGTACTTAAATAATTTAAACGTTAACCTTTTTGAATGTTTAAATTTAAAAAAATTGTTCTTTTATTTTTATGTTAAGGTCGACAGACAGGTTGACGGTCCACTCGATGGTAGGTGGCTACCGTCGCCTATAAGACGACAAGCTGCGAGTGTGCTGCAGACCATAGAGTAGTAGGATTAAGGATAAGGGATAAGGAAGGGATAGAGTAACTAACTTTTTATTAAATGTTGAAATCAAACTATATGCTAATGCATACACTTCTATAAGGTCATATTCAACCATTATTCATGTTTTTTTAAATATTTTAAGTTAAGGTCGCCAGACAGACTAACGGTCCACTTGATGGTATGTGACTACCGCCGCCTATAACACAAGCAACGCCACAGGTGCTACAAGTGCGCTGCTATTACAGTAGGATTAAGGATAAGGAATTGGGAAGGATTAGGAAAATGGGCTCTGACATCCCTTACTCACTAACCGAAACACAACGGCACACATGCTGTTATTTCATGGTGGTTTTCTGTAAGGAGGTGGTTACTGTCGCCAAACGAGGTGCCCAAATGACTGCGAAACACGGTATGTCCTGCCACTACTTAAAGAGTTAACAAGTAGGTAGGTAAAGATGAAAATTTATTCTTGCAATTTACAGGTAATCGCGAGGATATTCTACTGCGTGAATCGATCCTGGTCCGGCAGAATATCGATACCGGAATTGCGAAGATCGAACCTACTTCAAGTCATTCAATTATTGGAGGACGAAGAAGATATTAATCAAATTACACAATATTTTAGGTGAGTTTAAAAAAGGGTTTACACTTTCTGACCGCTTTACAAAATTGTGCAAAGGTACCTAGAGATCGAAAGGTTAGCACAGTATGTGCTCATTAGTTAGAAATAGCTATTTTATGATAAAAAGCGACAGACAAGATGGAGATTCACTAATGGCTACCGTTATTCAACACATTTTAAAGTACCAATTGTTTGATGTTTGAGCATTCTAAATTTAATTCTAATAATCCTACTTTAATTTATGTCCAAATCCGGGATTCCCCTTTTTTCGTACGCATTGTTTCATTTTCCGAAACCGCTTTTTTATTAATTTCTTTTAATTAAATGAACATTTATTTTATTAAAGTAATTTCACTTACTGAGTAGGTGTAATACCTACAACACAAAATTAATTTGTTGATACAGTTTTTTCTAAGTTATTTTAAGTCTTGTTAAAAAAAATATAGATAAATAAATGTCCACTTTGTCGAAGTATTATTAACTGTTTTAACTAAAGGCAGAATTATTTTCGTTATTAATGTGTGGTTCATAACAATGAAATCCTTTATACTGTTTGTTCACAGTTACGAGCATTTCTACGTGATCTATTGCAAGTTCTGGGAGCTAGATAGAGATCACGACCTGTTCATAGATAAGCATGACCTCGCCAGGCACAATGACCACGGTGAGTTGACTGCCGATTTCACCATTCACAACAGAGACCTTACATTCTTGAATTGTAAACCTTATGCGTTAGAATTTAGATATGACTATGGCTAATTTTGTGATGTATTCATTTGGTTATTCGGATAGGGTCTATCCGAATAACCAAATGAATACATTGACTTATTTTGACTTTATTGGCAAAAACATCTGGTACCGAGGCTTTCAGAAATTTCATCTTATTAAATTCTATCAAAAACTTACTAGATATCACCCGTCCAGTTATAAAGAGAAATTAGGGTTAAGAGAAATTAGTTATAAGAGAGAAAGAGAAATTAATTACAAAAAGAAATTTTTGTCTACTTTTTTGATAATAGGGTATCGGACAGTAATCAGATTAAAATCTAAAATGTACTTAGAAAGAAAATATATAATTTTTTACGATTATTTATCGAATAATAATTTAATATAATTCATTTAAATATTTTTAAATGAAGAAATAAAATTTTATTATTTACAATATTTTTAATCTATACTGAAACACCAATCACTGTGCGTGACGTCATTTGTGGGCAATCATTGTCTTGTCTGCAGTGCACGGCTATCACTTGTTACATCTGTTATTTCACTTTCTAGAATCAATACCAACGATATTTTTTTCGTTCCATAATAACAAATAAAGAATCTACTCAACGAAACAAAACTTCTTGCGAACTTATGCCAATGCAGCTGTTTTGTTATGATATGACCGCAAATGACGTTACGCGCTCTCAGATGAATTATCGTGGCGTTTTTGCGGCATTTTCAAACAAACAATATAAAAACATGATTTTGAGTACCTAAAAGGCTATAAATAAATAAAATAATATTTTTTATGGGAATAAATATCCATGAAGATTAATTTAAAACACTTTATGAAAATTTGTCCGATCCCCTATTGCAATTTATTAAACAAAAAACGCGTGAAAATTCGCTCAGTTCTGTTTGCTACGGTAGAGTCGCAAAGCGAGATCGCTGCCTTAAATATCCCATTGCAAAATGTGCATAATAGGACCCTATAATTAATATTGTATACTAGCTTTTGCCCGCAACTTCGTCCGCGTTCCTTTTCTTAAGCGTTAAATTATTTATATTTTTAGATAATCTCTCTGAAACTTTTTTTTTCTGGTATGTCTTTCTCTGTATCCTTCACAACGTGTATGTAAAATTTCATGATGATCGGTTGAGTAGTTAAACCGTGAAAGCGTCACAAACAAACAATAAAACCACACTTTAGCATTTATAATATTAATTAGGATACTCCAAATTTGCATCTTGACGGATTCAAAATTTTCGAAAAACCCCGTAATATTCTCAAGAAAATAAATCCCGTTAAATTAGACGACTAAAACTGTTAACGCGGCAAGGTTTGAAACTTCAAACAAGTATGCAAATTACAATACAGTTGATCCAGTTTACAAATTGATTGTTCGTGCAATAGAAGTTTGTCGAGGTTTTTCAAAATTTGTCAAAAACCTGAGTTGTTTTTAAAAATGGAAACAAAAAGAAAGCTAAAGGCTTTCTTTTTGTTAATAATCTATAATCGCAATAAGTAATAAGCCTAATAAGACTTTATGTTTGCAATGAACAATGCTTCCAGCACTCTCGAGTCGGATGATAGAAAGAGTGCTCTCTGGATGCGTGACTCGCGGCAACCAAAACCGGCTGACCCCCGACGGTGAGCCCCGTATGTCTTACACAGAGTTCGTCTGGTTCCTCCTCGCCGAGGAAGATAAAACACATCCCACGGCCATCGAATACTGGTTTAGGTATGTTATATTTTGACTAAGAATAAAACGTGTGAGCGTAGCGGAACATATTGCGAACTCCCTCGCACTTTAAGTCTGAATATGATTTCGCAATCAACGAGTGGCTAGTACTTACTATTACTATACGGAGGCGAAAATATACTTGACTGTATTTTATTTTATTTTTTATATTTAACTTCACCGTTAGGGCAAGTTATAACTAGATAAAGCCGGTAAGTTTTCGAGTGTCCTAAAGTAAGCATTGTACGTCCACCCACAAAATGGACTAACGACCTAATAAGGGCCAAGGTTTCACGCCAGAGCCAGGCTACTTCTGACCGGCTCTAATAGAGATTTATACAAATTATTATTGAGGAGGCCTATATCCAGCGTGGACGTCCTACGACGGATATAATGACGACGGACTCTAATCAACACGTGTCGGTGGTGCAGCATGTTAGTCTTCTTTAACGATCTGATCAGATTACTTTTTTATACGTTTCAGATGCATGGACGTGGATGGTGACGGTTACCTTTCAATGTACGAGCTGGAATATTTCTATGAAGAGCAGATGCAGCGAATGGAAGCGATTGGAATTGAGACTTTGCCCTTCAACGACTGCTTATGCCAGGTCTTGCTTTTAAGTGACTTACAGTCATTTTTGATACTGTTCTCTTTGGACATTACTGCCCAGGCCGAAGTGATACGAGCAAGACGTCAGACTTTTTTTAATTCACAGTATACTGACCAAATCAGAAAAGCTGTCGCACATAAAACTGTAATTGTGGACAGATTTTTTATTTAATTATTGAGATTCTAGAGAGGTTTTTAGTGTCTGCCAAAGAATTTGTATTATTGTTTATTGCAATCTGAGCTTCTAGAGAAAATTAATAACACTTCATTCCCTCTGCAGATGCTGGACATGGTGCATCCGGCGGAAGAGGGAAAAATAACGCTGACCGACCTGAAGAAGTGCAAGCTGACTCCAATCTTCTTTGACACATTCTTTAATTTAGAAAAATACCTCGATCACGAACAACGCGACCCATTCGCTACTCAACGAGACGCCGATTCAGATGTAAGTCGTTATCGAGATAGACATTCCTTCTTTGATTGTATAGATTGAGTGATGCACAAGGCGAAAAGGGGCCGTTAATCACATTCCACACACTGGATAACTGAAGCAATCGTGCTATTATTTCAAGGTGGCCATCAGTAAGGATATTTACGATTGCACAATGCATGATGCATTGTTGTTTCATCATCATCATGATTGTGTCATGCCATCAAAATTTATGTTTATTTACATCATAGGAAAATGTAAATAAAAATGAATACCTATACTCCGGCCATTAATACATTTTCTGTATCATTTATTCGGAAATGAACTTTATGCAATGGACATAAAGAAATGTCAAAAACGCATTCATAGAATGACCGTACTTTATTATAAAATATAATAAAATCTTAAACGAGCCGTGTCTGTACATTAAAGATTTAAAAAAAAAGAAGAAAAAAAACTATGTTACCCAGGTCACAAAAATAGTTTTTAGAATTTTTGTCTATCGGTTCGTCTGTTTGTCTGTGCATTTGTGCACGCTAATCTCTGTAACGGCTTAACCGATTTGAATGCAGTTTTCACTGATGTATTGTAGCAAGCTTCCCGTAACATTTAGTGTTTGTTTTATTGCAATAGGTTTAAAAACAAAAAAGTTACGCGCTATATCGAATACCACGCCTACGAAGTTGCAGACTCGGGTAGTTCTAATGTAATCTTACGTATACATACTTACATACACTACACACAACGTAAACGACAAAATGTCATTTTCTGTACGTATAATCAGCGATACCGTGTTTCTCACTTTGTTTTTAGTATTGGTCGCCCATAGTCGAACGCCACCATAAATTCGTCAATATGTCAGTAATTATTCATAGCATTTTGAAATTTGTGACGACAATCGACTGTAGTGCGACCTTTATTGTATATTTGATATTTGCTGCAAAATGTACAAATATATTTTGTTTAATTTATTCGTTACACAAACGTTTCAGAACACCTTTTTCCAAATTATTTAACTAGTATGTCATATCTCATACTCTCCAGAAGGGGTACCTTAAAAATCAATGCACATTGTGCTATACTTTACGTAGTGGAACTATTTCCCAATCTCAAAAACATCTTTCACATTTCGCATGACTACTGATATGATACGATTTTTTTACAGATGTCCGAATGGGACAGATTTGCGGCCGAAGAGTATGAACTTCTGGTAGCGGAGGAAGGTGGAAGCGATGCCCAAGACCAGATGTAAGCACTCACTCCATATTCGAAAATTCATTTCTGTAATATTTTTTTTGTCGCTGGGTTATGACGTAATTAAGGTTTCATTAAGAACCTAGGTATTTCATCAAAACCCGGGTTACGACAAATTCTTTACAAAGGAAAATCCTGTGTTATATAACAGAAATTGTAATATATTAGATAATATTCCCGTGACGCAAAATTGAGATTAGATTCTTCTATTTTACTTTACCTAAGTATATATGAAAGATAAGTATATCATCATTTATTTTAGAAAAATATGAAACAAGAAATTTTTTATATCTTCAGTAAATTTATTTTATGCACCAAAAAACCTATAGACTGAAAGGGTGTGCCCATATTTCCTTTTGAGTACAAAATTGTAGCTTTCAATTAGTAGGTAGGTATTTTTAAAGGCTACATAGAGGATACATTTTTTCTAATAATATAAACGTTACTTTATTAGATTTGTTGTAAATTTATATTTTAAAAATGTAGAAAACTTTTGTCAAGTAGGTACCTAATATTTGTTTGGAAGTCATCCTTTACTTCGATACAGTGATTATATCCGTCAGTTCATTTTGAAATCGGCATATAATGACGGAATGAATTTCAACATGTCTTATTTTAAAAAATCCCTTTCTTGAATGTAAAAGTAATTTTTGACGAATACCGACCGACGTATTTCATGTACATACTTTGTAATATTCGTGTACGAAGTAGCCATTTGCTAGGAAATGATATAAAACATTTTATCCACTGGTTATTAATTATTTTGTGAACCAGTAAAATATATAGGCATGACATTCTAATAAAATCTGATGGAAAATACAGAACTATTTGACAGAATCATGCCCAGTGCCCGCTTTTCATTCGACAGCATAATGCCACCCAAACACGTCACACGTCCAAGCCTGTATGGTCCAATCGACATGATAACTTTGGTTGTCATGCCAAATGACACCCATACACCATTTAATGGGGTTAAAAACTGAAAGCTAATTGTAGGTGGCGCCACTGTTGAGCGATCCTAATTCGCCCCCATATTGCGTTTTTGGTTCCCTGTATTTACCAGCGAATTTGCCTTTATTTCTACAAAAATGTATTTGAGATAGAGTGTTAAGCAGTTAAAAGGACAGTTGAGGAAAAGAAAAGCATCTACTGCACATAACTTCGAATATTTAGTCTTCTCCCAATTTTTTCTTCGTAAAGCTTTTATCTATTGTTTTCTTCTTTTGAAATCTTTAGGGAATAAATGGATTCCCGTCTTTTTGCAATCCAAAGCTGAACATAAGCGTCATGTTAATTAAATAAATTCAGTTATTTTTGTTTGTTTACAAAATTACTATGGAAAATGACAGTTACTTGTCAAATTTAGGGAACACACAACAGTGCTGCCATCTGAAGTGAGCAAAAGTCAGTTTTTTACCCCATTGGCTCGATCAAGCCAATCGTATCGTGTCGATTTGACGATAGGCTTGGTCGTGTATGGCTGGCATTACTGAACTAGACCAGGATTTTGATCAAAGCAATGGTTTCTTAAAGCTTACGATCATTGATCACCACCTCGATTCATCATAACCTTGCGACAGAACAGACACATAATAACATTCTGCTTTTCATAAACAGGGAATTGTATAAATTATTAAGAGAGTCAGAGAAAAAGAAGTTTATAAAACGGTTCTATGAATTGTGCAGTGCTAACGGATTGAACGGATTCAAATTGTTCAAATAGAATCGGTTTTTATGAATGGTAAAGTAAAAACGGAATTAATCAAAGCTCCTACTGTTCAGCACTGGATCGTATACATTATAGATACATTCTTGTTGCATTTATTGTGTCGTACAAACCTGCACATCTCCTTGAGCGATCCTGCGAACAGTCACCGACAAAAGTGGCTTTGGCATATGAATCGCTGTTACTTCCAAATAATGTTATTTTAATAGGTTATTTGAAAAACGTTTATAAATTTGTACAAATTTAATTGGTAGATAAAATATATTTAAACCAGTCTAATAATGTCTTGTAAAATCTCAGTGGTCACATACGCTGATTATATGCGATATTCCATGTTCATACATGGGAAAATGTTAAAAGCTATGCAAATTGTTATGTAAATTTAGATTTTTAAAGTAAAATTAATTTTAAATTTCACATCACCATAGAGAAATTCTAAATTCGATCTAATCAAATGTTTTCATAAAAGCTTTATGAAAACTATTAGTTGCGATTATAGTTTAGTTGCGACATAAACACATAAAAAACATTTTTTATGTTGCAATGATCGATTGACAATTGAATCTACTTCGCATTACTTATAGGGATTGACAACACCAAAGAAACTTTTGTTTGGATGAAATATTTTCTGATATCGACAATTACTGTATCATAGGAAAAAATGGACACGTATGATTTTATAATCGCGTATTATTTATGTCAATTTCATAGCAAGTCCGTTATTTGAAATAATAACAGCTAGTAAAAATAAAAGTCTGTCCGATAACACAGCTAGGTATAGATTTGTATTTTGCAATTCAAGTTCATTTTGGTAATTATTTATCTAATAAAATTATAGGAGTATATTGTAAAAGTAATTTTAAAAAAATGAAATAAATTGAATAAAATGTTGTCTAAAATGCAGCGATTTTTATGTGAAGTCATTTTTGACGCTCACTGTACCATATGTTCTGAATGCAACACGTTTACTGTATTCTGACGTCACACGCAACTCTTATATTTACCCCCTTACGTTCCATTTATATTTTCATTGTTATAACTCATACCTACATTTAGTTATTCATACATTTCACATACAATCTATATGTATTTATGTATTTGTATTGTTTTTTTTATATATTGATTTAGTTATATATAAACATTTCTTTCATCAGGGAGGACGAGAGATCTGGCTTTGATAGGGTAAGAATGTGTTGGTGAATTGCAAATTTCTGTGCACTTGTCGAAACAATTTTGAGTTCTATTCGCTTGACTATAAAGGTGCTTGAATGATTTTGTGAGAACGTTTTGAAAATGACCAAACTTTGCACTTTGACCGTGGTCGATCTGTCGCTTGTATTGTATGTGTGATATTGTACAGAGAAACTTCATCGATCTCTTCATGGGAATTTGAATTTTAAAGTAACACGCCAAATGTGCAATGCCAAATAAACTACTGCTCTTGAGTTATGCTTGAGGACCTTTGTCTATGTCGACCTTGATGAAAATATTGACTTTGTAAATATTTCCCACGCCCTCTCTTACCTCATTCCGTACACAAACGAAACTGACTTTTTTGCTTATATTGTAATAATTATGAATCAGGCATGGTGCAAAACTAACAACGCAACGACTCTTTGTACTTGCATTCAGTACATATAATTTATTATTATTTTATATACTTACTTAATAATTGCTATTCTTAGAACATAAGTAACATTTAGAAACTCAATCCATACCATATCCATACATTAAATTAAATGTGTAACCACAGAATAAAAAATAACTAGGAAACTGTCAATGATATGTCAATGTAAAAAAACCATTGACATAGAGTAATACCCGCATGAAATTGACCACTCTCAAGAAAGAGAGAAAGCGATCGTCGGTCAATACCTACCTTTTTGTAGGTCTGTAGTAACTTACTGCCGTACTCAGAAACGTTCACTAAATTAGTACTAATAAACACTTAACTAAATACAATTAAATACTTTAATGAGCCGCGGCTCCCAGAGACGAAAATAAATGGTTCGTTAGTTAAATACCACTTTAGGAGCAATCAAAAGACTGGCCCCACGACCGATTCGTCTTTCTCGCACTTTTCTGCTCGTATTTACTCTAAGGGTGGATAGGGAACGCTCAGTCAGTTTCTCTATGTCTATGAAAAAAACACATATAAGTAATTAGACAGTAGTAAGGAGTGCCAAAGTTCATTTCCCTGTCTCCTCCTAATGGGAATGGGAACTAGGCGAAGACCCGTATGACTTTATTGTCGACAGGGCCATGAGTTAGTAGTGGGTACTCAAAATTATCCAACTAAGTTCTGCTAATTAATCATACTAAGAGCATTAATTAATCATTTTTAGATACTTAGGTCATTTAATAGTCTTTTTGCTACTCGTTACTTTAACTACTATATTGGTTTGCGGCGTCAGCCCGAATTCGTTAGTATACGTCAATAACTATAATTGCGGTTACACATTTGCGAAAGTATTCTAATTGTTACATAGTTCTATGACATATTTATTTTATTGCATTACTATACGTTGTTACTATTCATTTAACTCAATGGTTTTTTCGAAAATTTCAGCTCATACGATGAGACGGACGAAGACTGTTTATCGCCAAATTTAGATGAAATCACCAACACCGAAGTAGTGGAGGACTCCAGCGTTGAAGAATCGACACTGAGCGAGAACACGCCAAACTTGTTCATGGGTGGCAGGCCCGCGGGCTACGTCAACCTTAGCTCCATATACTCTATAGGCGCATCAGATAAATGGTCGAATCAGAGCCAGACCGCTAACAAGAATGGTTTTCCCGAACGAAAGCTAAACGAGAAACCCGTCCCGCCAGAAAAGCCGGTTAGCCTCATGATGGTGAACGGCAAAATGGACAATAGATACGCGGGTTTCGGCGGGAATAATAGTTTTTTGTATTCACAATTACTCGGCGCACGCAAAGATCCTCCCTCGTACACAGTCGCGACAGCCGCCAATGGCGATCAGAAGACTGCCACATCGCCTGTAGTCAGCCCCGTCAACGGCATCAATAAAATATCAGACAACTACGAGAAAGCCGTTGCAGAACGTCTGAGTCCGCAGAGAGACGTGTCCAGACTGAACCGAAGCAGTCTTTTTAGTAAGGTCAACACTGGTGTGGTTTCTAGTAAAGTGAAGAAAAACATTGTTCGCAATACAGAAGAGGAAGACGACGATTACGCGCGCGATAGCGACGAATGCTCTATATAGGTCTCGGCAAAATGGTGGCAATGCCGCGCGCAATAGCAAACGAAATTGACGCTTATTCCGGTGACGTTTAAAGTGATTCTCCTTTAACTGTGAGTGAAACTAAAGACATTTGTGCAATCGTGACAAGAATCGAGCAGAGAAATATTTTTTCAACGTATCCTAGCGGTTGATACGTGCCTTGCGTAGATAATGTAGAGGGGAAACCATAGTGTTTGTAGTTTGACAGTAATAGTGATGTGCTGTAATAGTCATTGTAAGCGTGATTTTTAAACTGTTATTCTCAATGAAATTATCTTTGAACGTTACTAGTTTCGGCATTTCAATAGCATTGTATTTATTGAACTCTTATATACTTACTTAACTCAGTGTTTTTTAAATATCTATGTCTCCAATTAAGCATATCAAATCGTTTGTTAAATGGAATGTATTTGCGTGGGAATTGTTTTAATTTATGTTTCCTTAGATGTAATAGTACCTAATTATCACTGCGAATCATCTGTAGGACACAATTTTATAGAATCCGTCATCGAATTTATACCATTCATATCATTATTCCATCCGATACAGATCTGGTGAAAGTATTATTAAATTATGGAATATATGAAAAGAAAAGACAGAAACTAAGTAACACTCGATCGCTATCGCTCATAATCGTCCATAAAGCTTTATAGAAATAAAACAAAAAAATTGAAATGTAATCAGTATAAACACGCACAAATTACTCCTTTAGAATGAGGAAAAGTGAATATTTTTGATAAAAGTAATAAATTAATTCAGTCTTATGAACATAAATGGATCGTAACATCATGCGAAGCAACTTTATTTAGAGTGGATTCAAATTAGACGACCATGTAACTCCGATATAATGGGGTTAAAAACTGAAAGCTAATCGTAGGTGGCGCCACTGTTGAGTGATCCTAATCGACGCCATATTGCGTTTTTGTTTCCCTGTATTTATTAGCGAATTTGCCTTTATTTCTACAAAAATGTATTCGACATACAGTGTTAAGCAGTTAAAACAAAGGTTGAGGAAAAGAAAAGCATCTACTGCACATAACTTCGAATATTTAGTCTGCTTCCAATTTTTTTCTTCGTAAAGCTTTTATCCATTGTTTTTTTCTTTTGAAATCTTTAGGGAATATATGGATTCCCGACTTTTTAGAATCAAAAGCTGTACATAAGCATCATGTTAATTAAATAAATTCAGTTCTTTTTGTTTGTTTACAAAATTACTATGGAAAATGACAGCTACTTGTCACATTTAGGGAACAACCAACAGTGCTGCCATCTGAAGTGAGCAAAAGTCAGTTTTTTACCCCATTAGATTGAGATTTAGCGATAAAGTTCGAAGTAGTTATACAAGTTCACAAGACTATATAGTCTAACAGATTATGTACAGTCGCTTGCATTTTTCTCGTTTTTTTTTTACAAATCTAGTTTAAAAAGAACTAAATAAGCGCAAATTGAAGTTTACTATGCGTGTCAAATAAGAGTAGGACTGGAAATCCGCCATATTAATCCGCATTTCTCACGAACTTCGTTAGTGATATGTACGGTGTACAAAAAAACAAACCAATTTATTCTTATTTATTCTTTTTTAATACGGGGACCCCATTGTAATTTCAAATCTATAGTAATACCCAAAAATACTGCCGATTCTTTTTTTTTGGTATTTTACTACGCCATCGCTTTCATATCTGGAGTCCGATTCGTCTTCGTCACTTTCCCAAGGGATCTTACAATACATTAAAATAAAAGTCTTATTTCGCCTAGAATTCTAGAAAAAAAAAACCAGGTGCGTATTTACAATAAAACCCGCAGACATAAATAAACACAAGATAAATCGAAATAAAACTCTTAAATGAACTTTGAACTTAACAGAAATAGTTTATTTATTATTGTTACTCATAGTTCAATTATTTAATAGTCATTATATATAAATAATTTTTATTAGATAAAAATTAAATAAAATATATTTTTATTTTTGTTATTCGGATTTTTTTGAAGACGATTCTATGATGACTCGGATTATGTGAAATTTGTAGCAAGTGCGATCCTATTCTTATTTGACACGCATAGTACCTTACCGGCTAAATGCCACCTCGTACAAGAGTAATTTAGCAAAATTTTGCGATAGTGGCGATCTCATTTTATAGTAAGATACCTAAAATGGAATATTGTAAATATCAAAAAATAAAAAGATTTCAAGAAATTTCAAAAAGAAAAATTCATTTTTTTTTTGTGTAATAACTATGTATTTTATTGTGTAGTACAAGTAAAACAAATTAAACGTGTATTTTAACAAAAACGTGAAGAATTCTAGCGACTGAACATAAAAAAACTTCCCTTTTAAATAATCTCGTAAACTGTAGTAAGTAACATTAAAGGCAAATTGTACATAGGCTTATAGATAATGCTAGGGTATGTGTTACGTATATTACTCTAGTCTACAGGTGCTTGATAACTGACGGTCTATTCTGTTCAATTTTTATATTATTTCAAGTTCACTACAACCAAAGAAACGGTTGTTATCATTTAGCTTATCATCTAACTCAAACCAAAATGTAACATTTACACTGGAGCTTCAAGTGCGACACATCTTAGAAAGAATATAGATAATACTGGCATGTATCGTTCAATTTTTTTTTTTTTTTTTCAGATATAAAACGCAGAACTTTTTAGTTCTTTCGAATTTGAGTTGTCGAAATGATACGCAACAAATACGCCTAAATTTGCTAGTTCTTATTTTAATAAAATGAATTTTCTTATACATTTATTTTAAGTACTTAGATAATGTTTATCATCCTTTCTTAAAATTGTTAATGTTATAAGTATTATTAATTTGATATAATTAATGTGTGATTTTTACATGCATATAAAACGTAAAAAATTGTGCCTAATTTTTTGATTTACAAAATGTACCTAATGAATTATACGAATAGGAAAAATGTATCGAAGAACGTGTTCGCAAAGTTAACACCATAATTGGTCTGGACAGTCAAATGTTATTTTTCCAAATAATTATATGAAATTCCATTGAAATAACATTAACATTTGTTATGCTACCTATTAAGTAGGTAGTTTGTTTTTATAAATTTTTATTAGTTACTTTGTCAACTTCAGCATGGATCATCATAGAAATGAGAATGCCCATCAGTCATACAAAAATACCTGAGATGAACAAAAATTCCTCGTTTTTAGTTAAACCGAACGTTTAGAAGAAATTAGCAGAGAAACATAAATAAGTGGACAAAAGATAAAACGTAATTCTAATTCTGAAAAGATACGTAAGCAAGACAGGGAACCATTAAATGAATGAATTATTTTTAATATTATCTATTATTAGAATGTAGGTTTTCTCGGCCGGTATCCATATGAGTTGTGGGTTTCCGGGATGATGGCCCAGGTCTGTTGGAAATTCTTCCAAACGTTTCGTCAACAACTGCGGT
Organism: Bembecia ichneumoniformis; assembly: GCA_910589475.2. Taxonomy (NCBI): domain Eukaryota; kingdom Metazoa; phylum Arthropoda; class Insecta; order Lepidoptera; family Sesiidae; genus Bembecia; species Bembecia ichneumoniformis. The sequence goes on from OU342523.1 coordinate 7,368,998, forward strand.
TGACATCCTCAGTGATGTACTTTTTCGGACTACACCACTGAGGATGTCAACCGCAGTTGTTGACGAAACGTTTGGAAGAATTTCCAACAGACCTGGGCCATCATCCCGGAAACCCACAACTCATATTATCTATTATTCTTATCGAAGGAGAGGCAAACTAAAACATTAACAATTTTTATTTTGTTTTAGATATAATTTAGGACTATCTGTCATTTCTGTTCATTCCAGGCATTTTAAGGGCGTCCACTTCAGGAAAAGTATTTTAGTTAGGAGGTCAAATTATTTAGAAAATCCAAAGATAATTCAACCAATGTCAATCTAGCACAAATACATCAAAATCATACGCATAGATTTTAATTTAAATGAGTCATACCGACATAGAAAATCAAATCATATAAATGTTATGATTTCAAGAGTAGAATACCAATTAGTTTATGTTATTATTTTAATGTCTAAATTAGATAGCAATTTGGTCACATTAAACATTTGATTTGTTTTATATACAATTAAATTAGCGTGATAGTTGAACTCAATAACCATATTCCAGAAAACACAATGGTTGTTTCTAAATGATTAGACTTAGACATCCTGACTGTATTTTGACAAAAAGATTTAATATATAGAGGGCATTGGGATAATTTTCCTACAAAAATATTGATCCTGATCGCCGTAATCAGGATGGTCATGGCGTAGCTAAATATACCATGGATTCATTCGTCTTGTCCAATTTATACAGTTGAAAACCTTTGTATTTTGAGTAATATTTATCTTATTAACACAGAGAACAATAATAGGGAATAATAGCTCTAAAAAAGAGCTAATTAATATTTTATGAACATTACTGTTTCAGAATTGTGTCTATGTAAATATTTTTTAATATTATTTTCTTTTCGTTATAAGTAAAGCATTATTAAAAAATTCAAAAATTAGTGGGAAATTCAAAATACCTGAAACGCAACACTAGTGGTCCGATCGAATGTGACGTCAGGTTTATGACAGTGTCATTTTTAACATTTGATTGTTATTGTAGACTGTGACGTCACGACAAGCGCGCCAAAAGAGTTTATTATTATTATTTATTTTTGTTACTAAATTATAGTTTTTCGGCGCTGGATATTTTTACGGTTATATAACGATATAACCTATCGTACAAAAATATTTTAAAAAATGTGTCCTATATTCCCTATTCTAATTGCTCTAACTATAGATATGTTCATATCCGCGTTATATATGTTGATACATGTCATCCTATGATGAATGTGTACCTAATTTAAAATTTAATTGCAATTTTTTTTCATACATCTTATAGGACAACAAAACTGCCATTTGTTACGCAACTGTTTTATTTATTGCAGTCCTATAATTGATTGTAACTTTAATATACTCTGTGAAACACGAACGAAACAGTCCTTTTCACTCTCAGTTGAGACTTTCTTGGCCTTAATAAAATTGTTAATTTATGTAATGTTATTTATATATCTAACACTAGTCATTTCAATTATCTCAAAACATGAAATCTTTTATTTACAAATCTCAACACGAAACTAACTTTAAAGTACATTAGTTAACCAAAACAATTGTTCACCTTTTAACAAATTTTATTACCATGTTGTGTATATTATAATGATTAGATTTTTAAAAAAAGTAATTACAAAATATCATTTGTAATACTCCATTGTTTTTTTTATTCTTATAATAATTTAGTTAATTTAACGGGTAGATGTAAAACCTGACTAAACTTCTTAGTTACCGGATAGCAAATGATGTGAGGGTAGGTGTGTATGGAGATAAAGTGTATGGGTGTTTTACGTAATAGATTGTGTTTGTTCATCAATTATTAGATATACGTACTTACTTTGTGTAACTATATCCTTAAAAAGTATTAAAATTTTTGAATGATAACGTAGACGTTTACGACTCAAATTAAGATAATTGAAAGTACCCACAAGTACGATAATTTTTAATTCGCTGCTATCATTTACTAATATAATAAACATCCTCTCTGCCATTTTTTACAACTTTAACAGTGCCATTAATTGAAGTTTTGAATTGTTAATTATTACTCCGAAAACGTTGTTTCAAATGTAAGTGTAAAAGATTTGCTGACTTAAAAAGTACCATTTCAGTTTTGTTTAAGTTAGTTGTATTTGTAACCTAATGTTATTCAAAGATTAGGGTACATTAGTTTGTATAGTTACAAAATATACCTTTTGTTATGCGTATATTATAGACCTAACTTATCAATACCTATATTTTACTAATAGAATAAAACATAATTATAGCTAGTTAAACAAAGTAAACAGGTTCGTTGTACTAAACTCATTGGTATTGCAAATTGCAATTAGGCTAAAATAAGAGTGAATCAATAATTTACCTACTAAAGTGGGTACTGAAGCGCTGTTAGATAAATTGTAAGATTTTTTACAAACAATTTAGTGTTGAAATAAAAAGGATTCGTGTTAACAAGTGAGGGGTGTCAAACCTATTGTTAAGATTCTAATAAAGTACATATTGTATTTGATGGGTTTTATTTAAGAAGACAACAAACAGATAAGGAATTTCTCATTTGAACCAATTTTAAACTTTCCCTCAAGTAGATTTTAATTTCTATTAAAAGGATTGTAAATTGCGAGTAAAAAGGAACAAAGATAAATAAAAAAAAGTGTTATAATTTGCGAATTCAATATTTATTCTTAATGAAGAAACAGAGCTAAAGATTTTTTTTTGTACAAACCCAAACTTTTATAGAAAAACTTTAAAGTAAAATTTACTATCTACAGTATTTATGGCATTTTCTCTCCATCTGGCAAAGTCGTGGGACGCCCTGTATGTGAATCAAATATTATTACAACATAAAAGTTTGGGATCAAAACAATATATTCACTTAATCTAATTAGTTAAGAACTTGTAACTCAAAGAAAAAATCGACAACAAAAACAAATTACATACTTTCAGCAAGTTTTAAGAATCAAACATTTCAATATAGTTTGAATTTATTCCATTTAAAATTGATTTTTTTCCAGTTAAATGCTTGTAACTAAAAAAAAATTAACAAAAACAAATTACATACTTCAGCAAGGTTTAAGAATCAAACATTAATTGTTATAATTAGAACTTATTTCATTTTAACTTAAATTTATTCCAGTTAAACGCTTGTAACTCAAAAAAATGTCAACAAAAACAATACACATACTTCAGCAAGTTTTAAAATCAAAAATTTATTTGAACATAATTTGATTTTATTCCATTTTAACTTAAATTAATACAATTACATACTTTAGTAAGTTTTAAGAATCTATTTCGGACAGATCTCCCGGTGGGTAATTTTAAGTCTGTTTATGATTGCTTAGTTAGGGCTAAATATGTTTAGTTAAATTTAAATGTAAAAATACCTTTTGATATTACATAATTATTTTTAATCACAGAAAGCTTAAACCTAAATTATTGCCCACACTTGATAGATTTGAAATTTAATTGATTTAATTAAACAAACATAAACAACTAAATGAAATGTTTAACTTAACTTTTTATGACGACGTTACATCATAGAAGAGACGACGCTGCACCTCTAGCAAATTAATAAAGAAATAAAATAATGAAACCAATAATATAACGAAAAAATTAAAAGATCAAATTAAAATAACATTTTAGTATGCAATAAAATTTACTTCTTGAGACGTTTATTTTTTGATACGAAGAATCTATTCGGCTTTTGTTCAGAGAGTCGTTTCTGGAAGAAGAAAAAAAAATGTGTAAAGATAAGGAAAAAATCATAAGTTCATGAAAATCGGCAGTTAAGTTAAAGCTTTTGAAACCTATTTAATGAACAAACATAGAAATATTAGAAAGTCACATGTATTCAGCAAAAAAGAAATTAGATTCTTAAAGCTTGTAACATAAAGTTACAAATTTTCAACAAATTAACGTTTTCGAATAAAATGAAATTTCCAGCCATTGCCAATGAATCAACGACATTGCGTATTCACAAACGCCATCCATAAAAACCGGCGCAACTAAAAATGCTACATTTTAAAAACGCGCAGTGAAACGCATACTAACGCCATCTAAAAATACTTTTCAAAACAAAGCTTTATTCCGAAGATGATGAAATAGATTTACTTAAATATAAAGTCAACATTGAGTTAAAATGGACAAAATGCTTTGTTGATTCATGTAACTGTTGTTGTCCTTTTCTTACAAATGTGTACTTAGTTAAACATACATGCATTATAGTATTTTCATTGTATGATGATATGCGTGACAGTTCTCACTTTTTCATGTCACGCATACTGTTTTCTACTAAAAAAAACCGGCACAAAAAAATAACAATTAAACAAACACATGTGTGAAAAAAAAAATCTATTCGAAAAACACAAAAGGAGTTATCACTTTTATTATTAATTTATTATTATAATAGGCAAAAGTAATAAAAAACATATATTTTAAAAGCGTCAAACGCGTGGAACGGAACTTGTGTCAATAGGGATTGACACTAGGGATATTCACTTATATTCGATATATCAAAAGTACTCTATGTTTGTCATTGGATATTCGGAGATTTAACAAATATTTTTCTATTCCATATATTTTTAAAAACATCGTATTTTGATAATAAAACTAAAGCTGACTAATAATAACAATAAAACAAAAGTAAATTTTGTTCTGAGTCTGATACGAGTTGTCAAGTTTCGAGTTCTGACAGTAATGAATATATAAATTAATATTTTAAACAGACTGCATTGTATTCTATAATTTATTTAACGTAATCTTTATTCCTAATTACTAGAATTTATTTCTAAATCTGAAAATCTAAAATCGGTAGTTCGATTCCATTTGCTTTGACAACTGATTCGATATTTTCAATCAATCGATTAAATGTCCTTACGTTGCATCACTAAAATTGTCAGTTACGAACTGTCACGCATATCATCATACAATGAAAATACAGTTCACAAGTGACCAAATACCAATTTATAAATTGGACAGCATTGACCATAAGCAAGTTAATAAGACGAATAATTGTTCCTAAATCACAACTTATGAGTTATATTGGCTAAATTGTTAATTATGGGCTTTAGGCTAGCCAGAGTAAAGACGGCAAGTACTTAGATACAGTGTATTGTTTAAACTGAACACTGTATCACTTTACATGTTGTGAGAATGAAGAATAATGAGTGTACTTGATACTGTTATATCAAGTACACTCATTTCTAGTTCAGAATAAACTAAGGGGTGTTGAACATAGCAATAGATGGCGTTGAACATTTTATTTAATTTAGAGTTTATCATTTAGCTCAATGTGCAAAATATTTTATTAAAATGTTGCCCTCAAGGGTCTCAGGTACTATTCCTAACATCTTGATTGAGTTAGGACCAATATATGTATACCATACTAGCTGTTGCACGCGAATTCGTCCGCGTGTCTTTATAAAACATTATTAGTGGAACACGGCAATTTTGTATGGAGCGGGTGGGGATAAAGAGCGGACCTGGGGAAGGGTGAATACTCGCTGATAATGTAGCTTTCTATGGGTCAAAGAATTTTTACAATCAGTCCATTAGTTTTTAAGTTTATTCATTACAAATATACAAAAATACACACATACAAATCTTTATATTATAGTATAGATTGGTGTGTTCTTTGTGTGCAGGTATGTGTGTGCGCGATTGTGTGCGTAGTGTGTGGACCTTTGGCGTAAAATACTTACATTACGCTCAAGAATCTCTTTCTCAATTATGGATTTTTCGGTAATCAAACTTCTTACTAAATCATCAATTGGTGTATCTAAGGCTTCATTAGGATACGGGCTGAATGCTATTCCCTGCAACATTACAACATATTCAGTAAAGACCTATTCAAATCTAAGCGGTATCCGCTACCTGTGCCCGTGGCGACATCCCACTGGGTATGCGAATAACGCGCTGTTTAAACCACGGCGGTGTTCACTACTATAGAGCAGGTAGCGGTCTTCCAACGATGCTCAATTTAGTCGTCCGCCGCGGAAATGCCATAACCAAATACCCGGCGGGATATCGCTTGGGTATTTCCGCTACCCACGGCGGTAGCGAATACCGCTTAGATATGAATAGGCCTTAATTTGCGAAAAGAAATATCAATTAAAATTAAAATGATCTAGAAATGCGGCGTGACCTGGATTGAACCGGTCGTTCAGAGATCAATTATACGAAAACATTAATACTCATTCGTCGTTGTTTGACAAATTTCGACCTTAAAAGTACTAAAAGTAGTTCACCTGTTCATCGGATTGGCGCTCCGGTGGTGCTTCGGTTTCTATGAGCACAGCAAACTCCTTCTCCATGTTTCGAATCTTTAACTGTAGCCTTTCGTTTTCCCCTTGAACCTTTTCCTGAAAATTCATATAGATATTTCGTCCACTTATGTGGCCTACCCCACATTTCCGTAGTACGAGATAATGCCAAATCGTATTACAACAAGCTCCTATAAATTCTCAGGTGAATTTCCGTACTTATGTAATCTTCCTCGGAATAAAAAATATATATATTTTAAACTCACAATAGCTTTTAAACCTCTGTTGTAGAAGTTGACCTCTGTTGAGTAGTTGTAGAAGCTCATTTTAATATCACTTGGTATTTTCTCGATGTCGACAAGTTGTGTCTAAAGTTGCGCGATGAATTAGTTAATGAAATATTTTTTTGAGAACAAATACAAGTTATAAAACAAACAGACATACAAGATAAAATATGACAAATTGAGAGGTATCACATGATACTTATACTAATTGAAAAATTATAAATTTATATGTTAGTTATGTAGCAATCACAGAGAATCATTAACACTTCCTGGAACTTTCTTTTTCATATACAATTTTTTCTCGAAGAATTTAAGATAAGTGTCATATCATCAGCTTTTTAGAGGACACAGTTTTGTGATTAATTTGAGAAGTTGCCATCGGTCGACAAGACAAGACAAGAAAATTTTTTGAAGACTGTTGACAAAACAAGAATTAAAGACTTTAACAAAGAATTTAACAAGATTTTTTTTAAATTAAAACAAAGGAAAATTGCTCTTATGTCACTACAAACTAATGAACCTCAACAATGTTACCGTTGGTGAAGCTACAAATTACTTACTTTTTGTCTCTGCAACTCAGTTATTAAATCCAGTTGTTTAGCTTTCTCCTCTTGTGCCTCCTACGATCAAGTAGGAAATGTTCGTGAAACAAAAGAACAACCATTTAATTATTTCAGATCACACTGACCTTATAAAAATTAAATTAGATACTAGGGCGGAGTGATAAGTCTGGTAAAAATATATTTTGGATTAAAATTATCGCAAATTGCATGGAACCTGCTTGTTCACTACTCTTTTGAAGGACTAAATTAAAATTTTCAGCCAGTACCGCCCCGGTTAGTTTTTTTGTGACAGCCGTTATAGAAAAATAATTGAACAAATTTTTGCAAATATGGAGAAAAGTGAATTTCGTGTCTTGATTAAACATTATTTTTTGCGCAAAAAAAAAAAAACTATTACGGAAACGAAAAAAAAGTTGATAAATATTATGGGGACTTTGCTCCGTCGATTAAAATGATTCATAAGTAGTTTACTGATTTTCGCTGTGGTCGTACAAGTGATGCTGTGCGTCCAGGACGCCCAGTTGAGGTCACTACTCCAAAGATGATTTGGTGTTGAACGAGATAGTCTAGATAGTAGGCATCTCAGACGAACGTGTGCGCAATATCTTACACCAACATTTAGATATGAAGAAGCTCTTCGCTCGATGGGTGCCGCGTTTACTGACTGTTGATCAAAAACGTATGCGTGTGACCACTACGGAGGCGGATTTGGCGTTGTTTCAACGAGATAAAACTGAATTTTTGCGTCGTTTTATAACAGTAGACGAAACATGGATCCACCACCATACCCCAGAAACCAAACTACAATCGAAACAGTGGATTGCTACTGGCGAACCAGCTCCGAAGAAGGCCAAAGCAGTTTTATTGGCCAATAAAGTGATGGCTACAGCCTTTTAGGATGCACGTGGAGTAATCCATATTGACTACCTAGAGAAGGGTAAAACGATTAATGGCGAATATTATGCCAATTTAATGAACCAATTTAACCCAATTTTACGTGAAAAACGACCACATTTGGCTAAGAAGAAAATCCTCTTCCACCAAGACAACGCACGAATGCACACCTGCGTGATTGCCATGGCAAAACTTCATGAGTTGCGCTATGAGATGCTTTCTCACCCACCGTATTCGCCAGATTTAGGTACCGTATCTACAAAGGTCGCCCGCCGGTCGATGAAGAGAGAGAATTTAATAAATCCTCGTACCGTCTTATAGGTATACGCGTTGGGTTTACGAAAAAGATTGTCACGCTTTTAATTGTGCGTTTTGGATTCTTGATAAAACAGTAGTTGCCGACCGTGGAAGAGAATAAACCTTTCCACTCGACGTCTGTCCTAATAAAAAAATAAGCACACCTCGCTCGCGCCTTATGGGAAGGCAGATTTGATACGATCGATTTTGATTGTGCTTTTCAATTATCGCTGGATTGAACAGTTTTGTGGTATTGGGCGGCCATTGAATAGACGCTTCCACTCGGCGTCAGCATTTAATAAGAAGTAACAGTCGATCATTGTTTGAGTATATATTTGGAATTCGCAACCGCATTTTCGTATCGGTGGACAGCGAATTGACAGATGAATTTAATGGTCGCCCATTTATATATAATAATTACGTCCCGCGCTCTCGGAAGCTTTATGGGGGCAGCTTTGATTTCGAGTGATAACCGCGGTGTTTTGTAAGCGCATTGTAATAGCTTCTGAGCGGGGGTTTTGCTAAATTGATGTTTGCTTTGAATGGTTAAACGCTTTGATTACGACCAGGGGTCGTGCGTATCTTAATAGAACTTTTACGGCTATCAATCATTCGATGATCGCCATAGATCCGCGCAACACGGACAAGTTGTGGACGATTAGCCTTCACGTAAGACTTACACTGCGGAAGGCCGGGATGTCTTCAACATAGGTAATTTTACCAAATTAATAACATCATATTGAAATCGAAATAAGAAAAATAATTTCTATTAATAAATAATCATTTAATACAACAGATAAGCTGAAGGTCCACTTGATGGTAGGTGGCCACCACCTCATCTATAGAAACAATGACAAAATATAAAGAGGGGATAGATGAATCAGCCCTGACATCCCTTACTGACTCGTCGAAACAAACCAACGCATGTGTTGTTAGTCTTCTTTAAAAAGGTGGTTACTGTCTTCAGACGGGCTGGCCAGGTCATGACTACGGAACGCAGGATGCTCTGCCACGACAAAAAATATAATATTAATAACTATTTGCAGTTCAGTTTTGATGAAGGGACGTTGTTAGGGCCTACATTTGTAGGAAACATAGATTGGAACAATAATGTTCCTAAAACGAGTTTTCATAATATTCTAAGACCTAGGATGCCTTAGCTAAGAATGCGAGCTGGGAAAGGTATCATTGAGTAGAAAATCAGCCTGCATAGCACCATTTATCAAGCGATAAAGCTACAAGATGAATTTGTACCTTAGCTTCATGTATGAGCCTGTCGATCCGTTGTGCGTCGAGTTCATTTGTGATCTGTGCGTTTTGTCGCTCGCGCTGCAGATCCATTTGGAGGTTGCGTATCGTGACATCACTATTAGCGCACAAATCTTTGCTTTGTTTTAGTTCATACTGTAAAGACTCGATAGTCGCCTGTTTGTCTTGGAGCTCCGTAGTAAAATCCTCCTTCTCTTTAGCAAAAGTATTACGAATTTCCTCGTAGGCTTTTCTGCAAGGTATATATCAGAGGTTCTCAGACTTTTTTCTCATAAACCACTTCAAAATTTTGCAGGTTCCGGGGGACCCAAAACTCGACAAAAAATGTGAAGATTAGATCTAACCTTTTTCTAGATTTTTTTGTCACCCCCATTTTTTCGTCACATCAACGTAGACCCCCGACGAGTCTCTCGTGGACCCCTGGGGGTCCACCTGGACCACTTTGGGAACTAAGGGTATAGACGAACACTAGATGAATATATCGTTTTTGTAATTTCTATTATGGATACTACATCCATGTATGTATGTTAGAATTCCAATAGAGCCTGCGACTTTGACTATTTTCGTTTTATATTATAAATGTGATTTTTTATATTATAATATAAAAAAATCATATCAATTTTATATTGTAATATTTTAATGTTAAAGTTTGTGAGGATGGATGTATGGAGGTTTGTTACTCAATCACGCAAAAACGGCTCAACGGATTTCGATGAAATTTGGCACACAGATAGTTGCAGATTTTGCATTTCGCAGGATTATTTTATCCTAGGAATTACTAACTTCAAAAAAAAACTAACTTTCTATTTTCCAGTTCCTGCTCTTTCGAAGACAACTCTTGAGTTATTTCAGCAATTTTTTCTACCATCTTTGCCAGTTGAGCTTCAGTACTAATTTCAAGTTGACGTTGCGCGGCCGATAGTTCCGAGACAATAACAGAATCTTTTTCAGAATGCTTCTTCAAATTGACTATCTCTGATTCCTTTTTAGCTATTATCTATAATCACATACCAGTGTGTCAATTACATACGCTGGTTATTACCCTTAAACATTACTAGATGTGTTGTAATACCATATTCAATCAGAAATTCCTCTTTCCATCGATAAAATCAATTTCCGAGATTAGGGCATACATACAAATTAAAACTATAAGAGACATCAAACTTAGTTAATCAATTTGTTAGAATAGGACAACTGATACAAGCAATTGGCAACTTTGTTTTATATTATTTAAAAATTATTATCAATTTTCTTACCTCATCTTTTTCGCTCAACAGCCTTGTGTACTCCTTTTTAGCTGTATTAAGCTGGTCGTTGACTGATTTTAGGTCTTCAAAGAGTGCCATGGTATCCTGCAAAATACAATACACACATTTGTAATACATTTTTTCTTTTTAATCATTAGAATTTCATAACTGTAATTGTATATTTTTTTTTGTGTATAATAGCGCTATTATTGCTATTATTGCCACAATAGCGGGTGTCCCAGAAAAAAATTCATTTTTGAGACCGCACTAATTTCTAGGTGCGTAGCGCGGCCATTGCAATTTTAATAACCATGAGTCGATACACGGAAGAACAGCGTGCGTTTTGCGTCCGTACGTATTACGAGAATCTTCGATCTTATGTGACTGTTCGACGCCATTTCCGTGTCAAATTCGAATTACGGCGTATCAGTGAGTGTCCGAGTACTAATTTAATTAAACAGAGGGTTGAGAGATTCGAAAGAACAGGATCGACACAAAAAACGCGGCCTCAAGGTTGCAAAAGACCTATACGCACCGACGAAACCATTCAGCAAGTTCGAGAATCTTTACGCGCGAATCCAAGAATGTCGATTCGTAAACGTTCCTCTGCTCGTAATGGTGTGTCTAAATCCACATTGCAGCGAATTTTGCATTTAGATATGAAATTGCATCCCTATAAGATTCAATTGGTGCAGGAATTAAAGACAGCAGACTTTGAATCGAGATTAAATTTCGTAAATAAAATGTTCGACACTTTCACCGACTTCAGTAACATCATTTTCTCCGATGAATCTCATTTTTACATAAATAGTTGCGTGAATAAACAAAACTGTCGATATTGGGCTGCAGAGAATCCACGTCTAAAACACCAGAAGCCGCTTCACTCACCAAAAGTTACTGTGTGGGCTGGAATAGCAAAATGGGGTATCATTGGGCCGTTTTTCTAGATAATCGCGGCCGAACAGTAACCGTAAATTCGGAGCGTTACATGGCTATGCTGACGGATTTTCTTGCTCCAAAGTTACAAGAATCGCGAGGTTACAATAGGAATACTTGGTTTCAGCAGGATGGAGCTACGTGTCACACTTTAAATGAAAGCATGCATCTGATAAGGAATATGTTTCCTCAGAAACTGATTTCACGGGGAGGTAACATATCCTGGCCTCCGAGGAGCCCCGATTTAAGTCCAGCTGATTTCTTTTTATGGAGACACCTTAAAAGCAAGATATACTATATAGCAAGAAATAATCCGACAACATTGCAGCAATTGAAGCTGAATATTCAGCAAGAAGTGAAGGCCATTTCAAGAGAAACTCTTACGAAAGTTTTCCAAAATTTTCGTGCCAGATTAGAAGAGTGTCGTAACCGCCAAGGACGTCATCTTGATGATTTAATTTTCAAAAAATGAAATTACAGTTAATTGACTTTACATTGTAAAAAATTAAACGCTTTTAAACATAATAGTTACCTATGTTTTCTTAAATTTTTCAAAAATTAATTTCTTTCTGAGACACCTTTTATAAACCATTCTATTATATAGTTCTAATCTAAATATTGGTATTTGCAATAAATTACTCTTCCTAGTTATTTTGGACTCTTTTTCTCTATTTTTAACAAAATAATTTGGATTACAAATATCTTCGCTCCCACAGAAGCAATGAGCTTCTGAGCCAGCGAAAGCGCATAGATAGAGCAATGGCACAACATACTTTGATTGATTAAATACATAATTTCATAATTGTTTTTTTTTTTAATATTAATTAAAACCATCAATTGATAAATTGTCAATAATATATTAATATTAATTAAAATATTAATAATAAGACTAAAATCACGTAAAATATAAATAATAAATTTATTAAGTTTCATATACACTCGAAGACAGATATTTATGCTATACTAGATGATGCCCGCGACTTCGTCCGCCTTAAATATTGAAAAATATAACACCTGAGAAAATATCGGACATCTCTATTGTAACTTTATTTCATTTAATAATTATTTAAAAATTAATTTTGATTTTCTTACCTTTTCTTTTTCACACAAGAGTTTTGTGTATTCCTTTTTATCTGTATTAAGCTGGTCAGTAACTGATTTTAGGTTTTCAATGAGTACTACGGAATCCTGTATGATACAAAACACATATTTATATATACATTTATTTATTTATTTTAATCATAACTGAATTGTAACTGCAAAAAGCAAAAATATTGTTACGTATTTTATATATGTTTGTGTGTGTGAAAAAGTCTAAAGGCTTTTACAAGTGTGTGTCTAAACAAATTAAATTCTAAACAACACCAGCGTAATTTAAGTAAGTGTGTGTCAGCTCCGATGCACGACGTATAATATTAAATGTATAAAATTTTCTTATCAATAGATCCTAATTATTTTACATTATTTAGTTACATTCTGCATACTCAGATGTCACGTGTTCCAACAAAAGTTATGTTAGTTATGTGCGATATACACAGATGTCACTATTTTTATAAATTCAAATAGTTCATTTTTTCGGCGATAGATGTTGTTGCGCCGGTAGGTTATAATGCGCTATCGTTTCGTTCCTAAACGCGGACTACATTTTTAATACAAGACTTTGACGTTTGCTTTTATAAGCCCAGAGAATAGAATTAAGGAACATAAATACATGAGTCAGCTATAACACAAATGTCAAAGTGGCAGATAACGTAACGGTTTTTAGTTTTAACACTTGTATTAATTTTACTCCTCATAAAATTACCATACCGGATATACCTTATATGAAAATCGATTCTTAAAGAGTAAACTCCAATAACAATCCTAATAGGAAAGTTGGAAAAGCCCGTTGGATGAATGGTTAGCATGCTTGGCTTAACGCTCTGTCTCAGGGGTCCCGGGTTCGTATCCCGGCAAAGTCAACTAAAGAATTAACTTTTCAAAGGTGGTTGTGGTCTGGATTTGGAAAGTAGTTGCAGGGAATACTGCGTTGCAGGAATATGTGGCCAGACGGGCTGACCAAATACAGTCATTTGGTCAGCCCGTCTGGTGGCAGTAACCACCACTTCACAGAAGAAATAACAGCATGTGTGCAGTTGCGTTTCGGTGAGTGAGTAATGGATGCCAGAGCCCATTACCCTATATCCTACTACGGTCTGCAGCGCACTCGCAGCACCCGCGGCGTTGCTTGTGTTACAGGCAACGACGGTAGCCATCTATCATCAAGCCTGCCTGTCGACCTTAACATAAAAAAAGTTAATTAACTTACGGCATGTTCATTCTTCAAATTGTTAAAATTATTTGTTAAAGTAACTAGTTGTTGCTCCAGCGTAGCAATCGTTTCCTTGAGTTCATTACTGCGTTCATTAGCGACTTTTGTTAAAACCTCTTGATTTGATAATGCTTCTTTTAATTCTTCGATGGACTTTGATAATTCACTTATCCTGGAATATTTTAAATGACATTTTACTTCAAGTTATCTACACTACTTTCATTTATATTAATTCTAACTATTGTTTTATGAAGGATGGGACTTTACTTATCTACCTGTTTTTAGAAAAATATGTCTCGGGATCTGCTACTTTTGATTTTAATTTGAATGTTGTGTTTTTTCTATTGCTATTTTTACAAGTGACACTGACAAAATGATCAGAGAAAATCTGATGATCCAAAACATTTATAAAGAAGAAGATGTGATGTCAGGAAGCAATGTATGAAACATCACAAGAAATATGAGACAATCTAAATCAAAATGCTATAAGGCCTAAAGCATACTAGCTCTTGAGACCTTTATCCTAATTCTAAAGAGATTATAAATGCGAAACTTTGTATGTTTGTTTGTTACTCAATCAGGCAAAAACGGCTGAACAGATTTGGACGAAATTTAGCATACACGTAGTTTATTACCTGGATTAACATATAGAATACTTTTTATCTTAGAAAAAATTAGTTCCTATGGGATATTAAAACAAGCTAACTACAGCGCGAAGTCGCGGGCAAAGCTAATTTTAATAATCCTAATATTATAAATGCGAAGGTTTGAATGTTTGGATGTTTGTTCCTCAATAACGTAAATACGGCTGAACGGATTTGGTAGAAATTTGGAACAAAGATAGTTTATTACCTGGATTAACATATAGGCTTTTTTCCTGGAAAAATGTTAGGTTCCCTAAAAATTAATGTTAGGATCTTTAAAAATAGAAAAAAATCAACGCCACCGCCGTCACAGCGATAAACATGACCGGCGTCTTACATAAAGTATAAACCACTGGGATTGTCAAATGTCAGTAACTTCACAGTTGTTGTCAGAAACTATTAACTGCAACTGGTTGGTTAAAACTATGACATAATTTAGTCTGATGCATTGTCTGTCGTGTCAATTATTTATATCAGAAGGGTCACTTTGGAACTACCTACAGTTTTTTTTTATTATTTCAGTGACAATGACGTATTGTTTTCATAGTGGAAAATGTAATGAACAGCCTTAGACAAAGAACATATTTCTAGAACTACATAGATTCACCAAAGTAGAATTCAAAGAAGTTACTAAATATTATGCATCCTTTTAAGTAACAGCAGTATACAATAAATACAATGTACTACTTAGTATTAAAACAAACTTACTTAGTATTAGAAACAATTTCTTTTGAGTTTTCTTAAATATTTACACATCTACATAACCCACTTATTAGATTTTAATGGTCACGAGTTGATACAACAATTAAATTTCACAAACTTATTAAAAGGTTATAATAAATACTAACATTGCAAAATATTTTTAATACTTGGTGAAAAAAAATTAGCATCTCGAATCGAAGATCTGGCGCAGAGTGTAGTAGGGTTTACATTGCAATGAAACGCCTTAATTAACTTGAACAAGTATTAGTTATAGAGTCACTATCATTGTACACTACTGAATATTTGGTCCCAATTTAAAGCTTATAATGGTACAAATGATAAATCAATGATTCTATTTTATTTTATGATTTTATGAACACTAAAGCTAACTTCCCACTGTGCCACTTTTACCGCGCGGGTAGTTTTACCGGCCCGGCAAGACCGCCGGTCCGGCAGCGCGAATGCCGAGTAATCAAACAGACCTGGGGCCTTAGTCAAAGTAACATAACGAAGTTCGAAAACAATAAAATGTATGGGATTGACATATGCCGTCGCTAAATCACGTGATACATAGATTCACCAAACTAGAATTCAAAGAAGTTACCAAATATTATGCATCCTTTTAAGTAACAGCAGTATACAATAAATACAATGTACTACTTAGTATTAAAACAAACTTACTTAGTATTAGAAACAATTTCTTTTGAGTTTTCTTAAATATTTACACATCTACATAACCCACTTATTAGATTTTAATGGTCACGAGTTGATACAACAATTAAATTTCACAAACTTATTAAAAGGTTATAATAAATACTAACATTGCAAAATATTTTTAATACTTGGTGAAAAAAAATTAGCATCTCGAATCGAAGATCTGGCGCAGAGTGTAGTAGGGTTTACATTGCAATGAAACGCCTTAATTAACTTGAACAAGTATTAGTTATAGAGTCACTATCATTGTACACTACTGAATATTTGGTCCCAATTTAAAGCTTATAATGGTACAAATGATAAATCAATGATTCTTTTATTTTATGATTTTATGAACACTAAAGCTAACTTCCCACTGTGCCACTTTTACCGCGCGGGTAGTTTTACCGGCCCGGCAAGACCGCCGGTCCGGCAGCGCGAATGCCGAGTAATCAAACAGACCTGGGGCCTTAGTCAAAGTAACATAACGAAGTTCGAAAACAATAAAATGTATGGGATTGACATATGCCGTCGCTAAATCACGTGATACATCCCATACATTTTATTCTTGCGAACTTCGTTATCGTTATGTTACTTTGACTAAGGCCCCTGTTCTATTACAGGATTTTGCATGCAGGTAATCCGTATGAATGTTTCTATAGATCATAATATGTTACCACTGAAAATGAACTGGTCCAGCAAACATACTGTCCGAAAAAAATGGGTGTGAACGAGGTGTCACTACGGAGCGCCGGCACTACGCCCGTGTGAACGAGCTTACACCAGTAGCTTGGAGTTACATTCTGATAATTTAAACGTGTGGCATGGAACAAACGCAGAAACTTTATTACGCTTGTCCGAGAGACTATTGGATACAACCCTAGATAGACGAATAGCGGCATAACTGAGGTGAGAAACTGTTTCCGGTTTTGTTGTGTGATCTGGATTTATTTGTCCGTCTATGTGCGGGCGCCGGTTTCCGGCAATTCGCCGGTCCGCCACAGTGGGAATCTAGCCTAATAGAAAATTAAGAACTGTCAAACAAACAACGGTTTTGTCTTCAACATGAACATGACGAGCCAAGCACAGTGGGTCACTACAGATTATCAATGTTTAAATACTCACATGCCATTTTTTGCCTCAACATCTGCATTCAATTTTAAATTAGAATTTTTTGCATCTAAGAAATCTTCAACTGTATTTTGAAACTCTGTTTTCATCTGTAATATGAAGATTATCCATATGGAAAAGAAAAAAAAACTGAGATTAAGTTAATTTGACCTTATGACATATGAATTTTATTGAAATTATTAGGGAAATGTCCTCATAAGTTATGTATAAATTACAGGAGTTACAAGGATTACAAAATTAGACTGGACTTAATCATACATGACCAAGAGGCTGCACAATATATGACTGCAGAACATAGAAGTTTATAGGTACACTATTTAAAACTGACCCTGTCAAAGGACTTCAATCAAAACTTCAATTTGGTAAGTTTGGTAAGTCTTTCTTAATTTCAGTAATTTCCTGTGAATATATCAGATTTTGTAAATGGGGATGACATTCGAAAATTAACATACTGAGCGCGAAGCGATACGTTGTTCGAGTCAGTGCGCAGTTTAAATAGATTTTTTAATACTTTTAAACTTAAATATCTATGCAACCCCATTAACAAATTATACTATATTTTTTCAGTATAATCTAAAATTTCTTCTTACCTAATGGTGCAAATTCAAAACATTAAAACGAAAATAAAAATAAACTGATGGCCTAATCTCCATACTAAAATAACTCCATCTCCTTTATCTTTTAGAAGAAAAGCATTGCACAATCGTTTTATTAGCATTGTACAACAATGACATCATGTGATTTTTAAGTAATAAGAATAAAATCGATCTAATAATGTAATACTTTTATCAATGATTACATTTGGATACAGCTCATTTCTGTTTTTTTTTTACAAATACTGCTCGAGACTCCATTTTACTAGACTTAGTCCATATTTATTAGCCTTTTGCAACATATAAATTTCTTAAGGAAAATATTAATTGTTTCCAAAATAAATTTACAATATGGCTGAATCAGTAAATTTACCTTCACAGCTTCATTTCCACAACTGACAAGCATCACTTTTAATTGATTGTTTTCATCAACATGTTTAAAGAGTTTGGCCTGTGTTGTCTCAAACATTATTTTTGTTTCATTTAATTGACATTCAAAACAATTCTTTACGGAGTTGAAAACCTCTGACATATATTGTTCACGGTCGGCTGCAAGTTTCACTAAAAATTGTGTATTCATATATTATTATTAGTTATTCCTTTAACAATGATTTTTAATACCAAGGTGAGACAGGAGTGCAGCATTCGCTGTTTCAGTCGTATCAACAACATGGGGCTGTTGGCGCATTTAAACTTCTAAACTACATGTTACGCATGTCTAAAAACATGCGAGCCTTTTTGTCCCTTTTGTAGGAAAATCTTTATATCCTCCACTTGGGCTATACCACAGTCCAGTAGAAAGGCCTATCAACAAAATTTGATACAGGGCCTATCTAGAGCAAAGCTACACCAGTGATGTGAGCTTTTTGTTGTTTTAGGTGCATTTGTGCAATATTTGTATCCACTGATGGAGATTTGATCATTCAATTAAACTAGACAGAATGAAATAATGCCTACATGGATCATTTTCTTTTTGATATGTCTAAGAAGCTCATGCAGAATGCAGATGACCAAAAATTTTGTGTAAAAACTGGTTTCACTAACAAGTTTCGATTTAAGTTTTTTTGTTGTTTTTGTTGCTCTATAGACAAGAGGTTCTCAGACTTTTTTTCTCATAGATCACTTTCAAAATTTAGCTGGTTGGGGTGGACCCCCTGCAGCTACATTTTTACCATATTCCCAAAACTCAACAAAAAATGTGAAGATTAGATCTAACTATGGAAATTTGCATTGCGACTGAGTTCCAACCACGAATGGTTAGTTTTCTAAATGAAATAAGTGAGAATTGATTAGTTTTTTTTGCCACTCCCATTTTTTTTGTCACGCCAACGTAGATCCCGTCGAGTCTCCCGTGGACCCCTGGGGGTCCACCTGGACCAATTTGGGAACTAAGGCTCTATAGAATCAGCATTCTGAAGAAGTTGCGGATTAATTTTTGAGTATAAAAAATATAATTATAAATCTATAATTGTTTGTTCAAGCTTATGTAGATAAAAAAATAACTTAAAAGTTACTCTCTTATCCTTATCCACTTAATATTAACATAACAGTTCACCTAGAGTTCCTGTTTGTACAATTGCTTTTAATATAGGGAATGTGCAGATACATCTTTTCTAAGTGAAAGAAAAACATTTTGTGGTAACTTATCTGTCTATTAATATTTAAAAACAAATTAAGTTCTGTCACTCTACAATAGGCTAGCTTAGCAATTAGTGCACCCAGTAGATTATTATAATCCAATGTAAGTATAGGCGACAGTTTGTAGTCTTCTCTAGTACATTTTAGAGATATTAATATTTGGAGAAAGATCTCTTGAAAAAAAAAAAATAAGAACAAGAAAGAGCCATGTTTAAACATCACCATAATAAGCAGGGTACACTGCGTTTTGCAGTCATTTGGGCAGCCCGTCTGATGGCAGTAACTACCCTCTCACAGAAGACCACTATGAAATAACAGCATCAAGAGATGCAAGGGCCAATTTCCCTAACCTACCTACTATGGTTGACCTCCTACTACGGTTGACAGTGCACTTGCAGCACCTGTAATGTTGCTTGTGTTTTAGGCGACGTTAGCCAGCTACCATGAAGTCGACCATCAGTATGTGTGTCGACCTTAAAAACTATTTTAAAAAGTATGTGCAGAAATTATTTCAAATATATCTCTTACATTTATTTTCCAAGGCTAAAATAGTAGAGCTGATATTTTGTTGATTAGTATTGTCTTTTAATATATTCAGTTTTTTGGTATACTCTTGAACATATTTAAATAATATAGCTTTATCGGACTGGCATCTAGAAATCGTATTCGTTAAAAACTGGACACATTCTTCAAAACAATCGCCCATTATTTGGTTTTTGGAAACTCTGAAATAATTAAAAAGGCAAATAATTACATTACGAAAGTACACAGAATGAAAAAGTCGATAAAGTATTAAAAACAAATATTACTTGTTTAATGCCTCATCTCTGTGTTTAATTTCGTTTTGATACTGGCCTGATAACTCATAATATTGTGTTTGCAAATTAAGTAAATTTTGTTGCAATTTTTCACATTTTGCTTCACATATTTGATGTTGTCTTTGCAAATCCATGAGAGCAGCATGTTGATTGACCTAAACATTTGTTTAAAAAATATCATTTTTTATGAAAAACCTTTAATCAACTAAAAGTAGAGTTAAGCGAGACAAACCATCACTTTTATAATTTTCTGCCTTTCGTTACTTATTTTTTCCGAGAGTTTTTTCGAATTCATTTTAAATATTTTTCTGCTGGTTAAATTAACCAAGTCGGACTCATCCATTATTTAAACCAAAGAATATACTTAAAAATTAATCGTAGTCTCTCTCACACTATAAACTTTCTTTTGTTTTGTTTCGCTTCGTAAAGGATACTAAAAAACCAAAAAAATGTTTTAAAATTTAAATTCAATTCAACGATTCCGTTAATAAAAAAAACTGAATCAAATAAACAAAAACCTAGCCTGGTGTCAAGTGTCAAGTTTTATTAAAATTTATTTACTTAACCACAGACTATATTAAATTAAGGCAATATATCAGCGTTGCCAGAATGTTACTTTTGTAACATTTTACGTTACTTTTGACCCTCTCATGTTACCTCCATGTTACACGGCTTACAATGTTACTTTTGTAACATCGTTCGTTTTGTTGGCGCTGTGACGACCACCCGAAAATCTATAATTTCGTCGTACGTATCGCATCTCTCGCGTATATTCATAACCTACCACTGTTGAATATTGTTAGTAGTAGGCAAGAGCGAGCGAGCGCCGTCAGTCAGTTCAGTCAGTTAATCAGTTAATAGTAAAGCCTCCGTGCACTGGCTGCGCTTCGGTGATCTCTTTGGAGAGACCGAGGGATTTGTCTGTGCGATACAAGATCAGATTGTCAGGACACGGAATTACCGAAAGTATATCATAAAAGATGGCACAGAGGACATATGTGAGCCTGTCGCCACCCTGGAGAGACACTCCGGCATGTTACTTCTGGTTGTTCCGCTCTTGCCAACAATTAGTATCTGCATAGGCGCAACCAAGCAGCCACGATCCTGCATCCTACATCCTACAATCCTGACTATTCTAGCGAATAGACCTGATATTGTGTTGATCGGGCGTGGTTTTAGTGGACATAACTATCCCGCATGATGACTGTTTCGTGAAAGCTGAAACCGAAAAGAAGAGGAAATACCTCTACTTGGCCCACGAGATTGTTGCGTCCACTGAAATCATCCCAGTCATTATATCCGTCAACGGTTTGATCCCAACCAGCCTCAATAGTAACCTGAAGCGGTTGGGTTTCCGTAGCGGTTCCCTCCCGACCCAGATGCAGAAGGCGGTGCTGCTCGATACGGCCAGGATCGTACGTCAATTTCTGTCTTTGTCGTCTTGAACCCCGACTGACTATGCTTCTGTCGGAGGTAACACCGTCCCCGTCCCCCCTCATTGGCTTTTGGAGGAGGGGACGGGCTAAAATGAAAAAATAATAATAAATTGAAATACAATATCAGCAATAATTAAATCACGGACAAGGATGAGTCTTTTAATTTTCGAAGTCGTAAGTATTTATTATATTATAAATATTATATTATTGTAGTTTTAATTTAACAGTATTTAAGGAATCAGTAGGAAATTCAACATAAAGTCGTTTATGCAACTGAAATAATTTTATTTATATTAATTGTCGTCTAACTATCAAGTCATATTATTATGCACTGTGCACTGCACAATAGCTTTAAGAAATTATTTATTACTTAACTAGTAATAGTAACTTTGGTTTTGTTTGTTTACAGAAACTAGAGTGGGCTGATATCGGCCGGTGACCTAGAATTTGATTTTGTTTTCTTCGATCACTTTACTAATCCCTGTATTCCATTTTTTTTAAGAATGTAAAAAAAGGTAAACAAATATGGTGTCGCTTTTTTAGTTTATGTATAATAAAAAGCCATATTATATTTGTGTCGTTTTCTATGCGTTTTCTACATAAAATAAGGCAATGTTACTTTCCTCAGGAAAATGTTACTTTTTGAACTCTCTCATGTTACATTTGACTATCTGCCACTGGCAACACTGCAATATATGCCAGTGTCAAAGTTTACGGAATTTCAACTTTCAAGATAAAAGACTGTTTGCTATACGTAGTGATCATATTCTTTCTTTATTTCAGTTCAAGGTTTTCTGGTTTTCTGCTTTCTTAAATCTGTGGTTTGCAAACTTCCTTCCCTTTTATATAATAGGTTAGGGAAAAAGTTTCTTCGCATTTTATATGAAAACTCAAGACATTTTTTTTTTAAAGTTTATTTATATTTATTTACATTATATATGTGCCATTTTGTTCAATGACTTTTTGCCATCTTGTAGGTAGTGACATGATCCCGTTGCTATAGAAATTTTAGGACTTCTGGTCAAAAAAACGCGACAAGTCGTTTTGGCAGTCCTCTGTTGATGTTAACCTGACATTGCCTAAAGAATTCAGAAGAGACCGAAACAGGTGGAAATCTGAAGGTGCAAGGTCAGGGCTATATGGGGCAGATGCATTAACGCCTCCCAGCCAAACTCTCTTAATTTTTGCTGAGTGGCTAACATGTGTATAGTCTAGCGTTGTTGTGATGAACGACCTCACCCCTTCTATTGATAAATTCCGGCCGCTTTCTCTAAACTTTTTGCTTTAATCTCGTCATTTGTTGGCAGTACAGATCTGAATTCATGGTTCTGCCCGACGATAAAAGTCCATAACGAACAATGCTCTTCCAGTCCCACCACATACACAGCATCACCTTATTGCGAATTAACCCGGGTTTTGGCACAGTCTGTAAAGCCTGATCGACCTTCGATCACCACCTTGTCGTACGTGATCCACTTTTCATCACGTTCCGTTTCATTACGTCTCAATAAAGAATCGTATATAAAAAAAGAATCGAATCGTAGAGTACACGATTTATAAGGTATCTTTCAGTGATCTCGTGTGGTACCCAAATATTGAGTTTCTTTGTGTCTTTTTCAAATGGGTCAAAACTGTTTTGTGTACAATTCATAGTTCTTCAGTCAGCTATGTCATAACTACTGATATGAAGATCTTGCTCCGCTTTTTTAAAAATGGCGTTCACTTTATACGTAACAGGGCGACAAGAGCGAGGGGAATCTTTGACATCAAAATTCCCGGATTGAAAACGCTTAAACCAACTTTGTGCTACTTTTACTGATATTGCATTAGGTCCATAATCACAAATTCGCGGCTTGCATTACATTTTTTCCTTTTTTGTAATAAAATTTTAAAATGTATCGACTTTCGTCTTAGAGAATTTATTCGTCTTAGAGTCTTAGAGAATAGATTCACTTTTTTTGACACAAAGAAAAACTAATGAGAAATAGCTGGAAACCATATATTTAATACTTCTATATTGCTAGTCCTCGTAAGTGAAAACGATGCCGAGACGGAACTACATATTTTCTCTCACTCGTTGATACTTGACGCATGCGCATGCGTCAAGTATCATCGCATGCGTTGCGACAGTAGTGGGAGTAGTGGGAGTAGCCCAGCGCCAGCCCATAAGATGCTTATAATGTAGTTCTCGGACATGCGCACAACATGCGCACAACGTTCAAAGTCTTCATGAGGGAGACAGACATATATATGTCTGCATTGTCTGCACCAAAGATAATTGTATTAGTGTATAGATGGAACAATAAAAATTGAAGATTCCTTCGATACTCGATACCCGTCTTTCTAATGGCTCCATGTCGTATGTTAAAAAGAGATAACAATAGCCGAATATGACGTCTTAAAACGCTGCGCGCCATAAAAGAGGCAACGTCATATTTGTTTATATCATGCTGGTTAACAAGCGCGTTTAGCTTTATGTGATTTAAAATACTTAAAAATCTGAAAGTTTGATTTCATAAATCTGTTGCTTGCCAAGAATAGCTTGTACTGTTCCCGTTTGTCCAAGTAGAGTGGGTGTTTTGAAGGAGAATAATGGAAACATATCATTTCACCGGTAAGTCGCACAGCTCGCACTCATTAATTTTGGTGTTTTGTAAACAATTTTTTATAATTATTTACTAAAAATGAATCATTGTACATGCATACACAGCTCTAAGGTTGATTTATTTAAAGAAAAGCTGGCGTTTATAACTAAAATTTACAAAAACCAAAGTTAATCGGAATATTTGACATTTGTCTTGCTTTATAGTGCTGTAGTCTGATCTTGATAAGTTTATCGATATCGATAACTAATTTATTTTTAGTAGAGTGTTGACAATTTCTAGCATTCACTGCAGGTTGAAAGTAATTTTTATCAATTTATAACAGATTTCCCACCGACATCGATTTAAAAAAAAAACGTGGACAAAAAATGTAAGAAAAGCCGACGATTGGAGAGCTTCGCAATATACAAGAATATGCTCGATGAACTTTGAAGATTCTTGCTTTCGCCAAGGATATCAGCGTAAAATTCTACACTCGTATGCAGTGCCGACAATATTCCCAAAATTACCGCCATCGTGTAAACCAGTAAGTAATATCTATAAGTTATAAAGAAGTTATGCCTCAATCTATGAAAATTATGAAAATCTTTTGAATCATTAATAATCAAAAACTATTTCTTTTCAGAAATTACCCAGAAAAAGAAAACTTACTAATAAATACGTGGATACCCAAGCGTCAACATTAAGTGCAAGTCTTTAAATTAAAATATTGACGAATCACAGATGAACGATATCACAGATTAAAATGAAACGATATCACAGATTATCCAATCTGTGATATCGTTTCTAAAAATAAAACTTTAAGATTATCGAGTTTTTTTTCTCTCGTAATAAAAACCTACACCCGTTCTACCCCTTAAGGATGGATTCTAAATATTTCTACTCAAAAAATAACTATTCTTTTGAAATATTTTGGTGAAATAAATGCGAGAGGTTGCATACAATCTCATCCAACCGATTAGCAATGTGGCGAGTACCAGTACGCACCCACATTTTATTTATATTGAATAACCAAACAGTACACTGAAACGCATTTAGCCATACTTTTTATCCGTCATATATTTAAAATCTATATCAACGATATCTAGTTATCAATAAAAATGCACAGCACTATTATACGCTATAACTTTAGCTTGCATTGTATAGTCAAAATGGAGAAATTCACTCAACTTCGACCCAACAGATTATATATGTATGTCTCTTTCAATCTTATGACAATTTGAAGGTGTTCGAAAGAATAAAATATTGCTGCATTTTGTGATCCATCTATAGGTACAGACTAATGCAACATCTTTGGTCTGCACTGTTCAGTCGGCATCGGTTCGGTGCACCCTACTAGCAATATAGAAGTAAAAAATATAATTATGCTGGAAACAACATTTTGCTAATTTGTTTGTTTTTTTTTTATGTAACCTTTTTAATGTCATCAAAACCAGCCAGATACAAATACTTAATACAGCTAAAAAGATTTTATTACAATTTTATTACAATTTTATATGTACTAGGTATATGCGAAAAGACTTTTTCCCCGACCTTCATATAGTAGAAACTAGAAAGATGCCACAATACATACATTTGCCAAAAAGGAAAAAAATTATATTACAACCAAAATGTACAACATACAGACGACTAAAAATATCAGAGAAGTTGAAGGTTTTGTGAGATAATATGATGGAAACATTCATGAGTGAGATTTAAATGGTTTAACTAAAGATTGAAGATAATTCAAAAATGTTATTAGCAAGACGTATTATAGTGCTCTTATGTAGCGTCTCACATTCTCCTATAAAATCAGTAGTTTCAGCTGGCTGGTGAGTTTATTTACTGCACTATTTTGTAGGAAAGGTGGTAAATTTTAATTTCCAATGTAATTTACTATATAGGTATGAACTAATTTGTCTGAAAATGGATGTCTGAAAAAATGGAAATTGCTGTATTATACAAGTGACAAACTAAACCTATGTGTTAACAATGCAACTCAAAATTTATTTTTTACTCATTGACTCAAACATCCCACGATGACAGATATTACCAACTTTTTATTCTGTGGACTAGTACTTACACTGTGACTTGATCTTAACGACTTTATAAATATATATGTACAGTAAACAATGCATAAACAATGTTAAGATTAAGAAGATGTTTAAAAATAAAACAAGTATCGTAAAGATGTTATCATTCACCACACTCATACTATTTTAATTTTATTTTCATCACTATGTATTTAGATCACAGACTATTAAATAGATGCTAGCGCATATTTTGATGGTGTTTGGTAATTTCAGATTAATAATCTGTGGTCACTGTGGTTCTGCTTAGTATCTTCTATGTAGTTTGTGGTTCTGCTGTGAAGTGTGATTGATACAACATCAACAAAAATAAAATTATAAAAACCAAAACCAAACAAACCAATGGATTTAAGCAAAGAAAGGAAGAAGGAAGATTACAATTTAAGATAATAATGAAAAGTGATAAAATCCGTAGGAATAAATAAATAGAATTGAACTATTGAATTAAATGTTACTGCTTTTTGTTAAATCTGCTCATTGTTTTATACGGGATATTAATAAAATAAAAAAACTTATACCCGATATAACTGTAAACATGCCGTATTATGCAGTTGCCAGAGGAAGAACCCCGGGTATTTTTATGAGCTGGGCTGACTGTGAAAGGCAAGTGAAAGGGTTTTCAGGAGGTAAATATAAAAAGTTTGACACCGTAAATGATGCTCAAGATTTTATTAATTTATATGGAGGAAACAGTACTTCTAGGATAAATTCACTAGGCAAAAATAATCAACTGAAGAGATCGTATTCTACAGCAAATACACGACAGAATAATTCCAGTCGACAATTTTCGTCCAAAGGTAAAAGTCACGATTCGAATCATCAATCAAGTCAAAGTGATGATGAATCGGAAGACTCCTTGGACATATTGACGAAACAACTAGATGACATAGAAAAAAAGGTAAAAGCTAACGGTAAAACTATAGAGAAGATAATAAATTGTGCAACCAAAAGTAAAAAAGAAACTATATTAATAGAACCCATTCCATCTAAAAGACAAAGAAAAAACGAGTTTGAAAGGGATTCCAATGGTTACGTCCAAGTTTATACTGACGGAGCTTGCTCCTCTAACGGTACACAAGGTGCACGAGCGGGACTTGGGGTCTACTGGGGACCCGACCACCACCTAAACACTAGTAAACCTGTATCTGGTCGCGCAACTAATAACTGTGGAGAAATCCAAGCGGCATCTCATGCAATTAAACAAGCTATTCAAAATGGAATCACTAAACTGACCATTAACACTGATTCAAAATTTCTCATCAATTCTGTTACCAAATGGATACCGGGTATGTAGTTTTTGATCATCTAAACATATAATAAAATCGTAAAGAAGCCGTGTCTGTACATTGAATATTTTTTCTAAAAACAATTTGTACACATTGTATTTACATTAAAGAAGTAAAGAAAATAGCTTTTATAATTTTTGTCTGTTTGTCTGTGCGTTTGTGCACACTAATCTCAGAAATAGCTTAACCGATTTGAATGGGATTTTCACTGTAGCAAGCTTCCCATAACATATAGTGTTTGTTTTATTGCAATAGGTTTAAAATCTAAAAACATTAAAAAATCGGCGTCACCGTCGTCACAGCGATTATATTACTCATATGTTTTCTCAGGTGTTATATTTTTAATTTATAAACGCGGACGAAGTCGCAGTCAAATAAAAAAATACAATTAACAATTTTTTTTAGTGGCAAGGCACACTTTCATTTCACAGTCATTTGGGCAGCCCATCTGACTGCAGTAATTAACTCTTTTTACAAAGGACCACGGTGAAACAACAACAATTATTATTAAGAGATGCCATAGCCCATTTTCTTATCCTTGCCTGATCCCTTATCCTTAATCCTACTATGGTCGGCAGCACACTTGCAGCACCTAAGCCCACCTACCATAGTGGACCGTCAGCCTGTATGATGAACTTAACAAATTAAAAAATTAAGGACAATATAGGGATTTCAATATCTATTCAAATTGTCCAACAGCTCTCCTACTATGGTACCTTAGACATTAATTACAAAAATCACTTCATTTTCAGGTTGGAAACAAAATGGATGGAAACTAAAGTCAGGAAAGCCAGTAAAAAATGAACTGGACTTTAAAGATTTGGACAGTGTTCAGCACAATTTACAAATTAAATGGAATTATGTGGAGGCACATCGTGGTGTTGAAGGCAATGAAATGGCCGACAAATTAGCAAAGGCTGGTGCGGCTATGTACAACAACAAATGATTCAAGTTATTTTATTATTGTCAAAATTAAATATGCTGTGATTAAAATTAAAAAATGTGAGCTTTATCACTACATATTTATAATGATTAGATAGAATCTGGTGGCATTTATACCTGATAAATCATATGTAAATGTTTTCATTGTAATTCTTTAAAATATAACCGATTTTTATTGGAGTTTACTCCGTAAGAATTTATTTTCATATAAGCCCCTCAGTATGGCAATTTTATGAGGAGTAAAAATTAATATAAGCATTGACTAAAAAGCGTTACGTTATCTGTCATTTCGACATATGTACGACCAGTGGCGTAGCTACACTTTCAGCGCCCTGGAGCAAAATGTTTCAAGCGCCCTCTTTCATTTTTTGAACGATCGATACAATTGATCAACTTTGCGAACTTGTAACTAAACATTGCATGCATATAGCTAATAAAAGTATTATTATTATCAAGAAAAATATGCTGAAAGATTACAGATTCATTATCATTATTTATTAAAAGTGAAAAAAATTCATACACAAAACTCCAGATGATTCATTTCGAGGTTTGTATATAATTCCTCACGTGCCCATATGAGAGAGAGGTGTTTGAAGAATTTTGCTCCAAGGCGCTAAAAGTAAAGCTTTTTTGCTTTGAAATTGATTTTAGTTCCGTTTTCCGCTACCTTTTCTGGAGTACATTTAATTACCGGTTATTTGTTTCATTTATAGATATATGTTCGAAACTAAAATGTTCCGAAAAAGTGAATAATGAATATTTATAATTATATTTTCGATTGGCTATTGACAAAAATATAATAATAATAAAAAATTGCACCCCGCAGGCCCCGGCGTCCTGGAGCAACTGCTCCCATCCGCTCCCCGACGCTACGCCCCTGTGTGCGACAGCTTTAAGCTTCTTAATTCTATTCTCTGGGTTTATAAAAGCAAACGTATTGATATCTCTGTAGGTATACCGAATGTAACTAACATAACTTTTGTTGGAACACGTGATATTTGAGTATGCAGAATGTAACTAAATAATATAAATTAACTAGGTAGTCAGTTATCTACCTGTTTTATTATTACCTGTTTTAAAATTTTATACCTGTTTTATTACCTGTTTTAAAATTTTTATATGTTTAAAGGAGTATACTCAAATTGTGCGTAGGTGCTGACACACACAGTGTTTTCTTTTATTATTATTATTGTTCATTTTACTCTTTATCTGCAACCAGCTTGCAGGATTATAAACAGATTTGATTCTTTTATACATAGTATCCCAGAAACCTTCCGTTAATCTGAAACTGATGTTAGCTCTGTTCACTCTTCTAGTCACTTGTTAAAAAATTGTCCCAGTAAAAGTCTCACGGATTTGGAGTTAAGTTATCCACACTTCTTTTAACTATTTAAAAATTCTCTACTCATGACAAATGAAGTACTAGCAAAATAACTTTTGCTAGCACTTCAACAAATATCAATTATTTTTTTGATTATTATCCCAAAGTGTTATAGGCGACGGTAGCCACCTACCATCACATACATACGGTAATTTATACAGATTTATTTTATTTAACGCTTATACACACGCACACATTATTAAATGTAGAGCTGGACAAAATAATAAATAAATAGACAAAAATGGCAAAGCAAATCATGCTTTGCTTTAATTGAATTACAAAATACAATCTCGCATGTATTTAAATATTTTTAAGGCGAGAAAAGCGTTATTTTCGTCGCCTAATTTGACTTCTTAGAAAAAAAATAAAACTTAGATAAAAATACAGTGAGTATAGTTTTATCTAAAATACTTAGATAAAACTATATTTAAAAAAGTTTGAATCGACAGATTTATACAAAAAAAAACTATTTTCTGAGAAAAAAATTGTAAATTACTGCACAAAAAAAAAAGCTTTCTTGTCACGGTAATACAAATTTCAGCCGTAACTATATTTTAGGTTTTACGAAGTTCACAAGGTCAGTCAGTAGTGCGTGCGCGCTTGTGAGCGGTCGCTCACAATATTTAGAAACAAAGTAATTATAAGTTTTTATGGAATTAAATCAATGTCTCATAGGCGTTTTTTTGCAAATAAAACCCAATGAAATTTTGTTACATTTATTTGGGACTTAGAGATAACTTACAACTTTTAAGAAACCCTTAAGAAATATTTACAATTAAAATTAAATCACTACACTTCTATACCTAATAAATAACATTTACTAAACAAATGAAACCTTAATGCAGTTGTACATTTCAATCATATTTTTAATGGATACGAATCAATATAAAACCGTATGAGGATTTCTTCTTGGCTTTCATGTGTTCATTGCTTATCTTGCTTACATATCTTTGCTTTCAATAATAGTACTCCCAGCAGCTGGAGAACTACAATCACTTCTTTAAACTAGTTCTATCGATGATTATACAAAAAAAAATAAGTCTGTATCCATATTAGTGACACATTGTTGCACAATCGTAGAATATCCACGAATTGAGTTCCGCAACTCTTGGAGAGGGAATTATTTAACAAGAAGTATAAAAACATGCTCATTAGTAACGTTTCAGCATTGTGGCATTATATACACATTTATTAAAAAGGTCCAATTTTAAAAAGAGATCACTCATTGAAAAAAAAAATCTTTTTTTTAAAAGCCTTTTTGTGGTTCTCGTAGAAGTATGGATGCAAGAGCCTTGCAAAGATTAATAAAATACGACTATAACGTCTACCCTCTATGAATGGCTCTAGCTTTTACACTACTCCACCAATAGTGCCCAGAGTTACGAATGTCGAGAGAATTGGTCGTACTTATTCATTCCGTAGCAGATGAAACAAAAATTTTCAAAAGGAAGGAGAAAATCCCGAGGGGAAGCGGTATAAAGAAAAACTTTTATAAACTGCCATTTGCACCACCAATTGTTCATATGTATTTGTTTGAAGGATAGGTTTTATTTCCGAATTAATCTCGAGTACCTTCATTTTTTGAGCTTGATACTAAATGAGCATACTGTGTTACGAGCTGTCTTCAGGCACTTATAATAACCATTTGCTCCATACCAATGAGCACATCACCTTGACCATCAAAATAAACACGTTTCAAGTGTTGTCGAGTCAAACTAAAAACTAAAGTTAACTCTGCATTTATGAAGGATTTTATTGTATCTTTGCGACATTCTGGATTAATTTTCTATTTAAATAAAAAGTAACTAACTCATTTGAGGGCGATTTATACATATCAGTTAGCGATTTAAAATATATATTCAGTTCAATTAAAACGTTTTCAATAAAATCGTCACGAATATATTTCGTATTAGACAATTAGCCTACTTTTATTATACCGTATGAAATATACCTTAAAATTGACTTTATATACACAATTGTCACATGAATAAACGTTTTCATGCAAAATAAACCCCGACATTCCTAACCTTCCCGGCTGCGCGGGCGACGAAGCTAAATTCGTCAAAATTATATAACATGTACGTACAGCCCTATAAAAAAAGTTTTACAAAAAAGATACAAATTAACTAAAATCGGGAAAATATACACCAATAATTTATTGATAAATTTAAAACTAAGAAAAGCGTTTGCAACATTTCACACGGTCCTTAGATGCCTAATAAGGAGTGTAGCTTCTGATAACGCGACTGACCGTGACTGATACAGCTTAGTATGCGACAACCCATCAATCAGTCTCACATTCGCATATCTGACACCCGCACCGCTTTATTCTAACCAATATATAGAATATATACTTGATATATAAGAAAATACTTAAGCATCTAGGTCTGTGCAACCGCTGAAGACCATAAACAAGTGACATTTATAAACTTAATAATAGACAGTGTTACAAAATAATGCTAGACTTCTAATGAAAAGTCCTAGGACACGGTTTTATATTACCGTAGCGCGGGAGGAACATAACATTTAGTAGGAGACTTGGACTGAAGTTAGAGATTCTCCTCACATTTGTTTGTTACTATTAAAATATTTAATGTTCTTATTGAACCACAGACGCGTGGAAATTAATAACCCTTGTTAATTTGAATGCAAAATCAGACATTTCATCCACTTAACGTGCGAATATTTCAAAGATATTTATTATCTTTTGGCGTTTGATTCCAGATGCATGCGAATTCAAGAATGACTTTAAATTCAGACTGACCACCAATAGATACCAAATATTTCGACGATAGAAAAAAAACGTAAAATAAAGTCCTATAATTACACTATAGACAAAAGAATACATAGACAAGTTATCACAATTATAATTTTTGAAACATTTTCGTCAATGCTAAATCAAGTAACTCTACAACGTCTTGCTTGGATAATAAATACTCAGGGCCCCAGACGTTGCGAACTTCTTAGTCGTGTGATCATATTACAAGCTTGAAGATGCCTACCTCAAGCGGCGTCTCCTGCGCGTGTTTTGTCAAATTTCAGTTTTTTTAAAATATTTAACTTAAAAAAAGTCCGATTTTTTTATTATATTTTCCTGGGTAGTCATTAACTTGTCCACTCCCTGGTGCCCACTTACGGTTGAATTTTGGGACAGCTTGTATACCCGTGTTGTCTCTTACTCGCGTATTTTTTTTATTTGATTTTTCAAACCACCTGCTTTCAAAAATTGTTTCAAACACAGAAATCGTACATGTATTTTTATTTTTGGAAATAGTGGGTTAATTTGATATCGAGGAGGCCTAGGTTTTGAATTAGACCAATCCCGGAAAAACTGAAAGTTTTTCCGGGACCCTCTACCCATGCGGGGGCAAAATATGTTCTACATGTTTTCAGTCAGGCTTTTTCAACGATAATATTTTCAATGAAACAAAATTTTATTTTGTATGAACATGTTTTTGTTTTGTGTGTCCGTCGAAACACGCACAGAAGACCCGGCTTTCGACAAACAATCTATATAATATGTGAAATTATAATTATCATACAAAACTCAAGGTGAGCGAGATACGTTACGTTCTCACAAAGCGAAAAAGACGGTGATAAAATCTTTTTTCCTGTTATATGTATCGCATTAACCCTTTTCAGTAACAGTGACCCAAAGCTCCTGCGCCTAATGCTAAAATAAAATCAATTAAATTAATTGTACTCAAAAAATAAATAAATTGTATATTTTCTTTGATTTTTTTTCTTTGATAATGGTTGTTAATTTATCAATGAATATTTTTGCATTTAAAATCGTAAAACAACCAGAGTTTAAATGTAAATGATCATAAATTGAACAATGAAATAAAACCGTACAAGTTGTGCTTAAGCAACATAGAAATGTATAATTTGACTTTTTGTATAATCTCATGTATGCCAACGACGATTTATTAACATAAAAGTAACTTATTTTAATGTAAATTAAATTCAAAATGCAGTGTAGTCCAAACAAACTTGTTTAAAAAAATCCAATAATTACGTTCCTAGCCTAAGAATTGCCCATTATGAATAATTTACATTATATACACAATAAATATAATCAAAGTCGGCTTCATTTGTAACTCGTATCTCTGTGTGCTCTTTTCAATACAATAAACAAACACCTTAAAGACGAAAGTTTAGTGAGAGAAATTCGATGTTAATTTAAAATATCGAATGGCAACGCTATCGGTTGAAACCAAATTTCTGAGTATTTTTAATTTTGATTTCTTTGGATTAATTTTCGACATAAATATTGCTATTCTGTTAAAGAACAGTACACAGCATTTCTAGTCTTCTTAGATCTTTTCGGAAAATATAATCATCCACAAGGACATCTTTTTATTTTTTGAATTTCATATAATTAGAAATAAAAAGACATATATGTACTTGTCTCTTTATTTTTTAAGACTTGAGACAACTAGGTTGTGTGCTAAAATCAAATTATGTAAATAAAAACAAATTCCTATTTATATTTCGACAAGCGTCACATATTGTACACTTATTTAAAAGTGGTCAATAAGAACAACTCATTGGAGTTACATGGCATCTCTTCAGATAGTTTTACACATTATTTTTCTTAAGATGTCACCTCGCGGAATAAGATAAAAAAGAATACAATTTAGCTGCGCATATCTTTAAACTGTTAATAAATCATAATCATAATACTATTTGAAATGGACTTTAAAAAACACCGAAATTCTTTTCGGTTCTTCTGAATTTTCTTCTGAAAATAACATTAAGTGGGAAATCAAGTGCTGGAGATCATAAATTATTACAGGTAGAATGAGATTCTTGATTTTAAAATTGTTTAAGTTTCGATTTATTTTAACGTCCTCACATAAGACCTTCTTAAATTTGTTATATGTATAACCTTTCAATATATACAAATTAGAAAAAAAAGCCATTGGTTGCTCATAAACCGTTACTTTAAAAAAGAACTAACGTTGCAATAACACTACAATTTCCAGATTTAATCATAATATAATAAGTACGCGTCATTAATTTATATAGAGACAATTAAAATTTGAAGATGTAGTATACAATAAATTATTAATGCCTTGATTTGCGCGTTTTCATGGCGATATTCCTGTCTTTATTAATTGTTAGGAAAATGCCAAGAAATAGGAAAATATTGCACCAACTATAAACACAACAAATGAACTTGCGAAATAGCTTATCACTATCAAACATAAATAAAAAAATTACTATAAGTAATTAAAATATTTAGAAATCAAATTATATATTTCTTAATTAATGCGGCATTGAATTAAAAAATAGTTTATGGCAACACT
This sequence comes from Bembecia ichneumoniformis, assembly GCA_910589475.2. Taxonomy (NCBI): domain Eukaryota; kingdom Metazoa; phylum Arthropoda; class Insecta; order Lepidoptera; family Sesiidae; genus Bembecia; species Bembecia ichneumoniformis. Next base: position 7,404,316 of record OU342523.1, read on the forward strand.
ACGTAGTTTCAACAAGTTCTGACAGAATCGATAGAGCCATAAACACTGAAAGTAAACGTACAAATGGTGAGATCCTTTCTTTTGAATTAATTGATTTGAATCTAACCTAACTTAAAGTACTCGGATAACACATTTCCGAATTTACATAAAGGAAAAAAAAATTAATGACTAAAATGATCTAGCTAAAATATAAAAATGTGTACAAATGCTTTTATGGTTACGATAAACAAATTGATCTTGGGGAAAGTTCTTAATAATTTTAGTTGTAAAACATACAACTACCCTTTATTACAAATGGAAGCTGTAAAAACCGATAGAGTTCCATCTGTTACACAAGAGATCAAACGGCTCACAATAAATATCATTTTTCCTACGTGTACTTTTATTATTCTTAAACCTGTAACAATTTATTATCTCGTGACCTATTGTGATCTAGATGCATTAATATTAATTACCGCCAGTGAGTGTCACATAAACTTAGTAGTTTCTCTTCTTTTCTACGATCTTAGGGCTCGATCTTCAGGTGTTGAAACACAAAATTTAACAATAGGTTAAAAAAAAATAAAAACTAGAAAATTTTCTTTAAATTTTATCGAATCGAATCAAAAGGCAAAAGTTCAAGTAGGTCTCTGTTCAGACAAATATTTTCACCCCTTAGCTTGTTCATATTACGAGCCCAAGGCTGCAGCAAAATTATTACCTACTTTTTACTTTGTCTGGGTTTTTTTCGCAATCTATATGCAAATTTAATGCTAATTCCAGCAATTAGCATTAATCGTACTTATATTTACAGGAAACGATTAAATTACTATTTTGCGTTCACTGCTTATTTACTTCTGTAGATATTGTATGGTCTGTGTTCGACGAGGGTTTTCTACAGAAGAAGAATTAGCACTACCGGCACCTACAATCAAGTAGCCTCCCGACGTCACAACCTTCTTGGCATCATCGTTGTTTAATATCTGTAACATTAAGATTGATTCACATTAAAATATCATTATTTCAAGTTTCTAACTTCGATTTACCCTAAAGGTCTTTTCAGACGGACCGCATTTAAACTGTAGCTGGAAAATTCAGCTGTAAAATTGCAGTTTAGTTCAAGTTTTATCAGTTTATAAGCTTCGAAACTGCCGGTGTCGAGTGCTTAACTACTGCGTTTATGGTTCTGTTTAAAAGCAGTCTTATGTCTAGTAGCGTTGTATGCCGACTGCCTAGCGGACTGCAAAGTAGTAATATCAACTCTACCAAAACCGCATCCAAACTGCAATTTTGCAAATAGCTCTCAGTTTAAATGCAATCTGTCTAAAAAGAACCTAAGAATGAGTATTAGTACTAGGATTTTCACATGGAGCCAAGAAGTAATCAAGCCGCCACGAACGTTCAGTGTCGTATGGCGGAAATTGGCTGCCCAACTTATTTACTCATTAGCGAACCCCGCCACCGGCTTCGTACGAACATTTTTTTTTTTTTTTTTTAATTTTTCTATAGTATTTAATTTTAATGCCATACGAATTACCTTTTATATGAAGTCACCAACAAATGTGTTTGAAAAAATCTTGCATCTAACCAACAGAGGCGGTTTTTTTAAGGCTACTGTCTCCTATTAAATGCTATATGCGACTTCAACGAAAATGTTTCGTTCGACGTCTGAACGCTAGTCAGTCTCGATCACAACACTAGTCGACAACCTGCGGGTTTTGTACTGACGCCAAACACGACGTTCCCGTGACAATGGTTCCAAATAATGCAGCGCAAAGCATTTGAACGCCACCTAAGACGTCCAAACGCAGACATCAGCATATGAAAGAGATACATTTCTATTGTGAGCCAGTAAGCATTGTGATGCGGAGCACAACGTGACGCTGTGAAGAGACCACAGTCTAAACGGAAAGTAAGTACTGTAACCCCCTTTTCTAAGGGAAAAATATTGGTCCTAGTAATAGGCTCCTTCGTGAGTTCAGGAGTAACTACATTTATTCAGTTCTATTCACTTTTTGTCTATAAAAAATTGCCAGTTTTGTATGAAGATACGTACGCGTCCGTTTAGATTTCAGAGTCTATATTCAGCTTTCACACCAAACAAACAGGCGAAACGGAGGCAAGTGTGTCTTATCATTCGCAGGCTAACGACTGTTTCGCCGCGTTCAACGTTGTACCGTCCTCAACTCCTCGTCGACAAGTTGCGACAACCATAGATTTTTAGTCATTCAAACTAAGTATAACCGAAATCGTCCAGCGAAACGCGAATAGACTCCCATTCGTCACTTTATTTCGGCAGGGAATATCCGAAAATCAGAAAATTTATCAGAAAATAAACACGTGGTATTTTCTTTGGGTCACAATTAAACATTGTCCTAAAAATATTCATAATTAACATTAAGAGTATTACTTAGCGTAATGACATCACCTGTTTGCTAATGAGTAAGGGTGCCGAAGTAGCACTGCCGCCGGCTTTATATGCGCCGACACACTTCACAGTCTGCTTACCGCTCTGATCTTCAACCATGCTCACTGGGAAAAATACAACCATTATTTTAATTGTTTTTACAATACCATAGAGGCAGGCTACATTATCCCTTTACCGAATACCACATTGAAAAACAGCATAAGCTTTGAAAACGTACCATGTTACGGTTAGGAAAAAGTAGACGTGGGGCACTTACGAGACGAGTATTAAGTAACTTTTATAAAGTAAACAATATTTTATGAATATATTTTATATGTACAGATAACATGTAAGATACATCAGACAGGCTGACGGTCTGCTTTATGTTAGATAGCTACCACCGCCTGTAACACAAGCAATGCCGCAGGTGCTGCAAGTGCGCTGCCGATCTTAGGAAGGGATAACGAAATGGGCTCTGGACTCCCTTACACGCTCACAGAACCTCAACAGCACACATGCTGTTATTTCACGGTGGTCTTCCGTAAGGTCACTGCCGCCAGACGGCCTGCCCAAATGACTGCGAAACGCAGTGTGCCTTGTCACTAATTATATCAGACGTTTTCAATTTGACTGCACACTGATATGCTGGGATGTATGCTTACGTGGACGAAAATCTCCGGAACTAATGAATTTTTTTTAAAAGGTAGATTATTTCACATGCACATATATATGTGTACTAAGTCTATACCCCTGGTGTTGCTTGTGTCTTTACGGGATGGTAGCCACTTAACCATCACGTCGACCGTCAGGACCGTCACAAATTGGAATTGGAGGATAGTACGGTAAAGTTTTTAAATTTTTTCATAGTATTATTTTGAACCTTAAGTGCTTTTAATATAATTGAAATTTTATTGTATCACACTACGGCGAAATGCCGCAGCACGCTGATTGTTTTGCGCCGGCCCTCAGCGTGCTTGCCGCCCTTATTAAAATAAAAAATAAAATGAGTATCAAAGTTAGTAAGTAGGAATTCGTTTGTTACCTATAAATGAAGAAGACTTCTGCTGCGGAGGCGGCGGATCGCTTACGAGCCGGACTGTTCCTCCCGCTTTCACCACTTTGTAATTTCTTCTCTGCAACGCCAATATTGCGAAATACCACATAAAACGTGCGTCTTACACATATCAATTATATAATATATGTGCATATAATATATGTATAATATATGTGCACATATATTATATTGACGAGCCCGTTGGATGAGTGGTTAGGGTGCGTGCCTTAACGCTCTGTTCTAGGGATCCCGGGTTCGATTCCCGGCAGGGTCAACTTTGAAAAATCAACTTTTCAAATTTGGCTCTGGTCTGGATTTGGAAAGTAGTGGCAGGGCACACTGCGTTTCGCAATCATTTGGGCAGCCCATCTGGCGGCAGTAACCACCCCCTTAAAGAAGACCACCGTGAAATAACAGCACGTGTGCTGTTGTGTTTCAGTGAGTGAGTAAGGGATGCCACTCTAATCCCCTATCCTTAATTCTACTGCAGTTGGCAGACAGTTGGTATATACTATAAATACTGTCTGACCGTCAATTTTATACAATTTTACACGAATGCTGTTGTGTTTCGATGAGTGAGTAAGGGATGCCAGAGCCCATTTCCCTATCTCCTTTCCCTTCCTACTGTAGTCGGCTTAACGCCGACTACAGTACGGTAATGTAACGGTAACTGTAACGCTTTGGCGTTGCTTGTGTTATAGGCGACGGTAGCCACCTACCATCAAGTGGACCGAAAAAAAAAAAAATTATACTGACCAAAAAAAAAACAATATAAAAATACCATAGAATTAGAACGTTTCTGCCATGCCAAATACCATGCCATTCCTTGCACATTGTCCGCTTCGATATCGGATATCGAAGCGGACAGCGTTATGTTGGCACCATCTCACGCCTGTGAGCTATCGGACGATAACGATCTACATTACCTATGTATGCGCAGAGCCGGCGCCATTTTGAGCTTGTTATATTTGTTCAACTTTGATTGTAAATATACCGTCGTCATCATTTAAATAAGACATCATTGTATTAATTGAATGTGAATTCACTCATATGAAAGTAATAAAAAAAAATCCAGGTGCGTTTTGTAGCTTTTTTTTACGTTTCAAATATAATAGATACAGCAAATAAAGTTTTCTATTATAGTCTGCCAAAGCGACCTAAGCCCGCACTAAGCTATCACGAAAATAGTCTAATCGTAACGATTTCATGGGAAATATGTATAACTAACGTATTACTTATTTATAACGAATTTTAATAGAGAAAGCAACTTACTGGCAGTTTATCTGATTGTGAATTCGGTCCATTCTCCGAAGAATTTGCATCTCGATCAACGGGACCATTACTGCCACCCTAGGGAACAATTTCATGAGATGAAAATTAAAGCCTGCTTTAATTTCATTTAATGGTGGATTATAACCTATAGTTTTCTTAGTACTGGCCCACTAATTGTGGATACATGTATAACTACGATTTTTTCAAAATAAAGTTAAGTGAAATTTCAGTGTTTTGTGACAATTTTTCTGGTTTTCGTATAAATTGGATTGCATCTTAATAAACTTGAAGATGTATGATTGCATCTTACATCTTAATTTAAGATTGAATCTTAAATTAGAGCAAACCTTTCCGTCGTAAAATAATCTTGTTCCCTATACGTTAATATACGTAAACCCACGTTTTAAACTCACGTTGAAGGCAGCAGCTGCTAACGACCGCAGTTGCCTCTGCCGTTGGCAAAGTGCCACTCGTGTATTTGAGCTGTTAGTTGCCCATAAAAATGGTTTTCTTTTACATTCTGATCGGCTCAATTTCATGTAAGCATCATTTCATTGCAACGGAAGAAAAAATCAGGACAGCAGAAGTTGATCAAATTTAATAAAACGTTTTTCCCACAATAGGACAACATTAATGTATAATGTACGCCCACCGTGGTTTTCATGTTTATATGTATTATTACTTACATGAGACATGAAATTTAAAATATGGCACACTTTTGCCTCTCTCAAAGGTTTTTAGAGAAAAATTCACAAACTTCATGGTATCTGTTAAGTCTTTTATCTTTTAAAACCATCATAGAGATAATCAACACTAGAAAAATAGGTCAATTTCTTTAATTTCTATTGAAAATGTCAATTGAGCAAGTTAAATAGAGCAAAGCGTAAAGAGACCTCAAGAACTCTGGTGGTGGTGGGCTCTTGGTTGAGAACTTACATCGGAGCGTTGCTGCGAGCATTGCGAGTGATGAGCGGGCCAGTGGGCGCGCTGACAGCGATAGTCACAATACGAAGTGTTCCAACAGCAATAGAACTGAGCCTCGCCCTTGCAGTACACGCACCTGCACCCAAAACGCTCCACTTAAGTCCAGTTGCCAATATTAGCCACAATTCCACTTTTTACCCATTCAATTAGAGACACTATTGAGATATACAAATAGTTTTAAACAAAAGTTTTCTTTAGATTTCATTCCGATTTTCTGCACTTGCAAATCACAGTACTAATTGTTATTAACATAACAATTGTTATAACATAACAAATGCCTTGACTATGAGGAACACAAAGCAAATATCTCTCTCTCTAGAAATAAGGCAGAGCAAGAAACAGCACGAATAACTTCGCACAGAATACTTGCATCTATTTACATTGACGCCTTGAATATATTTATAACTTAGTTCTCCATAATGAAATCAAATCGCGTAATGCACGCGTAAGGGGCACTATTCTAAAACAAATTTTGTTGGACCTTATCTCAAAGAATATTGTGTTGGTTTGCTTTAAAAGTTGTGTGAGATTATACCCCACTTTATGCTATTTTTCTCTTAACACAAGTTGTAAAGAATAGATCTGTAACAGTCCTGTCTTGTTTTTCTTCCTGTCTCCTATTTCGCTCCAACCGCGAGATGATACAATACAAATGCTTGCTAATAAGAGCTGCATAATGTTAGCGTGTAAATTGATATAAGTATTAAACGCTTCCGGCATCGCTTTTGAAAAATAAAAAATATAACGCCTGAGAAAACATATAATCAATAAATAATTTATTCATTCTTTATTGCTGTTATAACTTTTCCTGGCTTTGAATTTTTATTTTTATATTATCATATTCCCTCGGGAACGGTACTTTTTTTTTGGATAAAAGGTACCCTATGTTCTTTTCTGTAACTCTGAGAACGTATATACAAAATTTCACGATGATCGGTTCAGTATTCAAGGCGCTAAAAGGTCAGACAGAGACAGAAAGAGTTACTTTCATATTTATAATATTAGTAAGTTTAAGTATGGATACGCCACTCACCATTGTTTGGACTTGGCATTGTTGACGGCAATCTCTAGCTCCGTTTGAGCGTTGGCGCGAATTTGAGAAATGACACAATTCTTCTCTTTTTCGAACGACGCTCGCATTTCGTTCATCATCAGTTCTGTAAAAAAAAACATATTTTTTTTAATTTTGAATATTTCCATACACCAGAGCACAACAAACCGACGCGTGTTTCAGTTATTCGCGAAGATAAATGAAAGGCATTACTATATGTTTATAACCGCTATTTCCAGTAAATGTAAAGGATATTAATTAATAAAATCCAATTTACAAATGCCTACAAATACAAATTCTATTCTGTTCTGCTCTAATTTCGCTGACGAAACAGCTTTACTCGTAGCTTAATACAGGCACTACACACATAGGTGCCTGTGAGTGGCCCAAACGAACGATGGTCAAGTTATCGTCGATTTTAAGACTTTTTAAAAGTTAATTCATATTGTTATACGTGTCTATTGTCTACAATCTTCTAATTGTCACCTTAGTTAATCGATCTAGATTAATTCTACAAATAAGAATACAAGAATAACCGCACTCTTGAATCGCGAATATAGTTAAACAACAATTAGATATCTAGGTCTAAAAATTTAGGAGTCATTAACGCAACACAGCGTAGGCCTTTACAGTACAAGTTTTATATTTTAGAGTCGAGTTCGCGGTTTAAGTGCAATTTTAAGGAAGTTTCACGAAAAGAAAATTTTGAAAATGCTTTTGCATATTTTTTATGACAAATGACTGCAGTTGGACTGATTGTCCATTTAATGGTAGTTGGTTACTGTCGCCATCGACCAATACCAGGAGCATTATTAAGTGCGCTGCCGACCTTGATAGGACAAAGTGAATCACAGACACAAACACTTTTACATAAACGTTTAATAATACATATAATGGCGTTCTGAATCATTACTACCTTTTATAATAGTTAGAAAGCGCTCTTGCTTTGGTGTTTTAAGTACCTTTAGTCACGTTATCTCCACTTTATCAGAATGTCCATTAATTAAAAGTGAAAAAGCAAAATTAGGTTGTCTGCATATGTCAAACAATTCACATAATGCAAATAGATAAATTATTGGTATAAATTTACCAGAGTGCACAGGGCGTTCCAAAGTAGTCAAAAGTAAGGTAGTTATTGTAACTAATAAGCAATACTACTTATTTTCGTTTTTGGAGAATGGTATTATAGCCAATAATAATAAAGTTCAACAGATGGCGCCAGTAGTTTGTTTTGATTTCGTAGTAAACAAGTTGTGACTAGATGTCGCCTTACACGATTTGAACCCGGTATCGTTAGTTGTTGGTTGTTTGGCATATGTGCCAACGATTAGAAAATAAATTGAGGTCCGTCACTAGATCTAAAATTACTGGAGTTTTTTTGCGACAGTCCCACCAGTGGTTTTAGCGTCATTTAGTGCGAGTACACGCGCAATTGTACAGTTTTTTTTACTTTTAAAAAGCGATATTTTTTTTAATAGCGATCCGCTCCCGGCTTCAGAAGGGTATTTTTTTTTCTTCTGAAAATTATATACACAAACCTTCCTCGATTATCGGTCTTTCCATAAGTGAAAACCGAATCAAAATCGGTTGAGCGATTTTGAATTCCATAGGGAACATGCACTGACACATCTATTTTCATTTATAAATAATATGTCAATACTGCGTTTTGCAATCATTTGGGCAGCCCCATCGGGCAGCAGTAACCACCCCCTTAATCCTACTATGGTCTGCAGTGCACTCGGAGCACCTGTGGCGTTGCTTTTGATATAGGCGACGATAGCCACCTACCATTAAGTGGACCATCAGACTGTCTGTCGACTTTAACATTGATACTTTCCGATAAACGATTAAGCAGCCTATTAAAACATCGATACAAAAAGTTACCCGAAAAAGCAACATTTTGTTACCATGATCATTTTCATAAATTGGACATAATGCAACTTGAGCACCTGGACACATTGGTACAAAATGTCGGTCGTGACAACCATTTCGAAAGTATTAATGAGTAAGACGAAAGGATTAGGTTTAAAATTACCGTGGTTATGTTTGTGCTCTTCAAGCTCTTGCTTGTGCTTCCAACGCTCCCGTTCAAGCTGCAATTTCATAGATGCCAGTTGAGCTTCCGGCTTGTCCGTCAGCACCAACGACTCCTCCAACAATTCGCGAAAGAAATCTGCCAACTGACACCACACAATCACACTACGCATTTAAGGCGACACCCCCAAAAGCCGCGGAAAAACCAACTTTGTCATTCTAATTCCAAGATGGAAATACACCAGCAGCAGTTCATCGTTTAATATGCAAAATTAACCATTAATGAAACATTTAAAGACTAAAAAATTATTTTATACTAGCTTTTTTGCCCGCGACTTCGTCCGAGTAGAATTTTGGTTATCATGGCATCCAGATAAAAGATCTTAGTATAATTGTCGTCGTTAAAAGGCGCACATAAATTATATGGTTTTGAGGACTTCTTTTAGAATTATAAGAAAAATAATTTCACCATACATTTGGTGAAATGTAACTGGTCTTCGTGTAACTTGAACAGCGCACATCGAGAAATCCCATACATTTTTTTAATAAAAAATTACGCCTATGGTTTAATGCCAGCACATAGTGAAAAAATTATCATTCCTATGAGTTTTGGGAGTGATTTGAGCAAAAAACTAACATAGTACCCAACTTACCCAACGTAAAATTTCCATTAATATTAATAGGATTTTTTAGGAAAGTTTGCAAATCCAATTTGAATAAGCACGAACTTCATCAAGTATCTTAAGGCCAAAATTACACGGTAAGCTTTGATGTGGATACAATTTTTTATGGTAAATGTGACTGTGAAGTATATTTGATCATAGACAATAGTGCATACCTTGACCGCGCTCTGGTTAAGCTTGGCTGTGGCCGGGCCCGCTGAGGACGGAGGCGGTACTGGGCCCGCAGGCGAGTTAGGGTCCAGAGGGTGTGACAGCGGTCGCGGCAGAGACAGGGGTCCCTGAGGCTGAGGATAGACAATAAACTAGTGTTAGTGTGTGTTGCTTATAACCACACGATAGAAGTGAAAACTTATAATTTACACATGATTCAATATTCCTCCATTACCTACTGGAGGTCGACAACTTTTTAAATCTCTTCTTGTCTTTCGCGAGTCAAAACACCTGTTCCACGGTTTTAATACCGGTCCACATTCTGATGTTACGTAATCATTGACAACTTTCTATTTACAACCTGTTTTCTATCTTTTTCATCATCATTGTATGCAGCAGCCGTTATCTCTCATGTCGCAATACATGACCTAAGTACGCCACTTTTTCTGCTTAGTGATACGAACCAATTGGCCTTTCGTTTTAAAACCTCTCATTCGAGACCTTATATGTCCAATTAGTGCGATATGTAAATATTTCAAAGGCTTATGTTCTTACCAAGGACGACTGGCCAAATATAACATTGCGGAGTTTGAGAGAGAGTTGTGGACCACACAGTACTTTCTTCATCGTTAGAAATTAAGATCGGGCAATTTAAACACATGTGGGAATTTCGATATCACTTTCCCATGTCTGTGTCATCCACGAGTTCATTCGACGATTTCATAGTATTTATATTTATTTACTCTCTTTCTCTCTCTCTCTCTCTCTCTCTAAGTTATTGTTACCCACTGATAATGCAATCTGGGTTGGTTGTTCATTAGCAATCACCATGTACTTAGACACATTCATGTTAACTTCAGCTTTTCCACTACACTCAAGGACTCTGTCAATGTCAGTCCTTCTAGGGTTAATGGAATAATAATATGCAATAAGAATAATAATTATGTCTTATTACCGATAGTTATTTAATTATGAAATATTTGAGAAATATTAACGAGTAAAATTATAAAAAAATAATTATAAAAGGAATAAATAATACAAAACAGATGGAAAATATTTAAACCCGGGCCAATACCAATTGAACCTTCGCTGCAGTCAGTATTTTACTGGAATTGCCCGTCCAAATACAGCACACGCGCTGTTATCACCGGTACAAATTAATAAGAAATTCTAACACATACATAAAGATACACACTATTAAACGGAAATAGGGTGGACATTCTAGTAGCGGATAAACTTTACTAACCTCTGTCAGATCAATGGTAGCGGTGGTGGTAGTGTCAGTGTTTTTCTGAAGAGTAGATGGGACGTTGGTTGCGGGGCTTGGGGCGATATTGGCCAAAGACGGCAGTATTGCCGCAGGACGGTCGCTGATGCCATTAACTATTGGAGGATTTGAAGGAGAACGCGGACTCTGTAAACGATATTACCGTAGATGAAGACCATTCCTCATTCTAACTGCAATTCTCTCTATAATCATAGCCATTTAACGTAACCGGGGAGGTTACGTTAAATGGCTGGTATTTTTTAAATGTTCACATACCACAGCTTCGCACAAAATATTTCTTTATTACATTTGCACCCCACTCCTGGTGTTGCTTGTGGCCTTAGGCGACGGTAGCCACCCACCATCAAGTAGACCGTCAGCCACCCTTTATATTATAAAAACAAACCTTTGTCCTTATTGTCCCCTAAGTGGCTGTAAACAAAATTTTACATTCTCAGTTCATGTCCAATTAAACCTTCTTTAATGTAATAAATAAAAATAATTTTACAATTTCTTTAGGAATTGTGAATGGAGTGCAATGAGAATTCTTTAGGAAACAATACTATAAAATTTACAATTTACAAAACTACAAATCATAAAATTTATTTGATGAAATATGAGTTCACACAAAGTATAAAAATCTTACTGATTTACATGTTATTGATGAAAAATATTAATATTATATTTAAAAAATGTGTCCTACGAAATAGGTTACAATTCTATTATTTTGTTAGTAGCTGAACAATTAAAAGTGCGCCAACATACACTGACGACTACAGATAACATTCACATATACACTTTTTTTCATTGTCACACACAATATTGTCTTATTTATTTCAAGTAACGAAAATTAACTTATGCAAGTGTTGTTCAAAAAAAATCTCTTAAAGAACTACCCAAATTCACTATGTTACTCAATTTCGAGACAATCTTTACCACGCCAATAAAAATATAAATTTAAAAGAGGTACTCACATCGACACCACCGACAGACATGACAGGTTGCAAGCTAAATGTCCACTGTCCATTCACAGAGGTTATCAGTGGCACTGTATGCACGTTCGTAGGTACTTGACCAACAGTGGGCACAGTGGGCAATGACGGCAAAATTGGCAACATTGAAGTTGAATTAGATAACGAGGATAGCAGAGGCGTCGTTACGACGTTCAACGTGTTGTTAGCTGTGAACATAATTTAATATTTTTAATACAAATTATTTGTTTTCTATTTCAGTGCTTCTTTTTGTTTTAATTTTAAGCGCCCTCTATTCGGGGATAAATTTTGTGTTTATTCGCACATATTTTTCCAAATGCACTCAACAATCAATATGCACTCAACAATTAACATGTATTTAAATTGTAAAAGAAAAAAAAATAAGTATATTTTTCATTTTCAAATAGCTTCAACAATTTGAAATTAACCATAACACGTGGCAAACGTGAAGAGTAAAACAAGACGACCTTAAATTCCTGGCATTTACCACAAGACCTGATCTGAATCAATTATTAATAGGAATCTTCTACAAGTAAAGGGTTAACAATTTTATTATATAAAAAAATATATAGAACTCACCTGTACTGGTTACGACCGTATCTGGTATAATAATGGGCTGGGAAGAGTTGGAAGTGCCTACAACTGTGGTAATAACAGAGTTACCGAACGACGACGTACTGCTGACTACTTGCGATTTAGACATTCTCACCGGCGCTTGAGTTATCGGTGGCTGTATGGGTATGTACACCATTGAATTTTTACAGTTCAACCCTGACACTTCATCTGATTTCCTCGGCTGTGGAAAAGTCTTCCTCGCTCTCGGTCGTACATTATCCGACGCGGACACTTTCTTCGCGGGTGGTCCCGACACCACTTTATTTATTCTAATGTCGCGTAGATTTCCTTTATTCGTGGGATTGACTGGACGCAATTTGAACACGTTCATCAGAGTCAACTTGTCGGTTTGTCTATCGTCATCGTAATCTATTGGTTCTGTCTTAATTTCCACTTCGACATCTTCCTGCGATTGTCTCACTGGCGATGCGGACATACGAGCGAATGCCTTCACACCGACTCGACCTACGGTTGGCTTTTTTTGTGCTTCAGAAATCAAAGTCCGCAATCTATTCGCAGCTTCATTAGTACGCGCATTGTCCGCATTAGTACTGGTCGGTGTAAAAACGCTAGTATCTGAGTTAGTTTCAATAGTAACTTCAATGAAATTCTTATTTTGAGTCGAGGACATGTCCATCTTTGGGGTGCCTTCGGCTGAAAGGCTTCGTATGTTGCTAATAGTTGGTAAGCCCGGTACATTGACTATATTGTTTTTAGCGACTTCCCGAGCTATCACCGCCAAGCTAGTATCGTCGTCAAAAGTCAATCGATTTTTGAGAGATTTAGACGTATTTGAACTATACGATTTTGTTGCTATTGTTTTTAGGGTGCTTGTATTTCCGTCACTTTTACTATCCTTTTCAACATTGTCTTTGGTGTTGTCCGTGACATTATTTTGAGCTTGGTTCGCTTTCATTTTCCCCTGTATTTGAGTTTTCTTCCCCTTGGAGCTTGAACGTTTACTTTTTTTATCAGCAGGATGTTTTTCTTTAATTCTAATCTTGAATTTAGGTCTTCGATCTTTCATTTGTTTGGTAGTCTTCAAATTGTCTTTTTCCTTAGACATGCTTTTATCTTTTGTTGACAGTTTTGCAGCTTTAGGAGTTTCCTTATTTGTTTTCGGTGTTACGCTTCCCTTTTTGGAGCTTGATTGTAAATTAGTAGCACTCGAATGAGTAATTTCGATTTTTTCAGTATTTTTGTCATTTTTATCATTTTCTGCTAAACTATCTTCGTCTTCAACTAAATTAATGACTTCCAATGTATTAGAATTAGTTTCAGGTTCAGTACGCTTTCGTTTCGTTTCAGTAACAGGTCTCGACTCTATAATAGTAAGAACAGCCTCCTCCAAATGAGAATAGCGACGTTTTCTAGAATCTTCAGTTACTTGTGTAGAATCAACTACTTCAATATTTTCAACTTTTACATCATCTTCGTTTTTTGCCTCATCAGTTTTTCTGCAATTAATATATCCAAAATTAATTCACATTAAAGCCAGATCTTATACTAAATGCGTCTCCCGAGTGACGGCGAATCGCGGAAGCGGAATCCGCGGTGCACGAAATAAATACTCCATTATTTTGTTTGAACCTGTCCGAAGTGCAAGGCGAGCGGATCGCATACTTGTTTCGTGCGCGACAGATTCTGCATCCGCGATACACCGTCACTCAGAACACGGAATTACTCTATTTTCACTTTATCTTCGTTTGATGATCGAAGAAAAATAGTCAAAATCATCATAGTGATAGTCATATAGCAATTTAATGCAAAACATTTGATTTATTATGCATGAAAAAAAAATACTTTCATGAAATATTGGAGTGGAGCATGCTAAAATGCAAATTCAGTAGTTACGATTATAGAAAGGTTTTTAACTTATTCTCGAGCCTTATAAATATAGTAATGTAAAAAAAAGCGAAAAAAGCGTTATGATTAGCATATTTTATATAGACGCTAACAACTATGAAGGAGACATTTGACTAAAAAAGTAAGTATGCCAGGGCTGAACCATTCCAAAGCGCTCATAAAAGCCTATAGTCGAAACGTGACGCTATGTCGCTTAGTAGGGCAATTTGTGTATGCTAACTAGAGTACTAACGGGGCACTGCCGCCTCAATAGGCACCTTAAAATAATGGGGCTCACTAATACGGGAGAGTGTCGCTTCTGCCGTGAGGCAGAAGAAACACCTATACATATCCTGTGCGAGTGTGGCCCCCTGATGCACAAGCGCAGTCATATCCTAGGAAGTCACACAATGGCTTGTGAAGATGTGAAGAATGGCTCTATCAAAAAAGTACTACAGTTTCTTAAGGTGGTAGGTATAGGAAGAGAGCTTTAGTTTACATGGCGATCACAATATTTCAGCAATGGACGAAGTGATACTGGTACTCTAGCAGACCGAAATAGCCACTAAGAACATAAAAAAAAGTTAAATTCAAAAATATTTTAAAAATTTAAACACCGCGCCGTCTAGTGTGAAACGTAGGGGCTCTATTAAAAATCTATTAAAATTAAATTATTGATCTCACTTATTTGACTCCTCCTTTTCCGGTGTCTCCTCTTTACCATTTTTGTTTGAATCTGTTCCCAAACCGACGTCAGTTGCACTGGTGTCACTGTAAAAAAACATTTTTATCTATATCAATAAAAATAAAAATGAAGCGCATGTGTTGCTAAGCGCAAAACTTGTAAACAGGAGGACCGACGTTAGTTAATTATTGGTGTGTATTCAAGTTAATGTGTGTCTAGTGCAACCAGTAAGTTATGCATTGTTTTATTTTGTAAATCGATTTAACACAACAAATACATGACATATTTTCATTTTATTGCAGTGGCAGGACGCCTGGCGACACTTACAAAAGATCACAAGCACTTAATCCCTCCTGACGATGCTTGTATAATAAGCGATGGCCGCCGTCCATCAAATGGTCCGTCAAACTTACATTATATAAAATAAAGATGTCTGTGTACATAAAACTAACATCACTCACCACTCATTAAAAGAAAAATCCTTTGACCTGCTCTTGCTCTTTGTTCTACCTGAGGGTGAACTTGGAAATGATTCTTTTGAGCGCACCGTGATTTCACCTTTAAATGATGGGATCTGCAAAGAAATTCGAACAACTGAAATATATAAACAATATTAAAAATATTAGTCCTAAGTAAATCTAAAAATTAGTGATTACCCATACTACTGACAGTTAAAAGTAAAAGGTATCTCTAGTTGGAAAATCGCAATTTAAAAGCGATCGATAACTAAATTCAAACATAGATCGTAATCATACTAATCTATCGAATCGAAATGAAATTCGAAATCTAAAATATGTTGCCAATTAAAAATAAGAACCTCAGTGGTGGCTGAAGTCTAAAAATATTAATTCTATTCTTAGAAATGTGAAGAGGAAAAAATCAAATTATCAAATTTTATCCGTAGACAAACTCGCTGCGACAACCACGGAGACTCTTCCAGCCCGGATCAGAAAATGAATAAATTATATATTGGGGGGGGCGAAAGGAGGTACAGTGGGGACACATTAGGTAAGCTACCCATTTGCGTTTTTTCTGTCACTCAGATATAGCACAAGTCAGCACGAGCGGGATTAGCTAGTTTAGCTTGTGAGCCACCAAACCTTTCAAGTAAAGTAACATCTAATCTTGTATTTTTATCTATTGACAATTATTTGGTTTTTAAAGTTTCATCATATCATATAGATATCAAATAGACAGATGAAAAGTTCCGTTTCCGGTATCAAAACTGTCAACACTATAGCGATAACCTCCAGAAGAAATCAAACTAATAAAAATAGTTATAGTAATCTTTAAATACAAACTTCGTTAGAAAACACTAGTAAAAGAAATAAGAAAAATTAGTTATTATAAAAAGGCTAAATATTGTTGACTCACCATCATTTTTAATTGTTCAGTCATTTTGGAGCTGTCGAACGGTGTCTTAAAAGGTGGGTATACAAACGAGCCATACTTTCTTGAAATACTGCGTATATATTGCTCAGCTTCCTGAAAAAAAAAATTATTATTATCGAAAAATATAAACTTTATTTATTCATTGCGATATTTGGGGCTTTGGGGCCACCGTGGACACCTAAACTTCTTATGGAGATTCTTATGGAATCTCATCCATATATTCTTATGGAGAGAGCTTTTAGGAGTTTGGGTTTCATACTAGTACTTATTTAGAAATAAGTACTAGTATATTATAAATACGCCTGCGTGAAATTATTACATTAGTGCGTGTCCTGAGTGACGGCGTATCACAGAGCGAGAATCCGTTCCGTGATGCGAAGTGAGAGTGTTTGCGAAGTAGCTTAACCGCCATTTTATTCCTTAGAACTGTGACGGTTCTTAAAAGCGTCACGACTTACTGACCCTGAAGGATAGTTGCAAGATTTCAGATAAGTCATTCCTTCCCGATATCTGTTCTGAGACTTACGTTGTCCAAGACTGCTGTCCGAAACATTACCGATACGACTACTAACTCAGTATATCACAGATACCTAAAACTTATGATAATTATACACATACCACTAATGCAACTTCTTAATAATTAGCCCTAAGGCGGCAGACAACCTGATAATCTAGAAGATGATAATTGGCTACTTACAAATGGACCATAGACCTTCCTGCGATCTTTAATCACAGAAAAACCGCGATATCATTAGATATATGAATATGAACCTTACCTCCATGCTAGATATTAAATCCTGCCTCTTGGTTCGAATGTTATTCGGATCATTCTCGCAGTAGAGGAAGCAATCCTTGGTGTGAACCCACGCACGGTCATGTGCACCAAAGAAACGGACGTGAACCAAACCAGCACTGCCCACAGACATGCATTTAGCTGGCCAGAAAGGAAAACCTGAAATATGTTAATTTTATGTAAATGTTATTATCCATAAAATAATGTAATATTTATGCATTAACATTTATGACTTTGAAGGCTTCCAAACTTCTAAAGTATCAAATACAATTTATATCTAAAGCAGTATAATAGAGATGAAGAGTTAGTTTCTTTGCTTTTATGTATGGAGGTGCTAATCTCTAATAACAGGAATATGCTAATAAAAGGAACGCAAAATTATAGATGCCTATAGCAGTATGTACCACTGTGGTTTATGTTTCACGCTTTATGCCGATTTAGACTTAGTTTCTATAGAGCATAGTTCGACGCTCGCAAGCCACTTCATTTGACTGGGTTATAAAGAAGCAAACGTAATTTTGGTGTAATTTGGTGTAAACGTAATTTTGGATGCCATTTGGCCCGCAATTTTGGTCATATGACGTTCAAGTTTAAAATGCGCACGAGGTTGCTTGTTGTTTTTGTGGATTAGTTATATATTGCATTTTATTACTAATTTTGTTTTTATTAGTTAGAAATCAGTGTGTTTTGGTTAATTATTGTGTTATTATTTGATTTGAATGTTGTGAACCCCTGAATATTTGTTTACATAATTTACAGCTTCTCGTGACTATAGACAATATTTTATAGTGGTCCTGAATAAAGTTAAAACCATACTTGATCATAAGGAAAGCGTATATAAAATGCCATAATTCCAATATCCCTTTTTATCGTTTTATTCAAAACAAAAACAATAACAAATAAGTATTAGGTACATTAATTAAAGAATGTGCTGTACCATACAAATGCACAGGGTTAATCAGTGTATATAGGAGCTGTCTCTCATTGACAGCTGTTTACATAGTAGGTAATTTTTTAACGGCCTTTTAACTTTGCGGAAATATAAATTAATATTCCGTAAGCACATAGTCACATAATATAAGCACCTTCAGTTTAGATTTTCTTCTAGGTTATTTTCCCTATTTTTTGTATAGATATTATGAATTCAAGGTATCCAGAGAGATTCCCAATATTTTTTTTTCGATTTTATCCTAATGATTTTAGTCTGAAGAACTTAAAAGCTACACATGACTAGATTATAATCAAAAATCTTAAAAATCCTATCAATACACAAAAATTTCAGTACAACGAGATTAAGACAAAAAGTCGAAAGTGCAGTAATACCTAGTGAACGCCGCGTATTTGACCCAATAAGCCTCAACGGGCGGGCTGCCGCTCCGTGATGTTAAGCGTCAGCTTCCACCGAAACCCGACGCGAGGTTGCGCGCAAATTTTAAGGTTCATGTGCGTGCGTATCATCTGGCGACGACGTCGCGATGCGTCCCCAGACACAGCGCGCATGTATCTTGTCTCTTCACGCATCTTCGCGTCGCGTTTCGGTTTGAACTGGCCCTAAGAATCAGCTCACACAGAGACGCGACGCTGCGCGCACATATAAGAAGAATGTCGCATATAGTCGCAGGTAACAATTCAATATAGTACTAATTAACTACACCAATAAACTCGCAACTCGCAATATCGCGCTGCGTATCGCGGCGCCGTCCCGTATCACTGATTTGCGGTACCCTTCTGCGTAGCAAACAAGCTCTATATTGCATTGTTACCTTAAAACGTGTGAACTGGCTTTTAGGCTGCGGTTACGAAAGCGAAAGGAGCGGAGCGGAGCGGGCGCCGCCGACATGCTCGCCGGCACCTAGCTTAAGTTTCATACATTTGTTTGATGGCTGTCGCCCGCCCCACTCCGTTGGTTTCATAATCGCAGCCTTAGACTCGGCGATTGGCTCCTCGCACGCTAGCTATCGTTTTGAGTATTACCTTTGAGTTTGGCCCAGAGGAGAATGTGAGGTGTGGAACACACTTCCGTGAACCAGTTGGAGCGTTCCAACGCCGCCGCGTAGCACTCGAAGCACGCCTCGATCTCGCTCAGGTGAGTTCGGCAGGAGCGCAGCAGAGCGCGAGCCACGGCCGTCAGCTTCGACTGCACTGCACACGCACCATACACATCTGATCATAATAACACACCATATTATTTGTTTCACTTAAGGTTACAAACTATGCGCACTAGTTTTCGTAGTATTCACCTCCATTCGCGTTTCGCTGGACGATTTTGGTTACACTTATACAGTTCCGTTTCTATCATCGCGTGCTATCTCCACTGAACCGCTTCTATAAGCCGCCTATAGAGCTGAATGAGTGAGAATCAATGCGAGTCGTCAAGGAATCACTAATGGTCGACGAGGGGTCACGTACAACGCTGAATACGGCGGAACAGCCCTAAGCACGACGGTTAATACGTGAATAATAAAACATACTTACTGGTCCTAATATTAGCCTGTTTGACGCGAAAGCTGAATAGCTTCAGAAATTTCAATGGATGTGTAGGTTTTCTCCATAGCAGACGACAATTTTTTTTTACCATAGAAGACATAAAAATTAATGTATACTTTACAGAAAACTTGTAATTACACCCTCTAACTGAGTTCTCTTTAACTCTTTATTAACCATAGTTCTTCACAAAAACCATAGTTTTCCCGCTCACGACAACTATTCTCTGTTCCTTTATATAAAACGATTTACACCAGCAATAACTTTTACAGACGTAGCGTTGACACACACAATAACAAATTTATGGATATGAATGTTTTTTGTAGCAGTTTGTCTAATTATAGGATTAATTATTTGGACAATTATTTTCTTAAAATAAAAGCAGCCTAACTTACTCCTTATAACATCAACCATCAGCCAGTGAAAGCACTGTCAGATAACAGCAACTACCAGATGTTTCAAAGATCAGCCGGTACAAACAGGCAAAATTTAAAAAAAATGTTTGTTATAACTACTGTATATACTTTTAACATATACATTTTCTAAAAACCAGTTATTTTGACATTAAAAACAGATGCTCCACTTTTATTTAATATGTATATTACTAAATGAAGTGAGATCACTTACGTGTATTAAATATGATGCTGTTGTGCAGAATCCACTGGGCATCCGCAGCGAAGGCGTCAGTGGTAGTGTAGACTCCGGCGTTGACGTTTTGCTTCATCAAACTCAAGTCCATGGGATGTACCACATACTTGTTGTAATCTGGAAACGTTTTACAATCCACGGGTTGCAGGAAAGGCTCCACCTGTAAACGACGATTTGAAAGTTTTAAGTGCCATTATACGAATGCTGGGAATCAAAAAAATAGATAAACAAAGAAACACATATATAAGAGCTAGAACAGGTGTGACAGATATTCTTACTAAGATAGATCAAATGAAGTGGAGATGGACGGGTCATATGCTGCGGGGAGCTCATGATAAGTGGAGCAAAATATTGACAGAATGGTACCCTAGAAACGGAAAACGAAATAGAGGTCGACAAAACAAAAGATGGGAGGATGAACTCAAATTGACAGCAGGATACAACTGGAGAAGAGTTGCGAGGGATAGAGAACAATGGAAATCGTTAGAGGAGGCCTTTGCCAGGAGGCACACCGAACTTCGAGACATATTATAAATAAAAACATATATGGGAAAGGAGTAACATTTTATATGGAATAAGGAGTTTCGGGATATAAAGGCTATATTATTATTATTATTATATACGAAGTAAAACAATATTTTAAAGCAGATATTTTTGATGAACAACGCGCCCTCACAAAAAACGCGACATAAAATATATTCTTTGTGAGCATCATCATCATCACAGCCATATGACGTCCATTGCTAGACATAAGCTTCATAATTTTTCAGTAGAACCAGTCATAAGCAGCCCTATTTTATTAACATAAAAATAAAAAAGCGTGTGTATCACCTCCGACGCACGACTGGAGTAAACGTATAAAATTTAACAGATAGCTGGCTACCTAGTTAATTAATATTATTTAGTTACAATTCTGCATACTCAGATGTCACATGTTCCAACAAAAGTTGTTAGTTTCGTTCGGTATACACAGACATAACCACGGTTTCGTTCCTCAACGCGAATTACACTTTTTATACAAAATTTCGATATTTGCTTTTATAAGCCCAGAGAATAGAATTAGGGAACGTAAATACATGAGTCAGCTGTCGCAAAAATATTGAAGTGACAGATAACGTTACGCTTTTTAGTTAACGCTAGAATTAATTATACTCCTCATAAAATCATAAAATATGGAGCTTCTTATAAAATTCGACTCTTAAAGAGTAAACTCAAATTTATGCCGAATAAAAATTACAGATACTTGGAAAATTAACCTGTTCGTTTTTAATAAAGTGGTTTAATTATATTATTTATAAATCATGCTAATTGTGCTCTATAATTTCACCTGCATGAAAAAAGATATTTCTGTGCGATATATACAGTGGAATGAATGAGTTTATCCGTTTGCCAACCAAAGTTTCGGGAAGTTTAGTATGGGTAAAGAAGCAAATAGAATTTTAAGAACGCTTTTTTTTTAATTTACGTAAATTTGCAAATATGTAATCACATGGCGAAATTAATATAATATGCTTTCATTTCGAAATCGCCCACAGATTTTTTTTTACAAACTTTTTTTTAATTGTATTTACACTGATGAATTAAATAATTAATGACACTGCTCATAGATATTATATTATTATACTGCCTGTATGTCTCTGTTATATGCCTCTCTATTTGTTCCAGCAAACAGCAAAATATCTATAACAACATTTATAGATATTTTTTTCAAAGCAAAAAGCAATTAGTTTTTTCAATCTAGATCAAATTATCTAATAGTTCTAAGACTAGTCAAGGAGTAGTCTAATTTCTTGTGTAGACTGCGCATTTTAATGTATATAGAAGTGGCAATAAGGATTTAAAATGTCAACATTAGGTTCTTGTGTCGTTCGGAGTTCCAGACACGGACACAAGACGGAATAATTAAAAGGAAATATACCTACTTAACTAGCTGTGCCCGCGACTTCGTACGCATTGAAAAATGAAAACATATTAATTACGCCTGTTTCGACCTTGTAAACATAAGTACAACGTGTACAATTTTTTTTAAATATATAAATATGTGGGTATAATTGAGTTGGACCTCAACAATAAATAACGCGATTGTAAATAAATACTAAGTATTTTTTCCATTAATATAGAATATTGAAAGAAAATTTCATTTCGTAACTACGCCTTAATTACCACTATTATGTGCCTCTGTTTTTGAGAACCGAAGTCGAAAAAAATTGTTTTTCGAACTTTTGTCTATTTGTCTGTGCGTTTGTACACATTAATCTCAGAAACGTTAACCGATTTAAATGCGGTTTCCACTGATCTATTGTAGTAGAGGCAACATTTAGTGTTTGTTTGTTTCTAATCGGTTTACAAACGAAAAAATTTAAATGAATTGAAATAATACCGAACACCACGCGTACGAAGTCACGGGCACAGCTAGTACATAAATTTAAGGAATAAGTTAAATTGTTTTAGTAGTGTGATTGGTTACATCATAATGGTAGAATTAGTGATATAGTGTCCAGAAAAATTCAGGACATGCACACAGATGCATGTAGAGAGGTGTGCTAGTGTGCGTCTTGTCGTGTAGGCCCGTTCGCGTTTATTATTAGTAAAGAGCGAGAAGGATATAGCGTCGCGTTAGTATCGATTGGAATGTCGCTAGAAAGAGACAGCAGAAACCGTGACGCGAGGCGCGCAGCCACGCTATGTAGATAACTGGCGGCAACACGCCGAGCATTTATCAAGGTCATTTCACCCAGCTCTCGCTCGACTCGACTGGCGCGCTACGCAGCAATACATACCTATACTATACATACATTTTAATAATTTGTCTGCCTGCTTGACGATTTAACAGTGAATGCTACATTTGTTCATATGTTAATATATTTAATTCAAAAAGTAGCTCAATACACACGCATTAAAACATGATCTGATATTATTGCCTTCTGAAATGAGATTACTTGTATTTCTTTAATACACAATATCTAAACAAATATTTATAAAGTTAAAGATTTGATTTTTTGTGTGTTTGTTTGTAATGGATAAACTGAAAAACTACTTAACTGATTTAAATGTTCTTTCACGTATAAAGCGAGTAACATGGGCTGTATTTTAGGTAGGTATTGAAAAAAATGGAGATCCCTATTAAAATTAAAATAATGTAACAAGGTATCGAAAATGTGTCTATAAAAGTAATCGTTTTGGCGTCTATTGAACTGTCAAACTGCATGCTATATGTCTAACTATAATAGTCGAGTCACAATAAATAATTCAAATTATTCAATCAAAACACGGCTAGAATCGAAAGATGATGGACATTAGTACCATCATGATATTAATTCAACTAAACAGTCTCATTGTTTAGGTTAATCAACAACATGAAAATTCTATAGATTATTGGAATTGGACATTTCGTTTTATTCGTTAGGATGAATAAAAAAATGCTAAAAGTAAAAAAATGACATAGTGTGACTGTGTGTGAGCCATACGCTTAGTCTATTAGTTAATTAGGTATCTAAACATTTAATTTTTATTTACTTTATAACATTAGTTCTTCGAAAATTATTTTATTTATATCTTAAGATAAAGTCAACGCGAATTAAATCGCGGGCATCAGCTAGTTTTGTGTAAGTAATTACATAAAATATACAAAAAATGATTCTAATTGTATAACTATTTATACAATTTGTATAAAAATAGTTTAAATTCATTAGACAAATACAAATAAAATTATAGTCATAAAACAGTAATTTTATCTATACTTTGGTAAATATATAAATTTAATTTTGGTTTAGGTAGGCGTTATTCATTCCTACCTACAGAATAAATAATGATATGTATTGACACAATTAAGTAATGTTATCTAAAGAAACATGTTAAAAACAAATATAAGTAACCTACAAGTCTACCTATAAGCTATAACGAAAATAATCACAAAAATATAAATAATATAAATGTATTACCCCTTTCAACTGCATCATATGCTCTAATACATTTGTCAATAGGTCACAGAGCTTTCCCGGCGATATATTTTTCAACGTTGGCGATCTGCAAATGGAAAATAGAACACACGAAATATAACCTCAAAAGTACAACAATTCAACAAGGAAGTCGCGATTAAAATTCCACTGAAAACTGTATTAAATGAAATGAAACTACAAATTTCTAATATAAATTACTGTCATTTAAAAGTTAAACTTTTAATGATATAACCTGATATAACATTAAAAAGTGTAAGTGATTTCTTTATAGCAACCTGGTCAATGTCAACATTGAATTTCAATGTTGATTTGTATTTTTGTGTCAAGTACAGGATTAAATAAATAAATAAAAAATCAAAGAAGAAGTTCAAACGTCTAATTAAAAAACTTATACAACAATTTGATTGAAATTATGCAATGAATAAACAAGTACAAATGCATAAATTACTATTAATAAATCAGTAAGTTCAGTTTCAGTGGGAAAAAGGGGGAGCTAAACTTAAATATTGTGGATACAATGGGTATCCACAGCACAGCAGATGCAATTTATTATCACAACCATTTCAATACTATCAATAATTTAATTAGTTTTTATTTCATAGTTTATGCTAGATATATTTAATGCAATCAACATTAATGCCTTATGTACAAGCTCGAGTCACTCTGACCAGAAATGTAATGAAGAAATCTGTGAAAGTGAAGAACATTTTTTTATGTAAGGTTGACAGACAGGCTGACGGTCCACTTGATGGTCAGTGGCTATCGTCGCCGATAACACAAGCAACACCACAACTCTGCGACTGCTGCAAGTTTACTCCCAACCATAGGAGGATTAAGGATAAGGGATTATGAAGGGCTAGGCCTTCATAATCCCTTATCCTTAATCCTCACTCACCGAAACACAACAGCACACATGCTGATATTTCACGGTGGTCTTCCGTAAGGGGGTTGTTACTACCGTCACGAGTCTGCCCAAATAATAGTGGCAGGGCACACTGTGCGAAACACAGTGTACCCTGCCACTACCTTCCAAATCTAAAATATATGGTATATACCTAATATAATAATTAGGCATATAGCCTTAAATAAAGAATAAGCTAACATTAGGTGGGCCTAGCACTAGGATACAGCAAACCAAAGCAACGTTGTTAAATGTTGTCCACAGGGAAAACAATGTACATTTTACATAATGATTACAAATGAATCATGTTTTAAATTCTTCAATTCGCTATTATAAACAACGAGCAACCGGCCTCCCGGCTTTGCACAAACTTTCCTAGTTTATTGCAGTTTCCATTAGTGAATACCATATCAAAATCCATTGGGTGGTTTTAAAGAAGTTAGTGGAGAAACAGACAGACGCAAACAGCGACTTATGTACAGATATAGAAGTTAAAATTATAAAAGTTAAATTAAAAATAAACAAATTAATAATACACTTACTTAGTTTCTGAACTTTCAGCGTGTTGAATGATAAGACATTCGGGGCAGACCCAACTCTTTTGATCTATAATTTTACTTCGCTCTGCAACTGAGAGGCACTTATAGTGAAAACTGCGTGGACATGAAGTGCATTTGACTGGTTCGTGAGCCTTTGGGCTCTCCGTCTCCAACACCCAGTGACAACGCCAGCAATATGGGTCAGACTGCAGCATATTAGTGTTTGTAGTCTAAGAAAAAATTATGAAGATTAACAATAATAATATGATAAAGACAAGTAGAGAAAAGTTTGTACTAAATATTAAAATAACAATAAAGGTTTTAAAGAGGACATGTCAGACATGACACAAGATGTGACAGACATATATCATTGTATATTGTAAAAATATGTAAATGAATAGTTTGTATACAGTATTAATAATTTACAAATTTAATATTAATAGTAAAAAACGCAATACTATTAAATCACCATTTAGACAAGATAATTGCTTTAAAATCACTAAGAATTTATGTAAAAAATGAGAAAATGTTAGACAACTGGGGATAAGAGTATATTGCCTCATTGTCTATTTATGAAACCTCTCCAGGTACACTGACAAAAAAATCTTATGCCATTTTTTTTTAAATAATTTTATCAATGGCCAGTGTTGTCATCATTTTAAAAAGGAAATTTGTTATGCAATTGTAATCATTGAAAAGATATCTTACCGCCTCTGCTGTTTTCTTTTTCTTAGGCAAACTCAATCCAGAATCGTTCATTGGAGTCTTTAACTTAGATTTGTTTTGACTTGTATCCATATCCTCTTCAGATATTATAGGTTCATCCTCCTTTTGTCCCTTTCCTGTCACTGAATTAAGAAACTGCTTAACTTTATTTACAAATTCGGGGTTTTGAGATCTCATTGATCGTTTTAAAGCTATTTTCTCAGACACTTCACTGCTCGTGCTTCGCTGGGAGTTGGTACTGCCCCGCCTACTGTGTAGCCTGGTGGCTTCCAGGGAACTGTTTGGACTTACACTTGAATTATCCAATGATGTGTTACCTAATCCCCTAGACTTCCTCATTTTAGTTGTTAGTTGTGTGCATTCATTTATAATTTTAGATTCTTTAGCAGAGTTTATTAGTGATTTTAATTCTCTACTAATACTTCTGTTATGATCCTTGTCTGTGGCATCAAAGTTGTTTGCTAAAAGAGAATCACTTAGTGTATCACAAACCATGCCAGAAGGAGAAGCAGTTTCATTTTCATCAATTGATTCACTCTCAATATTATCGTTTATATTTTCTCCCACTTTTTCTTTGTTCTCCACTTGGGTATCATTTTCTGGAAGCTTGCTTCTCGCCGTTTCTTTTTCATCTTGCACTGCATCTTTAGTTGGCGTTTTGGATTTGGTTTGGGGAGATTTGGGAGGTTCTAATAATTTAACTGGTGACTTTTGAGCTGTTTTTTGATCATACTTAATCGGTGATTTCTGTTTATCTTTATTACCAGTAAACTCTTCACTTAATTGAATTTTAATAGGGGAAATCTTGATTGGAGTGGCACTTACTGCATTATGTGATAACTCAACTTTATTCGGAGATCTATTTATAAGCTCCTGTTTCTGCACAAAATTCAGAGGTGTTAAAATATTATGTGTCAAGCCTTCTACGCTCTTTTCATATGAAACGTTGGTGCTATCTACAGGCTCTTTACTCTCTTCAGTATTTTTTGCAAGTGAATCTTCAATTAAAATTATTTCAGACTGATTTTCAATAGAAGAAATATCTTTTTGAATGGACTCAAGAGACTTTCTGACATGGTCATTTACTTCTGACGAAGACTGCTTACTGTTATTGGTGTTTGATGCTTCATATGATATCTCTTCTTCATCTAATTTCTCTACTACCACAACTACCTCTCTGACAGATTCCTTTACCACATTTACGGTTGGTACATCAGAGGTGGTCGACGACACGTCTGTTTCCATGTAAGCGTTTGAACTCTCCTCCATCATCTGTGATACAGAATTAAAACAACTGATATAGGCTAATTTTGGAAAGGGATGTGACATTAAGAGTAATATGCACTATAGGTAACATCAGTGATAATCTAACAATAGACAACCAAATATACAAGGAACCGGTCATTAGCCAAGCGCAGCCCCCGACGAGCTAACACCTACTTTCAATACAATCATACAAACACAACTTGCCTCTAGCTAGTAGATACTCTTTTCTGGGTACATACGAATATGTTACGCTTGTAACGGAATAAGCAAAATGTTCACTAAACACTACTGTCTCATAATATTTGTCTTCATTAATAATGAGTATATAATGCCGAAAAATATAAGACAACTACACATTGCCAACAAGCCAAGCACACACAAATTCACATTCAGTCAGTATATATTTTTTCTGAATAACGCACAAGACAGACAGCAGATGTGTGTTGGCGCTGATGTCGCTTCTGGTTTCATTTCATTTCATTTATTAATTATCGTTGTCTCGTTTGCACGCGACCGACGTAATGCGAAATAAGTGGAGGGAGTATATTGCCTCTCTTTTCCCCTTGTGATAGTGTGTGCCTACTATTGGCGAATCTCTTCATTGTGACTGAAGTAATTTGAGTTCATATTGTTTTGCTTGATCGGCGGAGGTTTATAGGTTAGGTTAGTTTATAGGTTCCGCCAGGCAGAGCAATCTAATATTTACACTCTTGTATAAATATAAATCGATGAAATCGAGAAGTGTTGCGTGACGCAAATATCTCAAACCTGGAACGAATTTTTAACTTGGTAGTATAATAATCGATGTCTCATAACCCATACTAAACTAAGATGTCGCTGTTTTGGAAAATTAAAAAGCTTATTTATCTTATCTATAGGTATATATAAAAATGAATCCACATTTCCCTTGGTCACAGCATCACGCGTGAACGGGTAGACCGATTTTAATTCGGTTTTCACTAATGAAAAGAGAGATAACGGTTCATATATATAAAAATTGCACCCCGGGCAACGCTAGTTGTTTTATAATTTCCTTATTCACCGTGCTTTTTACAATTATTTCCCACGCGAAGTCTCTTCATTTGACTTTATTGCTGTTATACATTTGCCAGGCGATGAATCTTTATTTTCAGATAGCTGGTGCCCTCGGCTTTGCCCGCGTGGAATGTATAGCCTATGTCCATCTTGAAATTCTATTCCAACAATTGGTGAAAGATTTTTTTTAAAATCAGATGAGAGTTTCGAAGATTATATCCTACATACAAACATACAAACTTTACTTCTTTATAATATTAGGTCGCAGTCAAAGAGTAAATGTTGTGTCCAAAGCTAATATTGCTCTAATGTCATTTGATCATACCCATTCCGGCAGGCAGAGCATAATTAACTCTAACAGGTCTATCAATAATAATCAATACAAATCTGTATATTTATCAGTCTAAGATATAAAGATCTTTTTGTTGTTTAAAGTGTGACAATAAATAGTAAAAGAAATATCAAAATGTTAATGCTAATTCAAATTTATTTAGCCATTTTTTGCTTGATTGAGTAACAGACATACATTTTTTTTTATGAGAGGAGAAATCTTCAAAAGATACCCTATGAAGAAATGCCGCATGCCATGCAAATGCGCATTGAGGTTATGTGGATTTTTACCCACTAAAACACCCCTCGAGATGGGTGTGGTTTTAGTCCATAGGGTACCATCACCGATCGTCGGGGGTGCGAGACACGCCCCGCCCTTACAAGGAAAAACTTAACTAATGCTTAACTATGAGGGACCGGCTAGCCATGGAGGGCCACTTGCAACAACGACGTTAGCCGCGGCCGGTACAAGTGGTCCCCGGACCGGGAGGTCCCTCGAAGGTGCT
This sequence comes from Bembecia ichneumoniformis, assembly GCA_910589475.2. Lineage (NCBI taxonomy): Eukaryota > Metazoa > Arthropoda > Insecta > Lepidoptera > Sesiidae > Bembecia > Bembecia ichneumoniformis. The sequence continues at coordinate 7,433,913 of OU342523.1, forward strand.
GTATGAGAAGCGGCGCGGCGGTCTTCCTCTTCTTTCTCGGTGCCGGAGTAGCTGCGCGTCATGGTCATCCCCAGCAGCGCCGCGTTTGCTACTGTGATGGGGGTCATCCTGGAGAACAAGATGAGTCGGGGGTCTTTTTCTGAAACGAAAAAGAGTATTGTTATTATTGGGAGTATAAATGAGAGAACTAACTACTAGCGGGTTGGGATGGCGAGAGAGTTTGTCGTAGTACCTCAAGGCGAAGTCCTTGATGCACTTGACGATCGAGGGGAAGTTTAGGTCGTGGTGGAGATCGATGTAGCAGAGGTACCATGGGGCGTCCACGGCTCTCCGCATGAATCGGTTTTGGACAATTTGGAGAGATTGGATATGGGTGGGAGCAAAGTGAATGACAACGCTAGCGTACCTCACGATTGGTCTGACGCGGACTTTGTATTGTCACCTTATAACTAAAGGCCATTGTACTCCGCCTGCCTATGAGGCACGTCTGGCGAACCAAGATGAGCGCTGCCCTGTCCCTGACACGCTTTATGTGGGGACCGAAAGTAGGTCTTCGGTCGAGCTTAACACCGAGGTATGGTATGATGGACCCAAAGGATAACGCGGCGCGAGTAACACTCGGTCATATTGACCCTACATTGTAGGGCATTCGGAACGCGAGGAGTATGAAATAAATTCTCGCGGGAAAAGAACATTGCTGTAATTTTCTCGGGATTCACCTCAATACTCCATTCTGAAACCAATCACCGAGAGCGGTCACGGCGGTTTGAAGCATGAGAGTTAAGAAACCTCGGTGTCTGTGGAGAAGTAAGGGGCCGTATCGTCTACAAGGAGAGACAGCTCGACCCCCTCCGTGCAAGGTAAGTCGTTGATGTAGAGGCAGTAGAGGGTTGGTGAGAGAACTGAGACGGGTAGGCTTTCCTCAACGCCTACCCGTAGGAGACGGGGTATGAGAGAGTGCCTTCCATTCTGTAGCGAGAGCTTCGATCGGTCAGAAAGTCACGTATTATAAGTACGAGGCTTTCCGGCAGGCCGAGTTGGTATAGCTTGTATATCAACCCGGTATGCCAAACCTTATCGAAGATCTTCGCAACTTTGAAGAAGACGACACCGGTGCCTATTAATGAGGCCTGAGGGCTTTTCGTAAGCCCTGTAAGAATATGCTCAGTTAGTCGATGCACTTGGTGGACGCACGAGTGTCTGGCTCTGGAGCTAAACTGTTCGTCGATGAGAAGATTGTTGCTAGGTTTCAAGAAGGGCTCTTGCATTAACATCACGTGGACCTAAACTTTTACATTTATAATATTATAGTAGGATTATCTGCTGCACTGATCTTCTTTTGAGTTTTGAGATATTTTAACGTATTGTCTAATCACAACAAAAACAATTATATTAATAATTGTTTTCGAACATACCTTCAACTGTAGTAGTGTCACTTTTAGTAGTGGCAGGGCACACTGCGCACTTTCGCAGTCATTTGGGCAGCCCGTCTGGCGGCAGTAACCATCCCCTTAGAGAAGACCACCGTGAAATAATAGCACGTGTGCTGTTGTGTTTCGGTGAGTGAGTAAGGGATGCCAGAGCCCATTTCCCTATCCACTCCTAACCCCTTATCCTTAATCCCACTGCAGTCGGCGGCGCACATGCAGCAGTTTAAGCGTTGCTTGTGTTATAGGCGACGGTAGCCACCTACCATCAAGTGGACCGTCAGTCTGTCTGCCGACCTTAACATTAAAAAAAAAAAAAAACTGTTGAATACAGAGCTCAGGAAAGTGACCAGACGTACGGAAAAGGATCTGTACAAATAAAACCAGCGCCTCTTTTTGTAGGTATGTCAAGTCCATATTTAGGAAGTAATTGGTCTATAATATCCAAAATATATGATATCGTCGGTATTGTCAATGTCAATTGAATCAGACTAATACAACCAAAGATGTTGTATTAGTCTGTACCTATACAACATCTTTGATTCTTTGGTATTAACTGTCAAAGTTCAAACTGTCATGTGTACCATATGTGTACTGTATGTGTATTATGTTAAAAAATAAATCAAATCAATTTTTTTTTTGTAAATAAAAGTACATATCTGTAATGGAATTTATAGAATTAATACAAATAAATAAATTAGACGGGGTTATTTTAAAATATCCTCATCATGAAAATGTAGATGGAACTGTTTGTATAACTGGTCACCATCTAATATTAAGCTCTAGAAAAGAAGGCGTTCGAGAACTATGGGTAAAATGTTTTAAATATATTTATTTACATGTATATTTTCTTATTATATTTTTATTTTTTGTTATAAAGGACGGCAGGCAGACTAATAGTTAGTCAACAAAAAAGAAAAGAAATTACTAAGGTGCTAATAACAAAGAATAATAAAGAATAAAGAAATTACTAATAACAAAAAAGAAAAGAAATTACTAAGGTGTTGTTTTACTTCAACTCCCCAATTCTTTATTTTTGCAATGAAAAACTACAGTAGTCATGCTGTTTTTCCTGCAAGCTTACATTCAAAGAAGCACTTAATCATTGGTCTTTTTTTACCAGGGTTTAGGAAAAAATTGCCAAGCTGTTGAAGTTCCTGAGAGGAAACTTAGAATATCTACTATTCTTTGTGTCATCTGTAAAGTAAAATAAAACAAACAATTTCAACTAATAATACACAAATCATAGTGTATAATAATAATAAATAAAGTATACCATCTCCTGCCTGAAGAAAGATAAAAATTGTAATAAAGATTTATATTTAATTTACAAACAATTTATATTTATTAATTGCCATATCTTACTTTTAGCTTCTTCACAAGAACATAGATAGTATAGAAAAAAAGGAGAATAAACCAGTTAGTGGAGTGTCACAAGGTGGCTCCCTCTTCTTAAAATGTAAGGACCTGAGAATTTTCCAGTTGGATATTGCTACTACAATAGAACTGAATCTTATGGCACAGACATTGGAAAGTTTGTCAAACATTCAAGACCCTACACTCTTTTACCCGTTCTTCTATAGACATATGCATCCTATTATGGAGAATGGTTATACATTGTACAGGTAATTACCAGATTATTCATAAATTAATATCGGTATCAATTCAATAAGCTAACGTGTAGAATGGCATTAACTAGAATGCCTCTGAGTAAGCATATCAATATGAGTAAGCATAGTAAGCCTCTGAAATTGTGACATATGGTAAAATGTCACAATTTATTATGATTTGGCCCTAGTTAAGATTTCCTAGATGCCTTCACCATTAGGGGGCTATCCAGGAGTATTTAAGAAATACTATTAAATAATGTAAAAAAGTTAACCTTTTGGGATTAACTCAAAAAATATTTGAGTGAATAGTGTTAGTTAGAAACAAATGAAAATAGTTATTTATTTTTATTAGTATTGGTATGACACGCTGCATTTTGCAGTCATGAAATGGCAGTAACAGTAACCATGCCCCTTACAAAAGACCACCATGAAATAACCCTGTGATGTTGTGTTTCAGTGAGTATGTAAGGGAAACCATAACTCTTCTCCTAACCCCTCTTTTTGCTTTATCCTTTATCCCATCAATTTTGCTTTATCCCTTTTTGGTGTTGGTTCTGTTTATTAGTGACAGAACCATTTACAATTAACTAACTGGACTGTCAGCCTGCCTATAGACTTAAAAGAGGGTTTTATACTAATACTAAGGTCATTGCAATTATCCTCTGGTTCCAGAGCAGGGAATGATTATTTTAATGTCCTCTGGTTCAAATTTATGCTATTTTTGCGCATCTGTGTCATTCACTAAGAATGTGGTTGAAGCGACTCATCCTTTTGTTCCCTTATTCCAGGTTCCCCAGACATGGAACATTCTCACAATGTTGACTTTTTTTCCATTTTGTGTATAATTATGTGTTGTCATAAAACACCATGATTCTTAAACACAATGATTGACATGATTTTGCTTTTAGCATTTAGTCGAGTAGATGGACATTTGTCCATAAAAAAATTATTCATTGATTCATTGCTAACCACACACATCAAGAAACATCATATTTTGGGAATATACAAAATTAAATAAAGAATTCATCATTTTGGAAAAATTTTAGTTCCCCAAAATGTAATTCAATTAATGAATGCAATATTGAGACTTTATGTCCCATAAAGTTGGATTCCAAACTTGAATTCCTAATGAATTATTTACATTATAGAAATTCAACATTATGAGATTTAAATACAATGCTGCTACTTTTTCACTATTTTGAATTATATGTTTATAAGTGAAATTAAAGTATGTCCTTAAAATGCATAGTGCCCACTGAATGAAATGTGAATTTTATTTCAATCAGTCCTGTGACCTGAGTTGCAGTCAGTTTCACCACTAGTGAGTATTTAAGGAACTGTTAAGTTTTAGCAGTATCAAGTTTTTAAATTGTCAACAAATAGAATTTTAATCATTATCCATTGAACATAGTTTTGGGATACTTCCCATAAGCACAGAATAAATAATAGTACTTACTAACTAGTACTAACATGCCTTAAGGGACACGCTACCCTTGTTTTTGTACAATTTACTAAACGAAATTTCAAGAAACATCTGTTCTCACATTTAAAAATCATCTAAAATTAAAGACAAGTAGCAATTGTGACTAATGGTAAACTTTATTAAATTTTTGAAACATTATCCAACCATTTATAATACTACTATTATAAATGTGAAAGCAACCCTGTCTGTCTGTTAACTCTATCTGTCTGTTTTGACGAGCCCGTTGGATGAGTGGTTAGGGTGCTTGCCTTAACACTCTGTTTAGGGTTCCCGGGTTCGATTCCCGGCAGGGACAACTTTAAAAAATCACTTTTCAAATTTAGCTCTGGTCTGGATTTGGTCATTTCCCTATCCACTCCCAATCCCTTATCCTTAATCGGCAGTGCACTTGCAGCAGCTTAAGAATTGTTTGTGTTATAGGCGACGGTAGCCACCTACGATCAAGTGGACCGTCAGCCTGTCTGCCTTAACATAAAAAAAAACTTTTCTTGCATACACAGATACATAGAATTTAGGGCACCTTCATCCAGTAAAAAAATACTGTTCCTGAGGGATGTCGTAAAAATAGAAATCCAAGGCTTGGCAAAAGTATGAATACGTTATTTTGCTCACGTATTTTGTCAGTTATATTTTTGAATGCGGAAGAAGTAGTGGGCACCAGCTAATACTTTTGAAATTTCTGGAATTTTATGACCAGTGATGTCTCATACATCACACCAAGTTTTAATAATACATTGTATCCAGCAGTCATAAACAAGGCAGCATGATTGGTGGTGGTAACCAACATTTGCTATAAAAGAAAAATCATGTTTGCTGCTGGTTTAAGTGTGTAAGAGTTGCCACAGCAGATGTCTCTGTAGTTACCTTGTCCCTTACTTATTGTCCTTTTATTCTCTCTATGCTGGATAGAGACATTGCAACCCTCTTGAAGTCACATTATAAGTCTTATAGGTCACAAGTGAAATTGCACATCTAAAAGCATTCTGCCAATTCAACTATCCAGTGAAATCTCCAAACTGACAAATGTTCAAGAGTAACCACAGAGGTTTTTTGATAATGCTTTTCCAGTGTAGAAGGTGAATTCACAAAGGTCTTGGCCACCGAGGAATGGAGAATATCACGTGTCAATCAACATTATACGGTGTGCCCCAGTTATCCGAAAGGTGTTGTCGTGCCAAAGAGTATTGATGATGATACACTGGCTGCGGCAGCGTCATTTAGGCAAGGAGGCAGATTCCCTGTGCTGTCGTACAGGCATAACAATGGGGTAAGATTTCACGTATTAATGTCTTTTACTTTACAACAGCATTTTGCTCGTTCGTTTACTTTACTTGCATGGGGATTGATTCCAATTACACAATTACAAACATGGCCTCGACCATAAGTTTGCTAAGAACTCTTATGCACAAGCTAAGATATGTCTTTTTGGAGTATAAGTTTTATTCCTTTTAATTACCATCCTTAATCTTCTATACACTATGGTAATTTGAAAACAAAGACATTGTATTGTTCTAAAATTCTGTAATTATGACATGTTCATATTGTTCATTTGCCATTTTTTATTATCAATAGGGAATGGGAGTTTTTCCACTCACCGGCACAGAAACCGGCGCCGGCACCGTGCCGGTGCCGGGGAAGCAAAAAGGTATAAAAATGTATGACTCGTTTTTTCACTTGCCGGCGCGCGACGGCCCGGCGTTGACTCCCGCCGTCGCCGGCGCCGGAATTGCAAGCTTCCCAGTCCCTGCCGGCCCGGCAAAACTGCATTATGAATTGTAGCCGTGTGCGTGTGTGAATGCGCGAAGCGGGTAGGAGGACGCGGAGCGGAGAGTGAGAATATTTGGGTTCCATTTTCAACTTTTCAAATGGTATAATATTTTCCTTCTAAGTATCTCACTTTTAGTCTAAAATTCGACATCTCTGCGATGGTATTTGCGTCTCAGATGTAATAGATATAACAATTACAGTGGACGGCTTGACGACACCATTGTTATATCTACGTGTTTTACGTGTCGTCGTGCTGAAGTCCGTGTCAGTACTGTACTACCCAAGGGCGTAAACCGGCATCAACACCATCTCAATGGAAAAATGAAGCCCCGGCGCCGGGGCCGGGCCGGCTAATGGAAAACCTCCCAATTTCATTTATGAAAGTAAATAATAAGGATTGAATTCATTAAATTAATATTTGTAGAATATTAAGCTTATGTAACCGACTCAGCTCGTGTGATTGGCAAGAAACAGTCCCCAACTTACGTTTTCAGCAAAGGGTATTAAAGGTAAAATAAAATTTAGTATTTAAACCACTATTTACATGGTTGGAAATAAGCAAGTAGGTAGGTCATTTTAAGACTGTTGTCATTTTCATTTACACAGCGTTCCAGATGCTATGGGGACATCTTTTCGTTCGAAGTCCCTCACTGCCTCAAAATAAAGATATTTGACCAGTGTGTGTTGCCACAGTGATGATATGGTGCCACAGAGTGGTCCTGAAACCTCGTCTTTAACTATATGCCTTATAAGAAAGCTCAACATAGCCTAGCGAGTTATGGAGAGAGCTATGCTCAGGGTTACACTTTAAGATCGAATCGGAAATAAGGAGGGGATCTGTAGACAAACGGAAGTCACCAATATCAAAATTCGGCAGATTGCTTAGTTTGAGTGCAGGTGGGGACAGCTGAGGTCGAAAGGTTCTCGAGCGGAAACCATGGACAGAGTGTAGCGGGTATTTCCTCTCCAAGGTAGCTGTGCTCGATAACGTCATATTATATTTTTATTTATTAGCAATACAATCTTATAATACTTACGTAAACAAAATGTTAAATTTCAGGCGGTACTAATGCGCGCAGGGCAGCCTTTGTACGGACCGAAACATCGACGCTGCAGACCAGATGAAGCTATCCTCAACACAATAGTTCGTGTCGGTATTAAAGGTGTCATTTATGATTTAAGAAGCACCAACTCTATATCTCAGCAACAGAGTAAAGGTTAACATTTTTTTAATTTTTATTTTACTATTAGCCAACTGCCACCGCCGGCTTCGTACGGATACAATTTTTTGTTGCAAATTTTTTTGTGAAAGATCCATTGGGCGGTCAATAAGCCGTGTTTCGTATAGTAAGGCAATAAACCACGTGTCCATTTATAAACAGAATTGCACAAGATTTTTGGTGACGTACTTTAATAAAACTGCCAAAAATAACGAACAATAATAACGTCCAACGAATGAAAGTAATAGCTTGTAGTTTCTTTTTTTAAATCTCTTAAAGAGGCAGATCTCGTTCTGCTTTCTGTAGACATAATTGAGCAGCACGTCTGGCGACAATCTGACTTGAACAAATCAATGAGACAGATGAGACATTCAACCAGATGACCATGATTTTAAATAAGTAAGTGACCATAAAAAATTACATAATTTTTTATGGCTTTTTTTTGAGTGATTCTGTGAATCCAAATTACAGTTAGTAAAAACTTACCAATTTTGGTGTATGGCCGCACCCTATATATTTTAGTGTTTTAAATTTTGCCAGAAATTCGAGAATAATAGCCTCTGTTCACGATTTTTTTTGCGTGGTTAAGATGAAGAGTTTTTTTTTTAAGAAAAGAATACTTGCTTTAGAAAATATTAATGTCCTAATGTTCACAGATAAAGCTTATTTACAGGATAAGATACGTCTGGCATCTTTTACTCACCGAAATACAACAAGTGCTGTTATTTTAGTGGCCTCTGTAGCGGATGGCTACTACCGCCAGTGTCTGCCACTACTAAAAGTAGTATCTCTTTCGTTTTCTAGGAGGTGGCACAGAAAGCAATTCTAATTATTCTCAATGGAACATTTACAACAGGTCTATGGACGATGTGGACAATCAGCAGACCCTGTTAGATAGTTATTCTAAACTCATCGAAGGTAGGTACATAACAATAGTTTCGTTAGTTTTCATTTGTAGTTCATTTTCTAAATTCAAATTCTAATATGTTCACCTGTTGATCTGTTTCAGCGTGCAACGATCGTGAAATATCAAGCGACAAGTGGTTAACGAAATTGGAGTCTTGTGGGTGGCCAGAGAGTGTTAGGAATGCCTTACATACAGCCTGTATTGTTTCTCAACATATACATCAGGTATGCTTTTTTGTAATATTAGTCATGGCAGAGCTCACCATGTTCCTCAGTCTTATAACTGAGTAGTCTTATCATTTTATTTACGAGAAAAAATCACCAATTCATAGAAAAGCATTAATTGTGTTTTTCACTATACTCTTAAAATAGGCACAAAATTCAGATACTATTATTAGTACGGTTGCCGACCATTACCATAGTTTCCTCCTATATGAAAGCTTCTTGATTCACTTACTTAACAGACAATGCCATTTTAACTACTACAATTTCCGTAAGTCTGACTTAATTCTTATAAATAAGGGGTGACTAGGACTTACATGCTTTCCCAATGTTACAAAATTATTAATTAATTAATTAAAAATAATAATCTCTATACCCCGAAGGATTTACAAAAAATACAAAGTTTTCTTCCTCTCTAATGTGTCATGTCAAATTATGTAATTCTATAGACGTCTATGAGTTCAAACTATGTTACTCAGATACGCATAAGATCATGTTACTCAGATTATGACATCCATTGAATCTAGAGTTGTTCAAGCATCCACGAAAATTCTGATCATACATCAATGTAAATAATTATTGTTTTGGCGTATTTCAGAAAGGTGAGCCAGTTTTAGTGCACGGAACACGTGGCGAGGACGCGACGCTGCTCGTATGTTCTCTTGTGCAGATTATATTAAATCCTGATTGCAGAACTATTAGAGGGTATGCCTTATTTTATTTTATCCGATTTCAGTGCAGATTTGTAATGTTAAGACTTTTACTTTATTTATTTCATAGGTCTTAAAGGTTACTTATAAACAAGGTATTTAAATTAAATCGCGAAGGTTAGTTAGTAATTTAAATTCTTCTTTCAGAAATAAACAAGCTACTTTTCAGTCGTTTTTATTCTATTTCTCTACATATTCTACTTTTAACTTTAAACCAAAGAGAAAGTCATTGGTCTATGCACTTGGACCAACGATGTTCTAACTTCTTCAATCCATCTAAAATAAATAAACCCAGAAAAACATGCTCGATGGTCTCAACTGAGTTTCCCAAAGGGTGTACCAAAAGTTGAATTTGGACAAGAGGAAAGTTATGTCAAATGTCACATGTCCGCCTTTGTCCGCCAAGCTATATCTTCATGTTTCAGAAAAGAAAGAAACTGCAGAGGTTCAAAATTACAGTTTCGATGTGCGATTGCAAACGAATGGGCCGAAGTATTTTCGTAATAATATATTTTTCATCCTCAGGTTGACAGTCACTTGATGGTAGGCTACCGTCGCCTATTAACGCAAGCAACGCTACAAAAATGCTGCAAAGTACCTTGCCGACTTTTAAGGAATTAAGGACGAATTAAGGATAAGAGATTAGTAAGGAATAGATAAATGGGCTCTGGCATCCTTTACCAATCATCGAAACACAACAGCACACACGATATTTTACGGTGGTCTTTTGTTAAGGGTGTGGTTACTGCCAGAGATCGATATTTAATTGCAGAGTAATATTGCTCTCTCTCTCTCTCTCCAGTACAAACACTTTGATTAATAGTATTTAATGTTTGCAAAATTTATTAACTGTTTAAACATTTCTATGTTTTAAATTTTAAAGCCAATCTGCTAAAGTATCTGTAAAGAATATAAAGAATCGATCCATTATGTGTATTGCTTACTTCTGGAATGTCGAAGATTTATTCAGTTTTGCAAGGGAATGTTGAACGGGCTCTTAAGATATACTTGTTTGTAATAGTTTCCAAGCACTAGTGGAGCGTGAGTGGCTGCAGGCTGGGCACCCGTTCGGAGCACGACACCGCGACGGCCCGTACGCGGTCACTACGGCCTCGGCCCGTTCCGCGCCCACTTTCCTACTTCTGCTCGACTGCGTCCGTCAGTTCCTCGAGCAGTTTCCTTGCAGCTTCGAGTACAGGCAATCATTCCTCATAGCCCTATTCGAGCACTCCTACGCCAGTCAATTTGGTAAGTTACCTTTACCTTCATCGCCGGCCACGATCCATTCACTGTCGGCACTGTCCGAACTTTACGCAGCGGCAATTTATCCAAGTAATGCGGATGAACTTCGCATCTATGCCGCGCGGTGGTAGAACACAGACGGTAGAACACACAAAGAGAGAATGGGAAAAAGTGTGTGAACACGATCAAATGTGAAAATGGATTTCGAAAATTCGAGCTATTCGACTTCAGATGATTTCAGTGACCGATTTATATTTAATTTGAATGATAGTTCAGATGACGATACTGAATCCTATTCTAAATGCTTACGGATTGTAGTAGGTATTAGTACATAATTTTCTTTTGATAAATGAATTAAATTTAATATTTTATTTAATTTACAATAATAATTCCGGGTTCCTTATTGGGATATTATAGTAAATTGGGGCAGCCTGTCGGACGGCATCATCCTAGCATCTTAGAGTAGGTATACTACCATGAGATAACAGCAAACATGCAGCTCTTACTCAGTGCGTGAGTAAGAGACGTTTTCCTTGCCTCTGTGTTTATCGTAACAGGGATAGCGGCACACTTGAATTGTTTCTGGCGATACTTGTAGTGCATTTAATTAACTTTCACCCATCCTTTATCGCATAGAAAATGTAATAAGCAAATATTAATCTAATTTCAGGTTCGTTCCTTTGCGACAGTGAGCAAGAGCGTGAATCTCGTGGCGTGTACAACCAAACGACAAGTCTGTGGTCGTGGATAAACCAGCCCGACGAGCTCCCCGTCTATATAAATCCACTGTATGAGCCCACGCCCAACGTTATATGGCCGTCGGTTGCACCTATGAGCTATGTCATTTGGGAAGGTACATACTTTAGCACATTTTATTAAGTACGAGTTCAATAATAAAGAAAAAAGTCTATATATTCTAATATTTAAGAAAAAAAATTACGGGTGTTACGAGGGGCACACTGAAATGATCGGGAATAAGAAAAATCATTTTTGTCTGTCTGCCTGTGAGTTTGTGCACGCTAATTTCTGAAACGGCTTAATCGATTTGAATGCGATTTTCATTGATGTAATGTAGCAAGCTTCCCGTAACATTTAGTGTTTATTTCATTCCAATCGGTTTACAAACAAAAAAGTTACGAGCTATACCGGCTCAGCTAGTTATTAATATAATTTAAGGCATTTGAGTTACCATTCGGACAAATATAGACTTTATATAATGAATATGTTGTGACAAGGGTAGAGTTTTTGATTGTATATTTTTTATTATTACAAATCGTGTTAAATTTTCTTGTTGTATGTATTATATTATAACTGGACAATGATAAAGAACGCTTTAAAGACATTACCATTATTTATTCTAAGAAAATAGTACTGAATGTCACTGATAGTCAGTCATCAACGTACAGACGAAATGACTTATGTTTAGAGAGAGAATCGATAGTATTATAGAATAAATTATTAAATATTGTACATGGCGTAGTAAAAAAAGACTGCAAGTTAAAATAATTAAATGTTATTTATTAATTATACCGACATGTGCGAATATAGACAACAATTTCTCGTGAGCGAGTGGCAAAAATAATTGACTCTATTAGAATATAAAACTGTAAAGATATTGAACATTCTTATTTTATTGCGGCTAGGACTATTTGTTTACGAGAAATGGAAGTATTCTATATGAGTGATTCCACATTTGGATACTTTCCTCTACCATTTATGGCACTATAATTTCTTTACTCCATATGCCACTATTCCATTTTATCGCTGATAAGTTAAATTATGTAAAATTTCGTTACAGAGTTGTATTTGAGATGGCTGATAGAACAGAAGACCGAAGAACGGGAGGAACAGTATCGCGCGATACGCACTCGAGAGCAACAGTTAAGGGCGACCGCTTACGCACTCCGTCGAGATCTCTTAGAGGTGGCTACGCACTATTACTCGCAGGGCAAGCAAAACGTCGACGCTTAATAGACCACATTTAATAATCGAAACTAGTACCAAAGCTCACTAAAACTTTGCTCTTATAATTGAAAATAAATAAATACAAATATTACCAATAGCCGGAGATGTGAGTCTAAATATTCCAAGGATCTTAGGGTGGATTCAGTGCGTCACGTATCGTCCGTACGCTGAATAGCGCATGTTTCCGTCGGGTGGAACTGAATTCGTCGTTCAATTCCACGCTGATCGTACTCGAGGGTGCAGTCATCGTTATCGGTAAAAAATTGACTCGGGGACTCTCCGGGACGCGGAGTACGGAGATGTCCGTGTCGCACTGAACTCAGCCTTAGAAACGCTGATACTTTGATATTGTGTATTATTTAGGGTGTATATCGATAGCCTGTTAGTTCCCTAAATAATTGTCATGGAAGCAGGCGGCTGTAAAGTTTTCTAGTTGTTTCAGTTCTAAATCATTTGCATTTTTTATTTACCGATCTCTCCGATTACAACTCGCCCAAAGAAATTTATGAAAGAGCACTGATCGAGTTCCCATTCAAACTACGTTGGACATAACAAGTAATATTTGTTAATGTATGTAGACTGGTCCCCACACAATCAGTCCGCCAATTAAAACTTAGCGAAAGAACCAAGATGCTACAACTGTTTAATTAATCAATGGGCAATGTGGTGCTAAACATATTAAAACATATGCTTTTGAATTTATAAAGTAAATTTATTGATAAATATAGACAACAATTTTGAGAAAAGTTTAGCCTTAACTTAAAGGGTACTTACTTCCAATTTTTTTAAATGTTGATAGGCAACCGTGGAATTGTCAAAACCCACCTCATTTTCCACTTTGGCTTCGAACTTTAGCCAATTTAAAAATTGGTCACAATTTTTTAAATACTTCGATTACCAGACGGTTTACTAAATAATAAAATACACCCACCTTAAAGTTGAATTTCACTTGTTATAATATACTTTACCCGAAATTGTGTGACAAAATCATGACGTGCTTTATTTATATTATTATAAACTGTTTTGAAGTTAATGTAACCCGGCGTTGATTTCGCATGCTTCCTCGTTGATTAATATGACCTGGCTTCTTTTTTTCTGAGTACAGAATAAACCCTAAATCGAAGTTAAAGCTTTTTAGAAACGGTGCAGATAAGCATAATCTCTTACGATCTTGGCAGTTGGATACTGGAGCCGCGTCTCGGCAGCGACTTCCTGGTCGCGTAGCACCGCTCTATGAATTTGTATGCAGAGCTTTACGATGTCGACGTTTGATTCGCGCGTCAAGCAATAAACGTCAATGGCGATAGGAATGTGCAACGGAATGCAGATTGTTATCGATAAGTAGTAGGAAAACCGGCCGTAGTGGACAGATTCGGTATAATTGACTAGCAAATTTTGGAAAACTAATGAGGTACTCGAACTTTACTGCTTAATGCTATCCTTTTTTGTTATGTATATTTTATTACATAACAAGAAAGGACAGACAGAGTGTGCTAAAGGCATTCATAATCAGAGGCTCATGCAGAATTACTTAATGCAAGCACGCTTGAGTTTGTATCTTTTTTTAATTCAGCGAATATTCATTTATCTTCTCTGAAGGCGAAAAACGCTTCATTGCTTAAATCTGCAAAATTAAAAAAAGTCATGACAGTGTTGTTACCCTTATTAAAAAAAATGTGTTTAATATCATCCAAGACGAGCTCTCTTTTGTATGCCACAGCGCCGTAGTATTTATGATACTGCATAGTCTAATACGCTAAGACTGGAAAATAACCCCATAAAGCTGTGTGTCTAACGGTTAACATGCATATGGTAATTTTACTCATTACTATCAAAGACTTCTATTATAACTGAGGTAGACGTGGTGTACTTTACCAAATGACATTTAAAAAGCAATCTGAAAACTACACATTGATAATATTACACACTCCAACAGAAAGTATCTCTCTCGTAAACGAGTACGAGATAGAAATATTAATTCTCAACAAGAGCGAATAAGATGACCTACGGTGGGTTGGACTACTCGTACGAGGTATAACCGAATGCAGTCGAAATTTCATGACCGCAAAGCCAATACGAAAACTAACTCTCGCTTCGCTAGTACAGACCAAGATGTTTATAAAGTTACCTATATATACGTGGTTCACACTCTAGAATGGCAATACGGAACTCAGGTAAACTGCCCGACTCGCATTCAGTTGGCCACAGTCTCGCGACGCCGCGGTTACACTTCACTATAAACTGACTACAAAAGATAAAAAAGGAATTAGTTAAGTTTATTTGAGGGAATATAATATATGTCTGATTATTATTTTTTCAATAAATGTTTATTATTTTATACTCAGCCTTTTATCTGTTTCGCTAATTGTGCCGGTGTGTGTAGATGTTTTGTTAATAATTTGGTTTTATTATTTTAAACACTGGTAAAATTCCGAGTTCACCTTTTTTCTCCTCCGTAAGTCACATTGCTCGCGCCAATGAGCGCTCAGCAGCAATCCATACGTAGCTGATGATATATTCATCTCTATCTAACGACAGGTATGCCGTATCATTTGTCTATTTGTTAGACTGCGCCACTTAAAAGTACAGTAATGTTTGTGTATAACGTGTCTTTATTTGATACGTCACTGAGTACAGACTGATACAATATTACATAAAATTATCAAAACCCATGTAAATACGCATCAATTCTGTATACTTATAGTACAACTAATATTGTTAAAGAATGAAACTTTTAAAGAGTTTAAGTGATAATGCAGCCGTAATTCGTTTTATTGCGCGTAAAATGACACTTCTTCGCAGTTCCGTATACGCTCTAGAGAATACTGAGTGCAACGGTCTTGAATTAGCTCCGTTTGCAACGATCCTAGATTTAGTGCGTATGCCTTCGTCTACCTCGCTTATAATAGAAGTCTTTGATTATTATTTGCACGTGTGATAGTATAATTATTATTTTTATCTGACAGTGAACTTAAAAAAAAAATTACGTCTCTCTGTATTAATTTTGCTTGTACACGCTAAAATTAACTCGGCACCGCGCGCAGAACGTCACGAAGACGTCAAGTCGCCTTTGTACAATCCACAGAAGGAGCGCGGAGAAAGGTTTTTTGTAATTTAAAGGGATGCCGAGTTTATTTGGCCGAATAATGTTACAATTGTCTAAGCTCTCTGAGAATTACAGTACGTATTATATAAGTATTACAAATAGTAAAAAAATTATATGTCTATAAATTTTATATTTTATTTTAATTACTTAAGATACAATCTATTAATTTTCTTAGCCCAATAACGGTAAAACTTAACGCTCGACATGTTCTTGTCAATCGAGAGCCATGTAGATAAAAATAAAATTGAATTGGGCTGCAACTTGTAATTAATTGTAATTGTAACATTTGTAACTATTAATATTTTTAGATTTTGTTTAGTTCCTACCATGTACGATGCGGTAGGTAAGTAAACGACGAACAATGTGTGTCAATTATTAATCAAACAGAAACATAAAAATACATACGCCTTCGCGCGGGCTCGCAATTTGTTTTAGAAGAATTTAGCTGAGAAACGTTCAGTACTTCATAATATGTTTAGATATAAATAAAATTATTGTCATTGTTCATTGTTTACTGTTTATAAGAAATTGTTATTAATTGATTTGCAATAGTGATTGTGATTTTAATTTACCTACCACGAATGCAGGAGCAGACTCCCCAAAAGCAGCTTGTAAATTTTCTTGAGATAACTTGAAGATTAACCCTAGTTTATAATCATTTTAAAGCTTCCCAAAAGACGTACTTTGTTGCAAACAAAAGAAGAGTAACAGTTAATATTTTTAAATGTTAAAAAAAAAGAATTTTTTTATGTGTAGGTGGCCAATGATTTCCACCAAGCCAATTTGTATTGAAATTAGCCGTCAATTCAAAATTGTTTCAGGAATAGGGAGATTCTGTTTACTCTGTGGCTAACAATTTTAAGAACAGCACGTATGAAAACTCAATGGGGTGGACCTTTTTTTTTCACTTGTTCGCTGAAGTGCAAGGAAGGTTCTTTTCAAACAAAATAATAAAAAATATGTCCGGGAACGAATCCGGGACGGGTCGGTAGTTAATAATAAATATATTTAAGCTGTTTTAATTTTACTAGAATCACTGGATGGAATCACGCTAGAACTAAGAGATCATAATATGGCTAGACCCCAGTTGGATTGAACTGCGTAGTAGGCAGTGCGTAGAAGCGCGCTCATTAGTTTCTATACGGCTCTACAAATGGTAACACCAAAATTATATGTAATATATTATGTACTTTAGACACTGTTTGAGAATATAATTAAATATTACATGTAAGTAATTTAAGAATATTTAAATTTAATTTTCTGTAGAATTCATAATGCTAAATGCATCGTATTTTATTGAAAATTTCTTATTGTCATGCTTACACGAGACTTTAAAAGTAGTAATACGATATTTGTATACTATGTGTGAACTACATGAACTGCAAACCAATAGTTAAATTTACATTTAAAAAAACCACAACGTCTTGAACAGTTACGAATATTTTTCGGATAATTCATACACGATTATAATGAACCCACACGTTTTCGGAAAAAAATTGTGAATTTTTGTTTACGTTTTTTAATTGTCAAGCTGACTATCCACTTGATGGTAGATAACTATAGTCGCTTATTAACATAAGCAACACACTCATCGAAAAAAGCACACATGCTGTTACTCGTACTTCACGCAGACGGGTTGCCCAATTAATGACAGCGCAAACACAGCGTCAGCACTAAAATTGGTCCGTAATAATTTTTTTTTTAAACATTCACTTTTAGCTGTGTCATACATATTTAAATCATAAAATACCTACCTTCGCAAGTATTTTATGTTATCGATAAGATAAAATACTTTTTTTATTAGCGGCAGTTATACGAGTATATCCTCACAGAAGACCACTGTGAAATTACCGCACGTGTGCTGTTTGTGTTTCAACACGTGTTATAAGTATGGGTGTAATTCTAACCTTCTCTATCGGGTAATAAGTACCAGAGTTAAAAGTAAATCTCTCGTGGTACTACTAGTAGTGACACCGGTAGTTCCATGGCTATATCCAGTCTGCGAGGCGGCAGCGCGCTTCCATGTTCCAGGTATTGCTTGAATTGTTGGCGACAGTGGCCACCTATCGTCTAGTGGACGGTCAGCCTGTCTGCCACCCTTTCTTATAACAGACCGGATTCTATTCGCGACTCGCGTAACGGTTCTTTTGAAATAATTCTTCAATAATAATTAGCAACTATATTAGCATACAATCATCATAGATTTAAGTGGCTTGTACTATTCCAAATTTATGCAGGGTAAGTATGGCTTAGCATTTAATGCTCTATGTATATATACGTATATTAATTTGTATAATAAATTTGCCAATACGAGCCGAAATGAAGGTATTATTGTCTATGGAAAAATCAAAGGAATCCCCAATCACACCATTAGAATAGATAACACGTGCTTGACAAATAGTATGTATGACGTGAGTCAGACGACATTTTTGTTTGCATTTTTGGCGAGTCTGACGTCACCGCCGCTATTTAGTTTGTATAATAAATCTGTTAAACAAGATTTTTTTGTAATAGAAGTAATTGTTTAGCTGAAACGACATAAAAAGTCATAGAAATAATATTAACATTGTCGTGGATGTAAACAATGTTACCCTGAAAGACATTTTTTTTTAAATTAATTGTGAAAGAAAAAAATTTAAATCGAGTGGCATGTTGTAAGGAGAACACCAAGTTGACCAGACATTCAACCTAATGCCACTTTTTTTCAAAATTAACGTTGGCCTTATTAAATATGAAATACTATTATGCATTTGTTACAACTTATATGTGTCATACTTTATCGTTCATAAACTCAACTCGCTCTTTTACATACTATTTTAAAATTTAATGGCCATAAAGTTTGGCACAACTTTTTTTGAAAGGTTCTAAATTTCGTTGAAGTTTAATCAATGAAAAAAGATGGAGGTTTCAATGCTTGTTTGTTCTTAGGGTCAGTTCACACCGAAACGCAACGCGAGGATGCTTGAAGAGGCAAGATGGTTGACGCAACGCCATAAGGCGCATCGCAATGCCGCAAGGCACATTGTGAAGCTGTAATATGTAAAGTAGTATGCACGCTGTGTCTCGGGACTGCGGCTCTGCGGCTAAGCGTGAGGGCGCGTTTGTATGACACGAATTATTTTATCAGCCAGCTGCGCAACGAGCTGTTGTAATGGAAAAATAAGCTGTTATGCGAGCGTCGCGCGCCGCAGAAGTTTTTCGCGACCGTCTAACGCGGTCGCCTACTCACTAGACTGCATACCTACCTTTTTGTGTAGTAAATAAGTTCTATATTATATTCCTACCTCAAAGCGTGTGTCGCGTCGTGTCGCGTTGCGTTTCAGCGTGACGTTATGAACTGACCCTTACGGCCTTATCGTAACGATTCGTAAACGCATTGATCGATCGCTTTGCTGTTCACATTTACACGTTCACGTATCGCTAGTGTGATAAGGTTTAACTCTTAATATCTCTTTAAGGCTGATTTAAAACATTGATTATTTATATTAAAGAAATAATGCGTTGAAAACAGCTAAACGATTTTCAGTCTATTGAAGACGGCTGTCGTTGATTACGTTTCAAGTGACGTCATTAGCAAGCATACAATACAAAACGATGTGTAAATAGCAACTCGTTGTTTGCTTACACTGGCCGATGTCGCGTCATAGGGCCTTGATACGAATTTGAATGAAACTTACCACAGATTCCTGTTGGTACTGTAATGAATGTAGTGTGGTAGTGCATTTGCTTATCATAGACACTCTGTAGCTATGAGCTGTGGTCACTGCCCACTGGGTACAAACTTCGTCTACACTTATAATGTCAGTGATATAAGAAATATACCTATGACTTAAACAATGTTAATAAAGTAATAAATATACCTCTACAAATTACTACATTTAAGAGCTATTTATTGTCAATTAGTTTGTAAATGAATTTATTTGTTGGTCAATTAAATACTGCAATGTAATTAATAATGGTTTTATTTCGTAGAACTAAGAACCTGTTGGTTGTGATCTTACAATATGCACGTTGGGAACAAAATCAAATTAAGTAAGACTTGATAACATCGATGCTTGATAAGTTTAATATGTTTGTATGTAGGATACTATTATTTATTTGTTACTATTATCAGAAATATCTACAGCACTATTTAACTTGGACAAAACATATTAATATAATAATAAAAATTACTTTATTTGAGACATGTGTCCATAGTTTTTTTTAAATTATATATATATGCATGTATACGAAGTTCTACGATTACATACGTTAGAAATTAAAAAGAAAGTTTAGAGTTAGTTATTTCTTTATAAAATGGTGTAGGTATATTGTATGTATAAATGAGTGAGTGTTCAACCTAAATATCCATAAAAGGGGGTCTTGTGCGGGGCCATTTGTCCATTATGGCCCGCACAATTTCCGAACTAAACAATTTCTTATTTTCAGCAAACACTCCAATCTCTTTAAATATGTTAGATGTTTTTTATTCTATTGTTTATATAATTTCTTGTGCCACCTTGTCTAACGTTTCAAATTCTTCAAGTTTTACAAAATTTGTATGATATTATCCATACTAATATTATAAACGTGAAAGTACGGGGTGCTATAAAAACAAAAGGTTGGGTGATATCCTACATTAATGCCATTGAATTGTTGAATACGGTACTATTTATAATACTTATAATTATTTGTTTAGTCGGTTAGAAGAAAATAAATCGGGGATGCGCGGTTCAGATCATTGATCCGATGGGGTAAAGGTAATGATCCATATGGGCTCGTAAAATAATTAGCAAATTCAGTTCTAACTTCATTTACTGGTCTACCAGCTGGAACATTATTTGAAGCTAGATCTTGGAAATAATCATTATCTACAGGCACAAGGTTAATTATTAAAGTCAAAATTAGACCATTTTCTAATAAAAATATTTTATAAATATCCCTGAGCGCCTCGCCGACTTGACTATCTTCATTGAGTTGCATTGTTATATTCGAAATAGGGTCTCAAGTGTTTTCGTTTTGAAATGTTACCTCATCTCTTTTTTTCTTTTCGGTCATGTAGGTGCTTACTTCTCCTTCGGTGAGGTTTGCGTTCCGAAACTACTGTAGTCACCTACCATCCATTTGACTTATTTTAAGAGGCCTATGGTGATTTTGCAACGATTTCAGTCAATTTATTTTAGAGATATTTCATAAAATAAACAGAGTTGAGTACTTTGTAATATGTCATTAGAAAGATTATTTCAATAGTAATGGAATAAATGAGCCACATTTTTGTTTTATTTCTGTAATTTCGATTTATCCATCATGTTCTAACATCCGTTTCAGAAAATTTGATGTTTGGGGGCTCAATTTTTTTGCTGTTTTCAGTCGACATTGTAGTTTAAACTTAACGAAAAAAATACTGTGCATTGGCATAGAAGTCTTCTAAGGAATGAATGAAACAATTTTTTATTTTCGTACAAAATTTTCGAAAAATAAAATATAAAACGCAGTGCAATTTTCGAAAATATCCACCCAAAACTGATGATTTTACTGAATAGGCTAAATGTTGTTTGCTAAAAATAAAAATACCACTGTAAACTTTACATCATCAACTACTTGTGTGCAAAAAATTAAATAAATAGATTTACAAAAAATACAAAAAAAAAATTTCGTAAAAACACGCAAATCTTGCAATATATTAGAAGACACATTCCCTAGCCGGTCAGTCCGCATGTTAGTCCGCGCCAAGCGCTTCTAGAGGGAGGACGTATCGCTTTTCGTTGTGCGCCCACGTGACCACATCGAGCGATCGAACGGCGAACCGGGCAAACAATATAGCGCAACCAAAATGTTTTGACAGTTTTCTTTTTATATTTTTTTTGTTGTCTACTAAATATTGATGAAAACTATGTTTTTGTTTATAAAGTATAATTGCGATGTATATAGTATGTAATTTATATTTCAGATATTCGTTGTTTTTTCTTTATTACGAAGATAACTATATATCGAAGAAAAATAGAATAGAATTATAAGTAATCCAATATTTTATTGATCTAACAATGACGCGTGAGAGAAAAAACAGTGCCTTTGGCATTGTGAAATGAAAAAAAAATTCATGAATTCAGAAGTTTGATAGGTGCAAAAAAATATTTAATGGACATAATTTTTACTACCTTTAAGGATGATTTATATTACACCGGGCCGTGTCCGTGCGCTCCAATCGCGAAATTTCAAAAAAATATTTCTTTTCACCGTGCGCTCGGAGACAGCTTCGCGAGGCCCGCTCGGGTATTAGTCTTTCTAGTGGTATCATTTAATGTATACTTAGTTTCTTTTTTAAATTGTTAAAATTATAAATAAATTCATTAATTAATTAACCCGAGGCTGACTGCCTCGAGGTATAATATTTTTTCAATAATATATGTATATTAATTTATTCCTGGTAGGTATAATATATTTCTGCTTAAATATTTTTTCAAAAAAAAATTTCAAAAATATCTCAGGAGCGGTGCGTCACAGACCCTGCGTGTTTGTGCTCATTTAAGAGGTCTTGGGGAGAGGAATTTTTCGGTGAAGACGAAATTTCGAAATTCGCATTTTTGGACTTTTTCAAAAATATCTCGGGAGCGGTGCGTCGCAGACCCCCCGTGTTGGTACTCATTTAAGAGGTCTCGGGGTGAGGAATTTTTTGTTCACGATGAAATTTCGAAATTCATATTTTCGTTGAAAAACAAAAAAAACATCTGTTTAAAAACAAAAAAGTTACGCGTTGTTCCGAATACCACGCATACGAAGTCGCGGGCACAGCTAGTATAGTAATATTAATACAAAATAGTATAATAGTACTTGGAAATGAAAGGCATGGGCAAGGCCCGGTGGCGGCCCGTCGGCGGCACGGTGACAAATAGCAAACCCGGCCGTTGAGAAAAACACGGTGAGCGCCCGGCCCGGTGTAATATGTTTCATCCTTTACTTTTGGTCTGTCTGTCTGCAAACAAAACTGAATCAATTTCTCAGCCACTTCACGTAAGCCTAGCGATCTGAAACTTGGCCAACATAGACTAAGACTGCAGGTGGAACAAGAAAACAAATTATAAGCGCGAAAAAGCTACAAAACTTTTTCTTTTTTCAGGTCTTTATTCATTTTCAATTTGGAAAACACTTATGTCAAAAACTTCTTTTGATTTCTCGTTATTTCACATATTTTTTTCGTGTTTATTATCAAATTACAATATGAAATGGGGTGTTAAAGAAAATAGGATTGCAGCCTTACACAGAGTGGGTATGGAGCCGTCGGTCATATTCAAGACACTTCAGAAGCTTGGTATCAGCTGTATGTTCGTATATATCGTACTATCAACAGATATACTAACACTTCTTCTGTCGATGACCATAAAAGATTGGGACGGCCGCGTGCTGTTAGAACTACAAAGGCTGTTAATGCTGTTAAAGCCAGAATTCACCGAAACCCCATAAGGAAATAAAAATCTTATCGCGAGAAATGAAGATTCCGGGTAGGACTCTGTCGCGTATATTAAAACAAAACCTGAAGCTCGGTGCTATTGTCGATATACAGGACATGCCCTAAATCAATCCCTACAGATAAAGAGAGTGACTCGATCAAAACGCCTTCTGTCCCGATACGACGGTAAAAGACACAGAAATATCCTCGTTACTGAAGAAAACATTTCCACGATTGAAGAACACTACAACAAGCAAAATGACAAAATGTACGCTTTGTCATTGAACGCTTTGTCACCTCAACCCTATATGAACCAAAAAGAATTTTGAAAATCGGTTTACAATTGGCGAAGATATTACGTAACATACATACAAAAAAAGACATCAAAATTGAAAACCTCCTTATTTTTGAAAATTGGTTAAAAAACCATGTATTTTCATTGTACAGAGCTCATGAGGAGGTCAAGTTATAGGGAATTAAATTCTCTAAAAGGTCTTTACTGTGCCATTACAATAAAATATTTATTACGGCTTTTACACCATTTTCAAGACGAGAAAAATTTTGAATTTTTTTTTTAACATTGATTTATCTGACTATTACTCATAAATCGCCAACGAGAAAAAATTGAAGCTTGGATTCAAGAACTAGAAACTTGAAGCTAAAATTTCCTTTTTTAATGAGCTCTATACGACCATTTTCTTCGAAGTTACAGCCTGTTGAAAATCACCTAAAAATTTGGAACTTTTTTTTATATCCTTTAATTGTTGCGTTTAGTGTAGAATAAAGACCTTTATCAAAGCTAAAGGTGGCCATTTTGAAAAGAATTTTTTTTTGCTGAGGCTTCAATAAATATGTATACGTAAGTTTAATTATGATTACCTTACTTCATAAAAAAATAAATGCATTTTCATTTGTAACAGAATTTATGGCTTTATTAGGTACCTTCCTTAATTTTATTAATAGTTTCGGATTTCCGGCATTATTATAAAATTTTCAAAAAATAATAAATAAACAATCACAATAAATAATAATAATGAATGAAATAATAGTAAACGATAAATAAAATAATAATAAATAATGAATTGGCTTTCTCTACGATTTTACTATTAGTGATTTACTTTTTCACACATATGTATCAGTAATGGAGGTACATACTCAAAAATATTTAATATTTAAACTAATATAAAGTAACTAACATTGTATAATTCTTAATAAATATAAGAGAAAAAAATATTGAAAAAAGACATTACTAATTTATTAATTACTATAAAAATATATGGAAAGGATCAAAACCGTTTACACCGACTCAACCGCTGTCCGTAGTTTAGTTCACGAAAGATCACATGGCGGCGCCACCGCCGCGCGTCAAATACCTATTGTCGAGCGGCGCGATATCACCTACGGGGCCTTAAGACTAATAGGATCGAAAGTAATGCGGTGATGATGTTGTACGATAGTTTTCGATACAGAGTAAAAAGGACAACGAAAAAGAGCATTTAATTGTTTTCAAACTTTTTTTATGTTAAGATCGGCAGACAGGCTGACGGTCCACTTGATGGTAGGTGGTTACCGTCGTCTATAACACAAGCAACGCCAAAGTTGCTGCAAGTGGGCTGCCGACTGCAGTAGGATTATTGATAAGGGATTGGAAGGGAATAGGGAAATGGGTTCGGTTTCTGTCTTATGCTAAAAGAAAGATTTATAAAATAATTTATAAAAAAAACACTCTATAGCACTACAAGAACCACTGTGACACTGACAACACTACAGCAACAAATGGCTATATAAGTACAGGGCAAAAGAAAATATACTTGTTTTTAAAATAAATTAACCTTTAAATGGTGCTTTTGCAATTGTAAAATATAACAGCCCGCTCTCGGCTTCTGCAAATTACATACACAAACCTTCCTTGTTTATCGCTATTTCCATTAGTAAAAACCTATCCGAAGCGGACAGCGACTTTATTTAATACTAGCTGAGCCCGCAACTTCGTACGCGAGGTATACGGTATAGCGCGCAACTTTTTTATTTGTAAACCGATTGAAATGAAACAAACATTAATTGTTACGGGGTGCTCGCTGCAATACATCAGTGAAAACTGCATTGAAATCGGTTAAGCCGTTTCTGAGATTAGCGTGCAGAAATGCAAACAGACAAAAATGCTAAAAACTAAATTTTTTAACCTCGGTCATAAGCACGTTTACAAATAGTTTTTTTTTAATATTTAACCTACAGTTACGGCTCGTTTATGATTTTATTATATGTATATATAGACTAATATATCTGATATAGGTAGCTAAGAGTGTATTGTCCTCATACAAGTTCATTTTATGAAGCTATTTATTTTTTTGTATAAAACAACAAACGTTTTTGGTGATTTCTTTTAGTTACAGGAAACAGAATTTTTGAATTATTTCGTCACAAACGCTGAATGATTGCGTGGCATGAAATCTCCCACCGATGCTTTCGGTCTATGAATGAGCGAGATAATGGTCTCTCAGCCCTCACGAATAAATCGCCGCTAAAATCTTATACGCGTATCATTTATCTACATCTTAATTTCAAAGCCAGCTCTTGTCCGTTGCTGTACTGTCAAATTTACGCGTCTCAAGGACCCACGTTTGTACGTGCTCTACTAGATATTCAAATGATATTTTTGTATGTACACCGCGGTACCAGCGCAGATAGTTTGAAATGTTCCCCGCGTGCCAACAATGGAGAGATGGGCCGGTGATAACTCGAATACATTAGGGCATTGTCTTGATTTGCTACATTGTTTATTGATAGTGCAGAAATTAATGCATAGTTTCTAGTACAACTCAGGTCAGATATTTTTTATGTCTCCATATATAAAAATGAATCCCTATTTCCCTTGGTCACGGCATCACGCGTGAAGGGGTAGACCGATTTTAATTCAGTTTTCATTAATGGAAAGAGGGGTAAACGAGGAATGTTCTTATATATAAAAATTGCACCCCGGGCGAAGCCGGAGGCGGGTCGCTAGTATATTTATATAAGGGCATGTGTTTGGTTACAATACTCCGATGATTTCGGAAGCTGTATTCTCTACTTTGGTGGGAGGTCCAATTGCTATAGAGAGTTTCCAATAAAACCTTAAACGAGCCATGTCTGTACCTACATTAAATATTTTTTTTTTCAAAACCTACACGTTGTACTTATGTTACCGAGGTAAAAAAAAAACAGTTTTTAGAATTTTTGTCTGTTTGTCTGTACGTTTGTGCACGCTAATCTTAGAAATGGCTTAACCGATTTAAATGCCGTTTTCACTGGTGTATTGTAGCAAGCTTCCTTTGCTAACTTCACTGGTTTCTAAGCGCAAAACTCGATTCAATCGATCGCAAAACTTTCAAATATTCTTTGAACTCCGAGTACTTATGAATTTACTTATGAAGAGAAAAATTTAAGAAATTGTACGGAAAATTGCAACCGTACGACAAAGCCGGGTGCTGGTTTCTAGTTATAAAATAAAATCGCTGTCCGCCTCTGTCTGATTCTCCGCTAACTTTTAAACCACCCAAAGGAGTTTGATACGGATTCCACTAATGGACAGAGCTAAAAACGAAGGTTTGTGTATGAGATTTGCACAAAAAATTATCGGACCGGGTCTCTAGTACTATATGGGTAGGTATATACGTGCATAGTATTCATAAATTCACTTGATGATTGCTTGGTAGTAAATGCGGTACGGATAAGTAGGCAGTTCATTGATTTTAGTCGATCATAAATGGATGGTTGCCCTTATAAAGTGGCAGGAAATTCTGGTGCGGTGTTCTCGCCCGGCTCTCTGGTAATGATGCGGTTTCTGTAATGGCGGGCGCCGTGTCGTTCACCCCATGCTTACTAGTCTATGGGACTGTATTACCACTTTCGGTTTGTATAGAATGGAAAATAAATGGCTTCATACACTCCTACGTTTGTCGTAGCATTGCTACATTCAATTCTTCCACTATATTCACACGATATCTTTTTTTAATGAAAAACAATAAAAATATTTTTATGCAACGCCAGAGATTAGGAAGGGAGGCCAAATGGGCTCTGACTTAACAGCACACGTGATTTTATTCCACGACGGTTTTCTGTGAGGGGTTGGTTGCTACCATCAAACGGGTTGCCTAATTTACGACTGCCAAACGCAGTGTACCCTTAAATATATTTTTTTTTCGACATAAATTAAATATCTCATTAATTTTAATTAATTATACGTTACTTATTAATTTAACACACATATATCAAAAATTACGAAATAAGTCCATTTGATAAAGGGTATAAAACAACTGTAAGGCACTTTATTAGAAATCAACACAATTTTCAAGTTTCTTATTGAGTAAAAAATATTAGATCGGGGAAAAAGTCTTTTCGCATTTAGTAAGCAGAAACTTGTAATAAAATCTCTTTGGCTGTACTATTTCTATCTGGCTGGTTTTGATGACATTGAAAAATTTCTTTTGAGTCATTGACACTATGATAAAATTAAATTGTTTATCTCTGATTTTTTTTTATTATTAAGATCGGTAGACAGGCTGACGGTCCACTTGATGGTAGGTGGCTACTGTCGCCTATAGCAACTAAATAGCGATCTCACCTCGTGGTAAGATAAGCACACATAAAATAAAGACACAGATCTAGCTCTACACTGGACATTAATCTTAAGCACATTCTCACTATAAGAGACAGTTCATGTAACAAAGAAATGATAGACAATAAAGATTCTTCTATTCTATTCGCCTATAACACAATAAGCAACGCCAAAGGTGCTGCAAGTGCGCTGCCGACTATAGAATTAAGGATAAGGGATAGGGAAATGGGTTCTGGCATCCCTTACTCACTCACCGAAACACAACAGCACACGTGCTATTATTTCACTGTGGTCTTCTGTAAGTACACAGAATACAACAATAGTACAAGTAGTAAGGGGGTGGTTACTGCCGCCAGAAGGGCTGCCCAAAGACATCGAAAAGCAGAGTGCCTTACTTAATGTTGTGATAGAGGCTTTTTCGTAAAAGCACTTTTTTTTATTTGCATTTTTATTAATATGATTTCGTATTTAAAAAAAAAACTCAAAACAAATACTCACGAATTGTAGAAAGCTTTAAAAACCTGAAAACAATTTTAATACTTGAAACAAACACTCCGATTTGTGTTGATAGAGATAGAATCAAATGAATTTCATGTTCTGGAGTCGTATAAGAAACTAATACCCCCGTTACTTCGTTATAGGTGGGATGTTGATCGTTTTGTTGAGAAGAGTTAGAGAGCCGAGGTCAAAGTTCACAGGCACTATCTGCTCTGGTATATCTAACACGGGCGGCCATTGTGCTGCGAGCAGACGCTTTCTCTGCAACTAAGCACGATACTACAATGTTCATTGAACGGAATATCGCGGTAGATACCTTTATGTTCGCGTGTACATCTGATTTACAATTGAACTTACTCACTCTGTGAACAGGCTTTCCATTTAAGAGGCCACACATAGGCGCTGTTCCAATACTAACTTTCAGGAACAAATCTCGAAAAGTATTTGTTGCTTCGGGCTATTTTTCTAATTAGAAACATAACCACACAATAGGGAATATGAGTTTTTCAAAAACTCAAAAAACGCTTAAATATTTTTCTTATCAACATAATTTCTTTAGAATTTTGTCTATGTAAATATTTTTTAATATTATTTCTTTTTCGTATCAAAAAATGCAAAAAAATGTGGGAAATTCAAAATACTTGAAACGGTCAGTTCGATTGTGACGTCAAGGGCTATGAAATGTCAATAAGCGTGTAGATGTTTCTGATTTTTAACATTTGATTGTTATTATTGGCAGAATCATCGGAGTACACCATGGGGCCATAATATCAAAATTGGAATTGTTATTATAGACTATGACGTCTATGTATGTATTGATTTATAGAAGATGATTATATGAACTATTTTTCGATATATCAATTTCCTTATTTTTAGTTAGATCCATAAAAGAACTGGCACGTTAAAGCATTATTCGAATTGAGCAGTGTTCGGGAAGCTCCGAGACATCTTCTCATACAAAATTCCTCAATGTCTTAAAACAAATGTTTTAGGCCGATATGTGTTGCCAATACAGCGCTGAAACGTGGTCTCTAACTATGGGCCTTGAAAGAAAGCTCAATGTCGCTCAACGAGCTGTGGAGAGGGCTATGCTCGTAGTTACCATGCGAGATTACATTAGGAATGAGGAGATCCGTACATTGAAGTGGCAGTGGGCAGGAAACAGTACGGAGAGCCGACGGCCGCTGGGGCCGGAAGGTTGTCGAGTGGAGGCCATGGACCGAGCAAGTGCAGCATAGGTCGTCCACCCACAAAGTAGACAGACGACCTGATAAGGGCCCCGGGTAGACGGCGGATCCAGGTTGCTTTTGATCGGTCTTTTTGGAGAATTAGGGGAGAGGCCTTTGTCCAGCAGTGGACGTCCTAGGACTGAGATGATAATGATAATGATGAAAGCTCTTATTTAACATGCCTCAATTGTGAACAATATTGACGTGATGAACCAGTATAGGGCCTTTTGGATACTTGTCCTATCACAATATAATGACTAAATAAGGATTATTGTCCGTCCAATAAGGAGGGACGCAGAGAATATTAATGCCACTACATTAATATTCTCTCAAATATTCATTTTGTAAGATAAAACAATATTGAAAAAACGTGAATTAAACTAGAGTACAAACTACAAAGGCTTGTACCGTTATACTGGTCATGATGTCGGTAGCACCGCCCCTGCCTTCCGGCTTTTGTGTTAGAGGCTCCATTGCGGACCAATAATAAGGCTGCGAATGGACAGATTCACATTTTTCGTTAATCAACAACATGTATTTGTTGAGTCACGCAAAGACATGCAAAGCAATACATTTTAGTAGAGGTACAGGTAAGTGAAGGGTATTAAAAACACTGGACATTTTTTTTAACTTGATCAGTATAAATTACGATTTCGTTAAAAAAATATATATTGGGAGGGAGATATGAATTAATAATAATATTTCGATCTTGTAACGTTTTAGAGAAATTTTGCAAAATTAATTAGGTGAGCTAGGGTTTTTTTTTCTCAAGACAGAGTTGACAAAAAATATATGTACATTCAATTTGAAATGTTTGAATAATCCTTTTCTGTCTTACTATATTTTCTTCAGAGTATTGAACAAATAGTCAAATATTTAGACTTCTTAATATAGGTATATTTATAAAAATCGACGTATGTCTGTGGACACCCATTACCGTGAAATTTTGCATACAAGTTGTCACGGTTTTAGAAGAGGATATAGGATACTGCCAAACAATTTTCTCGTTGATAGCTCTTTCCATTAATGAAAACCGTATCAGTCTGTCGGGTTATAGATATAGGTAAAAATATATAATGATTTATTATTTGTTAATAATCATAAAACGAACCGCATCCGATACGAACTGTTATAACCCAACGTACGTTTATGTTGGGTCTAGGTGAAACGTTGGTGGTCCATAGCCCTACTTATTTCTAAGTTATTGGCCGTAAATTACTACCTAAGTATTTTAACTCAACTAAAACTTAATAAGATATCTAATAACACATTTTTATCTACGCAATCATTCAATACTTCGCCTGTATGGAATGTTAAATGGCGTTTCTAAAAAGGAATTTGTGCAAAACTGAAACAAATATGTTTGAAACGTTATGCACGTGAATTACCTAACTGGAACTTTTGCACCAGAGCATTTAGTAGGTGGTGATTATTTTTTCTTGCTATCAACTGGCAAGAGAAACCTGCCGCCTTTTCTTATATAACAACCTATATGATCTTTATTGTTCTCTCCAAACTATACTGTTTGGCGCTGGAAACCTCATAAGAGTTAGAAACAACTGTTTTGTTGTTAGAAACAACCAACATGTGTTAGAAACAACCAATAGGATTTCGTTATTTACTCACCTCGTCTCCGCTCAGCTTCGGTGGAAATGGTTGAACGAAGAGGAGACGTGCCATATTTGTATAGTAAACTATGCTTCACAAGCTGGCGATGGAGCGCAGCTGTGACCAGCGGAGATTTGAGCGGAGGTGAGCGGAGATGTGTGCGGTGTGCAGCGGGGACGAGCGTGCACCCACCCGTGATATTGAGGTGGCAACAAGTATTACCAACTTTACTGTTTCAACAGCAAATCTGCTGTTGGGACTTACTGTTTTTTAATTAGCTTTTAACATCAACTTTTACAGTGCAAATATTTTAAAGTTATGAAATGGCACTAGATGGCAGTACCTAACAAAGTAGGTACTTAAAAACTTTTGTGCCTACCACAAAGCAGCGCCACTGTGGAAAGGTTATTTTCAGCTATAAATACTAGGAGCTTCCAAAGGTTTCTGGACAGAAATATATGTAGGTATCTAGACGTTAAATAGTACTGTGGTCAATAGTATTGCGGGCAAAAATTATTACCCGTGGCACTACTAGTAGTGAAACCGGTGATTCCACGGGAAGTACCGAAAAAACATACATGTCAATTTAATTGTCATAATTTTTTTCTTAAACGAATATAATTTTCAAGATATAACTCTCATCAATTTAGCTTTTACGATCTTTTGAAGTATATACTAGTCGCGATATCTTTATCATGTTTAAATTCGAATATCGGTCTGTGATTAAATTCCTTGCAAAGGAAGGCGTTAGCCCAACCCATAGAGCGTAGAAATTATGGTTGGTTTAAGGCCTATAGCTCAGCCAAAATTAAAGAACGATTCATCTCCATCATTTTCCACCGTGAAAGGTTGGTGTAAGCAATTTCGTATAGCAAGAGGGTCTATTGACCATTCTAAAAACAACTTGTTCAGCGAGCTGAGTAGAGGACAATGCTTGGAATTTCTCTGAGACATGTGATCCGAAATTTGTCATTCGAATTAGTAGAACCAGTGCACACTGCCTTTCGCAGTCTCCGCGGCAGTATCCACGGCGAACGTGGATTTGTTGTGTATCGGTGAGGGAGTAAGCGATGCCAAAGTCCATTTCGTTATCCCTTCTTTTCCGTTATGCTTAATCCAATAAGGTCAGCTGCACATTCGCAGCACCTGTAGCGCTGTTTGTGTTATAGACGACGATAGCAACCTACCATCAAGTGCACTGTCACCCTGTCTGACGACTTTAGAATAAAAAAGATCCGTTGGAAATTTAAAGTGGTCTTCCTAACCCAAAGAATCAGTTAGATAAAGAACCCAAAGAATCAGTTAGATAAAGTAGTAATTGGCGGAAAATACAGGTCGTGCGGAGAATTTGCGTTAGGGAAGACGAGTTTCAAGTCGACCGCAACTTCTCGCTAACCGAAGACTTCAAGAGAGCGGTTGGCAGAAGATGGATGCGAGGGATGCGAGGATGTGGGATGATGATGTTGACAGTCGAAGCATTTACTTGTATTTACTTAATAATTTAGATATTTATTATTCATTCACATTCATAAATTGAGTTAGTTCAACTCTTGACGGAAAGAATATTGTTTTTGTATTCATTTTCCGGCTTCGTGACGGATTCGTACTCAACGAGAGTACTTACACATACACAAAACGGTTTGCTATTTGTGAGTCTCTAATAACATAATTTAGATTCTATGGGCTTGAGGTAGGGTATATTATTGATGGATCTTGATCAGATTAACTCAACTTCGTTATTAGATGTCGATTGCCTTAGGAGGTGGACAGAGCAAAAAGTTGTTTGTGGATGCGTACACGCAGCGCAGACGTCGAACTCTGATGTCATCGCGAACGATACATAACTTAATAACTTTTTTAATAATGTAGGTTTTTCAAGCTACGGTGATCACTTTCTACACGTCTCTTTAAGATCTTATTGCCACATATGTGATAACTATACGATATATTAGGCTGCCGATATTACACCGGGCCGTGCCCCGTCCGTGCTCCGGCCGGAGCTCGGTGAAGATATTGTTAGTTATGCTTTTGTATGAACCAATTCATATTACACCGGGCCGTGTCCGTGCCCCGGCCGAAGCACGGACGGGGAACGGCCGGAGCGCTCCAATCGCGAAATTTCATAAAATGTTTGTTTTCACCGTGCGCTCGGATACAGCTTCGCGAGGCCCGCTCGGGGTTTAGTATTAGTTTTTTTAGTGGTATCATTTAAGGTATATTTAGTTTCTTTTTTAAATTGTTAAAATTATAAATAAATAAATTTACCCGAGGCTGACTGCCTCGAAGTATAATATTTTATCAATAACATATATTAATATATTTCTGCTTAAATATTTTTTCAAAAAAAATTTTTCAAAAATATCTCGGTGCGTCGCAAACCCTCCGTGTTGGTACTCATTTAAGAGGTCTCGGGGAGAGGAATTTTTCGGTGAAGACGAAATTTCGAAATTCGCATTTT
This sequence comes from Bembecia ichneumoniformis, assembly GCA_910589475.2. Taxonomy (NCBI): domain Eukaryota; kingdom Metazoa; phylum Arthropoda; class Insecta; order Lepidoptera; family Sesiidae; genus Bembecia; species Bembecia ichneumoniformis. Next base: position 7,467,387 of record OU342523.1, read on the forward strand.
TGGACTTTTTCAAACATATCTCGAGAGCGGTGCGTCGCAGACCCCCCGTGTTGGTACTCATTTAAGAGGTCTCGGGGAGACGAATTTTTCGTTCACGACGAAATTTCTAAATTCACATTTTCGCTGAAAAACAAAAAAACATCTGTTTAAAAACAAAAAAGTTACGCGTTATTCAGAATACCACGCATACGAAGTCGCGGGCACAGCTAGTATAGTAATATTAATACAAAATGGTATAATAGTACTTGGAAATGACAAGGCACGGGCAAGGCCCGCTGGCGGCCCGTCGTCGGCACGGCGACAAATAACAAACCCGGCCGGGGCACGTTAAGAAAAACACGGTGAGCGCCCGGCCCGGTATAATATGTTTCATCCTTTATCTTCTAATATAAATAATTTTAAATTTAATATTTATATGACTTTTATATTCAACTGTACAGTACGCCCTATTGTCCGCGAGTTGACGTAGTAAAAAATAGGTAAAATACAATTACGTCAAATCGCGTAGATACGCGAATTAAATGCCCGCGATGTGACGTACAACTCATTGTAGCTTATAGTATGTTACTCTTACAATGCGCTGATGAAGCGCTTTTGGTAAGCTGGAATTTTGTTAGGATGAAATCCCGAGCCAGGATGTCATCTTAACTAATATTATAAATTCGAAAGTGAGTTTGTTTGTATGTTATGCTTTTACGCCTTAGTCAACCGATAATCATTAAATTTTTCATGTACATTTTCAGGGATACAGAAGAATATGACATAGGATAGCTTTGATCCAGAAAAAAGTACTGTTCCAGAGGGATCATTGAAAATTCAACGTCTGACAGAAATATTATTGCTTATATATTTTTGTTAAGCGTTGATTTTTTATTTATTTATAAACTCTTAAGGAAAAGGAAATGCGCATGATATTATATAATTTATCTGAACCTGAACTTCCAGGCAATAAGTTGTGTCAGCAATAAGTTGAACATCTGTCGCTTGATCCCAACTATATCAAGAGAGAGCCTCTTGTGGTGATTTTAGAGGCTCATTGCTATGAGGTTGAATCGAATCGGATTGTATGGTTGACTTGGTAATAAAAATAACTCTTTAAAATTGTTCATTGTAGTTTTTTCACGAGAACAGCATTATTGTTACAGATTAACAGAGAAATTCCCGTTAAAAAAGGCTCAACATAACAGTTGCAGCAATTAGTAGGAAACAGTCCCAATAGAGCACAAAGCAAATAAATCACAGAACTTAGCAAGTTTCTAAGTAAGCTTTATAAGGTGGCAAGTGTAATAAAACTATTTAATTAAGTAATCCGGTTGAACGACAACACAGACGCCGGCTATCAGTTAACGCTCTGAATACATTAATTTTATTGCTCATAAACTGTCATGTAATAGTGCTATGAGAGAATTACAAGAACATAATAATGTTCGGCTGTACGTACGTAAACAAATCTTCGGAAAAGGTTTTTTTGGTGACTGATATAACGTTTATCGTACTGCGCTAATGCAATGCAACGATGTTGCGCCCGGGCATGACAGAATAAAGCCAGAAAAATTCTGGCCAATAATAATAAGTCAAATTTTAATATTACAAACCTGCCTTACTTTAATATTAGCCAAAGTAATACAGTAGAGCCTCGCTAATCCGGACAGACAAAAAATCGCCCCTTGGCGGATTACCAAGGTGTCTGGATTGTCGTCTGCAAAATTTTATTGAAGTTTATATGTATGTAAATAAATATGTATAACCAATAATTAAATGAAAGTCTAATTTATATGTTTAGTTATTGTTTTTTAATATCGAAAGATACACTAGTAAATATAAGTATATGTAGTAAAAAAATTATTTACTACTACATAGTAGTAAAGCGCAGGTGCGGGCGCCGCGGCGCGGCGCGATGTGAAATGCCTCCCGCTTCCCCCGCAAATAGACCCGCTGCCTGCGTCCGGATTACTACGATCACCGAATTAGTGGGGGTCCGGATTAGCGAGGCTCTACTGTAGTAGCAATAGTGCTAATCTGCAGTATTATTAATAATTAGCGACCCATCCCCAACTTATACAATTTTTCCAATATTTGCCTTCGTATGAATTTTCCTCGGAAAAATAAAAGTTTAAAGACCGAGGTAAGCAACACATTGAGAGAATAATTTTTATATAGTTGAGCCCGCAACTTCGTGAGCGTGGTATTCGGTATAGCTCGTAACTTTTTTGTTTGTAAACCAATTGGAATGAAATAAACACTATGTTACGGGAAGCTTGCTACAATACATCAGCGAAAACCGCATTCAAATCGTTTCTGAGATTAGCTTGCACAAACGCACAGATAAACAGACAAAAATTCGAAAAACTATTTTTTTGACCTAAGAAACATAAGTAAATCGTGTGCAAATTGCTTTTTGAAAACATTTTTAATTTATTTTTATGGTTTAATGTAAAATTCGTAAACTTTTCTAAAGTTATAAAGTAATCTTACTTTGTTATCTTTATTGAATCAGGAAATTAAAATATTTTTTTAGTATTAAATTCAAGATACAAAAATAGGTATTACATTATGCCCTTATACAATAACTAGCATTCGCAAACGATTTCGTCCGCGCCCTTTTTCTTAGGTATTTGAACATTTATTCAATCTGTATTGCTCATATATTTTTGTCACGCATTGAATTTTTTATTTATAGTTTTAGATGAAAGCTACCTAACCATATGTCCTTTTTCTATGTATCCCTGACAACGTGTATGCAAAATTTTATTTTATGATGATAGAACAAACAACCGCACTTTTCTTTTTCCTTAACATTGCGCTTGCGCCTTAGAGCTCTGGGATTTTAACTTTATTTCTCTTCTTACTGTATTAATAAAACAAGAAAGCTTTCATCTCACAATAGTTTCCAAGACTTTCTTTTTAAACTAAAATACACAATATACAATTAATATTAATATTCCAATTTTTAGCATTTTGGCATCCTTTTAATTTTTATATTCTAATTTTTTAATGTTGTTTTTCAGCACTATAATTAATTTTATGTAGCACAAATTCTGCATTTCTTTTTATCTGAATTGATGTAAGTATATATATTTAAATTATATAAATATTCATATTAACGCATTAATCAAATATCTCCCACACACAATATATTTGGTATATTTACTTCGTTTATATTTGAAGGTTACGATTTGTAATTTAACTTTTAAGAGAAATATAAGCGGCAGGCTGATGCTCTACTGATTGATATTGTGTTACTTGTTTACTACGGTCGAGTAAACAAGTAACAGTTGGAAGATGCAAATGTGTTGCCAACTCCTACAAGATAAAAGGACGAGCTAATAGGACGGTAGGATAGCACACGTTCTGATATTTCTGTTCTTGTATTCAGACTTGATTATATAATAGGTGGCTACCATCACCTGCACATGCAACGCTATAGGTGTGTATAACGCAAGTGAGTTGCCGACGATAGTAAGATTAAGGCTAAGGGATTAGCAGGGGGATAAAATGGACTCTGGCATCCTATCCTTAGTAATGGCAGGGCACACTGCGTTTCGCAGTCACTTGGGCAGCCGGTGGCGGCAGTAACCACCCGATTACAGAAGACCACCGTGAAATAACTGCAAGTATGCTGTTGTATTTCGGTGAGCGAATAAGGGATGCCAAAGCCCATTTCCCCCATCCCTTCCTAAACCCTTATTAATCCTACTGTAGTCGGTAGCGCATGACTGTGAAGTTGCTTGTGTTATAGGCGATGGTAGCCAGTAGCCACCTACCATCAAGAGGATTGTAAGCCTGTCTGCCGATTTTAACAAAAAAAAAAATCACTCACCGAAACACAACAGCATACATGCTGTTATATCATGAAGCTCTGCTGCAAGGGGTATGGTTACTGTCGCCAGACGGGATGCCCAAACTACTGTTGCTTGTGCCAACATTCAAAAGTTCATTTTCAAAGTTGTTTGGAACGGAAAGATAAATATTATGTAAGTCTATTTTTACTATTTATGTTTGTTTGCTATGGATTTTGTTTAATACCTAATGTTTTCTGGAAATCCAAAGTATTCGACTGTTTCATTGTTTCACAAATAAAATTCGCAACCAAATGTTCTTGTAAACAAATACCGATCGCTTAATGAAATAACATTTTCACATGAAATGTTTAAAAGAGTGCAAAATAAAAATCGACCACCGCGGTCGCATCTCATGTTGCACTTATAAAGTTCGTGGAGAGATAAATGTGACACTCGCGACGTCAACGCACGTGCAATGTATTATAAAACTTCATTGTGAAATTAATTCGTTGAACTTACATTACACACTATATATAATATATACTTATATATAACAAATAATTCTGAGTTAAAAGTCGTTGAGGTTCTTGCAACTTAAGTAATTGAAGGGTAAACGTATCCTTTATGTTAATTCAGCAAACATTCCACATGATAACAAATACTAACCGAATTCCTTAAATTGTATGTTTCATTTGAAGTTATCTTATGATTTTCAAATAATAATATTCGCGTAATGATTAGATATTTCATTAATATGTGCATTCAACGATTTCTAATATATTATAGAACTGAGATCGCTTGTGTTATAGGCGCTACCGTCGCCTATAACACAAGCAATGTCACATATGCTTCAACTGCGTTGCCGACGATAGTAGGATTAAGGATAAGGGATTACCAGGGGGACAGGAAAATGGGCTTTGGCATCCTTTACTCACTTACTGAAACACAACAGCACACATGCTGTTATTTCACCATGGTTGCTGCCGCCAAACGGGCTACCCAAATGAAACGCTTATGCCCTGCCAATACTTGAATATTTTGTCACCCAAGGTGTCTAAGGTAAATAAAGAATTTTTGTTACAAAATTATACATTTTTAAACCATAATCTGCTTCTATATTTATAAAATAGTTATCCTGACTATCAACGCACATCGGTTTACTTTATAAGGTACTTAGCGCATCCCCTAAGATATGATTTTTGAAACCCCCCGGAGGTGGGTCGCAGGTTTAGTATATTTTGGGAATACATTTTAAATCTATCAAAAGATAATGCAATAATGAGTGGCTGCAATCTATGTTTGTTAAAATAAAAATAGTCTCCATTAAAGCCATGAAGAGGCTCGCGTGTCAGCGGAAAGCCGTCGGACGAGCCAACGAAATTGGAGCCTGTTTAGTGGCGTTCATTCGATTCATATAACGTTCTAGTAATGTAACAAATAAAGGATAAGGTCGATGGCCGATCTCGAGCCTCGAACGCGCCGCAAGTACGCTCGCCCCTCGCACAAAAGAAATGGCTTTTCTACAAGTGTCATTAGTAGCAGCACAAAGCTACGGACTCATTCCACGGTTCCACTATTTGTCAGAGGCAAAAAAAAAAATGCCTTGTCCACAATAATTACGGGACCGGCTTTCGAGAGCGCTCATAATTCGTCATGTTCTGCTCGGCCGCCTCGTTTCTGAACGCATCCATAATTTGACGTTTTCGTTTCCCGCCATGCGGTTACGTCATCACGCTAGAGCGCGGGAAAATGTCAACTATCCTTGAAAGATTTATCCACCAAAGTAATTTAATGAATAACTAGCCTAATAATTCCTACATATTTTAATTAGGCTAACAATAACAAAAGAGAAAGTGTTTCTCTAATTTAGTTGTCTACCGCAAGACTAAACATTTTTTCATTCAAATGTAAGTTAATCTATCTTATATATAAAAATGAATCCCTATTTCTCCTGGTCACGGCATCACGCGTGAACGGGTAGACCGATTTTAATTCGGTTTTCGCTAATGGAAAGAGGGATGAGCGGGGAATGTTTTAGGGTATATAAAAATTGCACGCCGGGCGAAGCCGGGGGCGGGTCGCTAGTATAATATAAAAATGAATCCCCATTTCCCTTGGTCACGGCATCACGCGTGAACGGGTAGACCGATTTTAATTCGGTTTTCACTAATGGAAAGAGGGATAAACGGGGAATGTTTTAGGATATAAAAATTGCACCACGGGCGAAGCCGGGGGCGGGCCGCTAGTAACAAATAAAAATCTTATCAGTTTTATTATAATTTCATCTCATTCCGTATGTAATTTCCTTTTTGTTTGTCAAATATTGCATCGCTTCTTGCGAATACGAATGCGAATATTGTAGGTATATTATTATTTATATTTTACTAGCGTTCCGCCCCCGGCTTCGCCCGGGATGCAATTTTTATATCCTAAAACATTCCCCGTTTATCCCTCTTTCCATTAGTGAAAACCGAATTAAAATCGGTCCACCCGTTCACGCGTTATGCCGTGACCAAGGGAAATAGGGACTCATTTTTATATATAGAGACTAACGACCCGCCCCCGGCTTTGCCCGGGGTGCAATTTTTATATATATGAACATTCCCCGTTTATCCCTCTTTCCATTAGTGAAAACCGAATTAAAATCGGTCTACCCGTTCACGCGTGATGCCGTGACCAAAGGAAATGGGGATTCATTTTTATATATAGACTAGCGACCCGCCCCCGGCTTCGCCCGGCGTGCAATTTTTATATATAAGAACATTCCCCGTTTATCCCTCTTTCCATTAGTGAAAACCGAATCAAAATCGGTCTACCCGTTCGTGCGTGATGCCGTGACCAAGGGAAATAGGGATTCATTTTTATATATATAGAAGAAGATTTTATTAAACGGTTTAGGTTTATTAAAATTTATAATAAACTTAAACCTAAACCGTAACCTAAATGTAACCTAACCTAACCTAAGTGTAAACAATTTGTTTACAAAAGTATAGTAATATGGACATAATATAATTAAATAGTCGGATTAATTTTTAAAAGAGACAACTCTAACGTTGTCAGAAGAGATAAGAGTTAGCGATAGAAAGAGAGGCAACTTCTAGGTATAACTGTAGGTAATTTGCGCTATGCGAAGCAACCTTCTTAACTTTAAGGTGTTTATGCAGGATGGTGGAAACTGTCTATGATCAGCCTGAATCTCCCGATGTGTAATGTGTCAATTCTTCCGCAATAGCCAATCTTCCTTGATACGTTTACACGAGTTACTGCAGCTTGTAAATTTTTATTTCGTGTATCATACAAAATCATAGCACGAAAATCTTCCCGCGAGACATCCATTTGTTGCAAACAAAGAAGTTAATCATTAAAAATATTTTAAAAAAGAACCGTAAATAGGTGGCTAATGATTTTCACCGTGAAAATTTGTATTGAAATTAACCGTCAAAATAGTTACAGGAAAAAAGTTTGTATTTACACTGTAGCTAACAATTTTCGGAACAACCCATGTATTATATAATAAAGTCGCTGTCTGTCTGTTTCTTAGCTAATTGCTTCTAAACCGCTCAACGGATATTGATACGGTTTTCACTAATGGAAAGAGCGATACCCAAGGCAGATTTGTGTACACAATTTGTACAAAAATTTGATCCGTGCGAGGCACGGGGCGAGTCGCTAGTAAAATATATCAAATGGTTGATATATTTTCGTTCTGAACGGTTAAGTCGTGTGTTTAATACCATTAACGGTAAATGAAACTGTCAATCGGGGCGTTGCATGTGAAAATCTAGAACGATGGGGGTACTCGGCTAATAACACAACATTAGGGGTGATAAGAGACGGGCGGATTGTGTGTTGCCCGACGCCACGTGACTGCATGCGGGTCGTCGTGCGCCACCAATCACTAAAGGTAAATTAATAAAGAATGATTTCACACAATAAAATTTATTACTTGAGTACTTCTAGGTAGAGTTGTGGAGTCGTAAATTCAAATAAAGGGTATCTTACATTTTAATTTATGAAGTGTATATTTATATTAATTATATACATTATTATTCACTTATTTATTTTCTGTCTACAACCATAAGTATACTATTATGGTAGTCCACATGAAATATAGTTATAAAAATTAACATTTTATGTTTTTATTTGAAATAATAAAATAAACAAAAACACATTTTTTTATGTTAAGGTCGACAGACAAGCTGACGGTCCACTTAATGGTAGGTGACTACCGTCGCCTATAACACAAGCAACGCCACAGCTGCTGCAAGTGCGCTGCCGACTGCAGTAGGATTGGATAAGGGATTAGGAGGGGATAAGGAAATGGGCTCTGGCATCCCTTACTCACTCACCCACCGCTCAACAGCGCTCAAGTGTGGTTAAATTATAATATAAATATAAATCTATATATTCTATAAACTAATATAAACACCTACTTATAAATAATTTTAACCTTATTTTCTGACTTAATTTCAATTTTTTTACAATATAAATATTGTATATGTATATGTATATTAAAAAACAAACAATACATAAATCATAAAAAACTTAAAACTTAGAATTCCGCAGACAGCTGGGCAAGGCCCCGAGCTACCGGTGCGGTGGTTAGTGCTGCAGAGTGAGGAACCTCCAGATAATACGTGCTGTGTCAAGAAGTACCGCCTTCTGTATCTGTACCTTGATCCAGCCATCTAGTGAGAGCCTCTTGAGGTGTTGGTCGAGGAAACGACTATCGGGACTATCGAATCGACATCCCACATGGCGGTCACCTCGTGAGCCAAGTGTATGTATTTGGTAAGTTTGTACTTCTCGACTTTCACGAGATTTTCGTCATGCGGGACAGCGATGTCAACAAGTATCGTCCGGCGTTGGGATCGGTCAATAACCACGACATCAGGCTTATAGGCGATAATATTCCTGTCCGTGATTATTGAGCGGTGCCAATAAAGCGTGGCATGACCATTTTCGAGAACGGGCACAGGTGCATATTTATAACATGGCATCATTATATATTATATTATTATATACATCATTATTTATATGTATACATATTTATATACATTATTATTTATAGGTACTTACACCGCATAGTGCTTATAAAAATCAAATATGAAGCCAAAGCCTTGACCGATAAAAATCAATCAAAGCTTATCAAAATCAATCACATTTAAGCCCAGCATCACACAAATTTAAAAGAGTAGTGTCATACAAAAGGCTATTACTCGTATAAGCCGGGAGCGGGTCGCCGCTGGTAAATAAGTATACTATAAATAAATCAAGCTTTGAATGAAAACTTTGAATATTTTTTGTAATTAAGTACATATAACTTTTATATGCACAATAAATTAGATTGCAGTGTATGCTTGTTTATTGTTAATACTAGGTTGGGAAAAATATTTCTTCGCATTTTATATGAAAACTCAAGACATTTTTTTTTCAAAGTTTATTTACATTTAAATACAGTATGCCATTTTATTCGATGACTTCTTGCCATCTTGTAGGTCACTACATGACGTTGCTGTAGAAATTTTGGGAATTCTGATCATAAAAACGCGACAAGTAGTTTTGGAAGTCCTCTCTTGATGTTAAACTGACCCTGCCTAAAGAATTCTGAAGGAAATCTGAAGGTGCAAGGTAATGGCTATATGGCAGATGCATTAACACCATTAACATAAAATTTTAAAATGTATCGAATTTCTTCATTAGATTTGCTCATTTTGATAGAAAGAAAAACAACCTTTTTAATGTCATCAAAACCAGCCAGATACAAATAGTACAGCCAAAGACATTTTATTACAAGTTTATACACTATATGCGAAAAAACTTTTCCCCCGACCTAATACAAGGTCTAACATCAGACCGAACACAATTTTTACAATAATGAGCGCAACCTGTAAATTAATATTAACAAATTTTTGTAGCTTATCGGAGATAACTGAACAGATTTAAAATTGGAAGCTTTTTCTTAAATACAAGTATTGTGTAGCCGATTAAAACTTTAGAACTTAAGTTAATTGATAAGCTTGAAAAATAATGTAGTTGTCGCTGAAAATTTTTATAACTGTGACATGAAAGGTTTCTTTTTTGTCAGAAAATAGAATATTTTTTGTAAAAATCTGCCCGATTCAAACTTTTTTAAATACAGTTTATTATGCACTGTGTTTTAATTAAGTTTTAATTTTATTCTAAGAAGTCAAATTAGTCGACGAAAATAACACTTTTCTACTAAGTTGTATTATTGTTATTTACCCCTGCTCAGGCCGGTAAGGCCGGCCGTGAGTTTAACTTGGTCTGGGCTACGATGGGGCACGGTTGGGGGATTCGATGCTGCACGTGCTGGGGGTTGATTCTGGGTAAAATCCGGCTCACGACTGCCCAAAGCAAGGCCTTGGTCGATGCCGTCGCAGTGGCGTCATCTGGTTGAGTTAGGGCCGAAGACCCCAACCTCTACGGTGCAGGACAGGGCCTGTATCCCTCCCTCGGCTCAAACTGCCAGCTGTCGTCGGGGGTCTGAATTCAGGGTAGCTGGGAGGCTTTAGGGGTGGTCCCTGCTGATGGTGGAACATGGAGGGATTTTAGTGGGTAGGATCGGTGGGGCGGTGCGTTCCGCTGGGTGAGTCCCACACATCCCCTCGTCGACCATCTTCGTCGACGAGGCATGTCCGTGAATGTGATTGCCCCTCGTAAAAAATGTTATGTTATGAAATACAGTTTTGATAATACAAGCGACAACAAATATAATAAAACACAATATTAAGGTCAATGATTGAAATTTTAATCAACACGTTTTAATTACTCCTCTCTTTCATTTGTTATGTTAACATTTTTTAAGATAATGTGTAGGCAGTGTTTTAATAGATCGGTGCGTATGATCACAGTTCACTGCATTGCGCACAAATACGCAAATCGACTCGTGTAAAACGCATTACGTGCTCTTTTTAGGCGAGAGAAGCTCTCCTTGAATACAAAGTAAAGGCACATTTGACCAGTTTGTGTAGACCTCTATAATTTCACTCCTACCATGAATTTACACCTGTTTAGAACAACTGCAACGAGATGAAGCGGATCCACTATGTGTGGTTATATTCCCGTATGTACATACTGTTACAGTTTAAGTCGGTAAAATGTGTTAAGGTTAATGCTCTGTGTCAGAGGTTGCGGGTTGGAATCCCGTCAAATTCATCATCCGCCTGTGTTTCTCCGCTGCTTGTAGGCCTCTCAAGAGTCGCCACCACGCATGGTCTTCTGTTCTTTGCATCCAGCCGCTTCCCGCGAAGCCTTTAAGGTCGTCTGTCTACGTGGCCGCAGCGCGTCACCATTGGAATCCCGGTAGCGCAAATTGTGGAAATGAACTTTTCATAGTTGGTTCTGGTCTCGACCTGGAAAGAAGTGGCAGGGCACACTGCGTTTCGTGGTCATTTGGGCAGCCCGACTGGCGGCAGTACAGAATACCATCCCCTTATAGAAGGCCACCGTGAAATAACAGCATATGTGCTGTTGTGTTTCTAATTCCTAATCCTAGTAAGGTCGGCAGCGCTTTCGCAGCATCTGTGGCGATGCTTCATTGTAAAACTGTGCTTCAGTTATAGGCGACGATAGCCACACCATCAAGTGGACCGTCAACCTGCCTGACGACGATTGGCTATATTGTTTTGGCTTGGTTTTGTTAGAGATCATTTAATGATCATCAACTATCCTACTAATTTAGTTTTTCATAAGTATTAAATATGCGAAAGTTGTGAATGAATTTTTAAAATCGATATCTCAATAACGCAGAAACGGCTTCTGATGAAATTAACACCAGCTTGTGATAAATAATAAGTTACTTATTATATATAATTTCGCTGTGTTATTTCATTTGGCTATTATTAAAAATAACTGGAAGAATTTAAAAATTACGTCAATGAGATACGACAATTTATACCACATAAAAAATTCATATTTCTTAATTCCTGCGATATATTAACTTTAGATTTAGGCTCATAAGAAGTTATCTAATATTGTTTTTGTTTAAAAGTACAATGTTGGTGTAGTTGAATGTTCGACACCGATTTCGGATGAGTATGACCGTTTGAAAACCCTACAATAATTACGATCTAAAGCCAAGTCTAAGCCAAGCCATCAAAAGCCAAGTCGAGATCATTGTTTTTTTTTTCATAACTTTATTAAAGAATATCGATTTCTTATAAATTATCGATTATAAATTCAATTAGGATCTATAACACATATATTATATTGTATGATTTGATTTTGTTAATATACCTACCTAGTTGACGTATGCAAAATAACAATGAAATGCTTTATACATAACTTAGGTACTTAATTTCGCAGTTTAATTACTTTGTATGCATTTTTTTCGCATTAAGTTTTGATACGTATATTTTGCAACCTTACACGTTGAGTCATTCTTTTACGTTAATTCCATCCATCTTTTACATACTAAAATGGTTTCGCAACCAATGCTGACATAATTTCGTTACAAATTTTAATAGGGTAATTCAGCTGATCACATAATCCTTCAACATAAAATCGAAATTTAAAAGAAAGCCGTAATTCCGTAATTCTTTTTGAAAAACAGATATGCGGCCATTGCTATATTTGACGTCTTGCAGAGTTTCCATGCGACATTTGGGTATATAAAGTAAAATAGATGGAGACGAACGATCGTATCTGCACGTGGAGGTACGCGGAGGGCCAACAACCAACCGGTTCTGTACTCTGTAGTAACCGACATCGTCGGCGGCGTATGGTGTAGGGCACTAGCCGCGTTTACATTCACTCACAATAGTTCCGACGACAGACTCTATCGAGAGAGCTATATTTCACTGAAACGATGTTTTCCGGAATACAGCGCTCGATTACATGAGATCTTGGCGCTTGCAGATCTTGGACATTGGACGTTGACATCCCTCTTATCCATTGGACACTCTGGGCAAGTGCCCAGGGCCATCGATGGGGCCCCCTAGTTCCTCCCAGATAATGATTCGATATACTATATTAACGATAAGTATTGTTTTGAAAGTGATGCAGTAATGGAGATGGAGAAAATTTATTTTGCCTATTTTAATAAAATAAACTGTGCCGCCACCGGGTTGCTCGGTGAAGTATAGAATTGGTCATACAAAAGCATATTATGAATATCTTGACCAGGCCCCGGCCAGGGCACGATACGGTGTAATATAAATTCACCTTTATAGGGGCTCCATTATTTTAACGTGCTCAGGGCAACCAACAGCTTAAAGACGGCCCTGGGCGCTTGGCGTATCTATCTGGAAAAGGGAGCCATTATTTCGGGCTCTTACTACGCAGACCAAATAAAAAGATTAAAAAAATAATAATAAAGAAAAGCCACAAACACCAAGTACACGCCAAACAAGTCTTCGATAAATACTAAATTGCTTTATATTATAATTGTATCGTACTTTCCAATGTATGCCCAGGCCCAAATGCATCGTCTCAAGTGAGTGTGTGTACTACAAGCCACACAGAGCTGATATTCCACTGGGATCTGATAAGACTTCTCGGATGGAAGTCCGGTTCTATAATAAATTAAATGTATTGTTATGACTCACCAGGGAACGTTCTAGAAAAGCGTCTTCGCCTGTCAACAAGTCTGGAAAGTTGCACCGTAGAATAGAAGTCACGCCACTCTCCGGTTATTGTCAAGGGAAATTGGTCCTTATGCACACAACATAGAGTTCACATTCAACAGAGATAGCGTTCCCGAACCTTCAATGACCTTGTTTACAATACGTGTTACTTGTTTACTTACTTGTTTACCTACTTGTATTTGTTTGTTGTTTGTTTGTACTAAATTCGAGAAAGATCTAGACGATTGGCAGCGGATATAAATAGGCGAAGTGGCGAGAAAGCGAAACTTCGGAACTTACCTGCGACAGTAAACCAGCGACTCATAAGGGAATCATTGACGACTCTTGGCAAGTTTAACGGTTGTATCGGACCTTTCGTTTAGCCCTATTGGAAGTCATCTTGGTTTGTGGCAATAAATAGTTGATTTTCGCCCTTACACGGCAGATTGACTCACCCCACACGTAACAATATACTTAAATAAAATACAATGCAATATACATATTATGATATATATCAAGAAAAAAGACGCGGCAAATTGCGAATTGGAGTTTTGTTTCACCAAGAAATCACATCTGCTCACAAAACCACAAGTACTGCCATTCAAGAAACAGGATTAGAACTGCTCGAACACCCGCCCTATTCGCCCAGATCTAGCTCCCAGTAACTTTTACCTCTTTCTAAGACACAAGAAACACTCCCGAGACAAGAAATTTGAAGATGACAGCGAAATGGTCAAGAAAAAATTTCTTTTAATGTAATCGTGGGCATAGAAAAATTGTTATTGACTAATAATAGATACTATATAGAAAAAGATTTTTTTTTTAGTTTTACCAAAAGGTTTGGCTATTTAAGTATTTGTGCCTAAATACTTAATTATTTACTTAAAGTAGTATTTTAATACATTAACAACTAAATTAATTAATTATCTCTTTTCACACCCTCTCAGAGTCAGAGTGGTCAGAGAATTTTAATGCAGAGAATTTTAATTATTACATTGTCTGTAATAGTATATTTATTACAATAAATTAAACTATCCAATAATATATTTTTTTTACTTATAAATACTAGAAACTTAACTCGTGTCCTTTATATATTGCAGTGGTCTAAGTAAATCTTTAAAGGGAAAATAGTGGCATTGTTTTTATATATTAAACTAAATCTTTAAAACATTTTTTTTATTGTTTTGTTATACCATCCAGCCATCGCCAACAATTAATTGTATGAGATAATTTTGTAATTAAGCTCTATACAAATTTCATTCACAAATTAACTTAAAACATATGAGAAAAGGTCGGTTCGGTATCGACTGTTACACATCACTATACGATAGAGAAGTCCGTCTTCAAACAAAGAAAGAGCGAAGACAAGAATCCGTCAAGTCACGCCAGCGAGCCCGCTCTGCCTCCGCGCCTCCACCGGTAACAACCGAAAACTAATCAAAAACGCCCGGAACGAATCTTTTTCTAATTACAAAAAAGCGTGGATAGCGTCAAATTTCTAACACCGAAATAACTTTCGGCCGAAACGAGACGAGGAAAATCGTAAATTGGACTAAAATTATCTATGAAAATTTGAAATTCTAATTATATATTTAATAACATAAATACTTACTCGGAAACAGATTTAAATTTTATTAAAAGTGAAATTCAAGTCTGTCAGTGGTTCTCATACAAACAATTTGGTATTTGGTATTTTGCCCACGCGACCCGGATCTTTCCGCACTTTTTTTCGCGCGTTCACATACCTGCGTCACGCGTCAGACCGCAACATGTAATTAAACATAGATCGAGTTGATTTTATGCTTTTGGACTCGTCTCGAATTCGCACTAACTATTTAACGAATTCAAGATATATAATTTCTGGTTCGTTCTGTATTCTGATGGTGATGTGTATCATCTGAATAAAGTTTCAAAAGATGTATGATAAGTAGTAAAATAAAACGTTTCTATTGGGAAGGAGCATTATTCTTCCATTCCATTGGAGCAACGGAGACCAGTCTATTGAGAAAATTAAATCTAGTCTATTGAGAAAGTATTTAGATACTTTCTAGATATCTAGAAAGTATCTAGAAGTATCTAAGTCCCGTCCCGGCTTTGGACATTTTTTTTAACATTTTTGAGTTTATTCGTGGAAAGCGACAATTTTGTATGGAGGGAGGGATGGGGTAAGGGGCGGAGATGGGAGGAGGGTGAGTAGCCTATGTTATTCGCTGATAATGTAGCTTTCTATAGGTGAAAGAATTTTTAAAATTCGACCAGTAGTTTTTGAGTTTATTCATTACAAACATACAAAAATACATACATACAAATCTTTTCTCTTTATAATATTAGTATCGAGTATAGATTGATATAAAAGTAAGTAATATCTAACAAGCTGAACTATATTTGAGTCTGAACTCAAGCGGTGAGTTAAATTGATTTTATATAGTTAACTCTGGCGTTCGCTCAAATTATAAAGGTTTAAAACGACTTAATATACCTACTTACGATGTTAAACATAATATGCTCGAGTACAGAGTATAAAAGTGAAAAAAGCGTCTCAAAAGCTTCTTTGACGATCTTGATAAGCGGCAGATGTAAAATAAATTAAACATTTTAAATGATTAATAGTTTACTTTTGCAGAAACGTTACAAGAAAATCGTTACAATGAAGCGTCACACAAAATTCGACTTAGAAATTTAATCTCATCGCGCGCAAAAAAGTTTCACTTCAAAAACAAATTAATTAAACTTCTTTGTAAAAATCTTCAATATCTAGCTTTGGATAACCAACGTTTCTATTGATATATTCGAGGTCGACCAAAGCCGTTGGTTAATTGTTTTAGTTTATTTCGACGTTCAACCGAACCTTATTTGGCACCTTTTAAAACAAACGTCGACGAACCAAGCGGTGAGCTAATTTTATACATATTTAAAAGATAATAAAATAAGCAAACACTCGCTTAAGTCAATTTTACCCACGAGTTGCAAGCCCGTGTCTTTATTAGGTATCGACCGCACCCGCAGCGAAGCGCGCAACTATCCCCGCATGCTTTATTACGACACAGTTTAATTTAACTCGTAGATTAACGATGTGAAACATTTCAAATTATTCGACTAAATTTTATGTGGCTAAAAAATTTTACAAAATGAAACCATTTCTGTAATACACTTCATAAGTAGGTACTACTAGGTCGAGTACTTGACATAGGTTGTCACTTAAAAATAAATAAGTATTAAAAATTCAATTTTCAATTTAGAAAATAAACGAGGAATTCAGATTGAATAGATATTTCAACGCCATAATTCACGCCTTAGTAAATTTTCAAGGGTCGTGGGCGCACTTTTTTTATGTTAAGATTGGCTGATGGTCCACTTGGTGGTAGGTGGCTACCGGCGCCTATAACACTAGCAACGCCAAAGCTGCTGCAAGTGCGCTGCCGACTACAGCAGGATTAAGGATAAGAGATTAGGAGGATAGCATCCCTTATGCTTGTAATTTCATATCATATTAATGTTGTCCTGTTTCTGGACTTCAATAATATTTTTTTACTCTAGAACACCGGATACGAAATAAATACATAGATATAATCGTATATCTCTCCTACTGACTTGGTAGGAAATTTAAATAACATTTGCTTACAGGAAGATTGAGGTGGTCCGCCTCAGAGTGTATCAGCAGCCGACAGCAGGATGCAAAATAGTTAGCTAGCATTAAATTTGTGCCGGTTTTTGCAGTGAACTGTCAACATTCGTGGCGTCGCTACTCTGTGATCTCGAAGCAACATATATTTCCTGTCAGCAATAAACACAAATATATATCATAAATTGATTTATTAAAATATGTTAATAACACAAGCGAATGTAGATACAAACATTAAACGCATATTTTGTACAAGTTGAAATGAAACCGGATCATATAAAATTCTTTAGATAAGGCTCGTGAACTGTTTCACGTTTGTTAGAAGCAATTATAATTCATATCAAATATTAATTAGATACAAAATATCAGCAACTTACAGAATTTTTTTTTAAATGTTAAGGTCGTCAGACAGGCCGAACGGTTCACTTGATGGTAGCTGGCAACTTTTACCTATAACATAATCAACGCCAGAGGTCCCCCTAATGCGCTGCCGAATATAGAAGCATTCTCATTTACGATAGGTAAATGGATATATATATATCGATATTATATCGATTTTTATATGTAAAAATCGATGTGTGTATGTATGTTCCCTATGAAATTTTTAGACAAAGATTAGACCAGCGGCTGATCCCGTGAAGTTTAGTAGCGCTCGGTTAGTTCTTTTTTTGTATAATTTTGTTTTCCCTACAAATTATTATTAAATTAGATACAAAAATTTGTATAAGATCAAATTTTTTGATCATACTTATAATATAAATTATACTTAATATTATAAATTTATGCGAAAGTTTGTGAAGATGGATGGATGTTTTTTACCTTCGCGTAAAAACTACTAAACGGTTTTGGATTAAATTTGGCTCACAGTTTATTTATTAACTAGATTAACATTTGGGATACTCTTTATCCTGAAAAATGTTAGAATCCCGAGGGATTGTCTAAAAATCTATATATATAAAAATGAAACCCTATTTCCCTTGGTCACGGCATCACGCGTGAACGGGTAGACCGATTTTAATTCGGTTTTCGCTAATGGAAAGAGGGATAAACGGGGAATGTTTTAGGGTATATAAAAATTGCACGCCGGGCGAAGCCGGGGGCGGGTCGCTAGTAAAAAAATAAAAATCAGCGCCATCGTCGTCATAGCCATAAATATGCCAAGCGTTATTTTTCAACGGAGACGAATTCGGGGACTCCAGCTAGTAATATTATAATTCAAGTATTTTTGAGTGATGTTTAGTGATCCAGCAAACCGTTGGAAATTTTTTTGAACGACAGGAAAAAAATGCAAAGTTAACCCTTTTGAAACCGGTGAATGGAAAAACTCTAAAACATCATAAACACGTTTGAGGTCTAAGATAAGTAAATTCTTTTATATGTGTACCTATACGTAGGTCGCTAGAAAATGACTGGTTTCGGCGTATGGAGAAATGTTTTGCTAATGCTGGAAATTATTGTGAAAAAACATCAGGTTAAGATACTTAATCTCAAAACTTTCCTAGCGGCCTACGTATAATATGTATTTACTTGTATTTTATTTTTCGATATTATGTGCTGTGTGGCTTTGTATTAATCAAAAATTAAAAATTAAAAAATAAGATATACAACCTTAACCGGGAAGTACAATACCTACTTATAAAATTGCAATCTAGTCGTAAAATTAATGAGGAATTAATTGGTTCTGTTTTATTTACAAATGACGCACGAACCTAAATAAAACTAATTTGCACCTAATAAAGTATAAAATTTATTGCAAACATTATCTCCTAGAGATGGCATACGTGGCAAATTGACCACTATTCTCATGAAGGATGATAGACAAATTATCTTCAGCGATATAATGAAGCGTAATGCCTTCCTTTGATTCGTTTGATCGGCCTTAGGTCCGGCTGTTGCGATGTTAATTCGTCAAGCTGTTGTCAACAACCTTATAAAAGTTAGAAGAACTGGAGGGACAGCAAGGGAGGGGTGAGTGAACGCGGCTGTATTACGTGTCGGTGGACGTAATATCGAGAGTCGTAGTAAATCGACCGTAACCTGTGTCCGCGTGCCGCTCTTAAACGACGAACTTCAAAAGCGTTTTAAAAAAATAATTCAATTTTTTTTAATGTACTTTGAATATAGGTTTTCATTGTTGTAAGCAGTTTGGACAGCTATTTGAAAGGACTTTCCGGGAGTTATTTATAGTAAAAGACTTCGGATAAACTTGATGATTCGTGGCTACTGTCTCCTATGGATGAAAGGAACACCACAGGAGATGCAAGTATGCTGGTATGATAAAAGTTGGCGCGGAATAAAAAAAATGCACCTGCTGTTCTTGTATAAGCCTCTCAGGCTGCGTAGTTGATGATTTTAGAAGGCAGTTACCCCACCACTATAACGATTTCCAAATATGAATCCGAGCAAAAGTAACTCACTACAGGCTAATGATAAAAAACAAGAAAAATATTAAATAATTCGACCAAAAGTTTAATAAAATATTGGAATACGTAACTCAACCTTATCAGTTTATTAAATAATATATTTACAAATTATATACTAAATTAAGCTTTGGTCCCCTAGGCAGGGTGCCAAGCATGCTGGCTGCATTACCTCGTTGTATTGCAAGACTGATTTGCTGACCGAGGTAATGGCCAGCTCTGGGATCGCCAGTTATGTCGACTAAACGTTTAGATAAAATGTTGAAAAATTTTAGCGCGTTGGGACCCCACGGACCCAAAGATTCGACACCGAAGGGAATGAAAATGTAGCCGGTGCCGATATCTCTGTATTTGTGAATTTTGCGTTTCTCGGCCGCGTCCGCAGCAGCACCAGCTGTAGCAACTGTTCCATGAAGATGGGACGGTGCCAAAGTGTCGACACAAGTGGCATCCCATACTAGTGGACGACCCATGCTCCAAGGAACTAGCGACATCCCATCAGGTCTCTTGCCATCATCACGTACAATACCACTTGGTTCGAGCATTGAAGGTATGTTAATGGTGGCAAGAGACCTATGTATGATGTCATTTATACTGGCGTGCCTTGAAATACGGCCAGCGCTAATAATCTTATTTCATACCTTATCAGTATGAAATAAGATAGTCTTGTTTTAAAGAAGACCTCTAAGGTATTGAACAGTGACATCGGTTTATTCTAGTCATGTATGCACATCCACCTGTAGGTCCTTAGTGAGACTTTTGTTAACGTAATCTTCTATAAAAGGACAAGACATTTATTAATAAAAAAATATCGTTGAAAAACATTCCAATGAGTCACGAAGATCGTTGAACCTTCGCCATCTTGCGGTCGTAGTTGCGCTCGCGCAGCCCCATGTTCTTGTTTTTGTTCACGCAGCCCTCTCATCCCTCTTGTGTACTTAAGTTTATTAAAATTAATGAATAATAATCGCTTTGTACGGACATCTGATGGCTTTATATAAATCTTTTAAATATACCCACTTTTTTATTTTATTAATTCGTTTTCTCGTCTCTTTAGGCTAAGAAATTAAATATATTTTAAATTATATTTAATCATATTTATAAATTAAATTATAATGATCTACCTTTACAGTAAAATATGTATACATCAGAATAAAAGGTTTAGGCTTTGTTATAATTAATTTATAAAGATATGCGGACGAAGACGTATATTAAACTTTGTAAATTACTTTTATTTTACAAAAATGTTACATCAAGTTTCGCTAGAAAATAATTTGTCGAGCCGCTTTATTGTCATGTGACAAAGCCTAAAAAAAATTAATCCAAATATCAACATAAAATAATTAGAAAATTCTTTTATAAGGCTATTTCATATTCATGCTGCGTTATTTAGGTATTATTTTTTAACTCCACTGATACGAATCCAACTAACACTATCAAAATGTGCGACCCTTTCCCGGCTTGGTTCGGATCCAATTTTTTTCTGCAAATTATATACACAAATCTTCCTCGTTTAATACTCTTTCCTTTAGTGGAAACGCTATCAAAATACGTTAGGTTGTTAAGAAATTAGCGGAGAATCAGACAGAAGCGACTTTATTTTGTAGATGTTATATTGAAGTCAAAATGGCATAATGTCAATTTAAGGTACTAGTAAATAATTTAATGATCCGACCATAATTAAATTAGATTACTTTATAAACCTATGAACAATTTCTGCTTTATAAATCCTCTGGAAATTTTCGCATATAAATTGAATTATCTAAAAAAATCTCTAGTTTAAGAAAACTATTTAAAACCTGCACACAAATCTATAAGAACATCATGGTGCAAATTTTCTCTAAACGTACGAAGGAAAGAAAGGAAAGATTAATTATTTTACACATTGATTTCATAACCATTTATTGTCGATTGAACATTGAGAACAGTTTTTATACACTTTCGATGTATTTAGATACATACAAACTCAAAGTAGACACTATAGGTATACATTAACGTGTAGTGTCCACTTTGAGATTATAACGTCTTATGACGTCGATATCGTCAGGGCAAGCTACAGCAATCATGGTAAAATGATTTTTTATTGCTATTATCATGGTTTTACTATTTTGTAAATTTTGCTGATATTCATATATTGGTAGACTAAATATAGCGAAGATTCTTCTTCTGAGTATTATCTTCATATCAATATCAAAACAAACAACAGATAGAAACGTAAACAAAACATTTAAAAGCGCTCATTTTTTTTTGTAACAAACAATATGATAAGGTGCATTCATATTATATCTACCTACACAAGCAAAGTGTGTCTTACACCAGGCATTACAGATGACAAAACACACTACGTCCTGGCACAGTGAACTGACTTTGTCCGTGACTTGTGACGGACGCCAGATGTAGGACGAAAAAGGCCGCTACGACCTGTATCGACCTTCAGGTAATTTATATATGCCTTTATCTGCGATTATATTATGATTACCAATAGTGCGTCTCTGCCTTATGAACTAAGTCTGCAACAATGAAGAGTATTAAAATCTTGCTTTTTCTATCTGCTTGCATCAGTTAAGCTGTCCCATAATAATGATAATGTAGCGACATTTGTTACGTCCAGTGGGATATTTGTTAGTGTGCTAAGGGCCGACCAACACACGATGGAGCCAGCTACTTATCATCGGGACTTTTACTATTTTCCCTTAGATACCCGTATAAGGATAAACACAGCACTGGGCTGCTTATATACACGGGGTATGTGGGGCATTTACCGCATTAAAACCTTCCTCGGTATGTCTTCTAATTTGGGTCCTTCGACGCAGCGATAAACAATTAATACGGCTTTGATTGCATACGAAAACGAGCGCTCGCTTGTTTATCGTAAGGTCGTATGCGACAAAACGATTTTTATAAAAAAAAACTATAACGTATTTTAAGAAATCCAACTGTAAAATTAAAGTGTATGTTTATATACTAGTGTACATACAAAATTTAGAGGTGTATATTGGTCCCGTTTACCAGTAAAATGTAAATCTTTGTTTTAAAAGAGGTTTCTTTGATCTTAATCTAACTGAAAACATGAAGAAATAGATTACCAAACATCACTTTCATATGCTGAGAAAAATCTAAATCCCTGCCACCAAAATTTCCAATGCGTCGCCTTAAATCGTCACCGCGTCCCTCCTTTTTAGTTCAAGCTCCCAACATCACCAGTAACAATTAATTAAATTTTCTTTCTATTCAAGGATGAGCAGGCGAGGTAACGGTCCATTTCATGGTCATAGGAGTTGCAAATGCGCTGCCAACCTGCATAGAATAAAGCATTGGATAGGGCGGGAATGAGCTTTGGAATCCTTTAGTCTTCTATGTCTAGTTATATCACGGTGGTTTTCTGTAAAAGGGTGGTTACCTGGTTACTACAGCTATAAATGTGCTGCAAAGATTTTTAACCCTCCTTGATGGGCTGTTTAACGTCTGCGGAATACTGCGTGCCCTGACACTACTATAATGAAATACTACCATGGAAATTAAATTAATTAAATTGTTGTGGCGACAGCTTTTACCCTAAGGACTTTTAACTTTTTTACCGTTCGCGTGAAATGATTTCAGGCGAACAAAGAAGTTATCGCAAAAATATAGACCACGCATATTCTAAGTTTTTTGTAACACTTATTTTTTGTGTTTTCATAACATTTATTATTAGGAAATTTTCTTTGTTTGGTTGGTAACTTGCAAACTACAAAAATCCGCTACTTCTGCAGATAAATGAAAACTATCAAAGTTCTAAGCGTACTTACAGTTTTATACGAATTTAATTAGCCTACGTTCACTAAAACTTTATGGCAATATTCCTTGAATGTTCCGGTAAACGTAGCGGTTCTCAGCCATATATTCACCTACCTACGTATTAAACAGTTGCCGGGCAATTAACAACCTTGTAAAGTCTCTCGCGGACGCCAACTGACTTAGTATTTAACGCGACTCAAGTCATCAAGTCAACAATTTGCTTCAATATCAGTTGGACGTCCAAAGCTGAAATTCTTCCAGTACCCTTCCCTAAAGTCGACAATTCTGAGCATAATTTGACCGATACTCAACAAACATAACGGAAAACATTCCCTAAAAAGTTTGCTTTGTTTTCATTGTTAGAAGCTGCTATTTCACTTGGTAACACAACACAATAGCTCTGAGTCCTTTTATTGTCTTTTAAGAAAAATCGCTCCCTCCTTAAACTTGAAATTGGTTGGTTATTGATAATATTGTTATCAATAACCAACCTATTTGTTGTGAACCTAGTTATGCGTCACATACCCATGGTACATGTACGAACGGATGCATAACTGCTGACTCGTAGTTATAGGAACAAGCCACCTGCGTGTGGGCGAGCGTTCCAACGGACGCGACGAGACGAGAGAACAAAGACAGTCTCGTATCGACCGTCATAGTAATAAGTTTAGTTTTAATTAATATTATATTACGGTCCCAAAATAGACCATTTTATATTATTTTATATTATTAAGTATTCAGGTCAAACTTAGACCAATTATAATAAATAAATAAAAGAAATTAATTCTTTTAAAAAGATCCCCGAGCGCCTCGCCGACTTGACTACCTATTTGTTATTGATACCTATTTGTTGTGTTTAAAAAATTTATACTTTTATAATGATCTTATACACTTAATAATTTATATTGTCATATAAACAAATATCCGAAGACAGCTGCTTATGAAAACTAAAAACTTAATTACAAATAATCAGAATAGAGCTTATTATAAAACACATTCATATTATAAAATAAAGTAGCTGTCTGCCTCTTTCTGTTTATCCGCTAAATACTTCTTAACCACCAAACGGATTTAATACGGTTTTCAATAATAAAAAGAGCGACAAAGGTTTGTGTATTCAATTTGCAAAAACTGATACGTTGTTGGGTTGTTAGTAAAATAGTAAAATAACTAGTAGTAGGTAAAATGTCGAATTCAGAAGGTAATCCTATTCATTCGCTTCTTGAAAGGTGTACAAAATTATGTATGATAAGAAGCCGCAAGAAAAGCTGGTTACCTGGGTGGATTGAAAAATAATCGGCCTGACATAAATGCATTGAATTTCAATAATCAAAACTACCCACATTTTTAGTCCAGTTGAAGTTAGTTAACTGTGCGAAGTTCAAAACGTATGCGATAATTATAAAGTTTTTTTATTTTTATTAAAGATGGGTTTGCTCTTGACCAACATCTATCCATGTAGAAAGGATGAGGTCGACGGTGGAGCGAGCTCACCCAGAAGATGCCTATTCACTCAAACCTTGAAAAGATTTGGGTTATATGAGCTCGGACATACAGACACCGGCAGGGAGTTCCAATCCTTAGCAGTGCGCATCACAAAAGATGTTTTAAAGCGCTTGGTCCGAATTAGAGGGATTTCGACAAGGTGGGTAACCAGCCGTACGTTTGCATGTCCGATAGCAGAAAGGGGAAGGCGGTATGATCTCATGCAGCTCTCGAGCACACTCTCCGAAATACATCTTATAGAATACACACAGACAGGCAACTTTGCGTCTATGTGCCAGGCTGAGCAGCTTATTTCTTATTAGTGTATCATCGCCAATGAGCCTCCTAGCTCTGCGATCCACCGAGTCGAGTGCGGCAAGTTGGTATTTAGCTGAGCCATCCCAAAGGTGACAACAATCCGACGTGATTTCCGCAAATGTAACAAATTGCACAGCGTGCTGTCATTAAGTACCTCCACAAGAAGGGATTATCACCAAAGGACATAATGATATGGGCAGTTGATCACGGGATTCCGCTTTGTCATATTTATCTGTCAAAAAATGGATGGCAGAATTTAAGTGTAGCAGAGAGAGTGTAGTAGACGAACCCCACTCTGGAAGGCCTTCGACATCCACTACTGTTAAAAACATTAGAAAGGTACTCGATTTAATCATGGGATACCGCAGATTAAAAATTAAAGAGATAGCTGAGATTCTTACAGGCATCTCATATGAAAGAACCCAAAACGTCATAATCGATGAATTGAGTTTCAACAACAGCGAGGTGGATTTCAGTCGAACAAAAAAGATGCGATTGACTAATTCACGTTTAGAGTTATTTGAAGCAGATCCAGATGATTTTTTGAATCTCTTTGTTACTATGAACGAAACATGTTAATCACAGTACACAGGAAACAAAACAACAATCAAAACAGTGGAGGAGAACCGGCTCGCCACCCCTTAAAAAGGCTAAGTCGTTTTGTCAGCAAATAAGGCGATGGCTTTAGTATTCTGGACTCGAAGGGTGTGATTATGGTTGATTATCTTGAAAAAGATCAGACCATCCACTCTTATTACTACTGCACCTTACTACGTCGCTTATGGGAGGAAATAAAAGAAAACGTCCAGGAAGTCCTGTTTCATCAAGAAAATGTCCGTATTCACACATCTGTACAATCAATGACTGAAATTCACAAGTATGGCTTTAAATTTTTACCGCGCATGCGTCTTCTGGCATCATCCGACTTCTTTCTGTTCCCTAACCTAAAAAGCACTTGGCGTCAGAAATTTTTGACAAATGACAAGGTCAAAGCAGCAGTAGACGCATATTTTGAATCTAAGGAAGATTTTTTTTCAACAGTCTAAACTAAATGCTTCGAATATACATTGAAATTGATGGTGATTAATACGTAGAAAATTTAAAATAGAATTGATTTTATATGTAATTTACTTTCTTAGTTAAGCCGAGTACTTCGTAATTGATAATTTTACGATATATACATTGGTTGCTTTAAAAGTTTCCAAAATATGTTAAATACGTTTTCAAATACGTTAAATATGTTTTCAATAGCGATCAGATGAAGCCTTCCAATAGATCGTTAGCGGTTTTCCAATATGTCGAAACCGCCAATAAAACCTGTATGCCATCGACGTGTCTCCGCATAACCAAGGCTTTATGTCAGGCTAATCATAGTGCATGACCCTTGATTATACGCAAAGTATACACATATTTGCACATTTTGCCTTCATTAGAAGGTTGTGCAGTTCATGCTAGGTACGTGGCGTATTCATAAAATTTTATTACTAAAAATCATTCACTCGTGCATTGAGAAACACGTATTACACGTACCATTGTGTTCTACGCTAAATGAATAGTGTCCGACACTAGAGTGACGGTAATTTCTCATGTGAAGTTTATCAAATCGAATGAAAAATACGCATTTATAAACCTCTAACACAACTAAAGTCGCCGTTATGTGTTCCTCTCCTAACTTCTTCCAAATTACCCAACGAATGTTGATACGGTTTTCACTAGTGGGAAGAGCGATAAATGTCTTCAGGTTTGTGTATAAAATTTACAGAAAAAAATTGCATCCGTATCAAGCCGTCCGCGTCGGCGGCGCGGCGGTGAGTCGCTAGTTTTATATTTTGAAGGATTTGAAATGAAAAAAAGAACAACATCAGATTCGACCGAGAAAAATCAAAAGAAAATAAAGAAAAGTTGGCGGTCTGACGGTCCACTTATGGTAGGTGGCTACCGTGGCCTATTACACAAGCAACGCCACGGGTGCTGCAAGTGAGCTGCCGATTACAGTAGGTTTAAGGATATGGAATTGGGAAGAGATAGAGAAATGGGCTCTGACACCCCCTACTCACTCACCGAAACATAACAGCACTCGTGCTGTTATTTCACGGCGATCTTCTGTAAGGGAGAAGTTGCTGCCGTTAGACGGGCTTCGTAAATCAGAGTCTTTGTAAAGTTCATTTCCAAACTTGATCATGCCGGGTATCGAACCCGGAACAGAGCGTTAAGGCAAGCACCTTAATCACTCATCCAAAGGAGCCCGTCCAATTTAACATGTATTGCATTTATAATGTGTGCCTAAGAAAATCATTTAATTTATTCGTGTCCTACTTTAAGCAAAAAACAAATAATAGTGTAGAATTTAGTGCCATATTACACAGCAATAGTCAAACTAGTTACTTACAGTTTATTAGTTATTTATTATTCTACTTGAAGGCTTCGCCCGACTTTTATAAAATGCAATGATATTATGTACTTACTTACGCGAACTTTGACGGTGATCGGTCAAACGGTGTTGGATAGTTTAGCGATTATAAATTAATTAATCCGGTCAATTTAGACATTCGAAGTTACATCAATTCTCAATAAGCTGAAAATCGGTGAAATCGTTCAAAATATGATTATAAACAAAATCAGAAAGTTCCCCATCCCCCCCCTTTTTGCAAAAAATTTTATTCA
Source organism: Bembecia ichneumoniformis (assembly GCA_910589475.2). Classification (NCBI taxonomy): domain Eukaryota; kingdom Metazoa; phylum Arthropoda; class Insecta; order Lepidoptera; family Sesiidae; genus Bembecia; species Bembecia ichneumoniformis. The sequence goes on from OU342523.1 coordinate 7,495,042, forward strand.
AGGTTAAAGGTCGAAAAAATGAGTTTTTTGCGATTTTCAGCAAAACGGTAAGTTTTATCATAAAAATACCTCAGACAAAAATTGTAGATCATAAAATTATCTACAAAAAATGTATAAATACTTTTTTTTCCTACGAGCCACCGTTTCTGAGATATAACGATTCAAAAAGTTGTAAAAGTTGTAATCGTCATAATATGCACACGTTTCCACACCACCTATGAGGTAGTGTACTTAGCGCGTTTTTTTAAAGTGGTTTCCCCAATAGGCCTATTCCACGGGTCATTTATGATCCCGTTTAATTTGAAACTATTGCAAAATAATGAAAATCAGCAAAGACTGGCAAAGATAAAAGCGTTGTAAGTTAAAACAAAATAGTGAAGTTTAATCATCAGATTCGTAGGTTTCAAATTTTTCTTCTTGTTCTTCTTCTTGCTCTTCTTCTTGTTCTCCTTCTTCTTGTTCTTGTTCTTCATCTTCATTCGAGATGCATGTAAATTGCGTCAAAAGCGATGTATCGCATGACACCTCGTCAGAATCAAACGAATCCTCCATTGTTGGTGATTCAACATTAGAGCACGACCGCCCTTGACAATTTGTACATGCCAGAGAACAAAACAGTCCAACTTTTTTGCAACCACATTTTGCACTGCATCCCTTTTTGCAGTTGCAAAAAATTGTGTTCAGCAGTTTTTCCGGCGCAGCTGGAAGTAAAGATTGGACTGGTTCTAATGCATTGTTCACCAACTTCCAACCCTTCTTTCTACCTGATTTTCTTATAGTTATAACTTATGTATATTTTATATTTTAAGTGTAAGTTATAATGATCGATAGAAAAATATTTAAACATATATTACAACTCGGGAGATGTATATACGTGGCGTACTCATGCATATTATGACGATTACAACTTTTACAACTTTTTGAATCGTTATATCTCAGAAACGGTGGCTCGTAGGAAAAAAGTATTTGTACATTTTTTGTAGATAATTTTATGATCTACAATTTTTGTCTGAGGTATTTTTATGATAAAACTTACCGTTTTGCTGAAAATCGCAAAAAACTCATTTTTTCGACCTTTGACCTTGAATAAAAATTTTTGCAAAAAGGGGAGGGATGGGGAACTTTCTGATTTTGTTTATAATCATATTTTGAACGATTTCACCGATTTTCAGCTTATTGAGAATTGATGTAACTTCACTCTTATTTTTTGGTCTAATTTGACCGGACTAAATAGCTGTGCTCGCGACTATTGTTCGTTTTAAGAAAACCCCACAGGAACCTAAGATTTTTCCAGGATAAAAAGTGTCCTATATGCTAATCCTGATAATAAACTACCTGTGTGCCAAATTTAATCCAAATCCGTTCATAGCCGTTTCTGCGTGATTGAACAGCTAACATCCAAACATGCGAACTTTCGCAATCATACATATAATAAAATAGTTTGTTTGTGCACGCTAATCTCAAAAATGGCTTAACTAATTTGAATGCGATTTCCACTGATGTATTGTAGGAAGCTTCCCGTAACATTTAGTGTTTGTTTCAATCCAGTCGGTTTACAAACAAAAAATTACGCACTATACCGAATACCACGCGTACGAAGTTGCGGGCTCAGCTAGTTTATAAAACTTATTAGGATTTACAAAAATCATTTTTTTGGAATTTAAACTAACACGTTATTAAACGAATGTAAATATTATAACAAAATATTAATTTAATTTCTTCATTAGATGAAGTCACAGATTTTGATATGAAAAAATGTTGATTGAAGTGTAAGAGAAGCGAACGCCAGGCGGGTACAAAAACTATGAAGTAAGTAATCAATCATTGAAGAAATCTCAGCGTTTTGTAAAGTTGACCTAATGCAAAGTAAATTGCACCGTTATTTTTACAGCTAAACTTATTACGAACTTACAATTTTGATACAGCTATATTTTTGTCAACAAATAAAATGAATACTCGTTTCTATCGATCGGATTCATTGTTGATTGGGTCGGCGGCGGCGCCGGATAAGGAATATGTGATGGCCAATTCTGGACAATTCTTTTTCTCATTGTTTCCTTTTTTATGCTCAGAGAAACAGCGGGCAACTTACTATGTAACGTAGTATTATCCGTTACTACTTCTGTATTATATGTTACGTCTGATATTTTAACGATGAGTCACAACTATGACTATGACTATTTTATGAAGACAACTTTTAACTAATTTATTGTCGCACCGCTCGCTTACTGCTAAGCTGCGACTAATTTCGACGTATCATCCAGGGCGCCCATCCTGCTGGTCTGCCGTGTTCTTCGCTGAACGTACTGCTCTTCGTGTATCTACAATTTCTTCAATTAACGAACATTGGACCACAACCAGAGTGTCTTTTCCCTAAGATAAGTTCGTAGAAATTCGAAGTGATTCAGTGATCATAATTAATTAAAAATAGTTAAATTCTATTCCTCCCAAACAAGGGCATAGAGCCTCGCCTTGACAGAGTAACTTTATTTTTTCTTTTGCTCTACCGTTTTTTTATTTTATTTAGTTTATTAAAATTGTAATTTTTTTTAATTTTGTGTTTTCATTTTTAATAAAACACTGGCACCCAAATTGCTTCTTCTTTTTATAATTATTAGCAAAGGGAATCGTCACAACTATCCAATTGACGTTATACAATAATAATTATACAACGTGGATATTTTAGCTGGCGACCTTGACAGGATATTTTAGGGTAAGGGACTAAGTGCAGATAAGGGAATTGGCCCTGACATCTTTCTCACGTATTAAAACACAACACACAAACGTCTTTGTAAGATGGTGGTTACTGTCGCCGGATGTGCTGCTCAGTAGGTACGTGACTGCCTGCGGTACGCGCTGTGCCCAGCCAGTATTCAAACATATGGGCCTTAATTTCACAATAACGGAGTGACAGTGTAATTTAATGCTTCCACAGACACAGACATGTACTGGAAAATAAGTCTGGTGACAGGAACTTCTGGAAGAAGTCTGTGTTTTAGTGAGTTAGAGATGTCAAAGCCATTTCCCAATTGGTCCTTTATCCTTTATGCTTAAGCGCACTTGCAGCACCTGCGGCGTTACTTGTGTTATAGGCGACAATAGCCACTTACCATCAATTGGAGCGTCAGCCTATCAGCCTAAAAAAATATACATTCGATACACATCTATCATGCATAATGAATGTTTAAGTATATAAGAGAGAGAAATGGAATAACAGTTATAAATGTCAATAATGGTTGCGTTCCCATCGTCGCACTGCTCGGCCGCTTCCCTGGAACTGCTAATGACAGTGCACGTGGGAACCACACGGCACTTGTTTCCGCATTGTATATACACCTTCTACAGTTCTACCTTTGTTCACTGCCTACGCATCGCTAACTGATCAAATATTCAATAGCAAAAACACATTAACAGTTGGTTGGCAGCAGTCAAACAGGGGGTACGCTTTAACAAAAGCCTGCAAATATTATAGGGAATCTTGTTAGTCCAATTAATTCTTGCCCGTGGCTTCTGCCGCGTCCCTTTTTCTAGCGAAAGCGAGTTTATTTGTTTGTTACGCTTTCAGGCCTTATCTATTCTCGGTTGAGTCATGAAATTTTGGATACACGTTGTCAGAGATACAGAAAAGGATATAGGGTACCATTCATGAAGAAAAAAATACTGATACCTCATCATCTAAAATTAAAAATTCATATAAACAACTAACTGGTGCCTAACCAAATTCAATTTCAAATTGAAAAATTTGAATAATAGCGCCTGAAAAAATATGGGAACAATCATCATCATCATCTCAGCCGTAGGATAGCCGTAATTCTCCTTCCGTCGACGGTGGATCGAAAGCAGCCCGGATCCACCGTCGACCCACAGTCCTTATATCAGGTCGGTGGCCTCCACTCGAGAACCTTTCGAGCGGCTGTCGGCTCTCCATACTATGTGTCCTGCCCATGTCACCTCAATTTACTAATCTCCGAATTCGTCTGCGAATCTCATCATTCCTGATTCGATCTTGAATTATTGTAAGCCCGAGCATAGACCTCTCCATAACTCGTTGAGCGACGTTGAGATTTCTTACAAAGCCCACAGTTAGAGACCAGGTTTCAGTGTCATATATCATCATTGGTAACACACATTGGTCGAAAACTTTTGTTTCAAGACACCGAGGAATTTTGGAATAGAATTTCCCGAACGCTGCCCTATCGTAGATCGATAAACATAGGTTTGTGTATATGATTAGCAGAAAAGCCGGGGACAGGTCGCCATCAGCTATATATACACATTTCCGCATAGCTCTAAGGAAAAAAATATATTCCATTTCAATTTCCGCAAGGAATTTCGTCATGTTTATATCCTGTTTCCCGTATGAATGATGCTAAATAAAGCAATGTTTACAACATTGATAATCTTCTTGTCTATGTTAATTTTTACGATGAACGTGCGTGAATATGAATCGAATTTGCAATTATTATAAAATTGCTAAGAGCCGGCCAAATTGGAGTACGACACGACAAAGTATTTTCTATATTTTTTTTCGTAGAATTTTGTGCTTTATTTTAAAATATCGGCAACAATCGGCTTGCTGCGGCATTCGGCAGTAGAATTCTGCGAAAATTTGGATTATAATATTAAAAGCACTTAAAAGTACAAAATTCTCTGAAAAAATTGAAATACTTTGCCGTGCCGTCCTCCAATGTGCGCCGGCCCTTAACCGTCAAGACTAAGCACACCAATTATATGGCTCCCACAAAGTAAGCACTAATGGGCTATCCACGCAATGGACAGTGGGCGAAACCCTGCATTTCCAGACCAGAAGCAAATTTGAAAAGTTCATCTCAAAGATGGCCCTGCCGGATATCTAACGCGGGACCACTGAGTCATTCAGTCTTTATAAAATATAATTCAAACGAGAAAAGGAAAAAAGAGGAATGTAAACAACTGAAAACGTTTCTTTAAGGAAAAATCAATGAAATGAGGTCAATAACAAAATACTTTTGTTGATAAACAAGTTTCTACGAAATCATAAATTTTAATGAAGTTTTTGCGATGTGATTTTAAATAGATAGATAAATCTGTCTATTGATTTGCGATCACATCATCCTGTTTACAACTGAAACTACTACTTCAGGCTTCGGCACATGTCCAACCGGGCGGAACGCCCGCTCCAGCCAGTCGGACGCTTGCCATGCTTTTGTGTTTGTTTACTCGTGTTATTAAGATACATACATAGACCGGCTCATCGTAACATTGAAAAAGATAACCATTCAGGAAATAACACACAAATAATCACCATCTCACACCACACCGTCGGTTATGTGCAAAACCCTTATACCATATACCACGTACCACCCGTATACCACGTAATACACAAATAAAATTGAACCTCCTTCGATCTTACAGCGTTTTCATGTGTTTTAATAACACCATGGTTACGTTTCTTACTAGCTGTGCCCGCGACTTCTTATGCTTAGTGTTCGGAATAGCGCGTAACTTTTTTGTTTGTAAAACGATTGGAATGAAACAACCACTTAAATGTTACAGGAAGCTTGGTACAATTTATCACTGAAAACCGCATTCAAATAGGTTAAGCCGTTTCTGAGATCAACGTGCACAAACTTACAGGCAAACAGACAAAAATTCTAAAAACTATTTCTAAAAACTGACATTGAATTACATGTTATAGAAATCATTGTTTTTTTGACATCGGTATGTAAGTACAACGTGAACAATTTTTTTAAAATATTTAATGTACATACACGGCTCGTTTACGATTTTATTATATGTATAGATATAGATAGGCCATCAACTCGGGCCGGCTTCGAACGGAGTTGAGTTGAATATAACAGTTGGATGTAGGTTTTGGCCTGTTCCAGTTTCTAAATTAGGCATCTATTTATTATTTGAGCACATCCAAAACTAATTCTCTTTTATTTTATTACTTCTATTTACTTAATTTTCGCTAAACAATTATATGTTCAAAACTTTTAAAAAATTTTATCCATTTTTTTTAAACTCAATATAATTTGTTCAGAGCCATCTAATGGCTCTGCAAAAATCGTTGTAATGTCTATTTTGAAGCAAACTAGTGATCGAGAGATGTCTAGTCGTGTATGGTTGACACGTTTAAATAATAAAGCAAATTACTTCACGTATGGTACCAGGAGCGCGGACGAAATCGCGTGTAAAAGCTAGTTACTAAACTAATATACACGTAGGTCTTGTTTTGCGTGTACAAAACGTATGAAATACTTACAAAATACACTGTCATCTAAAAATTTAAGGAACCTAGGAACTGTGATACATTATCTACATATAAAAACACATGTGAGGAGCAACCTATTTGAAAAGTGAATTATTCCAAATATCCTGGGTGATCAATCCAAATGCGTCAGTGAGGGGAAATCTCAAGCTATAAAAGATACGAAAATGTGTTCTTAGGAACTAAGGCTTCGATTTTTGAAAAAATAAAAACTGCATCAAACTTTTTCAAGTTACGCTCACACGCAACGAATCAATTCTTTTTCTGTAAAAAATAAAACATCAAGTGCGAGTTGAACTCGCGTGAAGAGGATTCCGTACGATGTTACCTATACGCACAATATTGAGTGATTTACCATGTTATTTTAATATCATGGACTTCTTATAGGTTTTCCTATAATCTATAAGTAGAAAACTAATTTCTGTATTTTAGATTCAGTAGTTTCGGAGGTAGGGGGGGGGGGAAGGTCAATTATCGTCTATTTTCTTGAATAACTTGGAAACTATTTATTTTAAAATTACAAAAACATATATATTTAAAATCTTCACAACAAGACCTTCCATTTGATATGTCACACGATGCAGTTTTCAAATATATTTTTTTTATTTTCGACCTTCCCACCAAAAATGACCTCCCATATACAGATTTCATCTATTCACGTCACACCTCTACGTTTGGGTCACAGAAATTGATATGTGTACCAAATTTCAACTTAATCGGTCTAGTAGATTCGGAGATGATTGACTGTGACCGACGGACACACGAGTGATCCTATAAGGGTTACGTTTTTTTATTCGGACGTACGGAACCCTAAGAATCGCAATTACTTTTATTACTGTAGTTGATAGTGTGGGTCAAGGAATAAGTCTTTTTAGTGAGCCATGTAAAACAAAAATGTCTATACAATTTTAATAATTGACAAAATGTTTCAATAAGTGAAAAGGGTCACTTATGTGCATGTCTTACATTGAAGAATTTGCTGTGATTATTTAGAATGCTTTAAAATTTACTATTTAGAACCCTTGGTTAAGTGGTTGAAGTGATTTCTTCAACATCTGTTTCAGGGGACCCGGGTTCGATTTCCGGGAGGGCCAATTTTAGAAATAAACTTTTCATAGTTGGCTCTGGTCTGGATCTGGCAAACAGTGGCAGGCCACACTGCCTGTCGCAGTCTTTTCGGCAGCCCGTCTGGCAGCAGTAGCCACCCCTTACACAAGGCAACCGTTAAAAAACAGTGCCAGAGTTATTTCGGTGTGTAAGAAATGCCAGAGCCCATTTTCCTATCCCATCCCAATCCCTAATTCGTAATCCTACTATAGCACCTCTTGTTCAAGTAGACCGTCAGCCAGTCTGACGACGTTTACTTTAAAAAAAAACATTCATCAAGCAAGCGTACCAATTCATTCATATAGTTTAAAAATGGAATATAAACTTATTGTTTCTCTAGACTGGGTGAATAAATTTGTTGTATTTTAAAATCGATCATGTTCACTTGGTTGTCGGTCCCACTTTTTAAATACATACTCATTATAATTGTGTTTTATACTGTGCAATGTGTGTCTAGATAGTGAAATGAGTTTACAAATGATGAACAGTTAGATTTATTACAAGCTTATTTTAAAAATGATAAAAATTCAACGCGCCTGTACATAAGTGACCTTTTCAAACAATTAATTCACTATAATGAACTGATAAGATATTATCATTTTACCCAATTATTTAAATTGTAAACATTTCTGTTTATTGTTTATACAGGTTCACTAGCAAAACTTATTCCTTATGACCCACACACTATCAACCACAGTAATAAAATTGCGACTTTTTTTTTTTACAGAAATTTAAGTACATAGGTTCGATTCCTAGTCGCATATGAACGTGATTTAAAAGTTTGAATGCAGTTTTATTTTTTCAAAAATCGAAGCCTTAGTTCCTAAGAATTTGAGATTTGCCCTCACTGACCCATTTGGATTGATCACCCTATACACTGGCTGTCAGAGTTTAGGTACGCTAGTACTATTATTTATTCTGTGGTTTAGGTAAGTTATATAACTCAGACGATCTGATAAGGACCAGGGGGCCTAGCCAAGATGCAAACTGTTGCAAACGCTTAAATTTGCAAACGCTAAGCGAAAGAAAGAAAACGAAAGAAAGAAAGCCCGGTGATTGGTTGTTGAAGTTACAACTGTTACAACAACCAATCACCGGGCTTTATTTCTTTCGTTTCGTAAGTACGCAAAGGAAGCGTGTGCAACAGTTTGCATCTTGGCTAGGCCCCCAGGTCGACGGTTGATCCAGGCTGCTTCTGACCGGTCCGACTGAAAAATTATGCGGGAGGCCTATGTTCAGCAGGGGAGCGGGGAGATGATGATAAGTTTCGACACACACTTATATGACTTCCGTTTTATAAAGTAAGTTATGTAAGTATAATATATTTATATATATTTACTTTTCGTTTTATTTGATTTGTATTGTTGTCTTATAAAATCTAAAGGACTAGGGCGGTTTCTTTTCGTCCGTTTAGACTAAATTTAATAGGGGATCGGACAAATTTTCAGAAAGTGTTTTAAATTAATCTTCATGGATATTTATTCCCATAAAAAATACTATTTTATTTATTTATAGCCTTTTAGGTACTCAAAATCATGTTTTAATATTGTTTATTTGAAAATGCCGCCAAAACGCCACGATAGTTCATCTGAGAGGGCGTAACGTCATTTGTGGTCATATCATAACAAAACAGCTGCATTGGCATAAGACAATGATTGCCCACAAATGACGTCACGCACTGTGATTGGTGTTTCAGTATAGATTAAAAATATTGTAAATAATAAAATTTTATTTCTTCATTTAAAAATATTTAAATGAATTATATTAAATTATTATTCCATAAATAATCGTAAAAATTATATATTTTCTTTCTAAGTACATTTTAGATTTTAATCTGATTACTGTCCGATCCCCTATTGTGTCCTTTCGATGTACATGTTAAATTTAGATATACGAGATCAAATTTAATGTTTTTTTTTTTTGTAAATTTAGATACCTTAACTAATAATATAAATAAGAAAGTTTTCACGCCTTAACTACTCAATCAATCATCATGAAATTTTGCATACACATTGTCAAGAGCACAGAAAAGGGCATATGATGCCTATCATGCAAAAAGTACTGTTTCCGAGGGCCGTGCGTATAAAATGAATATAAAGTTAATATGAAGAATTTTTAGTATTTATTGTTTGTATTAAATATGCTTACCTTCCATTTCTACCGAATAATGAATTTGAAGAACACACCTATGGAAATGAATCAACTTATTTCCAAGAAATCGTGTGAGTCACGAGGTCACGAAACAACCATGTAAGCATTTGTATTTCTTTTAAAAGGTTCTTGTGAAACAACTGAACGATGTTATGAAATAATGAGGTAGGCATAAACCTAAATCTATGGAGGTAGGTATAACAAGAATTAGCTTTGCAAACGAACTTAGCTATGCAACTTGTTAAAATGATGAAAATTTTATTCAAATGAATATTAATAATTGTGATTCTGTATTATAATTTTTTATTAATAAATACTTTGAATATTTGAGTAATCATTATTCCTTTGAGTCGTTTGAGTATGAATTTAAATAAAGGTTTACATATTTATCAATGTCTGTACATATTATAAATTAAAAATAATACATAATTAACGATTCTTAAACCAATTAAAATAAAAATAAGTCAAGTAATAAAAATAAAGTCTTAAAATAGCTTCCTCAAACAAATTCTTCCAGTTTTTCGATGTCCTGGAAAATGTAATTCCGCAGACCAATCCTAAAATGATTGAACTAAATTTAGTGATGAAAAACATTACAATGCTTAATAAAAACTCGGTCCATCTTAATTACTGCCACAGAAATAAAAAGTAAAATCACACAAATAAATATTAGGTAAGAATGTACCAAAGACATATTTTAAGTTATTTTAACTGCTTAAGACATTAACTCGCCAATTCATGTAACTTAACCGCATGTTTACCTATAAATATTATAACATAACTAGTGACCTCCTCCCGGCTTCGCACTGTTGCAATTTTTTCTGAAGAATATGTATAGAAACTTTTATAGTTTAATGCTCTTTCCATTAGTGAAAACCGCATCAAAATCCGTTGCGTGGTTTAGAAGGTGTTAAAAAACATACAGACAGATAAACCAACGCGAGCAGGGACTTCAATTATACTTAAAGGAAGTCGCTGTACGATTCTGACACTTTTGCGCTAACTTCTTCTAAGCCAACAATTGATTTGATTTTTATACGGTTTTCACCTATAATGAAAAGAGCGTTACACGAGAAGGATTTTTGTATACACTATATACACAATTTTTTTATGTATTATATCTTTTTATAAATTTTTACACTAAGCCGGGAGAGGGTCGCTAGTACAAGTAAATATATAAATAAAATCCGTTGGATGAGTGGTTAGGGTACTTGTCTTAACGCTCTGTTCTAGGGTTCCCGGGTTCGACTCCCGACAGGGTCAACTTTTTTTTTTTTTATTTGGCTCTGGCTGGACCTGGAAAGTAGTGGCAACTCACACTGCGTTTCACTGTCATTTATGCAGCCCGTCTGCCGGCAGACCACCGTGAAATAACTGCATTTGTGCTGTTGTGTTTCGGTGAATAAGTAAGGGATGCCAGAGCCCATTTCCCTATCCCCTCCCAATCCCTTATCCGTAATTCTACTGTAGTCGGCAGCGCACATGCAGCAGCTTTAGCGTTGCTTGTGTTATAGGTGACGATAGCCACCTACCATCAAATGGACCGTCAGTCTGTTTAAATATAGGTATTGATAAAATTAATTTTAAAACTTCTATATTTACATAACTAAAAACTACGTAAATCTTATCTTTTATTTTATGACAAATACACTTAAATTCTCTTGACAGAAATGACCGGACAGGTGACGTGAATTATTCAACATTTCCCATGTTTCGAGCACGCAACAATTGTGAAGTTTACTATAATTATTAACATAATAAACATTGGTGGTTATTGAGTGTCGGCGTTGAGTTGCTCTCGCTCCATCTCGTCAGTCCCTAAATAGTTGGTTCGTCGACCTCAGCCATGGCCTTGCCCTTCATGGCCGCGCGGAATCAAGTCATTCTTCATAAGGCCGCAATCGACCGCGGAAGAACAGGTCTCGTAACGCAACATTCATTACGAACACAAGCCACCATACAACTCGGTTGGGTTACGTTAACCAGTACTGAGGTACGGTACGACACCGAACTTAAAGATTTATTGTAGCCAACGCGGACCTCTTAAATTTTATTGTGTAGTTTTAGTACCGCCGCTAATCTGATCTCGTTTCGAGCGTTCCTTGTCTGTGTAAAGATATTTTCCACGAATTCGGAGTATTTTATAAACTTTTATTATTGTTTTAAGTTTTTGGCTGAAATGTAACTTATTATTTCATAAATTTTTTGTATCCCAGAAAAAACATATAATAAGTATATTTATACCTACTTATAGGTATTTTTTTGTCCTGACTGATTTTATTAACGCACATCCAAAACTACTAAGTCTAGAAAGCTGAAAATCCGTTTTTTTTTTATTTTTATAACGTAAGCATCCGCTAAGGATTTCTGAAAATTTCAACTCCGCGCAATGCCGGGGTGGATCGCTAGTATAAGTAGGTATAAAGAGATTTTATATGTTTGTTTTATAATAATCTCCGGAGGAACTGCAGCTATTTAAAAACTACTTTCACCATTTGAAAGGTTCACTACTCCAGATGGAAACAACCGTCCATTATTTTATCTATACATATAATATTATAAAATGGTAAACGAGCTGTGTCTGTACATTAAATATTTTTTCAAAAAAAAAATTGTATACGTTGTACTTACAATATATGTTACAGAGGTCAAAAAAATAGTTTTCAGAATTTTGTCTGTTTATCTGTGCGTGGGTGCGTGCCAATCTCAGAAACGGCTTAACCGACTTGGATGTGGTTTTTTTCTGATGTATTGTAGCAAGCTTCCTGTAACATTTAGTGTTTGTTCCATTCCAATTGGTTTACAAACAAAAAAGTTACGCGCAATACCGAATACCACGCGTACGAAGTTGCGGGCACAGCTAGTAAACCATATTTAATTTTGTCATTCTGTTTTTACTTACTTTAAAAATCTGCACACAGTTGATTATTAAGAATTATTAAGAAATACTAGTAAATATGTAGGTAAGTAAATAGGATAAACGAGAGACGTTGCTGAAATGTATTTAAACTTTATACAAATAACTTGAATCCAGGTAAAAGTTTTTCAAACTCGTTCTAAATACATTTTGTTAAAGTTAAACTTCTTATACACTTATAAGTTTTATAATGATTGAAATATGTATTCCTAGAAGCGAGAAATGGTGCAAGGAGGGATGATCGGTGGCCACATTCCTATCCAGTATCAATCTAACAACATGTTTAGTTCAGTGGCTCGGCTTCTCTACTAGTTTCCTCTCCACCTCTGTTCAAGTAAACTTGAAAAACTTGTCATTGTATTGCGTTATGAAGTGTGACACCTTGATTTTATAAGCGAGGATGAACAAACAAGCTCTCGTTTTGACGCTATATTGTAGGTAATTCTTATTTTATTTTAAAGAACGGCGAGAGGTAACAACATACAATACATTAAAAATGCTTTTAACAGGGAAGAGAACGTGTTTCACAATGTCCCTGAACTGGTCTCTTTATTCCAGCCGATGAGAATTACTGCTAAGTGGGAGGGTGAATTTGAACCAAGCCATTCTACTACCACCTTCTCTCAACAGATTAGTTATGTCACGGAAAACATTACAAAGACACCTGATATCAGCAGAGAGTTTGAACTAGGTTGCGCTAGCTGCTAATCTCAGAAATAAATAAATAAATGTTAGATTTAGGCAACAGAATATAGAACGGAATAAAGGGTCCACAATGTGCATATTTAATATTTAAAAAAATAACAATAAAAATTAAGCTATTTCAAAAAGTAAATCCATAAAGGTTCCCGTTATCCTTTCCCTTATTCCCGTCGGCAGTGCACTTGCAACCCCTATAGCATTTTTTGAGGTAGTAGGCGACGGCAGCCACCTATCATCAGATGGACCGTCAGCCTACCTGCCACCTTTACATAGATTCTGATACACTTTTACGTTTGTAAAAATTTTACACAAAGAAGATTCGTTTTATTATTATTATTATTTGGAATTTAAAGAAGTCCGGAGTTATTTACTCAATACAAGGTTCCAAAATATTGTATAAATTTTAAAAATTCTTATAAACTTCTTTTTTTTTCATTATGTAATTCCTAGATGTAAGAAAAGATATTGTGATGATAAAGAGAATCAAGTGGCCGGTCACAGGAAACGGAGTCGTTGGGCACGCTATTACAATTAAATGACAGACAAGACACATCGGTGTCTTATCTAGATAGCGTAATTATCGTCATGCATCACATTTGTGAACGGCCTTTCTAAATAATGGCGCTCAAATTGGGACGATTTACTCCACGGGAAAAAGTATAAGTAGATAATTCTACACGCATCATGAACAGGCAGCATCAAGGTAATATCACGCAAAGTCTGGAACATTTTTAAAATATTTTTTTCTTAATAGTTTTTTTACGAGGGGAGAAATTTTCAAAAGATACCCAGGGATACCCTATGAATAAATTCAACATGCAATGCAAATAGGCATAAGGTTATGTGGGACTTTTAACACCCCTTGAGAGGGGTGTGGTTCTAGTCCATAGGGGACTTTGGAACCGTCACCGGTCGTCATTTTCTTAAGAGGGACATGACATATTGCGTTCTACTGTCTCATCAGCACCCACTTCCAGTGAAAGAAGAATAGGTACGGTGAAAATAACACCACGAGTGCTTTACGAATTTACACCATAGCAACCTGCACTTCTTCTGTTGGCTGTGTTTGTATTCATAGAAGACTGTACCTTTCTACCATCAAGCAAACCGAATGTAGGTAAACCTCAGGTAAATGTACCAGATATATAAAATAAGAATACAAAAAAGGCTTTAAAAACTTTATTGCAAATTTGCAAGAATTTTCTCAAACAATTTTAAACAATAATTCATATCTATACTTGAAAATAGTAAATTAAATAAAAATACAGGTAAATTAATACAAAAAAAGGCATATTTACCTGAGGTAAATCAAATAGAAATACAAAAGAAGGTTTTTTATTGCAAACTAGCTCGTATGCGTGGTATTCGGAATAACGCGTATCTTTTTACGCAACGGTTAGAATTTGGAAAATTTGTAAACCGATTGCTCAGACCGACAAAAACTATAGACGGAACAATACACACTCTTAAGTGAGGCAGGTAATGGGAAGACGATTCTGCAATAGGGTGACAGCCGCTCTATAGTCTGACATGAATAGTTGATATACCTAACTATATTTTTTGTTTAATAAGTATTATAATAATTAATTGGGGTAAAAGTTATTAGTGGATAACATTTTTAACTGCATACACAAACGCTTCAGCGAACCGGCTTCATTTTTTAAAACGTTTTTGTTCGTAAGGGCTCTGTCTATAGTTTTTGTCGGTCTGAGACCGATTGGAATGAAACAAACACTAATGTTACGCGAAAGCTTGCTACAATACATAAGTGAAAACGGAATCCAAATCGGTTAAGCCGTTTCTGAGATTAGCGTGCACAAACGCACAAGCAAATAACGATTTCATTATAGGTATGTATGATTTACAAGAATTCTCTCAAACATAAGAGCCTCAACCAACATCTCAAGAGGCTTTCGGGGATCAAGGGTTCAAGGGACAGATACAGTAGGTGGTACCTCTTGACATAGCATGAATTGTCAGGAGGTTCCTCACTCTGCAGCCCTAACCACCGGTATCTTGGGCCTTGTCCCGCTACTTGCGGAATTCTAGTTTTAAGTTTTTTTATGGTATTTATTATTTTTATAATGATATTGTAAAAAATTAAACCTAAGATAAATAAATAAATAAAATATGTGTAATAAAAATTCATAGTAATAATAATGTATACACAGAATATTTTCTTCGGAGACAAGTAGGTACTTCACAATGGAGCATAATATGCGATAACACGTAATTAACATTGAGTAAGTAATGTACTTAAACATACGAATATGCGGCATACGAGTATTAAATAATTCTTACAATGCAGAGTTCAAGCTGTATTACAAGTTAAGACACGTCAATTAATTTTTAACGATAGCATAAATTTTACGTGCCATATAAGTAGGATTGTGTAGGGATAATTTTCTCTTTATTTGGGTAAGTAACGATTGACTGAACCCAGTTTACTTAAGTTTCCTACCTCGGTCAATTCTTAGACATGAACGATACAACCTGCTTTAGGTGGTGATTAGGGGCAATGTCGCTGAAAAGAGAAAAGTTGGGCGAAGGTTCTTGTGGCTGAAGAACATAAGAGAGTGGACCGGGATAGCTAATGCAGTAGAGCTGTTGCGACAAACAAAAGACAAGGAGGACTGTTCCCAGCTGATCGCTAACCTTCACTGGTTGGGGAGGCACCGCAAGAAGAATTATCCTTCAAAAATATAAATAAAATAAAAACTCATTTATTTCAGGCATCTAAAAAGGGGTCAGATTAAAAGTATTAAATTACGTATTATATTACAATAAATTATCGAATTGTAAATTAAATAAATAGAACAAAAGTTATTAAAAATGGCTCATATTTTAAATGACCTTTTCAATCAACTTTGAAAAATGACTTTTCAAATTTGTCTCTGGTCTGGATCTGGAAAGTAGTGGCAGGGCACACTGCGCTTCGCAGTCATTTGGGCAGCCCGTCTGGCGGCAATAACCACCCCTTACAGAAGACCACCGTGAAATAACAGCACACGTGCTGTTGTGTTTCGGTGAGTGAAGTAAGGGATGCCAAGGTCAATTCCCTATCCCTTCCCAATCCCTTATCCTTAATCCTATTGTAGTCGGCAGCGCACTTGCAGCAGCTTTGGCGTTGCTTGTGTTATAGGCGACGGTAGCCACCTACCATAAAGTGGACCGTAAAAAAATACGCGTATTGAGTATTGATTAAACACAATGAATATAAGCAACAGTTAGAAAGAATAACTATAGACGGGATTCCCACCCGTAAGGAATGAATGAGGATGGATGCAAGAAAGATATAGGATGAGGAATGAAAGTACGAAAGGCACAAAAGCGAGAACTGGCATGGAAGAGAACAGTAGAAATAGGCTTCAGCTATTGCTGGAGGGATTTTCTACAAAAAAATATAAAAAAAGTGGACCGTCAGCCTGTCTGTCGATCTTAACATAAACAAAAAAAAATATCCTACCGTTTCTGAAACAAAATGGCGTTTTGAAAGAGAAGAAACGGCAAAAGAAACTCTCCACCGATCAGAAGTAGTCTGGATCAGGTCGTCTGTCCACTTTATGGGTGGATGTCCTATACTGCATGTTGCATAGCCGCCTATGGTGGCATATTAATATGCAATCGGCAGAAAAATAAATATATATATAATGAAATGAAAATGGGCGCCAGCTAATTACCTATTAAATAAAACGGTAATTAAGCATTTAAGAATATATATTTAACATAAAATAAAAAAAACAATTCAATCAGGGTGGTTAAGTTCTAGTAATGCCCCGTGCGTGAAATTAATTCATATATATAATAAAAGCTAATTGAATCACAATTAAGTCCTAAATTATATTTGTTGTGAATCACTTAACTGAAGCGGAAAATTTGGACGAGCTCGTAAATAAGTTAATTCCGATGGAGTTGGCACGGATCGACTTCATCAGGTGCTGATTTCAGAAGAACTTGGCAGCATCTTCGTCTTCCAGAAGCACAAAAAAACCAAAGCGGAAACTAGGCTTGAAGAAATTGTTAGTAAGGAAGAATCCTTTACTAATCAAACTTTTAAATCCAAAAGTTGATCCCTGAAAATGATTTATAATTAAAGAAGCACATACATCACAAGGCAAGTGCATATACATCACAAGGAAGATGTACATGCACTTGCCGGTCCGTGGTTTCCACTCGAGAACCTTCCAGCCCCAGCGGCTGTCGGCCACTTCAATTTACTAATCCTACGAGTTATGTCGGTAACTTTCGTTCGTCTACGAATCTTCTCATTCCCGATTCAATCTTGCAGTGTAACCCCGAGCATAGCCATCTGCATACCTCGCTGAGCTTTGTAACGAGGTCCATTGTTAGAGACCACGTTTCAGCGTCATATATCATCACTGGCAACACACAATGGTCGAAAACATTTGTTTTGAGACACTGAGGAATTTTGGACGAAAAGATGTCTCGGAGCTTCAAGAACGCTGCTTATCGGATCTGGATTGCATAAGAAGTACATGTTGTAAACTAGCGACCCGCCCCCAGCATCGCAAGGGGTTGAAATTTTAAAAAATCGTTTCTTAGCGGATAGGATAGGATATTATAAAAAAAACCTATGTTACAAATTTCAGCTCTCTAGACTTAATAGTTTTGGCTTTGCGTTAATAAGACAAATGATTTTATAAGTAGGTATATTTCCATGTAAATACAGCTAATATAAGCTTCCAATGCTTCAAGCAACCAACCAAAAAATAAAGAAATACTCAACAATAAGTATCTTGTGTTCGCTTGTGATGCAACCACTTGGGGCTCTGTGCATGGTCGCGTTCAATTGCATATGATTTAATGATTAATTGTCCGTAAAGTAGGACTGAGCGACAAATGTCCAACCACTGATTAATTAATCCGTTCACTTGATTGTAATAGTCAAGACCGTGGCCTTAGTTCGACTCACTATAGTAAATTTTTAAAATTGAGTAAATTTGAATACTCAGTAATTTGATTTTGCAGGGCGCAGATTGTAATGGCCGGGCTAAGGCTCCGTATCGCGATAAGTCTATAAAATGTTCCCAAACCACCATACTAATGATAAATAATAGGTACCATAATACCACAGTCTAACCATACTTACGTCATACAGTCGGGCAACGCTCAATGTTCGAGCCTGCAAACTGAAGAGAGTTTGCCGAACGTTGCTCTACGCAAGTACATTCGTTGCCTAACTGTATGACGTAGGTGTGGTTAGACTGTGATAATACTATGGATTAATTCAGTTTCGCTTGCAGAGAAAATTGTACCATGTGATATAAGAAACATAAACCACACCATATTAGATAGTATTTAGGCCATGATTAACAGTATCTTTTTATTTCCTTTTTTTATTAAAATAATTTAAAAAAAAAAAAAATTTTTATTGAAATATCCTCTTAAACTCATTTACATTAAGTACCAGCAATGCAAGATGGTCGGCCATACTTTATCTACTTTCGATACAAAATTGATTTCCACTGAAACATTTTTTAAGAGACTAAATAATAATAACAAATAAAATAAGAATAACAAATAATACGTTATTTTTATTTATTATTAGCTCTTTCAATTAGTGAAAACCCTATGAAAATCCATGGGTGGTTTAGAAGAAATTAGCGGAGAAAGAGAAGCTAACAGCATTATTTTATAACTAGCTCCCTCGGCTGTCCCCACATTGACTTCTAAGTGATAAATATAGCGTGATGATAAATGTCCAACCTTCCTCTTCGAATAACCTTAACCTATAACCTTCCCCGGGAATTGGGCTATCACATGCAAAACATTTTTTTTAAATCGAACTGGTAGATTCTGACTTTAAGGCGTTCAAGCTTTATTAAATTAGTAGTAAACATGCATAGGTTTTTATGCCTATGACCAACCTGGGAAGTCTATTAAAATGTCGGTTAGAAACTATTTATATCGGATGAATGTTTCCAGACAATTGCCTCCTTCTTTCAAACTTTACCTCATAAAATTATCAAATAAACAAACTTTTCATTTTAACAGCAATAATGTTGTTAAGTATAGACTTTGGTATCCTTTAATTAAACGGTACTACCGTTTTGTAGACGTATACAAAACAAAGTACAAAATACCTTTGTACTAAAAAGGTTTGTGATTGTGAAGCATTGCATAGGACAGTAGTTTTGTGTGAGATGAGTGCAAATTGAAGAAGAGCGTATCGAGAAAGAGTTTGTGCACAATCAATACTCAACAACAATTTTGTTATTACTTCATTTATATACTAGCGATCCGCTCCCGGTTTCGCACAGGTGCTATTTTATATAAAACCTTCGTCTTTTAGCGCTCTTACCATCAGGAAAGCCGCATCAAAATCTTTTTCGTGGTTTAGGAGTTAGCGAATATACAGACAGACAGACACGGGCAGCGATTTCAATTTATACTACTTATACAAATTTATACCTACTTTATTCTGAGCTAACTTCTTCTAAACCACCAATGGATTGATGCGGTTTTTGTTAATGGAAAGAGCGATAAACGAGAAGAATTTGTGTAGGTAATACTAATTACCAATAATATTATAAAGAGAAAAGATTTGTATGTATGTGTTTTTGTACGTTTATAATGAATAAATAAACACAAAAACTACTTGACCGATTTTAAAAATTCTTTCACCTATAGAAAGCTACATTATCACCGAGTAATAATTTCTAAAGATACGAAATTGCGAGCAAAAGATATTATAGTATAAAGAGTAAACGCTCTGCTCGTGTTATATTGGCAGCCGGCTGAATGAACATTAGTCGTTCGATTGGTCAACAACTCACTGGCGCTGTCATCACGTCGTAATCAATAAATGAACTTATACAACAGACAGTGCGACCCAGTTCTCGGTACATTTAATTGCAATTGGCGGTCTTAATCGGAGTTATCGGAAAACATGGTATACCGAACGTCACTAAACACGAGTGCTTGCGTCCTAATCATTTATTATTTCTGGACCGCCTACTCGGTTACTCGTACTTACTCGTACGTGTGTACACTAATTGAAATAAGCGATCAACGCTCCAATGAATCATTCCAGTTTTAAATTACAAATGTCAGCAAAATTTATTATTAAACTAGCTGAGCCCGCAACTTCGTACGCGTGGTATTCGGAATAGCGCGTAACTTTTTTGTTTGTAAACCGATTGAAATGAAACAAACACTAAATACATCATGGAAATCGCATTTCAATCGGTTAAGCCGTTTCAGAGATTAGCGTGCACAAACGCACAGACAAACAGACAAAAAATCTAAGAACATTTTTTTTTGTCCTCGTAACATAAGTACATCGTGTACAAATTAATATACATTTTTTTTAACATTTAATGTACAGATGTATGTATCGTTTACGATTTTATTATATTAATATGTACAGATAACTCCCTCGTATTACAACTATTCACTGGTCTATTCTGTGTGTGGACTCCTAGATACGGATTATTATAGTAATGACTATCTCTATTTATCTATAGATATAATAAAAGAAAGTCGCTCTACGCTTCTGTCCGTTTCTCCGCTAACTCCTTCTAAACCGTCCAACGGATTTTCATACGATTTTTTCTAATCAAAAGAATGTTTACTCTTCAATTAGTTGAGGCAGACAAACTGTTATGTACCATTGAGCGGTGACATTTTTAATAACACCTCTTTTATTAAAAAATACCACCACCATTTTCTTCTTCACCGATCGTGACTGTTTTACAGTAGTTGGCATTTCTTCATTTTCAAACACCCATACTTTGTTTTTAGATTTACTTTTTATGTCGTAGTAGTACAGCCAAGACTCGTCATCTGTTACTATACTATTTACATAATGTGACTTTCCGTGGTCAAACATTTTAAGCATATTTTTTCACCATTTGATGCGACACTCTCTTTGGGCGTCAGTCAAATCATGGAGTACCTAAAGCATACACTGCTTTGTTACTTTGAGGTGGCCATTAAGAATGGTGCAAGATTTCCTCTGCCTGTAGGTTGTTTATCTTCTATGATTAGTTTCTTTATAGCGGTTATGTTTTCTGGAGAAAACATCTCGCGCGGCCGACCTGACCGTGAATCATCGTCCAGGTTAAAGTATTGCAGGTTACGTTCTAATTGTTTGTACCAACGGTACACACTGCTACGGCTTGGTGCAGTTTTATGGAATACATACTGCATCTTTCTAACAAATTCATCAGCAGTTAAACACGGCGGTCTTCTGTAAGATGGTGGTTACAGCCAGACGGGCTGCTCAATTGATGATTGCGACGCAGTGTGCCCTGCCACTACAAACTGTCTCAATGTTACTGTAAACATCTATCAAATGTTGAAATTATTTTTTAAGTTGTAGAAATATTGGAAGTCGTTGCCGAAATTGAAATAATATTAGGATATGATATGACGACGGGATAGAGGAATTACAGCAAATAATTCAATATAAATAGGAAGGCAAGTGTTGAGGAATCGACTGTATGTAATGAAATTATAATGATTATTAATAATATATATTTAAATTATACAATATATCTGCTAATAAAAGTGACACGCAACTCTTCTTTCCAACAACTGACATATTTTCATTTTCTTTTTTAGTATTTGTTGATACTAACAAACCAGTTGCCAACACTAGTATTATTATTTGACCATGTTATAATGCAATTTGTAATGTTGTTGTTCTAGATCACGTGTAGCCTATTTATTGCGGAAAGTTTTTACTTCGAATGTTTACATCAAATGTAATATAAGATGTGGTTTGATTGTGTTTGAATTGACATTTATGTATAGCGCTTTACCTAGCAACGAACACGACTCGCTGAGCAGGATGAATTATGGAAATGTTTGTATGTGGAAATGTAGGTACTATGTTTGACCATAGTATCCAAGAAAGGCGTGAATCATTTTGTATCTATTTAATTCAAACTTTGAGAGGCGAGAGGTCAAATTAACGATTGATATTCATTTATTGTCTTAGAATTGCGTAATATCGATAATACATATAAATAAAAAAAATATAACACAGAGATAATTGAAATTTAATTTATCTTTTGTCTCACAAAATTGCTTGGTGTTGGAAAGTAAAAGTTTGATGCTAGGAATTGCAGAAAAAATTTGATTGGAACATAATATAGGTATAACAGGACAATTGTAAAATGTATTGTAACAATTAACAAGCTTCCGCCACGCTTCTGCCACCTCAGCATGCACGGGACTTCACGGTCTTGTATTTAAATTTTTAATTTGGTTGTATATAGACAATGAGTTATCATTCGCATGTTCAATTGAATATTAATAATTCTTATTCTCGACTTTGTACAGTTATATTTTTAAAGAAGTTAATTAATTTTATTTTATGTAATCAATGTAAATAGTGCAATAATTTAATAAATGTAAGTAGGTACCATTGACAATTGTAAAATTTTTATTTTATTTAAAATATATTTGTATTTTTTGTATGCTGTTAGGTTTGCTATGTAGTTGTTATAAATAAATATATAAGTTAATCTATTTTATATATAAATTCTGTATTTTTCCTTATAGCTGGACCATATCTTTGCCTGTACCATTTTGGATTCTTCAGCAAACCATTGGTTAACAAAATAATCATTGAACTGTGTTATTTTTGGATCTTTTGAACAATCAGCCATGATATAAATAAACCCAAGTATCAATGATATCAATAATATGGGCAAGAACTGAACAGCGTTTCACGTGAACTTTTTGGGACTTTGAAATCAGACCAAATTTTTTGGCTTTCTTCCACAAACATCTAGTGAAATGGTAGAAACATTTTTTAATTTCCACATTAGAAAAAATATTGGTCACAGCGGTCATGGCAGCAGCTTCAAAGTTCATTTTGATTGATACTGGATTCCAAGCAGGTACTTGAGACTTTAAAACTTTTTATTAGGCCACAAGGCATATTCATTAGGGGCTATGTTCGTCTCGTTTTTATTACTGCCTATAGGAATGAACGGAATACATTTGATAAAATGGTTGTGGACAGCATTTGAAAGTTCCGTCCATGAAAAAATAAGCGATTTCGGCTAGTATTTTTTACATGACTGCACAAAAATGAAGCATGGCACATTTTGGGAATAGTAAAGTAAATATTTATTGAACGTTGCAAAATGTCCACGAAGATAATTAAAGTGGACATTTTGGGAACAATAAAAATAATTATTTTTGTAATTCCCAAAATGTCCCAAATTGGACATTTCTTTGGCGACATAATGGGAATAGACCGTTCTTTCAATCCCGCCCCACAGCTTCGCCGCGCCGCTTATCTAGCCCTTGCGTGCAGATTATTTTAACTATCATGCCAAAATTAATCTAACGTGCCCATCTAATTTTTAAAAGTTAATTTTAGAAGAAACAGTCATCAGAAAAGAACAACATCAAAATATATTTAATTTTTATTGACATACACAATTTATTATACAATTCATTAAGTAGATATTTAATTAAAATTAGATATTATTTAGAAAATATTTATAAGTTATAAACACATACCTAATAATAAAATAATACCTTTGGGTCTTTTTTATTCCTTTTTTAGATAAATCCGAATCTACTTTATTGAGGACAACACCCCTCGATAAAGTAACTTTATTTAGGAGCATTTTACACATAGGTAATTACAATACTTTTAAGTTATTTTACATTGAAGTGTGGTATTTCCTATCTCTCAAAATAACAGGAGGCGGAAACTATGTGTTATTAACTCTTTTGGAGGTTCCGTATTAGCCTTTTATAATAATTACGTCCCAATGCTTGGCACGGGATTTTCTTCTGTGCAAAAAAACATAGGGTCTTTACGCGATAAGATAAAATTATAAAAAATACGGATATCTTCCTTATTAAAAAAAACTTCCTAATGTAGTAAAAACAGTAAAATTATCAATAAAATGGCGTTGTGAAATATATTTTAGGAAATTAGAGAACTGTACAGCCGAGACATTACGTCATTATGCTCTTCTGATTGGTAGGACTTTCAAGTTTTCTAACATTGCCAGTCTTTTCACGCGAACAGATTTTACCAATTCACTTTAAAACATCAAAATAATACACACAACTATTTCGCAAAACAAACCGCCTTAGCTTAAAACAAATTCTATACTCGAACAATGTTGAGCGACTGTAAAATTTCTCCTTATCTCCTCTACAAAGTTGCTATTGGCAATGTAATTTTACGACTACCAGTAAATAGCTCATCTGGCGGAGTTGTGTTTTATTTGAGGAAATAAGGTGTTGTTGAAACTAAAAGCGCAATAACGATTGCGGTGTGACAAGCTGAAAGCAATCGTGATCGCGGCGGTTGTGGAATTGCACGGTGGATGCATCACCGGCCGCGGCCACGCTGACACCGCAATCGGTGCGCGCGCCCGAGCGGCCTACGTAATGACAGCTCGCCCGCCATTAGCTCTCATTACCCCGCAGTCACGTACAGCGCGCAGAAATGGATTTGTCTTTGCAAAAATAATGATTGCAGATTGCAGACCGCCTTCAAAGTAAATTGGATTTGAATGCGCGTAAACAGGATTCCGAAAGGGCGCTCGACGATCTCCTTGAGGGGTGAGAAATCGGGGCCATTGCACTTTCTTACCGAGATGAGATTTCGCGAGACGTGTGTGAATCTTTCGTGTCGATTGCATAAGTTCTTTCGTTTTATTCCCGTTTGACATTGCTTTGCACTTTGACATCGGAAAATATCAGGACGAATCTTTATTATGTTTATCCCAATAGTTTTTTTTTTTTTTTTTTGGGTAAGCTGAAAACACATTAAATTTGAAGACGCCAGTACAGCCTTTTCCTACTGTACGGGGGTAACCGTGATTTCATTGATAAAACAATAAGGATAGAAATAAAGTAATATAATAAAAATCATCATCATCATCCCACAAGCGTCTACTGTTGGACAAGGGCCTTTTTAATTGATCGCCACCATACTCGGTTCTCCGCCCTCCACATCCTTTCACTGTTACTCTATTGAGGTTACCAGACCAGCGAGCGGATGGTCGTCCCACGGACCACTCCAAGACTTGTCTAACCCAAAGCTCATCCGTTGCACAATAGATGTGTCCCGCCCAACCCAGTTTAGCTGACTAAAGTAAATTAGATGGGGTTTATTGCTCAAAAAATTATTTCATTTTTTAATTCAGATAAATATAAATAATATAATTTAAAAATTTTCATTGACTGCAGGTCGTTGGGTAGTTGTCTTCATCCTCTAATCCTAATGCTAATAATTTTATAAATGCCTATAATTTTATGTATATTTGGATGTTTGTTCCTCAACAACGCAAAAACAACTGCAAAGATTTGGATGAAATTTGGCACACGTATAGTTTATTACCTGGATTAACATATAAGATACTATTTATCCTGGAAAAATTTAGGTTACATCATCACAGCGATGAAGATGTCAGATATTTTCTCAAGTGTTATATATTTCATTTATAGACGCGGACAAAGTCGCGAGTACCAGTAACGAGTATGTTTGTTTTTCAATAAAAAACGGCTTAACGGATTTTGATGAAATTTGGCACACAGGTAGCTTATTACCTTGATAAACCTAGGATAATTTTTGACCTGGAAAAATATTAGGTTCCGAGGGGTCGTCTAAAAATATAAAAAACTCGGCGCAACCGTGGTCGTCACAGCGATAAAGATGTTTTATATTTTTTTGATTTTTAAACGCGTATGGCATAGGCTAGTTACCTACCTATAAATATTTTCATGTCAAACTTCAAGCTCTCACTAAGTGGCGAGTGGACAGACGTGTGAAATACATAAGTAAGACTAAAGTCTGAAGTGAATTATTAAAATTAGCTGAGTATAATAACTAAACAAAATTTTTTAGGTTTCTTAAGTTTTTAGTAGTTTCAGTAGTTTTTGAAGATATTTATTTGAATTTACTAATTGAATACATAAATATATTTCAAAATTTCAAATATAAAACGCGACCTCAATGGAATTAAAATAAGGAATGAAGCTTGGTATGGAATCTTGTGAAGATATAGAAATATGTCGTTTCGTTTACTTAGCTAGGTACATTTGCATACATATTAGGCTATGTCGACAGATGAAAAGAATAACACTAAGTTTACAGAAGAGCGTTTTAAAGATTTTTTTACATTAAAATATCATGCTACCATTTATTAATAATATTATATCGGTATTAAAGTAGACTTATTATACCTACTTAGTTTTTTGCGCTCTTTGAAGATAAAATAACGACATTTTCGTAGAGGTAAAGGAAACTGTTTTTTGTTCAAATTACCATATGGAAATAATGGGATATTTCAGAAAGACAACATGGTATAGTTCGCTAATATGACAATTTTGCGCTATTAAAATATGTACAAGATAATGATTGTAGTGTGCTCAATTTTAAGTCAATAAAATGGCTTTTTTTATTACAATATTACTAAAACGGAACAAGGTAATTCAAATTATGTACTATGTTTTTAAGTCAGAAAACTGATTTTCTTCAAGTTACCATGCATGTTTTTGCCATTCAAAAATCGATCTAAGGGCCGTAGACATAACATTCCGAGACAAATGATAGCATTTAAAAAAAATAGTGGTGTATTTAAAAAATATTGAAAATGAGATACAGCTCTTTTCAGGAGCTGGTGTTCGCGGCTTCGCCAGCGTGGAATATTAACCTACATATATGATATGTCCATTCTGAAATTCTATTATAACTATTTTTATTCTAATATTTTTTAAATTTATTTTCTAATATTTTTTAAATTGGATGAATAGTTTTGAAGATTAAAAAACATTTTAATGAATTTTGAACTTAAATACTGGCTGTATTTAAATAGGTTAGATTTTCAAACACAGAAAAAGAAAAAGAAGAGAATTTAGTATTTGACGTGAAAATTGAAGATTGATTTTGTACATATGAGAAATAGTAGTAAAATATGTTTAAGTTATTTTGGATATTTTGATATGTTGTATAATTAAATTAGAGAAATAAACTAGATGTGTGCACTGTAAAGAAAAGTTTTATTGAATAATATCCCATGAGAGAAGAATAGAAATTGAAGTAATTTAAAGAAAACTTTAAAACAACATACAAACAAAAAATTAACAAACATATTAACGTAATGTACGGTTAGTATGAAATAGTTCTAGATATAGTAAATCTAGTGAAGGACTAGTTGGATTAGTCTTTTTAAAATATAAAGCCTTTTTACAAATACGAGTTTTGTAAAAGTGTGTTAACACTGTTATTCTGTTACGCCACTGATCCAATTTAGAAGAAACTTGGAGATAGCATGGAGATAGACTTCAAACTGGTTAACTTTTCAGCGGGCGTAACTGCTCGCTTATATTGTTTCGAATTTAGTAAACAATCTGTGAAAGGGAGATTGTTTTATGTAGTTTGTAACTATCTATATAATTATTTGATAAATTGTCACGCACGCTGACATAGTCATAATTGGACAGAATACACCTACAATTGAAAAATCTATTTTTTCATGACGCAATACACAGGCGAGTTGAACAATGCAAAATGGCGTTGGGATATCATACGTCGGCATAAAATGTAATTTTCAACGGCCATGTGATTCATGCTTCATGCTTGCGTAATTATACAAAACGATACCTATTTGCGTGGACACAAAAATAAATTCTTCAACTTTAAATTATTACAATGGGATTAGGTAATAAAGCGTTCATAATTTAATGGAAAATGACGGCGATTCTGAGCGGTAGTTTTAAGAGATTTTTTTTTTCATTTAAGTATAGGTTACCTACATTTTGTCTATGGACATTACAGTTTAACGTTGGTATTTAATATTATAGTTATTATTAAATATTATCATTGGCGGTGTAGTATGAGACTTCACAATAAAATTCGATTATTTTACTTCGTCATATTGTTGACGTACCTACGTTACGTCCAAAATTCCTCAGTGTCTTTAAAACAAAAGTTTTCAACCAATGTGTGTTGCCAGTGATAACGCATGGCGCTGAACGAGATCTTTTTTTATGTTAAGATCGGCAGACAGGCTGACAGGCTGACGGTCCACTTGGTGGTAGGTGGCTAGCTTCGCCTTAAAACAAGCAACGCTACAGGTGCTGCAAGTGGGCTGCCGACTACAGTAGGATTAAGGATAAGGGATTAGGAGGGGATAGGTAAATGGGCTCTGGCATCCCTTACTCACTCACCGAAACACAACAGCACACGTGCTGTTATTTCACGGTGGTCTTCTGTAAGGGGGGGTGGTTCCTGCCGCCAGATCGGATCGACAAAGGTTGGCTGTTAAGATGGCTGCCATTAAAAACGAAATACTTCAGTGACGTCATCGCGTAAATCTAGTCGCCATGTTCAATGCTAATAGATACGTTAGCGAGTTCGCCGTTTTAACATTGTCACACTATGTCAAACATCGGAATATCAATGGTGCAGCTGACAATGCGGTTAGGGCATATCTCAACCATCTGTCGGCGTGTAACTAAATCCAGTAGCGCGCGAAGCCATCGACCTCGAACATTTCACACATAAATCTTGTTCACGTTGGCCGTGTTCGCTACAAATTACAGCGCGTCACCCGACCGCGGCAGAGGGCCGTTATTACAAATAATTGGCGACAATCAATCCGGCTACTGCCTTTGTAACGCTACTGAACGCTTTCTGTCCGAGCACTCGATTTGTTCAAAATATTTTAGCTCTTGTATAGTCCAAAGTCATCAATGCGTTAAAACAAACGTTTTCGACCAATATATGTCGCCAGTGATGACATATGGCGCTTGAATTTGGCTTGAACGTGGTATCTCAGAAAGCTCAATCCTCGGAGAGGGCTATGTCCGGGGTTGATTTCGGGATCGATTCAGGAATGAGGATTGCCGTAGATAAACAAAAGTCACTGAGATAATAAGCCGGCGGTTTAGTACCTAACTTGAAATGGCAATCCAGGTTGTTTCTAATATCTGCAAATATGTCGTATTTAGTTATGGCTGGACTTCCTGCTAAACTTAGCAAGGTTGTTAATTGGAGGCGATGGTCACCCTCTTACAGGTCCAACGTCAAATAACACCACCGATGAAGTTTTGTGTAACATCTGAATTTTACATGTTTAAAATAGTAATTTATTAGGTACCTTTCAATTCACCTACTTATTGTCCACTTTATCCTACTTACTTTTCAATTACTTGCTTACTTAATATTTCAATTACTTAATTACTTTACTTTTCAATTTACCTACTTACTATTTCATTGTCGCACACGACTGTATTTTCAGTTTTTTCTTCTATAAAGCCTATGTAGGTGTCGGTCGCACGCAAGGAAATAATTGCATGCGAAACGACTACTAAAATATAG
Source organism: Bembecia ichneumoniformis (assembly GCA_910589475.2). Classification (NCBI taxonomy): domain Eukaryota; kingdom Metazoa; phylum Arthropoda; class Insecta; order Lepidoptera; family Sesiidae; genus Bembecia; species Bembecia ichneumoniformis. Next base: position 7,524,502 of record OU342523.1, read on the forward strand.
TTGTAGTTTAAAGTTGGCGTTTCGTACATTAGCAGTGGCAGGGCACAGTGCGTTTCGCAGTTATTCGGGCTGCCCATCTGACGGCAGTAACCACCCCCTTACAGGAGACCTCTGCGTAAAATAACAACATGAGTGCTGTTGTGTTTCGGTGAGTGAGTAAGGGATGCCAGAGCCCATTTTCCTATCCAATCCTTTATCCTTAATCCTACTGTAGTCGGCAGCGCACTTGTATCTCCGTGTTATTGTGTGTGGTTTATAGGAGCCCTTTACTAAATAATAATAATAATAAAACTAGAATTTTCGAAGCAAAAGTAACTAACTAAAAACAAGTTACAAAGCAAAGTATAAATTATTTTCTTTGGCCCGAACATGAAATGGACCCAAATATCATTGGAGAAGTCCAAGAAGGATTTCCTTATCCCCATTAAGTTATTGACGCTGAAATTATGCTGGCCTCCGCTATCTACTATCGACGAACTTTGGGAACTAGTTACAAACGTCACCAATTAGAAACCATAAGATTATTGAGGAACCTGAATTACCACCATACAAAATCAAGACTCCATAACTAAAATCGTAGCACCTTAAGGTACCCTTTCATTTAAGAAGAACTCGGCATTCTTCCAATGCCATCATATTTTTCAAAATGAAACATCAATCGTCATCGATTTTTAATTTTCCTCGTTATTGTAACCCTTACACCCTAATCAAATCTTATTTCAGTATTTTCTTTTCGTTACAGTTCAGTATTTAAGACTACACAAAATTACCCTGATCTTGTGTAACTATTCAGGGCCACAAAAATATTGTGGCCCTGAATAGTTACAAATACATATACTTTAAGGGTATTATTTTTTATCTATATATCTTATAGTATAAGTTCCGAAGAGAGGTCGTCCTTCATTCACCTGTTTATCAGATGAAAAGTATATTTTATCAATTGTTATCTATAAGGAAATAAATGGCGATTGTGTTGCTTATTAAAATAAGCTCATGGATATTCTTAATGGATTCTCTGTTGCACATCTTTTCTTGCTCCTATTTTCAAACTATAAAATTATAGTATATAGTTGCCTGCAAAAATCCGTTCATGAATTACTATTACAAGGTACACAAAGTACGGACACCACTGCATTCGGCTTGATCAATAACATCAATAAAAACATATATATTTATAAACTTGCTGATGTTTTTCCAAAATTCATGTATCTTTCAAGATTTAGGACTTCTCTGAGGCTCAGCTTTTCTCAGAACACACGTCATAAACACAGTTTTTTTTCCGAGGAGAGAAATCTTCAAAAGATACCTTATGCTCAAATGCCGCATGCAATGCAAATGCCCATAGAGGTTATGTGGGACTCTTACCGCACTAAAACTCACCTCGAAATGGGTGTGGTTCTAGTCCGTAGGGGACTTTGGAACCGTCACCGGGCGTCGGGGGGGCGAGAAGCGCCCGGCCCTTACAAATAAAAACTTATCTAAAGCTTAAGCTATGAGGGACCGGCTAGCCCTGTAGGGCACTTGCGACGACCACGGCGTTGGCCGTGGCCGGTACAAGTGGTCCCCGGGCCGGGAGGTCCCTCGCAGGCGCCGTGTCCTGGTCGCGCCTCGGAGGTGAGAAACGGCGCGGCGGTCTTCCTCTTCTTTCACGATGTCGGGGCAGCTGCACGTCGTTGTCATCACCAGCAAACGCCGCGTTTGCTGCTGTGATGGGGTCATCCTGGTCCAGTAGGATGTGTCGAGGTCGTCTTCTGAAACGAGAAAGAGTATCGCTAGTGTCAGGAGAGTAAATGAGAGAACTGACCACTAGCGGATTAGGATGGCGAGGGAGTTTGTCGTAGTACTTCAAGGCGAAGTCCTTGATGCACTTGACAATGGAGGGAAGGTTGAGGTCGTGGTGGAGGTCGACGTTGCGGATGTACCATGGGGCGCCCACAGCTCTCCGCAGGAATCGGTTCTGAATGACTTGAAGGGATTGGATATGGGTGGGAGCAGCGTGCGCAAAGACAACGCTAGCGTACGTCATGATCGGTCTGACGCAGACTTTGTACAATGTCACCTTATCTCTAAGGGCCATTGTACTCCGCCTGCCTATGAGGCACGTCAGGCGACCCAGGACGAACGCTGCCCTGTCCCTGACACGCTTTATGTGAGGACCGAAGGTAAGTCTTCGGTCGAGGGTAACACCGAGGTATTTGGTCTGATGGACCCAAGGGATAACGCGGCCCTGGAGTGAGATTTGACCGAGTGAAGCTCGATCAATTTGTAGGGCATTCTGAGCGCGAGGAGTTTGAAGTAGATTCCCGCGCGAAAAGAACATTGCTGCGCTTTTCTCGGGATTCACCTCAATTCTCCATTTCTGAAACCAATCGCCGAGAGCGGTCACGGCGGTTTGAAGCATTCGAGTTAAGAAGCCTCGGTGTCGGGTGGAGAAGTCCCACCTAATATGGCGAGAGTTGCTGGTATTATATCCGTTCGGTATACTTTGTCTTTGAGAAGCCTCACCTAAGATCTCAAATACAGGTCTTTGACCATTAAGTTCGCAATATGTCGCAATATGTTTTTATGAGTAAATTGGTTATCATAATAACCATGATATTATTATTGGTTATTATGATAACCAATTTACTCATAAAAAGCGATGATTTCTTTTTTTTCATAAGAAAGGTTATAAAGTTTAACATACAGACAAGCCTCTGTCACTCCGTGTGTGCCGTGATATAATTGCCTACTGTCGCTCACATTGAATGTGAAAGGAGTGCAACTTCTGTACACTAGTACTATTATTTATTCTTTGATACAGATCTTAATTTCATACGAAATCTTCGATCATTACAGAGCATACACAGAGGTTTGACTTTTTTCACAGAGACAAATGCTAACGGCGTACACCTTTTTTAATCTAATTAATAAAGAGAAACTCTCCTTTGGATGAAGCTTTACTCTTTTGTAGGCGTTTAAATATCGAACGTTGAACTTTACAATTATTTTGTGCGGATTTATCCGCCACCTACACTCTTTACATAAATATACGATTTTAGTTCTTCGCCTTTAGTAACTGTAAAAAAGACCTACTTATAACATAACAATTTCATATACGTATTAAATTATAATTATCGATTCTCAAACTACAAAAATAATCGAAAAGGTATGGTAATATTCGAGTAATTTGGTAATTAGAAGTACAGATGGACTTTATCTTCCATTTACTAGTTTCAATAAAAGTTCTTCCTGTATCTTTTTCTCAAACACCTTCTACAGGAGTCATTCAATTCAAGCTTAGAACATACCTTTACCGACTCCATCACAGTAGCAAACGCGGCGCTATTGGTGAATGACATCGAGAAAGAAGAAGAAGACCGCCGCGCCGCTTCTCACCTCCAAGGCGCGACCAAGATACAGCGCCTGGGACCACTTGTGCCGGCCGCGGCTAACGCCGTGGTTTTTGCAAGTGGCCCTTCAGGGCTAGCCGGTCCCTCATAGATAAGCATTAGTTAAGTTTTTCCTTGTAAGGGTCGGGCGCTTTCCCCGTTCCAAAGTCTATGACGGTTCCAAAGTCCTCTATGGACTAGAACCGCAACCATCTCGAGGGGTGTTTCAGTGCGGTAAAAGTCCTGCATAATCTCTTTGCGCATTTGCATTGCATGCGGCATTTGTCCATAAAGTATCTTTTGAAGACTTCTGCCCTCGACCTTATACCTTTACTGGTTCTAAATTTGAATTGATTGATTGGCATCAATTGGTAAAACGTGCCCACTAAATAGGGTTCAGTCATTTAAATTTTAATAAATTATGGATATTAATAAGTCATCCTGGTTGAAAGATTTGAGAGAGTGGGTTGGTTTAAGCACTCTCTTTCCCACAGCAAGTTCCAAGGTCAAGATAGCCGCGATGGTCGCCGACTTTTGCAGAGAGAAAAGATGATGGGCATTAATATACGTAATTTCCATAAATTATTAAAACATAATTACTTTTTTTTATAATTAAACAAAAAAAAACGCTGTGAAAGATAATCCGTCCATACTGTGTAATAATCATCGATGGTAATAATGGTTTCTTTGTTTAAAGGTTTTTTTGCACGGTCAATACTTCTGGATCAGCGTAACGTACGAGTAAATAAAGAGCACATAGTTGTAGTTTTGCAATATTGTTTCGCTTAATAATACATTATTAAGGCATTACCTACGCATTCGCGTTTATTGATTGACATCAATAACATAAGTAACCTCCTTCTTTACTTGTTATTGACTTCAGAATTCTGATTGGCATGTGATACAGAATATTACACTAGTTCTGATAGATTACAAGATGTTAGGCGGTGCTGAACACATTCCACACAACTGAACACCGTTGGCATTCCATGTAGTTTATTTGTAGTAGGTACTTCCAGAAATCCGTATTTATTTTTAGAATAACACTATCAATAGATAATAACAACACGTCATGAACAAATATCAATAAAAACCAATTTTAATTGTATGGAATATGTTTAGAAATCAAGTTGAGTACAAAAGCATCACTTGACAAAAGTTTTGTGCGTTCAAAAGAAACTGTTTTCAATAAAATTTAATAGTTATGTAACAAATAATTCATATAAAAATAATTAAATTGTGAATTCGTTAATACATACAGAATAACTGACTTTTTTATTTATATTTTGAATGTATTTTATGCGTTGTTTTTATTAATGATACTTCCCCAAAAATAATAAGACCCGAACCTTTAGAACCTTTGGAAATAGTGTTTCAAATTTCGAATTCGATTTATACTGCACTTACTGCGAAAATATTCTTAGCGAAGGAGGTGAACCTGGAACGTGAACCGCAATTTCAAAATCACATACATATATTTGAATTTGTTACTTATAGCTAGTCACCTATTCAATTTATGTAATACGAGTATACGAGTATCTGTAGTCGTAGTATTACGCCAAGTGGATATGTGTAATCTCGTGGATGCCTAACGTCGATTTTATACCAATTCAAGTTTGGCCCTTTGGCAATGGAACGAGAGCGTGGAGGAATTCTTATGATTTGAAAATTAGTCTTACACACATTTTTCTGACAGTTAAAAATTAGTATAACGCGGTCAATTAAAAATAGGTATTGAAAATGGCGCGCTTCTATTTACCTCTCGCTTACAAAATATTGCTGACCATATTATTGTTTTTAATTTAAAATTGTTAATATCATTAATTCTCTTTCTAAACTTGGCCATTTCAGCTGTGCGTTGATAGATCAGTCGATCAAAAACAAATAATTTTCTAAGAATAGACAAAATTTGTGTCTTCAAAGAGTTCTCTCTAATTGTCCAGTTATCATATAATACACCTAATTCAAAATTGCACATAAGGTACCTTTTAATAATGAAAATATGTCCAATTAAAAAAAAATCTAATTTATATGCTAAATGATACACGTGAAAAGCGGCGCCATTTTCAATCCCTTTCTTTAAATGACCAAGTTATAACACGGCAATGTACCTATATTTGTAGTTACCAAAACAGTGAAATATTATAGTAAAATATAAATAAGTAGGTATACGTATAATAAGTACGTAGCTTTAAAAGATAAAATATATTATCTTCTTTGATAGAAACGAATAACAACCTTATTCTTATTTTTGGCTTTACGAACTAGATTCCATATCACAGAGAGTGTGTATTTGGCCAAGTATTGGGTGAAGTATCATGACTTTCTCTCGATCCAAACTAAGCGCATGAACCAAGAAAGGAAATATCACCTTTCTAAGAAAAAGAAAATCATGAGCATACCTCTCGAACGTATAAGATGTGATTTAAATAATTTAACCAGGGTATCCGCCGGTACAACGACCCGAGCTAAATGACATTTTAAAGGCCCAAATGACAATTTGATGACTTGATTGTTTGATACCCTACTAAAAAAAACAACATGTCTACCCAACGCTATGTGTATACTTGATAATCATACGCCGGGTGAGGCGAGCAAAGAAATATTTCAAGTTTACTGAAGTACCTAGCTAGTAATTTGACGCTTCTGAAAACTGGATATTATCTTAAACTTAATTTTCATTGGAGTGGAAGAATAAGCCAGTTTTTTTAGTTTTAGTTACAACCTATTCGATTTAGTTAGAGAACGAGTGGTAGGGCTCGTTGTGTTCCGCAGTACGTCTGGCGGTAGTAACCACCGTGAACCCCTCACAGAAGACCACCGTGAAACTACACCACATGCTTTGTCGTTGTATAATAAGTAAGCGGTATCTTGTTTTATCCTTTAATCCACTAAAATCATATTTTCTCCCATCATACACGTACACTATCGCCGTCTAATATGTATATTGTTCTGATCTCTTATGTATAGCTTAGTTTTTGTGTTTTCACATTGATACAATTGTTTTTCCCTTTTCCTGGTTTCCCATCTTAACAAACTGTTACCAACAATACCTAATTAATGCTACTTGAAAATTTCTCTGATAAACGGCTATAGATGACGTTGGAATAAATATAGCGTCGTTTCGGGATTGTTAATGAAATAAGTATATCAATTTAAATATATGGACAATAAAACTATATTAACGACGCGTTACATGAAATTGGAAAAAATAAGTATGCGAGTCAAAAGAAAAAACAACATATAAAGAAATAAAAGATGTTTTATTTGGACCACAGGTTTCCAAATACTGTCGACACCTACTTACTGTCAGAGCGGGTGCGAAGTATTATTACTGCCCATTTTGGGCATAAAAAGATTTTATGCTCTTTAGTTTTATTGTCTAAATTATTCAAATTACCGTCAGTTTTGTGTGTTTATTTACGAATTTATTTTTCTAGAACCACCTTTCGAAGTAGAAAAAAAAATGTGCTCCTTTTTTTTGAGTGAGTGTAATTTTAATGCAATTTTGAAAATTAAGCAAGTTAATATCGAAAAATTTCTATTATTATTTGTTTTAAAACCGATGAGTTCAATAAGAATATGTATTATTATTATTGCTATGGACACAGTCAAGTCTGAAATAAAGTTATTATTATTATTATTATTATTTTCGAGCCGCAGCAATACGTGAATGGTCATTTTATGTGTAACTAACTATCGACCAGCACCCGGCTTCGCACGGAGTTGATATTTTCAAAAATGCTTTCTTAGCGGATTCTTACCTTATAAAATAAACATACTCCTATGTTCCAAATTTCAAGTAATTTTGGCTGTTCGTTGATAGTCAGTCAGGAACTCAGGACAAATTTATAAGGTACTTATAGATAATATGCCCTCGCCCCTCAAGCGACAATATGAAGGGGCTTTCTAACTTTGTGAAAGTCTGGTTAATACAGGTTTTACTGGTGATCCTTTTGGACTATATAATTTAATTAACACAATTTTATATAATTATACTATGTAATTATGTAATATTAGGGTTTCCCCGCGGCTTCGCTCGCGATAAAAACAGTATATAGTGCATAGTGATGATCCATACTTACTAAATATTAAAAAACCGTATGTGTACTTCCTACTTCCAAACTTACCATTACCACATTTTACCAATAGTTGGCCCCTAACCAAATAGGTGTTAGCATTTGTTTGCTAACATTCATACATTCATAGAATTCATACACCATTTCATACATTCATACATTCATAGAATGTATGAAATATCAACACCGTTTCACAATGTTAGACAAATGTCATTGTCATGGTGGGTGAACGGACTATATAAGAGGTGTCGGGGACACGCAGTTCAGTGCGATAAGACCTTTACCACTACCGCTGACCCCGGCCAAGATAAAGTATCAAAAATGTAATTAATATAAAAAGGTATAACGGGTCGCAGAACCCGAGTCATCGGACAGATGGGCAAAATTGTTGATCAACTGTTTGTAATGCATTCCTGGCTGACAAAGAAGTAAAAGTAAATACAAGAGGCAGTCTACGAAATCCGACGGGGGCAAAGTCGCTTCACCGTGGAAGCTGGTTGGAGATTTGATGTCCGCTTGGCGTCGAGCGGTAGACGCGAGCTCAATGGAAACTCGATCCTATGTTCAATTCCTGGTCTTCGCGTGAGACGATCAGCTAGACGCACCCTCCAAGATGCAGACAAGCGAGGCGACGACGACGAAGAGGAGGACGATACGTGGCTTCTGGCGTCAGGACGATATCGTGCGGCAGGCGCGAGTCCAGAGACTGGATTCTGTGTTATAAGCGACAGTACCTACCTATCATCAAGTGGACCGCCAGCCCATCAGTCAACCTTAACATTTAAAAAAAAAGCATGTTTAGGCGCAATGAACCGTCAATTGAGCGTCTAGTAGTGCAGAACAGAGTCGAAAGCACAAGGCTACGTGGAAAGTCACCGCAACTATGAGGTGGACCAACCTTAGGCAACCATCGACTGTTCTGTGCATCAGTGTGCCAGGAAGGCGGCGGTGAGGGAGGAGTGGCGGTGCAACGTGCCAGTCGGAAGTGATGACCACGACCACTCTACCAAAAGTGATTCGACCAGGAAAAGAAGATTAGCTTTGAGCTCTTCAGTAGTCCGTGGCTTATTGACATAGAGTTTCTTGATGAGGTCTTAACTGGGCCCCATACAGCTTCAACGTCTCATATAAAAAAGAAAATCGATATCAGAACAAATTAGGGAATCGGATCCAGTCGCTTCAGCACGTATTAATATAATCTACGTGTATTTACATACATATATAGGTATATCCTTACACGACTGAAGTCGCTGCCCGCGTCTGTCTGTATATCTGCTAACTCCTCCTAAACCACGCAATGGATTTTGATGCGGTTTTCACTATCACTTAGATCATTTTTCGCGGAAAATTTACATTTTATAGCTGAGCTCACAACTTTGTACACGTACTGGTATTCGGTATAGCGCGTATTTTTTTTTGTTTGTAATTTCTAGTACAGCCCATTGGAATAAAACAAACACTGTTACGGGAAGCTTGCTACGATACATGAAAACTGTATTCATCGATCGATTAAGCCGTTTCTGAGATTAGCGTGCACAAACTCAGACAAACGGACCGAAATTCTAAAAATATTTTTTTTGACCTCGGTAACATAAGCACAACGTGTACAAATTGTTTTTTTTTTTAAATATGCAGATACGGCTCGTTTACGATTTTGTTAATGTAAACATATATGTATATAAATTATTATATCATCCGTGCATAACCGGGTTGACTTTATTTTAAAAGGGGCGGCTTTATTTTTTAATATGTATAGTATAAATAGAGATAGATATACATACTAGTAGATTAGTAAAGGTTGAATGTTCAACATCCATATGGTATATCTATGCACTTCCAGGTACTTTTTTACATCTATCGCAGTCATACTTATTTTTACGTTTCAATATAAATCTACCTAAGAATCTCAGATATTTTGACGTAGACATTCGTTCATAATTACCTACGTAACAATATTTTTGTAGATTTTTCCGCGCATTGAACTTACAACTGATGTTCACAGCATTATTATTGGTAAAGTAATTCAAAGCCAGAGGAAATTAAAAAATAATTTACGGATAACAAAATCGTTTAAACTACGTACAATGACGCGGCTATTAAACGTGTACAATATTAGAAAAATAATTGAACTCATCTGTTTTCCTTATCTTTGTGAGTAATATAAATGAATAAATGAATTTGAAGTTTTTTAAGTCGAATTTTGTGTAACGTTTCAGAGTAACGATCAAGTGACGCTTCTTGTAACGTTTATGCATGACATCTACCGCTTACTATAGAATTTGATCGCCAAATATTTATTGTCGGTTACAAATTCTTACTCTTTATTCTTTATTTGTTAGCCTTTCACGCCTTAACTACTCAACCGATCATCGTGAAATTTTACATACACGTTGTCAGGGATATATTTAAAGGACATAGAGGACCTTTCATCTAGAAAATAAGTATTGTTCTGTGAAAGTACTTAGGTACGGTGAAAATACTGTAATAAACTAAATACAAATTTCAATAAAATTTAAAAAACACTTACCTTACTTTTAAAATTAGCTTGAAAATACAAATATTTTTATCACAAAAATTAGCATAAACTAAATTTTACTTAAATCTATTCCTTTGTTGATGTAAACTCAGCGTTACAGTATCTGACGATAGTGATGTATTGTATCAGGTCCTTACATATGAAATTGGCGTTTTGTCGTACTGGCCACTTTGATCTCAAATATCTCCTCTTTGGTTAGGAATTCCAATTTCAAATTTATACAGCTATTTACTCATGCATTTGTTTTTCGAAAACCGTAATCCATATGTTTTTTCCATCTTTGGTTTTTTCTTTGCGTCACTCAGTTTACAAAATGGAAAACTTAAAATATCGCGTTATTTACGAGTACGAGGTACGCCGTGGCACCAGTGCTGCAGAAACGGCTCGAAGGATTAATGATGTGTATGGCGGTGGTGTCGCAAAGGAAAACACAGTGCGTTTTAGTTCCAACGTTTCCGTTCTGGAAATTTCGACCTGCAAAACAAGCCCCGTGGGCGGCCGGAGTCTAAGGTTGATAATGAAGAATTCAAGGCTATTGTGGAAGCGGATCCATCGCAAACCACGTCCGAGTTAGCTGCAGATTGCAGTGTTAGTGACAAAACTGTTTTAATCCACTTGAAGCAAATTGGGAAGGTGAAAAAGCTAGAAAGGTGGGTCCCTCATGAATTGAGTGGAGCACAACGACAAACGCGCGTAGACTGCTGCGTTACATTAGGCAACCGGCATAATAATGAAGGGACTTTAAATCGAATCATTACCTGTGACGAAAAGTGGATCTTGTACGATAATCGGAAACACTCATCGCAATGGCTGAACCCTGGCGAACCAGCCAAATCCTGCCCCAAGCGAAAATTGACTCAAAAAAGTTACTTGTGAGTGTTTGGTGGACTAGTGCCGGTGTTGTTCATTTCAGCTTTCTTAAATCTGGCCAGACGATTACGGCAGATGTGTATTGTCAGCAATTGCAAACCACGATGGCAAAGCTAGCTGTTAAACAACCGAGGCTGGTCAATCTGACACCGAGGCTGACAACGCTAGACCCCACACTGCACAACAGACAGTTACCAAATTAGAAGAGCTTCAATTGGAATGTCTAAGACATCCACCGTAATCCCCGGACCTTGCTCCAACAGATTACAATTTTTTTCGAAATTTAGATAACTTCTTGCAAGGGAAAAAATTCAACTCCGATGGGGCAGTCCATAGCGCCTTCAAAGATTTCATTGATTCCCGTCCGAATGGTTTTTTTAGTAAAGGGATCAATGAACTACCTATGAGATGGCAAAAGTGCATAAATAGCAATGGTAGATACTTTGATAAAATAAATATATTATTTTTGAAAAAATCGACTTTAGGTTACTCCCTTGCAAAACGCCAATTTCATATGTTAGGACCTAATATTTAAATATCATATCAGTATCGTCAATTTATATAACTCGTCGTTTTGTACTTTATATAACGCTATTTTATATAATTTTAGGAAATGTATTTTAGAAATTTTCCATTTTCAATGACGTTTTCGTACAGCTGCCTACTGCTCGGGTATTTGTTCCGTGTGAATTATAATCCCGCTTCTAATAAAAAAAAATATACAGGCTGTCCCAAAACTCAACGTCAAGCGGGCACAGAACGATAGGCTAGTGTTATACAGTTGACTGCTTATTGTCCACAGTAAGAATCTCTGAAAACCTGTGTCCCGATTTCAAGAGTGTTTTAAAGTTTTAGGTGGAACATTTAAGGGTCCGTTCACACCGGAAAGGGGCGCAGCGCACACTTTTTAAAATAGCAATAGAATATAGAACTTATTTACTACAACAAATGGTACACAATTTAGTGACTATGCGTGTGTGGTATCGCACTTCACATGAATCATTGAACTGTATACCTTTTGGTGTAGTAAATAAGTTCTATATTCTAATGGCACCTTAAAAAGTGCGCGCCGCGCCGCTTTCCGGTATGAAGTGGTCCTAATAAGGCTTACTATATCTATAGGACATATAATAACAGATATGTCAAAAAGTGCGTTACAGAATGAACATATCAAGTCGAACACGCGTAACTTCCAAGGGAACAAATTTCAGCTCAATATACTAACTGTTATGAAAAGAAAATTTAAATAATTTATTTGTGTTGGAGTATCTCCGCAACAACAGGGTCACATCACATCACAACTCACGTGCCTTGTTCTAGAAAAACGACTTGAACAGTATACGCGTTCATGGCCTGAGACATCAGTGGTTAAAAACACTGCAGCTAGTTTTAGCGTATAACAACAGTACTGAAGGCGTAAAACAATAGTCCGACCTCAGCCGGTAATGGTAGCCACACACGTAACGATATAATTGCGCAAGTCTAGATTATTTACATAAACGTTATTGCCAAATGACCACAGACGGCTCAAGTATACATGCACAATAAATACAATTTCTACAAAAGTGAGCGTCCAGGATGTTATGCGATAGATGACGCTTTGGCAATAGTTGGTTTAATATTTGCTACAAAAAACAGAACTATGTGGTGTATGTATATGTGCTTTTTAACAATAATTTATATATATTCATTTTATGTAAGCTAGTTATTCTTTTTTTAACACAAATATCACGGCTGACTTTTTTATATTGTTCGATTAATTTATTATAAGAAGGCTGTTTTATATCTCTGCTGTGATATAATCTTTATTTTTAATTTACCACACAACATGGCTCGTATTTATACATATTAATAAAATCCTTCAAAATCTCTCGAACTCTATAGTATGTCTTTCCGGTCCCTCATTAGCAATTTTGGCGCGAAACTGATCCCAAGACGAGCGTATAAGATGGCAGCTTGTATATCACAAAAAATTTGAACGTGACACGTTCAAGTAAAGTTGCGCAAACTCAGACTTGCGCAAGTTTCGGAATCGAAATTTTTTTTTAAACTTACGCAAGTCTAGAAATTTTCGGAATATCTTCCCAAACATGTTACTGTATACTTGTGCAAGTCTAGATTTTCGCAATCATATCGTTACGTGTGTGGCTACCATTAATAACGTGTAGGTAACTGTAAATATATTTGCAAAATGTATGTATGTGTAAGTATATGTTACAACAAATAAGAGATGCGACTGCAACGCATAAGGGCCGGCGCTGACTGACGTCACAGCAAAAGGATTTTTTCCACACTCCTTGCCGCGACGTGCCGAAACATTCCGCGGCATCACGTGGAACGTTACGGCCTCTTAAAGGAGTGTGAATGCTAAAATCATTGCAATAAGGTTGAAAGTAATATGTTGGGAAAAAATCCTTTACTGCGCAGTGCCGAGCCATGCCTCAGTCAGCGTCGGCCTAAAAGATTACAGCGCTTTAATAAATTTTAAAACAAATTCAAAAGTTCAATTTTTACTTAATTTTCAGGTTTTCTTAAACATTTCCGACATACATGCGTACCTACCTTTTATTTTTCATAAAACGGCCATCATAGAGTGTGCAGCAGTTATTTTTATAGTATATTTTATAGTAACAAAAAACAGCCTTTCCTCAAACAGTTGCTTTTTAGGGTTCCGTACGTCCGAATAAAAAAACGGAACCCTTATAGGATCACTCGTGTGTCCGTCTGTCCGACCATACCCCCCCCCTCCCTTTTCTCCGAAACTACTGAACCTAAAATTTAAAAAAAATACAGAAATTAGTTTTCTACTTACAGATTATAAGAAAACCTATAAGAAGTCCATTATATTAAAATAACATGATAAATCACTCAATATTGTGCGGATAGGTAACATCGAACGGAACCCTCTTCACGCGAGTTCAACTCGCACTTGTTCCGTTTTTTTAATATCTCCTACTATTAGCATTGTGTTAATTTTGTTATAACCGGAATGCCGGTTCGTTAATAACGATTTGTAAAAATTTTGCCCGTATTCGATTAGATATCAATACGTAACTCTCCTAGCTGTAATAAATTAGTAAAAATTCTGGAAACATAATTAATTGCTAAACATCAAGTCGTACAAAATCTTCGTAAAAAAACTAATATTATTTATAACTAGCTGAGCCCGCAACTACGTACGCGTGGTACTCGGTATAGTGTTACGGGAAGCTTGCTATAATATATGAAAACCGCAATGAAATCGGTTAAGCCGTTTCTGAGAAAACTATTTCATGGACCTCGGTAACATAAGTATAACGTATACAAATATGTAATTGTTTTATTGAAAAAATATTTAATTGTCAGACACGGCTCGTTTACGATAGCAGAATTGGGTGGATTATTTGTTTTTTTACGCTTTCACTCATTAAACACCTACGCAACCGATCATCGTGAAATAGGTATGATACCATGTTATCAGAGGTATAGTTAAAGACACTAGGTAGTAGGTATGTGGTAGTACTATTCCCGCGGGACATGGCCGAAATAGCGAGCAAAAGCTAATCTATATTATATTTATTATACATTGTTATATATTTTATTATACATATAATAAAATCGTAAACGAGCTGTGTCTGTACTTTAAATATTTTTTCAAAAAAAATTTTTTACATGTTGTACTTATGTCAGCGAGGTCAAAAAGTAGTTTTTAAATTTTTGTCTGTTTGGCTGTGTGTCTGTGCCTTTGTGCACGCTAATCTCTGAAACGGCTTAACCGATTTGAATGCGGTTTTCACTGATGTATTGTAGCAAACTTTACTTAACATTTATAATAGTATTTGTTTAATTCCAATGGTTTCCAATGGTTTTCTCATTGATATGTAAAATACCTTTGTTATTTCCATAATTACATTTGTTTAATAAAAAAAAATTTTCTATAAAATGTGCGGACCGCGATGCTTATTTCGTTTCTTAAAACGGGCCCCGAGCGAAACTAACTGGTAACCCCTGCACTAATAATTTCGATTTTTATTTTATTGGAATTTAAATACATAGATACCGCGAAGTAGGTAGGTAGGTATGTGCATATTTCAAATACGTAGATGAGTATTCTCGTATGCCTGAGGTAACAGGTAAGATAGGTACATTTTCGAATATGGGAATTAATTTATATTTCGATGCAAATAAAACAATATGCAGCAAGCGGATTTGTGACGTCATTACATTCAGCACTAGGTCAGTGCTGACTGGTAGTTTTATCGATAAAATCCAAGAAACAGTTTCAACAACATTTCAATTGAAAATTACATGAACTGCATAATTTACCCAAGCGAACAGAGTGCAATGTACTTTGAACTTTATGACGAAAGCAAATAGTTGATTATTAATTTATGTTTTTTACACATCGACGAACTAATTTACAGAGTAGGTAATTATTATTTCAAGCAAGCATACAAGTAAATGATTTTATCAAAAATTGAATTGGTAGAATTTAATGATATTTTATTTCACAACTAACTTCGTCTGTGTAGTATTAGCACTTCGAGTAGCGCCTATTTATTTCTCCAAGCTTTCATCAATCTCCATATTAATTTTGTACTGTGAATGCGAAAGTAACTTTGTTTGTTAGTTACAATCAAGCCTTAAACTGCTCAATCGATTACCGATTTTGCAATACCGATCAATGAAAGTCAATTTTGCATACACTTGGTTAGGCGTACAGAAAAGGGAATAATGTGGGTACCTTTTATCGAAGAAAAAGTATTTCTCCCGAGGGACGCGGAAAAATGTAAAAATAAAATCACTGCGAGCAAAAGCTCAAAATTAATAGTAATTATTGTACCATTCTGATCTTCCATTCAAATTTCACCCTTCTAGATTTATTTTAACGACCGAAATTAGCCTAGGTATATCCTTCACCAAGATCTCATGTAGGTATATCTGTACCAAAATTCATCAAAATTTCTTTAGCTGTTTAAGCGTGAAACCGTGACAGACAAACATCTTTTCATATTTATATTCATATGGACGATTATAATTTAAAGGTAAGACAAATTGAAACACATGTAAGTATGAATGTTTTACAAGAAATGTAGCTACATATATGTCTTCACGGTTCGGGAGCAGTTGAACGAGTTTTATAGGCTACTTAAATTATACGCTCGTTAATTAAACGCATTTTATTTAGACAGGGACATTATTCTAAAGCGTTTGTAATATAAGAGTTCTTAAAACATTGTTACCTGAACCCTCGATAAACTTATTCTATACAAGACAGGGTTCGTTATTTAAAAAAATTGCGTTTCTACCTGGCGGGTACCTGCCCCATCAAATTCACTGTCCGGAACTCTATTAAACGACTCCACGAGGCATAAAAAATAGGAGTCAAACAATGGCGAAGCTCTCGGCTATGGCATTTTTTTTTGTATAGGTACGCAATAAAACGACTCTGAAAGTAGACTTACAATTATTGTTAAGTTATTGCCGCGCGTCAAGTTCTGTATTTCAAAAATCTCGTCAGATATTAAAATTGCTAAAATTTCAATATTCAAAATTGAAATTGCGCTTGTATAATATAATAGGCCTGTAATTGTGTACAACATATGCCAACATACATACGTACATGCGATGGTTACACTATAATTTTATTGTCTAGTTAATGCCACATCATAAGTTTAATGGGTGTGTTGCAAAAAAACAGTTGAGTAAAGTAAGGATGTTTGAATCTGTACTTATGCGAGTGGGGGAGGGGGCGAGACGCAGGAGAAAGAAGGTTGTCGGCCCCGGCGGCCCGTGACGTCACCGCACTGACCACTCCGCAGGACCGCCAACAATGGCCTTTCTGAAGGAGCAGATGTGCGTCGCTATCTACAGTGCACCCCGCGTCCCTCTCTTCAACCCGCACTCAAATTAGGGAAAGAAACCGGCACGTTTACCGGTTAAAATAAAATGTACCCCTCCACTTTTTGAAATAGCGCGATGCTTTTAACTTGACTGACTGACTTATACTACAAAAACGTCGCTTCTTTATCTTTGAAATCACAAAAAAAACGTGCCACAAAAACTCACTCTGAATAAGCCAACGGTTGAAGCGGTGCGAAGTTTATCTAAATGACATTTTTTGACCAGGTAGAAACGCGGCGGTTACCTTAGTTGCATGCGTACCTGTCGCGCTAACGTGTCATTACGGCGCGCCGGTAATGATACCCATGCCCGTATCTCCATCCTGTCTTCCCGCCGCCGACGCCTCCAGCCAAATGACGAAGTGATGACGCCTAGTCGTTGTACTTCGCAAATTCCATGGATGAGTGTGGATCTAGTCATGATGTAGTAAAAACATGCACTAAACCTCCACTCATCGAAAGAAATTGACCTTTTCGCCGGCGCCACTTCGCTGTTCTAAGCACTGCACGCACTTATCGTTAGCGATGTCACGTTGTTCCACCGAACCGTACGTTAACAAGCACGTTGCTATGTTTTTTAAACAAGCAGTTTATGAAGGCGCGCGCGAGCGTGACGCGAGGCGACTACGCGCTACGCCGTCTCACAACGAAATAAACGGTCGAGATTTGAAATCTGTGAAGCTAGACGCTGCGCGTGCGACGCAGAGAGGGAAAAATCCAACCAATGGGATGCGAGCGCGCGCGCGCGTGACGTGCCGAGCGGGGGAGGCCGTCCCGCGGGGCCATCCCGTCCCGCGACCTCTCACCGTTCCCGCTGGCTTCACTCAGTAGGTACACTACGATATTATCTTTTCTGTAAGAACGTTTTCTTTCCCTTACTAGCTCGACAGTCCGTTCAACCGTCAGCGGAAGTGAAATGAACGCGCGCGCAAACTACAGACGCGGTGTTACTTATTTACATGCGTAGCTTTTACTACGACTTTAAATGCATGTATGCGTGCATTTATGCATTTAATGTATGTACTTTAAATGCACTTATAAGTTATACACAATGAATGATTGTAACATTGATATTTTAAGTTATCTAAAACCTATAAAATAAAATTGCAAATTGTAATTGGACAAAGTGATGTATTTTTCAACTCGAATTTTCCACTTTTAGTCACTTAGCGGTTAACGTCGCTGTATGTACAGTTATTACAAGCTAGACTGACGCACCCCGCCTTCGGCCGGAAGCAATTGAAGCGATTGGTACAGGTATTATGTACCTGTAGGTACATAATACATACCATATGTCTACCTGGAATAATATACCTTTCAAATAGTGAAAGAATTTTTCAAATAAGTGCAGTGGGTGCGCAGATTACCCTCCCTCCACATACAAACAAACATACAATATACGCCCTGTCTCTTTATTATAGGTATAAGTATAGATTTTTACACAGTAAGTTCTTATTGTACAATAGTTTGTTGTCCGGAATAAGATAAAAAAATAAATCATTGCAAACGTGTTTGCGTACAATTTTGTGAATAGAAAATTAATGGAAAATAATCTCATTCTAAATCTACTGTTCAATTACCACGTCACAACTACGTCAGCAGTAAAAAATATCAAACCTACGTACCTATTTACCTGTAATAATTTTCGTATTTTTATTGTTTGCATGGAATAATAGTCGCATTTAGATAGTCGTTGAGGTGATTAGGTATAACGACCCATGAAGATAAAAGCACAACTTTTTAACGAATTACCCTTGGATATAAAACAGGCAAAATCTTTCGGAGAATTTAAATTCAACCTGTGTAAGTATTTGAATGTCATGTTTCGATAGCAGTTATCAAATTTGATTTAATTTTCCTTTATTATTATTATTTGGTCTCTCTGTTCAGTGTGTCGTTACCTATTTAAGTTTTTTATCAGAATTTCTCATGTAAGTAGCTATAAGCTTTAATGAGAATAAAGAAATATAAACCGAAAAAACATAGAAAAAAATATCTACATCTTTACAAGATTTCATCGCAAACATAAAGACACAAAAAGAGAGAAAACTTTAAGTCTTATGTGTACTCTTTAAGGTATATTATTGAAAATTGTAATTATGGTTTTAGAATTGTGCTTTTTTAATGTCAAGATTTGCACACAGGCTGACGGTCCACTTGATGGTAGGTGACTACCATAGCCTATACAGGCGATGCCTATCGGGACCCTTAGGTAAACTTCTTAGGTACCTTCAACAGTTTTCTAACTTGCTCAAATATACTTTAACCACCACAACACAATTTTATTTACAAACCGAATTAAATTCACGCGTGTTGCCGTGACCAAGGGAAATGGAGATTCATTTTTATATATAGAGATTACACCGTTTTTACTTCACTACGGAAGATCTCACTCTATTGAAGAAAATAAAGGAATACAATTTTTTGTTAAATTCTCCATTTTTCAAAATGGGTTACAGTAAAAAAGCTGTCTGCATTAATATGCAGCGATAAAATATAAAAATTATGTTTAGATTTTTTTTCTGTCGATACATAATCAACACACATAATCCCTATACTGTCTAATGGAATAAATATCCGGCCTATAAATGTAAGCAACCCGAAGAAAATGAGTAGCCGACTTTGATAAGATAAAGAGGATAAGGAACTAGGTCCAGGGTGGAGTAGATTTTTTGGAGCCAGTTTACGACTGCAGAACGCAGTGTACCCTGCCACAACTCCTAAGTAAGTCCAAACTTACTTAGGAGTAAGTTTGACTTCAAATGGAAGGTCTTGTGAAGATCTTAAATGCATTTTTTTGTAATTTTAAAATAGTTTCAAAGTTATTCAAGAAAATTGACCATTCCCCGCCCCCCCATCTCCGAAACTACTGAACCTAAAATTTTAAAAAAAATACAGAAATTAGTTTTCTACTTATAGATGGCATTGATTAATAAAAGGCAAATGTAAGAACACCAAATATTTATTTTTAAGTTTGTACCATACAATTTTCAAAAACACTCAGAGATTGTTGTTGGCCATAATAATGGTGCAGCCGAGGTCGGTCAGCTGTATTTGTTCAGAGCCGCCGTCCAGCAGGCGGTGGGAGCAGACAGCTGCTTTCTCGGATATGGCACACTTCTGCTTGTTAGTGAGGTGACCAGCGCTTACAGTTGCAGCCACTAACTGCTCGATAAGCTGGGAAGCGGAATATGCGTCCAGCAGGAAACTAGGTAACAGACAACATAACACAAATATTTATTTTGACAAAAATAAACACTATTTAAATTCATAACATGCAGTTATTACGATTGTCTGTGCAATAGAGTACTATTTACAATTGTATTAGCTGAAACGGTGACATCTATCGGATTTCTTGGTGAACTCCAAAAATAATAGGTTGAGGGGAAAAAAGTTTCTTCACATTTTATATGAAAATTCAAGACTTTTTCAAATTTTACTTATACTTAATTACATTATATAATACATTTGTGTGCAATTTTGTTCGATGACTTTTTGCCATTTTGTAGGTAGTGACATGATCCCGTTGCTGTAGAAATTTTGGGACTTCTAATCAAAAAAACGCGACAAGTAGTTTTGGCAGTCCTCTCTTGATGTTAACCTGACACTGCCTAAAGAATTCTGAAGAGACCAAAACAGGTGGAAATCTGAAGGTGCAAGGTCAGGGCTATATGGGGGATGCATTAACATTCGTTTTTCCTTCCCAGCCAAACTCTCTTAATTTTTGCTGAGTGGTTAAAGATGTGTGTGGTCGAGCGTTGTCGTGATGAAAGACACACCCTTTCTATTGATCAATTCCGGGAGCTTTTTCTCAACTTATTGCTTTAATCTCATCAGTGATTTGCAGCAGATATCCGAATCGATGGTTCTGCTCGGCGGTAAAAGCTCATAATGAACAATGCCCTTCCAATCCCATCATACACACAGCATCACCTTATTGCGAGTTAACCCGGGTTTTGGCACATTCTGTGAAGCCTGACCAACCTTTGTCCACGACCCATTTCGCACGTTCTTGTCTCTTCAAAAACAGTTCGGTTTCATTATGTCTCAATAAAGAATCGCAAATGAGTACATAATTCATAAGGTTTCTTTCAGTGAGCTCGTGTGGCACCCAAATATCGAGCTTTTTTGTGTACCCAGCTTTTTTCAAATGGGTCAAAATTGTTTTAGTCAATTCTTCGGCTATATCGTAACAGGGCGACCAGAGCGAGGTGCATCTTTGACATCAAAATTCCCGGATTGAAAACGCTTAAACCAACTTTGTGCTACTCTTACTGACACTGCATTCGGTCCATAAACGTCACAATTTTTTTTTTTTTGCGGCTTGGCGTTGCATTTTTTTCCTTTTTTGTAATAAAATTTTAAAATGTATCAAATTCCTTCATTAGATTCACTCATTTTGACAGAAAGAAAAACAAATGAAAAATAGCTGGAAACAAAATTTTACTAATTTGTTTCTTTTTTGAAATGTAATCTTTTTAATGTCATCAAAACCAGCTAGATAGAAACAGTACAAACAAAAAGATTTTATTACAAGTTTATACAAATATATGAGAAAAGACTTTTCCCCCGACCTAATATAACTATTGATGGCGCCATCTATTATACTACAATAGAATTAGGTGAAGCGACGAAATCTATCGGATTTGAGTAGAACTGCTTAGAAGAACATAACTCTTTTTAGTTAACGCTTATATTAATTTTACTCCTCATAAAATGTCCATACCGGAGGCCTTATATGAAAACCTATTTTTAGGAGTAAACTCCAAAAACAGGTAACAAATTACTTACTCATTAACAAAGCCATCCATTTCCATGTAATTCTTGAGATTCATGTATTCATTGACCAT
Organism: Bembecia ichneumoniformis; assembly: GCA_910589475.2. NCBI lineage: Eukaryota > Metazoa > Arthropoda > Insecta > Lepidoptera > Sesiidae > Bembecia > Bembecia ichneumoniformis. The sequence goes on from OU342523.1 coordinate 7,546,090, forward strand.
TTTATTTGGAATGATGCCCGTCACCTGTGGAAATAAAACAATATAAAAATTAAATAACATATCCTGGTGTTGCGCCTTAAATCTTACATACATAATTTAAGTGTTACTACATAATATGTATTCTATCGGTTCTTTCGGATAATTTCAGTTCCTTGTATCAAACAAAATAGATTAGATGAATATTCTTGTTTAAGAGAGATATTAATATTTGTACGCCGCTATTGATGGCAGAACGTGTATAGTACATTAAAAAATGTTAAAACATTTTAAGCAATATTACATATATGATTTTCTAAATATAAATGACGAACAGACTTCTTCTATGTGTGATGCCAATTGTTAAAAAGTATGTCTTAATCTGTTTTGTTTACAATTTAATTATTCAATACACCTTTTTCTTTTCGTCTTTTTTATTTTGTTCAGTATTCAGTATCTTATTAAATATTTTTATTGCCACATAGTAAGAACTCTTTACATACATTTTATTAGATGCATTGAACGTATTTAGTATTGCATTGAACGTGTAATAGCTGGAGCCTGTGAATTTAAAAAAAAAACTGACATCTTTATTGCTGTTATATCATGATGATCGGTTGAGTAGTTAAGGCGTGTAAAGATAACAGACAAACACAGAATTACTTTCAGATTTATAATATTAGTAACGAAGTATGGATAACGTTTTTTACTCATGTTTAAAAATACATTTTTAAATAAGGCAGTACTGTGCCAACCAAACAAGGCAGTTCACAAATGCATATATATGTAGCACGAAAGGATCAACAGCATAAATAATAACCCACCAAAACTGCATTTGATATTAATGTTTAATTCATTTAAATTGTATATAAAAGAAATGAAATATCTAAATTATTAATTGTGAATGTAATAAATTTGTATCAAAAAGAGAATATTTGGCGTTACACTTTCTATTTCGTAATCCAGTAGACTGTTACTGCTACATTAATTACACAATAAATAATTTAATAGGTTTAAAAATCAATAAAAGAACAAAAAAAGTGTGTACGTGTGTAGGTGTTTGTGCGTGTGTGTGTCAGGTCTGACTCACGACTGGAGTTTACTCCTTAAGTACGATTTTCTGACTATGCAATAGGAAAAAGAGAGTAAAATCTATTATACAACAATAGAATTAGGTGAAGTGGCGACATCTATCGGATTTGTGTAGAACTGCTTAGAAGAATATTATTATTATTATTAAAACTCTTTATTTGTAATATAAACATAAAAAAGAATAAAAAAGAAAGAAACAATAAGCAATAGTAGAAAAGGCGGCCTTATCGCTTTATAGCGATTTCTTCCAGGCAACCTTAGGGTAAGGAAAATTATATGAAAAATAAAACAATGCGGGTGGTAAGTCATGATAAGGTCATCATATAACGCTTTTTAGTTAACGCTTGTATTAATTTCACTCCTCATAAAATTTCCATACCAGGGGCCTAATATGAAAATCGATTCTCAAGGAGTAAATTCCAAAAAAATGAACAGATATTTTAACAATTCTGTTTGGAGAACTGAAGTTGCTTCTTAATGGACCTACTAGAAAATTATGGGAGGCTAATCTCCCGCAGTGGACGTCCTCCGGCCGAGTTGATGATGATAACCAATTATTATTTTTATTTGCAGTTGGCATTCCCTTTTAGACCGTGATGTGTTTTTCCTAACACAAGTGTAGGGATATGTGTTTGTCTAGAGATTATTTTTAATGTTCATTACCTCGACCAGTCCCTCTTCTGTAACCTTTCCAAGCAACCGCTGGCAGCACTGCAATGCTGTGAGGGCGCGACGCAAGTCACCATCGCAAGTTTCGACCGCTTGCTCAAGAACCGATTCATCATTCAACTTAACACCTTCGGCTTCACATACCTCTCGCAATCTGAAATCATTAAAATTACCTTTTAGTTTGTTGTCAGACTACGTGATTGTAAGTTAATGTCGTCTATGAATGTCTATGTCGGTTTTCCTTTGACTGTACAAAACAGTGTAGTGTTGTGAATCCAGGCTGCTTCAGACTGGTCAAATTGGAAAATTATGAGGGAGGTCTATGTGCAGCAGTGGACATCCTATATCTGAGAAGATGGATGACAGATAACTGCTGATTCTATAGGCTCAGCCTTGGTAAAAAACAGAGACATTTAGAAGAAATAATAGGAGGTCTTTACGCAAAAAGGATTTATTGAACTGAAACCTATTTAATGTTACGGCACTACAACAGAAAAATACACTAACCTTTTTATGACATTTTCTCTGGCGAGTGGTTTAAACCGAAACTTGGAACATCTACTTGTGATTGGCGGTATGATTCTGGATACATAATTGCAAATGAGACAGAAACGAGTTGAAGTTGTCTCTCTTTCCATGGTTCTACGTAATGCTGCCTGAGCTGCTGTCGTCATTGAATCCGCTTCATCTAATATCACCAGTTTGTATGGAGGGCAAGGCTTACCACTGTAACAACATTTATCCTTACTCCGACTTGTTATTTTTGTACCTAATTTTGTAACTAAACAACAATGAGCAAAAAATATTACTAATTTCACACTTTAGGAAATATTCTAGATGCAATTAAAATGTTGCTTTTAGCTGTGTTTCAGTTTATTTGATGAATAATTTATCAGTTTATATCTTTTTTAATTGCTTACAATGCTATTTTGTATTATGAGAATAGTACAGCTATTGATGGGGGCAGGACTTGGTGCGTTAATGCGATCCCAGGACCCACCCTGACCACAGAGGAAGCCGCGGGGTTTTAGTGGGTATACCTACCTCACTATGAGGAAGGGGCGTCCCAGATAACCGCACCAGTGTGTGGGTGGTGTGCATATGAGTAACAACATTTCTCCATGTCAAAAAAAAAAAGAAAAGAAAAAAATAAGTACAGCTATTGATGTAATTTTTATATGAATAGCATTTTAGAATCAATCAGAAATTTTGAAGATTACTAAATAAAAAATTATCTTCTAGCTTTTGCTCGCGACTTATTCTTTTCTAAGGCGTTAAACCATTTATTCAATAAGATTATTTATAATGGTAAGGAAATGTTTTTTTGTACTTTTTTTTAGATGAAAGTGACCTTTTCTGTAACACGAACAATGTGTATTTATGGCGGTCTATTGAAAGCAGGGTTCGCTGATATATATCAGCGGATATATATTGTTTGATATTTATGCGGATATAATTATATCAATTGATATTTTACTGTCTTCTGAACTAGAAATTTAGCAGATTAATGTTTACTAGCAAAACTACAATAGAGAAGTTGATTGTTTTGTAATTTAAATTATATATCTTATTAGTGTTGATTAAATTTGTTTATTATTTGGTACTCTCAAAGTAATTATTGCATTACTTTTCTTATGTTATAAATAAACATCAAATAATCAAGCTCATATTTTATTATTTTTTATTTTACACTACCCGTTCACGCGTGATGCTGTGACCAAAGGAAATGGGGATTCATTTTTATATATAGAGACTAGCGACCCGTCCCCGGCTTTGCCTGTGGTGCAACATTCCCCGTTTATCCCTCTTTCCATTAGTCAAAACCGAATTTACATTACATTGGTCTACCCGTTCGAAAGTTATGGGCATACATACATTTAGAAGATACATTTTTATTTATATAGAAGATTATCATTTTGAGAGTTTAGTTCCCAAAGTGGTCCAGGTGAACCCCCAGGGGTTCCTGGGAGACTTGACATGGGTCTACATTGGCGTGATAAAAAAAAATAGAATACTCCCCATTCGTTGTTGGAACTCAGCTATAATGCAAATTTGCATAGTTAGATCTAATCTTCACATTTTTTGTCGACTTGGGAATATGGTAGAAATGTAGCTGCAGAGGGTCCACCAGAACCAGCTAAATTTTGAAAGTGGTCTATGAGAAAAAGTCTGAGAACCTCTGGTTTAAACTACTAACAGGATGATAGTTGCTTCTTTTTCTTATCGTTGATATACATATATTGGATATATATCAAATAATGGATATTTTGATATTTATTGTAAATATCGATTTTTGCGAACCCTGACTGAAAGCATAACAAACAAACAAACTGTTCAGGTTTATTGTATCGGTATATTTGTCGTTTTTAAAGTAAGGTTAGTTGCGAACTCATGGGCACCTTAACCAAACATTACAAAGTCGGCTATATCCCATTCAACGACTTCGCTACGCTAAATGACGTTCAGTCAAGACGTTAAACGTTACATTCAACGACTTGACGAGTTGTCCTTTAGTCATTCAATTAAATGTCGTCATTCAATGAACGCGCTAGTCATTCAATCAAATAGCAGATTCAACCAGATGACTGTGACGTATATAATGCTAAGATATTAATGTAGATTAAGATTTGTTTAAAACTTTTAATTGCTTACAAGAAGGACAAGGAAATAAAATTTCATATAACAAATTGTATGGTGATAAATACAAGTTATACCTACTTACTTAACTTTAGTGCTACTTGCAGCGAGTTGAGCAAAAGATTTGACTTTGTCTCTAATCACTTGAATACCACGTTCGTCTGAAGCATTCAATTCCAACACACGGCCTTGGGTTCCACTTCCAAACATTTGTCTAGCTGCTGCCAGGATAGCGCTTGTCTTTCCCGTACCAGGCGGTCCATAGAACAGTAAATGAGGTAAATCACCTCCGGATAGACATTCTCTTAGCACTTGCACCACTTCACCCTGATCCACGATATCATCAACAGTCTTTGGTCGACTAAAATATCATTAAGATTTTATGCAATTTATAACAATGCTTTAAAAGTAACAAATTAAAAAATAAAACCTAACAGCAGGTTAATTCTTTACACGCAGCAAATTTTATTTATTATTGTTAACAAATGTAATTTGTTTATAAAATTAAGAAAAATAAACATTAAATATAAATTTTGTTGGATATTAAATCAATCTCTCCTTTAGCTAAGGCAAGTTTAAACGTTGAAAATGTAGCATAAAGAAAGATATTTAAATATAAGCATCCCCAATAAGTAATATTTAACAGTCCATGAATTAGTTTTATTAAGATAATTATTACTATAAATATAAATTGCCAGATTGGTGACATTAGTCTAGAATTTAAAAAATGTACAATTTATCTCTAAAAAAATATTTCAAATGGTCATCTAGATATACTAGAAGTATTGGGATATACTAATAAAATATTTCCACTTACTATTTTTCAACCCATGGAGCCGGTGGTTTCTTTTTTGTAGTACGCTTCTCACCCGAGGTAGTGGGTTTCTCTTGATCTGTTAATTTTCCGGTTTTCAGAAAGGCTTGCATTGTTTTTATATTAAAACGGAATAAAGCAAAATAGAAATGTTAATGTAATGATAGTTTACAAAACTATTTTATTCAAAACTATTAAAGTTATAACGTATATACATACTCAACTCAATAAACTCACTGACTTACCATCACAGAACACTATTACTCCTAGCCTAAGATTAAGCTCCTAGCTTACCATTTCATTTTTCATAAATGACAATGAAATGAAACATTTTAAAAAAGCGGTAAAATTTGACGTTACACAATGACATCTAGCTAGAGGTTATTTTTCTATGAGCTAGAGCATGGACGAGTATATATGTTCTGTGGCATGGACGTATTTACGTCCAATGAGTTATGAGCTTGCATGAGCTAGAGCATAGAAAAATAACTAGAGTAACATTACCCCAGACCATTATATTACCCGATATAGCCCTTCGCCATTGAAGTAATAGATACCATAGAGTAAGAGAGACGACAGAAAAGAGATTTCTACGTGAATAAAATTGTAGGTAATTTAGCGCTGTGTGTGTGATCTGAATTGCAATGTATTTTGTGTAAAAGAGCAAGAGTCACTATTTAGCATAGAAGAAATAAGTACTATCGTACACGAGGAATGAGCACTTGCCAAAGAAAGTGTGCCGACAAGGAGATACACCAGTGGCCATTACATCCCTTTCTAACAAAGGTGATAATAAAATGCAATGGGAGTCACTTACTGACGTGTTTGTTTGGAACAAAGTGACAGGTGCAAGTTGCAACATTTGCATTTTTTTTCTACCATTGCTACTAATCCTTCCACACAAAAACGCGCTTAACAATTAATAAAACTAAATTTATAAGACATGATTACTGCCAATATTTAATTTTTATTTATATTGTAAAGGGATTTCATTATTTTATTTATATGTATATGAGACAATTTAATATTTTATTTTCTTATGACAAATTTCTACTATACAGAAAATAATTAGAAAGAATATAAATGGCAACACAGAGAACAATGTCAGAAAGGGACACCGCGGTCACTAGCATATATTTAATACTCCCCGTAAGTTGCAGCGTTCCCGAGACGGAACTACATATTTTCTCTCACTCGTTGATACTTGACGAGTTATGCGCATGCGTTACGACAGTACAGGGAGTAGTGAGAGAAGCCCAGCCAATAAGATGCTTATAATGTAGTTCTCGGACATGCGCACAACGTTCGAAGTCTTCATGAGGGAGACAGACATATATATGTCTGCACCGTTCGGTCGGCATCAGTTTGGTGCACCCTACTAGCAATATAGAAGTATAATACGCGGCACGTAAGTTGAACCAAAATGGCGGTCGTCCGCGCAGGTAAAATTATGGACAAAAGTGTTAGACGAATGCTTCGCCGTTAAAGAGACAACCGTGATATCGTCGTATTTAAATGCCTAGTTTTTTTGAAAAGAGGGAAAATTTAGTGAAATAATTTAATTAAACGCAAGTTAAACGGAAAATCAAATGTCATAAAAATTTTCAGAGAATCAGTTATATTATTTTCTTTTAAAAAATAATTATAAACGTCAAATACCATCCTTCTCGCCTGCCTCCTTAAAGATGATTGTGGTCGAGTCATATTCTTGAAATGAAATTGAATAATCAAAAAACTAAAGAAATTTGTGCGCGATTGTACTCCAGGGCCAAGCAGAGCGTGCGCGGGCAGCGCGAGGGAGAGTGCGACTGACTGAGTTGGTTGAGGTTGAGTGGTGGTGGGTGGTGGTGGTAACTGGTAAGCGTTGCCGCGTTGCTATGTTTACACGCGGCCCCTCGCGTCGCACCTCATACCGCACTAATGATTGAGACCCAAAAATGTGTTACTGCATGGTTCAACTTATGTGCCGCGTATTATATTAAATATATGGTCACTAGTTACCATCTCGCTCGGATCGTTTTTTATAATGCGTGCGGAATAAGATGTAAGTCAATGACATAAGGTTTACTTTTAATTGATTTGATTGAAAGAAAAGTTGGTACAGCCAGGCCTCTTTCACTTCATGTACTTGCGCGCGCTAAGTGCCTACGCGCCCCTGTATTTTCCAAGGTACAATGTTCACGCGGTTACCACCGCCGCGAGCGCGCGCATTCACATTTATTTTTTTCTTCTTTGATCTCCGCCAGGAGTAATTGTGTTCCGTGTCTTTGATTTACATTTCGGAAAGAATAATAGGTATTATGCCTCGTAATACGTGTGCAGTGGAAGGATGTAAATCCGTGAAAACTAAAAAATATAATACGGAGAATTTAAATTTTTTTCTCATTACCTGCGGATTTAGAAAGGTGAGTAGGTACCTACATAATCTTTTTTTAATACTTTAACTTTAAAATCCATTGAATGACATGCACCTACCTAAATATTCTTTGTATTTAATAATTAATAGGTATGTATTTAATTATAATACTTGAACTTGTGAAATCCGTACCTACCTATCTACCTACGTATCTTTTCGGGTCATGTGCATTGTTTATGTGGTTGTACAATAAATAAATTTCACAACTTACGAAATGGAACTTTTAAAGTTACTAGTGCAAACGAAATTTTAATAAAACAATGTTTAGTAAAAATAACTTGGGACGGCCTAGAAAAACTCAGTAGTAGTAGCCCTGACTTTATTACTATTACTGCAATGTCACGCAATGTCGGCTGCAGAGCAATAACAACTCAACGTTTGAACTATAAGGTATATTTTTCCGCTAAGCAGTTGGCGAGGCAAAACGGTAGGCATTTAAAAAAGTTGTGATGGTCTTTTTGTTAGGGAGTGATTTATCTGTTACGGTAGTAACTACTTATTAATCTGTGGTACAGCTCAGTCCTTCTGTATAAGGTCCTTGCTATTTAGTACTTGTACTATGTATTCTGTGGTTATAATAATAATAATGTTTTGTCTGTGTAATTGCGAAGTATTCAGAATATATCAGACTAATACAACATCTTTGTGAAATACGGTACGGTTGACATCTGTCGGACACCGTCCAGCTCTCGCTAGAGTGCTAATGTTCCTTGCCGTCCAGGGCACAGAGTATCTTTTTATCCAGGGAGTCAGGGAGAGCCATCCACTTATTTTCGGCATGTTAGTCTTGGTATATTAAACGATTTTAATTAACTATGTAAATCAATGCATATTTTTTGATAATTGTCAACTTATGTTGAGTTCAGAGACTCATATTACGTATTCAAGATTGAAGTAAATAATTATAATTGTAGCCCCTCTATTGTTTAGTCAACACTTGGCTTTATTTAACTGCTCTCTGCTAGCATGTAACATGAACACAGTATGGATATGCGTTCATTCTAATAACTCCACCATATCCCTTTTCCTATCTGGAGCAGTAGTACACATGCGCCTCCCCTTAGTGTGACTCAGCCATCAACCTGCCTGTGACCCATTAATATAAAAAAAAACAATACAAGATACTAATATCTCTTCAATTTGGTAGAAAAATTATTTTCTTAATCTCAATTGAAATTTTGCAACAATTCTTTTTGTCCATCACATAATATTAACAAATATTTCGACGGTATCCACGAACAAAGCTGCATGTGACCATACACCAAAATAGCTTTTTTAATCGCTTATGGCTAGGATTTAGTCAAGCTATATGAGACAATTTTTATTTTTCTTGTAACTTGTTTAGTTTTTGTGATACACAAGTGAACAAGGATGTATATTATTTTCCCATCCGCCAACAAAGGCGCAATGTCACACGCAACGATGTACTCCCGCACTCACACCCTTCGCACCTTGTCGCAACCGCAGTTGCACCAGTGTTCGCTGTTGTCGAGTTGGAGAGAAGACGTTCAATTCGTTTTTATTGATAATATACTAATATACGTTTTTTCTGCATTATTTTACCTTAATTGGCAAATGAACGAATATACCCAAAGTTTGGTTGTATCGATACATACAACTCTATTCTAAGGACATTGTTTAAAAAATATTTTCTTATGGTAATATTAATAAAAATACTTACATATATTATTATGATGTTTAATTTAACATTTATGATAATTATTATTTTATCTATTTATTGTGGTTGCTTATGAAAATGCAACCATGTTCTTGAAAAATTGAGGGTAGTATGTATATATCCGACTTTGTTTTGTGGAATTATTAAGATCGTATGTGCTTAAGCTACGTTATTCTTTGATTACAACTTTTACATGCAACGTTGTTTGATTTTTATTTTGGTAATAACTTGTGTTTTTTAACTTTAGTGAAAAGTATTTTAAAATATTTTCATTTCATTTATTTTCAGCCACTCAAACAATATATTCTGTTACGTTATCTCCTACGTCGTCAATTATTCAGCCTAATCAGCCACACCTAACAAGAACAGACAACAATATAACTAACAAATTTACACCATTTACATTTAGAAGCTAGCAACAGTTACGAAAACTCTCCTAACATAATAATTGATAATTTCGAAAACGAGAGAAATTCTACCCCAGCCAATCTTTTAGACATATACTATACTAATTGTAATGGCCCTAGAAGTATTGCATATTCAAGCCAAGTGAATGCAATAACTAGTACACGAAATCTAAAGAAAAGTAAAAAAAAACCGCTGGGATTTGTCTGACGTGAAAAGAAAATTATGAAAAATTTAGTTAAGAAACATGTGTTAATGAATTTTGAACTTAAATACTAGCTGACTTAAGAAGGTTTGATATTCAAACAGCGAAAAAGACATCTGGATAGGTGGTTGTGAAATAGTTTATATATATGTTATTTTAGATGTATTGAAGTAATTAAGAAATAAACAAGATGTGTGCACCATCCAAATAAGTGATTTTAATTACATCCAATAAAATTTAAGAAAATGAAGTAATCAGAAGAAGTGAAATCTACAATAACATGTTTCCAAAAAGGGTAAAGTTATAGTTAAAAAAGGTAATGTGTGGTCCCTGCAATTGCAATTGTAGTTTACAGTGTGCAAAATAAATATCCTAAGAACACAGAATTCAGCGTTTTACAAAGTTTTGAGCAGTAGGAAGCAGAGAAAAACAATGGGCTGGCGCCACTAAGTATACAAATAATTCTAAAAAGCTTATGATTTTTATGCCCAGCATGTGTAAATATACCTTTAAATACTTTCTGCCTGTAAACTATTCTTCTTCAACATACGATCAAGCTATTAGTGTTTGTAAGACTATCTTTTTAAACACTTTATCGGTCACTGAGAAGTTAATTAGAAAGTTTACTTATACGTTGGGCGAAAACCGATGATAATCCTTATTTTATCAAAAACATGGGGCAAGATGCGTTTCTTCATTTCAAGTCTGAAGTTAAAAACAATATTTGGATGAAGAACAGTATAGGAGCAAAGACAGCGTGGAATAACGTAAAAGAAGTGTTCGTTGTGACGAAAGAGATCCGAAGAAACTGTTTCATAAGTATGACCTTTGACAGATATTTTTCATTGGAGATCTTGAGTGGGAATGTATAAAGAGGTTGTGTATTAAGAACATTATGATCTCATAATGTTCTCCAATGAAAAATATCATGACTTGGTCACATTGAGTATGTGTGATTCGGGTGTAGTGTAATAATTGAAGAACAATGGAATTCATAAAAAAGTTGAATGCAACCTACTTGCGTTGAACAGTACTTTCGTGATGAAATTCAATTCCCCAAAAATCATTTAATTACTACCAGAAGCATCAATTCAAAAAAACTTATGTATTAAAATTTAATAATGAATATGGTAAAAGAACATCGCAATCTAATTAATAAATTACCTATAGAAATAAAAAATATAATCACACAAAAAATATTAAAAAGATACTAAAAACATTTTGTAAATAATTAAAACTAATAATATTAGCAAATTAATAATAATAAAAAGTAATTTAAAAATTAATTAAATATAAATTAAAACGTAGGTATTTGATTTAATAAGAAAGAAATGTAATTTCGTTGTCTTTCATTTGAGTTAAGGTGTTCATTTCTTAATAAAGTTTCTTGAATTACTACATTTTTCAATGGTTAATGTTATTTTCTAACATACGACACATGTTTCTGCTTCGCATATTTGCCAAGAAAAACGTTACTTAAGCACATACTACCAGCAAAACTTCGAAGAATAAGGACGCATCATTTCATACCACTTTAAATTTACGAAAAACAAAGTTGCAAGTGATCAAAAGACCCAATATTTTGTATAATTTCTATTTTTTTTTAAAGAAATCCACGGAAATAATATCACTACCTTCTTCCTAATAGCATATTTAAAATTCTTGGTAATGGGTTGGCTACATTTTGAAATATTTACTAATAACTGTTTTACAATTTTTAAATCGCTCTCCTGAAAAGTTAACATTTTGCAGATACGACTTTGTTCGTGGATACCGTCGATTTATAAAAAATCCAAACCAAACTACATAATTATAAGATAAATAATTCAAAAATAAAAATGACTGCGTTTAATTAGCACTTCTTTTATAATTTCTAGTATAAAATTAATGCAATCATGATAATTTCTTTACAAAAAATGAAGATATAATTTTAGTCCCACTTGCAGCCTTTTGTCTTTTTTTTTCTTTAGCTGTTAAAGTCTTTTGTTTTGTTGTTTCAACAATACCATGGTTTAAAGAATTAAGTCCATTCTCTTTACATTCATCATCATTTTTAATTTTTTTATTTGAACTATTGTTTTCCATTACTTCAGATTTCCTTTTATTTCCAATTGATTCAATTATATCTGGTTTAAAAGAAAAACTGTTTTCCAATTTTTCTTTCAAATCATCTTGCAGATATTCTGACACCATTCCATGGGCGTATTTCAGATATAACTCTGGAAAACCAAAAGAATTCAGATATTTAGCATCAGGTCCACCCTCAATTTTACTGAATATTTTTAAACACAAACAAATTAATAGACATGTAGGTAATGTTATTAATAAACTTGTTATAATAAAATTAAAGGTAAGATTCACAATTAGTATCTTCTTACCATCACTTATATTGTCATTAGTGATATTGCTGACTACAAATGTAGCAGACACAGCGCCAGAAGTCACATGCACATTCTTCTCCCTCAAAATCTTTGCCAACTTATTAACTCTTTCCTTAAGCCACAACAATGCTTTTTCCTCGTTATACTTGTATGCTTTCATGTCTGCTGAGCCCTGGAAAAAAAGAGTATCCACAAATCCAACTATTCATAATTGTTAAGGGGATTTCCTTGAATTATAGAAAGGGATTGCCAGATCAGATCCACATATCACCTGTAATGACAAATTCTTTTTATTTGTTCAATATGAAAAGAAATCTCCAAGATTTCACTAAATAACTTCAAAACCATAGTTAACATGTACACACAAAAATCATTATCATTATTATTTTCTTCTAAATGAATTAAATTGAAGTTGCCGCTAGCATCTGTTTGTGTATCGGCTAACTGATCCTAAACCATGCAAAGGTTTTTGATTTTTTCAGTTTTCATTATCAGTAGATAAAATTTTTCATTTATATCCTAATAATATTATAAATACGAAACTGTGTATATTTGGATGCTTGTTTCTCAATAATAAAAAAACGGCTGAACGGATTTGCATATTTGGCACACAGATAGTTAAAGTTTATTATCTGGATTAACATATAGGATAATTTTTATCCTAGTATCCTAGCATCTAGTACTTATATAATAAAATCTAATTCATGTAAAGCTGGGCTGCTAGTATTCCATAAAATACTTAATAACTTTATTAATATTATTTAACCATGTACAGAATTTTTATAGAGCATCAGATGCATCTAGCATTTTACTTCAATAAATTTAAACTTTCGGAATAAAATAGCATGGTAAGATTATTTTTCAGGTATTGCCTTAAATATATATATTTACTTTTATCAATCAAAATATATATAATCAAAACAAATGAGTTAAGGTCACTTTACCTTTAAATCACCAATATTTTCTAAATTAATGTCATAGGTTATTAGATTATTGAAGCCTTTTTCCGATAATAAATCTTCTAGAGGGACAGCCCTGGTCTTACATTGTTCCCTTACTCTTGGCAGAACTAAAAAATATATAACTCATGAACATAATACAGAAAAATAACAAATTTCTATCTATACTATAGAAAACAAAACCAATAAATACCTAAAAATATTGGATTCACAGGTGTCAACATCATTATACTTCCATCTGATTTGACTGACTCTCCAATAAACCATGACCGGTGATTTTCATTATATGTAATTACTTCATAAATCTTCTTATTTTCTTCATCCAAACAATATTTAGCGGGCTTCTCGTTTGCCGGATGAGGAATAGTGATAATACTAAACTTATCATTTTCCAGTAAGGATTCTGAAAATAATGCAAAAATAATTTTAAGTTGGAACAAACGCAATATACATATTATGTTATAAAATGACAAATTAACAAACTTTATACCTTTCATAAACAGAACCCAAGAGTTTTCCGCGCGTTTTTTTTTAATCTCATTGATGACAGTTGCTTCAGTAGAGGACTTTTTGGAATTTTTACTCATCTTCGTAATATTAGGCCTTCCTTAGTCACATTTAAATTTATTTTAAAATAGTGTTGTGTTATCACTATCAATCCAGTGTTATTAAAAAGGTATGCATGTACTAGGTATCTTATTCCATTACCTACTAAAAAAATTATATATGTGACATACATACACATACACAATACACATTATGTGTATGTATGACAGAATCAAATAAATGTCAAATTGTCAATGTCTCATTTAGTGGTATCAGTGTTGCCAGGTTGCCAGTTGACGTAGTGCCGTTTTATGTATTTTTAAAACTGCTCAAAATGGGTTCATTTTCCCGTGACTTTTTTTGTATTTATTATTTTCTAAAATGTACACAAATAAAAGACTAAAGTAGGCCGACAAGTTAATAGTAAAACTTCAAAATTGATTTTTCAATTTACAGTGGCTCATTGAATCATTAATCCAAAGAGTATTGTAATATTTAATCACGTTTATAGATTATTACTTAATGAGTGCAAATGCAAATGTAACAATGGCGAGCGCTTGGACAGTAACTTTATAGATACATACTACAGCCAGACAAACAGATTCGGATGGTAGAGCTACGATCTCGCGGAATTTATCATTTATGTTAAGCAAACCGAAAAAGAAATTTTATATCAATAATGCAAATAAACTAAAACATGTATTATGTCACAAAGTACGTCAGGCCTCTGGCCGGATACTCACTTTTAATTTGTAATCATTTTAATTGTTTGTAGTTGTGCGATCGGCCAAGTAACGAGTGAGCCACGAATCATTTGTCGAAAAACAAAAGCGTTTTTGATTCGGTATTTAGCCAGCTGCCCAAGTTGACCCGTTACTGTCCAATGCGTTCATAATACTGTACTTTTACTTAATATGGTGCCATTTAAAAAAAAAAAACTATATACAACTTGATAAATGACTCTGAAATCTCCAGAGGGCTTGAGCATGAGCATGAGGGCTAAAGTTATACCCAAGTAAAACTAGCCCTCATGCTAGCTAGAGGCCCATAATAGCCTCAGGTTTTATTAACTACTCATCGAGTACTCTGTGGAAAAAGAATTGAATTGTATTAATTGCTAAATGGTAATACTATTGATAATAATGGTAACATTAACTTTTAACTTGTCGGTTGTCGGCCATTGCTATTTGTCCATCCGTTTTGGTTTTTCAGTGAGTGTGAAGTGATATTCTTTTATGTGCATGCAGACATTCTATTTATTTTATTGAATTTTGGACTTTTAAGACTGTTTGTGTAATCGATGTGATTTGTCGTTGATATTTGCCATAAAGACATTAGCAAGTACTTGTATTAAGAAAAATCGTGGCCAATGTCAGCAGGCGTGTCAGATCAGGTATTTTTGTGCTTTATTTTGTTTTAAATTTATACTTTACATCTTAAATGATCAATAAATAATGTTATTATTGTTTGTTTCATGTTCGTGGGATGCTTAGCGGATGAAAGGGCAAGGGAATCAAGGTAAAACTGTTTGTATGACGTTGCAACTGCAAATGTTTTCTCCGTGGGAGGAACGGAACTTTTTACCGGCAGCTTTATTCACGTCCGGTATAAGATACACACAAGCTTTCTCTGTTTAACTTTCTATCCTAATTAAATATCATTGGTATTCTTAGCCGTGCATTATCCATTTGCAATGAAAAGTCGAACTTATTCCTAAGGTCATTCTTAATCTCATAAATTTTTATTTATTCTGTGGGCTAATAAAAGAGCGCTTATGTTAAATACTTATGTTTTAAATGTCATGCTAATGGCATTGTTATATCATTAATATGCTTCATCCAAACAATAGAAATCACATAGGTACAATTTTTAAAATAACTTAAAATAGTAATTCAATTGTATTGCATCTACATCTTGGTCTTGTCAAACAGTTTGTATGAAATGAATTTGAATAGGTATAAATTTCGTCAGGTGTTTAAAAAAATATTAACCATTATTTCTGTTGCTGTAAAAAGCAACAGTTTTTACAGAATTGTCTTTAATATATGAGTATATACTGGATTAGTGCTTGGAACATTGAGGTGTACAAAGATGCATTAAGGGGTTCAATATAACTGCTGAACTTAACCTTCAATCTTAAAATTCTATTTTTTATCAGTAATGTTATAAAAAACTAGCTGAACCCGGCCACACTTTGCTGTGGTACCTACTAGACACTGGTTATATAATTTTTTTTTTCTAAAATAAAAGGAACATAAGTTACTCCTTACAACTAAGTTCTGCCAGTGAAAGTTTCATAACAATCGGTCCAGCTATTTCGGAGAGTAGCTGGAGCAGAGAGGCAAGCAGGAATTTTATTTTTATTTTTTTTGCTTTAAGTACCAAGTATCCTTAAATTTTATTTTATAGTGTAGATAACCTTTCAAGAAACAGATTAAATTTCTTTCTAAGTTTATTGCATCTAAATTAGTTTTAAATTTTTAAAATTAGTTTTTTATTGTATGTTAGGGTGTTGAGATTTTTATGATATAGGCCAGTAGGATTCACTATTCAAGTGCATTGTTTAATGTCCTATTGAAATATAGTAGATTGTTAACCGCATTTAAGAGTGGTTATTTATTAACAAAACAACTATAATTTTCTAACAAAATTACTAGTTGTAGGGTAGGGTACTGCCATAACTACTTGTCGTGTTTTTTTGACCAGATGTCTCAAAATTTGCAACGGGATGTCACTACCTATTTAGATGGCAAAAAGAAATGTAAATAAACTTTGAAAAAATCTCTTGAGTTTTCATATAAAATTTGAAAAAACTTTTACCCTAACGTATTTTATTACTTTTATACCAAAAAAGACTCATATCAAAATGCGAGTGAACTGAATATATACCGGAATACTACTTTTGGCAAAAAGTTGTCTGTTCCAACTTTGAGGTTAGAAAATACAAAAGGTAGCATTTGGTTATTAATACCAAGTTAATGACCAGGTTGCATGTCTATTCTCGTTTAGCATGAAGCTGACAATGCAGATGACATGACGTGGACAAGTGGATGTTACCAGAAACCTATATGTTACCTTATATGTAAAAGTGGCAATGTTTTCTATTATTAGATGACAAATTATAATTTATTGACAAATAGCCACTTATATATAAGACAAAACTTCAAATATACAGAGGTCATTGTGAAGGAAAAGATTTGGGTATGAAATATATGCCAATTCTAATTTTAATCATTGTCTTAAAAACTGTTTAGACTTCCCAAACTGTAGTATACTATACCAAACATTCAAGTGTAGTATATTAATGTATTTATAATTGACTTAAATTACTAGTTTTATAAGCTATTTTGGAAATTATGTTGCCAACATACCTAGCTTATAAAAGATAGCTCCAATATAGCTTCTTAAAATATGACTAAAAGCTGGTGAAAAATTTGTCAGCGTTGAATAATAAAAAATATAATGCCTGACAAAATATATTCAATCGTTATTGCTGTTATAGTTTTGCTAGGCGTTGACTTCTTATTTTTGTATGATTCTCGTTAACAGTACTTTTTTCTTGGTGAAAGGCATCCATATCTTTTTCTGTATCGCTGACAATGTGTATGCAAAATTTCAAGATGATTAGTTGAAAGGTGTAAAAAGGTAACAGACAGACAAGAGTTATTTTCCCACTTATAATGTTACTATGGATGTAATTGATAGATTTCGTTCTATATGGTTGTTATTTATGTTGTTCATTGTGAATTTTTTTATTAAGCATTTAAATTTTCCACAGTAGGTGGAACAAAAGATAGTAAATACATAATTCCCAGGGTTATAATAAAATCAGCCGCTGTCACAACAAGTCACTATATTGTGGACCTTAATAATATGCTAGTCTGTTTTGAATTAAAATTTTCTTACAGTATCAAATGTACCAAAAGAGCAACAGATAGAGAGTGGAGGTGACGAGCTGTCGGAGGTGTCATGGCGCCATCAGCAGCAACCATCTTATGCACCCCCCATCTCGTCAGCAGCCGATCCCTACAGCGCGGCAGGTAGGTACATATTTTTTTATTATATTTTCTATTCTGTACGAGAGATTATAAGATTTTTGTAATATTGAGGAGCCATTCATTTATTACGTAAGACTATGGGGGGGGGGGGGGGTTGGATCATGTCTTATTTTTTTCTTACAAGGGGTTGGGAGGGAGTTCATCAAAAACTTATCTAAATATGAAAGGTAAAGAAAGGCTTTAAAATGAAACCAAAGTTGATTTTTATCAAAAGATAAAAATTACTAGTACCTTTGTAGTTACAAATGAAGGTTCCTAAAAATTTTCATTGAAAAATAAAAATTAAAGCAAATGTGTATTCATTTTTCCTTTAGATTCTAATGTAATAAATATTAAACAGGGGGAGGCGGTCAAAAACTGGCAAAAAAATCCTCTCTTACGTAATAAATGAATGGCCCCTGATAAGATTACAAAAACGCTTTGTAACAAAAACATCTAAATCCAAGAAAATCAATTTTTCCCAAGTTTTTTTTAAATAAATTTAATGAAAAAATAATTGTTTCGGTTTCAGGTTATTATGGTACAACAGCACTTCCTTACCAAGCTTTTGGAGTTGGGGATGGGACATGGTCCACCAATGGAACAGATCCAATGACCTTCCTCGGAGGATACACTCCTCATGATTCTTATGGAATGGATGGTAGCTAGTACCTTTTATAAGAGTTGCAAAAACAATAATTCTCGAATTTGATTGTAGTATAACCGGAAGGAACACCGACCAGTGGTGGCTTTTTATCCTTTTAAAAGTATTCCTCAGTTTATTTACTGGAATTTGAGATCTGACAATAATTTCTAAATATAATAAAGGTGTTTGGTACTAGCTAGTCCTACATATTGTTTTTTTGTGATAATACATTGTTTTCTAGATGATTTACGGCCACATTCTGCTAACTTTGCAGATTTTTTGGTGTTAATTTACTTAAATCCATCTCTACTAGAGTTGGTTTAATTGTATATGATATTTACAGTGAACCAGTTTAGCATGGTTTAATTTAGTGTTCAAAGATTACTAATTTTCAAGGATATTTTCTTTGCAATTTCTTTCTTTGCGAGAATTTTCTTTCCCGTAGTGAAGGGAAGAGAATTTTTTAAATCCTCATCCATAATAATATTATAAAAGTAACTATCTATTTGTCTGTCTGTTAACTTTTCACGCTCTGACTACTTAACCGATCATCATGAAATTTTACATATACATCCAGAAAAAAATGTAATAAAATCCAATGCCTGGCAAAATTGTAACAGCAATAAAGATGTCAGGCGTTATATTGCTCATATATTTTGCGGAGGCACCAGTTAGGATGAAATAAAGTAAACACATACAGACCTAAGCCAGGTCTGTGATCGTCAGCTGCCATATTCACACGAGTCATGCTATAAAGGTTATTTATTAGCTAGTGCTTCCGACTTTGTTCACATGGACTTCATATTAAGATATGAAAATTAAATTTTACATAGAGATTTAAATCAACTGCTTTACAAGTAAATGTTATATAGAAGCAGATAATTTCACTGGGCCAATTTTTATTCTGAATATTTCAAACTTGTTAAATGTTAAGAAATAACTTTTAAAAAATGAAGTTTCTAGCATCCAATTTTCAAAATTAGTTTCAAAGGAAATCGACAAATATACGAATTTCCTCGCATATATAGTATTTGTATGCAGTGCACGATCATGTTATTAAGGTTGACTTTCAAAATGCTTTCCAATTGTATTCTAGGAATCCAATCTAGTGTTATCCGACTCGATTTACAAATATTGAAAATTTCGAACTGAAAACATGCTTTTCTGGAAATAAAATAAAATATATTCAGTAAAATATTTTTTAGAATAAATTCAGTAGTTCCTGACACTAATTTTAGTGTGAAAAATAAAATAATTTCTTTTTAATAGTTACATTAAATTTCTCCAACATACATACATACGTGAGCATTATGTATATTATAATAATGTTTATAGAAGAATAAAAGGCGTATGAAAATATTTTAATATAAACATTTTTAATTTGTGTCTATATGAGCATAATACTTAATATACTTCATTACGTTTATATGAAAGGAACTTTCCTAAGTGACCACTTACTGTGATTATCTTTGATTGTAAGTATAAAGCCTCATTTGCATCAGAGCTTTATTAACACATCCCGTTTATGATCCATTCTGTGCCACTATAGAATCCGACGGTCTTTCTGTCTTGTTATCTTCCTTACGTGGATTTTTTTTCAGTTTATTTTGCATGTTTCCTCTCAAAGGTGACACATGTGTTATAGGTCCTAATTCAATATTAGAAAATTTATCAAAATTTCTTGTGTTTGTAGCAATGTTGCTATTTGAAACAGCAAATTGACATCAATTACAATTTCCATGAACCATGTGAAGCTTTTTCGTAAACAGTTATAATGAGAACCTAATTGCTCAGCAACGACGGCTTTTGTATATCCGACCCTCTACAAATGGTTGTACTCAGTCTCAATGACAAGTCGATATAATCAGGACATTTTTTTTGTCATGCTATTTGAACAAGGTAATCATGAGATTTTTTTGCTAAGCAATTATCTTTTGACATTTTCTAAAGAGGTACACATTTTATTAGTACGCATGTGATTCCATGAATGCGTCATTCAAAAATTCAATACTACGTACGCTCATTCCTTTTTTTATTCCTTTTTTTTTTTTTTCAAAAATATAGTGTTTTATCAGTAAACAAACCATAAAATTAAGAAAAATGACGTGAACGTATAATTTGCCTTTGTAAAGTAACAGAGAACGAATTTGGCCTTTAAAAGCACTTGCAAAACTTATCCTTTTTATATCGAGCTGTTTTGGATTTCAAACACTATGTTGTTTGGATTCCGGTGGACGTTTTATCGAAGTTCCACAATATGATATTTCTCGCTTCTGTTCCGATGGGAGCTAAACAGACCTTCTGCATTCATTATGCACCTAGTTCACAAATCTCATAGGGTTATCGTATCGTCCCTCTAGTGTAGATTATAGAAGTCGAATTTGGGCCTTTGCTATATCTAATTGTTTACCAATTTCGTTGACGGGCAGAAATAATACTAAACAGGTAATCTAAATAATCTCGAAGTGTTTTTGCGACTCCACTACTTGGAACAGTTCGATGAGAGTCATATTACATGATTATAGACATCCGGAAAAAAATAACAAAATCATCTCTATTTCTGCCTCTAATCTTCGTCAAGATTTGTTTGTTCCTTTTTTCGCTCATTTGTACAACACAAACCGTTATTGCTCATGTAATTTGGAGAAATTTAATTCACGTTTTATTGAACGTGAATGGACAACGAATGAATGAAAATCAAATAGTATTCACATGTTCCTTAAAATAGAAAGGATAACCCCAAAAAAGCTTCTTGTGTCTATTTGGCATGTTAGTAGATTCGCAATTGCTAGAAAATTATTCACCAGTGTTCCCTGGTGATGGCGACAAATCGTATCTATCAGATCACGCGATTTCTTGTTTGAGACACTTTCGTATTTATGCATCTTGTGTTGTTTTGCGAACTTTTGTAGTCATTCGTCAAAATATATGGTGATAATTATTTTTTAATAATTATCCCGATTGCTTTGTAATAAATAAGTACATATTTCGGATTATATCGTAAAACTACAACTTTTCGAACATGAATAGTAGACATAATAATTTGTTGCCAAACTTTAATGGTTGCAATTATTATATTATTTGACTATAAATTTCTTAGGAATTCATTTCAAAGGAATAAATAACCAGAACCTTTAGAGATTAACTTTTTGACGGTCTATTTATCTTCACGAACTTCTATCTAATTGGTACCTACACCTTCTACGCTCAGTATACTTAGAATACAACAGAAAATATTAAATCAGAGTAGGTTTTTTTAGGGTTCCGTACGTCCAAATAAAAAATCGGAACCCTTATAGGATCACTCGTGTGTCCGTCGTCTGTCCGACCATTCCCCCCTCATCTCCAAAACTACTGAACCTAAAATTTTGAAAAAAAAAAATATACAGAAATTAGTTTTCTACTTATAGATTATACTTATAGTTTTAACCTATAAGAAGTCCATGATATTAAAATAACATGGTAAATCACTCAATATCGTACGGAACCCTCTTCACGCGAGTTCAACTCGCACTTGTCCCGATTTTTTTTTTATTAAAAACCACTCACTGTATTGCCGGAAATAAATCACATTTTATATTAATTTGTAGGTATCTCTTCGAGTTGTAAAAAAGCCTGTGCTACTCTTACTGGGTGGCATTAGCTCCATAAACGACACAATTCTTTTTTTCTATATGTATTGTATTTTTCAAAATGTAGCACTTTTGTATTAATTTCACTTGTTATTTTAGACATTAAATAAATTGAATTGGAGTTAAAATTGGTCCCTTGAAATCTACTTCTGTTTCTACTAAAAATAACTCAGTAGACTATGTTCTCCTATACTGTCCTATTTAGCTTTCAATGTACGAGTATAATTCGTGACACCTATAGAATTACTAAACTTCTGAATTTTCTAAATTATTAATTATTAAATTTCCTCTTAATAATGACCTTTTTATCTGTCTATCTGTCACATAATGTAAATTGTGAACTAAATGTTTCATTTTCAGGTGTTTTCGGACCTTCAACGACTCCGTTTTCGACAGCTGCATTTGGTCAGCCAGCATCTAATTTTAATTATTTTCATGGCAACGGTGATTATTCTACTTGGGGACAGTTGGGACGTGCCAAACAATATGACGAGTATTGTTACAATAGACCGGACGGAATGTACGTGGCTGATGGAGTCAAGGCAATGGATGCATCAATGCATAATCTCTCACTCGGAGAGCATAAAGCCGATAAAGAACGGGGTGTGTCGGAACTCAAGGAGGTTACCGGCGGATCGCAACCCAAGAAGATGTCATGGGCTTCGGTCGCGAGCCAACCCGCGAAGCCTGCCCCGTCTGCTCAGAGTGGTGGGCTCAAGAAGAAAGGCCCAGGCATGCCGCCACCACCTATTATACCCGGGAAACATAATATGGACATAGGCACTTGGGATGCAGGCAAGAGCGCTCCGGTGGCTTCTGTGCCTCCACCGCCGCCGTTGCAGCCTCCTCCACAGCCTATACCGGCACCTATGCCGATACAACATTCTCAACCTCCCGCCCCAGCCCCGGCTCCTTTGCAACGACCGCCGCCACAACATGCGCCCCCTCCGGTCTGGACCCAACACGCACCGCGACCTCCTCCTCACCAACCTCGCCCCGCCTTACCACCTCCTCCGACCACATCAATACCCCCTCCACCGACTGCGGTCCAAGTGCCACATCCGGTTTTAGATGAATTGCGCGTAAAGAACGACTACAATCCGAAGGAGTTCGATTTGACGGCGCCCCTCGCACGCTTCTTCGTGATCAAGTCTTATTCGGAAGATGACATCCATCGTAGTATTAAATACGAGATATGGTGCAGTACCGAGCACGGCAACAAACGTTTAGACGCTGCGTTTCGTGAACGCGAAAGGGAGGGCGGTATGGTGTATCTTTTCTTTTCGGTTAACGGCAGCGGCCACTTCTGTGGAATGGCTCGCATGATGAGCGCTGTCGATTACAATTCGAACTCGAGTGTGTGGTCACAGGACAAGTGGAAGGGCCAGTTTCGTGTGAGGTGGATTTATGTTAAGGATGTGCCCAATGGTCAATTGAGATATATTCGGTTAGAAAATAATGAAAACAAGCCGGTGACTAATTCGCGGGACACTCAAGAGGTGCCGCACGTGAAGGGTCTGCAAGTTTTACGTATTATGCATAGTTACACACATTCGACGTCTATTTTCGATGATTTCATTCACTACGAGAGACGTCAGGAAGAAGAAGATTCGCGTAAGGTGCCACCTCACCACAACCAGGACAATAACCGCGATGATCATGAAGGTGGAGGAGGTAGAGGCTATCGTAATTATCGCGAATACCGCGACCAACGCGAAGGACGTGACGGCCGCGATGGAAGAGATGGGCGTGAAGTTCGAGATGGACGTGAGGGGCGCGAAGGTCGTGATGGTCGTGATGGTCGCGATGGTCGCGATTGTCGCGAACCGAGAGAGCATCGAGACCCGCGCGACTCGCGTGACCCACGGGACCATCGTGAACATCGCGACGATCGTGACCATGGTTATCGCGACCGCGATTCCAATTATAGACCACATAATAAGGTACATATTTTTCTATAATCATGTGCTATTTCATATTAACGCTAATATAGTCTCTAAGTTAATTGAAACCAATATGTCTATTAAATTTTAAATAAAAAAACATTGACAATTTCTGTTAAGTAGTTAACAAATAACGCGTATTAGGGAAACACTCCCGAAAATGAAGACAGACGATAGTACTAATGACACCTTTGATGAAAATTGTTTGTCTTCGTTTTCGAGAGCCTTTCTCTAATACCCAGTATATTAAATACTTAGTGAACCGCCAAAATTTTGATGCACACTGCAGAATTTTGGTTATTTTTTTGAGAAATTCTGTCATTGTTGTATATAAAAACAAAACTAAATTACAATATAGCACACTGTTTTGCTGCACAATTTAATCTCTTCCATAACCATCCATCCATATTTTGCTGCATTATTAACCATTTATTGGAGTATGTGGAACCTTAAGAGTTACTCAATGATACTTCTTGCTGTTGTTTATTGTTTTGGCTTATCTACAAAACAGCTACTCCGAATTTGAGTCTACATGATTTTCTCAGCTCACTCAGAGAAGAATCTAAAGCATGGCCACATAGACAACGTAAAAAATATAAACAAACTTTCAGGGGTTCATAACGTTTTTTTTTTATAATATAAATAGTTAACACGTATTTTTACTAGTACGGTAGTGCAAGCATTCATAAAAAAGGATCATAAAAAGGTAATCAAGACGTTTGCGCTTCTGACATTTTCACGTGCGAGGGAATAGGACGGAGATATATAATCACTCTATGTTTTAAAACTCTCTATGTGTCAGGTTTGTTTGCATTATGTTCGTGGCTTAAAATAAAGAACGACGAGCCCGTTAGATGAGTGGTTGAGGTGCTTGCCTTAACACTCTGCTCTAGGGTTCCCGGGTTTGGCATCCCTGCAGGGTCAACTTTGAAAAATGAACTTTTTAAATTTGGCTCTGGTCTGGAGTTGGAAAGTAGTGGCAGGGCACACTGCAATTCGCAGTCTGGCGGGGGTACCCCCGTACAGAAGCACGTGTGATGTTGTGTTTCGGTAAGTGAGTAAGGGATGCCAGAGCCCATTTTCTTATCCCTCCTAATCTCTTATTCTTAATGCTACTGTAGTCGGCAGCGCACTTGCAGCAGCGCACTTGCAGCAGCGCACTTGGTGTTGCTTCTGTTATAGGCGACGGTAGCCACCTACCATCAAGTGGACTATCAGCCTGTCTGTCAGCCTGCCTGTCCTATCTTAAAAAAAAAACTAAAATAATAAGAATATAGAAATAATACGTAATTTTAAAGTATTAAAGTACTCTACAGTAAACTCTAAAGTTCTTTATAATTTTGAAAAAAAAAATGTATATCTTGCAAGCTATGTTTTGGGTGATACCAATACAACTTAATTGCATTTTTGCATTTTTTTTAACTGGAACTAAATAAATAAATAATGTTTCCAGGATCGCGATGGATCTCGCGGCCGTGGACGTTCTCGCAACTGATTGTTTATGATATTGTGTGAGGACAATTCGAGGACCGGCTTCTCCCCATAGACATCTTTAATGAATTGGTACCACATAACACATCAGATGTATGTATGTAAACATACGTAAAGTACGCGAAGAGGGATTACAACGTTGCGACCAATAGATGTCGCATCGCGACACGAACGATTTAAATGTATCATAGTTTGTTTTTTAATATACAGTGTTTCACTAATGAGAAAACTTTCAACAAATTAAAATGTGCTAAATAGTAATATTTTGAACTGGATGAACGTTTGAGTAAACAAATGCCTAGTGAACAGTTAACTAATATCAATGTTATATAATGTCATGTTAGTTCCGTTTGACATGGCAATAAGTGAAATTGTGGACTTTGTTTCAAATTTGTGGACTGAATCAAACGTAATTTTTACAAATGAAAATTCTGTGGTGTGGGGAGTTAATCCTTTTTAATAAATAGACTGGTGTGGAAGGAGAGAAAAAAAAAAGAAATTGATATCAAAAAGAGGTCTGCTAGTGTTTTGCAGTCGGTGTTTCTAGAACATTACCGCTATTATCAGTGTTAATAAATGTAACGATATGAATTATTCAAATATTTGTGAAAAAATTTTGTATTACATAAATATTGTAATCATACGAGATGAGGTGTGGAAGTTTTATATACTTTATTTTTTATAGTATCGTGAAAGCGTTGATTTCTAAAAAGAAATTCTCTCGTGGCATTGAGTTTTCATTTTAATCGGAACGACTATATTTATTTGAGGTATTTATTCCCTATGAATAAAAAGAATAATTTTTTATCATATAACTTGTTTAATACAAATGTGTATAAAATGTGAAACCTAAAAGTTTTATATGAATAATCTTGACAATATTAGAGACGCGATTGCCTGTTCGTTTTTATAGATGTAGATAGATATTAAAACGTTCCTTATTGGTGATTTAACATGTACATACGTATGTTTTAGTAAAATACACACAATATCCTTTATGTTTTAAGTGCAACTGCAGTGTGACGAGAGAAAATTGATAACAGATTATGTAATTGTTTTGCTACATTTGCATAATATCCTATTTGCAAAATTAAAATACTCTCAAAATACCGCCCTTTGCTGAATATCATTCATGTGATATTCAGAATAATATAACATGAATCGTGATATATTCAGTGAATAATACTTATATTTCTCAAAATATATTTTTTGGCTAAATATCATATATTATGCATGAAATTCCAGAAGTACAATAGCATTAAGATTTAAATAAATTTATTAATGCATTAAGTATGCATTAATAAATTTATTATGCATTATGTTACCTATTCACTAAAAAGTTCAAAGTTTTTTCAATCCTATTAAATAATACAGTGCAACCTTGATATGACGAAACTGAAGGGAATTAGAAAATATTCGTTATAACAAGTCATTCCCTACAGTGAAGTTTGTCATAATATAGAGGTTAGGTTGGACTACGAAACTACGAATCGTTCTAATAAAGAAAACTATTTCCACCAATAAATGAGAACACATTTAAATGAAATTACAAACAGCAGTGTTTACATTACTTTGCACCAAACAACAATGACTGTCTTACGAAGAATTGTAACGTCATTCTTCGTAATTACGAAGAATTGTCGAGACATGAATTACTATTGTGGAATTAAGTGGGATAATTGTTGGGGGCAAATATTGGGTTTAACAAAGGTTTGCTTCATAAGAAATATCATATTTTAAAAGAACACCCTTAGATATTTTTCAATTTATTATCGAATGTCAGTAGTTAACTCCCATAAAATTTTATATGTGCATCCATACGTCACCTTCGCGACGGCGGCGATCTGCTGAATACTGGCCAAAAAACCGCCCGCGGTTAACGCATAGTGTGTGTTTGCACCGACTGAGTTCTATGAATTACAATTTGCTGTGGTTTTTACTGGCGAGCCTTTTTGTAATATTTCACGGTTTTAAAAGATATACAAGAAAACTAATAAAAATGACTCACAAAATCCCACTGTTAAAAACTATAGCGGTTTAGCCGTAGTGCGGCATAAGACTTCAGGTTATAGGTTGAAAAAAATTCGTTAAATAGATGTCAGTAATACTTTCTATATATATTCTGCAATGATTAAAAATTCGTTATAACGAGGGTTTTGAAAAATCTATTCGTAATATAAAGGTATATTTTATATTAGCTCTAACGGGCAGTCCTAGGGAATTTTGAAAAATTCGTTATATTGAGGTTCGTTATATCAAGGTTACATTGTATTTTTATTTTATTAGACATTGAAAAAACAATCTGCAATTTAATGATTCAATGATTAAATAATTGGAGGGTATTTTTAGAATTCTGTGCTATTACTTGAGGTCGTTATTTCTTTGTATAACCAAACCTAAGTGGTTTTTGTCTGTTAAAAAATAGAGATCAAAAGCATAATTATGCTTTTTTAATTTAACATGCTATATTAAGCATTGTGGAGTTGTTTATGTTAACCATAAGTGGATGGCTAATATTTTTTTTTCATATTGTGCTATTACCCAATCCAGAAATGCAAAAAGATTAAATATTAGGTCGGGGAAAAAGAGCTTTTCGCATAAAGTATGTATAAACTTGTAATAAATTCTCTTTGGCTGTACTATTTGTATCTGGCTGGTTTTGATGACATTTAAAAGGTTACATTTCAAAATAGAAACAAATTAGTAAAAGGTTGTTTCCAGCTATTTTTCATTCGTTTTTCTTTCTGTCAAAATGAGTGAATCTAATGAAGAAATTCGATACATTTTAAAATTTTATTACAAAAAAGAAAAAATGCAACGCAAGCCACGAAAAAAATTTGTAACGTTTATGAACCTAATGCAGAGTCAGTACGAGTAGCACTTTGGTTTAAGCGTTTTCAATCCGGGAATTTTGATGTCAAAGATGCACCTCGCTCTGGTCGATTTATAAGAAGAAATTGATAACTGGTGATGAAAAGTGGATCACGTACGACAAGATCGTGCGAAAAAGGTCTTGGTCAAAGGTCAGTCAGGCTTCACAGACTGTCCCAAAACTCGGGTTAACTCGCAATAAGGTGATGCTGTGTGTATGGTGGGATTGGAAGGGCGTTGTTCATTATGAGTTTTTACGGCCGGGCTGAACCATCGATTCGGATCTCTACTTTCAAGAACTGAAGAGATTAAAGCAAGAAGTTAAGAGAAATCGGCCGGAATTGATCATATAAAAGATGTTGCCTTTCATCACAACGCTAGATCACACACATCTTTAGCCACTCAGCAAAAGTTAAGAGAGTTTGGCTGGGAGGTGTTAATGCATCCGCCATATAGCGCTGACCTTGCACCTTCATATTTCCACTTGTTTCGGTCTCTTCAGAATTATTTAGGCAGTGTCAGGTTAACATTAAAAGAGGACTGCCAAAACTACTTTTCGCGTTTTTTTTTTTTAGATCAGAAGTCCCAAAATTTCTACAGCAACGGGGTCATGTCCCTACCTTCAAGATAGTAAAAAGTCATCGAAGAAAATTGCATGTATATAATGTAATTAAATGTAAACAAACATTGAAAAAAAAAAAGTCTTGAGTTTTCATATAAAATGCGAAGAAACTTTTTCCCAACCTATTTTATAATATATATATATATGTAGAGGGCATTGGGAATTTTTCCATGCAAAAATACATATTTATCCTGATCGCCGTAATCAGGTTGGCCATGGCGTAACTAAATAGCATTGTAAAGTTGGCGATTTTATACCACGTGGTTCAAAATGTCACATTACGGATTCTTTCGTCTCGCCCGATTTATACAGTTGAAAATCTTTTGTATGCATGTAACTTGAAAATGGGGCAAAGTTTTGTTATTTTGTGTCTTGACCACCTATGTCACCTGTGTACGAGAATATTACCCTATATTTTGCAAATAAGATTTTATGAGAATGAAGCATTATTTCAGCTTTCATTATAAATATCCCCACCTTGATTATCATGTGCCTTTTTAATTTTTACGTACATATTATTATTATTTTTAAATCTGTCAAAAAAATTATATACTTTCACACAATATAAACTTTATTTTAACCAGTCTTATTTTATGAGTTGTTCCGAAATAAAAGTAGGTAGGACCTATTCTACCTAATTTTTAATAAAATATACTTTGCTCATTTCTTCATTTCTTTTTATTTAGGTAAGAATTTTGTAGCTATTTATACCCTTTAGTTACTAAATTTTACTGTTACCGGAAAGCAATTTAACAACATAAATTATATAAATTCAACAAATAACGGTTTATAGTGATAGATGGTACGTCATTTTTGTTCACATTAACCTATTTGGAAATCTAAAATAATTCAACAGGTTAGTGTTGAGATTTGACATTTTTGTATTTTTTTAATGCTTAGAGTTGATACAAGTGATTGTTTAATAGCGATTATAGAAATTTAAATTTCAATATTTTCATTTAATGTTTCATAAAGGTTAAATTAGAAGTACTTAAAATCTATTTAATAGGAACTATAATTAAAGTTTTTATATAATACACCACCAAACAGAAGAAAATCGCGCAGTAACAGCATGTGTATTGTGTTTCGTTGAGCGAGTAAGGGATGCCAGAGCCCATTTCCCTGTCTCTTCCTTGTTATTATTAAAGGATTATTCATATCACACATGGCCGTGCGCTCGCCGTGTTTTTCTCAAAAGCACACAAAAGCATACTATGAATATCTTGATCGGGCCGGGGCACGGTCCGGTGCAATATAAATCCACCTTAATACTACTAAGGTTAGTAGCGCACTTGTTGCACCTGTGCGACGGTAGCTACCTACCATCAACTGGACCTTGAGCCTGTCTGACGGCTTTTACATTAAAAAAAATATTGCAAAACTAAAAAATTCTCAGTATTTCATGAATAGGTAACTTATATTTTAGTATTTTTAATTATTTTTTTAAAATAAATATAGGTAGAGGTACAAGTTGTATAAGTGCTTCTCTCGCACTATTCATTTCGGCTTGAGGGCTGTGGTTGTATACAAGGTAAAAAATTTCTGCCAAGTATAAAGTACGGGTGTGCACTCTCGTTCGTAGTGGAAACCTTATCAATATCTTTCAAGTGATAGAAGAATTTAGCGGAGAATCTGACAGCGACTTAATTTTATGATTTTTCTAGCGACCCGCTTCCGGAATCGCACACATGCATTTTTTCCTGCAAATTATAACAAACCTTTCACGTTTAATATTCTTTATCTTAGTGAAAACCCTATCAAAATCCGATGGGTGGTTTAGAAGTTAGCGGAGGAACAGACTGAAGCAGACAGTGACTTTATTTTATATGTATAGATAGATATAAATTATCAAGATTAAAGTAATATCTCGTGTTGTATTGGTTAATCTTGTATATACTTAATGCTATGTTTCTTGTCAAGCTGGTAGTTGGCTACTTTTGACCTATAAACAAGGGAATGAGAATGCGTGTCGCCCCTGCTAAGATAAAACTTGAGGATAGAGAATTCGAAATTCAATAAATAGCACATGTGCTATTTCACGATGGACTTTTGTATGGGTTTGGATTTTGCGGCCAAACAGACTTCTAAGAGGATGTCCCACACAATCTTAAATACTTGCCAATCAGCAGTGGGCTTGCATACATACAGAGGAGTGGCCCATGCCCATCAGTGGAGAGTAATATAAAGATTATTTTTAAGAGGTCGAAGATGGATCTCTTTATGGTAGAAGGCTGGCTATTAAAACATGAATATTTAAAGCCTTGAAAATCTATTACAAGATGAATGATTAAGTTTCGGACTTTCGCGTGGAATAAAGTTTATATATAGTATGAAGCGCGTTCTCGGTGAGTGAATTGCAAGAAGTTGAATCTTGTGTGTTGCGTAGCTTTTATTGCGAATTTCAAGTAGAGCTATTGTGCAGTCTTTTACACTACGTTTTAGGTACCTCATATCACAAAAGCCTTCTAAACGGATGTGTATTTTTGTCGGCTTTCAGCCGATTGTCCAAAGCAAGGGTTTGGGTCGGACTCCGTCGGAGCAGTGCGGGTAGCTGTCCATTTAGTGCAGATTGTAGATGCTCGCTAGAAAGGAGTCATATTCTTTGATTTTGGGCTTAGGGTTAGTTCACACTGGCGCTGCGCGCAGTTTTTAAGATAACATTGGAATAAACAGTTCAGCGAGTACGGGAGTGGTCTCGGCGGCTTCGCGCTATGCCACGTGCCTCTTCACACGTATTGTTGACTGGGTACCTTTTAGCACTCAGTAGCATAATGTACAAAACGCAAAATGAACACAGCACGCAAAAAGTGCAACACTCAAAATGTAGAAAAAGGTCTAAGCCAATATGGACCACACTGGCATAATAGGTGAAAAACTTTTTCTTTTGTTCTTTCTGTCCGCAGAGTAATTTCCTGCTGAGGTTAAAAGTTAATTATCTTACGAAACAATCTACTTAAGTGCTGGTACAGACGAGGTACTTTAGTTCGCGGAAGACAATTTTTTTTCTAA
This sequence comes from Bembecia ichneumoniformis, assembly GCA_910589475.2. NCBI lineage: Eukaryota > Metazoa > Arthropoda > Insecta > Lepidoptera > Sesiidae > Bembecia > Bembecia ichneumoniformis. The sequence continues at coordinate 7,578,119 of OU342523.1, forward strand.
ACTTCGTCACTTTCGAGAGCTCAACGCGGACTAAAATCTGCTGTGTGCCTTGATGCGCTTTGGCACGTTAGTTTTACTTATTTATCTACGGCGACTCCTACGTACTTTTGTCTCTCGATGTCCTCGGTTATTTTAGTACACGGTACTTTAAATCCCTCGTGCGTGTTATATAAGCGATATATTTTTGACGAACAAAAGTACCCCGAGGTCTGTCCTTCGTCTTAATAGTTTAGGTAATAATTAATTAATAACAACCAAGCAGTTTGATAAGTCGTTGAAGAAACAGAAAGAGACATTATGTAAATTGACTTTCGTTGCGGTCTTAATTATCAATAAAGTTAGGATAGATTTCGATTAGTATTTCATGACGAAGTGCCACAGTTTATTAACTGGTTGCTGGTTCAGTGGGTTTAAATGTGGTCGTAGCTACTAACTGGTGATTTTCGTAAAGAACGTCCATCTACGAATGAAAATAACTTTAGTACTGTGCGGCTCATGATTGAAACAGATGAAAGAGTGACATACCAACAGATTCGGTCAAGTTTGGGCATTGACATGAGTAAGTAAGTGCGTAAACTCTTACATGAACATCTAGGCGTGCGGAAACTTTGCGTTAGATGAATACTCCATAATTTGACAGAAAATTGAAATCGCCATCGCTTAGTTTGGTGCCGTGAAAATATAACGGAGGTGAGACAAATGCTTTATTTGACATCGTCACAAGAAATAAAACCTGGATATTAACCATAAGGCAATTTGTACATTGGGTATTTCCTTTCGAGGATTTACCAACAAAAGTGAAGAAGGGAAAAGAAAGGGACTAATATAAAAGGACTCAGACTTTAGACGGACGGATCATTTTGCAGCCATTTCGTTACGAGGATCAAAGGAGCGCTACAGCAGATTGGTATATTAGTAACTGTTTGCCAGTTGTCTTGGAAAATGTTCGACAGAAGCGCCTAAGAAGTAGGATCCTCCTTCACCACGACAATGCTCCAGCCCACGACACCAGACGAACAATCGAATATTTGACTATGGAAGGTGTTGGATTAGTGAGTCATCCTCCTTGTAGACTTGGCGCCATGTGATTTCTATTTATCTCCAAAAATAAAAGTTAAACTTAGAGGAATTCGCTTTAGGAGCCTTGAAGATGCACTGAAAGCGTTCGAAAACGCCGTGAAAGAGACTCCTAAAGAAGAGTGTGCCCACTGCTTCAGTCAGTGGTTCCATCACATGCGACGACGGTGCGAGACTACTTCGAAAAACAACAGAATATAAACAGCTTCCTACATTATTTAGTTTTCGAGTTTCTAAAAACTTTCAGTATTACCTATTGTATCTTAAAAAGTGTGCGCCGCGCTGCTTTCCGGTATGAACTGATGTGGAACTGACCTTTAGTGTATAGGGTGACTTAGTATTGCCAGCTAATCGTCCAGCTGACCTCCAGACAAGACCAACGAAATCGTTCGTTGGGTTCGTTGGCTGTGTAGTTGAGTAGCTTGAGAAACACTGAAAAAGTTGCTAGATTAGAAAAATTGCTTCCTTACCTTTCCTTACAAAAGTGGCTGAAATGGCTGAATAAACTGCAGTAGGTAAGTATGTAACAGGTAGATTTATTTATGTTTTTACAATCCTTTTAATCATACTATCATTTATTTGGCAATATACTTTAAATTAATTAGGTAGCACTAAAAGTGCAGGCTTAAGTCGAAGGTTCAAAATAATGAAATTATTACGAGATATTTTTTAATCTATTGCAAAATATGTTGAAATATCTGATTTGCCTTATTTTTCTTTAAACACATCTGATTGCCAATTTTACTTAGGTACTGAATTTGCTTACTTGAATTGCTTATTTTCATTCTCATTGAAGCAAGCACAACCTTTTGAAAACAGCAATCTAATTTTGAAATATTTCATCTTAAAAGATTAGCTTAAAAACGTCAATTAATTGTCTATTTCGAAAGGCAAAGAAAGATTTACTGAAATAATTCTTGATAATAAAAGATTTCTTTGCGTAATCGATGCTAAAATAGTTGTTTTTTACTAAGAGTCGAAAACTCGGGTACATAACTATAACGTTGGTTTATATTATTTTTTAGTGATTGAATAGGGTATAGCTGTTCTGACTTGAGTTATAAGCATAGAAACGTACACGATTGTAATCTCGAAATATTTGGTGATAGTATTGTGCATAGTTTGTCCGAATATCACCAGTGGCAATGCGGTAAAAACGTAGTGATTACATTCTCTTTGCAATGCGGTGTATTCTGTGCTGACGTATCTTGTAGTTCTATGTGAGTACATGGGAAGGTAAAATAAATAGGTATGTCATTTCAATATTTAAATAATTTTAATGGTATATGATAACAGAACAGTCATAATATCCTCGAACTAATGTTAATTATGAAAAGCTAATTGTATTTTCTTGAAAGTTGTGATTTTGTAACCATATTACAATTTTCTTAAAAAAAAATTGTTTTAATTGTCAAAACTTAGCTGTCATTGCTGTCACCGTTTTCCAACTGTTTTCATTTCGCCTCACTGTCATCATCTGTCAGTGTCTTCGTGAGATTCACAGTGAATTGAATAACGCTGAAGAACAGTGAACTCAAACAAACTCTTCGCGAATCGCGATTTGTTGTTCACAAATTCACATAAACACATTTGTTAGCTTTCATCCGTTAACGCGACTCCTGTGTTATAATCTCTATTTTATCACTATTCGCCTATTATATGTAAATTGTATATTTTTGAACATTGAAAATTATAAACATTTCTTTGTGTTATCATAAAAACAATGTTATCTTCCTCTCGTATCAGAACTTTTAAAATCAAATTAATCTAAGACTAATATGTGTAAATATATCAGTTTGTTTCGCAGAAAGCGGAAGAACTAACAGTGAGGTGTTATTTGAATTTTTTAGTAAAAATGAGACATGCATTCGACCGACATGCAAAAAAGTGTATCTGTGCAAGTAGATAGTGATTTTGCCTTGTTGCTTCCGAGTGGTGCATATGAAATTAAAAAAATGGAGCCAAGATCGAAGCTGCGGAAAGTAATACTCATATGTTTATTACTTTCACTATTTGGAATGTTAGCTTTTGGATATTTTTGTCCAGATCAGGTAACTATAAATAATAATACTTTTATTTTAGTTATAACTTTTTAAATGTCAATAAGGCTTCATGATGGTAGGTGGGTACCATCGTTTATAACTCAAGTAATGCCATGGGTGATGCAAGTACTATGATACGATTAAGGATAAGGGATTGCATAGTAACATGGTAATGCCATGGGTGATGCAAGTACTATGATACGATTAAGGATAAGGGATTGGATAGTAACATGGGCTCTGGCATTTCTTATTCACTCACCAAAATACAACAGTACACATCCTGTTATTTCACAGTGGTCTTCTATAAGAGGGTGGTGACTGGCACCAGACGGGGTGGCCAAATGATTGCAAAACACAGTGTACACTGCCAGATCCAGACCTAAGCCAACTTAAACTTGTAACATAATCCGTTTTTATTCATTGATTCTTACTGTTAGTAAATAAATAAGAAATTCCACAATCTGGTCGATTCTTTGACCTATGAGAAACAAAATAATATTAATATGAAAAACAAAATTTCTAGCATTTTATATGGTAATTAGGTATATTATAAATAAAAACTTTTTATTAATTTAATTCAGCTCGAAAATGTAGGCAAATTGAAGCTATGATTAAAGATTTCAATCATAAACAATATTATTGAATCATATTTTCTTCTAGTTATCTTTATTAGAGACAGTTTAATTGCATTAAAAGAAATATTCCAATACACAATACAATATACATAAAATATATATAGCTTTCACCAATAATTCATGGTAATATTTATTTTAAAAAAAAATTGTATGGAGATCGAACCATTGGTGTATGGTATTTTCGTCTTGATTGAAACTTTTTCTACCATTAGGTAGAATTTTTTCTTACCATTAGGTAAGAAAAAATTAAAGATTAAACTGGGAAAATATCATGTAATTTGGTAATGGGGTTGCATAGATAATTTTGAAAGTATTAAAAAATTTAATTGTTTCAATAAAATAATATTTTTTTTTTCATTTTTGAATGTTATCCCCATTTACAAAATGTGAAATATTCACAGGAAATTACTGAAATTAAGAAAGACTTTTATTAACAAAATCTCCAGTTAAAAAAATGGCCTGGTTTTGAACAATGTCCTTTTATTTAATCATCAACTTCTCTAACTAGGAAAATGGTTTTGTTAATATGCATTGCAATTAATTATTTTTTATTGCGGTTTCTCATTTTCCTCATACCTACTGTCTTTTATTAATTGTGCGGTTGTGAACATATTAAACTTATAATTTTTTAATAAAAAATGTTATGTTTTTATTGGCAAGTTGACAATGTATTTATTTAAGTTGTTATCTAAAAATTCTTCATATTCCGACCAATATATATAATCAAAGATTCCAATTAATTGGTAATATAACTGTCTTTGCAGTCATACATTTTTTACATGGACTAATTGCATTATACAGATACCACAAATTACTATTACTATATTTACTTATTACTTTCATATTTACGGTAACAAGATAAAATTGCTAAAGTGACAGTTTTTAAAATGCAGAAAATATCAGTTCGGCTATCTTTCTAACTTTATTTGTGGAAGATTGCTTTTATTTTAGACATCTATTTTTTTTAGATACTTTTTTATGCACCTTTTTACTATTTACTTAAACATATTTTTGCTTATAAATGCAAACATTATAGTTTTACATTTTGATTTAAAATCTTATATGTATATAAAAATGAATCCCCATTTCCCCTGGTCACGGCATCACGCGTGAACGGGTAGACCGATTTTAATTCGGTTTTCGCTAATGAAAAGAGGGATAAACGGGGAATGTTTTAGGGTATATAAAAATTGCACGCCGGGGAAGCCGGGGGCGGGCCGCTAGTAGTTAAAAAAATTCAATTAAGTATTTGAATATAATCCCAGACGTGTACCTGAGGTTTTTTTATTAAAATAAAATATATCCATCAAATGCTTCTAACCTAAAGATTGTATAAGCATCATCCAATCAGATAGATAAATGTGATAATGAGAAAGTAAATGTAGATTACATTAATTGTTGTTTTATCTTTGATTATTGCTTATCACAGTGATAATATGAAAAATAAATGCAAATTTAAAATAGAAAGTTAATTTTTATTATAAATTGCTCACCTATATATTATTAAAATTTTACCTTATTTATAAACCTGTTATCAATAACTGTTATCACACATGCTGTTATTGCATTTGTTATGGTGGTCATCTGTAGCTACAGCTGCCAGAGGGGATTTTTAATTTATGAATCTAATATTCAAGTGTGCTTTCAACAAGGTTGTAGTTGAAGCTTAAAAGAAAAAAAATTACATAACATAGAAAAGCTCTTAAGATTTTCTTTTAACAATAAGGATGATGAGAATTCAGATTCAGTATTATCGCCCAAAGACCTTTTTAGACAACTTAGGTGAGCGTAGACAGTACCCATCTTTTGTAGCAAGTTGTCTTTATTCAGTTTCTCTTATTCAGGCAAATTTCAGTTTCAGTTCTCTTTATTCAGGCAAATTTCTAAGAGAGGCTTTGTTTTCTCCTCCTGATGAGATATTTTGAGCAGCAACCTCCTCAGTCAGCAACCGTTTTGTGCCCCCCGTGGTGGCATATAAACGTACACATACAGTGTACAGTTTCTAGTGAAATTTGCTTAGATGCAAGTTAGATTTTTAACTTGCATCTAAGCAACTTTGGTTGGTTCTCCCAACTACCCGATGTCGCCTTTAATGTCCTCGGGTAAAAGGCGTAAGGCTGAGATTAATAAAAGACTAGATTTTTCAAAATATGCATTACTAGTCCAAAAATTAAATAAAAATAGTTTAAAAAATTAAATAAAAAAAATTAAATCACACTTGCAAGAAACTGTAGGTAAAAGTTTGGGAAGAATCATGACAAAATTATGGATACATGGTGATTAACATAGCCGTCTTCTGGGTTTCTTTTAACATTCTAAAATTGGCTAACTTTATTAATATATTAGCTTAGCCCGCGGCACATTAACCGATAGGAATGAAACAAACACTAAATGTTACGGGATGCTTGCTACAATACATCAGTAAAAAAATCGCATTCAAATCGGTTAAGCTGTTTCTGAGATTAGCATGCACAAACGCCCAGACAAACAAACGTGTACGAATTGTTTTTTTTTTAAACATTTAATAAACAGACACGGTTCGTTTACGATTTTATTAGGTGCTTATATGCAAAGATTTTCAACTGTATAATCGGGCAAGACGAAAGAATCCGTAATGTGACATTTAGAACCACGTGGTACATAATCGCTCAGTCCATCGCCAACTTACAAGTCTATTTAGCTAGGCCACGGCCAACCTGATCACGGCAATCAGGATCAATATTTTTGTAGAAAAATTTTCGCAACGCCCCTCTATATATTCTATATATTTAATCTTTTTGTCTAAGTATATTTATTGAAAATAATGTTAAGTATATGTAGATATAATAAATTTTGAAACCAATCAATGCAATTCAAAGTTTTTTTTTCTTTCTGTTATTTGCATTACAACGTCAAATTCCTGATTTCTTTACTTTTTTAAAAGTGAAATTAAAATTAACTCATAAAAAATGTCAAAATTTGTTACTATCAAATATTGAACCAAACAGCGAAACATATTTAAACACTAAATACAAATATCGAAAAATAAATTTGTCCTTTTGTTAATGGGTTTTTGATCTTGAATACATAAGATAGATATATAATATATAGGACCAATATAAGTTTGTACCTATAGATACAATTTTATAAGTCTATTTATTTAATTAATAATAATTACCCGTCGACCCGTGATATAATATCTATCTAGCTCGAATCATGCGAGTCATCGAACATTGCAAGAGTTTTTCTCAGATTCGATTTTTTTTTATTAAAGAAGAATGTTTAGAAGTTCAACTCGACCAAATCAAACCAGAAATGTTTTCACTCTTAAAAAATTAACTTATTTAAATCGCATTAATTTTTTAAAACTAAAATCAAAGTTAGTTCAGTTATTTAAAACTTACTTGCGGATTACGGATATAGGTAGGTCTTAACGAGTAATGCCTACGCAATTTCTACTAATTAAAAGGGTGGGACAGTCAGCCTGTTTGTACGTTTTTGTGTAACATTACACTAGGATACAAGTAGAAGCAAAGCTGTATGATTTGCAGCTTGTGGCTTCACGAAGCCACATAGCTAATGAGTTAGTTCTATGCTTGCCTACAGGTGAATAGATTTTCATTGAAGACCTAAGTTTTTGATATGGAGGTCACACTATTTCATTGATTCATATTCTCAAATCCTTGCGCACTGATTCGTGCGTATGTTATTGGCTATTTTCCATTTGTTGTTTGGCTTTATTATAAACTAGCTGGTGCCCGCGAGGTCGTCTGCCTTGAAAAATATCTAAATAAAGCTTTATCTTATCTTTATCGTTGTGATGCTTTACCACTGCGACAGTGTCGCCGATTTTTTTAAAATATTTTTAGACGATCCCTTGGGAAACCAACTTTTTCCAGAATAAAAAGTATGCTAAGTATATGGTAATCCAGATAATAAACTATTTGTGTTCCAAATTTCATCCAAATCCGTTAAGTAGTTTTTACGTGAAAGAGACAAACATACAACCATACATCCATTCCATACTCGCATTTATAATACATAGTTCACACACCGCCATAATTAGCGCAACAGAAAAAAAGGCTGAGTCCCAAAGGCGATGTTCACGTGCAAAGTTTAACCGATGTACACGATGGGGTTTAAGTTTTGGAGCTTTGGCAGGTACATAGAAACCTATGTCCACTTCTTCAAATCTTCTAATCTGCACCTTTATCTGCCTTAGCCCTCCTCCCAAGAAAATCAGTCAACCTGTACCGTCGTCGTTGTCGTTGAAATTGATTGCTCAAGTCTGACGGCAATAGATGCGAAGAATGTGACCATTTCTTCGCATTTTATCTTCCCTAATAATCTCCTGTGATGTTAAAGCGGGCATTTTAGGTAATTTCACCTGAGATGCCCTAAGATTGACAAAAAAACCTTTTTCTAATAAAAATTTCGATGTACAAAATTTTAAAATTAACTAACCACAGACTGAGCTCGTACCACTGACAAATCACTATTAGCGGGAAACAAAAATGAAAGTGACTGTCGCTTAATGTCCCATTTTTAAATAAGAATTCAAGAAAAAAAAGTAACTTAACAGGCCAATCTTTTATGAAATATTACGATATGAATACTTTTTTTCTGTTTTGCTAATTGTGCCGATGTGTGTAATTAGTAAGGTTTTTTAATATTAGTAGGATATAAAAATATGTAAATTTGGTTTATTGCACGAAAAAGGAAATATTTGTTAAACCCAAAATTGCCAATTTCTAATCAAATTTATAGCCTAATTTAAAAATAAATAACAATTATCCCAAAATCCTTTATCGTATCGAGTTCTACAGCGAACTTGCATCACGGAATTGAAAAAATGGCTGTTATCTATAATTATATAATAGCAAATTTATAGTTCCGATTCAAGTCACTCTGCCAGCCACCCTTTGTCATAAAGAAAGACAAGAAGCAATTAACTATAATTTGTTTGTTATTGTATCTAACTAAAGAATAATTTTCTTTGACTTGACCTAGACTTATTTAAGTTCATCAATTGAATTTAGTATTGTATAAAGTTATAAGATGTACTCTTTAGGTATTATAACATAGAATTTAACAACACCAGAATGTAGAGTGCATCAAGTGGACCTTCCTTTGTACTGTGTCGTTTATTGTTAAGAACTTCCTACTGAAGTGGTTACTGTTATTGTCGAGAGGACGTGTCGAGTGCTGGGACCTACTTTATGGTTTTATTTTAGAGCCTTTAACAAAGACATCGGGAAATGTAAAGGAGTTTTAGCGAGCTAAGACTTATTTTGTACTATTTACACAGTACACTTATAGGATTCTTAAAATGGTTACGCATTTGTATTGAATTGTATTCTGAGATTTTCTTATAGTTCCTTATCATAAATAATATTATAGAGTTTGGACTTTATTCGATATTTGGTTGTCCAAATAGTTTAAATAAAACGCATAATGCAGGGCAGATTTATTTTGCTAAAAGCAGTTAATATTTTTGCTTTTCTTAAATTTTAAATTCATTAGTATATATTGTATAGTCTAGGAGAATTTAATTACAATACAAAATTGAGTCCCTCAGGGGAATTTTCGATATAAGCTTCTAGAAGATATCTATAATATCGATAGGCGAAAGAAATGTTTTATTTCACTCTGTAGAAGACATAGGTTTTATTTCACTCTGTAAATAAACATAGGTGCTTTTGCCAAATTATATAAAAATGGCGAGAGTTATTAACAAAGTTAGAGCTATTAGAACATAAGGGTTTACTGTTTTTTTTAAAATGTATGTATCAACCCTTATATATCTCCTAATCTATAACTCTGTTAATTTTAATTTTAACAAAAAAAATTATAAACATTTTATATGAAACGAAATCCTTTACACACTTTGAAACTTTTGTTACTAATGTTAAAAAATACCTATTTTTATTTTTCATACAGGGTGAAATCACAATCTTCACATTTTCACAGGGTGAAATCGAAAATTTCTTTCACGCATCGATATTTTATATCTTCTAGAAACTTATATCAAAAATGCCCCTGAGGGGCTCAAATTTGATTTGTTAGTACATTTTCCTGGACTATGTAATAATACAAACAATTATTATGCTTTTATAAAAGCATTATACTATTATGAAGCATTATAATATTATGAACTACTAGATGGTGGTCGCGACTTCGTCAGCTTTGAAAAATGAAAAATGTAATACATAAATAAGGCGACATCTTTATCGCTGTGATGAGGGTGGTGTCGAATTTTTTTGTATTTTTAGTTATGTTATACGTTAATCCAGGTAATAAACTATCTGTGTACATAATATCATCCAAATTTGTTCAGTAGTTTTTACGTGAAAGAGTAACAAACATCCATCCAACTTTCGCATTTATAAGAGATTGTATAATATGATTTTTCTATTAATTTTTAATGCGTTAACACCGTTTTATAGTTAATTAGATTCGTCACAGATTTAGAGTATTGATTGTCGCTTTGAGGCGTCTTGCAATTTTGAGTACCTATCTATTTGTTCGAGATCATTAGACAACAAAACGACGACACAATCACCTAAGTAATTGTGATTCGTGAAAACGTAAAGTCGTGGAAACGTGAACAAATCACGAGCTGCCAAAGTCCAGGAGTTATTTTTCGTTTGCTTTCTTTTCCGAAACTTATTTATTTTAACATGACAACATTATAATACAATATTTATTTTAACACAGTTGATATTTACAAAAGCCATAAGTTAACGTTGACCCTAAGCTGCGCTTGTATCGTGGCAATCAACTACGAGTGCTTAAACACAACAATCCCTATATATTACAAATGGCTATAACCAATCTATATACATATACAATATTTATTATGTATGCCGCCGATTCTTCACTGAAAATTTGGATTGGTTTCGTCCCGACCCTTTTGATTTCTGTCGTTGATTACATTAGGATTTGATCTCGTTAATTAAGTAATCTCATGCTCGTGCTTAAGTAACGTTAAGAGGACTTTCGCAACATTACTGCCCACGTCTTTTCTTGCAAAATTTGTTCCAAACATGATACAACGCTTTGTGGTAAGAGGTGTAGATGCATAGATGCGGTTCAATTACTTTTGTTTCATAGCTTATGTGATGTAACTTTTGCATTTATTTTATTTTAATATTATTATATATTGGTATTAAGTTTTTTTATGTAAATATTGGCAGGCAGGTTGACGGTCCACTTGTTGGTAGGCCTATAAACACAAGCAACATCTAAAGATGCGCTGCCGACCTTAGTAGAATAAAGTATAATGGATTAAAAGGGGTCCTGGCATCCCTCATCACCTTATACCCTTAGCATGCAGGCCGTCCTGGCACAACGGCCTACATGCTGTGATTTCGTCGCGGTGGTCTTCTGTAAGGGGATGGTTACTGCCGTGAGGCGGGCTACTCAATGTGTGCTTGCCACTAGCGGAGATCATAGAATTTAGGACGCTAAGCCTCAAAGAATGGGTCTAGAAATGGCCCCTTTGTCTTGCAGGGCATATTGCATCTAGTTTGCGTACGATGAAGTTTTTAGTGAATAAAATACCAATAAAATAATCGATTTTATATTTTAGCGCTGAGCCACGATGAATCGTTTAATCGTAGTTGCGCAAAAATTCAAAGGTTCCCGATTATCAAATTGCTGTTAACTCGCACGAGAATAAAATTCATATCCACACCAGTGCGAACTGACGCTCGTCCAATATCGACATAGTTCACGTATATAAAGAAAAACTGGACAGTGGGCATTGGCTCTTCAATCACTTGAATAAAGGGAGAATACTCGTGCGTTGGGTAATTGACGGAAGCGACAAATAATAAAATGTTCAGAAATTGGAAAAGATACCACATTTAATTTATTTCTACTGAGTCGTATTTTGGCAAAAAATCTATGGTTGAAGTACAATTTAATTAATATTATTAAAAATGATCCAAATGTTTTAAAAAAATCTTAATTAAAAAAACATATAATCATTGCTGCACGGAGCTAACGAAATGCAATTGCCTCAACTTGTGCAAAAAGCTCTCGTTTATAAATAAGACACTATATTATAAGACACTATATTGCTAACTAAAAGGTATCCTTAAAAAACAATATAAGTTAAACGAGCGAAGTCTTTCCAAGTCTAAATATTTTGCGCACTGTGTGGACAGTGTTGAAATTTAAACAGCTATAAATTTTTCCAACTTTGGTTATACAAGTTTAACATGAGAGTGTTTAAACAAAGAGATTTTCACATATTTTGTGCATTCGCTGTGCACGCGCGCCGATATGCGCCGAGTTCGAGTCCGCATTTGGCGTGGGCAAGTTGTCTCGGCTGTCGCCTTTTAAGATTGCGCACTGAATTGATAATGGACAGGACAACACCTGGCCACAGTCGCCCTCTGCGCTATTGACTCGGGCACGCAATCGGACGGCAAATGGCCAACCATAAGTTATGTTACAAATGAAAATGCATTATTTTTTTATAAAGTAAAGTAATCTTAATAAAACTTATTATATACATATTTATAGAAGTCTCAGCAAAAAAATAAAAAATAATTCTATTCAAAATGGCCACCTTTAGCTTTGATACAGGCCTTCAATCTGTTTGGTAACGAATCTATGGATTTACGCGCTGAAATTTAGCCACTACTTGCTCCAGAGATTTCTTAAGAGACTCGATGTCGATGTGTCGTCGTCTAGAGCAGGTCATGTCCTCTAAATTGACTATAATTTGTTAAGGGGTTCAGATCTGGACTAGACGAGGGCCAGTCTTCAGCTCTTATAAAATCCGGAACGTTGGTTTCGAGCCAGGCTTGGGTAGTTCTTGCCTTGTGAGGCAGAGTCCTGCTGGAAAGTCCACGTACATTTTTAAAAAGTGTATTGCTGAGAGGTTTCACAACACGATCCAAGACGTTCTCTTGATACACTTTGGCTAAAGTCTTCACACCTTTTTCACAAAAATGAAGTTTTGTGGCTCCTTAATAAGACCCTCCCACCAAACCATAATTGCCGCGGGATGATGACCACGTTGTACCTTTTCTACCACTAAGGCAGCTTCTTTAGAACTATGAGCTTACACTTTGTCATTTTGCTTGTAGTGCTCTTCAATCGTGGAAATTTTGTCATCAATAAGAGGATATTTCTGTGTCTTTCACCTGCAAAAAGAGTGGATGGCGCTTTGACCCATCCACTCTTTTTATCTGTAGGGATTGATTTATAGCATCCCTGTATATCGACGATAAGCAACGAGCTTCAGGTCTTGTTTTAATATACGCGACAAAGTCCTAGCAGGAATCTTCATTTCTCGCGATAAGATTTTTTGTTTCCTTATGGAGTTCGTAAGGAACATATTTAGGTTGAGTGAGGAAAACAATTAAATATTTTGTAATGGGTCGAGTTATAGATAGACCTTTAAATGAGTCCTCGTTTGGGGGTTGAGCTAGTCATTAATATTTTAAAATTACCGCCGCCGTTTCGTAAGCAAATTCTATGAAAAAGTGTTAGGCAATTAAACCTCAAAATGTAGGTACTATTCAACCAACTCTACAATAAATTTGTGATATAAGCACTAAGTATAATTATTGTAATAAATAAAATGTTTAGCTAGCAATTCCAATCAGTTCAACCAGTCAAATTGTCATTACATAATTACTAACATACGTTTCTACTTTTTTTTCAACCCACTGTTTTAAATTTACATATGGCAATTGCTTGAGATCTTGTTATACAAACCTATAAAAGCATGTTTTAGTTCGAATTGATCAACGTTTTGGAATTTTTTCTTGTGTTTTTAAAAAGTATATATATGCTTATCTCTCTTCTATTATGTGAAACCAAACGATATTCTAAAAAGGAAGTGCATATTTAAAAGCGAAATGAATAGCTCCTTTATTATAATTTAATTTACAGATGAACTGTCCGCAAACAACACGCGATTAAAATTTACGTGGTTCATGCAAAGTATCTCGGTCAATTAAAGAAAGGATTGAACGCTTTGCACGATGTTCTGTTAGCATGTAAAATTAGTTTTTTAATTGTTTATTTTTCATTATTAATTTTACTTTGTTTGCAATTTTGAACTATATGTCTGTGTTATCGTTTTATATTCTAACTGGACAATTAGAGAGAACGCTTAAAAATATAACTAATATCTATTCTTAGAAAATCGTTTGACTGACTGATTATTAAAGACGGCGCCTTTATTTAAAAATGGCAAAAAATATACTTACCTATAACCTATAACTGATTAAGGTGAGATTTTTAAGAGTTGTGGTGGATAGCAGTGCTACTTAATTAGCCGATACAAAAAAATCTGAAATATTTATAAAATTGCAACCAAAACTTAAAAATATAATAAGGGGTGTAAATTTTTGAAAGGATTTCACATTTTCTTTTATAATTAAAAAAAAAAGTCTCGAGTCTTTTTCTCGAGTAAGTCACATGCAGGTACACCTTTTAGTGCCCGCTTATCGTTGAATTTTGGGACACGTTGTATGTATAGATTGGTAGTCTACAGACATTTCAGAACATCGCATTAAGAACTGTTTCCGGCGCGCAGTGGTATGTAAGAAATACAGAGATTCAAGAATACTTGCAGATGTCAACTGTTAAAGAAGAAGTAAGTTAGCAAAACCAGTAAAAGATACAAAGGGAGATTGGGAACACTCGAATAAATTGGCGAAGTGCCTCATGAACACAGATCAGAATGTGAAACGTCTAAAAAGATGGCACATACTTAACTTGGACCAAAGAATGCCTCCTGCAACTGCGAAACTTGGGAACATATCTGAATAAGGCTATTAGCCGATTATTGAAAAAAAAAAAAGGTTGGTAGTCGTATAACTGGCGCCAGGCAGTATATTCTATTATCGGATCCCATGTAATTCAAGCGTTAGTCGTGGAACAGTACTTCAATATATTTACAAGTTTTCCAATATTCGTTCACTGTGTTCGGGTGTCGACTGTCGTTAAACGTGATTGCTATTGCAGATTGCTAAAAGCCCGGAATCACTGTCTCTACTCTAAAGGGGAGCCATTAGTCGGGTGAACCATTAATTTGAGTGCCGACAAATACATCCGGCCATGTCGCACAATTTCTAAAACGACCAAATTCCCATACCAAATGAAGTGACAAAATTGTGAATAGGCGACGATCGTATTGCATGCCTGTCGCCTGTCGATCGGGCGGTTCGTCGAATGCCGACTCCAACTGTGTCTGTGTATATTAATGGGCGAAGGGCGCCTCTGCCCACTTCATTAGGCGAACAAACAAACTGGGGATGATGAGCGCCCTTTATATCTCGCCACCCTCTTAACCTCCCGCTCGGTCGCCTTATCGAAATCGTAAGATATTGAAGCCATTTATTTTTCACTTCGAATATTATCTCTGAATGTCATCCGAAGGTACTGAAATTCAGTAGAAATACTAAAAAAAAATTATGTAGCAAGGCCCTCGTCAGACAGGCTGAGGGTCCACTTTTTGGTAGGTATGTATACGGCTACCGTCCACCATAACACAAGGCACGCCACAGGTGCTGCAAGTACATTGCCGACTATAGTAGGATTAAAGCAAGGGATAGGGAAATGCTGTTACTTTACGGTGGTCTTCTGTAAAGGGATACTATGTGTGTTTTTATAATACTATTAACTAGTAGACTTGGTGAACTTTCTTATTTTAAATATAACTCTTTATAAACGACTAGCCGATGCCCGCGACTTTATTCGCGTGGACTTCGTCTTAAGATATGAATATATATGTAATTTTATAAACAAAAACTAATATTAACTAACTGAAAACTAATATTAATTTAAAAAAAAAACTAATATTAAAACTAAACTAATATTATTAAACTAAAACGAAATGCGTAGGGCTTACATGGCGACATATATTTTGTTCGCTTTTTTTTGCATTATAAGCGTCGTAACTTCGAAACGAAACGTCCGACTCGAATAATTTAAAGAGCAATTAACCAACCTTGATTATGAAACTACTTAGTCGGATAAGCTTTAATATCATAATACGAATATCATCATCTTTCGATTCTATTCGCGTTTTGATTGACTAATTTGAACAAAAAACGGTTATTGTGACTTAACTATAAACAGTTAAACATAGAACCTCTAGAACTTTTTGTGATTAATAACAATGGTAATATATTTACAATAATACTTTATTTACCATTTTACTTCTAACCCGTAAAGACAACTGCTACACAGATTAGATAGTTACATACTGTTAAATTGGATGTCTGACTTTAAAACTATTTTTAATGTATTAATAGAGTCAAGTGATTTTAGCATTAAAAAATAAGTATATTCAGTGATGAAAAATAATGAAAATAACTAGTATGGGTTTAATTTTATATTAAATTAATTAATTTTAGATAATATTCGAAATAATATACTCACTCATATATTACATATATACGCTTGTCGCTTCCCCACCCCGCGCGGTCGTAGTCGCTAAAAACTAATATTTACAGTTAAACAATATACTAATATTTTATGTATCATCAATAGTTTTCGCCAAATAATGATTTTTAGAAGCAAATTTTTGATACCTTGGGTTGCAAATGTTGCAATATTATAATTTTCCTAGGGATCTCTATTTTTTTATAAATAAAATACAGCCTGTGACTTGCTATAACTTTCTATACGTGAAAGAAATTTTAAAATCATTTAAGTAGTTTTTGAGTTTATCCATTACAAACAAAAATAATAAAATCTAATATTTTCTCTTTATTAATATTACGGTTAAATTATAAATCCTAATCAATCTTCCAACTCCAATTCATTGAAATAGAATAATTGGCCGCCATCGTGTCAGTGTAGTGCGGTTTGCACGTGAAGTATCTCGTTCCCTCTCTCCATCTCTTCCTCTCCTCAGCATTGCAATTTCAGAAATTCAGAATTCTTTTCAGAAATCTGTCGAATTTACCTTGAGAAATTACAATATTGAAATCCGTATGTTGTAAGTCCTCGAGTCTCGTTGAAACGTAATTTGAATAAATTTGTGGTTATGTATAAGGCTATCAAGTTAATTCAAATTAAGGCCAGGATATTCGAGCGCAGTAGGCATTTCGCGCTTCCTTATCTCGCACGCACCGTAGTCGATAAAAACTAAGCTAAAAGCTAAAAACAGACTTATTTTCGTAACTGCTTACGAACACGTAATAACAATAACTTAAACAACGGATATTTTCAATCGATAAAAATCGGGAACGCAGCGAAAACGACACAGCTCCTGATTTGAAGACTCGGCCTACTAAGAAGAGCACGAGCACAATTTCGGAATATTTTATTATCGGGTGAAGTTATAAATATCGTGTTTTCAACCGTAAAATCATCAAGGATATTTCAAGGATACCTAACATATGGATACCTAACATATGTTTATTCGTTCCGAGCAAAATCAAGAATTTTTAATTGTTTACCGCTGAATCAAAAATAGACTTCGAATTAGAAGGGCTGATCAAAATGATTGTTAATAAAACATTCGCTTTAACGAAATCTATTCTCATATCGACCGACTACTTTTTTACGAAAAAACTATTTCAAATAAATTAATAACATTTTAAGAGCGTGCCGCGCGATCGAAAATCTTCGAGTTGGAGTAGCGGTGACGGAACGCACACAAAAATAACTTTACAGATTAGGCTGAACACAGAGTAAAACATATTTTTACTAATTTTTCTTTAGGAAAAATTAATGTAATAAATGATAATAGAATGTAATATATGTAAATAATAATTAGTTATTATTATAATATAACGTAATATTCAGCTGATCACTATGTTTTGTTCATTTCTTATACATAATTTTACCTATGTATACTTACCTGCATATCTGGAAAAGAATAAATAAAGTATGAAAGAAGAAATGAAAAACTGCAAAAAATAATAAAAAGTAAAAAGGTTGTCGTGGTATTATCGTTATTTGTTAATTGTCGTTTATTTTTGACCTTATCTTTCGAGTGCTTTCAATATATAATCAGGCTCCTTAATTGCCATTTTTCTATCCAGTCTTTTTTCGTATGAAATATTTACGTATTCAATTTTTCCTTTGTCTTGATTATCCGAGGATGTTTGAATTTCTGTTATTGGTAGCCTGAAATAAAATTAAACACTAAAAACGACAGAGAGCAAATTGTAAACACCGTTAGTTTATAATAAACATAACTGACGAATATTATGAAAGGAACATTGAATTTAAAATAAAACGCTTAAAAGTTGATAGTTTATAACCTCTCCGTTCCCAAATTGTCTACGAACATGCACTGTTCAGTACTTGGGCCTATCAATGAACAGTTTTACAAATTTACTGCGCGGTTTCAGTTTACAGTTTCGTTATAAACGGCTGTTATCAAAAGCAAAAAACCTAATCTAACCTAACCAATAAATGTTTGATTAGCTAAGAAACCTATTTGGTGACCAAGTACTAGACTAGGTCAACCAAAAAAAGTTGCTGACCAAATAAATATTTTGCTGAAAAGATATATATTCCTATTACAAACTAACATATGCAATGTTACCGGATAATAGCCTAATTGACAAAATTTGGAAATTAGTTTAAAACTATGGCTTAGCATCTATTTCACCCCAAAAATATATTATTTTAAGAAAAATAGGTCTTTTACATTAGTATTTTGAGTTTTTAGAAATGAACTTGAAATTGACCGCGAAAAAGGCCAAGACTGTCATGGCGTCTTGAATGACGTCACACCTCGCGAAACAGCCGTGTTTGTTTATGACAGTCAATTGTGTTTTTTAATAAATAATGAATTCCTCGTATTATAAATACTGTATAGTGCCCCAATATAAAAGTTCAACGATAAAAACGCCAAACAAATTATTCATATACGTTCCAAACAATAAACAATAACAAATTGATGAAGTTAAGGTTATTACAGCTCTCAACAGCCACTATCAATACCTCGTTGTGAATCTTCAATGCCAGAGATCTAGATTCACAACAAAGAGATTCGAAGAGCACTACGGAGTCTTGACGTGAACAAAGCTAGTGGACCTGATGGCATACCTGCAAGGGTCCTGAAGGAATGTGGTCCTGAATTGTCTCCTGTACTTACACGCTTGCACCATCTCTCTCTCAGGACGAATACCGTGCCGGCATTTTGGAAGCTTGCCAATGTTCAACCAGTGCCTAAAAAGGGTAACCGTGCCAACCCCTGTAATTATCGACCAATCGCCATCACTTCTGTACTCTGTAAGGTTATGGAGAGAGTACTGAATAGTAAGCTGCTGACATATCTTGAAGTTAACGACCTGCTCAGTGATCGCCAATATGGATTTCGCCAGGGACGTTCAACCGGAGGTCTTCTTGTATATGTCACGCAATACTGGAGTGAAGCCATCGAGAAACATGGCGAGGCTCTCGCTGTGTCACTCGACATATCGAAGGTCTTTGAGAGGGTTTGGCATGCACGTTTACTTGGCAAGCTTCCTACATACGGCATCCCCTCCGGTCTCTCTGTAGCTGGATTTCTGATTTCCTGAATGAACGGTCAATTCGAGTAGTCATTGATGGCTGCTCCTAGGACCTCATGGCAATTGATGCCGGTATTCCTCAGGGATCTGTTCTCTCTGCAACTCTTTTCCTGCTTCATATTAATGACTTACTTCTTCCAGGAGTAGTTGTATACGCAGATGACAATACGGTCATAGAGAGATATTTGTCCAGGATTCGTTCTGAGAGGGAGGCAATGGTTGAGCGAATTAACTGAACCTTAAATCTTGTATGCCAATGGGGTGACAAGAATCTGGCTGATTTTAACGCCACCAAAACGCAAGCGTATTTGGTCTCTGCAAAAAGGAGCCCTTTCGACTTGGCTCTAACTTTCCGAGGTGCATCCGTACCTGTGGCCAATGATCTTGAGCTTCTTGGTATGAAGTTGTGCTCAAATCTCAACTTCGGTAATTCTATCGAGTCCAAAGCCCAAACAGCGGCCAAAAGGTTGGGCATCCCAAATAGAGTGAAGCGATGCTTCACACTTGGACAGCTCCTCTCTTTATACAAGGCACAAGTCCGATTTGCATGGAGTATTGCTGTCATCTTTGGGATGGCCCATCAAAATACCAACTTGCCGCACTCGACTCGGTGGATCGCAGAGCTAGGAGGCCCATTGGCGATGATACACTAATAAGAACTAAGCTGCAGAGCCTAGCACATAGACGCAAAGTTGCCTGTGTATTCTATAAGATGTACTTCGAAGAGTGTGCTCGAGAGCTGCATGAGATCATACTGCCTTCCCCTTTCTTCTATCGGACATACAGACGTACGGCTGGTTACCATCCTAACCTTGTCGAAATCCCTCTAATTCGGACCAAGCGCTTTAAAACATCTTTTGTGATGCGCACTGCTAAGGATTGGAACTCCCTGCCGGCGTCTGTATTTCCGAGCTCATATAACCCAAATCTTTTCAAGGTTCGAGTGAATGGGCATCTTCTGGGTGAGCTCGCTCCATCGTCGGCCTCATCCTTCCTACATGGATAGATGCTGGTCAAGAGCAAACTCATCTTTAATAAAAAAAATAAAAAAAATAAAACTTTGTATTCGCTTACCTCAAAGTCAGCGGTTTTGAGTCAATGTCAAATTAGGAAATAAACGTAATCACCATTTATTAATATTGTCAAGTTAAGTTTTTACTATCGTATTAATTGTATTTTTATATATTTATTGTCCTGATATCAGTGGCAAAAGAAATTCATCGTGTGATTTGGTAAAATAGCTTGAAATTTACCAACAATTTACCAAAAATTTAAGCTTGAAACAAATTTAACAGGTGAAGTTGAATATATACAGATATAAACAAACAATTTTTTTACATTTTCTTGGCTTCTCAGCCCAATATTTCAACATATTTTATATTGAAAATACTTTTCTGCATTTGCTTTTCTGGAAATGCCAGTCAGAGAGTGGCATTTCCACAGTAGGTAAATGCCACTCTCTGACTGGTAACTGCTAATTAAGTAAGACTTTGTTTGTTCTTCACATAATACTTAGATAGAAGTTTTACCATTGCGGAATTCCGATGAACAATAGTCGGTGTTCACTGCAAAAAATTGTCCAAGCATAACGGCGTCAATTTTGGGCAATATACTGCTGTTTGTTTTGTTAAATCCTGATTCCATGGCGAATTATACCTGTCTTTCAAGATTAAACTAAAAACGAACTGTATTAATTTAACAATAATTGCTGAAAACTCGAAATAACCTGTTCACTTTATACGAAAATGACAGCCACAACGTGGTGTTTCGCGAGGTGTGACGTCACGCTTCCATGCGCTTCTCTGATTGGTGTTTAATGTCACATAATTAAACGCCTCATTTTGTCGATTTTATTTTCCAAAAATATTATTAATCTTTTATTATTTTAATAGAAAAGTTGTTTTTTGTTTACTAATTATTATGGTTAATCATTAGAAACTCTAAGCCATCCGATTTATTCTCAGTGGAAACAAGCCTGTTGTATACACCTCTATTTGAGACATTAAATAGATAGGTAGGTGTTTACCTGTATGCATTTGCATGTTCTGCGTTCGCACTACTCTGTACGGAATTCGACTCAACTGCAATATTTTATTTTGCATGTCCAGATTTTCTTATTTGCCTGAAAGTGAAACCAATGACATGATTAATTTAGCCATATTTAAGTATGCAAATTAGAAAAAAAAACAGACAATTGCGTTCTCCGATAAAAATACTTAAAAATAGAAGTCTACTTACCACATTATAGCAGCATTCTTAGGATAAATTTTTTATTTAGTCACTTAGATAATGATTCTTTTTCTGGTTACCCATCCTTCACTTCCAAAAAACACTTAAACATGTGTAAAATGTAAATATAAAATTTATAACACAGCTGACTTGACATTGACCTCATGACGTCATGTCATACGACAAATAAGTGCGCCTAGTGATTTTATTAGAGCAATGTTTTTTGTTTGGAAAACCATCAGGCGTTTGGGTTAAATATTGAAAAGTCTTAATATTTTCATATTTATAATTTTATAATGAATATTAAGAAGGGGGTGATCTGCGGAATATCAATACAAACATTTTCATGTGAGAATTAGTGCTTCATGCGTAAAATTTAAGAAGTATTCGAAGAAATAAATTTTTAGAAGTCGTTCCGTTTATGTATTTTTTATTAATTTTAAATGTATTTGTTTCAAATTTCAACAAGGCGGTGACCTTGTGCAAGGATCAGGCTAACCTACAAAAGTTACTTTAATGTATTTAACTAATTCAGCGCATAGTACTAGTCACTTAAAAATGAGTAAATTTCCAAAATTTTGTGCAGTACCCCCTTAATGACAATTTCACACAATGTCACAACGCACAAAAACGATACTTTTAACAGATAAAAGGTCGCGTCGCATATTTTTCCCTTGGTGCATAATTTCCACCATTCTGTTGCTCCTATTAAATTTACTTTTTTATTAACCAGATAAGATATTGTAAGATTCCAACTTACATTTTTGCTGGCGACATATCCTTTTATTTGGGACCATATGGGTCCTATGGGATTTCTATGGGATTTAGGTCCGGGTGATATGGGGGCAAATGAATTACAGAATGGCCTGCCTCTTTTGATATGGTATCGATACTAAACTTCTTAAATTGCTCTTTGTATTTTTTTAATTAAGTTGTACAACACCGGCTTTAGTATGGATTCTTCAAATTCAATTCCTTTTTGACGGAGCCAGGTTTGCATATCTGCTTTTGGACGTTGGTGCAGCATCGAGTTTGTTGTTTGTGGTACGATGCATTGTCGACTACCACGACTGAATTAGGCAATAAATTCGGCATCAGTACGTACAGAGCCACCGCTCGTAATAGTCGTAATTGTCGTGGTAGTCACCGCTTTTTGTACCGGTTTTGAACGTCAGCAAAGCATTCGGCACAAAACCTGCTTCACCACCCGCGTGCACCGGTATGACCAAACGGGTCATAGTGCACCTTTAGATGGAGGTTTTTAATGCCTTTGGTGGGATCGTCTGTCCAAGAATGGTGAGATGCAAGGGAACTACCGACGTATGATTCATCAATGCAAATGATAGATCTTCCTTCCGCTCTATATTATTTTATCTTTTACAGATTTTCTATTCTTTGAAATGGAATTTGTGACTGCTCAATCAAAATTTTCCTATTGGTTTCTGTTTTTTTTTTCACTTAAAAACCAATTTTTTTATTATTCGCCTGAGACTTTTTTATTTCTGCAGTTCCTTGGAATTGTAGGCCATCCTGTAACTTCCTTCACAACTTGTCTATTGTAGGTATTCTTTTTCGGTACTTGGAAATTATGGATGATTCGGTACTTGGACACCCTGGTTAAAGCTCTCAATGTCTGTTATTGGTTTAGTTTGATTTTTTTATTTTTGCCGGGAGATCGGAAGAATTTCCGAATCTTTTGAACCCTTCACAATTCGTCTCACTGTTGACTCGGAACATTATGTTGTCTCTGCGGTTCGTTTCATGCATTGTTTTAAATTAGCAGCTGCATTATTATCAGTCTCTCTCTTCATAAATCATTTTTCTCACTTTTCTATGTAAAACCATTACTTACGTAATTACTTTTGTACGGGATGGTATTTTGAGAACGAACGGAACGTGGACATAGCGCGAAAAGCAAAGGTCAACTGATGAATGAACCAGTAGCGCACCGGCAAGCATGCGGCGTGTGACCCGCCCGCCCCGTGTCCCGCCTCATACCACTAAATAAACCGATAAATCGCCTATGCGCATCTTCTTCTTTCTTCTTTTTTTTTAAAATTGGCGATTCGGCTCATCCCGAAGACGGCCATTGTCCGCCAGTGTCGAGTAAAAGGAATCTTCTATTGGACTCCGCCACGAGCTCCGTTTAACGGAGCCCGCTCGGAGCCCACGTCGTGTGGGCCTTCTTTGTCCCCAAAACCAATCCGGTCAGTCGAGCAAAGGTCGGTGAGGAAAAAAGCACCGACCCCTGCAACCGCCCGGATTGCCAAGGGTGAGCCCCCCCACCACGACAAGGTCCTGGCCCACCTAGGGGGGGTATGCGCATCTTGACCGCCAGCGATTTTTTACGTGACACGACTAAAGGCGTAGCTGTCAAACGTCAAACGATATGATCCGCCACGTCATTTATTGAAAGTAATCAATTTCGATTATTTTTTTCAACTTCATTTGGGTTTTTTCTAATTTTGTTTTTTCCTAAAGCAGCCCAAAAGCCGGACAAAACAAAAAAAAAGCAAATCGGACGAATGTTGCGAACATCTAATAACTAGTTTCTTATGACTTGGACTTTGCGAAATTGAAAATCTATCTGAGAATTAGCTTTTTTAATTAATTTAAAAGCTCGAGTTCGATGAAATGAGTCATTATATTTAATAAAGGCAAAATTACATCGCCGTCGCGTCCTCTCTGGAATAAGCGAATATAATTTCCTTTTGATATTTCAGTGTCCTCTTTCACATTGAGGTTAATATTCAAAGACTGATGAGCTCTCAACGCCCTCGTAGACTCTGTAATTAATCATAGAGCTGCGAGTAAAATTTCATCTTCCCCCCTTAACAGCCAGTTGATAGAGTTAGATTCCGATTACGTCGGCCTCTCGTCTAGAGGGGCCGACACTAACTGAGGCGAGGGAAGTTTCAAGGGCGTCGAATGGTGTAACACTTCAGACTTCGGGGGATACGTTGAGTTGGGAAAGTTACGATGTCGTAACATCAAACTGTAAATTCAGTCATCGATAACTTTGGCGTAGTCAAAACAAGTCAGAAATAAATTGAATTGTACGACGACGTACGTCTGCGATCTCGAAATAAATTTTATTATTTCAAGATGGTTATTGGTTAGGGTTGTTTATTTATTTTTTCTTTTTTGTTTTTTTATCCAGAATTAGGTTTTTTATCTTCTATGTTTAGTTTAGTGTTTGTATTAAGTAGTGTAGATCGAGATACTATACTTACTTACAACTTTATCTCAAGGATTAAACTAGAACAGACATAATGACTTATCCCATAAAATCTATCGCCTCCATTCGGGGAATATTCAAATACGTGATTTCCCTTCACGTTACCACGTGAAGGACATATTTCTTAAAGAGAAAAGGACATACTTATCAGAACTTTTGACTGTTTGGAGTTTTTTTTTCTGTTAAAATAAAAGCAGACTGGATATCTAAAATAAAACATAGGTTTATAAAAATTATTAACATAAATAAATACCTACGCACAAATTTTAGACAAATATATTATATACTAAAATTGACTGACCACTCACAAAAATTATTAACATAAATAAATACCTACGCACAAATTTTAGACAAATATATTAATTATTATATACTAAAATTGACTGACCACTCACCGAACTCGCATTCTTACTAATATCATAAACTAGCTGAGCCCGCAACTTCGTACGCGTAGTATTTAGTATAGCGCATATCTTTTCTGTTTGTAAACCGATTGGAATGAAACAAACAATGAATGTTACGGGAAGCTTACTACAATACATCAGTGAAAACCGTATTGAAATCGGTTTAACCGTTTCTGGGATTAACGTGCACAAACGCAAAAATAATTTTAGATTGTGCCTGATTGACAAAAATGCTAAAAATAATTTTTTTGACCTTAAGTAATTTTTTTTTTTGAAAAATATCTTTAATGCACAGACACGAGTTTAGATATAGATATACTTAGATGTGTAAGTGAAGTTGTTTTTTTTTACGGTTTCACTCATTAACTACTAAACTGTAAATTATCAGGGGTACGTACTGTTCACGAGAGATCAATACTTTAGAAAAAATCAACACTAGAAAAATAAATGAACAATAAATATTGAATAACAAACAACAAAAAGTACGAAAAATTTAGCAAAATTGATATTTCAAATGATTTTTATATAACACACAAGAGTAATATTAAATTAAATTATATATAAATTACGTTTAATCAATTCAGAGCGGTTCATAAATTGAAAAGCAAATTCTTTTTTATAAAAGAAATGTTACGCCTCCGAGAATTGACAATTTGTGCTTTTACGAGCTGCGCAAGGAGCGTAGCGCTTTATTAGCTGAAAAGAAATTACTGTTCTGATTATCGCATTTTTTTATAGGTATGCGCAGTGTCCCCGAGGGAGCGCGTCTCGGAATCCTTGGCTCTCTCTTACGCGGAAGCACCAGGGCGACCGCTTCCTGACGTCATGACACAGCCTGGCCTCTCCTACGACGAGGTCCTACACGATGATTTTAGATTCGATCTAAACGCTCATGACGTCATGGTCTTCTTACATATACAGAAAACCGGCGGCACATCGTTTGGAAAACATCTTGTTATGGACCTCGATCTCAAGGTTAGTATTTTCTTTATGCAATTTTGTATGGCAGGCAGGCTGATGGTCCATTTGGTGTTTGGTGGCTAATTGTAATTGTTCGCCTCTCCGCCGACCGTAATTCGATAAAACACCCTGACCGCGTACTAAAGTAATAGAGAGCATCGAGAGATAAGAGTACGAGGGTGTCCCAAAAAAAATAGAACTAACGTGTAAAGGATGATTCATATTACACCGTGCCGCCACCGGGCCGTGCGCTCACCGTGTTTTTCCAATGGTCGGGGCACGACCGTGGCACGGACACGGCCCGGTGAAGTATTAATTGGTTCATACAAAAGCATACTATGAAAGTTTTGACCTAAATCCACCTTAAAGGTGCATCAGCCCATGAACACACACAGCATAGCGGATTTTAGTCCGCGTTGAACGCTTGAAATTGACGTACCAATTGCACGATGATGCTTGAAATCGATTGTATAAGTTTAACAAACAAATTTTTCCACACTATGAATTACATTCTTCAGGTATTCAGGTGTTTAGATATTTTTGAAATGAGTGACAACAATGAACTACCTTTCAACACTAAGAAAAATAAAATAGACTCGCTGAGAGGAACGCAGAAATGCGCATTTAGTAATGGGTAATTCTCCTTAACTAGCGACGACGGAAGAAAGCAAAGCATGCGTATACGCCGTGTTTTCCATGGCGCTTTCGACCTTTTGCTCTCTTACCATATTCAACAAACAATTTTGTTCCAGTCACCAAGTCTAGTAGAATGAACACATATAGGTCTAATAGGTCGATGTTAATAGGTAATTAATTGTTTGCCTCGAATTCAATATTAATTATAAACCAGCATAAGTTGCAAATAGAGGTAAGTATGTTCTTTTTTATACATCAAACCATAGGGAGCATTTTATTTCTGTCGTGCATTTTTATGAAATGTCTCAACCGACGGGATCAAAACGAATAAGGAACGAATCCTCAGCTACCATTTCTGAACACGAAAATCTGGATAAAAAATCTGTTTGGAACGTGGCAGACGTGTGAAGTGACTGAAGCTAACTCCAAGTTAGCTATTAAAAGGAGCGCGCGCGTGCCATGACTAGGCGCAAATAGTCGAAATGGAGGATTCGTTCAAAGAAAGTGTAACGTCACGCCTCGTGCCGTGTACTTACGATGACTCCGTTCTTTACTCTTTCGAACACGTCGTACCTACGTTGTAGGGAGAATAATTAAATACATCCATTAAAGGCAATTAGAGATCTCAAAAGTATATCGTTCAGGAGGTAGGTAAACGAAACTCTGTCCAACTCGTTCACTTTCTTGTTTTATGAAAATTAATAGGGTCGCAGTGGTTCGTTTTGAATGTTGAAGAGTTTTAATTTTTTACATTACTTTCGTGGCCTTACATTTACATACTTTTTTACATTACTTCGTATATTAACACTTACAAATATTACACATGCGAAAATTTATAAGAATGAAAATGTGGATGTTTGTTATACTTTCACTCAAAAACTACTGAACCGATTTTCTTGAGATCTTACAGTGACATGGTTTATGCATCAAAGTAACACATAGGTTATAATTTATAAAGATATGCGGACGAAGTCGCCGGAGAAACCTAATCATTTTGAAAATTTGTCAAGGGGTCCATAGAAAATGGCATTATACATATATACGATGTAGCTTGAATTTTAATAAACTCCTTTCAACAACGCTTAAAATATATGCGATCTTCTGTAGTCTGTGGACGGACAATCTAAGTTATATGTAAGTCGTAATAAGTCATATCGGCTCTCCAGATTGACTCGCGTCATCAACAATGTGTTACTCGATTCGATCGCATTATAAATCACAATACCTAATCCAGAACTTGTTCCATGAGCTTTGACCATAAGATTGCCGCAATATTTAATGCGCTCCTAGTAAATATATCTTATTCTTTATTATTATATATTTTAAATACTATTATATTTTAAATACTAGAACCAATAACCCATTAAAAGGGCTTTAGTCCTCTTAATAGAAGTTAAGAATGTTTGTCAGTTTTCTGTCTGTGATTTACGCTAACTTTCAGATAAATTTATACTCGTAAGTCGTAGGTAACTCTTAAACTTGTACCTACATATTTTTGGTATTTTTACATATGTACATTGCAGTTTTATATTTGAAATTATGCAAATAAATATAAAATATCCATACCTTTTAAAGGATACCAGTATCAGTAAAGACGATAATTAATATAAGCAGTATTTGTTATTATGTTAAAACAACATTTTGTTAACATAAATACATATTATTAACATTTCGTTAAACTTATCCTTGTAACTTAACGAGGCTCTAGTCTTCTATATATTGTTACTTAAGGCGCTCTAACTTTTAATGAGCATAGTCAAATAAATTTCGATTTAACAATCCTCAAATCAACATACATGTGTGTGTCGTTATGAAAAAACTTATATTGTAACTAATATTATAAATGCCAAAGTGTGTTTGTTTGTTTGTTACGCTTTCACGAAAAAAGTATTGTTCCCGAAGGAACATCTATAAATAAAAATAAAAATCTCTACTCCTGACACAAATATATGAGAAATAAAGATGGTATATAAATGTTTTAAGAACTAAGAAAAAGGGGCGCGGGACAAGTCGGAGGCGAAAGCTAGTGAATAATAAATAAATGGCAGCTACACTGATTTTTAGCTGATCCTACATATTCTAGGGTTGCATTAGGGGCTTGCTGATGAAAAAATGGTTTTTTTTTCACAAGCTGCTAGGACCATTGTGGTCGCACAGTAACGCAGCTGAATCCATCGCACAGATTTCATTCAGTGTTTATTATTTTACATTGCCCTTTTCTGTACTCATCGAAATAAGTTGCATTAATTTCTATACGAACAAATTATTTAAATAGACTTATTTACTGGGGCTGTATGAGTCACATTAAATATTTATATAAATATTAATACATATATATAGGTGTTTTTTTTAGAATAGAGATAGCCATACTTTGTATATAAAATGTCTAAGGATAGCGATTAAAATAGCATTACTTTTCCTGATACCAATTTATATTATGACATCGTAATAATGGACTTACGAAGTATATTATCAGTCTGTTCTGACCGTTTAACTGGAAAACTTATGTCTAGCAGTGGACGTCTTACGGCTGAGATGATGATGCTGATTGTAGCAGTTGTGTCTGACTTGTATCAGACTTATTCTATTATTATTAATTTTTCCTTGTGTATATTGGAATTTAAATGGTGTTAATTTTTTATTGGAGCAAATGATTTAAGAATATATATATTTCTGCATTTCATCGCTGTCCCAAATAAAAAATAAACTGTTTGTTATCTGGTAATCATTGACTCTGACCCCGTGTTACGAACCATCGCTGTTTTTATCGTAACATTGGACAATAGTTTCATTTATTTTAGGTGGTCTTTTCATGTTATTGAATAATGTCCATAATTAAGATATAATTAGATTCGCCACACAAGTGGTTTTAAAACGTTATCGTGGTTAATTAGAATTTTTTTATAAACTAAAAGTATAAATAATGTTCACAGGGATTAAATATTTCCGAATGTTTCTTAAAGTTAATATGAGGCAGCTGTTGTTACGAAATTAAAATAGTGCTATATTTGTATATGGCACTATTTAATAAAGATGGGAGCTAAGTAGAAAAGATGGTAACTGTTACGGAAGCTGTTGCTCTGAGTAGATCTTTGAGAATGTCATTGTCATTAGTCAAAGAAACGAGAATGTTTATTTTTTAAATGGTAATTATGCAGTAGATGAGAACCGGCAATAAAACAAAGCCAAGATATCTGATGAGAACGAACAAATTTTAACTATTTATTAACAACTAGCTGGTGTTAATAAATAGTTAAAATTTCGGGGTTGAAAAATGAATCGTTATCGCTGTGACGATGGTGGCGCTCGCCGCTAAGGGGATAGTGGCGCCCAATATTTTATATTTTTAGACGATCCCTCTGAAATCTGTGTGCTAAATTTCATTCAAATCAATTGAGCCGTTTTTGCGTGAAAGAGTAACAAACATCCATCCATACATCCATCCTCACAAATTTTCGCATTTATGATATAAAAAATTAAAAAAATAAATAAACTAACCCTCATTCTATTGAGAACATTTTAATGAGCCCAAATAAGCTATACCTGCCATAAGCTGCTGAAGAGTTGAGTATCCCGCAGATTACTCGATGCTGCAGCATCAGGTCAATGTTATCACGTCATGGAAATATCACCACAGTAACAGTACATCTAATATCAAATCAATCGAACCTGTGGAGGTTAGTGAGATCCCTTCGCCTGAACAGATCTTCATAAATTATAGGTAAGAACCATCTTGATCACGTCAGCTTAAAAAAAAAAATCTAAATTAACTATGATGCCACAGATAGATCAGATACACAGTTAAACTTTTAACAGCACTCTTTTGAGTCGGGCGTCGGGGGTTAAATAGACATAAGGCATGAATTTAATTTCCAAATTAAGCTAACAAATAAACAATATTTTAAAATTAACTTTAATAACAAAGTAAATAACAGTATATACTTTGGTGAACATTTAGTAGAAAGCAGTTATTTTGACATTACAAATAGACGCTTCAATTTTGTTTATTAATATAGATTAGTATACTAGTAAAGTTGTTAATATTCATCATGTCAGCTGTGACATTGAAGGAGATTATTAATTCGTGCAATTAAGATTCCTCAGTAATTTGAAAGTAATTATTCTTTTGTAAATTAAACCGAAACACAAGGACAGCAATAAAAAGTTTCAATTTGTATTTATAATAGGTACGTTATAGATAAGACGAGTAGACAAAGTTGTTTATTTCTCTTCTTAAGAGTTAAAAATTATAAAAGTATTTAAATGAAATTCGATCTCGAAGGGCTTTTAACTATACTTAATACTCAATGGTTATGACAATTAAATGCATTCATTAAAATGTTACGTTTATGTCAATCTTGAATGCATATTCATTATCCTCGAGGATGTGTGGTCTCCGCTACTTTGTGTTTGAAGTGTTGCCAAATGACTTACTTCGGCCACTGGCTGGATATTAGCAGAACTTTAAACGATTGCCAATGTTCTCGGTCTAGCAGATGTTCTTACTGTGTTTTGCTTCATTTACCGTTACAGCAAATGATTAATATTTCTTGTCCAAACATCGATCAGAGGATTGCTTCGGAGAGCAGAGGGCTCGCCGCTTGTCGAGGCAAAAAATAAAGATATTGTCGTAAATCTCAACCTTAAAATCTATTATCAACTCACTTGTCTAATATAATTAACGCATACACAAGCTCTGATGGATGACACCAATGAAAGTAATCTGAGCTCTCGCATTTTATTATAAAAAAAAGTTTACCGCTCATGTCACGGATTGAAAAAAAAAATCAGAACTAACTTTTGACTCCAGTAAAATTTACAGATATTAAAAATTTCTATAGTTTCTATACACACACACACTCACACGCACTCACACACATGCATTATACACACTACACGTACGTCTCTTCTTAATTTTTTATTTAATGTTTTTAATTATCATGTTCATATCTATTTTCAACATAAAAAGGAAGTCCGTTATTGGCATTAAGATTTAAATCATACATATTTATGTATTTACTTGTATTTTATTAGTTGATAATAAGTGCTGCGTGGCTTTATATTCATTAAAATACAAAAAATAAAAAATAAAATAAAACTCCTCCTAAACCACGCAACGGATTATGTTGCGGTTTTCAATATCAGATAATTTTTCACTGAAGGTTTTATATATATAAAAAAATGTGTGTGTGTCAGCTCCGTCCCGGGGGTTTTATATGAAAATCGATTCTTAAGGAGTAAACTTCAATAAAATCTAATTGTTCCCGGGGAAAGAGGCGGGCCGTTAGTTTAATATAAAGGCAAGGAATAAGGAGGCTATTTATGGGAGTGGGTGCATCAATACAGAACTCATCTTAAACATAACTGCATACGTAATGTTATTCACACTTCCCAGTTTATAACCGTGGTAGGCAGTGTGCTCTGCCGTTACTATCATATCTATTTCATTGCCTTTCTTTTATAGGATACTAGCTGGCTTTCTTTTATAAAATTGAATCGAATTTAATCGAATCGAATTTAATCGAATTGAATCGAAATTAATCGAATTGAATCGAACTGATTCGAATTGAATCGAAATTAATCGAAGTGAATCGGATTGAATCGAATCGAATTGAATCGAATTGATTCGCATTGAATCGAATTTAATCGAATTCAATCGAATTGAAACGAATTGAATCGAACTGATTCGCATTGAATCGAATTTAATCTAAATTAATCGAATTGATTCGCATTGAATCGAATTTAATCGAATTTAATCGAAATGAATCGAATTTTATCGAATTGAAACGAATTGAATCGAACTGATTCGCATTGAATCGAATTTAATCGGATTTAATTGAATTTTATCGAATCGAATCGAATTGAATCGATTCAATAGAATTTAATCGATTTTAATCGAATTGAATCGAATTGAATCGAATTGAAACGAATTGAATCGAACTGATTCGCATTGAATCGAATTTAATCGGATTTAATTGAATTTTATCGAATCGAATCGAATTGAATCGATTCAATAGAATTTAATCGATTTTAATCGAATCGAATCGAATTTAATCGATTTTAATCGAATTGAATCGTATTGAATCGAATTTAATCGAATTGAATCGAATTGAATTTAATCGAATTTAATCGATTTTAATCGAATTGAATCGAATTGAATTTAATCGAATTTAATCGCATTGAATCGAATTGAATTTAATCGAATTTAATCGCATTGAATCGAATCAGTTCGATTCGAATGCGAATCAGTTCGATTCAATTCGATTAAATTCGATTCGATTCGATTAAATTCGATTTAATTCGATTAAATTCGATTAAATTCGATTAAATTCGATTCAATGCGATTAAATTCGATTAAATTCAATTCGAATCAATTCGATTAAAATCGATCAGTTCGAACTGCGAACCTGAATCGAACTGCGAATCAGTTCGTTTCAATTCGATTAAATTCGATTAAATTCGATTCAATGCGAATCAATTCGTTTCAATTCGATTCAATTCGATTAAATTCGATTCATTTCGAATCAGTTCGTTTCAATTCGATTAAATTCGATTAAATTCGATTTGATTAAATTCGATTAAATTCGATTCGATTTAATTCGATTCGATTTAATTCGATTAAATTCGATTCATTTCGATTCAATGCGAATCAGTTCGATTCAATTCGTTTCAATTCGATTGAATTCGATTAAATTCGATTCAATGCGAATCAATTCGATTCAATTCGATTCGATTCAATCCGATTCACTTCGATTAATTTCGATTCAATTCGATTCGATTAAATTCGCGATTAAATTCGATTCGATTTAATTCGATTCGATTTAATTCGATTAAATTCGATTCAATGCGAATCAATTCGTTTCAATTCGATTAAATTCGATTCATTTCGAATCAGTTCGTTTCAATTCGATTCAATTCGATTAAAATCGATTAAATTCAATTCGATTAAATTCGATTCAATGCGTTTCAATTCGATTAAAATCGATTAAATTCGATTCAATGCGATTAAATTCGATTAAATTCAATTCGAATCAATTCGATTAAAATCGATCAGTTCGAACTGCGAACCTGAATCGAACTGCGAATCAGTTCGATTCAATTCGATTAAATTCGATTAAATTCGATTCAATGCGAATCAATTCGTTTCAATTCGATTCAATTCGATTAAATTCGATTCATTTCGAATCAGTTCGTTTCAATTCGATTAAATTCGATTAAATTCGATTAAATTCGATTTGATTAAATTCGATTTAATTCGATTAAATTCGATTCATTTCGATTAAATTCGATTCAATGCGAATCAGTTCGATTCAATTCGTTTCAATTCGATTGAATTCGATTAAATTCGATTCAATGCGAATCAATTCGATTAAATTCGATTCAATGCGAATCAGTCCGATTCAATTCTATTCGATTCAATTCGATTAAATTCGATTCGATTCAATTCGATTCAATTCGATTAAATTCGATTCATTTCGAATCAGTTCGTTTCAATTCGATTTAATTCGATTAAATTCGATTCATTTCGAATCAGTTCGTTTCAATTCGATTCAATTCGATTCGATTAAATTCGCGATTAAATTCGATTCGATTTAATTCGATTCGATTTAATTGAATTTTATCGAATCGAATCGAATTGAATCGATTCAATAGAATTTAATCGAATTTAATCGATTTTAATCGAATCGAATCGAATTTAATCGATTTTAATCGAATTGAATCGTATTGAATCGAATTTAATCGAATTGAATCGAATTGAATTTAATCGCGAATTTAATCGATTTTAATCGAATTGAATTTAATCGAATTTAATCGCATTGAATCGAATTGAATTTAATCGAATTTAATCGCATTGAATCGAATCAGTTCGATTCGAATGCGAATCAGTTCGATTCAATTCGATTAAATTCGATTCGATTTGATTAAATTCGATTAAATCGAATCGAATTTAATCGAATTGAATCGAATCGAATTTAATCGAATTTAATCGAATTGAAACGAACTGATTCGAAATGAATCGAATTTAATCGAATTGAAACGAATTGATTCGCATTGAATCGAATTTAATCGAATTAAATCAAATCGAATTAAATCGAATCGAATTAAATCGAATCGAATTTAATCGAATTTAATCGCGAATTTAATCGAATCGAATTGAAACGAATTGATTCGCATTGAATCGAATTTAATCGAATCGAATTAAATCGAATCGAATTTAATCGAATTTAATCGAACTGATTCGCATTTCGATTCATTTCGAATCAGTTCGTTTCAATTCGATTCAATTCGATTCGATTAAATTCGCGATTAAATTCGATTCGATTTAATTCGATTCGATTTAATTCGATCAAATTCGATTCAATGCGAATCAATTCGTTTCAATTCGATTAAATTCGATTAAATTCGATTCATTTCGAATCAGTTCGTTTCAATTCGATTCAATTCGATTAAAATCGATTAAATTCAATTCGATTAAATTCGATTAAATTCGATTCAATGCGTTTCAATTCGATTAAAATCGATTAAATTCGATTAAATTCTATTGAATCGATTCAATTCGATTAAATTCGATTCATTTCGAATCAGTTCGTTTCAATTCGATTAAATTCGATTAAATTCGATTCGACTAAATTCGATTAAATTCGATTCGATTAAATTCGATTCAATGCGAATCAATTCGTTTCAATTCGATTAAATTCGATTCATTTCGAATCTGTTCGTTTCAATTCGATTAAATTCGATTAAATTCGATTCAATGCGATTAAATTCGATTAAATTCGATTAAATTCGATTAAATTCGATTCAATGCGAATCATTTCGTTTCAATTCGATTAAATTCGATTAAATTCGATTAAATTCGATTCATTTCGAATCAGTTCGTTTCAATTCGATTCAATTCGATTAAAATCGAATTGAATCGAATTTAATCGATTTTAATCGAATTGAATCGTATTGAATCGAATTTAATCGAATTGAATCGAATTGAATTTAATCGCGAATTTAATCGATTTTAATCGAATTGAATTTAATCGAATTTAATCGCATTGAATCGAATTGAATTTAATCGAATTTAATCGCATTGAATCGAATCAGTTCGATTCGAATGCGAATCAGTTCGATTCAATTCGATTAAATTCGATTCGATTTGATTAAATTCGATTAAATCGAATCGAATTTAATCGAATTGAATCGAATCGAATTTAATCGAATTTAATCGAATTGAAACGAACTGATTCGAAATGAATCGAATTTAATCGAATTGAAACGAATTGATTCGCATTGAATCGAATTTAATCGAATTAAATCAAATCGAATTAAATCGAATCGAATTAAATCGAATCGAATTTAATCGAATTTAATCGCGAATTTAATCGAATCGAATTGAAACGAATTGATTCGCATTGAATCGAATTTAATCGAATCGAATTAAATCGAATCGAATTTAATCGAATTTAATCGAACTGATTCGCATTTCGATTCATTTCGAATCAGTTCGTTTCAATTCGATTCAATTCGATTCGATTAAATTCGCGATTAAATTCGATTCGATTTAATTCGATTCGATTTAATTCGATCAAATTCGATTCAATGCGAATCAATTCGTTTCAATTCGATTAAATTCGATTAAATTCGATTCATTTCGAATCAGTTCGTTTCAATTCGATTCAATTCGATTAAAATCGATTAAATTCAATTCGATTAAATTCGATTAAATTCGATTCAATGCGTTTCAATTCGATTAAAATCGATTAAATTCGATTAAATTCTATTGAATCGATTCAATTCGATTAAATTCGATTCATTTCGAATCAGTTCGTTTCAATTCGATTAAATTCGATTAAATTCGATTCGACTAAATTCGATTAAATTCGATTCGATTAAATTCGATTCAATGCGAATCAATTCGTTTCAATTCGATTAAATTCGATTCATTTCGAATCTGTTCGTTTCAATTCGATTAAATTCGATTAAATTCGATTCAATGCGATTAAATTCGATTAAATTCGATTAAATTCGATTAAATTCGATTAAATTCGATTCAATGCGAATCATTTCGTTTCAATTCGATTAAATTCGATTAAATTCGATTAAATTCGATTCATTTCGAATCAGTTCGTTTCAATTCGAATTGAATCAATGCGATTCAATTCGATTAAATTCGATTAAATTCGATTCAATGCGAATCAATTCGTTTCAATTCGATTAAATTCGATTCATTTCGAATCAGTTCGTTTCAATTCGATTCAATTCGATTAAAATCGATTAAATTCAATTCGATTAAATTCGATTCAATGCGTTTCAATTCGATTAAAATCGATTAAATTCGATTAATTTCTATTGAATCGACTCAATTCGATTCAATTCAATTCAATTAAATTCGATTCAATGCGATTCAATTCGATTAAAATCGATTCGATTTAATTCGATTAAATTCGATTCGATTCAATTCGATTCGATTCAATTCGATTAAATTCGATTCAATGCGATTAAATTCGATTAAATTCAATTCGATTAAAATCGATTAAATTCGATTAAATTCAATTCGATTAAAATCGATTAAATTCGATTAAATTCAATTCGATTAAATTCGATTCGATTAATTTCGATTAAATTCGATTCAATGCGATTCAATTCGTTTCAATTCGATTAGATTCGATTCATTTCGAATCAGTTCGTTTCAATTCGATTAAATTCGATTCAATGCGAATCAGTTCGATTCAATTCGATTAAATTCGATTCGATTAAATTCGATTCAATGCGAATCAGTCCGATTCAATTCGATTCAATTCTATTCGATTCAATTGGATTCGATTAAATTCGATTCAATTTAATCGATGAATTTAATCGAATTTAATCGCATTGAATCGAATTTAATCGAATTGAATCGAATTGAATCGAATCGAATTGAATCGAATCGAATTTAATCGAATTGAATCGAATAGAATTGAATCGGACTGATTCGCATTGAATCGAATTTAATCGAATTGAATCGAACTGATTCGCATTGAATCGAATTTAATCGAATTGAAACGAACTGATTCGAAATGAATCGAATTTAATCGAATTGAATCGAATCGAATCGAATTTAATCGAATTGAATCGAACTGATTCGCATTCGAATCGAACTGATTCGATTCAATGCGATTAAATTCGATTAAATTAAATTCGATTAAATTCAATTCGATTCAATTCGATTAAAATCGATTAAATTCGATTAAATTCGATTAAATTCAATTCGATTCAATTCGATTCAATACGATTCAATTCGATTAAAATCGATTAAATTCGATTCAATTCGATTAAAATCGATTAAATTCAATTCGATTAAATTCGATTCAATGCGTTTCAATTCGATTAAAATCGATTAAATTCGATTAATTTCTATTGAATCGACTCAATTCGATTCAATTCAATTCAATTAAATTCGATTCAATGCGATTCAATTCGATTAAAATCGATTCGATTTAATTCGATTAAATTCGATTCGATTCAATTCGATTCGATTCAATTCGATTAAATTCGATTCAATGCGATTAAATTCGATTAAATTCAATTCGATTAAAATCGATTAAATTCGATTAAATTCAATTCGATTAAAATCGATTAAATTCGATTAAATTCAATTCGATTAAATTCGATTCGATTAATTTCGATTAAATTCGATTCAATGCGATTCAATTCGTTTCAATTCGATTAGATTCGATTCATTTCGAATCAGTTCGTTTCAATTCGATTAAATTCGATTCAATGCGAATCAGTTCGATTCAATTCGATTAAATTCGATTCGATTAAATTCGATTCAATGCGAATCAGTCCGATTCAATTCGATTCAATTCTATTCGATTCAATTGGATTCGATTAAATTCGATTCAATGCGATTCAATTCGTTTCAATTCGATTAGATTCGATTCATTTCGAATCAGTTCGTTTCAATTCGATTAAATTCGATTCATTTCGAATCAGTTCGTTTCAATTCGATTAAATTCGATTCGATTAAATTCGATTCAATGCGAATCAGTCCGATTCAATTCGATTCAATTCTATTCGATTGAATTCGATTGAATTCGAATTGAATTTAATCGAATTTAATCGCATTGAATCGAATTTAATCGAATTGAATCGAATTGAATCGAATCGAATTGAATCGAATCGAATTTAATCGAATTGAATCGAATAGAATTGAATCGGACTGATTCGCATTGAATCGAATTTAATCGAATTGAATCGAACTGATTCGCATTGAATCGAATTTAATCGAATTGAAACGAACTGATTCGAAATGAATCGAATTTAATCGAATTGAATCGAATCGAATCGAATTTAATCGAATTGAATCGAACTGATTCGCATTCGAATCGAACTGATTCGATTCAATGCGATTAAATTCGATTAAATTAAATTCGATTAAATTCAATTCGATTCAATTCGATTAAAATCGATTAAATTCGATTAAATTCGATTAAATTCAATTCGATTCAATTCGATTCAATACGATTCAATTCGATTAAAATCGATTAAATTCGATTCGATTCGATTCGATTCGATTAAAATCGATTAAATTCGATTAAATTCTATTGAATCGATTCAATTCGATTCGATTCGATAAAATTCAATTAAATCCGATTAAATTCGATTCAATGCGAATCAGTTCGATTCAAAGCCACGCAGCACTTATTATCAACTAATAAAATACAAGTAAATACATAAATATGTATGATTTAAATCTTAATGCCAATAACGGACTTCCTTTTTATGTTGAAAATAGATATGAACATGATAATTAAAAACATTAAATAAAAAATTAAGAAGAGACGTACGTGTAGTGTGTATAATGCATGTGTGTGTGTGTGTGTGTGTGTGTGTGTGTGCATAAGTGTGTGTATGTATGAGGTGTGTAGGTGAGAAATACTGTTATTACCATACTCTATTAGTATGGATAATAAAAAGCTTAAAAAAACTCATACTTTGCACATTTGTAATATTTTAATAATTAATTTTATATCAACGCGCGCACGGCTCCGCAAGGATGCAATTTTTTTTCTATTTATGTGAAGTGTTAAGCAAATCCGGTCTTCCCTATATTTTCAACATTAGGAAAATGCAGCATCTGCCTACGCTTATGAATGAAAATGTCCGTACGAGTAGAATTTACTTCAAATATAAAAGTGGTAATAGCCGCGTATGCAAATAGGAACATAATATTTCCATCGAAGATATAGATAAAAGGCAATTTCGCAAGTATATTCAGCTTTTATGGTAAAAGCTGGTACGCGAGGTGCATATTGATATTAAATTTCAACGTATCTCTTATCCCTTTACAGCGAGCCTTTTAAATGTAAACTCCTTAATTTAAGTTCACCCCGTCAAAACACGCGAGCGTACCGTAATCTCTTTATTATTATCTCCCTTCCTTATGAGTGTACAGTCGTCCAGTCGCTTTCATCTGACAATTCATTCTTATCTACTCATCAATAGAACTAGTTTATTATTAAGGGACTGATCTTAAAACTAATTGAAACCGAGGACAATCAAAGTAACTCGAATTATTTGTTATTTTAAATTCGAGGAGTCAATTGGTCGTGCGGTTTCGATTTCCTGCAGAGCGATCTTTGGAAGGTACTTTTCGAAGTTGACTTCAGCGACTTTTTTCATAGATTCAAAGATTCTTCAAAGCCCTATGGATGAGTGGTTAGGGTGCTTGCCTTAACGCTCTGTTCTAGGGTTCCCGGGTTCGATTCCCGGCAGGGTCAACTTTGAAAAATCAAAGTTCTTTGAAAAATCAACTCTGGTCTGGATTTGGAAAGTAGTGGCAGGGCATTTTCGCAGTCTGCACTGCATTTTCACTGCATTTTCGCAGTCATTTGGGCAGCCCGTCTGGCGGCAGTTTCGGTGAGTAAGGGATGCCAGAGCCCATTTTCCTATCCCCCTCCTAATCCCTTATCCTTAATCCTACTGCAGTTGACAGCGCACATGCAGCAGCTTTGGCGTTGCTTGTGTTATAGGCGACGGTAGCCACCTACCATCAAGTGGACCGTCAGCTTGTCTGCCGACCTTAACATTTTGGGCAGCCCGTTTGGCAGCAGTAAACACCCCCTTACAGGAGAGCATCGTGAAATAACAGCATTTGAACTGTTGGGTTTTGGTGAGAGAGTAAGGGATGCCAGAGCCCATTTCCTCCCTTCCCAATCACTTATTTTTAATCCTACTTTATCCGCAGCGACTTGAACCTATTGATGTTACCACCAGGAAACCAATTTTTTTACATCTGCTTTTTTTTCATCAAATTCCACTACTTTGTGGATTTACTAATACTTATTTATTAGGTATAAAAAATAATTCTGGGATTTCTTATAATGAATTCTATTATTATTTCAAATTACAAAATAAAAAAAGTGTGTGTCAGCTCCCACGCACGACTGGAGTTTTCTCCTTTAAATGTGTAAAATTTTCCTTTTACCAGTTATCTTTTGTGTCAATAGATAACTGGATACTTTATATTATTTAGTTACATTCTGCGTACTCAGATGTCACGTGTTCCCCAACAAAAGTTATATATAGGTACGTTTGGTATATACAGGTGTACGTTTTATAAGTTCAAATAGTTCATTTTTTCGAAGACAGATGTCGATACGTCGCGCCATCGTTTCGTTCCTAAACGCTGACTATACTTTTTATACAAGATATCGGCGTTTGCTTTTATAAGCCCAGAGAATAGAATTAAGGAACATAAATAAATACGCACAAATCTTAAAGTGACAGATAACGTAACGTTTTTTAGTTAACGCTTACTCATCATAAAATTTCCAACCGGAAATTCCAATTTCCTTAAATGAAAATCGATATTTAAGTAGTAAACCCTAAAAATGTATTAGTCAATAACTTGCATATAAGAAAGATGTTTTCTTTAACTGTACAGTCTACATATAATACGACCTTGATTTTTTTTTGGTAGTAGCATCGATTGTAGTAGGTAATTCTAATTCTATTGATTACTGAAGTGTTTTAGGATTTGGAATTGTAAATAACACCTTCGATTTGACTGTTTAAGACTTTTATCAGACTACACATTTTTGACAGTTGTTTTTACACATACCTCTTCTTTAATAATTACCCCCATACATTACAATTACATAGCTTTTTCCCGCGAGTTCGTCCACGTCCCTCGAGAACAGTACATTTTTTCTGGTCGAAAGGTACCCTATTTGTTTTTCTGTACGTACAAGTTGTACACAAGAAAGAATTCAAGTAGAGAAAACACTCAGAGTGGAAACACTCAGAGTTACATCCGAATATTAGTTTAAAAGCATCCGGAGCAAGGCCGCGTGTTTCAACCGCACTGTAAATATTTTAACGCTCTGCTAGTTTCGGCAGCCAACGTGCGCCTCCGACGATATTGGGCTGCGGTTGCGAGGCGGTTGCTGTGCAAACCTTCGCATGGAGTTTGATACGGCATATACATAAACCTATTGCAGCTTTACGTGTCAACAACCGGCTCTCACTTGGAACGATCTGTTTCTCTACATTGATCTCAACAAATTGTTTAGTTTTCTTCTCGTTTAAGGTGCTGTTGCGGCTCTTGGTTTTGCTAAGGTCGACTGGTGAACACTTTGCTTCATGAAATCATCACAAAATGCACCTCAAATAATTAGACTTATAAAATAATATTAATTAATTAATTAATTTGATTAGATAAATTTTGGAGTAGGTTCCATATTGTATTCTGTAAGCAAATTAAAAAATTTAAGTATCTATAATTCTATAAATAAATAATAAGTTAAATTACGTGTACGTTGTTCAGCTGATAAGTTAAAATATAATAATCCCTTGCTTATAATGATAAAATTATGAGCAAGGGATTTCAGATCCCATTTCCCTCCCAAAACAATCGAAGTAACTTGAATAATTTATTATTTTAAAATAGACGAGCCCATAGGTAGAGCGGTTAAGGCGTTTGCCTAAGCGCTCTGACTTAGTTCCTGGGTTCGATTCCCTGTAGAGCCAATTTTGAAAATGCTCTTTTTAAAATTGGCTCTGGACTAGGTCTGGCGAGTAGTGGCAGGGTACTGCGTTTCGTAGTTATTTGGGCAGCCCATCTGAAGGCTGTAACAATCTTACCTACGGAAGACCACCGCGAAATAACATTATGTGTGCTGGTTCTGTTCCGGCGAGTAAGTAAGGGAATTCAGGGCCAATTCACCCACTCCCTTAACATTCTTAATTTTACTAAGGTCACCTCCATCAAGTGGGACGGTCAGCCTGTCTGACAACCTTTACACAAGAAGTTATTCACAGCAGGCGGATTGTTCAACTGACAATGTTGTAAAAAGCCAGGCTCATTTCTTGTTACAAATTCTCATAACGACAAACTGTAAGAGGTCAATTATAGCTTTATTTAATTGCGTACCTATTACAGGCAGTTCTTTTTTTCATTAATTATTACAGGCAGTTCGTTGTTAATTTAAAAAAAAATCTTGCCAAGGCGTTGGTTTTTATGTTATGTTAAGTGTTTCGTATGTAATGAATATACTCAGGGCACATTTTTCTACACCTACTCATGAAACCCTTTGCGCGCCATAAACATATGAAAAATAACGAGCAAGGCTTTAATAGACCTCAAAGCTTTATGCTGCAGTGTAATATCAAAAGCTTTGTAATTAGTAAGTTTTAGAATTTAATTAAGAGAACCTCTTCGCTGTACATACTCGTATATGTTCAACCCTTTTTTGTACTTACTTGCGTTTGTTCAATTTCAATTTGGAAAACGTTACCTTTTCCATTAAGTTAGGACAAACATTGCTGGTTTCGTTCGTTTTAAGCGATAGCTCCGCTGATCGTACGCCGAGGACTTCCGTTCTAAACGCGAGACTTACCGATTCCACTAGTAATTTCCGTCTTCGTTCTAGCATTCCAGAATTCAATTGAATATTATCCAAAGAAGAGCAGTGAAAATCGGTTACAGGAACCTTCACTTCAAGGAACTAAAAAAATTGATCGTAATAAATGGATAGCCGTTATAAGCAATATTGACCTTTTTATTTTAAAGCACAACCAGTGTGCACGTATTATACATATAGACTGGTTTGTAAATTAAATTACGAAAATTAAGTAAAAAAAAATTGCAAAAATAGCCAAGAGAAAGTCTGTAAGAGAAAATAATAAGAGTTATTAGAATAAATTTAAAAATAGTGTTTTGTTTTAGTGTAAAAGTTATTGTCAATGAATTTCGATGGTAGCTTGTCTCTAACACATTGACTTATATATAAGATAATAATCTTATGGCGTTTTATCGTATATTTTAAAAAGCGATCTCTTTATACTACTCTTTATATAGGGATTCGGCAGGGACCATGCCGTTTAGTCGTTGTTATATCCGGTTTCTACAGTAGTAGTTTGACTTTACATTTAACGGCGACCCTATAATAGGCGGCCGATTTTAAATTTAATTTCACCCTCTTTTCAGAGACCGTGTAACTGTCAGAGAGCAAGGAAACGGTGCCATTGTTTTCGACCTCACAGCAACGAAATATGGCTGTTCTCGAGATACTCGACGGGCTGGAAGTGAGTATATATACCTCCATTTAAATTAAAACACACGCTCTGCTCCGACTGGCTGCGAGAATTGTTCAACGAATATAACTTTTATTTATTCGTCGACACAGAAACACATTCTTGTCTAAAGAATCCGTTTTGGTAGTCATCAAGCTGTGTAAATTCGAAAACACGTGTTTCAATATACCACCGAGAATTGTATGCGTATCACATCCCGCGGGCGACAAAGGGTTATATGGCTGCCATAATGTAGCGCGATAAATCTATGTCAAAGTGACAATTTAAGAATTTGAATTGTTCATAAGAATTTGAAGGCAAGGCGTTTTGATTATGTCATGAGCGTCACGGCCGGCGCCGGACGCCTGTCCTTGGTCTGTCTGTCGCCGGACCTCCATGTTTCGGGCATGCAAATGTGCCGAATATTATGTACACGCGTATGCAAATCGGCTCCTCCCTTGACTATTGTCTGCCGCCCTTGGAGATTATACGGCCGGCCATTCGTCCAAACGTGATGGGCATCTTTGATTCGATTCAAACTGACTTTT
Source organism: Bembecia ichneumoniformis (assembly GCA_910589475.2). Classification (NCBI taxonomy): domain Eukaryota; kingdom Metazoa; phylum Arthropoda; class Insecta; order Lepidoptera; family Sesiidae; genus Bembecia; species Bembecia ichneumoniformis. Next base: position 7,622,920 of record OU342523.1, read on the forward strand.
CTATGCTCGCTGATAAATTGTACAATGAGCGAGCGACGACAGTTGTTAAAAACATTTTTCTAATGATTTTTGAAGTGAAAATTCTTTGCGCCTGATGAGAGTTAAATTTCAAGGTCGAATTTTGTGCGACGATTTAGTGTAACGATCACGTGATGCTTCTTGTAACGATTCTTGTAAAATATTTATCATATATTTATTTCTGACATCTACCGCTTACTATATATTTGATCGCCAAAGAAGTTTCACTTCTGATATGCGTACCCACTCTGTACACCCTCATGTTTTTTTTTGTTAGTAATGTTTTCAGTGGGACTCGCCATTGAATGTAATTTAAATTTGGTATTTCTCTCAATGTTATTTCAAAAAAACTTTAAAAAAAATTGTAATGCTTATTATTTTTTGCAAATTAGTTTTTAACTGAACGAGCGATTTTTTTCTCTCACTGGTGGAACCGGCTTCTCACTGGTGGAATTTTTTTTCTGCAAATTATATACACAAACCTTCGTTTACCGCTCTTTCTATTAGTGAAAACCGTACACAAATCCGTTGGGTGTTTTGGGAGAAGTTACTGGAGAAATGGACGGAGACTTTATAATTATGTATGAATAGATAGATAGATAGTCGTTGCTGAATTTGTTAAATTCAGCAACGACAGTGAATTTTACAAGAAGACGCATCGTCGCCGCTCTAAAATAGCGTCATGAAAATAGGGCATAAATCGACAGTATGCTTTGTTCCCCTAGTTCGTGATAGTGAACCGAGTGGGAGTATAATATGCATTACGATATTGAACTTACACACGATGCTAATACAAAATCAACTTACGTTACACTTTAAGTTACACTAGACATAGGCAGTGGTAACCTTTGATGCTGGGACTATTTTTGGACTTAATTGGATTAAAATTGAGTATACAAATATTTTGCTAATATAATATTTTGAGAACATAATATTTCGCAAATAAGCCATTTAATTAAACATTTTTAACCATGGTCGTCCAAAATGTGATACTTTGCGAATGTAATATTTTGCGAATATAATAATTTTGAGAATATAATAATTTGTGAATATAATATTATGCTCACAATGGCTCCCCGACAGCTAAAAGAGTTTGAGATAACATTGCCCGCTTGGAATCCAGCCCTCTTTTTACCTGCTGGATTCTGGATTATATAAAAATCGCAGTATTTACTCTATTTTATTATGAATAATGCCCGCTACTTCGTCCGCGTTGAAAGATACAAGATATAACGTCTGACAAAATATGTAAAGCAATAATAAAGCCTGACATTATACTTTTGCCAAGCGTTGGTTATTTATTTTTAGATAGCTTGTGCTATCTAAAAATAGGACTTTGGAGCCATTTATTGGTTTATACATAGAAACCGCAATTTTTAGGTTTATAGCAATTTATACTTAATCTCTACATAAAAAAATTTACTTACATAGGTATGTATGTAAATACATTCAGTTTGACATATTTAATGTATTGTAGCTTCACAATAAACTAGCCTCAATTGAACAAGCAACGCCTCGATTTGAGACGATAACATGTTCGGTTCAAAATGCTTAACGAACTTTGTGGTGACATATTCACGTAATGTGGTAACGCGTAACACTTGTATTTCCTAGGAATGGTTGCTCAAAGACGTTTGAGACTTAAACTTTAAAGAAGGGTTTATGTTGCCTTTACTTACCATGGTTATTAAGCTTCTGTTTCACATTAATGACGTCATTGTCGCCACGTCCATGCTCTATTGGTAAATTAATTGATACACCGTACAAGATACATATGTACAATCATGCTCCTATAATTTAATTGTATTGCATAACACGTCAGAAACGATGTAGTTTGATTTTTGATGTGAATTTTTTTTCGTGGCGCGGCGTGTGAGTGAGATATTTTACTAATCATGGCCAACCCTGTGACTATACTGTGTATAGCCGTTGATTTTAACTGCTATTTCAATGTAAAGGACATCGTTCACAATTAGGCCATTTTTTTTTTAATTTTAAAAAATTTACGAGATTTTGGTAATAAATTTCTTTCTTTCTTAATTTCAATAACTTCCTGTGAATTTTCAAATTTTGTAAATGGGGATGACATTCAAAAATTAAAAAACTTATTACTTTATAGGGACAATTGGATTTTTTAATAATTTCAAACTTAAATATCTATGCAACCCCATTACAAAATTACAAGATATTTTCCCAGTAAAATCTATAATTTCTTTTTACCTAATGGTACAAGTTTCAACCGTTAAAAACGAAAATACCATACACATATGGCCCGATTTCCATACAAAACTGATTGATTTCCTTTTAATTGTTAAATTAAATTGCCTTTAATAAACCAACCTTTCACGCATACTCGTATTTTCTATACAAAATAGTTTCGATGTTTAACAACTTTTTTTTTTTAATTTTAGCGACATGGGGTAATCGGATGAGCGTTCAGACATTACAAACAAAAAACTTAAAAACAAAACTTACGTATTACATGTTAACTTAGCCTAAGCATTTCTCACTAGAGACGGTGGAGCAAACTATATCGGGGCAGAATCTGTCTCCAATCATTCTTTAATCAATTTTTAGTCGTACCTGATCTTTACGTAGAAGGGTACAACCGTTGGAATCCACGCTCGATTTAGGGACTATCATTCTGAGTCCGTAAATGAAATTTGGACGTTCTTTATGGAACTATGGTCTTCTACACCTGTGGCCAATACTCTACGCCTATGTGCGAGCATCTGGGTAAAATAATTTTATAGCTAAAACCTACGAATGCTAAAATGTACGAAGCTGTTCACCTGGTTCACCTGTCGCTTTATCTCGTGTTTATCCTATTCGAGATTTACTCGCGTGTACTGGCTACATTATACAGTGTATGAATATTCATTTGAGTGATTTAATCGCTCTTGAACATGACTCACGTTGTGTACGTTAGTAACCTGAAATTAAGATAATATGGGATTACTGTTATGTATATTATTAGGAGAATCAATTAACTGATACATCTTCATATAAATAACATACTCGCTAAGCGCTGCGGTTTCTCCCGTTACTGAACTATGTTTTACTACTGTTTTATTTATTTGCTGTGCAGCTGAAATGTTAAGTTATTTTTGTAAGTCGCAGTAGTAACTTACAACAGAGAAAAGGAAGGGTTCGTCTTCTAATGTCATTTGCACCTTGCTACAGCGAATATTAGTATGATTTTCGTATTTGGCTAGTTTTTTTAATGTTAATGTCGACAGACAGGCTGACGATCCACTTGATGGTAGGAGATAGGGAAATGGGCTCTGGCATCCCTTACTCACTCATCGAACCACAACATCACATGTGCTGCTATTTCACGATGGTCTTCTGTAAGGGGGTGGTCACTGCCGCCAGAAGGGCTGCCCAAATGACTGCGAAACGCGGTGTTATCTGTCACTTTGAAAATTTCATAAATCAATCGCAGCTTTTTAGGAGATATTATATATCAGTGATTATATTTCAGTCATTATATACGTATTATATGTCACGGTAGTTTTTGAGATCGAAAATGGTCAGTTTTTGGGATAATTAATTTTTTTGGATTCTGGAATAATGAAATTTTTGTAATAAAAATTTTAATCTAAGAATATGCATTATCTGATAGTTGACATTTCAACACTCTCTAAAAAAACTTATGCTGTAGTAATATTTATACTATTTTTCATGTTGTGGACTTGGAATCGCAAGAGATTTATAAAATGCTAGACAAAAACTGCTTCAGAAAGAATGTTATAACTCTTATATAAAGAAATCAGAAATAAATATTAAATCATGTCCTAAGATTTTCTGGAGCTATGTAAAAAGTAAAAGGAATAACAATTCAAGCTACCCTAACATGATGACTTACGGCACTAAAACATTTTCTAGTCAGGTGGAAATCTGCGCCGGTTTCAATGAATATTTTCTTAAAAATTTTAATCCTCCGTTGCATCCATGTCATCAACAGATTCCTCCAGAAAGTAATTCTCAAAATTCAGTACACAATTTAAGATTTGAAGTTAATTTAATTTTAAAGCTCCTAAAATCACTAGACATATCTAAAGGGGCTGGTAGTGATATGATCCCCCCATTATTTTTCGTTAGATGTGCGGATTCCCTTGTTGCACCTATCACAAATATCTTCAACAGACTACTTAATGATGGCTACTTACCATCCATATGGAAGACCGCACAAATCGTTCCTATTCACAAAAAGGGTCTGAAAACAGCCATAGAAAACTATCGACCGATCTCAATTCTCAATGTTCTGAGCAAAGTGCTTGAGAAGGCGGTTCACCATCACGTTTATCCTATTCTCTGTAACTCAATCCCTGAGCAACAGCATGGTTTTATTAAAGGACGATCGACAAACACTAATTTAGCTGTTTTTACTAATGAAGTTCTTCGCGGAATGGACGGCGGTCATCAAGTTGACGTGATATATACGGATTTCGAAAAGGCGTTCGATCGCGTTGATCACGTGATATTACTGCGAAAGCTCCAGGAACTAGGAATCCGAGGTAATCTGCTTCGATGGTTTGAATCTTACCTTCGTAATCGAAGTCAGGCTGTTGTGGTGGGCGGTTTTTGCTCAGATTTCATTGAAATCCCATCTGGGGTACCACAGGGATCAGTCCTTGGCCCTTTGTTATATTTAGTATATGTATATGATATAGGAAGGTACTTGATTCATTCTAAGTACATCATGTATGCGGACGATACTAAGATTTATAATATAATCAAGAGTGAATCAGACTGTGAAAATCTACAGGAAGACCTGCTTCGACTTGAAGGCTACTACAAACGTAATTTAATAAATATTAATGTAAATAAATGTGCTCATATTACTTTCACTCGTAAAATTAACAAATTATCATTTACATATAAAATTAATGATTTAAAAATTAATGAAATTAAATTAGTTAAGGATTTAGGCATTTTATTAGACACTAAATTAACATTTTCCGAACATATTGCATTAATTGTTAACAAAGCATTTAAAAACTTGGGATTCATTCTACGCACGTGTCAAGCTTTCTCGGATACAGAATGTTTAAAGGTCTTGTACTATGCTTATGTCAGAGGCAACTTGGAATACTGCAGTAATATATGGAATCCCCAGTACAAGACACATGTGCAAAGTATTGAACAAGTGCAGGTTAAATTTTTAAAACACCTTAACTACAAGAAACGTCACAGGTGCGTAAGCAGTACTGAATCTAATTTGTTTCATGGCCTAATGACACTTGAAAATAGACGCTCCCTTCTGGATATGCTATTTTTATACAATGTTTGCAATGGAGTTATTGATAGCCCTGAACTGACTACTCTTTTCCTCCAGCTGCGTGCTCCTGCTGTTAGAACAAGACACACTCCTTTATTCCATGTCCCTACGTCATATACTAATTATGCCCAAAATTCTATAGTTTGCAGAATGCACAGAAGTTATAATAAGAGATATGCATCTTTAGATTTATTCAACTCTAAAAAGGCAGTATTTAGGAATGAGCTAATAAAAGTTATCAACAATGAAAATCTGAATGTCGATGTATAAATAATCGTTCCATATACCATAATAACTGTATTGTGGTATAATAACGGTATAATAATAAAACAGTATAGGTAATAATAGTATTTCTCACCTACACACCTCATACACACACACATGCACACACGCACACATGCACACACGCACACACGCACACACATACACACTATGCATTATACACATACACATACGTCTCTTCTTGATATTTTTTATTTAATGTTTTTAATTAAGATCATGTTCATATTTATTTTTAAGATAAAAAGGAAGTCCGTTATTGGCATTAAGATTTAAATCATACATATTTATGTATTTACTTGTATTTTATTAGTTGATAATAAGTGCTGTGTGACTTTGTATTCATTAAAATAAAAATAAAATAAAAAATAAAAATCTTTAGAAAAAGAAGAATGTATGGAATGTATCGTACAAATTACTAAAATAAATTATTAATTGCACTAGCTATCAAAGATAAGTTTCTTTTTACCAAATTAATCTCTCGGAGGGAAATTATCGAATTTTCTGTAACCCTGCATATTGCGTAAGAAAAAAAAAACCATGTAATATTTCTTTTAAAGAGCTTAATATTTTAGCGTGAACTGTTTGAAAAATAATAATTTTTACACAAAAGTTGCCAGCTCTTTTTACTCTTTGTAAATGGAATTTCAAGTAATTCAAGCCCTTGTAATATTGTCAACTAACATTTTTTTACAATTTTCAAATTTAAAATAGTAACTTCAGTAATTTCTAAAATTGTGGTAATACAAAACAGTTAATCACAATATAACATAGCTATGTTACTGAGTGTAACAGTGTTGTTCATTTCAATACTAATAAAATTTAACACTAGCTGAGCCCGGCGCGTGGGGCGTGCGCGGCACTGGACGCTGCTTATAAATAATAACTTTTTATATTTCTAAAATGAAAGTAGCCTAAGTTACTACCCATAACGTCAGCTATCTGCCAGTGAAAGTCCCGTCAAAATTGGTCCAGCCGTTTCGGAGATTAGCCGGAACAGACAGACAAAAAATTTGAAAATAGTTTTTTTGTTATACAAACACTTCAATTTTATTTATTATTGTAGATTTAATAGTTTGTCACGATTATTTCTATATATTTTTTTATAATTAAGCCGTAATCGCACATGTACTTTCGATTATATTATTGAATTGATACAATCATCGACGTCTCATTATTATTCCCTATATGTAACTAGTAAATTGGCTGTCCGAAATAAATCCTTTCAATCGAACTGCCTTTATAGGTGGTCTCGATGTTATCTGTGCGCACAAAATAATTTATTATTCATTTGAAATCATTTAATTTGATTGTTTATTCAAATTAAACTTGACTCACTTGAATCAACAGCTCTGGTGTTTTATTCTGGTGTTTATCTTATTTGATCAGTTTTGGTCACTATTCAATTCAATATTTTTATTATTTGGCCACACATTGGCTGTCTCTACTCTCTTTTTTCTTAATAATGGTTAATTTATAATTGTCATCACTCGGTGAATAAAATTAGTCTCTATGTTCATTAAAAAAGTTGTTAATTATTATTGTGTACAATAATAATACTTTAAAATACCCTTATGTTACAATACCAGGGCACATGAATAAGCTACATAGAGTTTTCAGGGGCTTTTACACAAGATGAGAGATTGTTGTAGAAAAATACAAATAAATGATAATATTCTTGAGTGCACATTCTCCCTCGACTTTTACATTTTATTTGAAACTGGCGACCTGCCTCCGGCTTCGCACAAGTGCAAATTTCCCGGCATTTTTCTCTTCAAAATCTTCCTCGAAAAAAAGAAGCCGAATTGATCCAGCTGTTCTTGAGTTTTACGCTTAGCTTACATTTATCTATTCATCATCCCGGTGTATCAGTAGTACTATAAATAATAATACTATACTAAGAAGTACAACTAGTTGTACGATGAAACAATGATTTATCACTAGAACTAATACAAAAATTTCAAACAAATCACTCGGGTTTCTTTATTAAAAACCTCAGAGAAACGATTCGCCGAGAGACGGTAGTAATAATAATATTCGTGCCGCGCAATTGCGCTGAGCGCTACTCAAGACGCCAGTTTCTATTTGCACGTTGTGGAGTAAACATTATCCAAATAGTGATACCATGTGAATTGTGTTATGAATTTGAAATATAATACTTTGTGCAAAATAGATTTGCATAAAAGTTCAACTAAGTCACCTTTACCACGCTTTGAAAGGGCTTTCGTTAAGTTAAGCGTCGCTCACCATACAAAATGTCGCTAACGACAATCGCGAATGTGTTTCGTAGTAGGTTATTTGGTTCACAGAACATGGATCCAACATTTTTTTGCATTCTCGCTTAATTCCGTGTCACTAGAGGCGTACGTCTGATAACTTTTATACATAGCTATTTGGCACAGACTATAAATACTTAAAACATTTTATTAAAATAAGTTGATCACTAGATTGTAGTTTGGTAGGTATTTAATTTTATGTTCATGTGAAAGTATAATCGATAAATTAGATTGTACGAACTACTTTAACCTTTTCAGAGTCCATTGTTCTTTAATAACGATTCTTACATTTCTAATCATATTTTATATTAGTGTCATTGACTTTTAAATCTACATTATTTTTGCTTTTGTGCTATAAAACTGTAGAAAATAGATTACAAAATATAAAAATAAGTAAGTTATCGCAAGAAATCGCAAAAATAACCGGAAGGCGAATCGATTGATTTTTCTGTTTTGAGCCCGCAACTTCGTACGGTATAGCGCGTAATTTTTTTTGTTTGGAAGTTTTTTGTTTTTTTAGTGTTTAACCGATTGGAATGAAACAAACACTAATATTATGGGAAGCTTGCTACAATACATCAGTGAAAACTGCATTCAAATCAGTTACCTAAGCCGTTTCTGAGATTAGCGTGCACAAACGCATAGACAAACGGACAAACGCACAAACAGACAAAAAATTTAAAAACTATTTTTTGACCTCGCTAACATAACTACAACCAGTACAAAATATTCAAGACATTTACAATTTTATTGCATGTATTGATGTACAGTCAAGGGCAAAAATATCTGTACATTTCCAAAGCGCCAAAATTATCTGTACAGTTGAGAGGCCAGAAATATCTGTTCGATAATTCGGTTAGAAATATGTGAGCATTTAAAGGGTCAAAAAGATCTAGACGTTCACGTGGCCATAAATAAATGTACAATGTCAGTCAAATATATGCAGACAAATAGGAGGGCATAAATATCTATACATGAAACTATCATATAAATGAGAACAAAACGCGTGCCAAATATATAGATACAAATTTGTGCAACTAATCGTTTATAAATATCTGTACAAACAAACAATTTTCTAATTTTGAATTATGACAATCATCGAAAAGAGTACCATTCTGTCATATGATTGGTTTGTCTCTTTCATTTTGATCGTGGCGATATTAACGTAACATTTGTTTCACCTGTAATCCTATTATTTTAGATTTTGCTTCACAGCGTTCACAGATACACGATATAGGATTTTCATGTGGCGTTTTTCGTGAATATTATATTAGCGTTTTTTCAATGCTAAATGTTTGTCAGTAACATATTGATACTAGACGTAGCGATGAAACGGAAGATATTTATTCGTTATTTAAGTAATTATACAATATTAGTACGAAAATCTTACGATTACTTACGCTAATGTAAGTGATTTTACGAATGTGAATTTGCCGTTAAAAAGAACACTTAGGTTTTTACTCTATTTTCTCGTTTCTATTCCTCTTTGTGGTGTGTGTCTAACTTAGAGCATTTAATTACTGGAGTTGCCTTTAAGAGCTTACCCCTCTACGTACGTTACGTAGAGAGCCGAGTTTTTTGTACAGAAAATGACAGACAAGGCGTTTCCAGTTACTACATGTCCTAGGGTGTCTAAACAAGAGTGTGAATTTGTCATGTAAAGTATACTTACCAGTCTACTTTACATGACTCTTCGGTGAAGGAAAACATCGTGAAGAAACCTGCATACATCCGCGAAAAAATTCTATGGTGTATGTGAAGTCTCCAACCCGCATAGGGCTAGCGTGGAGACTATATACCAATCCCTCTCGTGCTTGAGAGGAGGCCTGTGCCCAGCAGGCGGACGTGTATAAGCTTAGGAGGGGGGAAATTAAACAGATCACTAAAAACTGAATTTTATTGTTTGAAAAACTTAAATTATTTACTTTCATCATTTACCTATAACCTCGACTTACACAAAACTCTTACCTATCTATCTATTCAAAACTCTTATCTCTTACTTATAACCTAAAATTTCGTATACCCTCATATTTAAGCCAGCTTCAAGAAATCTTCGTCGCACTCGACTCCCGGTGACGGTTCCAAAGTCCCCTGCGGACTAGAACCATACCCATTTCGAGACGAGTTTTAGTGCGGTAAGAGTCCCACATAACCTCTATGGACATTTGCATTGCATGTGGAACTTGTTCATAAGGTATCTTTTGAAGATTTCTCTCCTCGTAAAAAAAAAGTTCGTCGCACTGTGTGGGTGGATACTGCTAAAGGCACTGCTAAGTCCGCAGTGCGAATGAAACGTTGGTTTTTGACATCTTCGTCGTCACACTCTCGCGTCGTCTTTTGAGGTCGTCCTTTAGATGCATGGTTCCTTATGCATCTAAAGGTGCTCCTCTAAAACGATTAAAAGATAAGACAATGAATATCCGTAGGCAACAAAAGTGATATTAAAATACATATTTAAATCTGGTATGATTCGGATCACTCACCATTACACCCATTTCCTCAACAATTATGCTACCGGAATTCCGTCTTCCAACATAATAATTATGATGCGATGTTTAGTACAGTCCGAAAGTCTGGACATTATTCTTCTTAAAAACTACCGATATTGTCGACGTATAAGAAATAGAAATAGAACTCTTAAAGATAGTTTTAAAGCGAATGTAAATTCGAATTTTGAGTGTTACATTTAGTTAGTTATCTCAATTGAATAAGATGCATATTTGCATACCTATGTGGTAAGTTTGACTATCAGATAAATGTATAGATAATTTTGGTACGCGTTTTGTTGTCATATATATGACAATTACGTGTATAGATATTTTTGGCGCGCGTTTTGTTCTCATATATATGATAGTTTCATGTATAGATATTTATGCCCTCCTATTTGTCTGCATATATTTGACTGACATTGTACTTTTATTTATGGCCACGTGAACGTCTAGATCTTTTTGACCCTTTAAATGCTCACATATTTCTAACCGAATTATCGAACAGATATTTCTGGCCTCTCAACTGTACAGATAATTTTGCCGCTTTGGAAATGTACAGATATTTTTGCCCTTGACTGTACATACCATTAATTACTAAATTTGATATTGCTCATTACTACTTTGGACAAAATTTTGGCAGGGCACACTGCAGTTCGCAATCATTTGGGTAGCCTCTCTGGAGGCAGTAACCATCCACTTACAGAAGACCACCGCGAAATGACAGCATAAGTAGCTACTGTTGTGTTTCGGCGAGTGAAGAGATGCCAGAGCCCATTGCCCTTATCCTTAATCCTATTATGGGCGGCAGCACTTCTGGCGTTGCTTATTTTATAGGCCACGGTAGCCACCTATCATGTCTGTCTGTATCTGTATTCTGTTCGTCGATCTTCACAAAAAAAGTTATGCTAAAATCGATTACCAACGTGTCTCGTTCTGGGCTGTTCCCATAAGCTGTACAGAAGATACTAGCGTATACTGTAGCTCCGTATGTTTTCAGTTTGAAGTGCGGTTTACAAATATTTCTAATCTTGAGATTTTTTCTCACTGCGCATTTTCACTGCGCATTTTCTCTTAAACAGTCAAATACTGTGCTGTGTTGAGCTAGGAACTCACGTGTCGTTAATGGAAAACATGCGAAATGTGCCATCAGTTGGATGTAATTAAACGAAACAAAATACTTATAATATTAAGAGTGGACAGCTTTATAGCTTTTTATAACGGCGCATCCACATATGCCCGACGCGACCGTCAGGCCGATATGCCGTGCCTTCGGGTCGTGTTGCGCTGGTTTTATTAGTGGCAGCCGGTAGATGTAAAACTTTCATTTTTCACTATACAACATTTGTATTACAAATTAATGCACAGTGAAAAATCAGCTTTATGATATTAATGATACAAATGGCGCAATAAATAATATTATTAATTAATATGGCTATACAAATTGGAACAAACTGTATGCAATCTATTTATATACATAAGTATACCTATAAGTTTATATAACTAATTGGTATACGATAACTCACGGTGCTCAACCTCGATTAGGCACGGAGTTTGACCTCCGTGCCGTGGAGAGACGTGCTGAAAACACACAGCACGTTTCACCCCCCATTGCCCGGTTTTGTGATGACGGCGGACCACCCCATGTCCGCCGCCTCCGAGCGAAGCGGCACAAGCCGCCCATACACATCTCTCGCAACGGGCAGTCAGATAGGGGCTTCATCTCGGAAGCACCCCATACCTCTTCTCTGCAGCACAACCTACCGCAGAGTCGAAGACCGCTTCCACCTGAACCCCAGCTCAGGTGGCCGCTCATCTCTACGGCATTAAGGGTGGGCAGGGGCACTGGCCTACCCTCTCAACAAGGGCGTATGGACTAGATGGTCCGCCTCGCTCGTCCGGTGCGGATTGGTGAACTTCACATGCGTCTGAGAATTTCTTCTTTGACGTATGCGGGTTTCCACGCCATGTTTTCCAAATGCCTTGCACTTAAGTTTTTAGAAAAGACCCATTGGTACATGGCATTACCGGGGTTAGAATTCGGACCTCTCGACATGACAGGCCGCTTCTTTCCCACTGTACCACCGACATATTAGTATAAATTGAAGCCGCTGCCCGCGTCTGTCTGTCCGTAAGTTTATCCGCTAACTCCTAAACAACGCAACGAATTTTGATGCGGTTTTGAGTATCAGTTAGATAATTTTTTACCGAAGATTTATATATATATTTAATATTTTTATTATATATATAATAAAACCTAATTGGATTCGTGCGAACCCGGAATGATTTCTTATATATAAATTATAGCTCACGTTTTTTAATTAAAAAACTACTAACAGAAACATTGGGTAGGTACTCCTGTAATTATGTTTGTTTATGTGTTGAATAAAATAATTATATCAAACGAAAATAATTAATTTTACAAAATAATGTCATTGTCAAGTCAATAGGAAATGTGAATAGTTGAAGCACATGTTCTCTGATTATTATTAAGCGCGTTCTCACGGGGTGATTTAAGAGATAAAATGCTTCTATCTCTACGAGTTGTAAGCTATTAATTTGTTTACGCGATGTTGGCACCGCCCGCCGCATAGACCTCCCAAGACGACCGGTGCATGCGGCGGGAGGGCGCTACACCTTCCCTATATTTGACAACTGGTCCCTCTTCAAAAAGAGATTAGCCTCATTGTTTACTGACAAAAAGTTGAAGCGAAGCCTTTAACGCGACAGCCGTATAAGGTGCCCTATATACCGGTGAAATGAGTAGGCGTTGTTTACATTTAATAATGGAGCACAAACAAGAGATTAAATCGTATCTCATTACACGCATGATTGCAGGTCGTAACTCATAACGTTAATATCCATCGACCTAATTGTAACGGATGTCGTATCAGTATTCTAATGTGTCTACATCGAAGGAAGTATATTTCGTTGCACGGCGTTGGTTCACGTGATGTGATTGATTTGTTTATATATTGTATAAAACAGATTTTATTAGATAATATATATAATAATTAATTTCCTAGGTCATTTCGATATTTACAAGATTTTAATATCTGTTGCCTGTTTTACGTAAAGGTTTTACTCGATGATTGGTGGTCACCGTTACAATAACACAATCAACGCCAAAGGTGCTGCAACTGCGCTGCCGATCTTAATAGGATTAAAGATAATTGATTAGGAAGGAATATGAAATGGGCTCTGGCATTCTTACTCACTCACTGAAAAATAAAGCACATAATGCTGTTATTTCACAACGGTCTTCTGTAAGGGAGTGGTTACTGTCGCCTGACGGGCTGAACAAATTATGACTGCAGGGGTATGTTCCAGCACTACTTTGGCCAAGGCTAATTTTGCTTTACTGTCATTTGACCATAGCCATTCTGGCAGGCAGAGCATGATTAGTGTGATTAGTGTATTCATCGATGGCTGGAACACACCCCGGAACGCACTGTGTTTTATGCCACTATATTTAAACTCATCCGCACATTCTAACAGAATGGTAAAAAAATATATTTGTCAAATTGCCTTCTTAAATTATTGAAAAAATACTTCTCTTATAACAACTCACTAAATATATTAAAATAAATTATGAAAAATTCTTTAAACAATTACGACATTTAAACGGTCTATCTAAGTTAAAACGATATTTAAAAGAAATAAATCGAAAATATGTGAATGCAAAACGCATTAAACAAATTTATATATGTACAATGTACCTACAATACAATAATGTTAAAATTTTGTCATTTTGAATTATTTAAAAAATAATCTTAAGGATCAATTTGATTTGATTCGATATATGTATAATGTAAAAATGTTATATCAGATTTCTATACCACTTGGGTTCCCTTTATAGGTGACAATAAAGATCTCCTGAGTAATAAATCTTTGCGTGAAAAATTAAGTAAAGTAACATCGCCATGAATCAGTGTAAAATTTAATACTCATCGACACTGAAACTTATCTATCAATTTGAAACGAGTAGATGGATTCCATTAAGTGATCCCCTGGCTCGTTTAATTTAAGAACTGTCACAATTCCGTCTCGATTTCAGTGAAGTGGTAGTTTTAACGAGTTTGTTCTCGTTTTATCTGCGGGTCGATCAGGCACGTCGCGCGATAGAAGCCCAGTGGTGCGCGTTTATCGTTGTATCGTAAATTAACTCAAATTATCTGTCGCCTCGCGCTGCAGCGGCCTCCGCACTATCGCACTATCGGAAGCCGTCGCCTATTTTATTCTATATAGATTGTTTCGAAAACAGTCGTAGATCTGTTTACATGTAATTTCCTAAATTATGTATATCTATATAATAAATTAATGGGTACTTTTTTATGTAAATGCCATCGGACAGGCTAACGGTCCATTTGATGACAGGTGCCTACCGTCACCTATAATACAAGCAACCCTACAGGTGCTGCAAGTGCGCTGCCGACCATAGTAGAATTAAGGATAAGGGATTAGGAAGGAATAGGGAAATGGGCTCTGGTGTCGCTTACTCATCCACTGAAACACAAGAAACAGTACACACGCTGTTACTTCACGTTGGTCTTATGTAAGGGGGTGGTCACTGTCGTCAGACGGTGTGCCCAAACTGCGAAACGCAGTGTGCTCTTCCACTAATTGCCAGAAACAGACCAGAGCCAACTTTAAAAAGTCATTCAAAGCTGGCCTGGCCTGGCTCCTGAGACGGAACGTTCAAGCAAGCTCCTTACCCACTCGATCATGGCACTCTTTCACTACAGACTATTTTTTATACAAGCCAGCAGATCTTACAACTTTTACCTCTCAAACGAAGGTGGCTACCGTCGTCTATTGTACCACAGGCGTTGTATTACAACCAACGCCACAGGGTTTTCAAGTGTGCTGCCGACCTTGATAGGATAAAGGATAAGGCGGATAAAAGGCTAAACATTCATTGTTTTATTACAATTTGATTGTAAAACAATGGCTTTTAGTAGTAGCTAATCTGGGCAGTCTCTATCTAGCAGTAGTAACCACACTCTTACAGAATACCACTGTGAAATAACAGCTCGTGTGCTGTTGTGTTTCGGCGATGACTGTAAGCGATGCCAGTGCCCGTTCCCCTATCCTATTCTTGTCCCTACCTTTTATTCTATCGAGGTCGACAGCGTACTTGCGACTCCTGTGACGTTGATTGTATTTATTGGCGACTGTAGCCACTTAAGTGGACCCTTCAGTCTGCATGCTGATATTTACATAAAAGTGTATCGTATCTCGAAAACCAATAATGTCAGTAAATCGAAATACGGCGCAATGGAGCCTTATAGTACCTACGGGGACTGTAATATATTGGCTCTTTGATTGTTTGTGCGTTTCTGTTTCAATTTTGGATCAAAGTGTCCGGGAATGAAAAATGTTCTTTTGAATCCCCTTATTTTTCGGATTGTTAAAAAAAATTGCATCTCTGTTATTTACTTGTGAATTTCACGCAAGCGTAGCTAAAAGGCAGAAACTAATCGAACATATTCAGATTAAGAACTTTTAATAAGGACAGTATTTAAGCGAGTTACTTTAAATTAAAATTTTAAGTGTAAAATATAATTAATTAACGTCATTAAATTTCAATAAAAAAAAAAAAAAGATCAAAGTTCAGTAAAAAAATTCATATTATACAAAATTCACACAATAGCAAACACAATTGCTTACAAAGTATTTAACGCTATATAAAACAATAGTGTGTGCCCGCGGCTCCGTTCGCGTGGAATTCAGATTGTTTCTCGATATCAGTAAAAATCAAACCTACGAGAGCAGTCGCAACGGAAGCGTCTTGACTCTGCACTGCCTATGTAGTTTCATGGCGTGGTCGTACTTTACATATATATCGTATTATCTTTTTAACCATACGTCCAAAACGTATGCAGTAAAAAGCAAAAATCACGTGTATTAATTACTTGTGACGATAAACTTGCTGATTTTGATAAGGATGGCAAATAATCATCACCTAGCGATTTTAAATATTTTTAAAAAAGTTAGACATAATTATGTGCTATCGCTGACTTTTTTATAGGCATCATCAAGCTCTACAACTTCTGTTCTATGTGTACCTCTTCTAAAATTCTGTTTAACTATTGCTGAAAGAATTCTTTAAATCGGATGAGTTAAATAAGTCTGTATCGTATTACAAAGCGATATGACGAAATACTATCACGTTCACAAGAATGGCTGAGTTTTGCTGATACGAATGAGCACTTTCCTCACGTTTCTTTAAATACCTACTTACTTCTGTATTCCTAGTAACATAATATTAATGAAATATTTTATTATTTTTATTGATACATAACATATCGCTTCCGCTAAATTCTACCAACCTTTTTATAAATTAAAAAGTAAATTTAAACCTTACAAAATAAATATAAAAATGCGGTAAAAGTTGTAATTTTTTTTTTCATTTTAATAATGATTATGTAGTTAAGTATTAATGTTTACGAGCAATAAACGTGATCCTTTAATTTTTTTCAAAATTCGATTATTTGAAACAAAAAAAGACTGTACCTTAGATTCAATTGAAATTCTACAGGGTTTTTGTGGGCATATTGATTTGTAAAAATCGCACTAAACATTGTTTTATCAGTATTTTTAATTTTATAAAAAACCATAAAGCTCTTTTTTTGTTTCGTCAAATTCATGTAAAGAATGCAAAAAAAAATCTCATAAAACCATAAAAGATTCTTGTTTAGAAATTCTAGTTTTTGAAACTGCCCTTCCATTTTCTGTGCGATCATTGGTTGCTGAGATATCGATGATCAAACACAAAAAGGTCCTTTTTCATTAAAAGACGGATATCTCAGCGAAAAATCAACACAGATAAAAAAAGAAATTAAAGCTAAATAAACAAGCTATCCATTACTTGTATTGGTTTAACCGGTTTTTTTTTTAAGTTTGTGGAGACACTAAATTTGCAATTTTTTTCATCGCGCTATTAATTATGATTTAGTGATAACCGTGATTGATAAAAATTTTTGGCCAAAAGATCTGAAAACTAAAATCTTAAAACTTCAAATGCTTTATTCTTAACTCGACACTACCATTTTTCACTGAAGCATTTCAAAAATCACTAAAAAGTTTAGGCATTTTTTTTATCTCCTAATTTTTTTCCAGTACTATATATAAGTAGGTATTTTAATAAATTTCTGGACATTATAAGTAATACTTATAATACTGATAATGCTTTATGTAAAAGTCGGTGGAAATGCTGATGGTCCACTTGATGGTAGGTGGCTACCGTTGCCTATTAACACAAGCAACGCCGTAGGAAATAACAAATGTGCTACAGATTTCGATAGGATAGATAGAGGATAAAGAGGGTTAGGAAAATGCTGGCATCCCCTATCGTTGTAAGGTTATAGGCGCAAGACAAAGTGCCCAGGGTATGATTGCAGTGTGCCCTGCTACTATAGTATAATAATAATATAAACACATCAAAAAAGTCTAAGCAACACATACTATTTCAAATTATTATATCATTTCTTACCAAGTAGGTAATACCTATGTAAACTTTTTTGATCTAGAGGACATACTGGCTGGTTGTAAAAAAATTCGAGTATCATTTGTTTTTTTTTTCACAAATTCAAAAGCGAATGCATTTGTCCGAATTTTATAGCGTTTTCTTTGCTTATTAAAATTTAGTATCCTGTATCAATTTTATGATTTAAACAATAATTTGAAAAAAGTTTTGAACAAATTTGGATTTTGAGACATTTTTTACGTCATGGAGCGACGTCATTTGAACGCAGATGAAATGTAAAGAGCTGTAGGGATGTTGCAAGCGGGAAGAAGTCAATCTCAGGTATCTCTGTATTTTGGTGTCAACAGAAGCGTTATTTGCCGTCTTCATCAGCGTTACACTAACACGGGAGATCCTGCTGAGCAGCACCCAGGTCGAGAAAGGTGTACAACCACACGGCAAGATCGATACATACAACTGACTGCAAGACGCCAGCCGATGTTAACCGCCCGAGAGATAGGTTTAAGGCTACAAAATTCAAGTGGTGTTGTTGTTAGCTGCCAAACTGTGCGAAATCGACTGCATGAGTATGGCCTACGAGACCGACGGCCAATTAGGTGCCCACCGATACGTCACAGGAATCGCGCTCGTCGAAATGAATGATGTACGGAACACATTACATGAACCCGGGAACAATGGGATAAAATTTTATTTTGCAATGAGTCTCGATTTGGGTTCAAGCCTGATACTAGAAGGGTAAGAGTGTACCGTCTTTCTGGAAATACTGAAAGACTGAGGTGCGTTCAGGAAGTGCATCCATACAACGGCTCAACAGTTATGGTATGGGCGGGTATTATGAAGAACAGACGAACTGAGCTCGTTTTAGTAAATGGTAACATGAACGCTGTAAATTACGTTGAGGATGTTCTAAGGCCTTATGTTCGTCCATTCGCACAAACGCTTGGCTCCGATTTCACGTTGATGCATGACAATGCGCGTTCGCATACAGCTTTGCACACACGGGAGTACTTGGCAAGGAAAAACATCCTGGTATTGCCTTGGCCTGCACAATCGCCAGACCTCAACCCCATCGAGCATGCATGGGACATGCTCCAGAGACGTGTTTTAAAGGACTTGCATGGAGTGACAACAACCCAACAACTGATTGACTTACTAAAATTTCATTGGGAACAATTGCCGCAGGATAACATTAACAGTCTCATCGATTCTATGAATAATCGGTGCCAGCAAGTTCTCAATAACAGAGGAGGCCACACTTTGTATTAATTTATTATTATTAATTATTATTAATTATGCAATTTTAGTTTAGTTGTTTAGGTACCTTACTTTGTACTACGTACATACAGTACTTACTCGTAATTATTGTTAATTAAGATTATTAAAAAAAATTAAAAAAAAAAAACAATTGAGGTTTAATATCAAAAAAGCATAAAAAATTTCTATAAATAAGAAAACATTAAGGATTTAATGCGAAAACACATTGTAAAATTGAAATTTGTATGTGTTGCTTAGACTTTTTTGATGTGTTTATTTGATATAATAAAACCAATAAATAAATTTATTTTAATATTTTTGGATTTTGACGAGTCCGTTGGATGAGTGTTTAGGGTGCTTGCCTTAACGCTCTGTTCTAGGGTTCCCGGGTTCGATTCCCGGCTGGGTCAACTTTGAAAAACGAACTTTTCAAATTTGGCTCTGGTATGGATCTGGAAAGTAGTGACAGGGTAGGGTACACTGCGTTTCGCAGTCATTTGGGCAGCCCGTCTGGCGGCAGTAACCATCCTCTTACAGAAGACCACTGTGAAATAACAGCATGTGTGCTGTTGTGTTTCAGTGAGTGAGTAAGGGATGCCAGAGCCCATTTACCTATCCCCTCCTAAACCCTTATCCTTAATCCTATGTAGTCGGCAGCGCACTTGCAGCACATGTGGCGTTGCTTGTGTTATAGGCGATGGTAGCCTCCTACCATCAAGTGGACCGTCAGCCTGTCTGCCGATCTTGACATAAAAAAAAACTATAAAAATCTAAAATGTTTATTAAGAACTATGTACGAGGGCTGTTTGATAAGTCCTTTTAAAAACTATTTATCAAACCTTTTTTCTTTCAAATGAAGACTCAAAAACAAGTTCAGCAAAAAAAAACAAGTTTTTGTCAGTTTAACCATTGTTGAACTGTGATCACTCGTGAATTTTCAACAACTATGGAAAAATGTGAATTTCGTGCAGTTATAAAACATTTTTTTATGAAGGATTGCAGTGCTGCCACAATAAAAACTGAACTTGATTCTATTCATGGCACTAACGCACCAACGTTGCAGACTGTTTATAACTGGATAAATGATTTTAAACGTGGTCGCTCAAGCACATCTGATGCTCGACGCTCTGGTCGTCCAATCGAAGTCACTACTGAGGATGTTGTTGAAGAAGTCCATAATATCGTACTCGACGACCATCGAGTGAAGGTGCGTGAAATAGCTGAGAACACAGGCATCTCCACTGAGCGAGTACATAACATCCTGCATGAAGATTTGGGTATGACAAAGCTGTCTGCACGATGGGTGCCACGTTGGTTGACAATCGAACAAAAACGCGAACGAAAGCGAATTTCAAAACTGTGTTTGGATATGATGACCGTGTTCCGCATGCTCCGTGCGATTATTACCTATTCCCAAATCTGAAAAGATGGCTTGGAAGGCAAAAATTTTTGACAAATGAGGACTACATCGCAGGTGTAAACGGCTATTTTGAAGACCTTGACAAAACGTATTTTTGGAGGGGATAAAAAAATTGGAAACTCGCCCTTAAAGGAGACTATGTTAAGAAATAAATGTAAATTGTTTAAAAAATATATATATTTTTTACTTTTTAAAACAACTTATCAAACAGCCCTCGTAGGTATCACAAAAATGTATGAAAAATTTACATTAATTGTTCTGTTCTCAAGTGGCATAATTTAATGTTTATAATATCAGTGAAATATAGGAACGGTTAGAGATAAATAAACAAGGCAACGCAAGTAGCCGATGTATAAATCGGTCGGCGACCCTGCACTGCGCTGCACGGACACAACCTGCGTGTGTAATAGTTCACAGTAATTAATTCACTTGTTTGTATTACTCGTTGATGGCCGTGGCGGAACAAATTCGCCGATACGACTTCCTGCCCACCTGTCCATTGCCCGTTTCCTACTATTTATTCTACTCTTTCAGTTGCTTTTTAAAGAGTTATTGTTTAAGAGGGAGGTGGCACCGTTAATATTTTATCAATTTATGTCGTCATATCAATATGGCCAATCCATATTGATATGTTAATTGATTGCGTTATTTTTTTCTAAAATTGAAATTATCACAAGCGTTATAAATAACACATCACAGCGTTATTTATCACAAGAAGAAGACATTGTAGCGTTTATTGTTAAAAATTGATTTTTGTATGCATTTTTTAATGTTTATATATTTTTCTAAGGCGTTGAATTGTTTTTTTATTTAATTTTTATTTTAACATTATATTTTTCTAGATGAAAGGAACCCTATGTCCTTTTAAATATGAAACAAAAATTCGACCAATATTACCCGTGGCTACCGTCTCCTATAACACAAGCAACAACGCTAAAGCTGCTGCAAGTGGGCTGCCGACTACAGTAGGATTAAAGATAAGGGAGGGGATAGGGAAATGGGCTCTGGCATCTCTTACTCGCACACCCAAACACGTGCTGTTATTTCACGGTGGTCTTCTATAAGGGGGTGGTTACTGCCGCCAGACGGGCTGCCTAAATGACTGCGAAACGCAGTTGCCCTGCCACTACTTTCCAGATCCAGATCAGACCCAAATTTGAAAAGTTCATTTTTCAAAGTTGACCCTGCCGGGAATCGAACCTAGGAACCCCAGAACAGAGCGTTAAGGCAAGCACCCTAACCACTCGTCCAACGGGCTCGTCAACTTTATTTCCAATAAAACTCAAGGCCATAGATATTCACTTTGCACAAAACACGACCGCCCTTTATTCGCATCTCATCCCTTAATAAATTTATTTGTATACCGAATACCTCCCTCCCCTCTATATTTCCGTTGAACCTGCAATTAGTTTGGGATTATCCGCTATTATTTTTCCTAATCCAGGCTCCGGTCTGGTGGGAACATTGGGAATAATAAATTATTGGTTCGTTTAAAACCGACGGTTGTTCCATCTGGCACTGTCTATGCGATTTGTCCCCTTCGAGGGCGGTCTAGCGAGGTTTGGTGTGACTGAAAATTTTATTTGTGGAATACGATCTTTTTCACATACATACCAACAAGAACTAGGCTATGAAAGAATAGAATATGATGCGTTTTTAAAATATTTTTATCTGTGGTACGATTATTATCATCTCATCTGTGACGATGAATATTATTTTGCATATTAATTTGGCAAAAGTTAGTTTACTGATGGAATTTTATAAGTGAGTAAAATTTTTTAAAATTTCTTAACTTTTTAAAACGATTAAAAGATTTTTCTTAAATGATATATGATATATCGTTTCGTAGCAGCGTAGATTTGAATATCATGATGATATTCAACTCTACGCTTGGCTTTTATTAGTTGAACATCTCTTATTAAATAATGAAGCAAAATTTAAAAAAATACGAAGTCAGAAAGACACTAAAACGTCTGTAAGCGTCAACCCGTTATACTTGATTGTCCATAAAATTACGTTATACTAACCCGTGATACTTCAACCCGTTTCATTTTGTCGATATAATTACCTTTAACTCCGGGACATAAATATATTCGTCCAAAATAACAAGACTTTGAACAGTGTGGTGTTGTCGCGGAAAATATGTGACGCTCAAACGGGGTTTCTAACTATGAGCCTTGTAAGAAAACTCAACGTCGCTCATTGAACAATGGAGAGGACTATGCTCGGGGTTACTTATGTGAGATCAAATTAGGAATTACGAGATCTCCAGACAAACGAAAGTTATGGACATTACTCGGCGGATTAGTAAGTTGAAGAGGAAATGAGCAGGATATATGGTAGGGAAAGCCACCGGCCACTGGGGCCGGAAGGTTTTCAATTGGAGACTACCCCATCACCGACCGGCACATACAGAGTAGTATGTTTATCCACTAGAGGACACGACCTAATCTATACTAATATTATAAAGCTGAAGAGTTTGTTTGAACGCGCTAATCTCAGGAACTACCGGTTCGAATTGAAAAATTCTTTTTGTTTTGAATAGTCCATTTTTTCGAGGAAGGCTATAAGGCTATATAACATCACGTTATGATAAATAGCATATCGTCGCTGCGCCTGGAAAATCCGACAAACGCGAAATCCGAACTTTTCAGGAGACACAAAAAACTGGTTCATTCTGAATTTAGAAATAATATGTTACAAAATAGGTTTGATAATTTGTTTTTTCATATACTATTATCCCAAAAATAGATAATTTAGCCAAAAAGCTAAATTTTGAATTTTGCAAAAAAAAGTTTGTCGGATTTTCCAGGCGCAGCGACGATATTAGGTAAACAGTTTCCAGTACCGCGCGCTCCATGCGCACGCCGCCGCCGTATGGGCCGCAGCGAAGCGTGGCCGAGTTCAGCTAGTACCTAATAATGATCGCGGGTCTCCACTGGATCCAGGCTGTTTCCGATAGGATATATATATATATTCGATAAATTTCAGTTCAAGTAGTTCACTCGCGTAGTTCGTCTATGTGTATTGCGTACTTGAGTGATCAATAAACTATATTGAAATAGTTTTCGAAGTCAATGTATAGAAACTATTCGTAGACTGTCAAGAGAGAGGTTGGGCAGAATATATAATGTCTGGAGTATGCGTGAGTACGTTAATATTTGTTTCTGAACTGAAAAACAGGTCGCAGGAATGTTTTTACACAACTTCGGCGACCCTGTGCGAACCTAGGCATACTCTGTGTGTTAAAAACTATCAGTTGAGATAAAACTCATTCGGTTATCAAAAGAGTGAAGGTGATGAAAGAAAATGGATTAAAATTAATTAAATTAAAAATAGCTATGAACACTTTTCGATAGGCAAGTGATTATAGGCATATTTGTTTATAAATTATACATGATAAAAAATATGTCTCATCGAGTTATCAGATCGGTGAAGGTCGATCTTAACCGGCTCTTAGACCAATTCGCGCATCTGACAATAAACATAGCGGACATCGCTCGCTATAGATTCACATTTTAAAACTACCTAAGCTTAACTGAGGACGAGAACATAGACTCGCATTAGCTATCAATCAAACACAACGCGAATAGCGAGTATGAGCATAAGTTATGTTACAAAGAACATATATTTTATGTGTGCGTTATAATAAAAGCATTTAAAAAATATAAAATATATTAGCCTTTATACAATCCTTTAAACGTAGTTGCCAGTTATCGATTGAAACACGCACTTTCTCCATCGAAAATTCGCCACTCTCACACTCGTGGAATGTTTTATGGACTCAATATTATCACGGCCCTTAGAACATGTCTTACCCTCTGAAAGAGTTCATGAATCATAATCGAGCGGGTTAACATTGGAACTAGATGACAGCCAATCTTGCGCTTGGATTCTTAGGCGTACCGCTTAAAAACTAAAATTCTGACTTATTAGGCCGTCTAAACTGCTTCAAATGATATATCAAAGAATCATTACATGAATAGTCTTTTTTTTACATAATTTTTGTTTCACCACTGTTACTGAATTTTCTTACCAAACTGAAGCTATGTAGCTAACCGCCACGCCACGATTAGGGGTGTATTTATTTACCGATGTATAAGATGATTACTTTAAAGATTTTCTTTCAAGTAGTCTGACTCGTCTTGAGTTACAAGGTCTATATAATAAAATAATCTTTAAATTAATAAATTATTTATAACCAGTAAAAAATTTACACTTTATATTCCACTCCACTCATTATAAGTGAATGTTTCCAAAAATAAAATACACATATAACTGAAGCGTGAAAACATTTTGCTCTCATCAACGTTGCCGCGTTCGTTGTTACTATTGACGTGGAACAACAATAAATTAACGACAATTGCACTAATTGTGCAGCTAATGGCTCGCTCACTGACGCACTGTCTAGTTTCACTACGCGAGCAATAAACGTCCAACTGTCACGAAATATTTGCCTCGTGGGAACGTTTACGGAAGAACTCCGCTTTTACTCGTACCATATCATATCGGACGGTAAATATTTTGCCAGAAATATTTCCTTGTTGCATTACGTGACGCGAATCTCCTATGCACTCGATTTGTTCGGCGTCACTACAAATCCATAGTCAACACCGTGTGTATTGCAGTTTTATATTTCACTCGAGTCACCCTCTCGGATTGGATGAGTATGTGTGTGTTATGTGTGATTGGTTGTGTGGGTGGAAATAAGCAGGCGTTTGTGTTCGCCCGGTCGGGAATCGCGAGGCGACGACGCCGTCCGATACTGAAATTGCTTTCCGTCTATAGAGTTCGCGTGAGGCGCGCCGCCAATCTACGGCCGATATAAATCTACAAGCCCGCCGAGTTTCGTATAAATTGCAAACTATAAGGATCCGTGCAATTTGCCCCGCCACGCGCCCGCTCGTCTATCACCGAACTCGCCACGCGATTTCAACAATTTGTCACGTCAACTTTGAATGTTTTTTGCTGAACATCCGTCTTGTGTATACCAATACCAGGATACACACGAGACTATTACGTTTTTTTAATATCTCTTTTTATTTAATATTTATACATCCTATGACACATATTTAATCTCATTTAGGGCACACTGCGTATCTCAGTCATAAACAGAGTAACCATCCCCCTGCAGAAGACCATTAGAGTTACAGTGAGCGAATAAGGGATGCACGAGCCCATTTTCCTGAGCCCATCCCTCTCTAATCCCTAATCCTTAATCCTACTAACGTCAGCAGTGTACATGCATCCCCTATGGCGTTGCTTGTGTTAATAAGCGACGGTAGCCACCTACCATCAAGTGGACCATCAGCTTATCTGAAGACCTTTACTTAAAATGTTGATCTAATCCTTATAAAAATGCGTCTGTCAGAGATACCAGAGCTCCTTATCTTATCCTCACCTAGGCCCTTAGTCGGCAGCGCACTTGCTCCAATAGGGACAATGATCACCTACCATTAAACGTATCAACAGCCTGACTACCACGTTTTATCATAAAAACGAATGGATAAGTTAATATAAACTAACTACACATTCACACAGTCAACAAATTACATTTAGTAATTTATTTCCACAAAAGATGTCATTTTATTGAGAGTATTACTTTACCCACTTGCTTAAATAAGCACAGGGAAACTACGTATTAGAAAATTAACGGAGAACATACAGAAACTCTAGATGTTTCAAGTATAATGGAATGTTAACATGTGATAAATGTAAGTAAGAGTATATGTGTTTAAATTAATCATTTAAAGTGTGCGTCTGTAATTTTATTCGTTTCGTTTAGTGATGCTCGCAAAAGCAGCATAAGCACCAAAAGCAGCATTATAAAAAAGAAAACTAAAGTACATTTTTACATTACTAGCTGTGCTCGCGACTTCGAACGCGTTGAAAAATGAAATTATAAATAGGGTTATAATGTTTGACTTGACATCTTTCTCACTGTGATGACGGTTGCGCCGAATTTTTGATATTTTTAGATAATCCCTCGGGAACCTAACATACAAACTCTCACATTTATAATATTTTTAGGACAATACTTATCGGGTGTAAGTGTAAACCGGGCTTTAGTTGAAATTGTCATCACCTTTCACAATTTTTATTAATAACATAATTAATAACATCTTTTTTTGTATTGAAAATCCAAATATGCACCGCCTTCGTTCGAATGTCTTCATATGCATAATGTGGGTAGCTATAAAATGTCATCGAGTAGGTGGGTATCTTCGTATGTGACATGTTTCAATTCAGACTCAATTCTGATGAATTGGTTGACCGGTCATGAACTTGCAAAGTGCGGTTCATTGAAACATTCAATTATGCATTTCGCGGTTTCAATTTCTCCCTATATTTACATGTTAGCCGTGCAACGCAGTAGTAAATCAGCATTATACGGTTGAGACAGCCACTGTGGGTCTATTTCGGTGCTAAAAGTGATTTACATACAAAGTTAAATTTTACGCCTCCTACTGTATTGCATCATTTAACGAGAATTCACAATAGAAATAAAAGGCGAGTACCTCCTACTAAAATAATTTTGAAGCCAGATCAAAATGGCTAAAATAGCGTTTTAACTCCAAGATGTAAGTTCAATAGACTCACGCTCTAAATAACTTATAGCCTAGACGCCGAATGACCTAACTAATACCATACGTAGTCGTAAATTGTAAGAAAATATCGATTCATTTATCTTACATGTTACGTATTTGTAATTATTCGCCTAATGAATGGGCCTTGTTAGGATCTGGTTAAATACAGTGCTTCTTATGTCCTGGAGATGAGTTTTTTATCTTTTAAATATTATAACTATTATAATCAGTCATTTCGATTGGTCGGTGTCATACGTGTATTAGTTTTGCATTTTTACAAGGTATGCTCGCAAATTCGTTCGAATTCGAAGTAGTATCTACTTCCCGTATTCGATTCTCGACAGGGAATGAACTTTTTAAAATTGACTCTGTTTTGGATTTGGAAAGTAGTGGCAGGCACACTGCGCTTTGCATTAATTTGGGTAGCCCGCCTGATGGCAGTAACCACACCCTTACAAAAGACCACCGTGAAATAACAGCATGTGTTGTGTTCATTTGAGTGTGTAAGGGATGCCTGAGTCTGTTTCCTTATCCCTTCCTAAGCCCTTATCGTCAATCCTACTATGGTCGAAAGAGCACTTGTGTTATAAGCGACAATAGCCACATACCATAAAGTGGACTGTCAGCCTGTCTGTCGACCTTTAATGAAAAAATATATTTTCTCACTGATCCTTTGGGAACATACTTTTTTTCTGAATGAAATGAAAGTATAGTAAAGGCGAGCAAGCGTATCAAACAAAGCAACTCACCTTTGCATTTATATTAGTTTTTTATAAGAAATACCAGACAATTTTAGTTGTAATCAGACTGGATTGGTTATGAGTTTTTAATATGCTACACTCTTAAAGACGTTTAAGAGGGTGCCAATGGGAATATTTTAAAAAGTTGTGTCACTGTACTTCGAGGGTGGACAGTGAGAATGAATTATTTTCACCAGTTCAACCGTTACGCACAATGAATAATTTAAATCTGGGCATCGCAGGTATACTTATGATTGAGTATTAGTATCTCGACATTGTAAGTAAGTCGTTTTTGAACTTTGGCATTTTGATGATCACGGCTAGGTACCTCATTATTATTTCAAATAGGCTTATTACGTGCCCCTTTTAATATCCCAACTCAGTTAGATATTGTCTTCAATAAATCAACCTGTACGCTTACTTATTGATTTTATTTGCTATTAATAATAATTTATACGGTTGTTCCTCTAATTAACGATAAGTCAATAGCAAAATGCGTTGAGCTTAATTAATTTGTTCACTTTGTGATTCGAATACTTTCCCCGGTTCTGTCATTTGTCCGTAACAAGCCTCTGGCGATTCGCGACGCCTGACCGACTCAAAGTCAATTAATCGTTAACGCTATTGGTTTTCACGATAAAAGCTTCGCCGAAGGGATCGCAATTTATAAAAACCGATGCCGTATTGAGAGAGAAATTATTTTCTTTTTTTTTACAATTTATGAAGTTTATCGTCTCCTTATAAGAATATAGAGAAGGTTTTGGCCGTTTCTATTACACATGTTAATAATTACAATCAATGAGAAGCGAACAAAGCAGTGATGTAATTGTTTTGGTTCAGGGAGCCCCGGCTACACAGCACATGTTGCCGACGGGTGGGTCTCGACAAATAGGGCTGTCTGCGGATAGTGAATATGAAGTCGTTAGTTTAATGCCTCACGAAATGACGGCTCGAATTTGTGAAACACATTTCTCCATACAGTCCTATGTATGAGTTTTTGTAGGTACAATGTTAGTTACTGATTTTTCCATTAATACAAGGTCTTCTACTCCATTGCTACGAATGCTTGCTTTTATAAAATTTCCCACTATCACGATGGGAGATTTGCATTCCTAATCATCGCGAATGTTAAAGTATACTATAGTTATCAGAATAATAACGGAGTAACACTCTGCAATTTATTACTCGTACTATGTAGATTTACTATGTAGATATGTAGACTATGTAGATTTACAAATACAGAGTAAAATCTGCTTAATTCTTCTGAGTGTTATATCAAAGATATAACCATAACCATAGTTCTAGATCGTCTAGTAATTATAATAACTACTCGATGTTTTATTTTCTTTTGTAAGCATCCATAACACTGTCGATTGGTAGGGATTCACATGACTTACAATTGCGTTTATACGTTCTTACGTTTATATTTCTGTATAAAGCTTACATCTACTTTTTACATCATCTATTCTTCTCCGATTAGATCTGTAAGTTCTCACGAGAGAGACTGAGAGGCCGTCTCTCTTCTCGGACTTTTCGTTATGATGTTTTCTTCACAATTAAGAGCAAGTTATATTAAGTTATTTACGCATGTTAATAGGTGCAGGCCCGACACAAATGTGAAATACTGCATACCATACAAATATTTACAAAATAATAATTCATTGTCTATTTCTGTGATGGGCGCGTCTGTCGTCTGTGACGGCCGTTCCCTGGGCTATCAAGTCTCCGAAGCGGAGTGTTTGTGTTTGTTTTCGTTGGGCACCGTTTAGAATTATGTTTGATTTAAGTGCACGCGTGCATGTCAGCCGACGAGTGACAGATTCACCCCTCACGATTTTCGACGGATTCCTTTGTCTCGCGTTGTTGCCGGTGACACGTCACAAACGTTGAGTTCAATTTACGTAAGCATTGTTACATTGCTTATTCTATTCCCGACGGTTATCAGATATGTACAAAAATAATTCACCGTGAAGGCGTCGCGTCGACTGACAAATGGGCAGCAAGAGGGTCTCGCGAGAGGTGGCCCGGCCCCCGGCCCGGAACACTTCTAAACTTTAGGCGTTTGACGTAGCATATGTTATGTCGGCATTATTATTTTTATCCCAGAATAAATTTAAATATATAGCAACTCTATTGACTAGTATAAAGTCCAAGATAATCTTATGTATATATAAAAATGAATCCCCATTTCTCCTGGTCACGGCATCACGCGTGAACGGGTAGACCGATTTTAATTCGGTTTTCGCTAATGGAAAGAGGGATAAACGGGGAATGTTTTAGGGTATATAAAAATTGCACGCCGGGCGAAGCCGGGGGCGGGCCGCTAGTTGATAATAAAAAATGAAATAACCATTGACCCTAGTCTATTAATTACTGATGCTGATTTATTGAATTACTTTGTGTCTTACCTATTTGAATATCAAATGTATGGATGAGGTTATCTGTGTTGCTGCATGTGTGCTGCCGATCTTAGTAGGGATCTTATCTAACTTACCATGATTATAGGCAACTGGACTTACTTACTCACCGAAATAGAACAGCTCATTACGATGCTATTCTGTCAGGGGATCGTTACTGCCGCCAGCCGGCTGCCCAATCTATAAATTGCAGAAACGCAGTATGCCCAATAGATGGCTAGAATGACGACAGACGGGGCTAGAAGGTTGTGTTCTATGATACTGTTAGATCATCAGTTCTGCAATTGTCCTGATCTGTACAAAGTATTCTGCAGAGGTTTGATGCGATATTTTTAATTTCCTCGACCTTCATAATTTATGATAATGTTTCCGGTCGCTTAAAACGGAAAACGTCTTTGTTTGCTCGCGGATGCTTATTACGGTAACTCCGGAAAATTCGTTTCGGCATGAAAATGTCGGACCGTACTTAAGTAGACGCTTTTGTGCAGGTCGGCTACCACATCACCACCACACAATGTAAACCACTTTTTGTTTTATTGCCGCCATGTATCAACTTCGCGAACACGCGTTTATTTAATGACGCCTCATAATCTAAATCTAACGGAGGTGCTCTGTGATTTTTACGAAAACCCCTATATATCTACTCTTTTGTAAACTATTTTCTCTAAACATATATTATATCAGGTTAATAATCTGTACATTCATCTATTGAGTTTTTATTTTAAATTATAGGGATACAGCCAAATACACAGGCAACGCGTAGTCAACGATAGATACAAACGCACTGTAGAATTGTGCAATATTGAAAAATAACGGTTCAGTATGAATGCTAGAATTAACACTCACAGCGGTTTCGGTCAAAAAACGTTCGACCACAGGGCGTTTTAGGAACATTTTACATAAGAGCGCCGTAAAATAACAGATAAATAAATTTCACTATGATTGCCTTGAGTGAACTATGATTTTAGTTTTTATTAAAAAACTTTGAACGTGTTTACAGACATTCGGTGCGACTAACACACCTTTAAATCGCATCGTCTTCGCGTATGAAATTATACAGTGTGTATACGTTTAGCTAACATCCCTGGCAACGAAAACAATTTTCCTAATGTATTTGATGCCACTCGTTAAAACACCATTTTATTTGACGCATCTGGGACTCTGGAAACAACTGAATGAATTGTGTTCATTGAGTTTCGAGTCCAATGAGATAATACGGCGATCAATCAAGTGTGGCATACAAATTTGCCCGTCCCTTTAAGCACTCGGTGCCGTACTCTATGTATTTCGAATACAATGCAACACAATTCGCTTTATTACTCCGCATACTCGTACACGCACAACATATGAACTCTTTAATCCTCTATCGTTAACGTGTAGATTTAATCAAAGTAAAAGCTTAAAATTAATTTATTGTTTGCATAATTCATTAGTAAAAAAGCGACTCAATAAAAAAAACCTTTAAGACAAGAAATTTAAATAATGACATCGGACACGTAACCATGAAAGCAAGTTGAAGGCAACCCGTTCAAGTTATTGATGACAATGTCGTGTACGAATGCAATAAAGTTAATCAAAGCTCGCGTTCACCGTTCGGTTTCCCATTAGCGATACTCAAGGGGAATAACGATGGCCCGGACCGGTCTCTAGTTAAGAATTAAGTTCTTCTGTGTACCAGATGCGATCGGCACGCATCTGTAAGCGGCGCGCGCGCGGCGAACATTGCTTTCCCACGGCTCATTGGAAAAAACAACGTATTTCGTGGCTGTGTGACACGGTTGTATCGGTTTATTAGGTAAACGACGAAATATCAATAAAGTAAGCCCCACTGGTTTTCACATATTCAATTCAACTCATATAAAGGTCAGGTTGGCTTCCAAATACAACTAATTGTTGTGTATTCATTTTAAATATTTAATAAACGATCTTAAAAGTCTCGAAATAAAAATGTGTCAAACTAAATATTTATATACCCACTGCATTACAGTCGTGATAACAGTAAATACCTTAAAATTAATTGCTCATGTGCTTATGTTTTTCGCAGCGTGAGTAGGTAAGGGATATCAGAGCCACTGTCCCATCCCATACTCTCTCTCATGATTCCTATTTACATATTTTTGTGTTATCAGTGTTAAATGTATGCTTGTTCTTATACATGCAGTTACGCCCGGTATCTATGCCGAGTTTACCGAGTAATCACTTTTGCATATCCCCCTTGCGTTGCTACAGATGACAGTAATCACTTACCATCAAGTGAACCGTCGACCTGCCTATTATCTTTTATCATTTTAATAATTTGTTATGTGAAAACATAGTGTAAGAGATAGTAAGTTAGAATAACACATATTTTGCTAAAAGTCCAGCATATAATTATTTTACTTCATTCAAGTAATTATTTCAAATACTTCAAAGTATATTTAAAATAATAAAATATCAATAAAAATTATTCGATTAACACCAGAATAATAGTAAAAATTCCTCGAAAAATAAAAACTCTTAATTTTATAAATGAATTATATAAATCTCTACTATAAAAATGAATCCCCATTTCTCCTGGTCACGGCATCACGCGTGAACGGGTAGACCGATTTTAATTCGGTTTTCGCTAATGGAAAGAGGGATAAACGGGGAATGTTTTAGGGTATATAAAAATTGCACGCCGGGCGAAGCCGGGGGCGGGTCGCTAGTACGATATAAAAATCTGAAGCAGAGCATTCAATGATTGCAACATTAGATTTATAATAAAGAAATTATTGAAAATTTCTGAATGTTATACATCTGATCTTTGATCTTCATTGTATTACACGAATACAATACATCTGATCTTGTAATAGGAACATGCATATCATATTTCAATGTCTGGGAAAATCGCTGTGGGTTCATTGATTAGTTCAACACAATAAATTGATAAGGTTAATATTACTATTAGATGCAATTACTACAAGAATTAACTTGAATTGATCATGCTCGTCTTATTATGTACGTATGTTGTTAATAAGTTTATCTATCATATTCAATTACACGCATTGATAAATTGACGTGATTCAATCAAGATTAATCAATATAATATTATCTACACACATTTTGTTTTTATTTATTTTGCTTCCTTATATTATCTTCCCAAAATGCTTTATGTCCATGTTTTGCTAGAATATATTCGACATAAATTCATATTGGATAGTGAAATAATTTCTTGACGTGTTCCCATGTTTTTAAATTCGTTTAGTAACTTATAATTTTTTCAATGAGATTTATATCTTCCGGTTTAAACGACTAACGTATCGTTAACGCACAGTGATTTCAATCCGACGCAGTATTCTTGTGAAATGCTTAAACATTTCAAATTTAATAGATACGATACAACGTATATTGTATATTGAGACGGCATTTACTGCCGCTTAAAATCATTGGTTTCTGTAATGCAATTTCAAACTTTTTCATCTCGTCTTAATATTTAACTATCATGTGCTAAATACATAAGCGCCAAATGATAATATTTTTTCCAGTAAAATCACAGTTTCAAAAAATTTACAATATTGTAATCACATTGGACCAAATGAAGTGAGACTTTAATTTAATTAGTTCCAGTGTCTTTCACTACATCATTCTTTAAATACTAAAGAATACATACTTTTTATAGTCTGCTCTGGCCTGGATCTAGCAAATAGGGCACACTCACTCCATTTCGCAGTCTGTTGGCAAGCCCGTCTGGCGGCAGTCACCACTCCCTTACAGCATGTGAGCAGTTGTGTTTCGGTGTTTGAGTGAGGGATACCAGAAGCCATTTCCCTATTACTTCCTGGTCCCTTATCATTAATCCTATCATGATTGGCAGCGCATTTGCAACACCTGCTGCGTAGTTTGTGTTACAACCTGTTTGACGACCTTAACATTAAAAAAAATACATTTTTTATAATTATTATTTTTGTAATGCTGTATGTTTTTTTGTACACATTTTGTATGATGTATGTTTTGTCATACAAAATCAGATGTGAAGATGTGATGTGCAACTTGATTAACTAGATGTCGCTGTACACAAATAATAAACAGTTGACGACTAATTGAACCTTTTTTGTAACATAGTTTTATACTTACATACTATTTTGAATATGTCCTTTATTTGTCACGTTCTAATTTTAATATATTTTTTCTGTTCTTTCGTGTATATTTTAGTTTTATTTGTGTTTTTTGGCATTAATATAGATCATAACACACAATCCAATTACTCATAGTTACATATCCCGGTAACTATGAGTAAGCAGGTGTATGACAACTACCTACTCATGAATTCTTTTATAAAAATATCTTTTTTTAGAAATGCAATTCACTCGTGAAACTAAGGTGGTGATCGTGACAAATTTTGGCATAGCTTCGATATCCGTTCTCGGACTTGTGAGACGATGTGCAAAAAGCGAGTTTGTTTTGGTTCGGATTCGTAACCGTTTCCGTGCTATATACAATAAATTACTCATAGTTGAATGAACCATTCAACGTCATTCACTTGGTTCGACCTAGTGTCAGCGCCACTTCTAAAATACCCTATTACATAGAAAAAAAATAATTCCTTAGTTTTATATGTGACATTGTTTTTACCCTTCTGTATGTACCAGTAATAGTCCAATGTTTTAAGAATCTCTTGCAGACTTTTTATTACTACGTAATGTGAATTTAAATTATTTTAGTTTTTATTTGCATTACTTGTTTAAAGTATTATATTCTTCAAATGATATCCACTTCGTTCGGTCCCACGTGCAC
Source organism: Bembecia ichneumoniformis (assembly GCA_910589475.2). NCBI lineage: Eukaryota > Metazoa > Arthropoda > Insecta > Lepidoptera > Sesiidae > Bembecia > Bembecia ichneumoniformis. The sequence goes on from OU342523.1 coordinate 7,657,925, forward strand.
TTTCCCCTTTTAAAACACTGTTATTACTATTCGAATTTCGTAGAATTGCAATAATTTTTCAGTCTCTCTCTATGTTCAAGTGCGTCTGCGTTCTATGTTCAAGAATTATTGTGCATCAACGGATTCGAGAAATGCGTTCTGTGGACTTCTTAACATCATTACAGCTTCATGTCACGCGCGAGGGTATACATAAAGCCGGGAGGAGACGTCACGCGTTCCACTTCCGGTGTGAACGCTGCCTTAAAGACATATGTTGGCAGGTACTAAACCATAAGAATATTTAAATACCCTCTTATAGCTTTTGATTAAATTAAAAAAGAGCGGTCCGTTTTTTTACGCAGGCCTCATTTTAATATCAGAAATAATTATTTAAGCATTTAAAGATATCTAATGTATGAAACTACTACTAACTCTACTAGCTGTAATTATTTCTAACTTGACAATACACATGCAATAGAAAATAATTTAGTATTCCTTTTAAACGTAAGTCGAAATTATTTGTACTAAATTATTTAGTAAGTCGAAATTATTTGTATACCAAAGCAAAAGAAAATGCTGGTCTGTTAAAGAACCAAAGATTTCTATCATAACTGAGATAGACAAGGCATACGCACTAATATCGTCCAAACGGAGCTAATTTCACACCGTTGTACTCAGTGTGTTCTCTAGAGCGCTGTGCGTAATAGTCATATACGGAACTGCGTAGAAGTGTAATAAAATGAACTACGGCTGCATTATTATTACCTAGTCTTTAGAAGTTTTATCCTGTAACAAAAATATTAGTTGTGTACCGCAAGTATACAGAATTAATGCGTTTATGTAATATTGTATCAGTCTACTATCGTGAAATTTCGGCTGCGTTCGGTTGTACGTACGAGTAGTCCAACACACCGTAGGTTATATTTTTCGCTTTTGTTGACAGTTAATATTTCTATCTCATTTGCGTAAAAATACTTTCTGTTGATATTATCAATTTGTATTTTTCAGATTTCTTTTCAAATGTCATTTGGTAGAGTATACCACGTCTACCTCAGTTATAATAGAAGTCTTTGATATGAACCATTATTACGAATTACTTATATTTAAGATATTTTTCTCATAAATGTAATAAAATTCTATGCGGTATAGTAACATTGCTTTTAAATTAGTTATTACCTACTTTTAAGAATACCAATATTATTTACGAGCCGAAGTGGAATGTAGTCGCCTACACATTTATTTTTAGACACTAAGATGTTAAGCTAATTCGTTATGCTAGTCTAGAAAAAGATTCAATGGCACAACTTTTGTATGGCAACTTACCAAGGTATGGATAAATTCTATTTTTGAAATTTTGTATTTTCAATAATTTTGATGGTTATGAGTCCTACTAAGGTCAGCAGCACACTTCCAGCACCTGTTGCTTGTGTTTACGGTACGTCAGCCTGTCTGAGTTCATAAAAAAAATACAAAAAAGTTAAAAACACAATTTGTCTGATGGAAATGGAGTACGTTGGTTCGTTCACGCGCCTAGCGTTTGCAATCGATTGAAGGCGCATGACGGTCGTACAAAGGGATTCCGACCGACTACTACGCTTAAGTCGCCTATGTGATTGTTATAATGAACCACGCCTCGCGGCCGACCCAACACATTGTCTATTGACACAGGGTTCAGTCTTTCATCTCAATTACGCAGACATAAAAAGAAGGCTGTCTATTTTAATTAAAAAAGCATAAACAAGCATTCTGATTCTTTTTAAACTTTTCACAACAACGGCCTCTGTTCGCGATACTTGCTTAACAGGCAGAAAATTAAAAGAATTAAGAGCGATCTGAAGAAATGTTATTTTTGAAGAATTTGTTGTTTACGTGAATACTTTATAATAAAGGGTACTTAATGAGCTTGTTTATGGATGGTTGGTATATTTGAGATTGATTGATGTTATAATTAGACGTGAAATAATTCGAAATAATTAAAAAGTTAAAACAGTAAAAGCTATGAAATTTCGGAGATAGTATTCAACTTGGGAATTCTAATGAAGAATACAATTACATAGACTACTTTCGGCAATACTCCGATTGACAGCTACATTTTAAAGAACTGTCTTACGTGATTTTTCTATTGAGATTTTATTCATTGTGTATTTTTTTTTAAATTGGCAATTGATGTAAGTATTCTATCGTCGAAAGAATTGGTTTCTAGGTTTCAAACTAATGCCTATGTGAATTCAAAATCCTTTTTGCACAATATGTTAGAATTTTTTTTTTATTTTTTATTTGCTGGGTGATGGGTTGACCAGCATTTATCCATGTAGGAAAGATGAGACCGACGATGGAGCGAGCTCACAAAGAAGATGCCTATTCACTCGAACCTTGAAAAGATTAGCGTTGTATGAGCTCGGAAATATAGACGCCGCCGGCAGGGAGTTCCAATCCCTTCGATATTTTCTCAGTTTTGATATGACTATCAATCAAATGGACCACTACTAGACACGAACATGTAGATATATAATCCCATAATTATTTAACTTAAAACAAGGCCAAATGCTGCTCGATTATAACTGTCATTATGGTATTTTTTATCCAAAACTATATCTCTCAACTTCTTGCTTTAATCTCATTAGTTGTTGGCAGTAGAGGTCCGAATCGATGGTTCTGCCCGGCGGTAAAAGCTCATAATTAACAATGCCCTTGCAATCCCACCATACACACAGCATCCCCTTATTGCGAGTTAACCCGGGTTTTAGCACAGTCTGTGAAGCCTGACCGATCTTTGAGCACGACCTTTTTCGCTCGTTCTTGTCTTACGTGATCCACTTTTCATCACCAGTTATCAATCTCTTCAAAAACGGTTCGATCTTTTTACGTCTCAATAAAGAATCGCAAATGAGTACACGATTCATAAGGATTTTTCAGTGAGCTCGTGTGGCACCCAAATATCCAGGTTTTTTTTGTATCCAGCTTTTTTCAAATGGGTCAAAACTGTTTAGTGGTCAATTTCCAGTTCTTCAGCTATGTCGTAATTACTGATCTTACTGTTTCTTTTTCCAAAATGGCGTCAATTTTATCCGTAACAAGGCGACCAGAGCGAGGTGCATCTTTGACATCAAAATTCCCGGATTGAAAATGCTTAAACCAAATTTTTGCTTCTCTTACTGACACTGCATTAGGTCCCATAAACGTCACAATTTTTTTCGCGGCTTACGTTGTTGCATTTTTCCTTTTTTTTGTAATAAAATTTTAAAATGTATCAAATTTCTTCATTAGATCCACTCATTTTGACAGGAAGAAAAACAAATGAAAAATAGCTGGAAACAAGATTTTACTAATTTGTTTCTTGTTTTTGAAATGCAACCTTTTTAATGTCATCAAAACACACATTTATCTATGTTACAGCACACAGTTTACACAAAAAAGAAATATATATGTATTTTGTTTTATAATATTATATATGCTCGGCCTCGAGGTTCTTCCCAGAATAAGATTTTCATCAAAATTCAACTCGCATCAACTCTTTTTTTATTTCAACTCAGGTATTTGACAATAAACGGAGGATGTAAAAAAAATCGGATGTATCTTATGAGATACTAAACTTGCTGGTTTTGCTGTCAGAGTTGACATTTAGTGTAACAATATTTTTATTAAATCGTAAATTATTGAACCTTTTTGTGTTTATAATTATGTCCTTGAACAATAATGTAAATTAACAAAATTTATATCACGTCTGTTATCTGATGATGGCCGTAAGAAATAAAAATAATCCAGAAATAGAAATGTCAATTTTAAAGGTAGTAGAATGAATCTGAATGGAAAAGTATTTCTTATAAATTCTAACCTATTCTATAATATTCTATTCTGTTTTATGCGATTCTTTTATGTCGTGTGCAAGAATTTCCCTGTTTGTTCTGAGTGCGTTAGAGGTTTATGACTGTCATACATCCTTGAAAATGAACACCATCTTATAATCTTCTCATAACTTTGTTCAAGCGAGAAGTAAACTGAACAAAACTAAAATTTGCTTTTGTTTAGTCGAATGGGTAATATTCGAGTTATTCCATTAATAAAAAAAGCTCCCCGTAAATAGCAATTATGTTCCTCTATATGCAATTAGTCCACGCAATAATGGCGCTGCTAATGGAAACAATAATAAATTTTCGATGAGAGATTAACCAACGGCGTATCGCGTGCGTTTCTGCTATCAAAAAAATTATAATTATTTAGTTTATACTGTTGAAATAAGTAAATGCACATATTAAATCGGTGATTAGTGTGTAAATGACATGAGGTTGGAAGGCAAACTAGAGCTCACTTGATACGCAACAGAATTCAGTTCGATTGTGTTTAGGACAAGCCAAGTCACGCAATGCTATAATTAGACGCAACAGTTCCTTTAGTGTTTCTCTACGTTTATTAACTTTTAATGGAACTAATAATCGCGCCATGAATTCATTCGTAATCATTTTGTCCGTAATTTAGCGACTCGTTCCGGCTTCGCTCGTTGGTTATAGTACCGCTATTTCTTTGGCAAGTTTTGGTTTCGGTTTTTATTTTGTATATTGTGTGCTTTTAATTTTGTTTTATTTGTGTTTCATTATTAAATTTCTAACTCGAATCCTAATATTATAAAGAGAAAAGATTTGTATGTATTTTTGTATGTTTGTAATGAATAATGTTTCAAAAACTACTTGACCTATTTTAAAAATTCCTTCACCTATAGAAAAATACATTATCAGCGAGTAACATAGGCTACTCACCCTCCCCATCTTCTCCCTTTACCCCCTCCCCTCCATTCATAATTGCCGTTTTCCACGAATAAACTCAAAAATGTTCGGCCAGCTCTAGTTAAAAAAAATCCTAAATGTTATTTTACGGTCTGTTCGAAATTTGTATTCTTTATTTGCCACTACTTTTGTTATTACTTGTTATTGGCTCCCTGTTAGTTGCATCTTATTGTTATGACAAGTTGTTGGTGTGTTAAATAAATAACTTTGAGATTTGTATTTGGTTCTAACAGCGTCCGGTTGGTAAAGAATACGCTTAAAGTTAATATTACCCATATTTAAAAAAAACTTTCAAAAATGACCAAAAATGGCGCGTGAATTTTTACATGACCCTTATCAGGGGCGCTTTAAAAACCCAGGATTCTGCTTAACACTATCCAGGACTTCCCAGGATATTACAAAAACCAGGACATGTCCTGAGAAAATAGTGCGGTTGGCACTCTACAATAGACTTATGTAATAATTAATAACACAAATTAGCGTAGTTACACAAGTGACTTTAATTTAAATATTAATTCCCGTCGATTCGAAGTCTATTGCCTTTCGAATGGCTTCTAATAATGAAAATTATAACATCAAAGCAGCTAATGGAGCCATGTTTCAAAATTCAATATTTAGTAATTAAAATAATTTCATTTGATGTGTGAACGCCGCAGTAATCACAACACAATATTCGGGAATGATAATTGTCGGCTAACGACTGTCAGTTTGTTTGTGCTGTAACAAGAGAGCCGGTTGATGGTCCAACTTGAGTTATGTTTCGTTTGGGTTTCGGTCCTACTGGCATCAGCGGCGTGTTTGGTGACAGCTTGCCGATGGCCAGAAATATACTCCGTACACGTTCCCTCGTTATTTTCGTTCGTCTCCATCGACAGGTATTTGTAACAGACGTAACCTGCCAGACAATCGCCTTTGAATTAGCGCCGTTTTTAGCGCCGCGCTATTTTCGCCACGCGCGCGTGAGATTAAACGAAGTTGTTTATATCTCCAGAGAGCGTAAACTTTGCAACTACACTTTCAGTTCGCCGTGAAATTCCATTTCCTCGTTTATTTTATTATTTACTCTCGTAAAAGTTCAACGGCGATTGGTATAAAACGCTCAAACTATCGCAATTTTATAGAGGGTCCTCTCCGGGTTGAGTTTCGCACGAAACAACTTCGTTCGCTTTTATTAACTATGAATGGGCGTCGAGTGTGTCAGCGTCGTTGATATAAGCAATAATGGACTGTGTTCTGTTGAGGAGTTGCCGGGGACAAAGCTCTTGACTGTATAATGCTATCGGGCAACTTGTCCGGATCATCCGGATAATGCCGGATCATTTCCGTTCGAATCGTCTGATGCGTCCGATCACCGTTCGACGCCCTGAGAGACGCCTTTGTAAGTAATACATTTACGTGTGCATTCACTGTTACACCCTCACCGATCGGATAGCTATACTCCGTTTGTTTATTTACGAAAACAATAGCCTCTGATTGGCTTTTCGAAAACGGAACGTCTATTAGCATAGCTCTTTTGTTTGTTGAAACGTTTTGTTGACTGAAGCCGTACGCTGCGCTTGCTTCCACATCTTACTCGGTATACATTGTTTAAACATTTTCAAATATAAAACAGAGTATCGATTGTTTGGTTTGTTACGTAACTCTGTTCATTAAACATAGTGCGCTGTCAACCTTCAAGTATGATTATGATGATTACGTTGTGTGTGGAACACGGACAACGCAGCCCTTCTGTGTACACAAACTTATAATAATTAGACTTCCCTCTTCACATTAATTAATGATGTTCATAGGATATTAAAATTTCATTTCTACTGTATTACTGCCGTTGCAGCAAACAAACCTAGTATTTATTGTTTGAATTATTTCTGTGATAAAAATCAAAAAGTCCTTATTGCATAAAACTAAATTTCAGCTGTTTATAAAAGTCATATTTCTTAATAATAAAATTAATACCGGTCTATGACTATTTAATTAATCTTATTACAATTATTAATATTAACTCATTACTGTGGATAATCTGAAAAATAATACCGCGAAACGTTCTCAAAAACTGAAAATTGGAGCTAACCTAATCTGGCTAGAGAGGATTAGGTGTAATAAAGATTTTCATTAAAAGGCGAAAAGGGAGCGAAATAAAAAGAGATGTAATTTTGTTCTCATGGTGAAACCGCGTTAATACGATGAAAGGTCGGTGGAATCCTTTCCGGCCATCAAATTAGTCTTTACCTTACCACGTGATTTCGAGTTTGTAGTCGAAATTACTCTTGAAACTTATCTCATATCTGTTACCATTAATTCGAATATTGTACTCATGTTTAATTGACTAGACACGACTACGGTTTGTTTATTACAACTTACAAATTACATTGTATCTTGTTTACAAGTAGCAACTACAAATTTGAATTCCGAGGCTAATAAAATTGAATGCACGAATTTGTTTTTAATTACGCACTTAATTGTAAATTTTAATATTTATAAAAAAAGAACAAGTGAACAAGTACATAATTTAGTTTTAATTGCATAAATAAATAGCACAATTTAGTTTTAATTTTTTTTATGTAAAACTAAAGGCATTTTTATGATCTTCAACACAAATGAGAGTAAGTAGAAGGCCGTTGAAATAACTATGTTAGAACATTTGCCAAAAATTATAGAGGCTCCACTTCTACTTTTGGAATATTTCAGGCAAAATATACAAGTAGAGTCAATCTATAGTATATCATGTAATATGATCTAATAACATATTCGTATCCTTCACCTAACCTACATACATACTTCTACATTAATATTATAAAGATTGTTAATGCGTGCTTTGTTCGCTGGTTCGTAAATGTACCACATATGTACGAGTAGTTGTCAACCAATAGAAATTACACTGCGTGTCTAAGAGTAACATCGTCTATATCTGATTTCGATGAAAATACAATATTTTAATTTCTGTAAACTAAATATGAAACGAACGTTATTGTTATTTTTAAACATCACGCAAATGATGACACGGTGAGCTTGAATCTTGACAATATTTTATTTTAAAAGCGGCCAAATTCGCGGGACACTGCTAGTGAAATATAAAAACCGCGTGGACTAGAAAATAAACTTACCAAAATAAAGCTCGTTCAAACAAAAGTTTGAAACTTTCTGTATAATAAACCTTGATAATGGTTGTGGAACAATGGAGGAGTCTGGTTGTAGGGATTAGAGTTACATCCGCCTCTCGGAGCACGTGCTAACTACCTTTAATAATACCAATGAGTATTTCGTATCCACTTGTGAATGCCTTGGTTATCAACTTTAATTACGCGTGCTGTGAGATCGCTTCTTCAATTCTCATATTTTATAACTACCGTAAAAGTGTACTTATCTGTCGATTTCGTCATGTCAAACGACTGTTGAACCACGGTTGCTATGTGAATAAAATTCGCAGTTGCCTTTGATTCTCGGTTCTTCTATTCCGTTACGTATAGTACAGAATTCATGCGTTCAGTCGATTCATTCACAGCTTCTGTATTCACGTGTTCTGAATTTATTCGCAACTATATACGAACGATCTTATAACACTTCCCCATTTTGAAAGTTGAAATATTAAAAAGAGTACAACGAATCCGCATATTGAAACATGGGCGCTGTTTTAAACATTAAAACAAGGGAAGCCTTTGTTGTGGAGACGATGCAGCCCTACGCTTACTTTACCAGTTTTGTCTTTTATTCACTGCGAGGTAAACGTCATTAGTCTCTGTCGTCCGGCTGAAAGCGTCGGTACTTTGAAAGATTTTCCACAATAATTATAATTTATCTGTTTAGCTATATTGAGCATGACTCGCTACTCCCCAAGTTTTTCTCCCGTATCCATTTGGCTGGGTCTTTTATAACTATTGTTACTCATAGAGAACTTTAAATTGGATTTTTGTGCTCCGTCGTTTTCAAATTTAAGATCGCCATGACGTGTTTCAACTGAGTTATTCCTCGCATGTGTAAGAAACCGTTTGAAGACTTTTTTGCTACTACCGCGTTCATTCCCATTTATTTTAGGGTCAGAACTATTTATTACAATGCAGGTCGAGGGAGAACTTTGTATTTATTTTCAAAGTAATTAATGGTTAAGCTGCTACCCCTATGTTTTACTAACTACTTATCAAAAAAACTGTCATCCACATCAAAAAAGATAAGAAATGGAGATATATTTCATTGCGATGAAATGACAAATTAATGTTCTCAATATATTTTCATCATAATAAATCGCAATATAGTCGTTAACGAAGCCAATATTAGGCTGTCATTAGTGGGCGGTGAATGAACCGCATTGACATGTCGGACTGTCGGTGGATCGCTCTTGAGTTCGTTGAGAAGTGGCCGAGTGCCAATGTTCGCTTCTCTATCCTGGAGCCGTTATCGCCTAACACTTCGCTCGCTTGTACAACAGCTAATGGACAATTACATTTGTCAGCATCGCGGGACCGTTGCCAGTCTAATAGTACTTGTTGTACACCATTGTATTAAACCTATGGTTAGTGGAGACGGAACAGATTTGTCTCTATTGGATGAATCATTCGTGTACTAATGAAAGTTTGAAAATATTAGGAAATATTTGCTTCTGATTTAAATGCTTTCTTTAAAAATGGTAGTTTTAATAGTGGCAGCGAACACTCTGTTCCGAAGTCATGAAGGGCAGCTCGTCTGGCGGTAGTACATAGAAAAGACCAAAGTGAAATGAAAGCAATAAATCCCTCATCATTTATCCTCGGGGTAAATTTATCCTTCCTCATCATCAAAGCAAGGGGAATGATGATTGAAGCCATCTACCATAAAGTGATCTCTCAGTTTGTCTGCCAACTTTGCATAAAAATGAAAACATTAAAATCCTTTTAAAAAAGAAGATAAAGACATTGTTCTCTGTTTAGCATTTCAAATGTAATACGGAGTTAAAAACGAGGTTACTTCGTGAGAATCTTTAAAACAACAGAAACATAAAAAGCATTATCATCACGCAATTATTCTTTTTGCCTTTACTTTTCGACGACGAACGTTTTGCGTCAATATAAATCTGAAATTTCAATTCAACATGGCTGATTGCCAGAATTTTTAATATGGAGAGAGTAATTCACGCGCACAAGAAAAATGTTTTGATTCAAATTCAAAGCCTGCGTGTATTATTGTTGGAATTTTACTCTGACTCCGCGCGGTTGCTCTGAATTTATGTGATGTATTAAAATTTGGATTTCAGTGTCGAGACAATAGGAACCAGACTCCTAAAAACTGTTTTGTGATATCTGTTTGCGTTTATGTGCCACGCTTATCCTCATCTCAGGTGCGCAGACAATTTTGTTCAAAATTTAATAACGCATGAAATGTAATTTGGGTTTAACATACTTCTTCGAATAGGCTCTCGCAGAATTTCTTCCTTATTAGAAATGGGAGGAGAAAGAAATATATTTTTGTTTAAATTCCCCATGACGATTACTTCTTTGTGCTCTTTTTTTTCCCAAAGGCTATATAATCTTAAATTGTTACATACATCTTGACAAAGTTTCTTACTTAAAAAAATAAAATAAAATAGTACCTATACTTATGTACCACTAGCTGAGCACGCAACTTCATGCGCGTTTTTGTTTTTAAACCGATTGGAATTAAACAAACACTTAATGTTACGGAAAGCTTGCTACAATACACTAGTGAAAACCGCATTCAAATCGGTTAAGGCGTTTCTGAGATTACCGTGCACAAACGCACAGGGCAAACAGATAAACAGAAAAAAAATCCAAATAGTATTTTTTTTGACCTCTGTAACATAAGTACCTACAAGTGTACAAATCGTTTTTTTTTTTTTTAATATTTAATGTACAGACAGGGCTCGTTTACGATTTTATTTGTATAGTAGAGCACACATTGACATAATACCAATGAAGTAAATATTATTACCATTTCAATCTCGTCCAATCTCGAAGGTGGTACGGAGAATGATATTTGGATCATTGTATTCGGAGTTCAGTATATTTCATTTGTTTAGTTTTGTTATATACGCACTTTGCAGAACCAGATCAGAGCCAACTTTGAAAAGTTGATTTTCAAAGTTGAGCCTGCCGGGAATCGAACTCGAGAACCCTAGAACAGAGCGTTAAAGCAAGCACCCTATACACTCATTCAACGGGCTCGTTAAATGAATTGTCAGTTAAGCTGATTCGGATAGGTAATGATGTAACATTTCCTATAACACCATGTGGCCAATTGGTATCTTGAATTCGGAAGTAATTTTCAGCGATTTATTGTTAAGTTCAACAATAAATTATTGTTAACATAATTTATTGTTAACACTATTTACATGCTGTTACTCGGTAAAACATTAGTTTAATATTTACAGAATCCTTTTTCTAACCCTTTTCCTTACGTCACTTAGGGGTTAGACCGTGATTGAACACTTCTGTCCCTCTGATCCGGCTTCACGTTTCCAGAAACCCAGTATGATTTTGTTTACATTTTAGTATTCCCCGAAAACAATCTATGGATCAGACGACATAAGTTTTAATTGCAATCGCTTCTCTTTATGAAGGTCGTGAATATAACTTGGGTGTACGTAACAAGAAGTTTTACCGGTTTTGTGTGTTAATCAACAAAAGAGGCTTTTGGGCGACTTATTAATAAGTGCAAATTTTAGCAAACTACGAGTACAAAAAATGAGTTTCCAACGGACCGTATAAATATTGTTGTTTTACATAAAATACAAGGCGAGGACAACAGCATTGATTGACTGCTAACATTTACCGCACACCCGGTTCCAGTTAATGTTCTCGTTCCTCATAAAATCATTTTAATACAAAGTGGGTGATTATATCTGTGATATATTTCATAATGTTAGTGCGGGATTAGAATTGCAAAATTTTAGTATTAATTACAGTCATTATGCAATATGCGCTGATATCGCGCAGTTTGTGGCTGCGTGCCAGCCGGAGGCGTCGCGTCCCACTGGAAACTAGGGTTGGCAATTTACATTGTATTAGGTACTGTTGTTGTAGGCAGAAGAAGGTTGTAAACGTCGTTGCTGTAGAATTCACAATACAATACAATCTATACTTAATATAATAAAGAGAGTGGGCGTATTTTGTACGTTTGTTCATATGTGGAGGATAATCTCTGGAACCACTGCACCTATTTGAAAAATTCTTTCACTATTTGAAAGGTACAAATAATATATATCCTGTGTCCAAGATGGAAACAGGACACATGGTATATACTATGTATACTAATCCCTCAAATTTTTCTCCGGTGTGAAGTCAGGGTAGTCCAGGAATATTAGTCAAATAAGGGCAAGAATCTCGGAATGAGAGATAGTCAGCTATAAACTTGTATAAACCTTTATTTTGGTACCCTAAAAGTAGTCTCGAAACCTACTTATCGTAGGGTGTCCGCGTCTTCAGTTATTCCAAGGTCAAAGGTGAAAATCGATTTTTTACACTTTTATTGCAAATATTGGGTACTAATTCCCAGTAGTAATTTTTTTCACTTAGCGATTGGATAATACTAAATTGGAGTTCTTGAGGTGTTTTTGAGTTGAACGCTTTGTTGGTGTATGGGATAACCTCTTTCCAACAGTTGTCGTCGGTCGGGTGTTAATTATGATGATGATAACATGATCCAATGATCCAATACAAAATTTGTTTATTGGACTTCTGTAATTATTGTTACCATTTTTGTGTTTGTTGTAGATGTGAAACGAAATGAAAATATTTCAGTAATAATGAAAATATTTCATTTTTCCGCCGAAAGAATCCGCTGTTCCGTGAAAGTTAACAATCGTATTTACTAAATTAATAAGTTGTAACATCCAAAAACATATTAGAACATTTCACTCTATTATGAAAATAGGATAGAATGTGTACCTGTGATTGCGTGTGCACAATATTTGATGCCTATAAACATAATGGCTAAACAATATATTTAAATTAAACTCTTAATTCCATTAGCCTTCAGGATAATAACTTCCATTAATGTTACGATTATAAATTGGAAGGGTCGATGTGATATTAAATTGTATTAATCTATTGTAATGAAGAGTGGCGATATTGACTCTGACATTTCCTGTTCACAACACGTTAGGAGCCCACCCTCTTTATCTATTTATAGCTAATCATTGTGGTTTGTATATACTTGTCTACAAGTAATTTAACGATATATGATATGGGGCAACGATATTTATGACATCTCTTCTTATTTCAATTCATATATTGTCTATTGACCAGCTTGCAATATATATGTTATGTTATATGATAATTGCCAGTAGTATCGTTGAAGAAGTTCCGTAGCGGAACTAATTAGCCCAATAGTTTCGTCAACGTTACTTATGAAAAAATAATTCTCATTAGTTCCGTTTCCAAGTACATAGTTTATCCGTGTCCACACCAAGTACCACCTTAAGTACTGTTGACGGAACTATTGTGAAAAATAATCTCACTAGTTCCGCCACGGAACTTCTTCAACGGTTCTATTAGGAATTATCCTATTAAATCCATACTTATAAATATATAGTAATACATACTAACGTATTTTATCAGCTTAAGTCGTGGACAGTTTAAACCTGTCTAGGTTGAAATCTAATATGACACTAATAGTGTTCCTTAACAAAGATCCTTAATTTGGTTAACAGTTACGTATATATTATTACGGACACGACATTGTCTCTTTTTGGCTTTCAATTACAAAAAAGATTAATCACGATTTCAGCTCTAGGACGTCTACTGCAAGACACAAGCCTCCAGTAGGAAAGGTCAGAAGCAGCCTGATAAGATAAAAAAATTAACAGGAATCATATTTGTTCTAAATGATAACAAAGAAGGATAAGATAATAATTTGTTCCCGTTATGCCTTCCATATTATGAGTTTTACAGAAATTATTGTAATTCACTAATCGACAAATGTCTGACATTTGACGACAACAATAATTTTGAAATTGAAGTTCGAAGCAATACGAAATTTATTAATTTAACACATTTCTTATTTTTTATTACCTTTCAAATCTCTTCGGGCAATTTGCTGATCCACGGACTGTTTATAAAAACTTACATCCAAGCAATCGATTTGAAATAATCCGATGCGAACAATCTATTTATATTAAACACTCACATTATCTTCCTTACGAAGTTTATTAATAATCTCTTATAATAGATTAAATTAAACTATCTCTATATGTTAATAAATCACAAAGATCAATTGTTGAAGTTTATAATAATTAAGAAATAAGTTGTAACAACCCTAGATTGGCCGCTATTAAAACGCTACCGCCGTGCTTGTCGCCAAACTGTCTGAAGGTGAACCTCTCTTGAAGCCAATGTGCAAATAAGGATATTAATATTTTTTTATTATACAACATTAATCTATTTTTATTTTACGAAACTCACTCGACTTGTATAATGTTCAAAAATTCCATTTTGAACACCTGTTGTCCCCGTTAATATTAACATAACGATATTTTATTGCAACAGTTTGATCCTTGTCTTAATTTGAATCCTATATTGAACTAGCTGGTACCTGCGATTTCGTCCGCGTTGAAAAATAAAAAATATAGCACCTGAAAAAAAATATGACTACTAGCTTCATACGCGTGGTATTCGGAATAACGCGTAGCTTTTTTGTTTGTAAACAGATTGGAATTAATTTACACTAAATGTTACCAGAAGCTTGCTGCAATACATCAGTTAAGACCTCACATAAAAATCGGTTAAGCCGTTTCTGAGATTACCGTGCACAAACAACATAGAAGTAGGAATAATATAATAGACAATATTATTTCTACTTCTATGGCAAACAACAATAACGACAACAACGAATAGGCAAAAATTGATTGTATAAAAAAGTCGCAGCCGTTTTGCTGTAGCAGACTGCCGAGAAAGCTGAGTTCTTTTTCTCCCAGCCCTCCTCACGACCGCCCGTCTTGCACATCATATGCGCGCGTGGTACTTGATCATTATTTTGTTGTGGAGTTATTTTTAAATTATGATATCTCCTAAGATATTAATTGAAATCAAATAATGTCCAGGGCAATATTGTTCAAAATTACATACTTGTGATGAATAACGTATTTATTTGAATAAGGATTAATATCATGTTTATAAAAACACCTTCCGCAAAGGTGTTTTTATAATGCATTACTTTAGAAGGAATTTGATTACCATAAAAATGGTTATAGTGAGTCAACGTTAAATGATAAACATATGCTGTCGCGGACTTTTTTTTAGAACTTTTGAAGGGGAACAATTCAGTCATACATGATTTTTGCGTAACTATAACCGTTTACGCAGCGCACGCAACGGAGCTAGCCCTCAAAAGGGATAATTTTCCCTATTTTTGCACCATTTTTCATTGAAGCTCCGCTCCTATTGGTCGTAGGAGCGGAGCGTGATTAAGTAACAAACATCTAAACATTCAAACATACAAACTTTCGCATTTGTAATATTAATTAGAATTAGGATTAGGATAAATAAATGCTGAAACTTTATTTTTTTTAACTTTATTGTTATTTTATTTACGTACCCATGACTATTTGCTGTGGCTTATACGTCAACTCGCGGGCAATTAATTCGCATATCTACGCGACTTGACGTAATTGTATTTTACCTATTTTTTAATACAAAAGTCATATAAATATTAAATTTGAACCTCGATATTGCTTTTAAATAGAACAAATTATTCTCAGAATAAATTATTATTATATTAGAAATCAATAACATTTATAATATTTAACTAAAACGAAATGTCACATCAGACTCACTAACTATCACACACACTAACTAATTAATTTATCATTATACATAAATCATATGGTTTACATTATTTACTAAATAAT
This sequence comes from Bembecia ichneumoniformis, assembly GCA_910589475.2. Lineage (NCBI taxonomy): Eukaryota > Metazoa > Arthropoda > Insecta > Lepidoptera > Sesiidae > Bembecia > Bembecia ichneumoniformis. Next base: position 7,673,516 of record OU342523.1, read on the forward strand.
TTGTTAACCAAAAAAATTACGAAGTTTACTTAAAACATAAGATGTATTCTTTAATTTAAAAATGGACTTATGAAATCGATAATTGTGTGGTTATGAAAAATTTTCATCAAAATTATAGAAATCTAAACCTATCATTACTCAAAAATATCACAGTAAATCACCTAGACAAAAAAAAATATCATTGAACAAAAAAATAGGACATAAATGTAATTAAAAAATTAAAAAATAATAAACTAAAAAAGGAATAAACTAAAACATGAAGAGTTGCTCTATGCGAAAACCTAACCTATCATTTATCAACTATATCATAGAAATTAGGTGTGCTACGTTTTTATATTAAAATTTTAATCATCAAAAAATAAAATTTATATGTAAATTTTAACAAATTAAAAAAAAAACTTACACAATGAATCTCTATGCATAACTCAATGGTTATTTCACCAAGGCAAAAATTGTCAATGGATTTACAAATGTGTTCATCTAAATCTATTGTCTCTTGCTTTTTTTTTCCTAATATTCTTTTTTGGAACGCAACACCTGAAAATGATCGTCTTCTTTTTGCAATAGAGCAAGATAATGCGCGATGTTTCTGGGTTGGTTGGTTATTTTCTTATTTAGTGTAGAGTGCTAGCTTTCAACTATATTCGATGTGAGATGTTGAGTATTAAAACAATTGTTTAAAAGGTACCATCACTTAAATTCACTAAATCGTTTTTTTTTAAATATAGTCATGCTTTTGTTCGTTAGCGAAGCCAACTTTCCATTCGCAAACTTCTGGTTTTTTTTTTGGAGTTAATTTTTTTATTTTAACTTATAAAAAAGTTATCATGCTGTGGTAGGATACTTAGAAATTGTACAAGACTATTTAGTACTTTACATTACAAGCAAGAAATATATATTATTTTTAATAGCATACCTACCTACATATAAAATACCCACAGAAAGAAATAAGACCATTTTTATTCTAATAGTTTAAAAAATATATTTTATATCTTTTCTAACGCACTGTACTTCTTATTTGTCCGCGAGTTAACGTAGTAAAAAATAGGTAAAATACAATTACGTCAAGTCGCGTAGATACGCGAATTAATTGCCCGCGAGTTGACGTATAAGCATTTGCTGTACATCACTGCACTAGGAGTTGTATAACTGAATCAATATGCATAAAATTTGTTTTTCTTAGAAGATACAATTGCACTAAAAATTTATATTTCCACAGTAGTTCTTCAGATATGTCGTAACTACTGATATGCCGATCTTGCTCCACTTTTTTAAAAACGACCAGAGCGAGGTGCAAATTTGACATTAAAATTCCCGGATTTTTGTGCTACTCTTACATACACTGCATTGGGCCCATAAACTTCCCCAAATCTTTTTCGCGGCTTGCGTTGCATTTTTTCCTTTTTTAAATAAAGTTTTAAAATGACTCATTTTGACAGAAAGAAAAACAAATGAAAAATAGCTGGAAACAACATTTTACTAATTTGTTTCTTTTTTTGAAATGTAACCTTTTTAATGTCATCAAAACCAACCAGATACAAATAGTACAACCAAAGAGATTTTATTACAAGTTTATACATACTATATAATGCGAAAAGACTTTTTCCCCGACCTATTATATTGTGATACTCAACTATCTGTTAGTTCACGCTTCGATGCCCGTCGGGTTACTTTATCACTAAACATTGTATGTATTTTATATATTTCCTTTGGGAAGTATTTTTCACAAACTTTTAACACCTTTTTGTCCGTTCCACTTGATATTTGTTATTGTAAATGTTCTTATTGTCGCTGGAAATTTATTCTTTGTTGATGATATTATCTGTTCATATTATAATAAAATCGCAATATCAGCTCAGCTGCCAGAATTCAAATTTAGAAACGGATGAGTAACGATAAATTGTTTGAGACTAAAACTATGTTATACCTAATAGAATGAGACGACATAACATGAATACGGAATAAAAAATAATAATATATAATAAAAGCGATATTTTGTCTGAGATAGCACCACGCTCCCAAACAAAGCGATGGGCATAAATAATTTATTAGAACAGTAAGCAAATATAACGTGGACTGGTTGACATTAAACGACATTTATATCTTTTTAAATGGACACGATTTTCTCAAAATACACGCAAAGTAGAAAGAATGTCTGTCGAATTCTGGTTGTTAACATCCGTTAGTTACGAGTTATGAGTTCGACTACTTCCAAAGTGCCTGATATTCGAAATTATTTCTTTAAAAGCTGCCTTAGAGGCGACTACTCACTTGACGAGCCCATGATGCTTTCCTTAGCGCTATGTCTCACGGGTCTTGTTGGCCCAACTTTGGAAATTAACTTTTCAATGTTGGCTCTGTTCTGGATCTGAATGTGGTGGCAGGGTAACTGAGTTTCGCAATCATTTGGGCAGCCCGTCTGGTGGCAGTAACTTTCCACTTACAGAAGATCAGTAAGGGATGCCAGATACCCTTTGTTATCCTTAATCATATTAGGGTCGGCAGCACGCTTGTAGCACCTGTCGCTATGGTAGCCATCCAGAGTCAAGTGGATCGCCAGCCTTTCTGTCGACCTTCACATAAAAAATGGCCATAGTTGGCCTGCCCATAAAAATGTGCTAACGTCGTATCATTATTTTTGTCAACAGATGCGGACTTCACGCCGATTTCACTGAGTTGACGGCGTGTGTTAGCGGAGAACTGGATCGTCACGAGGGGTCCGCAGTGCATAGGCGATACTTTTACATTACCCTACTCAGGGAACCGGTAGCAAGGTGAGAATATAAGATGAAGAAGCATTAGTTTATGCCGTTTAATGTATAATAAGCTTTAGTGTGTAATAAGCTACAGGCGCGGCGCAGTAGTACGTTTTAGGACTACGAGGGGCACACTGAAATGATCGGGAATAAAAAAAACCACATGCACGGTATAGCTAAATTGTATTTTATTGTTTTCGAAGTATTCTCCGTTCAACTTAATGCACTTTTCCATTCGTGCAAACCAATCATTAAAACAGTAATTCCAGTCTGAAGTTGATGTTGACAAAATGGCTGATTTGTACGCTTCCACAGCTGCTTCGGGGTCTTCAAACCGTTGAGCGCGTAATAAATCTTTCATTCTAGGGAATGTAAAGAAATCGTTTGGGCTCAGGTCAGGACTGTACGGAGGATGGCTCATCAGCTCAACGTTTTCCTGCTTCAAAAAATCATTTGTCTTCCGAGCCGCATGGGAGCTCGCATTATCGTGATGTAAGATGATGCGACGTTTATTTTTTCGGAGTTCGGCTATCATTTCTGGCAAACAAACCGTGATATACCACTCGGCGGTAACCGTTCTGCGTTCCTGTAAAGGAATTGTAGCAACATGCCCCTTTTTCGAGACAAACGTAGCGACCATTTTCTTTGACACGCTGCGGGAGCGAACCACTTTCGTTGGCTTGACCTCGTCTTCGAAGACCCAAACTGCTGACTGATGTTTTCTTTCAGGTTCGTATGAATAAATCCATGATTCGTCACCTGATACGATATTACAAACGGCATTTGACTTCCCTCCGTTGAAGCGTTGCAGAGTATTCCGGCACCAATCTACACGAGCCGCCTTTTGCTCTTCGGATAAATTGTGGGGAACCCAGCGGGAAACTAGCTTTCTTACACACAGCTCATTATGTAATATCCACTGAATTGCTGTCATTCCGATACTGATAACAGCCCAAATCTGCTCGTATGTCACATGACGGTCATCTAATATAATAGTTCCCACAGCTGCGATGTTTTCAGGCGTGACCGCTGTTCTTGGTCGACCTGCAGAAGAAACAGTGCTGAGCGACACACGACCGCGTCGGAACTCGGCATACCAGCGGTATATTGTCGTTTGACTCGGTGCTTCAACATCATAAATCGAAACAAGTTCGCTGAGACATTTATCTTGAGATAAGCCGCGACGAAAATTGTGATAAATTATGGCACGGAAATGTTCACGCGTGAGCTCCATTTCTGTTAACGACGTGTCAACTTTAAACCAACATAGTTTTTGTTTGAATGTCATTAAGATTCTAAGAGGCCAGTATTCAAATTCTAAAAAAGGTTTTATTGTAACTCAATCCGAAATATTCTATTCCCGATCATTTCAGTGTGCCCCTTTTAGAAGTTCTCCTCGGTTTCAGATCGGTCACAAAGTTTACAGGCTCGTGAGTTTTCCAACAGTTTATTTCACGGTTGGTAATTTAATTAATGGTTAAAGGTACATATGTATAGTATTTTGACCGAGTCAAATGTCATTAGTAAATATAATTTTAGTATAACTAATTACATACCATAACTAACTAGGCTAGTATTATGACAAGGAAGTCACAAAATTGACGAGGAGGAGTTAACAAAATATGCCAGGACTAAGTGATATTTTTATAGTTGTCTGAATGTCTGACCCTTCAATCAGGCTACTCATCTTTACGTACTGTCTTCGTTTGACCTCTACGGTTTTTATAAACAGCTTTCACTTGATCCGTAATGGCAATGTCACACTGTGTTTCGCACTCTTAGAATAAGCTGGGCATTTTGGCGACAGCAACCACTTCTTAAAGAATAACATCGTATGCCGTTGTGTTTCGGCGAGCGAGGAAGAGATGCCAGAGCTCATTGCTGTATCCCTTCCTGATCCTTAAGGCCAGGATATTCCAGGTAGTCGCTAAAGACGAATATTTACACTTATTAATACAACCTACAACAATATTTACAGACTTATTTTCGTAACTGCTTATGAACATAACAAAAATGTAAACAACAAATAATTTCAATGGATAAAAATCGGGAACGCAGCGAAACGACACAGATCCTGCTTTGAAGACGCCCTGCGGCCTACTGACGCAAACTGAGAAGAGCGAACTTGGTGATTTCTAGAAATAATATCTCGTGAAAAAGAAATTTAGAACTGTTTGAAAAAAAGTAGTCGTAAAATAATTTTTTTTAACATCGTAACTTATTTTTTTCATGAGTAAAAGTGTTCTATATTTTAATTACGGTACGCTTGAAAAACGATCAACATTGCCCTGTTTTCGGTATATTTTATTATCGCGTGAAGTTGTAAATATTATGTTTTGAACCGTAAAACCATCAAGGATATATATTAAACTAGATATAACATATAATTTTTTCCGAGCAAAATCAAGAATTTTCAATTGTTTACCCATGGATAAAAAATAGGTTGACTTTGAATAATCGTGCCTTAAGGTATCCTATTAAAGTCGGAAGCGCACTTGCTGCACCTATGGCGTTGCTTTTGTTATGGTGACGACCTGCACAAAAAATATAATGATAAGCAATAATGTATTAAAAAATGTATTACAATGTTTTATGGAATTGTCTGTTTGATTTGCTTTTTATAAATCATTAGAATAGACGTCCAGAATTTGGAAAGTAGAAATAACAAAGCTCCCCTAAACATCGACTTGGCAGGCGGTTGCTTGGCCAATAGCGCCAAAGAGGTCAGTCAGCTGGCGGCTCTGGAAATTTATGACGATTGTAAACAAATCGTTCGGGTATATTGGAACAGTGATTTACAGATTAGAAGAGGGTGCACTTTTACTATATCTGTTCGCTTTAATAAATCTGTTATTGTTTAAGTGTGGAAGTAGATTACAGAGAAGACACATTCATTGTGATATTTCTAAAAATATTGGATTTTTTTCAATTTGATCAATCGAGCAATAGTATGGTATTATGTTGTCAGTCGATGAAATATAAAAAAGGTATACATAATAATTACTATGGTTGTAAAATAACAAACGATCGTCAAGAGCAGACTCGCATGACCGCAATCATCAACTCGACTCAGTGTACGTGACATTAAGAGGATACTGCACAAAATTCTGGAAATTTACTCATTTTTAAGTGACTAGTACTATGCGCTGAATTAGTTAAATACATTAAAGTAACTTTTGTAGGTTAGCCTGATCCTTGCACAAGGTCACCGCCTTGTTGAAATTTGAAACAAATACATTTAAAATTAATAAAAAATACATAAACGGAACGACTTCTAAAAATTTATTTCTTCGAATACTTCTTAAATTTTACGCATGAAGCACTAATTCTCACATGAAAATGTTTGTATTGATATTCCGCAGATCCCCCCCTTCTTAATATTCATTATAAAATTATAAATATGAAAATATTAACACTTTTCAATATTTAACCCAAACGCCTGATGGTTTTCCAAACAAAAAACATTGCTCTAATAAAATCACTAGGCGCACTTATTTGTCGTATGACATGACGTCATGAGGTCAATGTCAAGTCAGCTGTGTTATAAATTTTGTATTTACATTTTACACATGTTTAAGTGTTTTTTGGAAGTGAAGGATGGGTAACCAGAAAAAGAATCATTATCTAAGTGACTAAATAAAAAAAATATCCTAAGAATGCTGCTATAATGTGGTAAGTAGACTTCTATTTGGAAGTATTTTTATCGGAGAACGCAATTGTCTGTTTTTTTTTCTAATTTGCATACTTAAATATGGCTAAATTAATCATGTCATTGGTTTCACTTTCAGGCAAATAAGAAAATTTGGACATGCAAAATAAAATATTGCAGTTGAGTCGAATTCCGTACAGAGTAGTGCGAACGCAGAACATGCAAATGCATACAGGTAAATACCTACCTATCTATTTAATGTTTCAAACAGAGGTGTATACAACAGGCTTGTTTCTACTGAGAATAAATCGGATGGCTTAGAGTTTCTAATGATTAACCATGATAATTAGTAAACAAAAAACAACTTTTCTATTAAAATAATAAAAGATTAATAATATTTTTGGAAAATAAAATCGACAAAATGAGGCGTTTAATTATGTGACGTTAAACACCAATCAGAGAAGCGCATGGAAGCGTGACGTCACACCTCGCGAAACACCACGTTGTGGCTGTCATTTTCGTATAAAGTGAACAGGTTATTTCGAGTTTTCAGCAATTATTGTTAAATTAATACAGTTCGTTTTTAGTTTAATCTTGAAAGACAGGTATAATTCGCCATGGAATCAGGATTTAACAAAACAAACAGCAGTATATTGCCCAAAATTGACGCCGTTATGCTTGGACAATTTTTTGCAGTGAACACCGACTATTGTTCATCGGAATTCCGCAATGGTAAAACTTCTATCTAAGTATTATGTGAAGAACAAACAAAGTCTTACTTAATTAGCAGTTACCAGTCAGAGAGTGGCATTTACCTACTGTGGAATCAGCCGTCTCAAGATCGCCGGTTTTTCTTGCCCTTGACCAAAACTGGACAGAATTTTCATTTACCCATATACTAGGTACAACTGATATGAACTGAGCCAAACCCTCATTGATGAGCGCCATGGAAATTGGTATTTTATATAAAAATTTGAGAACCGGTGGAAACAAAAAATGTGTTCCACCATGTTGTTAAATACACGTCGACACTTGTCGACACAATCTTATAACTTTTGTGACTAGAATGCTTTTACAACCTAAAATTTTTAAAACATTTAAAGATTTACTTTTTGAAAGTATTCTTACTTTAAAGTTTGTTCTAAATAAAAAAAAGTATTTTCAATATAAAATATGTTGAAATATTGGGCTGAGAAGCCAAGAAAATGTAAAAAAATTGTTTGTTTATATCTGTATATATTCAAAAAACTTCACCTGTTAAATTACAATTAAATGGTGGCGCGTTGGTAAATTTCAAGCTATTTTACCAAATCACACGATGAATTTCTTTTGCCACTGATATCAGGACAATAAATATATAAAAATACAATTAATACGATAGTAAAAACTTAACTTGACAATATTAATAAATGGTGATTACGTTTATTTTCTAATTTGACATTGACTCAAAACCGCTGACTTTGAGGTAAGCGAATACAAAGTTTTATTTTTTTTTATTTTTTTATTAAAGATGAGTTTGCTCTTGACCAGCATCTATCCATGTAGGAAGGATGAGGCCGACGATGGAGCGAGCTCACCCAGAAGATGCCCATTCACTCGAACCTTGAAAATATTTGGGTTATATGAGCTCGGAAATACAGGGAGTTCCAATCCTTAGCAATGCGCATCACAAAAGATGTTTTAAAGCGCTTGGTCCGAATTAGAGGGATTTCGACAAGGTGGGGATGGTAACCAGCCGTACGTCTGTATATCCGATAGAAGAAAGGGGAAGGCAGTATGATCTCATGCAGCTCTCGAGCACACTCTTCGAAGTACATCTTATAGAATACACAGGCAACTTTGCGTCTATGTGCTAGGCTCTGCAGCTTAGTCCTTATTAGTGTATCATCGCCAATGGGCCTCCTAGCTCTGCGATTCACCGAGTCGAGTGCGGCAAGTTGGTATTTTGATGGGCCATCCCAAAGGTGACAGCAATACTCCATGCAAGATCGGACTTGTGCCTTGTATAAAGAGAGGAGCTGTCCAAGTGTGAAGCATCGCTTCACTCTATTTGGGATGCCCAACTTTTTGGCCGCTGTTTGGGCTTTGGACTCGATAGAATTACCGAAGTTGAGATTTGAGCACAACTTCATACCAAGAAGCTCAAGATCATTGGCCACAGGTACGGATGCACATCGGAAAGTTGGAGCCAAGTCGAAAGGGCTCCTTTTTGTAGAGACCAAATACGCTTGCGTTTTGGTGGTGTTAAAATCAGCCAGATTCTTGTCACCCCATTGGCATACAAGATTTAAGGTTCAGTTAATTCGCTCAACCATTGCCCCCCAACAAACCCTGGACAAATATCTCTCTATGATCGTATTGTCATCTGCGTATACAACTACTCCTGGAAGAAGTAAGTCATTAATATGAAGCAGGAAAAGAGTTGCAGAGAGAACAGATCCCTGAGGAATACCGGCATCAATTGCCATGAGGTCCTAGGAGCAGCCATCAATGACTACTCGAATTGACCGTTCATTCAGGAAATCAGAAATCCAGCTACAAAGAGACCGGAGGGGATGCCGTATGTAGGAAGCTTGCCAAGTAAACGTGCATGCCAAACCCTCTCAAAGACCTTCGATATGTCGAGTGACACAGCGAGAGCCTCGCCATGTTTCTCGATGGCTTCACTCCAGTATTGCGTAACATATACAAGAAGACCTCCGGTTGAACGTCCCTGGCGAAATCCATATTGGCGATCACTGAGCAGGTCGTTAACTTCAAGATATGTCAGCAGCTTACTATTCAGTACTCTCTCCATAACCTTACAGAGTACAGAAGTGATGGCGATTGGTCGATAATTACAGGGGTTGGCACGGTTACCCTTTTTAGGCACTGGTTGAACATTGGCAAGCTTCCAAAATGCCGGCACGGTATTCGTCCTGAGAGAGAGATGGTACAAGCGTGTAAGTACAGGAGACAATTCAGGACCACATTCCTTCAGGACCCTTGCAGGTATGCCATCAGGTCCACTAGCTTTGTTCACGTCAAGACTCCGTAGGGCTCTTCGAATCTCTCTGTTGTGAATCTAGATCTCTGGCATTGAAGATTCACAACGAGGTATTGATAGTGGCTGTTGAGAGCTGTAATAACCTTAACTTCATCAATTTGTTATTGTTTATTGTTTGGAACGTATATGAATAATTTGTTTGGCGTTTTTATCGTTGAACTTTTATATTGGGGCACTATACAGTATTTATAATACGAGGAATTCATTATTTATTAAAAAACACAATTGACTGTCATAAACAAACACGGCTGTTTTGCGAGGTGTGACGTCATTCAAGACGCCATGACAATCTTGGCCTTTTTCGCGGTCAATTTCAAGTTCATTTCTAAAAATTCAAAATACTAATGTAAAAGACCTATTTTTCTTAAAATAATATATTTTTGGGGTGAAATAGATGCTAAGCCATAGTTTTAAACTAATTTCCAAATTTTGTCAATTAGGCTATTATCTGGTAACATTGCATATGTTAGTTTGTAATAGGAATATATATTTTTTCAGCAAAATATTTATTTGGTCAGCAACTTTTTTTGGTTGACCTAGTCTAGTACTTGGTCACCAAATAGGTTTCTTAGCTAATCAAACATTTATTGGTTAGGTTAGATTAGGTTTTTTGCTTTTGATAACAGCCGTTTATAACGAAACTGTAAACTGAAACCGCGCAGTAAATTTGTAAAACTGTTCATTGATAGGCTCAAATACTGAACAGTGCATGTTCGTAGACAATTTCGGAACGGAGAGGTTATAAACTATCAACTTTTAAGCGTTTTATTTTAAATTCAATGTTCCTTTCATAATATGTTCGCAGAGGCGGGGGTAGATGGTTTCCATGCCATCATAAGGAAGCGTTGCGCCTCATTGTTGAATCGTGTACGAACCAGCACCAACAGAATCCTGATTGCTTTGTCTCACCTCTGTTGGGACTCATATGGGACTCACCTCTGTTGAGTCACTGGCTCTGCACACACGCGAGTGTGTCAAATGCTAAATAACATATTATTTTGTAGGTACTAACATATACTTAGTATAAATAAGGTTGTACCATACTAATGCTCAAATATGGACCTCTGGTTCGACAAATAAAGTATTATTATTATTATTATTATTATTATATTCGTCAGTTATGTTTATTATAAACTAACGGTGTTTACAATTTGCTCTCTGTCGTTTTTAGTGTTTAATTTTATTTCAGGCTACCAATAGCAGAAATTCAAACATCCTCGGATAATCAAGACAGTGGAAAAATTCAATACGTAAATATTTCATACGAAAAAAGACTGGATAGAAAAATGGCAATTAAGGAGCCTGATTATATATTGAAAGCACTCGAAAGATAAGGTCAAAAATAAACGACAATTAACAAAATATAACGATAATACCACGACAACCAAACATCACAAATTTAATAATAAAAACTTTTTATTATTTTTTGCAGTTTTTCATTTCTTCTTTCATACTTTATTTATTCTTTTCCAGATATGCAGGTAAGTATACATAGGTAAAATTATGTATAAGAAATAAACAAAACACAATGATCAGCTGAATATTACGTTATATTATAATAATAACTAATTATTATTTACATAATATATTACATTCTATTATCATTTATTACATTATTTTTTCCTAAAGAAAAATTAGTAAAAATATGTTTTACTCTGTGTTGAGCCTAATCTGTAAAGTTATTTTTGTGTGCGTTCCGTCACCGCTACTCCAACTCGAAGATTTTCGATCGCGCTGCACGCTCTTAAATATAACGTGCTCCGCCATTTTAATTGTGCATATTAATTACTGTAAATTAGTTAACGATTATTAAGTACTGCAACATCCAATAAAAAAGGCACGCATCGAACAAATGAATGTAATTTAATACTGATGACCTTGCTGAGTAATAATGGGTATAATTTTTCTTCAAGAAATATTTGTATTTTTACTGATTTTTTTATGAGAAAGAGCGGCACGCTTGTAGTTACCTTTTTGCCTATAAATACAAACACAAGCCATTAATTACGTTTAGTCTAGTCGAGAAGTGGATTTCCTGGGAAAAATAGTTGCCCGTTTCTTAAAAATATGAGCCATAGCTCATTCGATCCGTAATGGCATCTAGAAAAAGACCCTTTTTTTGGATTTTATTTGCCAATTTTTGAATTGATATTTAATACTATAAAAAAGTACTACATGTGCTGTACTTTCTATAGAGGCGGCGCGCGCATGCCGAAAGTGCCGCGCGGAGGTCTATTTTCAACGTTAAATTAAAATTAGAAATATTAGAAATAGAGTTCCGGGAGTTGGGAGTTTTTCATTAGAAATTTCCTCCTCTTTTTGGAGCCTTTTTAAATTTTCTCTAGTTTTTGAGTAAATGTCAAAAAATTAAACCTTTTCTTTTTTGTTAATAACAATTGCAATTTTTATTGGTAGAAAAAACCAAAAAACGTCTTTTTCTAGATGCCATTACGGATCGAATGAGCTATCGCTCATATTTTTAAGAGGCGGGCAAATATTTTTCTCAGGAAATACACTTCTCGACTAGAGTAGTTGCTGACTTTATTGGGAAATGGTTTTTGGCATTTTGACAAGCCTGTTGGATGAGTAGTTAAGGTGCTTGCCTTAACTTTCTGTCTCAGAAGTCCCGGGTTCGATTCTCGGCGGAGTCAACTATGGAACTGAACTTTTCAAAGTTAACTCTGGTCTGGATTCGGAAAGTAATGACAGGGCACACTGCGTTTCGCAGTCATTTGAGCAGCGTCTGGCGGCAGTAACCACCCCCTTACAGAAGACCACCGTAAAATAATGGCATATTGTAGGTTGATAATGTTCCGTTTCGGTGGATAAGGGATGCCAGAGCCCATTACCCCTTCCTTATCCCTTATCCTTAATCCTACTAAGGTCTGCAGCGCACTCGCAGCGCCTGTAACGTTGTTTGTGTGATAGGCGAAGGTAGTCACCTACCATCAAGTGGACCGTCAGCCTGTCTGTCAACTTTAATACCAAAGAAAAATATCTCTATATTTACTCAAACACCGCAACACAACAGCATACATACTTACTGTTATTTCACAGTGGTTTTTTGTAAGGGGGTGGTTACTACCACCAGACGAGCTGCTCAGTGTATATATATATATGACTGGGAAAGGTAGAGTGCTTTTGATACTATTCAATTTCTAATCAACGGTGACATTACAAAACATAGAAAAAAAAATTTTTTTTTCAGGGGATTTTTCGACCCATAGACCTCTTAAAATCTCCATCAATCAAATTATTCAGCGGCTACAGTTGTTTGTTATTTTTGTTTCCTTTTCTTCAGGTACTTGTCAGAGTACAGACACGTGAAGCGTGGCGCCACGTGGAAAGGGTCCCGGCACTGGTGTCAAGGACGCACAGCTACAGGCGAGTGACTATTATAGTTTTTCTTTGAAGTTACGCGGGCTACCGTATAATAAATACCCCTTTCCAAGCAATGTTTAAACAGTAGATTTACTTCAGCGATTATATTCCACGCTAGTGCGCTTTGCTCAAAATTATTGGAGTTTATTCCTTAAGAATCGATTTTCATACAAATATAAGGTCCCCTGTATGGAAATTTTGTGAGTTAAATTAATACAAGTGTTAACTAAAAAGCATTACGTTAGCCCTTATTTAGGACAGCTGACGACAATTCTATTTTCTGGGCTTATAAAAGCATGCGTCGAAATCTTGTATGAAAATCTGCGTGGAGGAACGAAACGATAGCGCGTTTAAATTTATGGCGACATCTGTCGTCAAAAAATGAACTATTTGAACTAACAAAACGTAGTGACATCTTTGTATACCGAACGTAACTATGATGTCACTAGATGTCACGTGTTCCAACAAAAGTCATGTATTTTTGTTGGAACACGTGACATCTGAGTATGCAAAATGTAGCTAAATAATATAAAGTATTTAGTTAGTTATCTATTATCTATTGACACGAGTTAAACTTTATCCGTCTTACTACAAAAACATTAAACATACTTTAAACAGGCTTTGTACACGTGGTTAAATAAAACTTTACTACAAAAGAGTGTCTAGGCATTGTTTAGGGTTAGACAATGCTTGAGCATTATTTAAATTTAAATACCGCCAGATGCTTGATTAACAAGTGTCTATCTAGTTACTTAGTACGGCTTCTCCTTGGACGTGCTGTCAAATTTGTAATCGTTTTGCGTAATAATAAAGATTTCTTTTGATTTTTGAAATGACTATGGATATTTTAAATTTAATTGATTACGTATGGAGGATATGAATTATTTATAAGGATATATAATTTTGTGAGATAGGATACATCGCGAGCGAATTAATCCATTCGAATATTACGATGACGCAACGCCGCGCTCACGTTTTTTATCCATGTTAATAATAATAATTGGAATTTATGAAAATAAGAATATTAAATTAACAAATCCAACTTGACATTTGACAATTACGTCCGTGTCAGTTACGTTCCATTAAGCGCAATGTTTTTTGATATAACAAAATTTTATAAACAATCTAACGTATTTGTTGTAATTTGTGCCTTATTCCAATTTGATAATTTACTTATATCGTTACTATAGTCCGTAATAATAGCTTGTGAAAACCAAAATCTGCGTAAAATGAAAACGACATGAATTCAGGGCGAGTGACTGAATGAATGTTTGTCAGGGTTGCCATAATGCAATATCATTCTCGTACTTTAACACTATCTACAAAAGCAAGCGCTAAACAAGGTTTTGTGGTAAGGATATTTTAAGCGCTCGCCTAACAATGTTTAAATAGTTATACATTGTCTACGTAAGCACGTGTTTAGACAGTGCTTATTTAATCTTTTGTAGTAAGACGGTATACATTTAATTTTATACGTTTAATGGAGTAAATTACAGTCGTGCGTCGGAGCTGACACACACACACTTTTTTTTTCTTATATCGGCTACTTTAATAATTGTTTATTTTTTATGTTGCTATTCTTTAAAGTAATTTAATTGAAGCGCGATTGCTTTTAAAATTGATTTATTAAGTGCAATTTATAGTTCTGTTTATATCTAAATATTGGTCTCGTGCAACTAGTAGGTAATATCGATTTATCTATAATAAGTCGTGTTGCTTTATTAACGTAATAAATTTCAATGTCGAGTATTAATTTAGAACTATACTGGGAGCTTTATCAGAATTTATAACAGTAATATATACCTAGTAACATACAAAAGCAATGCTTCGTGGTGTTAACATCCTTAATTCCACTCTGCCATAGATAAAATACAAAATTCTAAATTATTCTCAGCACATTGAGGGCTTCGAGATTTAAGGTGCCGAGATGTGACTAAACCTATCAAACGCTTTACTTATTTATCATATATTTTATTTAAAATTGTCTAAGAAAATAACGGCAAATTTGCACTCTAGATGAGAAATTTTATTGACACATTGCCATAAACACAGTTCGAGCTTTTTTTGGTTCGTTCGTTGTTTAATGACGTCAAAAATATTTTTGATAGACCAAAGATATATTCATATTTTTTTAACAATTAACTTAAAAGGCAAAAGTAATACTATATTTTGTTAATTGTATTTGGTGTGTCAACGTTACATTTTATGATCAAACTCTGTGTGACTGTCGAATTGAATGTTGGTCTATATGAGTTTTATCTTAATTAAAATTAAAAATGTAATTTGAAATACGTATATTGAAAGAATGTATAAAAATTGTATATGTCTTTGATAAAAAAAGTGTTTGGCGATAGCTGCATGTAAATATTCTATATTATTTTTACTGGATTCAACTTTACTTAATGAATTCTATATAAAAACAGTGTTGAAGTTATCCGTTAACGTTAGTTACAAATCTCCCAAGATCGTCCTCAATTCAATTTTGAGTCCCCCAATGCCCCAGCGTGAAATAACACCACGTGTACTGTTGTGTTTCGGTGAGTGAGTAATGCCAGAGCCCATTTCCCTATCCCCTCCTAATCCCTTATTCTAGTGAAGTCGGCAGCGCACTTGCAGCAGCTTTGGCGTTGCTTGTGTTGTAGGCGACGGTAACCATCTACCATCAAGTGTACTGTCAGCCTGTCTGCCGATCTTAAAAAAAAGCGCACTGTTACAACTGAAATTTCCTTTACAGCGTCAGAGGTTCCAGCGTGTTATACGGGGGATTCCTGGCGCGGAGTCACATTGGAAGAATTCAACACGTGTCCGTGGAATCTGGCCAACAATCGGCAAACTCGAATGTTGGCAGATCTAGCGCTCGTTGGGTGCTACAATGGCACCTTACGCCATAGATCGAGCGATTCTGACAGGGTACTGTTAGCATCGGCTAAGAGGAATTTGGCCGCTATGGCCTACTTCGGATTGACTGAATATCAAAAGGTAAGGAAGGTATTATGCAAATTATACACGCAAATAAGGCGAATTCTCTCTACCTTAGAATCTGGTAATTGTTATTTGGATTGTACCAATTCACAAGCCTTAAATTATGTTTAATACAAAACCGAACGGGTCCAAGTATTTGCGGCGTAGGCTACTCCGTGTAGGACGCTAGTTATGAAGCCAAGGTATTTGAAGCTATCAAGAAGTCTGTCTATAAATACTTGATTAACACAAATACTTGTTCCAGTACCGGCACTTTACGGCTCCCCCGCATCTGCACTTTACCAGTTTAATCTGGATTTATATTTGTCCGTTTAAAGCACTCCACTACGATGAAAGTTCTTTTCCTTTACCTAACATTTTCAGTCGGATGTTGTAAAGACTCACAACCTTTTAAACCATTTTTAGTTTCGTTTCGCTCCCTTTGGTGCCTTGATTTTACATTCGATGGTTCACTTTTATAATTGCGGTTGATGGTACTGAAATGCGTAAAATTGTTAAGATGTTTGATTTGATATTACACCCGTAAACTGTTGAATCAAATTGGTTAAAGTTTGGCATTGGAATTGGATGAAAACAAAGAATGCTTCAAATTTAATATTAATAAGTAAATCTTATTTAAAAGGTTGGGGAAAAAGTTTCTTCACATTTTATATGAAAACTCAAGACATTTTTTTAAAGATAATTTACATTTAATTACGGTATATATATGCCATTTTGTTCGATGACTTTTTGCCTTACTGCAGGTAGTGACATGATCCCGTTGCTGTTGACATTTTGGGACTTCTGATCAAAAAACGCGATAAATAGTTTTGGCAGTCCTCTTTTGATGTTAACCTGACACTGCCTAAAGAATTCTAAAGAGACTGAAACAGGTGAAAATATGAAGGTGCAATGTCAGGGCTATATGGGGCGGATGCATTAACACCTCCCAGCCAAACTCTCTTAATTTTGACTGAGTGGCTAAAGATGTACGTGGTCTAGCGTTGTCGTGATGAAAAACCACACCCTTTCTATTGATAAATTCCGGGCGCTTTCTCTCAACTTCTTACTTTAATCTCATCAGTTGTTGACAGTAGAGATCCGAATCGATGGTTCTGCCCGGCGGTAAAAGCTCATAAAGAACAATGCCCTTCCAATCCCACCATACACACAGCATCACTTTACTGCGAGTTAACCCGGACTTTAGTTCAGTCTGTAAAGCCTGACCGACCTTTGAACGCGACCTTTTTCGCACGTTCTTGTCATACGTGATCCACTTTTCATCACCAGTTATCAATCTCTTCAAAGATTTTGGTTTCATTACGTCTCAATAAAGAGTCGCAAGTATTACGTCTCAATAATGAGTACACGATTTATAAGGTTTCTTTCAGTGAGCTCGTGTGGCATCCAAATATCGAGCTTTTTTGTGAACCCAGCTTTTTTCAAATGGGTCAAAACTGTTTTGTGGTCTATTCCCAGTTCTTCAGCTAGATCTTAACTACTGATTTGTCGATCTTGCTCCACTTTTTAAAAAACGGCGTCCATTTTATTATAACAGGGCGACCAGAGTGAGGTGCATCTTTGACATCAAAATTCCCGGATTGAAAACGCTTAAACCAACTTTGTGCTACTCTTACTGACATTTCTTTTTTCATTAGATTCATTAGATTTATTTATTAGATTTTGACAGAAAGAAAAACAAATGAAAAATAATTGGAAACAACATTTTACTAATTTGTTTCTTTCTTTGAAATATAACCTTTTTAATGTCATCAAAACCAGATACAAATAGTACAGCTAAAGAGATTTTATTATTAATTTATACATACTATATGCGAAAAGACTTTTTCCCCGACCTAATATCTCAAATATTATTTTATTTTACATGTTACTTTTAATGTGTCCATTTTGAAAAAAAAACCGTAAATGTGCTGCTGTCTTAAATCAGCACCCATTGTATCCTTATCCTTAGGCGACGGTAGCCATTTACCTTAAAGTGAACATCAGCCTCTTTGTCGCTGTAAAATAAAAATAAAAACTATTTTTTTTTTCATGGCTAGAATGTTAGTAGTAGTTCTAGCACTGTTTTCTTTGAGAAAAGTAACAAATGTTCCTTTGAGCCACAATTCACAAGTGTAGTGACCTAAAGATAAGCACACCCATTATTTGCTCTTGAATCATAGTACACGTATCTGCGCAGCCATTTGTCGGCCTGCCAGTTCCGACGCGAGCTCGCAGTTTTCTTTATTGTCCCTATGAATATTCATTGCTCATTCCACACACAAATGCGACTTTGCTCGCCTTGCAGATCTTAATATTACCATTCATGTTTACGACTGCACATTTAACTAAAACGCGCTACTACCTACAAACCGAACCTTAATTACAATATTTAATTGGGGTCTTTAATCATGCTAGCAAAATTAATAAATATTTATTCTATACCACGCTTGATTTTCATTAAGAAGTTGTGACACAAATCAGACTTAACTCTAAGTTATTGTAAAAAAAAGAAAATAAAAAAGATTGTAGATCTTTTTATCAAAGGCTATCACTTAACTGGAATTTACTAATGAGCCAGTGAGTCTTTGCGTCAAGAGTCTTTGCTTCTCTAGACATTTTAGTAATTCTATAACCAAACTCTTACAAACTACTGCCGTTAAATAATGTTCTTATTCGTGCGTTTTTGTGGGTGATAAGGGATGCCAGAAACCTGTCCCCTATCCTTTATCCTGTGAGGGTTAGTAGCGCACTGTGAGGATTGTAACTGTAGTCACTTACCATAACGTGATTACTTATACACTTACCATGAGCTTTTAACATTAAATGAAAACAATTTTCATCTAATTAAATCAGATTTATAAGTTTTTAAATAATTTTCAATCGAGTAATGTGCAGTATTTTAAAACGTTTCTCTATGTAGGATTACTTTGAAAGGGTCAAGTTGTACTAAAAAACAATGCTGAGAATGGACTACTAATTATAAAAAAATTAAATCGTACCAAGACGCAACGGGCTATCGTGTACCACTTTTGGCTTAAAAATGAAACTGACTTCTGTTTTCATCAGATCTCACAGTACGTGTTCGAGGAGACGTTCAACCTCCGTTTCGCGGTGCCATTCACGCAGCACAACGCCACCGTGTCTGGTGCGACTCTGGCGCTCCTGACATCGGCACAGATCGCTCACATACGTCGCCTCAACTCGTTAGACATCGAACTGTACGAGTTCGCCAAGAATCTCATGTTTAAAAGGTTAGTTTTGTTACAGAAATAAAGCAGTAAATGAGTGTTTTTCTCAGTGAAATTTATAGCCACCGAACGGTTTGCAAATGGAGACTTTAATCCGTTCAATCTTTATAAGATTTAACATACTTTTTTGTTAGCAATATCAACTTCGGGGTTTAGTTCGATCCACATTTGTGTGAAAACTTATTCATAATATAATGTCTGTACCACCTCTAGTTACAATGTTTTTTTTTACCTTCTATTTCGTTTTTATTTTTATGTCCCTGTGTTTGAGTATTTAGGCGACCGATCTGCGCTCGGTATTATTTTATACGCCGCCGTGGACTTAAATCGTCAAAATAATTGCATTGCAACTGACGCTGACAATAATTGCATTGTATTGAACATATTCGTATTCATATAGCGTCATCTCACAAAATTTTGAGGTAACAGTAAAATATCATGGCAATAATACAAGTAACACTTTATTTTACGAGATGATGCTTTTCTAAATATTTTTGGTAGACTTAAAAAGCAAAACCTTATCTACATAGAAATTTTCCTCCAAATCGTCAGAACCGTTTGCGAGATACGAGAAATAAATTTATATATGTATGTATATACAAGAATTGCTCGTTTAAAGTTATGAGAAATCCACCACGATATATTAGTTATACTGAATTTAAATAGAAGTGGTCTGAATAATGCTGTATTAAGTAACTAGAAATAAAAAAATTGAAGTCTCACAGAAGACCCGCAGCAACACAGGAGACACCAGAACCAGTTAACCTACCCTCACCTGCTTTTGTAATCAGATACCAACATAGCATTTCATGCTCGCCTAAGCGAGAATGAATACTTGCCCTCCGGTGGCGTGTGCACAATTTTTTTTTCAACGATGAGCCATATAGTTCATTCATTTTAAAAGTATATCGTAAATATTCGATAGCTCACAATGTCAAACTTGGCCTCAAAACCTGTATATAAGCTAAGAAGCACATTATTGAGTGGGGATGCTTATCGCATTATAAAAATACCACTTATAAAGAAAAATTACTCCACATGACTTAGACATTGTCTGTTTATTACAAATATTAATAAATGGATTTATTAAGTTGTCTTAAGTAAAAAAATATCTTACGTAAATTATTCCTTTTTGTTGTTTTTTTGGCCGAATTGAAATTATATATTACATTTATCATATAAATATGGCTATAGTTTTTTGTAGTTTTATTAAGTCGCCAAAAGGTGCGTTTGATGTGTAAGTTAAAATAACTTATAATAACCTAAAGACAAAATCACAACAAAGGTTTAATTTTGTTTGTCTTCAAATAGATTCGAAGCTTTAAAAAAACGCGACGTGGACTTTGCGTACCGGTGGCGACACCTGGGCGAGGTGTCGGTACGCAGCGGCGTAACGGAGTTCGACTGGGACAGCAATTTAGAAGATGCGACTACTGAAAAGTACCGAGGCAAGTAATCGATCAATGCGCCAAAATCTCGAATCAACTCAACAATTTTATATTTCTGACGATCAAGTGTAACGATAATTTGTTTTTATATTGAAAAACGAACGACATAATTATGTTTTCTATCTAAATTCTTTGTCAAAATCAATCTCTTGTCTTTTCTTCTGTCTTATCTTTTAACTCCAGATTTTTTGATCTATTATTTTTATTCTTATATCTTTTCATTGAATATTTATATGCAATTTCTGTATTTATTATTTAGTAAAAAACATTAGACAGAAAACATTAATAAATAAAATAATACTTTGTTTATTAAAAATCGCTTGATCGTGTCGCCCTATTACATTCACTAGTTAATAGGTTAGGGGCTAAAAGAATGTATTTTTACAGTGCATTTATTAAAAAACCACGATTTATTTTTACCGTAAAAAGTAAAGTTCATTTGATCGTATTTTTAAACTCGTAGATGCTTCAATCTACATATTGTGCTATAAATCCATCCTCTGTATTGTACATAATAATTACTTACTGTATTATAATATTAGTACAATGTTTGTTGTAAAATACTAATATTGATTGATAGAAACAGGGTAGGTAAAGCATCTAGGATGAACCCAACGAAACGTAGACTATTAAAGTAAATATATTTAATCATTATGAGTTTTATTAGTGATGTGTAAATATATAGATGTATATATAAAAAATAAGTATAATGCGTTTACTAAGTGTTGAACGGCGAACCTCTCTTGAAGTCTATTCGCTACGAGAGACCATTTTAGCAGAGATTATGTGTTAAATGCAATGAAATCTTAATTGATATATTTTTGTTATTATGTAAAATCATAGTTGGAATATTGAACAATAAAAACTTGTAACCAAAGATCAAAAAATATATTTAAAGTAACACTTAGATGTCGCTTTGTATACTTCATTGTAACTACTAAGTAGTGATGCGGAGACGTTGATGTGAATATTCATGCACCTCACTGTAATTACCTAGGATCGAGAAAATCAACATATTTGCAATAAATGCTGTCTTGTACACATAACGTGTGTATTTTCTATGTCTTCAATGTATTAATAGATATTAATTGGAAGTTGACTTCTGTGTTGTACTGCTTTTACGATTGAATTTACAAACGTAATTAACGTATTATGCTTTGGCTTATTCTCATTAATTATTTTTTTTTCTCTCTTTATTGTTTTAAATGCGTAATCTATTTCCAAATTATCGCTGTTTCCAAAATGCTTTTATATTTGAAAATATTTATTGCCGATTTCAAGTAAGAAAATATTGTAACGTGTATGTTAAAATATACAACTAAGTTGAATTGTTAAACAGTGTGACTGGTGTGTGTGATCGACGTATTTAATTAACAAGCGCTGGAAAATCGACACATATATCTCGAGAATAGAAGAGATTGTGTTCTTTATTTAAAAATGTCTGAAGAAAAAATCTCCACATTGTAATACGTCATAGTGGGCAATAATTAAAAATTCACAACGGATAACTAATTATATTTTTGTTTGAATGAAAATAGGATCATCTTCGATCAACAATATAACCGTATATAATAGCCCACCATGGTGTATTATAATTGGGACGTTTTATGTTACCACATGTTTACCAAGATCTTTTACAGTCTAGACTTAAGGTACACAACCCAATAGAAATCCAGCGAAGTTTGTTAGAGGACAATGGTAACGTACCACCTCAAAATATAAAGAGGCTCCTAAACACACAATCCTATCTTAATTCATACTGTTAAGTTGGTATTATAGCCTAATTTTTAAAAGAACGTTTGAGTATTCGCGCCTTTTCCTGAAATCCACTCGGCCTTTTTCACATTAGTGCTGTTTTCTGTTATTGTTTTTAATATTGCACTAAGGGCTAGTTAACAGTGGATGCAGGAAGCGAATGGGCTAGCGGTATATATTTTGGATTTTTTTCAAAAATTTTTTACATAATTACATTTTGTCTCGACGATTTCAAATATTTATATTCAAATATCCTGAGAGTCAAAACTAATTGAGAAATCTTAAAAATACAACACTCCACTCGGTCTTTAATCAAAATTAATAAGTTGCAAGACGTGTTTGCTGCTGTGTATGTTCACGATTTCATGTTGTAAATCAGCTGATTATTTTATTTGATGATATTTCATCTCGTTATATCCTTTATTTCCCCAAGTATTCAATTATTTTTAGACGTAGTTTATTTGTAGAATTTAATGTATACATATTAAGTAAGTGTTTAAAATACTTGTTTATGTGTGGAGAATGCATGTTATATTTATTTCAATTAGCTTTTTTTATGAATATTTGTGAATACTTTGATTAATTTCATTGTTGATCGCTCACGCTACCGCTTCCTCTCTCCCAAGAACCATAGGGTTATTATTACGTTCATTCTCTTGTAAAGCATTTTAAATTTGTTTTATTACACTTTAATCGATGGGAAAAAGTTTATTTTTATTTTGCAATCGTGTAAAAACTGAAACTCCACTCAATGGATACCAAAAAAAATTCCTTATTAATTTTTATGGGATTCGACTGGGGGATGAAAGAAATAAGAGTGTGAAGGTAGGGTAAATAGGCTCTGGTGTCTTCTTACGGTAGCTGTTCTGTAATATTAATATTCCCAGTTCTCAATTTAGAAAAGTTAGCAATGTTTCGGACAATAAATTCTTTAGTTTAATTTTACTAATACTCAATTTTTTTTAATTAATCTGGTTGTGCAAAAGTTTTACATTTTTTTTATATAATTTAATTTTGATTTTATATTGTAATTTTGATTTTTAATTAATGGTAATTGCTATTTTGTAAAATGCATTTGACGTTGTTGTCCCCATGTTGTCGCTAATAGTTATATTAAGTATGTTTGTTAAGTAGCTATAAAATATAGTATATTTTTCTGTGTGTATAAGACGCTAAGCCCTGTGATAAATATCAAATATTGCACCCAATCGTTCGATCAATTTTCTTATAGTTATCTTATTTGCAATAAAACATGAACTAATTAATTTGTTTGCTAATATTAAATGAAATCGATAAAATGCATATGTAAAAAATGTTAAATTTCTTTTCATAAGTTAAGAATAATGACGTAATAATTTTTATACAAAAGTTTGAAGGTACCTTACATGAATAATTATAATTGGGTATTTTATTAATAACTTATCAGCGAAGAGGTGCACACGCCATAATCAAAGTTAGCCATACGTAATGATAATAATTATTGTGGTAACATGTATGAGTTAATTAATGTGAGTATATATATATAATTAATTAACAGCACATTGTCGGTGCAGTTCGAGTTATTTAGTACCAAATTTAGTATTTAGTTGTTTTTTTAAGTTCCCGACTGAACCAAAATATAGCGTTACGATATTTGTGTTAAGACAACACCTGAATATTAATAAAAAAATAATTTTAAAATATTTATATATGTGTTTTATTTTCTTTATTTCTAAGGCCAGTTTTTAAAATTTCGACGACTATTTGACACGAGAAATAAAAGCATACTTATTCTTTTAAACGCAATTAGAGTGTATTTAATTCCTTTGGCACGCATTGACTTCCACAAATTTCATTTTATTTTTTTATTGAATATTATGTTCATACACAATTTCTTCAAATAAAAATAATTTCTCCACAATATTCTTTATTCTTTTTAATAACTTTCAAAAAACCTTGTATAAAAAAAAATAAGTTTTCTCAAACATGCTCAGAAATGTAGGCATTCTTGTACTAAAAACAAGCCACGAAGTTTGTAATTCTTGGCTCATGCATTTCTTTCTCGGCCTAGGCCAAGAATGTTGTATGAAAATTCATTCCTGGCCGCTGCTCAGCCCGATGAAACCCGAAGTTTCACGAACGCGCCCGCCGCTGTCACAGGCGTAGTAGGCGGGGGCGAGCGCACGCTCTTTTCATAACTGGGCTGTATGGCTGTTTCCTTTGCACTCATTGAAAATAAGAAATAAAAAAGGCGGGAAAGCAGACTTTTTTCAGTACCTACCTAAGTATTTATTGCTTTTAGTAAACATTTGCGTTTGTTTTATTCTAAATAAAACTGTGTATATGTAAATTAATTTTTTCATATTATACTTTTTTTTGCATTAACACGTGTTTCATTATTTCCTCACATTTATTGAGAAAGCACTATATCAGCCTCAACCGGACTCAGATCTTTATCAAGGCCTCGCTAAAGCTCGGCCTTGAAACCACTTCGTCCGGCTATCCTTCACTTCCTTTCATCAGACAAGTTTGGTGATTTTGGCAGTCATCTTGGTTTGTGAAAATAAATAGTTTCTTTCCCTCATACACGGACCCCACACGTAACAGTATTATATCTCTAAAACATTGCTTAGAATTATCTAAGCAATATTTTAGCGAAATCATGCATTAGAAGAAATTTTACATTAGCTTTATTAGACACAGACCAGCAATGGAGCTTTTGTTTGGAAGCTCCATTGCTGGTCGAAGGAAGTTTTTTAACACAAAATATACTGCCGTATTAAGAAGTAAGTGAAATTATAGAAAAAAAGTAATTATAGTCGGATTTTTAATACGGTGGACTAAAATGACAGCTAGGATCGACCCTTTTTTTTAAAATGTTGCAAGCATGAAGCCCAGTGTTGTAGTATAACTCATTTATAAGCGTGCACAGAGTGTCAATTAAGTCGATTATATTTTATGTTCATGTGTAGCGACTTGTATAGCCTTTTTCGTATACTTCTTAATATTTTTTTTATGTCATATGTAAATTGTCACCTTGTTGATTGTCATGATATATTGTAAATTTTTCTGTTGTAAATTATATTTGAGTGTATTTGAGGTATGCTTTGGAAGTTCGAAACGACAATGAACTGTCACACTGACGTCGCGAACGCCCATAGAGTATAAAGTTTCGCTCCGGGTGTAGGTTTTAAATGCGCCCTCGCATCATTCGTGTTCCTTCTTCGCTCGCGATTGGATGTACGAATATTCCTTGCACTCTGCCAGTTTTTGTTGTTATTTTATCTGCTGTTAAGTTTCTGTTGTATCTTTCCTTGTTACGTTGTTTTGTTTGAGTTGTCCTGTTTTTATTTTTGTTGTTTTTGTTTGTTGTTAATTGTAATTGATCATTGTGTCTGAATTACTAGAAATCGTTAATAAAAATAAAGTAGATATCAAAAAAATGTAGTTGATGAGCTCGCTGCAGAGTACGAAGTCACGATCTTAAGACTGCCCCCTTACCACTGCAAATTGAACCCTATAGAATTAGTATGGGCATGGCATGGTAATAGGGGCATGTCGCAAGAAATAATAAAAGTTTTAAAATGGCCGAAATTAAAGAATTGTTTAGTGACGGGCTAAAGTTGGTGACACCATAACGATGGTCGAGTTGTATCGATCATGTTATAAAAGAAGAGAACAAAATGATGCAACTCGACCACCTTATTGATGACGTGACAGAAAGTTTTATAATAAGAGTAACAGACTCCGATTCTGAAACTGATTATTCAGAAATAGATAGTGATTAAGAAAGTTCGGTTTTTTATTTATTTTTCCATTTACTCTTTTGATGGGGTATTTGCCTGTTTTCAAAAAGTGTTTAATCTTAATTATTGATCAAATTTAAGCTATATTTTTTTTTTTTTTTTTTTTTATTTATTTAAATTAATTTCCAAACAGTTAAATTACAATACCATAAGCTGACCCACACACTAAGCTGTGCTTGTATCGTGGGAGTCTACTACAAATACATGAACTCTGCATATGCTTACTTAATATAAAATACCTAATATACAAATAATACAAAACAAAAATTTATAGAATACTTAATTTAATAATAAATAAGTTTTATTGTTGTTATCCGGTTATTTATGCAGGACAAAAAAATATAGCTTTATCAATAACTAAGTTTAAACACTAAACTTCCTATTGAAAAACAGGCAAATCAAAGTATCTTAAACTAATAATTTTCGTCACTACAATTATAAATCCACGCTACTTATTCTATTGATCAACCCAAATTCAAACTAACAAACTTTTACTATAAAATAAAAAAAAAGATTGAATCACGATGTTTACCTAATACTCGATCACTCAGGATACAACACTATTTTTACATTACAATAAAATGGCAACCCACCAAATGTCATTTTAGTTCACCGTATTCATATACCGTATTAAAAATCAGACTATATGTATTTCAATACTATTATTTTCATATGTCAATTTAAAACATATTCCGTCTAATAGCTATGTATACAATAAAAAACCTATCTTTAATCATATTATGTAGCGATGAGGCCCGAATGAATTAATTATTTCATTCAAACCGCGTCGGCCACGTTGTCGGTCATCTTGCGCGCCAAATGTCTCCCGCCAAATTAAAAATATTATTTGAATTCATACCAATATAAACGAAATTTAATTTTATAATAAGTATTTTATTTGGTATTTATTATATTGATTAAAGTAATGAATTTTTGTTTGAATATTCTAGATCAATTTGTGTTCAAAGTAAGAAAATTTTCAAGCCCTCAACGACAATGGGAGGTGTTATAGCGACTCGTCATAGAGTTTGCAATAAGAACAGTGACTGACTTCAAAATATATCTCTGTAATATAAAAATGAATCCCCATTTACCTTGGTCACGGCATCACGCGTGAACGGGTAGACCGATTTTAATTCAGTTTTCACTAATGGAAAGAGGAATAAACGGGGAATGTTCATATATATAAAAATTGCACCCCGAGCGAAGCCGAGGGCTGGTCGCAAGTCACTTATAAAAAAAGTTTACATCGTCGGTCACTTATGACTGACGAGGCCCCAATGGATCAATATATTGTCGGTCACATGTGACCAATCAATATAAATGTTAAAAGATTTTCTTAAATATTAGCTTTGCTAAACAGTATACTCAAATAGATCACAATAGCTAAATTATCATGAAGGTGAGGGTCGTCGTTTGTCTATCGAGTACCTCCTTCGCAACGGTGGTCGTTCTACTAGCCATTTATGGCCTATCAATTGCCACTTCAGCTTATCGATAATGGGTTTAGTCATTGCAAAATTAGTCACGTACCAGTAGAACATGGGCTATACGTAGCATGCTAAATGACTAAGTTTCATAGGGTTTAAATTGAAAATCACTTTTCTAATACTTACTTTATTCAAAACTATAAGACCTAAATCCATATTTTAGTGTATTTCGTATACACTAAGGTAACTTTTTTAAGATTACCTACGTAAACTTAAAAAAAATCTGAATACATATTGTTAGTTAAACATAATGAAACATTAAAAATATAAAGGGTGCTGCTACTATAGTCACGGAAAAAGCTTTTTTAATAACCCAATAAAACGTACTAAGCACCTAATTACTGTTATATGAAATGTCTTAAAGAATGTGACGGAAAAGGCCAATTAAATTTAAGGCACGCACGAAAAACGAATATTTCAAACACTAGTTGGAACTATTGCAGCTTTGCAGCCCTAATGAATAGGTAGCGAACTACAGTGTGGAGTAATCCGAAGTGTTGGGTATTTGCAGTTTTTTTACCAAAGGTTTACTTAATTTGTATTAAAAATATCGAAACGTTTTTCAATGATATCGCGTTTAATCAATCGTTTGTTCGATCAGAAATAAAATAATCGATTGTTTTACGAGTTAAAGTGAAACGGCCAAATTAAATTCGATCGGTTGTGGTAAGCCCAAACATACGAAGGTTACCAAATGCGATGCGGTGTCACCATTGGTGATAGGTGGCAGCGCGGTAAATTAGAAATAAATCTATACTAATATTATAAAGCTGAAGAGTTTGTTAGTTTGAACGCGCTAATCTCAGGAACTACTGGTTCGAATTGAAAGATTCTTTTTGTTTTGAATAGTCCATTTATCGAGAAAGACTTATAGGCTGATATAACATCACGCTACGATAAATAGTATTATATATAAGCAGTGTCCAGTACCGCGCGCCCCATGCACACGCCGCCGCCCGCCGTATGGGCCGCAGCGAAGCGTGGCCGAGTTCAGCTAGTATACAATACAAACCAGCCCGCATGAAGGCGAAGAAAGCAAAATAATTATGTATGTTATATATTTTATTATTTTCTCAATCATGCATGAAATCCTATTTCCGAAATGAATAATTACAGGTCTGTTTTGTTTAAATACAAAATCATTAAAAAATCAACGTCTCCGAAAGATCAGCAAGCAATCTTCGTAGTTGTATACGAATCAAAGTCCTGTCAATTCGCAGTTGATTGACTTATTGTACTACAAGCTCATACTTACTCGCTTTAGAGGAAGCAGTGCCTTATAGCAACGGGGCGTGATATAGGTACCCCTGTTAGTGATGCAATTTAAATGTAAATAAATCCAAAAACTTTTCTAATATTTCTTGCAACTAACCTGTGTTTGATAGGTCAAAGCCGTGTCAATTCTTAGTAGACTAACGTGGAGAACCATACTTCAGATTGACCTATGCCATATTCTAAAGAAATCCAAAAACATAGGTCCAGAAACCGTAGGTTTTCTTGCAATAACTTTCTGGCTTGATTAAAATCACCGTGGCACCGCGACGCCATGCATTACGGAATAGAAGGTAGGCAATATTAGAATTGTTTGGATTCCACAGCTAATATCAGTATAGACGGTATGCAATGCACCGCGTCGCTTTAGCACCGGTAGCGGCATGTAGCTGGGAGCGTGTAGTGCTTCGTGGCGGACTCGAGCAGGAAACTCAAATGGTCGAATTTGCATTTGTGTTATTGCACTGCATCCGTTCGGCAATGCGCGGGAGGTTGACACTCTTTTAACGTGATCACTGTACTGTAAGTTTTGTTATTAGGTAATAATTCGTCACAACACTTGTCTTTATGGTAAATATATGGATAAGTTTATATAATGTATTTTCGATTCAAGCAGTGAGTTTTTGATTCATTTTTAGGGTTCCGTACGTCCGAATAAAAAAACGGAACCCTTATAGGATCATTCGTGTGTCCGTCTGTCCGTCCGTCACAGTCAATTATCTCCGAATCTACTAGACCGATTAAGTTGTTTGGTACACATAATTATCAATTTCTGTGACCCAAACTCAGAGGTGTGACGTGAATAGATGAAATCTGTAAATGGGAGGTCATTTTTGGGGGGAATGTGGAAAATTTAAAAAAAAAATTGAAAACTGCATCGTGACATATCAAATGGAAGTTCTTGTTGTGAATATCTTAAAATATCTTAAAAGAGATCACTAAGATATTATTTACTGTCTAAAATATTATTTTAAATTAAAATACTGTACTAAGTATGTCCAGTTGCTAAATCCGTCTAGTTGCGTATCTGTTCAATTGCTACGGAGTCTTTTTTTTTTGATAACACTACAATTCCATAACTACTAAAATAAAAAAAAGTTCGTTCCGAAACAAATGAGAAAACAAGTACTGAACTGTTTTTTTTAAATCTATTTATGTATAATTTAGATTGTGGGTCATTTTTAATTCTTAAAGCGAAATAAGAAGTCGAGTGTTACTGGTGTACTGCGTAATTCTTGAATACAGAAACTCTTAGAAGTAGACAAAACGAATTTTCTAATATCACATTCTAGTCACAGAGAATGCATTTCCTCGAAACTGTTGTTTGGTCACTTTCCAAACACATTAGACAGGATGCACCGTGAACCAGGGAACACGAAATGAGCTCAAATTACTCGAATCAGAATTTCTTTGGAAATTGTTACTACTAAACGTGGGTTTGTTTGGCATCGTTTCGCTTTTCTCAGAATTCTCACTGAGCTACTGGTAAGTAAGTATAGTTAAGTATGTTTAGTAGTAATAAAATATACTAATCTAGATACCAATCTATGTATAGGTACACGAGAGCGAGAGGAACCAACCGGTAAAAAAAGTGTATTATTTAGTAAACTTCTCATTAGTTGGGAAAAAATTACAGATTTTAGACACGACAAAGGGATTTATTAGAAACTAGCTTTTGTCCGCAACTTCGTTCGCGTTCTAATGGGTTGAATCTTTAATCAATCTTTATTGCTTATATATTTTTTTCAGGCGTTACATTTTTAGTACAGTAGCAAAAAGTACAGCGTTACAGTACTTTTTGCTAGTTGAAAGCTACCTGACATTTTCTACCTTGTTTGCATACCTGACAACGTATCTCTACATATATGCAAAATTTAATGATTATCGGTTAATTAGTTAAGCAATAGCAGATCGCTGTGAATAAACCAAAAGCATTTCGTGCGATAATTTTAAGCATAAAAATTGTATCCTAATTTTATTGCTTCTTTTTTGTTTTTGAAATTGTTTCAACATCGTTTACCATAAAAGAAACATAAAATTTCCCAATAACAGGGCTTTTTTTTTATCCACTATTTAGTCTAAACATCTTTTATGCCACCTTACACTACTAAAGAGCAATAAGCTTCATTTTTAGAATAACATTTACAATAGCAGAAAAAATAACGATTTACTAGGTATACCTATATAATAAAAAATTCTTAATTTTTTATGTTAAATTCGACAGACAGGACTGACGGTCCACTTGATGGCAGGTGACAAGCAACGCCACAACCATAGTAGGATCAAAGATAAGAGAAGGGATAGGGAAATGGGTTCTGGCATTTCTTACTAGCACCGAAACACAACAGGACACATGCTACATGCATTATTTCACGCTGGTCTTCTGTAAGGGTTACTGCTGCCAGAAGGGCTGCCCAAATTACTTCGAAACAAAGTGCGTTCTGCCACTACTTTCCAGATCTAGACTAGAGCCAACTTTGAAAAGTTAATTTCCAAAGTTAACCCTACCGGGAATCAAACCTGGGAACCCTGAAACACAGCGTTAAGGCATGCACCCTAACCACTCATCCAACGGGCTCTTCAAACTCCTCTAACCCATCTACGTATACCGCACTGAAAGCTTTTAGAACTGGCCAGAAAGTAAGAAGAGAAATGAAAAAGAAATATAAATTTCGAATTAAGAACTCTTTAGGAAGCTGTAATTTCATTCAGTTGACATTTGTTTTTACAAATTTGTGTTCATTTAAAAGTTTTTGCCGTGCGCAAAATTAATTTGACGAGAATATTCGCTCTATGATTTATTATGACTTTTGTTGCGGTCTTAATTAACAACAAAGTTATGAACTTCCATCTACGGCGACAAATGAAAATAACTTGAGTGCTTACCATCCATACCAACAGATTCCGTCAACGTCTAAGTGCAAGAGTTTATGCACTTGACTCATTGGTATGAGTCAAGTGCATAAACTCCTGCACGAACTCTCACGTGAGGGACCTTTGCGTTAGACGGATACCCCATAATTTAAGAGAAAATAAAAAACGGCCATCGCTTAAATTGGTGCCGCGAAATAATGAAAAAATATAACGCAGATGAGCTAAATGCTGTACTTGACATCGTCACAGGAGATGAAACCTTGATATATTGTTACGAACCCGAAACCAAAAGGCAGTGTTTCCTTTCGAGGATTTACCAACAAAAGTGAAGAAGGGAAGAAGTGAAGGGAAAAAGATGATTGTCTCATTCTTTGGACGCACCATTGCTTTAGAGGATCAAAGGACTGTAGAATGTACTGTAGACTGGTATATTATTAGTAATTGTTTGCCAGTTGTCTTGGAAAATGTTCGACAGTAGCGCCCAAGAAATAGAATCCTCCTTCACCACAACAATGCTTCAGCCCACTCTGCCAGACGAACAATCGTATATTTGACTATGGAAATTGTGGAATTAGTGAGTTGATCTCCTTATAGTCACGACTTGGCACCATGTGATTTCTATTTATTCCCAAATAAAAATTAAACTTAAAACGCCGGGAAAGAGACCCCTAAAGAAGAGTGAGTGGGCCCACCAAGAGTGAGTTTCAGTCAGTTGTTCCATCGCATGCGACGGTGCTTCAAAGGAATGGAGACTAATTCGAAAAACAATAAGAATATAAACAGCTTCCTACATTATTTAGTTTTCGAGTTTCTAAAAACTTTCTATATTACCCTCGTACGTCACCTGAAATTAAAAAATAATCTGTTAGAAGTAAAATATGTATTAGTAGTAGCTAGAGACATGTATTCAATACCTACTAAAAATATCTGGATCATTGCAGAAATGGATCAAGTCCAGACCCATTATCCAACTTAACGTTCATGTAATTATTTATGTTTCAATATTAAAATCGTTAAAAATATTAGAGGTAAATTATGGGTTGATTTATTCGGTTATTGTTTTAACACTCTAAATATAAGGCATTTAGAAGCAACGTAACAATTTTATTGCATTCATCATTTTTAGTAAAATGGAAGTCCCGGTATATCTATGTTAATTTCTGATTGTTGTTGCTGATTCATCAGAGTTTGTATAAGAACAATATTAACGTTGCCCTTAAAAAAGTTTAAACAAGATAAACGCTAGGCATTTTATTTATAGTACGTAAATAAAGTTGAAAAACCTTTGCAAAGTTTAGCAGAGTCTAGAGGAGTACTCATCACAACGATCCATTGTTTCGAATAAATTGCAGGAATCGCATTTAAAGATAAAAGGGGTTTTATTTCTGTGCAAAGAGCGATGTTGTTTTAGAAGCACATTAGTGTTTAAGAGTTTGAAGTTTACAAAGGAACGGAACAGAATAGATAGAGCCACAAGTTTCCTCTGCGTTGACGGCCTCCGCCTATCGCGCCCTTTTGTCTTCGCACTTTGTCTCGTTTAATCACTATTGTACTTGTTATCTCGCCAGCCAGTTATCGAATACCCTTACCAGATACCAAACAGTTATTATACGGGCCCCAAACACAACAGTTGCCGCGGCTTTGTTTTGAAGTAAGGATATCGAGATATTGCTATATATACTTACACGTTATGAGAGTGCGATGAAATTTGGAGGAGGGATTTTTTTTTTTTTAAAGTAAAGATCGACGGGCAGATTGACGGTTAAAATGTTGTTTGGTGGCTACCGTAGTCTATTAACAAAAGCAAATGTCAAATGGGGAAAAATGTCATATTCAAGACATTTTTTTATTTTTTAGTTTATTTACTTTTAATTACAGTATATAATTATGTATCTACTATTTTGTTCGATGACTTTTTGCCATCTTATAGGTCGTGACATGATCCCGTTCCTGTAGAAATTTTGGGCCTTCTGACGTTCTGATCAAAATTGGACTTAATTTTTGCTGAGTGGCTAAACATGTGTGTGGTCTAGCGTTGTCATGATGAAAGACCACACCCTTTCTATTGATTAATTCCGGCCGCTTTCTCTCAACTTCTTGCTTTAATCTCATCAGGTTCTGCCCGGCGGTAAAAGCTCATAATGAACAATGCCCTTCCAATCCCACCTTATTGCAAATTAACCCGGGTTTTGGCATAGTCTGTGAAGCCTGACCGACCTTTGATCACGACCTTTTTCGCACATTCTTGTCGTACGTGATTCACATTTCATCACCAGTTATCAATCTCTTCAAAAACAGTTCGGTTTAATTACGTCTCAATGAAGAATCGCAAATGAGTACACGATTCATAAGGTTTCTTGCAGTGAGCTCGTGTGGCACCCAAGTATCTAGCGTTTTTGTGTACCCAGCTTTTTTCAAATGGGTCAAACTGGTGTCAATTCCCAGTTCTTCAACTATGTCTTAATTATTGATGCCGATCTTGCTCCACTTTTCCAAAAATGGCGTCCATTTTATCCGTAACAGGACGACCACAGCGAGGTGCATCTTGATCATCAAGCATTTTCCCGGATTGGAAATGTGCTACTCATACTGACACTGCATTAGGTCCATAAACCGTTTGCAACGCAAGTCATAACCATAACTTGCGTTGCATTTTTCCTTTTTTATAATAAAATTTTAAAATATTACCAAACAGAGATCCCAATCTCGATTAGTCCTATGAGTCTTTTTGATTTAAAGTGTAATATAAAAATGATCTTTACAAACTCTTATGTAGGATTTAGCATATGAAATAACGTAGGATCGTGTCCTTAAAAGTCTTTCAGTAAAAATATATTAAATTTCGTCAAATATATCGAATTTCGTCATTAGATTCACTCATTTTGACACAAAGAAAAACAAATGAAAAATAGCTGGAAACAAAATTTTATTAATTTGTTTCTTTTTTGAAATGTGACCTTTTTAATGTCATCAAAACCAGCCAGATACAAATAGAGAGTCAAAGAGATTTTATTACAAATTTATGCATATTAAATGCGAAAAGACTTTTACCCCAACCTAATATAAAGATATCATAGCATAATCATTTGTGAGAAAGAGCATCTGAAGCCATTCTATGTTTTAGTTCATGAAAGTAAGTCAGCATAACTGTTTCTAGTTTTATCACATCCAATCCCAAAAGTCCTAAGGTTCATCTAATTTTTTGGTATCTCTTTTATTAATAAGGCTTTGACATCGTCCTGGAAAACAGTTACTACGCTGTCTAGATAGGAAATTTGATAGAAGTTTTGTTTGCTGCTCCGCCGCCCACTAATAAAGAAGAAGTAGACCGTCATCCGGTCTGACGACCTTGACATAAGAAAAGGATGGTATATTTTATACTTACTAGAGTCTAACCCATTGCTATAATTTGCTTCCTTCCCAGGTTTCCAATAATATCTAACAGAACTGACCACATAATTTTATAAAGTATAATTTTGGATAACCCTCTAGTGATAGCCGTAATGAAATGAAATAATGAAACATTAGGAAAATATTTCTTTTGCTTATGTGTTTTTTTTTAATGTTTACAATGATCATGCACCATGCAAATGGTTGCTGGTTAACTCAAATGGTAATAAGTACTTCATTTTATTAGGCTTTTTTTTTTAATGATGCCTGTACGAATTATATCCATTCGCATGCATCCCCACGCCGCCGTTGTTATTTGTTCGTGTTATAGGTGAGATTTGTTTGCTTATCTTTTGTTTTGTGAAATTACCGTTCACGTTCTATTATTTACGAGGCGCACCGGGTTAAAAGCTCGTTAATCCCAAGGCACGTGGAGCGAACAAAGGGTATTGTTTAGAGGGAAAAGGTATTGGTTAAAGCATGTAGCAATCACACAATAAACAGAAACATAAACCTGAACTGCGAACGAACCTCGAGCCGGGATGATAAAGCATTACTATGTTGTGTATATTTTAAAATGCCTTAGGTAAGTGATTCCATTGAATTTGTTCTACTAATTCCACTTAGAACAATTCAACAGGATATTACGAAATTCAATTGATGCGATTGTAGATCGATAATCGACAATACTTGCTTAATTAAATATGCTAGTTAATATGACTGTTCCTGTTAAGATTTATTTCCATGGGACAAACTCTCGACTGATACATTACCAAACAGAGATCCCAATCTCGATTAGTCCTATGAGTCTTTTTGATTTAAAGTGTTATATAAAAATGATCTTTACAAACTCTTATGTAGGATTTAGCATATGACATAACGTAGGATCGTGTCCTTAAAAGTCTTTCAGTAATCGTGGAAGACATGTGAAATCTTCCCAAACCCCATTGGGATAGATCAATGGACTTTCGGCATAATACCGACGAAGACCTCCGTCACAGCAATTAGATGTACATATAATATCACTGTATGTATTTAGGATGTTGTATGCCTACTAACACATAAGGTTAGTTCGGTAGAATATTCATTCTTCAAACAGTAAGTTAGAGCGCTCTAGTCGTTTGAAAACCATATGAGCATTAGAACCATGCTGTCTTTATTGCAAATCAAATAACAAGATTGGCGGAGACCTAAAGTGTCTTGTACTTTTGATGGAAACAATAACTAATGACGTTTTTGTAAGTGCCACACTTAAAACTTTAGTGTTTATGTGAGTTTCCTAATCTTTATATAATTTTGAATGGTTTGGCGGAAAATTGACATTTATGAACCTATTCCATAGATAGGCAAGTAAAGAAATTAATGAATATATCACAAACGCTTCTTTTTGCTTATAGTTCATCTTGCTTATTCGATGATAATGTCGGTACATCCTTTCGCCATTATAAGCCATAATTATTATTTAAGCCAGAGCCAAATTCTCTATCCCTTCCTAATCCTACTAAGGTCAGCAGCGCACTTGCAGCACAAAGCTTTATAGGTACTCGTTTTATATGGGACAGTAGTCACCTAACATCCAGTGCACCGTCAGTCTGTCTGATAACTCCTGCTATGTACAATGTATATACCTATTTGAAATTTACTTCAAATGCAGAGTTGTTTTGTAACAAGGCGACGAAGTCTTATTCTGAACGACCAGATGAGCCTTTCCAACAAATAAACTTTTATGATTTTCTGTGATATTATCATTATGACTAAATGATATTATATTAAAGAATCAATATGAAAGCTTGAACTGTGATTACTTACTGATACTGATACAAATTCGCATTCACTCAATATCAAATTCGATATTTGCCCAAATTAACCAAGTTATCGTTTATAACAATCTTCAAATAATGAACCCTATATTAACAGGACATATTAGATATCATTAAATGCAAATTGTCGTCAGAAACTCTATAAAAACCCTTTTATCTTTTATCTTCAAAAACTCCAAAACAGTGAGAAATCACAGGAAAATGATATTCATGGTACTAATTTAATGTGTTATTTTCATTTTTACTTTGATTTATTTATCCGGTTTTTACTCGGAAAATTATTGGTATTTTATTTCATAAGAAAAATAGCTCCTTCGGTCCAATTTGGGGTTTTATTTATGGAAGAAAAAGCAACGTTCGAAATGTTTATGGACATTTATAAGAAATACCCAAATGAGGCAGCTATTGGTGTATAAAACTTATTTATTCGGACACTATATGTGAAAGATGCAATGAATACCTATACAATTCCAAAAGTATTTTTCGCTAGTTTGCAGCTACATGAAACCCATATCGCATATTGCAAATCTGCACACGAGGTGTGGATAAAGCAAAGTTGCGTCATTACCGTGTGTCAAGTGTGTGAAGGAGCTCGCGAATGTGCCTTACGAGTGCACCAGGCTCCACCTTAAGGACCCGCTTTAAGCCTCGCTAATGTTCCACCGTATTACCCACTACGGTTGTGCTTGTTACTTGCCTCTTCTCGGAACAATAACCTCTCTCGTAACGGTGGTAATAAGTTAAAATTACAAGAGAACAAATGAACAGCTTGTGTAAACTGATTCTTTCGGATGAGTAATTGATAATAAAATACTCTATTGAAAGTAGTTATTAACTATATGCTCAGTATCTATAATAACGCCAGGAAATTGGCGCTTCTAAGAAGACCCGTATACGTAAATTTGGAATTGGTATTTGGAACTATGGCATGAATACAACAACATGTTTTTTTTTAAATTAAAGATGGGTTTTCTCTTGACCAGCATCTATCCATGTAGGAAGGATAAGGAAGACGATGGACCGAGCTCATCCAGAAGATGCCTATTCACTCGAACCCTGAAAAGATCCGGGTTGTATGAGCTCGGAAATACAGATGCCGGCAGGGAGTTCTAATCCTTAGAAGTGCGCATTATAAAAGATGTTTTAAAGCGCTTGGTCCAAATTAGAGGGATTTCGACAAGGTGAGGTCGGTAACCAGCCGTACGTCTGCATGTCCGATAGAAGAAGTACATCTTATAGAATACACACAGCCAGGCAATTTTGCGTCTATGTGTCAGGCTCTGCAGCTTAGTTCTTAGTGTATCATCGTCAATGAGCCTCCTAGCTCTGCGATCCACCGAGTCGAGTGCAGCAAGTTGGTATTTTGCTGAGCCATTACAAAGGTGACTCCATTACAAAGCCATTACAAGGACTGTGATAATGGATAAGGGATTAGGAGGGGATAGGAAAATGGAGAGTCCAATGGATGGTAACAACGAACGGCGCTGAAATGGTTTGGCGATGAATCGTCCCATCCCGCCCTGCCACTACTACGCAATGACAGCTTTTATTCCGTAGGAATTTCAAAGTTCGTCATGTTGCACTTCGCAATAGTTGTATGTAGTTGTGGTATCATATTTGTCACGGCCATGGACATATTTTCTTTGTGTGATGATAATGTGGACAATTTATCACCAACTCGTTTCCGGAAAATGCTCGGTCTGTGTGTGTTCAATGAATAGCTCTGTGGTTTATATTATAATGAGCTTGCTGTAAGATATTATCAATTCATCATTAACTTCGTTCTATTCGTTTCAAAGTGCTTAATTGTGATGAGTTTGACATGCAATGTCTGTATGGGGGGTCTCAATACGGTTTCTCTACATGGGAGGGCTGAACTTAAATGTGTCGCTATATTAGAATACGTTTTACAAGGTTGTATGAATAGTTATTTTTATATTGTTAGTCTAATATAAAACTTTTTAAATCAATAATAAAATCGCTTAACATGATATTGACACTTTTAGCAGCATGATTCTAGTTCAGAACTTGAGAAAAAAGGCTTAAATTCATGTGTATTATATATTGTTTCTTTATATGTTATAATTATAAGTAATCATATGTTGAGAAAAGTATATAATTTAATTTAAGCCTCTGAAGGTGTTTTTAGGGTTCCGTACGTCCGAA
The DNA here is from genome assembly GCA_910589475.2 of Bembecia ichneumoniformis. Classification (NCBI taxonomy): domain Eukaryota; kingdom Metazoa; phylum Arthropoda; class Insecta; order Lepidoptera; family Sesiidae; genus Bembecia; species Bembecia ichneumoniformis. The sequence goes on from OU342523.1 coordinate 7,712,560, forward strand.
TAAAAAAACGGAACCCTTATAGGATCACTCGTGTGTCTGTTTGTTTATTATCCTACTTCCTACTAATATTATAAAAAATTTGTGAGCAAGGATGGGTGTGTGTATGTTTGTTACTCTTTCGCGTAAAAACCACTGAACGGATTTAGATTAAATTTGGAACACAGATATTTTATGACCTGCATTAACATTTATCCTGGAAAAATGTCTAAAAATGTAAAAAATGGGCGCCACTGTTGATGCGGTGGCGTTGTCACAGCGACAAAGATGTAGGATAATTTCTCAGGTGATATATTTTTCATTTTCAACGTGGACAAAGTCGTAGGCACCAGCTAGTATCAAAAAATAACAAGCACGAGATTGGGTTTAGGAATAAATTTCAGTTGCAATGTCAAACATAGGTGCTCAATAATTCCCCAAATTTATAAATATCAAAAACTTATTATACACTTTTTGTTTAAGAAATAAAAAGTACACACATAAACCTTTTCTTTAATTCATTCAGTTTATTTTTTAAACAAAATTTGTAATAAAAAACTAACTTCAATAAATTTGAGTAATTATTGAATTATGCTTTAGAAATCAACTACTACACTGGCTAGAAAAGCTAATTACGAGGTTTCATTTTAAAAAGTTATTTTGCTGCATTAAGAATAATTGTACCTATTGGTAAGAATATCTTAAAAAAACGGTTGAGTAGTTAAAATTATTATAAATACCTATATTATTAATTTTATAATATTGTTTTGACTAGTTAGGATTTCTTGATAACAAATGAAGCAAAAGTTACATAATGAAGCTGTTATCACAACAGAACTAGTAAGAGTCAGAATCCATTGCTCTATCCTCTTTTTGCCAATATCATTAATCTCCAATCCATATCCGAATGTTTCACGACAACCTCCATATATTTCACGAGAAAGAGTTAATGAACCATTTTCCTGTCGTTTACACATTATAATAATAATAAAAAATCCCATGAATTTTAGAGAGGATAACAAATAAAAATTCAATATAATTCTACGTCAGAAAAACGGTATTTCCATTCAGTCTAAACTATTTTTGTACGAAATACTTTAAATAACAAAGTTATGTTAATAAAGATTAGATACGCGGCTTAACGCTGGATCTAATGGCGTATAAACACGAGGGAACCTCTGATCGAAGTAATATTTGACTATATTTATAGTCACATAAATGCGGTGCGTAATTGACGATAAATTTTAAAGCAAGTGTTCGAGTAGACCACGGAGCATTGGAGATAACGTTTAGGCTGCTAAATGGAGATAAAAGTGGAAAGTTTAACGCGTTAATGCCTATTGATTTGAGATTACAATCAGAAAAGTTTTTACACACAGCAGTTGAATCAGTATCTATATAAATAAATCAAAGCGAGTTGTTATAAACAAACATTTTTATCTAACAAACGTTTCGATTTGTAATAATGAACAAAATAATGAAAAACAATGAAACCACCCCCTTACAGTAAGCCACCGTGACATAACAGCACGTGTGCTGTTGAGTTTCGGTGAGTGGGTAAGGGATGCCAGAGCCCATTTCCTTATCCCCATCCTAATCCCTTATCCTTAATCCTACTGTAGTTGACAGCGCACTCGTAGCAGCTTTGGCGTTGTTTGTGTTATACGCGACGGTAGCCACCTACAATCAAGTGGACCGTTAGCCTGTCTGCGGATCTTAACATCCTTTGATTTCTTAAAAAGTAATTAAAAATATATCTAGGCAAGCACGTATACAGAGGGGGGGATAGTTGGGATTTATCCCCCCCCCCCCCCGAAATCTGACTAAAAAAAAAACGATAGATGTCATTCATTCAGAAAGTAAGAAAAAAAGACTGGTCGGCATGTGTGACACTAGATTTATAGAACGTCACGACTCTATAAATGTATTTTGTGAGTTACTCAAACCTATTGTCATTACATTGAGAGAACTATCCTGCACAAACAGAACTGTTGCCCAAACTGCGTCTACATTCATAGCTGCGACGGAAAAGAGTAGTTTCTTGATTTCTTTAAAAACCTGTGAAAGATTTTTCAGAAAAATTAGTGTAAAGTACAGTGATTAGAGCGATTTTTACACAGTTCACATGGTTGTTTCAATCCCCCCCCCCCCCCCGAACTAAAAGTCTGGATACGTGCCTGTATCTAGGGTTTGTATTTTTATAGCTTTAGTTTTTTCAATTCAAATAATTATCAGTATTTTACATAGATACAAAGGGTTCATCAGCAATTAGTAGGTATTATTTATCTAAAATATTATCTTTGAACTTTGGTGGTTTTTGGCTATTAACCTAAAAACTAAAGTTCAGAAAAAGTAATTTCAAATCACAGAAAAATTAAGATAACCTTCAGTGAGCTTAACCTTAACATATGTAATATAGTTTCATTAGTGGTACGTTCCGCAGTCATCAATTGGGCAGCCCGTCTGGTCGCATTATCCACAATAAAATAACAGCATGTGTGCTGTTGCGTTAACTGTTGTGCTTAGCCTTTACCCTATCTGGTTGATAGGTTAATAAGGGACTGTAGCCACCTTTATTAAGCGGACCGTCATTACCTACTCGTACATAAAAAACCTACATCTTCCATAGGAACAATTTTGCATTAAAATAACAAGACCAACGGATTCATTATTATATATATATATAAGATGCAATTATATGGACCAGACGTTCAATAGGTTAGAAACGTTTTAACGAATCAAAAAGGTATCTTCATAACCTACGTTCAATTAGTAGAATAGGTGACGAAGGGATTTGATCTGCAATAGCGCGATGTTGCATTCATTGTTCACAAGCTCTGCGGAATAAGCGCTTGGCGTTCACCGCTCCCACGATGCACAAATGCAAATGCAAAGAAGTGCAAATGAGAGAAACGTGCATTGCTTCACAACGCGCTGTGGATTGTATCCCGGACAGCGGATACATCACTTGTGCTGTCCCATTGTCGTGAGTTAACTTTATGACAACGTGTCACACAACGGTCGACAACTACTCACACTATACTTAAATATTATAATAGATATAATTACTTTAAGTTGATAGATATACTTTCGAACGAGTTTATAAATGCTACTGCTGGACACAAGTCTCTCCTTCGTCTAATTTTAGTAACGAGTGATATCGAAGCTAGTATTTTATAAGGTTCTTAAATATGTACATTATTTTGTCTTGTTTGAATGGGTCAACTTTATCCATAATTGTTTTCATAATGCTATTGTTGCTTCGCTTATTCTTATAAAGGTTATGTTAATTTTCATTGAACAATAACCCTACTATAGTAAGTATTTAATTTAAAATGGAAAACAACCATAAACATACGTAAGCAATAGGAACTTACCTTAGTAACAAAAATGTATACCGGACTACAGTACTGATACAAGAAGTGGCTCTAGAGTCCTGGTGACATGTAGGTACATGTGCAACCGGACTATATACTAGGCACTCTCCTTTATGTAAGGAGAGGCCTGTTAACCTCCTCAGGTTGAACTATCCCACTGCAGTATGCCAAGACAACAAAGGTTTTCAAGATTGTTAGTATTTTAGGACATGCAGTTTTATAGTGGAATTTCACATTAAATTGAATAAAAGTCATTGTCGTTGACCTGAGGGATTTCAAGTCTATGTCTAACAATCGAGCGCTGGATCTAATGGTCAATCTAGCTACTGGAAATAAGCCGGTATTATTTTCAAAGACTTATAATAAGATTTTTAACGAAAATCAGCTGAGGGAACCCATATAAGCATACAGCCACGGGAAGGTTGCATGTTGATAAGATTAGAAATAAATAACTTAGAAGGGTTATTTATTAAATAAGACAATATTATAGATAAATATGTTTGAGACCGAGAGGGGTGAGTATAATGGGATCAAATGGGAGGGATTTATCGTTTTGATGAAAACTGACGTGTCGCAGATTTGTTGTTTCATTTTAATTAATACCTAGAGTTAATTAAACAGCGATTGGAACTCGTTAGTACCAGAATGGCGAGTGCTTAGAAGAGTTGTATTATTGCCTCCGTAGCAACTGGACAGATTCTCAATTAGGCGGATTCGCAACAGGGTGGATTAGCAACTAGACAGAATGTCTACAGTTCGTCAAGAAAACACAAATAGGTAATTAATGCTAAATCTGCGAACACAGTGAATATTATTATTGTAACGTTAATTTTTTGGCACGTTTAGATAGATTGATATTAATTGGTAATAAATTTAAAATAAATTATGATTATAACCGTCATATAACCGGTATAACTACCTTACGACGTTGCGGGCGGGCGCACAATTGCGGTCCCGACACACCAATATGAAGCGACATCTATCGATGTCGGCTCGACGGAGAAGGATTAGACCGATGCACGAACGATGAGACAATGGGATTGGTCAATTTTATTGTCGGCCATAGGAAGTGGCAGGACTTCCGGCCGAGGTATGGAGGATGGAGGGACGGTGGCAGCGGCCACGCGGTCTCTTGGCACCCGGCGTTTGAGAGAAGAGGAGCTCGAGGGACTATAAAGATTCTTGGAGAATTAGCGATACGCATTAGTGCTTCACTTATCACGCGATCGTCTAAAACATCTTTATGGCTTTTTAGCCAATTTTAGCTTTTTAGTCTAAAAAATCTTTATGTGAAAGTATCTGGCAAGTGCCAGATAAATATAAAGAGAGAATCGGGCCATCCGCACCCGTGCGTGCGATCTATCCTATCCTGCGGCTCCTGGGTCGGTCTCGCCTTCCTGCAGTCCCAGCCACCATTGGCTTGGACTATAGCTGCGTCGCAGTCGGAGACGAGGACATCCACGTGTCGACAGGTATCCCCTATCGACATCTCCCCTCGCCGAGTCTGAGTGGTCTGAGTGCTTCTTTGTGTTTCCGTGAAGGTGTTCAAGAGCATCCCCCGCCTTCAGCGAGGAAGATTAGGACTTACTACATTCTACTTCAAAATTGTTTTCTCTGTTTGTGTATATTTTTAGTAATATTGTTTAATATTTTTACTTGTGTATATTTAGATTGGTTATATTGCGTGTATTTTTCAGTTTATTAAAGTGTTGTGTGATTGAACGTGGCTTTCCTTTGTCTAAGTCCACCCTCAAGTAGTTGGCGCCCTCGAGAGAACACTGGTCTCGTGTAGTGTCTACCCCTGAGTTTCAGTCGGTGAGTAACGGTTGGAACGCCTGCGGAGCCCTAACGCCCCGCAGAGGTTTCGCGGTTACATTATGAGCAGCCAATGCTGTTTCGCTCGCCGTCATCATAACACCTGTGATAACAACTTGCAACGAAAGGAGACGTGCTGTGTGTTTCTGGCATGTCTCTTCACGACGCGGAGGTCAAACTCCGCGCCTAAAGTGAAGTGAAATCTTTTTTTTTTATAACGTTGGGAAATCCATCATAGGGTCGAAGGGGGACGCTGTGGGTTACGCCGGACTCCTACCGGATAAAACCCAACGACTTTCTAACGCGACCTTAGGAACGTTGTTACACAACTTCGGCAATCCGCCACGGCTGTTCAGCGCGGGGAAGACTACGCTCCCTGTCGGAACCTCGGCGTACCCAAAAGCGGAGGTACGCCAGCCATCTCGGGGACTTCACAACGGGCGGTAGTCTCCCCTTAGACTACCGCCTAGGTCCTGGTCAAGGGTGAAGGTGGCGGATATAGGCCAGCCGCCTGCGCCCGAGCCTTCTCCGGCGGATCGGCTGGGAGAGGGGATCCTTTTCCCGTTGCCTCTCCGCCGAAAGTGAAGTGAAACCTAAGTGTGCGGGCTTCGTCTGGCGGGGGGAGGAAGTCGCGTGTTTCAAACAATCTCCTATCCTCCCTCCCATCCATAGACAGCGCGAGGAAACGCCGTGGGTTTTTTAGTGGGTTAGAAGTCCCACGCAATAAAAAGGGCATACTGCGTTTCGCAGTCATATAACGGCAGTTACCTACCTCTACAGGAGTCTATCAAGACGTGTGCTTGCGTTTCGTAATACGTACTTGTAACGAATGCCAGAGACTATTTCTTTATCCCCCCTAATCCGATCAAATCGGAAATGCTATTGCATCTCCTTTGGCCTTGCTTGTGTCATAGGCGGACGGTATCCACATACCATCAAAACTATTGTGATTTGGCTGTAGGCTAACTTTTAAGTGAATAACATACTGATATTAATTACATAAAACGAGCCAATAGCGGAACAAACTCCCTGCTGCAAGGTCTTCATTCTTTACAATATTTTTTAAATGTACGGGTCGTTAGACAGGCTTACAGTCCATTTGATGGCAGTCGCCGTCGCCTATGACAAGCAACGCCACATGTGCTCAAAGTGAGCTGCCAATCATTGTAAGATTGAGGATAAGGGTTTAGGAAGAGATAGGGAAAGAGGTCTGGCAACCTTAACTCACTCACCGAATCACAACAGGACACATACTGTTATTTCACGGTCGTCTTCTGTAGGAGACTGCCGCTAGACGGGCTGCTCAAAGACTCCATAACGCAGTGTGTCCTGTCATCCTTTAACAAGGTGCTCTTTGAGGAAACCGTAAATCAATGATTGAAAGCGACAGCTGATATGCAACCTCCCTGCCGTTACAGATGCCTCTAGAAATCTCCTTTAAAATGTCTAAACGTTGGAAGTATCGAATTTGTAGAAAATTGTAGACCAAAACTCACTAGTTTGTAGTACCTAGGTATTATTTATTATGAGCCATAAGCTTGTTTGCGCTCGTCTAGTAGACGGTATGTAACGTGAGAATACACTCCGTCCGCGCCGCCGCGCCGCCGCGCCGCCGTAAGGCTCCAACAATGTTTGCAGCCATCGCCTCTAAACGCATTTATGTACGGGTTGTTCATCGGACGGAAACCCCGACCCATAATACGACTATACTATCAGGTAAGAAAACTATGTAGTGTGCATTCTATTTTATTTAGTTGGAGAGTAGATGTATCTTATGGTATACCTCTAATGCTATTAATTTAATGCTAGCTCAAAGGGAATGATATAACCTAGTCAGAAAATGAATTAGGTAATCTTTCACTTACTTACTTTTTTTCATCCAACATATAAGGTGGGATAAAGAAGGAACAAGAAAGGAGTCTCAATCATAGGCTGTATAAACTAACAGTCATGTAGGATATACAGTCAACAAGAAGGATGAACAACGCAATTGACGAGGTGGTTAGGGTTCCCGGATTCCATTCCCGGAAGGGTCAACTTTGAAAAATGAACTTTTCAAATTTGACTCTGGTCTGGATCTGGAAAGTAGTGGCAGAGCACACCCGTCTGGCGGCAGTAACCACTCCCTTACAGAAGACCACCGTGAAATAACAGCACTTGTGCTGTTGTGTTTCGGTGAGTGAGTAAGGGATGCCAGAGCCCATTTCCCTATACCCTTCCTAATCCCTTATCCTTAATCCTACTGCAGTCGGCAGCGCACTTGCAGCAGCTTTGGCGTTGCTTGTGTTATAGGCGACGGTAGCCACCTACCATCAAGTGGACCGTCAGCCTGTCAAAGAAATCAAGCAGTAAAATAAAAATAATAAAGTTAAATTTCCAAAAGTGACTTTATCCATGAAATTTTTAATACAAAAAAGCACATTCATTCAGAAAAAAGTACTGTTGCCAAGGGATAATTTAAAAATAAAAATAATAAATGAGCAATAAAAATTTGAATGAATGTTTCAAAGCCTTCGAAGACGCGAGCAAAAGCTAGTTTATTATAAAATCTATTATAGAACTGAACTCAAACCCGAGATCCATTAAAACCGTTGTTGATCAAATATGAATTAAATTGACATCAACAAAATAAACGATGAGATATTTTTACACTTTTTCAATAAATTTTACAATGTAAAATGCACTCTCGGACAATTTACAGTAGGATCAGCAAACCAACTGTGAACTACATTGAAAAGCTTTTAGTCTCGAACGAAGGTGTAAAAAATGTAGCGCCGAACTGAGTCATTGTTGTTAGTTATTCGCGTAGTTTGCTGCCACGCTCATAATATGGTATTGATCGAGCCAGTCATCGGAATTTCCTTTGACAAAACTTTTATTATATGTTATATTGACTAGAGTGAGGGGTGAGCGAACATTTTCATCATTTAATTATAAACTCCATTTGGGTGGCGGTGTTGCGTGCAACCCGTTGCCACGTCTCCGCCTCGCAACGCACGCGAACTTATTTTCATGTTGAACTTACAATAAACTCTGATTTCATTTAACATACTCCTTATGAATATACATAGTTTATAAGGAGAAAGATGAAAACTATATCCTTATGAAGATAGAAAGAAAAAAACATTTCGAAAAATTCATATAATTTTACAAATTACTGTCCCCCATATTAATAACTAGCCTGTCCTATGGGGAAAGTAATTTATTTCTACAAGATCTATGCATCCTTGTAAAGAGTTTTCTCAATGTACCTGTTACTTCTTCTTGCACTCTTTCTACGACTAGAGGGAGGAGAGTTCGAGGATCACCCCAAGCAAGAATGTAATAGTTAATGAGAGATTGGAAAAGCGAAACCGTTTTTTTTCCATCGACTGCATCACGAAGACTTTTCATGACATTAATTTTTCTGACTCGCATGATCATTTTAGACACATTGACCTTGAAAGTGAGTTTGAGTTTGTGTATGTTATTATAAGGTTTCTATTCTGAAACAAAAAGTAAATTGATGAAATAACTCAGCTGTGCATCAACCGCCTAAAATAAGTAAGGCACAGTTAGACTCTAATCAACGGTTAATAAATCAAGAGTCGTATTCGGTCCGTTTGTGGCTCGTTGACTGTCCGTTTAATTACACCATTCGGAGCAATCAATCTTCACTAGTTCGCATGCGGAAGACTAATGCGTGTGCTGTAGTAAAACTTCAATGGCTATGGTCTGTGGGTGCTCATTTAACTATAGGGGCAGTCGTTGCGTTTAACAGCTTTTAACTCGTCGATGGTTGTAATTAACAAAGTGTTTACGCATGTCCGCTATTGGTCGACGTCTCATAAACTGCGAAAGCGATGTTCCGCATGCATTTTACGCAGTATGTAGAATACAATATCGACAAAGACATCGATATGAGATCTTGTATAAGGCTCATTTGGCGACCCCATTGGATGAGTGGTTAGGGTGCTTGCTTTAACGTTTTGTCTCAGCCGGATTTGATTCCGTGTTACAGAACAGCCTGCCAGACTAAAAAAATATATAAAATAAAAGACTGGGAAAAGAAATTAACAAATTTATTAAGAAAAGGGAAGGGTGGAGTTGGTGAACGGGGGTGTAGGTGTAGGTGGTGTGGAGAGTTAGGGACTACAGTGGATGAAATAAGTAAATTAAGCTATGCTACCCCAAGAGGGTCTCCTGCTGGATGCTCTATTCCGTAGCGGCCCCGTAGGATAGCAGCCGGAACGGAGGTAGACCGGCAGGAACAGCAGCCAGGAACGGTGGTAGGCCGGCAGCGGCCCTGGAGGAACAGTGACTGCAGCTGTGGTAGGCCGGCAGCGGCCCCGGAGGAACAGTGACTGCAGCTGTGATAGACCGGCAGCGGCCCCGGAGGAACAGTGACTGCAGCTGTGATAGGCCGGCAGCGGCCCTGAAGGAACAGTGACTGCAGCTGTGGTAGGCCGGCAGCGGCCCTGGAGGAACTGTGACTGCAGCTGTGGTAGGCCGGCAGCGGCCCTGGAGGAACTGCAGCCGGAGCGGTGGTAGGCCGGCAGCGGTCCTAGTAGGGACAGCAGCCGGTACGATGGTCGGCCGGCAGCAGCCCAGAAGCAACAGCAGCACCCGATGAATGAGAGTACAGAGGTACTCGAGGTCAGACACCGTAGGAGAGGAGCAGACACCGTAATAAATATATATATGCTTTCAGCTTAGAGGCTGATTCTCCAATGACCTACTCATCGCCGATATCTATTAAGAAACCTCTGTAGAAGGAATCCGTTCTTTTAAAATAAAATTTGGAATTTTGAATTTTTATATTCAAGCGGCCAGGTATTAGACCTCTTCTAAGGAGTTTACACCCGAAAATCTGACGTCATGGTCTGAAAACGGGTGCAAAGTTACTACGGCAACGATGTAAATAAACATAAAAGAAATGTCACAAAAATACATTTTTGTGAATATTTAACAATGTGTTTGGAAATATAACTAAATGTAATTAGTAATTTATAGAAAATGAAAAAGGGCATGTACTCACGTGGTACCCCTATGTCTAATACGTATATTTACAATAGAAAATGTAATTGAAGGTGAGCCATACAAACGAAAAACTCAAAGAAAAACCAGAAAATAATAAGTACTAATCCTGTAACTAATACAATAACTTCTTATAGGAATAAGCTTTCCTACGAAAGCATAGAAGAGTCAATTTTCAAAGAATTATGACATAATGAAGGTCAGAGAAAATGTTAATGAAAAACTCAAAGATCAATAACAACGGAAAGAGAAGAAGAGGTGGATTATTAACCTATTGTACTGTTAGTACCAATATTATAAGTGAATACAAAGTAGATATATAAATATTGATACGAATATTATAGTTAATATTACATATTCAACTACTGATAGAAATATTAATACTACATTTTTTTTTCCCCACGTTCCAAAGAAAGAAAAAATGAAGAATATTACTAATAAGATTTAAATTATTATTTTTTTCAATAGGTCCGTAAAGACTCAACCTAGCCTATTATTCATCACTAACACTTCTCACATACTTCAAATTCATGCTAATCTCATATACATACTACTTTCATACTATAAGGGTGGAGTTCACATTCAATGACTGCCACTCTATAGGTTGGACTTAAAAATGATTATAGGGCTTATTTATAAAGAGTTATCATCCGCTCTTATATTGAAAAATTAATCTATAAAAGCATTATATCTATATATATGTATATTAGAATTGATAGTATGGCTTTTTTTTTGAGGAGTTATCAACCGCTCCTATTAGATTAAGAGATAATATACATATATATAAATAGTAAGTAAAGTCCATAGTCACGAGACTGAAGCGATCTTGTAGAGATCAAAGTAAGCTTAGTGCTGCAGAGCACAAGGCTAAAGAACACTGATCTTGTAGAGATCAAAGTAAGCTTAGTGCGGTAGAGCACAAGGCTAAAGAACACTGATCTTGTAGAGATCAAAGTAAGCTTAGTGCGGTAGAGCACAAGGCTAAAGAACACTGATATTGTAGTGTTCAGAAGTTAAAAAATTCTAAAAAATATTTTTCATTTCAGGTATGAAAAATGTAGTAAATATTACTATGAAGACTAAGAAAGAGAGTAACAATTGAAATTACGAACTAAGTAAGAAATAGATACGACATATGAAGACAAGATAATAAAATAAAGTACTAGCTACAATATGTTTAAACAAAATATGCTAAATAATATATTTAAGATAACTTATAATACATTAATATTTTATACTTTAAAGTCTTTAATATGCCATTTGCCTCTCGAACCATTAGGATCCTCAAGAATATAGACCAAAGGTGACAGTTTTTCAACAATTTTACATTTTATATATTTATAAGTCAACTTGGCACTATAATATACTACTCAAAACAAAATAAGGGCCACTAGTTTATTTACATTTAAGTGCACTTTAGTAAACTGAAAGTAACTGTTAAGTAGCATTATATTGATATTACGAACTCTTTGGTGTTTGATCTCTTTTATGCTTCCTAATTTGAAAAACATTGACCATCGTTTTAAGAAAAAAAAATAATTGGAAATTATTCTTATGTTTTTCTTCGATTGTCTTCTTAACTTGTTTCGGTTATTTTAGGAAAAAAGTTTTACTTTTTCAATTTTAATTGATTCATTTATCATCTCGCGTTAATCATGCCACCAGTACGAAAGCACATGGATACAATTACAGCAACCAGAGCCATAACTATGATTCAAAAAGGACGTTGGGTTTGCAGTTGGGTTTTCTCGAAGAGCTGTCCAAAATGTATGGAATCGCTTCCAAGAGACCGGCAGTGTTGCCAGGAGACCCGGTTCAAGTACAGTTCGTGTAACAACGGCGCACGAGGATCGGTACGTCCAACTAAGTGCTCGTCGTGATCGTACAGTAACGGCCCGTAAGTTACAACACCACCTACGGCTGACAACGGGTACCCGTGTCAGTGATCAAACTATACCTAATCGATTGCACGAAGACCAGCAAATGTCAAGAAGTCGAGTTGTTCGAATTCCTCTGACTAGGGTTCAACGTGCAAACCGTTTAAGATTCTGCCGTCAGTATTTGAACTGGGGGATTAATCAGTGGGCAAGGTGCTTTTTACAGACGAGTTCAAAGTAAATTTTTTTAATGATGATCGGCGTGTTAGGGTGTGGAGACGACGCGGTGAGCGTTTTCGGAGTCCTGCATCCACGAAGTTGACCTTTTCGATGGTCCCAACGTAATGGTTTGGGGTGGGATTAGTTTACACGGTAAAACCGAGCTCACCATTTTAAATGCGGATACGGTAACTGCAGAACGTTACATCGAAGACGTCATCAGGCCTCAAGTGATCCCATTTGCACAGCGAGTGGGGCCTGGATTCATCCTAATGCAAGACAATGCCCGTGCACACACAGCTCGATCGACCCAAACTGTCCTAGAAGGGTCATATTGAGGTATTACCATGGCCAGCTAACAGTCCGGATTTAAATCCAATCGAGCAATTGTGGGACCAATTGAAACGAAGGGTTAGAGAGAATGAGCAAGGGGTCTACAACCAACAGCAGCTGATTGACTCTTTAAAACGTGTCTGGGAGGAGATTCCAGATGAAAACGTGAGGAATTTGATCCAGAGTATGCATACGAGGCTTCAAGAGTGTATTGTTAAGAGAGGAGGACATACTCGTTACTAAAAAAAAGAAACAAAAGTGACAAGAACAGTATTTTGTCTTTTTCCGGTGATTTCTTTTGTTCATGTTTTTCATTCAAAATGGCCAATTTCATTATGAACTTTAAAAAAACAGTTCATGATCATTATTGTAAACAATTGTTAGCCTATATTATAACCAATAACATTATTTTGTAGTTACATAAGTTAAACAATTTAATGTCTTTATTGTTTTCATGGTACAGCAAAAAATCTTAGTGGCCCTTATTTTGTTTTGAGTAGTATAGTTACCTGCGTTGCTTAACGCATAGTTTTTTCGCCAGATAGTATCCCCAACATTGAATTCCTTTAAGTTTCTACGCAGGTTATAACGTGAACTATTCTTAACATGAGCTAGGTATAATTTTTGTTGAACTTTATCAAAAATTGAAGATAGGAATCCGATATTCTTAGCATAAATGTCCCGTGGTAAAAATACAAATTCATCGATATTCTGTGTAGGTGTATATATCGATCCACAAGGTATAGTTTCCCTTCCAAAAACTAAGAATGATGGAGAATAACCCGTTACTATATGGACTGAACTATTCATTGCTAATTGTATTTTCGGAAGATAAATATCCCAAGATCTGTGATCTTCGCCAACTAATGAAGCTAATGCCGTAATTATCGTTCTGTTAAACCGTTCAGTGGGATTTACATGAGGACTATAATAAGCTGTATGGAAAATAAATGGAATTTTATATCTATTTAAAAAGTTTAAATATTCTCGAGATTGGAATTGTGGACCGTTATCCATAATGATAGATTGTGGAACGCCATAGACTAGAAATACTGAATTTTCTAGTATATTAATTATATTCGATGAAGTAGCACGTTTTAATGGAAAGATTAATGTGTATTTAGAAAAATTACAATTTATTACCAATATGTATTGATTGCGTCTCCTAGTCAAAGGAAGTGGACCCATTAAGTCCAAAGAAATAGATTGGAATGGTCTCGAGCATATTTTAGGTTTACCCATGAGACCATATGGAGAATGATTGGAATGTTTATAAGATAAACAGTTTTCACATTTGGAAATAAAGCACGCAACATCTTTAAATATGCCAGGCCAATAATATCTCAAAGATAGTTTTTTAAAAGTTTTAAAAATCCCTAAATGTGGTTCTTTAGTGGAACCATGGTAGGATTCAATAAGAGCGGTTCTGTTTGAAGGTAAAGGAACCTTTTTCCAACTAAAATCATTATTTAGATCTTGAGAAGAGTGAATACACCGATAGAGTTCATTATCCTTAATAGTATAATTAGGATAAGCATCTGGATTGTCTCTGCAATCTAAGAACATTTTATTATATTTTTCCAAATTGTTATCAACTAAATGATTATTAATTGTTATAGGGTTAACACCCTGAAGAAGATATTCTTCTGGTTTAGATCTCGATAACAAATCTGGAACCACATTGTCTTTGCCTCTCTTATGTTTCAGATTAAAGTTAAAGCAGGATAGACGTAGTGCCCAACGGGCTAGTCTGCCCGAAGGATTCGACAGGTTAAGGAACCACTTTAATGCAGCATGATCCGTATATATAGTAAATTCCTTCCCGTTATCCAAGTAGCAACGCCAATGTTCTAAAGCGGTTATTACAGCCAGGGTTTCTCTTTCCGTTGTAGAATAGTTAGATTGGTTACTATTCAAGGCTTTGCTCATATAAGCAATTACCACTTCACGGTCATTCTGACACTGCGTGAGCATAGCACCTATACCATAATTAGAAGCATCACAGTGTACTGAAAAAGGAAGACTGAAGTCAGGACACGCTAATGACAGGGGCTGTCACTAATGCTTCTTTTAGTTTTTTGAAAGCAGATTCAGCTTCTTGATTCCAACAGAACTTTGGAGCATTCTTCCCAGAACAAGTGAGTCTATTCAGTGGAGTAGCAATAGTGCTAAAGTTTGGAATAAATCTACGGAACCAACTACAGGTACCGATGAATCTCCTCACCTCTTTTCTACAAGTAGGTGGTGGAAATTCTAAAATAGCTTTAATTTTGTCTGGATCTGCTCGTAAACCATATTCGTCTACAACAAAACCCCGATATTTTAATTCTTTCCTGAAGAATTTACTCTTTTCAAAATTTATCGTAAGTTTTGCAAGTGCCAACTTCTCGTGAACTTTCATGAGTAATGCAATATGTTCTTCATATGTGTCACTAATGACAATTATATCATCTAAATAACAGAAGACCTTGTTGTCAAAGTCAGGATTAAATAACATATCCATCAATCTTTGCTGGGTGGCAGGAGAATTGGTTAGTCCGAAGGGCATGACCTTAAATCTGTACATTCCCCGACCAGGTACATAAAAAGCTGTTTTGTCCTTATCACCTGGATTGAGAGGTATCTCCCAGAAGGCTTTAGCAATGTCAATACTTGACAGATATTTTGCATTCTTAAGATTGTCCAGAATTTCGTTAATAAGAGGAAGGTTGTAAGCATCTTTTTTAGTCACAGCATTAAGTTTTCTGCTATCTACACAGAAACGCCATTCTCCGTTCTTTTTAGGTGTAATTAGTACTGGTGATAACCAAGGACCTTCACTTTTTTCAATAATATCCCATTCTAACATCTTATCAACTTCGTTAATAAGTGCTTTTGACTTTTCAGGAGATAATCTATAGCATCTTTGTCTGATCGGGAGGGAGTCACCCGTATCGATCTTATGTGTGATGAGATGGGTACGGCCAAGCACACCTCTTTCCTCAAACGAAATTTCTTTGAAACGTTTTATTAGATCATCAGCAATATCCTTCTGAGTCAAAGTAAGATGATCATAAGATAACACCTTACTACCTTCAGTAACAGTGTTTAGACACTCACAATTTAAAGGAGATAGTACTTTCGGTAAAAGATTAAATATTTTCCAAAAGTCAATACCTAAGATTAAAGAAAGTGAAATTTCAGGAAAGACAAAACTTTTAATTAGATGAGTTTCATTATTGAAACCCATAGGTAACATAAAATAACCAATAGATTTAATCTGTTGATTATTGGCTGTAGAGATTGTTATTAAATCTGACTTAAAAAGTGTGAAACCTAATTTACTGATTTTTAAATGAGAATTATTTCCGAGAATAGTCAATGAACTTCCCGAATCTAGAAGACCTGCCATAATTAAATTATTAATTTTAACCTTAATAAAAGGGCGGTCTGAAATTTTTTCACATGAATAATCGGTTGAAGAAATTTTATAAGAATTAAAATAATTTTTTAAAGTTTGTAACCAATTATTCCAATCACTTATTTCAAATTTCGAACTACTTTTTAAGTCATTATTTAGTTTTTTTGAGCTTTTATCAACCTTAATATTAGTACAATTAGGGCAATTATTACTTTTAAAGTCTTTTAAACCACACTTAAAGCATATATCGAAGTGTGGTTGAGTGCAAGTATTAAGGCTATGTCCATGTTTACGACAACGGACACAAAAGACATTCCTCTGAGTTATACTATAAACTTTAGGAATAGCCTTGAAGTGGTTAAATTTATTACTTGTACTCGATGATGGAATAGATGAAGGAAGATCTGGTTTCTTCGATATAGAAGCTTGAGGATTCCCGAAAGAAGTGGAGTAATTTTTATTTGTTCCTGTATTACTTTTGTACATAAATTCCGCATTAATATCATTTTGTTGAAGATTCGGTTCTGTAAATTGTTTATCTCTGTCCAAAAATTTTTCATATTTCTGACAAGTATCAATAAGAGAATCAATTGAGTCAATTTCTTTCACTGCCACAAATACTGAGTAGCATGGTCTAATGTTCCTTAAAATTATTTCCAATTTCTCTGCTTCATCCAATTTTTTTGTAAGTCGAGAGAACATGCCATGCATAATAGATATATATACAATTATTGTTTCATCTTTACCTTGAGTACGATTTCTAATAGATTTTAAAAGTTTGTAATCATAATCGAACACTGAAAAGTCTTTGATCAGAAGAATAGATAATTCATCCCAAGTTATGTTAGGATTCCGACTTAGTTGTAATCGAAACCAGTGCAATGCATTATCACTAAAAATCTCAAAACCTTGTGAAATTAGCATACTTTTTTCTATGCCTCTTGTTATTCGAAGTTCTTCCAGTCTCTGAAGGAAAGACCTTGGGCAAGATTTTCCATTAAAATTAACTTTGTTTAATTCCTTATAAATATTTGGATTTAAAGCAACTGGATTTATTTGTGTCATATTTGTAGAATGATCTCGTACTTCTTGACTTTCCTTTACAGCATTTAGAGAGTTTACTTCTAAAGGTTCTGAAATGGCATCAGTGAAAGGCATCGATGAGATAGTATTAGCTTCTGTATTAAATAACTCTGATTTGTTTTGAAGCTTATAGAATTCTTCCTTTAGTTTTCCGTAGTCCACAGCTAATTCTGGATTAAGATCAAGGTCAATTCTCTCTAATCGAAAGTATAAATGATTCAAATAAGTTTGAATCAGTCTTAGATATTTATTTAGTCCATCTAAAAATTTTTTAATTTTTAGATCTAAATATTTTAAGGTAACCTCAATCTGACGTAGATCTTCTTCAATAGGTATTGGAGAAGTTATAATATTCTCTGAAGGAATTGCCTCAGCAAGTCGAATGACTTGAGCTCTTAAAGAAATAACTGTAGTAGCAGGTTCTACAAGTCTGATCTTCGCTTCATACTCAAGTTCAACTTTATTGAGCAACTCAAATTTAATAATTCTAGCCATATTTAAAGTTTCAAAATAAAATCGTCAATAAGATCAAGAGCAAATCGCAATTAAAATTCAAGAAATAAGTTCAAGTTTAAAATTAAAACAATAAATCAATATTAAAGTAATAACGACTAGCTAAGTATATTCAAATTAGCTATTAGATAATTTAAACTAAGACTACGTTTAATAAAAAGAGAAAAATAATATTCAACTATTCTATAACTAATGAATGAGAAATTATTTATAATGAAGTATAATAATAAATCAAAATAGAATAATCTGACCAAAGTTGAAAAATTATAAAGATAAACCCATAGACTTGAATACAATGAGAAATGTCACTACCAAATGTTCATGAGTTAACACTACTAGAAGTGTCTTAATAGAATATCGCAGAGTTAGTCACTACAAGAAGTGACTTAATAGAATTTCGAATAGTTAGTCACTACAAGCAGTGTCTTAATAGAATTTAGAAAAATTAACAAAAAATATTTGTACCATTTGGTACTTAAATACCAGAGGACATATCACAGGCTATCAGATAAACTATTAGAGAACGGAATTAAACACTAGAAGAAGTGTCGTTTTAGAATTTAGAGAGTTATATATATATACCAATAGTACATTGGTGTGAAAAATAAACAAGAAGCTCAGGGAGTCAAGGGAGTCGATTCTATAGTTGGGCGCCAATTTGTTACAGAACAGCCTGCCAGACTAAAAAAATATATAAAATAAAAGACTGGGAAAAGAAATTAACAAATTTATTAAGAAAAGGGAAGGGTGGAGTTGGTGAACGGGGGTGTAGGTGTAGGTGGTGTGGAGAGTTAGGGACTACAGTGGATGAAATAAGTAAATTAAGCTATGCTACCCCAAGAGGGTCTCCTGCTGGATGCTCTATTCCGTAGCGGCCCCGTAGGATAGCAGCCGGAACGGAGGTAGACCGGCAGGAACAGCAGCCAGGAACGGTGGTAGGCCGGCAGCGGCCCTGGAGGAACAGTGACTGCAGCTGTGGTAGGCCGGCAGCGGCCCCGGAGGAACAGTGACTGCAGCTGTGATAGACCGGCAGCGGCCCCGGAGGAACAGTGACTGCAGCTGTGATAGGCCGGCAGCGGCCCTGAAGGAACAGTGACTGCAGCTGTGGTAGGCCGGCAGCGGCCCTGGAGGAACTGTGACTGCAGCTGTGGTAGGCCGGCAGCGGCCCTGGAGGAACTGCAGCCGGAGCGGTGGTAGGCCGGCAGCGGTCCTAGTAGGGACAGCAGCCGGTACGATGGTCGGCCGGCAGCAGCCCAGAAGCAACAGCAGCACCCGATGAATGAGAGTACAGAGGTACTCGAGGTCAGACACCGTAGGAGAGGAGCAGACACCGTAATAAATATATATATGCTTTCAGCTTAGAGGCTGATTCTCCAATGACCTACTCATCGCCGATATCTATTAAGAAACCTCTGTAGAAGGAATCCGTTCTTTTAAAATAAAATTTGGAATTTTGAATTTTTATATTCAAGCGGCCAGGTATTAGACCTCTTCTAAGGAGTTTACACCCGAAAATCTGACGTCATGGTCTGAAAACGGGTGCAAAGTTACTACGGCAACGATGTAAATAAACATAAAAGAAATGTCACAAAAATACATTTTTGTGAATATTTAACAATGTGTTTGGAAATATAACTAAATGTAATTAGTAATTTATAGAAAATGAAAAAGGGCATGTACTCACGTGGTACCCCTATGTCTAATACGTATATTTACAATAGAAAATGTAATTGAAGGTGAGCCATACAAACGAAAAACTCAAAGAAAAACCAGAAAATAATAAGTACTAATCCTGTAACTAATACAATAACTTCTTATAGGAATAAGCTTTCCTACGAAAGCATAGAAGAGTCAATTTTCAAAGAATTATGACATAATGAAGGTCAGAGAAAATGTTAATGAAAAACTCAAAGATCAATAACAACGGAAAGAGAAGAAGAGGTGGATTATTAACCTATTGTACTGTTAGTACCAATATTATAAGTGAATACAAAGTAGATATATAAATATTGATACGAATATTATAGTTAATATTACATATTCAACTACTGATAGAAATATTAATACTACATCCGGCAGGGTCAACTTTGGAAATGAACTATTCAAAGTTGGCTCTAGTCTAGATCTGGAAAACAGTCTGGCGGTGGTAACCACTCCCTTACAGAAGACCACTGTGAAATAACAACATGTGTGCTGTTGTGTTACGGTGAGTGAGTAAGGATGTCAGATCAGAGTCCATTTACCTATCTCTTCCCAATTTTTATCCTTAATCCTACTATAGTCGACAGCTCACTTGCAGCACCTGTGACGTTTATAGGCGACAGTAGTGGTGACAGGCTACCGGTCCACAAGTTGACCGTCAGCCTTTTTTTTTTTTGACGAGGAGTAATCCGCTTACAGATCTCCTGCCGCTGGCTAGACGGCAGGAGTATATGGGGGTCGCCCAGCGCCTGATCAATTGACTCAAATTGAAAGTTAATTTTTCAATTTGACGCGCATGTTTTTCACGGAGATAGTTATGATGGAATCTGGTTCTTCAGAAGCCAATTCAGCAACGTGTTGTTATATTCTTTATGAGATGACCACTATTATTTAGTATGACCATAAAACTGTAACTGTATATAGAAAAAAATACAACTTCCAATCAATTTACCGCAATAATAATAAGACACAGAGAGTCATAAATATATGTAGCTCTACAATAGTATACCTTTCCATAATAAGTGTTAAGGCTCGAGTCTCCTAAAAATTAGTGTTCTTGCATAATTTACAGAAAATAAATGTTTTTTCACAGTTATTAACAAAAGAATAAATGAAATATATTTTACATTTATTGAAAGTGATGGATTTGAAATTTCAAAAACACTTTTTTAAATTTATTTTGATGCACATTTTAATAGCTCTATTGGGCGTTAAAAATGCCTCCATTTAGGTTGAACGCGTTGAAGGTCTCATTCAAGCACATGCTACGTAAAAATTATAACAAAAATACGAAATATATTCAGTTTACATTTATTCTCATATCCAGTAGCGGCGTTAGGGTAGGGCGCGGTTGGGCGACCGCCCAGGGGCGCCAGATATAAAAGGGCGCCACTGGCGCCCCTTAATATCGGCTTGTATCTACATTCCCTAAATGTAGATAAAAGTCCTTATGATGGCAACACTACAACAAAATGCACATTGCATTTCGGTTGAAACACTGCTGTTCATTTTACCGGGAATCCCCGACCATAGACCACAAAACAAATTATCCATCTCTTTTTAACATTTTTGTTAGAAAGAATTCGGGTTATTTTTGACGAGGAGGGATACAATCAGCTCATTCATTATACCGGTGCACGCACTTAACACTTGAGATTTAACTATTACATGCACATTACATGCTATTACTAACACTTAAGTATTCGGATTTATTTTAAAACAAGCAAACGTAGTACTGCACGGTTTATTGCGGTGGTATTCTTCACTCTTAGTTTCGACTACCGAATGACATTCGTTTTAATATAAAAGTAAAATTTTACTAGTTTTTAAATGGTTATTTTATTATTTTAATTTTTATTGTTATTGTTGTTGTCTGTTTCTTTTATAATGTTGTTTATCTTTGTTTAATTTAAATGTAGAATTTTATAAATTGTACTTTGCCTTATCAACTACTTGTTATAATAACTGTAATTTTCTATATTTACTTAATTTAATTACTTATAATAAATAAATCCCGCTTTTTTTCATATGGTTTTCACTTGGAGATAGGGGGCGCCGTAAAAATCTCGCCCAGGGCGCTGGTAATGCTAAAACCGGCACTGCTCATATCGTTAGCAATAATATAAACTGGTTACTTTTTTGATAAACGCTTTAGTTTTCTTATTTAAAGAGGTTTAAAAAGTTGTAGTTTCATGAATTTTACCACTGCAAATACATATATTTTTCTGTTGAAAAATTTTTTAATGCAGTCGCTCTTAAACCACTTAGTAATGACCTATTTTTAATAAATTAATGAAAAAAAAAATACAAAAAATATTTTTTTATGTACTTTTTAATAATTGCAATTCATAACAAAAAAGACGCGTGAAAGTGCGCTTAGTTCTGTTTGCTAAGGTAGAGTCGCAAAGCGAGACCGGAGCCTTAAGTATACAACAGAATAAAACTACTCGCGAAATATACTAACTAACGAAAAGAGTTTTGAAATATTTGTATGCATCAAATCATCATCATCATCTCAGCCGCAGAACGTCCACTGCTAGACAATTACACAACCGTTAAAAAGCAGCCTGGATCAGCGATGTCATGCTGAAAAATTGAAATCTCATTTGAATTCTGATTGAAGAAACGTCACACTTTGCGAAATAAATGTAAGTAATTGGACCGATTTACATATTTTATGAATCAAAATTTAACTTCCGTATGTTTGTGTCCACAAAACTCGAAAATTAGCCTATGCATTGACTTTAAATTTTTACACAACGTTTTATTTTAATAGAAAAGTGTTTTTATATATACTTTTCATTCCGAACGTTTTTATTTTGGATGTTTGTTCCTCAATCATGCAAAACGGAATGCAAATTTCATCCAAATATTTGGATGAAATTTGGCACACAGATAGCTAATTACCTGGATCAACATAGAATACATACTTTTTATTCTAGGAAAATGTTATTTTCCCGAGGGATCGTCTAAAAATGTTAAAAATTCTGTCGTCAACAGTGGCGGCGCCATCGTCGTCACAGCGATAAAGATGTCAGGCGTTATATTACTCATATGTTTTCCAGGTGTTATATTTTTCATTTTTATTACTAGCTATTCATTTACTAGCTAGTAACTCATATATTTTAATTTTTCAAGTCGCGAGCACTAGTGTATAATATTTTATAAAGAACTTAAAAGGTTATATTATAATAACAGTCAGTAATAAATCAAGTATCAAGTCAACGAACAAATTAGAATCAATCGAATTAATAACTGTCTAACATTAATGTTAACAGATGCGCGTGTCGTAGGTAATGTCACGTCTAAACACTATCCCATCCCATTATCCGGATATCTCGCATTACAGAGAGACGTACAGTTATTAAATATGATCTATGGACCGCTGGAGTTTCCCATGAGAACTGGCCGATATAATTCTCTTTAATGAAAAATAAGAAATACAAGTTACGTACAAATGATACATTAGGATTAATGAATCACAGCGTGAAAAATGAGTGAGATTAATTGTTCAAAAAGAATAAAAGTATGACAAAAATAAAAGACGAAATGAAAGAAATTATTTACATTAAACGTTGCGACTGTTATCGCGTTTAGCTATAATAATTTCTCATTTTTGTTGAAAATTAATAACATCTTCAGAAGTAGGAAGTTGAATCTCGTCTCGTTGACATATCGGTTATCGTATTGAATTATTTCGAGAATTAGTAACTATAATTTAAAAATATGTCTTTATGGGTAGGTCGCCAGACAGGCTGACGGCCCACTACCGACAGATGGGTGCCGTCGTTGATGAAACGAAAATAATGAAAATTCGTATCTGTGAATAAAAAATTAATTATAGAGAGAATTACCAATTTAACGGTAAAAAGGTGCAAGCTGAAAAGATTTTTCAGAAACTGCTAGGTATGTTTATAAACTTGTTTACTTTTAACTCAGTTTGTTAGCTATATCAATGTTACCAAACAAACTTTTTTTTTAACTGATTTATTAGCTTGGGTTTATTGCCTTTCTACAGATACTTAATACTGCTAACTTGAACGGTCCTTGTTTGTCCGTACAACGAGAGATTGAAACTTACTAGCGGCCCGCTTCGGCTTCGCCCGGCGTGCAATTTTTATATACCCTAAAACATTCACGCGTGATGCCGTGACCAGGAAAAATAGGGATTCATTTTTATATATAAGAAGATTTCTATAGGAAGGACTTCCGCATGATTCGATAAATGAATTAACCAAAGGGTACGAAACAAAGCAGAATCAAAGCATAAAGATGAGGAAACGCAACGTCCACAGTTACGCGGAGGTACAGGTAACATCTTTACAGATATTTTTTTACTTTTGCATTTATGGAGTAAGATCCCAGGCATGCCAGACATAATTTATTTTCTAAAGGACAAAATGTGGGTAATAGAGTAGTGTTCCTATGTACTTTGAACGTATTCATTGGCAATTGATGCCCGTGTTCCTCAGGGATCTGTTCTCTCTGCAACTCTTTTTCTGCTTCATATTAATGACCTATTTCTTCTAGGAGTGGTTGCACACACAGACGACAGTACGGTCGTGAAGAGATATTTTGATTGAGCAGTCACAAATTCGATTTCAAAAAATAGAATATCTGAGAAAGATTTAAATAAATATAGGGAGGAAGGAAGATTCATTTACACTGATGAATCATACGTCGACAGTTCCCGTGCATCTCACCATTCTTGGACAGAAACACGAACACCGCGTCCTCATCTGGTTTTCACGACACACACGACGTCTTAATGGAGGGGTTTCAAATTTACTTTAATTTTTTTAAATTAGATTAAACATTCTACACTGAATCAAACATGTTTTTAATTCTATTTAATGATATTCTATCTATTTTTCTATATACAAAGCCGCGAACGAAAGGTAGTTCAAAAATAAAACAAAAGGCCTAAGTACTTTCATTCGCGAGTGTACCCATGCTCAAACACACCCCCTGCACTTTCTTCCAGCGTTCTTTTACATGACGCGACCTATATCTTTCTTGCAATGGTTCTGAGATGGCTGTGACTCGTAAATTTACCTGCCCATAATTCCACAGTAGAATAGGAAAAAAATAGTTGTTTATTGTTTTTATAAATAAATTTGTTTTTTTATTTTGCTATATATTTTTTCAGTCTTTATTTCCATATTCTTCTTCGTACTTTGTATACTTCTTTCGTTGTGGTAACAATAGCCGCCTGCCCTCAAGCTGTCTGAAGATATTTAAACAATAAATAGTTGTTCAGTTAGGTGATGAAATATGCACTTCGTATGCTTGTTATAAGGGCCACTAGATTAACATCCATTTCGACATTGAAACCTTTAATACACTTAAATTAAATAGCACGAATAAGTTCCGATAGTCACAATAGAAATGGGTCACATAATCTGTTCTATTGAGACTCAACATCCATAAATTTTTCATTTTGCTTCGAAAAGATTGTTGTCGGGTCCCAAGTCATTATTTACATCCATGACAGCCAATTCTAGCTTACTTTCAAACGTTGTCGTAGGAGTAGATAGCTATAAAATTAAATCATTTTTCCAGGGAGAAAAACTTTGAATAAATTTGCAGGCGAAAGAGGTATAACCCAAAAGTTGTGATTTAAGAGGGATTTTGATGGGAAATCTGATCAAGTGTCCTCATTTATTTGAAAATGTCCTAAACTTTTGGAGTTGGCGACAAATATTTGTATATGATAATCGTGTTGGGGCAATATTTGCACAAACAATCCCCTACTCCACGCTTCGGTATTTTGCGATATAGTCCGTTGAAAGGTGAAAACTGTTTACCTTTGGTCCCAAAAACCTTTGAAGGTCATTATTGCGAGAATCCTTTGAGAGTTAATTAAGTTACGCACCTTATCACGCTTGTTTTGCTCATCGTCCTTCGAGTATGGAACGACCTATAAAATCAGAATATACCTACTTTACAAGACACCGGTCACGTCTATGTACTTTTTTTTATTAATTGTATTATTATTTTTATTTACATAAGATATAAAATTTATTTTATCTACCTACTTATATAAATTTATTTATTTTACATTACAAATCGTATAGGCATCATATTAAGCTTCGGTCTCTTCGGCAGAGTTAAAAGCATGCTGGCTACATTGCCTCGTCATATAGCAAGGCTAATTTGCTGACCGAGGTAATAGCCAGCTCTGAAATCGACAGTTATATCAACCAAGAGTTTTAATAAAATTTAAAAAAATTTAAGCGCATTGGGACTCCAGGGACCCAGAGATTTAGAACAGTTTAGAAGAAGTTAGCGGAAAAATAGACAGAGGCGGACAGCGACTATATTTTATAACTAGCGACCCGCCCCTGGCTTCGCCCGGGATGCAATTTTTATATATATGAACATTCCCCGTTTATCCCTCTTTCCATTAGTGAAAACCGAATTAAAATCGGTCTTGTTCACGCGTGATGCCGTGACCAAGGGAAATGGGGATTCATTTTTATATATAGAGAAAAGAAGAAGATAATTATACTCGTAAATGAGGATTTTTTCATAAACGTACTAGCGGCCCGCCCCCGGCTTCGCCCGGCGTGGTATTTTTATATACCCTAAAACATTCCCCGTTTATCCCTCTTTCCATTAGCGAAAACCGAATTAAAATCGGTCTACCCGTTCACGCGTGATGCCGTGACCAGCAAAAATGGGGATTCATTTTTATATATGATAGATTTCGTAGCACAAAAGACTTTTTTTAATTCTACGAATGCGTATAACTTGTATGAGAGTTTTTTTGTAGAATATTAACTATTACATATTCAAATTGTAAAATATAATTTATTATAATGAAAAAAAAATCAATTTTCTATATCTAAAAAACTTGAAGTAAGTATCTAAAGAAACATTAAAATTGCACAGCTCGCATAAAACAATCCAAAGTTTTATGAAGGGAAAATTGACGGATATTAAAAGAAATTGACGAATAAGAAAGTTTAGCGCTTGAGGAAAAGTAGTTACAAGTTTTCCTCATCACTCACGCTCCGTCAATGAATTGAGTCGTTGGGACCAAACGGAAATGTCACCAGAACAGTGAGCATCCGCCCTTTTGACGCTTCGTATAGGTACCTATTCATCTATCTGTTTACATGTAAACAGACAAATGGACACAAGGACAAATCTTAGATAATATTAAAACAGTACATGAAATATACACTAAATATTACCGGATACATCACTGGAAACAACATGAAAATCGGTTAAGCCGTTTCAGAGATTAGCGTGCACAAAGGCATAATAGGCAAACAACTATTTTATTATAGGTTAAAGTCCGTCAGCGTAAGCCGAACCCTACTTAATATGATTGATCATATAGATCTGAGGTCAAATTACATTGGACCTTCAAAATATTAAAACCTTCAACCTAAACTGGACAGTTTAGGTTTTTAACGTTATATTAAACATTCAATCTTCATAATTTTACATTCATTTTAGTTGATCTTTAAATTTACATAACTTTTTTGTTTGTAAACGGATTAGAATGAAAGAAACACTAAATGTTACGAGATACATCAGTGAAAACCGCATTCAAATCGGTTAAGCCATTTCTGAGATTAGCGTGCATAAACGCCCCGACAATCAGAAATTCTAAAAACAATTTTTTTGACTTTTTAACATTAAGTTACAATGTGTGCAAATGGTTTTACAGACACGGCTCGTTTACAATTTTATTATATGTATAAGATATGTCTCAAGAAATGGGATAAAATGTCTCAAGAACTAAATGTTCGGTTACTCTTGGAAAAAAATTGTTTTGAAGGTTTTTATTGTAATAAAACTTTTTTTTTTATTTACAAATATCATTATTAAATAAAGTCGCTGTATGCCTTTGTCTGTTTCTCCGCTAACCTCTTCTAAACCACTCCTTTGATACTGTTTTCACTAATGGAAAGAGCGATAAACGAGGAAGGTTTGTGTATATGATTTGCAGAAAAATATTCCATCCGCCAGAAGCCAGGGACGGGTCGCTAGGTATATATATACAAAACTAATGAAATATGTAAATGTATTTGGCAACACATCTATCAAGTATTCGGTTTTATATTCTAACAGGATAATGAAAATTTTCAACAAGTCTACATGACATAAATCACAGAAAACACAAAAGGTTCCATGAAAATCAAGTGGAGCTTTTAGAATCACCAGCCCAATTCCCAAAATATATTAGAAATGAGGAATAATTAACAATATAAACACGTGTACGTATAAATTACGTGAAATAAGTATGGAAGGAGTCCCATAAGTTACACGAGGACACGCCTCCCGTCTACACGTACACGTAGCTCCGAACAACGGTGTTGGAATTAATCCCCGAGGACATCATTAAAGCTTTCAAATGTTAAGGCGACAGGCGGCGAGTTGCCAGTTCACAATTTGGCGACAAAAAATACTACGGCGCCACGTCAATTAAGTTTTACTTTGCGTCCCACAGGTATTGTCTTCATTTGCGGCTATCGTGTGACGAACAAGTAACTTAAATAGCTTAGCTTGGTTGGAGAGGTTATTCACTGCCTGCTGGATTCAAAATCTTTATACAACTTGTATTCAAAGTAGATTTTCCATGTCTATATTAATATAATATTATATATTATCTATACATATAATTAAATCGTAAACGAGCCGTGTTTGTACATTAAATATTTAAAAAAAAAGTGTACACGTTGCCGAGGTCAAAAAATAGTTTTTACAATTTTTGTCTGTTTGTCTGTTCGTTTGTGCACGCTAATCTCAGAAACGGCTTAACCGATTTGAATGCGGTTTTCACTGATGGAATTTAGCAAGCTTCCCGTAACATTTAGTAATGGGGCTCACTAGTACGGGAGAACGTCGCTTCTGCCATGAGGCAGAAGAAACACCAATGTCTAAAAAAAAATTTATTACAAAAGTGTGTTAAAGCAGTTAGAGTTAGGCACGGTTTAAATAATACTTTTCATATTTAAATACATGTTCAATGCTTGTCGAAACCTCAAAGTTAGTCTAAACTG
Source organism: Bembecia ichneumoniformis (assembly GCA_910589475.2). Taxonomy (NCBI): domain Eukaryota; kingdom Metazoa; phylum Arthropoda; class Insecta; order Lepidoptera; family Sesiidae; genus Bembecia; species Bembecia ichneumoniformis. The sequence goes on from OU342523.1 coordinate 7,740,887, forward strand.
CTTTGTCTCTAATTTTCGCAAGTTGTATTTAGTGGTGTGGCATCATAATTTATGATGAAATATCGGGTTGTTTTACCTTTTATTCTTGAACCCAATTTTCTTCACGTTCACGAATTTTTATTTTAATATTGCAATTGTCCATTTTTCCATATTACTTGAAATAATTTTTATTTATATTATACTCATTTGACAATGAGTAATGACGATTGACAAGTCTTGATAAACACATTCCATTCTTTCAACTGATCACTGTTCTATGTGTACAATGTACTCATTATATACGTAAGTTTTGGTTCCAAAACATACTTGTGGCGGTGTATTTAGAGCAATAATTAATTTATAATCACACACGGCACTGTTTTATTTATATATAGATAATTTTAAAATATTTTTCTGCGTAGAATATTCTATTAGCACATAACAAATTTGCATAGAAAGGAACGTTTCGGATTGAACCAAATGAAGTTGAACGAACGTTTTGTAATGTTGCTATTTTATTGTTACTATTTGCTATTTTATAATTTTAAAATAGCAACATTTGGTTGCCTATAGGTTGCCTAGCGATGTTTTGGTTAGTCAAAGGACAAACACAATTTTGTAATAGCGAAAATTAAACATTATTTGAGGCAGGGTTTAAACTGTGAAATTGTACACAAATGTCATTAGACGCTGTTTGACAAAACACGTGTTGAGACATAGTTTAGTATTTTTTTTTTGTTATAATACTGTTAGTGTTTGTTTCATTCCAATCGTTTTAAAAAGAAAAAAGTTACTTGGTATTCCGTATACCACGCGTACGTTGTTGGGGGTAGTAATATAATAGGTAATTTAAAACAAAGGTCCTCTGTCTGTTTTTCCGGTAACTTCTTCTAAACCAACGAAGCAATAATTCTGTTTCTTGAATAAATATTGTACTAAAAGGTAAAAAATAATAATAATAATAAAAAAGCAATAATTTGATATGATTTTTGACTAATGGAAAATAGCGACAAAAGGTGTCTGGGAGATAGTGCAGAAAACTGAAAGAGGAGCTAGCTAAGGTCATTTAGGACCGATTTGATCCAATACATTATTAGCCTACGTCTAACGGTTTTTTTATAAATCGTCGATTTTCAAATTTTATCGTGTTACGGGGTTATAAGGTACACCCAGGTGCTATTTTATAAAATTTTAAAAATATTTTAATGGTGTGTTATAAACAAACAAAAGGTTAGGTGAAAAAGTTTAAATAAGTATATAGAATATATATAGAGAGGGCATTGGGAGAATTTTCCTACAAAAATATTGATCCTGATTGCCGTAATCACGATGGCCATGGCTTAGCTAAACAGCCTTGTAAAGTTGGCGATGGACTGAGCGATTTTGTACCACGTGGTTCTAAATGTCGCATTAGGGATTTTATCGTCATGCCCGATCTATTCTGTTGAAAATCTTTGGGTTGGATGCTTTTCTACCTAAATGCCTTTTGTTAAATACCTAGTTTTCATAAAGTAAGTATGTGGAGATTCTAGGAACAGTTTTGATACTTTTTATCATTTATAATTTATAACAGAATGTTTGGTTTAGTCAATAACTCAAACTAACCTCAAAATCACATCATAATAATTAATAGAGTGGAAAATTAATCTTCTTCAGTTACAATGATGAAAGTTAATATGTTTTTTGGTTAAAATGTATAAAATCTAGGAAAATATTAAAAAGCATCAAAATCTTCAAGTTTTCAAATCGATAAAGATTGTTAGAATATCTTTGCATTAAATCCATGCCAGACAATCGACGACAAGCCTCTCTACAGAGATGACCTTGTGCAGGCGTGTCGGCTACGCGTTTGCCAGCCACAGTGTGTTTATGCCTCGTCGCCAATCGAGCTCCGACGAAGTCGCCTCTGCAGAGAGGCTTCTTGTCGATCGTCTGGCACGGATGTTATTTTAATATACATATATAAACTAGGATTTGTTGTTCTCCTTACTTTTAAAATGTTAGTAACTATATTATTTGCTATTAAAGATTAGTAACAACCAGATGCACGAAAAAAAGAATGACCAATCATCATACCAGGACAACAGCAATGTCTAACCATCTCACGAATATTACAGACCAAATCCACATTGTAAAATTACTGAAAGAGCCTTAGATTAATGGAAGTGTAACGTGATCATTCAAAATCGAATACTGTCTACGCAATGGATTCTTTAATGCGAATGCTTCATTCGTCAATATAATATAATATTGGTTCGGGTTAGTCCTATACAAAAAGCTGACACACGGTGACATGTTGGCAGGCAATTTATTGACTTGACCTCTTTCTATTTGAGGAGGCTGACACTTGTGCTGAGATGGCACTTGGTCGGTGCCGGCTGCTCAAACTTTCCTACAATATTAATATATTCTTTCGCTTACAATATTCATGCATACATGTATTCCTGTCTACCTAGCATCTTTCTTATTCTTACTTTCATATTATTTCGTATTTATCTCCAAATTCAAATGTTAGTTTGTTTAAAATCATAAAAATCTCAAATGATTTTTAATAGATTATTTTAAAATTCGAATAGATTTTATCTTCTAGCTTTTGTCCACAGATTTTCCCGTCTTATTAGTGAAAATACAAACTTATGATCCCCTAAAAAAGTTTTTAGAACTATATATACCACTATAATCTGACGCAAGAGATCTTTCATCTTTGACGCAAGGTTCATCTTTGATACTAAACCAATTTTAATGAACATTGAAAAAACAAGCCATTAGATTTTTTAATGAGAATTTAAAGAACAAGCCATTAGATCTTAGCATTTTAATGATTTAATTTGTCCATGCATCTAGAATATCTAAAATGTAGATAAATAAATAATTTAGATAAATAAGAGTTTAGATTACGACAAAACTAGACAAAAGTCTCAAGATTATTACCATCGCTATAAACGCATATCACTTAACTTTGACTAACAGACGTACTGTTAGTTACACATAAAACAGACGTGCTGATACACATAAAAATATTTTTTTAAAATCTTAAATCTTACTTACTACATTAATCTTTAAAAGATTAATTATTAATAAATTGCCTATAACGAGATGTTAATATTAATAAGCTGTCTTGATGAATAAAATGATCAGAGGATTAGAAGAATGCAACACAGTTAATTTCTAAACTACCATTACATCTGTAATGGTATTTTCAATTCAGTTTTTTTATCAAGTGTTCCTCGGTATCCACGTTCGTCAGTCAGGACAGTTTCTCAAATAGTTATTGAGCTTATTGAGACACTTATTGAGCTCGTATTCATTGTGGACCATCGTTTCTCAACCATTTTTATGTCGCGACTCACGAAAAAGCCAAAAAGTTAAGTTAAAAATCTTCCGACCCCGTCACTATAAAATTATAATAATATGTACATACATAGCGCCCTTTTTTTTAATTAGAAAAACTTTTTTGGCTGACCCAGTTCTTGCAGACCAAATAGGTTTCTTAACTTATCAATAATTTATTGGTTAGTTTAGGTTAGTTTTTTTCTGATAGATTAAATAACAACCGTTCATTGTTAGCCTATCCCATCTATCCATATATTTCTTGCCTCAATATGAAATTTCCTGTTTGATTGCACTCATGAAGCTCCGAGTATCCAATAAACCAAACCAGGCTAGGCTGGGAAAGGACATAAATTACAATTATTTAATATAAGATATTTTTAAGGGATACAAGGTATTTTAATCATATTTTTTGTCAAGACAAACTGAAGTTTTTTATCACATTCAACGCCATAGGGATTGCAAGTGCTCTGCCGAAACTTGATAGAATAAAGGATAAGGGATAATAAGTAGACAGAGGAATAAGCAACTGCTAAAGTGTTTCCTTCCATAGTGTAACATAACATGCTCTTATAGTCATAACAGTCCTTTAAGGACTGGCTACAGTCCTTAAAGGACGGTAGCCAGTCACCATGTAGGGGACGGACCAGTTACTGAATAGCTTTTGCCTGTAGGTATATAAAAAATTCTCGGATATAAGTAATCGTTTCGCTAAGCACAATTTAACTTTTTTTTCAATAGCTTTTTTTTAAATATACGTTGAAGTTAGAGAAATGTTAGTATATTTGTAGTAATATTATATACTACTACTTATCTACTTACTACCGCTAGTATATTTTATAGTGCATGGTAAGCAGCTAATACGCGTGTGAAGTGACAACAAATCTGACAAGCACAATCGATCATTTCCGAGTCCTCTCTAATAGCAGCAGCAATAACACTGATAGTTTAAGAAATACAATAATGTGATATAATGTAACATTGACACTTATTTATAACTTCCTAAAATATTATTTTATCTATTTCAACATATATACACACATCACTACAGGAGTAACCGTAATTATAAATGAAATTATATATTAATTAACATATTTAAGAAATTATAAATTAAATTAATTATAAGATATAATCATTGGGGTCACTGAAGAAAGTGCTAACTCTGTCTGGGTTTAGCTTTAATATTACCTTTTAGAGTAAAGCACGTTTTATTTTAATCTAGAAAATATATATATATGTAATATTACAAATGCGACATATAATTTGTTTATTTGAAACGTTAATTACTCAATCGATCATCATGAAATTTTGCATAGACGTTGTCAGGGATACAGCTAGAAAAGAACATAGGGTTATCAAGAAAAAACTACTGTTCCCGAGGGATCATTTAAAAATTTAAAAATTAACGCCTGACAAAAATGTATATGAGCAATAAAAATCGAATAAATATTTTATACACATAAGAAAAAGGAACGCGCTCGAAGCCGTGGGAAAAAGCCTGTCTATACATAAATAGGAAAAGACAGGACATTTTATTAGCTTTTTCTCATTTGTTTGTGAATTGATTGTCTTCTTTTGATTAGAAACTGTTGAGATGCCTTAGTTAGCGTTATCAACAAAAATTGGAATTATATTCGACAACAACAACTACCTGTTGTATAAGGCAGTAACTATTTGTGTTTTCTTATTTCCCTAAAATGTAAAAGAAAATCTCTAAAGGGATGCCAATAACCACCCCCTTATGTAATAACACCACCCCTAATGTATAATCTTATGTATAACCTGTATAACCACCCTTATGTATAACCACCCTTATGTATAACCTGGTGTAGTACCATTCTTGAGCTAGTATAGAAAGTGTCGTCTAGGAATATATAATCGAATTGTGGATAATTCAAAAAAATAAGCCCTCCTAAATATTTCTCATAATTTGAAGAGCCACGGCTTATCTTCAGTAATAGGTACCTATTTTTAGATGTCTGTGATGAGAGATCAAATTCTCTCTCGATATATCACTTTTATCGTTTTATATAATCGGTGAAATTGAAGTTTCATTTCGTAACGCTATTAAAGGCTAAAAATATGACTTAGACATAACTTTGATAACTTCAAGCACTACGTAAGTTCACATTCACGAAATTTATCAAACTTTTACATATTTTACTGCTTTTACATATTTTGCTTTATGTATTTTACTGTAATAATTCAGAAATATAGTTTTCTTTCTATTAAATTGTATTACCAAATAGATTTTCCAAATCTTAAAAAAGAAGGGTTTATGAAAATGTTTATGTTTTGCATAAATATTAGGGGAAAAAAGAAAATAAATAATGACCCACCTTACATTGCTAATTTAAGACAGATATTAAACACTTAGATATGTTTAATAAGCGTTTGTATACAATGTTAACCCTCCTCGTCTATCGCTCTTTTCATTTATGAAAATCGTATAAAAATCAGTTGGGTCCTGGTTTAGAAGTTGCCGGAGAAGCGGAGAGATGCGGACAACGACTTTATTTTTTGAATATTATCTAAAATATTACTAAAATCTAACAAGCTAGAAGTAAATTCTATTAACTATTCTGGCCATAAATACTGTTACATAAAAACTTTTTCTTTTTTCAAGTCTTTATTCATTTTGAATTTGGAAAGCGATGTCAACAATTTCTTTTCATTTCTCGCCATTTCACATGTTTTTTTCATGTTTATGGAATGAGGTGTTAAAGAAAACAGGATTGCAGTGATTGCCTTACACAGAGTGGGTATGAAGCCGTCGGTCACATTCAAGACACTTCAAAAGCTTGGTAACAGCCGCATGTTCGTATATCGTACTATCGACAGATATACCAACACGCGGTGTATCGGGGTGGCCGCGTGCTGTATTTGCAATAATACTCGTCATTAAGATATTTTTATGGAAAAATTATTCGTTTTTTCCTTATTAGAGTAATTTATTTTTCGTTAAATTATACTCATGAGTTTTCGCAGAATCATAATAATAATAAAAAATCTTACAGTGTTAATTTTAATTGCATTTGCTTTTATTAAATATTTCGAAAACAAACTAAGATAAATGAACTTAATAAATGGTGTACTTACCTACCTAATGTAGAAATCTTGAAAGAATTAAAACGATTTTAGTAGAATTAAAAGTTAGAATGAGGTCAGAGGGCTCCCCTCCCCTGGGCTTTCGAGATATAACAAGGTGGTTCTGCCGGCACACTGACGGATTAACTTTCCTCGGGCACCCTGCAAGCAAGAGAACTACGATGCGACGTTTTGATAAGGGTCACCTACATATAGGAAGGACCACTTCTCTGAAAACAAGACTTTCTAGTTCAAATGCAAGCTGAGTAATGGATGAAATACAAAGTTTTGAAATATAACATTTGTAGCTAACAATGGCTAAAGTTTTCTTAGAACAAGTTGAATTCCAGTAGGTCTCCAAAAGGTCGCGACTGTAGCATCCTCTGATATGAGCTATATGAGATGAGAGAAGTTTTATAAGTGACTTTCAAAAGAAGATATTTTTATAAAACAATTATTTTATTTCTCTACATAATCTGCTTTCACTTTAAAGCGCTTAAGTTAGACCAACGATAGGTATATTCTAAGATTCATCTAAACTAAACAATATTTTTGTGTAAATCCCAGCAGACACGTGACTATATACTAGCTCAGGGCCAACTTCGTACGCGTGATATTAGGTATAGCGCGTAACTTTTTTGTTTGTGAACCGATTGGAATAAATTAAACACTTAAATGTTAGGGGAAGTTTGCTACAATACATCATTGAAAACCACATTCAAATCGGTTAAGCCGTTTCTGAGATTAGCGTGCACAAACGCATAAACAAACAGACAAAAATTCTAAAAATCTTTTTTTTTTCACCATGGTAACTTAAGTAAAACGTACAAATTGTTTTTTTTTTTAATATTTAATGTGCAGACACGGCTCGTTTACGATTTTATTATATGTACTATAGATTATACGCAGTATAAATATATGTATATTTATAGCTGCGCGAGTGGTCACTCAAATGAATATAGAACTATGAAAAATGAAAAAATATCGTAATATGCGTTGCTATAATGTATATTATCTCTATATACAGGTTGGTAATTTGAGATGGGTCAGTAAGGGCAGCTACCTAAACCATTGTAGCTAGAACAAAACACTCTTAGGAGACTATCCATTATTTTAATAGTTATTCCCATCGGCATTCAAAGATTTTGGAAAAATGGTACAGTCAGCGAGAAAAAGGTCAATTTTCACTTTTTGTTTTTATAACGCCAATCGATTCTGTTACTTATAAGGATCAATCGACCCTATGGGACCACCTGAGGTTAGAGTACTAGAAACGTCAAAAAACTCAAAAAACTACTTCCATACATTTCTTACAGAATGAGATTAAAAAATAAGTTCAAATATTGTTTTTAATTAAAAAAGGCGGCAAAAACGTGAAAATTGACCTTTTTCCCGCTGACTGTACCATTTTTTCAAAATCTTTGAATGCCGATGGGAATAACTATTAAAATAATGGATAGTCTCCTAAGAGTGTTTTGTTCTAGCTACAATGATTTAGGTAGCTGCCCTTACTGACCCATCTCAAATTGCCACCCTGTATAAAAATGAATCCCCATTTCCCTTGGTCACGGCATCACGCGTGAACGGGTAGACCGATTTTAATTCGGTTTTCACTAATGGAAACAGGGATAAACGGGGAATGTTCTTATATATAAAAATTGCACCCCGGGCGAAGCCGGAGGCGGGAGGCTAGTAAATTATAAAAAGAAAAGATTTGTATGTATGTATGTATGTTTGTAATGAATAAACTCCAAAAACTACTAGACCGATTTTAAAAATTCTTTCATCTATAGAAAGCTACATTATCAGCGAGTAATATTTTATAAAGAGACGCGGACGAAGTCGCGTACAACAGCTAGTATATTAATATACATTATAGCTACATCTGTTGATAACGTGGTTGTGGAAAGGGGAAGAAGTCTCAAGAGGCCAAATCAGAGGACTATGAGGGGTGCGGATATAACTGGTATCGTATTAAGACAAGTTTTGGAAAAGAGTACTCAAAAGCATTATTTTAAAGAAGGAACACTTTTTATTTCAAATAAACTTAAGATTCATTCAAAATAAGTTTTCAATAAATACTAAATTTCTACATTATATGATACTTGTCAGTGCAAGCCCTAGTGCACTTGTAAGTACTATCTACTCTGTGGTCCAACTCGGCATAATAACATGCTGTATGTGCCCCACAAGCCACATAGCGTTAATCTTCCGTTGGGACCACAAAAAGACTTCTCGGATGGCCGCTCACCGCTTAAACGTTTTCACGCCTAAACTACTAAACTAATCAACATGAAATTTTGCATACACGTTGTTAGGGATACAGAAAAAGATACACCTTTCATCCAGAAAAAAATACTGCTCCCGAGGGATCATCCAAAATATATATAAAACGATGTGTGATATTGAGCGCCATCGTTGTCAACAGTCTTAAGCCGAAAAAACGTTGCCTAGCAACAGATAAACAAAATGTCATGAAATGTAAAAAATATTCTTCTTTAACGAAGTCACATAATTAATTGCTTCCCTATAAGTTATTGCTATAAGTTATTGCCGTAAAAGCTAGTTTTACAATAAATAAGCTACCATAAATATATATACCTTATAATATTATGCATTAACATTTTGAAAAATTGACAGCTCTTTTCTTAAATAGCATTTCAAAAAAAGGGTTAAATAAATATAAAATAAAGTTAAATTTATATTATTTCTTTTTTGCAAAAAATGTTTTGGGAAATTCAAAATACTTGAAACAGTCTGTTCGAATGTGACGTTTATGAAATGTCAACAAGCGTGTAGATATTTGTGATTTTTAACTTAACATTTGATTGATATTGTCATTTGTAGACTGTGACGTCACGACAAGCGCGCCAAAAGGTAGCTATTAGTTAATTGTAATATTTTTTTTGTTACTAATTTTTTTTTTTTTGGCGCTCAATATTTTTTACGGTTGTATAACGATATAAGCTATCATATGAAAATATGTAAAAAAATGTGCATATTCCCTATTATTATCGTGATGAAATATTTTCTTCCTTTAAAAGAACGAACCCTATGATGATATTGTCGATTCTTTACCAACTTTCATAAAATTATCTTACAACTAGCCTTTGCCCGCTACTTCGTTCGCGTCCCTTGGGAACAGTAGTTAAGGCGTGAATGCGTAACAAACATTCACTTTGGCACTTATAATATTAGTTAGGATCAATCAGGATATCAATGGTAGTTGATACCACCTGATACCACCACAAAAAAAAAGAAAAATCACCTCAACAGTTCCGGCGCGGCGGGAGCTCATCACACTTTTTAACCCCTTTCATTCTTTATTACGATACAACGACTTCAATTTTGAATTTCTCAAGGTCCTAAACATTTTCAAAAAAACGAGGATTTTTAATATTAATATTAGATTGACATTCCCTACGATTCTGGTGATACTAGTTATTTATTTCCATTGTTCTTCTGATTGCTGAATATAAACGACCGTCGGCCGGTGGTACCCCATTTGTAGTTTTTATCAGAAAATTCAGATTTATAACGTGAAATGGCATGGAAAGCTTCCCGTTAAAGCACCCTTGATGGCACTTCGTTCCGCGAGTTTTGCAATAGATTTAAAAGCGCGTGAATTTCGTTAAAAGTTTATTCAGCGATGGAATCTGAAGCGGCCGTGTCATTTGTGCATTCATCAGTGGAATTACTGGAATGTGTTCATAATTTTATTATACTTTTCCAGGATTTTTCACCTAGTTTCCTTTTTCTCTAGATTAATGTTTCAATGAAGCTAGAGACAATATATGTAGCAAGCAAAGAGGTCCGTTATATTTTCTCTATACATTCGAGGATTTCTTCAGAACTTTTCTCAGTGTTTACAACGGGATTTAAGTTAATCACCAAGCAATGTAAAAAATAATTGTCCTGTGTTTTTGAGTTTTAGTTTTTTTTTTTCTAATAAATTTTAATGCTATTTAACTATCAATTAGAAATTTTGTTCGTATTTTCATTTAAATACAACACAAATTGTAGAAGAAAATTTATATTTTGTAACTAGCTGAGCCCGCAACTTCGTACGCATTATAGCGCGTAACTTTTTTATTTGTAAACCGATTGGAATGAAACAAACATTAAATGTTATGGAAAGCTTGCTACAATACATAAGTGAAAAATGCATTCAAATCGTAATGCCGTTTCAGAGATTAGCGTGCACAAACGCACACACAAACAGACAAAGAGACACAAATTCTAAAAACTATTTTTTTTTGACTTCGGTAACATAATTATGTATGTGTACAATTTTTTTTTTTTTTCTTTTTTTTCGAAAAAATATTTAATGTACAGACACGGCTCGTTTACGATTTTATTACATGTATAGATAGCGTCGTTAAAAAACTATTTTTGAGCGTTTTGTAAATTATGCTGGTTAAGCCTTTTGGAAATTAGCATGGAGCTTGTCTATACAGAAAAGAACAGAAAAGAAGGATCTGCCATCCTTTAGGTTCCGAAGCACAACAGTACAAACCTGTTATTTCACGCCACTAACTAAACTGCACAATTCAGAACCTTCGATCGCGACTACTTTAAACAATTTCTATAATGAATTTAACAACAAATTATTAAAATAATATTAAAAATGTATATCATGGTTTTCTTTCTTTAGTACTACAGAATGACAGAGCAACACGTTTAGACTCAGGTATTTACATGCAAATCAGAGGGATCAAAATTGCGATAGTTAACTGTACTGGTTTTCATGTAACTTGCTATGAGATATCTGAAGCTCTTTAAAAAAATTAGACGTATCCTTGGCCGACGTACCTATCATTAGCCTTATTTCTGTCGCGGAAATAGCAGCGGAAGAATATTAATAACAGTACTGTACCATAATACTTTACTGTTCCGGTTCTTAAAAATGGTAATGCCACGCTCCACTGGAAAAGCTCTATGATCACGGGCAGGACTGTTGTCGTCAATAAGCTTGTTATCGTGGTTATCGATCGATTTCAGAGTGGCACAATACTTGTTGACATCGTCGTTCCGCATGAAGACAACCTCGTAAAAGCCAAGAGGATTAATTTATTATTCTCGCGGCTTTTAGACCTTTAACTAGTGTAGCAGGTTTAACTAGGGACCATTTAGATATTACCTCAGGTGGTAATCGCTATTTGGAATGATTTGACAATCAACCCGGAAATTGTTTCGGCAAACGTTCTTATAGCGAAAAACTTCAGAAAGCTAGCGTAGTATTTGAATTCGACGTTCATTCACTAAGATCGCAAGGCGAATTGCGGTAACCGCCTTTAATGTAAAGAAAAGAACAGTAATTATGACGAGAGAAATATTAAATCTATTAAGTCTATTTCAAAACAAAAGTATAACCCTATTTGCGCCACGTTTCGCCTGAAGAAGTAAAGAAAGTTGATGAAATTCCGAAAAGACAATTCCCGTTCGAGTACTTAAATTGTGTCAACTAAATCTCATTGGAGTCTTGTCTTCGGCAATTTGTATGAAGACCCACTTTTCCCTTCAGCTCAGAGCTCAAAGTTAATTGGCTAAAGGCAAAACAACCATGCACGCGTTAAGGGTGAAACAATTATTGTCCGGAATCAAGTTACTCCGTGTCCCCTACTACGAGGATGTAATGAAAGGGAAAAGTTATCCTACTATTGGAGTACCTACAATTCAATGACTTCATAGCCTTCACGCGAACTTTTAATTAAAATGAGATAAACAGCTGGATTTAAAGCTTTCCTAAAAATCATAGTGGTTTCTAAAACGCACCAATCGTAATATAAAACTTAACTAGTCACTTAAATCACTTAAACTTAAAAAACTTGGCGAAACTTTGACGAGCCCGTTGGATGAGTGGTTAGGGTGCGTGCCTTAAGACTCTGTTCTAGGGTTCCCGGGTTCGATTCCCGGCAGGGTCAACTTTGAAAAATCAACTTTTCAAATTTGGCTCTGGTCTGGATTTGGAAAGTAGTGGCAGGGCACACTGCGTTTCGCAATCATTTGGGCAGCCCGTCTGGCGGCAGTAACCACCCCCTTACAGAAGACCACCGTGAAATAACAGCACGTGTGCTGTTGTGTTTCGGTGAGTGAATGAGGGATGCCAGGGCCCATTTCCCTATCCACTCCTAATCCCCTATCCTTAATCCTACTGCAGTTGGCAGCGCACTTGCAGCAGCTTTGGCGTTGCTTGTGTTATAGGCGACGGTAGCCACCTACCATCAAGTGGACCGTCAGCCTGTCTGCCGACCTGACATAAAAAAAAAAAAAAAAAAAAAAACTTGGCGAAAACCAGAACGGACAGTTTCCAGGCTATCTTGCGTAAGAGGATTGCCTCATTGATGAAACGTCCGCGGGGCAGCTCTAACAATCTCCTGAATACAATATCGATGTGTGTCGACTGTAATTTAAATAAAATGTGGACACGTACCACACTGTCATGTTGTAAGTACCAACATAGCTTTTAAGTTTGTGTATTACTGACACATAGTGTCAGGTTAATTAAAGTTACCAAGTACGATACTATCGTTTATTCCCATTATGTCCCACAAAAAATGTCCCATTTGGGACATTTTGGGAATTATAAAAATAACTATTTTTATCGTCTCACTTTAAATATATTTGTGGATATTTTGCAACTTTCAAGATTACTATTCCTAAAATGTACCACGCTTAATTTTAATAAAGTCAGATACAGAAATAAATTGTGCTTATTGAAAACTTATGTTGTGTGCATTGAAGTCCGTTTTTGAATAAAATGTCTTTTCTTTTCTTTCGATTATATTAGTAATTTTGAAACGGAATATCTCAATCATAGGCTGTATAAACTGTACTGTAGTCGGCAGCGCACTTGCAGCACCTATGGCGTTGCTTGTGTTATTAGGCTACGGTAGCCACCTACCATTAAGTGGACTGTCAGCCTGTCTGACGATGTTCACATTTAAAAAAAGTCTCTATAACGACCTTTTTTGGTTCGAAATATACCTTACAGGCCGAAAATGTGCTATTTAATCTCGCACATAAAGGGTTAATTTAAAAATCAAAGAGAAAGTGTCCATGAAAAGTGCAAATTCGCAGACAAATGGTAACGGTTACAATATAAATAAGTGAAGGCAAGTTTCGTTTAGCAGTAAACCTCTGAGGGAACTTTGAATGTTCGGCTTAGATACGAGACGAGAACGTTGTGGAGATTATGCCGACAAACTTAGATCAGACTTCATCCGTATATAGTTTAATACGGGGTAACGACGGCTCTAATAAATAACGGAGTTATTGTAACGATTCAGCTAATAACCAAAGTAATTTGTATTTTGGTTGTATTAAGTTGGACGCAGACATTTTGGGGGATCGACTAACTTTGTGAAATACCGACACAGTTTTCTCAGAAAACTCCTCATAAGAAATTATAATTGTAGCTAGGGTTGCCAGGTTTTAGCCGGACATGTCCGGCCAAATATATACAAGTCCGGCCCGTCCGGCTTTTGTTAGGATTTGGTCAACCCCGCAGCGGCCAGAATCACACGGACATGCATGATTCGCGATCTTACAAATTACTTTAAAAAAACAATATGTGATACATAATAAAGAGTAGAGCAAGTTTTAAAGTAATAAATGCACAAATAAAAAGAACTATTTCTTTTAAAAACCCGTGTGTCAGGCTTTTGTGGCAAAATGTCCGGCTAAATATGAGTCTGTGTCCCGATTTTCGATTTTGAGGCCTGGCAACCCTAATTGTACCTAAGAACTTTTTTGGTGACGGGGGAAACTTGATAATGGCCCCAGATCCCAGGCATGCAAGATATAACTTATTTTCCAAAGGACAAAATGTGGGGAATCGAGTGATATTCCTTTGTACTTTGAACGTATGCGTATCTGCTAAGTTGGCTGTTTGTTCCAGCACTCCTTCGGGCAAGCTTCTAATACTGTCATTTTATCAAACAATTTCCGGCAGGCAGAGCATAATTAGCTCTGACAGGTCGCCCGGAACTGGCATGATCAAATCTTGTCCAGATAAAATTATGCTCGAATGGGTTGCTGAAACGGTTATAGCAAAATTAGTATTGGTCGAAAGAGTGCTGGAACACACCCTCGTGAAAAAGGTAAGTAAAAATAGGACTAACTATATAATATTCAGCACTGCCAGACCTTCCCGTGGGCCATAAGCACGCGGCACAATGAAAGCCCCAAATTGCGCCGGCCGCATGTTGTACCGCATGCTCCCGGTCTTGTGCACGCGACCGGTGACCTGGGATCTTACTTTTAAGGAGAAGAAATAAGTTCTGTGAGACATTTTTCAAAAGATTGCGATAAAAAAAGTTTAATTATGAAGTCAAATAACTAAGAGATAAAAGTTTATCAGAGTTTAAAAATACCCGAAATTTATCAACATTCCTAATACATATATATTGGAATAGGATTTATAGATTTAAAATTTCTTATTTTAATTTCCGAATTAATACTAACTAGCCGCCCACCTCCGGCTTCGCACGGATGCAATTAGATTTTATTATATACCGAATAGACCTTACAGACATACCATATTAGATCAATTATTTATAAATCTTCAGTGAAAAATTATCTAACTGATGGTGAAAACCGCTTCAAAATCCGTTGTGTGGTTTAGGAGTTAGCGAATATACCTATATTCTAAAGAATTTGCCCGAAGACATTGTCCAAAAGAGAAATAAAACTATATTTAAAAATAAAATAAAATATTTAAAACCAATATTCGGCCTCGGCACCGAATATGGTTTTGTACCATTCGGAGTCGAGACACTCGGTCCGTGGGGCCCTGCAGCAATGAGCCTCTTCAAAGACATCTCGAAGAGGCTTATTGATGCGACGGGAGACCGAAGAGCTGGCACTTTCCTCGGCCAACGTATTAGTTTGGCCATTCAACGAGGAAATGCTGTCAGCGTACTTGGTACAATGCCGCAGGATCCATTTTTGTATTATTAGTTTTTAATCAATTTAATATTAATTTATTTTTAGATTAGATAATTTTAGTTTTTAGTAATTAATGAAATATTATCTACTTTCATTAGTTTAATTAATGAAATTTAGGTTTAGGTTTTTAATTTAGGTTACATTTATTTTTCAATTCAGTTCAGTATAGTTTTATTTTATTTTTGATAAAGTTTTATTTTATTCATCATAATTTAATCCCACATAGACAAACTGCTTTCCAGTTTTATAGGACAATGTAAATATTAATGTAAATTATTGTAAATATCATGTATAATAAATAAATAAATAAATAATTTGAAGACGGGTAGCGACTCAACTTATACCTACTATTAATGTATGTGTTCAATATTATAACTAGAGTTTACTCTACGACCTTAATTACTTTTTTATGTTAAAGTCGGTAGGCAGGCTGACAGGTCCACTTGATGCTAGTTTACTTCCGGCTGTTAACTCAAACAAAGCCATAAGTGCTGCAAGTGCGCTGCTGACCATAGAAGCGTAAAGCATAAGGGAAGGGGATAGAGAAATGGGCTCTGTCATCCCCTCCTACTCACTCACTGAAACACAACAGCACACAAGCTGTTATTTCACGGTGGTCTTTTGTAAGGGGGTGGTTACTGTCACTCCTATTGGAAATGTCATTAAACTCTTCACATTTATTTCGGAATCAATTAAATTTAAATTAAATAATTAAGTTTAGGAGATGTTGATCAAACATCATTTCGACTTTAAGAAACTACATGTGTCACATTGTTTGTAACAAAACTCCTCCGAAACGGCTTGACCGATTCCTATGAAATTTTGTGTGTATATTCAGTAGGTCTGAGAATAGGACGTAAACTATTTTTCACCCCCATTTATTAATCGGGATTTTAGTATTTTTCTATGAACAATATTCAAATAATTCAACGGACGTTCATTGACGTGAAGTGTCCCGTTACTTTGACATATGGTTTGAAAATAAAATTGGACCCGATAGGTGGCACCACAATCGGATTAGAGAATTATTGAGTTCTGGCAGGACAACGTCTGCTGGGTCAGCTAGTATTATTATATATGTAAGTAGGTTTCCGGTTTCAATTGTAAGGATCACGAAATGATTGATACGAAAATAATACACTTTAGGTACGCCATTTTTATAAGATGTCAAGTACATAAATAATGGTTTGGAAGCAATTACAAAACTTATTTTTGTGAAAGTTTCTACAGTAATTGTTAATTTTAATTAAAATTGTTGCTTCGGCTTATCCATGAAAAATTAATAGACAAAATTACTTTCGAACATGTATAAGGAAAGAAGATTGTATACAGTTTCGCTTCGAGGAAAGATGACTTGCACACTAACCTTACCCAACATCCTATTGATGACCATATCATTATGAACAGGCGTACTTAAAACTCCTTGCCAATTATGAATTCTTAGAAGAAGTGTTCTTCAAATTCTAGTTATTGAAGAATACTTTTTCTTTTTAGAAGACGTAAAAAAATCCTCACATTTTAGAGTGGGATGTTCCTGTTTTAATTGAAATTTATCGTAGGTACATAAAAATGTATGTTTGAAAACGTAGTTTTTATGTAAAAAGATTTGTTTTAATAGCAATAAAAAAAGTTTACAAGAGACTGTTGTATTTACTTTTATATATTTTTTTAATAAAATTGTAAAGGCACATATACATGTGTAAAATGATAAAAAAAATGATAATCAAAGAAAGTATTAAATGCCTCCACGCTTACACTGAGAACATACCATGCTCTTGTTAAAAGTACCTATCCCATTCAATCGCTTCTTTACGTCGAGTTGGAAGTAATCCCTCTTTGCAGCAATATGATCAACGGTATAAGACGCCGATCACGTCCCCCTACTATAAAAGTGTGACACATTCAGAACATCAATAACGCTATATCTATCTCTTTACCTTTGTAACAATATATGTACATATATAGCTAATATCTACTGCCAATAAATATGGTGAGACGAGACGGCTTTGAGCGGTCTAAATAAATGCATCTTATGCTGTTGGAGTTAAAGTGTATTTTAGTACCTAAGTAGAAACACTATTTTAGAAGGGTTCAGACCGATGTTTCCTTTTGAAGAAGAAACTTCAAACTACGTAGGTACTTTTTGGTTTTAAAATCACATAAAGGTACTTTACCGATATTGGATTTATAAATATACCTGTATAAATTTATAAAAGATATGTAATATCTTTTTATACTAATATTATAAAGAGGTAAAGTTTGAATGTTTGTATTGTTACGCATGAAACGTTTTGGAAAAAGTGTTCGCGCCGGCCGAAAATCTCGAAGGTTGATATTGATAGTAGTCACGCCACCTCCCGGTTAGTGTCAAAGGAAATTGGTCCTTATGTTTACAACATAGAGTCCACATTCAACAGAAATAGCATTCCCGAACTTTTAATGGAATTGTATACAATCACAGAATAGAAAAAATGTTTGTTTATATTTCCAGTAAATTAGAAATATAGAGACTTTTGGCTCCAAATATAAATAAGGGAGCAAGCGGGCGAAAGATGACAGTTGTGTGCGTAACAGCGATTCGAAAGCGAACAGTAACAGCGATTCGAACCTTTGCGAAGTTATCTGTGACGGTGAATCGGCGACTCATTAAAGAAATCATTGACGACTTTTGGTAAGTTTAACGATTTTATCGGACAAGTTTAGTGATTTTGGGAGTAATCTTGGTTTGTGAAAATAAGTAGTATGTACCCCGCACGTAACAGTAGATATGTAGGAGGTAATCTTCGAAATCCGATTTCAAAAAATCTTTCACATTGGTGAATAACTATTGAGTTAGAATATAATTTCAGGATGGATATAGCCTATATTTATCGCGTAAAATGACAAGATTTATTCATGGTAATCTAATTTGTAAAGTAAATCGACGAAAAATCGGTCGAACGAAAACGTTTCTTTCGAACGCTGCTTTGGAAAAGTTGTAGTTTTAATGCTTACAAAAGAGTCAGCGATAACATATGTCTAACCTTTATATTTAAGTCTCAAAAACTAGTTTTTGCATTAAAAAAATTTAAATCATTAGGTGATATTTATTGGTCACATTATCAACAACATTATGAAGTTCAAGTTCACCAGCAAGTTTATCGTCATAAGTATTTAATACATACATATACAGGTGATTTTTCTTTTTATTGCATATGTTTTGGACGTCAATGGCGCATATTGTGAATACATAGATGTAGAAGTCTCCACGTAAAATTATAAGCGATAGATTAGATATGACATCTGATTGTCTCCATCCTCGTCGAGTTTAATGAGTGCGGACTATCATTAAACTCAAATGAGTGCGGACTATCATTAAACTAAATGCAACAAGACTTTTTCCCCGACCTAATATTTATTACCTACTTTGTTTGTCACAATAATTATTGCAAACAATTTCAAATTATTTGAAATTGAATTTTATTTAAAACTAGCTGACCCCGCGACCTTCGTGCCGCCTTAAATAAAAACCAGATCCATACAAAATGTGGGAGAAAATTAATTTTATTCACTTTTTTTTCGTGAATATTTCAGATGTTTTAATAGTTATTCTGCTATTCGAGGCGCAGACAAATTCAACAAATCAAAGATTATAAAAATCGGTCCAGCGATTCTCGAGTTATAAAATATGGTGTAACTAACACGATTTTCTTTTAGGAAAATTATTAATGAATAATTTCAATAATATTTTAACACCAACATTTATGGACTTTATGTTTTAGCTTACAATTTTCAGTAAGTAGGTATGTTCTTCTTTAATTGTAAAAATGAAAATGTTTTATTCGTCTGTACAATTTCCCTTAGCTTTTAACGTTTCCAACAAAAAACATTCCACGTGAACAAATACGAGTTTCTAGGTCGCGAAGCCAGTGAATTGAAGTGTCCGACTGATCACGTGGTACAACAAAGTGTGTATCCAAGTGAGAAGAGCTATGTGTTACAAGTTGAGCTCCGGTATCCCGCACCACACCCTCCTCACGGCCTAATGCACAAATAGGACGCGATGATGTCACACGGATTTAATAAGCTGGCTTATGTAAATTAGTATACCTTACCAACCACATCTGCATCCATGCATCTGACCTCTTCAGGAGTTAAATTAGTCGTTATAAACAATTTCAATTAGGAGTGTTTGTTTGTAAGCTCATATTATCATTTGTACGGTACCTACTGTCCTTTTAGATTTATTGTCGGTCTGTTTGTCGTTATATAAAAAACTGAAACCCAGTTTCGTTAAGCATTAACCGTAATAAATGGTGATTTTGGGCTAGTTTCAGTTGTTATCAGGCTAGTCGCAGGGCATGTCAGTCCGAAGTTCTCACAATCATTCAATCGGTAGTAGCGACGGGCGGTGTGTACAAAGGGCAGAGACGAAATCAACGGGTTGACCTGGCCTCTAGGACGACCCAGGACATGGGCAGCACAGACCTGTTATTGCTCAATCTCATGCGGCTCGAAGCCGCCTAGAAAATTTGAATACGCAACGAGTGTGTAACTGCGACTGCCGCACACACCTAAAAAGCTGCACGCCTATTCAGCAGGCTAGAATCTCGTTCGTTACTGGAATTTACCAGACAAATCGCTCCACCAACTAAGAACGGCCATGCACCACCACCCACCGAATCAAGAAAGAGCTGTTAATCTGTCAATCATTATGGTGTCCGTGTTCGGGCCTGGTGAGATTTTCCGTCTTGAGTCAAATTAAGCCACAGGCTCTTCTCCTGGTGGTGCCCTTCTGTCAATTCCTTTCAGTTTCAGTTTTGCAACCCCGGAGTCCAAAATTTGTATAATTATATAAACATTGTAATAACGTCGGCGGATCTCTAGATGACATATTTACGCTTAGAACTAGTAGGTATCTAACTTTCGTTCTTGATTGATGAAAACACCTTTGGAAAATGCTTTGCTGTTGTTCGTCTCGCGACGATTCAAGAATGTCATCTCTAGCGTCGCAATACGAATGCCCCCAGTTATCCCGACTTCCGTCATTACCTCGGAGTTCCGATAACCAACAAAATAGAACCGAGATCATATTCTATTCCATGAACGAAATATTCATACAGCTTTTTGAGAACGCTTTGATCATTAATTTTTTCAAAATAAATTTCGGCCCATCTCGACACTCACCAAAGAGCACCGCGATAAGATTTGTTATTTTGAACCGGACGTTTTACCATCACGGCTCACTAACGTATCATCGCGGATGCACAGATAGCGCGCAGCACAAATGCAACCACGAGCTTTTTTTTAGTAAAAATTTTGGTATACGCTATTAGAGTTGGAATTGCCGCGTCTGGTGCACTGGTGGGCCTCCAATTGTTCCTCGTTAAAATATTTAAAGTGTACTCATTCCAATTACGAGGCCTCTTAAGAGTTCCATATCGTTATTTTTCGTCACTACCTCCCCGTGCCGGGAAAGAATACTTTGCGCACCTGCTCTCTTCCTTGGAAGTGGTAGCCGTTTCTCAGGTTCTTTCTCCGGAATCGAACCAGATTTCCCGTTACCCGTCAAAAAAATTTGTCGCCGGTGATAGATCGTGCCATCGGCAAAACTTATCGAGATTCATCAAAAATAACGACTTCGACCGCGAGGCTCTCCGCCGATTCGTTTAGATCTAATAAAAGCGCTCATCCCATCACTGGTCAGGGTTCTGATTGCATGTATTAAGCTCTAGAATTAAAAATTGCAACAATTATCCAAGTAACCGAAGTAAGATCTAAGGAACCACTGATATATTGAGCCATTCGCGGTTTCGCCTTAATGGCCTTAATCTCGCTTGCACTGAGCTTAATTTTTGAGACAAGCATATCTAGCAGGATCAACCAGGGAGCTACCACCACAGAGAACACACCACAGAGAACGCAATTTTTATATATATGAACATTCCCCGTTTATCCCTCTTTCCATTAGTGAAAACCTAATTAAAATCGGTCTACCCGTTCACGCGTGATGCCGTGACCAAGGGAAATAGGGATTAATTTTTATATATAGAGATGAATAAGTTATCTCTTTAAAATAAAATCATATCTCCTAAATAAATGCCATCTACAAAAAGAGGTTGAATACAGATTTCTGTATTACATTTTCTTTATCAACTTCTCCGACAGCTGTCCGATATTGCAATTTAGTTGCCTGTTAATATCAATATTCCCGTAGATTTAATATTAAAAATAAAAAGGCTTGAAAATTTGTAGAGCTTTCTTTGCCTAGTGGAACTGGCAGTGCCGCAGTGCAGAGTTCAAAGAAATATAAAAAATAAATCCAATTTTTCCTTTAATGTACGTGTGTACTTTTAATATATTTTTAGTCAGCAAACTTTTAGAGTTTTGACGACTAAACTACTGAATTGATTTTAATAATTATATTGGGCATCTATAGCTATACATATTACAAAATAATGTTGCTGTCTCCTTATGATTGGTTGTTCCGCTAACATCTTTTAAACCACAAAACGAACTTCGATATAGTTTTCTCTAATGGAAAGAGCGATAGATCGCCCGAAGTATCGACATTGTTTTTAGGTATTACTGTAGTTTCTAAACTCAATGGAAATTGAAAATCTAAATAAAAGGCCTACCTCGCGGCTTATGCCGTTAAACAGTTTAGACGCCTACAGATGTCGATACAGCTAGAATTCTCTATTTCAGTTACTTTCACAGTATAATGTGTTATGAGATTCTTCTTTGGGGTAGATAACGCTGCGGACATAAATACTATCTTCATTCTACAAAAAAAGGTCCATTAGAGCCATCTACTAACTTGATCCGCAGTCTTCCTTACGAGAAAAATTCGAGCAAATAAAGATTTTAATTGTTGTCAGTATATTTATGGAAATTTAAGTTATATGGATAAAAATATTAAAATTTAATAAAAAAATTAATATTGACATTATAAATATTAGGTTTAAAAATGATATTGATATACCTATACAAAAAACGTGATATTGATGTACAAAAAGAATTTTAGCCATAACATAAGTAATTCTTTTAATTCTTTAATGTAATAAACTTCCTGAGATGATCATAAATTTAAAAAAGTGTAATCAAAACCAAACTCTGTTCGAGAATTTATTATAAAATCGCTGAAGCCTGGATTTAAACGATTCTGAGCTCATACTATGTTTATTATTGTATTGACTGCGATTTGTGTAAGTATATTTTTTTAAAGTTTTTTAAAGGTTTCATTGTAATTGTTATGTATATTATTTTAAAAGTGATTTAAAAAAAAATGGTATCCTGAGTTTCTTTCGGAGCTTCTTCTCAGGATTGTAATCATCTTGGCTATTTTCTCCTAAAACCTAGCAAAATATATATTTAACTGACTTCAAAAAAGTGATTCCGTTGTCCTATTTTTGAGAAATAAACGATTTGAATTTATAAACGAAGATATGTATGTATATATATAATTTGTAGTAAAAAATGGGTCGCTAGTGTGTTCATATAGCTTTATTGCAGGTACTTTTTAACAACTTTAAGCGAGAGCTAAGTCGCGAGTAAAAGTTAGTAAATATTGAAGCATCGATGAAGTATTAAAAATGAAATAGCTTCTCGATTTAACTGGATGAAAAATCAAAAACTGTTAGGTATATGCATTCAGTATTGCAATTGTAACTCAGTAAGGTCATCTAGCTAATAACTATATAATACAAGTGTGGGGCCTACATCTAGTTAAAATAATTTTCAAGAATAAATCGTTTTGTTTGGCTGCTTAGGTTTGAATTTTGGTTCTTTTAGAACAGTAGATTGTGCATACGACATAATGGTTGAAATAGCATACCAACAATTCGGTAAGTTACTTATTCGACTATACATAATACGGCCAGTAAGTCTGCAATGATGTTCAGTGAAATGGTCTGTGAAGACGATAAGTGCACCATTGCGACTACCAAACTTTCGCATTATACTGCCACCGAGCCGAGCGCTGAACATGTCCGATGTTAATAGCCATGTTAGCGACACATTATCACACCTCGATTTCAATGTTATTTCATTCGGTACGAGAAAACTTCCGCTATTTCCGTTTGTGTTATACCGGGGTAGGTACTTTAAAGATTTTTCCAGTCTCCAATTATAAAAGTGGAACTATGTAGGTAAATTACTTATCTATTGATGTTTCATGAATAGAATCCGGTCGATCTTATCTACCTGTTCGTATGACTAAGACAATAGTATAACTCGTAGCCGTTGTTTAAGTGAAGATATCATTTAACAGACTTAGGATCGTTGAATCGTTGACATTTTATTTATTTTATATCCTATTTAATGACGTAGCCAACTTTAAAAGTCCATTTTGATTGAATTGAGATTAATTTATGAATTACACGGAGAGAGAGTGAGATCTACAATTAAATTAATTAAACCTGTTAATTAATAATGAAACCTATTTCCAAATATATATTTTATATTAATAACGTAAATATGTTCTATCCCAATAAATAAAAAATATACCTAAATACGTATTATTAAAGTTATAAGCTTGTAGGGGTTTGTAAGGGTTTGTATGTTTAAAATTTATGTAAGTTTTTTAGAATGAGCTACTATAACAATGATAGATATTTGAAAATACTTTTTTGCTCATTGTTTTTAGTTATCAGAACGGACTCCAAAATAGTCATTTCTCAAAATTCCATTGCTGGAATTATCGTCCCACATAATATTCCTGTATGACCGGGCAGAAGCAGTCTGAATCCAACGTCGACACGCGGTCCTTATCCATACGAAATGTAACAAATGTGAAAGTAACTCTGTCTGTTACCGTTCTTACGGGTAAATTTTGTATATCTACCTCTATTTCTTCATATCTCTCATGGGATCTGTTTATTCTTTATCAATAAAACACTGTAATGTTTCCATCATATATTCTATACTTTACAAATTCACAATAACTACTATATATAACAATAACATTTTCTATATTAAAATAAAACTATCAAACATAACTTTTTCGGTCTCTCCATACATTCTTCTTTTTATTTACATGTCAAATCAAAAACAACT
This sequence comes from Bembecia ichneumoniformis, assembly GCA_910589475.2. Taxonomy (NCBI): domain Eukaryota; kingdom Metazoa; phylum Arthropoda; class Insecta; order Lepidoptera; family Sesiidae; genus Bembecia; species Bembecia ichneumoniformis. Next base: position 7,765,268 of record OU342523.1, read on the forward strand.
CATTTTTTCTAACTCGATATTTTTGAAAATCAAAACTATTTAGTTGCAGTCAGTATTTAAGTTCAAATTCATTAACAACCGTTTCGCGCCTTAATTAGGTATTCAACCGATCATGCATTGTCAACTTTGCATGCACATCGTCGGGGATACAGAAAAGGACATAGGGTACCTTTCATCCAGAAAAAAGTACGGTTCCCGAGGGAGCATATAAAAATAAAAATCCAACGCCTGCAAAAACTATAACAGCAATAAAGATTGAATAAATTATTGCTCATTTATTTTGTCAGGCGTTATATTTTTTATTTTTCTACGCGGACGTAGTCGCGGGCACTAGATAGTTAACTAGTAGCTACTTGTAACTATTCTACGTTCTACCTACTTATTTGTAAACGCATTTTTTTGTTTCCAGTACTGAAAGCTACTGGAAAAGTACTGTAAATGATAGCGGACAAGGATCGATGACTGCTCATCGGTATATTAAAGACATCCCAGAAGAAAATGTGGTCCTATATGCGGATTTTGTTACCCATGATTTTATCGCTGTGCAGTGATTGAGATCCCTGTTATACAGTGGCCAGGGAGAACTCCAGACCTCCATCCGCTTGAGCACTTCTGGAATTACTTATACCGACGAGTGCAACTCACTTGATCCTCTCCCAGCAACCTTGAAAATCTTCAATAGAAAAAAAATAATTCAAAAACGTCAAGAAAACCGATGAATTTAGATAAATGAAAGATCACATGCAAGAACAATTCTTGCAGGGTCGATCTGTACCCCCCCTGGTGTTGCTTGTGTCCTTAGGCGACAGTTACCTTATGTTTTATCCTATCAAGGTCACACACTTGCATCAAGATTAAATATATAGAATATATAGACATTGGGAAATTTCTTCTACAAAAATATTGATCCTGATCGCCGTAATCAGGATGGCCATGGCGTAGCTAAATAGCCTTGTCAAGTTGGTGATGGACTGAGCAATTTTGTACCACGTAGTTCTAAATATACCACGGATTCATTCGTCTTGTCCGATCTACAGTTGAAAATCTTTGTTTTTTGCACGCTTGATTATTTAGGTCATACCTAGTTGTGGGAGCAACAGATCCGGTGAATCGGAGCGAGCTTACCAGCATTGGTCATATACCTAGTTCAAAAAGAGTTGCTTTTCTAAGGAACTTTAATATAAAAGCTGTCAGAAGAGGCCTGTGTCGTCTCCCACCGATCTTCTCTATACTAGAGTTCTTACTTATACTTTCAGCAAGTGTTTTGTAGTGTACATGAGGTCAGAGAGTAACTATAGAAGCCTCGAAGTCACATCACAAGTTCGCAAATGATTACCTAATTGGTTCCTAGATAAAAGATAGGGAACAATTTGAAAGTGTGGACAAAATAAATTTTCATTAAATTATTTAATATGTTTTATTACCTTATTTAAAAATTACATTAAATATACTTATACTAGTGAGTGGAGTTGGATATGATAGGCGTCTTCATTCAAAAATCAAATCACTTGATCCCCTTTTTCAATCAACCTCAAAAATATAATTAATTGGTTTATACTTAAAACCAGTTTTGTTCGTATGTAATAAAAGAAACGAAAACAAAAGGCGGTTTTAATAATCGATGCAATTTTTTTGTATTTACGCAATCAAAAGATCGAAAAGCTTTTAAAAATTGCTCATATTGATGGGCTCTCAAGCTGGTTGACGATCCACTTGACCGTGACTACCGCCGCGTCGCCACGGGGATTGCATTGCGAATACGCTAAAGATCTTGACAGAATAAAGGTTAAAAGGATAAGAGAGCATCCCTTACTCATTCACCGATACACAATACAGCACGTGTGCTGTTATTTCACGGTGGTCTTCTGTAAGTTACTGACGGGTTGCGCGTTTATAACATTTCAGATGTTATTAACACGTTATGAACTAAGGCCGAAATCAAATTAATAATAAAATTCCCATATTTATAATTAACACATCCTTAAGGCTGCGGTCTCCCTTTGCGACTCTACTGTAGCAAACAGAACTAAGCGAATTTTCACGAGTCTTTTGTTTATAAATTGTAATTATTAAAAACGTACATAAACATTTATTGTTGTAATTTTTTATCATTTTTTTATTGTTGTAATTTTTTAAATAGTTCCTTTTTAAGTTGTTTTAAGAGCGACTGCGCTAAAATAAATCCAATAGAAAAATATATATATTTGCTTGAATGAGACCTTTTACGCGTTTAACCTAAATATAGGCATGTTTAACGCCTAAAATTTAAAAAGCGTTTTGGAAGTTTTAAATGCTTTCATTTTTCCTGTGTTAATAACTATATAAATATTTATTTTCTGTAAATTATACGAGAACACAAATTTTTATTAGACTTGGGCCTTAAGAATGAAAGAGGTAACGCAGTGAGTTTGCAAGTAAGTCGGATTATTTTAAGGATATTTTTTAATACCCGTTACACTACCTGCAAATTGTGTTGTCACTAACTCGATCGATTAATATTTGCTTGCGATTTATAATTACGAATCAAATCCTACTATTATTATAAATGCGAAATGTATGTTCTGAGGAGTTATGTTGCTTGTTACTCTTTCAAGCAAATACGGCTGAACGGATTTGGATGAAATTTGGTACACATATAGTTTATTACCTGGATTAACACATAGGACACTTTCTATCCAGAAAAAATGTTAGGTCCCTGTGGGATTTTCAAAATACCAACTATAACGCGTAAGAAGTCGCGGGCACTGCTAGTATGTGAATAGTCGCGGGCACTGCTGTATCCGATTAAATGAGGAAACAAATAATATAGAAAGCGAGGTTATTGGTAGAAAAATCCTATTATTTCCACAATATATTTTTAAGGTTGACAAACACGATATGTTTAATAATACTATGTATTACCGTAGTTTCGTTACTAGATCTGTATGAATATAATGCTTGGAAAAATGACTTTTGAATATACAGTATATGACACAATATAAAGTTTTATAGGATTCGACTCATTCTCAATTACATTTTCCAGTAGGTTCAGTAGTCCAACAGTTAGCAAATATATACGCTTCACTTGTTTTAGTTAATTAAATAATACAAGAATCAAAATATGTTGGCTTATATCAAAAGATAGGCCTCACTATATGCTATACATTTCATACAAAAATAAATAAGTAATAAATAGGACTAACAATTTAAATTTATTTATAACTGAGTCAATTAAGGGAATTGAAAATGGCGGCGCTTCTAATTGCTTCTCGCTCACACAATATTGGTATCTATATTCGCACATGTCGGTATGATTAGTACAAAAATTATTTATTACGACTTGCAATGTTCCTTTACCAAGTAGTGCAAAATATTTTATAATTTATTCTCTAATTTTATTGATAATCTTTATAGATCGGTGAGAAACGATTTTCTATGAATAGATCTTTAAAGCGCTCTCTCTAATCGTTCAGATATATAACGAAAATTTGGAATTGAACAATTAAAGAGAAAAAACACTAACTTGTATGCTAACCGTACTCTTGCATTTTAAATCCATTCTTCATTGACCGAGTTATAAGTCCATTACATAATACATTACAAATTTGGTTATAGATTCAAGCGTAAGCCGTAATTTTAGTAATAAAACATTATCATTATTCATTAGGTAAGTATGTTAAATGTACTTATAGATGCCAAATAAATCTGCACTAAATTTTCATTCGCTGCCACAACAAAATGATGGCGGTGAAATGTTTTACTATGGAATGCAACTTTTCATTTAGAAACCCTCACTCACCAGTTGCCTACTATGTAATGGCCCAAGATCCCAGGCATGCCAAACACAACTTATTTTCTAAAGAACAAAATGTTGGGAAACGAGTGTTCCTATGTACTTTGAATGTATGCGATTCTGCTAAATTGAATAGACGACTAATTTAGAGCGATCAGATGAAAAGGGTGAGTAAAAATAAAACTTCACTTATTTTCTAAAGGCCGATTTGTAGATTATTATTACAAAATAATATTCAGCACTGCCAGACACTTCCCAAGGGCCATAACTTCTGCCAGACCCCTTTCATACTGCAGCGTGTTGCTGCACAAAACTCAATTCTCCACATTTTGTCCTTTAGAAAATAAGTTATATCTGGCATACCCGGGATCTTACTCTATAATGAATACTGTTCTGTGATGGATAGATGGGTGATAAGGCGGAAGTGGTAATAATTTCGACAGTTATTTATTAAAGTAGAATACAGTCCAAATAAGTTAATTTCTAATAAGAAAATAATCTGTCAATGTATCCAGCTAGATACAAATTAAATATGAACAAAAAATTCATGAATAAAAAATTAACAAAAGCAAATAAGCGACCACCTGACTTTTAGCTCTTATTAAAATGTAACTAATTATCTTAACGATGAACAATACGTTAGCAATTTAATTGTATTTGATAACAAGGAAAGTAAACACACGACTGTTTCTCTCTAATTTGCTATTCATTTAATAAGACTTGGCAAAGTTCTTGTAAATGATATAATATTAGCGGGAGGTTTTGTGCAGATTTTTTTGGCACAGACTATAGCAAATAGTGTTTACATGTGAAATATACCTTAGGATTGCAAATACTAATTTACATAATATATTTACAGTAATATTCAAATATCAAATGATTGATATCTTGTATTCGTCTTCGTTTTTTACCACCACAAAGCCATGATTTGTCTAAACACAAACAAAAATATATACTTTTCAAATTCAGATATCGTACTGTTTCAATATCAAGCCATTGACATTATTACACTTAATATCTTGACATTGTACGATATCTAACACTTCAGACTACTACACACGGTTTATTTAGAATTTATTTATGTTAATCTAAATTAATACATTTAATAATAATACTAAATCATTATATAATAAAGATTATCATAAGTTAAACGTCAAATCTTTTATTGGATAGAAAATAAAATACAATTTAGTATAAAATACAATTTAATTGTGAGATCAAATAAAATGCAATCACTAACAAAATAAACAATTCGCAAACCATTCCAATAAAAACACGTTTTAAGGTGGAGACAAACGTCTAAAAATGTCCAATGTATACTAAAAATGTCCATTGTTTAATGAAGATGTTACAAGAACTAGACAACACAATTGCTTTGAAAAATATATATGTATATTTTACTTAAACATGTGAAGAACTAGTTGTATTAATTAGAATTTTTGTTAAAGTAATAGAAACTCCACAAAAAAAGTTAGAACACAAGAAGAATTTGACTTTTATTGAAGATTCTCTCGAAAACGGCTTATTGCGCGCATATGAATCCTGTACCGATTAATAAGTTAATGTCAGTTAAAAAATTGTATTAATACAATTTTTTTTGTGTATTGTTCTAATGGTAAAAACAAAAAAAAAAACAATTTCTGGGCCTGTTGAATTGTCTCCGCCGCCAGCGAGTTCTAATGTATATGTCATTTGCCCAAAAAAGAACTAAAACGTAACCAAAAAACGATTCAAATTAAGGTTCTGGTAGCAGTAGACTGCTTGAATCTGAGTAAGTAAATGTGGTCAAATTGCAGAAAACAACATCATGATGCATCTTTATGTCTCCTAAGGAGACATTAATAAAGACAAAACTAAGAAAAAAAAAATTCAAAGTTTTACATACAAAATTGACAGCTCTAATCTCGACGAGGGGCACATATTTATAATTTCAATTGTAAAATAAAAAAGAAACAGTCACATCGAAATGAGCATTAAACAAATTAATGACTATTCAATTAATCCTTATGAGCAGAAAAGCATTGTACTTACTCTATAGTATGCAAAATTTAAACACATGTAATCATACCCTACAAGTTTAACATTAAATCGTAGCACATAAAACCTCCATAGGTTGTCTACATTATGGAATACATGGGTAAAATATTTGTGGGCATATAACAATAGCACCTTAAATAATATTTATACAAGACGAATTAGTGCTTAAGAGCGTTCTTATTGCCAATGACCTCGAGCGTTTCACTCATTCCCTTTCCCGCCTCAATTCTGCGTTCATACATCTTCATACGATATGTTCATGCGATATAACTAATACATAAACTAACTAACTAAACTAACTAACTAAACTAACTACATAAACAAAAAAACGTCTTTTCGCTTCATTAAAAAAAAAAACATTTTGCCAAGAATTTGTAAATTATTTACTAAACTTTTTAAATAAAGCTCGAAAAAAAAATTTATTTAGTGCAACTTTTAGATAATTAAATTCTCTATCCATGCGTGTGTGTTGCAACTAAAAATAACTTTTACTTTCTACGTAGATGCAGGATATTTGCAATTATAGGGTATTTTTTGGATGCAGATTTCAATGGTATTCTAAACAAATGTTATAAATATAAAAAGTGAAATTTGTTTTTGAAAAGCCAAAGATTTTTTTGGTATTTTTTAATTAATTTTCTTTCTCTTAGTTATCGAGTTTATACGCTTTAAAATGTTACAATTTTACAGCTTTGACAGGGAGAAGCCTCTTAAGCGAACGTAAGCCATCCGAAATACAATACAGCGTTAATTGGCGTCGTACATGTCAAATACATAATTATTTGAGTTGCTAAGTTTTAAAGGAGGTATTTTTTTAACAAAACCTGAACCCGACAAAATACTCATAAAAAACTAGTCAGTGCAGTATGGTTTCGGTATATATTATTCCACGTGAAGCGGACAAGTAAAAAATGTTGATAATCCCGAGTTTGGTAATATTTATGATTATGTTATACACGTACGTGTGTCCAGTTACAAAATATTTCTACAGTATAAAGTCTGTTTAACGAGCTAGAAAGCTATTGGAAATTTATATATAATAATTTACTTACTTACATTACTTATATATAATAATTTCACGATGATGACTATATCAGCCTAAAATTCTATTGAATTAATATTATTTTTAAGAAGCGCAGTTCAGTTAAATATTTAGAGTACTTGGCTGCCAAGAGGGTTTTAATAACCTTTGTAATATTATTATGATTACTAGGGGTACGGAATCTTCGTTTTTACGAAATAGATGCGAATTTATGCTAAAATTGTAGAGAAGAGTGTGAGAGAGCCAAGTTTCGAAACAGCCGATGCTACTTTCTTCCGCTTACTAAAAACTTACCATAAATTAATTTGTACTTTTTATATGGCAACACTGCATAGTCGTCATCCACAGATCTACGAATTGACAGTTCTACGAAATCAAGTCAACTTTTTCGCGCGTAATTCAAAATAGATTTAAAAAATCTATTTTGATTTGTTGTTTTTTTTTTTCGGATATAGTAGACATTATGGCAAGGGGATTTCAAAATCTGCCCATCATGTCTATTGACAAAAATTAATCGATTTTCTAATGCCTCCTCTAATAATTCGTCAAGTGCGAATTGGCATAGTTTCCGAAGTAAATGTTTCAGTCGAATAATTTTTCTTTTAAGAATAAAGTTCATTTTCACAACGCTGCAACTGCGAGACGCAAGAGTCTCTCAGTCTTAGTCTTGTTCTTGCTCAAATCTTGCAGGGTCAGACTTGGTCTTGATCTTGCTTCAATTAGATGAGCTTGGTTTTGGTCTTGCGAAAACGAAAGAACAAGACCAAGACTGCAAGGCCAAGACCGATTTTGGGCAACACTATATTTAATTTTGTAAATTAGTAATATTTAATTAATGTTTTGTAAATTATAGATATAAATAATTAACACATTTTGTAACAGATAATCATAAATTTTAAAAAAATTCTCATCTCCGATAAGTAATGTAATTTCATTTTGTATTTAGCATCATAGTTCGTGCAACGAAAATGTGCAAAAATTCACACTTAGGCAACTGGACAACTGCAGCAATGCGGAGAAAACCTAGATCAAAGTCAGCATCCGTACTGCCATTTTAAATGACTCAATGCGACGCCGCCTACTAAAAGATCTACATTAAGATAGGCTTATTCAACTAATAATTAAATACACAATTTGCAAATTTAATTGTTATTCTTTTCATTCATAAGACTTAGGTATTCATTCATAATAATCTCTTCACAAGCCTTAATTAAATATACTGTTTGTTATTCATTTCGTTTTAAACCCTTTATTTAGCCATAGAATCAGTTATGTCCTACTTTCCTCTTTCCCTAAACCGATCCCATACTATAAAAATATATGTATCGTCACTTTCTAACATGTTAGTTACAAAGGGAAATCAGAGAAACAACTACAAGTACATACAAATTTGGAATTAGTGTTAAATTTCAATTTCAGTAACTTTACTGAAATCCAATAAACCCTCATTACTGGTATTTTTCTATTTTAAAACTTATATTTTCAGACAATATTTTTCATTGTTATTTTAATTAAGGATTACATAATAATTGTATGATTGTGGCCTGTGTTACGTTTCCAATTGTTTAATTTGATCTGTATAGTATAACAAAGTTGAAGATTTTTTTTTTGATTAAAGGAAGACAATTTGTAAGTTTCGGTTCTTGAGAAAAAAATCTGTCTACTCACGTATTTTAACAAACAATTGTTGATTTTACAATTTATATGACTTTTTATAAAATTTAGATGAAACTGGCTTTGGTTACTGCGGCCCTTTTGTAATGAATGTAGGGACCATAATAAAAACCAAGATAATCTGTTTAATATTTTGAAATTTTGCCTTCTACATAAAACTCCTACACTCTTAAAAGAAATTACTTATTTGCCTTAACAATGGACATAAATAATAATAATGTTTTTAATATGTATTTTCATAAAAATATAATGATTTTTTTTTTATATCTAACGATTATTTACAGAAAGTACGACAGTTTATGGATTCCCAAGAAAGTTTATTATTTTTAAGATAAGAAAACTCTTTGTTTAAATTTAAAAAAAAAGTGAAAAGTACACGTGTTTTAAATGTCCTAAAAAAACTGCAAATAAAGGGCCACTTTACAAGTAAGGCTGATGAAAAACAAATGTGTTGTGACTAGCTCGAATAAAGATTGTAGGGGCAATTTAGTAAAAATATTAGCTTTTAAAACGCTTTAAAAGAAACTCAGCCTTTAAAAGCTTTTGAAAGAAACTTCACACCTTAAAGGAAACTCATAAGAAGCATGTTTCATAATAGTCTTAGCTTAGAGACACATAATCAGAAAAAATCATACCTGGATAACATAAGGTTTTCAAAGAGCTAGTCTTATTTTTGCTTTGCTCTTTTTATACAACACTAATTAAATCCTTTTTAAATATAATCACAAACAATCAAATCGTACCTATTCAATAATCACACCAGTGTTCATATGCATATGCCACTTCTTACTAGTGTATACTGCCGTTAGAGGAGAGACTGTTCCACCATAATTTTCTCGTATCCTGATGGTGGTGGGTATAGGAAGTTGTCGAACATTACGTCCAAGATTGCGCCATCATCCACTGAAATTTTTTCATAATTGAATTTATAAAAATAAAATAAGTGTTTATAAAAAAGTTCAAATGTATAATTATTAGGATTAGGTACTGGTAGAACCAAATTGCAGTCACTCACAATCTTTAGCAAGTTGAAAATCTCTTTCAACCCCAGAATCATTAAGTTAGATTGATTAACTTCATTAGCCGCGTCCACACCAGTCGCACGGGCTCACGAGGCTACGTTAGTGTGCTCGGTTGGTGTGGAAGTGCCTCAGGTGCACATTGGCTGAGCTGAGCATGCCTTGGGCCTGAGCCATGCATTGTCGGTAAACAGTCTGTGCTCAAAGATTTTGGCTCACAAGCCAATTCAAGTTAATGTTTCAAAATATATACTAAAAATTATTTTCGTGTTGGTTGCGACGCTCATAAAGTTTTTTAATCCACCAAAGTCTTGGCTGTTTTCTTTTTAAAAAAAAAAAAAACATGGCGGTCCAATTCTGAATGTTTGAGAGTTTCTGGTTCAGTATTACTAAGGGTATTAGTATGGCTCGCCAGCCAAAACCGCGAGCTGGTGGGGACGCGACTAATGATTTTAATTTTAATGAATTTAATTTAAGCTAACAACCCTTTGATCTTATTATCTTATCTTTATGTCTCCATATACACATGTGTATAAGGACAGCTTATTCTATGGAGCAAGTAAATCTACCTAGGTCAAAAAGAACAACCAACCATTCTAATTTGTACGCTGCTTGCCTGACAACTTGCAAAGCATTTAAAAATTCACTTCCAAAATATTTCAATGTTTAAACTGAGCTGTGAAACTGTACGCAGTAAGCAAACTTATGTGCAATCGGTAAGCACATAATTGCGAACTTACTAATGTTAGGGTTGATAAGATGAATTAAACCAGATAACTTTCTCATCAAGACCTTGAAGCTTTTAAAAACTTTTGAGGGCTTTAAATGATGATGACTAAAACTTTAGTACTAGTATAGTACTTTAGAATAGTAATATTTACTAATATTTACTATTCGTAAATAATAAATATTGGCTAAAAACGATTATGGAACCCTGAGATGATTGCCTAGGGGTCCTGCCTGACATTGTTAATACAAATGCTGTTAATTCACAGTGGTCTTCTGTAAGGAGGTAACCACTGCAGCTATTACCATCATCATATTAATATTTGATATTATCATGTTAATATTTCTCATAAAAAAAATCACTCACCATACAATGCAGGAAACAATGTACCTCTAACATTTCTAACAGGTATTTCCATATTCTTTCCGTTCAGGAAGAAATTCAATTCGATGTGATCATAAGCTACTCCAATTGTATCGCCCTCTGCTGGCATAAACGCCGCTGTGTTCGTTTCCTTATCACTATCCGGTTTATCATTAGCGTCTTCTGTAGTAGTGGATACCAGTAAATCTGCAGTGGGCGAGTCCTGCGGTGCTGGATTTAAATGATATAATTCGACATTATTGTGTCTTACTGTGCCATCACTGTTAAGACACCATGACTCCTTGTCCATACCACCTGCAATATTTTAAAAGACGGTAAGTAATTTATTTTCTTTAATGTAAATTTACAGAAAATACTTAAGACATTAGCGTCATCTTTGAAGTGTTTGGTGGAATTCACAGGGCTAATTTTTTTATACAAAGGCATCTTGGATTTATTGGGCTTCTAAGGTGGTATCTCTGCTACAGCATTCGAGCATACTTTTGCATATGTTACACGTAAAATTTTACGTAAAATAACAAAATTTCCAGATGTAGGTACTGACCGACTTTAAAAGATTTTTACTGGGTTTTTCTGTAAGGGGTGACAACCACTACATGCAGTTTTCCCTGCTACTACGAAAATAAGTGTTTTATAGTCAAATATTTAATTAAACGCTGTTGTCTTCCAAGCCTTGTTGTTTGTTTTTCTATTATCTATTTATATAGCTGTGTCTGCGACTTCGTACGCGTGGTATTCGGAATAATGCGTAGCTTTTTTGTTTGTAAACAGATTGGAATTAAATATACACCAAATATTACCGGAAGCTTGCCACATAAAAATCGGTTAAGCCGTTTCTGAAATTAGCGTGCACAAAAGCATAATAGGCAAACAACGATTGTATTATATAAAAAAAAGTCGCAGCCGTTTTGCTGTAGCAGACTGCCGAGAAAGCAGAGTCCTTTTTCTAGGCATTTTATTAATGTATTTTTATACGATGAGATATCTCAAAAAAATATTTAAAAAAGCAGTCTCTGGAACAATACATTGTTCTGGTTGAAAGGTACCCAATATCCTTTTTGTATCCCTGACAACATGTATGCAAAATTTCTTGATATCAGTCGAGTAGGTAAAGCGTAACAAACATCTTCACTTTATACAAAAATTATATAATTTTAATTTTATAATTTTTCTTTTTAAAAAGAAATTGATAAATGCCTTGAAGAAGAATAAGAATTGTTCACAATTCGACGCAGTTAATTGATTGTAGCTTTGACTTGCATTATTTAAAGCAAACATATACAGCCATATGTTTCCTTTAAAGTGTACAATTTAATTTTAATTGGTGCAGCTATTGGCAATGATTAAAATTTTTAATTCCAATATTCTAACACTAATTTATTCTAACTGTAAATTATATTGATGTTTTCCCCAATTTGACCTAGTAATTACTTTGGTAGCAAATTTCATGGTTACTTAGTGGTGAGGATGTTGTGAAGGTCAATAAGAAGCGACGTTTTGCCAACACCTCTCCTTACAAGGGCCATTATTGCATCATTCTATCACGTGGTATTTAGACCATTGCTCAACATTGACCCACAGCACATTTAGTACATCAAATGACTGCTAAATAATTGCTGTGACTAATACTAAGCAATTTAAGGAATCACTACTTTCCTTAAAACAAATCACTTTGAAAGGTGAATGCCATCAACGTTTTATTTATTGAGACTAATATAAACAAATATTTTAAATTGAATAATCTCGAGTTTAATTAAACAATTATTCTTATAAATAAACTTAGAGGTAATAGCTGCCCAAACAACTCAGTCTAAATTAAGGAATATACTTATAGTACAGATTATAAGAAAGTCTCGATATTATGAGGGATGACAAAAATTACTAAGGGAGCCAGTAGATCTCTTAAGTCAAAACTCAGGTAACACCATACTTATTTAACCATATGTAACCATATAATTGGGGAATATTATTAACAGAACAAGTTTAACTACTTCTTTCATTAGTGACCCACTTATCACTATCTGGTAAGGTAGGAAGGTACTTCAAATGCCACCAGGACCAGAAATGTTTAGTCCTTAAAATTATAATTGGGCATCACTTTGACAGACTGACGAATTAAAAAGTGGTAAGGAATCAGGATTTCCAAGAAATCAGGATCTTCAGATAAGAAACATAAAGATGAGAATTGACTTCAGCTTTGGAACTTCACTTCACTAAGGAATTTTCCACAAAAAGATTTCTCGATACTTCCTGAAGACTACCCATCTAAACTGGATTTAACATTGAACCTCCATTGCAAAGTCTTTTATAACCAATTGCACTTTGTCCCAAGTAGATGTACTCATCAATAACTTCAGGATTTACAATCCCAACTGTTGCTGGAGTGGATAAGGACAACATGTTTGTTTGTTCATAACTTTGGTGTTGTACATATTCATGTTAAGGCTGGGAGACTTGGTTGAGGCCATCAAGCATATGTAATTGTAACAACAGGACCACCAATAAATGGGTATATACAAATTCCAGTTACAAACATATCATAGGATATTGTAATCTTAGATAATATATATAAGGATCATAGGATATAGTAAAATATGGGGTTAAATGTACCATGAACTCTATTCAAATCAGTGTCCCTTGTTGCAAGTCCTATCGCCCAGACGCCACCTTGCTGCAACTTTATCTCGAAATATGCTTTGTTTTGCACTAACGGTGCATTGCCCAATGCACAGCCTGACCCACAGACACGTTGACCACCTTTTATTACCACAACTTCATGGCCTGGAATGGAAACAAAGAAAAACAAAACTGTATAAAATGTATAAAAGTATTTGTGTAAAAGTAAAATGAACATGAATGCGTAATATTATGATACAACGGTAATTTATTATAACTAAAGCACGATTTCGAAATTGTGATCGATATGCTAACTTCCCACGCAAAAGTAGAATATGTGGCTACTTATGCATAAAATGTACCTACGCTATAAGAATTAAAGTTAATAGCAAATATACATTAACACAACATATTCGATTAAAAAATTACATATTTTGTGAATAGGAATAAATGTATGTATTATACCCATGTTTAAAGTGTCCAACTGTACGGGATTTTCTTTTAATCGTATGGGAACAGTTGGTGTCAAAGCAAATCCATTTAGACATCCTTTTAAACAGCAAAATACGTTCATTTTATTTTGATATTCTAACAATTTTAACTAATAAAATAATAAAAACTAGCGTATTTTATTTACTTTACTTTGCTACACTTGTTTACGTCAAATGTCATTTTTAGCGGAGACGAGACGGAGTGACGGAGACCGAATGAGATAAATATATTGATCTATGTCTTACTAAAACTGACAGGACATCCAGCAATCAGCAAGATTTAACAGCAGCGTAACAACCAAAATAGCAGTAAATATTCATAAGATGAAAAAACACGTTAATCTATAGTCACAAATTATAAAATGTTCTAAAAATAATACAACTAGGAATATAAAAAAATATAAGAGTTTTAATAGTATTCTGTGGTCATTTTTGTCATGGCAAAAATCAGTCTCCATGATCGACCAATCAAAACAATAACATTTGGCGGATAGTTTGATCTCAATACCGTTGCGAAAACTTTTAAATATATTTACATAACAAGGGTAATAATACTATTAAAATACGTATTTTATAAGTAATTCCATATATATATTTGAAAATTACAAAATCATGCAAACAAAAAATACTTACAGATACCAACTATAGAGTTACCAACAGATAGATATTGTGTTAAAATGTTAAAAATTTGTTTATTACGTCGCAGTTTAAAAGAACGCAATAAATTAAGTCCAATTTTTCACGGAGAGCAATCCAAGCTTTGTGGAAAATATTGAAAAATACCTTTATCCTAGCTTACGTGTTTATTTTCCGCCACAAACTGGTAGGTGTGCCAGGCACGAATTATGTCCATATTTACTTTGACCATGTTGATTAAGCAAACTTTATCTTTAAATATTGGTTTCACGGTTAATTGGATTATGCAATAAAATGGCTTTATATCATTAGGCTGTATAAACATAACATCTTTATTCCTCACTTCTACAATAAAACAAAAAATCTCAACATAAGTTACCTACCCCGTGTTCGTTCGATGGTCTGACAGCTACTATAAGCGGACCAGATTGTCTTTTACGTCTGTATAAATTGATCAAAATATTTTAAATAATTAGAATGTAGGATACAATTTCAATTTTTAACCTAGATTATATTTTGTAGAAATTTGATATAAGCACAACTTTAATAGCGAAATGCATTGTGTGCGAAAAGGAAAGCCTTGATTAGCAAAACGGTCACGAGCTCCTTAGATTGTTCTTCGCGCTGTATTCAACTAGCATTTTGGCATTACTCCACTGGGTAAAATATTAATAAATTAAAATAGATTTACTAAATACAATTCAGAACCGAATAAACAGAGGTTTAACTGGAATAAGCATAAACTTTCCAGTAACATTAATAAATTTATTTTTCAAAACGAACCAGCCATTGTATAGAATAGAAGAAGATATTGTAATCATCTTTTCAAACTAGTGCATAGGTCCGTAGGATAACCATCAATTTTGAGATGCGCCTTAAATATATAAATAAAAATGGATCTTCGAAATGTACGCCCATAACTTTCGAACGGATAGACCGATTTTAATTCGATTTTGACTAATGGAAAGAGGGATAAACAGGGAATGTTTTTGTATATAAAATTGCACCACAGGCGAAGCCAGGGGCGGGCCGCTAGTTTGTAATAACTATTCAAGATATTTTATAGAACCTATTAGTCGAGCGGTTCTCACCAGTCCCGGGTTCGATTCCCGAATGGGCCAACCTTAGAAATGAACTTTTTAAATTCGGTTGGTCTGGATCTGGAGAGTAATCGCAGTCATTTGGCAAGGGTTGGCTACCCTCGCCAAATGACTGCGAATTCTCCCATCTAGAGAACCGTCAGCCTATCTGACAACCCTCACATAAATGAAACAACAGTTGCACATCTATTAAAATCGATCAATCAATAATTACCTACCTTTGTAATTGTTATGTATGGTGAAATGCATGGACCGTTGCACACTACAACACATGGATAACGTTTCCTATTAAAATGACACAGGAAATCGTTCAAATACAAAGGACCACACAGAGAAATTTGCTATGACGTAATAGAAACAAGCGATGACACTAGGATGTAGGTACTCGTAATAAACCGTCTTTAAAAGAAATGATAATTGAAAAAAAGAATCCAACTGACTTTTCTAAATTATTACGTAACAAATAATTCTATATCAAAACTTCTACTACGTAAAGACAAATATTTCTCGAATTTGATACGACCCAAATAATCAAATTAATTAAAAAATCTTATGACGCCTGCTTATATTTCTAAAACTGGTTATTAATAAGGCCGATAAGTTTTTAAACATTGAGACGCCCCCCATTGACAAAGTGATTACGCTGTCAGTCCTCTGACTTAAGAGACCCAAGTTCGATTCCTGGAAAGGTTAACTAAAGGAACTTTAGAGAGATAGTTTTGATCATGTCTTTACTGTTTAATGGCGGCCTTTTGATGGGACCATTATAAAGTTTTTTTTATTTTATTTTATCTCTTATCGAGCCCGTTAGATGAGTGGTTAGGCTACTTGCCTTAACCACGTTAACGCTTTGTTCTAGGGTTCCCGGGTTCGATTCCAGGCAGTATCAACGTTGAATATGTATACTTTCCAAACTAGGCTTTGGTCTGGATCTGGAAAGTAGCGGCAGCCCGTGTGGCGGCAGTAACAACCCCATTACAGAAGACCACCGTGAAATAACAGCACGTGTACTGTTTTGTTTCGGTGAGTGAGCAAGGGATGCCAGAGCCCATTTCCTTATCCCTTATCCTACTGAAGTCGGCAGCGCGTGTGTGGCATTGCTTGTGTTATAGACGACGGTAGCCACCTACAATCAAGTGGACCGTCAGCCTGTCTGCCGATCTTAACATAAAAAAAATAACTTGTTTCAATTTTTTTTAAGAATTACATAGTATACACACATAGTTTTCTGTCTGTGTGTATATTCGCTAACTCCTCCTAAAGTAAAGGTTTAATGAAAGACATATAAATGTGGAAGGTTTATGTATATAATTTGTAGAAAAAAATTACACTCGCCCGTAAACGGGAGGAGGTCGCCTATACCACAGTTTTACAATTGTTAAACTGTGCCTATACCATAAGTATAATTACTCGATAACCGACATATTATTTTAATTTTTACACAGGTATTGAGTAAACGGTAAACCTTTTCAAAACTAAACCCTTTGGCTCTCGAAAATAAACGTTTTATGGTGCTACGGAAAGGGTGCGTGTGTAAACTCAGGCAGAGTCGGGCAGGCTCACAAATATTTCCTCCATATAAAACGAGCGGTGCGCGCTTACTTACGCATCAGTTAGTGACGGTTTCACGGGACGAACACACGATATACGGTAAGTCTATTGATTTTTTTTTTGAACACAAACCATTTGAACACCTGACATTGGTTTAACTTCAACTACGTATAAGATGAGAAGTGGATATTTTAATTGAAATAACAGCAATTTCCTAAAATAACATTTTCTAATGCGCTTGTAAATCTTACTAATTACAAAATTTCTTATATTTTAATTAAGAAAATAAAAATAAATAATAACAGTACGAAATACAAGTGTTAAAATAATAAGTACAGAGAAATAAATCTAATCAACAAACTTATACATATATATGTAACAAATGTTATATAGAAGATATTTGAAATTATTTGGAATATATTTATTTTAAATAATAATTACAAACATTTACTAACGATATAATTGAGTTATTTACTAATTATATTACTAATTATATAACTATAACGATATAGTTTTGATATAATTGAGATTCTTATTTTTTTTAATGTAAGTACTTTAAAATGATTCGAATTCAACCCTGCTGGTCTTTGACCTGTGAAATCGTAAGACGAATGAACTCCCGTGTCTATGAAGGCAAGGTCACTTTCTAACCGATTCGGGACCGGTCCCAAATCCCAGTGTCTTACCAATTGCGTTTGCGCAATATTTTTGACATTGCTCTGTGGAAATCTTTCTTAGGAGTTAGTTAGCTTTCTTTATGAAAAGCGCTTTTGTTTGAAGAATATTAGTGGTGTCGATATTTTTATTATTTTTAAGGGTGATCTCAATCATCGCTATGATCTCACATTGAATAACGATCCATTTTCGGATATTTGTTTGTGTTACTCAACATAATACGTATGTACTACTTTCTCCGGAACTTATAAAGGGCAGTTGTTACCTACTTGTACAAAACTGTCTCCCCCGGATAGTGTGTGATGTAATTTATATTCAATTTCGCTATTATTTCTTAAAAATACTTAAAAATTATTAACATTGCTATTAATTATTAGTTAGCTAAATATAAATAGATATAACAAAATCGTAAACAAGGCGTCGTCTGTACACAAAAAATACAAAAACAATTTATACATTTTTATGTTATTTGTACATATATATACATATATTATACAATTTGTACATATTACTTATGTTAATGGGGTGAAAAAAATATTTTTTAGAATGCGGTTTTCTCTGACGTCTTTTAGCAAGCTTCCTGTAACATTATAAGTGTTTGTTTCTTAATTCCAACAAGTAACTTGTTGGAATTATTACTCTAAGGTTTGTTTCCAATCTGGTTTCAAATCGGATTGTTTCCAATCAATTTAGGAGTGTTATATGAAATATCACTATATAAAAAAAACTAGTTATTTTATTACAAAATGGATAATAATAAAAAAAAACAGTTTTAATAAAAATCATTATTAAAATCAACACAACGAAGAAACCCAATACTTACTTATGTAAAGATTGACAGGCAGGTTGTTGGCGGTCCACCTAACGGTAGATTGCTGCCGTCGCCTAAAATTACCTACCCCACGCGAAAAGGATGCGAGTGTGCCGACCTTCTTAGGATAAAGCATAAGGTACAATGATGAGAGTAGGATATGGAAATGGGCACTGGTAACCCTTACTCACGCACCGAATTAATACAGCATTATAATATGGTATAAATGCCGTTATTTCATGATCGTCTTCTATATGATGATGATTATTACAGCCACACGGGCTATCGAATTTACAAACGCAGATTTTCTTTGCCAGAGGGAAAATCTTGCATGAGATACTCTGGCAATATACGCAGATGCCTGGATGATGAAACCTAAGGCCCCATCATCCGAATAACATGCATACATAACATCACGTGATGTGGGATTCTTACCCACTAAAAATATTCCGCATATGTAGACTTGCTTCTAGTCCTGGAAGGCATTTTTGAAGCGTCACGGCGTTTAGCGTCGCGGCCCTTAAATTGAATATACATAAATTACATTTAATGTATTAAAGAATTTTGAGAAAAACCTTTATTTTCAAAACTATTACTGTCAAATTAACGTAATGATTGTTTCTGTTTGTTACAGACAATGGCGCATTTACACTGTACGGTGCTGGTAATCGCATTTGTAGCACTCGCTAGCGCACAATTCCCGAACGGTCGCATCTTGGAGCCTCCGGTGCCTTCGCTTTGTGTACAAAGGGTCATTCATGAAAGATTTGCCGACAGTAAGTTAATATTTAGCCTATAAACCTTTCTTTATTTGACTAAATCGGTCTTAGTCCGTTCGACTTTAACTATACCCAATTTTTGATGCAGGTTGTATATATGATATATCTGATAAATCGAACCATGAATATAACACACATTCTTATTTTGTTGGAATACAATTTTTTTACGCAGCAAGTAACAACGCATTAAAAATAGTTTAAATTCTTCTTCGATAAGTCAAGATCGATAGTATTTCATTTAACAAAAAAATCGGCCCAAACTATGTAGATACCATGAAATTGGATACGCCTATAATAATAATTTAACGGGACCAGTTACAATAAATTCTTTACCAATAGGTAAGTACCTGGTAGATCATTAAAGATCTCGTATTTTTTTCTTGAGTAAGGCCGACGGCCAGTCGACACAATTTGCGTCTTCTAAAGTGTGTATTGATGTTGTGAGATCTGAACTGACAAGTCTTTCATGCCAGGAACTGTTAAGAACTCCTGAAAATTTTGTAATAACACTCTCTCCATAGTTGAAATAAGGAAACGTTCACTCTTAATGACATCATAGGTTGCCCTATACCCTATACATAAGCATAGGTTTCCATATTGTTTAGAAGAAACGAGTAAAGGGTTCCCGGCGACCATTGTGGTATCTATTTTTTTTTTATAATTTGGTTATTTTTATATTCCTTCGCTGTCATTTTGATAATAATTTTGTCTAATTGAAATACCTAAGTAATAATTTCTAAAACATACTAGGCATAGATCTGAAAGAACTCCTTCTTTATATTACGTAGGTACAGATATTACAAAAAACATTTTCAGGCCAGCACAGTACATATGTAACATTCTTGGCATTGCTTGTAGCAATTCAGTTGGACAAACTGCTAGACGCTCCTTATATAAAAAAAATACTTTTAGGCCATCGTTATATGGGCCTAGGTACAAATAAGTGATGAATACCTATCTAGATATAGTAATGTACCTATCTGTTCCTATGAGGTTAATTATACATTGTAACAGATGTTCAATAATAATAAATTACCCAATATGTATATTTCAAACCAGTGAACTGGAACTGCTAGAACGTTATATTATTTTTTGCTAGATGTTTCAAATACTATTATGAACTTGACATTGACATGGATTCAAATATCATACGAAAATTTAAAATGTGGATATCCGTGATTGATACAAGTTCTGACGACATGCCTAAATTATCTACGTTTTTAGAAACAGCAGTCTTCGAAATTGTGTTATGTGAGTAAAATTATATCCTCCGTTAAGGTTACACCCGCTTTACATATTATTATGTAACGCCACTCTGATAAAAAACCAGTTTTGGAATAAATAAAGCTTCACTGACACCGCCGCCGGAGACAAGCCGGAGATGATTTAACGGAAAGAAAAAAAAATTTCCATGAGAAATACTTGAGTTATCGCTACAGCAAAAAGATAAAGTTGGGACAATTTTAAAGTTAACAAAGCTTGATAAGAGAAACAAGTATTTGTGAACTGAAAAAAAATCTTTTAAGGCATTTATACCATAGCCGCCCCGTAGGCGCCATCTTTCGGTTACAAAATATGCAGCCTTTGGCAAATTAACAATACCTACCTAAAAATATTTTTACTCATATTAAATAATAAGAATCGCTTAAAAAGGAGCACCTACAAAATATATACTTCATCAATCAGCCTTAGTTTTTAAAGTAGTTATTGTTTGATAAAATATTGTTTATTATTATAATACACCATATTCAAAAGACAATCCAATATTCAGAAAGTGACGATACCTAGTTGTTATTAAAAACAAAGAGCACAGTTATTTTTAGTATCATGAAACCTTCAACCTTAAACTAAAATGTTAAATGTGCTATAAAAACGACCGAAATTTGATAAAATCAGAGATTTTTTTTAATCATTAATAACCTAAAAACATTAATTATTGATTTTTAAAATTAGAATGTCATTCGCTGCTCGCCTAGATTACCCAGTCTACGCGCCAAGAGTCTCTCTTTCTTGGTGTAACAGGTATCGTTTTTTTGTGCATTACACCACTGCCCGGATAGCTCAGTCGGTAGAGCATTGGACTTTTAATCCAAGGGTCCAGGGTTCAAGTCCCTGTTCGGGCGGATTCTACTTTTTTTGCTAATACACTATTCTGAATATAATAATGAAATTTATTTATTTTTTGTTTGAAATCGCTTTTCTAAAACTACTAAGAATTTATTTAATAAATTATTTTTATTATGAGGAGAGCAAAAAGAGTGGGCCGGTGACAGAACCAAAACCGAAATGTGTCTGATATCTCGATTACGTTTTCATGGCCACATCTAGTAAACCGATTTTGAGTAAGAAGCTTTTTCTTCGAAGCTTTTTCTATAACATTAATGTTCTATCTATCACAGTGTTCTATTTAGGTATAATATAATTACGTATAATTTGTATAAATATATAAATACAAATAGGTATATTTGTATATATAAAACACAATTTACACTTCTTCGAATTGTGAGTATGATAACAATAGCGATCGTATTGATTTCGTTAGAATTTTTTTCATTAGTATGAAAGTAAGTATAGTTGGTAAGGCTAGAGGCAATTTCTCTATTAATTCCCAAGATTTAAGTGTGGCAATACTAAAATAGGTTTACCACGAAATAAAAACTATTTACAAAGTGATTCAATTAACTGATTGCAAACATCGACTAACACAAATATTTACGACTAACTGATGCCCGCGAGTTCGTCCGCGTTGAAAAATATAACACCTGTGGATATTTTTATCGCTGTGACGACGCCGACGGTGGCACCGCACCGCCACGGCGACAATGGCGCACAATTTTTTATATTTTTAGACGATCGCTCGGTAACCTAACATTTTTCTAAGATAAAATGTATCGAATATGTTAATCCAGGTAATAAACTATCTGTGTGCCAAATTACATCCAAATCCGTTGACCCTCCATACGTACAGTCGGGGTACGAAAACCTTCGTCAGTTTTCAAATTAATTCCTTTATCAAGTCGTAGAATCTTAGTACCTTTTGAAACTAAAGCACTAAGCAGACAACTGACAGACGTTTGAAATGAAATTTTGGCATGACTGAAATTGTCCTGGTGCAAGCAAATGTCGACTTTTAGGTGACGAACATTTTCTTACCCTGACTTTACATCCATCCTCACAAACTTTCGCGTTTATAGTATTATTAGGATTGGCAAGCATCGTATACTTATATGTGGTCGAAAAAAAGGATTGGTTTTTGTTCCAAAAGTCATTTGATAAAGCTCGCCAAATGCCTCCCGTTAAAAATCTGTTAAAAAATTAGAATTAAAGTCGTTATCCGCCTGTACCTGTTCCTCCGCTTCATCTAACTAAACCATGCAGCTAATTTTGATAGAGTTATTACTATTGAAAAAAGCAATAAACAAGGAAAAAATGCATAATATATGCAATTGTATCCGTTCGAAGCCGGGCGGGTCACTAGTTAGGAATAAAATAGCAGGCACCGTTAGTTTTGCCCCGCACGCGTTCCGGGCCTGTACTGCAAATATATGAAATCTTTCTAGATTTAATATAATATTTGAAAACAACGATCACTTGCTATTAAGATGAAAAATATCGCGAGGAAAAAAATATTCCAAAGAAAACTAGAAATCTTTGAAAACATTATGGAATCCTCCCAATCTGACGTTATTTGCTTTTGCTTATTAATCTACTAACCGTAATAGGACTTAACACTAATTGTGGAAAATGTCCTAGGAAAAAAAGATAAAGTAAGTTTTCTCGATTAGAAAATGTACTTATCTATAAAATATTTTATACCTACTTGTAGATAAGGGTTACTTCTTCTCGTGGCGGGACCCGGCCCTACGCGGCGTCGAGGAGGACTGGCTCAGCGCCAGGAATTATTGTCGGCAAAGGTGTATGGACCTCGTTTCGTTGGAAACAAGCGACGAGAACGAATGGGTGAAGGCTCGCATTGTGCAGGACAAAGTAAGTCATATATTATACTTTTAACTATAGAATAGGCCGATAAGGTTACATGTGTATTACCTATCCATATATTACATGTTTTAACAACTTCAAATAATTTACAACTTTATTTGAAAAGAAACAAAGTTGTACCTGCATTGTTATTGTTAATGCAAATGGTTTTGAGTTATGTCAACATTTAAAAACACACAATCACGCGGAGGTAGAGTCAAAACTAGACTGTTAAAAGACTGTTTAGGAAAGCAAAATATTTCATAGAACCAATACCAAGTTTCGTTGGTCTTATATATGTATAATAAAGTCGTAAACGAGCCGCGTCTGTCTGTACATTAAATATTTTTTCAAACAATTACTACACGTTGTACTTATGCTACCGAGGTCAAAAAATTATTTTTTAGAATTTTTGTCTATTTGTCTGTGCCTTTGTGCACGCTAATCTCTGAAACGGCTTAACCGATTTGATGTATTTTTTATGTTAAGATCGGCAGACAAGCTGACGGTCCACTTGATGGTAGGTGGCTACCGTCGCCTATAACACAAGCAACGCCAAAGCTGCTGCAAGTGCGCTGCCGACTACAGCAGGATTAAGGATAATGGATTAGGAGGGGGATAGGGAAATGGGCTGGATCTGGAAAGTAGTGGCTACTCGCAGTCATTTGGGCGGCCCGTCTGGCGGCAGTAATCGCCCCCTTATAGAAGACCACCGTGAAATAACAGTATGTGTGCTGTTTCGGTGAGTCAGTAAGGGATACCAGAGCCCATTTCCCTATAGGGTACTATATCAGTAAGGGATACTATGGTCAGAAGCGCACTTGCAACTCTTGTGAGCTCGCTGGTGTTATAGTGGCTCCCGTCAGACCGTTTGGCAACCTTACATTAAAAAATATGTATATTAAATCTTCCAGCAAGTGGAATTTCTATTTTAAATCACTTATGTAAATTGGTAAACAATATTATTCTTAGTAATTCGACGTAGGTACACTATCGCTATTAAACTTAATACCTAGCCGTAGTTTGTTCAATTGTACAAACATATTATCACATCCTTGACCCGTCCGTACTGTTGTTGCACCTCGACTGCTGAATTAGCAAAACCGTCACGTGTCGACGATTCTATAGAGCAAACATTAGCGTGACCGTCGCAACGGCTATTACAGAAAGAAATAAACATAGAAAGTGATTTTACAATGTAAAAATTCTTACCTCGGTCTCGTTTTTGGTGTTGCCATTTCAAACATATCCATTGTTATTCAAATCAGTGAAAAACGCAACACCTGTTTCGAATTTCGAATTTTTATTACCTACGTTATCGAGTTTAATTTAGGAACATACGTGTGTGACGCGATGCGAACTATTTTTAGGAACACAATAATAAAATAAAACCTAATATAAAACAATGAAAGAGGTTCAAATATTAATATACAGTTAATATACAATTAATATACAGTTAAATGTCTTTGACAACAATCGATTTTTCTATAAGTTTCACGTTTTCACTATTGTTGCGACTCTCATTCCGTGAGAACTCGCACGTTTTGCGTGCATTATGTTGTCAGTAGAAAATTATTGACTATCTTAAAGTTTCCGATGCTTTTTGTGATAGAAATCTAACTTATTCTGATAAATAAAGATGAGATGAGGTGCTCCACTGTTATCGCTCAAACTACCTTAGGTTATTGAGCGTAATAGCGTAACAGACAAACTGACTTTTCCATTTATACCTAATATTAGTAAAGATACATTTGACGTGTTAAAACAACAAATAAAGTTCATTTGACGGTTAGTGGCAACGGTTGTTCTATTAAAACTGGCAATAGAGCTTGCATTTCCGCTGCCGGCAATAATAGGATAAATAAAGGATAAGGAGGAGATAGACGGATGGTCCTGTCGTCCTGGCCTTCTGTATGGGCGTGACTACTGCCACCAAACGGCTATCCAGTTTATGAAAGCGGAAAGCAGTTTACCCTGTCACTGCTAAAACATATAGGTAGGTAATTACAATAAAAAAAATAAGTTTTCGTTTTTTTTTTATTTACTTATTGTAAAGATTATTTTCTACTATGAGGTCGGTAGTTAGATGCCATTAGATTATTCCAAAGCTAAAATGATCATTGCTTGTTAATGCGGTATTGTCATGGTAATGATATAGCGTCGATGCCGTAATATTTATGACTAATTATATATACTTATATTGTACCACAGTACCACCCATGTACCACAATTGAATTAATGTCTACTTTGAATATGGTATTTGTCTGTTAGGAAGTTGTTTTTTTAATTCCTTAACCTTTGTTAAGAGGAACTCTTTGCTTGAAAATGAGACAAACTTAATTTAATATATTTCAAAAATAGATTCAGGTATTGTGTAAAAAATTACTTAATAAAAAAATAAAAAAAATAATAATTGAGGCGCCCATTGGATGAGTGGTTAAGGTGCTTGCCTTAACGCTTTGTTCTAGGGTTCCCAGGTTCGATTCTCGGCAGGTTTAACTTTGGAAATGAACTTTTCGAAGTTTACTCTGGTCTGGATCTGGAGAGTAGCAAAGTAGTGGCAGGGCGTTTCGCAGTTTTTTTAACGAATAATTTCAACCTTAGTTATAAATTATATTTTATATCATCTAGGTATATATGTACCAAAATCTATAATTAATTATATGCATAAAAATAACATTTGAAATATGTATGATAATATGTCAGATAAGTATACTTACTATCATTTATATCAGCATTTTCGATACTAGATAAATGCATATTATAGGATCACTAGCTTTTGTTCGGGACTTTGCGTATTAAAGCTATGTGATGTATAAACTATCGGTTCATTGGCATTTGTGTAATAGACCAACACAAACATACAATCTCATAAAATTTCCTGTTTAAGTATATTATAGTGGGATAAGAAAGGTGAATCAAACGCGGGGGATAATAAAATTTATAGGCGTCAAAACGAGATGTACTTGGAATGAATAGAAACTATTTTCTGCTGTTCTAGGTAAAATACATTTGGACCTCCGGCCGCTTGTGCGACTTCAAGGGTTGCAATCGTCCCGATTTGCTTCCCAACGAGATCAACGGCTGGTTCTGGACCGCTGAACTGCAGAAGTTGGCGCCAACTACCAACCGTCAGCAGAACGACTGGTCTGAAGGAGGCGGCATCGGAAAACCGCAGCCCGATAACAGAGTAAAGTATCCCCCGTTTACCTCTGAGACGTAGCGAGATTTGATTTCGGTAACGACTTGAGTCACTAATCCGACACTAATTGTGTTTGTTTGTAATTAGCAGTCGCAAATAGACAATGGGCTGGATGGATGACGTTACGAAATCACTCATACGTGATGATGTAAGACACTGTGAACAATTAAGTAGGTAATGTTTGTCATGATGAGCACCTGGGCGCAGACGCGCCGGTTAATGCGTTCATACACATAGCAGTCTCGTCTGTATAGCGGATGTCACGCAGTGAAAACGAAAGCGAGACGTGAATATTTATAGGCGTGCGAAATATTCGCCGAAGGGCGTACCCGCATGCCTCCATACTGCCACACCAACTTTCTACAAACAGCCGGCCTCTTTGTACAAAAGCTCATCTTTATTCGCGGTGTGTCGCCCCCGTGTACTGTTTGCGCGTCACTTTCCCTGAGCGGTGACTATTGACTGCTGCGCGTGCACACACTCTCAGACATCAATGTTCATCATATCTTGTTTACTGTCGAATCTCATTAAAACATTCAAGGTCCACAAAACGGCAACGTTACACAACCATGTGACTGACCACAGAAACATGTTGTAAGAGCAATTCATTCATAACCACTTCTTTGCGATAATCGCAAAATTTATGTCCTCTAATAACAGACTAGCTTTTGCTCGTATTTATAATCGCGATGATACATAGCCTATAACGTTCCTCAAGAATTTAGGCTATCTAATGCAAAAAGAATTTATTTAGTTCCAATAGTAATTTCAGAATTTGACGCGTTCAAGCAAACAAACAAACTCTAGATTTATTATGCTATCTTCATGATGGTTCCCTCCACCGTTAGAGCAAGCTTCCTTATCTATATTAATCGAAATTGCGTGATTATTATAAAGTGCAGGCCCCGCTGGGATTAAAACCGGTGCCTGCTATGATAGCGCTCTACCTAGCGCTATCACTGCTGTATAGTAATATAAATAACTAGATGTGTAATGGGAGCATTTGCACTTCTTGAACGGGCATCGACTTTTTTAGGTAGAGTCTAGTTATAAGACTGTATAATTTAGTACTACAAATATGCCATTTTATTGGTATAATGTTTGATTAATTATCGTGTCTCTTTCAATCCCATGGCTATTAAAAAGGATTTGAAGATAATAACTTTATTTACCGTGGCTCATATAAGACTTTCTCTAAGTGGATAAAATTAAAATAAAGGCAATACTTTTCTTTAAGCTTACTGTATACTTCTAGTCATACAGCCCCTACGTGGTCGCCCCAAAAAACAACCAATTATTAATTTTCCGTAGGTACCTAGTAAGTGGTCAGCAAGAAGTACTTACTCATTTCTTCATTTTACGAAATGGTAGAGCCAAGTGGACGGAAATTTTAAAAAATATAGTTAAATATCTTTGAACATTATCTTTATGTTATCAATAACAGAAATTGGGAACCAAAGGCCGCAAATAATTGTCCTACGATTCTTTGGGATCTAAGACAGGTTAAAAAAATACTCTTAGATCCCATGGTAGCCTCGTGGACGGAGTGTTTGATTGTTAAAAATATCTCAAAGGAAATGATAAATTAACATGACATGGTACTAGTTGGTAGGTATTATATAAAAACCACAATAATGAACTCTAATGTAAGTACTTGCATATTATGCAAATGTGCGTACCTGCCAGAGCGATCACCCGTGACGTCACGCTTCTAGTCAAGTATGGTCACCGTGATCAACCACGCGTAAGTAGGTACTAAATGGTAACTCACTCTGCAAAGAAATTCTATGGTGTATTCTATGTAGTTCTACACTAGTTTTGTTCACTTCCATCTCGTGCTCCTACTACCTACTTACTACCCTTGGACGTAGAAGTCACACACTAATATTGTGTTAATATTATACTACTAGAAACCCGCAACCGGCTTCGAACGGATGCAATGCAATAAGAAATAAGCGGAAAAACATACAGATGGGGACAGTGACTTTAATTTATTAATTTAGAGATGCAGAGAAGATAATAACACATAAGATATACATGTGCACAAAAATCATTAATATTCGAATTTTTATTAGGAACTTCTGCAAGGTGGTGCTGCTGAGCACTGCGTGGCAATCTTGAACAACTTCTACAATGATGGAGTGCATTGGCATGACGTTGCATGCCACCACCGCAAGCCATTCGTCTGCGAGGAGAATGACGCTCTACTCAAATACGTCAGATACACTAATCCAAATTTAAGAGTTTAAGAATATAACCTTGTACTGTGTGTAGTTTTTGGAACCAATGTAGACTAACTTCATCAGCCAAAAAGAGTTTGATTATGCTAAAAACACTGCCAAAAACTTTATTCTTTTGTAGATAAGACAGTTTCAGTTATGTAGTTTTAATATTACCTCATAACGTATTATTTAAATACAGTTTACGGATTTAATAAACTCTTGAAAATTTGGTATTTATTTAAGTAACTGTCGCTCTGCAAATTGCTTATCGTTTAAGTATTTAAGATAATTATTATTGTCAATAAAGACTGTTACAATTTGCTCAATTTTGTTTTCGTTTTGCCCATTGGAGCACAATGGGCAGCACATTGGAGCACAAAATATGATGTGTATCAACAGCCTTAGGTACCTTACTTGAAAAACGTAATCTTTGCCTTGTTGCTCGCCAATACATGCTCGTTTGCCAACAAATACATGCTCGTTACATTCTTGCGAAGAGAAGTTCTTTGCTTTGTATATAATAAGCTATGAAAACTCGTGTAGTGTGCTTGAACACAGTTAGAAATACAGTATTGTTCCATTGCTTGCCATGGTCATACTCTATATAAACTGGATATTTTTTTTATGTTAAAATCGGCAGACAGGCTGATGGTCCACTTGATAGTAGGTGGCTACCGTCGCCTATAACATAAGCAACGCCAAAGCTGCTACAAGTGCGCTCGCTGCCGACTACAGTAGCATTAAGGATAAGGGATTTTTGAAAATAGGCTTTTTGATGGCATGATGAGACTCAGTTTTGAGTCATTTTTCAGGACCATTCAATCCATTTTGTGTTTATGAAAATATGACAGTGTGCAGGCTGGGAAAGTAATTTCACTATCTTAAAACTGGTGTGAAGTATCAGTGTGAAAGTGGGTCAGACACGGACTTTTCTATTCTTTTATAAAAACTATTTTGTATTTTGCCGTACTCTTTTAGGACATATTGTATAGTTGACGATCATGGAACACACTGTATTTAGGAGGAGAAACTTGCTATAGAGAAACTACAATGGCTTGCATGTTATTGACTTACAACTCTGTCTAACTTAGGTTAGCTTAATGATTTAGGGAAATTTTAAGTAAAATCTTTTTAAATAATGTGATTTGTTATAGTGATTATTTCAATGATTTTGAAACGAAGTAGAATATAAAAATAAGTACCCCAATGAGTTTCAGATTTCATGCGTATTATATACCCCTATGGAGTTTGTTTAAAAAGGTAATGACTGTTTAAGCTTCCTGTCCATTGAACAAAGCTCAAGGAAATAATTCTGGACATCGTAATTTGTGAAGTTTTAATGACATTATACATATCAGAATCAATGGCTATACACTGTTTTGGGTGAACCATGGGTAATACAATATTAAATCATATCAAAATGGTCTAGGAATATTTTGTTTAGTTGTATAACTCAAGTATGGTTTTATACCCTCCACACAAGTGGTACAGTGGGTCCACAAAGAACTAATTAAGCCAAATAAATTATCACCCACAGGCACTAAAACAATCTCAATACACTATGCATTAGTAAACCACATGTAAAGGATGGTTTTTGTTTTAATTCTCTAAAACGATTTCAATAGAATGTTTCAAAATATGTTGTTTTTATTATTAAAAATATATTTCAATAATAAATATCTTTAGACACTTGTCTGAATCCACATCTGATTTAGACATACTAATACAAACTGCAATTATACTTAACAAAAAAACGTTTATTTTGTATAAAATCACTTAACAATTTCATTAAAACTAGAGTTATCACGATGGAACTGTCAATTTAAGTCTATATAATCTACTGGGCAACTCTTTCTTGGACATTATAAACCAGAGAGAAATGTTGCAAAAATATATAAGTGTAAGCATCATAGTTACATGCATAATGCGGTACAAACGTAGAAAACTCAACTTTAATCCCACACTAAAAGAAAAAATGAGAACATTAATTAAATGCATTACTATTGTGCAACATACATTGAAAGACTACTTACTCTCGCTCAGCGAAATCATCTATTTGTGAGATGAGAGAGTCGTTTGATCTCTGTGGATCTGGTAGCATGGCAAAATCCTTATCAAACTGTTCTTGCAAACAGCAAATTCTCTCCATAATGAACAGTAAAAGAATTTCCCAGAAATATTCAAAGTCCAACACCATATCAATCATTTTTTGCCCTCTACCATTATGATGTGATATCCAAACTTAGTCTTTATGGGGGGGTCTGTATACACAGGATTGGTTACTGAAGAAATGGGCAAGGCAAATGCTGCATCTTGAAAGGGACCCACCATTGACCCTCGAGTCATCCAACCCAGGTCCCCTCCTTGACGTGCCTTATCTTCACTGTAAGCAGCCGCAACATCTGGGAATTTCTGACCGGCTTTTATTTTTTCCAGTGCCTCCAGGCATTTTGATTGTTTTTCACACAGTATATGACGTACTTTGACAGCGGTCCCACCTTTTTTTTCCTTTGCTGCAGATTCTATATTTAAAATTATAAAAAAAAAATTACTAATAAGGGTAAATATCTTATTCATACAATCACGGAAAATACAAATAAAATGCCAATAAGTTTATAGGCATTTTATTTGTATACTTAAAGTTTAAGCAATTCTCTTCTTAACTTTTACCATCAGACCTAATTCTTATTTTATCTGAGCTTTTACTCAGATAAAATATATTAATATGATTATGATACCATTAGATATTTATATTTTAAAAAATAACCTTTATCTCCTGTTGCTTTTCCGCCACCACTATTTTTATTACCACCTGCCTTTCCTTTTTCAGGTTGTTTCTTAGGTGGCATATTAATTTAAAATCACTTGTGTTCGTGTTTTTAATATTATAATAAATAAAATAAGGTTTATTCCAGTATTCCAGATTCCAGTCGTAAATATTATTTACTAAATAAAAATCACATACTTATCTATGTAAAAAAAATATAGCCAATAGAAGTGGGCGTTGCAAACCGTAAACAGTTACAATAACTAATTATTGGTGTAATACCGAAAACTAGTTATTGCCTTCTACAAAAACTATTTATCGCCCGCAACTATTTATCGTGTTGTTATTGTTATAGTACACTTGAATGAAACGTTACACTGTCTATAATATCTGTCGCGCGTCGTTGATAAGCCGTTTTCTACGCCAGTCAGTGCTTCCATTTCAATATTCACAATTTGTTGCCACCTAATTATTCATAATTTTTTTTAAAAATATAATAAAACAAAATTTCTAATATAGCGAAAATATAGTAGATAAAGATTATATTACGGTATGATTAAAAAGAAAAAAATTAAAATTTTGTATGTATAATTTTAAAATAATTTGCTTATGTAGATAATTCTTTGCAAATGTAAATTGACACAATATTTTGAGTTTTGACAAATAGCTTCTTGAGTTAACATATTTAGCTATACTAGCTGTGCTCGCGAGTTCATACGCATGGTATTCGGAATAATGCGTAACTTTTTTTAATGTTTCAATAACAGATAGGTACACTAAATATTACTGGAAGCTTGCTACAATACATTAGTGGAAATCACATTAAAATCGGTTAAACCGTTTCTGAGATTAGTGTACACAAACCCACAGACAAACAGACAAAAATTCTAAAACAATTTTCTCACCTGCTAGCTCTAAATTGGCCAAATTCCAAATTATGTAAACATACTAAAATCCAGTGTAACTAAACCGTTTATCAAATGTGATTTTCACGTTGACAAGGCTCAAATTATTTTGGCTTATATGCAGTATTAGTAATGAGTCAAAAGCTGCTATCAGCTATCGGAGTGCTGAACTTTTTTTTCATTTCAATTTTTTTTCGATTACTCAATTTTAGCGGCTCTATTAATAAATCACCCGAAACTCGTAATGAAATCGCCAGAAACGCCCAGTAATTGTATATAGACAATTATTTATCACAAAAATTAACTAAGAAATTCTTTTAATTTACAAAAAAAGTTTT
The DNA here is from genome assembly GCA_910589475.2 of Bembecia ichneumoniformis. Lineage (NCBI taxonomy): Eukaryota > Metazoa > Arthropoda > Insecta > Lepidoptera > Sesiidae > Bembecia > Bembecia ichneumoniformis. The sequence goes on from OU342523.1 coordinate 7,797,994, forward strand.
TGATAATTTAATAAAATTATTCCAAAATCATTATTTTAATAACGATTATTTATTTAATATAACAAATTCTAAACGTAAGATTCCTAGTTATGGCATTGACTTGAAACATAAATTGGTTAAGTAATTGTTACTTGGCTCTCGTCAACAAAAGAAAATAGTTGTCGTACCAAAGTACCAACGATATCATAATAATATGTTCAAAACGTAAAATACCTACATAAGTAGTTGGTTTAGTTACGCGGCGTACTCGAAACTTTAGGCGGTAACTCGGTACTCGTCATTAAATAGTTATCGTAATAAATAGTTTCAAAAGCAGTTATTGGTAAGCATACCAATAAATAGTTTCGTTACACCTGAAACGCGTATCGACCCATGACTAATAGCCAATTAGCCATAGATAAGTGTATGTTTATTGAAATTTGAATTGGTTTTAGATACAGACTAATACAACATCTTTTTAGATTTAGGTGCAGAGTACTTTATAAGAAAGGAATGCCACGCTTACACAGAGAAGTAAGACCACAGAGTATTCTCCTAACAATATATGCTCCTAACTCATTGACATTTCACAAACAACGAGAAGTTCTCGACAAATCGAATTATTCCGTTGTAAACAAAGATAATTGTATTAGTGTATAGATGGAACAATAAAAATTGAAGATTCCTTCGATACTCGATACCCGTCTTTCTAATGGCTGCATGTCGTATGTTAAAAAGAGATAACAATAGCCGAATATGACGTCTTAAAACGCTGCGCGCCATAAAAGAGGAAACGTCATATTTGTTTATATTATCATGCTGGTTAACAAGCGCGTTTAGCTTTATGTGATTTAAAATACTTAAAAATCTGAAAATGTGATTTCATAAATCTGTTGCTTGCCAAGAATGGCTTGTACTGTTTCCGTTTGTCCAAGTAGAGTGGGTGTTTTGAAGGAGAATAATGGGAACATATCATTTCACCGGTAAGTCGCACAGCTCGCACTCATTAATTTTGGTGTTTTGTAAACAAATTTTTATAATTATTTACTAAAAATGAATCATTGTACATGCATACACAGCTCTAAGGTTGATTTATTTAAAGAAAAGCTGGTGTTTATAACTAAAATTTACAAAAACCAAAGTTAATCGGAATTTTTGACATTTGTCTTGCTTTATAGTGCTGTAGTCTGATCTTGATAAGTTTATCGATATCGATAACTAATTTATTTTTAGTAGAGTGTTGACAATTTCTAGCATTCACTGCAGGTTGAAAGTAATTTTTATCAATTTATAACAGATTTCCCACCGACATCGATTTAAAAAAAAACGTGGACAAAAAATGTAAGAAAAGCCGACGATTGGAGAGCTTCGCAATATACAAGAATATGCTCGATGAACTTTGAAGATTCTTGCTTTCGCCAAGGATATCAGCGTAAAATTCTACACTCGTATGCAGTGCCGACAATATTCCCAAAATTACCACCATCGTGTAAACCAGTAAGTAATATCTATAAGTTATAAAGAAGTTATGCTTCAATCTATGAAAATTATGAAAATCTTTTGAATCATTAATAACCATAAACTATTTCTTTTCAGAAATTACCCAGAAAAAGAAAACTTACTAATAAATACGTGGATACCCAAGCGTCAACATTAACTGCAAGTCTTTAAATTAAAATGTTGACGAATCACAGATGAACGATATCACAGATTAAAATGAAACGATATCACAGATTATCCAATCTGTGATATCGTTTCTAAAAATAAAACTTTAAGATTATCGAGTTTTTTTTCTCTCGTAATAAAATCCTACTCCCGTTCTACCCCTTAAGGATGGATTCTAAATATTTCTACTCAAAAAATAACTATTCTTTTGAAATATTTTGGTGAAATAAATGCGAGAGGTTGCATACAATCTCATACAACCGATTAGCAATGCGGCGAGTACTAGTACGCACCCACATTTTATTTATATTGAATAACCAAACGGTACACCGAAACGCATTTAGCCATACTTTTTATCCGTCATATATTTAAAATCTATATCAACGATATCTAGTTATCAATAAAAATGCACAGCACTATTATACGCTATAACCTTAGCTTGCATTGTATAGTCAAAATGGAGACATTCACTCAACTTCGACCCGACAGATTATATATGTATGTCTCTTTCCATCTTATGGCAATTTGAAGGTGTTAGAAAGAATAAAATATTGCTGCTTTTTGTGATCCATCTATAGGTACAGACTAATACAACATCTTTGGTTGTAAACGATTAGCAAGCTAAATTTTTTTCGGCAGTCAGTCTATACAGACTAATACAACATCTTTGATTGTTATCAAAGATGTTGTATTAGTTTGATTGTTATAGTACGGTCATTCTATGAATGCGTTTTTGACATTTCTTTATGTCCATTGCATAAAGTTCATTTCCGAATAAACGATACAGAAAATGTATGGAATTGACACCTGTCAGAACAGCACTCTTATAATGGCCGGAGTATAACATACAATATATAGCTCCACACGAATCTCACGATAGTCGACGATGTTTCCCAAAGAACGAATGAATCGATTGCACTATCGATTTTTTATTTATGAATCTGTTAATCGACAAAAACAAGACAGTGAAAAATCAATGGCGTACTTCGAATTTAACACTTAAGATTTCATGTAGGTAAGATACTACTACTTGGGAATTTGGCAGTTGTTAAATAATCACGAAGAAGTTAAAATTATTTTATTTTAATTATTTATTCAAAATTGACTCATTTTCTAAATTCAATTTTTTTTATGTTAATGTCGCAGACAGGCTGACGGTCCACTTGATGGTAGGTGGCTACCGTCACCTATAATACAAGCAACGCCACAGGTGCTGCAAGTACGCTACCGACTACAAGAGGATTACGGATATGAGATTGGGAAGGGTTAGAGAAATGGACTCTGGCATCCCTTACTCATTCACTGAAACACAAAAGCACACAAGCTTTTATTTCGCGGTGGTCTCACGGGCTGTTACTGCCGCCAGATGGGCCGTCCAAATCACTGCGAAACGCAGTGTGCTCTGCCTCTGACACAAGTAATGTTAAGTAAGGAGATTCCTTTGATGTTACCGCCACACTCCGGATTGCCGGCAAACGCCAACGAACGATCGGTGGTGTTCTCTAAGCCGTCCACACCGGACCAACAAACGCTAGCGAACCCATGACCCATTCTTTGGCGTTCGTTGGGCCGGTGTGTACGCAGAACCCGCCAACGAACGTTCGTTGGCGTTCGCTAAACCGTCCACACCGGACCAACGAACGCTAGCGAACCCATTCGTTGGCCTTCTTTGTCCCGGTGTGTACATACCATTATGTAAAATATAGTCCACAGATTATTATGTTAACAGTTTGAACTGAACACTAATCTGTCTGCTGTGGTCAGACAGACGTTGACGTCGTCTGTCGTCATTGTTTGATTTCTGCGCTGACTTGTTAGGCTGTATTTTTATTTTTATTTAGTTTTATAATTACCTATAGTTATATATGTTTTGTGATATAATTTTTCCGAAATGCATTTCTACTTCTAATAGATTTTATTGGAAATAGCTTGAAATATGTTTAATTTATACCCCTTTAAATGAAAGGTATGTAAGTATTATAGTGCGTAATGTCAGTTCCTATGTATGCTTTTATAATGTTATTATGTTTCTAAATCTTGGCGTAATTAATTAATTGCGAAATCTAGATCAATGTCATTATCCTGACACTATGGGAATAATGTATGAGAAGCGGCCTTTGAAGAGGCCTCGTTTAGGCCCTCCAGACGTATATCCACAAGAGCGTCATCAGAAGGAAGATGAGCTTACATCAACCAACGTAAAACACGGTTTTACAACTACTCCACAATCTAGCGATGAATTTGGTACTGCCAGAAACTTTAATTACTCTACTTCAAAGGTAAATTCAATAATATTTTACGAAAAAAAAAACTGTAATATGATAATTTGGAACATAATGCACTTGTATAAGCATCAATCAGCCTTCATATTCTTTTTATTTATTTATTTTTGTTAAGGTCGCTAGAGAGACTGACGGTGCACTTGATGGTAAGATGGCTACTGTCACCTCTAACACAAGCAATTCCACAGGTGCTGTAAGTGTGCTGGTGACCATTAGTAGGATTAAAGTTAAGGATTAAGAAAATGTACTCTGGCATCTCTTACTCGCCCTAATTTTTATAATATAATGGCTGAAATATTGTGATTAATAATATTATATTGTTCATATTAAATTTATTTTGGCAAATGTGTAAGTTTGACAGATCTTAATTTAACTCAACAACCAAATGTTTTTGTAATATCATTTTACTAGTTATTTCTTATATGAGGGAAAACCTAAGACTAAAAGAAAGCTAGTTAAGTTTGTTTTGAATTTTCCATTATAATTTTTCATTCTTATTCTTTTTTATTTATTCTACACCTCAGAATTTATTTTGTTATTTTATAAGGATTTTTTTGATATTTTTTTTCAGATTGGTCAATTCTTTTCTGGTATTTTGTCAAAAAAGGAAGAATTAAATACTCTACCTGATTGTGGTAGAAAAAAGCAACAAGTAAATCCTAAAGATAATTTTTGGCCTGCCACCGCTCGCACAAAAGCACAAATAGAAGCTTGGTTTAAAGATTTAGCAGGTAAATATTGTTATTAGCAGGTAAATATTGTTTTAGCAGGTAATATCTAAATATATTATTCAAATAGATTTGCCTTTAATACTTATTGGGTGGGCAAGTTTCGGCTTTTTTGTTAAATTAAACTTTATTAAAAAAATACTTCTTACAAGAATTATTAATCAAAATATTCGCCGTTATTATCTATAGTCCTTTGCCATTTATTGGGTAGTAGATAAACGCCTTCACTATAGAAATTTGGCAGTTTTGAAACAAAATAGTTATCCAGCCATTTTCGGACATCTTCAACATTAATGAATTATTGCTGTTCCTTTAAAAATGACGACATTGATCTAAATAAATAACAATCAGAAGGAGCTAAATCTGGTGAATATGCCACATCATGTACAACTTCCCAACTCATCTTCAATTTAAGATGAGTTTCTGGGTTAATTTTTCCTGTATGTGGACGTGTATTATCATGCAGCAACATCACTTTTCGCCTTCCTTGTGCCATAAATGGTCTTTTTTCCTCCAGAGTATCACTTAATTTGATCAGATAACACTCAGCTGTAATAGTTTGGCTAGGTTCGAGAAGCTCGTAGTAAATGATTCCTTTCCAATCTCATCAGACACAGAGTAAATTTTTTTTGCATGAATATTTGCAACTGATGTGGATGGCAGGCCTGGATCAACCCATGCTTTCTACATTTAGGATTGTCGTACAAAATTTATTTTTTATCACCCGTAATGATTTTACGCAGAAAATTCTTTTTTTTGAACCGAGAAAGCTAATTAACGCAAAGGCAACTCTTTGTTTTTTGTTTTCTTCTGTCAGTTTATGAGGAACCCATTATCCTTCCTTCTGTATTTTTCCCACTGCATGCAATTGAAGTGAAATTGCTTGGCAAGTAACTCCTAACTGTTCTGCAAGCTCTTCTTGAATTTGACATGGATTTTCATTCAGTAAAACTTGAAGTTCTTCATCCTCAAATTTTTTGATTTCACCTGGATGTGGATCATCCTCAAGACTAAAACCACCTTTTCATTGTTGAATGGCTCACAGAAAGTTCACCCAATCTCGAATTAATCTATTCCATAGCTTGGAGCAGCATTTTTATTAATTTGAAAACAGAATAGAATGCAACACATTAATTGAAAACAGATGGATTTACGCCAGTAAATGTTACTTATCGAAATCCATCTCGTAAAATTGATGTAACAACTGCAATGGCCACGCTACATGTATCCAAAATGGCAGACTAATTGGATGCATTCAAGTATTTTGTTTCATGTAACCAACTTAAAGCCGAGTTTCTACTTGCACACCTAATAAAAAGAATTGTTCAACTAACATTTAGTTTACATACATACAACATTAAGCTGGTAGGCTGACAGTTCATTACATGGTAGGTGGTAACCATCACCTATTAACACAAGTAACACCATAGGACATTACATAACAACATACATAGGACATAACAAGGACATTGTCAACTGTAATAGGATGAAGGATAGGACCTATCCAGTGGATAGGGAAATGGGCTCTGGGATCCTTTACTTTCTTTACTTTCTTCCTAGTTCATAACTGCATTACTCAGTGTGTCCTGTCTAAAAAAAAGCCTTAATTACAATATAAAATGTTTTTAAATAAGTAATTAATATAGACCTTGAAAAGGAAAACATAATTAAAAACCATTGACATGATCAATTAGCAAGTTATATTATTTATTGTAGGAAGTAAACCTTTATCACAATTAGCGAAGAAGGCGCCTAATTTCAATAAGAAAGAGGAGATATTCATAACTTTGACGGAGTACCAAGTGGCGATGCCTCGAGCTGCATGGTTTATTAAACTTAGTTCAGCATACACTGTTGCTGTCTCTGAGGCGAAAATAAAAAAGAGACAACTGCCAGACCCCACAACAGGTAATTAATATAGTGAAATATATTAAATTGAACAAAATTATGATACAAATAGTTAACCTGGCAGGTTGTTGGAGTGCAAATCCCACCACCACAACTCTGCTCACCTCTGAGGTCTAGGCTGTTATTGTGGGAATAGAGGATTGCGAAATAACATTTGCGTGAGGTGTTCTTAATACAAGCATACTTCTCTCAACATCGTCACTATTTTGACAGGTCATCTTATTTATCTGTCATTTTTAATACAATGCAACAGTATTAATTAATTTTATTAGTTCTTAAAGTCTTCTTTTAGTTTTCACATGGTTTTTTTTTATATGTTAAAGTTGACAGACTAACTTCCACTTGATGGTAGCTTGCTACAATCCCCTATAACACAAGCAATGCCACAGATGACGCAGGTGTCCTGCCGAATATAGAACGATTATGTATAAGGGATTAGGAAGGGATAGAGCAATAGGCTCTGGCATCCCTTACTCACTCACCGTAACACAACAGCACACATGTTGTTTTTCACAGCAGGGAAAAAGTAAGGGGGTAGTTACTGCCCAAATTACTGCGAAACGCAGTGTACTCTGCCAGTACATTCCAGATCCAGACCATTGAAAATTTCATTTCTAAGTTGATCCTGTCGGGAATCAATCCCAGGGGACCCCTAAGGCAGAGCGTTAAGGCAAGTACCCTAACCACTCGTCCAATGGGCTCGCCAAATCAAAATCAAGCATTTTGAAGAATCACAGTATAAATTAGTAATAAGAAATCAGAATTATAATGTAATAATATGAAAACAACAATGAATTTGGTTTATTTATTTTTAATTAATTTTTTGAATTTCATTTTGAGTAAATGATGTAAAGGTTACCTAAAACCGCAAAAAGGACAAAGAGGCAAGTATTGTGTGGCAAAGCAGCAAAAGAATAAAATGTATGTGACTAGACAAACCCAAATTTTATTGCAAAATGGAGCTGATTTTTAAATGACTATGGCTGCTCTTATGGTTGGTTAATTTTTTTGGCGCTTGTGAACAAGACCTATTTTAAGAAAACTTTGCAATAAGGTTTTGTTTATAAGGTTTTGTTTTGTAGTTAATTAATACACCGTGTCTCACTAGCGCAAAAAAGCACTTTAATATTTTCAATTATACACATTGTGATCACAGTTGGACATAATTGGGTTTTTATAATTTTCAGAATGGACTACAACATTAATCAAATTCCTTAAAGATCAAATACCAAAGCTAACTGAATATTACCAAAATAATGCATCAGGGGTTATTTCTGACAAAACACCACCATCACAATCAGGTAATGACTCCTAAAATGTCTTATAAGTATTGGATATTTTTGAACTACAATCGACAGGGTAAAGCGTAATTTAAATATACACTAGTATTATTATACTATTACTAATTTATACTAACCTGCTACCAACCACTACTAGCAACTAAATTAAACAGAGTTACTGCACAGTTTCCCATTGAACAGTAGAGAATCTGCAATCACTAAGTAAGTCTAAGTAAAAGTTGTACTGGAATCGTAAGGGATAGTACAATAGCAATCAATCAACAAGAGCGTATGGGCTAAATGATCCACCATGCTGGCCCAGTGTGGGTTGGTGGACTTCGCATGTATCTTAGAATTTCTTCTTCGGTTGCAGGTTTCCTTGCAAAGTTTTCCTTCACCGTTTAAGAGCAGACAGTAAATTCACTAAAGTTTTTAGAAAAAAACGCATGGCATGACCGGGGTGAAGCATTTTGAATCACATGAGCCTTTGATTGGTACATAAATTATTAAATATTAAATTCTATAAAGGTCACTGATCTGTTTTAGAGATGCGATTTGTACAATGCGCCATATTTGTTTACCTTTTCTTAAAAAAATTTATTATAAATAAAATAATTTACTTAAAATTTTAGTTAATGAAGAAAATAAATTAATATATTCTCTGACAATAAAGTGTAATTTATCGCGACATAAATTTATTTATATAAATCGCTAAACTGTTAATAACACACACTGGTTGTGGTCTAATGAAGTTTGTACTGAAGAATGTCGGTACTTAATTTGTTCCTATATTTAGTTTGAGTTTTCATTCTTATATATAGTATTTTGTACTAATTTTTTTAGGTCAGGGGACCCCTAATCACAACTCTTCAGGAAACCCTCCTGGTGGATCTACTCCTAACTCAAATTTATCAAATTCTATGCATTCACCGGGAAATTCTAATGGTAAGACCTGCATTCTGATCTTATTTACTTTCACTTTGTGTTTATATCATACATTTACTTTGACAGATTTCTTTACCTCTAAATTTCCTAACATTCGTTTTGAGAGAAACAAAAAAGAAACCAAAATTTATGACAAGTCAATGTATAAAAAAAAATGTTAAATATAACTACAATAGTTATATTTAACATAGCTTAAGAAATTGATATGTTAAATGTTTTATATATTAAAAAGCGATAATTATGTACTCCTTTCTCCAGCTCCCGGCGGTTCTACACCAGGATCAACAGAGAGCACAGATTGGCGCCAAGCTCTCAAGCTCTGGAACTACTGCTGTCGGCTTGCTAAATACCTCCTCGATGAGGGGCTCCTTGACAGACACGATTTCCTCACGTGGATCATCGAGTTGCTGGACAAGAGAGCTGCAGATGATGGTATTTTAAGGTACAGTTGTAATGATTTTCAAAGTATACACCATGCTTTATAAAGGATTTTTTAATTCAATTTATAAATTGTCTATATTTATAATTATAATCGCTTGGACTCGTTTGTAAAATAAACTTTTACATCTATAACCAATGGAAGTAGGTAAAATACTTTTAACGCTGGCTACTTAATGATAATTCACTTCCAGATTGTTCCTGCCACTAGCACTGCAACACATGTGCGAGTTTGTGCAATGCGAGGGACTATCGCGTCGGCTGGCTACTACGTGTGCCAAGAAAGCTGCCGTCATCTGCTCGGTACTGTCGGACACCACTCTCCGAGCTCTTAATCAACCGGCTGTCTTCAATAAGATAGCTGAGATGCCTGGTAAATGTTCTGTTACATGGATTTATTGTATTTAACATTCAAATTACCTGCTCAAAGTAAGGAATGTCCAACTCAAGATCGTTTTATGACGAAAAATATTGGCTTTGTGATGATGAATATGGTAGTAAGTAAAGTTAATCTACACAAGTTATATTTCGTAAAATTCATAAAACCTTTATTAATATTATTACAGGATTTGATATGATATTTAAAAAAAATGTTAAGACATTTATTTTTAAACAGCTTCAGGAATTCAAAGATCTTGTCTGCGATTAATAATGAATTCTAACATTTTTTTTTTGTTTCTGGAAAAAAAGAGACTGAAATTTATATGGTGATTCTACCTAACTGGATAGTTCTAATGTATGATTTATTTTATTTAACAAAACAGATTTTACAAATATGTGTATCTTATTTATATTTTACAGTATGTCCATAAAAAAATTATGATTAATATTTTGTTCATAGAATGTAATGGCACTCCATTATCACCGGTCCCTGACACACACAACGGTGACGTAAAACCAAACATATCGCAGATAAAGCGATCAGCGACTCCAGCAGACCAAAGCCAAGGCACACCAAATGCCAATCATTCCATTGGCACACCAAATCCGACCCTTGGTACTCCGAACCCAATTGGCACTCCGAATCCGCCACAGCAATTAGACACTCAAGTGAAGGAAGAGAACGAGTCTCCCCCGCGTGAGAGCAAAGTACCAATGACCACAGTGATCACAGCAGCATTGAATCCAATACAAGTCGGTTTTGGTGAAATATTGAACTGTCCATACCATAGAGATGTTATTATTCAGCTGGCTACAATATTACAGGTAATTTATATAGAATTTTTCACATAACGTAACAGTAGTGACTTAGTAAAGTATTTGATATCTGTTTAAAATATAATCATATTTCAACTTATAGCCACCTACTGTCAAGTAGACCGTGAATTATGACTCAAATAAACTTTATTTTTTCATACAAAACTTACAAAATCAATTATTGAATTTATGACTGAAATCAAGAGCACTTGTTTAGGATTACATAAAAAAACTACCAATTTAAAAAAATTGTGATCACAATACCAAAAACTGTTGTCCAGAGTGTCGATTTTTCTTATTTTCAAATATATTTTATTAATTCTTAACCAACTGACCTAGATTTTTCCCAATATTTTCCAGAGCTGGTATAATCTAGCTTATCGTCGTATTATTTATATTTATCAAACGGTGTCGGTTCCGCAAGTTTTGTGTTTTTTCCCCATACAAAAAGTGTCCAACTTTGCAAATTTTTTGTTTGTTTGCGTAGATTATATGTGTGGAGTGCAGTACGGCGTTGGTTTGGTCTGGCTGTGGTTCGGCACTGCAGGGCTCGCCTCTCGACCTCCTGCCGATCCCGCCCTCTGCCTTGCCTATGCCCCACATGGACACTGCCCTTACCGAGGAGCATCGACGGATGGTATGATCCTTGCAACATAACGAGTCAATTTGTATTTTGTCTTAACCGATTCAATGCGGCGGTCTATTTTTTCTAACTTACCCCCGTGGCGGTTAACAAATATTTCATGATACTGCAAGGCTATCATAACCCATAGACAAAGATCATCAGGTATCATCAGCCATGAATATAAAAATTTCAACCCTGCGGCATCATCCGCCATGAATCGGTTAATGCTAGTTTTTGTAGTGGCGGGGCATATTTGCCGATTCGTTTACCATACCTCGCAAAATTGCTGTTCTTTACCAAATTCATTTCTTTTTCTTTTTAATTTTTGGTTGTTTAGATATTTTTTTCTTTTTCCTTATTATTTGTATTGCATATGCTTCTTTTATTGCATTTTTTTATGCTTTTGTTATATTTTCATAATTCAATTTAGCATAAGTTCATATAATATACTTGCATATGTTATGCGAATATCCATATATGTGTGTTCATATAATAAATGTAAGTATTTCACATATAATTATTGTTAAAACTGTCATGCATTGTATTTGATATAATCGTATCATGTAAGCCTTCGACAAACGTTGGTACACCTAATGAATAGATACTTAAATAAATCAGGTTGCATATCTGCTGGAACCCCTTTATAGAAGACGACAGTGAAAGTAAAGCAAGAGCACTGTTATGTTTTGGTGTGTGGGTTTGAAATGCTAGAGCTCATCCCCTCCCATTATCCTCACTTTATCTCATCAGGGTCGGCAGCGCACTTGTTTATTTGTATATTAGTCATAATAGTGTATAAATCAATTATGTATCTAAATGAATATTATTTTTAAAGGTATATGAGGCTGAACAAGAAATAGCGGCCCGAAGCAAGAAAGCAGAAAGCAAATGGTGTACTGACAAGTGGCAGACCAGTTCTCAAGGTTATTATTTTATATTCTAAGAAGACATTAATTTCGGTGAAGCATGTATTTAGCTTCCAGAGATTTGTATGCATAATAATGAAGTTTGTCTTTCACTGTCAGTATGAGTCAAATAGATTCTTGTTGACTGCTTCCAGCTCGCGTGTTAGCAGTTTTGGAAGCATTAGATCGACATTGTTTCGATCGCGTCGATACAAACAACAACTTGGACACGCTCTACAAAGAAGTGTTTGCTAACTGCACGCCACCAACTAAGGACTCCAACAACGACACAAAGGATCCTGTAAGATTTGGTTTTGTTTTTTATTGTTTCTATGTGACTTCATTTTTTTCTTTTTAATCCAAGTGACACACTTTTTGTTTTTATAAAAAAATGACCAAAATTTAATAAATTCATATAACTTACAAGCAATACTGGTAAATAAAAGGTTGAGGAAAAAGTTTCTTTGCATTTTATATGAAAATTAAAAACTTTTATTTTTCAAAGTTTATTTACATTTAATTATTGTATATATTGCCATTTTGTACGATGACTTCTTGCCATCTTGTAGATAGTGATATTCTTGCCATCTTGAAAGCTGCTGCAAGTGCAGTAGGATTAAGGATAAGTGATTAGGAGGGGATGGGCTCTGGCATCCCTTACTCACTCACCGAAACACAACAGCACATGTGCTATTATTTCACGGGGTCTTCTGTAAGGGAGTGGTTACTGCCGCCAGACGGGCTGCCCAAATAACTGCGAAACGCAGTGTCCCCTGTGACTACTTTCCAGATCCAGACCAGAGCCAAATTTGAAAAGTTCATTTTTCAAAGTTGACCCTGCCGGAAATCGAACCCGGGAACCTTAGAACAGAGCGTTAAGGCAAGCACCCTAACCACTCATCCAACGGGCTCGTCAAATGTAATGGGAGCCGACCGACACTTTCTCATATATAGAGTTGGTCCTTCTTGTTTTGTGGACAGGAGTGGGCGTGCTCATACGCGGTGGTGCGCGTGCTATGCGAGTGGGCGGTGTGCGGTGCGCGGTGGGGAGAGCATCGCGCTATGGCCGCTGCGGCTCTGCTCGATAGGCGGCAGCACCAGTTGCTTCACCACCACGACCATCACGCCACAGGTATCGTACACCATTCATCATAAGCTTCAAGACATCAATGCAGCTATAAACACTCAATTACTCCAATATAAAACTTTCCAAGAAGCTAATAACATACTATACTAATATTGCGAATTTTGTTATAATGTGTTTGAGAGTTTATCTCGAGAACCCAGTTATTGCCTGTATTTGAAAAATTATTTTATCATTTGATAGTATTATTCCAAGTGTACCGCGGGTAAGTAGGGGCACATCAAACTAGTTTATTCTCCTAAATTATATTTTGAATTCTCAATTTCGAGTATCAGTCCGTTTTTTTAACATACCTTAATCCATACAATTACGAATATTCTCTATGTTATCAAAAGTTTGTATAGAATTTTTCATTTTAAGGCTGCAGTAGACGACGTGGAAAAAAAGGCAACAACATTCAAATTATTTACCAATATCTAACTGGTGTCGACACGGTCGGTCGCCACGTTCTGCCGTTCAAATATTGTTCGATAAATCAACTTTACGTAGTTTCTAAGGAAAGCCTATTTTACCATAAGCGCGACGATCGCTTTATGTAGGCGCGAAATAATTCGTGTCATATAAACGCGTGCAACTGAAAAAAAAAAATAGTAAAGTAATTCACTTCATATATTAAAATTATTTCAGGTTCCGATGACAAGGAGTCTGTGAGCTCTGGCACTGGACTATACAATGGACCACCGATCTTCCAAAATCTATTATTGCGATTTCTCGACAACGATGCACCAGTTTTTGGTAAACATTTTGTTTGAATATACTATACAACTTTGGTACTAAATAGTTATTATGTGTTAGCGAAATTTTAAGAAGTCACGAGCTATGTCCATATTCTCAAGCTAGATCATATTATAAGAATTAAATCATGTTCTTTGGCAAACGGATCAATTGACAATGGCTATATCGCTTTCCTTATTCACGGAATAAGGTTTTTAAGGTAGGAAAAGTTGGAAAATTAGGGAAAACTGACGTAACTTTTTATGGGAGTTTTGTATGAATTCAACTCACGATTTCAACCATTAATATGCGTAGTTCTTTGTTTCTTTTTTAGATTTACAAGAGAAATTGAAAAATCTGACAAACATATTTCGGAGTTCTTTAAAAACCATAGAAGAGAAGACGAAGGCTTTATACTTACAGGGATTTATTTTTACCACGGGTATAAAGGTACTCGTCGTAAGTTCGTCCTTACTAGTAAGTTTAAAACAGGCAAAGCCCCAAAGGGAAAATTAATAGTCCAAGAATATCATGTCCATTGTCCATGATTCGTGGAGGAAAATTCAATATTTTACCTTTCCGGTTTTTTTTACCTAGTTAAAAAAAACGATTAAAAAAGTTAACTAAAACAATAATGAAGTAATCTCATTGCGCCTTAAGAAAAAACTTATGCAAGTAATTCTATACCTTATTTATTTGTAAAATTTTATGTAAAAATATGTAAAATAAGTTGTTAAACATTTTCTTACTTTTAACATAAAACGAACGAGCCCGTTAGATGAGTGGTTAGGGTACTTGCTTAAACGCTCTGTTCTAGGGTTCCCGGGTTCGATTCCCGGCAGGGTCAACTTTGAAAAATAAACTTTTCAAATTTGGCTCTGGTCTGGATTTGGAAGTAGTGGCAGGACACACTGCGTTTTCGCAGTCATTTGGGCAGCCCGTCTGGCAACAGTAACCACCCCCTTACAGAAGACCACCTTGAAATAACAGCACGTGTGCTGTTGTGTTTCGGTGAGTGAGTAAGGGATGCCAGAGCCCATTTCCTTAACTCTTTCCAATCCCATATCCTTAATCCTACTGAATTCGACGGCGCACTTGCCATAGCTGTGGCGTTGCTTGTGTCATAGGTGACGGTAGCCACCTACCATCAAGTGCACCGTCAGCCTGACTGCCGATCTTAACATAAAAAAATTCAATGGATAATTATATTTGCACTTAAATTTGGTATTCTGTTATTTTTCAGATGAAAGCCCCAATGCACCTCCGGGTAGCAGACAACAGTTCGCTAACTTGGTGCATCTGTTCGGAGAGCTTATTCGGCGCGATGTCTTTTCACACGACGCTTATATGTGTACGCTCATATCCAGAGGTACGTAATTGCCCTTTGAGAACACAACTGAAACTACTGAACTGATTTTGACCAAAATTTTGTACTGACATAACTTACACTGTTTTTTTTTAGAGGTTATAGTCAATCTTTCACTGTCCCTGAACACTTCATAAATTGATTTGATTTTAATGAATTTTCTTGTGTTCGAGTTGGTCCCCTGGATGCTTAAGATTCACAATTGTATTCGATAGGTAACGCTGCCACCGGGTTACAGTTTTTTTTTTTTTTTTCAGTCAAGACAACGTCAACCAAATTGTTTCCCATTCCCTTTCAGCCTTATTTTGAAAGAAAATTGTTGGTTTTTTGTTTCGGTACGTGAATAAAGGATTTCGATAGCACTTACGTCTCTCCATACATTGTTCCTTACTGTGATAACTTCTCATTTCTCAGATTTGATGACGCGGGATGTATTACGAAGTAGAGACGAAAGTGTTAATTTTTATATTTGTTGTCAGGTGACCTGATATCGCCAACGGAGCCAACGTCGACTGCAAGCTCGCACACAGTGGCGCCCCCCGTTAACAGTACTGGCACTAATCACAACATGGACGACGATATATTTGCCAGCATCGATCTCAAACCAAAGATGGAGGTCAGTTTACAAAAAGTTTTGTATGGAGATACGCACAACTGAAAAAATTTCTATGAAAAAAAAAACCCAACTTTGTTATGACCATCGCTTTGATATTTTAAAAAGTTATGAATTATTTAGCGTATTATAATTAATTTTTTTTACTGAAATATTTTAGTACTAAGTCTAACATTATTATTATACACGCTACTTACATTTGTCTACAAATGTTTTCATTGTTTCATATTATATCTCATATTTATTATATGTTACCTGGATTAAGGGGTGTTGTGTAACACAGAAAATCGTGAGACAATCACGGAGCATATACAAAGAGGAGATGTTGTTATTGAATTTTTCTATAGAGCGGCGCCGTGACTACTGCGCGGGGCAAGGAGGAAGTTAGACCCCGCCCAATTATACTTTTTCCATCTAGCGGTAAAAAGAAAACTTTCGTCTATCGACCTTTCACTAAGTTGTTTAGCTATGTATTGCTAGATGGCACTAGTATCGAATACAGGGACGTACTGAATTTCAAAGAATTATTTATTTTTCAACTAATTATTTATTTACTCAAATTGTACAGCTCCTAAAACTTAATATACAGAAAAAAAACGTAACTAATAGCCAATTAATCCATTCCCGTTTTAAGTCATCTCTGGGTGGAAATCTAAAACATAATTATTTACTGATTAATAATTAAATTTATAAAAACAATTTTAATTACGGCCCTGTATATACAATTATTGACTACTTCACGATAGATGGCAGGCGAGCTAAGCAAGGTTTAAATCAATGATTAAAATATAATAAGACGACATTTTTCTCAACAAAGAAGTCTTTAGTAAAATTATAGCCAACTTAAATACGTATAATTTTGAAGATATAAATGTTATTTACGTAGCTAAAAGCCGTTTATGTTATACAATATTGCGCCATCTTTAGTCAAGTAGGATAACTATGGCAATGCAAAGATATTTTTCTAGAATTCGTCTCGATAAAGTATGAATAAAATTACTCACAAGTGAAATGTGATGCCATCCATGGCATCGGAACGTCTATCCGAATAGTTTTTACACGATAGCACACAACACTTCATATTTTTTTACTTATTTTTAATTATAAAGTTAATAGAAAATTGCAAATGAATTTTGACTACAACAAACAAGCGCCACCACTCCGTGCCGATGTCGACAGCAGACTGACCAAGACCACGCCCACAAAAAATGACGTCAGGACCTAGTTTGAAATCAGTGCACAGTTGTTTAGGCCATCTCCTCTTTGTATATGCTCCGTGGAGACAATAACTATATAAAATAGTGTGTGTCTCTAGACAGCAAAATGATTAAGAAACGAAATTGGGAAATTTCGTTTGATCTAATTATCCAACAGCATTAACCTTCATTCTAGGCGAATTCAGCGATATGCTTATGTATAGTTCTTTAAGTTCGTTTTAGGATAACCTGGTAGGCTATAGTAATTTAAGTTTCGCCCCACGCTTTTGACGTTGCAGACGAGGACTCACTTAAATTGTTTACCCATGTTGTACCTAAGGATAGAGGGAGGGATCTAAGGATAAGCTATTCCTTACTGACGCACCGAAAAATAACAGTCCACTGTTAGGCCGCGGTTACGAAACGAGCGGAGCGGTCTCGCGACACTTCACCTGCCGCCCTGTTCTAAACCACCAAGCCAAAGTTGCATACATTTGTTTGTTGATCGCTGTCGCCCGCCCCGTCCCGCTCCGCTGGTTTCGTAATCACTGCATAAGGGTTATATTTCACAGTGGTCTTCTATAAGGATGTCATTACTACCTACAGAAGGGCTGCCTAATTATACGCTACTTATATGTAATGTTTCGCTTATGAGGTTTTTTTGTAATCAATATAATGTTCCAATGGAAGATACATCTTGACTTTTCGTTATATAATATTTTAATTCTCCTTACAGGAAAATGTTCGAATGGATTTAGACGACTCCAAAATTGACGATGACTTAGACAAATTGTTGCAACACATAAAAGAAGACCAGCAGAATTCAATGGACGCTTCAGATAGTCCGAAAGACCCTGGCGAAACGTCGCATAGGTACTATTGATTTACATATAATCGTTTCTTAAAAAATACAGTCTTTCCAATTTCACATTTCTTGTGTGACAGTAACGATAGACTAGCCTGTAACACTTTCAACGAAGGCTTATTAATTTCATTGAAAGAAAGCATGTGTCTGTATCAAAAAATGCCACCAGAATCTTCGATAACCGCGTCTACACCGGACAAACGGGCTCCCACGACAGCTTCGCCGCGCTCGCGTAGCCCTCCAGTATTCAGAATTGTAGTATTTGCTGTCTACTTTCATAATAAGCTTTTTATTTAAAGAAAAGAAAAATAAAACAGGGACGTTTTAAAGCAAGACCATTTTGGTGGATTAAAAAACTTTATGAGCGTCGCAATCAATACGGAAATAATTTACTAAAGAACTTGAATAAAGAAAAAAAACCATACATAATTTTACTTGTATATCCGGCATTGTCTCGCCAGCCAAAACACCAGCGTCCACACCGTACGCACAACTCTTACTTTTGAGCATGGTCCGTTTACCGACAAAGCAATTGGCTCGCAAAGCTGCCATTCACTCGGTGGACGCGGCTAATGAGATGCTAACTTATAGTCTCTCATTTTAAAAGGCTCGATTAAGATTTGTGATCTCTTTTCGAGGACCGATAAATCTAAATGTCATGATAATATTAAGCCTTAAACATTCCATAAATGGCGAATTATTTACATGTCCTGCTCGCCATCTATTTTATTTTTAATTTTCAAATTGTAAATTTATTTCAGTGTAAATTCACCCATGATGGCCCCGAGTTCAATGGGTATACCTGGAATACAGTCTATAGGAATGGGTCCAATGTCTGTCCCAGGTAAGTCTTTTCATAAAAGTGTTTAAATTCATTATTTCATTTGATAAATTAAACATTTTGTGATTTTTTTTCCTTTTTTTTCTAAACACATTATTTTTTATTTGTTCAAATGTATGTATTAACTTATTGACTTTTAAGAATTCCAATTATTATTATTTTTTATGTTAAGGTCCTCAGACATGCTGACGGTCCAATTAATGGTAGGTGGCTACCGTCGCCTATAACAAGCAACGCCACAGTTACTGCAGGTGCACTGCCGACCATAGTATGATTTAGGATAAGGGATTAGGAAGGGATGAAGGCTCAGTTTTCCGGTTGATTCTTGCTACTGAACTACTGAGACTAGGCCATAGGGAAATGGGTTTTGATATCCCTTACTCACTCACCGAAACACAACAGCACACATGCTATTATTTCACAGTTGTTTTCTGTAAGTGGGTGGTTACTGCCGCCAGACGGGTTGCTCAAATGACTGCGAAACGCAGTATGCTCTGCCACTACTTATTCATTTTACAATGTCTCAGAAGTATTAATTTATTTCTTAAATTTTTTTTTGCTTTTGACCAGTTTGACCGTTACAAGATTATTAATGAGCGGACTGTGACGTAGGTATTCGATCGACGAGCGGTGCGTCGTCCAGCGTGGCAGGCGGAGGTGCGGGCACTTGCGGTGGTGCCTTATCCCGCCACTACCACTACACGATGCACTTTCCTCTGCCGCCTGCGGAGCCTGACCACACACCGCACGACGCCAACCAGCGCCATATCCTACTCTATGGCGTCGGCAGGCAACGCGACGATGCCAAGCACGCCGTAAAGAAAATGACTAAAGGTATTCAAAGTGCAAAATTATAAATAAAAAAATGCATCATGAGCAGTACCCTGGTTCAGTGGCGAATCATGCCTTGATTTATAGCTAAATTTCAAGTGTATATATGTAGAATGTTTTTGGTACACGTATTTCGTTTTTGAATCAACATTTACGCTTAAGTACTTTCTAATTCCTGATGTTAAATAAATTTGTTGGATCTCAAAGCGGTCACTTCAATCAATATTGTATCACATAAAATACAACATTAACTTAACTTTAGTTTAGGCAACTTTAACTTTAGTTTTATGTACTTATTGTTTTGTAAAAAAAAATTAAAATAAAATAATAAATTAAATTAACTTTAAAGAAATATAATATTTATTAATAATTACACACCAAAAGCGATCCAAGTCAATTCAGTTAGTTGGCTATAAATTAATATTTTACAGTTTTCCTGAGGAACACATTGAATTGATCAAATAATGAACAACTTTTATTACACACAGAAATATGCAAGCTGTTCTCGAAGAAATTCTCCATTGACGTTAGCGACGGTGGAAAAATAAAGAAACACTCCCGCAGCGAGTTTAATTTCGAAGCAGTTACACATAAATTTCAGGTACTTTTACAACAGATATATTCAGAAACAGATAGTTATATAACAAGAATTATCTGCTACGGAATCTATCTTTGTTACTGTAATAATGGCTGTATTTCTTTTCTCTTACAAATATTTCAGGTAGGATAAATTTACTTAATACTTTAAAAAAATATGTTTATTCTATCATTAATTGATTGGACAACCACAATAGTAATAAATTTGTGGACGTGCAAATGTGTTTCGGTCTTTATTTTTATTTATTATGTCGGGGAAAAAGTGTTTTCGCATGTAGTATAGTATGTATTTTATAATAAAATCTCTTTGGCTGTACTATGTATTTGACTGATTTTGATGACATTAAAAAGGTTAAATTTCAAAAAAGGAAACAAATTAGTAAAATGATGTTTCCAGCTATTTTTCATTTGTTCTTCTTTCTGTCAAAACGAGCGAATTTTAAAATTTTATTACAAAAAGGAAAAAAATGGAAGCCGCGAAATTTTTGACGTTTATGGACTTAATGCAGTGTCAGTAAGAGAAGCACAAAGTTGGTTTGAGCGTTTTCAATCCGGGAATTTTGATGTCAAAGATGCACCTCGCTCTGGTCGCAAGTAATTACGACATAGCTGAAGAACTGGGAATTGACCACAAAATAGTTTTGACACATTTGTTTAGGTACACAAAAAAGCTCGATATTTGGGTGCCACACTAGCTCACTGAAAGAAACCTTATGAATTGTGTACTCATTTGCGATTCTTTATTGAGACGTAATGAAACCGAACCGTTTTTGAAGAGATTAGAACTGGTGATGAAAAGTGGATCACGTACGACAATAACGTGTGAAAAAGGTCGTGGTCAAATGTTCAGACTGTGACCAAACCCGGATTAACTCGCAATAAGGTGATGTCTATGGTGAGATTGGAAGGGCATTGTTCATTATGAGCTTTTACCGCCGGGCAGAACCATCGATTCGGATCTCTACTGCCAACAATTGATGCGATTAAAACAAGAAGTTGAGAGAAAGCAGCCAGAATTGATTAATAGAAAGGGTGCTTTCATCACAACGCTAGACCACACACATCTTTAGCCACTCAGCAAAAATTAAGAGAGTTTGGCTGGGAGGTGTTAATACATCCGCCATATAGCCCTGACCTTACACCTTTAGATTTAAACGTATTTCGGTCTCTTCAGAATTCTTTAGGCAGTGTCAGGTTAACATCAACAGAAGACTGCCAAAACTACTTGTTGCGTTTTTTTGAGCAGAAGTCCCAAAATTTCTACAGCAACGGGATCATGTCACAACCTACAAGATGGCAAAAAGCCATTGAACAAAACATCGAACAGCATATATATACTGTAATTAAATGTAAATAAACTTAAAAAAGTCTTAAGTTTTCATATAAAATGCGAAGAAACTTACTATATACATTAATAAACTATATCCAACAAACCATTCAATCCGTCCTAATTCAAATGGTTTACTTGATTACGTGTCCTAATGATTTAAAATTGTTTACTTATTAATTTTATAAACAGGTTATATTTCCATAAATGATCTGTTTTCAACCAAAACGATTTAATATAAACTCTGTCATCAACAATCCATCTGAATCACATGGTAAACTATATATTGGAGATGTGCTTCGACTCGGATATTTTTTTATAAATGGTCCTTAATATGCTTTGCACTGTTTTGTAGGCAATGTCGATGTACGAACAAGGCGCCGTGTCCTGGGCGGTAGGAGGGGCGGTGTGCGAGGCGCTAGCCGCATACGCCGTGGGGGCCACGCAGTACCTGCCGCAAGCGGACCACGTCGCTTTCGCGCTAGATCTTATGGAAATAGCACTGAACGTCCATGGACTCATTGAGACTTGCATACAGGTGTGGCTAAAACAAAATATATATCTCGCCGTAGAATTAGGTTGTTTTCTCGCCGTAGATTGTGTAACATCTTGCCTGGTGGTGGTGACTCAAATACCTTGATGTCGCTCAACTATCGCTATCGCCTGTTAGCCAATAGCGAGACCACAATCTGGATATTACGCTTTGTCTAGACTCCTTCGAATAACATTGCCTTCAAGCATGCCTGCAGCACAAATTATTTATTCTCGTCTTAAATCTAGACGTTACAATACATGGTACCAAAAAACCAAAATAAACAATTAAGAGCTAACTTTTTTCAATTAAAATGAACGAAAACATGAAAAAAGCAGAATATTAATTAGGACAAATTTTAATTAAAATAAATTTTTCCGCCTCTGATAATCTTTTTTTCTTTTTAATTTGAATTTGGAATAAAAAACACGAATGACACATTAAAAACGAATAAAGACACATTAAAGACGAATAGCAACAATTTATCATTAAAAACTTTTTCATAGGATTAATACTTTTTAAGGTACAGCAATAAATTTAGAATATACTTAGACAGTTTTGAGGTGTGCAGGATAAAAAGCGTGGAACGCTAGCATGGATTGATTTTTAAAACTTCCGCTTGTGGCGCCTTATCCGGACTCTGCGACATATATTTTTTAGCTTTTCATAAACCAAACTAGAGAAATTAGAATAATATCCAGGTGTCTTGTACTTCTGGGTTTCTCGTGTTGATATTTTAAAATCTTTGCAGTATTTTGATATTGGAGTTGCCAGAGCAGAGCCTAAAAGTCTTATACCAAACACACAGCTTGGCTTAGTAGTACTAGTTGGATTAAAAACGCAATTATGACAAAAATTACTAATAACAAGTTGTAATTAGTTTATTGTTACATGTAGGGCGATGATGATAAACATTTTGGGACGAAAATTTGCCGTGACGTTATTGTAATAAAGAATATTTTGCAGATATTAAAGGAGCTGTCGGAAGTCGAAGGGGCCTTAATCAACCGAGGTGCGTCTAGCAGTGGTCTGGCTGCGCCACGCGCGTACACCTCAGCTCTAGCGCTGTATACAGTCGGCGCTCTTAGACGATACCATTCCTGTTTGTTACGTACGTGTGTTAAATAATTGGCATTTAATTCTCAAATTATTTCCAGTCTATTGCTTTGAAATTCACGAAAAGGCTTATTTAGAGAGTAGATACATTTGTTCAGCTCTATTCGCGTTTTAGTTACACTTATACAATTCAGCTTTTATCAGGCGGTTACGGCCTTCGTAGCGTGCTATTTTAGCTGAAGCGAACAGCGCTGAATAAGTGAGATTCTATGCAATGTAACTTGTCGACAAGAGTTGAAATCCTTTTGGCGCGAAAGCTGAACAGACGCGTACGCATCTCAGTAACATACAAACATACACAAACAAACAGCAGTTTTGTATGGACAAAAGTTGAATTAAGCTGAACAAGTGTAGTTACTCCCTTAGACAATGCATTTTTCTGTAGATATTCAAGAGCAATAATGTATATACAAGTTTGATAACTTTTGTGTAAAGGTGCCTTTATGTAATGCTAGTCGCCTTTCCTTTAACAGTGTGCTCGGAGCAAACGTGCGCTGTGTTCGAGCAGTTGTGCCGGCTGGTGAAGTGCGTGGTTAACCCGGGCGATTGCGGTTCAGCGGAACGCTGTGTGCTCGCTCAACTGCACGATCTCTACAAGGCTGCCGCCCATCTATCTCACGCGCCCTATGCGGACACGTTCGCAAATGCCTACCCAAAAATCAAGTAATCCAATTGTGTTAAAATTTCCAAACCATAATTCCAAACTTCTAAAATTTCACCAGAGTGGTCTCTGACGGTGTTTTTTATTCTTTTTTATCTGGGGATTTTCATTTTACAGCGAAACCTAGCGGCCAAAATTCGAGTATGGGTCGTGAATGAAACAATAGCGATAACTTGATTCTGACCTTCTCTAACCTTGTTGTATTGGAGTTTGTATTTGCCATTATATTTGTCACAATTTGTTTTTGCCCACGATTACCAATGTAGTTGAAGGAGACTGGGCGTGATGCCACATTAATAATGTTGGATACATTAATCTTGTTTCAATACTAATAGTTTTATTTTTTTTATTTTTTTTTTTCAAATTTCAAGAAAAAGATACATGGCTCTTTCAAATTCCAATGCGTTCGGCGTACCTTAAAATCATTTTCACCTCTCCAACACGAAAAGTGTGCTTTTGGTGTCTAAAAACTCGTAGCAAAATCAATTTTTGCTGCGAGCGTGAGGAAAAGTGAATTTTGAACACCACCTTTGGAATTATTTGGCGCAGAAAAAAAAATGATGCGTTTTGGCCTAGCGATTAACTCATATGAATAAAATTCTGTTTTTATTTATTGAAATGAAGTTTGTAAATTGTATTATTGCTATTTTTAAATCGTAACATTTAAAATAAATAATAGTAAACACATTACAAAAAAATGTCAACCATTGCAATATCCGAACGCAACATCTAAAAAAAATATAAACTTATAAAACAAAATGGCGGAAATCAAACTTTTTTCTCGCTGGTAGAGGTGAAATGTTGTATGTTTCACACGAGAGCAATTTTTTTTTATGTCTCGTGCCTTTAAATCACTCACTGTGCTCAGTAGTCCATATTCTAGACTACTTGGCTTGTTCGTGATTTAAAAGTCGGCACTCCCAGCAAAAACAACTTTGCTCACTTAGTCAACGAATAATTATTCAATGTATTAAAAGTGTTTGATCTATTTGAGAAAACTGTCAATTGGCCTCTGCATGTGCATGACTGCAGTTTTCTTTAAATGAATAAATATACAATAAATTAACAATATAAAAATTATTAACTACAGGCAAGCTCTTTACTCACCGTTGCAACCTACTCCGTCGAATTACGCATACAATCCACAGTTCTTGAGTGAATTTTTTACAAACCCAAGAAAAGGTATGATTACGTTATTATGCATTATTAATATGCATATTATGTATATTTGGTATAATAACAAATATTTTATTTTTAGGCAAAATAGAAATCTCCTGGGCACGTCAAGTAGCAGAAAATCCAGCGAATAGGTACAGCTTCGTTTGCTCTGCTATGTTAGCAGTCTGTCGCGAGGTTGACAATGATCGGTAAGGCTATAAACTATCTCAGTGCGTGCGTTCTGGCTAACATTAGTGCTGTTTTTTTTTATAAATATAGTTATCTTAAGATTTTTAAATCTTGCATATAGCACAAAACTAATTTCGTAAGAATTGTTTGTTCAATTTTAAGAAGTAATAATATTTGACTTCATGTTAGAAATATATGTCCTCATCTAAAGACGATTTTAAAGGTTGAAAGGTTAAACAAAAGCGGACAGCAACTTCACTTTGTTAACATATATAGATGTGTAAAATTCTAGACGTATACCTCATCTCATGTTAAGATGAGGTATGATTATTGTTGACTCTCATTTCTTTATGATGATTGTTGTTCAAATGTCTGACGCTTTCTGCTTAATTGACAAAATTGTACATCGATTCTCGGGTTGTTCATTTAGTGTCGTAAATTATCTCCAAAAGAATACGAAAGTTATGAAAGTACAGAAAATATAGGTTAACGTGTTTTCATCACTGAAACGTGCACTGTGCAGTGTGAACGAGTTGGGCGTGCTGTGCGCGGAGATGACTGCGTGGTGCAGTGGGCTGGCGGCAGAGTGGTTGGGGGCGCTAGTGGCCCTTTGCGGGGCGCAACATTACCCCACACCTCACGCTGCCCCACCCCCGCTTTACCCCGACTTATTACATCACCGCGACCTCCATGATGCGGCCGCGCACGACGCGCTCGCCGTCTTCACTTGCATATTAGTCGGTAAGTAGAATGCTTCTCTCGACTTAAACCCGAAATTAACACTTTTTATTGGTCTTTAATTAAAACCACATCCCACTCAACATACAATTATTTTATCATTTATATAAGTTAAATATTGTTTGGTTGTCAGAGGCATAATAGTGTTACGTGCGGGGTGAGTCAAACTGCCGTGTAAGGGCGAAATGAACTATTAATTTCCATAAACCAAGATGACTTCCAAAAGGGCTAAACTTGTCCCATAAAACCGTTAAATTTGCCAAAAGTCGTCAATGATTCCCTTAATGAGTCGCCGGTTCACTGTTGCAGGTAACTTCACAAAGCTCCGATGCGTCGCTTTCGAATCTCTCTTATTTATATTTGGCGCCAAATGTTTCGATCTATTTCGAATTTACTAGAAATATAAACAAAATCATAAACACGTTTTTTTTTCTATTCCGTGATTGTAAATAAGTCCATTGAAAGTTCAGGAATGCTATTTCTGTTGAATGTGAACTCGATGTTGTAAACATAAGGACCAATTTCCTTTGACACTAACCGGGAAGTGACGTCACCACTAGCGATAGGGTACCTTCGAGACTTTCCTGAAGGCGAAACGCTTTTTCCTGAAGGTCCCATGGTTAAACGTTCATTTGGAATCTCGTTTGGGCACGCACTTCTTATCTTTTCGATTGCATGTGATTTGATAAGTAGATTTGCTCTATTGAAAGAAAATATTGAAAACGCGCTTTGCCGAGAAGACTATTATTCTTCGAAGACACGTAAAGTCCTTAAGTCCTACTAACCAAGCACCATGCGTGGAACTAGAAAAAATAAGAGAAATAGTTTGGTTTGCGTATAAAAAAAATTGCAACAAAAATTTCATTACTTTGTTTTATAGAATTATTTATAAGAAAACCAAAACATTATATTATAATCATTATACGTTGTTTTGATTTTAATTAAATAGCACAAAATCTCATTTACGCATTTGCTCGTTACGACTCTTGACAACTCTCAGCAACGTGTTATCAAAAAATTCTCAGTTACTTTGGTCACATTACCCATCGTCGGCCAGATGACCTCGATAAATCAGTTATTACGGCAAGGTCGAGAAAAAAGACCCCGTAGCCGATAATCTAGCCGTTGGTGTGACTAACTAACTGCTCTCACTGGTCTTCTTGTGACTGAGAGAAATGCTTGAAATTCTTGAGACTGAGTCTTCTTTGCCCCGAGAGAAGCTGAAGATCGGACGGAGTCGAGACGTATAGTGCCACACAGCCACCAAAGATGTTCGGGGACACGACCTTTTCAGCATAGAAGTATACGACCGAGAATAAGCCGCAATGGCATTGATTGTGATATCGTATTGTAGCCCGCCACTGTTTCTCTCTGGAGGACTTCGTGCGACACGCAGCGCTGCCGTCGTTGGTGAAGGCTTGTGGTGGGGCCGCCGGAGGCGCTCCCGCCAATGCGCCCTCCCCCGACACTGGCGCTCGTCTCACCTGCCATCTACTGCTCAGACTCTTCAAGACCGTCGACACGCCGCAGCCGGGTCAGTTTACAATTTTTCGCCTATTTAGTACTCATCACCAGTTGTTACGAAAACTAACTATGTCATTGGTTATCTTTGTAGATGTTGTGGTGCTTAGACCTATCATTTGTTGCATTGTATGTGTGTTATTATTTTAAAATAAAATAGAATGATGCACTGGAAACATTATTTATTACTTTTTTACAAGATAATCAACTAACCACTAACCATAGATATATATATCGTAACAACTATATCAACACAGACCAGGTACCAGTTGGCATGTCATCAGACAGCCACAGACTACAACAAACTTATATATAACATCTCCCCTTTAATATTTATAATTAATGAAGTTATACAGACTGTTCAAAATATCTGGAGGGTTGTTTAATCGGTCTACCATATCTAGAGACTCTTACAATTTCTGAATTGTTCTGAATTGGTGGCAATATGTCACTATTGCAGACATTTTCCTTTTCAACATAACTTTCTAAATTTTCAAAAGAATTCTTTAATTTTACATTTTCATTTTCTACACAATACTCATCACAATCATCACTTATCTGCCTATTATTTTCCCCATAAACCTGCATGTTTAGCCTAGGCCTAATATAAAATATGTTTCTATTATACTTTTTTCCATTGTTTCCCTCTATTTTATACATTCTTGGAGTTACTCCTTTTTCTACCACAACACCAGGTTCCCAGTAAGACTGTGGTAACTTCTTAAACATGACTTTGTCTCCTATTTTAAACTCATAACTGTGTTTCTTAGCATGTTGGTTATAATATTGTTTTGAATTAGATCGCAATTCGACTAACAATTTTCTGTCCTTATGACATGTGATTTTAGGTTTTAGATATTCAAATGTACATGGAATATTACTTCTTAAATTTCTACTCATTAAGAGTGATGCTGGAGAATGAATTACGCCTCTGGGAGTGTTTCTGAAATTCAATAATGCTAGAAAGACATCCTCCTTAGAATCTAAAGCTTTTTTAATTATTGTTTTAACTGACTTAACGGCACTTTCAGCCAAACCATTAGACCTTGGATAGTGAGGACTAGATATTATATGCTTAAAGTGCCAATGATTAACAAATTGTTTGAACATTTCTGAGGTGAAATATAGGGCTCCATCAGTATACAATATTTTTGGTATGCCATGTCTAGCAAAAATACTCTTAATTTTTACAATAACTGACTCACTCTTTAAATTTGTTACATAACACACTTCTACAAAATTACTTAATGCATCTACTATAACAACATAATACTTTCCATACAATTCAAAGACATCACAAGCTACTTCTATCCACGGTAATGGTGGAATAGGTTTACTTTTTAACTGTGACCTGGTATTATTTTTCTGATACTTTAGGCACACATAGCAAGACTGAACAAACTTTTTTATATCTTGATTAATTCCAATCCAAAATAAATTAGTTGCAGCTTTACTAATCATTCTATTGATACCAGGATGCCCTACATGAAGTTCTTTTAACATTTTTAACTTTAACGTACTAGGAACTACTACCCTGTTACCTCTGAACAAAATGCCATCAATGATTGTAAGTTCACTGCTTAATTGAAAGTACATTTTACATTCATCATCTACATCTTTATAATATTTTGGCCACCCTGATTGTACATAAGACTTAACTTTTTGTAATATTTTATCATTTTTATAATGACTACACAAAACCTTAAAATCATTCTCATTGATTGCCAGTTGCTTAAACACTAAGGCCACCTGTAGTTCCAAATCATCATCAAAATCTTTAATTTCTGTATCACAACTTTCTGAACTAAAATCTCTCGATAAACTATCAGCTATGTACATGTATTTTCCAGGTGTATACACTAAATCAAAACAGTACGGTTGTAACCTAAGTAACATTCTCTGTAATCTGACTGGCACTTTATGTAACGGCTTATTTATTAATCCTAACAAAGGTTTATGATCAGTTTCAATTCTCAACTGATGTCTACCAAATATATACAGTTTAAAGTGTTCAACTCCAAAACAAACAGCTAACAATTCTTTTTCAATCTGTGAGTACCTAGATTGAATGTCAGTCAAAGCACGGGAAGCATAAGCAAGCGGTCTCCCTTGTTGCAATAAAGTTGCTCCTAAACCATTAGAACTTGCATCTACACTCAGAGTTAAATCTTTTGAACTGTCATACAAGCCTAGCACTGGCCTACTAGTAATAGCTATTTTTAAACTATTTAGTGCTTTATCATGTTCAGAATTCCATATAAACTCTACATCATCCTTCAACAAGTTTCGAAGTACTGCTGTCTTTTCACTATACGTAGGTATGAATTTAGACAAGTAGTTAAATAAGCCTAACATCCTTTGCAGGGATTTTTTATTATTTGGTGTTTTTAAATCTTTTATAGCTTTTATTTTATCATATGTTATAGACATACCGCTTGCATCAAACTTATGGCCTAAAAATTCAACTTGTGTTGTATTGAATATACATTTCCTGGGATTAAACTTAATACCAGATTTTTTTGCAGCTTTTAAAACTTGTAACACTATATTAAACAAATCAGTGTGATTATCAGACCAGAGGAGTACGTCGTCTTGGTATGTAGCTACATTATTAATACCTTCAAAAGTTTCTGAAATTATTCTGTGACAAATTTCCGGTGCACAGTTCAGACCAAATGGTAACCTTTGAAAGGAGTACCTTCCCCAGTTTGTTTGAAAAGTGCACAGCTTAATGCTAGGTTTATCTAGAGGTAACATCCAGAAACTAGATTGGGCATCTAGTTTACAAAAATATTTAGCATTTTTTAATTGTACAGCTATTTCCTCAATCTTGGGAAACGGATAATGTTCTCTTTTAATAGCTTTATTTAACGGTCTAGGATCTAAACATATTCTCAAGGACTTGTCTTTTTTAACTACCACTACCATTTGATTAACCCATTCTGTAGGTTCAGTGACTTTTTTAATTATACCTTTACTCTCCATTATATCAAGTTCCTTTTTTACTTGATCTTTTAAAGCATAAGGTAACCTCCGCACCGGTGAAACAACAGGTGTAACTTTTTTGTCTACCTGAATTTTAACTAACTGTGATATCAGACCTACATTTCCATCAAACAAGTTATGGTATTGCTTTGGAATATATTGACTATACAAACAAGAACTTTTGGTTATTGAATTGATTCTTTTAATCAAGTTTAGATCTTCTGCTGACTTCAAACCTAGTATGCTGTCTAAATTATTTTTAGACACATAAAATTCTATTATGTAGTCTTTTCCTTTGTACTTACAATTGATATGGCAACGTCCCACTATTTCCACAATATTTTTCGTAAATGACCTGACAATGACATCATTCTTCAGTAAGTTTTCCTTGTGTAATCCCAGTGATAGATAAAGCTCCAAACTTATTAAATTACAGGCAGCTCCCGTGTCCACCTTAAACATAACAGTATTACTACCAACAATTAACCTAACATTATACCAGTCACAGCCATTGCAATTTTTAAGCATTTTACCCGACTCCATTTGTGCACCCTCCATACTATTCTCCTCGGTGACACTGTTTAAATAAACAGAACGCTGCTTGCAGACACTAGCAAAGTGATTCTTTTTTCTACATTTGTTACATAATTTGCCAAAAGCGGGACATTTGCCATACATATGTTCATACCCACAATAAGTGCATTTCATGAGTTGATAATTCCCGCTACCCTTCTTATTCTTAACCTTTATTACATCAATTTCCATTTCTTTCTTTATGTTAAGCCCCATATCGTTCATCTTTTCCACTCGATCAGCAACCGCTGATGTAGTTCTGCAGATGTCCAATGCTCTTTTCAAAGTCAACTTTTCAGTTCTTAACAAATTTTGTTGCAAATTTTTGTCTTTTATCCCACTCACAAATATATCTTTGATCAACTCCTCTTTGATGGTTCCCAACTCACATGATTCTGCCAGATTCTTTAAAACCACAGCATACTGTTCGTATGTTTCAGATTCAAGTTGCTTCCTGTTCAAGAATTTATACCTTTCATAAGTAAGGTTCCTTTGAGGAATAAAATGTTCATCGAACAATTTAATTATTGCATTTAGGTCTTCAGTTGTTCTAATTAATGGGTCAAATGAATCAAAAATCGTACTTATTTCGTCTCCACCCGCATGTAGTAACAGAGCTATTTTTCTTTTTGGGGTCGCCTCCTCATAATATGCATCTATGTAATTCAAAAATCTCTTCTTGAATTTAACCCATACAGTTGCTAAATCCAAAGTATCAGTTACGACAAATGGCTCCAACATAATGTGATGTGGTGGCGCCGCCATTTTATCAATCCTCCACTCCACTTTTCTTGACAAAATCCAATTTTCAATAGTCAGATTCCAATCCAAAAATCTTACCAAATCTCATTATTTCTGATAATTTACCGCTGTCACCATGTGTTATTATTTTAAAATAAAATAGAATGATGCACTGGAAACATTATTTATTACTTTTTTACAAGATAATCAACTAACCACTAACCATAGATATATATATCGTAACAACTATATCAACACAGACCAGGTACCAGTTGGCATGTCATCAGACAGCCACAGACTACAACAAACTTATATATAACAGTATGTGTATACGATCAACCTGCGCTTAAACTCGTAACTTAAGGGTTCATTTTCATTGGTGCATAACTCGATCGACATACAGCATGCGGGTTGCAGGAACGGACACAACTCAGTGCAATCACAAACAATTATTTTAATCACAACATTAAATTGTTGGTCTATAGTAGGTACGTAGGCTTATTAATTACCATTCTTTCAAAGCGAATGCCGTTCCCGCACCAGTGCGCATGCGGGAACTGTCGACCAATGACAATGATACCTAACTTAAATTGGATTTGTTTTGTTTTGTTAAAAATATATTTATTTAAATTCTTCAATATTTATATACCTCGACTTTGCTTTATAGTTTTATTCATCTTTGGAAACAGGATAAACTCGCGCGAGGCCAATTCCGCCAAATATGGTGACTGAGGCATTAAACCTCATCCTCTCAAAAAATCGCCAACAATGCACTTACAAAAAATAACTTATATGTATTTCCTTAAAATTTATCTGTCTACCTAAAAAAATGTATGTAATTCGAAATTCAAATATTCCTTGATCAGCCTTCGTGTTGGGGGGTAAGCTCAAACAAACGTTTCGTGCCCGGCGGATTCCGCATACGTCGTCTCTCAGGACGCATGCAATATAAGTACGGGTACCTTTTTTTTTACGTTGGGAAATCCATCATGGATACCCAGCAGCGAATGGGAACACTGTGGGTTATGCCGGACTCCTACCGGCTAAAACCCAATGACTTTCTAGCGCGGCCGTAGCTGGGCACGGTCGCAGGAACGTTGTTACACAACTTCGGCGACCGAGTACGGGTACCCCTACGGTCCACTTATTTGCGGCTTTATTTCAATAAGATAAGTTGGCATTTAATCGTCAAATTTGAATTGATAATATAACGTATGTCGTGGCAGGTTTGTATAGTGTGTCTACGTCGCCGGGCCCAGGCGGCGGCGCGGCTGGAGTTCGACTCTCGTGCGACCGTCACCTGCTAGCTGCCGCGCACAAGAACATCGGCGTCGGACCCGTACTTGCCACTCTCAAAGCCATACTCAGTAAATTATCTTTGGTCGTTACTTATTTTAAAACTTTAATTATACGATTGCACCGCCGAATCAAGACTGTTCAACTCAAAAATCACAACTTTCTATACTTTTATTTATTTTCTCACCATGATTCCGTTATCAATACGGCAACAAAACTATTTGCTACACGGTGATAGAAGTCAAGTTTAGTTTTACTCAAAATAGTTTTTTGGTGAAGAATTGTACAAATTATGATTCATAAAAAAATTTAAATTTTCTAATAACATACCTATTAATAACAGAACTATATTATAGTGCTTAATAATATAATAACTTAGCAGATATATTTGGAAAGTTTTAATATGAAGTATAGATGACAAAAAAAAAATTAATTTAATTTTACCTAATAAAACAGGTGATTTTGTGAGTAAAAACAATGGGTGTCTAATTGGTAGAACCAATGTCGAAAAACGCTATTACCTTTAATTTGACATAAGCATTGCTATAATACACTTACATGAAATCTTTGATGTTTTTCTACACCACTTAATGGCACACAAGTACACACATCGAATATGTTCAATCGAATCACAGTTTGAAATCACTGTGAAATGAGTTAATTGTATACTGAGTGATTTATCTAGATGACTCAGTTATGAAAGGTTAAAATCATCGTATCAATTTTAGAGTCAAGAAAAACTGTATTTGTGAATTAAAAAAGATGCGGTATTTTGTTAAAAATGTGTTACTATGTTGCAAAATTGATTGTAAGAAATAACAAATCAGCGCGAAGACCCTGCATGATGGTGAGTCTAGGGAGAGGCACAAGCTGATGATTATATAGCAAATAAATATTGCCGTGCAATCTTGTCTAAGATATGAAAGTGTATTTTTTATGGTTGGATGTTGTTTTTGATATATAAACTGGATTTGATGGACTGGTTGGATTTGATATATATTTTGGACGTATCTTTACTGTGACACCCACTTTTATCATACTGTATATCGTAAGATACTCAACATTTATTTATTATATGACAGTGGTAGGAGATTCAACGGCACGCGATGGAGGTAAACCTGGCGGCAAGAAGTCCTGCGAGCTGTCTCACATACTAGGAACTAGTGATACCGTGCCAACAGACGCACAATTGGATCTCATGTCGTAAGTACAAGGACACATCACTTACGGCCTTGTAAACATTGTTTCTCTCACATCAATGATATTTCTATGCTAGGTATGTTACTGAATCGCAATTTTTAGCTATCCACTCGTAATGTTTCAGTTGCCATTTATAAAAATATAGACTAATATATATACATATTGAAATATACATCAGACTTGAATTTAAGAGAACTAGGTAAATTTATATAAGTTTCAAGACTGCATTGACAAGCGCTGACATTGTAACATACCTATCATATAAAATATCATTGTATCACATTATTTTTGAAGTTGTATTGAATGATATTGACACGCAAATGTTTTTTATCCTTAGGATGGTAGACTCAGAGATGAGTGGGGGCCATAAAACACCTAGGTTTGTTTTTTTATTATTGAGTTACACGGTGCACATACACGGACCCGACATGGCTTCATGTGAACCGAGTTGACGTCTCCATTAATCATCCTGTCACGATCACCAGCTTTCGCTTCTCTTCATGTTTTGTTTTGCTCACTCATGTGTGTGAACGGTACCTTGAAATGCGGGACCCTTAACGTCAATGTGTAGATGCTTCATTCCTAAATAGAATCACAATTTACATCCAATGTTCTCAAAGATAGAACTTAACCACTACCCACTAATTGGTCGACCGACACGGGGTGACATCACATCGTGATTAACAGAACTTCAATCTATTGTTTACTGCCGTTTGTCCTGTCCTAACAAACGATCAATGTCTGTACGCTTACACCGACGCTCTATATTGTCTTTGTACATTTAAATCTTTCACATCTCTATGTAAATTCTTCACTTTTCTCCACGGTTTACGTCCATTTTAACTATAAATATAATGACTTCCCAATGTAAATATACCAATACAGCTTGTCGCAGGATTACAACAAAATTACAATTACTTTCTATTACAATTAACAAATAAAGAACGCATTAAAACTGAATATATAATTCGGAAGTATCGCTAGTGCAAACGCTATTTTGTTTTTTTTTTAAATTAAATTCGACTTCGATTCTGTGACGTGCTGTATGTAAGAGCGCTCTCTCATGGGTCATTAAGCTTCGAGCAAAAACTATGTCTTCGGTACGTTTTTTGACTTGCCAGTTTTTGTCCAATTATTCTTAATGTTCTACTACAATAGAGGCTTTGAATTAATAGTTGCAACTAAAATTTATTTATTTGACACAATCGGATATGTTTCCCAATGGGTTTAGCATCGTAAAATGGCATGAGTTGCATGCGAGACTGGCCTGCAAAAAGATACCCCACATAGTCTGCGCCGAGACTTAATCGACCCATGAGAGTCTGCTCTAATATAGGATTCTCTTTAAAAGACCTAAGTGAATTTGTACATTCTTCCACATGTTCTACAAAACCACAAAAAAAAAACTTGAGCGGGCCTTATAATGTGGTAAAATATGTCTCATTACTGTAAATAATATTTTTATATTTCTTTTTAAACTACAATGTAAATAACTTACCTATAATCAACTCATGTATATTCCTATACAAAATAATCTGGCCTAATCTAATCCTAGTTCTAGTATATATATTAAATAAAATAACTAACTATCTCAATAATAATTTATATTTTAATGTTGTTGTTCATGTTAGATCTTTTTTTTAAACAAATCATCGTAATATCACCCTAACTTCAAATGAAATAGAGTATAAAATAATAAAGTGATAGTTAACTAAATCTGCATTATACAACTTATACACAATAAACTGACTACACCTAGTTAAAAAATTTTGAGATTCTATGTTTTAGTATGTCCCAATAGATAAAATAAAATAAAATATATATATATTGAATTTTCAGGGGTGGTAGTGGTGTTGGGTCCACACTACTTGATTCATCGCAGTCCCTGTCATCATTGGCAAGGAGAGTTTTGGCTGAAATATGCTCGGAAGAGTGGGTTCTACAAAAGTGCCTGCAGAATCCAGACGAACTCTATCAACCCGATATGCTGCTAGATTCAATGCTCACACCGAGACAAGCACAAAGGTACATAAACTAGCAGAACGAGGAAAAATCTTTAGAAACACAACAATACTACAACTACTTGTTTTCAGGTTACTGCACATGATCTGCTATCCTGATTCTGCAAGCCACACTCATCCAGATTTAGATCAAAAAACAATGATTACTCGCCTATTAGAGGTAAGTACTTGTGCTTTTTCTGCCAATATTATGTTTGATAATAATTAGTATTATGTATCTCATTACACGATTTATACCATTTGTTTAATTTACATAATCTACCCTTTTTAATCGACAAGTGCGCTCTTTCGAGTCCGCCTATAGCCAGTGAGTACAATAGCCGACATCCCACCTATTTCACACAAAGAACGTAATCACATTAGGTATGGACACTTATTTGGCTGTATTCTTTCATATTATTTGTAGCATACCAAAATCATTTTCGTTTCTTTATTCACGTTTTGTCTTTAAACTATTACAATATTTGATTTATATTAATTTTACATCTACTTATTAGTGTCGAGTAATATTTATTACTAGATGTATGTGGCTGCGGTGACGATCTTATGTGCGGAGTGCCCCTACCCTTCATTTCGTCATTTTAAAAATCCGCCCTATAACGTTCATTTGTAGTGTATGGGAGGGTCCAAAAGTTTTCAGCCCGACAAAGAAAAAATGTACTGTAAAGTTATATTTATTTTTCAATATAGTCTCCGGCGACCTCTATACACTTTTCGGATCGTTTAATTAACATGTCTATCCCTTTATAAAAATATTCAGAAGTTGTGTATTAAAAATGAGCAACACTGCAGAGGCCACTTCATCGTAACTAGAAAATCTTCTACCCCTTAAGTCAGACTTCCGCTTATAAAATAAATAATAGTTACTGGAGGCTAAATCAACACTATATTATAAGGTGGGTTACTTTCTATGAAGTCATATCTTAAAACAGCAACTTACGCTACTTTGTCAAGATAAGTTTAACACAATAGCGTATCATTGCTTTCTTTTATGCCTATGAGCAATATTCCTTAACAATCCCAGAATATCGTAGTTATTATCTTTTTAGTAGATTGAGTCTCCCTTGCCTTTCTAGGTGGTTTTTCACTTAACGACTATTTTTGGAAGTGGATCATAGTATAGTACCATAGTTTCATCCTCATGAGTGACAATTTAATTGACTCCAAGAAATCGTTCCCGTTTGTGCGAAATGCCTCCCAAAAGTTCTTCAGAGCACTATACTCGCTCAATTCGCTACACACTCGAAAAATTTAAATTATTTAAGACTTTAGTTTTTGAAATATCTGTCCTTGCCGCCATTTCCTTCGCCTTTAGATGTCGGTCCTCCAGTACTTCTTCTTCCACTAACTTGGTGTTGTTTGGTATGAGTGCCCCACGAGGCCGACCGGGTCATCGTCAATAGACTTTCCTTTTTAAAAATACATTCAATTTTTTTTTTGTGCACCTGTTAATTAGAACCTGGAGCAATGGTCGCTGCGCATGTCGTGGCTGGACCTGCAACTGATGTTCAAGCAGTTCCCGAGCGGCTCATCGGAACTGAGCACGTGGCTCGACACCGTCGCGCGCGCAGTCATCAACGTATTCCAACAACCGGCACCTCCACCTCCAGACAAGGACAGGTACGTGACAGGGTTTAGCAGAAGCCTCACCAATTCTGGTGAGGCCCTTCCAGTAGTACAGGGTAGAATGGTAGTACAAGGTACTAACCATTCCCTTATGCAAAAACCACACTACAAGGAGCCACACTTAGTGCTAAGAGCCAAGATATTCTCTTAGTGACGGATCCTAGTGAACAGACGTGTTATGGCATACTATCGCGTTGGCCACATTGCAGGCGACATGCCAAGGTGCCTAGTTAGTAACCAAGCGAGTGAAACAGTTATTTATTCATTAAATAGGGTTCAAACACTTTTAAATGCCAGTCTATTTTTACCAGGACTTCGGAAAAAAAATAGCGAAGATTATGACGATCCTGAGAAGAAACCTCGAAAGAAACTCAGGATACCATTATTTTTGTCATCTTTAAAATAAAATCAATTGTCAGTCGCGTAGCGCACAAACGTTTCGGTAAAGTTGCCTTGTAAAGTTCCAATTGCTGGTGTTTTGCAAATAAATCGATTTTGAATTGTATTAAATTTAAGAAATCAGTTTTCAATGAATAGTTAATTCTTAGAGAGTGACATATTTGTTCTGTGCACAACAAAAGAAGGCGCCAAAGCTAGGCGTCTCTAATATGTGACCATTTGTATCTTATACTCCTGGCTTAGCTCTAAGCTTGGCACGGTTAGTATAATTTTAGCCTGAAAGAAAAATAACACGCATAATTTTTAACTAATTGCGCTCATAGTAACTAGAAATCGGTAATGAGTGTTTTCCAAGTAGTTAGAAATAAGATTGGTTTACCAAAAGTAGAACTAAGCCAGGCCGTAACACGTTACATGTTTTTGTCATTTATGCCAAAATTATACCGTCAGATAATTATTATTATTTATTATCTGTTTTATGATTTATTTATCTGTTTTAATAATATTTCCTTAGTTCCCAGGTCAATACAAAAGTACTAGTTAGATGTTTATTTCTTTTTTACAGAACGGGCACCGATCGTGGCGTGGTGAGCACGTCAAAATGGTCCGAGTCGGTGTGGCTAGTGGCTCCACTCGTGGCCAAACTGCCCGCCGCCGTACAAGGCCGCGTTCTCAAACAAGCTGGACAGGTAGCTTATCGATTATACAGACAGCTTACCACTATCAGGCGCCAATGCTTGTTTTCACATTAATTATTGCTTTACGCTGCCAATATACAAATACCATAGAAATCATTACACTTTGTCTATGAGATAGTAGTGCCCCTGCTGTTTAGGTTAGTTTGGCATAAGCAACTTTTGTGTCCGCAGACATTGTCATTTTGTGGTTGATGGGGATTTTTTGTATACTTACATATATTTTATTCTATTTTACGTTTTTATAAAATTGATCGTTTTTACATATATCAAACAGAATGTACGCCAGATATATTCAGAAATAAATCTCCTAAAGATCTCTAATCGATTCTTTTGAAATTTTTATTTTTACTTTCAATGACAATGAATTTTTATATTATGTCAATTATAAAAAAAAAACTACTACGATAGTGTGGGCGAAACATTTTTATTATTCGAAAATAGATTATTTGAATAAAGATAATTAACATTTTATTCAGGACTAAATTTTATAGTCTCTTAGGAAATTGAAGGAAAATGTGACAAGCTGCAATCTTATGAACATGCGAGCTAAGGAATATGGGCTTTAGTCTTTGCGGGTTTGAAGGAGAATGACGCTCTATTCGCCTTTAAGTTGATTCGGGGCTATAAGTTGTAGTAAATAAGTTCTATATTGTATTGATACATTAAAACGTGCATCGCGTTGGGTTTCGGTATGAGCTGACGTTTAATGTTGTTTTCACTAGATACTGGAAAGTGGGTGGGGCGCCGGTTGCAATGGAAACTGTTCTAGTGGCGGCGGCGGCGGTGGAGGCTCGCATCGCGACTGCAAGAGTCACCAAAGTCCCAGCTATAAAGGGTATAGTGTTTTATACTTAATTACCCGCAACTTAAAATGTTTATTCAATCTTTATCACTAATATATTTCTATGAGTCGGGAAACAGTTTTTTTTTTTTTTCTGAAGGCCGATCCAGGTTCGAAGATTTTTCGCTGTCGAGCCTGCATCTCAACTTTTCGATTTCATGCATGTTTTAGAAACAGCGACAACTTTTTATACTGATGAACAAAAAGATCCTTTTCATAATATCATTAATTCGATTCGATTTCTTATCCACGGCGAGTTCGCATGAAGACTGAACCCATACCTCCGCAAGTAGATATGCAATTGTTCATATATGGTCATCAAAAAGAGGCAACTATGATCATCTTAAAAATGACGAAATCAATTATAGTTCTATATGATTTAAAATTCTTTCATTGCGCGATTTTTGAGGATCGTCATAAATTTACACATATAAAAATATACATAATATTTGTGCATCGTAATTGCGTCAATGTGTGTATAGAACTGTAATCTATATAATATTTATGTAGTCATCGCAATAGTCAACCGACGCATCCTAAGGTGCAAATTGTTAGTCAATTTAACTCAAACAGACAGTTTTAATTTCCATTTACACTTTACACATTAAATAAATTAAGACTAATTATTTAATCGTCTAAAGGAAATTATCATTATTTCAATCAATAATTGGTTTAAGCACAATGTTAGTGCATTTGCATTAATAAGGCGTGGCTCATCGCTGTGATAGATCTTCGTCTGGCGGGGGTGGTGGCAAGCGAGGAGTTAGCGGCGGGGCGTGTGGCGGCGGATGCGCATGTGGCGCCGGGAACGCCGTGCGGCTGGCCAACGAGCCCTTGCTGTCGCTCGTCCTCACTTGTCTCAGGCATCAGGACGACCAGAAGGTAATGCCCTGTCCTTGAATCTGATGAAAAAAAGGAGACCTTGAGGAGAAAAAGGAGCCGCGCATTCTTGTCACTGAACGCACTGACGAGACGGCTGTATAAGCAAAAATTTGCCTCACGAGGCTATTTGTATATCGAAGAACGCGCAACGAATGCCGTACTAAGACCCATTTCCATTAAGCGGCTAGAGGCGGGTGGCTGGCGGCGTGCAATTTCTGTTTATTAAAATAAATCATTTATCATTCCCATTGACGCGTCCGCGACTCGGAAATCGTCGCGACTGCAATAGAATTCATTCGTTCTAATATGAGTTACGGTATTTAAAAGCACCTTTTGTAGTACATATATTCTCTTAACAATGGAGATATCCAAAATCTATGTTTTCGTTTTCTTTGCATTAACTAGCCGCTAGCGGTTGCGGACGCCGGCGGTTAGCCGTACTAGTGGAAATAAGCTATAGGCTAGTCATTTATGTAGAAAGTTAACGGTATGCAGGAGAGCCTGCTAAGCTCGGTGCACGCGCAGCTGGCGCACTACCTGACCCACGCGCGCGAACAAGAGCGAGCGGCCGCTGGCGATGCGTGGCAGCAGGAAGCGGCGCCTGAGGCGTTGCAGCTCCGTTTCTCGTTGGCCGGTGGCATGTTCGACGCCATCCGTCGCTCGTACCAGCTGACGGCCGACTGGGCTCTCTTGCTCACTCAATTGCTTGCGCACCAGCTGGTCGATGCGTACGACAATAGGTAACCCACCACACCTCACACCTGCCTCCTCCTCTCCCGAGGACCTTTTAGAAATTGTCTTTTGTGTTTGTCGCCCCCTTTTTAAAGTTAAGGCCACACTAAATGTGCCAATCTAAGAACTAAGCCAGGAGCTACGCTTGTGTAAAAGATACAAATGGTCACATTCAAGGCGCCTAACTTGGTAACGCACGATTCACTTTCGCGCCCTAAGAAATTACTATTGATTGAAACCTCAATGCTTAGATTTAATACAATTCAAAATCGATTTATTTTCAAAGCATCAGCAATTAGAACTTCTTCCATTGTAAAGTAACTAGGCGATCGACCAACACGTTCGATCGCTACGCGACTCGCTTGGTGATTGGTGATTAACTGGTGTGGCCAACGTGATAGTATGTCATATGTCTGTTCACTAGGATCGGTCACTAAGCGAGTAGATTGGCTCTTGGCACTAAGCGTGGCTCATTGTAATATGGCCGTAGACTAATAGATAGTGTGTGACTTCACGTATTCCTCTAGATTTCCCTCACAATGTTTTCCTTTGTCGTTACTGTGAGTTATAACTATTTAACAATCTCATTCAGAGCTTCAGGATCGCCCATAAATCAAATTTTCTTCTGTCTCATCCACAGATGAGGCTTCGTCAATTAGGCTATCGTTACTTTTTTATTTGTTCCTCTTAAACTATGGTACTAATTTTTTCAATAATCTGCATATTCTAGTAACTGTTAGTAGGTTGCATAGAAACGAAAGCGACATACTCTGTATCTAATCTAATGTATTAAAATGTAAAATTGAATCGGACGTGAGAGTTTTGAATCGACCCAATAAGATCTGAACCAAATACAAACTCATTTGGCTTTAACAATTAATGGCTTATACTTAACATTCTTGCAAAAGGTTTAATCGTTTTGAGAAATCTAATTTCATGTATAAAGGCTAAGGGTTTGACTTTATTTTGATTTTGAATATAATTTACCTAAAGTTTAAAGGAAAAAACAAATAATTCCAAAGGTAATTTTAAAATAAATTATGATAATTGAAGGGTATTTTTCTAATTTGTATATATTTTAGACACTACATTAGATATATTTTATGTCCTCCAGAATCAAGACGTCATCTGTAGGACATCCATTAATACATAAGAATCCGCATACAATATAAATAAGTTACTTATAATAATGATGTTTATTGATTATCTCTTAATATGAGCGATATGTATTTTAACAACATTCACTGAAGTTTAATTTGTACAACAAATTTACCACAGTGATATATTCATTCACCAAACACCCAGCAAGTTTTCCGTGCGAATTCTATCAAAATTTTGAGAAGTATGTTGCTCTTTAATGCAATAACATATTCATTCTTACGGATGTGTAGGTACAGATAGTATTTCTTTTATATCTTAATATACAGTATATGAGAGATTAGAAAAAAGATATACCTTTTTTAATGAATAATATTTTATTTTGTGTGAATATTATTAAACCAGTTCAAGACTATTGTGGGCACCTGTGGCTTATTTCAGATTACTCATAAACTGTCATTTCTAATATTTGTTTCATACACTGTAAGAATAGAACTCTCACTCACACATATTCATTGGCGTCCGCGATTTAGTTTGTTGTGACTTGCTGCGTGTGGCGGTTGGCAGCGAGCGCCCACTTTAGTTGCAATCATATTAACCGCAGTCTGTGTGGCAGCAACCTGTTCACGACCTTGATCGACATGCTTGCCACTCTGATACACTCGACGCTGGCCGAGGGAGGCGATGACAACAACAGGAAGCACTACCAGAATCTCATGAAGAAACTCAAGAAGGAAATCGGCGATCGTCACGGACCCTCCGTGCAGAGCGTGCGACAGCTTTTGCCTCTCTCCAAGAACACTATCATAGAGGTGTGTCTTGAAATTTATCATAGATCCTTTTTATTGAGTGAAAATTTTATTTTTATTTGATTCTTTAGGCGCGTTTATTGCTAAGGAGTGAAAGTAAGTTACCGTCACGCTCGGGTCGATGACGCTGAATCGGATTTACTCGGCTCCACTCGGTATTGAGCGTGCTCGGATAGATAATCCATTGAATCGTGTCTAAATTATAATGATATTAAAAAAAATTGTAAAATTAGAAGTTTTCACTTCTATCTTGTTGTCACAAGCAGCGCACATTATTTTTTATTTTGTATACAGACAGACGCAGCGCACCTTATACAGACCGATGTAGACAGGCTGATGGCTACAGCAACCTATAACACAAGTAACGCCACAGGTGCTGCAAGTGCGCCGCAGAACATATTATTAAGAATAAGGAATTATATTAGGAAAAGATAATGAAATGGGTTCTGCCATACCTTACTCCGTCACCGAAACACAACAGCACAGGTGCTGTTATTTCACGGTTGTCTTCTGTAAGGGTTTGGTCAGTGCAGCCAGACGGGCTGCCTAAATGACTACGAAAGGCAGTGTGCCCTGCTACTACTAAAACTAATCTTATAAACTCAAATGTTAATATGACCATAATTTTTTTATGATAAATTTCGGCAGGCAAGGTCCACTTGATAGTAAGGGGCTACCTATGAACACAAGTAGCGATAGTTGCGATGCTAGTGCACTGCCGATAGGATTACCTAGGGGACGAGTGGTATAGGGGAATGGGCTCCGACATCTCTTACGTACCGAAACATAACATTTGTGTCAGTATTGCCACGAGATCTGTTATTACCACGAGACGTTTCAGCTTAATTTATAACTGCAGAACACAGTTATTTTGTAGAAATGCGACTTTATTTGTACTCAAATATATGCTTGAAGGTTATCAATACTAATACTAATATTATAATAAATGTGATAGTAATTGTCAGTTACCTTCTCACGCTTTAATCACTTAAGGCGTGAACTTTAAGTAATCATCCTGAAATTTTGCATACATATTATCAGGGATACAGAAAAAGACATGATGCCTTTCGTCTAGAAATAGAAGGTACTGTTCCCGAGCGATCATATAAAAATAAAAATCCAACCCTATATATATTTTAAAAAAAACGACAAAAGCAATAAAAATTGAATAAA
Organism: Bembecia ichneumoniformis; assembly: GCA_910589475.2. Taxonomy (NCBI): domain Eukaryota; kingdom Metazoa; phylum Arthropoda; class Insecta; order Lepidoptera; family Sesiidae; genus Bembecia; species Bembecia ichneumoniformis. Next base: position 7,842,429 of record OU342523.1, read on the forward strand.
TTATTGCTCATATATTTTTTCAAACGTTACAACGCGAACGAACTCGCGGGCACCAGCAAGTCTTATATATAAAAATGAATCCCCATTTTCCTTGGTCACGGCATCAAGCGTAAACGGGTAGACCGATTTTAATTCGGTTTTCACTAATGGCAAGAGGGGTAAACGGGGAATGTTCTTATATATAAAAATTGCACCACGGGCGAAGCCGGGGGCGGGCCGCTAGTTTGTTTATAAACGTATGACTCATAACAAGTCTCCTAACATTTGATCAGATCCAATCACAATAGGCATATTTTGTTGTAATTTTGCATCAATGTCTGAAAATAATAAATGCCAACGAGTGGAACTTTTATAGCAAGTTCGATATTTTGTTTGTTGTCATAAATATTCGTTATAAAAGATCAGGATCATCAGGTCAAATTAATTCTAGTGAATGATTTTGTAAGGTCTAGAAAGATCTATACAGTGTTAATAATTTCTTAATAATTGCAGGTCATCGCTTCTGAGCCACTGGGTTGTCTGGTGGATCAGAAAGGGAATAAAATCACAGGTTTTGATAGCGACAAAAAGCAGGTAAGAGCGTTGTATGATTTTGCCTTATAAAGAGAAGATGCCTGTAGATTTGTATCTTGACTTCAATTTTTTTTTGTTCATCTAACTTGTTATATGTGTAATTCCTATACATATATAAATATATATTTGTTTTTAAATCCTATGATCGTTTTTTTTCCTTTACGATTTATTCTTCAAAATATTGATGACGGGCTCTTACTAACTTAAATTAAAAATATTCTATATTTGTTTACATTGTTACTCCTATTTATGAAACTGAATTATTATATTTCGCCTCCCTTATTGGGGAAGTTGTTTTAGCGAGCCTTGCCCATTTTTTGCCACTATTGTCATATAAATATGGTGATGTTGTGTAGGGCCTCCGACTTACGGATAAACAACGCGTTTCTGCGTGGGAACTGGTGGAGGGTGGACGCAATCCGGCTCCCCTCTCGTGGGCCTGGTTCGCGGCAACCAAGCTTGAGAGAAAACCTCTAACATACGAGACCGCGCACAGGTAATCTATACTCTCTACTTGGGATTTCGCATCTTCTCTTACTAACTATACAAATAAATAAAATTGCAGTGTCTGTGTGTAATGTCAAAATAGCTGTTTTTTGGAGTTTACTTCTTCAGTTAGTTGCTAATATCATAAAGAGATGTAGAAATCCTGTTATTATACGTAATGTGGTAGTGGCAGGGCACACTTCGTTCCGCAGTGATAAATAGGGCGGTGCGTCTCACGACAGTAATCCTTACAGAAGATTGCCTTGAAATAAATGCAAGGGTTTGTTTTGACGAGAGAGTAAGGGATCCCTCCTTCTATCTTATGAAAACAAATGGCGCATAGGTAACTCGCTCGTTAAGGAATGAATATCCAAATATTATACATCACGATGTCACATGCCGCACGTAATCAATGAAAATATTTTTAAAAATACACATTTTTTAGGTTGCTGAAATATCACACACACAGTATGGTGAAACCGCTTAGTTACTACTTGGAACCGTTGCCTTTGCCTCCCGAAGATCTCGACACTAACGATAGTAAACAGGTATTTGACTGCAATTATTTAGTGTTACTAAAGCTATAAAAAAATTAAATTTAGCATAAGAAAAATTTTACTGGGATCCTATGACGGACTTCACAATGACAATGTTATAATTCCCTTAATGTTTGAATTCCTTATATTTTGTAGGACAATGGAAGTTTTGATTCAAGTCCAACCGGCGCCGGAAAAGGAAGGAAGATTCCTTGCAAAAAGATGAAGAAGCAAAAGACTGCAACACCGGTACGTTTTGTGTTTATATAATATTTATGTGGATGAAGAAGTCAGCTTTTAGAAATCTTTTGTGACAATATTGAAACTAGTTTGTTATTTAAACACGTCATCTATACAATCCGGCTTTCACAATCAAAAACCTCATTGAACAAAATTTAAATTTTTAGGAACCCTTGTTTTGACACAATGCTATATAGGACCTATGACGTTATAGTAAATCGAACAACAATGAAATGAAGGAAATATTTTGGTTATTGAAAAATAGCAATTGGCAACTGACAAATGTATTGTAAAGTGTGTATTTCTGGAAATTTATTCAAGCGAAATCCTATACAAACAACAAGCAATATATATACAACAACAACATATTATGTTCTGATTCTGTAGTTCATATTATTTAGGTCCTTATCTGCAGTGCAAATGTTAAAAAGATTATGTGAAACCTATTTGAACACACAAATGACCTGTGTTACTTTTCTTTATTTTGATACGAAAATAAGAAAAGTACACGTGCAATGTGTTCCAACTATGTTAAAAATGAATGTGTATGTGTAGACTTGTCAACCGAACGGTGGGGTTGTTACGGGGGCTGGGGCGGGTGCTGGCGGTGCGGGGGTTCCTCCGACACCACAGCAACAGCCGCAGTTCACACAGCAACAACAGTGGTTTCCGCCACCGGGACAGAACTACTACAACCCGACAGGTAAATACCACCTCTTACGCTTTGATCTCGCATATTTATAATTTTGCAAACTCGCTCTTGAAAATCCCAAGTTATCGAAAAATACCCTAAATATTTGAGTTTCAAATTTATAAACGTCATAATCCTTTTTTTTCTTATCATGCAATTATTCAAAATTACGAGAAATATGTAAATTTTCGACCAATTAAAAATTGCTTATGACAGCATGGCTTTGGGGATAGTGCTAAAATATCTTCACATTGTTGTAAATAGGTGTGAATCCTCGCGGTGTGGCGCCTCCCTCTAATACTCAATCGAAGCAGGCACTCAGCAACATGCTGCGACAACGGCTACCCTTTAACCAAATGAGTCAGATTCAGGTATGTATCTTGAGTAAATTTTACTATGGAGCTGGGGAATTTGAATTTCTTCTCCGCTCCTTTTGTTCTTATGCTATTAATAAATTTCTAAGAATAATTGTGTTCTGTCTTCACTTGACAGAGTGGTGGTTATCCTGGTGCTCCTCACGCTCGCGGGCCCTTCCCTCGACAAGGCATGAGACAAATGCAACCCAACCAAATGGGACAGATGCAACCAAAGTAAGCTTTATTACAAATTACTTTTACCGACTACCAGAATCCTACTAACGTGTCATTTTTTTTTTCATCATTTCAGTCAAATGAATCCAATGGGCGGAATGGGAGGTATGGGTCCGATGGGACAAATGGGCGGCGTGCAAATGGGACCGGGCCAAATGAGCGCAGGACAAATGGCAGGAGGGCAGATGGCGGGAGGCCAAATGACCAGTGCACAAATGGGTGCTGGACAGATGAGCAGTGGACAAATGGGAGGAATGGGTGGACAGATGTTCGGTAACCAGTACGCAGGAATGCAGCAAGGTTACGGAGCTTACGGCCAACAGATGATGCAGACTGGCCAGCAACCAATCATGAATCAGGTTTTTCCCCCATTTGGAATGTACTTCTTTATTAAAAAATATAGTCATTGGCACAAAACTCGACTTCAAGTTTACTCAAATGTTCCAATTTGTGTAAACCTGGAGTTGAGTACATTGGTAACCACAATGTTTATCTACACAAATGTTCCAATTTGTACAAACTTGGAGTTGAGTACATTGATTACATAGGTTCCGACTGCAATACATAAATATGCAAATCTTGTAGATTTTCAACTTTTTTTACACTGTGGTTAATAAGGGTTTCACAATTTTAAGTCTCATTTTTTTTACGTTGTCTTTGTTCCTGTCTGATATAATATATGTAGCTTTTTATCCTCATCATTGGGCCGTAAATTTCGGGACGAATCCTCATTATTGGGCCGTATTTTTCGATAAAGTTGTAATATGAATAAAATTTATTTTATTCAAATTTATTTTATATAAAAAATAAATTTGAATCCCTTTTTTATATTTCCGATAATTTCTATATAAACCATGAGCCAAATTTTAAATAAATGTATAAGTAGTTATAATTTGAATTTTGATGTAAGTACTCATTAAAATGACTTTAATTAAGGGTGCGACGTTTTGTTTAGGGAATGGGTCAGGGTGTCAATCAAATGGGACAACAAGTAAATCCTATGAGCCAAGGAGTCAACACAATCGGTCAGAATGTCGGGCAGATGGGGCAGAATGTTGCCCAGTCTGGTCAAATGAGTCAGGGAATGGCTCAAATGGGCCAGGGGATGGGACAAATGGGTCAACCCATGAGTCAAATGGGACAAATGGGCCAATCCGGTGGTATGGCTGGCATGACCGGGCAGGCTGGATCGATGGGACCGCAGGGAGGAAGCGCGATGGGCGGATTTCCTCAGCAACAATCATTCCAACCTGTAAGTTTCAATAAGTCTTATATAAACTTCTTGTATTCCATAGTTTTTAACTGGGCAGGTAATTGTTTTATAGAAAAACAAACGGTAAAAATCATGTCAATGGTGAAAACAAAGTTGCTCTAGAAGCTTTTATTATATAAATGTATGTAATATTATAAATAAAAATATATGGTACAATCAATAGAGTTGCGGATTTTCTTAAATCGCTTATAAATAATTAGAAACTTTGGAATTATATATAAAATTCAACGAAACCATTACATGCTAAATGCAAATGATACACTTTTCGTGATAATTATTGTCCAAAGCAAATCACGAGTTTTTTTACTCCTTCATGCTTAAAATCTTTATTCCAAGATCCAATGGACTTCAAAATCTTATATTTTATCTATATCTTATATAAACACATTAAAAAAGTTTAAGCAACACATACAAATTTCAATTTTACAATGTGTTTTCGCATTAAATCCTTACCGTCTTACTACAAAAACATTAAACACACTTTAAACAGGTTTTGTACACGTGGTTAAATAAAACTTTACTACAAAAGAGTGTCTAGGCATTGTTTAGGGTTAGACAATGCTTGAGAATTATTTAAATTTAATTACCGCCATATGCTTGATTAACGAGTGTCTATCTAGTTAGCGGCTTCTCCTTGGACGTGCTGTCAAATTTGTAATCGTTGTGCGTAATATTAAAGATTTGTTTTGATTTTTGAAATGACTATGGATATTTTAAATTTAATTGATTACGTCGACATGGAGGATATAGATTATTTATAAGGATACCTATTTTTCGAGATCGGATACATCGCGAGCGAATTAATCCATTCGAATATTACGATGACGCAACGCCGCGCTCACGTTTTTTATCCATGTTAATAATAATAATTGGAATTTATGAAAATAAGAATTTTAAATTAACAAATACAACTTGACATTTGACAATTACGCCCGTGTCAGTTACGTTCCATTAAGCGCAATGTTTTTTGATATAACAAAATTTTATAAACAATCTAACGTATTTGTTGTAATTTGTGCCTTATTCCAATTTGATAATTTACTTATATCATTACTATAGTCCGTAATAATAGCTTGTGAAAACCAAAATCTGCGTAAAATGAAAACGACATGAATTCAGGACGAGTGACTGAATGAATGTTTGCCAGGGTTGCCATAATGCAATATCATTCTCGTACTTTAACACTATTTACAAAAACAAGCGCTAAACAAGGTTTTGTGGTATTGACATTTTAAACGCTCGCTAAACAATTTTTAAATAATTATACATTGTCTGAGTAAGCACGTGTTTAAACAGTGCTTATTTATTTTTTTGTAGTAAGACGGTAAGTGTTTTCTTATTTATATTAATTTTTAATGCTTTTTTGATATTAAACCTCAATTGTTTTTTTTAATTTTTTTTTTTAATAATCTTAATTAACAATAATTACGAGTAAGTACTGTATGTACCTAGTACAAAGTAAGGTGCCTAATCAACTAAACTTAAACTAAAATCGCATAAATTAATACAAAGTGTGGCCTCCTCTGTTATTGAGAACTTGCTGGCACCGATTATTCATAGAATCGATGAGACTGTTAATGTTATCCTGCGGCAATTGTTCCCAATGAAATTTTAGTAAGTCCATCAGTTGTTGGGTTGTTGTCACTCCATCCGAGTCCTTTAAAACAAGTCTCTGGAGCATGTCCCATGCATACTCGATGGGGTTGAGGTCTGGCGATTGTGCAGGCCAAGGCAATACCAGGATGTTTTCCCTTGCCAAGTACTCCCATGTGTGCAAAGCTGTATGCGAACGCGCATTGTCATGCATCAACGTGAAATCGGAGCCAAGCGTTTGTGCTAATGGACGAACATAAGGCCTTAGAACATCCTCAACGTAATTTACAGCGTTCATGTTACCATTTACAAAAACGAGCTCAGTTCGTCTGTTCTTCATAATACCCGCCCATACCATAACTGTTGAGCCGTTGTATGGATGCACTTCCTGACCGCACCTCAGTTTTTCGGTATTTCCAGGACGACGGTACACTCTTACCCTTCTAGTATCAGGCTTGAACCCAAATCGAGACTCATCGCAAAATAAAATTTTATCCCATTGTTCCCGGGTCCATGTAATGTGTTCCCTACACCATTCATTTCGACGAGCGCGATTCCCGTGACGTATCGGTGGGCACCTAATTGGCCGTCGTGCTCGTAGGCCATACTCATGCAGTCGATTTTGCACAGTTTGGCAGCTAACAACAATACCACTTGAATTTTGTAGCTTTACCTATCTCTCGGGCGGTTAACATCGGCTGGCATCTTGCAGTCAGTTGTATGTAAGAAATGATATAATAATTGATTAATAATTTGAAATAGTATGTGTTGCTTAGACTTTTTTGATGTGTTTAGTATGTGTTACTTAGACTTTTTTGCTGTGTTTATATAAAAATGAATCCCTATTTCCCTTGGTCACGGCATCACGCGTGAACGGGTAGACCGATTTTAATTCCGTTTTCACTAATGGAAAGAGGGATAAACGGGGAATGTTCATATATATAAAAATTGCACCCCGGGCGAACCCGGGGGCGGGCCGCTAAGTAATTATATAAAAATGAATTCCCTTTTTCCTTGGTCACGGCATCACGCGTGAACGGGTAGACCGATTTTAATTCGGTTTTCACTAATGGAAAGAGGGATAAACGGGGAATGTTTATATATATAAAAATTGCATCCCGGGCCAAGCCTGGGCGAGTCGCTAGTTATTGATAAACTCATTGCAGGGAATTTGAAGAGGATCGAATATTACCACGCCAACTAAGCATTTTTCAATATATATCTCAATTCACTATAACTAAAGCTGTGTTCTTTAGACATTCCTTTATATGAAATGATTTTTCGTAAATGTTACCGTCGTGTATTTCAGAACATGATGGGCGGTCGAACAAGTCAGGAAGCGGCGTACATCGCGCAGCAAAGGCAAAACACTCGGCCGCAGTACATGCAGGTTAGTATTTATTTTTTAATTTGATTGCTTTACTGAAGGGTTTTTGGATATTCTTACTTCAGATGACTGATTCTTTAGACTATGTCCACCACCACCTTAGTTCTCCGACGGCTCTCCGTATTTAGGATCATATCCCTCAGAGATATGCCAAGCATTGTCCTCTCCTAATACTCTACAGCTCGCTGAACGTCTTGTAATTTGTAGACGAGACAATTCGTCAGTGTCCACATCTCAGTACCGAAATGTCAAAACACAATGAATACAAATTTTTTTTTCACCTTGCCATATTTTGCTTATTAGTTGATAGATGTTGATAATCCACTTTTTTTATTAAAGAAAACAGCGATAACTCTTAATATTTTGTGGACAAATGTTATAATTTTATGCTCCAACACGACTAGTAGTAGCTTACGACCTTGAGCTTTCGCTTGAGAAAGTCCACTCGATTAATATTAAAAGAGTTAAAAGTTAAACTGTTTTAAAAATATATATTATAAGCTTATAACTATATGCAATGTATTTTTTAACAAAATTTCAGTTTGTTGGTTTTTTTTTTTTTTTTTTTTTTTCACTTATTTTGACTACTTAGGGAGTGCTATTCAGATTGCTTCCTTAATACTTGCTGCTTATATGGAGTACTTTCATTGGATATTAATTAATAATTTTCAAAACTATACATAGTGAAATCAGCCTTTGTCTATACAAAATAGGTTTTTTCTATGGACTAAAGCTGAATTGAGATGAATAAATGTAGTTACTCCCTTATCGTTACTCTCTTTTTTATATGTTCGTTAAATACAATATTACACAAACGTGTATGTTCATATATCGAGTCCCCTTAGCAGGCGCCGAATGTGACAATGGGTGGAATGGGCGGCCCCGCCACGGCGTACCCGCGAGCAATGCAGCCGCAACAATCGGCTCAGTATCAACAGCAGATGTCGCAGCAGCGCTTCCGCCAGCAGATGCATATGGCCATGCAGCAGCAGCAACAACAACAACAGCAGCAGGGGCCTCTCGTGCAGCACCTGCAGCGCCAGCAATATCAGCAACCACCCTACTAAACTCTACCAAATCATCTTCATTAAACCGTCACTTTTCATAAAAAAATCATTAGGAAATACTGTGTGGTTTGTATTTAGATTCATTTGTATGGGCGTATTTAAAACCACTAAATGTCTTCATTATACCAAACCAGACAGTGTATCCTCACACTCGATTTACAGAACAATACATAGTACTTGTCAAATATGGAATATCTACTGCTACCGCGTTTTTTACGTAGTTTTGACGTGTTGCGCTATTTGCGCTGCTACAATCTTTCCATCGAACGTATTTTCATACATTTTTTACTTTACTCCTAAAGCGCCTAAAGTCAAAATTCATGAATTTTAAAAAGCTATTTTGATAATAAGCTGGACGAATAAATGAAGCAATCGAGTCTTAATCCTAATGGTGTTAAAACTTAAACATAAATAAAACTAACCACTAAATTCAATCATGTGCGATTGGTGGCTTGGAAGTATGGTCAACCTCATCTTTAATTTTATTTTTCAATTCATATTTATGAATTGAATTGAATCGAAGTTTGAACAAAAATTTGGACAATGAATTTTATGTTTATTTATTATACTCTTTTATAAAAGCTGTCTTGTTCATGCAGCATTCAAATTTAAGATTTCAAAACAATCTCAACCATTTAACCATGCATATTTTGCCGAGGGAATTAAATTTATCAGCAATTTAACAATTTTATTTTTCATTTTGTAGATGTAATTGTAAATCAAAGAATCAAAGAAAAAAATCTGCATTTTGACACAATGTTCACAACATAATAGAAAACTTTTCTCATGCTAGATGTGTTCCTTATGATGACGAGACTTTTTATTAATTATGCAACTTGTTTATCGTTTTACTAACAGCTCAGAATTTTTTTAGTTTTATATGGCAGATCCGAGGAACACAGCTGATTTAATCACATATTCTTTTAAAATTAAATTTTCTACGATGCTAATGTTGAAATCACCGTAAATACCGTCTTCCCCTACTAACTTGAAAGAGTATTTTGTTAAGTTCAAACTTCAAATTATTAAAAGACAATTTTTCACTTTTTAAAATTATTGAGCCAGGAAGTCTTACATTAAAATTCTTAATTTTATAACAGTCAACAGAAATAATATCAATTATTTCTTCTGAATGTTAATATGTACTTACAGTTTTCGTATTTACCTATCCCCTCTTAATCCCTTATCCTTAATCCTACTGTGGTCGGCAGCGCACTTGCAGTACCTGTGGCGTTGCTTGTGTTGTAGGCGATGCTAGCCACCTACCATCAAGTGGACCGTCAGCCTGTCTGCCGATCTTAACATTAAAAAAACTGCCTTTTTAACTCTTTATACTTTAAAAGCCCTTTGCTGCAAATTTTATTACTTTTACGATAATCGTTGATATACGACAGAGAATCTTCTGTGCCAAGCGATGCATTCGAAGATAGAAGATTTTTACATCGTTACATTAATGAAATATAATTGTCGACTTTAGTAAAACGACTCCTGTAGTTTAAGGTATTAATAAATAGTGCTATCTATGAAACTTTAAAAATAATAATACATACATATATATGTTACTCAACGTGTCAACTCAACCAAAACTAACCTAACCTCATTTTTTTTTTTTTGAGAACAAAAGCCCAAACACAACCGTGTTGGGTTTTGAGGGATTATTTCTTTCCAATTTATTTGAAATATCCAGCGTGAGGTATGCCACATTGGATTCTGTACGACTTTTAACAATGGGGTAAAAAACTGACTTTTGCTCACTTCAGATGGCAGCACTGTTGGTTGTTCCCTAAATCTGACAAGTAGCTGTCATTTTCCATAGTAATTTTGTAAACAAACAAAAAGAACTGAATTTATTTAATTAACATGACGCTTATGTTCAGCTTTTGATTCTAAAAAGTCGGGAATCCATATATTCCCTAAAGATTTCAAAAGAAAAAAACAATGGATAAAAGCTTTACGAAGAAAAAAATTGGAAGCAGACTAAATATTCGAAGTTATGTGCAGTAGATGCTTTTCTTTTCCTCAACTGTTGTTTTAACTGCTTAACACTGTATGTCGAATACATTTTTGTAGAAATAAAGGCAAATTCGCTGATAAATACAGGGAAACAAAAACGCAATATAGCGGCGATTAGGATCACTCAACAGTGGCGCCACCTATGATTAGCTTTCAGTTTTTAACCCCATTGAGAGGGATGTTTGTTTGACAAATTATGGCTCGTTTTTATCGCCATTTCGTTACTATTAATTAAACCGCAATATTTGTTCCCGAGACAAAACTCTAATAATTTTTTAAACGAATAATTTATTTATTATAGCCTGTTTTGTTACATTTTTGTCGGGCAATGTATTTATTTAATCTATAATCGATTTAAGAAAAATTGTACTATTGTACTTAAAAATTGTCATTCGAAAGATGTAGTTATTTTTTTACTTAGAAATCAATAAATCAATAGACACCAATAAGAATAAATTAATCATAAGATGTATGTAATTAATCAAATAATTTCGTAATTAATCTATTTAAGATATTTATGTACATATTTTTTGTACTTGAAAATGATTTCTTTTTTCTGTATATTTTCTTATTGTACATGGGGCTGGTTAGGTTGTATATTAGCTTTTCGATTACAGAAATAGTACTAGGAATAATTCTTTTGCACATAATATTATTTATGTTTTATATTACAAAATGAATTACTAAAAAGCATCACACAATTAAATGTGACTATTGTAAGCATAATAATGTAAATGTATTTACAATTTGCAGCTATTTTTCTATTACTTAAAATAGCCCAATCAAAAAAGGTATTTTTTTTTTTCGATTAGATACATATATAATGAACAGATAAAACCTGCGTTTATTTTAGATGTAAATATAATATAAAGTAGTTTAATTAAAAAGTGTTTAAATTTTCCTGTCTATTCTTATTTTTGACATAAAATGTCTTATGCTGCGTTCACACGCTTCCGTTCAATGAGGACGAGCACAAGCGTATAAATGGGCTTCTTGCCTGTTCGTGATCGTGCTTGCATCCTTTTGCTCGTAATACTCGATGCCGTTCACGTTAGGCCGCTAGCAGCGCAGCAGCAGTAGATGCCTTCTCAGTGTTCTCATTACAACTATAGCCGCACGACTCGAGATTAGGGTAACCCACGTCATTTCAATAAGGATTGCAATTATGAAACTTTGTTGATCATTGTCGCATAAGTAAAAGAAATAGAAAGACCCAAAAAAACAGGAGGCAGTTTTACTTCAATGATAAATTATTGTGCTGTATCTAACCTGGTACGGGTAGATTTGCTCACCAGGCTGAGCAAGCTTCGATTGGTTGTCAATTATTTTGTTTCTTTCAAATACGTCAGACCATCAAGAATATAGGTAAAGGACCAACACTATATATGAAAAAATGTCGGTCGCATTTTTATGCGGCGTAGTAGCATTGGGAATTGGGATGTTAATAAATAGGGGGCACTGTAGTAACATTTGGGATGTAGCGCTGTTGTAGCATTTTATTTACGGTGCGGTGGTTTCATGAACTACGCAAACGCAACCAACCAATCATACCAATTCACAAATACTACACAAGCGCTATTCTGGCCAATTTATTAATCACTTTTAATGCTTGTAGTTTGACAGTTTTTCAGTTTAACACCCATATAAGTGTTGTTCTTTAAGCCGGTCACTCACATTCGCACGAATATTCGAACCCGCAAGTGTAGGACAACATTCGCAAATGATTATGCAAAGTTTTCGCTACATTGGCAGTTTTCAAAGCAGTGTCGCACATCAAAGCGCGCGAACCTCGAACCTTCGCGTAGTTTTACCCATACATTCGTGCGATGTTGCTCACACGTTTGCAAAGGTTAACGGTCGTCTCGCTATTTGAGTTTGTGGCATCTACGTATAGAGTACATTTATTATATTTAATTTTATAATATCATACATTATATTTAATTTGAACAGTGAGGGAAGCAACACAAACGTGTTGGAGTTCATTGAACTTCTGCAGAATGAACTTCGTATATGGGATCCTAAAAAGAAATTCCATAAAAATGTAATGGTCGTTGATAACGCCTGGGAGAGAATTAAAAAAGTATTTTCTCACACTAGTTCTTCCATGTAAGAAAGTAACAAAATGCAAAGTAGGTTGGTAGTCTTTTGCTGTACAAATTGTACAATATACTTATTCAAATACGTCTTCTCTTGCGCGGCTGGCGACTGCGGCGGTCCCGCTCTATGTAGCATATCAGTGCCGTCTTAAGTCTATTCGGCGCCGGGGTGCGGGGCTCAGCCTGCGCCCTCAGCCACCCGGACGTCTATGTCAAAGGGCGCAATTACTCGCCTATGACAGACGCGCAGGTGCCGCGCCCCGCCTCGCGCCCATTTCAAATGAACTTACAGTTTATTGACTTAGAGATAATTTTGCTTCAAGTGCGGGCGACCGGGCGGCAATGTACACTTTCTTTGGATTAGAAATTTTGCCGCGCGCGTGTTGCATTTAATAAAATTGTTAAAGCGCCTACACACGGCCCTAAAATCGGTGGCAATGTCGGGAGAGTGGTAGTGGGGATGAAATCGGCCGCTACTCTACACACGTCCCTACCACTAAGTGTGAAACCGACCGTGCAACAAAGCGCTCGTCTATCAAGATGCCGCCGACACTCTCAAAACATCAGAGAATAGGCATCACTCTGACACTTTCTACAGTGCAACCAAGTCAAAGACGAAAAAGGAAGAACTGGTTGATGAAACGCCATGAACTTTTTTTTTAATATTATTATTAAAGGTGGCAGACAGGCTGACGGTCCACTTGATGGTAGGTGGCTACCGTCGCCTAAGGACACAAGCAACATCAGGGGGGGTGCATGTGCGCTGCCAACCTTGCAGGTTGCGGTGAAATCGGCACCGATTTCGCTATACACGATGCGACAACGCTCCCTAGACGATAATCGCCCCTAAATCGTGGGTTCGCCCGACCCGATTTCAGAGTTAGGAGGAAACTGATTACGATTTGCCTACACATGAAGCGATCAAGGGCGCTCCCCACCACTTCCCCGATATTGCCCCTGATTTTAGGGCAGTGTGTAAGCGTTTTTATTTGTGTAGTAATAAGAGTCATTTTAGCTTTCACATCATGAGCGGTATGACAAGCGCCGAAAGCGTAAAAGCGCCTACACACGGCCCTAAAATCTGTGGCAATATCAGGAGCGTGGTAGTGGGGATGAAGTCGGCCGCTACTCTACACACGTTTCTTCCACTAAGTGTGAAACCGACCGTGTAACAAAGCGCTCGTCTATCAAGATGCACCCGACACTCTCAAAACATCAGAGAATAAGCATCACTCTGGCACTTTCTACAGTGCAATCAAGTCAAAGACGAAAAAGTCGCCTAAGGACACAAGCAACACCAGTGAGGTGCATGTGCGTTGCCGACCTTGCAGGAATTTGTTTACTGCTAGTTTGAAGAAGCCCATATTGTAGCTAGATGGAAACACCTTAGAAGGGAGAGAGACATTTGGAAGCAGCTGAAAACTTTTTAAGAATGGACATAGAATGTGTTGAGGAACTCCTTGAAGAGATCATTGACTTTCGTCCAGGCTTCTCGCTTCTTTTCCTTCGCCATGTCTTCGCACGGAATACAAATTAAAAACACAAAAATACGTCTTGTCGCCGCTGCAGTCGCAGACACATTGCGGTGAAATCGGCACCGATTTCGCTATACACGGTGCGACAACGCTCCCTAGACGATAATCGCCCCTAAATCGTGGGTTCGACCGACCCGATTTCAGAGTTAGGGGGAAACTGATTACGATTTGCCTACACATGAGGCGATCAAGGGAGCGATCTAGGGCGCTCCCCACCACTTCCCCGATATTGCCACCAATTTTAGGGCCGTGTGTAGGCGCTTTAATAAAAGTAAAACAATGATTATTGTTGATGACTATTTTTTTTTTATATTTAATTTTGCGCATACGTATTTGTCGTAACAAGCATATGAAACTATGCAATGGCGTTAAGTTCAATGAAATATCTAAATACTCAGCGCTCGGCAGGCGCCCCCGGGTAAAGACGGCCCTGTAGCATATGATATAGGTATGAACATAGGTAAAAGATTCCAACAGCACTAATAAAATCGTCTTCACTGTCCATGGTTCACAAAATCGCCAGCAAGACTGAGACCTCTCGCTAGAGAGTACATATGTATATTCTTTGACTGAGACATTCGTAAATAAGTGTAGGGAGGGAAGCGCAAATGGATTCGCATATTGAGTATGCGAACCATTTGCATGCATACTGCTGATTTGCGAATGAATGTCTGACGGCCCTTGACATGCGCGTAAACATTTGTATAAAGTAAGAATGTTCGCGCGCATATGATGAGTGACCGGGGTTAGTCCAGTGTTGCCAGCCGGGTCCCGTTAAAAGTTACCTGACATAAATAAAAAAGTAACCTTTTAGCGTAAAAAGTAACCTTTTATTTATTTTTTGTGAAAACGTATTAAAAGTTGATAAAATACATGTTGGTTGAATTATCTTACACAAATATGAATAATGTAGTTGTATTTTCACTTTTAAGTTGCATTTTACCAACTACTTTTTCAAAATATCTGAAATTAAGAACAGAAAATCTAATTTATAAGTGAAAAAAAAAAATTCAAATTTATCTAATCTACAAAAATGTACAGGATTCACTTACCAAAATTCTGTAAAAAAATTATTATTTAGGTAGTTATGTAAACTTATGTAAACACACTAATTTGTACACTTCCAAGTTTCCAACTCTTTTCATACAAGACACTAACACACAAACAAAACTAAGAACTTCACAACAAAAATGACGAGATAAGCGAGTAGTAAAATCTGGAGATAACCTAGGAAGTGTATGTATATGAAACAAGTAGAGTAGGTGTTGCGCAGACTCTAATAACAACCTGTGTTTGAATCGGATTGATTGAGAGAGTAAGCAGATATGCCGTGAATAATTTGTGATTCTTTAGTATGAACGAGAAAGACATGTTTAATTGCATTACGAATTTTTGTGTTGTTTTAATTTGAGTTCTGTTCTACATAGGTTTTTGTAAGATATTATGAATTAATTCTACAAGATCCAAAAAATCACCTATAAGTAACCTTCTGAGTAGTGTAACCTCGAAGTAACCTGAAGGAGTTAAAAATCACCAAAAAGGTTACAAAAGTAACCTTCTGGCAACGCTGGGTTAGTCATTGATGTTCGCCCTCAGCCCTCACAAAATAAAATGTAACGTCAATGTCACTGTCATTTCCAACCACCACGCGACATGCGATGAATTTTAGGCATGGAAGTAATAAGTACTATATACAACAGGAATGACCTGTTGTCGCAAAATTGAAGCCGAAAGAGAGATCAGTAACTGTACCTCTTATCCCTCTCTGGCGATGGTGAATATATTGAAATATGATTTAAGGACAATAATTATAAAAAATGATTTGTGATTTGACGTCAGCAGATCATTGCTTCAGATGGATTTTAATCGAAGATGCTAATGATAAACTTGCCCTTTGCGGTACTATACATTTCCTGTTTTTGCTTGCTTTTCACACTCGCGTCATATAGTTATTTGTTCTTGAACTAGGATTGGATAGTAATGCATGGTCACCCTAATTGTTCACTAACAAATTATGTTTAAAACTATTACCTGTGAAAAGATAAACCACAATCAGGATAATACTCGCTTCCGCAAGCCTCCACGACACAAATTCTCCCCATTTTAATTAAAATTCTTCAAAAATATCACGAAATCAAAATTTTCCGCCATTGACGTCAGAGTCGGCGATTTCATGTGGGGTTGTCAGGTCAGGTGTCCGTATCATAGAGTAACTTTTTATATATTGGAGATAGAGACATAACTTTACATTTCCGCATCTAGCGACATCTGGTGTTCTGTGCCAAAAATACAATAGCTTGTTCGTAGTACCTATTAATTGTAGTATGTTGCATAAAATACTTAAATTGCGGGAAATTTAAAATAAAACACCAATTATTATAATTTATATTTGTATTGTAATTTTTTCTTATGATAATTTACAGACATTGCTTGCAGCTTATCATTCATATCACAATCAGTTCTAGCACCATTCAATAATTTGTTAATGTTTTTGCAATAACTATACAAAAATAGATTTATTGATATGTCTTCCAATTTATTAATAAAAACAGTTCTATGCTGAATGCAATTTAGAAAATTGTAGTTCATGACCACAGAAAGTATCATTTTGATGTAGGCTTTAATATTAATTTTTGGAGAGTCTTTCTGAATGATATATGTTGTTACATCTTGTATGTTAGAAAAACATTTAATCATGTTTATGTTAGGGTACGTCAAGCAATATTTATTTTCGTAATATTCTCTCATGACCAAATAGTTTCCATCTCTTTTGTCATTATTATATAAATCTTTTTTGCAAATTTCACAATTATTAAATATTTTTGTTTTTAATACACGCAGGACGTACCCTGCTACATACTCCAATTGTGCTCGTATTTTTATATTTGTAAGTTTAAGCTCTACATCAACAAAATCTATATTTAGATCATCAAAATCTACTTCAACAGTACAGCTTGACGTCTCAAATTTTTTAAAAAATATTGTCTTTAATGATTTAAATACTGTACAAGAGTCCACTTCGCAATTTGACCCAGGGGAGTGATTGCTGCTTAAGTTATTTATTAATAACGAAGCAAAGGCTGCTTCGAAGCCTGCACAGGTTGGAGATATATTTCTGTAACTGTGACTTCGAATGCAGCCAAAAAAGTTCTCCAATGGGTCTTGATTGAAGTGGCGCATCCATACAGACGTCAAACCATACTGTTCAGACAATCTCTGTATCATAAACTCCATATTTTCAATAGTCATCAGCCAATGAATTATTGATGGTACTACACCTGATTTTTTGCCGTTGACATATTTCATTGATTTTAAAATTAATTTAGCTTCATTCCACAACTTTTGATGTGGCGATCTTGGAGTGACGGCTCCAAGTAAAGGCTTTGCACTTTTTTCTTTACTTTTGCGGTAACTCCCATTCATAGAATCAAACAAATTGTCAAAAAAAATCAAAATGTCTGCAGTTTCTTGACATTCGTTTGGAAGTATTCCATAACCTGAAAAAAAATGCAATTGGTTAATATACATATATCAGTACCTACATATAACAGTATGTAATTGTTTTTCATATTGGAACAAAGCAATGAATTAGTAAAATCTGCATAGATTGGAGGACCAGAAAGTAACTTTGTTTTTAGTAAATTTTGTATTATTTATGGTGTAAGAAAAATTACCACACAATAGAAATGAAAGCTTTATAATATTAGTTAACTCTTTTAAAGTTGGCTTTAATTTAGAATGTCCTAAATTTATGTTCTTACTAGCTGGTGCCCGCAACTCTGTAGGCGCTGTAGTTCGTTTTTTGAAAATTTTTCTGGAACTTCTCAGAACGTTTTCCAGGATGAAAAGTATCCTATATGTTAATCATTGTTTTGAGTTCTATTATGTTATTAAAGTCACCCAATATAGTTTTTCTCAAATATCTTCTATGTACAGACAGCAATCAGTTACAATTTTATTATATGTATACATAGATGAATAATAAATTATTGTCACTATTGTATACTTATTATTTACGACGATACATTGTGTCCATATTTATGAACTCCTAGATGTTTTCATATTTTTAAACATTTTTATGAGTAATTGTATGCATATTTTGCATACTCTAGTATGCATATTTTTGCTCTTGACTGTATAATAAGAAAGTAGTGTAATGAAAGTCATAATAACACATAATATGCCAAAAAATAGAAAATAACTTACGTGCCAAGTAACCCATGTTTGCTGCTACGGATCTACTAAAAACTTGGGTTGCATACTTCACTTTCATCTTTCCTATTTTACTTGGAATTACATGCCTTTCAGTTAACTTCGGCATTAATCTTATTCCCTGATATGCAGGATTTTCATCATATAATTTTAAAATATGGTCCCATTTTCCAATTTTTTCTTTTCCATTTATAACACATTTAAGGTGCTTACTTAGGAGATTGTTCCTAATTCCCTTCATAAGATGGGGAGGATCATATATTGGTATAATGACTTTTGAATCTACTTCAAAGAAGGAATTCTTGAACTCTTTATTTAATTTTATGTATTCTCCCCGTGTCTCATTAATTAGGTGATTTATGGCACTCACATTAGTTGCACCTTGATCACAAACAGTACCAACAACTATAAAACCGATTTCGTACAGTTTCCTTATAATTCTTTTTATTTGTATTATTAATTCTTCCTTTGGAGTTGTTTTCGCACAAAAAGAATAACTAATAGGTTGTTTGTAGTTTTTCTGTACACCTCTCAACATAAAAACTAAAGCATGGTCAGCTATTTGTAATTTTCTTTTATAGCCATCATTTACAAAGCCACAGATATTATCAGTTCTTCTGTTGTAATCAATATGTGGTGCAAGTGCAACTTCATCAAAGAGTAACAAACATAATTTTTCATGCAAGGTCATTTTAGCTGCTTTCCTCTTTAGTTGGTGAAATAAATTTTCATTGAATCCTGGTTTGAGAGATGCACTTGAAATCATCCTACTCAGTGTCAATGGAGAGGGCAATATAAAAAACTTCCTCATCCATTTGTAGGCTCGAGGACCATGCTTATAAAAAGCCAGAGCCATTAATTTTTCTTCTCTATTGAATCGCCTTCCCAATTTTTTTTTTCCAGCTTCTCTTAATTGTAATGCAATAAACATTTTAGCTGCTGCAGATAATTTTTTCATTGTTCTTTGGAATGTGGGGTTTTCTGCCATCTTTAAAGCTTTTTTCAGTTTTATCATTTGCGATTCTTTACTTTTTTGAAGTAATTTTATTTTATTTCTTAGAGCAATAATCTCGGCAGAAAACCATTGAGAAGGCTTTTTTAAAGATTCTAAAAAAAAAAAAAAAAACAATATTAATTATAACCATAATTGTTAGCCCTTGATGGCATAATAAGCAGTGTCCTATAGAAATAAATCACAATTAGCAGTGATCACTTTTCATATTAGCATGCCAGTCCACAATAACAATAAAGGAAAATATTCTGAAGAATCCTGCAAGAAGACAAGTAGAGTTCCTTTAATCGATAGTGGGCTAGTATGACAGAGGCTAGTATGTCAGCATAACCTAGAGGGATGAAAACCCTCTAGGTTATGCTCATTCAGTACAATAACATCAGAACAGTACAATAATTATATATTTTTTAAATTTAGTTAAGTAAATCATTTGCTACAAAATGCTAACCTTTTGTAATTGAAATAGGGCTCCCTATTTTTGATGTTTTAGTTTGCACTGGAACTAATTTAGACATCTGGATAACTGATGGTAAAGGTGAGGGTGCTGAAGTTGACGGGTTAATATTAGTTTCAGTGGTCACTTGATTGGTAATATCTTGCAAAGGCTGTTCTCTTGTTACTCCTGGAATAAATTGAAAAAACATTTTTATTTACTAAAACATGCTACAGTTTACGCTGATGACAGTGATTATTAACTGACGGTAAGCCAATTTGATAATAGCAATTAACAAAAAATACAAACTCTTACCAGATAAGTGCAATGTAGGAACAGCATTATTACTCAGTCTTTTGCTTCGTGTGTGATATTGTGTTTCAAAGTGTAAGTGACAAACTCTTCGAAGATTGAAGACTGTTTGGTGATCCAAAGACATAATATGACCTCCAATAGCATTCCTCCATTCATTAAATCTAAGCAAATCCTTATCTGGATTAGGAAATAAATGGAGTATGGTATCTGCACCTGAAAAATTTTTAGTTACATAACTTAATACATTCACTGCCACCATGAAATCTATGAAATCATTACAGGTTCCACCCAACTAATAAATAATAACCTATTAATTAATTATAACTTAGAAGTGTAAATTTAATCTTGATATATGTCAAGAACACAAAAATGAAGTCATCGGCACAGGTTAATAATTTTTGTAAACACAATTGTGTCTTTAAAAGTTTTAAATAATGTTTGTATTATGACTGAGGGATGTGTTATCTGGATACAAATTTTTGATCACAGCTACTTATAGTAATTAGTATTGTATTTGACTTCATATTATAACTGAAATCCTCAACTGTTGCAGCTGATAATCAGACGCTTTTTATACAAAACTAACTGTTGCACGCGACTTCGCGTATAGCCTATGTTACTCGCTGATAGCTTATGATCTATAGGTAAAAGAATTATTAAAATCGATTCAATGGTTTTTCAGTTATTCAAAACATAAATACAAGTCTTTTCTCTTTATAACATTAGTATATTTAGATAATATAGATAGGTACTTACATGTGTTTTTGCAGGTGGATACACAACATCTTTTAACAGACATCGTTGCAACTATTCCAATCCAAAGGCAAAACGTAATGTCCAATTTTTCAAGCGTGTTTTCAATAAAAGCCGGTTCGTCGAAATCCTGGAGTTTGCCGTGTTTGTCGAGTAAAGCTGAATCGTCGTAATCCTTTAGTTTGCCAAGTCGGGTTAGTTAAAATAAATAAAGATAAATTGTCGTGTGATAAGCGTAAAGAGATGAAAGAAAAGAAATTAAAAACGAGTCGAAAACCGTTAAAACACCAAGTACCATAGAATATGTCAAGTACTGTCACAAAGGCCACAGAGTGAAGTAAGCCACAGACTACACAGAGCTTCTAAATTGCATTCTTCAGATTACACTGAAGAATAAAATCATTTTTTTATTACTAGCTATATTTTGTACAATTTATACGATTTATTTTGTTTAAGTAACATTTTTACATTTAGTTTGAATACTTGTGCATTATTTTAATAACAATTTGTAAATAAAAAATATCATATTAATTGCAATAACTGCGTGCGACGAAACGCTAAACAGCACGTAAACAGTACCATCTATCGTTGTGAACCAAAAACTTTTTAACTATAAACCGATCCATTTAAATATTAAGTCAAAGCATAGTAGTTGTACGTCTTTACCTACCTACTGAAATGAGTCGCATGCAATTATACACATTTGTTCGAAGTTATACCACCGTGGTCCGTATTTCATACAAATAAAAGAAAACCTATACCACAGTAAATACAGAATTTAACAGTATTTACTGTGCCATTAATTACCGCTGTGACTGACGTTTCGTTTCATTTGTTTTAAAACGTAGTGATTATATACTCTTTGGTTTGTTTACTTTTGTATTTGTAAATTTGTAGTAATTACATTACTCTATGGTAGTAACGCTAACGCTCTCGCTAGAGAGTACTAATGTTCCTTGCGCTAACGTATCGACAGATGAAACTTTTATGATTTTGTGTAGGTAACATTTTATAAGTCTTATTTAGTTTTAAGTAAAATGTTAAATGCTTTAAGAACATTTAAATTACAAAGTTTTAAACCTATTTTGAATATTTATGGCTGGGAATATGTTCGAAGGAAAATACACGATATAAGCCTAAATGACATACCTAAGGTAACAGTATCTGATATAAAAAAGTTAATGAGACAAAAAGGTTTTGCTGTACAAGATGGATTTACATCTGTTACCACGACGTGTGCCTTGTGCGAACAGAAAACTGTGGAAAGCAAAGTATATGTAAACAAAACCACAGGTAATTAATACTTATTCGTATTGGGAAATGTTTTGAATTCGGCAGCAGGCTTTTGGGGTAATTGAACGTAAGATGCCGAAACCATATTTATAGAAAATAAACATCCACTCCTACATAATCTTACCCCAAAAGCCTGCTGCCGAATTCAAAACCCAACCCCATATTTTAGGTACTTCAACTACAAACCGGCATGAATGATTGCTTAATTGCCATAGACATATTGGGAGTTTTTATACATGTCGCCTGTGGATTAACTACACTCAGAAACCGTTTAATCCTTCAGAGTCCCAGCGACTGCAGTGTTACTGTAGTGCATCTGATATGATTACTATTGCATGAGTTATGGACTCATAATAAATACAGTAAGCAGTAAACAGAGACTTAAAATAATGAACAGAATAGTAATAAATTTTGTGTTTATGTAAGCTAATGCCATCACCAAGCAAAATATAAACAAAGTTACCAAATGGTCATTTGCTTAAGCAGGACTTCCTAAACACTTTGCCCTTCAAATTCAAATTTTTAATATTTCAAACACATTTGACAAATAATATTATATTATTTTAAAAATTTGACAATTAGTTTTATTAAATTTTAAAAAAATATTGAAAAAAAAGTATGTAAATATTGAAAGAAAGAATAATTGAAAGAAGAAAGAAAAAAATAAGATCAAAAGGAATATTCATAACATAAAACCCCTGTACTATTTTTGTGAAATAATAATGATTTATGATTTTAAAACAACGAATGAAATATAAAGAATCTACGATATTGTCATTTGAAAAAAAAAAACACCAATAATTTTCGCCATTTATATGCGCCCATTTAAACAATAAATTGCACTCTATATGTGTCTTGTAAATTGTTATGCAGAGATTTTACACAACCAGTTTAGTTATGTGCACATAACATAAAGCTAGTTGTATTTTATACAAAATATATATTCAACATAATACAGCATCATATTTTTTTAACTGTTTGAATTATTGTATTGTGTGAGAGTCGTGCAAGTAGTGATGATTTTTGAAAATGGAGAAAATTTTAAATTGTATACAGTAATCAAGTACAAGAGTAAGAAAAGTTTAACTTCAAAAGAGATTTACATCTTGTATGTACCAGAACCAAAGTTGTTGATAGAACTTTGAATATGACCCACATAGTGTTTATCTTCCACATTCACCACTGACAATAACATTGATAAAAAAGATGAAAAAAAAAATGGTCTGTCCCTAAGACAGTCTTCTTTTTTTGGTTATTGGCCAAAAAAAAACATTCATGGGCTGTTATTCTTAGAATAACTTATTTGTACTTAAGTTCAGGATAATCTTTTCATTTTCTGATTTTGGTTAGGCTATGAACTTTTCAAATGCCACTTGCATATTTCTATGATTATATATTGCCATAATGATTAATTTAAAAGTCATCAGATTCCATATTATGATTGATCAAGACTCAAAACTATAGACATTTTCTAACTACTAATACTAATATTATTGTGATGATATGTAATAGATATAGCTAATAGCTATCTTCAATTAACATTACAAATATAGAAATTTACTTTTCAGGATACTTTCTATGTCCCAAATGCAATGTTCACGGTGATTGGCACATTATGGAAAGACTTATCAAGAAAACCAAAATTGATGGAACTATAAAAGACTACATAGAAAAAACTAAACAAGATTTTAAAAAGTTTGAAGGAAATTGGAAAATAGTCACGAAAGAAACTACCTCATTAAAGGACTTAAGCGAAACAGAAATCTTAAATCTATTTCGTTTATTTGAATTTCCTGTGAGTTTTTTTTTCTATTCATTTGCATGATTCATAATTCTTAAAAATACTTCTGACTAAAATGTGTTGATTTTCCTTAAGAATATAATAATAATAATGCTTTCCTCAATGTAAGAGTTATATAATTTATAGAAAAATTAGTCGTAAAATATATGGAATAAATAGATTTATATGGATCAGTCTCAGAAAGGAATAAATTTAGTGAAATATTTAAAAAATAAATTACTCCAACATGTCACTAAGAATAATATAGGTAGATGACTAAATATGTTTTTTCAAAAGTTTTAAAAATCTGGTTAGGTTTTAGTCTTCTAGTCTCTTAAACGTTTGCCTTGCAAATGTAACATGTAATATAACAGGGGTGGCCAAACTTTTGACCTGTGAGATCTACCTCTGATCAAAAAATTTTTTCGCGGTCGACTGCAAGTTAGAGTTTATAAAAGAGAAATAAAACATTTTTGTGATAAGATTGTGAGTACTTATTTATTAATTAAATGTTAAATAATGTAATGCAATTTTTTCATTCTGCTTAAGTTTTTGGGTGGATATTTGGCACTGCATATTCTCCACAAGCTTATCATATTGGGGAGTGTAAGTAGTAACTGCGATGCCCAAACCGGAAGTTAAGTGTGCATTAGTTAAGCGGGAACGATGTCTGGTTTTGATTGCGTTCATATTAGAAAATGTTGATTCGCAAATATAGGTAGAACCGAAAAACGAAGTCAAATATAAAGCTACATTTCTTAAATTTAAAGAAACAGACTAGTGATGGTCATTTCGGCTCTGAGTGATTGTAGCGAATAATAATGATGAAATGGTGTGTGAGTGTACTTGATAATAATAAAATAAACACATCGTTGTCAATGTCAATTTTATAAGTAATATACGATGACATTGACAATTACCATAGACAAACCATAGGTTGTAGGTGGTGCTGTAGTAGCATTACAAAAATTAAAAATCATTAATTGCGAAAATATCTTAAATTGCCTTCGCGGGCTACCTAAATTGCCTTCACGATCGACCGGTAGACCGCGGTCGACCTCTTGGCCACCCCTGTAATATAAGATAAGGAAAACAAAACAAAGATTGCAACTAAGTTTTTTTTTTTTAATTATCTCATTACATGCATTTCATTTTCAGTACCACAATGAAGTCAGTAAAGTATTATCAGACGTGAGGGTATCTTCTGACCGTACAATATTATATTTCCCACTGAAAAATGCTTTAGAAAATATTGTTGGATACCGCAAGGTACAAGCGGGAATGGAAGAGGAAATAGAGAATCATGGTCTACACATTGCTGGATTATTCTGTTGTAGAGTGCCCAGAACAAGTCGGGGCGATCAAGCAATATTGGTACCGAGTTTACAAGATGTATTATGTTTAGCGGAACATAAAATTCCAGGTATAACTCCACCTTAAACTATAAAATCTTCAATGTACAAGACAAAATTTCTAAAAATTTTTTTTGTTAATACCACTTAAATGTGAAATTTACAGGTGCTCTCATTTGGTTGAATGACTGCAGTCTTCCACCTATTGTTCTTCCAACATTAGAAAACTACCAGAAAATCTGTTTGTGGGGTGATTGGGACAATATGCGAGCTGTAGCCGAGAAACTAGGTGAGGAGAGATGTCGATTTGTAAGGTTGGTATATCCAAATATATATTCCAAAACATATACATAAATACACATTTCTTTGGTGCAAAGTCAAGGAAAAGGTTTCAAATCGCCAGTGTGGCAATTTAAGAGAGCTGTACGAAATTTTTTTAGGAGAATGGAACTCTTATCTCTCATGCGAAATGACAAAAAATTATAGAGTCGATGCCTCTATCATTTTTTTAACCTGGTTTATCATTTTATCAGCAGTAAGTAAAGCAGTAAAGAAAAGCCGTGGACATGCTACTAACTATTAATTTTAGTTTGCTCTATTCATGTGTCTTGCTCTATTCATTCACAACTACATATGACATGATTTAGATTAAAAAAATCTGGAACTTCAAATCGTTCTTAACTGTATATGCTCAACCATTTTGCATCCTTTAAGGCCGACAGATGGCCTGGTGACAGCTTCGGAGGCGGCCGCCGCTCAGCTGTCACTGAAGAGTCTCGTGTCAGAAGCGAAGCCGGCCGCGCATCGTTCCATTACGACCTTCGCTGCGATCAGGGATGAAGTCTACGCCGAAGTCGTCAATTTCGAGAAGGTAATTACCTATGAAGGGGGTGCTATGTCGAACTAGCCATAAAGATAAGATCGATAAAGATTAAAAATGATTGAGGAAGCGAATCCATCGTAAATCACGTCAGAATTGCGACCTGGCTACGGGACATTTGCTGCAGTGAATTGCGAACGACGAAGCGTTTAGCGACTAAAACAACGTAAAGGCGACCGGCGGAACGACGCGCGAATTTGCCGCACGAATTTGCACACGCGACTGACGGCGGCGCGGCGGTCGTCGAAAATAAATGTGTGATAACTAACAGTACGGCGCATGCCACGGTGTCGAACGGTAGACACCGCAATTATTTTAGAAACCAATTCAAATCTTATTCACCGCGAATAACATGTAGCGAAGAGATCGTTGGAAGAAATAAAAACACATTTTCTATACACATGTATTGAATGTGTATTTTACTTGTATTCAATAAAATTGGAAATTGTATTCAATACATTTTCGAAAAAAAATAGTATGTATTTCTCAAACTAGAAGAAATAAGCATATCTCATACTCCCCGGACCTTGTCAACTGATTATCACTTTGGAAACTTCTTGCAAGGAAAAAAGTCGATACCGATGAGGCAGTGCAAAGATTACACAATTTTGCTACTTATTATAGTTGTATTTCTTGTAAAAAAGCAATTCTACAGAAAAAAGTTTTTTATAACTATTTATTAAAACGCCATCTCGTAATTTTTTTTGGTAGTAGCCAAGAATGTATAGTTACTGATGGATTATAATCAACATTACCTCGAAATTTTGTGAGATGACGCCATATGTTCGGCTTAAATACAATAGTAACAATGCAATTTTAACAAGTCCACGTCCGCGAAAAAGAAATAACGACCGGCCCGGCTTCGCACAGATGTATTTTTTCGTTCCAATTATGTACACAACAATTGCTGACCATGATGCAAGGGATAGGAAGATGGACTTTGGCATCCCGTACTCACTCACCGAAACACAACAGCACACATGCTATTATTTCGGGGTGGTTTTCTGTAAGGGGGTGGTTACTGCTGCTAGACTGACTGTCCAAATGACTGCGAAACGCAATGTGCCCCGCCACCACTACTACTACTACTACTACTACTACTACTACTACTACTACTACTACTTTCCATATCCAGACCAGAGTCAACTTTGAAAAGTTCATTTCCAAACCTGACCCTGCCAGGAATCGAGCGTTAAGGCAAACAACATAGAAATAAAAACAAAGAATCTAAAAAAATTGAGAGGTGTGACTATCAAGGTTTAATGTCGTTCTTTATATCGTGAGTAATATTGCTTCTGATAGGTGCGTGGAGTAAAGTGGCTTCGGTTCCCAGCACTGACGAAGTTTCTGGGCGGGCACCGGCGCGGCGAGCTCACTGTTCTCACGGGACCCACCGGCTGCGGAAAGACCACACTCTGTGCCGAAATGTCACTGGATCTGGCCCAACAGGGAGTAAGTCTCGCTACTACATTCCACCGTCCGATCTTTTATAATAGGTCACAGCAATTTTTGGTAAAATTATTTGAAGTAAGAACTTTATCTGTATTGTTACATACACCACAAACAGCAACAGTTTTGCATTTTCTTTTGATTATCTTTAAAATATATATCGTTATCTCAATACCTTTATCTATCTAGGCAAGCATGGCAACATTTGTACTATTTTTTAAAACATACAAACGCAAAACCAACCGTCTCATTATTTTGTTCTTAATAATCACAATGTTCAAGGGATGATGTTTTTCATACATGTGATCCGCTTCATGTTATATTGTAAGAGTGCGCCTATAGCACGCTTTATTTATTTTAATAATAACAGGTGAAGACTCTGTGGGGTAGTTTCGAAATTCGCAACTCGCGTCTGGCTCGCACGATGATGCAGCAGCACGCGGGCGTACCGCTAGAACAACACCTGCCGGACTTCCAGAAGTACGCTGATGACTTCCAGAAGTTGCCCATATACTACCTCGCCTTCCACGGTCAACAGCCCATCAAAGTTGTTATGGATGTGAGTTTGTGTTATCTATACATGCCGCACTATTTTTATCGTTACTTTGTCGTTATAGTAACTACCATATTATTTCAATAATAGATTTCAGCTTAGAGTTTTTCTTGACAGGCAGAAGCCCATTTAATATTCAAATCCAAAAAATCATACAACACATTAGACCAAATTTCACCGACCTACTTGGGTCGGCAGCACGCTTGCATGCAGCACCTGTGATTGCTTGTCTATAAGCGAGACGGTAGCTACCTACCATCAAGTGGACCGTCAACCTGTCTGACGACGACCTAACTGATAGGCAGGCTGACAACACCAAAGGGGTTACTGATATAAATTATAAATTTAAGGAGTGGATAGGCATCGTCGAAACACAACAGCGCATCCGTTATTATTTTAAACTTCTGAAGAGTTTATTGTAAGGGGTTTACGGACCGCCCTATTTATGACTAAGGAATGCAGTATACCTCGCTCCGAGTTATTTTCAACCAATACAAGGCGCCAACCACTTAGGAATTATCTAGAATGGAATGATTTTCTGTGACGATTATTAAAAAAAACTTGCAAAATGATATATCACACAGAGTTCATTAGTGGATAAGGCATACTGCGAACCGCAGTTATTAACTAGTCAGCCCCCCCTTATGACCACTCCCTCCCGTAACCAGTCCCTTAGGAAAGAGTACCGTGAAATAACAACACATGTGCTGTTATGTCAAAGCAAATTTCCATGTAGCTTGAGTTATCTAGTTTTAAGATGAGCAATATTGTCATTAATTTTTTCAATGCACATCACATTTATCGGCAACATCGGTTATTGATTGTTCTGTCAAGAAGTTAGACTAGGTATTTGTTGAGAGTGGTCAGTAGAAATGTTGAGATGTTGGTAATTGGCGAAGGCGGTGGAACACGCGCGCTACATGCACGACATCGCGCACGTGGTGGTGGACAACGTTCAGTTCATGCTGGGCGTTGGGAACCGCGACGAAGCCGACCGATACGTGCGCCAGGACTCCGTCATCGCCGCTTTCCGCACCTTCGCCACCGCCCGCCACTGCCACGTCACTCTCGTCATGCACCCCAGGAAGGTATTATAATGTTTCTTATTTTTATTTTATCACTTTAAATACTACAAACCTAGTGCTTGAAATTTACTTAAAGTGACTTCCAAGCTTACTACAAAACCAATTATAATGTCCTTCTGATGAAAATTTCACTAGAGTATCTTTCTACATTAGAAAAACGACATGTTTTTCTAATGTAGTCAGTTAGACCGCCGTGTTATCCAGTTTCCCATAGAACATGCTATACAGCTACTACGCGGTCTTAGTTCAAAATTTTTCTTCTATAATTATTGATACTCGGAAATGAAATTTGAGATCCAATATGTATATAAGGAAGTGTCATTGTCAAAGTGGCGTTTCAGGGATAGTCAACATTCGTGCTTTTGAAAACCGCTGAACCGGCGCGGCGGCGGCGTGTCAAGTTCTCTTTGAAAAAAAAACTTAACAACAAATAAAAACACAACAAAGCAACTAGTAAATCGAAAGGGACACATTGAATCAAGAATAGAGTAATAGAGTAAGAATATAGTACTGTGGCAGTTCACGAAGCGGCGCGACAGCTGCTTCTTCAGAGGCTCTAGTATGAGTTTACGATACTACACCAATACTACACTCGCTAGCGAGAACGTAAAACTTTTGTATGGAAATACATTTATATTCCATATAAATGTTTTACGCTCTCGCTAGCGAGTGTAGTATCGTAAACTCATGCTAAAGCCACAGGTACAGCAGCAAATGCGATGTGATGACGTCGCTGCCGGTTCTTCAGGTACTGGAGCAAAGCGACTGACATGAGAAGAGAACCAATGCGATTGACATCTTCAAAAGATACCTTATGAACGTGCAATGTAAATACCCATAGATGTTAGTTGGAATTTTTATACAATAAACACCCCTCGAGATGGGTGTGGTTCTAGTCATACGAGGGAACGGCCACTTGCAACAAGGGGTTAAGTTGACTTGACTTGACGATTGAAGGGAGGTTAAGGTCGTGGTGGAGATCGACGTTGCAGATGTACCATGGGGCGCCCACGGCTTTCCGCAGGAATCGGTTTTGGACGATTTGGAAAGATTGCATATAGGTGAGAGCAGCATACGCAAAGGCAACGCTAGCGTACGTCAGATTGATCTGACGCAGACTTTATACAATGTCACCTTATCTCTAAGGGTCATTGTCCTCCGCCTGCCTATGACCCAGGATGAATGCTGCCCTGTCCCTGGACACGCTTAATGTGGGGACGGAAGGTAAGTCTTTGGTCGAGCGTAATACCGAGGTATTTGGTCTGATGGACCCAAGGGATAACGCGGCCCTGGAGTGAGCTCTGTCAACATGTAGGGCATTCGGAACGCGAGGAGTATGAATTATTGACCGGTAGCTCATCAGTGTGTACGTCTCTCTCGCACACTATAAAATAATAATAGAGGCGCAGTCTTCGTGTCCCTCAGCACGAGCGTAGAGGTCGTACCGAACGCTTCGTATGCTAGGGCATACGAAGCGGCGGTAGTGCTTTTCGAAAAACCACAGAATTGAGCGATTATTATTTTAAATTGGCAACACCTTTGTTTACACATGTGATCTTGAATTTTTTTCCGACTATTATAGGTTATTTCATTTTGAATATATTTTTAATGCCATGGACATTGTAGTTTAAGTTTTTATTTTAGTTTCTTTTTTTTTTACAATACCGTAACTTCAAAACCCGCACGCTTTATTTGGCTAATCCAATATATCTACTCGTATATTGGTAAATCAAATTAGCCGGGAAAGTTGAATATTTATTTTTAGATAGCTGGTGCCCGCGGCTTCGCCAGGTTTGAATATATAACCTATCTTCCATAAGAAAATAACTACATATTATATAGCCTATTAGAATTTTTTAAATCGGATGAGTAGTTTCGAAGATAACCTCCTACATACAAAACTTTACCTCTTTATAACATTAGTATAGATATATTTTGTTCTATAAAGATCGTCAGCCCACATGCAAAATAATGTTGTAATAGGCAACAAAAGTAAAAATTAAACCTGCTCAAATGTTTGATCTCTCTCATTCCGATTCTTCAATTACATTACAATATGACTGTGCTATTAACGAAACTGCAAATTATTTGCAATTGTAGGAGCTCTTTATTGCGATAACAGCAGTAAACTTGATTTATCAGTAAATATTATACCTACATAACGAGGTTGCAATTGAGAATGTTATGTTTACGTAACTTATCACATGTATAGACGTAACAACGCGCCCCAGCAACTATAAGCCAATGTGAGCGCCATAAATCGTTTTTTCACCTTTTCTAAACTATTTATGCATTTTATTAAATTGCATGTGTATAAACTTTCTGAAAGAAACTCTTTCGTTAGAACTAAGCGAATAGACTTGAATAACAATTACCTTTTAATATTTTGTAAGATGAACCTTTATTTTATTTAATACGTGCGACATACGTTTTCGCACGAATGCAGTTTTTTCTGCAAATCATATACACAAACCTTTCTCGTTTATCGCTCTTTCAATTAGTGAAAACCGTATCTAAATCTGTTGGGTGGTTTGGAAGAAGTTAGCGGAGAAACAGACTTTATTTTGTAATACCCTATAGTTCTAATATTAGCAGCAGCGGCTTGAAAATTTTTTCTTAAAATTTTTAGACATCAAGTTAGATCAACAAGTTGAATCAGAACAAATTTTCCTTTTCTACCAGATTAGATTCACTTATATCAATCTTTTTAGTTTTTTTTTTTATAACTAAACTATGTATTTACTAGTCATGAGCATTTTAACTACTATCGGTTCGTTGTACAGGAACGGGAGTCTGATGATCTTTCAACCAATTCAATATTCGGTGGCGCCAAAGCATCTCAAGAGGCTGACAATGTTCTAATTATTCAGGTATGTTTTCTAATTTTTTTTTTTCACGTAACAGCTAAAAGGGAAAATCCCATCACACTAAGATCCTTTCGCATAGTATGGTCATATAAAAACCAAATAAAATCAAGTGTCACTGAATTCTAACAAGAATATTATTTTATACATGGTATACAGCTCACAAATTCTTTTTCATTAACAACCTATGTACATAATTGAGAACTACAAGGCTAACAAATTTGACCGTTTTTAGAATATGTATTCTATCATATCATGTCTTTTTTCCTGCTAGTCGTAAAGGAAATCTCACCGGAAGCAATGCCCAACGGAACTCTTGCCTTCATTGGGCTATTGCGTATTTGCGGCCATAGCGTGATTATAAATAGCCTATAAACTTGAACTCGAGAATTAGGCTATACCAAAAAGAATATTTAGAATCCGACTGGTAGTTGCTTCAACCGCGTTCAACCAATTGAATGCGTTTAACTCTCTGGAACAAACAACCCTTCAGCTTTATTAAATTGGCGTAGATTGTTACCCAAACATATTTCTACCACTCATTACTTGGATAAAACACCGCTGGGCACGGTTCGGATTAAAACTTTATCCCACGGAAGCGCGATCTTTGCAACAATCTCCCTACTGAGGGGTATTCAAACTGCAATACGATAATGAGCTTCAAGCGTGCTGTAAACAAATTCCGATATCCTCTTAACGTTGCTCGTGTCTTTAGGAGACGGTGACCTCCTATGTGAAAAAAATATTACCGTAAAGTTTCTTAAATTACGTGAAAGCTTCAAGTATATCTGTTAGGTTAATTAAGACGTTCAATGTTTGTGGTTTAGTTTATACATATATTTTACTTCAATATCTCGTTTCTTGATATAAAATTTGATTGATGTCTCCAAAAATAACCAGGAAACGAATAAAGCCTTTCTGTTAGGAGACTTCTCGTGTGTGATATCTTGTTCATTGCAATGTTTGCTTTCACAGGATAAACGCCTTACTGCAGTTCGGGGGAAAAAATATTTACAGATTGCTAAGAATCGTTACAGCGGAGACCTCGGCATTGTACCTCTGGAGTTCGATAAGGACTCTCTCAGCTACCAAACAAAGAAGAGGAATAAAATTAAAGAAAATGAGCCAGACAAACTGTTAGAAAAGTGCATCAAGGGGTACACTGTTAAACACATTGGTGAAAGCTAGCAAAACTTGGACGACATTCCACCAAACCACCTTATCGTTAAGTTTACACTTACAGGAAGAGCCTATTGTAGCCACTTTCGAGTTTATTGAAAATTTTCTATAAATTAGAAAAAAGCATTTGGGCAGTGCGCCTGGAGGCAGTTACCACCTCCCTACAAAAAACTATAAATAAAAGCATTTGTGCTGTTGCATTTCAGTGAGTGAGCAAGGGATATCAGAGCCCATTTCTCTATCCCTTCCCAACTATGGTCGGCAGCGCACTTGCAGCAACTGGGCGTAGCATGGCGTTATAAGCGACGGTGGCCACCTACCATAAAACGAAAATTACGAGCGTTTATTGGTAGACGAAGGGAATATGCGGGAACTTTTTTTAGACATGCAAACGTAATGAACACTTGAGGTTTATTAGATTTTAAGTAGGTAATTTAAAAAAAGTACCTTTTAGAATCCCTATGGGTCTCATTTTCTAGATTTCTTAGTGCCGATTACGGATCAGCATGAAACAAGATTGCCGTAACTGTTATTATGTTGCAAAAAAAGGGGGGTCAATTCCACTGTTATTTTTGGCATATACCAAAATTTATAATTTTGAATTTCTTTATTACAATTATTGTTAACTCTGATAATACACAATGACGTTCTTATTAAACTCGAATATTGACCCCTAATCAAACAATGTACAATGGACCTTATCTCTTATACAATGCGTTTTGTTGTTCACAAAACAGTAGTAATACAAATAATTTGTGCAAAATTCATTGTAGCAATGATAATGTAATTTACTTCTGATAACTTTTGCAACCAATGTGAACCAGAGCATCTAATATGGCTCTATATCATTTATCAGGTTTAAATGAATGCAAACAAACTTTGTAATTGTTTATTTAATTTAATAATACATTAGTGTACACAAATGCATGAATGTATAATTTCGTAGCCTTCTTATTATTTCTATGGGGGGTAGGAACTAACTAAGAAAATTGAATTTTGAGATCGAATTTAATAATATATATTTACGCTTTTGTATGATCTAATGCCTAGATATACAAAATATAGTTTTTTACTTATTGCATAAAACAATATTTAAAAACTTGTAAATTCTGTAACAAGAATGCATAATGACACTTTGAAATAAATGTGCTGCCCACAATCATAAGAATAATATCATACCTGACATATTTCACAATAAAATTGATTTATGAATGTTGTGTTTATTATAAATTCATCAACAAAAATATTCACAAAGGAAAAACATACATACTTACATGTATGTTTTTTCCTGAATAGTTCATGAATTCAAAACTGAAAATATAAATTCAAAGTATTAAAAACTTTATCATGATTTTAATCATTGAATAATTATTATAAATAAGAGTAAATATACTATTTTGTTATTGTGATTAAGAGTGTAATGATTTTTGATATGTTGTAAATAAAAAAAATATTCAAATATTTTAGTATTTCTTTTTGCACTCCCAAAAACAATTCTATTGCCAAGCTACGTAAAATATTTTTTTTTCTTTAAATTTGTAACATAAACAAAATCACATAGCTTAAATAAAACTATGACCTATATTGTAAATAATAAAATAATGACCTATATTCTATGTTTTAATAAAGCATTTAATTATACCTAAATAAAAATTTTAATGGATTTGTGAAATTGACAATATTCATAATTGTAGGAAACAAAATGCATATAATTTTCAAATATGAAGATATTGGATAGCATCGTTTTGGAGTGTTCACTTTGTAAGAGACATATAGACAGAACCAACTAATGACGGGTCTGTACGATTCTGCATTCGTTTACATTTTGGACATGGTATCGTTGAATTGAGACACTTATTATGAAACACGCTAGAACACTCATCACATCGATATGTAGAGTTGGTTTCAAATGGATACAAAATGTTGGGGTCTCTACATACTTCACAAATAAACCCCTTTTGACTGCAAAGCCAGCAGTCTAGGACATGAGACTTTGCAAAGTTGACGACCTTCTCCAATTGCAACTCCAAAGAACCATTTGGTATTTGTGCCAAATCAGATATAGTGTACATATGAACGTGCTCATACAAGTACTCTCTGGGCCAAACTCTCTTTTGTAGATCTTCTATAACATGCTCACGACAAGTGAAAATATATGCCCTTAAGAAATTTAACTGTATTCTAAGCTCTTGTAATCTAGCCATATCGGATACACCACAATAGATTTTTGGATTGAGTTTTTTCATATCTAATAAAGGATGATGTTGAAACTCTAGCAAGAACAAAGCAGATTTTTTCGACACTGGGTATCTCTTAAAGTCCCAGTTGTGAATGACTCTGGCCGGTATTATAAAGACATTTGGATCCATGCAGTAAGAACAATAATATTCTCCGGTAAAGCCACACACCTTGGCCTTTGAAATTGTGCTCCCTAATAAATCCTGGCAACCCTTGCATTGATAGTTTTGATTATCAAGTCCATGTTCTCTGGACAGTGAGCCCAACTGTTGCAACATTTTCTGTAATTCTGGAACTGTGAACGAATCACTAGCAATTGGAATAACTTCAAAATCTAATCCTTGAAGCATTAAGTCTTCCGGTGTTGCAGCGTCTACAGGTAAATCCACCACTTCTGTATCATCTGTTGTTAATTTTAATTCTTTATGTATATCCTTCATCATATCTCGCAAATTGGGAGTATGGGGGTAGGTAGTGTCTCCATAGTTATTTGTTTGATCGACCAATGAAGATAAGCTTTTTATCTCTGGTGTTTTAATCAAGCTGCTACCGTGAGATGAATTTGAATTTACTGAAACATTTAACTCTTCATTTTTATCAATGGACCAACCTTTTCCACACAAGGAATTACCAGTAACTACAACATCAGCCGGCGCTATAAAATCAGACCCAATAGATGATGGAGACAAGGAATTGACATCTTTATATTCTTGGCTTGTTGATGGTTTATCTATATCTAAAGAACAGGTTTCTTTGTTAACTTCCTGTTCTATATTCTCTTGAACATTTTCATTTCTGTTCTCAATATTAGAAATATCTGTATGATGTTGCTGTGCGTCCTTGGAAAGTATAAAATCTAATGCTTCATCTTCATTCAATGCCAGCATTTGGCCAAAGCCTGTGATGTTAGCATTGTGAGTGGGTGTAGATGAAAGCTTAGGTTTTCTCGCTTCATTGTCAATTGTACTGGCCACATCTAATCCAGCACTGATTGGGACCGCTTTCATTGTTGGTACCCATATACCAGCAAGCATTAAAACTTGTTCTGGCCATTGGTTAAGTAAACTTGAATTAATGGGCAAATTAAAGTGGACACATGTTTCCAATCCCTCAATAAGTTTTTGTGCAACTTCTAGTATTTCCGAATCGCAAACAAACGATGATTTATTGTAAAAAGGTTTGACAGCAGATATATTTCTCACTAAGGTTGACATGTAAGATGATAAAAGACATTCATTCAAAGCTATACGAAGCCAAGCTCGACATTGACCTATTTCTGTATTTATTTGAGGAAGTGAAGATATTTGATCAATGTTTTGCCTGTGTGATAATACAAGTACAAGAGGCCAATAGTTCGGTTGAGGTCGGTGATCAGGATCGCCTGATAATACATTTTTAGCTTTTCTGAAAAAAGTATCTTTCAGGCCGTGAAGAAAGACAGCCTCCAATGCCATGCATAAAGTATTGGTGGAATCAGATGATCCAAGAACACTGTGAAAGTTTTCTTCGAACTGATTGTTATATTGAATATCTTTTACGCACTCGGACAAATTATCTATCAAAGACTGCTTCAGAATAGAATCACGACTTCGTATATTCAATCCACTTGCTACATTTTTAAAAAACGACATGATCGTAAATCTTGGCTTATTAAAACTTTTAACAAGTTGAAACCTTGGTGTACCTCCTGATATTGAACAAGATAAAAGAAGTAAATTTTAATAATAATAATCTCCAAATTTGTAAACAGAAATACTACACAGAAACACACACAGAATCACCTCCACAGAATACTATATCACAACACAACATGGAGCACCACAGAACAAAAACACCACAGCGCTGTACAACACTATCGTGCACTATCCCTACTACTCTGTCTATCTGTTACCTTTTCACACCTAAACCGATCATGAAATTTTGCATACACGTTGTCAGGGATGCAGGAAAGGACATAGGGTACCTTTCATCCAGAAACGGTACTGTTCCCGAGGGATCATCTAACACCTGGCAAAGCTATAACTGCAATAAAGATATTAGGCGTTACATTGCTCATGGATTTAGTCAGGCGTTATTTTATATTTTTCAACGCGGGCGAAGCCGCGGGCACCAGCTAGTATGATTATAAATGCGTTTGAATATAATGTATAAATAAGTAAGCCAATCTAACTAAAAGTCACAAAATAATCTCTAAGAAAGGGACACTCTGCAATATCTCTATACTTATTTAAGTATTAGTGATGTAACGCATTCGCATTCGCGAATATTCGTTTGATTTATGATATTCGCATTCGCAAATATCTTTGAATATTTTGCGAATATGAACGTGAAAAAAAATACAGAATGTGAAAACAATATTAGGTAAATTAAACAAAAAGGTATTCATTTCTTTTCATTTTAATTACAAAATCTACTTAATCAACCTTTTATTTGGTGTTAATTAATCAACTTTCTTTAGACAAGAAAATAATAATACTCATGCCGCTGTCACCAGAAATATTATTTTTTAATTTTTATTTATTTATTTAATTTATATCAACCATCGTGGGTTATGTGCGTCGCGCGCGGCATATTTTGAATCATAGATATACGGCCTTAGATTTAAAAACTGAATATTCGTATTCGCATTCGCGTTCGCGAATGTCAACAACAGATGTTCGCATTCACATTCGCGTTCGCGAATGCTTAAAAACTGGCATTCGTTACATCATTATTAAGTATATAAAAATTGTATGAATTTTGTATCCCACAATTTTGAAAATTGTCACTCGCACATATCCATTTCTTTATTTGGGTAAGATTAAACGCTTTATTAGAAAGTTGAATATAGGTCACATCCCGGGCGGCACTTTTTAGGGGGCGGCAAAATTTCACAATAAATAAAATAAAATAAAAGTAAAATAATTATATTTTTCTATGTATTTATTTTTGCATCACTAAAATTCGAGGTAAGAGTTGTACAAAAATAGGTAAAAATGTATGGGCTTTTGTTTTGAATCAGAGTTCAGGAACCGGCGTGTGAGAGCAATAAAGTATCTGGTCCCACGCTGTACCGTTGATAAGGTTCACTTTCGAATGCGATTTGGTAATAAGATAAACACGTGTGGACTGTAAATTGATTTTATTTCAACTGAAATTGTTAGATTTGTAATATCTATTTAACCTCGCATACACACATTCATACGTCTTTTATATTCGTTCACGCACACATTGATACCTAACGAAACATACCGCCCACCAAGGACTCTCAGGGTCCTTAAATTTATACAAATAAAAGTTTTGGACTCTATACAAAGAAGTTGGGCTATGTTCATAACATACACGCAAAAGTTCATAACATGTTAATTAGTTACATTCTATTGGTAATAAACATAATTTTGAAAATGATCGCTGTGTCACATTGTCTCCACTTTTCACACTGTACACTCTAGTTACGCCGTCAGAACCAGGATGCTTCTGTACAATTCGGCCCAATAACCACTTTCCAGGAGGAAGGTTCTCATTTTTTATTAAGACAATTTGTCCGATCTCCAATTCTTCTACTTTCCTCTGCCATTTTGGACGTTGTTGCAGTCGGGATAAGTACTCGCTCTGCCATCGGCGCCAGAAATCACCCAACAACTTTTGCATGTGTTGCCATCGGGACAGGCGACTCATGGGAATGTCTTGAAGGTCTGGAGTGGGGACAGTAATAGGTGCTTCGCCAATTAAAAAATGTCCAGGTGTCAGCGGTAGTGTTTGATCAGCGTCAGTAGGATCTATGGGACTCAGCGGTCTAGAATTAAGGCATGCTTCTATTTGGCATAACAGAGTAGTCATTTCTTCGTAAGTAAGATTGCATGTCAATATCCTCTTCATGTGATATTTCATTGACTTTACTCCTGCTTCCCATAATCCACCCATGTGAGGGCTGTAGGCGGGTATAAAATGCCATTGTGTACCATCCAGAGCAAGAGATTGAGCAACTTGGTCATCAAACACCAGCTTAGCATTGGCCCAGGCAGCAACAAGTTCTTTATTAGCGCCAACGAAATTTCTTCCTTGGTCACTCCAAAGATGGGCACATTTTCCACGTCTGGACACAAATCTCTTGAAGGCTCCAATGAACGCTTCCGATGTTAAATCGCTGACCATTTCCAAGTGTATTGCTTTGGTGGACATACAGACGAAAATGGCTATGTAAGACTTAGTCAATTTAGCTCCTCTACCCTTTGTCATTAGAATTTGGTAAGGTCCAGCAAAGTCAACGCCGCTGTTCAGGAAAGGTCTAGCAGGGGTGACCCTTACTCGTGGTAAGTCTCCCATCAGCTGTGATTTTGCAGCAGCACTTTGCCTGGCACACATAAGACATTCTCTAATCTTCAACTTAACGACCTTTTTCGCTTTTAGAATCCAAAATGTTGATCTAAGATAGGCTAACATCAGTTGACAGCCACCATGTAAGGTTTTTAAATGTGCATCGGCAACAACGAGTGCCGTGAAATCACATTCAGTGTCTAAGATTATAGGATGTTTACTATCTTCATCAAGATCAGAGTGACGTAACCTGCCGCCCACCCTGAGTATACCGTCTTCATCCAGGTAAGGTAACAGAGCTTTTAAATTACTTCCTTCTTTAACTCTTTTATCAATCTTAAGATACTGCATGTCTTCTTTAAAACTTTCTTTCTGTGTTAACTTTATGCATGTTTTTAATGATTCCTCAATTTCTTTTGTAGTGATAGCTGTGATCGTTTTTTCTTTATTTTGTAGTGTTTTCCATTTCAAAAACCTTTTACAGTAGATTATTACTTTTAGTAGCTCTTGTAGTGTTTCAAAATTATTAAATTTCTTTGACAAACTTTCTTCTTTGTATTCTACATGTAGATTAACTTGTATGACTTCTTTCTTTTCCAGGTTTGTAGATATGTTCTTCGGTCTA
The DNA here is from genome assembly GCA_910589475.2 of Bembecia ichneumoniformis. NCBI lineage: Eukaryota > Metazoa > Arthropoda > Insecta > Lepidoptera > Sesiidae > Bembecia > Bembecia ichneumoniformis. The sequence continues at coordinate 7,882,828 of OU342523.1, forward strand.
TTATATTTAATTTCTCCGGTTCGTAGCCATTCTGGGCCCGTCCACCATAACTTATCTTCTTTTAGGTCAATAAGATGTGTTCCTCGTGATGCTATATCGGCAGGGTTGTCCTGTGATAGAACATGATACCAATTATGGTTTCCAATTTGTTCTAGGATCTCCACAACTCTGTTTCTCACGTAAGTATTCCATCTAGTAGGATCACCAAAAAGCCAAGACAGTACAATTGTGGAGTCTGTCCAAGCAAATATCTGGCCAGCTGATATTTTCATTGCTTCCTTTATTTGCTTCAGAAGCCCAGTTAGTAAAACAGCGCCACACAGTTCTAGGCGTGGTAAAGATTTGGCTTTAATAGATGCTACTCGAGTCTTAGCTGCGATTATTGATGTTCGTACAGTGCCTTCCACCGTTCGCACTCTCAGGTAAGCAACTGCAGCGTACGCTCGCATGGATGCATCACAGAAGCCATGAACTGTAACATTTGACATCACCTCCTCAGTCGTATGCAACCATCTACTTATTTGAATTTGAGGTAGAGATTTAAAGCTGTTTCTTAAGTTAATCCAATGTATAGCGGTTGCTTGATCTACTTCTTCATCCCATGATAATCCCAGTAGCCATAGTTTTTGGATCAATAGTTTGGTAGGCAATATTGCAGGTGCCAACCAACCGAGTGGGTCAAATAAACGTTGGATATCTGCTAACACCTTTCTCTTCGTGATTGGTTTACATACAGCAGGCAAGTTGAACGTGTATTGGAAGCTGTCTTCTCCCATGTTCCAGTGTAAACCCAATGCCCGTATACTGCCGTCCAAAGTAATGTCTAGCTTTATATGGGAACTTATTTGTGATGGTTCAAAGTTCTTTAAGAATTCGGCGTCATTTGAACACCACTTTTGTAATTTGAAACCTCCTTTTTGTAAAATTATGTCCACCTCTTTGGCAGTACTGACTGCATCCTGAAGCGTGTCTTTGCCTGACATCAAATCATCCATGTAAAAGTCTTGTTTGATAATTTTCACAGCATCGGGATGATTAGGTCCTTCATCTTCTGCAACTTGATGTAATGTTCTTACGGCTAGGTAGGGAGCAGAAGCGGTCCCGAATGTTACTCTCATTAGTCGGTAATCTTTTACAGGTTCATCTTTGTTTTCACGCCAAAGGATTCGTTGCAAATCGCTGTCTTCTTTGGTCACCATAATCTGGAGATACATTTTTTCAATGTCAGCCACAAAACACACCCTCTTCATACGCCATCTCATTATCAAGCTTCTCATATCATCTTGTAACTGTGGTCCTATAAGCAGTTCATCATTAAGAGAGATATTGTTGGTTCCTTTTTGCGAAGCGTTAAATACTGTTCTTACTTTAGTGGTCTCTTTATCTTCTCTCACAACTGCGTGATGCGGTAAGTACACAGCTGGTTTATTTAAGTCTTCTATTGGTACGTGTTGCATATGATTCATTTTCCTATATTCTTGCATGACGGTTTGGTATGCTTTCTTAAGGGGTAAATTTGTTTCTAAATGTCTTTCTAACTGATATAATCTTCTCATTGCTATTTCTCTTGTGTTTCCTTGTGTTGATAAAAGTACTTCCGTTTTCTTGGGTAAGTTAACAATATATCGTCCGTCTTCTGTTCTAGTAGTTGTAAGTCGATAAATTTCTTCACATTTCTTCTCTTCGGGTGTTAATGTTCTTTTTTCATCCCGGTCCAATTCCCACATTTGTTTCAACATGTCATCTAAATCCAGATTTACATGCATAGTTATAATTTCATCTTGTTGGTAGTTCTGTATGCTTCCGAATAGAATCCAACCCAGATAGGTATTTAGAGCACGTGGAGTACCTGGGGGACCCTTGATTACTTCACCCTTCAAAATCTCTGCAAATACATCGACACCCAGCAGCATATCCACTAATCCAGGGTGATTGAAACTTGGATCGGCTAGAGGAAGACCTTGAAGGTGTGGCCATGTAGTTGTTGGTATGGTTCGTGACGGTAATTGTTCGCAAATTTGAGTTGAAATAATATACACCTTGATCTTGAGCTTAAAACTTGAGTCGTGTCTTGATAGAAGTTCTATATCTGCGGCTTGGTTTACAGGAGTCTTCGTTAACCCAACACCAGTCATTAAACCTTTGACAGGACTTCGCTTGAGACGTAGCGCTTGAGCGGCTCTCTCGCTGATGAACGACGCTTGTGAACCAGGATCTATTAACGCCCGAAGCACAGTACTATGTCCTGCTTGGTCTCTCACACACAGGAGGGCCGTTGCCAATAATGATGTAGACTGCAAGGAAGTGAAGTGCGATGGTAGCTCGATGTGGGAATTCGCCGTGTTCGCTGAAATGATTTCAATCTGATTGTGGTGAGTTTGCATATTGTCTGGTTGATCGGGTGACGTCATTTTTGCTTGATGTAACATAGTGTGATGACGTTTGTGACACATGCGACAAGACATGCTAAGTTTACACTTCTTAGCGGCATGTCCTGGAGCCAGACAATTAAAACACAGATTTACTTTCTTTGCATATTCGCTTCGTTCCATTGGGTCCATTTTAGCAAATTCCTTGCAATGACACAAAGTGTGGTTATCGTGGCATCTTGGGCAACTTCTTGTTTTGGCAGGCACTGTAGTGGCGACGTGTACCATATACTCCCGATTTCTCGTTGTTTTTTCCTTTGCGGCTGGAGCAATCATTTCTAAAGCGCGATATTTTGACGTTAAAAATTTACACAGGTCGTCCCATGTGGGCAAATTTTCTGGATTACCTTGGTAAATATGCTCTTCCCACGCGCGGTGCGTATCTGGATCTAAATTATGCACTGTCATATAGATTAGTATAGGATCCCACGAATCAGTCGGAATTTTTAAATTACTTATACTGTGTATGCATTCAGTGGTGGTATCTATTAAACTTTTAATATGACTTGCCGTTTGCGCTGGTATCCTCTTTTGTGCGAATAATCGTTTCAAAAGGGAATCCAAAATGACACGTTTGTTTCCATATCGGTTTTTTAGCATACCCCAAGATTGCTCGTAATTTTCGTCCGTGATAGGTATATGCTTTAATAAAGATGCGGCTTCTCCAGTAACACTCAACTTAAGGTAATGAAGCTTTTGGACATTACTTAAAGACAAGTTGCAATGCACCAAAGATGTATAGAGGTCATGGAATGCAGGCCACTCGTCATATGCTCCCGAGAACGTAGGTAAATGTATTTGTGGCAATCTCACTGTCGCTTCATTCGAGGAACCTGGGAAACTGACTTCCTGATCACCATGTGTAGCTGGCTTATGCTGTGCTAATAAATCCGTCAAATCTGCTTTCGTATTTAGGTACACTTCTTCATGCGTATAATATTCTTCTTTCTCAAAGTATGAACACTGCTTTCTTGTTTCCTTCGGCAGCAGTTTGATAAGATCTTGATGCGCACACTTGAATGTCGCCCAGTAATCTTCTAAGCTTTGTATACGAGATTCAATGTAACCAGGTGTAAGCCGTGCTTTAGGACACTTTTTCAAATTTGTTTGCATTCTTTGCAGTAGATCGCCGGTATCTTCTAATATTGATAAAATTTGTTCTGCCGTACGACTCATATTGCATTAAAAATTGTTAAATAATCTTGCAAATAATTTTCACAATAATTAAATGTAGGTAATATTTTTACAATGCGACGGCTTATGGAATGCTATTGTTCTCCGTGGCCGGCCGGCTCCCGCTAGTGCTTATTGAAGAACGTCTTAAGTATGCGGCTCGATGTTCGACCATATGTACCGTTGATAAGGTTCACTTTCGAATGCGATTTGGTAATAAGATAAACACGTGTGGACTGTAAATTGATTTTATTTCAACTGAAATTGTTAGATTTGTAATATCTATTTAACCTCGCATACACACATTCATACGTCTTTTATATTCGTTCACGCACACATTGATACCTAACGAAACACACGCAAAATTTGAAATATAAAAAAAATAGCTAATATATTTGCCGGATGCCAGGATTGTAAAAAAAATACATAAGTTAGAAGTTATTAAGAAAAGCAATATAACCTTTGTTTCGTCATTTTGGCGGCACTGTTTGAGCCAGGGATGACACTTATTTTTCTAAAGGGCCATTTAGAAAAATAAGCATTGAGCGTTTTCAGCAGCTACAGAATTTAACGGATAAGTTTGCTTATCTAACGCCGGCTATATTATTAGATCCAGACGACACTAAATGTAATCTAGACTACGCATCTGTCGAAATTGACGAGCAGGATACAGGCAATGAAAATAAATTAATTAATGCAGACTCACTTGAATTATTTAAATTTATTGTGAAATCCAAGCTGGAAGATACTTTGCCTAATATTTGCTAATAATGCTACGAATATTTTTCACAGTTGCCATAAACAATGCCAGCTGTGAGAGAAGTTTTTCAAAATTGAAGTTGATTAAAAATTATTTAAGATCAACAATGAGTACTTTAAGACTAACCAATTTGGCTATCTTGTCTATTGAGCAAGAGGTGTGTGATTCTATAGACATTGATGGTGCAATAAAAGACTTTGCTCTAAAAAAAAGTAGACGTATAAATTTTTAATTAAAGACGGAACTTTGCTTTTCATTCTCATAAATACTTATATATTTTTCAATAAAAATATAAATATTACATTACATAGTAGTATAGTTTTAGTTTTTATCAAAAATTGATTTGCGTTTTATATTCAATTCGCTAATTATTTATCTTGTCGATCGTCAGTTTTACCTAATCTTAAGTGATAAGTATTGTAGGTACCTGTTATAACAATGTATCGTAAGTGGTTGAAGAAAAGAATTTTAATAATAATAAACGTGATTGTACGACTTAGATAAGCATTTTTATTTAAAATCTAACCTGTATAATGCAAAACAATGATGACTGTTCCTGGCGAAAAGTTCTCTAAAATTAATGTAGGTATGTAATGTATAGACTATAAATTCAATTTCTAATTAACGTGCGTAACACGATTAGCAACTGACACAATGCTCTTCTAAATGTCATTAAACTTTTACTTAACACATTTTCAGATTTGGTAATTTTAATTTGCCGCTCGTTAATTCACTCCATGTCACAAGAAGTTTTGTGGTAAATTTAATGTACAGCGTTTACGTCTACGCAATACCAAACATGGTATTTCAATATGATATTATACTTAATCATGTTTATACTGTGATCATGTAAACCTCCAACTCCAACTAACACGATATGCCATTGCGCTGCGCAATGCCTAGCCTACTAAATAGTAGGGGTTGCAATACGATTCAAGCTCTGGCTAAATAGAGAAAATCGCTCGCTATAAGTTTGATGATGCATAAAAAAATTGCACTGATGACGGCATCAAATGTCAATGTCACAATGTAAACATCTGTCAGATATGTCAATAACTCAAGAAGACCTGCATAACAAAACAAAGCAACATTTTATTTTTTAATTACTTTATTATTATTACCTAGCAATTTTAATAACATATGTAAATGTTTTGCTAATTTTATTGTAATATCAAAATTTTTTATTACTCATTAAAATAATAAGAAAATATACTAAAACTTAAGAATTCTGTGTAAAACTTGATGCCGGGATGTTAATTCTCTTTTATTTAACATTAATTATAAATACATTTAGTGTTTTCCAAATTTATGGTGAAAAGGTGAAGACAAAACTAAGTGGTTCAGGTAATCGAAAAATGGAAATATTTGTTCAAAACTATTATTATGTACTTATCTAAGTTTTTGGAATGATGGAAGATAAATATGTAAAAAAATATTAAATACTTACTAACAATTTTCAGAATTTCTTTTATGTCGTAAATGTGGTGCTGATATTGCCGATTCCTCATACTTCTTCAATAAACTCAGCCCTGGAAGTCAAAAGATTGAGAAACAAAATCTCTTTGGTAAACAGAATGTTACAGTACAGACACTAGTAAATCCATATGGCATGACTTTTGATGTGGTCACAATAGAAAAAGCGAGATGTACTAATTTAGGGCCAGTAAGTTTCACTCTGTCAGTAACAAAAAAAATTTTGACTTCACATCTTACATTATTTTCTCTAACATTTCTGTCTTACACTTCTTTTTATTTTTACTATGATATCTGCAGAAGCAAGGAGCAGATTCATGGTTCCCAGGATATACTTGGCGATTTTGTTCATGTCCTCATTGCGGACATCACCTTGGTTGGACGTTTGAAAACATTGATGCAAATAATATTAAAGAGGAAAACAATACACAAAGCTTTCATGGGCTTATATTAGATAGTATATTAGGAGAAAACTGTAAGTAGAGCTTTGTTGATTTAAGCTAATATTAATTTGACCTTTAGAAGAGCCTTGTATCAGTTGCTAATCAGTCATATTAGTAAAAGAGGTATTAATAAAAAAAGTTGTCAAGAACCTATTGTGAATTGAATATTCTCACAATGTTCACAATACTATCTTAACTTGCTTTAAAGTAATATTTTATTGATGGTTCTAGTTTCCACCACAATATAATATTTGTCATATTAAATGGGGTTCTCCTGATAAAAGTATTTTTATACTTAATAGGAGGCCCCCTACACCCCTTTTTGTACCTATGCTTTGTACCTTACTTATTTTTTATTATATATTGACATTTTTATAACACTAAACTTGTATAAATATTAAACCTTTCACTGCCTATAGCAAGCTATCTCATTTCTCAAAACATGACCTTTCAGTTTACTAGTTATTTTGTCTAACAATTTAATTTTGTCATTAAGCTACTATTAATTGAAAACTACAGTCCCACGAAAGGCCAGGCGTAGTTGAGGATGTTCATGCTGGTGTTGCTAGTGATAAAAATACGGTACATGGGTTTCAGGATCCCATTGTCATTAATTAAAAAAGAAATTTAATAATCTCTAACTTTTTAATTATTTACCAAATGTATCATCCTTTTTGTATTATGTTGATTTTATTAATTTATTGCCATGAGATGTCTCACAACAGATATGTATATTGTAAGAAAATATTTCCTGACAAGTTAGTCATCAATAGTAGTATCGATAGGGATCGGACAAATTTTCAGAAAGTGTTTTAAATTAATCTTCATGGATATTCATTCCCATAAAAAATACTATTTTATTTATTTATAGCCTTTTAGGTACTCAAAATCATGTTTTAATATTGTTTGTTTAAAATGCCGCCAAAACGCCACGATAGTTCATCTAACGCGTAACGTCATTTGTAGTCATATCATAACAAAACAGCTGCATTGGCATAAGACAATGATTGCCCACAAATGACGTCACGCACTGTGATTGGTGTTTCAGTATAGATTAAAAATATTGTAAATAATATAATTTTATTTCTTCATTTAAAAATATTTAAATGAATTATATTAAATTATTATTTGATAAATAATCGTAAAAAATTATATATTTTCTTTCTAAGTACATTTTAGATTTTAATCTGATTACTGTCCGATCCCCTATTGTGCCTTATCCCTGTGAAATGTCCTATTCTTGTAACGCTAACTCATAAATACCAATTTAATATGTAAAATATTTCTTTTTTAGTTACAGATTCACTGATAATGCTGCCAAAGACACACATGTAAAGAAGAACTAATGACCATTATTGTTATCCAAGTTATATGAAGTTGACATATGTATGACAAATGGCTGCTAAAAAATTCTATTATCAGACATTTGCCTTTTACTATGTCAAGAGTTAGAGACTATGTTATTTAAATAACATTCAATTTTGTATTCTGAAAATTGTTTAATAAGTTTCGATGTTTTACCAAAATGACAATTTTGTTAAACTAAAAATGAGCTATATGTGTGTTTATAAAATAAAACCAAATTGTACATAACACAAGATTTATTTCTGTAAGAAAAGGATAAGCTTTGTCAAAGATTTTATTTTTCAATCTATTTTCCTTTTATTGCCATAATTACAAAAGTTTCTTCTCTGTACTAAACATGTTATTAAATTATATGGGGAGCCATCAACACAAAAGAGGATTGTGCAGTAATAATCATTCTTTTCGGCAATATTCCAAACAAAAAAAAAATAGACTTGATAATAAAAAAATAGTTACTATAACAATATTTACGATTCTTTGTACAAGTATGGAAGAATCTCAAACACAGTATGTTATTTGCAGTTTTATTTGAATATTTTACACTAACAGTGACTGTATTTCAAAGCTATAACACAATATACATTATTATTAAGTCGTGGCAAATCTCTCGTGCAGTGTTTGTTTGGTAGCTGTCGGTGTCAAAGTAAAGTTAACACCTATGCCATCATTAGCAGGTTTGTCCTCTTGATTTTGTATTATGGCAATTTCCTTTTGAATTTTAGGATTCAAAACTCTTTTGTTGTTGAAGTTTCTGCCAACTCCTCTATTAAACCCACGACCTCTACCCCTACCTCGAAACCGGTTGCTAGCGTTGGACCTATTTGAGTGATTAGATCCTACAGATTTCACACTTCCAGGACCGCTTCGTGTTCTAACCCCACCAAATTGATTATTAAGTTGTGCGAGGCTCTGTCTGTTCAAGTAACCTCCAACACTGTTGCGCCGCCTCTTCCCATAATCGTTAGCGACACTTACCGTTAGCTGTGAGATTGAATTGTTTCTGGATCTCCTAAAAGTCTGAGATTTTATAACGTTGCTATGACTTAAAAGATTTTGACGTTGCTCTCTAAGTATTTGGTCAGATCTCAATCCAATCGTGCTGTATCTATTTCCATTCCCTATAGCTCTGCCACGTTTTGCGATTCCTCCTCTTGATATACCTCGTGGTTTGAAGCCATTATTCATAGCTCCTCTGCGGGTGGTTACACCAAGTCTGCTGTGTACATCACTACGCTGGAACTGATTTTGTAGTCCACCTAATAAATTAAACAAAATTAGTATAATTGAAGAACATCAATCTATAGAAATTTTATTATAAATAAATCGCTCTATTCCACTCTAAACAATTAACAGATTTAATTCCGCTTTTAATTCAACTCTAATCCACTGACAATATTTTGAGCTGAGTTTCCATTTAAAAGTATAAGTTCACAGAGATATGAGACATAGAATTTCACAAATATGGGCTCCTTTGATTTTTGCTTCTTGAATGAACGAACTGAAAATGCTTATTCAATTCTTATACAAATGTTAAAATCATTCCAGAATTTTGTCTTACGAAATTTATTCGCACCAATAACCACATTGAGGGCTGGTTTTAATAATTCGAATTGTAAATGAAGTTTGGATATAAGAAAAACAATTACAAAATACGTGGAATAATTATAAAGCATCTATCCATAAACGCAAAATTCCTAATAGTAAATTATTGAATTTATGTTAAGACAAGGCCTCTATGAATTAAGGTGCAATATTGTACAACAATTTTTATAGCTTCTCGGAGATAACTAACTGAACAGATTTAAAATTGGAATGTTTTTCTTAAATATTGTGTAAAATATGAAAAAAGAAATAAAAGTATCCTATTAAAACTATTAGTACAGAACTTAAGTTAAAAACAATGTTTAATAAACTTAAAAAGGAATGTAGTTGTCACTGTAATTTTTTAATACTGTCATGTCTCTGAAAATATGATTTTGTGTATCTCTGTATTTTGGTATTTAAATGCACACTTGTACCAACATTTTCTTATATTTAAAAATATTATTCAGCATAAAGCCAAATTTCCACTCTGATCCAGATAAAGATGTCAGGCATTAAAATTCATATTGATCATTTTTCAAAACGTACACAGTTAGTAGAATATATAAATCCAAAATGCATTAGTAGAATACAAAAATATTGACCTGTACCTCTAGAAAATCTGCCTCTCCTAGCCAGTGGCGATACACCCAACAACTGGTTTTCCAGGACATCCCTCTCAATAGGAGTGAGGGCGCGCAAGCGTGATCGTGATCTGGATCGAGATGCTGATCTTGCATTAGAAAACGATTGACATCTCTGTCGAGAACGAGAGCGGGTCTGCGATTGTGAACGGGAGCGCGACTGTGAGCGCGCTCTCGATCGCGAACGGTTCCATCTGCCTGGAGTGTTAGATCGTGATTGAGATCTGCCCCGACGGCCTCGCGTCGCCGCGCCACCGCGTCGGTTTCCAACGCCATCGCTTCGACCGCGTCGATTAACACTGCCAGTGCCGCCACCTCGACCACCGCCACGATTTCCACCTGGCCCACCGCCACGAGTGCTGCCGCCTCCGCCTCGACCTCGCCCTCTGCCTCGCCCCCGACCGCGGCCTGTACCGCTGCTTTGCTTGTTTTGTTTTATAATGTCGTCTGTAACCAATCGTTTTGCAGTTACTTCGACTGTTTCAGTATAATTTCGGTTAACAAATAAGGCAAGTACATATATAACATATTGTACTAAAATAAACAATATTGTAATTATCGAGGGCAATAATCTTAAAATAGACTAATAGGAAACCTAACCACTAACCGTAGAGACTTACCTAAAGACATATTTACTGAATCAGACATTTTTAATATTTCTTATAATAAACTCCCACAATGAATTATGAATAGCAGACTGCACGCACTTATGATTAAAAATGCAACTTACTAAAATAAAAAGTAAACCACCTTATGTCAGACAGACCACAGACTATTAAGTAGATGTTTGTTAACCTCATAAGTCATAACGCAAGACAGACCAATCAGACAATTGAAAAACGACAAATTTACATATATTTAATTAAACATTATAGTTTATAGTCCTTGTTCCTACTACTAGACCTAGATAGACGACTTGACGACAATATAAATCAGGGTTGCCAACCTAGAACTTTTTTCTCGTACCTAATAATTCAATTTTTTTAAGCCTAGTCATAATTTTAAATTCGATTCATTACATATTTCACATAGAAAAGCCGGTGTCACGCATTTTGATGCATTTCTAGGAGTTTCTATAAAAAATCCATACATCCAGACTATAACACGGCTTCTGGACAACAGGGTACGGGCGTTAATTACATTGGAGGTCCTAAAGGATTTGCCAGAAATCGGAAATTTTCTTAATAACAGTCCTGTTTAAAGCTGTTTTGACACTGCACAATTTTTCACTCATATGGATAGTAATAAATATTATTCTTAAGCCAGGAAAGTCTCCTACTGAAGTTACTTCTTATAGACCAATTAGCCACTTGCCACTGTTATCAAAGTGATTTGAGAGGATATTGTTGCTACGCATCAAGCCTATCAAAGATTTTCAACTGTGTAGATCGGGCAAGATGAAAGAATCCGCAATGTGACATTAAGGCCTCATACGCACTGGCGACCATGGCCGCGGCGGCCAGTGAGTTTTGTATTTTAATAAGCAATCGCTTTGAGCCCTTGCGCACTTAGCGGCTAACATTGGCCGCGGCGTCCAATAAAATGCCGCGGGACCGGCGACCAGCAGTGGCCGTCGAGATCATCACTTCTGTATTAAAATTCATCAGTGCAACCGCATCGGCCGTGGCGACTAGATGTGTATTATTTTAAAATGTCTGATCATTTTGATACGGAAAGGTTCATAGTCGAAATTGATAGTAGAAAAGGTTTATGGGATTTATCATCAGATAAATCCCCTTGGAAGTCGCCTGCAAGTTTTAGCCGCTCGACATTTCGCGGCTGGATAAGCACTACGCTACGTCTAGTACTAGTATATATTCTGTGACTACGCGACCAAGCCACAATCGTGGCCGCCGCGGCCTGGTCGCTCAGTGCGAGCGAAGGCGCCCTTAGAACCACGTGGTACAAAATCACTCAGTCCATCGCCAACTTTACAAGGCTTAGGCTATTTAGTTACGCCATGGCCATCCTGATTACGGCGGTCAGAATCAATATTTTTGTAGAAAAAAAACCCCAATGTCCTTTCTATATATTTAATCTTTTGATGCCTATACTTGAGGAACAAAACACGATCCCAAATCACCAATTCCGACCTTAATGGCGAACTATCTCCTATAAACGGCGGTCGACTGTTGTATTGTGCCTTGCGCCCCCCTAACCGCCCTCGTCATCCAGTAATAAAATAGCTTTATTTACCGTTGCAAGCTTAGAGAATTTATCCAATTATTTTTAACACATCGGTTAGAAACAGTGACAAAATTTTACCGTCATGTTCATTCATAGAAAAAGGATGCTACTTTGTTAATTAATGACCGATATTAACAACAAAAACGTGAACAAAATATTCACAAAAAAATGTTCTCAATAGGTTGACGAAAATCAATCAAAGGAGCAGGCGGGTTTGCATAAATTAGTTGATATATGTTGCTTCGGCGACGAATTAATGTGCGAAGAGGAGTTCGTCCTATTCTGACGATTACAGTAAAAATTGAATCTGGGCGGGCGGCTCAAGACGCTTTTGTTAAAATGAAACAATTACTTTTTATCTACGAAACTCACTTGATTCACTTGTATCTACGAAAAAAAGAGTCGTTTTACTCAGATTACATAATTGTTCAATCTTTGCAATATAGTAGGATAGATGTACCACAGCGCAGTGGGTGTAATATTAAGGTAAAATAAAAGCCATGCATAAGAAATAAATTTGTACATTACTTTATTGTTCTTAAAGATAAATCAAAAATATTTCTTCAACAACGCAAATAAAATATGTACAAATTGAGTTTTGATATCTAATCATAAACAACAAACCTTTCATTTTGTCGGTGAACATTACTGTTATGCTGGAACCGTAAACTTTCATCTACTACTCGGCAAAGTTAACTAGACTCCCTTTGGCGCACAGTCAATTGTGCGTTATTCTGTTATTCTGACGATTACAGTAAAAATTGAATCTGGGCGGGCGGCTCAAGACGCTTTTGTTAAAATGAAACAATTACTTTTTATCTACGAAACTCACTTGATTCACTTGTATCTACGAAAAAAAGAGTCGTTTTACTCAGATTACATAATTGTTCAATCTTTGCAATATAGTAGGATAGATGTACCACAGCGCAGTGGGTGTAATATTAAGGTAAAATAAAAGCCATGCATAAGAAATAAATTTGTACATTACTTTATTGTTCTTAAAGATAAATCAAAAATATTTCTTCAACAACGCAAATAAAATATGTACAAATTGAGTTTTGATATCTAATCATAAACAACAAACCTTTCATTTTGTCGGTGAACATTACTGTTATGCTGGAACCGTAAACTTTCATCTACTACTCGGCAAAGTTAACTAGACTCCCTTTGGCGCACAGTCAATTGGATGGGCGCAGAGAAATGAAATGGGTGAAAGGATTCGCATTTTAAGTAATTTTAAAACTAGTAGCACCAGTATTATTGAGAATAAGGCTAGAAAAAAAGCATTTAATTGATGCACGATTTTCAAAACAAGCAAATTTATTTCTTTAATTCATTACCTGGATCACATTAGGCTAATGGAAACTAGTTGGATATTTTAAAATTCAACGGCACTTACATTCTAACAACCAAACTACTGTTATTTCTTCCCAAAACCCTTCTCATATCTCTGGCTGTGCATTGTACAACAGGAGGCAAGGGAAAATGACGCCATCGTCGCGAGGTACCGAGTTACCTAGCTCAAGTAGTAGCTAAAGGTTATTAACAAAACATATGGAAACTTTTATTTCTCAATATTCAGAATTTCATTTCAATTTCTATCATTCAAAACGGTCTTTACAGTAAGAATATGAATGGAACATGCGGTCTGCATGCAGTATTCGTGTACTACATTTTATTATCTTAAATGAGTGGCCGTTACCGTAGACAAAATTGGAGTGTGTAACACAAATATTTTAAATTTGAATGTGTGTTGTTAATTATTAAAAAGTATAATAAAATATAATATCAGTAGCTATAATTGAAGTGGCACATTGTATGCAGTGAATAAAGATAGTAAATAAATTCACCAATCATTAGCACAGGAAATGATTTGCCCTTTTATTTGTTAAGAGTACAGTGTAATTACAGATGCTTAAAAACTAAAGGCCATCTCATTAGGCATAATCGTGACGTTTGTTAAGGCCAAAGTTTCTAATGTTTTTAGCATATGTGTTTTTAATAATAATAATAGTACACTTTACACATTATTGAAGAATTATATCGATAATATCAAAAATTTAAGTACCTATCTATGTATGTCTAGTATAATTTATATTTATACTAAGACATAGTGAACATTGAACAAATCTTTGTCATATATCGAAAAATCACAAAACTTTACAATTACTTCCAGATATCATTAGTTAGGTAACATAACAATTCAATATAATATTAAGAATGTTTCTAAAAATGCCACTTTATCAAAGTGAGAATTAAAGGTGATAGGTATGTTGTATCATACATAAATGTCAGTAGGATAGACTTAAATTTATATTGCAAAAATATATGTTTAAATAATTTTCGTACACATTGAAATACTTCAAATATATAAATAAAGCACATTCTCACATCAGATTCTATAATTAAAATTAGATTCTTTGTTACAGTCAAAATAGATTCTAACAATAAAAACATAATAATAATCCTATTATTAATTACAAAGCTTAAATCTTTCACAATATTATAATATTGTGTTAGAGGAATGAGAGTTCGCCCGCAGCCGCCGGCCGTCGGCACAACACTTGGCACCTTTTGAGTATTAATTAACGCTATATTACATAAATAAAATCTAGTCGCACTCGCTTCATTCGAGAACCCTACACGCTAGAGGAGGCACACCTTCAGGTAGACACAATAGAGCTCCAAAAATATCATTTCAATAAATTACAACTTTACACTAATACATGAAACTTACAGTCTGATATCGGTGGTGGCGGGCAAGAGAGGCGCGCGCCATTCAGGCCGTTCTGCCGTCTTCTCGACCGGCGTCGGTCCGGACGGCGCCGACGCCGTTTGCGTCGTGCGATCCTCGGTGCCGCCGCCGTACCGATGCAGGCTGAGGAACTTCAGATTCGCCACGATCGACGAGTTGATGGAACGGGTCGGTATGTTCACTGTGGTCGCCGAGCGCTCGATCCGCCGCGAACGGCTCTCGTCCGCCGCCGGCGTCAACTCCAGGGAGTGACCGCGTCCGTGCAAACGCGACTGCGCGAACCGCGGCGTTAGTCGCTCCAACAACTTGTCCTCCTTGCGAGCACACCGACCGGCGACCGACTGCGCCTCGTCCGGCGACGGTTTCGGTTTCTTTTTAAAGAAAAACGGAGTAAGACGTTCGGTGAGAGGCCGCGACACGCTCGCGCCCGTGTCGTGAACGTTCGACGTCGAGCTCGACGTTTTCAGAGGTTTCGAAGTGGACGACTGAGATTTAATCGGATTCGATTTTCTATGTACACTTATACGAGAGAATGGCGAATACTCCTCCTCTGCGTTGCTTTCAAATTTGACATCGCTCGTTTCGTACTCAGGAGTTTCGTCCTCGCACACTTTTAACACACAATAGTCCTTTTGAAGTTCGTCTAACAGGCTGTCGTCGTTGGAGACCGTCTCCACCTTGGACGCCGCCGGGTCGTCTCCGAGTAGCTCCTCACTGGGAAGACTGCTCGCGGAGCCAGAATCCGTATGTTGCGGCACCGGTTCCGCGTCGGGTTTGGGATAGAGACGAGCACGCGCTGCGGTATTACCGCGCGGGGGAACGGCGGGCGGCGCGTCTTCGACCGAAGAACACGCGTGACTCGTGAAGTCGGCCATCAGCTCGTATTCGGTGCAGCGGTGGGCGGGATCAGAGTCAGATCTCTGTTCAGGCCGCGGCCGACGCTCGGGCGGTTTCGGCTCGACGTCTACATACTCGCAAAGCGGTGCAGGAGCGATGCGTGCGGGGGAAAGTCGCGGCGGCTTAGGAGGCCGAGCGGGTCGTTCGTGAGCGACCTCCGATTCGACAGTCGACTCGTGCTTCAGACACGACATAGTGAGGTAGCCGCTGCCGGTTGATTTGTTCGAGTTTCCCGAGGAACGCTCATCCGTGAGTCGGGCGAGCCGCAGTGAGTCCGCGCTGGTGGTGCGGTCGGGCGCGCCAGTCGCCGGTACCGATTTGCCGTCGAGGTCGACGGTGGCCGTCAAATCTCCGCGCCATCCGCCCAGCAGGAACGAGCCGCAGTCTACGCCACTCGCCGCACCAGCCAAGTGTAGATAGTTGTCGTCGCCTATCGGTGCTTGTCTGCATATAAATGTAAGCGTTAAAAACCTTACCAGACATGGTACAAATGTACAGTTGAACGTGGTGCAAACCGAACTCACTTGCTGCCATATTTGGTCTCTCGAAGGAGCGAGCGGCGGTAGACGCGATGCCGGTGTTCCAGGTCGAACATAGCCTCTTGCAACTCTCGTAGAGTAGCCGCTTCGCTCTCGCGCTCTTCTATACTGGTACCCTCTGAATAAACAAGTGTCGTTTGAAATGAGTTTGCAATCGAACTCTATATATCGTTTATTACTCTTTAGTAATAAACATGTAGTTGAATAATATCTGGAATTCGGTTATATAAATAAAACTATGAGAGACCTTGAGGTCGATGTAAACGTTCGTCGAGTCGCTGCGCATGTGCCACAAGTAACGCATGTAACCTCTGCAGGTCTCGCGCGGGGTCCAGCTGCAATGCCAACGCCGCTCCCGCCCCAGTCCCGATTCCGCCCTCCGCTCCGCTGTCCGTTCCGCCACCGCAACCTTCCGCCTCAGGTTCCATACGCCCACAGCTACAATATTCATAATCATGGTTCTCATTTACATAGCCAGTTAGGAAAGTGAAACCTCATATAGTGCGGCCGCTGTAAGAATGCGATCCTGACGTCTGTCAGTTGGTCATGACTAGTGATGGGAAATAATTATCACTGTTATAACACTGATAAAAAAAACTAAATAAAAAAGTAACCTAAGTTTCATTACCTACTTGTTGATCTGCATTCTAACTCTGAATGTAACTAAGGTAATAAAGAAAATAAAAATGCGATAATAATATTCAGAAATATTTACTAAAAAATATCAATATCTTGAAAAAGAGTTGCGACTGGCAAACAAACAAATTTAATTCGATTCCGATTCGCTTGAGGAAGTGCTATCTTCGTCATCATCTTCGCCTACATGTATAATTATATCTTTATTAATTATATTATCGATTCTGATATCTCGATCAAAGTCTTCGAAAATAACATTTTTCGTTTTTTGAACGATCTTTTGTGACTTTCTCGCAGGCTTCTTTTAATAAGCTCTCTTTTTTGTACCGAATGGCGCAGAAGTGTTGTGGCGGGCTGCGTAACCTTTTATTTGAGCCCAGATTAGCTCAATCGCATTGTAATGGCAATGATAGGGAGGGATTCTGAGAACGCGATGACCATATTCCAGAGCCAACTCATCTATTCTATTTCATAACGCGTTTTTGCCGGCTTGTTGTCTTTAACTAATTTGATTAATTCTGCTTTTAGCATTTGCATATTTGCATCAATGCCAAGCCACCAATTCTTCTTTTCTATTGGCTTGTGTAGGTGCTTTCTGTACTTGCACCGAATGATAAGGGGCATTATCCATAAATATTACAGAAGGCTCTGGCAGGCCGGGCAATAGCACATTCTGGAACCACTCTTTAAATGTAGCGGCATTCATTTCTTCGTGATAGTCATTAGTAGTTTTTGATTCAAATGCCAGTAAGCCGTTCTCTACGAAATCGTATTTTGAAGAACCGGCGTGGCATATTATAAGCCGGGCCCCTTTACCTATTGGTACTTTCGACGTAGACGCTTGTGTATTATCTGTCCAAGAACGGGAAAGCGTGTGATTGGCGTTTAACCATGTCTCGTCAATGAATACGACGTTATCCCAGTTATCGATTTTTTTCGCTTCCCTCAAAAAAGTTTTTCGTTTTAAAATTATATCATAATGTTCTAAACGAACTTTTCTTTTGTCTGTTTTTTTATATTGAAAACCAATATCTTTTAAAAATATGGATAAACTGGTTTTACTTCCCTTAAACAAATCAGCTGCTTTCAAAGATGCCAAAAGCTTGGTCCTGTTGATGTATTCATTCGTAAAAGATTTTCTTCCATACCAGTTGTGCCGAACTTTTCGCTATTAATATTTGTTATTGTACGTTTACTAACTCCAAGCGCTTGAGAAACGCGATCTTGTACCCGTTCGACAAGTATCAAAGGTCCACCATTTTGCCTTTCACGCTCAAAGTAATCTTGAAGCTTGATGATTAGCTCACGGGTTTCATTTTTCAATGTTTTCCAGGTTTCGGCATTATTATGCACCAAGCAAGGTATACCACAAAACACAATCAAAGTCCAATTTAGCGCCAATGTCAGTATAATAAGCAGGAACAGTCAATTAAACGAAAGCCGGGTCACAAGAAAAAGCAGAATGAGAAACAGAGAGAACAGGAGAACGTGGTCTATGCGAAACAACAACAGACGACTGATTCAGCGTCATAAAATGGCGGCCATGGAGCGCCCATTGCAGTGTTTCCAACTCGTTCACTCACATGTTACGGTGTTACCATATGCAAAATACTGTAGACTAGGGTGACCAAAGATAATTGTATTATAATAGATGGAACAATAAAATTTGAAGATTCCTTCGATACTCGATACCCGTCTTTCTAATGGCTGCATGTCGTATGTTAAAAAGAGATAACAATAGCCGAATATGACGTCTTAAAACGCTGCGCGCCATAAAAGAGGCAACGTCATATTTGTTTATATCATGCTGGTTAACAAGCGCGTTTAGCTTTATGTGATTTAAAATACTTAAAAATCTGAAAGTGTGATTTCATAAATCTGTTGCTTGCCAAGAATGGCTTGTACTGTTCCCGTTTGTCCAAGTAGAGTGGGTGTTTTGAAGGAGAATAATGGAAACATATCATTTCACCGGTAAGTCGCACAGCTCGCACTCATTAATTTTGGTGTTTTGTAAACAAATTTTTATAATTATTTACTAAAATGAATCATTGTACATGCATACACAGCTCTAAGGTTGATTTATTTAAAGAAAAGCTGGTGTTTATAACTAAAATTTACAAAAACCAAAGTTAATCGGAATATTTGACATTTGTCTTGCTTTATAGTGCTGTAGTCTGATCTTGATAAGTTTATCGATATCGATAACTAATTTATTTTTAGTAGAGTGTTGACAATTTCTAGCATTCACTGCAGGTTGAAAGTAATTTTTATCAATTTATAGCAGATTTCCCACCGACATCGATTTAAAAAAAACGTGGACAAAAAATGTAAGAAAAGCCGACGATTGGAGAGCTTCGCAATATACAAGAATATGCTCGATGAACTTTGAAGATTCTTGCTTTCGCCAAGGATATCAGCGTAAAATTCTACACTCGTATGCAGTGCCGACAATATTCCCAGAATTACCACCATCGTGTAAACCAGTAAGTAATATCTATAACTTATAAAGAAGTTATGCTTCAATCTATGAAAATTATGAAAATCTTTTGAATCATTAATAACCAAAAACTATTTCTTTTCAGAAATTACCCAGAAAAAGAAAACTTACTAATAAATACGTGGATAACCAAGCGTCAACATTAACTGCAAGTCTTTAAATTAAAATGTTGACGAATCACAGATGAACGATATCACAGATTAAAATGAAACGATATCACAGATTATGCAATCTGTGATATCGTTTCTAAAAATAAAACTTTAAGATTATCGAGTTTTTTTTTCTCTCGTAATAAAAACCTACTCCCGTTCTACCCCTTAAGGATGGATTCTAAATATTTCTACTCAAAAAATAACTATTCTTTTGAAATATTTTGGTGAAATAAATGCGAGAGGTTGCATACAATCTCATACAACCGATTAGCAATGCGGCGAGTACCAGTACGCACCCACATTTTATTTATATTGAATAACCAAACAGTACACCGAAACGCATTTAGCCATACTTTTTATCCGTCATATATTTAAAATCTATATCAACGATATCTAGTTATCAATAAAAATGCACAGCACTATTATACGCTATAACTTTAGCTTGCATTATATAGTCAAAATGGAGACATTCACTCAACTTCGACCCGACAGATTATATATGTATGTCTCTTTCAATCTTATGACAATTTGAAGGTGTTAGAAAGAATAAAATATTGCTGCATTTTGTGATCCATCTATAGGTACAGACTAATACAACATCTTTGACGGTGACAGTACTAAAAAAACTGTGACATCATGGTAGATTTATTTAATAAAAGCAAGGAACATAGTACTCTCTACTAGAGAAGAATAGTAACTCAATAGTAAACATTTTTGACCATCATTTTATTCACTGGTGCCCGCGGTGGCCCCATATAACAAGTCCATTGGTTTTATTGTTCTTGATTGGCGGCCCAACACACCATTCGGGGTTCGAATAAGTATAAAAATAGTTACTCATATTACGCTACTTGCCGTCGCGCGTTTGTTTGAGCACCGTTTTATAATATTATTAACTTTATTACTACATTCTTTTATTATCTAATTATTCGAAAGAAAAACGCTTTATTGTATAGTATAAAGACAAACAACGTTACCTTTACCTGCTATTTTCGGTACATCACTACAAAAATAAACAGTTGATCTATCCTCGTAAAAGCGTAGTATGGTTTTAAAAAAATATTATTTTCTTATTTATTTAACATTAAATTTAGTGCAAAAATATAACATTTATTTTAAGTTGACATAATGATATATTTTTGAAGACATAATGAACCGTTAGTGTGGCAAATAAAATTTTTTTTTTTACGATTTACAATTCAACGCCACTTCAAAGTTATGTCGTCTAATCGATCTCGACCTGTCAGAATCGCATTCTTACGGCAGCCGCACTATAGTATATAATGTATAATAATTTTATTTAACTCCTAAGGGTCAATTCACACCGGAACGCGACGCGGCGCGCACTTTTTAAGATAGCAATATATTATAGAACTTATTTACACAGGTACACAGTTCAACGATTTACGTGAAGCCGTCGACAACACTCACGTACTCACTGAACTGTATATTTATTTGTCTACTAATTAGTTCTATATTGAATTGGTACCTTAAAATGTGAGCGCAGCGTCGAGTCTTGGTGTGAGCTGATCACACAACACATGATATAAATATCATACAAGTAATTGCCGAGGTCTTTTTTGTAAATGTTTGTAAGTTTTTTTTAAAATTTAATATTTAATTTTATATTATTCTACTTGACGTGATAGTAATAATAAGGGTAATACAACCCAGATAGGAAACGTACCAGGTCCACTGGGTGTCGGCGTAGTAGCCTTTATGCGGGGGCACGGCGGGTTCACGACGGCACAATGCCGTGAGCAGTCGCACCCATTCGGCGCGTTCCACGCAATTGCTCGCCTGCACGAACAGCACTCTTTCGCGATGCACTGCAAATGACATGCGATTATGTTTATTGTGGAAGAAAACTGTACTGTTACCAAAAGTACGAACAGACACACTGATTTGGCTACATTATTCTTTGGTTGAAATATTCCGCAGGTCAATTCCGCTTCAAAGCAAGGAAGAGCTGGTGCACGTTAAAAGACATTTCCTCGGTAGTTTTATCGAGTAGTCAATTTTTATATTGTATATACTCTCTCTGCATACCATTAAAATCATTCATGAGACACTATAGTGTGCATTGGTGTGCACATTTCGGATATTCATGGAGTAATTCTTTCATGTCCGTCCATAAGTAAGATATGTGTGGTAAAAGTTTTTATGATTTAGGACATTTCTTGACCTAACCTCAATTTGCATGGAATGCAACTATGCTGACCATTACAGGTTTGGTGTACATCATCATTGTGTTTAACGGTTCCAGAACGTTTGTAAAACAACTACCAACGCAGTTTTAATAGATGCGAGAAACTGCACAGATATTTTGATATGCCTACCTACTTAACAGAGAGTATCAACAAGGTGCTTAACAGAGAGTGCCAGAGACTGACAGACCATCCAAAAGTGCTCACAGTGGCTTTGTCTGATCCACCTGCGTACACACACCGTTTGAAAAGGCACAATATCTACTAACTGGTAACCTGAGAGGCTACAAAGTAAAATAATGAATGAGTGGTCTTTGGTGAAAAATACATACTCGAGAAACGCCATCACTCATTCACCAGACTTGCTCATAGTGAGAAACTGATTGCAAGAGGTAGAAAAACACAAAAAAAATGTAAGAAGTAAATACCAATTTGGAAGATGTTGTTGGCGCCGAGAGGAGCGCCGGCGGGAGGCGAGTCGACAGCGGCCACCGCCAGTACGCCCGCCAGCGGCAACCGACGGACGGGGGCGCGCCCTCCGCAATGGGACCACGACAGTTCGCCGCTCGTCAGACGGAAGTACCGGCGCTTGGCGCGCGCCCATCGTCTCCGCGGCGACACAGACCCCGCGCGAACTCCCTCCAGCCGCTTTATCATCGTACTGTGCCAAACGTAACCGCTAATTAGTACATTTATATCGTAAAACAATTCTCTCTTCGTAAACTACAAAAATCGTACAGGATCTTTGGGGGCTAACTAGACTCCCGGGAGAGATTTTTTTTTAAGTAGAAAAGTCTAAAAAATCATTACAAATTTCATTAAAACAGGTTGAATAATTTATTTGCAAAAATGTAACTGACTGACAGAATTACTTTCTTTTTAGATTAGTGTGGTGGATTTTAAACAAAATTTAAATTGTAGAATAGGTGCATCATGAGAACTTTTTATGTGTTGATTATTTACACAATTAGTTAAATTTCGTCTACTGTGAACATAAAGCATACAGAACCACCTAACCTAAAAATGACAATTTCAGTTTTAGATGTAGGAATCTTAGCAATTATTTATTAAATGTAATTTAGTTTTCAATCCAGCTAGTATGTTTTTAGTTACGTAACTACTGGGGATTAATGAGTGGACTTTCATAAAACCAGCTTTAAAAATGTTAAATTATAAGTTTTGATTTTCTTTTTAAGAGCTTTCCCTTTCCCGATTCCCCATCCTATGATCGGCAGCGCACTTACAGTAAATGTGGCGTTGCTTGTGTTACACGTAAATGTGGCGATGGTAGCCACCTATAATCAAGTGGACCGTCAACCTGTCTGTCGACTTTAAAGTAAAAAAAAAAAACTAAAATCGTTTAAGTATCATTTTAAAGTATTTCATATTTGGTTATTACATACCCATATCTAAATCCACGGTGAGGCGTAAAACAAATTAAATAAATTTAGAATGAACATTCAACATTGTGAAAAAAATCTACTGGTCATTTTCACATCAACAGAAAAAATAATTACTCACCCTTCCTTTAGCAGCACACATGTTTCCTGCACATTATTGTTTTGTGTGTCTGTGCTGGTTGAAATTATTTCGAGAAATTGCCTTATTGCTTGCACCTAAAACAATAAAACAAACAATGTAAAGATTGATTACAATACCAGTAAGGAATCTTTAATATTTTTTCTATTTTACAGTGTATGGTGGACAGTCAGACAATCCACCAGGTGAGACGGTGGCTAATAGACCTGTGCTGTGGTGTCATCAATAAAGTTGCAATGGTGACATAAAAATGGTTAAAGAGATAATAGTCACAGAAAGTAAACGGTAAGGAATATTCTTTAGAATCCCTTACATTTTTATAGAAGTAAAACTTCTGTGCGCGCGATGAGAGTAAAATTTCAAGGTCGAATTTTGTGTGACGTTTAGTAACCTTGTAACATTTCTGCAAAAGTAAATCATTTAAAATACTTATTTTATTTTAGTTCTGTCTCTATCTGGCATCTACCGCTTATTATACATTTTGATCGCCAAAGTTTCACTTCTGACACGCGTACTCTGTGTACGCGCATGTTTTAATTTTTAATATGGAAATAAGAAAGAAAATATTTGAGAGGATTTTTAAATCTCACATGTCTCGCGGTGCAGAAACTGCGGTACAGTTCGGCCATGTATTCCTCTTTGCAGACTTGATGCGCTGAGCGACTGCTAACCAGGTTGCCCAGTGACTGGATTGTCTTCGAGATCAATGTCAGGGTGCGGTTCGTTTGGGGATCCTGTCAACAAACCACGTCGGAACATAAATGAACCACATACGTCATAAACAACAGCAACCAAAAGAGTGCCAGTAAGATCGTTGCAATTACACGCTCAGAAAATTAATCAAACTAGTTAACATTAAGTTTCCAGTATTTTGTAGTTAGAGTATTGTTGATTTATATGTTGCTCTTGTTTCTTATCTTGCCTTAACAAGCCACATGTAAACAAGCGTGGTAACCAATGCACATAGTAGAATATGTAATTTGTCAGTCTATACCTAGGCTACATGACTACAATAAATGGTAAAGTTTCAAGATTTTACTAGTGGCAAAACACACAGCGTTGCGCAGTCATTTGGGCAGTCGGTCTAGCGGCAGTAACCACCATCTCCTTGCAGAACACTGTATGCTGTTGCATTTTGATGAGTGAGTAAGGGATGCCAGAGGCCGTTTCCCTATCCCTTATCCTTAATCCTACTAAGGTTGGCAGCGCACTTGCAGCACCTGTGGCGTTGCTTGTGTTATAGACGACGCCTGCAATACCATCAAGTGGTCGATTAGCCTGGTCTGTCAACCTTAACATTAAAAAAACCCTACCAGTTTTAACTATCTTGTGTTTAAAAGTGCATAATTATCTTATTTCTTCTTTACATTTGCTTGAAACGACGTCTTTAACGTTTTATTGTCGTTGATGGAAGGCCGACTTTAGACTAACTAAATGTCTGCAATAGAGCCGCGTCTGCACAACAGGCTCGAACAAAGAAAAAGCTGCTTACGATTTGTTCGGTGGTGAGATCGAAGAGGCGCGGGCCGAGGATGGCGGGCGCGAAGAATCGCAGAAATATGAAGCCGGAGACGACCGAGTAGCGCACCTCCTTGTTGCGCGGGAAGTGGCGGACGGCGCACTGGCGCAGAGCGTCGAACAGTCGACACATGACCGGCGGGCACATCTCGTAAGACGATGTGATCGCCGCGAACACGCGTTCGACGTAGTCCTTGAGGTTGTTGAGGTTCGGTGTGACTGCGGCGGCGGGCTTAACGCGCGCCGGATCTATCTCGCACGGGCGGCGGTCGGCAAGCACGGAGGCGAGTGTCGGTCGCAATACAGCGCGCAGATACGAAGCCCCGCTCAGCCGCATCGCCTCGTCCATCATCTTCGACACGAGCGTGTTGCCGCGGAATATAGTCGTCGCGTCGCTGCACAGTATACAGTAATGCTCAGCTGACATTGGTCTCTGGTCAACTGCTTGTCAAAGTCGAAAACCACAACGAATAAAAATATATTGAAATATTAAAAATCGCTAAAATTGAGACTTAGTCGAACTAGGGACGAATATTAACGCACTCAGGGCGATGTTAATTTTGAAGAGTTCCATCTTTGACTTTGGTGGTTTTTGACAGGTTAAAAACCAATTCTGTAAAATATTTTATTTATATTTCAGTACTTTCTTACTTTCAGAAGTTGAATGATGAAAAAGAAAACTACCGAAATTATTATTACAAGGAAAGTCATTGTTAATTGTGGCAGGAAACTTGTGAAAGGAAGCTTTGGACCGACTAATTCATTTATTAGTGCTACTAGAGGGGTGATGAAAACAAATTAAATCCATATTTATTG
Source organism: Bembecia ichneumoniformis (assembly GCA_910589475.2). Classification (NCBI taxonomy): domain Eukaryota; kingdom Metazoa; phylum Arthropoda; class Insecta; order Lepidoptera; family Sesiidae; genus Bembecia; species Bembecia ichneumoniformis. The sequence continues at coordinate 7,908,439 of OU342523.1, forward strand.
CTATAACGTTTACGCACGTTATTTAAACTTTAAATTATTTTAAAGTGGGATTACAATGCATTTTTTTTATTTATATCCTCTAAAATAAAAATGGTGGCTTTGCAGGCCGAACGGTCCATTCGATGGTAGACGATTACAGTCGCCTAAGAACACAAGAAATACCAAGAGGAAATTAGGCGCCCTGCCAACCCCGCAATAATTTGTTTAGCTTTTGAAAGCATGAAAATACAGAATTTAAGAAAGTACATTGGTTGGGACGATATTTGGATGTTTGTTACGAAATCACATATAATTTTTTAACTACATTTAGATAAAACTTAGTATATACATATACCGAAATGTTTCCCACAAAATAACAATCAAAGTTCGATATTAATTTTTATATTATTGTATATTTACAGCAGGTGATCAAAAACAATATGTACATAGCTAATACGTGAAAACAAAAAGTATACTGACGTAAGCATAGAGATCTCGGCATCGGCGAGCTCCTTCACTATGGGAACAATGAGGTCGTGGTGAGTGAACAAGCGAACTAGAGGCTGAGCAGCGTCCGTTTTACTGGCCACAACCTCTCCCAGAATATTTACGGCCGACGTTGTGATTGGCTACAAATTTATAAAAAAAAAATCACAATATTTTACCAAAATACCAGACAGTTTTGCATCATATTGAAATCGCTCTTATAAATAAATAAAATTGCGGGAACACATGTTCACAGAATCTTAATTTATATACAACAGTTACAGTACACTTTCCTATCCCCGCCTAATCCCTATTCTTATTAATCCTACTACGCTCGGCGGCGCACTTGCAGCACCTGTGGCGACAAGGGCATGCAAATATTTGTATTTAATTGTTTCAGTTTATTATAGCTTTCTGTATTTTATTATGAAATTCTTTAAAGTCATAATAGCAAATTTATGTAAAGGCCCGATCTGCGCAAGTCAAAACATTTGTTACGTCCTTTATAACTTAAACACATCATCATCAATCGACTAATACCCAAAACATAGGCTCACCCAAAATTCTGCGAAAGTGCACTACTGGTCCCTCATACAATGTTTTTTCGCAACTTCTACTATGTTATCGGAATAAAATAGCTTCTTCCGTTATTTTGTGTTTACTGATTTTATTATTTCTTTATAATTGTATTACAACAAAAAGCTTATTATCTTATTAAGTTAATGATCTACATAAAATACTAGTGCTATAATCTTCTCGATTATTCCCTTAAGTTATGGATTGTTTAATTAAAACAATTCATAATTTACAGGTCCATATAATTTAATTTAATTTAATTATTGTTGCTGCTTGTCTAGTTATTATTACGTGTAAATAAAGGATAAATTGCGTAAAAAGACTTAATTCGTTCTCTCTGTGTTATACTTTTTCAGCCACTTTCTGGGGGGGCCTTGTGATCAACAATTCGTTAGGGATGTTGGGATTGTTGATATAAAGTAAGACCTGGTCACCTTCTGTTGTACGCTGCGTCGAAACAATTCGTCCAGTTTGTGATAATGTTGGAGCGGGAAGACGTGGTCGACCGTGTACTGCAGCAGCAGTCGCAGTGAGCCGAGCGTTGCGCTGCCGGCCGCCGACAATCGCGTGCCGGGCGGAGTTGCACCGCGCGACTGCGCACCGCCCGCGCGTGACGTCAGAAAGAACCTGTACGTACAATTTAACAACCGAACATTAAGCTGTGGTCTCCTATAAACGCCGTCGATCGCTCACAGCGTCAATTCGTCGTACGCTTAGTAAAGAAATGTGCATTGCGGTCTTTTTTCCCCACGCTGATGACGGCGTTTAGCCGTCATAGGTGGCGATTAATCTAGTTATTTTAATAAGAGACTGTCATTCGGGTGACAAGAAGTTCTGTGGCTCTTCATTATACAACATCAATCAAAGTACATTTTTTTAATATTGGAGCCTGTAAGCTCCCGTACATTGAGTTACGGTACGGCTGCGTACCGCTAGTGGGCAACGCTCCCGTGAAGAAGCGTCGCTTAGAAAGTCATTAAGTACTGCGTTTCCAGTCATTTGGGCAGCTCGTCAGGCGATATACTACCCTCTTACAGAAGTCCGCCGTGAAATAACAGCATTTTGTTCGGTGTTTCGGTGAATAACGGATGCCAGAGCCCATTTCCCTGTCCCTTCTTATCCCTTACCCTTAACCCTACTATTGTTTACAGCATCTGTGGCGTTGCCTGAGTTATGGGCGACGATAGCCACCAATCATCATGAGTGTTCGTCAGCCTGTCTGACGACCTTTACATAACAAAAAAAAAACATATTGAATAGAGTTTAAAATGGCAAGCCCGTCTGGTGGAAATAATCAGCTCTCACAGAATAATTCCATGAAGTACTACTGAATTTCATTTAATGAGTAAAGGGACAAACAAAACCCTCAATTCTCACGCTGTCCTTCCTCTACAAGAGTCAGCAGCGCTATTGTATCAATCTTGTGTTACTTGTGTTGCAAGTTGCAAGGCGTCGGAAGCAATACCGCATGCATTCTTTCATAATAAAAAGCAGGAAAATTTGTCAGTGAGAATGGATAATAAATGTCTTACCAAGCTCTCGGTTCAGTGGGCGTAGTCTGTCGCAGTTGCAGCCGCACCTCGCCGAGGAACACTGGCGTGGCGGCGTCGTGCCAAACAGAGACTCGGGCCTCACAAGCCACACCCGCCTGCAATTAATATAATTACACTTTATTACCACAACATCTGCATTGGCCAATATACAATACGTTATTTGTAAGCGATTATCAAGTGATACCAAGTGATTCTTACACATAGCAATATATATTGATGAAATATTTTATAGAAACTTATAACAACAAAACTCTATTTTCACTGCTGAGCACAGGCCTCTCTTCTGTGCGAAGAGCTATCGATTAGAATCTCCTTCTTTGAAGAAAGAAAGAAAGACGCATCGGCAGTCAACCGTTTGCCCTCTGATCTTTACTGCATTTACATAGTATAATATATTTCACGTATTACGTAATGTTACTCACCGATTGATCCTTGTCCTTTGGATCCGGTTCGATTATGAGATCGAAACAGAATATTTCATCGAACTGCGGATTGACAGTTTTCTTCTTGGGCTTCGTCCGCCTCTCCACTCTTCGTCCGTTTGAGTACAATAACGTGACGAGAGCAAACGGATCGCACTGGCCGTTCTTCGTGGTGAGCTCCGAGCACTCGAGCACCCGAAGTCGTATCGTGTCGGGTCCGGCGCGCGCGGCGCAATGTCTCTCCGGGTCCGACCAATAGTCTGCTGCGGTGGGCGTGGGCGACGCGTCCGATTCGGACATTGCGTGCATCGGTGGCTTCGTTCGACTCCCCCACTGGGCTCGGTCCTTCAGACTCTCCGATCGTGACAGCGACAACGAAGGTTCCGTCGCCACGGCGCTCAATAATTTCTTACTGGTCGAGCTCGAACAAGAGCCAAACCTCATATTTTCCTTACAATATTCAGACAGTCTAACGAGATTGTTGCCTTTGGCTTTTACGGAGCCTATGTCGGCCGGCGGGTCGGGGTCGGGCGGTTTCGGCTCCATACGCAGTCGTTTCCTGGAGTCCTCGAGTGTGAGTTCGATGTACGCCTTGCCCTGCACCTCAGAGTCTGCGTCGACGGGCCGCAATGAGAACCAATGGTCCCTATTGTTATATCTCTGAAGGTCCTCTCTTTTGATCGCCACCTTTCCGAGCACCTTGTCTTGTTTGAGGTGTTTGTCGCGATCAAACACGTATATGGATAGGTACCGAAATCTTCGGGGCACTTCGAACTGGAACTCCTCTCCGAAAAATGGACTGAAACAATTTATTTTTTCCTCAGTGTGGCATAATTTAAATATGTTCCATAATGAATGTAACGTGTATCTACTCCGCTGGTTATGATAGTGTCAACTGTCAGTACAAGCACTATCTTGAAAGTAAATATTTATTATTGTTGAATAGTAGTCACTGTTGCATGTTATCGGCTTTCGTCCGAGATAGACATGATACATACTTATTTATTGCAGTTACATTTTCAAATTCATATTAATTTATTCCAAATAAATACAAGTTCTGGAAAATATTTATAATCGTCAGTAGAATTAAATTAGGTACACTTAAATTGTTCCACTTGTTTTATGTGGGTAATTGCAGCTATGTTTATTTCTTACTAAACTAAGTTTATACCTCTCACAACGAAAATATTTGGAGCGAATATTTTATATCGTGTATTATTTTCATGTAATAATAGCTTGATACAGATTTGATCAGTGCCTAGATCCATGAATACGGATAAAGGATAGATTCCAAGGTAACATATTCATCCATCGGATATCCGCGGAAACAAACATCCGGCAGATCACTAATTATAATTTGTTAAAATTTATTCTATGTAATATGTGTGCACATATAGCTTGTATTGCATAATCTTTTCATACTCTTATAAAAGTGAGGTTGCAAATGGCACGCCTTCTACGTTTTAGTATAGGAAGGTGCGCGACTCCGCTGGCGGTGGCGTGGCGACACAGGCGAGCGTGGGAGATGGGCTTATTCATAAACATGACAAAGGTGAAAGTTTTTATAATCGGTTTAAAATTCACTCCCCCTTCGTCATAACATTTAAGGCAACTGTCATGGCAAAACACTACTTTGTCTGTTTGTACTTATACAAAAACAGCGAAACAGTTATTTATTCATTAAGTAGGTTTCAAATAAGCACTTTTTTAAACGTCAATATATATTTTACCAGGGTTTAAAAAAATAGCAAGATGATGACGATCCTGTATGTGAAAGTAAATATAAAATTATAAATAATATTAATTATTACATAATGAAAATTAAAAGAATTATTTAAACCAAAGCTTCTTTAATTTTAACATACCTAATACATAATATATATTATACATTTTATATATAAATGTTTTAACAGAAACTTATATGAAAACGAAACAATATAATTACACGAAGTCTACTTTATTGTGCAACGTTTAATGTTTCGTTTTAGATAGCCGGTGAATATTATTTCTATGTCCATCCTCAAATTCTATTCTACTTATTGGTGATTTTTTTTAAATCGGATGAGTAGTTTCGTAGATTAATTCCTACATACAAACTTTAGTAAAAAATATATTTTATCAGGTGTTAAATATTTATTTTTAGATGAAACCTTGGGAACAGTGTTTTTTTCTGGATGAAAGTTACCCTGTGTCCTTTTCTGTATCCGAGGACAACGTGTATGCACAATTTCCTAATTATCGTTTAAGCGTAGCAAATAAACACACTTTCGCGTTTATAATATATATTAGAAGATAGAATCGTAACCACTTTGAACTTCAATGTTGGAAATTGGAAGATTTTTTATCGAATTTTTATTTCAGATTATGGAATAATTTCAGTCCAAAATAATAAAAAAAGAACGATTATAATTTTTAATTTGAAAGCAACATTTAAGAAACCCACAGAGTGCAGCAATCGCTTGGCCATAGTGCATCCGGCGCCAGACCGGTAGGTATTTATAAACCGGAGGCGGAACCGCCACCAACATAGCGGGGGCGGCGCACACGTATACGATCATTCATATTATACACTTACCGCCTTTGCATTATTGAGATTGAGACACTTATTAACACCCTCACCATTTTGTCACCGCATACATAATAACGTAAATCACAGCAAAAATATTTAAGCCTTTAGATTGGCACATTTTATGCTACGTTGTCCTAACAATCGTATAGCTTTCCTAATGCTTTGTGTTCAATTCTGATACTAGTATTTTTAAGATTGTTGTTGTCTAAGTTGGGTTTGTTATTGTTACGGCTCGGTTGAAGAAAATCAATATTGCAGCTAGGTGGGAAACACCTCAAGAAGGAGATTGTTCCAAAGTTTGCGCGTAATTTAACATTTTAACATGTCAGAAACAATTAAATTTAATTCGATTGGTTGTTGTAGAAGATATTCTATAAATATTCTTTATAAACTCCAAACTCTTTATTTTTTGTTGCCTACTTGTCAATAAAACCGGTGTGCAGACTATGCTTATACGCATATAAAACAGTATAAAGCATATCTTGAGATTGAATATTCTTCATTACAAAAATTTATTTTTTAAATAAAACCCCTAAACTATTTCAGTGATATAGTGGAAAAACTCGAAGCTATACATTTTGTAAAAGCACAACCACTGTCTTCCACTGGGTTGATTCGATCCGCGAAACACTTAAAAATATTATTTGTCAACAATTAAAGTATCGTTATCGCTTTAGCCCGCAAATTATTTAATGTCCTGAAAGTAGGCCCACAAACCAAACAAAGTTTGCCAGGGCAAATGCAATACGGCCCTAAACCATCCATCTAGTTAGAACGCGGACGATAAGTAAACAAGGTACATTATTATATTCTCGTGGCACACAGGTACAAAGCGGGTCAACAAATGAAGCGATCTAAACAACTTTAATTAAACGCACCCACCCACATACCTCGGCTAACGTGCCTAGTAAACGCGGTGGGCAGAGCGAATTGTGAGTACAGGCGCAGGGGACTAAAGAAACCACAGCAATGCACTTAAGATAGCACCGCTCGACGCGGCTCGTCCCAACGCAACCGACGCTCATTTCGTCGGGGCACGGGGTTCCGGGATCAATTTATCACTTAAAAGCTTCCGCTTAATATAGTCGTTATGAGATATTTGACCGGATTTCTGTTCTTGCCTCCGAGAAAAATGTTACACCTTTTTACATTACAATAATTCTTTTTAAAATAAGCCAGTAATAAATGTTGGCTTTCTATTCCTAGTATTTTATTTAAAAAAAAAGTCGATAAGGACGTCTCGTTTTTCACTACGTTTGGATGAGTACCTACACAAAGTATCTATCTATACTAAGTGCACGGTGATAAGGTGTCACGAGACAAAGAACCCATTAACGCCTTCGAGTGAAGTGACATTTCCTTTGATATCCGCCAATATGTCCTGCTCACCTCTCGGGTCACTAAATTCCGTTATCACGCTTCCGTTCTACTATTAAACAATAAGGAAGAAAATAAAACAGATACAAAAATATTCACAGTTCTTTTGTTCGAGTTTTTCTCCGTGGCCAGAAATATCAATGAATAGAGTAGGTACTCCTGGCAATTGAGTATACTGCTTTAGTATGGCGCTTCATTCATTCCAAAAAGCGAATGGCGAGGGGTGGAGCGGAAGGGACGTTCCGCGCGGGCACACGCACACCGGAAATACATCCGGGACGCGGGCCGCCACAGCGCCGCCCTCACTAAACAACACACAACCAACGCCTCCCCCGATCACAAAACAAATTGTGAATTAAAAAGTAAATCTTAATTATTTCTCTTTTAACACCTGCATACTTTACGTCTAACTATAGATACATCGTTTAAATGAGTCTTCGCCCGCGCGCTACAGGGGCGCGGCATATATATTTAAGGGCATATATATTTAAGTCATTTAAGTGGTACATATTATATCTATAATCCCTATTGCCAAAGCAGAGTTTCAGTTTACTATGTTCTTTTACATGAATATTAATTTTCAAAATACTAAGGGGGCCATGAATACTATCATAATACAAAGAAAAACAATATTCTATTTAAATTTGGAACCCGTCATTCTCATAACTGAATATATTATGTAGAAACACTGAATTGTCTTGGTTTAAAATTCTAAAATGTGACAATATTTTTTTTTGTTATCTAAATTCATTAGTAGTCTTTACAAAACAATTTATATTCAAAAATAATATAATATTCCTAATAAGGAACTTAAAGGAAGTTGTTTAATTACTTTTGTGAAACTTTTGTGCTCCAAAAGGGACTCTACATTTACATATTTAAAAATATGGATCAAATTATTTTGGCTTTGAAAAATCTAAACAATAACCGTATAGATGTGACTCATTTAAAAAAAAGGAGTATAATACCAAACCGTTCTTAGTGTGCAAACTTTGTGAATTGTCCCTTATATAGGTCCAGAAAAGTGAGGAGGTTGTAGACGTGAAAGATAATAGATGTTAGACGAAAATTTTTATCACCAGTTATTTGTAATTGCGCAATAATTATTATAATATTATGATTAATAATCACCTTTCAAAGCAAAAGCGCCGGAAGTTTCTAATACATTTATATAAGAACATGATAAGAACATTCTAAAAGAATACTACAACGTCCCATACATTAATAAACCGACATAAAGAAAAGTTGAGGTAGTAACTTATATCGACAACATTCTTGCATATACAATTTGTATGCTTTTATATTTAATATGTTATTTATTTAGTCAGTTAGTTACTTAGATAGATCAATAGCTGATTTCTCTAAAGTAATTCGAGCAGCAAGCTGATTACAGTTCTTCATGGTTAGCTTAAAAATTATTATAAAAAACAAGCTATTAACAGAAAAAATAAAATTAACATAGTAGTGAAAAAACATATGGCTACAATTACCACATTAACAGGATAATAAAATATTAGCATCGGCAAAAAGCGGAATCCACATTTTATCTGAATTTGGTGGTATGGGTAAGTTAAGTTATTGCTATTAGATTAAATAACAGCAAAATACTCGTATATACATACTGGAGGCGAAGTAACGTCAACACTAATGTCATTCTTAACTGATTTATACCTAATACTAGTTGACCTAACATGCGTTGTCCTGCCAGAACCCGAAAATAATTATCGGAAATTATTTTCGGGTTCGGGCAGGATAACGTCTGCTGGGTCAGCTAGTAATTGTATAATGTGATAAAAATATTGACTGAAAATTGTTGACAAATTGACTTTCATTATAAGCAGTTTACGCTTTTATAAATCATCTGTTTTATGTGTAGGTACTGTCAAATTAACAGACGAGACTGGCATCATCGACCCACTTCTGTTAAATAAATTGTTTCTATATTTCAATGATGCTGTGTTGTCTTCTCATAAAAAATATGATTATTCAAATGAACGCAAGAAAACATTATCTTGACACGGAGGATATTAAATATAGAATAAAGTATAATATACAAATATATAATCTGTAAGGCCCTAGATTATAGGCAAAACTCTCTATCCGAATTTAAAATAACTCACGTCGTAATGTATCCAATCCACTCTACCGTATTCCAAGGATTTTTTAATTACGTTTACTTTCTTAGGAGCTGCTTGTCAATATAGCGATGGAATTATCAATGAATGAACGATATAAAGAAAAATTAAAGTTCATGTAAATAGATAAGGCTAACCTACTTGTTAAAACATGTTCAAATATTTACGACAGTATGTTTATAAAAACAGGTGATATCTATTAAATTTAGCAAAACTTGTCACTGGAATATCTGCCTTAGTTTATAATTAAGAATGTCTCATCGTGTCATTCACAAGCCATGCAAACCTTGACCTAATAAAATGTTTGCCCTCCCTAATAATATTAACAAACGGTTCCCACCCGATAAGGGCGGAAGTCTGTCCGGATACCGGACAATGGATCCGTTGTTATTATTATGTCAATTCTTCGGGGAACGCTTCAAATTATTCCTTTGAGTGGACAGGGGCTCGACAGGAAACTAAAAACTTTTACACTTAAATAATCACAGAAATAAAATTTATTAAAAATGCATATTTTTGATATGACATAGATGTTTCAATTATTCTAAATTTTCTTTTAACAGAATTATAAAAGATGCATGTCATGCATTTATATAGCAATATACTCACTTGAGTGTTCTCTCCATGGTGGATGTGCGAAATATCTCCTCCTGGTCGAGGGAGAGGACGCAATAAATGTCTCGGTGGCACGCGGCGCCATGGCTGCGGGCTGGCAAGTTTTTGGCTTCTCCTGAAACAAATATCGTAAAACATTTATAATGTTAACGAATCAATAATACGAACGAAAACACCCAATGCTTCTTCAATGGATTAGAAGTGAAAATAAAATAAGTGAAATAACGTCCTAAACATCCTAAACATCCATCGAAACTAAACTAATGAATTAATTTAGGTGAATTTTGATACAACCCTAAGACTGTGCCCTCAGCTGGATGTAGACCTCTCCGAACTTCGCCAGGGAAATACCAAGATTTTGTAATAAAAGTGACGCAGGCGAAGCTGTGAAAACAGCAAATTGAATTTAATTTTTTTTATCGTATTATAAACATTGAGCACAGGTCTTGTTTCGATATTCTATGAAGTGCACATTATGGTTTTGTTACTTATTAGACGGAAAAATAATGATGCGGTATTTGAGCAGTACACGTAATTCGATTCCATTTGCAAACGCATCTAATAAACATACATGTTAACAAAGCTGTCCATCGTCACCTAACGAGGTGTCTTCAATTACACGCGCCATCGGATCGCCGCGCCTTTTAAGTTCCACTGTCGTCATCAGTTTCATTAGCTTAACGACAATAGTTTCTACATACCTAATTATATTCTACATATTACGTTAAGTGTGCATGCAGGAAAGGTTCAGACTGTCGTCATTTTGGTCCCACAAATCGCAAGGAGATTCTCTTAACCTTACGACGACCATATAATCAGAACATATTTTTAAGTCTGGAGGTGAATCATCTAGCAGTAAAAGAAAACACTACAGTCTAGTAATGGCAGAACATATTGGTATCCCGTCATACATTGCAGAATGTCTGACGACATTAATCACCCCCATACAAAAGACCACCGTGAAATAACAGCACGTGTATTAGGTACTGTTGTGAATCGATTATTAAGAGTTGTATGAGCCTATTTCTCTATCCCCTCCTAGTCCCTTATTATTTATCCTACTAAGGTTAACAGCGAATAGGCATAATAAGATTAATAGGTGATAGTAGCCACCTATCAAATGGAAAAAAAAGTCTGAATTAACGTTAATAAAACGCCACGGCCGCGGGTCGCCAGTGGATCCAAGCTGCTTCTGATCGGTCCTTTTAGAAAATTAGGGGGGAGGCCTTTGTCCAGCATTGGACGTCCTACGGCTGAGATGATGTGCGTTAATATCTTGCAATCGGTTCTCAACCATAAGCAGATTAGCTAGGAGACTTTCAGTGACTTGTAAGGCCAGTCCTTCCAGTGAAGGGCTCGCCCTTTATTTTTTTGATTATTTTACGAAACGTGGTATCGTTTAGGCCTTTTAACCTGTCTCGACTTGCCTAGCTCTATAGCTAAAGTGTCGACTTGATAAAATAGACTTGCCACGCGCCATTATGCGGGTTACCAAGTTACGAACGTCATTTGAGGTAGTATTTTACATTTTTTCTCAAATCCGTCGTCGGATATAGGTATGGTAAGCACCAATTATCTATTTTGTATGTATCCGTGGCATGCAATGCATAAGGCTGCAAGTGTAAAAGCCTAAAATTAAAATACCTGAGTCAATAATGTACATTTTCCTCTGTCTAATGACTTATGGTCCTATGTAGTCACAAATGAAGATTATTAGCCAAGTGCATAGACTGACGACATCTTAAGGTTTGTCGTTTAAAACAATTCATTTGGAATTCGTGGTCAGATCAGTTTGTCAGATTGATCTGACCACGAACAATGTTTATTTCCTGGACACACCGGACACTATAAGAGAACTAGAGATATCCGTGGTCTAATCTGTTTGCTTAAACTAACCAGTCCCTTCAAATAATGTTCCGTGTATTATTTACCAACATCGACCTTGACTGCTTTCAATTTCAATGAGTGCTGATTAAGCTTTTTACGCTCGTTAAATAAATGTTCCGCAATTTTATGACCGACTGTTATGGAAGTTGCTTCATCCGTTTTGCTAAATAATTGAATACGCGCAGATAGAGTTCAACGGAACTCTTACTTAACGTTTACAACTAAAAGCTAGAGAACACTTTGCTCATTAAGTTTGTGGTCTGATATGAGACAAGAAGCAAAAAGGAAGGGCCACAATGCAGTGGCGGTTGTGCAACGTGTCACGACCTCGTAAGATATCACTATATACGGCGTACCAAGGTGAAACAACCATAAGCAGCCGGCTACGGCCATTTACTGCCACAACTCTGAACTACTGTGTCATAAATATTTGCGGACATTTCTTCAACTTTTTGCAAAAACTATTAAACAGTTGATTTTTTTTAAACTAGGTGCTAAGACTAAGATCACTTCAACAGTGAGTTATGGTATGAGAAGCTAGCTTTTATTTTTAAGAAGCCTGTGTGGCTGTAAAACAAGCAATCCCGTTGCTTATAACAAATAATAATACAAATAGTATAAAAAATGTGAAAGTTTGTGAAGATTTTTGAATATTTGTAACCATTGAACGGATTTGGTTGAAACTTTGCACAAAGGTATTCCGTGTTCCTCATTAAAATTTAAGATACATTTATTCTAGTAATAAGTTCCCGTGGGATATTACACATTTTAGTTTTTGAAATAGATGACATCTTGCAACTATTTAGAATTTGGGGCTCCATCATTGAACTATATGGCGTAATGCACAAGATTGGGACAGATCTCAGAGGAGAGAGCTTGGGAAAGGGAATTATCCAGGTATATTTGACATACGCAAACGAAGCTGCGGCCAACACTAGTAGGTATAATATTATATTAAAAAATATAAATAATCACTTCGTTAACGAAACATGTTAAATATTTTGGCTATGATCATTATTATTTTGTAATTATATGTTTAAATTGAAATCGAAATGAAAACGTGTAATTCAATAAGTTAATATTATGAAACCGTAAAGCTCTCTTAACGGAATAGAATATGCGTAATATTTCAATAGGATTCGAATTACGAGTTCCATTCAACACTTTATCTACTTAATTTAGTTACACGACGCGACGTCAACTCGATCCTTCTAGTGCTAAGGGCCAATACTCATATCTGCTTTATTAAAAGTGTAATTTATAAAAGGACAAGTCTACATAAAGTTTAAATCGTGTTCAATTATAATGGTCACTCACTAATCCAAGAAATTTATTTATGTAAGTAAGTATTAATTAATATCAATCATGCAGGTGTATTCGTTAGATGACGTAACCCATCTCCAGGGAATCGCATTACTGAACTAAATTATTATGTTTTGAAAATAATTTCCTGGTATGTTACAGTGGACTATCACACTTCGAGAAAACGAAAACATTATCTAACTGATGTCGGTGTTTAATTATGCAAACATCACATATTTCTCTGTCCCCTCAAATCACAATAGAATGCACACGCTCGCGCATTTCAATGATATATTAAAACACTTTCTCCACAACTCTTCATTTAATTTTATATCATCATGAGCATAATCATTAGTATGCGTTGCATCAACGCGTTTGCGATTGTTGATGCTCGAAACAAAGAAGCGTCCATCGGACGCGAATCTCCCACAAACCCTCCTAATTGGACTTCGAGAGAAACTTGCGACAAACTGTACATAATTGCTAAATGCAAAATAACCGTCATCATCATCAACGCGACAGTAATACACGCCAACATAAGTGGATCGTGGGAGAGAAACGGGAAACCACTAAATAATACTAAACTATGTATTAAGGAAACGTAACGTGCGCGTACAATAGAGATCATAAAGATGTTTCCACACTCTCGTGTGTGGACAGATTGTTTCGAAATCGAGAGTTGGACTGCAGCTTGTGTTCAAATTTCGCGATTATTGTCATCGCTCTGAGTATATTCAAATAAACTTTCATTGTTAGCGAACAACGTAAGTAAAAACGTAAAAAATTGTACTTCCGAGAGTGTGCTCGGGAGCTGCATGAGATCATACCGCCTTCCCCTTTCTTCTATCGGACATGCAGACGTACGGTTGGTTACTTATTCTCACCTTGTCGAAATCCCTCTAATTCGGACCAAGCATTTAAAACATATTTTATAATGCGCACTGCTGAGGATTGGAGACTCCCTGCCGACGTCTGAGTTCCGAGCTCATACAACCCAAATCTTTTCAAGGTTCGAGTGAATAGGCATAGGCATAGTGATTAGGCTCCATCGTCGACCTCATCTTTCCTACATGGATAGATGTTGGTCAAGAGCAAACCCATTTTTAATAAAAAAAAAGAAAAAAAAACGTACATTATAAAAAAGAGAGGAAGAGCTAAAACACACTTGCGCAACATTACCCTTTTAATCTGAAAATTTCCGAGAAATGACAGCTCACGCAATTATCCACTTCCCGGTACGAGCCCACTTGGGTATTATCACAGTATTTCGCCGAGATGAAAACCTCAGTTCATACCTAACATACTAACGTTTCCGCAAAACATAACTCACCGTTTTAACTGCGTTAATGAGTTGCGCTGCTGATAATGTTCGTGTTTCTAAATTGGAAGGTCAAATTAAATATTAATACATCACATTCCTTTTCAGATTACCTTATCGTGAAACTTTATCTCGAGTTTGCGACCTACGCTACGCAGTTCTAGTAATACAGTGGCGGATTTATTAGCTTCGCTTCTCTCACCCACATACTTCAACTGGGTTTCGCAGGTGGGTTTCGAAAGGCGGTCGTCGACTATGTATTTTTGCAAAAAGACAATTTTGCAACGTTGCCCAGTAATATTTATTAAAGCGGTGGGTGTCCATCGTTTTGTTTGTAACGTTTCTTTTAATCACAAGTGTCCCTCGGGGTGCATGAGTACGGTGCCACCAGTTCCCAGAAAATCCATTGTCCAATGCAATAAGGTCGATGCGAAGATAAATATTAAAAACAAAAAGCTTTCTCATTTCAAAAAATTATTAATTATAATATACATTATCTTAGTCAAAAACTACACTATACTATTATAACCAAGGGACAGTTTTAATATTGGTTTATAATTAATCATCCACAGTCCCCACACAACCTTTATTTTAGGTCAATAAAAAAATACAATTATTTGTGACTGCGAATACGCCTTCAACGGTGTTCGTGCTAAAGTGACTCGCATTTACGGTAAATCTATGTACACAATATAGTTGGTGTGCCGCGTGCCTATCGCACGATATGATCGCACGCATCGTGTGAACTATGAAACTACAATGGTACTATTAGAATACAAACCACCTTACTTATAGCTTTTTTGAAATCACGTCTCGTACAATTATTCTACAACAATGACAACATATTTTCATATATGTTACGGTATTTATTTGAAAAGTGTGTTCTATGTATTTACACTTTTAGCGTCTTGAACGTCTCCTATCTATGCATATCCGTGAAAGATAAGCAGATATCTACCTACTCGAAGTATGTTTCAAGGATGCAGGAAAAATTATTTACCTACCTATGCATACTACCTTAATTTTAAGTTGTTGTTACTCATTAAAGTGTATAAATTAATTAAATATTAAACGCACAACAAAAATATAATAATTTATACAGTTTTTAAACGCCAATTTAAATAATCGCTTACCGAGAATTGCACATAGGTAATGAAATAATAATTGAGGTCGTTGCACTAACCGGCACGCATCAACTATCGTGATAATCATCGAATTAACCAATAAACAAGAAAAAAAAAATACATTCGAGAAAATTTTAAACGACTATAAAATTATTTTATATTACAATAATCAGATATGAAGCCTTATCGACATGAGGCGCTGTATTATTATAAGCGAAGTTTTCATTGTGTATTTTTATTAATGGATATAAAACTACGTGTTGGTTAGACCGTGGCGATAACGGTGGCGATAAACGAACGCATTTTTCATTAACGGATCGGCGAGTTTCCATGAATGGATGGATTGAATGGAAAACGCGACGTTTGCCCCATTCAACGGGCGCGCTTCGAGATAACTTCGCCGCCCGCCGCCGCCGCACGCCGCCACAGCTCCGCCATCGCTGCCACTACGCCATGCGAAGTGTCACCCACCACGGTCGACTATTTACTCTCACACATACGTCAAAGAATACAAAAGAAAATAAACATTTTCACTGCCTTTTCATACATAACTCATTTTCACTCGCATAACTTATAGAAACTACGGCGTTCTCACATACTCTCTATGGTGAAAACTATTTCAAGTAAAAGTACTAAAATCGTTTGTCCTTATTAACTATCAACACACAGCCAAAACTACAAAAGGTTTATTTTATAACGTGAGCATTCTTCACTAAGGATTTTTGATATAGTGGGTCACTAGTAATTTTATAAAAATGCATATGACGAGGTAAGGAATTTAATTACTTTATATATTTCTGGCAAATTCATGATTTCATAATACATAAACACATCAGAATTTGAAAGAGTAATGATATTTTGCAGATATTCGTAATAGTACAAAAATATAATTTGACTTATGCACAATCCGGTGCGCGAAATATAGTTTGGGAATCATTTCGAAGAGTTAGAGAGGCCACGTGAAATCATCCAATACTTTTACATATAACATAATACATAAATGTAATTACATTAATTAACGCATTTAAAATAGGCATCGGAGGCACATGACTAATCACATAACTTGTGACAGCATACACTACTCTTCACAACGGACTGTAAGGAGTACGGATACGGGATTTTAGCTACTTACAGACCAATAAATGTTGCGCCCGACTACACCGGAAAGTGTCAATGCCACTCTCGCCTCTACAGCTCATTGGCATAACAGAATAACGTTACACAGGCACTGTTTCATTACACTGGTCGAAATTCGACATATTCATTTAAAAGGTGAAAAAAAAAAACTGTTTTTAAATTTTTTAAATTAATATCACTATAAAAAAACCTCGTCATTACCCACTGAACAAATATTTAAAAGTTTCACAAAGGAATGAGATAGAGGTAATTGAACTATTACATCTTTATCAATTTATAATTATATACCTATTTGCAGAAGAATTAGAGAGGTAATAAATAGGACGAAAAAATATACCATTTTATGTAACCACTAGTGTTTTTTTTTTAAATTACTTTCCAAATTTTCATTTTTCGTTTATTCTCTACTTAAGATATTTTGTATTTTAAAATAGGCAAGCAATCAGTTTGATAGAATTGCTGTTTTAGTGACTCTTGTCTTAGGAAATTCGTATAAAACCTTTGTGAAGGATGGCTTAGAATTTTTCTTAAGCCATGAGGTTTATTATTAGTAATATCTTATTATTACTAAATAAACATCAGTTATAATTTAATATTAATGTTGCAGTCTCCCTTAATTTTATCAAACCCAAGAAGATCTCGACAAATTACGACGAACGAGATTTTTCTTTTTCGTGTTTTGCTTCATGGCTTTGTATTAAAATAAATGTACACAAATTGACTATTGACAGTGAAATTCAACAGTACTTTTAATGTGATCAGATAATAAAACGGTGTGAATGAAAAAATAGGCATATTGTCTCGCTTTATAATTATAGATAGCATCGGGATTATTTCGTTTTGGGGATAATTTAATTGTATTAATTATATTTTGATTATTCAAAAAGTGTTGGTCAATATTTGCTAGTATTTTGCTGTCTGTACTTTACCTGCTTGATAAGTTTCGTGGCAACAGGAATGCATATTTATCATCGTGTTAAAGAGGAATTCTTTGTAGCTATTTAAAAGATTATTAGTTTGCCACGTGGCAAATACGGCTTTTCCTAGTCAATACTAAATGCAATTTGCTGAATCTTGCATTTATCTTACTAGTGACATGTCAACTGATGTCAATTAAAGGAGAAAAAAGGTCTTGTATTTGGGGGAAAGATGATTCGTCTTGACGCCTTCAAAACACCAGCACATCACCACTAGTGGCCGATAACAAAGGGAAATGTCAGTGATAAGTAGGTAATAGTAACATTATTACTTTATTTGATTGCAACGCATCATTATATGCAATTGGCTTGTTAATTAAAAATTTGCCGGAGCTTATTGTGTGAGGACAGAGCGGTCGTCCAATCATGATTCACACAATCCCAATGCGTATAAAATGCGATTTAATTAATCGCTACCCATTTGGGAGTGTTGACTAAGGTAGCGTTAAGGACAAAGGCGCGACCCGAGTCGGGTTGCCAGGTGTCCGGCTTTAGCCGGACATGTCCGGCTTTTTACAGTCGTGTCCGGCCAAATATATACAAGTCCAGCCTGTCCGGCTTTTGTTAGGCTTTTAGTCAACCCCGCTGCGACCAGTCACGTGACTCGCGACTTTGTCGGCGCGGGGTGGAAGTTTTAGTGACACTGACAAGACTTAACAACTGACAGTAGCTAAGTACCAGTAGAACTAGCAGTTAGTAGAGTTAAGTAGATAGGTGTAAATATGATTGAGATAAATAATTATTTTGAGTCATGATATACCTATAAAAGTTACTAAAAACTTCTAGACGGTCGCTTGGGTAGCTGTGAGTTATGGGACTCGCTTTTAAAAGCTGAAATTGAATTGAACATTTTTAAAAGGAATCGTAGAAGAAGAACATGGTAAAGTCGATCAGTCTGCCTGAAAAATGTTTCAGCTTATTAGTCCAGGTAAATAAATTACTCAGTTAACGCAATAATTCGTTTGTACGTAGGTGTGTGTGTGCGTCTGCTATAATAAAATGTCTGTAGTTGTAAACATTTCATTTGAAGTGGTTGCACGACACAACGCCGACAACTCACCACCCACGAATGGATGCGTGTGCGCAGGTAGGTACGCCTGCCGCCGAGTCACCGATACTATGTAAGTGTACAGAAATGTTAACTATGCAATTGTTAAGTTAACTAACCTCTGTAAACATAAACTACGTAAAAGATAAAAGACAAAGACTATGATTAAGGAATCGTTGCGTTCCTGTGGGAAATTAATATTAGGTGGGGGGAAAAAGTGTTTTCGCATATAGTATGTATAAACTTGTAATAAAATCTCTTTGGCTATACTATCGGTTTCTGGCTTGTTTTGATGACTTTAAAAAGGTTACATTTTAAAAAAGTCAAATTAGTAAAATGTTGTTATTAACTATTTTTCATTTGTTTTTCTTTCTGTCAAAATGAGTGAATCCAATGAAGAAATTCGATACATTTTCAATTTAATCACAAAAAAGGAAAAAATGCAACGCAAGCCGCGAAAAATATTTGTGACATTTATGGACCTAATGCAGTCTCTCTCAGTAAGAGTAGCACAAAGTTGGTTTAAGCGTTTTCAATCGTTTTCAAACATTGTAATTTTGATGTCAAAAATGCACCTCGCTCTGGTCACCCTGTTACGGATAAAATGGACGCCATTTTTGAAAAAGTGGAGCAAGATCGGCATATCAGTAGTTAAGGCATATCTGAAGAACTGGGAATTGACCACAAAACAGTTTTGACCAATTTGAAAAATATTGGGTACACAAAAAAATCTCGATATTTGGGTGCCAAACGAGCTCACTAAAAGAAACCTTATGAATTGTGTACTCATTTGGGAACCGTCTTTGAAGAGATTGATAACTGGTCATGAAAAGTGTACGAAAGAACGTGCGAAAAACTTTGAAAAAGAAACTTTTTCCTCAATCTATTAATTGATTGGTAATAAACTATCGAATGTTTCAAATTAAATAATATCTTAAAAGGGGATTTTATTTCTTCATGTAGTTAAGAACTAGCGACCCGTCGCCGTTTTCGCACAGATACATTTTCCTGCAAATTATATACCTACGAAAACTTTCCTCGTTTCTTTTTCATTAGTGAAAACCGTATCAAAATCCGTTAAGTGTTTTAAAAGAAATTAGCATTGAAACAGACAAGCGGAAAGCGACTTTATTTTATAATATGTATAGACGTGTTAATTCTAGATTTATATACCTAGCTCATGTAACATTTTGTTACGATTATTGTTGTGCAAATGTCTGAAGTATTTTTAGAAGTTACATACCAAAAATTAAATTATTAAAAATTAAAATATTAAATTATTAAAATTAAAAATCATATTTATTAAAAATGCCCTTTTAACTTTTTAAATTTTTGTTATATTTTTATTAAAATTACATTGTAATAAATTGACAAATTGGCCAATAATAAAACTTTCATTATTGATTTAAAATGAAATAATATTTAAAGTTATATAACGTTGTTATATTCTGAATTACATTCTAACTATTGGTGTAAGAATTTTTTAAACCGGCCGGTTTCGAACATACAACAAACAATATAACAAGCATACAAACTTTACCCTCTTTATAATATTATGGGAGTGAAAAATATTAAGTGCGTAGGTATATTAAAATATCTATTTACAGATTCCTATATGAGATTTTCATGAAATGTGTAATTTGTCGCCCTGCTCCTATTGTCTGGTTAGTGAATTAAAACAATTATTATGCATACTAAATCATGGAGTGAAATATTATAAATATCTAACAATTCAGATAAGTGATACCTATTTAAACTATTTCTTTGACCTTATATAATTATATATAATATTTATGCACACTGTACATTGAAGACATTGAAGCTATCTACCAAGACCAAGCAAGGCGTTAGTGACAACGCTATTTTATGTATGTGTGAATGGAAGGTATATTCAAGTAAAAAAGTGAAGAAATTGTAAATAGAAGCGCTATTTTGGATATATGTAGCAGGGTTCATTGTATGATATTATAGTGACAGAGGCGAGGCGGAGACGACGAGGTCTTGTGGGTCACGCCCCGGAAGGCATACTGCACCCTTATCGCGTCAGACACACTTCGTGTTATCTTGGATTTATGCGCTCTATTGCCGCATACACAAATCAATCATCTTGATGCATCATTACACTTTGTTTGTGACACGATACTACATAAAAGGTAATATTATGAAATGTCTATCTGTGACATCGAAATTTATTTTTTTACTAGCTGAGCCCGCAACTTCGTACGCGTGGTATTCGGTATAGGGCGTAACTTTTTTGTTTGTAAACCGATTGGAATGAAACAAACACTAAATGTTACAGGAAGCTTACTACAATACATCAGTGAAAAATGCATTCAAATCGATGAAGCCGATTCTGAGAATAGCGTGCACAAAAAGCGCAGACAAACAGACAATAATTCTAAAAACTATTTCTTTGACCTCGGTAACATAATGTACTTAAATAATACAATTGTAAACAAATATTAAAAAAAAAAAAATTGTATCTTTTTTTAAATATTTAATGTACAGACTCGCACATTGAGTTTCCTAAGAAATCTCTGGAGCAAGCAGTGGTTAATTGAAAATGTGCGTAAATGCATAGATTCGTGGCCAAACAGATTATCAAAGCTAAAGGTGGCCATTTTGAATAGAATTATTTTATATTTTTTTGCTGAGACTTCAATAAATATGTATATCTAAGTTTTATTAAGATTACCTTACTTCATAAAAAAATAAATGCATTTTCATTTGTAACAGAACTTTGGCTGGACTAGGTAGAGATTATACATTAAGACAAGGACTCGGCAGAAAAGCGTTATTTTCGTCGCCTAATTTGACTTCTTAGAGTGACATTAAAAAACTTAATTAAAATTACAGTGCATAATCTCTATATATATAAAAATGAATCCCTATTTCCCTTGGTCACGGCATCACGCGTGAACGGGTAAACCGATTTAATTCGGTTTTCACTAATGAAAAGAGGGATAAACAGGGAATGTTCTTATAGGTATATAAAAATTGCACGCCGGGCTAAGCCGGGGGCGGGCCGCTAGTAGACTGTATTTAAGAAAGTTTGTATAGGGCAGATTTGTACAAAAACATCTACTTATTTTCTGAATAAGTAATTTTTTTAAATCTGTTCCTTTATCTCCAAAAAGCTACAAAAAATTATTGTGCAATATTGCACCTTAATTCATAGGTTATTAGGTTGCGGTCATATTTGATAAAATTGTGTTATATCTGAAGTTAGTCCTTCTCTAAGCCAATTGTTAATTTTACTGCATGTAACAAAAAGTCACATATCACTTTTTATTTCGATTTCTGTCTGATTGTTCATGAGTCATTTTTCAAAGATTTGAGTTTGAAAATGACTGTTGAAATTTGATATGGAGAGTGTGGAGAACGTACTTTGAACTCTGGGAAAAGACATATTTAGGCTACTTACAAACTTTAAATGCAGATGAAACCACAGTCAATACTGCATACAAACCTCTTTTAAAAATTATTTAAACTCGGGTTATTGTATTAAATTTTTATTTCGTATCTGATTTTTTTCTAGTATTCTAGCACTTGATAAAACTGTCTAGAAATTAAAAAGAGCAATGAAAAATTAAAAATAATCGCACCATTGTCTTTAACCATGATCATGGAGTAGATCCCATTCCACTAGGAAAGTAGAATATTTGACTATGGAAGCAATGAATTTAGTAAGTCATCCCTTTACAGTTGTAAAGCTAATATTTACTGTCAAAAATGAAGAGAAGTACAAGGATATGGAAGACAGAGAACCTACACTGTCTCAGAGTCTATGGCTATATCACATTCAATAGTGCTTAGAAAGAAATGGAGACTATATTTCAAAAGTGAAATAGAAACTGTTTTCATTTTTGTTTAATTTTAGATTTTCTAAGAATTATTTATTATTATATTTTTTATATAAAGGTCTGCGGAAAGACTGCTTGTCTACTTGGTGGTAGGTGGCTACTGTCATTTGCAACACATGAAATGCCAGACAGGATACAAGTGCACTGCAGATCATGATAAAGGAAATGAGATATTTCCACCATACCTTTTAATTTTTTTTATTATTATAGATGTGTTTGCTCTTGACCACCATCTAGCGCCAAGTAGGGAAGATGAGGCCAACGATGAGGAGAACTCACCCAGAAGATGCCTATTCACTTAAACTTTGAAAAGTTTTGCGTTGTATGAGCTCGGAAACATAGAACACAGATTATTGCATTCTACACACCGATATGTAATATTGTTATTTGTCTTCTTTAGGGGTTTTAATTTTTCTCAATGTTACCAGGTGGGCTATCCAATTTGTGACTGTGTAACACAGTTTGCTTTGCCATTACAAATGACACTCATATAATTAACAGGCAGTTGGTCGAGTGGTTGAGGCATTTCTCAGTGGTTCCTAGCTTGATTCCTGACAAGCCCATCTTTGGAAATGAACTTTTCAAAGATAGCTCCTTTTAAGGTGTTTTAGTGGTGGCAGGGCACACTCTTTTCACAGTCTTTTGGACAGCCTGTCAGAGAGCAGTAAATGTCCCCTTACACTAATCAGTGTAATAAATAACAGCATGTGTGCTGTTATGTTTCAGTGAGTAAGTAAGGGATGCAAGAGCTCTTTTCCCTAATGCTTTATCCTTGATCCCACTAACGTCGGCAGTGCTTGTTTTACAGGCAATGATAGTAAACTAGGTACCTTCAAGTGGATCTTTACATAAAAATAAAAATCTAATGACTGCTTCAGAGGAAACATTTAATTTTATATTTGTTATTTGTTTTTTTTACTTGGTAACATGATCATAATTTATTTATCTCATATCATTTACCATTATAGGGATATCCAAGATAAATTTGACTAGTGATCACAATTGTGTTGTTTTAAATAGAAGCTTAGTACTTTATTTAAGAATATCTTATTGGAGGTTTGTATACTTCATTAAAGAAATTGCATATTTCAAAGAAAACCACATTTCATAGGTGTGATTATGAAATTACAATGAGATATTTACTTATATATTTTTATTTCTTACATGTAAACATGTAAATGTATAAATAAAAGTATATGTTTTATTCTATAGAATGGTTATAATACGATTATTGCATTCTGAGAGGGCAATATCTAAATGATGCACAATTCATTACAGAGTACCTATATAACAATTACATGAGCATTGTTTACATTAGAAGAATACATAATTACAGAGTCAAAACTATACAACACAATGTGTTCTAGTCTAGATACGAGATTCATTGTGCTCTCAACTCGACAATTCATTCATAAAACTGCGCGAATGTGAACTGTCAAAACAACTGCATGAAAACAAAAATTAGTACTGTAAACGTGCATAAAATACAACGCTCATGTACTTCAGCCCATACTCACATCCTGGCCTAGCACTAAATATACTCGTGTAACATTATTCATTCACATCTGGCCAGGAAAACCCATTTCTTGACTACCACCTGTTCTGTTCACCACAATGACAACAACACTATTCCACTACATAGAGCCTTATTCACATACGACTATAAGAAAAATTAATCTATTAAGTAAACCAAATCCAATATAGTAAGAAATAAAAGAAATAGGTACATACCGATCTTTATTTTCAATCTTTCTTCAACTCGCACTTTACGCGTATCGTCCGCCATGTTAAATCCATAACTGTTTATCTCTTTCATCCGCTGTTATCTCTTTCGGAACGAACCCAGCTCGGCCGGCTTGTCCCGCCACTTCCGGAGTGTCGTAATGTTCTACTTGAGCCTGTTTTCAATGAGTATAACGGGGGATTGAAATCCCAAACATGTTGTAACAAATGTACATTACCCAGTCAAAATACATTAGTTTCTGGTTCACTTGGTTATAATACTAAAATTTATGACAGATTAGGTAGTTCACGCTTGCATTGCGCATGTGCTCAATACATGCACTTTATTTTATCAATGAATGCACTTGGGATTATATTCCTAAATAAAAACAATACCACTTTATTAACAGTTAAAGTTGACCATATTTATTTAATTGATTTTAGCCACACTATGAAAGAAAGTTACACTAAGTGTAATATGTTTTGAATTAATTTTAGTGTTCACTTTAGTTGAATGAACAAAAAGTATGAATGGGCAATTACGTCACGTACGACGTCGCGCCTGCGCGGATGTACACTAAAAATGAATGAGAGAGAAGAGTGAAGCGTAGACGATAAATGTATTTTATGGCAACCTGGCAACACTCGCTAGTAGCTCTAGTAGTAGCTATTTTATTAAAAAGAATAACTACAGTTCTGCCAACCTCTCTAAAATAATTACCCTTAAAAACCATTTAATATTTTATGTCATAAGTTATAGTTAGTATAAATCATTCATAAGTTATATTTTTAATGCATTTTCTGTATACCTACATAATATTTTAAAAAAATTAAAATTCTATTTTTTTCTGCCTTAGTATCGCAGACTTACGCATGGTTAATTCAGAACGCCCGGACAAATCCGTTTTGCTAAAAGCAGCTTGCAGGTCTCAAATTGCCTGCAAGCATCAAACTCACAAATACTTTTACCTTCAAAATTATATACATTGAAAATATGTCTGCTTATCCATTGAAGATATTCTCTGGTTCTTGTTAATGCTTTTAAGGAGGCATTTACGTTCCAGTATTAGACCAAATTTAAAATTGCCAAAATAACCAAAATAATTTTTGCATCCCGACTTCATATTTTAACTCCCTACATTTACGGGAAATCTCTTAAGTTGGAATCACTAAATCAGTAAATCATTGATTTTATTGTACTCACAACAAAAAGGATTAAATAGGCTGTATCATTATGCAAAAAAATAATTTAAAACGTGTAAATGTAGAAAGCAAAACCAAGAAAAGGACAAATTTGTTGCAAGAGTTAATAAATAATCATGTTATTGCTCTATGTTAAATTCAATCTGTGGATATATCTGCGGTTGAGCAAGGTTGAATAGTCTGTGTAGCATAGTGTCAATGTCAAATGATATCTGTCAATAAAATATCAAAGTGACAACACTTGCCTGTCAATCAATGGTAAACAAAATAACCTATTTTAATCACAATTTTAATATTCTTGCAAATCTTAAGAAAACAACACTAAAACAACTGAAGACTCGGTTTGCTATTGCTACCAGTGATCATTTTGTGTTTTATATATTGTTATTTTCACAATTGATACTGGCAAAATCACTGGAGAAGATCTGATGGAGACAAAATATTTATTGTAAAAAAAAAAGGAAAACAAATAGACACCGAAACTAAATTTTAATTCAACATATTTTAAATTGTTTAGATTTCAAAGCAGAAATAATGAATGATAATTATAGCCATTTAGATGAGAAGTTGCTATATACACACGAAAATATACCCGGACCATATTCAGACGAAGAAGAGTACGAAAAATTGTTAAATGACTTCAATGTACAGTTTACAGCTCATTGTGACTGTAACGAAAATTGTCATAATTTGAAATGTTTTTGTTTTAACCAGAAAAGTACAAATTACATTAAATATTTTCAAAATGGTGAAATCAAATTCAAATTAATAAATTGTGATATTAATGATAATATGTATCCAATTGTAGAGTGTAATAGTTTATGCAAGTGTACATTTAACTGTGGCAATAGAGTTGTCCAACGTGGCCCAATAAAAGATTTATTTGTTAATGTTTGCCACAAAAAAGACAAAGGATTAGGGCTTTATACTAAGAACTTTATACCTAAGGGAACATTTATATGTGAATATGCAGGTGAAGTAATAACAAAGACTCAAGCTGTTATGAGGCACAAAAAGAACCTGCTGAATGGGAACATGAATTATATATTTTGTTTAAATGAACACAGCAGTGGTAATGTTATACAAACATTTATCGACCCTGGTGAAATTGGTAACATTGGTCGTTACATAAACCACAGTTGTGAGTCAAACTGCAAAATAATACCAGTAAGAGTTAATAATCCCATACCAAAATTAGCTATATTCAGTTGTAAAGATATAGATATTGGCGAAGAAATAACATTTTCCTATGGTTCTTGTAAGGACAACATGCCTGAAGAAAATGTTTTACAGAAAAAATGTCTGTGTAATAGCAAAAAATGTAATGGTTTTTTGCCATTTGAAGTATATTGATTTTTAAACAATTGTTTTTATTTCCTTTGAGATTTATTTAAGTAGATTATTTTTACTATAAGTGAAATATATATACTATATTTGAAATATATTTATAAATAAAACACATTGCATTGCTTTGCTTGTATATTTTATTTTTCATTATCTGTTTTTTTCTATTTGTAAGGTATGATAACCAATCACATAATATGGTAAAATTAAATAGTTAAGTCTCCTTTATCACATTTTTTAAAATCGTTTAAAGAGGCTTTTCTCTAAGGGACATGTGGCCTCATTGGGCAAGGTCATACATACATTTCTCTTAATTACAACTTATAAGTCTTGTATAATAAATATTGTACAGCTCCCTGGCATCGTCTGATAATAGGAATGCAAAGTCCCGTTGTGCGACAGGTCTTGTATGAAAAGTGTAGTCTGCATTGAGGAATGAGTGAGAGGAACGACAACAGATGTCACTGCCGGCGCAAGCAGAATGTAACCAGTATTAGATATTAGTAATTAGGTATCTAGTTATCTATTGACATGAGGAAAATTTTATACATTTAAAGGAGTAAACTCCAGGTGTGCATCGGAGCTGACACACACATTTTTTTTTGCTTAGTAATATTGTTCACATAGTTATTTTCATTTAACTTTGTCACTAAATACAATAATGATTCAGAGACTGTCAAATCAAGTTGTGACTGGAGAAGGAAAGATTTGAGGCTAAATCAGAAAAGTGAGTACAGTTTTATTGGATTGTGTTCTGCTTTATCGCTGTTGCCTGAAAACTTTATTGAAGAAAACTGGGAATATATTCAATCCATGAGTGAACCATTCCAACAAAACGAAAAGATTTTTTTTTTTAAATTATATGCGTCTATTTGGCTGAAAGGTGATTTAAGTAGTCATTGGTGTAATTTGTGTTTAAATTCTTTACGAGTTTTGCACATTTCTTCGTAAGTGTACCCAGATTTAGGTTTATCATTTAGTACCCACAATTGAAACAGCAGACGAGCCTCGCGATGAGCGTCCTTTACATGCTTATTCCATCCCATTACAAATTTACGTTTTGGTGTTACTTTTAATATAATACTATTCACAGATAGTATTATACTATCTGTGAATCTCTTAATATATTGACAATTTGTTCATACATTGTGTTTATAATAACGTTATGAATAAATTTCTTAAATAAGTGCCTAAATAGCTTTTGTCCACAAATTTTTCCGGCCTCTTTCTAAGGCAAGGAATTATGTTTCTATTTTTGAATGTACCTTCGGGAACAGTACTTTTTCTATGCAGAATGTATGTACTCTATGTCCTCTTTTGTAATTTGTACGCAAAATTTCATGGTGATCGGTTTAATAGTTGAGGTGTGGAAGCGTAACAAACAAACTAGATATTTGCAATTAATTACCTAATACATAACGCTCTGTTCTAGGGTTCCCGGGTTCGATTCCCGGCAGAGTCAACTTTGAAAAATGAACTTTTCAAATTTGGCTCCGGTCTGGATCTGGAAAGTAGTGGCAGGGCACACTGCATTTTGCAGTCATTTGGGCAGTCCCTCTGGCCGCAATAACCACCCCCTTACAGCAGACCACCGTGAAATAACAGCACGTGTGCTGTTGTGTTTCCATGAGTGAGTAAGGGATGCCAGAGCCCATTTCTCTATCCCCTCCTAATCCCTTATCGTTAATCCTACTGTAGTCGGCAGCGCACTTGTAGCAGCTTTGGCGTTGCTTGTGTTATAGGCGACGGTAGCCACCTACCATCAACTGGACCGTCAGCCTGTCTGCCGATCTAAACATAATAATAATAATAAATTCCAGAATACGCATAAAGGAGAAAAGCAAATAATGTTTAAATGTATTCTTACTGCATTTTGGTATTGTCGTAGATACTTACCATTAAAATAGGCCCTTCTGAAGTGTTTGCGCTTTGCTGCAATGTGGGTTTCTACCAAGCCAATGATAGGAGATACCAAGAACACTGAGTTTGTTTATTAAAAAAGATCTAGAAAATTATTACGCAAAATATTATTGTTACAATACAAAGAATACATTAATAATGAAGATATAATTTTAGGAAAAGCCGTATCACAGATGATTATAATTGGAAAATAGCTTGCTCCAATAACAACTTGTAACAATTTGTTTATAGATTGTAGTTTTATAGATTTTCCTGTTAATTTTAAACCTAATAAAATTTTGTTTAAGTACCTCTATTATCATTGTCTTTTTTTATTTTCTGAATTTTCAACTTGTTTATGGGCACTATTTAAATGTAAAAGAAAATGTTATGGTTGTTTTCAAGATATAATCTTCCAGGCAACTCATTACTCTTTTAACATAGTATTCATTATTTAGAGCTCAGAATATTATTACCTACATATCCGATTTATCATAAGTTTATTTATATACCTTACCGAGTCAGGGGTACAAGATAGGACATGGGGGACCTTTCATCCTAAAAAGTACTGTTTCCGATGGATCATTTAAAAATAAATATAAAAAAATTCAACGCCTGACAAAAACATACGAGCATAACGCGTACGAAGCTGAATCCGCAACTTCGTACGCGTGGTATTCGTTATAGCGCGGAACTTTTTTGTTTGTAACCGATTGGAATGAAACAAACACTAATACCGCAAACTTGCTGCAATACACCAGTGAATATAAGCCGTTTCTAAAGTTAGTGTGTACAAACCTACTGACAACATACAAAAATTCTAAAAACTATTTTTTTTTTACCTCGGTAACATAAGTACAAAGTGTACAAATTTAATGTACAGACACGGTTCGTTTATTTAATGTACATTTTGTTATTGTATGGATAAAGATTTAATAAATATTTCAACGCCTAGAAAGAAGGGCGCGGACGAAGTCGCGGGTTTAAGCTTGTTTTTTATATTATAACCAGCAGGCACACGATGATGCTTGCTCTGATGATCGGATCTCCTTGATGATGTCTGCCTATCAACAGGGATTGCAAATGCGCGGCCGTCCTTAATGAGATAAGGGATAAGGAGGGACTGGGATAATAAGGGATGGGAATAGGCTTCGACAACACTTACTCACTCACATCTACACAAGTTATTTCACAGTAGTCATCTGTTTATGGCGCCAGAGAGACGGCTTGCCCAGTTACACCAGGACAACGCAGTCTGAGCAAAGTTTTCTAATTTAAATTCCAAATGTTTCCGACAAATATTGTAACGTCTACTCAAGGTTCCTCAAGGTTATCCTACAGGTGAAAAAAAAATGGGTTATCAATTCACGATAATGCAAAAGTTTACTAATAAATTTAAAAGAAAAATACCTAAGCGCGGCAAGATAATAAATATTATTTATGCTAACGAAAAATAACCAAAAAAAAAACAGAATCAATTTACTAATTAATATTGTTTTTTTTTTAAATAAAAAATTAAGTTCTTCTTAGAACAGCCTTTACGTGTTTGTTAACTTATAATATTATACGGACATTGATAACGTTGTTGTTCTACAGAAAACATAATTTGACTGAGTCTGTTGTCTGCGCTTCCCAAACAATTTAAGATTCAATCAGTCCCAATATCTTAAGAAAAGTTCTATTAGACAAACGTTGTCGTTTGTTTATTTTTTCCCGTGAGTAAAGACACTTTTAGTTTTAGTCATATTAAATGCGGCATGAAAATTTAATGCTTAGATAACTTAGGTAGGTGATTAAAAAAAATTCCGTGAAATTATACCCTGCATGCATTATAACGAATTTTCCCCACAAAAGTTGTGTAACGGTTGGCAGGCATGCTGGTGATCCACTTGATGGTAGGTGGCTACCGTTGGCCATTAACCTGGGGTATTAAATGCGCTGCCGATCTTGATAGCAGGTATAACAGCAAGGGGAATGGGTTCTACTAACATCCCTTACTTCACTCATCGGATAAGCCCCCTTATATGATTATAAGCCCCCTTTTATTTCTGTCTTCATCAGTTCTTATATGTATATATCTTCTATATATGTTTTATCTTAGTTCTTTTCTTAAGACTTAAAATCACTATTATGCGAGAATTGGAGACGTTCTTACGAGTGCTTTCTGTATTTTTGCTCAATAGTGATTTGAAAGTTTTATAGCTTATCAGACTGTAAGCATATTATATTTGTTCCAGAGTAAAAGTGTGGTTCTTCATAAGGTACCCAGTTTTGTTCAATCTTTCTTGTAATCTTTTTTGGTTATCGCTTTATTTTACCAAAATATTTTCGCCTTTATTTTATTTAAGGATAATGTTTCATTTGATCCATTGTGTTTGTAGATTTCCGTATTCAAATATATCATTTACAAGGGTAGTGAGAACAGTTCTGTTATCTGTTGAGATTATGTCTGCATATTATGCCCAACAATAAATCATTTGACCTACCTGCATGATAATTTTAACATTATTTATTTCATCTTTAACTATACAGACAGGTAAGTACCTAAGTTAAGCATATAATTTAATCAAAAATTATTTTGAATACTTTGAATGGTGTATACTTTGATATAGGTAATATATTTATTTAATACAATTGGCATGAAAGAATATCATACTTCTTTTAACTGTATAATCCACAACAAACGCGTCATAATTTTGCATACAATAAGTGGACATGCATGCCCAAGTCACGGGTAAATATAACTTAAATAAAATGTAGTGTTTGAGAAACATGGTTCGATTGACCCGACCCGACAGACGACGAACGTCCACACATAGGGGAAACCCGTACAGACTGACCACTAACAGCACAACACATGCGTACATAAACTCGTTCGAGTGTCGGTCTCCGATGAGTGCCGCGGCTAGCTACGAAGGCAGCGCACGTACGACGCTTTGTGTACACTCAATACTGAATACACCTTCGGTCTCCTAAACTTGTAAGCAGAACGTGCCAGAGTTTGAGGGCCAATTGCAGCAATCATCCATTTGAGCGTAAACAAACGAGTGAGTATTCGCTTTATATAACGTCCAACACCAAGCACACCGGCCGGCGAGAATCTATCAATCATTACTGATTTTTTCCTGTCGTTATAACTGCTTAAAGAAACGTGTCCAATATATACTTATTCTAGGTATGATAGATTCGTGTATGTAATATGTTATTTCACTAAAATATCGAAACCATTTATTGTGGTGTATTTTTTTCATTTTACTTTAAAAAATCAGCCATGCTTTTATATTCGATTTTTAATCAATAATACCCCAAAATGAGATAGATGTATCGATAGAGACTTCAAAGTAAAAAAAAAGTTAAATAACACAACCATATTATGTAGTTTTTATAAAAACAAAGTTTTTTTTTATTTTCAAAATCAAATTAGAAAAATGTTTTATTTTAGGCTGGTGCACCCCTTGTTGGTTTTTTGGGTTGTTGTTGTTTTGATGAAAGCCTGTTCTGTTTTTTATTTATCTTTCTTTTTTTGACGTATATTTTGGATTACTACAGCGATTCTATAATGAGGAAAAATAGACTAATAAGGAAATTTTAATAATATTGTTATAATTGGCTATGTTTCATTGGTAGTGTAGATTCAAAATTGATAGATTTCAAAATTCTCTACTCTTACTTAATAATCTAATTAAAACAAACACTTATAAATAATAGATCTACATACATTAATATATCTAATCCAGTCATAAATTCTCTTACAAATGAAAATCCATTTATTTTTTTATGAACTAAGGTTATCTTAATAAAACTTATTATAGGTATATATACATATTTATTGAAGTCTCAGCAAAAAAATAAAAAATAATTCTATTCAAAATGACCACCTTTAGCTTTGATACAGGGCTTTAATCTGTTTGGCCACGAATCTATGGATTCACCCACTCTTGCCATGGGAAATTTAGCCACTACTCGCTCCAGGGACTTAGAGCAGGCCAGTTCGTGGCGAGTCAGTTAGTCTCCAGTTTAGAGCAGGCCATGTCCTATAAAACTGACCATAGAAAGTTGTTTTCGAGCCAGGCCAGGCCAGGCAGCCAGGTTTTCGGAAAGTTGTAGTTCGTGCCTTGTGACCAGGTGCAGAGTCCTTCTGGAAAGTCCACGGTACATTTTTAAAAAGTGTATTGTAGAGAGGTTTCACAACACGATCCAAGACGGTCTCTTGATACACTTTGGCTGAAGTCTTCACGCCTTTTTCACAAAAATGAAGCTTTGTGACTCCTTGATAAGACACCCCTCACCAAACCATAACTTCCGCAGGATGATGACCACGTTGTACCTTTCCTACCACTAGGGCAGCTTCTTTAGAACTGTGAGCGTACATTTTGTCATTTTGCTTGTTGTAGTGCTCTTCAATCGTGAAAATTTTTTCATCAATAAAGAGGATATTTCTGTGTCTTTCACCAGCTTATCGGGATAGAAGGCGTTTTGATCGATCCACTCTCTTTATCTGTACTTAGGTATTGATTTAGAGCATGTCCTATGCACCAAGCTTCAGGCCTTGTTTTAATATACGAGACATATGTCCTAGCGGGAATCTTCATTTCTCACGATAAGATTTTTTGTTTCCTTATGGGGTTTCGGCGAATTCTGGCTTTAAAGCATTAAAAGCCTTTGCAGTTCTAACAGCATGCGACCGCCCCGATCTTTTATGGTCATCGACAGAGGAAGTGTTGGTATATCTGTCGATAGTACGATATGAACAACGGCTGATCCCAAGCTTTTGAAGTGTCTTGAATATGACCGACGACGGCTCCATATTATCTACTCTGTGAAGGTAATCACTGAAGTCCTATTGTCTTTAACACCCTATTCCATATTGTAATTTGATAATAAATACGAAAAATATAGGTATGTGAAATGGCCAAAAATAAAAATAAGTTTTTGACACAATAAGCGCTTTCCAAATTCAAAATGAAAAAAAAGAGTTGAAAAAAGTTTTTATGTAACAGTATTTATGGCCAGAATAGTACCTATATTATTTTAAGCATGTTATGAAGTTTTTTCAATTTGCATTTTACATTTTCCAACATCTTTTCATTTCATCAATAATGTATAATTAGTTATACATTATTGATACTGTAATTATCATATTAGTGTTTGATACAAAAATAGTTAACTATTGCCTAAGTATGATCACTGGCATAGTGTAATCTCCTTATACGTATTAATAATGGGAATTTTCCATCAACGGATGCATCTATTACGTTTTTTTGTTGCCATTGGCACAAAATGTAAGTAAGTATTTAACAGTTTTTATTTCGCCGTCGTTGTCGTGAGAAACAGAAACTATCAATATTGTTTTATTTCAACACTAATTACTTCATCACGATCACGTTATTTAAATAAACCTGTTGCCCATGTTATAACCTGTGCAAGTGGTGAAACTATTTATGGTGGGCAGTCTCCCTAACTTAGGGCGTATGTACATTGTAGGTTAAAGGCGAAGTTTTTTTCTAAAAGGCAACTGTTTAATAGCTAGGTACTGCTGAAGCTCTAAAAAAGTTCTTGCACTACTTATACATTAACTGCACATTTTCCAAACGAAGTTTAGGATTATTGTATTGAAAGCAGGTGTGAATTACGTCTGGCAATAATAAACTGGGAAACAAGTTTTGCGACCATCACCTGAGAGAAGACACGTACGTTTTGAAAAAATATTGTGTTACGGTAAGTTTAGGATCCAATCCGTTGTCCTTGTCCCACATTCTTATTGCGATTAGTTTCGGCAACGTACGAGTTATCTAATTTTGTTTTCTCTAAGGAGGAAAATCCTTCATGGACATTTAGCCTGCTTAAACAGTTAAGTAGTGCCGGACTTCTACCGGCTACCTCCAGTATGCAGTATCACTCTTCTGTCTCCCAGTTATCCATGTACCCGCCACTATAGCCTTTAACCGTGGTAATTTTGTTTGCCTTACAGATTCGCATTTTCATCTACCTCTTTTGTTCACCCAAAAACTCTGGGATACAGTATTCTTTATCTTTTTTATTACATTGTCTTTGGTTAATAATCCTGTCTTCAAAAACAGCCTCTTCTTCACGTTCTCTTACTTTTTATATACGAAGGCAATGTGTTTCGCATCATCTGTATCCATTGTAGCCAAGTATTTTATATGTATAGAGACGCCGTGTCCACTGAAGCATTGTACCTACTATACGAAATGTGGTTTGACGAGTTTCTTGCGTTATTGCATCCTGCTGATATTTCTTGTCTTTATATGCTACGTTAGCCACCATGGATGATTCTTCCGTTGATGAAGGATGATACTTCACCTGTCGTCTGGTTTCGACCATAGCGCACCTGTAACAAGAATCTGCTATTCTGTAATAATCGTGTTACCTTAAAAATTCATTACGTAATTATAAAATACGTTGTGTGCATAGGCCCTTATAATTATACCTTTTAGTATAATGTTAATCCAGTAAATACTTATACTTGATGCCAAGAAATAAAAACTGCAATTTTTATTCCCTAGCATTTTTTCAATATACATACCATGTTTTTTTTTTATTACTCGAATCAGCTATTCCCGCGGTGTATTTGTATGTAAGCACTAATTTTATGATGAAAAATACACCGTCACATTCAAAGGTTGAAGTATTGAGGCGAGTTGTGTGCCCCGAAAATATTTTGTGCGAATGTGGGTCTCGTATAAAAATGTACCTACATAACTAATTTATCTCAAAATTATATAACCCGGTGAACTTCGTACCACCTAAAATTGTTTTGATTGTACCTATACCTTCTTCATAAGTGATCATCAATCCTAATCAACCTTCCATCCAACTCCAATGAGATTCATAACATTATTATAATGAACACTGTAAGTACTCAAACTAAGTCCTGGAATATCGTAATTTAACAAATAATGACAATTTCACAAAAACTGTTATTTATTCTGTTGTTTAATTAAAATTATCCTGAGCTAAAACAAAAATCCACACAAAATGCCATAAAGAATTTAAATTTCATATTTAATGAAAATTATGGCCAGCATCTGATCTCAAACACCACAAGCAAAACGTTTAGATAATAAAAAGTTCATAACATAAATATTTTGCTACTTATCAATAAATTTTGTAAATAAAATACATGTAAGTTTTAAGTTAACTAGTTACCCCCATTATTTTGACTAGTATAAAATTGCATTCGTGCAAACTCGGGATGGGTTGCAAGTGTATAATAAGTATTACGTATAACAGGTATATTAATCAAAGGAATCTTTATAATACTTAATATTTCTGGTGAATTTTCTGTCAAATAATTTTAGTGTTACAAAACATGGGATATCTTACACCACAAAACAGCAATGATCAAGGTTACCGATACCAACACCTGGATGTGTTGTCCACGAGTCCGTGACTGGTTACAATGTAAATTAGTTTAAAAAAAAATCACAAATCAAACGATGATTACGAATTGTAAACAACGGAAATTTATGAAGAAAAAAAGATTTTATTTTCCTTGTTCGCGGGACTGTTTTCGTGTTTACATAATATTTCCCTTGCGAATCAAAAATTTTGCTGTAAATCACAAAAGAGTTTTTATTTTCCTGCCTTCCTTTACCCAGAATGAAATAAGCATAAAAAAAATATTTAAAAAAAGTTTAATCACGATTAATCATGTTTTAGAATTTAGATAGGTATATTTGACATTATTTTCTATCTAGGAACATGCTTTAGTCATTGTTCCTAGTTTTCTATAATAAAAAGCGACAGCATAGGCTTCGTTCCATGTGATGCAAGGTAGTTACCATTAAGTATACTAGAATGTTATTTTTGTGAGAATGAGTATAGGCAGATGTAGGTACTCCAATTACACTAGCGGCGTATCTAAAACAACCTAGTAAGTAGAGAAGGCACGAATCTAGTTATTTTATTAAAGTTAACAGTGATTGTCTTAGTTCAGAAAAATTGCTTCCATTGTCGGCGACATTGCTTCTAATTCTGGAGACGTTTCTCCAGAATTAGAGACGGTTTTGCGTAATCAAAGAACTTTTAAAAAACACATTTTTTGTAGGTATCTGCTTTTAGAAATTGTTTACAGACGTAGGTTGAATCTTTAGAATATAGGTTCCATTCTAATTAAATTTGAACTATAAAAAATTGTTACCAACAGTATGAGGTTATTAATAAGCTTAATTTAATTATTAATCTATTTTCACGGTGATACTTGTTAACGGGCGCCTTTCGCCCGTTAACGGGTAATGTACATATGTATGTAGGTACATTGCCTTTTATTATTTACTATATCTACTGTATGGTACTCCTAAATAGGTACCTAATATATATAGTGAATTATTTCATAAATTTACATTTTTTTCAAAGCATTTTGTAAGTAAAGTTAACAGTTTCTTTATAACGGTTTATTACTACTTGGTTTCAATATGGTAAAATGACCTATGCCATTGTTCATTCAATTTCTTAACAAAACTTGGTGGTAAACACTATTAATGTGTGAAAACACGGTAACAACACTCTTTGTTATCTATACGTAGCACATAAGTGATGGTATTTTGAACTTCAGTGTGTGCGGAGTTAGGTACGAAAACAAGTGTCAGTTGATATTGTAATCTAATGTTTCCCAATCTGAGGTATGCGAACCACTGTCCGCCCCCAATTCATAGGGGTCTACGGACAATGTAAAAATAGAAATTAAGAAGTAAAAAACAAAGTGGCTCACTGTATACTGTGCTGGGGCGACTGTGGCAAATGGTTATTAATAGCGAATTTAATAAACATAGATAACGTAGAATTTAATGACATAGATTCAATATAAAATAGATCTAAGTAAATATTAGCAAAATTAAATTAAAATACTATAGTTTTTTTTACGAGGGGAGAAATCTTTAAAAGATACCATATGAACATTATATAGGATTTTTACCTACTAAAACACCCTTCGAGAGATGGGCGTGGTTCTAGTCCATAGGGGACTTTGGAACCGTAGCCCTGGAGGGCCACTTGCAACAACCACGGCGTTGGCCGCGGCCGGCAAAAGTGGTCCCCGCGCCGGGAGGTCCCACGCAGGCGCTGTAACCTGGTCGCGCCTCGGAGGTGAGAAGCGGCGCGGCGGTCTTCCTCTTCTTTCGCGGTGTCGATGTAGCTGCACGTCGTGGTCATCACCAGCAAGCGCCGCATTTGCTGCAGTGATGAGGTCATCATGGTCCAACATGATGTGTCGAGGTCTTCTTCTGAAACGAGAAAGAGTATTATTAGCATCGGGAGTGTAGATGAGAGAACTTCTATAGAGGTTCGCGAGTAAGGTTAGGTTAGCTCTTCCTCCGCCCTAAAAAAAGGTTGGAATAATCGATTGAGTTTTTTTTAAATTTCTTGTAAACTTGCTCTTGCACTTGCTCTAATGCTGAAGGGAAACTTCAAAGAGAAACCTCAAGAAAAGTAATTTTCTAAAACATGTGAAGTTCTATCCGGACGCCGGCTAATATGGTCTAGAGCCTTGTCTACAATATTCTTAATGTACACCTGGAGAGATCTGTGCTAAGCTTGCTTAGTAGCAGTATACAGGTAGGCCATTTCTGCCTACTAAAACATTACACAAATAAATAAAATTTTGTATATAACAAAAACGAAAATATGCATTAATTTAATATTAAGGACTGATTTATTGTTGATTTTTCTGTTACCTAACATCAAACCAATTCCCGGCTGTTACAAGTTATCGCATACATAAGCTTATCAAAATATTTTGTTACTACTAACTTTCAAAGGAAATCTGTGAATATATTCGACTAATGCTCAAAATAAAATGTCTCTTAAAAACAGACCGAAACAGTGTCTAACTAAAAAAAGACTATGTCCATAAAATGATATAATGGTAATATGGAACAAGTTTCCTAAGTTCCTTAAATTACTTTTTTTTTTGAAGCTCACAAATCAACGATGAATTATTCAAAGCCTTCGGGTTCTTTTAGTATAATGTTTATGTGTATACCCTACGGACATCGAATACATAACAATCCTACGACGAGTAGACAGATCATTTAAATAATGGTTTGCGAGGTATAACCAAGGGGAAATTCCGAATTCGAAAATAATCGAAGAATAAATTGAATTTAAAAAAATCAATTTATTCTTCGATTAATTTCACTGTCACTGTTATTGGATCAAAAATTAAAAAAATATACGTTGTTATTGTGTGTGTACACTGTTTTATCAAACACTCAATCCAGTAATTTACAATACATACATTGGTCGAGTGTTTAAGGTGCTTTACTTGGCACTCTGTCTCAGAGGTCCTGAGTTCCCGGCAAACCAACTTTGCAATTATGGGCAGCCCGCCAAGCGACAGCCGTTTGGTGGGCTGCCCATATAGAAGACCCCCTTATAGAAGACCACTATGAAATAGCAGCATAAGTGCTGTGCGTTTCGACGAGTGGAGTAAGGAATGAAAGAGCTCTAATTTCCTATATTTAATCCTAACTATGGTCGGCAGCGCACTTGCAGCACCTGTGGCGTGACTTGTATTACAGGCGACGATAGTCACCTTCCATCAAATGAACCGTCAGCTGTCTGACGACCTTTATTTAAAAAAATAGCAGCAATTTTCTTAATATATAGTTTATTATGTAAATTTGAGTATATATTTTCGATAAGCGCAAATTTTCGGTAAATAAATAATGTTTTATAGGCCTTAAAACTTCTTACGGAATTATTGAACTATATTTGTGATAGTAACTCGAACAAAATTAGTTAGAGTAGTCATATTAACCTCCACATCTTGTTTATAAGTGTTGATATAATATGCATATTTAGATTTCTACATTTGCTTGATTGTTATTGTAATAAGAAATTAAAGTACAAACTTTGTTATTTACTATCATACTATATATCTATAACTATATTAGGTACTAACTGGTGCCCGCGGCTTTGTCTGCGTGATATATTTAGGCTATCTCCATCCTGAAATTCTATTCTAAATATTGGTGAAGGAATTTTTTAAATCGGATGTGTAGTTTCATTGATTACCTCCTACATATAAACAAGTAAAAAATTACAAATATACAATATTATAATAAAACAATCAAAGAACTTAAAAAAATGTAGGTGCTATGAGAGGAGAGTGTGCAGAAGAAGTTCATGACTTAGTTCTTCCATATCCTTTTCGTCATCGGACTACTTACTAGGCGTGGGGAGGATTTTCGCCCTTACTTAAGTTGCTACTTATGTATTGAGTTTTGTCAACACTGAGCGTGGAGGCGCGGAGAAAACAAGATCTAAATCTCGTTGGGGCGGGATTGCGACAGATCACGCCATGAATCCCTGCGGCGGTTTAGTGGACTGTATGTTGGTTGCGGCTGTAAACGAACAGTTGACTGTCTGATGGACAGGATAGACAGAAGGAAATGCACGTACCTTGAACCGGTGCTCTAGTGCGATCTCCTGCAGGATTCTTCAGAACGTCCAACTGGCAGACACTGCTCACTTATAGTTTGTTTGTAAACGTTAAGACGCGGATAACAACTACACTCGTGTTCAATTCGATTCTTCCCTTTTTTCGAGCGAAATTTGCTGAGGCGTTGGCGAGATCTCTTCTCACGTTCGCGGCGGTGACGTGCATATATGTCGCGGGATTGTGGGTAAAAGGGAAAATTGAGGGCTATGATTTTAATGAAGAGGCGGGTACAAAGGGAAAATGGACTTGACAGCCAAACCATTCGATTACGGCGCAACCATCTCCCCCGGCCTTAAAGGGTCCCCTTTAAAGACCTCAAAAAGCGAATGCGAAAGAAATGCGGATAAGTTAAACAAATGCGATATTTTATATGAAAAGATGCGATTATTCAAGAGAAAAGTAAGCGGTAATTAACGCGAAAATAAATGCGGTTACTTGAAACTAATCCTAAAACTAGATAAATAAAATAACTAATAACCTAATAACTAAAAACGGTACTCTGCTACTATTAATACGCGGTTATTGATTCGGTAAAGGACAAAGTCTGACTACAGGGCGCACGAAGCTTCCCCTACTTGTCCTAACAGTAACTACACGCGTTGTTCCGTCCTTCGAAGGGTGAACAGCCTCCACCCACCGAGCGGCCATGCAAGCGGTGGCGCATTGTCCATAATAATGACCACGACTGACCCTAACTGAATGGGAGTGGAAGGCGTAGTCCACTTGGAGCGAGCTTGTAATTTGTGCAAGTATTCTATTTTCCACCGTTTCCAGAAGGACTGGACCATTTTATCCAGTAGCGAATGTCTCTCGCGTAAGCCACGTGAGTCTACTCGAGGTGCGGGTAACGACGATAGCGGTGCGGTATGCAAAAAATGTGCTGGCGTTAGAGCTGACGGTTCAGCGGGATCGCCACTCAAAGCGGTTAGCGGACGCGAGTTTATAAGTGCCTCAACCTGAGCAAGAACTGTTAATAATTCTTCATACGACAGTATCTGCTGTCCTATAACCTTAAACAAATGAGACTTGACTATCTTTACCATGGATTCCCAACATCCACCCCAATGAGGGCTGGCTGGTGGGATCTGCTTAAAAATACAGATCCATGCCTTACGGCTTCTAACGCCTCTGCCGCGTACGGGCGTGTATTGTAATGGACCTGCATAATCGCAGCCTGTATGCAAAAATGGTTTGTCCACCTTATTTACACGATACGCGGGTAAATCTGCCATTAAGGGAAAAAACGGACGCGGTTTAGTTCTAAAGCAAGTATTACACTTGTGTATGCGGCTTCGAATAATATTTCGCGCTGCAATTATCCAGTACCTATTCCTAAGTAAGGACATAAGAAGCTCAGGACCGGCGTGTAAATGCGTTTTATGATAATAATCATAAAACGCATTTAGGCACCATCTGCCATTACTATTGAAAGTTTGACTTTTTTTAAAATTAATCTCAATTATAACATTTGTTATTTGAAAGCGATTTGTGTTGTTGATTTGAAAAAAATATCTCAGCGAGTAAATGGAATTTCTAGTGAAAATTTTCGTGAGATGATTTTTTACGATTTTTGATGTGGATTATCAAGACAAGAGTCTTCGATCAACTTACATCAGCTTTTGGCGACGAAGCTCTATCCTAAGCTACTGTAAAACGCTGGTATAATGAGTTTGACTGTGGTCGGCGTTGCCTCCAGGATGTGCCCAAAGAAGTTC
Source organism: Bembecia ichneumoniformis (assembly GCA_910589475.2). Classification (NCBI taxonomy): domain Eukaryota; kingdom Metazoa; phylum Arthropoda; class Insecta; order Lepidoptera; family Sesiidae; genus Bembecia; species Bembecia ichneumoniformis. The sequence goes on from OU342523.1 coordinate 7,950,154, forward strand.
GTCAAAAATCAGTTGTTATGCCAGAAAACATAGATGCTGTGCACTGATAATGCAAGATCGACATGTGACATACCGCGAGATAGAGACATTTCTGGGCATGACTACTATGACTAGCATCAATAAGATATTTCATTTGTCATTTGAACATTTGTCCGTTAGAAAGATTTGTTCTTGTCGTATTCCGCATAACTTGACAAATGCTCAAAAGTAAGCTTGCGTCGATTCGTGCAAGGAAACGTTGAAAAAATACAATCGAGGTGCATCAAAAGCTGTGTATAACATCTACACAGGTGACGACGAATCATCGATCTATATTATGCATATGAGCCTGAAACAAAACAGCAATCGACTCTAATGAGCAAAACGCAACAAAGTTGTTCGCGGAAAAAACACGTCCGTTATTATGGAGAGTACTTTGAAAAATAATAAGACCAATTTCAATCATCTATTTTTTTTTTCATTAAAAGGCTCAATACATAAGTAGCAAGCATCGTACCTTGTGGACATATCACTATTCGCACGAACCGCTTTGTGTCTCCTTTTGTTATGCGTACAACGAGGGATTGGAATTCTCTCCCTTCTTCAGGGAATATTCCTGAAATTTACAACTTGGCACTCCTTAAGAACAGACTGAATAAGCCTTTAATGGGCAAGCGAGCTCTATCTTCGACCTCATCTTCATTTACCATCAGGCGAGACTGAGATCAATTGCTTTCCCGTTAAAATTAAAAAAAAGAACAATCTACAATTTAAAAAAGAACGGTTTACTTAATATACGCGGATATGTGCGGAAATAAATATTATAAACTAGCGGCCCGCCCACGGCTTCGCCCGTGGTGTAATTTTTATGTAAATATACATTCCCCGTTTATCCCTCTTTCCATTAGTCAAAACCGAATTAAAATCGGTCTACCCGTTCGATACATAAAATTACTATAATGATGCATATAAAAATATATATAATCAAATTAGTATAATAATAGTAACATTAATAAGCGAGTATATGTACCTACATTTTTTATTATTATCAGTAAGCAGGTCACAGATGACCTCAGATAATTTTAATATTCATTGCTGTTTCTTGGTGGACAAATACATATAATAAAAGAATTGTAAGTAGCTCACCTCTCATTTATGTAAAATTGTTATCCGGACGCCAGCCAAGGTCTGCGATTCTTACTATACGGATAAATAAGAGTTATTTGGTTCCAAGTAATAGACAAATATATAGTTGTGCTGGTGCATACTGGCTGGTATATAAAGTATATACTGTACAACTGTATATGTATAAATGTAGGTATTTAGTCAACATCATTAATAATGTCTAAAATTATTTATTATATTTTCCTGCACACCTTATACGGAATTAATTTTTTATCGGTATATACCTACCTGTCACAATCGAATAAGGAAAACAGCAATCAGGTGTTTTTGCAGGTGGGAGTTTAATTATTCTTGATAACTGGTAAAATTTAGGTAGGTAATGAATCTGGGAGTCTTATAAAAAAAATAGGGAAAATTAGATGCAGGTTAAACAGTCGGTCGGAATAAACATTTTATTCAGTCTATAGGTAATCAATAAATTATTAGTTAAATGATAATAAATTAAAACTTGTCAAATATATTGTCAATATACTTATATTTATATATACCAATAAATAATTTTTAATGTAATTTTAAATACGCTCGAGTGTAATTTAGGAGCCAGTATTCATAATCTATCTATCTTATATATAAAAATGAATCCCCATTTCTCCTGGTCACGGCATCACGCGTGAACGGGTAGACCGATTTTAATTCAGTTTTCGCTAATGGAAAGAGGGATAAACGGGGAATGTTTTAGGGTATATAAAAATTGCACGCCGGGCGAAGCCGGGGCGGGTCGCTAGTCTTATATATAAAAATGAATCCCCATTTCTCCTGGTCACGGTATCACGCGTGAACGGGTAGACCGATTTTAATTCGGTTTTCGCTAATGGAAAGAGGGATAAACGGGGAATGTTTTATGGTATATAAAAATTGCACGCCGGGCGAAGCCGGAGGCGGGCCGCTAGTATATATATAAAAATGAATCCCTATTTCCCTTGGTCACGGCATCACGCGTGAACGGGTAGACCGATTTTAATTCGGTTTTCGCTAATGGAAAGAGGGATAAACGGGGAATGTTCTTATATATAAAAAATTGCACGCCGGGCGAAGCCGGGGGCGGGTCGCTAGTATATAGTAAATATCGGATGTGAAAGAAATACCTTTCAAACTTTTATTTGAAAATTAATGTACCTTTGAAATATTGAAAGAATTTACAAATAGGTGCAGTGGTTACGAAGATTATTCTCTACATATACACAACTGTACAAAATCTGCACTCTCTCTCTACCACCCTGAATGTCCATTCTAAAGATTTACAGAAGAATTTTTGAAATTGAATGAGTATTTTCGTTCATTATCTCCTACAAACAAACGTTATATTCTTTACCTCGTTTTAATATCATGTAGAAAAAAAAATTCAACATTTGTAGCGCCATTTAATGGCAGATTTTTGTGTGATATTCCGAAACATATCTTAAGTGATATTAATTTCCCAAGATACGTTCTTTTGAAGTTTATGTGAAAATAGTTTGTAATGAACATTTTTTATAGTTAAAAACGTCATTTACACATGTAGAAACTTTTGGCTATAACGACTCAATAAAGTCCTTCAACTTAAAAATTAAAAAAATTCAGAGACTTAGACATGTATGGCATAATTAAAATTAATATTTCGTTACTTTTGATATTATAAATTAAATTGGTGGACCGAATTCATAATTTAACATTAAATCCATACTAATACTGTAAATGTGAAAGTAACTCTGTCTGACTTTTATCTTTTTGCGCACACTCAACCGATCATCATGAAACGACATAGGGTACCTTTTATCCAGGAAAAAGTACTGTTCCCGAGGGATTATCGAAAAATATAAAAATTGTGGTGGTGGTGCCGCAGTCGCGTCACAGCAATAAAGAGGTCTATCTATACATACATATAATAAAATCGTAAAACGTGCCGTGTGCATTAAATATATATAAAAAAAAAATTGTGCACTAGGTTACTGAGGTCAAAAACATAGTTTATAGAATTTTTGTCTATTAGTCTGTGCGTTTGTGCACGCTAATCTCAGAAACGGCTTAACCGATTTGAATGCGGTTTTCACTGATGTATTGTAGCAAGCTTCCCGTATTTAGTGTTTGTTTCATTCCAATCGATTTACGAACAAAAAAGTTACGCGCTATACCGAATGCCACGCGTACGAAGCTGCGGACTTAGCTAGTCTTAAATAAAGTATTTAACACTAGCTATTTTATTGGCTAACTTAAGTGTATCAGTTAGATAATGGCCAAATAAAGTTTTTATCTCAAGCCTTTTCAATTGCAGTTGACGAGCGCTAATTGTCTATTATTGCAACCAAATTATACTAACATTTAAATTTTATTTTTGTAACATGTAGAATTTTATTTTTGTATTCTCAGGTGATCAAGATGAAGTCAAAGGGATGGCTGTTGGTGGCGTGTGTCTGCCTCTTTGTTAGTTTTGCAACACCGGCAGCAGTACCCACACAAGACACAATGGTTGTTGCGAGGTCGGATGAAACGGTAAGTTAATGTTACCATCAGTCCTAATCATCTCTCTACAAGGCATTTCAGATATGGCAGACAGTTGACGTTTTCATTTTTAATTGTCTCTTACGCATACTGAATCTGGTAGTGTTTATTATCTCTCCGATTTCGCATTAAAATCGGTCCAGGCATAGATAATATAAGCATAAACAAAGGCTAAGACCCCTAAAGGCTGCAATTCATATGCATATCGACCAATTTAATTTCACCATACATATAGACCAGATTATTTCAAGTGCAACTAAGGCGTTGGGGTTTGAAATCCGGAATGCTACTGAGTTTACTAGGGCTAAAACCTTGAAAAACCTTATGCTTTTGTACAAAGTAAACTGGAATATGCATCGCAGATTTGGATTCCCTGTTATTAAATACATATTGATAGGCTTGAGAGGCTTCAGAGGTTTGTTAAATTCCTATGCTATAGATTGTATCAGCCTTATAACCCTATTGACCATCGTGATATCTGTAGGCGTCATCATTTGTTACCCTTTAATTTACGCCGTGAAATATCTGATATTTCATATCTATTAATGTTATTAATGGTCATGTGGACTCCTTCATCGTAATTTCACCGAGGATTTTTGTAATTGACCGGTTAGTTCAAGAAATTTACACCATTCTCGTTCTTTAGTTATTCACGTTTCGAAAGCTTCCATAGGCCTCGATTTATTTTTATATGATTTAAGTAACTCGTTATACTACTACCCAGGACTAACTCGTTTGGTCAAGTTTTTTGTAAGTGGGAGTTTGCTTAGCTTAGGTACGTCGAAAGAATGATGTATATGAACCCTCAACTATCAATAAAGCAAAAGGTAATCGACGTTTTTCTAATTATAAAAAAAATATCAATTATAGAAAAATTAATAATAATCCTAACGCGCGCGCCAATTTTTTACAACCCTTTGGCGAAACGCTTGCTAGAGATTGGTATTATATCGGTCAGCAAATTAGCCTCGTTTGTAAATATTTTTGGAATTAATTTAGAATATCAGTTTATACGTAGTATAAATTAAGTAGTGGCAGGGCACACTGGGTTTCATTTGGAATTTTCACTGCGCAGTTTTGGGCAGCCCGTCTGGCGGCAGTAACCATCCCCTTACAGAAGACCACCGTGAAATAACAGCATGTGTGCTGTTGTGTTTCGGTGATTGAGTAAGGGATGCCAGAGCCCATTTCCCTATCCCCTCCTCATCCCTTATCCTTAATCCTATTGCAAGCGCACTTGCAGCAGCTGTTGCGTTGCTTGTGTTATAGGCGACTGTAGCCGCCTAATATCAAGTGGACCGTCAGCCTGTCTGCCGATCTTAACATAAAAAAAATTGTAAAATTGTAAATTGTATATGCCAATAAGTCGTCGCTAAAACTAAAATGCGCTATGTGCAATTTTCCAAATTCCAACATTTGGCCTTAGTAAAAAGTTCACTGCCTTAACTATCGTAAGAAAAATGGCAAAGTGCTTATGAGCACTATTTGACTAATTCCGACCTCATAATAAAATATGCTATGTGCAGCAGCTGGATATGCTATCTATATAATAAAATATGCTATCTGATGTGTGCAAAATATACTCTATTGTCATAATAATAAATATACATATTATTAAATGTTTATGTTTATAAGACAATAAGTTTAGGTATAACAACTCTAAGTTTCAAATAAAATACTTTTTTAAATGTAAAATTTTTCAGGAAAACTTATTTTGGCAATTTCTCAAAAGTATACTTTTAGCACATAACAGATTTCGGTTTGACAAGGACGATATACCACCTATGTTTAATTAAATATTTTGATATACTGACATTACATACATATTGACAAATACCTTAAAGTAGGAGCTTCTCAAGCATGTAAGGCCATCTTAACAGTATGAAATGAGGTCTTATATGTATCAGAGAAGTACTTATATATTAAGAATTGTTTGAAAATTTAGTTTAAAAACTTTCAGAGTTCAACTACAACCAAAGAAGTAGTCACTACAGAAGAGCCTACACTTCCGCTTAAATTGACAGAAATGGATGTGAAATCAGAAGTGAGCATGCGGTACGCGAACACAGCTGTCGTAACTCGCGTACGTAACCCCGCCAAGAAAGCTCAAGAAGCTACATTTAGGGTGCTACTACCAGAGACAGCCTTTATCAGTGGATTTACCATGTAAGTTTATACATTCATGGAATAAAAATCGCGATGACGAGAATCACTTTTGTTAATGTTATAACGTTCTTCCATAAAATTCGATGTTATATTTAGGATCCTCGATGGAAAATCGTACAAAGCGTACGTTAAAGAAAAAGAGGAAGCAAAGAAGATATACGATGACGCAGTCTCCCAAGGAATTGGCGCTGCACATATTGCCACCAAGTATGTAAAATATTATTACATTAACGAGTTTCAATACTATTATTTTTGTTGCCCATAAATTAATAGTTACATTTTGTTCTAAATTTTTTGATTCCAAAATATATTCTCTAAAGAACTTCTCTGTGAGATATTCAAGTGAAAGAGCACAATACGATTTTCAATAGTCAGGGTTTGAAAATCGTATTGTGTTTGCTATAGTGTTTCGGCCAAATTACCATCTCTTTGGCATTCCAACCCATAAAGAACCGGCTAAAGCTTTTTTCCTGAACGTTCCTGAATACTGTATTGATTAGAGTTCGACTAATAACAGTTTTTGTGAACTCCAGAGCTCGAGATTCAAACCACTTCACGGTGTCAGTGAACGTGGAGCCGAATACAACTGCTGTGTTCAACCTCACCTACGAGGAACTGTTGGTACGTCGCAACGGCGTTTATAACCACGCCATCAACCTGCACCCAGGTACGCTAGTACCCAAACTAACCGTCACCGTGCACATTAAGGAGACCCAGAAGATCACAGAACTCAGGGTCCCCGAAGTCAGGACCGGAAACGAAGTGGATGCTACTAAAGACGATAAGCGTAAGTTTATTACTTATTTATTTTTCTGTCAGACGATGAAATAGGCTGAAATATTATAAAATAACCGATAATTAGTTTTTAAAAATAATCAACTTTGCGTCTTTACTTTGTCGGAGAAAAACCATTCAACCGACATATATGTATAGAACTTCAATTGTTATGTTATGACATACACATAACATAACAATTGAAGTTCTATATATTTCTAATATATTTTTAATTATGTACATTTGAATTTGCATTTTTAAATATTTTTTATTTATTTTTGGATAACGTATACGTGAATATAGAATATATTATGTAGACATATACGTGTATATATTATAACCAAGAACCGTTCGCAGAGTTTGTAAGAAGATAATTTTTTTTATGTTAAGGTCGGCAGACAGCAGACGGTCCATTTGATGGTAGCGTAACTTATAAAACGAGCAACGCCACAAGTGCTGCAAGTGCGTTGCCGACTATTGTAGGATCGGGAAGGGTTCACAGCAAACATGCTGTTATTTCACGGTGGTCTTCTGTAAGGACGTGGTTTACTGTCGCTAGACGGGCTGCCCAAATGATTGCGAAATACAGTGTACCCTGCCGTATCAGGGTAAATATCAAGCCAAAATTTGCCAGATCTCATTACATGCTTATGTCTTCCGTTATTTGGACCTTTTTTACAATAATAACACCGGTCTACAGCATTTTTGCGCACGGGTTATACATTATTTATTTTTATTGCTTTTATACCTAGAAATAAGAATCAGAACAAAAAATACTTCTGAATTTGTTTTTATGAGTATAAAATGGAAAAATTAAAATCAATGAAAATACATAGAAAATCCACAAAGAGACGATTTATTAAAACATATCAAAAATCAACAGTTTTAAAATAGAGTTAAGATATTTAAAAGTGTCATGTTCAGTAGAAGTTTCTCTTATTAACCCCCAAATATAGTCTCCATCATGCTTTCAGTATACTGGCCTTGGTAACGTCTCTCAAATTCCACTATGTCTTGATGGAAGCGTTCCTCTTGTTCTTCCGAATAAGCTCCCATATTATCTTTAAATTTATCTAGACGAGAATGTAACATATGTATTTTTAGAGACATTCTACATGCCATGATGGAAAAATTCGTGATCATGTCAGTGATCAGCTCTTCGTACTTTTCAGTATATATAACAAAACGAGTCAGCGTCTCGTTTATAACTTCTTGTAGCCATTTGATACAGCGAAAAATAATATGAAAGACGTTATTTCTCTGTAATATTCAAACACATTGTCTCCAATATATAAAAAGTTACTCTATGTTACACAATGAGCGATGCAAGAAACACTGCTCACACGCACACGCCCTTTTACCTCTCTTTGATCGATATGCGTGTTGATTGGGCGCGAAAATCAAACATTGTCAAATCACTGTAAATTCTTAAAAAGCAAATATTTTCAAATTCTAATCACATTTTTTTTAAATGTATATGCTTATATAATCATAATATATTAAGTAAAACCCATGCGCAAAAAAAAAATTTTTTTTTTGTTGATCAGTGTAATTGTACTATTAAACCATAAGAATAAATAAGAACACAAGCTAAAACTTAATATTTTCAGAAAACACTAATGCTGTTATTGATAAAACTAAGAGTGATCGTGAAGCTATCGTAACTTTCGCGCCAGATCTTCAAGAGCAAAAGCGACTTATGGAAATTTACGCTGTAAGTTTACATCAATATTTACATCAATAAGTTGTATGTAAGTTTACATCAATAATTATTCTAACGAAATAAAAATATATATTAACTAGCGACCCGCCCCCGGCTTAGCCCGGCGTGCAATTTTTATATATATGAACATTGCCCGTTTATCCCTCTTTCCATTAGTGAAAACCGAATTAAAATCGGTCTACCCGTTCACGCGTGATGCCGTGACTAAGGGAAATGGGGATTCATTTTTATATATAGAGATTAAAAAAAATGTATAAAATATTTTAGGAAAAGAGTAAGGAGTCAAGTTCTCGCGTACATGGATATCGTCCATATTATTACGAGGAAAAAAAAGAAGAGGTACCCGAAGGTGTTCTCGGACAATTTGTAGTTCAATACGACGTCGACCATTCGAAAGAGGGGGAGATACTGGTAAGTACACAGTCAATAGTACAGTTATCATTTATATAGTTAAAAAAATCTTTTAGGATCTCTTCAATGGAAACTCATTCGGGCGATAGTAAAAGGTAGACTCAAAAAATAAAGCATAGATGGCTACTACTATTACTATTCACTAGCGGACAAAGTCGCTCGACATGTCGAGAGCAGTCGCCGGACATTTACGTGGAACTGTCCGGAGACAAAGTCGAGTGACATTTTGCCCGTCCACACACCACAGTTGTGATTGAGATGACGCCCGAGGAGCTAGTGTTGTTCAGTGCGACTTACATTTTAATTCGAAACATTACAAAACGTAAAAAAAAGATGGTCGACCACACTACTGCCATTTCACGGAACACAAGCGACACACGTCCTCACTTAGCAAAGCCTGTCGAGCGACTGTCGGTTGCAGCAAGTCGAGCTCCCAGAGCGTCGACACGTGGTATGTCACGCGACACGTATATGTCGCCTGCGATGTCGGGCGATATCCCCCGACACGTAGAATTTGTGTCGGGCGACAAGGTCGCGGGACAAATGTCCCCTAGTGAATACATGGCTTAATGATGCACCTTCTTCTTTACGTGCCGCTTCTCTATTAAGGTTGGTGCGCATCATGGCTATCTTGACCTTGGCAGCTGCTGCACGATAGAGGAAGCGAGTGCTCAAACCAAACCACTCTCTTAAATTCTTCAAACAGGATGTCTTTCTCCTGCCTCGTTTATACTCAGCTTCAAGTTATTAAAGTTTAAGTAACTAAATGAATGATGGAAAATGAATTTCTTTTATGTTTGTCATTCTATTTGTCGGTTTTGTGCGAACTAGTGCAGGACGGTTTATTTACTAAATATATTAACTATATTTTATTTTATGTTACGATTCTTTTCTTTCCTTTTTTATGTAAACGTCGTCATATAGGCTGACAATTCACTTGTTGGAAGGTGGCTATCGTCGCCTATAAATCAAGCAACGTCACAGGTGCTGCAAGTGTGCTGCTGATCATAGTTGGATTGAGGATTAGGAAGGCATAGCAAAATAGTCTCTGGCATCCCTTACTCGCACATACCTTCCTTTAGTTTTTCTGACTTTTTATGTAAAGGTCGACGTAGATGGTCCACTTGACGGTCAGTGGCTACAGTCGCCAGTTAACACAAACAACACCATAGAGATTACGATTGAGCTGCCGATCGTCTTGGGCTCATGAGGAGAGATTAGGGGAATGAGCTCTGCAGCTCTTGCATCCCTTATCATCAATCAAATCACACGAGTAAAGGGGTGGTTACCGTCGCCAAATGGCTTGCACACTTTATAAACGAGGAACGCAACATAGCCTTGCCATTGCTGAAACTATTATTACTACTAACTTTACGTTTCTTCCAATATTTCTAACTTTCATTTTTGTTGAATCGAGTCAAAATATTTTAAAGATCTTTAAGAATGTTTTAAGATAACATTTTAAGATCTTGAGATCTTAAGATCTTAACATCTTAAGATTTTATCTCAGACCGCACGTTTCACTAGGTTTTCACTGCTTATTTAAACTCGTATAGTTGGCCTTACGTGTTTCAAAGGTTCTTTTGAAGAAGCATTTGAATATAATTATAGTTACAAACACAAACTCTAATTCTAAGGTTTTAATTTGTCTCTATTTGATCTAGGTAAATGATGGATACTTCGTGCACTTCTTCGCCCCCTCTGACCTACCCCCGCTGAATAAGCACGTGGTGTTTGTATTGGATACATCCGGCTCCATGATGGACCGTAAGATCGTTCAGCTGCGCGACGCCATGCGTACTATACTCTCTGAACTCAACCCCGGAGACTATTTCAATATCGTCGAATTTTCGTCTGGAGTGCAGGTTGGTGGTTGCCTTTAATATGCGAATAAATGCAGGATGCAGGGGCATAAGGGAATGCCCTTATGCCCCTGCATCCTTCACAATCAAGCACAGAATTCACGGTGGTTTTCTGTATGGGCCAGATAGACCGCTAAATTTATGACTCCATGAAGCAGTGTACTCTTGTACAGGTTTGTGAATAGGTTGTGAATACAAATCCGAACTCGTAAAAACCATTGAACAGATTTCTGTGTAAGAAATATAGAAGAAATATATAAGAAGTCCTTGTATTTCACGTGAGCTTGGTTGTGTGTTGACGTCTTGTTTGTAAATTCAAATTATTTATTTGCATGTAACATGGGCCAATGTGAACCAGTTCTTACTAGTTTAAGTATGTGTCCTCATGTACAGCCACGTTTGGCGTGCAAAATCAAAACTTAAAAATACTTAATTTAATAAATAAAACAATAAAGAAAAAAAGTCGTTAAAATTGAATGTGAAATATAAGTCAAAGTACCCTCTAATACGAGTATTATAGAAACATTGGTTCAATAGGCATATGGTTTCATTGGTTCTTTTAAATAAGTTTCTTGGTAATTCCTTATTGGCACCGGGTAACTTGTCAACAGGTATAGTTTAACAGAAGAATAATATGAGTTACGCCTGCAAATTTCTAAGTGCATTCCCGGAACATCCAAAAAATGATGTCGCCTTGCTCTTTGGGGGGAGAACATTATGTACTGGGCTTGAAAAGTTTTCAAAAACACGCATATCTTTCGTAGTGGGAGGATTTTTAATTCCTTAAATAATGGTCGATAGCTATCCATAAACCTTTTGTACATTTATTTTGTAATATAAAAGCCTTATCAATTGCGGATGAATTGCCCCATAACAAAATGCTATAGGACAAAACAAGACAAAGCAAAAATAGCCGTGGTATGCACTGAGGGCGTACCACGGCATACGACACGAAATATAACAATTAGGTAAGTATATAATATTTTTATGCTAATCGTCCGCGTTATTCCTCGCATGCACACATTAACACTTATGTATAAAACTACGTTAACATAACCAAGCAAACGCGCAGTCGTGAAATGCAAGGACTATACACAGACATATTATGTGATTTTGTTCAGATAGTTACGACAATTATCGACAGATAGCTCTATCTTTGTAAATTTGTTCTGTCAACCTGCGTTTTAGATCCATGACTTGTCGGAAGCAGATCGCGAAGAGTCCCCACATACATCTCGTTACACTTACGACAGCAGGCCGTTACCACCACCAACACCAGTGGCGCCCGCTCCAGCAACGCCACAGAACATTGAAAAAGCCAAGACAATCGTCAGCAGGTTGCCTGCCGCTGGAGGTAATTCTAAAATTTTCAAAAGTTCGGCGAAAAGGCGAGGTCAACTATAAAAGAGATTCACATAAGCCTAATACTTTGTTTGGTCTGAAAAGAATGAACCTATTCCAATTCAAAGTCTAGTACCTGTTAAATAAGTATATTAATTTTATAGAAAGCAAAGATAGTAGCAAAGATAGCATTTATTTCACTATGTATGCTAGTTAAGGTCTTTATGATGGTTGATAATTTGATAACTAAGTTTTAGTACCTATTACAATCTCGGTAGAGATATCTTCAAGTCATTGAAGCGCACAGTTTCAAGGCACAAATTTCAGGTCCAGACTTTAAAAAAAATATTTCTCACAAAAAACTACATGAACTTTGCAAATAACTTCGAGACAAACCCGAGCATAACCCGTGGTAAAACTATATATAAAAAATTGAGTGCTGGTAGTTTCCTATAAACACAGCAAATGTATAACAAAAATAGCAAAGAATAAGTGCAATTGGAAACATCCAACTTAATGTTGGATTAACTTAATGTTGGATACTTAACTTAACTTAATGTTGGATACTTTATTTGTTTATCACTTAAGTATTACATAAGTAAACATTTAAATTGATGAATTAAATATTTTAGTACCTAAATTAACGAAAAATATTAAAGAAGCAAAATTCTTAACGTTCTTTAATGTTTATCCTTAATTGATCGTATAAATGAGAATTTGTACAATCATTTCACATTTATAATATCAATATGTAAGCATACATATATGTGTGTCAGGTACAAATATCGGCGACGCTCTGGACGTGGCTGTGGACATAATACAGCGTGGACTGGAACCGCAACAGAAGGGAGCTGACGACGAGGCAACCAATAACACTACTGTCGCTAAACCCGACAACAATACTCACAAACAAGGTACGTATTGAAATATCATTAGATAATATATTTAAAAAGGTCACTTAAATGACTCACTTAAATGTTGCGATTGGTTATTTAAACCAATCGCAACATGCTGAAATAATTAAGATCAGATAGGATAAGAGTAACTCTATTTTCTGTTTTATTTATTGATCCAATAAAAGATGTTGAAACGCAGAAATTTTGTTGCAGAATCGAAGACACTGGAGCCGATTATAATATTCTTGACGGACGGTGAGCCTACGGTCGGCGAGACGAGCCCCAAACGACTCATCAATCGAATCACAGAAAAGAACTACGGCGACAAAAAGGCTTCCATCTTTACACTTGCATTTGGTAAATAAGTAGTTTACTTATACATTTTGCATCCTATTTTTACTACTTTTGTGCGCACTTGACTGTCTCGTTCTTACTGATTATTTCAAAGTTTTTCATTCACTCACGTTAAGTAACGATAGGAGACTTAACTAGGATTAGTGTTTATACTTACGCTGTTTACGTTACAATTACAAAGTATGTAAACGTTAAGATAATAATCACGTGGTCTCCTCAGAATCTATCAAAGAATAATAAGTTACTCTATGCTCTCAAACTCACACAAGGCGGTGGACGTGCGAGTGTTGTCCGTGCAGTTAGTTTTTAATTTAATTTATCTATTTTATTTGTTAATTTTTATTACTTACGTCTTACGAAAGAATTGAACTTTCATTGAGCTTTTGTACAATTTTGCACTAGTTTATATTTTGGTAAGGGTTTCTTCTCATAAGGGGCCTTAAACCAATTCCAGTCATAACAAAGTAAATCCTTGATTTGTTTCTTGTGTACATTCTGCCATGAACTCATTGGCCTTATGGCAGAATGTATGATCAATTTGTCTTCAACTATGTTTGAACGAGGTATCATTCAGTTGTGAAAGAAATATAGATATACACAGTTTATATAATCCCATAATTATAGGTAATCAGCCGTTATAGAATGTGACAAAATGACATTAATTTCTGACACTTCTATTCAATCTTTTCTAAGATTAGGTACTTGTGATTGCTAATTGAGATTTAAAGTTGAACCTTAAAGATATTTTGTTACTTTGCTGCATCGTGACCAATTACTAAGTCGCTTATACACGAACGCGTGGAAATTCTTCTATTGGAGAGATTGGCTTTCATCAGCCAACCATTTCGTTACAGTTTTGTTTGGGTATTTGTAAATTCTTTCGTAGTTATTCGTAAATTATGAATTGTTTTCTTCATAAAATCAAATGTTGATGAATAAAGGAAAGCTATCTTTTGTTTATATGGTAATAGTGTCAAAGTTGAAGGACTTGAAGGATATAGTATCTTCGTCCAGTGTTAGCTATCTTGTCTAGATGGCCCCTGTGAATAACATCAACGAAATTTTTACATGTCCTAGCGTGTTCGCTAAATGTGAAAAATTGCAGGCGAAGACGCCGATCGCGAGTTCCTGCGCAAGGTATCGCTGCGCAACGCCGGCTTCATGCGACACATCTACGAGGCGGCCGACGCGGCCTTGCAGCTGCAAGATTTCTACCGCCAAGTGGCCTCGCCTCTCCTGGCACACGTCAAGTTCACTTATCCCAAGGAACAGGTGCTTTTCTTTCCTTTTCTTTTCAATCATCGTGAACGAGATACACTTCTCTGGATTTGAGTGTAACTTGGGGATACACGATTCCTTTTATCGATTCCAGAAAGCCGATTTGTCGATGCGCAGACATAACGGTCTCGCCCGCGCATTGCATTCAAATTATGTCTAATAAAAACGCGTGCGCCTGTCCGTTCGTCCAGCACCTGATTTATTAGAAAATAATAAAATGGTTAAATTTTCAGCTATTAATGGCCTAATCGGTGTCATTTATAGTTTTGTTCTTATTATTTTTAATGTTTGTGAGAAATTACAAAGAAGTTTGAATTCTGTAACGTGATTGGATTGCTAAATTCATGTAAATAGATAAACTCAAATCAATTAGACAAACTCTTTCAGTTGTATGCAATTGCTTTTCCTCGATATAAAACTTTTGAAATAAAAAGAGTATGATAGAAAATGAAAATTTTCCAGGTGAAGCAGAGTTCAGTGACGAAGAGCAAGTTCCGCACATACTACCTGGGGTCAGAGATGGTGGTGGCTGGCGAACTGGAAGATATGGCTACCAGCCTTGAGCCTCACGTCATTTATACCTGCAGGGCCACCGACCATGGATATTTCATGGTAGTAAATAGATCATCACAAGTATCCATTGTGAATTGTGTGGAGATTAATAGTATGACAGTCGGTGCTAAACTGACTGTAATTAATTACAGATATTGCAATTACTTTGTATCAATTTTCTCATGCTCAAACTAATATAAAAATTAAAGTAACGTTGAGTTAATTAAGAAATAAAATGAATTTCTTAAAACATTTAAAAAGTGTGACTTCCGATATCATTCTACTTTGAAGTGACCGTTATTATAGTCCCTTTTTTGGTTTATTATCAACTAGCTAGTGCCCGTGACTTCATCCGCGTTGAAAAATATAACACCTGAGAAACGCCTGACATACCTTTATCACTGTGACGACGGTGGCGCCCAATTTTTTGTAATAATCCCTTGGGTACCTAACATTTTTTCAGAATAAAAAGTATCCTATATGTTAATCCAGGTAATAAACTGACCGCGTGCCAAATTTCATCCAAATTCGTTAAGCCGTTTTTGCGTGAAGGAGTATTATATTCTGGCATGAACATTGGGTTTTTTATGCTATAGCCGATCTATAAAGTTAAATTATGGTTTTTGGGTGGGCATCGGAAATCCTCAACAGATATTTATTTTAATTTAGAAAAAAGCATTATTTCTAATATTTAGGACAGGGTGAGACTGTCCATTTGATGGTTTAATTATTATTAATTACGTTTATTAACAATACCAATGAAATGGGGGTTGCAATTGGACTACTTTGATAGGATTCATTATAGGTAAGAGTTAAAAATAGGCGAATGGGTTTTGACATCCCTTAATTGCTCACCAATAAGCACAAATGCACAACTTATAACTATAGAGTCAATTTATAAAATACTATTATGAGTCTGCTTAATCTGCAACTCCTTATACGGTGTGTTGTCTAAACAGGAGGCGCACGAAATCTATCCTCGAGTGCCGATAGAAGTGAAGAGAGAGCAATATCTACCCTTGGAGCGGCTGTGGGCGTACCTCACCATCAAGCAGTTGCTTGACGAGAAGGATTCGCAGGACGACAATGCGGAACAGTCTAACGAAACCAGTCCCGAGAAGAAAGCGTTAGCTATCGCCCTCAAGGTACAATTCATAATACAGGTTTCAGCCTGTATTATATTACACATAGAGATAATGCTTCATTTCCACTACTTGTCAGTTTCAGGCTAGAGCCAATTTCGAAAAATTCAATAATTCAATCTCTAAAATAAAATCGAATGATTATAAATTAGAAATTATTATGTTTACCCAGAAGCGTCCAAATTATTTAGCTATCTTGTAGAACACGTGAAGTTCCTCGTATAGAGAAAATTTTAAGACGAGTCTGATATCCTCATTCAAAACAACAGTTGGTCTCATGTAAGGGGATGGTTAATGGCGCCAGAGACACAGTTTGCCCTGCTACTCAATGTTCTTACTTAACTCTTAAAGTGGTCTAACGGTTTCAGAAGTATCCGCTTATTTTATTAGAAACGTTTCGCTTCTGACGTAAAAACACTCCGTGCGTTACGTTTATAATTCTTATTTTGAATATTTTCTTATCGGACAGTATGAGTTCGTAACTCCGCTGACGTCACTAGTCGTCGTCAAGCCGAACGCCACTAAAGCAGTTGACGCCGAATCTGTCGACAAATCCGATGGTGAGTTATATTGGTTTAATACAAATTTGTTAGTTCCAAATACCCATTTAAATAAAATTTGTCATACAATATTTGTCGGGCTTAATTCCAAAGAAACGTATTTGATTTATATTATTTTGTTAAATAGAAGGGTCAAGATTACAAAAAACCTCTTTAAACAAAAAAAAATAAGGTTTGTTTGTTTCTCCACCTGGGTAAAAACTGTGTAAGAAAATGGTAAATGTAAGACCATGCAAATAGAACACACTATTATATTCTTTTACAGATATAGAAAATGCATACAAAACAATACTAGAGGCAATTTTCAATTAAAAAATATAAACAAATCGCCTCAATAACGACATCTAGCGACGGTTGTAACAAAACTTCCATTTAGATGGTTATTCATTTGCCTGAATAATATTCCTCAATTTATTCTTTACAGTTATTTTTCTGAATATGACAACAGATGTCGCTAAACAAAATTTAACAAAAAAGACATTTTTTAGTTAGATAATATGTCTTCTACAAGGAGCAATAGAATGAAAATAGCTTATGTGTTAGACTTGTTAAAGTAATGAAGTTAAATATGACAACTATAAATATGTAACGATAACTATAAATATGTCCAAAGTATTTTTTTCCAGGTACCTATATAAAAAGAGGATAATGTAATAATATAAATTATGTAGCCACTGTGTCACACGCAATTTTAAATTTTCATGTTCATACGTCACAAATTTCAGTAAATATAAACTCAAAACGTGTTCATGTTATTTTTTTCCTATTTATAAATTCAGACAAACCATAATGGCTATGAATAAAATTGTTATTTATTTGCTTCAGATCGGTCCTATTCACAAATTTCTGGTGAGTGTTTATTACAATTCACAAATTTATTACAAAGTTTCTTTTAAACTAATCAACCTGAAAAATAAAATATAATATGGACACACAGAGAAAGGGGAAAAAATATTATTTCGCAAAACAGATTTATATAAATAACGTACATACATTTGATGTAACTTAATTATTTAATAAGGATACAAAGTGATGTATGAGTTGTAGGTTTCCGGGATGATGGCCCAGGTCTGTTGGAAATTCTTCCAAACGTTTCGTCAACAACTGCGGTTGACATCCTAAATGGTGTAGTCCGTATTAGAAGAAAAAGTACATCACCTCACTGCACCGCAATGCACCAAACTGTGACACACTGCACTGCACTTCACTTCTGCACTTTTCGACTTCTCGAGCGAGACTGATTCGTCGACTGGAATGTTTCTATATTTATATCCCCACCCTGTGGTTGAATTAGTGGAGTGTGGTCACTAGGAGAGGGGTTATAATGCCCTCTCTTTCTTTCATTATTATTATTCTTGCGTAGTGCCGGATACCAAATTTTGTGTAGCCTTAGATTTTCCTCCTTTCTGTTGAAATTATTTGGATGCTTGAAAATTTCAATGGCTTCCTGATTAAGGCGTGAGTGATAGTGTACCCCGGATGACAGAACCAATGTGTTTTTGAAAAGGATTTTATGGTTGCCTTCAGAAAAGGCGTGTTCAGGTACGGCCGAGTTTTCGGTCTCTCCTCTGCGACAGTTACCCTTGTGTTCTTTAATTCGGGTGTTAATGCTGCGTTTTGTGGTGCCGATATATACTGCGCCACATTCACAAGGTATTTTATATACCCCTGTCGAGGATAATGGATCCCTTGGATCTTTAACTGAACCGAGCAGGTTTCTAATTTGGCTCGTGGGCTTATATATGGCTTTGATGTTCCTGCCCTGTAACATTTTTCCTATGCGATCCGTTACTCCTTTAATATATGGAAGGAATGCTCTACCTTTATCTGGGTTTTTGTCTTCGGTATTAGTCTTGTTTCTCCTCGGTTTTATCGCTCGCTTGATTTCAGTGGGTGTGTATCCATTGCACCGTAGAGTATGGCTTAAATGTTCCAGCTCTTTTTGTATCTGTGTTGGTTCGCAGACTCGTTTCGCTATATCAACCAGCGTCTTTATCATAGCCCTTTTTTGTTGAGGGTGATGGTTGGAGTTTTTGTGTAAGTACCTATCTGTGTGGGTGGGCTTCCGGTAGACTTTATGTCCCAGGCTACCATCCTTGTTTTTAGAGACCAACACGTCTAAAAAACTGAGGATGTCAACAGACTACACCACTGAGGATGTCAACCGCAGTTGTTGACGAAACGTTTGGAAGAATTTCCAACAGACCTGGGCCATCATCCCGGAAACCTACAACTCATATGGATACCGGCCGAGAAAACCTACATTTTACTATGATACAAAGTGAGTTACACAAGTATTACAAACAAGAGTTTGTACCAGGGATGTCGTGAATGTGTGGACATTACGACAAATTCATTTTTATGATAATTCAGAATTCTTTAATTACGTATCTATGTTTACTGTATTTTTCACGATCTTCAAAATGAATTTTCACAATAAAATTGCTAAAAATATAGTACTAAATGTATTGAGTCTTAAGTTACAATTTAGGATATGAATAAATTGATGTAAGAACTCAAAACTTTTCCATTTGAGCAAAAGTAGGTTTCGATATTCAATCCATTTTATATATTGCTAACTTATAGAACTTTGATCGTCTTCTTTTCCATGCTTTTTCGTGAAAAATCTCCCTTTTCGTTCAGTTGGTGAGTGTCGATATTTATTGTCTTTGATACGATAAATATCGAGAAAGGTTATTTTTATTACATAGTATGAATTTAAATAGAACCAGTTTTCTTGTGTAATGGTCGGCAGCTAACACACTCGATAAGATATTTTACTCACGCACAGAAGTATAGCAGCAAATGTTCTGTTATTTCGCGGTGGTGTTCTGTAAGTTACGTTCTAATATTGTGTTTTATTCCACAATGTATTAATGGAATAACGACGAAATCAATAGGCAACACTTTTGGTTCAAATGCAGCGTTGTCGTCTGGTCGGCCACAATACATCTCGGCGTCCCTGCCGGCTGGAGCGCCCGGACTACCCGGGCCTCCGGCACAAAGCTTCGCTTTCGGAGGTTTCTCAGGTTTTACTGAACAAATTCAAATTAACACGCTCTCCTCTATAAACTTCCATGCGAGCATCAACTTTTCACCTTTACTAATCGTTCTTTTAAGTCTATCAACTCCTTTTGGCTCCTCATTACATATCTGTGGTGTTTTTATCGAGAATAGAGACAAGGAGGACCAACTCTATAGATGAGAAAATGTCGGTCGGCTACCATTAAATAGGAGGCGCTGTAATAGGTAGCATTTCATTTACGGTGCTTTCATGAACTATGCAACCAACCAATCATATCAACAGCACACGTTCTTTTATTTCACGGTGAAATTCTGTAAGGAGGTGGTTACTGCCGCCAGACGGGCTGCCCAAATGATTGCGAAACGCAGTGTACCCTGCCACTACTTTCCAGATTCAGACCAGAGCCAAATTTAAAAAGTTGACAGCTTGACAAGTTCAAAATCTCGACAGTTTTTCATTTTAACACCCACATAAGTTTGTCCTCCTTACCCCTATTCTCCATGGCTGTTTTAAAATTTAATTGTTGGAATGAATCTGCACTCACAACACTTTCACTCCGCTCACTATAACCAATACAACGTTTTACTGTTCTGTAATATTCTTTCTTTATCGCAACATGTTGTCCATCATCTTTAACCATCAAATATTCTTTTTAGTTATTCTCCTATATAAAGTGATACAGTGTTTATTTTAAACAATAAACATCATCTTTCTTGATTTCATTACTCTGCTAGCTCAAAGCCCACAACCAACAGTAATTATTTGTAATAAACGCAACTATAAAGTTGTCCGCAACTATAAATGAGTCCTCTCCCGCGCGGTACAGCTAAGTACTCATTTGAACGGTCTATCTATAGGAGAATAAGAAAAGTATAAGAAACAATGTTATTACTAACATTGGACAGTTGAACATATTCTTAAATATCAACTGAGTATAATTAGCACTAACTGTATTACAAATTAACAACGTAAAGCACAAAGTGATTACGTGCCAACGTCTAATTTCCTATTTTTACCAGCACGATTTCTACAATGATTCTTTTACTTAGACAAAAATAGCATGTTTTTGTTCCACAATATGCTTGCATGCGAAAATCGGCTATTTTTTTGTTGCATCTTTGTTTCTCATGATTGTGTTGTGATGCAAAGCATTTTTTTTTTTTTCAAAAAATCATTATAAAAAAATCAATTCGATGAATAGAATTACTTAATATGTTTCCATGTTCTTTTTTATTTATTTTGTTTATTAAAAAGTCGTATCGGTATAGATTTAATTTGGACTCTACATTGAAAATTAATTTTATAAATCTAAAATAGGCAAAGGCCTCATATCGTAATTTTGTTAGTTTGGAAGAGAAAACCATCTCAACAAAACTATTTTCATTTAAGTTTCATTATATTTGATAGTATATTTTCACAAAAAAAAATTATTACATAGCCCATTGAGATGGAGAACTTAAATTATAAATATAATAACAATATAATCTAGGAACGTCGCCTTTAAATATTTACAATAAATACCAATTTAATTTACTTTTTAAAAAAAAAGCTTATAAAAAATTATTTTTCGAACTTTGTTATTAACGCGATGGCTTCCTAGAACAAATTTAACAATTTCAGTCTCCACCCAACTCCTAACGAATTTGTATGAATAAATGAATAACTGGTGTTAGGCGCGGCGCATCCAGCTTTTGATGTGGCCGAACAGTCGCCATTGTTTGAGGCCGAAGATCTCGCGGACATACGATACGAAGACGGTAATAACGTTGTCCTTACACAAACCTCTGTTAACTTCTTTTGTACACGTGGCTTTATTAGTTTTTGTTGCTACATTGACTTGACATTAAACTATAATTTAAAATGTTTTATATGAATCTGGAAAATCATATCAACCGTTCTTTTTGTCATAACGCCACTTGTACAAAATCATTTTTGAGTAGGTACTTCTAACTTTTCTTGAAATTATTAAATAACTTAAATTTTAATAACTGTATTAAATATTAAAATAGTTATCAAAATAATTTAATGAATTTACAAAATAAAAAAATATATACCAACTTAGTTTTTAAATTTTTTTTTAATTTTAAATTGAGAGAAGGCAACCAAAGATTTTTATTTTACCATCATTTATTGCCCCTTTAAAATACAGCGAATCTTCTAAAGCTTTTAAAAATTTATCTTTTAATTAGGTTCAAGTTAGTAGGTTCCAAGTGATATTATATTGTCAGCAATAAGTGAACCTAGCAATGATGAATCATGGATTTAAAAAGATCTTTGTGCTTCGTGATTTATTTGTCTCATTTTGAACTTTTTTTTATATTTTAAACTGTAAGAATACTATTAGATTTATTCTGTGAAAAATAAATCAATAATTTGTTTTTCCATAATCAAATTAACTATAAATTTATTTAAAAATAAATAAATTGAAAATTGAAAAAATACAAATTTTTCATTCCAATTTCATTGCAACACATAAGTTTCACTTCATTGCATGGCAATCATTACATTCATGCGAGTTCTTTTTGATGCCTCTCGTTCTTCCACCAGAAATTTTATTTCTTAAAATGTTCTTTTAAACTAATCTACTATTAGTTATCTACTATAACACCATGTACATTTTATTTCTGTTTTAATCATAAAGTTACAGAGAGTATTATCAAAATTTTAAAGGAATAAAAGTAATATTGAGTTAATTCTTTCTGTCAATTTAATCAATATATATCAATATTATGTGACACATAATAATATTCACATTCTCTGTGTGAATAGAGCCTTAGTTCTTCTTTAAACTTATCCCTATCCGTACTTCTCACTTGGTTTGTCTTCAAACAATTGTGTTGTCAATTCCAGGTGTACATCAACATATTGCCTTCTTCCAAAATAGCGGTAATAATATTTTTATTTATTAGGGATTTTAAATAACGTTTAAAAGTTTAGAAGTTAAGTCTGCTATAAACGATTAAATGTATACTTATTTTTATAGGGGCAATAACAGTAATTACAATTTTTTTTTTAAATGAGTTTTTAACAATTTCACAAATATAATCTTATTTAGATAACCAAACTGTAGAAATGCCTAAAGGAGGAGTACAACATGACTTGAGGCTGACAACTGCGTTCGCGCCGTCACCGCCGATGCCTACGATCGTGCCATCATCGCCGATGTCTACGATCGTGCCAAACACGCTAGCTTCCTATCACTTGGAGCAATTCCCGTGGGCACAATCGCTGCTCGATGCGGCCGCCGAACAGATCGCGATTCCACTCAACGGGACCACCCTCACACTCAAACTAACTAAAGACGACAATGTGAGTAAATGTCTGAGCGGTTAATCTATACTTATTTTATAGTATCATATCATAATATATTTATGTTTATACCAAAATACCGGTGGGTGTCACTAATTGAAAGAGCTACAAACAACGAAGGTTTGTATACATCATTTACAGGAGAAAATTGAAACCGTGCGATGCCGGGGGGCAGTTTTTTTTACGAGAGAGGAAACCTTCAAAAGGTACCTGCGAAGGGATAAACCAGCACTTTGGACTGGCTTATATTCACAAGGTTATTTAGGATTCTTACCGCACTAAAACCTCTCTCGGTTTGTCTAGTCTTTTAGTCCTAGGACTTTTAAAGCGTCGTCGTCAGGGGCGTAGTGTCGCTAGTATTGGACAAAATGTTTATATTATTGGACAAATGACTTGTCAAATAATTCATACCCCGACTCCACATATAGGTTGGCGCAAGCGTTGGCCCCAGTACTATTGGTCCAACGTGTGAAACTAAAAAATAGGGTCCAGTATCAGTAGTCCGGTTACTAGTCCGGTTGACCGAACTAATGAGACTTTTAAGTCTCAGTAGTCCGATTATACACGTCACCCAGACTATCGAGCCGGCTCTTGTATCAGTAGTTCGTATGTACACACAAGGCTATTCTAATATCAAGGAGGTTGCAATAAGTGTCTTATCCAATCCTTTAGTTAATTAGCCACTTGTGTTTTTTTAACTGTCTTTATGAAGTTGTTAATCATTTGTTTCCTGTTGAGTCGATAAAGATGACTTTATACAGAATGCTTAGTTGCATTGACGTGCGGGGATACCATAGAATTATTTTTGTATAAAATTGCTTTATTCTTAAAAAGTTAATGTTAAAACGTCATTGTTTCTTTTTATGTTAAGATCGACAGACAGGCTGACGTCTACTTGATGGTAGGTGGCTACCGTCGCCTATAACACAAATAACGCCACAGTTGCGAGTGCGCTGCAAATCAAGGATAAGGGATAGGGTAATTAGCTCTGGCATCCCTTACTCATTCACTGAAACACAACAGCACACGTGCTGTGATTTCACGGTGGTCTTCTGTAAGGGGGGGCTTATACTATGTCATACAAATGACTGCGAAGCGCAGTATGCCCTACCGGCTTATTAGCAGAAGGGCAACTTCGCATAAAGGCAAATTCTCCAAACGGCAAATTCTCATAAAGGCAAAAATTCAGTCTTTGTAAAATAATACTTTTCAAATCGAGACCGGAGCCAACTTAAGGCAAGCATCCTAACCATTCATCCATCGGGTCGTCAATTTATTTTTATCGTCGTATTTTTTCTATAAGTACTTAGAAATGCAATAAAATTATACCCCAGTTTTACAGACATAAATAATAGGAACAGTACATTGGTAAACAAAAGCTTTTCTCAAACACCGAACTACTGATACAAGAGGCGACTCAATAGTCCGGGTGACGTGTATAATCGGACTACTGAGACTGAAAAATTTCATTAGTTCGGTCAACCGGACTAGTAACCGGACTACTGATACTAGACCGAAAATAGCATTGGCCCCAACGTTCGCTGCGTTGGCAGTTGGCCGGCGCGTGACGGTTTTATCAAAGGAGTCTGCGCCAACGCTCGCCATCCGTCCACATGTTGGCGATATGCTCAGTCCTGTTGCAACAAACATCCAGTGTTTTATGATGTCTTCATTTTCAGTATCAAATATAAACTATAATATGCACTCAGTATTGTAAAAGCGTTTAGAGCAATTTCGATTTCTATATGTTAGGACCAACGTGTGGGCCGGCCTTAAAAAGTGAAAGTGAGAAAAAAAATGTATTCTCTGCTTTTGAAATAACAGTACGCAAAACATTAAAAGAAGGTTTGGTTTGGTGTGATAATAGCACGCTGTCGCGCAAAATGTGGCACTATCTTGTTTGTCATCACACCATTAATTTATGTGTGAGCCTCTAGACAACGCAACGACCCTTTGAAAAAGTCCAATGTGCATTTTTGTACTATTAAAAGTTCGCAAGTGTTTGTGAATGAATTATTTGAATGTGCAGGCGCCGCGAGCGGCTAACGGCGACACGGCGTGCACCCGCGCAGTGGGCTCCGAGAGTGCAGGAGTGTGCGTGTATGTGACACGATGTGCGCCGGCGCAAAACATCACCGCACAAAACTACATCGACGTCTATCACTGCACAGTCGCCGACGGGTAAGTTTTCAAGCTACTCAACCGATCATTGTGAAATTTTGCATCAGGGATACAGAAAGCGACATAGGGTATACTTACCTTACTTCCAGAAAAAAGTTCTGTTCGTCGTAAAAGCGTAATAAACCAACAAACAGACTAACTTTCGCATTTATAACTTCAGTTAGGATCAAAAAATAAAGTCGCAGTTAACTTCTGTCTGTTTCTCCGCGAACTTGGTCTAAACCACCCAAAGACCGATCAACGGGGAAGGTTTGAGTATATAAATCAGCGAAACCAGGAGCAGACAGAGTTTTATTAAAGTTTGGTTTATTTTTATTAAATATAAAATATAAAATATATTAAATATACAATTACAAGACTTCAAATATATAATTAATGTGTTATTATAATTATTTCAGGTATGCAGGTGTATGCTGTGAGAAACAGAGTGTTAATGTGTAGTTTAAAACAACTCTCAGATTTTTTATATTACTGTTATCGTTCAGTTTAATAGAGTTATTTTAAATAAATCAGGCGTGATCATTCCTGTTACTTGAACGTGCAATAAATATAATTTCTCTTATTTGCTTGTCACCTTTTGTCACCCATTCACATTAGACTAAGCATTTCAGAGCAATGTTACTATGAATTTTTAATGCGTTGATAATATAAGTAATAAATTATACTTTTAGAGATAAATAATACTTAATGGGTGCTAATGAATCAGTGCCATATTTTGAGCGTTGGTAGAATGAACATGAATCTTGTGTTATGTTTATAATTAGAAATGGATTACTTTCGAACAATCTGTTTCGCTTTACTTATTCTTATCTATTTACTTAATGATGTGAATGTCATTGACTTGTAAATAAACTTTTATTAATTTATGTGTGCCTTTTTAATGAATATTCTGAAAATACCATTATCTTTCAATGTAAATACTTATATCCAATGTAGTTAATACTTAATTTCGAGAAAGAGGTGAACCGCCGAATCCAACTCGGTTGGGCAGCGTTCGGGAAACTACGCGATGTCTTCTCGTCCAATATCCCTCAGTGCCTGAAGACTAAAGTCTTCGAACAGTGCGTGTTGCCAGTGACGACATACGGTTCTGAAACCTGGGCGCTTACAATGGGCCTCATAAGAAGGCTCAGAGTCACTCAGCGGGCGATGGAGAGAGCTATGCTCGGAGTATCTTTGCGCGATCGAATCAGAAATGAGGAGATCCGCAAAAGAACCAAAGTGACCGACATAGCTCAACGTATCGCAAAACTGAAGTGGCAATGGGCGGGGCACATAGCTCGTAGGACCGATGGACGTTGGGGACTTAAGGTGCTGGAATGGCGGCCACGCACCGGGAAACGCAGTGTCGGCAGACCCCCCCCTAGATGGATAGACGATATTAAAAGAGTCGCGGGGAATCGCTGGCTTCAGGCGGCACAAAATCGTGGTGTTTGGCGGTCATTGCAGGAGGCCTATGTCCAGCAGTGGACGTCCATCGGCTGAAACGAACGAACGAACGAACGAAGTGTCTTCATACATTAGGTAAAATGTGGTGCATGTACCTAGATACCTAGGTTTGATTGAAATAAAATTAGTCCTTATCTGCAATTTTCCTACGATCAATTGTGAATTACTACTTCTTTTAATTCAAAATAAAGAAATATGAATGAAAATAATATGCTGAATATAAAATGTGTTTCAATATTATTAAAACACATATAGGTACATATTCAGCATATTATTTTTAATACCTACTTATTTATTGTAACGCAATTTTTTTCATGCCAGCCGCGACATTATATAAGCACTAAAACATACAATAATAGTACATTACTGCAGAGACCAGGAAGTGAAGGATTGCCGGACGAAATTTTAGCGAGGCCTTAATAAAGATCTGAGTCCGGCAATCCTCATTCCGGTCGAGGTTGGTATAGTGCTTTCTCAATAAATGTGAGGAAATAATGAAACACGTGATAATGCAAAAAAAAGTATAATATGAAAAAATTAATAAAAAAATAATTTACATATACACAGTTTTATTTAGAATAAAACAAACGCAAATGTTTACTAAAAGCAATAAATATTTAGGTAGGTACTGAAAAAAGTTTCCCGCCTTTTTTATTTTTTATTTTCAATGAGTGCAAAGGAAACAGCCATACGCCCCCGCCTACTACGCCTGTGACAGTGGCGGGCGCGTTCGTGAAGACTTGTGAAACTTCGGGTTTCATCGGGCTGAGCAGCGGCCAGGAATGAATTTTCATACAGCATTCTTGGCCTAGGCCGAGAAAGAAATGCATGAGCCAAGAATTACAAACTTCGTGGCTTGTTTTTAGTACAAGAATGCCTACATTTCCGAGCATGTTTGAGAAAAATATAATTAAGACCATTCTTTTATTTTAATATATCCACAATTTTAAGTATACAAATACATAAGGTTGAAATTGACCTTTACCGACCGTAAAAGTAAAATTGACGGTCCACTTGATGATAGATGGCTAATACACAAGCAACGCCACAGCTGTTGTAAGTGCGCTGCCGACTACAGTAGGATTAAGGAAAAGGGATTGGGAAGGGATAGGTAAATGGGTTCTGGCATCCCTTACTCACTCACCGAAACACAACGCACACATGCTGTTATTTCACGGTGGTCTTCTATAAGTGGGTGGTTACT
Organism: Bembecia ichneumoniformis; assembly: GCA_910589475.2. NCBI lineage: Eukaryota > Metazoa > Arthropoda > Insecta > Lepidoptera > Sesiidae > Bembecia > Bembecia ichneumoniformis. The sequence continues at coordinate 7,978,023 of OU342523.1, forward strand.
GCCGCCGGACGGGCTGCCCAAATGACTGCGAAACGCAGGGTGCCCTGCCACTACTTTCCAGATCTAGACCAAAGTTGGTCATTTTTCAAAGTTGACCCTGCCGGGAATCGAACCCGGGAACCCTAGAAGAGAGTGTTAAGCCAAGCACCCTAACCACGAGACCGAGCGAATCCGCAAGTCCTGATAGTCAAACGTACGTGGCGTCCCCTCAGAGCGTAGACCGAGCAAATCCGCAGGTCTTCGTTGGTCCCCATTGGTCCATCGGCAACCAAGTTTGGACAAATTTACTTTTTTTATTTTCTTTTCTCGGCCTAAATTCAATCGGTTAATTTTTTTTTTGTATCGACGGCTCTTCTTCGGTGGAAAGTCCCTGTCTTTTAATTTCAAGTCTCTGGTTTTTTTTACATAATATACATTTGTATAACTTTTATTTTCTCTATATACTTTGTAATTTGTGTTTTTTTTATTATTTTTTTTTACTTTTTTTTATTGTTATCCACCCACCACCACCAGTGAGGGAAAAATGTACTTTATTGTTGGGACCGCCCGCTCAGTGACGTCCATTGACGTGATCGACGTGATGTAACGTGAATAAAACAAATTGAAACTTATATACTTAACATTTCTGTTATTTATTATTTTGACGGTTTCCAGTCGTTGTTTTAAGTGAAATAACACAATTTTAATCCGTTCTATGACAACTTTCGGTTATCAACTTTATTACTGAACTTGTAAGGATAGGAAACATCTTTTTTTAATTTATATTCTAATTTAATTTTTGTATTCTGTACAATATGTTAATTGCTTCTTTTTTGTTATTATTCATCATTATTGTTGTTTGTTAGTTGCTTAGTTTGTTGTTTTTTATGGTTACATAAACGCAACCTCCTACCCTTCGACTGGGCTTGCACCAGTGTTGCCAGATCGAATTTTATAAAATCCGAGAATGCGACTAGAAAAAATCAGTAGATGTATGGGGTTTTTTTTTCAAAAAATCAGAAGATACAATTTTGTTGAATAAAACAATGTCAGGCATTAAAATAACATTACATTTTATTAGTTATATATTGTCCTTGAGATACCTACATATTTCGTTGCGCTGACTGTGGAGCACGATTCAAGTTTCAATATTCAACTATGTGTCCATCACTTTAAGTCCATTTTACGATGACCATTTTGTAGTGAAAATCTAACCACGATAAAAAAACCACGCACTAGGCATGTCACACTAACAGCTGTCACAGAGCTCATGGTCTATTTTACGAAATATAGTATAGAACACAGATTAATCACAACATCTGTGGTATAGATCATGGAATGGAAGTATTTATACATGATTTATACTACGTATAGCAGTATATAATACTTTCATGGTATAGATTATAGATACATGTAGTGTTCTGTGTCTTGAACAATCATTTTTGTTACATTGCGTTATTTAACTCTTCTAATAATAACTTGATTTCTATGTTTCTTTGATGTTAGCACATAATACATATTTATTCAATATAATTGTATGGGACATGGATCACGTGGGAGCTGTGGGTTGTTTATCTGTCACTCACTGACGTTTATGACTTCTTTCAATGTCAAGTGTCAGTTGACTGCTAACTCAAAGTTGTCACTTAATTGGTCATAGACTAATTGCTAGCTTTGGTGATCTGTGTTGATTTTTCTAATGTGGCCTACACAAAATTTGTATTTTTTATTTTTTTTTATTTCATTGTAATTTGTTATTTGGTTTAACTTTGTTTCCTTGTTCGTGATTGTTTTAAGTGTTATTTTTCCCCTTTGTTTGTTAATCCATGCTGCTGGCGGGTAAGGAATACGAAAGTGATCTTTACCTTTATAGATTATATTTAAAATTATTTTTTTAAATTATTTATCATATATTTATATATATATTTTTATTATATTATCATTATGTCGTCAACCAGCTTGGATAGTTTTGATAGTGATCTTTTTTTGTCTGCGAATAGTGATGAAACGTCCAGTGATATTAGTTTCCACAGTACATCTCCCCCTCCACTTGATGTCTCCCTTGATTCATGTTTCTCAGACTGTGTGAAAAACTTCAATGTTGTCTATATTAACGCGCAAAGTATTCCGGCACATTATCCTGACATGTTAGCGTCCTTTTCTTCATGTAACTTACATGCGATTCTTGTCTCTGAAACCTGGCTTAAAGCATGTTTACCCTCAACATCATATTCCCTTCCAGGATTTCAGTTAATCCGTAATGACCGTATTGGGTGGCAATCTATTTGAGATCTCATATCCCTTTTACTATAGTTAGTTCGTCTTCCCAAACTCCCGCACCCGATGTAGCAGAGCATTTAATGGTGGAATGTCTTCTTTCGCACTCAAAAATCCTTCTCGATGTCTTTTATACGCCACCCTCTTGCCCTAATTCTTAAATTACTTGAAGATACAGTCCCCATTTATAGTAATACTAGTATTATGGGAGATTTTAATACTTGCTTACTCAAAGATGGTTATCGTTGTAAGAAACTGCTAACTGCAGTGGAATCTTGTAATCTACAGGTTCTCCCTCTGTCTGCTACACACTTTTCTCCTGGCTGTATTCCATCCCGTCTTGACCTTATTATGGTTTCTTCTCCGGATCTTGTCTCCAAACATGGTCAGTTTTCAGCTGACGCATTTTCCTGTCATGATTTGATTTATCTTTCTTATAAAATACGTCCTCCTAAAGCAAAATCGAAAATTTTCCTGCAGCGTAGCTTTGGTGGGATCGACAGGGATATTCTGCGTGATGATGCTGAACGGTTAGACTGGAAGACTGTCATTGATGCTAATACCATTGATCGCAAAGTTGAAATTTTCAACAGTTTTATATTACAATTATATGATATACATGCTCCTTTGCGGCCAATTAAAATTAAGCATGCTCCTGCGCCATGGTTATCTGATGAAATTAGAATTGCAATGATTAAAAAAAACTCTGCTAGATATAGGTGTAAGCTAAATGACTCCGAAGCGAATAAAATGAAATATCATAAGGCGCGGAATCACTGTAATACGTTGTGTAGGGATGCTCAACGACGCCACATCCACAATTCAATTCAAAACGGCAATACCGCCAAAACTTGGAGGTTTCTTGAGTCGCTTGGAGTTGCTAAATCCATCAACAAATCTTCTGTTAATATTGATATTAATATCCTTAATAAACATTTTACTACCACTAGTACTATTAATGGTTTAGTAAAAGAACGTACCATTAATTCTCTCTGTTCATCCTCAAGTCCGGACTATTTGCCTTTCGTTTTTGAGTCATTTACAGATTGTGACGTTACGAAGAGTGTTATGTCCGTCGCCTCGAATGCCGTCGGAACTGACTGCATCAGTTGTAATATGATCGTTCCTATACTGGATATTGTTTCCCCATTCCTGACCCATATCCTAAATTACGTTCCCTGAATCATTGGAAATCTGCACAAATTATTCCTCTCCCTAAAAAGCCCCGGCCAGTAACCCCTAATGATTTCCGTCCCATTTCTATTTTGCCATTCCTTTCAAAAATTCTGGAGAAGTTAGTTTGTAATCAATTAAACCTTTTTCTTAATAAAAACTCTATTCTCTGTCCCTTGCAATCTGGCTTTCGACCTGGACATAGTACGGTTACAGCTCTGGCCAAGGTTACTGATGACATTCGTTGGGCGATGGACAATAAACAGCTTACAATTCTTGTGCTACTAGATTTTAGTAATGCGTTTAATACAGTGGACTATGATATTTTACTAGAGCTGTTGCGTTCTATTAACATGGCTCAGTCGGTAACTGACTGGTTTCGGAGTTACCTCACTGGTCGGCGTCAACGCACCCGTATCAATGAGACGCTCTCGTCTTGGTGTAATCTGACAGTCGGGGTGCCTCAGGGTGGTGTGTTGTCTCCTTTGCTTTTTGCTATTTTCATTAATTCCATCGCTCCGTATATCTCTTCTCTTTATCACATGTATGCAGATGATGTCCAGATTTACTGCTCAGCTGCATTGGATGATCTCGATGGTGCTATCTCAACCATTAATAATGATCTAGCCGCGGTATTTGATTGGAGTAAACAGTATGGTCTCCGTGTTAATCCTGCGAAGTCCCAAGCTATCATCATTGGTAGCTATGGGTTTATTGCAAAAGTGAACCGTGAAGGCCTGGCACCAATAATTTTTAATGATTCTATCATACTATACTGTGACTCCGTCAGGAACCTTGGTATTCATTTGGATACGCAGCTGTCTTGGTCTGTACAGATTAGGGAACTCAGTAAGAGGACATTTGCAGCTATGAGCTCGCTCCGGCGACTGCGCAATGTTTTGCCAATCCCAACCAAGGTGATGTTGGCACATACTCTTCTTCCCTCGATACTTGATTATGCTGACGCATGCTATCTCAATCTAACTGAGGACCAACTGAACAAGCTTGAACGTCTCCAAAACCTTGCTATTCGGTTCATATTTGGCTTGCGCAAGTATGACCATGTATCCACATTTCGTCAAAAACACAAGTGGCTTCCCATTCGCCGTCGCAGGGATATGCATGTTTTATCCCTTCTATACGGTGTGCTGTTTCACGCCAAGGCTCCATGGTATCTCAAGGAGAGGTTCAAGTTTTTTGGTGTGCAGGCGGACATAAGACCTTGCCGTGCGCTTACCCTGGAATGCATTCTTCACAAAACTAAATTCTATGAGGGGTTATTTACTGTACGTGCCATTAAACTTTGGAATGCACTGCCGTTGATTTAAATCGCTGGATATATTCAAAAAAGCACTCAAGACACATTTTCTGTCAAACTGAAGACGATTTTTGTTTAATTTTTATATGTAGGTTTATCTTCTAATATTTATATTTATTAATCTATCTTATTAATCTGTGTTATTTATATTTGTTTATATTCAATTTATGTACTAGTATTTACTTATAAGAATGTAAGTTTATGATGACTTTACTATGATTGTTACCACCCACATTGTTTTATTTTTCATATTTAATTTTCCTTACCCTAAGGTTGCCTGGAAGAAATCGCTATAAAGCGATAAGGCCGCCTTTTGTACTATTACTTGTTGTTTCTTTCTTTTTATTATTATTATTATTTTTTGTGTATAGTACAAATAAAGAGTTTTATTATTATTATTATTATTCAACTTAACTGGTCTCGTCTCCCCCTCCAAAAGCCAAAATGAGGGGGAGACGGTGTTACCCCCGACAGAAGCACAGTCAGTCGTGGTTCAGGACGACAAAGACAGAAACCGACGAACGATCCTGGCCGTATCGAGCAGCACCGCCTTCTGCATTTGGGCCGGGAGGGAACCGCCACGGAACCTCAACCGCTTCAGGTTACTATTGAGGCTGGTTGGGATCAAACCGTTGACGGATATAACGACTGGGATGATTTCAGTGGACGCAACAACCCACATGTCAACAATCTCGTGAGCCAAGTCGAGGTATTTCCTCTTCTTTTCGGTTTCAGCTTTCACGAGACCGTCATCATGCGGGATAGTTACGTCCACTAAAAACACCCTCGACTGCTCCCGGTCCATCAACACAATATCAGGTCTATTCGCTAGAATAGTCCTGTCTGTGATGATAGGCCGGTCCAAGTAGAGCTTGGCACGGCTGTTCTCAAAAACTGGTTCCGGCGAGTACCTATAATAAGGAATCCTCTCCTCAATGAAGCCGTATTTCAGAGCGAGCTCCTGGTGCAGGATCTTGGCAGCTTGGTTGTGCCTGTAGAGATACTCAGTGTTGGCAAGCGCGGAACAACCAGAAGTAATATGCCGGAGTGTCTCTCCAGGATGGCGACAGGCTCGACATATGTCCTCTGTGCCATCCTTTATGATATACTTTTGGTAATTCCGCGTCTTGACAACCTCATCTTGTATCGCACAGACAAAACCCTCGGTTTCTCCGAAGAGATCACCGAAGCGCAGCCAGTACACGGAGGTTTTACGGTCGATATGAGGCTCGTGAAGAGCCTTGTAAAACCGTCTGTGCAGCTCTTTCTCTTTCCATACGGCCTCCCTGACAGAGGTGCTTGGTATCACCGGATCACGCCATTGCTGATCGGCTAAGAATAATGGGGTGAGTCCGTTATCACATTCTACAACCGCCCTACGCAATACGCCACCCGAATCAGCCAAGAAGAAATTTCTAAGGTTTTTCTAAGATTATGATAGTAAGCAGTTGCTCCGAAAAACATTGACATACATTCCATATTAATTATGTTTGAGGGTTAAAGTTGTTGTATAAACTGGTGTGAGAGATATTTTTGTCAAGTTTTAAGCTGTCAGACCAAGATATTTAGAAAATAGGAGTGAAAACGAAGAAATAAAAAAAACAGTAATTCCGCGATAAGGGTAAAATATAATTGATTTTGTGAATTAAAAATCAGTGTGACAGACTTTTCTGCCACGATGAGAGCTGGCACACCAAATTTTCCTGAAAATAGACATTATTAGACATATAGTAATTTTGTTTTTGCAATGGTCTGTGGGTCGCTCGAGCGAGACTTGAGAGAAATAAAATAATCGGCCACTGTGGCTCTAGCATGAGTTTACGATACTACACTCGCTAGCGAGAGCGTAAAACATTTATATGGAAAATTGATAATTTGACATTGACAGTTCACGATTTTCCATACTAAATTTTTACATTCTCGCTAGCGAGTGTAGAATTAGTGTAGTGTAGTATCTAGACGTGGGTCGTTACGTGATTTTTGTGAAACGTAACGTAACTAGTGACGTGTAAGACGTCACCAGTTTCGAAAACACGTGATTTTAGTAACTAGTTATTTTAAATTCTGTTACAGTGATATTGTCTAGGTTAATAAATTCTACCAAATGAAACAGTTATTTTCGAAACTAAAATATTAATTGGATAGGTTACTTATGACAAGCTAAGTTTTTTAATTTGTAACTAAAATAACAAAATATACGTGGAAGTATTTAACTTTCACAATGATTAATTATGAAATACTTATTGTCTCATTCATTAACGAACTAAAACAATTTGTATTTTATCCCTTCCCACCCGAGTCGTTAAACAGAACCGTTGAGATAATTTAAAAACAAACATCAATTTTTAGTCTCTTACTCGTAAGTCTATAATACGTATCAAATATAAACGGAATTGTATCTGTTGTTATTGGTAGTCATGCACATGCTCGTTCGGATTTAATCATCTCTTTCCGGCATTCCCTCTCGCTCACTAGGCAGTCCGGGCCACAGAATACTATATATTTATAAGGAGGCCCCAGCTTTTAAAGTCATTTAGCGCTGCAAATTTAACAACCACTTTCTAGTGGTAAAAATTTAACGCTTTTATATAAGACTAAATTATATAAAGTATAAATAGTTAAAGTACATAATGGCAAATTGATTTGTTTGGTAACCGTATTTGAGCATTCCCGCCCAAATCAACCCAATAAGGAATAGTCAAATTTAAAATGGCATACCGTTTTGAATCATTACACTCAAGATACCTGATTAAGATACTCAAGATACTTGATTAGGTACCTCATTCATTTTGTTCATCAACGGTATAAACGTGAATGGGAAGCAACCCCTGATTTTAAGAATTGGTTTAAGGAGTTTCCTATAGATTCTACAATAGCATCATGTACGAATTTCAAACGTGATTTTAATGCAAGCCTAAGTAATATATAAAGGTACAGCACAATTTGTGTTTTAATAATAAAAAACTTGACCACTGGTTTCAGAGGTTTAGCAGTGACGCTAAAAAACAACATGCACAGAGTACTCGTAAATGTTGCATTATGAAGCATAGTCTATGGCTATTACAATGACAAAAATCACTTGTTTACGAAAATCACTACTTTATGTCGTTAACTACTTTAACTAGTGAATTGGTTAGCAGTGACGCTACTGGCGCGAAAGAAACATAATGCAATATGATATTGTAATACAAAAATGAAAAACACATGTTTACGAAAATCACTAGTTTGTCGTTTGACTTGAAACCAGTTATTCGGTTACATGTCACGTAGCCAGTTATTGTAAATAGTGACGTGAAATAACGCCCATACCTATAGTAGTATCGTAAACTCATACTCATACTAGCTAGAGCCTCTGTTATCTCCAATTTTCTCTATGAAAGTAATTTTGTGTGGTCTCATCGATTATTTTCCTTAAAACTGATATAAAGGTTTGTCAATATATTATTTTATCATTTAAATATTGTGGAACCTTTTTTTTTTTTAAATCAGAGACAAAGGTCAACAGTTCGGTATGGTAAATTTGGCCGATACTTTAATGATTAATGCAGTATCTGACGGAGCGATGAATATTTTACGTCATATCGTAAGTTTCTGTATATTCCTATTTAATCTCAGAATCAGTGACTGTAGTTAACCAAATTTTAAAAAATTGCCCTAAACTTAGTTACCTACCTAATTTACAATAGAATATTGAAAATTTGTTTTTTCTTTCAGGGAATTTTTAAATCCAAACCGGCACCCTGCCCACCTGCACCTATTATAATGAGAGCTCCATTATGGGAACTTGCACAAGAAACTGGACCTTTTATAAGATTAGCGGGTTTAAGCGGCGCATCGGCTGTGGTGCTCGGGGCCATGGGAGCACACCGCACTTTCTCTGAACCAGAAACAAAAGAAGATTTGAGAAAAATATTTGATACTGCAAATAGATTCCACTTTTTGCATACCCTTGCATTAGCTACCGTGCCTCTTTGCAGAAGACCCTACATTGTAAGTTAATTTGGGAGCATAAATAACAAATTGCACCTTTCAGAACCTTCTGGAAGAAATTCTTTCCGACTGCGCCTTTCAGTCTTTTGATTTCATGGATTAGATATATGTAATTATTCTTTCCCTAAAGGTTCCATACAGAATGTTCAATAAACAGAACATCTTATATTAGGTAATTTAAATATTAATATTGAACAAAGTTCAAGGTGGAAAATGTTCAAAATGGTAAATTAATATTCAAAACACAGCCAAAAAAAAAAAAAACGAAAGCTTACTGAATGTATTTTTAATTTGCAATAGCAAATTAACAGATATTAAATACTTCGTATTCTGAAGGTTTTGTAGTATTAAACATTTTGCATGTACATAAAAGGGAAAATTAGAGATAACTTCTGTACATTAGTACTGTTATTTATTCCATGCCTATAAGTCTAAAAGACTAAAAATGTTTTCAGATATATTTGTACTAAAAGGGTGACATTACAGTTTTTCTAAGGTTTTTATTAAGGAAAGCCGAGCTTAGTGTCAAAAAACGAATTAAACTATAGATCATGCTAGATGGACATACATTTAACTGACGATGTTATGGAATTTATAAATATATAAGCACACAAAATATGAATAAACAAAATATAGATATACTGATTGCTCCTGATTCTAAGTGATTCTTCCAGGTCACATTGTATATGGTACTAACTTACCAAATGGTGCACTTTATTTATCAATAACTAAATTAAAATTTGGTGCTAACGCCTACCATAGTGCAACAATGATATTGTTGATGTTGAATGTTTGTTTATTTAATATTTCTGTATTTTAATTTTTGGTTTTATTTTCAGGCTGGAGCATTCTTTCTAGCTGGGATGGGATTATTTTGTGGCACATGCTATTACCATTGCTTTACTGGAGACCGAAGCTTGCGTCGACTAACTCCGATTGGTGGCACTTGTCTTATTCTTGGTTGGGTTGCAATGGTATTGTAAGGTTTTATAGATACATAGCTTAGCCGTTTACGTGTTCATTCACTTCTAATTATACTCGTATATTTGTCTATCCATGTAGATAAATATTATGACATGTAGACTTGCATGTAGTGTCAAACAATAAACTTGTTTAAACCCATTATCTAGTAAAACTAAGACTTAATGACTTGCACAGAACCTCCAACTCTGATGAAATGTATTATGTTAATTCTGTGCCGCTAAGGGCCTGCACAGACTAGGCTCTTTTTTTTTTTGGAAAAATGTTATGGAAAAGTGAAAAGTGGGGGACTTTTGTCCGCGGAAGACAAAAATCCTCAAAGTGTGGAAAACTTTGTTAGGATTATACAATTGATTAAGCATAGGTAAGTCACTCAAGCACTCGACACTAACGAAAATCCGACGTCGTGTGTTGATATGTCTTGACACGTTAGTTCTATTTTTTCGGGGACTCCCACTTTTGTCTTTCGATGTCCTCGGTTTTTTAAGTACGAAGTCCCTCGTGAGTGTTAATGCAGTTGTAAGTGATCTAATTTTGAGTAACAAAAAGAAGAGTACTATCCCTTGTCTGCGCAGGCCCTAACTGATTACTAAAAGAAAGATGAAATCTTCTGCTTATAATCTATTAGGTTGGGGAAAAAGTCTTCACATATAGTATAGTATGTATAAACTTGTAATAAAATCTCTTTGGCTGTACTATGTATTTGGCTGATTTTGATGACATTAAAAAGGTTACATTTCAAAAAAGGAAACAAATTAGTAAAATGTTGTTTCCAGCTATTTTTCATTTGTTTTTCTTTCTGTCATAATGAGCGAATGTAATGAAGAAATTCGATTCATTTTAAAATGTTATTACAAAAAAGGAAAAAATGCAACGCAAGCCGCAAAAAAATTGTGATGTAGCACAAAGTCGGTTTAAGGGTTTTCAATCTGAGAAATTTGATGTCTAAATCAACCGGGAAACGAGATCATGTCACTACCTACAAGATGGTAAAGTCATAGAAAAGTCTTGTTTTCATATAAAATGCGAAGAAACCTTTTCCCCAACCTATTATTTTTAATTTACATTTTCACATTGGTTCATCAATTTTCAGTCATGAAGACTATGTAATGATCACGTATTTTAAATATATGTTATTTAATAATAATAATAAAGCCTTTTATTCTGAATTACAAATGGTAAGTTTTAAAACGGTTTTATAAAATATCTCTTAGTTCAACGTTCCCAATTTCCATTGGGTTTTCCATCTTCCCATCTGGTTAGTTGACGTCCTCCACTGCGCTTGCCGTCTCGTCTCTGAGGTACCAGTCAGAGACAATAGTATTCCAATTGTTTTGCGTGTCTCTCATCATGTGGCCGGTCCACCTCCACTTCTGTTGGTCTATTAGTGCAAGTATATCAACTATTTTAGTTTTCTCTCTTATTGCGCTACTCCTCACTTTGTCTTGTTTCTTTGTTCCTGTCATGCTTCTCTCCATGGCTCTGACAATGTTCCAGTTTTTCTCTGTGTTTGGTTAGTGACCAACTTGGTCCGTAGATAATGACTGGAAGTAAACAGGTGTCGAAGACATGCTTTGAGGATTTCTTTTAGTGGCGAGTACTTCTTCCATGCACCAGCTATTCTTCTGTTGATTTCTTTAGGGGTTTCTAAGAGATTATTTGCCTCAAGTATCCTCGCTTCGCTATTTGAATAGATGTTCTTCTAAACTGTAAACACGTGCGGAAATGATATGTTATTTAATGTATAGTAATTTTATGTTACACTTTTATGTAAAATACTTATGACAGTTGTGTAAAATGGTACCTATACAGAAGATAGATTTATGGTAAAGTTATCCATCATAGTTGTTTGTTTTTTTTTTTTTTAATTATAATATGTTGTAACGATTCATGTTGAACACATCTTTTATTTAAAAAAATGAAAAACCCCTTAAAAAAACTTCATTCATAATCATAAATAAACCTCTTTCCATGCAAAATTGGCGTGATTCTCGTTCGTATCGGATACTACCGAAACATGTAAATATACAAAATATGAAAATAAAACATATCTAGTTTGTCAATGGGGTTAATTTTATTTCAAAATTTAGGCGATACTTAATGCCAAAAAGATGGCTCAGTTTTTTATGTCGCCAACTGTTATACGAAAGAGTTGTAAAATGTAAATAGCATAAGGTTCTTACGCGTTCCTACCTCTATGAGCTTTTATACCGTCCGTACAGCAGGGACACAACGACGTAGGTACAGATTATTTCTTTGTCTTTGTGAAGGTGGATAAAACGACACTAGTCACCTCGCCCGTTTCGTCGTGGCGCAAGATTTGAACTTACAAGAGTTAAAGTTATGTGATTAACAAATTAAATTTGTAGTTATTTATACTCAATCACGCAAAAAAGTAATGAAATTGTTGACGAAAATTAACTTGAGAAGTATCCTTGTTTCAACAGGTTGATGCTGTAGGAACAGAATGGGTGGAGGAACAATTTGTTAAAACGTTGACATGCATACCACTATAGAAGACACTAAATAAGAGGTCAAGAAGAAAAATAACCTTTTTGTAATCATTAAAGTTTATATGGTTTTATTGAAATTTGTTACATAATAAATTTTTGCACTTTACTTGATAATGATACTTCTTAATATTACTCAAAACATACACCAGTTTGGTAATAAATGCTATTATTATAAGTCGTAGGACTCTCGAAGGAGGTTTGTTAAGTGGTCCTAGTTACCGAATAGCTTACGTTATAACGAATAAGTATATGTAACAATGTTGGCGCGCTGCTGGGAGCCCACAAACACATCTATATTATAACCATAAAGAAATGTACATAGCTATCGATCACATTATAATAACACAAATATAGTTAAAAATTATTTACGTAACTAAAAGAATCCAAAATATTAAACACATATTAAAAGGGTACGCAACGGCACTCGAGTGTCCTCTCGCGTCCAGAAAATAAACAAATCTGATTGCACAGGATGAACGAGACAAGTCTGGGGTTCCGAAGTGCGCGAATCTAACATATTATTTAAAATAATCACTAACCGCATTCACACGTTTATACACTAAACACAAGACACATCGCCGCTTTCGTGGCTTAGATGAGATCAGTTTGTAGTCCCAACGTCGAACCGTTTACGAGAGGTGGAAGGAGTGCTGGCCCTCCGAGGCGGCGAGGCTCAGCTTGGCGCGCATCACCTCCGCGCTCGAGTAATCTGGCAGCTTGAGGTAGTTGACGCAAGTCATCACCGACGGCAAGTAGTCGTCGGGGTCTAGCGACGACTCCAGGGATTTACGAACCACCGTCAATGGTGGATTCAGCGACTTGAACCCTGCCACAAAAGATTCGCTGTAGAGACCATTACTTATTTAATTAAAATACTAGCTGGGCCCGCGACTTAATACTCGTTGAAAAATGAAAATATTTAGAGTTATAGCTTATGTTATGACATCTTTATAGCTGTGACGACAGTGGCGCCCAATTTTTTTATATTTTTAGACAATCCCTCGGGAAAATTACATTTTTGCAGGATAAAAAGGATCCAGGTACTAAACTATCTGTGTGCAAAATTTCATCCAAATCCGTTCAGCCGTTTTTGCGTTATTGAGGAACAAAAATACAAACTTTACCATTAATAATATTATAAGGATGTGACATGCAAATGAGCTCCTATGTTACCTCCGGTGGGCAACCTCGGGCTTCCGGTGACGAACTGCAGGAAGAGCCTTTGCTCGTCGCGTGTGTAGGAGGCGAGTATGTCGATGAGCATACGAATGGCACGGGACTCGGCCGTGTAGCCGTGGTCGGGCCGGATGCACTCAGACAGCATACGGGGCTCCCAGCGTTGCTCGCGCCCTCCTGCACACCACCAGACATATATTATATGTGCTCCTCGCATGGGAGTAATTTCAGTATCAACATGAGATTGCAACAAAACTTACCTGATGGACTGCCACAGAAAACTTGCTCCAATTCTTCTGGATAGAACACCTTGAGGTTGCCCAACGGGAATACAGATTCGAAACCCTCCTTGAAAGCTTCCATTTGTCTCGCAACACCTGTACAAAACATTAATTAACCATAGCCAAACGTCGCAGTCATCAAAAATTCGTTAAGTTCATTTTTATAAATATTTTTCTTAACCAGCTACATAAGTGGTTACCTTCGTAAAGCAGCCAATGTGTGACTAGTGCGATGTAGTTCTGCAGATTGTGTGCAGTGACAGGCAAATCGCGGCCGCCGCGTCGTAACTCAGTGCATCCGTCGCCAGGCAGGATAAAGTCTAGACCCAACTCCTCGATCGGACATCCATCTAACTCCAGTGCACTTATCTGGGCACAAACATTTCACTTAATTTTCGCTTCATCTACAACTAGCAGCCCGCCCTCGGTTTTGCACGGATGCAATTAGGTTTTATTACGTATTTAAAACTTCCGTGAAAAATTAACTAACCGATAATGAAAACTGCATCAAAGTCCATTACGTAGTTTAGGAGTTAGCGGATATATAGAGAGACAAACAGACGCGGGCAGCAACTTCAACAGGATATTTGCCTATTTTTCAAAGTGTAAACTTAATTATTGGATCAATTTTAACTTTTTTTTTGGATTGACAAGTCGAGACTGGAAAAAACTATTACCAATATGTAAGTTTTGTTTTGTTTTATCATTGTTATTATTTTTGCAAAACAAAACAATTATGCTTATGATCAACGATTAGGTTTATACACTTTTTGAAAAATAGGTATATTTATATACTATCTAAATCTAACGATAAGGATATTGGACTGGCAGGGAAAAATCTAATGGATATAAGTACCATTTGTGTTTTTTGTTCGGGCGTGTGCCTGGCATCGGCGGCGATGGCGCGCGCGCGGTCGGCGACCCGCCGTAGGCGACACAGCGACCGCCACAGCTCGGGCGACACGTGTCGCACGTCGCTTAACCACAACCATCGCTCCTCTCCCACCAACCACCGATACATCGACGTCGACACCGGGATATCGACCTGTTTTAACACCAACATATAATTTTCATTTTAGTCTTTACATAATTTTCATTTTAGTCACGAATTGAAAGATATTTTCTCAACTGCAGTCTTTACTAGAATTTCTTCGAATTTGAATTTAATTTTCAAATTTTCACTTTAGTAAAAAAAATTAAATAAGACACGAAGACTCACCATTCGCGAGTCCATAACAGCTTTCGCCATAAATTTGCCGAGGAAACGGAATTTCGCTTTAACCCTCGAAAGATGAGAGGCGCGCGCGTTGCGGCCGATGGCTTGCGGGAAGAGGCCGCACGGCCATGACACGTAGGTGGCGTCGGGCGCCGGCGACGGAATAGACGTTTCCTTCTCGAGGTCCGAGGGCTCGGCGGCTCGATCTTCGTCCAGGTTGAGGGCGTCGCGCACCGATGACGCCAATCGCGCGGCTGCGTCGGACGAGCGGTCCGTCACCAGCGGCGGCTGGCTCTTGACGATCTCGCCACCGAACGAAGTCGGCTTCTGTTTGAAGTTCTCGCTGCCGTGCCAAAGGTCGAGGTCGGCTCGCTGCAGCTCTTGCGATACGAGCGCGTAGAATTCGAGCGTCGGACCGAGCCCGGTGCCGACCTCGTTCTCGTACTGGATCTCGAGCAGCGCTTTGGAGTGCGCGTACTCGTGCATCACGTGCTCGGCTTGGCGCAGCACGTTCTGGCGCTGCACGGTGCGCTTGCGACGGTCAAGCCGGGGCGCGACTCGCTCGTCGAGCACGCCGGTGGTGATGGCAGCGCCGCCGGCGGCGCTGCGCTCGCCGCCCGCCTCTATCAGCCGCTGAAGTGCGCGGTCGCGATCGAACGACACCACGTAAAACAGCAGGTGCCGGCACTCGAACGGCAGGATGAACGGACTAAACAAACCACCACATTGTAACCAAATAGTATCAACTACTACAGTATGTAATAACTAACACAATTAACACACTAGAAGTAATAGAACGAGAAAAGGTTTTAAAATGCGAAAACTCTTACGCATTCGAAAGATCAAAAATTAACAGTCCTGTAAAATTGCATTATTTTTCAGAAGTCTTGATATTGATTTTACAGAAGAATTAACCTAATCTATGGCTATTAATTTATTAAAACTAAATACATATTCACAATTAAAAATTCCAATCCATTTGGCGATTAGCAAATGCTTCAGGCAAAGCAGCATTGTCTAAAATTTTCGTTAATTTAACAAAATTTCAAACAGATCTCTATGAAGAATAGGCAAACGAACCATAATCTTCTAAGTAAAAGTATTATTCACCCTCCTACCTCCTACCCCCCACCCCTATTTTTTAATCGCAATTTTAGTATTTTCGTATGAACAATATCCAAATAATTTAACCGTCGTTGATTGACGTAAAGTGTCGCTTCATTTTGACATATGGTTTGAAAATAATATTGGACCGATAGGTGGCGCCACAATCGGGTTACAGAAGTATTTTCGGGTTCGGGCAGGACGTCTGCTGGGTCAGCTAGTAAAAATATAATTTATATTAGTAAAAACTATTCTTTTCTAAATATTTTTGTGTAATTAAAATAATAATTTAATTTAAACAAATAAACTAACAAATAAAACATGTTAATCTCTAAATAGTCTCAGAAAGTAGCTGACCCTCTCTCCATTAACTTTTTCCATCACGCAATGGATTTTGACATGACTCATATTATTAGGAAGTTCGATTCCTTATTGTGTAGAACATTCAGGATATTAGGACTACGAAACTAATTGACATAAAATCTGACCAGGCATATGCGACTTTCTTGAGCCACGGCGGTAAGTTCCCCGTCATGATGACCAGTGGGTCCTGCAACTGCCGGTTGGCTTTGGCGGCTACTTTGCTGTTGATGAAGTCGGCGTTGGCAACTAGAGGCCGCTGGTCGGGCATGCAGGCAGCGCGGTACAACGTTTGCCAGTGACGGCAGAGAGCGTGCAAAGCGCGCAGCAGTCCCAGCGCGGGCAGAGACGCGTCGCGCACCTCGTTGCCGGCACCCCCTATCGTGCACGTTCGCAACATCGCCACTAGCGGCGACTCGCGCACTGGCACCATACCCTCTGCCAATCGGATACAATCGTGAACGTCTAATAAACGCATAAAAATAAATGGAACTAAGGCGATACTAATGGTCCGGGGACTAGAACTATCACAAACCAAGATTTGAGAGCTTCATTATTTATTTATAGAAAGGTTATTAGCGTAATAACAACCGAGACAATCTTTTTAGTAGGTGTGGTTTATCAATTAATGTTCAGTCCACTAAATTTAGCGGTGGCAGGATATTCTGGTGAGGCACCCCCTTACAAAACACCACCGTAAATAACAGTATGTGTGCTATTGTGTTCTGGTAAGTCAGTAAGGTATCATTTGTTATAATTTATCCTACTACAACACAACTTTGACGTTGCTTGTGTTAATATGGGCGGCGGTAACCATTTTCCATTAAGACTGCCTGCGATCTTTACATGAAAAAAATTTGAATATTCACTCTAGATGTTTACAAACTTTTTAATCCAGATGTATTTGCATAGTTAATTATTTAAAATTAAAATGAAACCTGACAAAATTATACTTGTTTCAGTTCAATTCTTACCATTCCAGAGTAGATCAGGTTTACGCCTGGACGATATCTTGGTGGGTTGTCCTTTGCCCTTGCGCGAGGTAGTCGGCTCGGAGCGAGGTGGTTCACTCTGCTCCACTGATCGGTAGTATATAGTGTGTGTTTGCACCCAAATTGTAGCGTTTGCTGCAACACGTTTTGGATACATTATTTCAAAGTTACAATCAAAATTTTTATTTTTTGTGCGCTAGAAGGAAGCATTCGAATAGAATTATAATTTGTGTACAATTGATAGACATAGATTATCTCCCTATAAAATTTACATTCAATATCTTACAATGTCGAGGATATCTTAAAATGAAATTTACGTATGATCAAAAATCAGAAAAAAAAAATATCAAAACAAAATTACGTCAAAATACTGTTCAGGTATTGTAGATTATTTACCTATCGGTATTTCAGTATCGGTATCTGCGTCAGTTTGTTCGCCGAATTGCCTCACCGCCTGATATACAGTCATGTTGTACGGTAACACAGTATCTCCAATCAAAAATTCTAGTTTGTGATCAGATCTGAAAATGAGCAAGCGATGCAATTACTTTTCAATTCGGTACCAAAAGGGTGTTAACATTACAAATATGAATATTTAATCTTTAAAATTATGTGTAGAACTTAGAAAAACTTGTTGTTTGCTAACTTCATTCCATTACAAATATGAAACCATAATCCATACTAATACTTATAAATGTGAAAGTAACTGTCTGGCTGCTACTTTTTCACGCCTAAACTCCTCAATTGATCATCATCAAATTTTGCATACGCATTGTCAGGGATACATAAAAGGACATAGGGTACCTTTCATCCCAAGGGTACTTTCGAAAAAAAGTACAGTTCCCGAAGGAACACAGAAAATAAAACGTCTGACAAAACTATAACAGCAATAGAGATTGAATAAATTATTGCCATATATTTTGTCACGCGTTATATTTTATATTTTTCAATGCGGACGAAGTCACGGACAAAAGTTAGTGGTAAACAAAGTAAAAGATTCATTAAAATGTCTGCGTAATACTGACTCGTGCTGCGCTGGGGCGTTAGCCGACGACTGGTGGTGAGGGGGCGAAGCGAGCGAGTCGTCGACTTCGTCGTCGGTGGCGGCCTCGTCGTCCGAGTGAACCGCCGCAGCGGAGCCATCCCGAGCCCGGGTACTCGCGTACCCGCGTTGCGACAAGTATCTGTGTGGTGGCGAACACTTGTATTACTCTGTGTTCGAGACTACGGGTGACCCACAAGGGGCTCCGTAAGTTGCATTACCTTTCAATAGCTTGGACGAGAGCCAGCGGATCTATTCGCACTACGCCTCCCTTCCATTGCTTCAAGTTGGTGCACGTTGGATGACGTTTGAGATCGCACTGTAAGTACATAGGGTGAGCTTAATAAGAGAAAGAGACGCTTATGATGCATGTCATTTACACCCAAGTATCAGTGATTTGACTGACCATCAGCTGGTGAGTGTTGAAGAACCGCAGCGCCGAGGTGGCCGGCTTGGCGGGCAAGTCGTGCACGCGCACTGGGAACTGCTCGAGGTGAGAGACGCACGCGTTTACCTTGGCCACTAGTGCGGCCAACGGTGCCGGCGGTTCCGCACCTACGCCAACGCCAACGCCTTCCGCCCACTCACTGCTGCACGCACATATTTTTTATGTTATATTTCGCACAAATCATTTTATTGAGAAACAACTGTCAACTAATAAGTAACTAACTATTATAGATATAATGTAAATGTAGTTATAGTTAGAGTCCATGCAACCTGTTAACTCAAACCTCCATTGGACAGTTTGTCATCATTGGGTCAACATAAAAACATTGTACCTACAATATTCAGGTTCAATAACACAGATCGCTCATAGCCATTTTTCCAATTAACCACTCAAAGCCATCCCATCAAAGCCAAGATAAATAAAACAGGAGATGTATTAGTGTACTTACTCTGGCACAAGTGGCATGTCCGCGAATATATGCAGGAAGAGTCGCAGCCTGTCTTCGCAGGAAGCGACCTGGTCGCGCGAGTCGGGCGGCTCAGAGGTGCGCTCGCGCACCTCGCCAGTTTCGGTAGCCTCGCTATCGACTCCCGTGAAGAATTGCAGCAGCGCACCGACCACACCAGAATGGCTCACCTAACACATAAGATAAATTCGTTAGGAGTTTGTACAAAAAAAGGCAGTAAATAAAAATACAGTAGCATAGAAATACGAGATCAGAAATACGAGATCTAACGTCTGCAGCCCTTCCGTGAAATTTATCAATTATCGGATTGAAAACCATTAGCATTCCATTTTAATTTAATTCATTGGGCACGTATTATACTTTGTTTTAGTTTAGACTGACCTCGAAAGGCGAGAGGTCGTGCTGCATGAGCGTGTCCCTCAGCTGCTGCAGAGCCGTGCGCTGCTTGGCGGCATGTGGAAGAGCGGCCGCCAGTTCGGCCAGTTGCTCCAAGGGTCCGCTACTGCGCAGCTGTTCCAGTGTGCCCCATTCGCGTTGTAATCGAGCCGCGGTCCATTGAATCCACTCGCGTACTTTCTCTCTGTATGCACAAGTCAATTATCCTAAATTAATTAAAATGGGACACTTCATTAAAAAAAAAGTTTTATAATCTTAATTTATACTCCGTGCGCTGTAGCATGGTGCGGGTGACAGTTGTCGGTATGACGTTGACATCTGTCAGTACCGTGTGACTAGGGATGTAACGTTCTGCGATTAATTTTTATCGCTATCGATACTCCTAGCATAAATCTCGTTCTCTTTATTATTGTTATGAAAATATTTTAAAAAGAAAATTATTTGAATATAAATTGTTGAATTAATTAAATAATTCAAATTTTTTTGGTATTTGATATTTTTTCATTACAACATTTTTGCTCTATGGCGCATCGGCATGGCGGCCATTTTGTTTACCCGTGCGATGATGTCAGTACGAGTGCTAGCGCCTTGTATGTGACACATATTTCCATTTCATTGTTTGTTTTCATTTTCGTTAAATTATTATTTGTTATAGTTTGTTGAGTTTGTTGTTTTTTTTTTGTTAAAGTTTGTTGAGTTTCTTTCCATTTGATTGTTTGTTTTCATTTTCGTTAAATTGTTATTTGTTATAGTTTGTTGAATTTGTTGTTCTATTTGTGGTTATTACCATGCCTAAGCATACGAAAAAAACTGTTTTGGGTAGTCAGGCCAGGGAACTTGTTCGCCTCCGAAACTACTTTGAAAGAGAACAACAAAATAATGGACCGTTGTTACCACTGAATCGAGTTGTAGAACGAGTAGCCGAAGCTCTTGATATTGGTCGCAATACTGTTTCGCGTATAACATGTGAGATAATTGGCCAAGAAGGTTCGTCCGAAAATAAATTATCGACACCTAACAAAAAGCGGACCAAGGTGAAGCCAATCACAGATTCAGATGATTTTGATAAGGATGCTATTAGAAATCATATTTATGCAAGAAATAATACTTCGCCGCCATTTACGGCAAATAAGATGTTGGCCCTACTACAAGAGGCCATCAACAATGTTCAACCTGAAGACTGATCTAAGGTCGTGAATAAAACAAAAAGGGACATTATGTCTGAGTGACATCCGTATTGATAACATAATGGAGTCATCATTAATAATATCCGTCACAGATTCAGATGGTGAATTAAGTGACAATTCAGATGTTCCTGACTCTGATATGAGTTTAGACGAATAATATGTACGTTTCTATGAATGCCGGTTAAAAGGTAAATAAATAAAGATTCCATCTAAGCGGATCTTTGTAGTTTCTGGACGCGGCCGCTTCAATCTTCCTATCCCTTTCCTTGTCCCGTGCACGACCGTCCAGCGAGGAAGAGTATATACCCTATGTATGTTGTTGTTTTATTTATATAATTATAGGCTTTTTAACAATAAAAAATGAAACTTCGCACAATATAACGTATATTAAAAACTACTATATTAAAAAAAATATCGACTATCCATCGTAGCAGTACATCCCATCACTAAATACATCTTTGGCGTTACGTTATACGCATAACACTGCTCAATTTTTCTTTCAATTTGATTGTATTTGTAGACTAGAACTACTACACTACTACTACTAACTTACTACTACAGTTATTAATGTGATTTAATATATTACGAATGTGGTGCAGGTGAATTACTAAATCATTATTGTAAATCGCGGCAACTTTCAAGAGTGAAACGAAACTAGTCGTAACTGTCACCCGCACCATGCTACAGCGCACGGAGTATAATTATAAATATTTTCATAAACTGCACAAGTTTATATCTTTATATATGTATATATCATTTCTTTCTCTCTCTCTCTCTGTGTGTGTGTGTGTGTGTGTGTGTATGTGACTGTAAAAGGCAGGACCATTTGAATTAGCAAATGTCAATACATTGATTTATTACCTCAATACGTTCTAACAAGATAATTAAATAAAAATTACACAATATTTTTTAAATTGTGTCCCTAAAGACAAAGAGTGTTATTACAAAAAAGATAAACATAAAGTCTGTTCATTCTTACTTGATAAAAAAGGTAAACAAATATGGCGTACCCACACAATTTAGTGATGGGGAGTCATTGAATGAACTTCATTCGGTGAATGATAAAAATTGATTAAAACATACTAATTGTGTTTTATATGCTATTGAGGAAGGTGTAATTTATTTAATTTGTACTAACATATATCACAACGCCATTTTAAAATCACGCAAATTTTTATTAAGTACCTTTTGTTAACTCACAGTGAACGACGGGCACTTTCTTCGAGTTTTAGTCTTGTTCTGGATACGATATATCGTTCATATTGAAATAGTTATTTTTTAAATTAAATATATAGTACTAAAATAATGATGAAAATAAATAAAAAGGCGTAACTTTTAAAAATCAGTAAATTAAAAAACTCCAATCGGGTGCAAAATCAATGTCCTAGAAGAGTAGCCTATTGGTCGTCAGTATAAGATATATATAGTAAGATATATAAGTATAAGATAAATAAACCAGTCCAAATTGCAAAAAAACGTAAGCGAGCACTCGTACCTAACCCTATTACGCGTCAATACGAATGATTAATGTCAAGTATTGTCATATGAAACCAAAACAGTTTATGTATCCATCGAAAACATAGAGTAGATAACAAGGAATATCACAACCGTTCCCAATCGTTCTTTCGTACACTTAGTCCCATCCCTACATAAAATGTCTCTCTGACAAGTTGTCAATAGTCAGAAATTCCGATATTTGATAAATAATTGTATTTTTCAAGTGAATTTAAAGCGGTTTTTAGACAAAATCAATGCGTTAATGTTTGAACCAGTAACTACGGTTTATTGTGATAACTTGCATTGTGCGATTCTTCCGTAATGACGTGATTTGTGATCGTGTAAGGTTTGTTTACCTTTTCTCTCAAGTAAGAATGAACAGACTTTACATTGAACATGTGTCTAAAAAATTTTTTATTACAAAAGCTTGTTTAAGCAGTTAAAGTTAGGCACGGTTTAAATAATACTTTTCATATTTAAATACATGTCAATATTTGTCGAAGACTCAAAGTTAGTCTACTGTTTTGTCTCTAATTTTCGCAAGTTGTATTTAGTGGTGTGGTTATGATTATGATGAAATATCGGGTTGTTTTACCTTTTATTCTTGAACCCAATTTTCTTCACGTTCACGAATTTTTATTTTAATATTGCAATTGTCCATTTTTTTTCCATAATTTTTATTTATATTATACTCATTTGACAATGAGTAATGACGATTGACAAGTCTCGATAAACACATTCTATTCTTTCAACCGATCACTGTTCTATGTGTACAATGTACTCATTACACACGTAAGTTTTGGTTCCAAAACATACTTATGGCGGTGTATTTATAGCAATAATTAATTTATAATCACACACGTCACTGTTTTATTTATATATAGATAATTTTAAAATATTTTCTGCGTAGGATATTCTATTAGCACATAACAAATTTGCATAGAAAGGAACGTTTCGGATTGAACCAAATGAAGTTGAACGAACGTTTTGTAATGTTGCTATTTTATTGTTACTATTTGCTATTTTATAATTTTAAAATAGCAACATTTGGTTGCCTATAGGTTGCCTAGCGATGTTTTGGTAAGTCAAAGGACAAACACTATTTTGTAATAGCGAAGGTTAAACATTATTTGAGGCAAGGTTTAAACTGTGAAATTGTATACAAATGTCATTAGACGCTGTTTGACAAAACACGTGTTGAGACATAGTTTAGTATATTTTTTTGTAATAACACTGAAAATGTTTAATTAAAAAAACAGTTCCAACAATATTGGACTATGATGAGGTATTTCGAAGATTTCCTCCTCCTATATACAAACACAATACACACTGGTGCAACGAATACTGACTTGTTCTGTACAGTGAGACTGGCGGAGGGCGCCGGCGATCCGAAGGAGATGGGAGTCTCCTTGTGCGGTTGCGGGGCGCGACCCCACCGCGTCGGGTTCAGCGACGACAGAAATGAAGACGTCTTCGAGGTGCCGCTAACGCGCGTCGTCGACCGAGCCGCGCCCGCGACGTTTGATGCTGCCGTTCAACACATTTTATTACAAACAAAACTATTACAAACTGCTACTTTAAAATGAGAGAATAGAACTTATTAATTATAATTAAATACTTCAATAGGAATATTTTATTTCTTTACACACAATAGTAATTAAGTCTAAAAATAGATTGTATAGTCTAAAAATAGGAAATATAAAACCTTAAACATACGAGTATCTATACAAATAGAAATGAATCGCTTAATGTGTTGCTTTCGGTTCGGTTTTTCGGTTCAATTCAATTCAAAAACTCGGTTTTTTTTTCTAATATTTGTTGAAGTCCGAGGAAGATTCTTATGAAGAGAAAAATTGTAAAAAGTCCCCAGAAAAACGTAAAAACACCATGTTTCTTTTTCTATCCAAAGTTTTAACAGAAAGTCAATCTTAGGCAATCTTCACAACAAACTTTTTTTTTGTAAAATGTACCACCAATATCAAAATTTGTTTGTAATACTGCTACAGTTAATCAATAGCTTACACAACCTGGGAATTTGAGAATCAGATTCAAAAACTGTTCTTCGCAATGGAGGACATAGCGGTGTGACAGATTTATGTGAAGTTGAATGATTTAAAATGCTTTATGATTGCCATTAATATTTAGGAAGAAATGAAGCTTATTTACTGTATACTGTATACACTTTACTGTATAGTCTTACTGTATACTATACACTTTACTGTATAGTCTGTATATCAATCACGACTGATGTCAATGGAAACTGCTAAATGCATTTAATGTATCGCATAATCTAACGTGACCCTTTGATTCGGACGCGGAATTCGATAACGTAGTAACAGCGAAACGAAATAAAATCCTATACTAGCCCTCATGATATTCGTAACGAATGTCAGGAAAAAGGAAGACAATGAAAATTGTCACACCCACTCAACAAGTAGAAGCATTGTTTTGAATCGACCCGAGCGTGACGGTTCACTTACCTTCACTCCTCGCCAATAAAGGCGCCTAAATAAGTTTTCATTTAAAAAGTTGTAGTTGGCGTTGGTTGGTTCATATAGCATACCGTGCGGTGGTGGCTGGTGATGGTGCGGTGGCGGTTGATGTGGCTGGTGCGGTGGGTGGGGTGCGGGGTCGTCGCGACGGCGTCCGTGACGCGCGCCACCGCCCGATCTTTTCACGGCGCGCTTGCGCTTCAACATATCCGCCAGCTGCAGTGGGCTGCCAGATCTAAAACATTTTCATTTTATGGTCCAACTATTCCAGAGTAGTGGTAGGAAACACTGCATTTCTCAGTCAACAGATCATCCCGTCGGATGGCAGTAGCCACTCCCTTACAAAGACCACCATGTGTGCTGTTTTATTTCGGTATGTGGGTATGGGATACCAGAGCCTTATCCTTTAGCAATCCTGTATCTTTAATCCTAGATACTATAGTCAGTAGCACACTTGCAGCAAACAATCAAAAATTTGAGGCCTAAAATCTGAAATTATTCACTACGGTTGCCAGTCATGACTTATGAACTAAGAGACGTGGTCTTACGGGCAGTTCTAGGGGATTTCGAAAATGTGTTTATGGCATCAAATTAGCGCACGAAACATAGTTCTAATAACCATTTTAATAATTGACAAGAACTACCTGGGTAATTGAATATAATTACTATCTACAAATTACCTGTGTACAGAAGCAGATGGTTGTGACTGTGCTGCGGCTGATGCAGTACCAGGTTCGGAACCGTTTCCATCGTTATTTGTAGCTGTAAATTAAATTATTCTTTATTATTGGCGGTTCATTGAAAAAGAAAAAAATAAATAAAAAAAAACGAAAAAAAGAAATAATAAGAATTTTACACTTACAAGTAGTTGTGGCGACGAATGATCCTGACGCCGAAAGAGCCATAGATAAGTTGTTGTGCTGTTCTATGGATGAGGTAGAGGTGGAGGCGGGAGGTGAGGAGCCTCCAGTCGAGCGCACGCTTGTTCCGCTAGGAGACTATGAAATATAACCAATTCCGATTAGGTAAAGATCTAAATATATTTCCTGACACCAGAGAAAGATGTGTGATTTACATCTTAAACCTAACTAACTGTTTGTTTCCATCTATTTTGTGGTGTCAAATGTATACTCAAATTATACTTCGTCACAAAAAATAAATAAATAGCGCGTACATGAATGCGCGTTATTCCCTTGGAAATCATAAACTGAATTAATTCCTTTCGTTAAGAATGTTGAAAATTTTCATTTTTTAAAGTGTAAATTTTCAAAATAATAGCTTTTTTCGGTCTTTTTACATTTTGATTTTTTTTTATAACAAAAAATTCAAGAATTTGAAGATAGAATTTATAGTAGATTTCCAATAATCTTTCGTGATTTGTTTCACCTTGAGCTTAGTCTGCTTGGGTGTGTGCGCGGGTGGCGGGCGATCGGCGAGCTGCGCCACCTGATGAAGCACTCCCTCGCGCCGAAACTGACCGGCGATCTCTTCAGGCAGCCGCTGCATCAGAATCTCGGCGAGCTGCAGGGAGCCTACCACGATGCGCAAGTCCGTGGACGCCATCATACCTGCTATGTGCGACGATATAACCTGTAGCCGTGAGAAAACATTCAAATATTAATAAAGGAAGAAAGTTTTCTCTTCTGAACAGTACTTTTTCTGTACCCCTAACGTGTATGCAAAATTTCATAATAATCGGTTTAGTGGTTAAGACTACAAAGCGAAGCAAACGAACAAACTCACTTTCGCATTTATGAGTTAGAATATTTAAAAAAAAAAAACTGTCTAGAGATAATCAGAAACCTAGCTTTCAAGATAGATATTCAAGTGTAATTAAAACAAAACTTTGTTTCTTGACTGAGTCGCTTAAGGGATTCACTGAGGCAAATGACATTTACTATAGAACTCGCTGGCGGCGCAGACAATAGGGGATCGGACAGTAATCAGATTAAAATCTAAAATGTACTTAAAAAGAAAATATATAATTTTTTACGATTATTTATCGAATAATAATTTAATATAATTCATTTAAATATTTTTAAATGAAGAAATAAAATTTTATTATTTACAATATTTTTAATCTATACTGAAACACCAATCACAGTGCGTGATGTCATTTGTGGGCAATCATTGTCTTATGCCAATGCAGCTGTTTTGTTGTGATATGACCACAAATGACGTTACGCGCTCTCAGCACAAATTCTATCGTGGCGTTTTGGCGGCATTTTCAAACAAACAATATTAAAACATGATTTTGAGTACCTAAAAGGCTATAAATAAATAAAATAGTATTTTTTATGGGAATAAATATCCATGAAGATAAATTTAAAACACTTTCTGAAAATTTGTCCGATCCCCTATTCAACAGGCCTAGAAATGGTGTTTTTTTGTTTTTACCATTAGAACATTACACAAAAAAAAAATTTATTAATACAATTTTTTAATCTGATATTAACTTATTATTAACGCATATGAATCCTGTACCTATGTACAGGATTCATATGCGTGCAATAAGCCGTTTTCGAGAGAATTTTCAATAAAGGTCAAATTCTTTTGTTCTAACTTTTTTTGTGGAG
Source organism: Bembecia ichneumoniformis (assembly GCA_910589475.2). Lineage (NCBI taxonomy): Eukaryota > Metazoa > Arthropoda > Insecta > Lepidoptera > Sesiidae > Bembecia > Bembecia ichneumoniformis. The sequence goes on from OU342523.1 coordinate 8,005,487, forward strand.
TTTCTATTACTTTAACGAAAATTCTAATTAATACAATTGGTTCTTCACATGTTTAAGTATAATATATATTTTTTTCAAAGCAATTGTCTTGTCTATTTCTTGTAACATCTTCATTAAACAATGGATATTTTTAGTAACATTACACTGTAAATGTACTCCCACAGTCGAGTTCATATATCCCCACTTAGTACTATCATAGATAAAATACTACTTAACCAGTATAGATGGTCACTCAAGTACATTGAATCCGTACCCTATCCAATTTCGCTTATATCTAGATGCCGCCTGTGTAGTTTGTCGCTTATTTGTTGTCATTAAAAATCCGCTAGAGTCGCTGCAGTCGACCGTTCAGTCAATTCTCATGTACAAGAGATGGCACTACTAAAATTTATTTAAAATATAAAAGAAGTGGGCACGAACAACGATAAAAGGGCCGTATGAACGGTATAGGTTCTGTTCTAAAAAATAGGGCAATAAGGAACTAAAACGTTAATTACTGACCGATTATGTCCTATAATAGAAAAACGTCTTGTCAATTGAAAAAATATTATTAATTATGTTTTTTGTTATTTGTATTCATAATCTTTACATACTTCGATATAATTTTGCTTAGGTACGTATGTTTGTGTTCAGAAAGCTGAAAAACTGGGTGATGGATTAACTTAATTTTTTTGCAAAACGATGCATTTTATCACAAGAGTGTTTATATATACTTTCTATTCCGAAGTTTCAGCGGAAACGAAAATAAAAATGAGCTTACAGCAAAGCGTGGCCAGGTTCCGTTAGTTATAACATAGATAAAAATTAACCAGTTTTTGTCGATTGTGTTACGAAGAAAAAAGTGATAACTCACACATTTTAATTTGTTATTTTTGTACTATGGTCATTATGCATTATTAGATGAAAACCCGGCTTTGCTCGGGTGTAATGTGACTCATCTAGGTACAAAATGTAAGTAGATATTTCTGTAGTTATCGGTTCTCAAGGAATATTAAAGGCAAAAGCGGCATAGATTTCGCTCAATGTTTGCGGCAAGACGTTTCGTTTTACACAGTAACATGAGTCACAGTTCTTTGTAATGGACACTTTGTTTTTAAAATGAAGACGTATTGAGTGGCGAGGCGTATGCGCGCTAGTATGAATGAAACGGAACGTTTATTAACCACTCAAGATGTCACAGGTGTCAGTGAGTGACGTTTCGCTAGAGTGGCCAGGCCAGTATGGCGACTGCGATTTGTCTGTCAGCACCATTAGAATTTAACAAAATACTTTGACAATCCGAATTTTGCGGATATATGTTGTCGACTCGAAATCTTTATTTTTTAATGTTTTATTATTCAGGTAAGGTTTCAATCGAGTCTACCGTACCCCTTGACGAAATTATTAATATAGATAATTGTAAAACAAATTAATGACAATGTTTTCTGATATAATAATATTAAATATCTAAATAAAATTTCTCTATCATTTTCATTAAAATATGCATGAAATGGAACAATATCATACATAAAAGTACTCGCAGCAACAAACATCGCCCTCTAGTTATTACCACGATAATAAGGAACTATAACTGCGTGATTGAAATTGTTGGTTATAATTTTTAACAAAATACACATTAATGTTAAATTCGAGACTATTAGTGACATCTAGTGAGTGGAAATCCCAATATGAAATTGGCTTCAGATCGTTACATGGAGGTTGACCATCTATACTGGTTAAGTAGTATTTTATCTATGGTACTATGAAACATTTAAGTAATAAGACCTTATTTTATTACCATGTTGCTGGTATATTCTATAATTATCCTATACTTGTACGCTCCCCATACTAATATATCCGTTTTCAAAACACCACAATAACGAAGTTCATTGTGCAGTTATGGGAGAGTAACAAACAATATTTACTCCGGCAATGCCAACAAAATATTTGATTACCATCAAAATATAGAGAGGTTGAAGCATAAGTCAATTATCACAGCACGATTTAGATATAAACTACATAGAGAATGGAAAAATTTATGGATTTAAAAAAATTGCTTCAAAATATGTGATCCCAAGGAGTTGGTAGAGTAATTAAAATTTTATAATATTCAATTTTTGATCAATGGTTATTGTGACAAATCTATTTACATTCTAATTGCCTATAACTGATTTTAAAAGATTTTTGACATCAATGCCACGACCCTTTTTGAAACATTGTTATTTTATTTTTTGACATTTCGTTACCTGTGTCTTGAGCACTTGCTGCAGAAGCGGTGCATCCGCATAGTATATTGAGCGCAATATCGCCTTGAGCGCTTGAGAGCGCACCGCCGGCCCTGCGGAGCTCCAATACACTTCGTGCAACACCGCCAGCAGAGCGCGCACCAGCGATGGGTTGCTACGGACTACAGCTATACGAGGATCTGAAATAAATCGCTACTTACAGTACTCTAATATAATGCAAGTAGAATGTTCCCAATATGTCCCCTTATAGTTTTCCACACTTTAATGCAGTAGGATCTGGAAATCATGTATTTCTAAATGAGCAAAGATTCCGATCAGTGACGGAAGAAGACTAAGGGTAATCTCATACCAAAGTGGCAACGATTGAATGACAAGCAAATTGATAATTCCTATAGAAGTAGCTGTGGTTTCACCCGCAATTTAATTAAAAATAAATTTGAGACGCGAATGATGGTACCTCGTTGACATAGATAATATTTTGGGTTTTCTCAGTAACACTCAGACCTCTACGGCAGCTGCCCTCGGCCATCGACACACCAATCACATCGCATCGTGACATTTTGCTCTTATGCTCTATACCATATATATACTAATATATATGGTATAGATAGATTATATAGTCCTATGAGCTAAAGTGATGACACAGCCAAACATATGATTATTATGAGGCAAACTTTTTGTAACAGGCCTGTAGGTCGATGATAGTTGCTAAGGTACCTTAAAAACGCATCAGCAGAGAGATGGTATCTTCCATAACAGATATGCTTTTTGTATTTTAATTACAATGTACCTCCGTTCGCGCTAGCCGAGTTGGCGTGGTCGGCCAGTGCGGGCAGTGGCAGCGAGCGCTGCACTGGCCTCGCGGTACCCGTGTGATCGTTGAGCTGCTGCATGGCCGTGAGGTCCACCGTGTACGAGCGGCCCAGAGTTGTCAGGCACACCTCCTCCTCGCCAGCTGCCGCGCCGGCCTCCAGCGCACGACATTCTGCCCAAGAATATGAACGCCACACTCCTGAAAAAATTCCTCCTTTATTACAAGTACCACTACCTCCTTTCTTAATTCTTATCTTACACCGCTCACAGTGAATCTTCGTGAACAATAAAAATCACCTACATACACTACAGTACTTAATTTTAGAAAAATATAATTATATAATAGTTTTTAATAAAATTATTAGGTGACAAAATTGGTAATAAGAAAATATGACTTTTACTAAAATCATTCACTAAAACATCCCATACTGCACCTTAACAGCGAACAATTACGCCCCCACTAATTACCCTTACGTGGGGCATTATTAGCATATTTCAGAACGTCATAGAAAATAAACTATAAGAGATTTCGACTTGATTTTTTAATTGTATTATTGTGACATTATATTATTTTTTATGGAATAAAATACGAAAATAATGCAATACAAGTTTTATTACTTATTGCTATCAAATCACAATTTTTTATATAAAAAAAAAACTAACTCAGGTTCATTACCGCATTTGTACTGCCGTCTGTATTTTATATTGGAACATAGCCACCAACATTTTTTCCACCATTTCATCGATTTTCGATGGAGAGCATAATACGACAAGCAACTGCGCAGTGACTCAGAACAACGCGACAACTTTTGATTAGGCTTACGTTTAGTGTTTGTGTGCGTGCCTAACAATACTTTTTTTTATGTTAAGATCGGTAGACAGGCTGACGGTCCACTTGATGTTTGGTGGCTACCGTCACCTATAACACAAGCAACGCCACAGCCGCTGCAAGTGCGCTGCCGACTAGAGTAGGATTAAGGATAAGGGATTAAGAGGGGATAGGGAAATGGGCTCTGGCATCCCTTACTCACTCACCGAAACACTACAGCACACATGCTGTTATTTCACGGTGGTCTTCTGTAAGGGGGTGGTTACTGCCGCCAGACGGGCTGCCCAAATAACTGCAAAGCGCAGTGTACCCTGCCATTACTTTCCAACTCCAGACCAGAGTCAAATTTGAAAAGTTCATTTTTCAAAGTTGACCGTGCCGGGAATCGACTATAGGTACCTCTGTCATCACGCCATTGCCAGTGGGCAGTGCGCTCGAGCGCTGCCGCAGACCAGGGCCGGTCAAGGTGCACGTCGACAGCGAATATGCCGTCCGTGGGCAGACGTGGCATCAGTTCCGCAATTAAGCACGTCATCTCGTACAACTCTTGCGGGGAGTGCGGCAGCAGGAACACTTGCTGTAACATTGAATTTCAATTGGTGAAGATAAAACAAATTTATTTATGTTAAGGTCAGCAGACATGGTAACGGTCCATTTTATGGTAGGTGGCTACCGTCGCCTATAAGATAAGCAACGCCAGAGCGGCTGCAAGGGCGCTGCCGACTACAGTAGGATTAAGGATAATTGGATTGGGTTCTGTAAGGGGTGGTTTCTGTTGCCAGACACAATGAACAATTAAGATGTTGCTCATATTCGGGCTTTTTATGATATATGATCACCTAAAATAAAATTAAAAAATCTTAATAAAATTTATACCAATTTTAATTATAATAAAATTAAAAAAATTTATATCATGTATCTAATTTATGCACACTGCCCAATAATTTTGAAAATTATTGAATTTAGAAAGAAAGAAAGAGAGCAATTTTTATTCCTCTAATGCAAACAATATATGAACAAATAATAATAATTACAAACAAAACAAATATACAAACAAGTAAAAAGAGGAAAAGGAACCCTGGCTCGGTGTACAGTTGTAGAGCAGACCACAACACTGATATTCTGATTTCTTAATTCTTTGAAAATAATTCTGAAAATTCATGTGCATTTGTGCATAAGTACATTGCTTGATTACTAGTAAATTAGGCAAAATATTATTAAAAAAAACGTTATTTATGTAATTCAATAAGTTTGGGGGTGGCAAAAGTTGTATAGGTACAAGATTTTTGTAGTTCATTTTACTAGAAACTGTAAACTGTGCGTAGTTTTTCAAAATATATACCTAACAAGTGTAAACAGATAGTGAAATTTGTATGTAAAGCTTTTTGTCGCAAGCGAGCCAATAATAGAGAAGAAAATCATCCGTACAAATTGTGCTTATACCAAAGGATACAAGTAATAAAAAGTGTGGTAACCTCCTGTACGTCCTGATGCAGTGTGGATCCAGTGAGTAGACAGAGCAGTGTGTCGGCGAAGGAGCGCTGATGAAGGGCGAGGGCCAGTTGCGGACACGAGCCGCACATCACCCACAGCAGCCTCAGCACCGTGATGAACGTGCCGGCAGAAATCAGTGGCGGCTGAACCACCAACTATACATACATCATCACTACACTTAAAAGGAAGCTCCAACCAATGTATTTTATTATTAACACTAAAGAATCTTAAACGGAATCATGATTGTACCAAGACCATACTCACAAAATATAAATACTTAAATCAACGTATTATTTACTAACAACCAAGTTAATAATATAGTTATATAAAGATGATGTAGATAGGAGCAAATTTTATTCGTACAAAATAATCTTACTTTAATAGGTATGAGTATGATGATGGTATTAAAAAGATTAATAAATTAAATTAGAGAAATATATATGTTAATCAGAGCGAATAGCGTCATGCTTTCGTAAATATCACCGTGTCGCTTGAATTGTGTAGTGTCAAACTGTTCCAGAGTTAAGAAAGCGTTGACGTCATAACAGACACCATTGTTATTCTAGCGTTTTGGCGCAAAGTTTCAATTATATTACTTAAAACATCAATTATTCCTTCAAAACCTCTATTTTTTTAGAAATGAAATTTATTTTTTCAAAATCAGTCATCATGCGTACTGCATCTCTACAATGAATGCCAGCTATTTTGGCTCTAGTTAAACATCGGCCAGAGGCCTCGGCAAATATTAATTTATGTAATGTAGTCGGACGTAGTGGCGGCTCTCTGTACGACTTTTTGCAACTCCCACACGTTATCAATGATTCGAGATGGGTTATATAAATTGCGCAAGATAAATAGATTGCGCAATTTATATAACCCATCTCGAATCATTGATAACGTGTGGGAGTTGCAAAAAGTCGTATCAATCAGTCCATATCAATCCCATGAATTCCGCCGATAACAATCGCTGTGTTCTCCAAAAACTACAATCACCGTATGATCGGCGAGTGTTGATTGAAAATGACAGACAACATAGCATGCAAGTTATTAGGTCGTCTCTATTAAAACATAATATTGTACTAACAAGTTGTTGAAGATTGGTGAGCAACTCGGGTGTGGCGATTTCCTGCAATCGAACCGGATCATTTTGGAAGCTGTCGACGAGTCGGGAGAATGCTAGACACACACACTCTACAGATTTTCTGTCCTGTTGAGTCAGTCTGAAATAATTTTATAAATTATATATAGTCTATTTTTTTATGCTTTATTTATATCTTCCTGTATACAATCAATTTTATTTATTATTACGAAAATTGAAAGCATATAAGTTAACTAAGAATAAAAAATTAAAAAACAAAAGGAACAAAATAGAAAAATTGAAAATCATGCATAATTTATTAAGTATGCATAAACTAGCTCTGCATACAATTAAGTATAATGCATATTATATTTTGCCGAAAAGTCACATATAATTATAGCGGAAAGGCTTATGTTCTTAAACAACTCATATATTTAGAAAATATTTGAGTATTCAGTTGATAGAAAGTTAAGTTATGTAAGAAATGATGGGCCACTTGTTGATTGTAGGTGGCTACTGTTACCATTAACACAAGCAACGCTAGAGGTGCTGTAAGTGTGCTGCCGACTATAGTAGAATTAATGATTAGGATGGGATAGGGAAATGGGCTCTAGCATCCCTTACTCACTTGCTTAAACAATAGCACACATGCTGTTATTTCATTTTGGTCTTTTGTAAGGGGGTGGTTAATGCAGTCAGATGGAGTACAAAAATGACTGCGAAACGCACACTTCATTTGCCCCGACACTAACTATCAGCTCAAAGATATTTCAGCTAAAAATATTCATTGCAGATTTCCAAAAAGTACTTGCCTGTTTGCTAGGAGTTGCAGAGAATCCCTCACTAAATGAAACTCATCTGCTGTGAGATTTTGGCAACAGTTTGCGGTGATGGAGAGAGCTGCTCGTTGAGCATTTATTGAAAAGAAGTCCAAATAGGTCAAACACGAAGATACACCACGCTGTAAATTAATTAAATAATTGTGAATTAGTCCAGACGATAAACAGATGATTACAAATGACGTAATGCGTCTGTTATCATTGTAATCTATTTTCAGTCAACACATAATTTTTATTTTATTTTATAATAAGCTTTATTTTCTACACATCTTTTACAATTTTTTTTTTATTTATTTACGAATTAGTTTTAATCTGTTACACTGTGTAGTCCACTGTGGGTAAAAGCCTCCTCAATTTCTTTCCATTTTTGTTTATTTAATGCAATACTCATCCAGTTTTTTCCTACTATGTTCTTAATATCGTCAAGCCCATCTTTTCTTTTGTCTTCCCATGCGTCTTTTATTCCTTGGTCCTTGCCTCATAAAATTTTACAAAATAATTCAAAATTTTTTTTAAAAAATTAAAGAAATTAAATCTTTAAAACCAACAGTGGCGTAGCTAGCATGGGTGGCAGCACCCGGTGCGGATATTGTAGGTGTCGCCCCAAAAATCAATTAAAACTATTAAAATAAAAAAGTAATAAGAGTTTATGTTTTATAAACTAGCCATCCACTGCGCTTTTTCTTTTTTTTTTTGTTTTTTTTTTTTCCAAGTCTTTTAGAAAGCTTTTATAATAACAATAATTGTTGTTAATAACAACTTAGTAACAAATACAATCACACGTTGATTGATGCAAACATCAATCACACGTTCACGAAAGAAATGTTGAACGGACTGCGTTCGGGAACAAGATAAATTCCCCAAGCACACAGGTGGCAAGCAATCGCTATTTCCGGGGAATCCCCTGACTAGCGACAGTTACAGTGAAATTAGAAGGTAAAAACAACAACATTTTGGGGAATCCCCGACAAACAGACAGTGTGTACAGAAACTTACTAGGTAGCTATATATTATTGTTACATATATTGCTATTTTATTAGTGGCGGTTATGCAATCTGCCACAGTTTTACAAATTTTTACATGTGGTACTGACGTTCACGTCAGTACCACATGTACCACACACGCCCCCACGGCCCCCCTAGCTACGCCACTGAAAACCAATATTATTTATCTCGTTTAATGTATTAACTAGCTGTATATAGCGGTTTCACCCGTCGTATAATTTAAATTGATAAAGGTATGCATGTAGAAATAGAACTTATTTACTTACACAAAAAGGTACGCAGTTCTGTGATACCTGAAAGTGGCGTCGGCGCCGCAATACACATCGTGACGTCTGTCGTGAGTCAATCGCTTTCTCACTTATTAGTGTAGTAAATAAATTCTATATTGAATTGCTACCTTGAAATATGCGCGTCGGTGTGAGCAGTCAAGTTTATAACAAGGATTAAGAGTACATATATGAAGTGAGTTACCGCTTGTAGAATTGCTTTGGAGTGTCGCCGCGAGAGCATGTCGAGCGCCGTGAGACTTTGCTCGGCGACGTCCATGCAAGTGATGGCCTGTAGTTTGTCGATGAAAGCGGGCACTGCGAGAGCGACGGCGCCGCTACTGCGCGGCAGCGCCTCCAGCATGTATGTGAGCGCGCGGCACGCGTGGTTCATCTGTCGAGTAACATATCACGTTATATCACTTTCAGGCATAATAATATCCAGGACCAATAAAAATGATATTTTCAACTCTTTATTTTATCGTAATCGCCACTCACGAAAGAACCTTTAATATTAATGTAAAACAAATTCACCATATGTAGTACAATAGAAACTTTACTATAAAAATGTATATAATTTTTATTAACTTTTGCCCACGACTTCGTCTGCGCGGAATTCAAACCGTGACATGTGTGCAAAAGGTGATTGATTGAACTGCAGGTAACATACATAATTATATCGATGTTTATATATAATTATAAAATATATATATAACAGATTCTTCTTTTTTTGAAATCCTATGGTTTAAATAAATAACTTATTTAAACAATTGAATTTTTTTAACAACAGATAATTTCATGAGGACAATATAGAAATATTTACTGTAAATCAACTTTAAACACTATTTAACAAACAACTACACATAATTATGTTCAATTTAGTAATATTTACGTAAAGTGTTTTTTTTTTATTGAGATGGATATCAATTTCTTTTTAAGAAAGCAAGCACGGAAGCTAAACAATGCTTGTGTTGATATATAGAACAAGTTGAACTATGGATAAAAGTTGTATAAAAATTAAATTCATTGAATCTTCTTCTAATGCAATAATGATTGTTATTATATGAATTCTTAAACAAATACTACAAATCTTGTCAATTTTGGTGCTTATCCTGTAGATAAAAAGCTTAGCTTATCATTTCACAACATAATAAACATATAAAACTTATATAACAAAATTAAAATCCAGAAATAAAAGGGCTTGTTATGTTTTCACCTTCTTCATGTTTTTTCTGCTATATGAAGGCAGTCATTATTATTACGAAGTTGACATGATTATCATATGAAAAAGCTTGAAGGAAAAGCGTTGTGCATATGACTAGCCGTTATTCAATGAACACAAACGTTTAGGTTCAATTAAAAAATATATAATCAGACACTATATACATAGGTGCATTGGTGTCCAACTGATAACGATTACAATAAAGGTAAACCGAGGGAATTACCATGTCAAAGTTGTGCTCGGCGGCCAGCAAGTTGATAAGGGCGGGCACCACTTGACGCACCGGGAAACCAGCGAGGGTATCCTCGTTGCCCATCACCAGCAGCTGGCACATCTCGATTACCGCTTGCAGCTGTTGACCCTCATCGCCTGTTGCCTGAAGCCCGGCCAGAAGCTGCGCTGCTCGGGACGCCGCTGGATGAAATACAGTTAACCTTAGTCAAAGGATCTTGTGAATTGTCTTAGGCTACTACTGTCCATACTGGAGAATAGTTGTTTCGGTTGGGAATCCCAATGTCTCAGCTGTATCTTATATCCCAAGTTGGGATATAAGATACAGCTGAGACATACATCTACATTATCCTAAAATCTCTTCTTTAGAACATTTGCATTTTTGGTACATAGAAAAAAAAATCTGTTAAAAAATTTAACAAGCTTTTTGATTCGAAAGTCATCTAGTAAATTAGATTAGAGCAAGGCTTGAAAGAAGGCGAAAAATCAATTAGCCGTAATTATATTTAGAATACCGCATCGTGATCAAGAGGGAAAAAAAGCTTAGGACACATTCATGATACCATATAAATCCGTAGGTATTAAAAAACCTTCAACAACATACTAGTGTAAAGGTCGACAAACAGGTTGACGGCCCACATAATTTCTACCGTCAAGTGGAAGGTACGTGGCTACCGTCGCCTTTAACAGAAGCAATGCTAAGAGCGACATTTGTTTGGAATTAAATTTACATTAATTTGCTCTAAAAACTGTATTTGTTAATAATCAAATACAATATATTTTTTAATTTTCATGTATGCAAATCCGACTGCAATATGCTATATTAAGAAACGTTTTAAAAATAAATTTATAGTAAGATTTGAATATGGAAGACGCGTTCTTACATTTTCAGGTTTCACTATGAAATTGCTGCACCAATTTTGATGAAATTCAATATGGATACGCCTTGAACCTTGTAAAAGGACATAGGTGAATTAGAATGATTACCCGAGTTGGCAGTGACGGTCCTATGCAGCAGATGCTGCATGCGCGGGCCGAGCGCGCCGAGTAGATGCGGGGGCAGACCGCGCGCTTCGAGCAGCGCTTGTAGACGTCCCACCTCGCCCTCCTCCGACGAGGACTCCTCCAGTGCGGCGGCGCTGTGGGAGCTCGCCCCGAACACCGGCTGCGCGCCGCTCACCGACACCAGCCCGCCGCCGCTGCCGCCTCCGCCGCCGCACTCCTCACCCGGTGCTGACGCTAAACGTCAACAACACTACTTTACCAATGCTACATTGCCGCTACAATCTTCTTTGGACCCTTAGTACAAACTACGTTTTTCAAATATCATACAAACTGTCGTTAACTAAATGCGCGTAAGTGTCAGTTCAGAACGAAAGGTGACGAGATGCGCTCGCTTTAATTTTTTTTGTATTAAATAAATATTGTTACTACAAAAAAAGGTACGCAGTTTAGTGAGTACGGTATGCATTGCGATACGCAGCGCGATGTCGTGAGATGTATCGCGTATTCACTGAACTATATACTCATTTCTGTAGTAAATTAGTTCTATATTGATATGCTATCTTAAAATATCGGTCACGTCTGGGTGTGAGTTGACCCTAAGCAGTTAGCATTAACATTGGTCTAACATTTTGTTGATAGATCGCTCGCTTCATTTAGCCGTCACTAAGCGCTTGGGCATAAACGTATCGAGGGTCATGGGTGAATAACTCTTATGCATAATAGGGAATATGCGTCTAATTCAAAAAAAGGCTTAAATATATTTTTTTATCAACATTTTTGCTTTAGAATTATGTCTATGTAAATATTTTTTAATATTATTTTTTTTTCTTTAAGAAAATAATTATTAAAAAGTGCATAAAAATGTGGGAAATTCAAAATACTTGAAACGGTCAGATCGAATGTGACGTCAACGTTTATGAAAATTAAATGTCAACAAGCGTGTAGATGTGTGATTTTTAACATTTGACTTTGGCGTCACGACAAGCGCGCCAAAAGGGCAGGTGTTTAAAGTGCCCGTAGCTGTTATAATTTTAACTTTTTTTTTGTTACCAAATTTCTGGTTTTTGGCGCTGAATATTTTTTTACGGTTTTATAACGATATAACCTATCATATGAAAATATAAAAAAAAATGTGCATATTCCCTATTAATGGGGTAAAAAACTGACTTTTGCTCACTTCAGATGGCAGCACTGTTGGTTGTTCCCTAAATCTGACAAGTAGCTGTCATTTTCCATAGTAATTTTGTAAACAAACAAAAAGAACTGAATTTATTTAAGTAACATGACGCTATGTTCAGCTTTTGATTCCAAAAAGACGGAAATCCATATATTCCCTAAAGATTTTAAAAGAAAAAACAATGGATAAAAGCTTTACGAGGAAAAAAATGGAAGTAGACTAAATATTCAAGGTTATATGCAGTAGATACTTTTCTTTTCCTCAACTGTAACTGCTTAACACTCTATGTCGAATACATTTTTGTAGTAATAAAGGCAAATTCGCTGATAAATACAGGGAAACAAAAACGCAATATGGATTAGGATCACTCAACAGTGGCGCCACCTACGATTAGCTTTCAGTTTTTAACCTCATTGGCAAATAAGCATTGTTCTGACACGTTAAAAAAGAATTGTAATAATTTAGTGAACTCAATAAAGAATCCGTTTTTCATTGGAATCGTTGAGACAAACTTATTAGGCTTAATTCAATAAGTGTACCAGTAAAAGCGTTTGTAGAAACAAATTATAGTCTTTGGTTAGTAAATAAGAAACTTTTGAATAAGTAAATTGTACCTTTGCCTTTGTTTTTGGCATCATTAGCCGCGTTGTCCGGCATTGAAGCGGCAGAGGCTGAGGTCGGCGGAGTGGAAGATGTTGACGCCACGGCACCCTGTACGATACATAAAACATTTAATGATTTCGAGATATTTACAAATAAAAATGGTCACCTTGTTTATATGCTTAAATTGTGATTACCGTGGTTAAAGGCTGGGGGTGGGACCGGCTGGAGGCGCCACCAGTACTGGCGCACGAACCCAGGCTGCTTTTACCTGAAAATTATCACCATACTTTTAGAGACTTATTTCTGAATTGGTATGGAACTAGTATTTACACGGTAAATATATTATAATAACTTGTTTACATCAATCGCCCCAGTATAAAAATTCGTGGATGATAAACAATACGGTTTGGAAACAGATCCCAATTAAAACAACACTGGTCTGAACAGTATGTGTGATGATAAACTTAAATAATTTCATTTTTTGATATTTCCAAAGATTGAACTAAACTCAACTAAATTTGAGCGATCGCCATAGTGTCCAGCGAAAAATGTTTTAAATTAGATTATTATTGAGTATGTTCTTGGGACACTTTTTGTTTTTAGGTCTTTTGTATAGGAGTTTGAAGTGATAACAGTGTAGTGGCATTTCTAAAGAGTTGTATGAAAGCATTAATCTCACCTCGTTTGTCTCGTCGTGTGGACGCCGACTGCGGCTGAGGCATGTCGCGAGCTCGCGCCCGCCGCCCGCCCGATGAGCTACCGCTCGCTACCGTGCCCGCACTCTCGTTTGGAGGCACCTGCACACAATACAATCATTCAACACGTGAATAACCAAACATGTTCTTAAAATTTAGATTTTAGAAATGTTTCACTGAAAATATGCAATAGATGGCGCTGGCAAAATATTTCCTTATTACAAGAGATCTAATCAGTTTTTGGGCCATCAGTGTATGATTTTTCGTTTTAACTTTTAACGGTTGAAACTTGTACCATTAAGTAAGAAGAAATTATAGATTTTAGTGTGAAAATATATTGTAATTTAGTAATGGGGTTTCATGGTTATTTAAGTTTGAAAGTATTAAAAAATCCAATTGTTGCAATTAAATAATGAGTTTTTTAATATTCGAATGTTATTCCCATTCACAAAATTTCAAATATTCACAGGAAACTACTGAAATTAAAAAAGACTTATTACCAAAATCTCCAAAGGGTAAGTAAAAAAAATGGCCTGGTTTGAGATTAATACTAAAAGTTACGGGATGCTTGCTATAAATACATCAGTGAAAACCGTATTCAAATCGGTTAAGCCGTTTCTGAGATTTGCGTGCACAAACGCACAAACAAACAAAAATCCTAAAAACTATTTTTTTGACCTCGGTAACATAAGTAAAACGTGTACAAAATACCTATGCAGATGACACCGCGATTTTGGCACCAAGCAGATGCCCAAAATATGCCTCAAAACTCCTACAACACAGCCTTTATGAAATTAAAAAATGTTTCGAGAAATGGCGTATATTTGCTAGTGCTTCGAAATCGGTGCAGATTATTTTTGCACTAAGACATGACATCTGTTCATCTGTAAAACTGGGAGAAAACCAGCTTCCATGCAATGACCCGTGTAAAGTATCTGGGGATGTACCTGGATAGGTGACTCACATGGAGAAAACATGTTGTCACAAAAAGGAATGAGATCGATGAGATACAAGGAATTGTACTGGTTATTGGGCAGAAACTCTAAACTATCCATCGACAACAAGATACAAGAGTGCTCTACAACCTATTTGGACATATGGCATTCAGCTTTGGGGTTCTGCCTGTGACTCAAACATCTCTCTAATCCAGAGGGTACAGAACCAATATCCTGAAACAGATATTCAACGCGCCTTGTCTTATAAAGAACTTTGAAATTCATGAATACCTTGGTATGCTAACAGTGAAGGAAGAGATAGGGGCCATCTCTAAAAAATATAAATGCAGATTGGAAAGACACACCAAACAAGCTGGCTTAATGACTGCAATAAACAGTTAAGAATAAATGACTGCATAAACAGACTCAAAAGGTGTAAAATCCTACAACTAAATGGACTGTAATGGGCATCCTGATACATAGTGTGGTGTGCCTGATTAGGCTGTGTAATTATAGTAAAAATCACATTCGTGATATCAACGTGAATTAAATATCGACATTAAAAATAACGTTAACATTTTCACAAAATACACAATACTAATCTATAATAATTCTTAATTTATGGTCATTCTTATATTTCCTGAACTTTAACATCAATTTCAATTATTTTACATATTATTATTATTTTTAATGTTTGACTTATTGACCATCACGAAGTACCTACATAAGTGTATAAAAAAGATTCAAATCTTTGATGTATCCCAAACTATAGCCAGTTTGGATTAAAATAAAATAAATAAATAAGACCAATTGACAACTTTTCAAGAAAAACTTATATTAGCTGATTTTTTTTTAAATTATTTCCGTTTTAATTAGTTTTACACTGACTTTAAAATTAGATTTTTTTAAATATGCTTTCCGCGAGAAACTTGCTGTGAAGGGGGTAGTTCCACATCAAGTCCAAATTAAAATTGATTGTAAGGTTAAGTAAGAAAAACACTAGAGACCCTACTTTAATATAAGGATTCAGGTCAATAAAGATTGTAAACAACAATTATCTAATTTTTTTTTTCGGAGCAGAGAAATCTTCAAACAGGTGTAACAAAGGTTATGGTATTCTACATTCAGGTAAGAACTCACCCACCAAACTTTTGTTTATTTATAGCACCCTGTTGAAGTGTTTTCATTTATCTTTAAATGTTACAAAAGATATCCTAGCAAGCAGTAAATGTCTAGAAGCTGTAGAAAACGCCTTTACGAACTTTGCCTAGTCTCACACTGCAGAATTTAAATCATAGTAGCACTAATGACATCTTATAAAATGGCAGATAGCTTAGAAAATACATTTTATTACTGTTATTTAAGAAGTTTTAAGTTAAAGAATTATTTTATTCTTTAAGCCTCTGATTAAAACATCCATTAATACTTAAGCCCTGACTCATAAATATCTTGCAAATAAACAATAAAGTAATAGTGTAATAAGTAGGTAATTATGAATTAACTAATAACACATTTAAGAGTCTATTAGCCAAAAATTATGAAATAAAAGAACATTTTCACAATAAGGATACTAATTTTATTGTTATGAACATAAATTAGTACAATAAATTCTTATTAAAATTGTTTATGCTATCCTTTTTTATTCACTAAATACACATTACATTTAAAATCATATTTACAGTTATGGTTATAGTGTTAATAAATATTTTTAATTTTTATATCCTCTTTAGAATTGAATATTTCATATTGATGTCGTGTTCTGCAATTATTTCATGTTTGAAAAGATAATAATCTCAAACAGAATTGTTCAATTTTGGAGTGCATGGAATTTATTTATAAAGTTTTGCACAATACTGAGTAATGAGAAATAATCAATATTGAGGGTTTTGAGCAGAAACAGAAAACATATACATAGTTCTAAAAATGTTTATGTAATGTTTATAATATCATTTAGACAATATAAACAATTCATTCAAAACTAAATACAAAATTATATACAAAACGACAAACCAAGATCATGACGAGATTGAGACTGCATTTTGATATCATATGAGTAAGACAATTTAACGTAAACATACCTGTCTTTTCGAAGTGTCTTGCCTTTGCCTCTGCGAAGTGTTGGCTCCTCTAGTCAAGCAAGCACCCAGGGTCGCACCCGTCGCAGCTGCTATGCTCTGTACACACCACACAAAAACAAACGATACAACATCACTTCTGTTACAAACACATTTAAAACAAACAAAAAAAAAACATAACTATTTATTGATGCATTCAAACTCTGCGTTATGTTGAAGACTACAGCGTATTGAATTGTTATTAATTAACATTCATTTAGAACAAAAACGAATATTATTACGCGAAAACGTTCTCAAGGCAACGCGCGACCAGCACGCTCAAGGCTGTCTAATTGACTGACGATTTGGAAAAGTGTTGTTTCATAAATGACGTCGTAGCATAAACAACACAAATTAACTCCGCGAACCATGCATGTAAGAATGCTCATTGAAAGTGTAATCATATTAAATCTGCTCGTACCCTTCTCGCGTTAGTTTGACGCAAATATGGCAGATCACGTGGAACTATTAGGAGTTTACTTGAGGTGTGCGATTTCGATGTACTGGCTTCTGTAAACACGATACAATTGTTATGTATGCTTCGAAAACAATTAAACAATAATTTCATATGTCACATTTATATAAACATTTTTTTTACCTTGTAAATCTTTGGGTAAAGGCGGTGTGGTACTCCTAGCACCACAGTGTGCAGAAGTCGCGCGTTCCACGGTGTGAGCAGGGTCACTTGTCGATGGACTCGCTGTAACATATATACATACATACACATACATACATTAATAATAACGATAGACTGCACTTAACACGCGTGATAACAGTAAGTGATAAGCTAAATTGAGCTCACTAACAGAAATAAATGTTGGTTGTAGGCAATAATTTCAACAAAATGCACTATTATTTTAACTATTCGTGAGCTATGCAGCAGTCAGAAGCCTTATCACAAATAACCAATGTTTACAAAATACACCTCGTCCTGTCCCTGTTTTGACAAAAAATACAAATAAAATTTAAACATTCTTTTTTATTGTGACAAGAAAAAAAAAGTGAAATATAATTATTTTGTACAGGTATATCTTGAAGGGAATTTCTATGAATGAGCCAAGAAATTGTTTCTATTAGTCTCAAATTTCAAAGAACTTATTATGCCCTTTATAAAATAAATAATTTTTATGAGATAAGAATACAAAGGCAAAACAATATAATAAAAAGGGAAAGTAATATGTGTATTTGCAATAATGTTTGTTTTTTGTTCTGCATGGGTCCTTTTGCATTGCTTTAATATATTTTATTATTAATTTGTTATAATGTTTTGAGTTTTAAGTAAGTATTTAAAAACTGTGCTTTTAATATCTTTTTAAAAGAACAATGGCGAACTCCCATACAAATGTTTGATGACTTACAACTTTGTTCCCATACAACTTTTCGTATCTACAAATGAAAAATATGTAAAAGTATAGAGTTTTTATTATTGAACTAATTGGTCTTACATTTATTACTAAGCAGACTTTGCTTAGTAATAAATGGAATTAAAGATATTTTAGTTTTAAGATTTGAGGTTACGTAAAATAACCCCTATTATTTGGATTAAAATATATATTTAGGGTATTTTTAGATTAAAATTAAATAAGACTTCCAGACTTAGATAGACCATTAATATCATTTGAAAAACCTTGGAAAATTTAGTTTTCTCTTTATATTTGATCATATTCAAAGACGCTTCAAAATTCTTTGAACAAAAGACTTGCCATTGTTGTTTATCTGAATATAGTCTTTATTCCTATGGGCAGTTTGATAATTAGATTGGGAATTAAGTATTGTGATGTTCTTTTATCATATTTATCATTAAATCCAAGTTTATTAAGGTTTTTGTAAGTGATGCTTGTTGTAGTAATTGTATTTTTTGTTGGAATTGTACCTATTGGTCACGAAAATACTGTTTAACAAGTAGGAAATTGGGAAGTACATAGTTAAATAGTTCAAGAGGGCATCAGTGTATTTGGATTTTTTATTTTTGTTGGACAATTAATTTTATCATCTAATCTATATTGTATGTTATATATATTGCTTTATATGTACGACCGTAAATGCTAAGATAAAGCATATCAAAATATGCTTTCTACATTATTAGTAATGTATGAAAAAGTATCTTACGTTTTATAATGTAAAATTTAAACACGCTAATGGAAGCAAATTGTTATAAAATGAGGATTTTAGTAAACGACTTACCGGAATAATCCCTAGTGACCGTTGAGGTAGGTGGACCTAAATCACTACGCGTCTTGTGTCTATTGCGAAGTGGGTAAGAATGTACTCCGCCCGAATGTTCCGCCTTATCAATTTCTTCTTTACAGACTTGATCAACGCTATCTGCAGAAGCTTCCTTGCTAGTTCTTGTCAATTCCTTAAAGATTGGATCTATCTTAAACTTTTTGCTACAATCCTCAAAGTTGAGAAGAGTCCCGCTTTTCTTCTTAGCCAAGGAGTGATGTTTAGAGCGCTTTCGCTTTTTCCCTTTGCGATTTGCTGTCGGACTGTACACAGAATAATCAGAGTCCCATAAATCAGTAACCGTGGTCGAACTGAATGGCGAATATGCAAACTCCCTTTCGTTCAGTGGCGGTATACCACTTTCCGTTTGATTCGATTGTTGATGTGTGCTACCGCCGCACGCTGATAAAGCGCTCGATGTGTTCTGGTTGAGTAGTAAATGTGATAACGTTTGTTTCTTTAAATTGTTCGATAATTGCTCACTAGCACTCTTACTCGATTTAAGAGCAGTCCGCGAGCGGGTGCAATACGCGACACACTCCTCTGCAGTGTTAGAGCTCGATAGAGAATCGCTTTTGTGTTTTTTTCTATCATGCGAAGAGGTACGCCCACGTTTCGAATGAACCGTAAAAGACTTGCTGTTATTGTCTCCTGCCTTGAAATTGCTTGCAACGCAACGTGTTTCGTATACGTCGATTCCGTAGAACCAGCGTTCAGTAATTGAATAATCGGATCGGGGTAGTGTGTTGACGAGGCGTGAACTTCTGCGCAGTTCAACGTTTGCTGGATGATCCACGTCCAGACTGCGGTTCGATGAATGTCGGCTGGTGGAGCGCGGCAGGGGAAACGTCTCGTTGCGTCTGCCCTGACGGTTGGGGCTCGTTCGAGGCACCTGACGTAACAACCGACCGCTCACCACCCTGCTATGAGAAGACCTGTACAATGCAAAAAAACAATTCATATTCAATTAAAATTAAAATATTCATAACGCATACCATTGAGCCATCAATTTTATTGTTAAGTATTGCTTAATATTTGAGATACCTAGGTTACAGTTTAGGTCATACTTTTTTTTTTCGCAGAACAGTCTACTACGTGGGCATTGTTGTAGAAGAGAAGCTAAGATTAAGGAAAAAATAAATAAAAACCAGCTTGTCGTGGAAAAAACCGCAATAAAATTACAAAAAAAATTGTATCTATTAAATTAAGCAATTTTGTTTAACATACACGGGGTCATTTGGGATACGTCACGAAGGTCAGGCATCTATTTGGAGTATGTGAAGTTGGCCCCCCAATATCGTGATAAAAAAAAAATGACGGGAGTTCTAGTTGCCCCCCATATAATTCTGGAGTTCTCTATACTTTATATCAATAGTTCTATTTATTTTCCAAGAAAAATTGATTATTGAACTTGATGGGGGGCCAACTTCACAAATCGAAAAGTTTGCGTATGGTTGGCGTAGTCATACCAACTACAGCATTCGTCGGATCGAAAAAAGTTATAAGGATAAATTGTAGAACTCTTTGGGGGGCAAACAAAACTCCGTGGAAAAATTTCAAATTTTGAAAAAAAAATTTTTTTTTTGTTCCCATAGGTATAAAACGCGAATTGAGTTGCCTTTCATGCAGTTCTGAAGTTATGCACACTTTTTATCAATAGTTCTGCTGATTTTTCACTCGAGATTTTTTTTATTTAATGAGAGGTTAATTTTTACAAGTCACAAACTTTGCGTCGTCGTACTAACCAAAGTATTGCTCCAATCAAAAAAAGTTATTAAGATAAATTATAGAACTCTTCGGGGGGCAAACAGAACTCCGTGAAAAATTTTCAAATTTTGTAAAAAGAAAAAATATTCCCTGAATTTTTTTTATCCCATATAACGCAAATTAGATTTACCTACGATGCAGTTCTGATGTTCTGCACACTTTTCATCAATAGTTCTGCTGATTTTTCACTCGAGATTTTTTTTATTTAATGAGAGGTTAATTTTACAATTCACAAACTTTGCGTAGTCGTACTGACCAAAGTATTGCTCCTATCAAAAAAAGTTATAAAGATAAATTGTAGAACTCTTCGGGGGGCAAACAGAACTCCGTGAAAAATTTTAAAATTTTGAAAAAGAAAAAATATTCCTTGAAATTTTTTTTATCCCATATAACGCGAATTAGATTTTCCTACGATGCAGTTCTGATTTTCTGCACACTTTTCATCAATAGTTCTGCTGATTTTTCACACGAGAATTTTTTTTCAATTTAATGAGACGTAAATTTTACAAATCACAAACTTTGCGTTGTCGTACTAACCAAAATATTGCTCCTATCAAAAAAGTTATTAAGATAAATTGTAGAACTCTTCGAGGGGCAAACAGAACTCCGTGAAAAAATTTTCAAATTTTGAAAAAAGAAAAAATATTCCTTGAAAATTTTTTTGCCCCCCGAAGTGTTCTACAATTTATCTTAATAACTTTTTTTGATAGGAGCAATACTTTGGTTAGTACGACGACGCGAAATTTGTGATTTGTAAAATTAACCTCTCATTAAATTTAAAAAAAATTCTCGAGTGAAAAATCAGCAGAACTATTGATGAAAAGTGTGCAGAAAATCAGAACTGCATCGTAGGAAAATCTAATTCGCGTTATATGGGATAAAAAAAAATTTCAAGGGATATTTTTTCTTTTTTCAAAATTTGAAAATTTTTCACGGAGTTCTGTTTGCCCCCCGAAGAGTTTTACAATTTATCTTTATAACTTTTTTTGATAGGAGCAATACTTTGGTCAGTACGACTAACGCAAAGTTTGTGATTTGTAAAATTAACCTCATTAAATTAAAAAAAAAAAAAACTGGAGTGAAAAATCAGCAGAACTATTGATTAAAAGTGTGCAGAAAATCAGAACTGCATCGTAGGAAAATCTAATTCGCGTTATATGGGATAAAAAAAAATTCAAGGAATATTTTTTCTTTTTTCAAAATTTGAAAATTTTTCATGGAGTTCTGTTTGCCCCCCGAAGAGTTCTACAATTTATCTTTATAACTTTTTTTGATAGGAGCAATACTTTGGTCAGTACGACTACGCAAAGTTTGTGATTTGTAAAATTAACCTCATTAAATTTAAAAAAAAAAATCTCGAGTTAAAAATCAGCAGAACTATTGATGAAAAGTGTGCAGAAAATCAGAACTGCATCGTAGGAAAATCTAATTCGCGTTATATGGGATAAAAAAAAATTTCAAGGAATATTTTTTCTTTTTTCAAAATTAGAAAATTTTTCACGGAGTTCTGTTTGCCCCCCGAAGAGTTCTACAATTTATCTTAATAACTTTTTTTGATAGGAGCAATACCTTGGTTAGTACGACAACGCAAAGTTTGTGATTTGTAAAATTAACCTCTCATTAAATTGAAAAAAAATTCTCGAGTGAAAAATCAGCAGAACTATTGATGAAAAGTGTGCAGAAAATCAGAACTGCATCGTAGGAAAATCTAATTCGCGTTATATGGGATAAAAAAAATTTTCAAGGAATATTTTTTCTTTTTTCAAAATTTGAAATTTTTTCACGGAGTTCTGTTTGCCCCCCGAAGAGTTCTACAATTTATCTTTACAACTTTTCTTGATAGGAGCAATACCTTGGTTAGTACGTCAACGCAAAGTTTGTGATTTGTAAAATTAACCTCATTAAATTAAAAAAAAAATCTCGAGTGAAAAATCAGCAGAACTATTGATAAAAAGTGTGCAGAACATCAGAACTGCATCGTAGGTAAATCTAATTCGCGTTATATAGGATAAAAAAAAATTTAAGGAATATTTTTTCTTTTTACAAAATTTGAAAATTTTTCACGGAATTCTGTTTGCCCCCCGAAGAGTTCTACAATTTATCTTTATAACTTTTTTTGATAGGAGCAATACTTTGGTCAGTACGACTACGCAAAGTTTGTGATTTGTAAAATTAACCTCATTAAATTTAAAAAAAAAAATCTCGAGTGAAAAATCAGCAGAACTATTGATGAAAAGTGTGCAGAAAATCAGAACTGCATCGTAGGAAAATCTAATTCGCGTTATACGGGATAAAAAAAAAATTTTCAAGGAATATTTTTTCTTTTTTCAAAATTTGAAATTTTTTCACGGAGTTCTGTTTGCCCCCCGAAGAGTTCTACAATTTATCTTTACAACTTTTCTTGATAGGAGCAATACCTTGGTTAGTACGTCAACGCAAAGTTTGTGATTTGTAAAATTAACCTCATTAAATTAAAAAAAAAATCTCGAGTGAAAAATCAGCAGAACTATTGATAAAAAGTGTGCAGAACATCAGAACTGCATCGTAGGTAAATCTAATTCGCGTTATATAGGATAAAAAAAATTTTTAAGGAATATTTTTTCTTTTTACAAAATTTGAAAATTTTTCACGGAGTTCTGTTTGCCCCCCGAAGAGTTCTACAATTTATCTTTATAACTTTTTTTGATAGGAGCAATACTTTGGTCAGTACGACTACGCAAAGTTTGTGATTTGTAAAATTAAACTCATTAAATTAAAAAAAAAAATCTCGAGTGAAAAATCAGCAGAACTATTGATGAAAAGTGTGCAGAAAATCAGAACTGCATCGTAGGAAAATCTAATTCGCGTTATATGGGATAAAAAAAAATTTCAAGGGATATTTTTTCTTTTTTCAAAATTTGAAAATTTTTCACGGAGTTCTGTTTGCCCCCCGAAGAGTTTTACAATTTATCTTTATAACTTTTTTTGATAGGAGCAATACTTTGGTCAGTACGACTAACGCAAAGTTTGTGATTTGTAAAATTAACCTCATTAAATTAAAAAAAAAAAAACTGGAGTGAAAAATCAGCAGAACTATTGATTAAAAGTGTGCAGAAAATCAGAACTGCATCGTAGGAAAATCTAATTCGCGTTATATGGGATAAAAAAAAATTCAAGGAATATTTTTTCTTTTTTCAAAATTTGAAAATTTTTCATGGAGTTCTGTTTGCCCCCCGAAGAGTTCTACAATTTATCTTTATAACTTTTTTTGATAGGAGCAATACTTTGGTCAGTACGACTACGCAAAGTTTGTGATTTGTAAAATTAACCTCATTAAATTTAAAAAAAAAAATCTCGAGTGAAAAATCAGCAGAACTATTGATGAAAAGTGTGCAGAAAATCAGAACTGCATCGTAGGAAAATCTAATTCGCGTTATATGGGATAAAAAAAAATTTCAAGGAATATTTTTTCTTTTTTCAAAATTAGAAAATTTTTCACGGAGTTCTGTTTGCCCCCCGAAGAGTTCTACAATTTATCTTAATAACTTTTTTTGATAGGAGCAATACCTTGGTTAGTACGACAACGCAAAGTTTGTGATTTGTAAAATTAACCTCTCATTAAATTGAAAAAAAATTCTCGAGTGAAAAATCAGCAGAACTATTGATGAAAAGTGTGCAGAAAATCAGAACTGCATCGTAGGAAAATCTAATTCGCGTTATATGGGATAAAAAAAATTTTCAAGGAATATTTTTTCTTTTTTCAAAATTTGAAATTTTTTCACGGAGTTCTGTTTGCCCCCCGAAGAGTTCTACAATTTATCTTTACAACTTTTCTTGATAGGAGCAATACCTTGGTTAGTACGTCAACGCAAAGTTTGTGATTTGTAAAATTAACCTCATTAAATTAAAAAAAAAATCTCGAGTGAAAAATCAGCAGAACTATTGATAAAAAGTGTGCAGAACATCAGAACTGCATCGTAGGTAAATCTAATTCGCGTTATATAGGATAAAAAAAAATTTAAGGAATATTTTTTCTTTTTACAAAATTTGAAAATTTTTCACGGAATTCTGTTTGCCCCCCGAAGAGTTCTACAATTTATCTTTATAACTTTTTTTGATAGGAGCAATACTTTGGTCAGTACGACTACGCAAAGTTTGTGATTTGTAAAATTAACCTCATTAAATTTAAAAAAAAAAATCTCGAGTGAAAAATCAGCAGAACTATTGATGAAAAGTGTGCAGAAAATCAGAACTGCATCGTAGGAAAATCTAATTCGCGTTATACGGGATAAAAAAAAAATTTTCAAGGAATATTTTTTCTTTTTTCAAAATTTGAAATTTTTTCACGGAGTTCTGTTTGCCCCCCGAAGAGTTCTACAATTTATCTTTACAACTTTTCTTGATAGGAGCAATACCTTGGTTAGTACGTCAACGCAAAGTTTGTGATTTGTAAAATTAACCTCATTAAATTAAAAAAAAAATCTCGAGTGAAAAATCAGCAGAACTATTGATAAAAAGTGTGCAGAACATCAGAACTGCATCGTAGGTAAATCTAATTCGCGTTATATAGGATAAAAAAAATTTTTAAGGAATATTTTTTCTTTTTACAAAATTTGAAAATTTTTCACGGAGTTCTGTTTGCCCCCCGAAGAGTTCTACAATTTATCTTTATAACTTTTTTTGATAGGAGCAATACTTTGGTCAGTACGACTACGCAAAGTTTGTGATTTGTAAAATTAAACTCATTAAATTAAAAAAAAAAATCTCGAGTGAAAAATCAGCAGAACTATTGATGAAAAGTGTGCAGAAAATCAGAACTGCATCGTAGGAAAATCTAATTCGCGTTATATGGGATAAAAAAAATTTTCAAGGAATATTTTTTCTTTTTTCAAAATTTGAAATTTTTTCACGGAGTTCTGTTTGCCCCCCGAAGAGTTCTACAATTTATCTTTATAACTTTTTTTGATAGGAGCAATACTTTGGTCAGTACGACTACGCAAAGTTTGTGATTTGTAAAATTAACCTCTCATTAAATAAAAAAAATCTCGAGTGAAAAATCAGCACAACTATTGATAAAAAGTGTGCATAACTTCAGAACTGCATGAAAGGCAACTCAATTCGCGTTTTATACCTATGGGAACAAAAAAAAATTTTTTCAAAAAAGAAAAAAATTTTTTTTCAAAATTTGAAATTTTTCCATGGAGTTCTGTTTGCCCCCCAAAGAGTTCTACAATTTATCCTTATAACTTTTTTCGATCCGACGAATGCTGTAGTTGGTATGACTACGCAAACTTTTCGATTTGTGAAGTTGGCCCCCCATCAAGTTCAATAATCAATTTTTCTTGGAAAATAAATAGAACTATTGATATAAAGTATAGAGAACTCCAGAACTATGTGGGGGGCAACTAGAACTCCCGTCATTTTTTTTATCACGATATTGGGGGGGCCAACTTCACATACTCATCTATTTGTTCCTTTGAACGTCACTTTTTTTGCCTCTAAGAAAGTCGTATTAGTTACACTATTCATAACTCGAGAACTCTGGAGTAATTTTTATGATGTTTGATTTGTTAAATTTGTCTCCGACCTGAATACCAAAATAACTATTAAAACATCTAAAATAGTCACAAAAAAAAAATTGTAAATAAAGTTCATTTTCTCATACATTTCGTATTAAGCGGATTTTTATTCTAAGGCCCGAAGTAACCTAGGCACGAACCGGGTCAGCTAGTTTTTTTAATAAAAACTAAATCAAAACATAAAAAAATTTAAAATTATAAGCAAAATAGAGAAAAACGACAAGATCCAAGGATGCTGCCTTTATTAATGTTATTAACACACTCTCCTTTCTCCTCCTAAAGTAACACACGCTCCTTTGGGTTATTAAGGTGGACTCGTGGACTCAAATTGAGCTTGATAGGAGGGTTCGTTCATTGCTCACAACGCGTCGCAAGTTACACCCACATTTGTTTATTGTTATTGTACATTCCACGGAATGGAACAGGTAATGGAAATGGTGGTCTTTGTTTTTAAATGTCCAGAACTGAGAGAGTACATCGCGACATCGCAACTTCACGCCACTATATCTCACAAAGGAGAACTTGTGTAACAAACTAGTGTTCGTCGGAGCTAACAAGGAGCTACATAGGCCGTTCTACAAGTTCCCCATGGGGCCTATTTTGGAGAAATCGTAAGGCTTTTTTCTGTGTAATTGCTGACGGGAAATATGATGCAGTATGGTTAACATCCATTGTCCTGGACACAGGCAATATTCCAGTTGTGATTATGTATTCAACAGCGAGTGCAGACACAATTAAGTAGCCAAGATAATCTATCAGAAAATGGCTCTTCAATATGGTCTTCGAGTCGGAGGTGCCCTATTAAAACTATGGTTTTGTAACACTCCACTGGTACCGCTGTAATCAAGCGACAATAGTCCGGCTATTGTCGCTAAAAATACCCACTTTTTATCGACCAACCCTAGCGTCAATGCTCTTCGACATCGAAAAGGAAATGCTGATTAAGTGTCATAAATTAGACCATGTGATATGTCGTGTTGATTCGACAATCATTATCCGCTAGTCTTTTCGGTGAACAGTCTTTATTAAAAAAAACCTCTACCGCTACCTCAAAAGGCTCAGGCTGGTTAAAGGATAGATAAAGAAGCCAGTACTTCTAGACACTGTAAGTTTTTATAATTATTGTTTCTTTTTTTATACTGGTATGCATTGTGAAAATATAATATAGCATTTAATTTAATCAAGTGAATAATAATAAAAATATTGCAGTTTTATATTTAACTAAAAATTGAACCAGAAAAGTGAAATACAATGGATATAGAAAAATGAGATCTCTTCCCGATATTATTAGTGAACAAAAGGAAACTAACACATTAAAATCGCCAGTGAAAAAAAGAGCTCGGCTATCCACGATTGATAAATTCCACAAATTTGCAATAAGAAGAAAGTTCATTCAATATATTTAAATAAGGACTACCTGATATTAAATAAAATTATGACACTTTGTGAAGCTGATGGAGTTATTCCGATATTCAAACGTACCACACTTCATAAAATACTGCATGAGCTAGGATTCGATTTTAATAAACGAGACAGCAGAGCATTATTAGAAAGAGAAGACATTGTTTTATAGCGGCGTAAATATCTCAGACAAATAAAAGAATACAGAGAAGCAAATAAAACCATATATTTCCTAGACGAAACGTGGGTAAACGCGGAACATTTTAAAACAAAAGCATGGTTGAATACAACTGTAAAAAATAAGAGACATGCTTTTCAAGAAGGCTTATCTACCGGTCCAAGAGCTCCTACGGGAAAAGGTAAAGGGTTAATTGTTTTGTGCTTTGGTAGCAACAATGGATTTGTAGAAGATAGTCTTCTTGTTTTTGAATTAAAATCAACAAAAGATTATCACGAGGAGATGGATGGTGAAAGGTTCCTTGAGTGGTTCATATTGTTATGACTCACCATGGAACGTTCTAGAAAAGCGTTGCCATCTGCTAAAAGTTCCCGAAAATTCCACCCTAGAATAGAAATCGCCCCACTCTCCGGTTATTGTCAAGGGAAATTGGTCCTTATGCACACAACATAGAGCTCACATTCAACAGAAATAGCGTTCCCGAACTTTCAACGACCTTGTTTACCAGTCCATGTTGTTTACAATACGTGTGACTTGTTTACTTACTTGTATTTGTTTGTTGTTTGTTTGTACTAAATTCGAGAAAGATCTAGACATCTAGAACTATCTACATCTAGACATCTAACATCTACATCTAACATCTAGACTATCTAGAACAGGCGAAGTGGCGAGCTAGCGGGACAGTTCGATTCTGCGATTCGAAAGTGAATTTTCGGAACAGTAAACCAGCGACTCATAAGGGCAATCATTGCCGACTCTTGGCAGGTTTAACGGTTGTATCGAACCTTTCGTTTAGCACTTTTGGAAGTCATCTTGGCAGGTTTAACGGTTGTATCGAACCTTTCGTTTAGCACTTTTGGAAGTCATCTTGGTTGGTGGAAATAAATAGTTGATGTTCGTCCTTACACGGCAGATTGACTCACCCCACACGTAACAATATTATACCTAAACTAGAACCAAGAAGTGTTGTTGTCATGGACAACGCTCCCTATCATTCCGTCAAACTTGAGAAAATACCGACGACCGCTTGCAATAAACAGAAAACAATAGACTGGCTGCTAAGCAAAGGGATATCCATGGACATGAATTATTTGAAAAAGGAATTACTGCACAAAGCTGTCGAAATCGCCCCACAATATGATAAATATTTAATAGATGATACTGCTAAAAGTAAAGGCATTGAAATTCTCCGACTACCACCGTACCATTGCAAACTCAATCCCATTGAGTTGGTGTGGGCCTAAATAAAAAATTACATTGGTGCCAATAACCTCAACATTCAAGATAAATGACGTAAAAAATATTTTATGACGCAATACGCTTAATAGACGCTAATCAATGGAAGAAATGATGCGACCACGTAATACAAGAAGAGAATGCCATGTGGAACTTGGATGACAACATGGAATTAGGAGAACAAATTTTTTTAAATTATAAATACGAAGGAAGAGCCCAGTGACACTGAATAAAATATATTGTTAAGGGTTTTATTTTTATTTAAGACAAATTAATTTTTATCCATTAAACTTAATCTTTTAAAATATAATTTGTTTGATTTTTAACTCCACTGTGAACACGCCTTTACCCTACCGTTGCACTGATGACTCACTGCATTCATAACGCGAATAGACTATAGTAAAAATACGTGCGATAGCTCATTTGATTTGTAATGAAAAATGTGCATAAGTTTCATACCCGCAGACAAACAATTACAAATGTTTTAAATAATTAAAGATTAAAATAAAAAGGATTAAGTTTTTTGCAAGTAACTTAAAAACTATTAATGTTTTTGATGTTTTAGACATTCCTAAAAAGATTCTTAAAGATGAGAAAAGTTCCTAAAGAAATTCCGGAACTTCATATATATTATTAATAGTTTTTATCTTAAGTCTTAACAATATTAATTATTAACAATATTACGTTCATTTTACGAAAAATTAGTGAGTTCTTTTTCCATGATGTCCCATGAAGTGTCCTGATTTTTTTAATTTTTATATTAATATTTTATGAGGTAAAAAAAAAATATAAGCAACGGCCGGTTTTGACGCTAGGTAGCCGGCACAGCACTTGCCCTACGAAGACTTATTTTCATTTTCAATATATAATAACTCAGTATAGCTTAGTTCAGCTTTATAATGTCTCTAACATTAATAGTTTCTGAGATATTTGCAAAAAAACTAAAGCCTATTTAAGAAATCTTTAATTGTTTATAACTTTTGCAATTATTTATCTGCTTGTATCTACGAGTATGACCACAACGAGCTAGATTTAACACTTTTACTGCTATATATAGCATTTTTAACGCTACATTTAGCATTTTGTGCTGGGGGGTGACAATTACAAAAAAATGCTGAACGATTTCAACAACATCAGTCACAGCATCGGCTTAGAGCTTGACACCACCAAAACCAAAGTTATGACAAACAGAGTAGAACAACCAATTAAAGTGGATCATAATCCACTAGATTATGTACAAGATTATATTTACCTCGGCAAACAAATTTCCTTAAAAAAAAACTATACATATAGATGTAGATATAGATGTAACAGACGTAAACCTAATATGGAAAAAATTTTGGAGCCATAAAGAAATATTAAAGTCAAGTCTACCAACCAACGTAAAGTCTATCGTTCTGGACTCTAGTCTACTACCCTGTCTATCATACGCGTGCCAAACATGGATTTATAATGCAAAAAATTTAAAGAAAATTCAAACTTGCCAGAGAGCCATGGAACGGAGCATTTTAAACCTAAAACGCACAGACAAACAGAGAAACTCACACATAAGGAAACAAACAAAGATAATAGATGCTCTAAGCCATTATAAAAAACTATGTCAGGCCATGTCACACGTAGGAATACAGATAGATGGTCCAACATAGTAATGCAATGGGCTGGACCGAAAGGGAAAAGAAAACAAGGTAGGCCTTCTGATAGGTGGCTTGATGAGATTAAAATGATAGCAGGAGACAACTGGACACTAAAAGCCAAAAATAGGAAATTTTGGAGTAACTAGAATGGAAGAGGCCTTTACTCGAAAAGAGATCCCCAGTAAAAGAAAATTCAATAAAAGAAAAGTGCTAGATTTAGTACTAGGACTAGATTTAGCACTTTTAGATTTAGTATACCATACACAAACTTATATGCATTTTTCTAGAAGTCAACGCATTTTTCTAGAAGTCATTACGTATCAAATGAGCTATCACACATATTTTTACTAGTTTAACAATAATTTTCATGTTTTTTAACTTGTTAACTGATTAGGCTATTCAAACATATTGAACAAGCTCAATCAAATCTCAATGTTACGGGCAACGTTACCATGGTACAACTATTTGAATATTGTTAATTGTTAAAATTTTTGGGATTATTACAGATGTAACATAGTTCGCTACTATATTATATTAATGACAACAATACCATTCGAGCTGAATGGTATAATATAGGTTTGAGATCTATCTCGACTATTGCTGCTTCTATTGAACAGCTATATGTTGATTTAAGTCCAGCTTTAACCATGGCAGCCTCTATTGAACAGCCATGTAGTGAGAGGACTGTCTCTATTGGACAGTCAAATATGTTATTACATTCGAACACAAATATATCTATGGGCCCCGTTCCATTTAATTTAAATTAGCATCTCAGACAATAGAGGAACCCTCTTGCAGTCTTCCTTTGGTTCACCAAAATATTCGAGGCTTAACTGGAAAAGAACTTGAGTTGGATCTATTTATGAATCACTATAATTTCGATATTTTATGCATTCCAGAACATTGGCTAAATAATTATCAATACATGTGCAATTACAGTAACCACCAGGTTGTAAGCACCTTTAATAGAACAGATATGATGTGTGGAGTTTCTTTAATTATTACTAAGAAACAATTTAAACGTGAGGAAAGAAAAAAAATTCTGAACTTGTCTGTTGAGGGAGTCACTGAACTGACTTGTATTGAAATGGAGTAGATTTTAGTAGTGGTATGCGTATACAGACCCCCCCCCCCCCCGTGCAAATTTTGATATCTTTTTAAGGCCAATGGGGACTGTATTATTGATAGTATGCACATCCTATAAAGGCGTCGTAATCTGTGGAGATTTTAATGAACATTCTAGATAGTTTTGCAGTTGCAATTAATTTTGTATATCTATTTAGGTCACCTAACTTTGTACAATGTTTTCTTTGAACCTACAAGGAACTGACACAAGTCTGACAACATATTTTGTAATTTAAAATCATATAACAAATCAGTTATGAATGTTTGTTTGTCATGAATGTTGGAGTCATGTGAACAGGAGCAAAAAGGCTTGGAAGATTACTAATTGGCAACAGAAAACAAACCACAGTGGTTCTGACCACTGTGGTTGTAGACTGTAGACCTTTGGGGCATGTCAGTTGCCTCTGTAATAATAAATATAATTGCATCCTGTTGTAGGTTACATATGTGGTAATCAGACGTCCTGGCCACAACGGTTTCGTTCTAAAGTCGAATCTTGTTTTGTATGTCAAAATGTAGAAAAACTGTAATTTAGTTGGTTTAAGGTATTGAGAAATGTAATGTCTATTTTTTCCTTGCAACAATAATAAGTTTGTGTAATATATCCACTGCTTTTATTTTACTCTTAAATTGATAAAAGGTTATGTACCAGCACTGCAGTAAACAATTAACGTAAACATGAATAAATTGCCAAACGGAATAATTATTGAAAAATTGAAAGGCCGTGAAAATTATGTGGAATGGAAATTTATCATGGAAAATGCGTTGACATTAGAGAATTTGTGGAACTGTATACGTGGATACCCGGATGATGACACCACAAAGCCTGAGATGAAGACACGTCTGGACGAGAAAGCTAAGTCAATGATTTGTTTAAGCGTTGAAAGATGTTGTTTTTCTCATTTGATTGGTGTAAATACAGCAAAACAAGCATGGGATGCTCTGGAGAGTGCATTTGATGATAAAGGGCTCGGTATGAGGCTGAGAGCGCTGCGTAGGCTGTGTTCGGTTAAGCTAGAGAACTTTATTAGTATGGAAGCGTATATCGATGAAATTTTATCATTGGCCCAACAACTGGCAAATATGAAGAAAGCTGTCGACGATGAGTTTCTTGGGGCGATAATGCTACAAGGTTTACCATCGGAATACGAACCCATGATCATGGCACTAGAACATTCAGGGGCTGTTATATCCGCGGATTTGGTTAAAACGAAATTGTTGCAAGACAAACGATGGACTCGTGAAGATTCGACTGAGTGCTTGTACTCTGATAAGAAAAGTACTGTTACACCGAATACTTCAGCGACGAGTAACGTGAGACATGACAAGGTTGAGTCAAATATGAAGAAAACTTCTGGTAATAAGAAGAAGCCTTGGTGTTGGAATTGTGGACAAAAGGGACATTTTAAGAAAGATTGTCGCAGTCAGAAGAAGAGTTCTGGAAGCTGTGTTTTGTCGGCATTCACTACTATAGAGGCGGAAGATTCGTGGTATATTGACTCTGGAGCCACCAACCATATGACTGGACGGCGTGATTGGATGAACAATTTTCAAACGCTCAATAGTTCGGTAACTATAGCCAGTGGTGAAAAACTGAAATGTACAGGGGTAGGTAACGTTAAGTTGTCAAGTAATACGATGTTAACTAATGTGTTCTATATACCTAAACTATCTGTAAATTTGATTTCTGTTTCTCAATTGATTAAGAATGGCTGTATAGTTAATTTTGATACTAAAGGTTGTACAATTTCTAATTTAAGTGATGAGGTAATTTCTGTTAATGGCTTTGGAGGTGCATATAAACTTCAGACTTGCAATCTAAGGGTGAATCTAAGCGTTAGCACGTCAACTTGGCATCAGAGGCTTGGTCACTTAAGTGGCAATAATATGAAGCTTCTAAAAAATAGACTCGCTAATGACATTAGTTTTCAGGATGACCCTTGTAAGGATGTGGCATGTGACGTTTGTTTAAAAGGGAAGCATGCGCGGTCTCCCTTTCCTAGCAATCCTGGAAAGCCAGTAGCAGAGAAGCGGTTAAACTTGGTTCACACTGACCTGTGCGGACCGCTACCTGTCAACTCACTTGGAGGAAAGAG
This sequence comes from Bembecia ichneumoniformis, assembly GCA_910589475.2. Classification (NCBI taxonomy): domain Eukaryota; kingdom Metazoa; phylum Arthropoda; class Insecta; order Lepidoptera; family Sesiidae; genus Bembecia; species Bembecia ichneumoniformis. The sequence continues at coordinate 8,039,238 of OU342523.1, forward strand.
GTACATCTTGACATTCTTGGACGATCATACGAGAAAAGTATTCGTGTACTTTCTTAGACGGAAGAATGAGGTAACTGAATACACTAAAAGTTTTATTAAGTTTGTTGAAAACCAAACTGGGGATAAAGTGAAAGCTTTGAGGTCGGATAATGGTACTGAGTATGTCAATAAAGATTTGGCTAATTTTTTGAAAAATAAGGGGATTTTGCATCAGGTTACTGTGCCGTATAGCCCACAACAAAACGGCGCGGCTGAACGATTAAATCGTACTCTTATTGAAAAAGTTAGATGTCTTTTGTATACTGCAAACCTTGATCACAAGTTTTGGGCAGAAGCGGCTAACACGGCAGCTTACTTAATTAACCTGTCACCTTCAAAACGGCTTTCTGGTAAGACACCAGAGGAGGCTTGGTCTGGTGATAAAGTGAGTTTAAAACGTTTACGTGTGTTTGGCTGTGAAGCTTATGCTCATATTGATAAGTGCAAGAGAAGCAAACTTGATCCAAAGAGCAGACGTTGTATATTTGTAGGATATGAAAATAATGCATATAGGTTATACGATCTTGACAAAGATCAAGTCATTCGCAGTCGTGATGTTGTCTTTAATGAAACAATTTTTCCAGGTGTCAGTAGAAGAAAGAATACTGTGGAGATTTTCTTTCCTAGCAGTACTGACGAAACTGGAGAAGAGTTGTTGAAGGATGAGGTTGAGGCGGAGATAACAAACCTGCCTGGAAATATTGTTGAAGCGGAAACACCGATCATGTCTGATGAATTTGTCGACGCGGAGACAACTAATTCATCAATGCCTATTAAAGATGTCACGTCAACACAATCCAAGAATGATGCACCAGCCTATAATTTGCGTCCTAGAGTACCGAGAACTTGCCATTGTCTTGAATTGAATGATGAACGGAGTGAGCCGACAACTTTTAAAGAGGCTTTGCGTTCGAGTGACTATAAACTATGGCAACGGGCTATGCAGGAGGAAATTGATTCGTTTAATAATCATGATGCCTGGGAGTTGGTTGATAGACCAGCGGATAAAAACATAGTGAAGAATCGGTGGTTATATAAAATTAAACGAGATGCTGATGGAAATATAGCTTCTTACAGAGCACGATTAGTTGCGAAAGGTTTTACGCAACAATTTGGTGTTGATTACAACGAGACATTCTCTCCTGTTGTAAGACACAGTACGTTAAGGATGTTATTATCACTTGCGGTAGAACTTGATTTGAAGATAGATCACCTAGACGTAAAAACTGCTTTTCTTAATGGCGATTTGAGTGAGGAGATATTTATGTGTCAGCCGGAAGGATTTGTTAAAGAGGGCAATGAGCATAAAGTGTACAAACTCAAGAAAGCTGTGTATGGATTAAAACAGGCGTCACGATCGTGGTATGAGAAGGTAAAAGAAGTGTTACTTTCTGAAAAGTTTGTGCAGAGTCAGTACGAGAACTGCATCTTCAGTCGTCGAGTGGGTAAGAAGTTTATTATTATTACCTTGTACGTTGACGATTTCTTTTGTTTCTACAATTGCGATGTGTTAGCAAATGATTTAAAAAAGTCTTTGAGATCCAAATTTACTATTAAAGACTTAGGTGAAGTAAGACACATGTTAGGTATCAAGGTAGAGCGTACTAGTAGTGAGTTGAAGCTGAGTCAGAAACAATACATCAAAACACTTTTAGAGAAGTTTGATATGACTAACTGTAAGGTTGCTAAGACACCCTTAGATACAGGTCTGAAGTTTACTGATAGCGTTCACGATAGTAAGTTACCATACCAAGAGTTGATAGGTTGCCTAATGTATTTGTCTGTTACTACTCGACCTGACATATCATTTGCAACAAGTTTTTTAAGTCAGTTTAATACTTGCTACACTGTTGAGCATTGGATTGCAGCTAAGCGAGTGTTACGCTATCTTAAAGGTACAATTAATTTAGGTCTTGTATATCGTAAATGTAACAATGTAGTAGATAAGTTTTTGTTACAAGGATATACTGATGCAGACTGGGCTAACGGGGCTGATCGTAAATCGTACACAGGTTACGTCTTCAAGCTAGGTAGGAACGTTATTTAATGGGGTTGTTATAAACAATCATGTATCGCACTCTCGTCCACCGAGGCGGAGTATATTGCCTTGTCGGAAGCGACTCGAGAGGCGGTGTACGTTCGTGCTCTTCTAGCTGAGCTTACCGGTAGTTGTAAGACTGTTGTTTTGTATAGCGATAATCAGTCGGCAGCCAAATTGGCTACTAATGCAGTTTTTCATAAAAGAACAAAACATGTAGACATAAGATACCATTATGTGAGGGACGCTGTAGATAAGAAAGTAGTTGAATTACGTTATATGTCAACTGACGCTATGCTAGCTGATGTTTTAACAAAACCGTTGTCTGTGGCGAAACATAAATTGTTTACGGGTGGTTTGTTAGATGCTGTCCAGGACGCAGATTAAGAGGGCATGTTGTAGGTTACATATGTGGTAATCAGACGTCCTGGCCACAACGGTTTCGTTCTAAAGTCGAATCTTGTTTTGTATGTCAAAATGTAGAAAAACTGTAATTGAGTTGGTTTAAGGTATTGAGAAATGTAATGTCTATTTTTTCCTTGCAACAATAATAAGTTTCTGTAATATATCCACTGCGTTTATTTTACTCTTAAATTTTCTAAAACATCCTACTTAGAAACTGTATTCCATTGTGGTGTTACATGTGGTGCATTTGCTGATCTAATGAAAATGAACAGAGCGTTGTGCCTTTGTTTAAGTCGGATGATACAACTAATCTCGCTAATTATAGACCGATTTCAATACTTCAAGACCCTTAGTACTCTTTGAAAAAATTATTTTGAGTCAATTACTCAAACATGTTAATGATCATAATTTACCTTTTAAAAAGCAGTTTGGTTTCAGAAGGGTCTCTCTACTAGGGATGCAGGTATTGGAACTCTTGAAAAATATATTTATTTATGGCATGGGAGAACTCACAGTATGGTCTTGATATTTTTTGCAAATTGTCCAAAGCCTTTGACTGTGTAGCACAACATTTTAATAAGGAAATTGCACTATGGAATTAGGAATAAGGCTCTTAATCTTCTGACTTCTTATCTGAGCTATAGAATTCAGAGAATTGATGTAAATAATAAGAAATCTTATCTGAGCTATAGAATTCAGAGAATTGATGTAAATAATAAGAAATCTCTGGGTTCTGTAGTTACAATAGGCATCCCTCAAGGATTCTTAGCCCGTCAACTACAATGGGATCTCTTATTGAAAAACTAAATGGCATTGCGGTTTATACAGTTAAACAGATTAGAAGCATACAGATGTTGATACAGCTAGAATTGTCTATTTCAGTTACTTTCACAGTAAAATGTGTTTGGGATTCTTCTTTGGGGTAATGCTGCAGATAATAAATACTATCTTCATTATACAAAAGAAGACCATTAGAGCCATCTATCAACTAAATCCGCAGTCTTCCCTCCGAGAAAAATTCAAGGAAATAAAGATTTTAACTGTTGCTTGTCAGTATATTTATGAAAATTTAATTTATATGGATAAAAGTGTTAACGGCCAAGTCACACAACATTAACTATAATAATAAAGAAATCGCAGTAAGGAACCTTAGAGTTGGCACGACTTTGTCTAGATTTCATTACTTTTTAGAGATAAACAAGCAGCTCCATCGAGACTTGGCTAGTTTTTTACAGAGCTAGATTTTTACAGAATGTTTTTGGTGGGATTTCACTTCTTTTTGTAGAAACGTGGGCATATTGATTTATTTTATTAGATTTTTTTATTTCACACAGTTTTTTCTTTTTAGGAGTAGTTTTTTTATTATTACAAACTTTCTTTTATTTTTCAGATTCTGATTCTTGTACAGTCAGTTTTTCGTATTGCCCATTCGCGTTCATTATTTATTATTTTAGACGGTTTAATTTCTGAAAGATTAGCGCGGTATTTACGCCTAAGCCGGTTGTATTCGGTGATCGCTGAAGCTTGAGCTTTTATACTCTTGAAGTCAACATTTATGAGGTGCACCCGATGAAGATTGGTTACTCGTGAAAGCGCCACGTAGGCTTGGCCACAAGAGAATATGGAGGTGCCAATGTCCACGAGGGCATTTTTTAGACTTAGACCTTGCAGTCAGCGCCATCTAGCGACGTGTGCGGGTATCACCGCCACTCCTAGTCCAATGCATTATATTTTGACCAAATTTTGAGCGAAATTAATATGTTAGTGTAATTTGTTTATTTAATTTGTGTAATGTTCAAGTAGAATAAAGTTAATCGTTCAACTATTTCTTCTTGTAAACTTGTAAGCATAAGTATAAAAGCCAGTCTAGTCTTATCCAGAGTTTTCCTTTAATTTTATTTATATGCGTATTAAAAGCAGAAGGGGAGGCATTCGCCCAGCAGTGGGACGCTATAGGCTAGAAGATTAAATTAGAAGATGTGTCCCACTACGCTGGATTTTTGCAATGACAGTCGATTTTTTTATGTACCAATAGTAGAAGGGGGCATTACCATATCTCTAATACAGCTGAGACCAGCTGAGGGTTCTTCATCAGATACTTCAGACCTTCGATTTTTGACATCAAATGAAGCGGCCCACCAAGTTGAATATTTTTTGTAAAGGCGGTAGGTATGTCTATCTCTAATAGTTTGGTTGGGCTCTTGTGTTTTCTAATCAGGGTCACCAGGTACTCCAGATCTTCGATTATCCTAGTTTTTATAGTTTTCCCTTTATGTGGCCATTAAACCCTAACTTTGTACCAAATTTCAGCTCTCTGAGTTTATGGGAAGTACTAGTTCTATTTTGATGATCATGAGTGAGTGAGTGTCGAAAATGCGAAACTTTGCTTTCGCTTAACTTCGGAACTAAATGACCTACAGACTTGAAATTTTGGATTTTAACTGTGAGCTTACTGGATGACGAAAATTTCTGCGTTCTGGTCTTATCCAGAGGTTCTCAAATAGGGGCCTGAAAATGCGTAAAGGATGGTACGGCAGTGTTTGCTTTTGCTTCGCGCTCGACTTGGCGGGGGCACTGCCGTGCCCCCGATTACTCAAGATTTCTTATGTAGAAACTATGGAGCTCATATTTTTTCTATTGTTAGTTTGGAAAATGCAGAAATGTAAACACAAGGAAACATAGTAAAAAAAAAAAACTTGCACATAAAAGCTGAACTTGGGAAAAAGAATTATAATGTGAGATCCAGTATTATTAGAAATATATAACCTCATCTGTTATTAAATGGGTATACCAGCGTAATATACGTCAAAGATTATATGTTAGATGATAAATTATCTACATTGATAAATCGCAAATGGGTTGCCTAGCTAAATCGCGTACTGATGCTGTTAACATGAATTGTAATTATACATAAAAATCAAGCATTAGCTGAGAAAATATGACATAAGGAACTGGAAAAACATAGGTTGCATACTTTCTCCTCACTACACTGTACAACTATAAAGTTGCCAGGTGAGCAAACTTTGGTATACCCTTAACAGTTACTTCATGGAATTTTTTCATCAAATTAAAGATTATTTTATTCCCTACAAACAGAATTAATTTGAAAAGTTCCTCACATCCACAACTGCCTAGATTTTAGATATTAAATTTTCATTAAGCTGGCACTAGTAAGCAACTTGTAGTTTTAAAATGATTGTATAAAATACTCTTCTAATGTTATAAGACACAGGAAATTAAATAGGGGAAAATCTCCTAGTAGATAGATGCGACAATATCAAAGGTTGCATCAAATGAATTAAAACAACTGCAAACAGATAAACCTTTGAGGCAAATTTGAGTGGGGTTTTGCTAACATAAGCATACAGCTGACATGGTTTAGAGGCATCACAGACAAGTAAACAAACAACTGAATAAATATTATTCATATTACGTCACTTAACTGGTATGACTAACAGAAATCTTTCAATTTCATTTGTTGTGAAAATATATTTTAAAGTACTTATAATTTTTGAGTCTGTATATACATGATGTAATGTTATGAAATGTAAAATATAAGTTTCAATGCGAACAAATCCACGCCTTCTTTTATATGTCTGCGTTTCTTTGTATATGCGGAATATTTAAGATCATTGATTTTGTCTTTGTTAAGATCAAAAGGTGTGTCTTTGTCAAGGGTTTTATCGTGTCAAGTTCATTGTCTTGTTCTGTCAAGGTTAATAGTTGAAATACATAGATCAAGACAGTTATAAACTAATTCAATTGCCTGTAATAGTATCCCCTTAGATCAATGAGACCAATAAAAAGTGAGCTATCCTGTCGACCACATATTATTGTAAGACTATATCTTTGGAATGTAACATTTAATTTTCATTTTGGAATATAGGAATATAGGAAACATAGGAAACTGGTTTTTTGAGAGGGGTGGAGAATTTGCAATAGTTACCTATAGCGTTTCTTGTGTTATAGGACAACGGTAGCCACCTGGTAGCCACCTACCATCAAGTGAAACGTCAGCCTAACTGTTGAAGTTTACATAAATAAATAAAAATATTTTTCATAATATTTTTGCATTATAAAAAAGAAAAGTGCATGCGTTTATATCACGAAAATCTATTTTTTGCATTGTAAGTAAACTCCTCCTTTGAAATAATTTAAATTTAATATTTAACTACTGTACCTACATATCTATGTGATACAATCTTCTTAAATTTGAAAATAAAGTTACTGTCTGCTTTTATTTGTTTCTCCTCTAACATCTTATAAACTGCCCAAAGGATTTTGAAACAGTTTTTACTAATGGAAAAAGCAATAAAAGAGGAATATAATTTGAAAAGCGTAGTCACATGTTTGGATTTTATCAAGGCTTCAAAAAAGGTAAGGTCCGAGTATGTATTCTTTGAGATGTTACAAGTAATGGCAATAGTTTACCTGGTGGACTCCCTCGTAAGTGCAGAGTGCGACGAGGACGGTGTGATGTGTTGCTCGGCCATAGACGACGCTGGGAGACACACGCGACTGCTGGTGTGGGGCCTGCGCCGGCCGCCCGCGCGCGCTACCTGCCCGGTACCATGCCCGGACAAGAAGGGCTGCGCGGCTGCGAGACCATACACTGCACCACCGAGACAAAAGGTCTCTCACAAGGGCATCACTATTATCAGCACTGAGTCACACCTTCACCAGATCACACTTTAATCGTCACCAACATGCAACACTCAACAGCGAACACTCACCGTCAACTTATCTGGAACAATGAAACACACTCAGCAATCTGAACAATGATGCGACGTTATATAAACATTCTAACAAAATAATTAACTGCGCCTTAAAACGTATGCACGCAATGTTTATTCTTTTTTATGAAACACTAAGGAAATACCCTAGAAATGAACAGATCAGATAATACAAGTTTTTTTCTAAAATTTTATCACCACGTTTCAAAGAAATATTTGTAATGGATGACACATCAAGGACGAGTGTCGACGACTACGTTCGCTACGGTTTTCGTTCGAGTTATTTTTCAATCCATTCTGCATCCAGCTGGCTGTCAAAAGAAAATGTTGCCATATTTATAAACATGAAATCTACCGAATGCCAAAGTATTCTTTTTTGGGAAGTTGGGTATATACAGTTATAGCTGTTCAAATTATTATAAAAAAACAGTACATATTTTGTTTTTAAAATTATGTGAAACGGAAGACATTTGTGATTTTTACTCACAGCATTTTAGTTCTCAGACAATATGATGAATCCCTAATGTGGGTATAAACTATACACAAACTATTTCCAAATCTGTAAAATGTATGATTTAATAAAATATATTTTAAAATTCGTAACATGAAATTTAAAATTGAATTTATTTTAGAAAATATATGTTTGTGGAATGGAAAGTCTGAATTTTGTAATTCTCACAATACATTCTATTCGTATTCGTAACTAAAAATGTTAAATTACATAAATGATAATTAGTTTCAATTTTGGTCTAAAATCAAAATTGGCCATTGCTCACTCAATGAAAAAAAGTAATATTGAATTTAAAATGTGGAAAATTCGTACTTTTAATATTAGCGTACCAAACGTTTCGTCATAATGCAAATTTTTATTTCTAAAATTTTTAAATGCTTTCATTTTTTTAAATATAACATTTTTAGGGTTCCGTACGTCCGAATAAAAAAGCGGAACCCTTATAGGATCACTCGTGTGTCCGTCTGTCCGACCATAATATCTCCACTACTGAACCTAAAATTTGAAAAAATAATAATACAGAAATTAGTTTTCTACACTTATAGATTATAGTCCATATTAAAATAACATGGTAAATCACTCAATATCGAGTTCAACTCGCACCTGTCCCGTTTTTATCAATTAATTGCATAATGTGGGATAGTTTGGATATTTACAGAAAATTATCGATTTTCGCCTCTCTTTTTTTACTGATATAGAACTGATATTATTTATTATTATAAAATAATTTCATTTTTTTTATGATAATTATTGTAACAACATCTTAGAATTATGTGATGAAAAAACCTAGCAATTATTACTATGTCGATTAATAATTATACAGTTGGCAACACTAATGTAAGCCATGTCACATCAATCCATGGGTACATAAATAAACATTGCACTATAAATAAAACAAACTTATCGTAAACCAAGCCACAAATACTTTTATATTATTTAGCAATAAATAACGCTAATTTTAGTCTAGCTCATTTATTGCATAATATAAAAAAGTATAGGTACAGTGTACGTACAAGTACAGACGGCGATATTTCACCTTGAAATAAAATCAAACTAGATTTCACCATATTTCACGACTTTTTTTTTATTTTTCTACAAAATTGTAATTTCTTTTTCTATTTTAAAATGAAAAAAAAAAATACTTTTTATAAATATACACGAAAATTAAAAGGTAACTTCAATCAAAGAGAACAGAGTGACTAGGATAAAAGAAATATTATTATAGAACCGTTTTTTAGAAGATGTCTTGAAAGATTTTTAACGACATAATATGAATTTCTCTCTTGAGTCTAAGCTTTACGTCTGAAATCATTTGGGTGACTCAAGAAAGACGCCTAATAAAAGAAATGACGCTAAAAAGGTTCTGATGTTACACTCCTAAGACCCAAATTGGTCACACTCGGGTTGGATACAATGTTTTAACAGTTTTTAAAGAATGCATATTTAAATGTGAATATTTCTACGTTTGCGTTTCATCGCACGACCTCACTTGGTCTTGTTGGATGTGTTTGTGGATACTCGATCTATTAACTAAACCACCGTAAAAATACTAAATCACGGAATTTCGAGAAGAAAATTATAATATGTACTAATATAATGACGTTACACGTTTCTTTTCAAAGAGAAGGCGCTGTTTGTGAAATTGTCACATTTCACTAAAATAATTAGTAATCTACAGTTTTATAATAGTTAGCTGGGCCAGTATCAATGGGGTTTCTTTATACGCGTTGCTATTTTAAACTAGGTGGACAGATTAAATTTTTTATCTATTTCAATAGTAATATGAAATGGCAACTCGTCGCGACGATAGAGGATGTTGACTAGAAATAATGAGGCGAAACGGCGGGCGACAGGAGCGTGAACAAAGAAATGTAGCTTCTTAAATATTCTAGGAGTTCGTTAAATTTAATGTTAGTTCATTTTTATATATTTTCAAATATATTCACATATAGAATGTTTAAAAATGGATGCAAAGTTTTAAAGGGTTGAGATTACCATTTGCTCACAGAATATTTTTAAGACTTCAGTTAGATGAAGACTGTTCATTAATTTTTCACTCATTAAGTTTCCTAAAAAAATCAAAAATTGTTCAATTTTTATTGTTAATAGTAAGGTTGTTACATGTTTCAAAGTTTTAATTTTCATCTGTTAAAATGATATGTAGAAAAAACCAGCAAAATCATAAAAAAAGTAGAAAGACACTTCTTTTTTATGTTTAGGGCATTAATAAAAATAAAGCAATAATTATAGAAAGCCTTAGATAATTAGAATTACACCCTAATTAATTCGCTAAAAGTGTTAACTTTTCGTGTTTGAATAAATAAATAATCTCTGTCAATTCTTGGAATTGCACGTGCAGAATTATATCAACAATAGCATCACACTCAGCATTTATCGGAATCAGTACAAGTAAGAGTTGACCGACATTAGTTAGTTATTCAACTAACTACGCTGGTCGCTGACATCGTCAGCATTTTCCAAATATGTTGGTTCTTTTTTCTCTTTAAAAACCTTGTTAGTTTCGCCCAGTCTGATTATTCCACCCTAATTCTAATAATAAAACATCTACACTGTCTGTATGTGTGATACCTTAAAAGAATGGCATCTTTTTACAAAAATTTGAAGGGGCTATTAGTCGAGTAGGTTTATCCAATTATAATGTTTTTTTGTGTTAAAAATTTTTATTTTTGAATAGGTAAGTTTCTTGTTTTGCTTGCCTTTTACTGACAATATTTTTTTTTAACATATATGTATTTATAATACATGATGTATGATACAACTTCACACTTATACAAGTACTAGCTGTGCCCGCGACTTCGTACGCGCAGTAGTTCATTTTTTGAAAATCCCACAGAAACCTAACACTTTTAAGCACTTTTTTACTTTAAAGCATAGGAAACTCAAAAAATTCAGGACTGAAAACTGCATTCGACTTATTTTGCCAACAAAAAAGAAATCATAAAAGGCATACGCTCGACTATGTGTAAAAGGCATAAGAACAGTATCCTCGAACAACTTTAATCATTTTCAAATATCCGTATATAGTAGAAGGTTCAAAATTACTCAAACACGAGTACGATCTCCTTTAATCACGAGTCGAAATAAATAAGTCCAAATCGAATGCACAACAAGTTCAAGTTCATAGCACAAATTCGTTATTATCGCCAAGTAATCAAATAGTGTGCAAAACAGATGCGCGTTTAAAGGAAAAATACAGCAAAGTGTGACAAAAATGAACACGTAATATGTAGTAAGACATATTATGAACTTTTTTTATGGACTTTTACTTCGGTATAATAGAACATGCTTCAAAAAAATTAAAAGTTTGGATAAAAACCTGAGCCAAAAGTATTTTACTAATATTGTATACTTATTAAATGGGGTTATTTTTTAGAGAGTGAGGTTTACATTTAATAAGGACTTCAAAGTTGGTGAATAAAAAATTGCCACTACGATAAATCAAAGATTTATGTTTTTTTTATTTGTAGACTTTCACTGTCAAATAAATGCTGATTGTATTTGATAGCTAAACTCTCTAGCTAGGGATATTAATCAGAAAATAAATTTGAATTTCAGAAATATTAAGTAAGTGTGGATAGCCCGAAATCCATGAAACATTAACTAAGACAAATTTTTTGAGTTTGGAAAGACTCCATCACATTGGAGTTTTGGCTGTGCTTTGATAGTTAAGACAGACAATTTTGTAAGTATAGATTACAAAAACTATTTTAGGTATGTTATAATGTATTTTTCACAGGCACTAAAATACACGCACACGCCGACGCCCAAACTTTTTAAATAAGATGTACGAATGCAGAAGCATCATGGTATAGTAATATAGGGCAGGGCACCCTGTATGTTTCCGGGACTGGCCACTCACATATACAATATTTAAAAAGTATTTGCAAAATTTGAAAATTGAGCTCTTTGGCTGTAGAATACAGTTTGTTTCATCTGTCAATTGTTTTTAAATTGTGGCGTCATTTTAAAAATTGCGTGTTTAAAATTAACTCGTGAAATTTTTTCGTAGGATTTTCTAAAATTTTAAGTGAAATTTGACAGCTCAGCAGAGCTTCGCTTTTTGCTTTTGGCGATGAAGCACCACGCAAGACGACTATTTATAGTTGGTTTGCAGAATTCAAACGCGGTCGTGTCAATCTCAGTGACGAATTTCGTGATGGTCGCCCCGTTCACCGCTGTGAACAAAAAAACATCGATGCTGTACGGCGGCGTATGATCAAAACAGACCAGGCACGTGACCTGCTATTAGATTCGAACATCTTTAGGCATAGGCATGAGCCAAATACAATCAATCCTGCACAAATATACAGGCGAGGAGCCACTAATTCTGAAAGCTCCGTGATTCGAATACTAAATTTTTTAATAAAAACACTTAGACGAACAAGATTTGCTTGGTTGGCGTGGATTTGATTGGTCGGAAACATTTTAAATAAATTATATATTATTAAATTTCCATAATTTTTTTCCGCCATCACGGATTTTAATCAATCTCATAGAACTTGTTCGTCTAAAGTTAACTTTTATTTGTTATTAAAAATTTTAGTATCCGTAATCACGGAGCTTTCAGGATTGGTGGCTCCTGGACTAATATGGGTGTGAAAACCCGTGCGAGGTGGATCTCACACAATTTGACTGAGGCTCAAAAACCGGACCGGGTCACTTGACGCAATGCTATGCTTACCAGATTCAACAAAGGGGCATCAAATTTGGTGTAATTGGACATAGTAACAGGTGACGAAACATGATTTTATTGCTACAATCCCAGAGAAAAGCAGCAATAGAGCGTATGGGTCTTTCAATATGAGCCGAAGCAAAGTGCCTCTAAGCAGATATTTTCTTTTAATAAAACTGAACACGTGGCTACTATTGCTTTGGAGAATCGTCAAACCGTGAATCGTGATTGGTACGACCATTTGCCGGAAGTTATTGACGAACTCCGTAAAAATAACCGTAAACGCCGTATCATATTGCACCACGATAATGCCAGTTCTCACACGGCCAGACAGACAAACGAATTTTTGGAGGTGAAAAACGTAGAAATTATGAGCCACCCTGCATACACCCATTGCGACTTTGTTTCCAAAAATTAAGAACCAGTTGTGCTGTTAACGAATTTCATAACCAGAAGAGTCTGTCGAAGAGTATGAAAAACATCTTTCCGAGTTCACCACGGATGAGTGGCATAAATGTTTTCCAAATTGGTTTATTGGTATGAAAAAGTGTATTTACACCAACTGAGAATATTTCGAGAAACAAGAAATTCATTTTTGACTATTCATAGTCACTTCTTATTCATTCCGGAAACTTTTAGTGCGCCCCACGTATATGAAAAATCTATAATGTTTCATTTCAAATCTAACTTTATACTTTAATTTGTCTAACGTAGAGTGTGTTTTTTAAGATGCGGATAGCAGATACGTTTATAGCTAGTAGCACACATACACGATGAATGTTTTATCGATTCTATTCACAGTATAGTCCCGTATTTATTACTTGCACTAGTTCTAACGACGACGGCGAGAGAAGGCCAAGATGAGTTATATACAATGTCGCTTAAAAATATGAGAAAGCCGTCTGTTATTTTCTTGCAGTGTCGTCTGTTTTCTACGTAAAATAATTTATTAGCACCTATAGATTACCTAAAATTAGAGGTTTAATAAGGTTAGCTGGCATAAGGTTTTGAGTTTGATTCGTGGCAATTTCAATGTAAAGAAATTTAGTAAATATTGACTTGTTTTATAAAAGAGGCGGCAAGCAAGATGTTAGGCCTATTGACAGTAGATAACATTTAACAATAATTGCAACCTACTACCACTATTATGCCTTTTTGTAGCGTTGCCCATAGTTGACATTTTTCGCCATGTCTACCTTTATAGCATAAAGACAGCAAATCCTATTTTTATTAATCGTCCCGACGGCCTTTGTTGAGTGTACTAATTCTGTTGGATAATGAATATTTTTCTTACGAGTTATATTTCTGTTTTTACTTTTGATTCCAAATATTATGAAACTACTGTATCTCACAATGAGAATCATCATAATTCAATGTGAGTTTTATTTAATATGTATACTGCTGGTGTCTTATTATTTAAATAAATAATTAACTTTGCTGGTAAAACAGGGAAATGAAAGACATTTCTTAATCAGATATAAAGTTTTTAAAACTATGAAAACATTGCCCATAAATAACTATAAAGGCCTTACTAGTAACATTCGTTTTTGATAAAAACCATCGCATCAATACTTAATTGTCAATAAACGAATAATACACACCTACGACACGTAACTACATTCAAACAAAGAACGTATACCTATGCGATTATGCATCGGAGCAATAACTGTGACCCCCCACACGGAGCAATGTAAACAAAGAGAAACCGTATTTGTAATGCTTATTAAACAACCGAAAATAACAGAAGCCCCTGGCCGAGTATAACTTATAAAATAACACAGAGTGACTTCATTCAAATCTTTCACACGAAAGAAATGGAGTTCGAAAGAATTGCATGTCCTAAGAATGAATATGATTGTGGAGAACCACATGCGTGCACCTAGCAACCTCGCCTTGTTTAAAATAAACCTGTCCAGTTACAATTCAAACATCTCGGGCTGGGCTTGTTGAGAAGCAAAAAACTGAACCCAATCGAAAACCGACCCAGATGCTGCCAGGTAAATGCGTGCGTTTCGCGATTAAGTTTTTAATTTATAAAATTACAACAATCCTACACGATTTTCACAATACATATTATTATATATATACTATGTAATTGAGCAAAACATTGAAAGAAGAAGGTCAAAAGTGTTAATTTATGTTAATAAATGTAACATTTTTAGACTTTACGCTTTAGCAGGCGGGAACTACCTAAAAAGTTCAGTAAACCATAACATCGTGTGTTGTTTTTGTTAGATACACAGTTTCCAAATTTTATTTAGTCTTATCGTGTGAAAAAGTGTTTTGAACTCGTAATTATAAGGTACATTTTGAAGTGGATTTATCGATCTCCACTCTTTGCCCCGTTTCTGACAAGGGGCTTCCAAGGCCGCAGGTCGACAACCTGGCTTGCTGCAACGGCCACGTGCGAAACCCGCTTACCTCCACTTCACAACGACTTCTCTGAGCTCAGTAAATCCTATCACTGTCGACTCGCTTTTAACTGAATAAATTAGTCAATATTGATTTTTTATTAATCACATTTTAATATAAATAGTTATATAAAACTGAATAAATAGTTATATAAAACTGTTTTGTCAATGTTGATTTTATAAAACTGTAAAAAGAACAAACTTAAAGAAAAGACAGTTTAAAGTACGATTTTCAAGCACGAATGTATTGTATATGTAGCCACACATATATTGTTCTACATGTCAACACAGTGCAGAATCAATCTGCAGTTTTAGTCGGGGTGCACCCCAGAGAGGAGTCAACGACCGGCCCAGTGTAGCGCCCGCGCCCCCGCGATCAAAACACACGCAACTTCTCCGACGCCCTACTGGTTCAACGACCTCCTCTGTCGACCCTTCGCTGCAGCCCTATCCAATTTAATAATGCAGACTGATCAGCTATCTTATAACTCGTTTCAAATGCAGATTTCTAGACATTTATTACGATCACATCATTCTAAGCAACAAGTAACAATTTCTTCTAAATTTTTTAAATTACCAAATATTTTGCAAAGGCAACAAAAACAACGAGGCTTGATATAATTTTTTCCTTAACTCCTTGAAACCATCTTCACGCAAGCAAGCAAAAAACACTGTCGTTCGTTACCTCACCTCCTCGCCCTGCCCCGCATCTCGCCATACCTCACCTCTCAGTCCGTCAGTCTATCTATTCGCGTATTTAATTTTTCTCATTATTGTTTGTGTTCGGTGGTTTGATTCGTTCACGTGACAAGTAAACGTAACGTGGTCAAGCCAAGCAACGCTCACCGTAAAGTTGCGTCATTAGCGAACTTAGCGACTAGCATTAACTAATGTTGAACCATATTTCTTTATTATCACTCTATGGACTTAATCGGGAATTCGGTAAAAATAATAAGCCGGCAGGCTGACGGTCCACTTGACGGTAGGTGGTTACAGCAAAGTCACTACTAAGTTTAGTGCAAGTGCACTACACTTAGTAGGATAAAGAAAGGGGGGTTGGTAAATTGCCTCTGGTGTATGGTATGGTATGGTGGTTTTCTGTAGGAGATAGTTACTGTCGCCAGATGGTTACCAGATTTATGTGCGGAACGCAGTGTCATGTATGTACTGAAAAAGGTTCCACATTTCTATGAATCGTGAATACCAAAAATATTTGTTTTTTATTTCTCAAAAAAACAAACTATAAAACCATTCGCAATGTAAAAGTTTCAAATCTCGAATATTATAAAAAGCTATCGGCTGTGACGATCATGATCGAGCAGAGAAAGCTACGATTTCGCAACGGAACCAATGTGGTACAGGCAAAGGTTTCGTGACGGCTGTCCTTGCGTAATGTGGCGTTCAAAAACACCACAAAAGTCAACTTTACGGATTAATAAAAAAAAAACCGCATCAAAAGCCGTAAGCTATACTGAAGAGAGAGAATAATTTTGGTACCCGATTGAGGTGAAGGAGAAAGGGGTGATTAAAGACAAAAGTCGAACTAAAACATAACTAGTTATGATCAATATTGAAAAATCACTAATCGGGGGACTTGGATGTATCAAATTCAATAAATTCAAAATCTAATAGACTGCTAGTAATAATTGTACCTATATTGGCAGAATAACTTGGGATGAAATGCCTTTCAAAACGAGTCGTCCGCAACGCGACAGTAGGCAGGAATTGCGAATGTTCTCTACAATCTCAATATAATTTCGAGGTTGTAACGTGATGGCTGAGGTTGTAAAAGCGCTGCCCTATAATAAATTAAACTAAAACTTAATTCAAAGACTATTATAACAAAGTGTGTCATCGTAATAAAGAATTGAGTCCAAGTCTACGGTCGTTTACGCAATGCGCGTAACTAGGCCGATATTGAGACACGTGACTGGCTATCGCATGCAGACTTTAAATAAATCTTTTGTATAAAACTAGATAGCCTTAGTGTAACTCGATTTCCTAGTTTTCATAAAACACGTTACATTGAAGAGACTAATCCCACAATGTTCCTAACTAATATTATAAATGCGAAAGTGAGTTTGTTTGTTACGCTTTCACGCCTCACTACTCAACCGACGGACGCTTGACGAAAATATATGAGCAATAAAGATTGTATAAATGTTCAGAAAAAGAGGAGCGGGCGAAGTAGCGCTCAAAAGCTAGTGTCACATACATATTTTTAATATATCCCAAGGAGTTTGAATCAGGTCACAACATGTTAAGGATCCACTTTAACCCTCTTTAAGCGTCTCAGTATCACAGATTCTCATGAGTTTAATCTGGATAATAAACTAATACTATATTATGTTTAAACGTGGAAACAAGAAATAACTGCGTTATGTTTTCAACATGAAGTATTTTTTTATTATGGAGAAAACTTGAACATCGGGTAAGACGTTTCAATATAATCAAAAACCAAAATTAATTGAAACCACTACAATATGGGATAGGTCTAGCGCGCGCAAGGCCAGATTTTCAGACAGAATCTGACGATGCAAGTATGAAACCTGATGTACTATTGAAGAATTAGGAAAACAATTTCGACTCTTTACAAAGAAAATCCTGCATAATTTTCACATTTGCAGTGTGTTGTGTATTTATTTGCACGTATCTGGATCTTGTAAAATAACTTACGCCGTTAGAGACAAATACTAAAGTATATGAATATGATGCAAAAACACACAAGAATCAATTAGATTACCTATTATCGAGTTAATTTGGTGATTCCAAGACGCCGATTTCATTTTATGGCAGGCGGAAACATCATTTAACGAGCCCATTGCTCAAGCGTTTAAGGTCCTTACTTTAGCGTTATGGATCAGGGGTCCCGGAATCGATTTCTGACAATTTCCAACTTTGGAAATAAACATTTTAACTAATGTTTAATAACTAATTGTGCAGCCCGTCTAGAGGCACCAGAAGACCACAGTTAAATAACAGAAGATGCACTGTTTTGACGAGCGAATGAGGAATGCAAGAATCCACTTTCCTGCCTCCTCTTAATTCCTTATCCTACTAAGTTCGGCAGCGCACTTGTAGCACGTGTTGCGTTGCTTATTTTAATAGGCGACGGTAGCTACTTACCTACCATCAAGTGGACCATTAGGCTGTCTTTTAAAGATATCCATGGTAGCTTTAAGGCCTAATCTTTTGTACGGCGTCAATTCAATATTACAAGTCTCAACAAATTGTTTAATTTGGGATCATAAAGGTCGGAAATCTTCAGACAATCCTCGCGAGTATAGCAATTATAATACTTCTGAAATTTTGTAGTATCTAAATAGCGTTTCGGTTCTATTTCCAGTCAGCGTAAAATTCAAAGCAAAGTTAAATTTTGCACATTCGTAAGCACTGTAAGTAGGTCGAATATGTTGTGTACGTATAATGGTTGACATGTGAGATATGGATAGATAAGACATTCTATACAGTGTGTTAGAAGAGGAAGGTAGAGTTTTGAATGAATTTATAAACGTTTCTGTTAGAACGCAGACACACTTTTTTTAAAACAACGTCGGAAGACTATTTCTGTAACGAACGCCTATATACAAACAAATGCGCTTACTGTATTATGTAACATTTTATAACGATAATAACGTATCGTGAGAAGAGTTTATTGCCAATTTAGAGAAAGAAACAAAACAATATTCATTGCATAAAAATTTATGCATATATAACATAAATATTTGGTTATTTTGCGATTTAACATCTCTGACATTGAACTAACTATACTAGGGTATAGCCAAATTATCGAGACCTGGAGGCTGTCCCTGCTTACTGTTCCGTTTGTACGCTCTGTATTAAAGATGGGCGAACAGTGCAGGAGTCTATGTAAAATTGGCAGGGGGTATACTAGGTAGCTGGGTCTGAGTACGGGCGGGCACGGTGTGTATCGATCGGTCCTCGGCGGCCGGGCCGCGAGCCCAACACCTCTCATTACTCGCTTTCATACCACACATTTAATTCCTTTGTTTTATTTTTTTATTACACAATTTAATAAATGTATATCCAAAAATTGTTTACAATTGTTTTAAATGCAAGAGATTTGTTTCAATTTAACTACGCAAATTCGGTACATTTAATAGATGGGGGGGGGGGGGGGGTACACAATCCCGTGAACACTAATAAAAACAATTATATGTCAAAGACAGCTCAATTGTTTATTTATGTTGTTGTCTCGTTTGAGTTTGAATTATTAGTATTGAGTTGAGTTGAAAGTATTGAATCTCGTTTGAGTAGATTTGAGTTCTCGTTAGTTAATAGGTGCCAGCAAGCATCTTTACTATTACATACATATACATATTATAGTATAAGATGCGTAAACTCTTTCTCACCAAGAGCTCAATGTAGCTCAAGAACTTAAAAAAATATTTCCTAGGTTTTAACTAGTTTCGTGAGTCGAATTTATCATATTTAGGTTGTACCTTTCAATTCACATGTCATTTTTTAAAATAAGAATGTAAAAAATTTGACAAAACGTTATTTTATAGAATTGTATATTATTGCAGACCGATATAGTTGTATATTTAAATATTTTTTATTATAATTAACATATAATATTTTTTTAGGTTAATTAAAAAAAGACAAATACAAAAGTTACTACAAAAATATTATATTCTTGTATTAAATAGGGCGCACAATATATATGTATCTGGAATTGACCACTTACATATTAAAAAAGTGTTTACAACATTTGAAAATGGAACTGCTTTAAAATACAGTTTGTTTCATCTGACTGCCACTTGTTTTTAATTTTAAAGATTGCTTAATCACCATGGATTTAACTCGTGAAAATTTTCGTAGTAAGATTTTCTATAAATGTAATTTGACAGCTCAGCAGAGCTTCGCTCGGCTTCAAACTGATTTTGGCGATGAAGACCATGCAAGACGACTATTTATAGCTGGTTTGCAGAATTCAAACGCGGTCGTGTCAATCTCAGTGTCGAATTTTGTGATGGTCGCCCGTTCACCATTGTCAACAAAAACATCGATGCTGTGCGGTGTATGATCAAAACAGACAGGCACGTGACCTACCGTAAGATTCGGGCATCCTTAGGCATGGCATCACATCCTGCACAAACCATTTAGGTGTGATCCCACACAATTTTACTGAGGCTCAAAAAACGGACCGCGTCACTTGAAGCAATGCCATGCTTACCAAATTTAATGAAGCGGCGTCAAGTTTGGTGTGGGACATAGGAACGGACATAGAAACATGAGTTTATAGCTATAATGCCAAAACAAAGCAGCAATTGAGCGTATGGAGCTTTCAAGATGAGCCGAAACCAATCAAAGTAGCGCGCGTGCAATGTGCGTCTAATAGTAGGGGAGCCTAAGAGGGGATTTTTGAAGTGACTCGAGCGTATCAGATATAGGGAGAATCCTTGCACCCTTTAATGTACCTCTACCAAGTATGAACTCTTCATATAGCGGGGTGGGATGAGGGGAACCCGTCAGATTAGTAAAAAAAAATCGATCCTCAGAAAAACTCGAGCGCGTCAGATTAAGAAAAGGTAGATTAATTACATTCAGAAAAGTGTATATCTCAATAATCTGACAATTTGAGCGTGACTTTGAGAAATGAGCGAGCCCTGAAGTTGTAAAAAAAACCGTCATCTCGAAATACTCGAGCGCGTTTCAAATTTTTTTTAAATTGAAGGAAACACTGTTAGAATTATGAAGAACTAATAATCTGACGGTTTCCATGGGGCGATGTCGGTAGAATCGTGGAGAAAAGGTGATAGTAGGGAGCGCAAGAGGGGATTTCGGGATTTATTCGAGCGCGTCAGATTAAGGTATGGCAGATTAATTAAATGCTGCTAAGTGTGTACTTTAATAATCTGACGATTTGAGCGTGACTTAAGGGAGTAGGAGGGTCACAAAGTTGCAAAAAAAATCTTTACCTCGACATTCTCGAGCAGAGGTCAAATTTTTATTTTTATTTTAAAGGAAATAGTTCAAGGATAACGGGAAACCTTAATCTGACAATTTGCGCAAGTCGAAAGAAGAAGAAGAAAACGAAACGAAATTAAATTTCAACGTTTCTCTGTAATCATACATTTTTTAAATTTTACATTCTCGTTTCATTTGTGGTTTTTTAAACCATCAATAAAACGATAAAAATACTTAAAAAATATGGTTTTTTTTATTAAACTCGGTCCTATTGTTTTATAAATTTTCAACAAAATCGTGAATTTTTTTCAAACCGTCAGATTAAGAAAACCCCTCCATATAATTGTCAGCACAACCGGGACATCAAGCCGAGTCGTCTGTATGAAAATCTGACGCGCTTTGTTGCTTTGGAGAATCGTCGTACAGTGATTAGTTATTGGTACACCACCATGTTTGCTGGAAGTTATTGACGAACTCCGTAAAAATAACTGTAAACGCCATATCATGACACTGCCAGTTCTCATACGGCCAGACACACAAACGAATTTGTGAAGATGAAAAATGTAGAACCATCCTGCATATAGTCCCGCGCTTGCGACTGGTTTTTGTTCCCAAAAATTATGAATCAGTTACGCGGTCAATGATTTTCATCACCAGAAGAGGCTGTCGGAATGGAAAACACGTTTCCGAGGTCACCAAGGAGAAGTGGCTCGTATGTAAAAGTGCATTTACGCCAATGGAGAATATTTTGAAAAACAATAAATTCATTTATGACCATTCATAGTAACTTTTTCTTATTCATTCCATTAAAAAAAATCCTGAACTTATAGTGCGCCCCATGTATTAAGTAGGTATTGAAAATTATTGCACATTTAAAAATTTTATATTGTTAAATTAAGTACTGAGCAAATACAACAAATCATTACTGCTTTTTATGGCATTGAAAATATATGCAAATCTTATAGTTTAGGCTGCATTCACATAGATAGCAGGCAGCACTCGCATTTATACAAATGTTTCATCACCTTTATTCAAATATACTTTGAAATAGTCCAATACCTTTGATTATTAATGTGAATGAGATTATAACTCATACCTCACAACAACATCTAAGCATCTAATCTTCAAATTTTAAACTTGAACTTTATAAAAAAACATTCATTGAAACATGTAACAAACTAGGTTATTTTGGCATACATTCGTCAGATGGGCCGATGGTCCAATTGATGTTAGGTGGCTATCTATAACTCGAGCAGCGCCACAGGTACTCCAACTGTGCTGCCGACCATAGTAGAATCAGGGATAGGGAAATGGGCTCTAGCATCCCTTACTCATTCACCAAAACATAACAGCACACATGCTGTTATGTCACGGTGATCTTCTGTAAAGCCGGCAATACATGTTGGCCGAGCGTTGCCGAGTGAAGGCCAATAGCAACGTCTGGACAGTTTATTTGCATTGTCTTGCTATCACTCGGTGGTTGAGTAAAGGCAAACGCCAACGTGTTGTCACGTTGGCAAACTCATTTGGCGTAGCTTGTCACCACTCGCAGTCACTCGTGATCACTTGCATCGCTTCGAAGCGGTTTCCGTTTTTCTGCACAAATCAAAGACGCTCGCGCGCGCTCGGCCAATAGTATTCACATGTTTGTACGCGTGCTATTATTCCCTGCAAAATGTCGCTCTCCATTCGTCTCCATGTCGCTATTTATGTTTTTAGAGTTTTACTAGAATGAACCTGTTATTTGGAACCCTAAAGACGTACAGCACATAAAAAAACAAAATAAGTACTTAGCTACCTACTCGTAGCCTAACAAAATTAAAGAAGTAGGTACACTTTAATTTTGTTAGGTGCTAATTTTTTTTTTTATATATTTCAGGTGCCTGCTTGGGTAAGGATCTCTAATGGAATGGATATTCCTATTCCTGAGCTTAAGAAAAAGAAGGAGGCTTTAATGGCCACATTTAGGCAACATTTAAAGAAAAAAAAAAGGCCTCAATGTCTTCAATGTATACACTGACATAATAATTATAAGAGCTCATTAAATAATTTTAGCAGCAGCTGCAATAACTTCTACGTCGTCCATATTGTTTCAATGCATAATGAAAACTGACAGCGCCCAACATGTGTGCATCTCCTAAAAACTAGTCTATATTGGCTATTTGCATTGGTTTCATTCAAACTTGCCGAATGTCTAGACAGTAGCGTTTGCCTTGTGTCGATTTGCTAGGCTCCCGTTGCTCTTAGCTCGATCAACGTGTACTGCCACCTGATGGGTTTACAAAATGATTGTGGAAGATAGTGTGCTTTTTCATTACTTGCCATATCCAGATGGCATGCCAAGAATTGAACCCGGGACCCCTGTGACAGTGTGTTAAAGGAATTACCACTTAACGACCAAAAGGACTAAGCTGTCGGTAGTAAGCTAAAGGTATAAGGAATATATTGCCTACAATAATCTCTGGCAGGTAGTGCAACAAATACCTAGTATCAAAAAAATATCATATAAATTTAACAATAAAATATGCCTAATAATAGATTATTTCGAAATTCATGCATTTGGGAGAACACTCACCTTAAACATGATTAATACAAATCAATTACCATCTAGAAGTAAGGTCTCCTTAAAAATATCATAATGTGAGTCATAAAATGTTATCATAGAGTTCAAGTGCTTAGATAAAGAAGTCTTTTCTGTCCTCATTTTTATCCTAAAAAAAGAGAATGCTAAATCTTCTTGTCTATAAAAGTGGGTGCCATATTGGCAAGCATCAAAACTTTAAGGCTCACCATGTAATTTCAAGTATGAACTAATTATGAATACAATAAAGTAATATTATGGCTTACAATGATTATTTTTACTATTAAATTTCTATTATTAATTTTTAAATTTTTGCTTTTTCTATAAGTAGACAACAAATATAAACAACAGTCAATGTTATAACAATCAATTGATATACAATAAATGAATTATCATATAAGTAATACAATGCATTTGTTTGATAAATTTATAAAACATAAAGAATTGTTTTTCAAGCAAGCAGGTACATAGGTACCTATTTATATTAAAAGATCAAAACTTTTTATAGGTACACATTTTATATAAACAACTAATCTCATGGAATTAGAATCAATCGTAAGATGCTTTGTTTGACACATAAAAACAAGGTAGCAACAAAGGGAACAGGAAATGGAGATTTCGTCTTACATGACCTTCTAAACATAATGCAAGAGTATCGAATCAATACGAACATTTTGTTTCAAATGTGCAAGGATTTTAATACTCACACTATGATAATTGTCCAGAAAACGTCTGATTAATGAGAATAACTTCTTTTTTTAACCTATTTTACACGAGATACGACGAAACCCAAATAAGACGTAATAAATAGCTACCTACCACACAGAGCATTTATCGTAACGCAACTGGTTAGTCAAAATATGATGAAATTATTTCTCCATAAATTTCTCAAAAATTCAAATTTACTCACTTATCACACAAAAGTCAAAGTTTTAAGATTAACTGACACTATTTAATTTTGATTCATATTGAAAAGCTTCGACGAGAATAAAAACAGCTGGCATTCATTTTTCGCTGCACTTTACCCACAAACTATATAGATATTTTCCACAGAGTAACAGACTAACAGAACTGACTGAACAGAAGAGAATTGTGAGAATTTAGATTATGAAATACTCTCCCATAGACAGTATTTTTTTTATTGAGTGAAACGCCCTGTGGCTCTAGCATGAGTTTACGACCTACACACACTCGCTAGCGAGAGCGTAAAACATTTATATGGAAAATTGATAATGTACTAGAGCCTGGTCAGAGGCTCTAGTATGAGTTTACGATACTACACCAATACTACACTCGCTAGGAAGAACGTAAAACTTTTGTATGGGAAATCGTGAACTGTCAATGTCAAATTATCAATTTTCCATATAAATGTTTTACGCTCTCGCTAGCGAGTGTAGTATCGTAAACTCATGCTAGAGCCACTGATAACATAGATATAGAATACTATATATACCGATAAAAAACGTTGAATGGAATAGAATAGAATGAATGAATAGAATAGAAAAGCTGATTATATTCTCATGGTTATGTGGGATTCTTACTATTTCTTACCGCACTAAAACCTATCTCGGTTTGCTTAGCTTTTAGTCCTAGGATTTTCAAAGCGTAAACGAACTGGCCGCGAGCAAATAAAAACACTCAAGCCCTGCAAACACGGCGATTGGGAAAAATCGCGAAATAGAAAGCTAAAAGTTACGGGATATGGTATATGGAAGACCCGGGAGGGTCACGGAAGTTAACCTCTTTCTGGTTCTCCGTAGGTACCTACTAGGTCTCGGTTGAGCGACATCAGCTAGGCGGTGGGGAGCGGCTCAATGGCCGTGAAGGGGACATCGGGCTCCCTACCCTTTGAGCGCGGGTGCTATAAGCGTTAAGAAGCGCTAATGCAGGGAACCATGGGGCGCCTAGGTGTTGGGTGTACGGCATCGTCTAGGTCGTAAAAGACGGCATTTGCTGCCGTAATGTAGTCATCGAGGTCGAGGACGGAGTGCCTGGATCTCCTACAGGAATGAATGTTTTTAACATCGCGATCGGGGATATAGGTTAGGAAGTCCACGACTAGTGGATTAGGGTGACGGATGAATTTGTCGTAGTACTTAAGGGCGAAGTTCTTAATGCACTTGACTATCGATGGGAGATCCAGGTTGTAATGAAGATCTACATTGCGGACATACCATGGACAGGCCACAGCAATTCGGTTCGGCCTTATGCAGACCTTGTACATATAATGTCACCTTATTACGAAGGGACATTTTACCGCGCCTACCTAGGAAACAAGATAGACAACCGAGGACAAACGCTGCCCGATCGCGGACGCGCTTGATGTGGGGTCGGCAGGTGAGTCTCGTGTCGAGGGTGACACAGAGGTATTTGGTCTCATTCACCCAGGAGATGACTTGACCGTGAAGACAGATCTGACCAAGAGTGAGTCGGTCAGTGGTTTTTGGATGACGAGGGATGTCAGGAAGGGGACGGGTCGGCTCCCAGGAAAACCTCGAACCTCCACTTGAGGAACCAGTCACCTGGCGAGGTGACGGTTGATTGGAGGGTATACGCGTGAGGAACCCTCGATGGCGGGCGGAATGATGAGTACCTAGAGTCGTAAAAATTTAACAAAGAGACAATTATTTTTACACTTATAATATTAATATTATTGGATAGAATGGATATAAAACTTTTCACAACTATCGCGTTAATCAAGAAAACAATCAAGTTCAAATAATAAATCGTTATTGGTAATTAGATATTGTACATTCTTTATTTGTTACATAAAAAGTATATTATTACTTGTAAATAAGTCATCGTACTCGCAATAATTCGATGCATTCTCATTTTCGTGAACGTTGCTACTTATTGTATCATCATCTTCTTTTGATAAACACAAATTCTTTAAGATTTCTGATGGCGAAGGCATATTTTTATCAATAATAGTATTGGATACATTCATGTCTCTTAATGTTTGAACATTTTTAGATTCAACGAAATCCGAATAATTATGACCGTTATTGTTGAAAGCTTCTTCAATTAAAGAAAAGTTTTCTGTTTCTGTATCTTCCAAGGATAGTTTTGCTCCACATCTAACTAATTCGGCGTTTGCTTCAGATACTTCAGGATATTTGATGTTTTCATTAGGCTCTAGTAAGGATTTTGTTTGCAAATCATTAGCATGTTTTTTCTTAAGCTTTTCTAAGAGATCACCAGATTGTCGAATAACAGTTCCTGGGGGTTGAGCCGGACACTTGTGAGTTCGCTGCGACACCTGTAAATATGTTAAATATTAATATTTAAACAAATTACCTTTTAAATGACGCAAGTAATTAAAAGAAAATATAAGCACAACTTTTATAAATTCTTACTTTGTAACGAAAATTTTTATTACATGCTGTACATTTGTAAGGCATAACTCCAGTATGTATTCGTCTATGAACTAGGTATGAAACTCTCTGTCGGAAAGATTTGCCTGCAAATAAAAATAAGTACGTGGTAAATTAAATATACCATTACGAAAAATGTGCCCTACAGTTTTTTAATTTTATTTTCACGGTACTGACCAGTGTGATAACTAGCGAAATGAACTGACTGGAAATAAAAACAAATTTGTCTGATGATGCTGCTACCTGAGGTAGCATTCTCATTTGGTGTGATGCTATTACATGGCATTTGATTGTTACGGGTTCATATATAATCATTTGCTAAGAAATTAATTAAAAAGATGGACGAAGCGGCAGATAAAAGAAAGCTAGAAAAATTTCCACTTTTGTATACCGGGATCTATTCCTAATGGAGGACATATTTTATGGCTTATCAAAAAAACATAGCCACACCTGCTAGACTTGTACTTTATAAAAACCACAAGTCTACATCCTTCTTGATTTGTTAGAGGAGCTAACACAAAAGCATAACATCCAATACAAACATCGTCTCCATGAGTTCTTACAAAAATTGGAAAACGACAAACGGGTTACGTTTGACTGCAAACGCAATCAAACGATTGCGACTTAGGCAGTGAACGAAGAGCAACTATAGTGATTTTCTGCTGTAATATAGCGGGATCTTTTATATCGCCGTTTATGATTTTTGACGGCATCAGGCAACCAAGCAATCTGTACTGACAATGGATGGATTAAGAAAATTAATTGTAATAATAGTTAAATTGAGTTATTTTGTTTCAGTGCTAATAAAGTATGTTCACTGCATTTTGATATGTGTTTCGCTAAACCCTTCATAATTCTTATTATTAATAATAGGTTATTCCTTTGTCATTAAATTTGTAATGGTCACAAAACTTATGGTGCCTGTTTCACTCTCTATATGTGACCGTTTTGCCCACAAGCCGTGCCCGCTTTGGCCACCGTCTCGGGCAAAGTGAACATTCACATTGATTTTTAAATGTCTTTTATTTTATAATATGATAATAGCCATTAATTTTTGACAATATATTATTAAGCTACAATAAATTTCGTTTCCGATAGCAATGAAAGTTGCTCGATAATAATATTTTCTTTCTGATTATCTGAATTTTTATTTAAGTTGCTCTTATTAGACTCCCTCTCCTATTAAAAAAAAATAAATGAATAAAACTAAACTAGGTATAAATAAAAATGAATGCTAATATAGGTAATAAAATTTATATAATCGGAAACTGTTTCACCGATCACCATGATAAATAACATCCCGTAGAAAAATGCAGAAAAAGAACACAATAAATCTACAGGTACCCGTATATATGATAAAAATAAATAAAACGGTAGTTCCTAAAGCTTTAGGATTACTCTTTACATGTAACCTATCCTATTTGGTCATAGGTGTAAAACGCACGATTACGAATGGAATTCATGCTCTAAGAGTTCATTAAGCATAAAAAAACTCATCCATGCCTTAATCAAGAGTTACAAGAATTTTGTCTATCGGATTAGATGACGAATAAGCTTAATTTTGAAGTGGAATGAATGAATTTTTTTTCTTACTCTTGAGATCGACAGCAATGCCGATGCGTCGATCCCACTGCAAATGGAATCATATCAAATATTTCTAACAGCTAATTAAACACTAGCTGTGCCCATGTGGAATTCATTTTGTGATAATAAGTAATTTTTGTTATTTTAGATTACCTATCTTAGATGAAATTTTACTTCTAAATATTATGCATTTATTTCTTTAAAATTTTTCGTAATTTCAAAAATGTTAAAATCATTTTTTATTATTTTGACTCAAAAAACAAAACATAAAATTTCCTATTCTCTGCAAACGAACGGACATCGAACAAGATATTGAAATAACAGTACCTAAACAGCTCAATATTGTTTCCCTTAAGGGGGAGACAAACGCTAAATACTAAAAATATCCATTGTTTAATGAAGATGTTACAAGAAATAGACAAGACAATTGCTTTGAAAAAAATATATATTACACTTAAACATGTGAAGAACCAATTGTATTAATTAGAATTTTCGTTAAAGTAATAGAAACTCCACAAAAAAAGTTAGAACACAAGAAGAATTTGACCTTTATTGAAAATTCTCTCGAAAACGGCTTATTGCACGCATATGAATCCTGTACCTATTAATAAGTTAATGTCAGATTAAAAAATTGTATTAATAAAAAAATTTTTTTTTGTGTAATGTTCTAATGGTAAAAACAAGAAAACACCATTTCTAGGCCTGTTGAATTGTCTCCGCCGCCAGTGAGTTCTATAGTAAATGTCATTTGCCTCAGTGAATCCCTTAAGGTAAATGTCCCATTTACAAGAGATAAACATACTAACCACAAGTTTCGCAAGAAAATGGCTTTTCTCCCGTATGGATGCGTTGGTGGTTATGAAGAGTAGACAGTTCCTTGAAGGCACGACCGCAAAAACTGCAAGTGTGAGGTTTCTCATCGTTATGGTATAGCAGATGCTTGTGATAGGATTGCTGGAACGTAAACGTTTTATTGCACTGTGTACAAGCGTATGGAGTTTCACCTGGAATAATATTAGCTTATGTTATACGTTATGTCATAAGTACAAGAGTAGCTTATATTGGGATATCGTACACCTAGATGCAGTCCATCATAGATAAAACAAATATTGAAAATTTCAAAGCTAATGATCACTGGGTAAGGCTATCTAGTGAGAGTAAGGTAATCTAATGATCAGAGCCAATATTGGTCAAAATTACTGGACCCAATGGTCACATGTAGACCAGGTTTACCCATTAAATCGCTTTGCTTCTGGGCGCAAAAAAACTAGTGACTGCATTGACTTGAGAATGCGACATCCGGGTTACTATTTGAACCGACTCCAATTGTATTTTATTGACACCATATAAACAAACAATAAATATGAAAAATGCATCATGCAATATGATTGTATAACGAATTGTAATCCAGTGGATATAATTTAGATGCTGCATTATTTTATATAAAATTTTCAATATTTCTTATAATGGCAAACTTCAAATGGAAATTTTAATATTTTTTAATAACTTTAAATTATTTTAATATCTTCAATTCTAATTTTAATTGTTTTTAAAAATACATACACAAAAAAACAATAAACTCGCCTTTTATACAGAACTGCTAACTACAAACTAATTTCAGCAAAAATATAATGCAAAAAAAATCTAAAAGGAAGAAAATAATGCCAAGGAATCAGTTAAAAGCAACGTTAATATATTTTTTTATCTCACGGTCGGTTCTTTTTATGTAGGTACGCGAAGTACGCGAAAGTAGGCTCATGTAGTTTTTGTTTTGTGATAGATAATTATTTCTTGTAAATTTATTGATGGGGGTTAGTGATTAATTACCTCCAACATAAACACCAAGTTTTTAACCTGTATGAAGACGCTTATGTTTTTTCAGGAAATACTTCGTAGTGAAGCTTTTTCGGCAAACATCGCACTGCCATTGTTTACTGTCACTTCTCTCCAAATTATCGCCTAAATTGTCTTGTATTTCATCAGAGTTTCCACTCTTAGTTTTTACAGTTGCACCATTTTTTTCCACGGTTTTATCCGAAGAAAATCCAAAGTGTGCTACCCTGAGATGAACCATTAGGGAACCTCTCATTTTAAAGTTTTTGGGACATATATGACATTGATATCGAGTGAGACTTTGCTCAGTACTATCTTCAATGTTATGAATAAGACATTTATGCATTTTCAGAATGTTTTCATCAACGAATTGTATATTGCATACATTACACGTAGTGCTGCTTGCTTGAATTAACTGCGCCTCTGTTTTAACTACTGATGCATATATCGGATTAGTATTCTTTATACAGTTTTCTACAGATCCCTGTGAAGAAATTTCTATAAAAGGCATTGTTTTTATGGATACTACCGGCAATTTCGGATATATTTTAACATATTTCACGGGAGATGCTGATGTTGATGCCAGCGTTTTATTTTTAGATCCCGTAGCTTTAGATTTCACTTGTTGGGTTGAACAATTGGTGGAATCTTGTTTTTTGCATACACCTTTATTTTTCACTCTTTGTATATTTTCTTTCACGCTTAATGACTGTACGTGACTAAACAAATGTATTATCAATTTGTCTAAACCGATCACTTCATCTTGGCAAACCGGGCACAATATTGTTTTAGTTGATACACATATCAGTCTATCTTGCAGTGACTGAACCGATTCGAATACTCCAGTATGTGAACATATTGGACAAGCCAATAACGCTGCGTCAGCACTCATGTCAAAAATATCTATTACTTATATTAAACAACATGAAACTTCAACAGTTCGCACGCGCGATAGCACGAAACTGAAATTCTAATGAGTTATTTTTGGAAGAGCTGCTAGTAATAATTTGGCCGCATTTCAAGACAACGGATTATTATTTACTTGTATGTAGTTTCTTTTCAGAATGCCTAATTTGTGTATTCAAAATATTTCTCACTTTACTAATTAATTACTTACTTTGTGTTACAAATTAAAATATCTATTTTGTGTAATCTAAAAATAAATTAATATTAAATTGATTAAAAACTAATAATATAAAAATGGACCCTGC
This sequence comes from Bembecia ichneumoniformis, assembly GCA_910589475.2. NCBI lineage: Eukaryota > Metazoa > Arthropoda > Insecta > Lepidoptera > Sesiidae > Bembecia > Bembecia ichneumoniformis. The sequence goes on from OU342523.1 coordinate 8,070,582, forward strand.
GGCATTGTACCAAGTACGCTGGCAGCATTTCTTCGTTGAATGGCCAAACTAATACGTTGGCCGAGGAAAGTGCCAGCTCTTCGGTCTCCCGTCGCATCAATAAGCCTCTTCGAGATGTCTTTGAAGAGGCTCATTGCTGCAGGGCCCCACGGACCGAGTGTCTCGACTCCGAATGGTAGGTACAAACCATATTCGGCGCCGAGGCCACTATATTTAGAGATTCAATTGTGTTATAAAATTGCAATAGTTACGGGCATGGTTCAAAAACTAATAATTAATAGATAAATGTCAATTGTTTGTAAAAATGTACCTAAGCGTTATTTACCTATTTCAAAAATTGAATGCCTTGTTTACTGATTAGAAAGAAAGAAAGAAAGAAAGAAAGAAAGCATCTTTTATTCCTCTAAATAAACACAATATACATATATGAACAAATAATAATTATAAACAAACAAATATATGAACAAGTAAGGAGAGGAAAAGGAACCCTGACTCAGTATACAGTTGTGGTGCGGACCACAACACTGATATTCTGCCAGGGACCAGAAATTGAGAAAAAGAAAACAAAAAAAACATTAACGCGGGACAATTCATAATACGATTACAATCCATGGCTGAAATTATTGCAAATTTTCTTAAAAACTATTGAAGGCTTTCACTAGCTAGTTATCTATATGGCAACGTCACTGTAAATATACAATGGCACACGAGAATGTACAAAAAATGGACCGGCCGCCCCCATAAACTGTTTCGTCTAAGCGTTTCTCAATGATGAGCGAAATCGTTTTTTAAAGCATCCCAGAGATGTAAGATCGCGTAGCGGGGGCGGAAGATTATTCCAACATTTCGAGGCACGGTAACGAAAACAGCCTCTGAAGAAAGCGGAACGGAACCTGGGAATGGACAAAGGGTGAATAGATTTGCAAGCCCTATAGCGAATGTTAGTCTGTTCCCAGGTAAGTTTGTCAAATAGATACTTGGGCGTACCAGACTTGATCGTACCAAAGACAAACGCAGAATAATGCAACCGCATACGGGCATCCATTTTCAAAATTACAAATTACTTCTAATTTAGGTACCTTTGGCAATGTTCTTAGCATTACGTCGTTGTATTACATGTCTAATTTACTGAGTGTGGTAATAGCTCTATACGTTTATCGGGGATAACGATCACACCTTTTGCCAAATTATTGAAAAATTAGGAACATTGTGAACCCATTATGGTCCACTTATTGCCGTCGCCTATTGAACAACACCACAGGAATTTCAAGTGATAAGAGATATGGAGGAAAAACAGGAATGAGTCCCGGCCTCCCTTACTCATTCAGCGTAACACAGTTGTACCTATATTTATGTTGTTTTTTTATGGTAGTCTCCTATATGGAGGTGGTTACTGCCGCCAGATGGGCTGCTTAGTTTATGACTGCGAAACACACTCTCCACTGTCACTACTTGGTAACAGCAGCCCCCAAAGGTAACAAAAATATATAGTCACTATATAAATCTCTGAATTTTTAAAATTTCTATTACATCCAACATAGCTTAGCTAACAAATTGGGCGTCACGGTGCCCACCTATCCACTCCGGTTGCATCGGTAATGACATACATCGGGTCTATTAAGACATTAGGAATAATATTACTCAAATGTTTCAGGCGGTCGACTTGCCTGCCATATGAAGAATAACTAAGTACACATTTCCTTATCTAGTTGGAGCCTGATCGCTGGATGTACGCCTGATCTCTACTGTTACAGTGGAGAAAGTGTCCAAGCTTGTTCATGGCCATAACTCCGGGGGTGGGGCATGGGGCCAGAACTCCGATTCTCCGGTGTTCAGCGCTCTCGATCTACTAGCATTAGAACCCAAACTGCTCTGAGCTACTTTGTTTACAGGAAAATTTACCATGCTCCAAGAAGTTCTGCTCTCGTGAAAGCATGCTCTCATTGTTTACATGGACGGATTGTCCATGTAATAAAGTTTTACATTGAGATTACATGTAGCACTCAAGACCGTTAAGGCAGGATTAGATTTTTCTCCCATCCCTAATCCGTTAATTCGTACTAGCAGGGATGATTGAGGGTCCAGGCAGCTTGCTTGAATTGATGTTGAGAAATATTGAAAAATGTTTAGGTATTCATTAGTTTTTAATATAGATAATTTTAACTATGTATCAGTGTATCTACCTGGCTGGGCTTAATTAATTAAATGCATTATACACTGGCTGGGCAAATTATATAATAAACATGCATGGGATTAAAAAGAGCGATTACTGGAGAGTAGGTATCTTTCGCCGTCTCTTCTCTTTCAGACAGAACGCTATTTTGTTTCCAAAATGGTAGTAATATTTCGACTTCAAAAAAGTGATAAGTGATCTTATTATCCCATTTTTGAAAAAAAAAAAAAAAACCATATGATTTGATTTGGTTTGAAATTGCCATAAAAGAGTTTGTCAAACGAAAAATTAAACTGAAAAAAGCCCATATTGTGTCATAAATTTAGTCTGAACTTAATGGTTTGAACTTTCTTTAGACGAACTGTATTTTCATTTTATAATTGTTGTTGATTTTCACTTATCTGTTTGCAATGGATTAAGCACCCTTAAATATTTGTTCTCATTTCGGTTTTGAATTTTTTATTGCATGTTGCTCTTAATTTTTGATGCTTAACCTTATGTTTATAAATCTCAAGTTTTAAATTTAGTTTTATTTTATTTATTATTATTAAAATATCTAAATATTTCTATTTTTAATTTCCTTCTATTTTAAGTTTCCTTAGATGTTTTCCCGTTGTCTAATCTAACTACGAGTACAGTGGCGTAGCTACACTTTCAGCGCCCTGGAGCATAATTTTTCAAGCGCCCTCTCTCATTTTTTGAGTGATTGATTGTAACATTGTAACTTTGCGAACTTGTAACTAAAAATTGCATGCATATAGCTAATAAAAGTATTATTATTATCAAGAAAAATGTGCTGAAAGATTACAGATTCATTATCATTATTTATTAATTCTGAAAAAAAATAATCATACACAAACCTCCAGATGATTCAATTCGAGGTTTGTGTATAATTCCTCACATGCCCATATGAGAGAGTTTGAAGATTTTTGCTCCAGAGCGCTAAAAGTAAAGCTCATAATACGATTTTTTGCTTTGAAATTGATTTTAGTTTTCCGCTACCTTTTCTGGAGTAAATTTAATTACCGGCTATTTTTTCATTAATAGATATCTGTTCGAAACTAAAATGTTCCGAAAAAGTTAATTATGAATATTTATAATTTTTGATTGGCTATTGACAAAAATTTAAGAAAAAAAAATTGCACCCACCAGGCCCCGGCGCCCTGGAGCAACTGCTCCCATCCGCTCCCCGAAGCTACGCCCCTGTACGAGTACCAACTATCGGTAATGGTTTAACATCTTCAAGACACTACTACATTTAATTTAAAATGAATCTGGTTTCCTTTATCTATCTCTTTTTCGCTATCTCTCCTCTCGGTAATGCTCGACTCTTAATTGTATCGCATGAGTATTATCTATTTATATGAAAATCTACACATTTTAGCAGTTTTGGGGATGTCCACTTTTTTAAATTATGCCATTAAATAATCCCTTATTATAGATTGTTTATATATAAATATACCACTTCTGCATTTTTACGATTATTTATCTATGTAAATATTCCACACAGCCGTTCCTAAACACTTATTATTACTCTGAGGAAACTCCACATTATAATTTTAATGGTCTGTGGTCCTCTTGTATGTTAATCTGTCAAAAATAACTAACTGTCGTTTGTTTACAAAATATTTATTTACATTTATTATTGACCTAACGTCTCCTTGCCTCCGGCGAATGAGATAGTTTCTTTTTAAATAGCACATATTATATTGAGATCACAATTTAGGATGAATATAGAGCAGAAGGCTCCGGGCTACATGGCCCAGTTATTAGAAGAACTTGGTTGGAATCAAGGCACTAGAATACCTCTTGCCAGTGCCGAAAATCAAATTTTAGAAAATAGTTTAATAAATAGGTAAATACTTATATATAATATACTTATTATTATAAACTCTACTATCCCTTTAAATATTATTGCAGTAATTAATTTAATATCTTTACAGGCAAAATGAACTTCAACGTTTAAAAGAAACCCTCACACTTCAGAAACAAAAACTTGAGGATATTCGTAATTACAAGAGTCATGTTCATTCTGAATATCAAGAGAACACTGTAATAATCTAAGTTTTTCAATGCATTAACAATTTCATACTAAAGTTTGTTTGTTAGTTGATATCAATAAAATACTAAGTACAAGCATTATTTCTTTGCTAAATTTTTATTATTTTTATTAGAGTTCATCTAAGTCTGTTTGTTTTTTTAGAGACTCCTGTTTGCTCACAAACAGAACCTGGAACAAGAGATAAAATTACATCAATTGGCTTTAAGTGAGGTTGAAGGGTGTGGACGAGATGTGATTAAATTTAAAAAGGATATTTCAAATATTAGCACACGAATTGACAGATTCCAAAGTATGTTAAATATCTAAGTTTATGTTAAGTTTCTTTTTCATTGAGCAACTATTTTCAGCGAACATATTTAAATTAATTATTTTACCTTTGCTGGATTTTGTATAACATTTGTGTATAACAGTGCAATTTCCTAAACATGTTGAGCATCTGGTGTCTGGTGGCAATAACCACCCCCTTACAGAAGACCACCATTAAATAACTGCATGTGTGCTGTTGTGTTTCGGTGAGTGATTAAGGGATGCCAGAGTCCATTTCCCTATCCCCTCCTAATGCTTTATCCTTAATCCTATTATAGTCGGCAACGAATAGTCACTAATTTACTTGCAGCACCTGTGGCGTTGCTTGTGTTATAGGTGACGGTAGCCACCTACCATCAAGTAGACCATCAGCCTGTCTGCAGATCTTAACATAACAAATAAAAAATCTTATATTTGAGCGATGGCCATTTATGTAATACGTTTTATTTGCAGACAACATTGCCCGTTTGCTGAAGAAGGCCGATACACTTAAATCGGAAGTGTGTGGAGAGCGTGTTGCTCTTCAAGACTGGCGTGCTGCACTCGAGAGGAGCTCCGGAGACATTACTGCTATTGAGCAGTTTTCTAAACAAGATACTTCCAGAGCTAAAGTATTTATCTCTATATATATTCAGTAAAAATTTATAGATTGGACAGTGGAGATAGTATCTTAAGAATTGTCTCTGTAGCAATAACTTACAATACTTCTCTAACTGCCCCATCTAAAAATTCACTGCTGTATTATATAATATTACATCTCACTATTGATCACATGTTAGCCCTTACATGTCTTCTATTATTGTTAGTCTTCAGAGCCATAGAGCAAGTTATCTAAACATCTAACTAAACCATACATGAAATCGAAAATATTTAGAGGTGTACCATTATGCAAATCTATGTTTTACTTCATACAGCAGTGATAGCAATCACTGTTATATAGAAATATTACAGACTTGTTCTCTGTAGTCCTTTGAACAGATAAAAATAGTTTTATAGGTATCTTGTTGGAATTGCTATCTTTATCGTACTAGTTGGCTACAGAGAACAAATGTAACTTTATGGTGTAAGTTGGTTAGCCTGATTTTGTGACCTATAGACATCCATCTGAATGCACAAATAAATGTAATTTTATTCTTCTATCATTAAAACTAGAAGTTCATTAAATTCTAAACAATGCTACCTTTTGAGATAGAAATTAGTTTTGTGTTGTCTTAAAGAGATTTAAGTCATTGTGTATTTTCTGTTGTTTTCAGGCTTTAGAGAACAAGAGGCAGAAATTGAAAGTAGAACATGATCGAATGCAGGAACGACTTAATCAACTTGTATCTAATCTTGCTTCAGAGGAGAGGGCTTGCGAAAGGATATCTGTTCAGGTTTCATTACTGTTCTGATAATTGTATAATGTTTACTTCTCAAACCAGCATATGTTACCATTTTTTTTTAATAGATGACTGAGGGTATGGAGCAAAGGAAACAGATGATGGTGATGTGGACAACTACAGTGGAGAACTTGCGTCAGCGAGATATGGATATAAAAAACATAAGAGAGGTAAACTCTTATAGTAGAATGTAGATTTTCTCGGCCAGTATCCATATGAGTTGTAGGTTTCCGGGATGATAGCCCAGGTCTGTTGGAAATTCTTCCAAACGTTTCGTCAACAACTGCGGTTGACATCCTCAGTGGTTCAAAATGACCAAATTATGATGTCATTTTGAAATTGATAATGTTGCCATGTTATAAAATTCAATAACTAATATTATTAGTTAAGGTGCAACTATCTAAAAAAATGCATTGTGTCCGATTACGAAATGAAAATAGTCTTAATTCCATTAGTAGCTAAGTGACATATATATGGGGTTTCTTAAAATTTTACTGGTGGCATTTCGTCTGATGGCCATCTTTTAGATTGGTTTCCACCGTCCAATGATTGATGCAAGTGGTTTGTATTTATTGAGCACTTCAAATTCGCCTTAATGCCTGATATAGGTATATCAGACATTAAAAAATTGGACCTATAATGCATAGGTTAATCTGAAGAGAATTGCAAGTGTGCTTTTGACTGTTATGGGATAGAGGGTAAGACTTAAGAGACAAGATGAGGATGGCAGAATAGGCTCTAGCATCCTTTACTCACAAAGCACAGCCGCCAGACACCCGGTTCAAAATTGCGGATTGCAGTGTGATCTGTTACAATAAGAGAATGAATGACGCAGGAATATGCAGCGTTGGAAGCCGAAGCGAATGACGTGACGGAGCAGTGTCGTGAGCAACAAGCATTCTGTGAACAGCAACGCGGCAACAACGCCGATGCCGAGAAAGAGAATATGGCGTTGGCCCATCGTCTCGGACAACTGCGGCTGCAGACCCAGCAGCTCACTGCCCAAAACGTCTCTTTGGACAGCGAGGTACCTTCACATTAACAAATAATATTACACACGCGCACTTTTAAAAGTATCTAGGACACTTTTATGTGGCTGCTTCTTTTCCTGAAGGTACATTCGTTTACTTCCTAAAAAGTAAGAAAATCACATACATCAAAACACATTTATGCTTTTTCTGTAAACGTATTCATTCGATGCATGAGTCCATATACTTTTTTAAAGTGCATTCCATAATCAAAATGCTTCTCCTTCTGTTGATAAAGGAACTGAGCGCAAACTAAATTCATTTACTTTTTCTAAAGGTCTACCTTTATCTTTATAAAAGTGAGATTGTTCTAAAGGTAAGTTGGGGTCCAGGCTGCTTCTTGTGAGAAATTATACATATTCAAGGATGGCAATATTATATATGTATTAGTCTGAACCATGAATGTAGTACTAGTACTCTGTACTCCCACTGTATAAAAATGTAAAAACATGGCGTCTCCTAGGAAATAAAAACTAATAAAGGATTAACAGGATTTTTTCCTAACTAAAAACCACAAGTTATCTTAATTCTGACAATAGATCCTATTGGAAAATAATGGGGGAGGCCTATGAATCGCAATGAACGCACTACGCCCGAGATGATGATGATGCTCAAAGATTTGCAAAAAAAATTACGACGGCGGAGTAATAAGTCTGGTAAAAATTAAACAAGGAGTAAAATTAATTAAATTATTATTATTTATTTTTCAACGTAGTCTCCGTGTACTTCACCAAGCGTTTCTCTAGCTTTTCGATTCATTCCATAAAATACGACTTGGGCAACCCTTCAAAATAGGCATTGGTTTCGTGCATAACCTTTTTGTTGGAGCCAAATCTTTTCCCACCAAGCCATTTTTTTAAATTCGGAAACAGAAAATAGTTACAAGGGGCTAAATCTGGCGAATACGATAGGTGAGAAAGCATCTCATAGCGCAACTCATGAAGTTTTGCCATGGCAATCACGCAGGTGTGCACTCGTGCGTTGTCTTGCTGGAAGAGGATTTTCTTCTTAACCAAATGTGGTCGTTTTTCACGTAAAATTGTGTTAAAGTGGTTCAATAAATTATGTGCCACGCTTGCTTTATAAGTAGTTAAACATAATATGCTTTAAAATCATTATGACATCGATGACACAATTTTGGAAAAAAACTGTAATTTTGTGACGTTATTCTAGCGGATGAGCGATATTACACTGTAGTATTATTTTTATGGTAAATATTCATATATATTTCTTTGTATGTGGATAGGAAAAAGTATACATTTATTGTCTTCTGTTCTTACTAATAATTGAATCATCTTTTTACTACTTTTATTATAAATAGCAAATACCGTACAGTGAGGTAAAACGCAATTATGGTTAACAATTCCAGGTTCAAAGTTTACAACGCGAGCTGAGCAACATGCGATTAGCTCTCGAGAAGTTGCATATGGAGAACCGGAGAATTATGGACGAGCAGCATCGCAAGGACGTCTCGTTGGAAGCAGTTAACCAGAAAGCAAGTATTCCCGTTTTTAATTAAAGTTACATGTCTTGTTACAGCTATAGTCTATTCGCGTTAAAATGCAGTGAGTCGTCAGTGCAACGGTTAGGATAAAGGTATATTCGTATTCACAGTGGAGTTAAAAATCAAACAAATTATATTTTAAAAGATTAAGGTTTTAAAACAATGTCTTCTCTTTTTAATAATAATGCTCTGTTGTCTCGTTTATTAAAATCGAATCCTTTTTTTTTCCGAGGAGAAATCCATTTACAGATTTCCTACCGCTGGCTAGGCGGTAGGGGGTATATGGGGATCACCAGTGTCACGCTATGCTAGGTCATAGCGGCACTGGCACTACCCACTAAAACTCCCCGGTGTCTCCTTGCCCTTCGAGAGGGATGGACCGGGCTCTGCCGGGGCAACAACTCCGATCCACCCCAGGGCAGCCTAGCCATTGCTGGCTAGACTAACTCCAATGGAGGATTGCTCGGAGGCACCAGGGCAATCCCCAGTCGGGGGGACCTTATGCAGGCACACACAACTAGCCAGCCATGTGCGCAGGTCCCCTAGGACATTAAAAGACGGGCTTGATATGCCCGCTTTCTCCTGCCCAACCACCTGCGTCTGAGGGAAGCGAGACCGGCCTCTTCCTCTCGCTCCCTCTCAGCTGCCTCCTTCTGTGACATGACATCTCCGCAGAAGGAGGCAACCGCTTTCCAGGTGGTCACACTTTCAATCATAGCTCTTACCATGATTGGCAGTGTGACCTCTCCACCTCCCAGTGCCGCCCTCAACTCTCGACGGTGGGAACTCCAGGCCGAGCACGCTTGGAGTGTGTGCTCGGCCGTGTCGTCAAGGTCGCCGCAGTGGTGGCACCGCGGCGACTCTTCTCGTTTGATTCAGTGCAAATAATGACCGAAGCACCCGTGTCCGTTCATCATTTGCACCATATGGAAGGTGAGGCCGCCTAGTCGGTGCCTCACCCATTCCTCCAACACCGGACGAACCGCGAGGATCGTTCGGTGGCCGGCGGTAGGCTCTCGTAGTGCCTCACTCCAGTCCTGTAAGGCCCTCTTCTGCGCCTCTATACGGACCCGTCGCACTTCCTCTGCGACAGGTCTACCTCCTTGGTCCCTGGCGGCGACACGATGCCGATGCATCTGGGACAGAACCAGTACATCGACATCCCACGGGAGCATACCCGCCAGCACGCAGGCCGCCCCGTGGCTGACCGTGCGATAGGCACGCACAGCCCGGATCGCCAGGACCCTTTGAGGCCTCCGCAGGAGGGCCCGGGTGCGAGGAGTGAGACACTCCGCCCAGACCGGGGCTCCGTAAAGTGCCATCGACCTTACCACCCCGTGGTAAAGTCGACGACAAGCCGAATTCGGTCCTCCCATTAAAATCAAATCCTAGCTCATGCAGTATTTTATGAAGTGTGGTATGTTTGAATATCGGAATAATTCCATCAGCTTCACAAAGTGTCATAATTTTATTTCAGCTAGTCCTTATTTAAATATATTGAATGAACTTTTCTTTTTATTGCAAATTTGTCGAATTCATCGAATTTTTCAATCTTGGATAGCCGAGCTCTTTTTTTCACTGGCGATTTTAATGTGTTGGTTCCTTTGTGTTCACTAATAATTTTATAAACTGTTATCTTGGACACACCGCATGCAGTTGCTGTTTTTAGTACTGTACTCTCCACATTCACATTTAAATCAAAGTGTTTAAAAAACATTGTAAATTACTCGGCTTTTTCCACTATGAATTATGACGCCATTTTTATCTTTACGACTGGGTGAGGTATTCATTTTTAAAATTTTTAAATTGAAGGTGGGTAACGCACAAACGATACAATCGTTTCGTTCATAGGTCTGCCTTCAACAACTTGACTTTCTAATTTTTGAGCGACCTGGGGCCCTAGACAAAGTAGCATTCGCTCCGTAGCGATGCGATATCGAAGTTCGTTATCGTCTCAGAGACAAAGAAATCATGACAAGGTATCACGTGTTTATCACGTGTTACAGTGTCGATTCCTTTGTCTCTGAGACGATAACGAACTTCGATATCGCATCGCTACGGAGCGAATGCTACTTTGTCTAAGGCCCCTGATTGGTTAGGGGGCGTGGCAAGGCTGATGGACAACGATGACTCACTGCATTCTTAACGCGAATTGACTATAAATGAATAATAGCTCTATGTTGATAACCAATAACCCCTAGCCTAATAACTAAATGAATAAACTGAGTTAGTCACAATAAAATATTTTAGATAAGGGTTTATTCATTTGTGAAAGAATTTTTATATTAGTTTTAATATGTTCAGAGATTACGTTCAACATACAAACACACAATTTTATGTCTATAATATTAGTTAAGTATGAGTGTATTCAAGTTTTAATTTGAAGACTTCGCTTGTTTGTTAAAACTTAATTTTAAATTTAATCTTTAAATTTTATTATTGGTGCTACAAATGACACCTTCCAGATAATATTATTCCTAAGTGGAAGTTTTCAACAATATTCCTCATAGTGTTTATAATATTTATTTTTGCAGATAAAGGAGTTAAAGCGCAAATTGGACGATTCCACTGACAAAACGAAATCGTCGGAAAAAAGAGCCAGAGAACTTGAGGAAATGCTTGGCGTAAGTTCAAAGTTTATTATTTTCATCGTGATTGACTAGTGTTTATTTTAGATAAAATATGTTATGTTATAATTTGAATGATTTTACTGAAACCTTCAATCAAAAATTGTTATTAGTTGGCTTCCTGTAGTAATAATGTTATAATTATAATATTATTTTTTCTTGAATTCCTCGTACCAGGACGCAATTTATTTCGCTTCTCCATTTACATTTTTTAATTTGCCATGGGAGTCAATAAGGGGTGAAAAGTTCGGCATTATCGTAAATATCAATAGATAAACACTAGATCAAATGGTGCCTCGATATTTGGATTAATCAATTACATGTGTTCGTTTGTAATAATGTGTTCCAGGAGGAGGAGCGTTACGCGAGTCAAATGACGATGAGCCAACAGCACGCGATGCATTGTTCCTTCGTCGAACAACAGAAGCTGTTTGCTCTCAAGAACGACGATAAACTGTTTCACATGACTCTCAAGTGTAAGCTGTAATTTGTTTTCATATAACATTTAATTATTTTTGTTGACAGTTCTCCCTCGAAATTACCCCTATATGTGTACTCTATCGGTTGAATATTGTGATAATAATTTAATGAAATGGAATTGCGAAACTATAAATCTCGCGTGACTTTAAATTAAGTGTTAAGAAGAGAAAAAGAAAAAATCACGATGATTTTAATGTAAGACAACCTCTGCTTACTTCGACAGCTTCCCCTTTTCATGGAAAAGCTATCAAGAATACTGATTTTTACAATGTCCTATCCTTATGCTGGCCATAAAATACACCCATAGTTGATTTACATATTTATTTAATAGTCTTGATGGTTTAGAAGAACGGAGAAACAGACAGAAGCGGACAGCGATTGTGCGTATATTTTATAAGGCCATATCTTTAGTACAGCACAAAGAAAGTTTCGAAATATAATTAATTAAAAAAAAGGAAAAAAGTTATTTTCACACTGTCCTTGTAGACGGAGTAGTTTGAAAATTTTTCCATAATAATATATTATTTAATAAAATAATCTGATAACCAGTTCACATATAAAATTTTTACAGCATCAAAAGCAATCATAAGCAAGCTAGAGTATAAACAGCGTGGAGTAATGAGAAACCTTCAAAGTCAGAAGGAATCGCTATACGCCATTGTTAGTAAACTTTTTATTAATGTTTACACCAAATAGAGCACATACAGCACTTGTTGAATGTAACATTAGTATGTTTCATTTATATTCCAAATATGCACCCATGCAATATTTATTTAGTCTATATTGAGCTGTGTTAATTCTACATAATTTTAATTGTGAATTTTGAAGTGTCTACTATTGATTTATTGGGACCAGCCACCTCTTGGAAAATTCACGCTCCCCACGAAAAGTGGCAAAACCATGCCACAGCTTCTCCCACGTCCTCTGCCTCTGGTTCCAACTCGACCTCGTCCTCCTCCTCCGCCTCCAATTCCACGCGGCCAGGCCGCTCCTACCAGGCCATATAATTCGAGCCTAAGCACTGTTGAAGTAAAAGACAATATGATCAATTTAATTAAAATGATAATTAAATGTACAGTGTTACCAAGTGGAGACATTAGGAGCTCGAGTAATGCATATGGAAGGCATGCAGGCTGAACGAGAGTACTCCGCCGAGTTACTTGAAAAGGAGAACAGGTTATTTCATAACTACGATTTGTTTTTTAAATTACTGCATTATTTTTATGACACGACAGTGACACGAAACAACGAATAGCAGCCGTGTAGTTGATCTTTTAGTTAAAAGACCATTCTGCAATTTCTAAAAAACTTACTCTCGACGACCTCGCTATTCCTGGCTACGATAGTGGCCCAGGTAACGGCGTAGCAGGAAACTAGACGGGGTCTAGCAGGTGGGTTGGCAAGCGGAGTTTAATACAATTGTCCGCAAAGGGTGCTGTTGTTTTAATGACATCTTGAATATGTTCCACCACACCAACTAATTACAGATTTGCAGAAATTTACATGTTTTCGGAAAGAGCTAATCTAGGACATTCAAGTTTCTAGTGATGTTTTCCTTCACCGTTCCAGCAACGTACTATCATTATTTCTACTCTACACATGGATCATGATCTTCACCAAAACTACTTTAACAAAGTTACCCCTTTTTCCTGGGTAGATTGAAGGATGTATGCGCACGTCATGCGGCACGCGTCGCACTACTCGAGCGTCACTCGGGCAAGCTCACGGACGAGATGCGTCGCCTCGGACGAGAGTTGGACTCCGGACTTGTCGAACATGAAAAATTGGTAACCTCAAATTTTTAGCTACATTTTCTTGTGCATACATGAAAACTGCTCGTCTAAATTTCGTTTTGTAATTACGTGAAACGAAGGTCTGGTACAGTTATTTCAAATAGTCCTCATAGATTCGAACTGATGCGGCAGTGGAGTGGCTTTTTGCCCTACGGTTTTATGAAATAAATGTTTAAAAACACACACATTAGAATTCAACTTAGTGATAATATTTCTAAACAATGTGTTGGATAAAGAGATTACGATTTTGAACATACATGATGTCGTCCTTTTTCGAATGTTTTTTTTTTTAAATATGTAGTAAGATGGTTCTAAAGGTAGTAAGCGAGTGGTGTCAGTCTCGTCAGTACCATTCTGTCCCTTGTCAGGCTAAGTTTGTTCATCTGACCAGGTAACTTTTTAAAAATAATTTTCAAAAATATAGGCAAATGTAACTAATGTACTCTTAGGTTTACGAACGTGAGTTTTTATAGTTCACCGGAAATACATCGTAATTTACAGAAGGCCAATTGTTAAATAAGCATTTTTTTTTCTCTATTCTATCATTCGCTGACACGTCTCTCGGGCTTTTGTCCACGACTTCTTTCGCGCCCTTTTTTTAGGTGTTAAAACACTTATTCAATCTTAATTACTTGCTTATTTTGTCAGGCGTTGGTTTTTTATTCTTATTTTTAGATGATGCCTCGGGAACAATAGTTTTTTCTGGGTGGATATTTTATGATGATCGGTTGAGTATTTTATGAGGTAACAAACTCGCTTTCGCATTTATAATATTAGTTAGGATTATTTGAAATATATTTTCAAAGAAAGTGTTTAAATGACGCTATGCTATTTTTGTTTCACTCCTTCTAGAAAAAGTGTCTATTGGTGATTGCAGCAAAGCCGCCTGAAGATGTGGATGCTGAGTGTGGAGGGTGTGGAGAAGGAGGTACGCTCGTCGCGGGAGGAGTGGCGGAGGGCGCGCGTGGAGGAGGCCTTGGTGCGGCTGCGAGTGGCGCACGCGACGCGAGCTTTGGTTGGCTTGGGCGACGCTCAGTACGCGCTCGACAACCACCGGCTTCACTTGCAAGCGGTATTGCTTCTTATATATTATTTTATATGTAACAATACAATTTTAAATCTTCATACTTGATCTTTGTGTGTAAAAGAAGATTCAACGTTGTTCAGCAAGATTTGATTTTCGCACCATTTTGATGTGGTTAAACGTATTTAAACCGTTAGATATATTTCTAATAAATTAAATAACTCCGCTGAAAATTTTCCGTCGGATTTTTGTAAAAGTCTCGTTAATTTGTTTCTTAACGAAGGCTATGAACGAGCGGCTGGTGGAGATTGGCGCGAGGCGCGACATGTTGGGGCTGCAGAAGAGAGCCTTGTTTGAGGAGTGCGGGAAGCTTCGCAGCGAGATCAAGGAACGCGAGAACAGAATCGAACAACTCGTCAAGAGGTGCGTCAGTTAACATTAATATTGAGGCCTGTATCAATTCAACATATCCAATACATTTATTTATGAAAAGATCCTCGGACCTGCTGACGGTCCACTTGATGGTAGTAAGGTACCGTCGCCTATAAACAAAAGCACGTCATATCTGCTGTAAGTGGATAGGATAATAATGGATTTCCCTTATTAATCCTAGTGTTATGTCAATATAACGCCGATATAAACCGAAGCGTTTGTGTTTATATACCTAGTCCAGCCATAAGTTCTGTTATAAATGAAATTTTTTTTTTATGCAGTAAGGTAATTTTAATAAAAGTTAAATATACGTATTTATTGAAGTCTCACCAAAAAAAATTAAAAATAATTCTATTCAAAATGGCCACCTTTAGCTTTTGATACAGGCCTTTATTCTGTTTGGCCACGAATCTATAGATTTACGCATTGTTTCCATGGGAAATTTAGCCGGAAAATATATCTTATAAAGTTCGGAACGTTGGTTTCGAGCCAGGCTTGGGTAGTTCGTGGCTTGTGACCAGGTGCAGAGTCCTTCTGAAAAGACGATCTCTTGATACACTTTGGCTGAAGTCTTCGCACCTTTTTCACAAAAATGAAGCTTTGTGACTCCTTGATCCCACCAAACCATAAATATCGCAGGATGATGACCACGTTGTACATTTCCTACCACTAGGACAGCTTCTTTAGAACCATGTGCGTACACTTTGTCATTTTGCTTGTTGTAGTGCTCTTCAATCGTGAAATTTTTTTTCATCAGTTAAGAGGATATTTCTGTGTCTTTCACCTGCGTATCGGGACAGAAGGCGTTTTGATCGATCCACTCTCTTTACCTGTAGGGATTGATTTAGGGCATGCCTGTATTTATTTTATGTAACAGTATTTATAACCAGACTAGTTATATATCTTATTATATTTACGCTTTAGATATTTTTTTCTATTTGATTGATTATGGATTTGTTTTTATTTTTTATTTAACGCTATTATTTCAAAATGTTCTTCTATAAGAGAATTCTTATGTTAGCAAAGCGCAGTATACCCTGCCACTACAAAAAAATATATTTATAAACTCAATAAAAAAACATAATATATATTTAATTTCCTTCTTTTATGAATTTAAATCTTCTATATCCCTATATATAAAAATGAATCCCTATTTCCCTTGGTCACGGCATCACGCGTGAACGGGTAGACTGATTTTTAATTCGGTTTTAACTAATGGAAAGAGGGATAAACGGGGAATGTTCTTATATATAAAAATTGCATCCCGGGCGAAGCCGGGGTCGGGCCGCTAGTTATTTATATTTTTAATTGTCCTACATGTATTATTTTCAGATATGACATCTTTATTTCATCGTTGGGTAAAGATGAGTCCGGTGAACAGTTATCAGTAACATTCTTCAAGATAAAGGTATATTTATAACAGTTGTATTGACTTTAGTCTTCACACGAGCATCTTTTGTCGGGATGTTTTCCTTAGCCGTTAGAGTCATTTGCTATTTCTAAGTACAAGGGGCACACTGAAATGATCGGGAATAGAATATTTCGGATTGAGTTACAATAAAACCTTTTTTAGAATTTGAATACTGGCCTCTTAGAATCTTAATGACATTCAAACAATTATTATTTTTTATTAAAAACAAAAACTATGTTGGTTTAAAGTTGACACGTCGTTAACAGAAATGGAGCTCACGCGTGAACATTTCCTTGCCATAATTTATCACAATCTTCGTCGTGGCTTATCTCAAGATAAATGTCTCAGCGAACTTGTTTCGATTTATGATGTTGAAGCACCGAGTCAAACCTCAATATACCGCTGGTATGCCGAGTTCCGACGCGGTCGTGTGTCGCTCAGCACTGTTTCTTCTGCAAGTCGACCAAGAACAGCGGTCACGCCTGAAAACATCGCAGCTGTGCGAACTATTATATTAGATGACCGTCATGTGACATACGAGCAGATTCGGGCTGTTATCAGTATCGGAATGATTGCAATTCAGTCGATATTACATAATGAGCTGTGTGTAAGAAAGCTAGTTTCCCGCTGGGTTCCCCACAATTTGTCCGAAGAGCAAAAGGTGGCTCGTGTAGTTTGGTGCCGGAATACTCTGCAACGCTTCAACGGAGAGAAGTCAAATGCCGTTTATAATATCGTCTCAGGTGATGAATCATGGATTTATTCATACGAACCTGAAAGAAAACATCAGTCAGCAGTTTGGGTCTTCGAAGACAAGGTCAAGCCAACGAAAGTGATTCGCTCCCGCAGCGTGTCAAAGAAAATGGTCGCTATGTTTATCTCGAAAAAGGGGCATGTTGCTACAATTCCTTTACAGGAACGCACAACGGTTACCGCCGAGTGGTATATCACGGTTTGTTTGCCAGAAATGATAGCCGAACTCCGAAAAAATAACCCGAAACGTCGCATCATCTTACATCACGATAATGCGACACGACTCCCATACCGCTCGGAAGACAAATGATTTTTTGAAGCAGGAAAACGTTGAGCTGATGACGTCCGTACAGTCCTGACCTAAGCCCAAACGATTTCTTTACATTCCCTAGAATGAAAGATTTATTGCGCGGTCAACGGTTTGAAGACCCCGAAGCAGCTGTGGAAGCGTACAAATCAGCCATTTTGTCAACATCAACTTCAGACTGGAATTACTGTTTTAATGATTGGTTTGCACGAATGGAAAAGTGCATTAAGTTGAACGGAGAATACTTCGAAAAACAATAAAATACAATTTAGTTATACCGTGCATGTGGTTTTTCTTATTCCCGATCATTTCAGTGTGCCCCTCGTATAGTGATTTAACCTTATGTCAGACTTTGCTGCTACCGAGCCGAGTCCATTGAGACTGGGGATACGATGAATTTTCATTGGTATTGGAGAGTGAATATAGTTGTACGATCCAACTATCTAAATATTTATTTAAGTAATATAAATTACTCATTTTAAATAGTATGCAATCAACGTTACACACAGCTCAGAGGTATGCGGGTGGCGCGCAGCCCGCCGCACCTCTTATTATTTTTTTATACTTGGGTACCAATAATTAATAAGTTATATAATCAATAATAGAATGTGTAGATCATTCATCTTGATGGTCCTACGAGCCGCATTTAATATCGTGAAGTATTATTAAAGTATAACATCGTGAATACGGGGTAACGCTTCGGCCAGCGAGTCAGTGGACCCACTTACACGCTACGCTGTGGGCAAACGCTGATTGCTTGGCATTTTATTTTTAATTAGTGTAACAGAACAAATATATCCAGGCCCTCGCTTTTTAAAAAATGTGCGAGTGTTAGACCAATTTGCATCAGTGGTAATAAACTTCCAGTTCGCCGCGGAGCGCGCCTCGCTGCGTGCTCGTGGAGCCGCCCTGGACGCAGAGGTGTCGCGTCGTGAGCGAGACATCTCGGCCTTGGAGGCCACCCTGCGTGTCGTACATGCTGCGCATGCACACTTCCTGCATCGTATCGCGCCACTTGCCGACGACAGTGAGTCAATCATTTATGCTATTTTTCCAGTCAAGAAAAGTAAAATGAATACCACATTATGTAAAAGTAATGGAGGCGAAAGGACGACTGACGCTCACGCAAATTTTGTGTAACATTTCAGTGTAGCGATCACTTGACGCTTCTTGTAATGTTTCTGTATGACATCGCCAAAGAAGTTTCACTTCTTGTAACGTAGTATATTTACATTTATAGTTTCTTTTATATATTTAGCCATTTATTTATATTTACGTTGTATATTTTATTCATTTCATTACCTATTCAACCTTTTTTTTGTTTATTTGTTCTTTTTCTTTATTTATTTTCTTAAACTAGTTTTTTTTATATACACATTTAAATCTCGACATTGTCATTACGTTTTGTTTTTTGTTTTCGATTTTCTGTCGGGACGGGATTGGTCTCTCAGAGCTGATGAACCGGCCTCATATTTTTATTTTTGATAGTTATTCTTTATGTTATAATTAATCCTATTGTTTATATTATAAACAATAAATATAATAAGCCCCGTTTCTTTCCTTCGGGTATGTAATCTTATTAATACGTCATCTTATTTATGTTTTAATATTTTTGTCTTTAATGTACTAAATTATTGTATTTGTTCATTTAATGTATGTATGTATGGTTAGACTGTGGTAATAGTATCCCTTTAGATTAACCGAGTTCTAGCCCAATACATTGTGAGCTATCAAACATTCTTAAACCATGTGATCTTGCAAAATATTAATGTAACGTTACAGCGCCGGAGATAACGCAGCTGAACGATCTAATGAAGCAGTATTATGCGGCACGTGATGAGCTGAAGGCGGTGTACGCCAATGTGGAGGTGCTAGAGAAAAGTACCAAAATATTGGTCGCGCGGCTCGACCAGATCACTGCACACGCCGACCAGCTCGCCATCAGACTGTAGCTATACTCATTTTTTAAATATTATTAAAGGTGGCAGGTAGGCTGACGGTCCACTTGATGGTAGGTAACTGCCGTCGCCTAAGGATACAATCAAAACATCATGGGGGTTGTACAAGTGCGCTGCCTACTCTGCAGAAATTTATTTACGGCAGGCTTGAAGAAGCCCATATTGTAGCAAGATATGGGGATACCTCAGAAGGGACATTGTTCCAAAGTTCGCGCATCCACAGGATAAAGTTTCTATTCATCCGGACTGTGCGCAGCGGCACCTTCTCCAAGTAATGCGGTTTAACTCCGCATTTATGGCGCGCAGTACGGTGGTAAAAGTTTGAAGTAGGCATTAATTTCTATTTAACTGCAACTACTCCCCTTCATCCATGTTTAAAAGTCATTCCGAGGATTTATCATGCCCATCCACCTCGGATAGGTAGCGTTCGGGAAGCTCCGAGATATCTGCTTGTCCAAAATTCCTCAGTGCCTTAAAACAAAAGTTTTCGACCAATGTGTATTGCCAGTGATGAAATATGGCGCTGAAACTTATTTTCTAACTATGGACCTTGTAAGAAAACTCAACGTCGCTCAACGAGCTATGGAGAGGGCTATGGTCGGGGTTACACTGTGAGATCGAATCAAGAATGAGGAGATACGTACACGAAGGAAAGTTACAGACATAACCGGTCAATTAGTAAGTTGAAGTGGCAGTGAGCAGGACGCATAGTACGGAGAGCCAACGGCCGCTGGGGCCGGAAGGTTCTCGGCCGGAGACCAGGGACCACCACCCACAAAAAGATAAGGGCCGCAGGTTGGCGGTGGATCCACGCTGCTTCTGACCGGTCCTTTTACAAAATTAGGAGAGAGGCCTTTGTCCCAGCAGAATCCTGTGATGATGATGATCGTGACCTCTTAGTTTTAGTGGTTTATATGTAGTCCAGTTTACAATAGACTTTGGTTAAACGCTTAATGCACACTTGGGAGATGGCTACATCAAGGAAAAAAGAAATCATTAATTTTATTGAACACGACTATTGCGTATGTGCGCAGGGCGGAGGCCGAGAACGACGTGGAGAGTGCGCAGGAACGCGTCCGGCGGCAGCAGGGTCGGCTGCAGAACGCACGCGACTTGCTCCAACACTACACCAAACGAGCCAAGAAACTGTTCGAAAGCGTCGAAGACTGGAGAATGTTTCAGGTTCAATTATATTACATATCGTATTCATTGTCCTAACAAGAAATTGCATCAACATTTCATCATTTTCTTGCGTAGAAGCGTTTTAAAAATCAAATGCTACGAACATATTAATTATGATCATAAATAATGTCCCGCTTTTTAAATTAGTTTCTAATGAAATAGAAAAAAATTAGAGGAAGCTCAATGTGCTGTCAATTTCTGTTCTTGGTGATAGTGCGCGTTGCGTTTGCAATTATGTTAGAAGCACTTTTGGCCGCAGTAAACAGTCCCTTACAAAAGACATACCTCAATGCTTAATCTCGCTTTATTCTATCGAAAGTTTGCAATTCCCGCATATGTAATCAATCGAACCATTGGCCTACATGCCGCCCTTTGTTGTGAGAATGAAGCAGTATGAATGTATAGATGGCGACATGGAACCGAGAGTACGCAGAGAGTGCTCAGAGTGCGGTGCAGGCGCTGGCGAGTGCGTGTTCGCAGGCGCCGCGAGAGGCGCCGCAACGATTCGCCCTCTTGCTCTCCGCTACCGATCTACAGCGCCATCTCACGCGCCATCAGCGCTCCTTACACCTTTACATACAACGGTACGTGGTTGGCAAGACTCCTGTGCCTCAACACAATGCTCTTTTTCTGTAGCGATTACCAATTACCACACATTACTTTTCACACAGCACAGGGTTAAATAACACTTCTTTAATCATTGTTATTGGACTCGCTCGAGTATGATTATGTCGAATATCTTCGATTGTAAAAAATGGTCTGTATTTTTTTTGTTGGTGGTACATGTAGTCAAAGAGCGAGGGAATGAAGGAAAATCTGTCACCTACCTTGTGAATCACCAGGTCCTTGGTCTTCCAGCGGCGAAGATTGCAAAGGGCCCGTCAACACAGAGTCCAGAAGCTCCAGCACTTCACCACTTCAGTGATTACACTCGCTTAGCGGGAAGCGGGACCAATTAGATAAATTATAAGCATAATGCCTGATAATATTAGCGGATAAATAAATTCAAATTAGAGAGAAAGTAGGGATAGTCATCTGTACGAGTGCTATCGATACGATGTTTTGCTTAGACTGACTGTGATTTTAATGGCCGCTCGCGCGGCTTGCTATGGCGACAGATATATGGATAGGTATATGGTGGAAGGGAGACAGCACATATCACCGAACTACTGTCAATTAATTTGAATTGACAATTGGCGTTAACAGATATTAAGACAAGAAAGATTTCTAATTTAAAAGATGGTTAATAGAAAATATGGCTGACAACTTCGTTCGTCAGCATTTGTTTCACAAAACGACATCTAGTTACAAGTCGTTTTTAGAGACACTTTTGTACATAGAGTGCTATTAAATAACAAAATAGCAGCTATTTCTGTACAATCAGTAAAGGATTAGATTAATATCAATAGAAAAGTTATGTAATAATGTATATATATATTTCATAATTCAATATCATAATTATTATGTATCGAGCGATGCAGGATATAGAATTATAGTATTTTTATTATTAGTTAATATATTAGTTTTATTAGTTAATACATAATTTGTTTGCTGTATTTGTTATTTCAAAATAAGTCGTGGAATAAGATGCCGGATAACTGAGTTTTTTCGATTTCGTATGTAATTTAGAAGTGTGAAAGTAGTGAGTGTTAGAGAATATTAGCAATGATCGAAAAAAATTTAACATTTAATTTAATTTATAGGCTAATGATGACAATGGTACTTTGTTTCTCACTTTTTATTCTTTATTATGTTTTATAGGCTTATAACCGAGACAGAAGATCGCGTGAAGGAATCTGTGGTACACCTTGAAGGTATTTACAAAATTACACCAAAAATAAACTATAGCATTAGAAGTAACTATTACAGGCATTGTAAATAATTTTTATAATTGACTAATCTAAATAATTTAATATTGTTACGTGTGGGGTGAGTCAATCTGCCGTGTAAGGGCGAAAATCAACTATTTATTTCCACAAACCAAGATGACTTCCAAAAGGGCTAAACGAAAGGTCCGATAAAACCGTTAAACTTGCCAAGAGTCGTCAATGATTCCCTTTGAATCGCTGGTTTACTGTTGCAGGTAAGTTCCGAAGTATCGCTTTCGAATCGCAGTATCGAGCTGTCTCTGTCACCTTGCCACTCTCCTATATTCCCCGTCAAACGTCTAGATTTATCTCGAATTTACTTCAAACAAACAATAAACAAATACAAGTAAACAAGTATTCTAAACAAGGTCATTGAAAGTTCGGGAACGCTATTTATGTTGAATGTGAACTCTATGTTGTGTACATAAGAACCAATTTCCTTTGACAATAGTGGCGTGACTTCTATTCTAGGGTGGAACTTTCGAGAACTTTTGACAGACGGCAACGCTTTTCTAGAACGTTGCATGGTGAGTCATAACAATATAATAATTACCAGGCCTGTAAAATAATTTACAGGCGTGATAATTTGAAGTATTATTTAAATGATAAAAACATTCTCTAACACCTAGTCCAACCATAAGTTCAGTTACAAATAAAAATGCATTTTTTTTTTTGAAGTCTCAGTTCAAAATGGCCACCTTTAGCTTTGATACAGGCCTTTAATTTGTTTGGCCACGAATCTATGGATTTACGCACTTTTTCCATGGGAAAATTAGCCACTGCTTGCTCCAGAGATCTCTTAAGAGACTCAATGTCGACTTGTCGTTTAGAGCAGGCCATGTCCTCTAAAACCCATAATTTGTAGCCTAAGGGTTTCAGATCTGGGCTAGACGAGGGCCAGTCTTCAGCTTTTGTAAGGTCCGGAACGTTAGTTTCGAGCCAGGCTCGGGTAGTTCGTGCCTTGTGACCAGGTGCAAATCCTGCTGGAAAGTCCACGGTACATTTTAAAAAAGTGTATTGCTGAGAGGTTTCACAACACGATCCAAGACGGTCTCTTGATACACTTTGGCTGAAGTCATCATACCTTTTTCATAAAAATGAAGCTTTGTGACTCCTTGGCAGCCCGTCTGGCGGCAGTAACCACCCACATACAGAAGACCACCGTGAAATAATGTGTTCTTTTGTGTTTCGGTGAGTGAGTAAGGGATACCAGAGACCATTTCCCTAGCCCTTCCCAATCTCTTTTCCTTAATCCTACTGTAGTCGGCAGCGCACTTGCAGCACCTGTGGCGTTGCTTGTGTTATAGTCGATGGCAACCACCTACCATCAAGTGATGGTAGGTAGTCGATGACCATAAAAGACCAGGCCGGCCGCGTGCTGTTTTAATTATAAAGGCTGTTAATGCCAGAATTCGACGAAATCCCATAAGGAAACAAAAAATCTTATCGCGAGAAATGAAGATAACCGATAGGACTCTCATCGCGTATATTAAAACAAGACCTGAAGCTGGATGCTTATCGTCGATATACAGCCTTAGATTAATCCCTACAGATAAAGAGAGTGGATCCCGATACGCGATGAAAGATATAGAAATATCATCTGTATTGATGAAAAAAAAATATGTTAAGATCGGCAGACAGGCTGACGGTCCACTTGATGGTAGGTGGCTACCGTCGCCTATAACACAAGCATCGCCAAAGCTGCTGCAAGTACGCTGCCGACTGCTGTAGGATTAAGGAAAGGGGATTAAGAGTGGATAGGGAAATGGGCTCTGGCATCCCTTACTCACTCACCGAAACACACCGTGAAATAACAGCACACGTGCTGTTATTTCACGGTGGTCTTCTGTAAGTGGGTGGTTACTGCCGCCAGACGGGCTGCCCAAATGACTACGAAAACGCAGTGTGCCCTGCCACTAAAATGTGTACAATCTAGGAAATGTGTATAATTCCTAAAATAAATAGGAAATATACACGTAAGACAAATGATTTTAAATTTGTCTTTTGTTCACAGAATCCGTTCTGTCATCGTCATCGGATTCCATAAAGAGCGGCGTCAGCATTGCGAGCGGTTACACCAAGAAACTGTCCGCATTCCGCAAGACGGTTGCGCACAAAGTGCAGGAACCTTCCGTTCGTATCTAAAAGCTTGATAACTATATTCGTTATTCGGTCTTTTTGGTATAAAAAAAAACTATCTTACTACCTGAACAGTTAGTCTTAAGAACACTTGACAAAATTGCACTTTCTATATATAAATCATGTTGAACGTTTTCCCACTCACTGCAATGGCGAATCCCAATATGTGCGGCCATATTGCTCCCGGTCGGGTCGATCCAAATACTTCGCAGAGATTTTTGATTTCATAGTTTTGTTTTTTATGTGCATTAAAAATAATGATAATTACCAGCAAATTTACATATCCCAGAAGATTAGCAACATTTGAAGACATGCAAATTCGCAGTGAGCTGGTATGGTGAAACTGACATTGCAGAGAGGGCTATGCCTAGTATTGATGTACTATATAAAGGCTGATGATGATATCTCTGTATACAAACGTCTCCTTTTAGTTAGAAATAAAATGACGCAATCCAATTTATTGGAACACTGCAAAAGTCATTAGTAAAATGTACAAATGTATCCACTCTACTTGTGAATATAATGATGAACTCTAGGTACTATAAATTCATTGTTTTTTTTTTTAATATATTTATTTTCTTTTATTACAGTTGATAGACGATATTCCAGAACAAGGTAATATATTTTTTAATTATTCGATATTATATTATTTTTCAATGTTAAAATGAAAAATTTATAAGGCATAGAAAAGTTAAATAACCGTCGACTATAGTAGGATTAAGGATAAAAGATTAGGAAGAGATAGGGAAATGGGCTTTGACATCCTTTACTCATTCACCAAAACGCAACAGCACACATGCTGTTATTTCACGGTGGTCTTCTGTAAGAGGGTGGTCACTGTCGCCAGACGGTTGCTCTACCACTACTTGTCAGATCCAGATCAGAGCTAAATATGAAAAGTTTGTTTTTAAATTGGAAATTAGGAATGAAATTATAACAGACATTTAGTTCCATTTTCGTTGTTAACTGAGGCTAAAATTGCAACATAATATTCTTGAAAGTGCTATAGTTCTAGCACAGTCTAACCATACTTACGTTATACAGTCAGGCACGAATACCAGGTTAACCAGGTTAACTCGCAATAAGGTGATGCTGTGTGTATGGTGGGATTCGAAGGGCATTGTTCATTATGAGCTTTTACCGCCGTGCAGAACCATCGATTCAGATCTCTACTGCCAACAACTGATGATATTGAAGCAAGAAGTTGAGAGAAAGTAGCCGGAATTGAGAGGTGGTCTTTCATCACAACACACTAGACTACACCATTTTTAGCAACTCAGCAAAAATTAAGAGAGTTTGGTTGGGAGGTGTTAATGCATCTGCCATATAGCCCTGACCTTGCACCTTCAGATTTCCACCTGTTTCAGTCTCTTTAGAATTATTTAGGCAGTGCCAGGTTAACATCAAGAGAGGACTGCCAAAACTTCTTGTCGCGTTTTTTTGATCAGAAGTCCCAAAATTCTACAGCAACGGGATCAGTCACTACCTACAAGATGGAAAAGTCATCGAACAAAATGGCATACAACAATTAAATGTAATTTAACTTTTTTTAAATGTCTTTTTCCCAACCTATTATGTATAGCTTTTGTATAAAATTTGTAGTAAACAACTTGACCATATTATTATTTGTATATTGTTTACGCAAAAATATAACCCTTTGCTATGTGGTATAAAAAATAATTTCTTGTGGTTTGTAGCTCGAAGGTCTACAGTATCGCTGCGCGTGGTGACCCTCGGTATGTGCGACTCTTCACACTGTGTCGTCTCCTCTGATACTACCCAGCCTTCAAGAAAATCGCTACGTTAAACTAGTACAAACTTACCTTGGTGCCTATATTTCTCCTTCGAGTTCTATATTTTTTATCAATATTTTGTGAGAATATCTAAGTCTTAATATTTGTCTTCTTTTTTGGAAATAAACTTAAAAAAAAAAGTGTTTAATTTTGAGTGGGTAAGGACACTAAACGGAGGTTTTTTCACTTAGTATTTATTGTGTAATAACATCTCACAGTCACTATTTTCACAGTGTATAGTACATAAAACATAACAAAACATGGAGGCAAGAATGTACCATGCAGATTTTATACATATTTTCAGGTGGGCTTTAAATGTTATTGTCGAATTAGATTAGCTCATTGTACTTAATTAAATTTTACAAGTTACAAATGTCACGGAGGTACTACATACATACAAACATACATATAAGCTGAATTCTATTGCTGTAACAATACCTACTAATGTTTGAATCTCCATAGAATATTTGACATATAAGTTTTTAAATGCATTTTCTAAAATATATGTTTTCATAGGTACATAAACAATAAGTACAATAAATTATGAGAGTGCAGTTTGTGTGCAATTATGGTAAAACAAATGTTCCAACATGTGTTCACATTCCGCAATAAACCACATTCTACAAGGAAATATGCAGAAGGCACAAGAATTTTTTACTCAAATTACAACTACATTGTATATTTCAGCCTCAAGGCCATCATGAAGTTCACACATTTTAGGATTACAAACTTTTTCAACTACCACATTCACACTACAAGTTTGTCATGGTTGGTTAAAAAAAATTGATACATTGGTCCAGCATAAACAAGAGACTTGTCTAAATAAAAATTAGGCATTTCATCTTTTGTAATATCTTAGTAGGCCACTATGCAGCTACCAAATCATAATTGTAAAGAAATAAGAATAATTTAACCATTTCTATCGAAAGTAATGTGCCATTTCATTGTACAAACTTATATTATTATGTAATAAATATTAAAAAAAAAACAAATAACTGGACATATATTAAAAACAAATATACATTAAAATTCTTTAGATAATAATTATTAAATAAAATCCAAAAGCTTTACAAATTTTTCATATCAAAAAGTAAAAAAAAAAATGTGGACAATAGCAGAAGGGTGGTTATTATCCATTTCAACTGTTATAGTAGGTATAAATATTTAAAACTAGTCATTATACTATACTATTCTAACACTGTTCAGATCTACAACACAGAATAAGTCAATTCATCACAATGACATGATTAATTACTCGACAAATAGAACACAGGAGCTTGAGTAAGAGCTGCCTAAACAGAAGAGCATGGGGAATTCAATAGAGAGGAGTCTGGGTGCTGTCGACTTGCTGCGTTTATACTTGTTGGAGCGCTTCACACGGCTATATTTCACTTCGCATCGCCACATGGGCCTTTCACTAATTTCAAACAGTGTTAGAATATCAAAGCGTCATAAGTCAGGGAAACGAAGAGGGTCCTCCACATAGTCTTCGGGTATTAAGAATAAATGTGGTGGTATTTGTGTGCGAAACTCAAACTTTTGAAAGGTAATTTTCGCTGTAACTGTAGGGAGAATAGGTATATCGACCTTCACAGGAAACCCTTTAGGCAATTTCATTGCAACAAAGGAGCGTAACTTTGCAAAATGTTTGAAAGGAGCAATAACTTCTAGAACATTCAGCAGCATATCAACACTGAGAGGAAAATCATCGCTCATGGCTATTGTAGCTCGGAAATTTCTCGAAGACTCCTTGTAGACGAGCTGTCTCCCCAGGCTTGGGTACTGCCCTGGGGGTGAAATAATGTAAGTATTCCAATCGACTCCCGTTACAGGTGGTGGATTCAATGAGGCGCGCCTTGTTGGTTCACCATTTGTGTCTAGATTTTGTGTGTTACCTTTAACGAGACTTTCAATAATGGCCTTGTTTTTCTGTAAATCATCAGTGGATAAATGTTCACGACGTTTACGAGATTCCAAAACAAGACCTTGTATCGTGTAGACATCACTCCTGTACAACCCTGCTACTGTTTCCTTGCGATCTTCACGAAATATCCAACCAGATTGAGCTCTTGAAAACGATATACCTTTAGTGGACATTTGTGCAGCAAGAATGTCACTCGACATAAGTATATCAACTTCATCTTCTATCTCATTTTCTGTTTCTTCATAACGCACCCTCTGGAATACTTTAGCATTGTTATCTAGTACAGTGAGTGATTCGCTAGGCTCTTTTTCTCCCTGAAATATAAAAGATATATCGCCTCTTTCCCACTTCATGTCTGTAAAATCCACTAATGTTGTATCCAGTCTTATTCCAGCCCCAGATTTATATATTTTGCACACATCAGATGGCAAAATTCTGGACACGAGAGGGACCCACGAATGAAAGTCCCATTTTAATTCCATATAAAAATCTTGGATCTGTGTGAGGGCTCTGATGAGGTCAGGTCTCCTTCTTTCCATTTGTTCACGTGCCTGTTGCTTTAACTTCCTAACGATCGATGATATTGTCTGCCTGTCACCGTAACTGATGGCTTCGGCAAGCGGTGACCATCCTAACAGATTTTTCACTTTCACGGGTGCACTGTGAGCCAGAAGCAACTGCACGCATTCCTTACGGCCGAGCATAACTGCGAGGTGTAGTGCCGTATTGCCATGTTTGTCCTTACGTGTAACATCATTGAACCTCAAGAGAGAAGACAACTTGCGCACGTCACCTACGAATACACATTCATGGAGAGGGTATTCTTCATCTTCACCGCAACTGTTACGCGAGACGTTTTTCGACATTTCGTTAAAATATGAGACTACAGGATAGATTCCAAAAACATCACTCCATCGTAATCGCAAATTACATATGAAACGAAGCGATTTATGAATCTAATCAATTAGATAAGATAATTTTTAGGGAAAATAATAACTGCATTTTGTATTATCTATTGCCTTTGTGTTCATTTGATAAAACTTTACAATATGCAGTAGAAATTAATAAACACATTTTATGAAGCCATAATATTATTATTGCAGGAATGCACTATTTTACTTGCTTAAAAACGTTACAAAACCAACATTCTTCCTCCCTCCTGCTAAAATCAGCTAAATAAATGAGAAACCACAGAGTATAAAATATATAATAATGTTTTTGAATTCACAGACAGCTATATCTTTTTTCGATTTTATATTTAATAATTTTTGTGTCTGATATTTGTAATATAACTTAGATTCATTTAAGTGCAACTGCAAAATGAGGTTCTCTTGAATTTATTTTACATTTGTTTTGTATTGTAACTATTATAATTTACAGCTTCAGTATTGCCAGCTTGAATTGGAAATTTCAAACGGTAGTTTACAAATTAGGGACGGTTTTCAAAATCAGATTTTAGGGTTGCATTTTTTTTTTGAAAAATTATTTAAAATAATAACTAAAACAAGTAGATACCTGATTAATTACGAGTTAGTTTATGACCCCCTATCTCCAAGCCACAGCAAATTAAAACAATCAAAACTTTTATTTGTAATTATTTAAAAATTGTTATTGGTATGGTGATAAAATTAGCAATGTATTTCACGAAATAATTGCCGCTAGAATTAGCTCCATTTTTTCCTTTAGTAGTTTTTATTAAAAATTGTACCCGGCAACCCAGTTTCATACATGGAACTATTGTATACCGTAGTATATAATCTTATTATGAGAAACGTATTACTTAATGGTCTGTGCTCTATGGGAGTGCCCCGTCTGATGCGTTAGCATCATAGAAAAATAACTAAAGCATCTGTAAAGCATAGAAACCCTACTAAAATAGCGACAAAGTTACATCAGTTCATACTGTATTCACTTATGGCAATGAAAAGGTGTTAGAAAGAGATGCATATGCAGCAGTATATTCGTAATGTAGAAGGTTGTCACTAGTTTCATAATGCTAGTGATGTAACTGTGTCGATTGATAAAAGGCTTACAACGAAGCGCGTTAACATAGAGTTTTTTTATTCTGAGATAAACTGGCGCTTAGCAGGAAAGAATATTGGGAGACGTTTCAAAATCAAATCATTTTATATGAACACACTTGGTAATTTATAAAAGGCATATTTTTTGACATGGATACGTCTATGTTTTCGTTTTGCAGGGGGTTATTTTGTGAACAGGAGTGTATAATACTAATAACATCAATAAATTTGTGCTGACTAAATTCGCAAATCTTTGAATAAATTTAAAAAAAAATTACTTTACCTACCACCTCAGTGTGTTATAGTTTTGACGAAAGAAAAACGTATATAAATAATCGTGTTACCCTTGATAGTTTGAATTCAAAACGAGTACCTAGTCTATTTTGCTGTTTACCGATATACATTCAATTCGACATATTACATCAATGTCAAAGTTCATTGTAGACATAGACATAGACCTTGCTCAATGCGCGCCACCACATTCGGTGCTCTGCGTTTCATAATTCAATTTTATTTCATTGTAATTTTTGGTATGCATACATGTCTAGTCCAGTCATAAGTTCTGTTACAAATGAAAATGGATTTATTTTTATGTCTTAATAAAATTATTTATACATATAATATTTATTGAAGTCTCAGCAAAAGCAAAAGTATAATTCTATTCAAAATGGCCATCTTTAGCTTTAATACATGCCTTTAATTTGTTTGACCACGAATTTATGGATTAACGCCCTTTTCCATGGGAAGTTTAGCCACTGCCTACTCCAGAGATTTCTTATATATATATATATATATATATATATATATATATATATATATATATATATATGAGACGTTAACTGTAATTTTTGCAAGTATTACAAAGTAATAATTACAAAAATGTTGGTAGTTTTTTTATTTTTAGTACTTGTGGCAGCCCTACCGATTGACCACTAAGCAGCGAGATGACGAATAACATACGCTAACGTGTGGCGTCAAGGCACAATTTAGATCGCGCGCGGTCGGGTTCGTCAAGTTTAGTTATTTAAAATGTTGGTTTTCTTCAAGATCCAAGGAGTGCAACTTCTGTACGCTAGTACTGTTATTTATTCTGTGCTACTACTATCTAAATGGTCTTAAAAAAGGTTATGATTGATCACTTTAAATCAAAGACTCAACTTACATTTGCAAATTAATACTACATACAAATTGGTTATTTGACATTTTTTATCGATATTTTGTGGACGATAATATCGAAATATCGATATTAAGCTATCGATGTCAATATCGATTCCGATATTTCATCAATATCGCTCATCCCTACTGACGAGAGCAGTGAGACATAACCAGAGACATGGTACCTAATAACCATGGTTATTAGGTACCATGTCTCTGGACATAACAAAAAGTATCAGTCATTATAATGCGACCAAGTTATGTAGTGACGTAACGACACCAGCAACGGAACAATAACAAAATATTTAATTTGGTTGTATTAAAATACATCCAATTACATCCGTTTGACATTTGTCTAGTGACAACCTTCTACATTACGAATATACTACTGCATATGTATCTCTTTCTAACACATTTTCAATGCCATAAGTGAATACAGTATGAACTGATGTAACTTTGTCGCTATTTTAGTAGGGTTTCTAAGCTTTAGTTATTTTTCTATGGTTAGCATCTACTAATGGTCTGTGAACGTATTTAAATGAAAAAGAGAATCCATAGATGTTGATATTTGAATTAAATTGTGAATACCTACTGATAAAAATAATTTTAGAATAATTACATGATCTTGCAATACGAAAATAGAACGAAGACAGATGTTATTATATTTTTATATGAAGGTCGGCACGCAAGCTGCCCGTCTAATAATAATGTATCAATGGGATCACATTATGTCTTGCCACTACTAAAACATTATAGCACTTCTTATGTTAATTTCTTGAGAGTTTAAATTACCTAGGTACCAACTTTATTTATGTAAAAATTAATGACTAAAATAATTATTAAATTGATGAAATATAATATTAAATTTATTAATAATTATTTAAATTTATTCACTTACCATAGCGACGCACTTCAGTTTTCTTTTAGGAACACACTAAAATTGGAAAATAATAATATAAAAAAAGATTTATTACCTTAAGAGTTAAATAATCTTTGTCAATGACTATACTAAGAAACGTAACATTTTTAATAGTGGCGATAAGTGGAATATTATGAATTTTTTTCTTTCTTTTCAATTTTCCTTGTCGCATCGCAACCAACAAGATACTAAAAAGTAGATATATTTCTACCAGGAGAGACAATGGTGGCAGGAGACAAATTGCCCTGCGGGGAAAACCGTCCCTTTCAAGACTATCTGGCAACATTGAATTTGAACTTAATCTAGCAGTAGTAGCAGTAGCACAATCACGATGGCTATTGGCTTCTGACAAGTAACAACAGCTTCTAAGGTTCTAAGGTAAAATCTGCATCGGTATGTTCGAGTGCCATAATGAACGACAAGATCGAATCGATCTGTTAATCACATTATTATTATTATTATTATTATTATTATTATCACGGCTTTACCTTTGTTTTCAAAATAAAGACAATCATATCCACATTGGTATTACTATGCTCTATAAAAGTGAATTCTCTAAACTTATTGTAGGTAACACCTAGATGTAAATAAAATTTCAAACAAGAGCATCCAATATTTTTAATGATGTTTTAATTTTTTTTAACTTATAAGTGAGTAAAAAGTAAATTGTTTTTATTGAATTTGTAAGGCAGACTAAACTTGGTTTTGTGTACACAAATATATAATTTGCATATATAATACAGCTCGTAAAAATCCCAAATATTTACCTCTTTTGTAGCTCTATTTTTGAGATATACCGGCGATGACTGTTGTTTCTAAATAATAGTTGGCAACACTGCTGGTAAAGTACAGTGTAGTGCAGATTGAAAATTGTCATCAATATATTTTAATGTTTTGCTAAGGTATTTGATGGTATTCATTGCTTAGTTGCGCATAACATTATTTTAATAAAATAATATTTCAAAGTAATTACTTTTGTATTTTTGGTACTACTAAAGTGTATGTGAATTTTTTATATAGTTGTTTTCCAATTTGACCGCATCTAATTCAGTGATAGTAGAATTCCGTCGTTTTTATCCGATATATTATTATGTTTTTTTTTCCAGGTTGCGGGCCTTTATTATAATGTAATATATAAAAAAAATCTCCTATTCGTGTGTTGTGCTTCGGTGATACACACTTGTCAGTGTTATTTAAATATTAAATCTTACATACCTACACAACGAAGTTTCTGCGGCATGTAAGTATTTTTTACTTTCTTTCAAGAACTCATTTTTTTTTAAAAATAAATATTTCTTATCACATTTCAACCCATATTTTTTTATCAAATTATAAGATCTTATCGGAAGACGTACATAACAGATTAGAGTATAACATCTAGACATTTAAAAGTGAAGGAATAATATGATAAAAACGACCTATGCCGGCTTCACATGAAGAGGTACAATTAATTTCATATACATTTATTCTTATAGTGATAATGTTATAATCCATTACATAGTTTAGAAGAAGTAAAGGTACTTACTCCCTTGTAGTATAAGTACAGAGGTGGACAGAAACTGTCTTATACTATTTAATGTGACATTATATCCTCATGCTGCAGCTTCAAAAGTAAAACTATTGTCTATATGCACAGTAAGCTACTGAAATTAATTCATTGCACTCTTATTTCAGACAGACCATGGCACATAACATGCCATGTAACAGCCCAAAAATGAACTACATAAGTATTTAAAATGAAATTACCGAAAATGAAATTTTTCAAGATTGCATATAAATGCTGTCTAATAATAATTGAGTTGAGAGAAGTAAACATGAAATATATAATTTTTATAGAAAAAATAAATAATAATTTATTATAGTGATATAATAACTAACATTATTAATTATAAATAGCAATACTTTATTACAACCCTGCTAATAAAAATGAATGTTACAGGTTTTAGAAATGGATGTACTCTTTCACACAAAAACTACTCAATGGGTTTTTATACTTAGAATAATACATCGACTAATCTGTAGAGGTATGCAGACAAAACCACAGACAAAAGCCAGTCTATACATATAATAAAATCGTAAATGAGCTATGTTTGTACATAAAATATTTATAAAAACAACAAAAAAAAAAAACAATTTCTACACATGCTTATGTTATAGGTCAAAAAATAGTTTTTAGAATTTTTAATTATTTGTCTGTCTGTGCGTTTATACACAATAAACGGCTTAATCGATTTGAATGCAGTTTTCACTTATGTATTGTAGCAAGCTTCCCATAACATTTAGTGTTTGTTTCATTCAAATGAGTTTACAAACAAAAATCATATACCACGCATATGAAGTTACAGGCTCAGCTAGTAATATAATAAAATTAGAAAAGAGAACAAATTAATCTAGAGAAAGACAAGATCTCTGTTTATCTTGATTTATCTTTAAAATACCAATTTAATTAGTACCTATGTAGGCTTAACTTGTTTATTTTTATTCATTGGAAGTGTACTCGTTTAATTATTAGTAATACAAAGGTTATCCATTGAAGGTTATCATTCTTCACATTTTACTTACTACATATATTATGTAGGTATGTTTTACTTTTGTCAGCATTAAAATTGTTCATTTTTTTATTTTAAGATCGGCAGACAGGCTGACGGTCCACTTGATGGTAGGTGGCTACCGTCGCCTATAACACAAGCAACACCAAAGCTGCTGCAAGTGTGCTGCCAACTATAGTCGGATTTTTAATACAGTGGACTAAAATGCATTTTTTTTTTAAATGTTGCAAGCATGAAGCATATTGTTGTAGTATAACTCATTTATAAGTGAGCACAGAGTGTCAATTAAGTCGATTATATTTTAAAAACATGTGTAGCGACTTGTTGTATAGCCTTTTTCATATACTTCTTAATATTTTTTTTATGTCATATGTAAATTGTCACCTTGTTGATTGTCATGATATCTTGTAAATTTTTCTGTTGTAAATTATATTTGAGTGTATTTGAGGTATGCTTTGGAAGTTCGAAACGACAAACATTTAATCTTAATTATTGATCAATTTTAAGCTATATATTTTTTGTTTTATTGTTGTTATCCGGTTATCTATGCAAAACAAAAAAATATAGCTTGATCAATAACTAAGTTTAAACACTAAACTTCCTATTGAAAAAAAGGCAAATCAAAGTATCTTAAAGTATCAATTTTCGTCACTACAATTATAAATCCACGCTACTTATGCTATTGATCAACCCAAATTCAAACTAACAAACTTTTATTATAAAATAAAAAAGATTGAATCACGATGTTTACCCAATACTCGATCACTCAGGATACAACACTATTTTTACATTACAATAAAATGGCAACCCACCAAATGTCATTTTAGTTCACCGTATTAAAAATCAGACTATACAATAAGATTGATTAAGGATAAGGGATTGGGAAAATTTGCTCTGGCATCCCTTACTTCACTCACTGAAACGCAACAGCACCCATGCTGTTATTTCGCGGTGGTCTTCTCTAAGGGGGTGGTTACTGCCGCCAGACGGGCAGCCCAAATGACCGCGAACATAATATCCATTGTGATCACCCAAAGGACATATTGGTGAATTTGAATGAAATTGAATGTGAAGTAATCTATATCTATCTCCTATACTATTATAAAATAAAAACGCTGTCTGCCTCTGTTTATTTCTCCGATAACTTCCTCTAAACCACCAAACGGATATTGACACGGTTTTCACTAATGGAAAGGAAGGTTTGAGCATATAACTTGCAGAAAAAAATGCATCCATGCAAAATGGTGGGTGGGCCCCTTAGTTGGTCATAATATATTTTCATTTTTATTTTAAGTATCACTATAATTATAATCTATACATATTTTACAAAAAAAAAAGAGAGAGAGAGTGGTTTTTGAACCAATGCAGCTCTTTGAAAAATTAATTGTTCATTGTTCACACTTTAGCGCCCTCTAGCGTGATCTAGCTTATTTATCTCAATTATCTACACAGGTTGTCACTGCGCTCTGCGTTATTCTGATTGGTCCCTTTCCCCCCTTCCCTAAAATATTGTAATTTATTTTCTACACACAATATAATATGTTTTAACGAAGCCAAACAGGCCTTTTTATTTTTCACTATTTTAAAATAACAAAATTCATATAATTAACTTACGCGTAAAAATAGCTAAGCCCAAGCGGCTACACACATTATTCCAGATAACATAGGCTACACTACACTACACATTATTTATACTAACACCCCTAATTACACTCTGGCGAAGCGTTAGTCTAATAAATAAAAATGATTTAATTTTTACTTGCAAATAAAGTCATTGACAATTTAGGTTTTTTTTATCTTCAAGCCATGCTTTTAGTTATGCTCCAATAAAAACACTCTATTCTACACTTAAGTCTTTGCACATTGTGTTGATCTTACGATTTCAATTTGTATTGAAATTTAAATATTTTTCACCTAAAAATATGCATCAATAATAAAAATAAATCAATATGTATGTAGTTATTTCGATATCTTCACAACTGTGGGGCATGTGTTATGGTTATGTAAGTATATATTACATGCCATATGTCAGGTGGTCTGTCTGGATTTGTGCTAAATATAGAATCTGTGAGGCTTATGGCTTGTTATGGTTATGTAAGTATATATTACATGCCATATGTCTGGTGGTCTTTCTGGATTTGTGCTAAATATAGAATCTGTAAGAGCCTACACACATGATATGATAAAAATTTTCTAAATGTTAAGGTTGGCAGAGAGGCTGACGTTCCACTTTATGATAGGTTCCACATAAGCAACGCCATAGGTGCTGTAAGTGCGTTGCCGACTACAGTTAGATTAAGGATAAGGAATTGGTAAGGGTTGGGGAAATGGGCTCTGGCATCCCTTACTCACTCACCGAAATACAACAGCACACATGCTTTTATTTCACGGTGGTCTTCTGTAAGGGGATGATTACTGCCGCCAGACACTGCCCAAATGATTGCGAAACGTGTATATTTCTTCATTGTGTCAAAGTTTGAATAATATTTAGAGAATAAATTAGCATACACTTGTGTAACACACAAAGTGCGAATAAACGTTAAAAATATATAAATTATAAATAACTAGGTAAGTATTTACCTACTGCTGTATTTACAAAAACCAGACTCATATTGTTTTTCACTCTTACGTTATCTTATTTGGACGTTGAAAATATTTTTATCATTATAGATAATGTCAAAGTTGAATGCTCTTTTTTTGTGTATATATTATGTTTTTATAAACGCACTGAAAGTTGAACGTTTATATTTTATGATCATACTACATACTTAAAAGTCCCCTGCATAAAATGTATGTAATACAGACATACAGACAGACGCGGCCAGTGTTCGCGATGATCCCAAAAACTACTGAACGGATTTTGCTGCGCTTTTCACTAATGAAAAGGGCGTTAAGGGGGAGACAAACGCTAAATACTAAAAATATCCATTGTTTAATGAAAATGTTACAAGAAATAGACAAGACAATTGCTTTGAAAAAAATATATATTATACTTAAATATGTGGAGAACCAATTGTACTAATTAGAATTTTCGTTAAAGTAATAGAAACTCCACAAAAAAAGTTAGAACACACGAAGAATTTGACCTTTATTGAAAATTCTCTCGAAAACGGCTTATTGCATGCATATAAATCCTGTACCTATTAATAAGTTGATATCAGATTAAAAAATTGTATTAATAAAAAAAATTTTTTGTGTAATGTTCTAATGGTAAAAACAAAAAAACACCATTTCTAGGCCCGTTGAATTGTCTCCGCCGCCAGCGAGTTCTATAGTTAATGTCATTTGCCTCAGTGAATCCCTTAAACGAGGAAGGTTTTTATATATATATAGGTTTAGACCCTTGCGAAGCCCGGAACGGGTCATAGGTATAGTTGTGTATCCTTAGTGTATGTTTAAAATTACTTTTAAAAAGGACGTCACAAAAAAGCTGTTACTAAGAGCAGTTTTAAGTATATATCAGTTAAATTCTGGACGATATCCCAAGTACACATGGCGGATATTGCTGACTTATTCTGTTACTATTATCGGCATTATCGGTGCAATTCTAAACCCAGCTTAGGTAGTCTGTGTCTAAGCCATTGCATTGCGTACATTATCAGATTACATACTTTATAAGATAACTACAATAACAGATAGACAAAGTTAATTCCCAATTTGTAATATTTATATCGTGGTGGACTTTTTTGCGGTTCATTTATAAAAAAGCCCTGCTGTTACTCAGGCAATAAAGTCTGATATACAAATGTGCACTTACACAAACGTGTAGAAATCAAAATAAAAAAATGTCTTTTTTACAGTAAAACTTTTGCTCATTTGCTAAAATCACGCTGATATTAAGAGCATGTTCAAATTAAAGTGATCTACCATGCAAGATCTTTTGCTGAGGGCTCATTCTAATTCCTAAGACAGTACGAATTTGTTGAAAAATAATGTCAGTAAAGTAATTAGTCATTAGTCACTCAGTAAGTAAGCTTTTAGTAGTGACAGGCCACACTAAGTTCTGCGGTCTTAAACTGGGTAGCTCGTATGAAGGCAGTGGCCAACCCCTTACAGAAAACCCACATTGAAAACGTACATTGAAAACGTACTGTAACGCACTTAAAAATTCTTGTGGCGTTACTCGACGGTACCCACCTACCTACATTTAAAATTATCGTCTGCCTGACAATCGGTTAACGAATATTAGTTTCCTTATAGCCGTCTCCGCCTTCATCTTCAAATACTCCTTAAGATGATCATTTCCCCATATAAATTTTCTCGCATTTGGTTAGCACTATATCGCTTGTATGTGGCAGCCTTTGTAGTTAAAATTTAGAGATGGTACCGTAAAGAATCTCCAAACAACGGCTGCGATCCTTATCCAGCGATTAAGGTGTTAGAAACAAATAAATCCAAACGCAACTCCACTGCCACGCTGCTGTATTGAATTATCACAAAATGGTAGTATCACTGATCGCAATTTATGCCACGATTTGTAAGATCTATAGTATCGCGTCTAAGTGTAGGATCACAAGTCACCTCATATAAAATGTACTATTAAGAAAAGATCGAGAATTGTGGTTCGATAATATCGAGTGATTTAGGTGCTGTATTTACTACACCCTGATATAGCCGAACGGCTTTACATAATCTTCTTGTAATCCGTCCAATTGAACACTTGATTATCATCATCACAGTGAGTATCGAAACTTTGTTAATTAATTAATTCATTCAAAGCACTTTCTTTATTTAGTGGTTGGCAACGTTTTACCTATACATTCATAAACAAGTGGGTGCTTCCGTCTCGGCTTGAACTGTAGGGTCGAAGTGTCCTCCCCAGGCCGCGGAGCACACAGGTCAAGGCCTGTTAGCGGAAAACGATGTTCCAATTTACCAAATGAGTCTCGATGCTTTTTTTTTTCAACCTAATCTTTTTCTTTTGTTATAGTGCAGCAAAGGTACTTATTTAATAACGTATTTAGGCTTTTTTATCAGTTGTTTGGCCACTCGTAACTAGTCATAATATGTTCTTAATAATTCCTAATTCTTAAAAAAATTACGCACTCAATAAAGCAAATCAAATTATTATTGAGAGATATTTGACTAGATACGGTTTCTGGTTGTGTTCAGAGAAGCAGTTTTTTTAATGTAAAATCAAAACCTTAGTTTTTAAGAATAATTGTAACTTAGATGTATTTCCAAATTATCCCTAATTGACCAATTTGAATTGCTGATCCGGTATTATCCACCTTGTAATTCTGTAATAAGCCCAATGAAAAAGTAGTTATGCTCGCGAACAATAATAATTCATCTATAAAAACCGGAAACTAAGAATCTCGGAACTAAATATCATCTCGGAAACTAAGAATGCTAGCTTGGTGAAATAAATTGTGTTTGAAAGACAATTAAAAGTAATAAAAATTCTTGGTTGTTCGAAAAGTCATGGAAAATGACAAAATTCAAAATACCAGATTTTTGGAAAAGTAACTACGAATTTGTTGCATCTGTTTTTAAACAATGTTGCTAGTGTTCAGAATAAAGCTGTTATAATGTCGCTTACACCCGAAGAATGTACCAGAATTCTCACAATGCTGGAAAACGGTCGGAGTTAGCGTGATACATCAAGAACAGTCGGTGTGTCACAGTCAACAATACCACGAGTTCTCCAACGCTACAAGGAAACCGGTTCTAATCTACTCAGGCTAGGCAATGGCAGATCCAGGTATACCACAGCACGAGAAGATCGATACTTGTTCAACACAATGCTTCGAAATCGCTTTCTCACGGGAACTGCACTTATACATCAGTTTAGGCGCCTCGGAGGAAGCAATCCAAGTGCATGGACTGTAAGATGACCACTTACGTAAGCTAATTTGAAACCATTTAGACCCTCAAACGGCCCTATACTGGAGCATATGACCACTTAGATTGGACCGTTGAAGATTGGTCAAGAGTCATGTTCTCAGACGAATTAAAATTGCTTTATAAGCACTACGGAAGAACAAAAGTCTTTATAGAAGACCAGGGTGCGGGGAACGATTAAAGCAAGCATGCCTCGAAGAGAAAGTACCTAATGGCGGTGGATCCGTACTTGTGTGGGCTGGAATTTCTTCAGAGAGTCGCACATAGATGGTGCTTATAGAAAACTGTTCTTTAACCAGCGAGAGATACTTTAGAAGAAATCTTAGATGAACACATTGTTTCAGTTGGGTCAACTTGGGTGAGAATGCTGTTTTTATGCGTGATTATGTCCGGCCTCATACTGGTGAAATAATGAATGACTGACTACCTTCAAGAGGTGAACATTTGCCATATGGAGTGGCTAGCGCGCAGCCTCGACCTAAACCCTATTGAGGATACCTGGGACGAGCTTCGACGCTACGAGAACTCAAAATTGCGCTGGTAGAGGAATGGGAGAATGTTCCCCAACATCGGATCAGAAACTTGGTGTACAGCATGCGAAACTGCATGACCGCAGAAGAACCACACGAAGTACTAAAATTTGAGATTATTATAAAATCGAAGAAAAATTATGTTCTCTTTTTTGTTTTAACGTAAGATTGGATATTTTTTTCTTTAAGTTAATGTTTATGAATAAAATACTTAATGGCAAATTTTATTATTTTTATTTAAGGTGTATTTAATTGTCTTTCAAACACAATTTGTTTCACTGAGCTAGCGTTCCTAATTTCTGAGATATTCATGTTTTTATAAGTGACCCGGAATCATTGCTCTAGATTGTATTATTATTTACTAGCTTTTGCCCACGACTTCTTGGAATAATAGGTTGGGGAAAAAGTTTCTTCGCATTTTATATAAAAACTCAAGACATTTTCTTTCAAAGTTTATTTACATTTAATTACAGTATATATGTGCCATTTTGTTCGACGACTTTTTGTTATCTTTTTTGTAGGTAGTGATATGATCCCGTTGTTGTAGAAATTTTGGGATTTCTGATAAAAAAAACCTCAACATTTGGCAGTCCTCTCTTGATGTTAATCTGACACTGCCTAAAGAATTCTGAAGAGACCGAAACAGGTGGAAGTCTGAAGGTGCAAGGTCATATGCTATATGGCGGATGCATTAACACCTCCCAGCCAAACTCAATTTTTACTGAGTGGCTAAATATGTGTGTGGTCTAGCGTTGTCGTGATGAAAGACCACACCCATTCTATTGATAAATTCCGGCAGCTTTCTCTCAACTTCTTGCTTTAATTTCATCAGTTG
Organism: Bembecia ichneumoniformis; assembly: GCA_910589475.2. Lineage (NCBI taxonomy): Eukaryota > Metazoa > Arthropoda > Insecta > Lepidoptera > Sesiidae > Bembecia > Bembecia ichneumoniformis. The sequence goes on from OU342523.1 coordinate 8,112,578, forward strand.
TTGATAGTAGAGATCCGAATCGATGGTTCTGCCCGGCGGTAAAAGCTCATAATGAACAATGCCCTTCCAATCCCACCATACACACAGCATCACCTTATTGCGAGTTAACCCGAGTTTTGGCACAGTCTGTGAAGCCTGACCGATCTTTGACCACGACATTTTACGCACGTTCTTGTCGTACGTGATCCACTTTTCATCACCAGTTATCAATCTCTTCAAACACGGTTCGGTTTCATTACGTCTCAAAGAATCGCAAATGAGTAACGATTCGTAAGGTTTCTTTCAGTAAGTTCGTGTGGCACCGAAATATCGAGCTTTTTTGTGTACCCACCATTTTTCAAATGGGTCAAAACTGTTTTGTGCTCAATTCCCAGTTCTTCAGCTATATCGTAACTACTTTTTGCCGTACTTAAGCTATGCCGATCTTGCTGTACTTTTTTTAAAATGGGGTCCATTTTATCCGTAACAAGGCGACTAGAACGAGGTGCATCTTTGCCATCAAAATGCCTGGATTGAAAACGCTTGAACCAACTTTGTGCTACTCTTTTTGACACTGCATTAGGTCCATAAACGTCACAAATTTTTTTCGCGGCTTGCGTTCCATTTTTCCCTTTTTTTAAATACAATTTTAAAATGTATCGAATTTCTTCATTTAGATTCACTCATTTTGTCAGAAAGAAAAACAAATGAAAAATAGCTGGAAACAACATTTTACTAAGTTGTTTCTTTTTTTGAAATGTAAACTTTTTATTGTCATCAAAACTAGCCAGATATACAAATAGTACAGCCAAAGAGATTTTATTATAAGTTTATACATACTATATGCGAAATAGTATATTTCATTACAAGTGCGGAAAGGCTGTCATTGCAAAGAGTTCCGACAAATGTCTACCCGAGCCGAGGCGCAGCCGAAGGCGAGGGTTGACAGTCGGAACAAGTTGCAATGACGGTTCCGCACGTGTACTGAACGACTATTTTTAATACAGTTGCGAAAAAATGAAGCAATTTAATAAAACAAACAAATAAACTCGCAAAGAAAATTTCTGGAAAATGGCGCCAATAAGCAGAGATTTTTTTTTCTTCACCCATTCTGGTAGGCAAAGGAAACTATGCCCATACAGCCAAGTCTTCAGTAGAATTTTTTTATTGATATGAAATGAAAATGAAATTTAATGAGATGAAATGAAATGAAACCTACCCTAATTCATTCAATCAAATCATTAAATCTGATAATTAAACAAATTAGTAGCTTCTTTTTAGAAACATACGTATATAACCATGAAGTTTTTACTAAAAAAAATTCATAGAAGTTTTTATGATTCATGCAAATACGTATGTTTCTAAAAAGAAGCTACTAATTTGTTTCAATATCAGATTTAATGAGTTAGGGTAGGTTTCATTTCATTTCATCTCATTAAATTTCATTTTCATTTCATATCAATGAAAAAATTCTACTGAAGACTTAATTGGCTGTATGGGCATAGTTTCCTTTGCCTACCAGAATGGGTGAAGAAAAAAAAATATCTCTGCTTATATTCTACGGTTGGCGCCATTTTTCAGAAATTTTCTTTGCGAATTTAGTTGTTTGTTTTATTAAATTGCTTCATTTTTTCGCAACTGTATTAAAAATAGTCGTTCAGTACACGTGCGGAACCGTCATTGCAACTTGTTCCGACTGTCAACCCTCGCCTTCGGCTGCGCCTCGGCTCGGGTAGACATTTGTCGGAACTCTTTGCAATGACAGCCTTTCCGCACTTGTAATGAAATATACTATTTCTTCGACCTAATAATAACTATATCAAAATAAATTTGTCTCACTTTAATAAATAGATTGACACATATTTAATATTAAATTTATTACAACAGCTCTTGTATCAAACGAGAGCTGTTGTTGTTTACTATTTTAGTTAAATCTATTCTCATTTCGAACCTTAGTAGAGAATACTAATTTTAATAATACCTGTTATATTTACTACAAATTAAATCTTTCATTGCTTCCCATAACCCACTATGACTTCGTCGGTGCTCTTTTTTCTTAGTTGTATACCTTTATACAATCTTTATTGCTCATGTTATCTATCCCTCTGGATTAGTCCTTTTTTCTGAACGAAAGGTACCCTATGCCCTTTTCTGTATCTCATGATTTCATTGCGAAAAGCGTAATAAACATATCGAGAAGTCATTATGTGAATAAGTTGAGATAGATAGGGTAGCTCACGGCTCCGGCGGGCGGTAGCTAGCGGCGGGGGCGGCGTCGTGCGCCGCTCACCCCGACCCCCTCCCACTGCTCTTCCCCATCCCGCCAGCTTTTAGCATCAGTTGCACGCTTCCAGCCTTTAAAGTTGTTCGTGTGCGCGTTATGCTGTTATAACCTCAGCCTCACGTCAGCGCTTCACATGAATCTCGTACCTCCTCTTCGGTTCGTTGCATCAATGCATGAACCACATTAGATGCTTCTATGCACTTCATTATTTATCATTCATCTGTTGGCGGAAACATTCTAGTTGCAACCGTAACATCATTTCTCATCTGTTTATGTTATGGCCATTTTAGGGAGGGTGTTCGTTTCACTGTCATTTTAAACACTAAACAGGTTTTGTTTTAAATGTGTGTGCTATTGGTATCATTAAGAGATGTTCAAAGATCATATCTGTAATTTGGATTAATGTGTCTCGCCGTTTTGTAGTTTGCAAGCAATGTTTTCAAAATTCCATATAGAATCCGCATTGAATTTAAAATGTAGTTTTCAGATGTTTATTTTATTGGGTGGTGTGTGCTAGTTTTTACTTGATGACTGATACAATTATTGCAAAAATTAAGATGTTCCATGAAAGTGCAACTGATTTTAAAATAAATAAATTTTAAGTAAATAAGATTAAAAATAATTTGATTTTGAAATAAATACGAGTTTTCAAGGTGTTTTTATTGCGTTTGAAAAATGATAGTAATCTAAATTGATGGAATTTTTCGATTTTTAAATACTAAGTATGATAATTGAAGACAAGATTGTTGTCGGCAACGTGAGCGCCTTAAACAGCTGATTATAAAGCCTCACGTTGGATGCCAACTGGCAGCGAGCAGGCGCGCCATTGCTACAAGGTCGTACGTATCGAACGGCACTGGTCAAATATTTAGCTATACACATTTTCTGACTCGATTGCAAATAATCCCTCGTGTTTGTAACAAATGTACTTTGTAACAAGGCAAGTAAAATGACATTGTAATCGTGTCATTTTACCTACGTATCACAGCGAGATCCCATTGTTCACACGCTTCCGATCGTCCATTTCCGATTCGCTCGTGGAGTACATTATACTTTCTTTGATACGGAACCTTCAAACACATATACATATTTTATAACACGACCTACACAAGAAGACGCGCAATTACTTTTCTAGCGAGATTTTTAACGCTTCAGACTCACGGGAATAAGACTTTTTTAAATTTTTTTATTCATCTAAATACTGTTTAGATTTAATTTTTTTTACCATTATTAAAGGAGCGTCTATTGAAGAGGTTCAAAACTGTGTGACGTGAACATGGAAGTGCTACAGTGAATCGATATTCAATTTCAGGTTTAACAAATATTAACTCGAACAGAATTGGGAATAATATGCGTTGTAATTTTAAAGTATGATGACACATAAAAAAAATGGCAGACAACGATTCCATAAATTGTTATTTTGCAAAAACGTTGTTGGAAAATCTATATATAGCTATACATATAATAAAGTCGTAAACGAGCCGTGTTTGTACAAAAAATATTTTTTCAAAAAAACAATTTGTACACGTACTTATGTTACAGAGGTCAAAAAATAGTTTATGGAATTTTTGTCTGTTTGTGCGTTTGTGCACTCTAATCTCAAAAACGGCTTAACCGAGTTGAATGCTATTTTCACTGATGTATTGTAGTAAGCTTCCTGTAACATTTAGTGTTTGCTTTGTTCCAATCGGTTTACAAACAAAAAAGTTACGCGTTATCCCGAATACCACGCATAGTAAATTGCGGGTACAGCTAGTACCTATGACATATATTTTAAAAACTAAAAAGATTTTCACATTTTTAATGTTTTTCCTACTTCCTCTTGTTTATTTAACGTTGTGATTGCCTCATAATTATTATGACAAAATTTGACCTGTTTATCTTTGTTTTGCTTGAAATAATTTCGATAACACAAATAATTCATCGCTTCAAGTAATTCATCTACAACTTTTTTCTATAAATATTTTGACTAAATGTTAGTATGAAGGTCAGTGTCTGTGTCAGGAAATTAAATTGACAGGTGTGTCTACCTGTCAAACCTCTCGAAACGAGTGCCGTCTACCCGGTCGGATATTGGACCGATGGGAGATGATGTTTTTGCATCGATTTTACGTGCTTTAAAAACATTTGTTTAAAAAAAAGTTTTCTTAAATGGAATTTATTATGTAGATAATTTTATTTTACATTTAAGTACCTATATGTGAAAAATACGTTTTGGGACGCAACTGAACTAAACTAAACTGAATCCCTCTAATGTTGTCCCATTTTACCGGTAAATTAAGAAAACACAATAAATACCTACTTCTTACTTAATTTGATATCAAAAATATTTTTTATACTTAGTGATTCATTTGTATATTGTTTATAATAATTCCTAAGCAACGAAAGAAACCCTAGTTCCGTGTTCATTTAACAGCTTTCTTTCATAAACGGTTAGATGAAAGAAAACTGTTAAATAAGAAATTTCCTTCGTCATTCAACACCGTTGGACCCGTGGAAAACGGAAACCTTGGTTCCGTGTAGGATCCCACATACACTATTAGTCATGATAGATAACAGCTTATACCAAGTAAGCTGTTATCATGAGGCAGGCAGGTACCACCAGTAAGGCAGGTGGATTAAAGCGTTTGGCATGTCTTCGAAGTCTCCAAGGCATTTTTTTTAGTAACATGAAGGATGTACAAAGGATCGTTTGAAGTGTACGACACGAGTGTGTGTGCATAAGGTTCGTCGTCAAGGTTACAGGGTGGGCGCGATCAGCTGGGCTTACGTAAGGTTCCAGGGGCGGAGAGAGAGGTGCGGAGCGCGGATAACATTGGCTGGTGGGGGTGTAGGGCCGATCGATACTACTTTCGTTAGGTGTCACCCGACAGCTTCGCCGTTTTCGCATCGAAATTTCACTTTTCGATCTTCCACACTGAAACTTTGCAAAGCGGAAACAAAGTAAGCACCATGTGCAGTTGGTTGAACTTGAAAAGAAAAATCCACTTTCATTTCACTGCTGAAAGTGACGGGAAATATAGATATATCTCTTGCAATTACAAATTTATGTAGTTACTACGCAGTAGCAGTCATCGCATGCGTATAAACTATTTCAATTAAAATTAACTGAAATAGGTAATCATTGACTAATATGTTTCATCAATGAGATGAAATAATCAATTGATAATGATTTGTTTTCATAGGGCTTTTTATCGATTTGGTATCGTCTGGAGGTTCAATTAGCTGTAGTTATAAATAAATAATACCTTTGTGAACCCTTTATTTAATTATTTTAAAAAAATTCAGCAGTTATTAGTGCTCTGTTGATTTTATGAGGATTTTTTTTCTTTTGTGCTATTGCCTAATATTTATCAATTTGAGTCCGTTTTAGTTATGTTAAAGGCGTGAAGGCAGTTTGTCAGGTAAACCGCTAGGCCCGCGCAGTTGTGGGGAAACAGATAACGTAGACAGTGCCGTCCGAGCGGATGTTACCGTACTAACATCATGTTGTAGTTATGTATAACATGTTAAGTGACCTAAATATTCGTTTAACTAATAGGGTTAAATACAGACAGGCACACATCAAAAAAGGCTTTGGGATTGGGATCAAGCTTTATTTCGTAGATTTAAAAAGAAATTTTATAAATAAACACTGAGAGGATGAAAAAAAATAACATAAAATATAAGTATATATTAAATAATAGGTAATGTTTATATTAAATTACAGCAAAGTAATGGGATATTATTTATAACATTTTATGTCAGATATGTGTGTTGACTTTGTTTATATAGTTATTAAAATCCACTCTAATTTATGATTAACGCCTACGTAGTTTTTGTTTTACTAGAATCTTCGCTGGGTGTTTGCTATGTGTAAACGAACAGGAGTTACTATTTTTTTTAAAGAAATGTTATTATAGTTATTTTTATCAAGATAAAGGCTTGAATATGCACATTTTAGTTAGCTATTTGGATTTAGCTATTTTTTTAGCTATTCGGATGGTCTTAAGTTTAAAACCTGTAAAGTGAGTTAATAAAGTGAAAAAAATATTTTCAATATACGTTTGCAAAAACTTGGGCTAAGAGAAGTGATAACGCGAGATAACATTGCCCCGAAATTGCTCTTTATACTTAAAACTTTTTACTTTTTTTACTTGATTAAAATATAGAAAAATATTCAATAAACAACATACGGCGTAAAGGTTAAACTCACAATTAGTAATGGTGTCGTTATTAGATCAAATTAGGTTGTACCTAGTCTATCTGAAACAATTTTAAAAAATAACTATAATATAAGTGAATATTTTAAACAGATTATACGTCACCAATGTAACATAAATTGAGCTGAATACTGGAGTCCAACAAGCAATAATAATGACCTTCCTCTGGACCACACTTGAATGATGATATATTTTGAAGTTTCTTAAACATGAATCAAAGCAGCAGCGCCTGAATATAATAATCTTAGTGCGTTCTATGTACAACTACCGTATAGAGGCCTATCGGTTCAGCCATATTTATCCCTCGAATTATATTCTACAAATACCTACATTAAGCAACTTTTTATATGCAAAACATGTGAGTCTATATTTATTATGAAGTTTTAGTTTGGTTTAAATATTATTGCATAATTATAAGCTTTACGCACATTTAGAATCCTGAGACGTATTTTATTTTTGTGGTACTTAATCACATAGATTGTATAGAAAGTTTTTCGTTTTTAATGTTAGTTAAAGGGAAGAGCTGGTTTTGAAATTGAGATCTGGTTATAAGAGAAAGATGAAAATGATGCATTTTTTTAAACTTGGTTGCACCAAAACGTGAAAGCAATGCATAGGTACCTCTGTGTGCTAATGTCGTGCATATTAGATGTTTTGCTTGTAGATATTATCTCTAGCTAAACATTATTCACTTTATTACGCTCACCTCTAAGCTTTCGATAGATATTGTTTGAGCTTGCCCTGTTCGTTTTTATTCACTGCATAGTTTGGTGTGGAGCTTCGCTATGTTTATTTATGTGGCTTCGGTTGTTTTTGTTGTGTTGCAGCCGGTTGTAGTGGTGTTTGGCGGATTCAGTGCGGTGGTGTGATGTTGTGCGCTCGAGGCTGGTAGTGCGCGGGTGTCGCGTGTCGGGATGTCGTCGTCGCCGGCGCGCGCGTCGCCCGTCGCGAGCGCAGCGGCCGCCTCGGTACCTCCCGGCGCGGGTATGCTTCCGCCCGGACCGGGACCATCGCGGCAGCGCTCGCTCAAAGACCGTCTCAGAGACGGAATCACCGGTCCCTTTCATTGGCAGTGAGTACACGTTGTTCTATAATGGGTAAAGAATGGGTGTGCTTATGACCACACGATAGAAGTGGAAACTTCTAATTTTCCCAATTTTAAAATTATAAATATCTTATAACTTACACACGATTCAGTGTGTCAGCGATCTGAGCGCGCTTCATATCTAGTGGAGCCGCGTAAACCCGATTCAGCGTCACCGACCCGAGCGTGACGTTTCACTTACGTTAACTCATCAGAAAAACGCGCCTAAAGAAGTTTTCACTTCAAAACTCAATGGCCGAACGGATTAGCCATGGATGCTTTTATCGCATGTTAAAACAGAGCTTCTAATGGGAAAAGCATGGCTTTTCACTGCGTATTATGGCAATAGGTAACTAGTATTAATGGTTATTTTTTCCTTTATGCTATTCCAATAATTTACTTCATATTTCTCTTAAGAAGTTAATGCTACAACCGGAGTATAGGTTGTGATCATAATAATAATGCAGTCAATAGTCGTCTTTACACAGATGCTGTCTGTGCGGCTTTACGATACTTACCAGTTACATACTTACCGTTACATCCTGCCGTTCAGGTGTCCCCTTCACAACCTTTAGACAACAGAATTCATTTAACCACCCATAAACAGGTAAACATGTAAAACTAAGTACGTAACGTACGTGTAACGTTTTTACAGCTATACTGTAAAAATTTATAGCTGAAAGCGTTATTTTCGTCGCCTAATTTGACTTGTTAGAGTAAAATTGAAATTTAGATAAAAATACAGAGCATAATAGACTATATTTAAAAAGTTTGAATCGGGCAGATTTATACAAGGAAATATATTTTTTGAAAAAAAAAAATTTTTTTAATTACTACTGCCCAAAAAAGCTTTATCGTCACAGTAATAAAAATGTTCAGCGACAACTACATTATTTTTAAGCTTATTAATTAACTTAAGTTCTGTACTAAAGTGTTAATCGGCTACTTTTATTTCTTTTTTCATATTTTACACAGTATTTAAGAAAAAAATTCCAATTTTAAATCTGTTATCTCCGAGAAGCTACAATTTGTTGTGCAATATTGCACTTTAATTCATAGGTTTAAGTTATTAGGTTGCGCCCATTTTGGTAAAAATTTTGTTAGATCTGACTTTAGTATTTTACCTGCGCCAAAAATGCAGTTGTTTGACTAACAGTCAGTTGCAACTTGCAAGAAAGAAATCATTAATGCGACATTTACTAATGCCTAATTAAATATAATGTCACCATTAAATTAATGGGCATTGCAGGAACGTTCATTAGATCAACGGTAGGTTTTCATTTACTAATGTACTCGTAATGAAAGCATTAGGACAAAAGAGTGAATGATCTCAAAAATGAATGTATGGTTGCGTTTGGTTATCAATAAAAATAAATGCTGCAAGACAAACGAAACGCTATTTGATATTTGTGTTAAATAGAACTGGACCTACTATTATTTTATTTATTAATTTAATGTTATTTCGTTTTTCGTGAATTGTTTTCAATAAATGAAAAGTCTTCGAAAAAGAAACGTGGTGCTAATTATACTCTTCAAGAAACGGAAAAAAATTGTAATTGGTGCCATATTGAGTACTTACCTATACTGCTTACGGTCAATAAATACTTACCTACAACTCAAAAAATGTATTGGAAATGTACCCGATACTTTTACAGATACCCTTTCATAGAAGACAAAAGAAGTAGTGCATATACCTATTTGGCCCGTAAAAAGGAAGCGTGGGAGAAAGTATGTATAGCATACAATGCTGTGGCAACAGAGTGGTGTGCGTTCAGTAGAGCAGCTTATGTAAAATATTGTGTTTTAGTGCATTTTTTTGTAAATAATAAAAATTAAATAATAAATAATTAAAATTTAATTAAAAAATTTATTTAAATTGTTTCTTTATTCATACTAATATAATATTATAAATGTGAAAGTTACTCTGTCAGTCTGTCTGTTACCTTTTCACGCCTAAACCGTCGAACCGATCATCATGAAATTTTGCAGGAAAGGATATAGAATACCTACCTTTCATCCAGAAAAAAGTTCTGTTCCCGAGGGATCACTTAACGCCCTGGCAAAGCTATAACTGCAATAAAGATGTTAGGCGTTACATTGTTCATATATTTAGGCGGGCGAAGCCGCGGGCACCAACTAGTTATTTATAAAACAGGAAATTATATCAATATTCCACATGTCAATTACCTATATGGAAAAAGTGAACTTATATTGGTGAAGTGATTATATTTTATTATTTAATATGACAGAATTGATCCTTCTTTATTTAAAATAGGAAATTATAACAATATTCCACATGTATATCTCAAGAAAAACTGAACTTACATTCGTGAGGTGATTGTATTTACTTAAATAAAACCTTAATGGGCCGATAATGGCACGTATACGGCTTATTAAAAATAACTAATGAAATGTCAAAATAAATCCTCCATTAGCTATGAAAATTGTTTCTTGCAACAAATATAGCGCATAATGACGACTTTTGACAGTCAAAAAATTAACTTTTAATGAACATTAAAAGCTAACATCAGACCAGAATGCTGCAATAGAAAACATAAGTTAATGGAGCATTATAAATTTAATGTTGGCATTAAAATTAAATGATAGCTTCTTGCAACTGACTGTAAAGTAATTAAATCACTAGTTTTAAATTTGGAGCTTGTTTTAATTTAATATGTTTAATTTTTTTTATTTTTATTTATAACATCTATAATGTAATGTGATTTTTGTTTTTATCTCAAATATAAGGTAATTAAATGAAATACAAAATTCAGTGGTCCCTAAACAAAGTACAAAGAAATTAGCGACTAATGATAATAATAATAGATTTTGTCCTTATTACAACCACAACCTAACAAGCCTCTTTAGAAACTAATGGTCCCAAGAGTTTTTCCGTTGCTAACAGTGTATGTATATGCTAATAAGTAACAAATCCAAATTTTCAGTACTGCTGTACCTACTGTCGAACTTTTATCGGAATTACAAAATCAATAAGTTTGGATTTGTGAAGTTAGGTAATTGAGCATAAGGCGCTCCGGAACGGAGTACGGAATTTGCTAATTTCAACATCAATCACAGACTTGTCTCCCTGTAATTGACAGAATATTCTCCCTAATGTAATTGAACCTCGTATCACAAAGGCATATTTATTTATGTGCCCAAGGTAAACTCCCACTAAACGGTTAAAGTTGCAAAATGACCACAAAGATAATTTTGTAATTCCCAATGTCCCAAATGGGACATTTCTTGTGGAATATAATGGGACTAGACGATTTCGTGTTTAATTTTTGAACACTATTGTCGACACGGCTATCGGTTATCTTGCGTCTCGTTATTTCTTTAATTCATTATGCACTCCGCTTTTACCTTCCGGCCGTTATAATTGCAATATAAAGTACGGTACCAAGGCAAGTCATATCCTTTGATTTCCCAATATACAATTTTATGTAACTCTTTTGGCAACTAGTGGCGATAAAGATATTTTGGTGTAAATAATAATATTATAAATGCGAAAGTGTGTATGTATGTTTGTTACTCAAATATGCAAAAACGGCTGAACGCATTTAGATGATATCGATGACATCGATTGATATATAGAATTCTTGCTGGAAAAATGTTAGGTTCCTGAGGGATTTAAAAAAATTAACTAAGCGTGTACAAAGTCGCAGGCACAGCCAATAAATAAATAATACTGTTACGTGTGGGGTGAGTCAATCTGCCCTGTAAGGGCGAAAATCAACTATTTATTTCCACAAACCAAGATGATTTCCAAAAGTGCTAAACGAAAGGTCCGATACAACCGTTAAACTTGCCAAGAGTCGTCAATGATTCCCTTATGAGTTGCTGGTTTACTGTCGCAGGTAAGTTCCGAAGTTTCGCTTTCGAATCGCAGCTCGCCACTTCGCCTATTTATATCCGCTGCCAATCGTCTAGATCTTTCTTGAATTTAGTACAAACAAACAACAAACAAATACAAGTAGGTAAACAAAAAAGTAAACAAGTAACACGTATTGTAAACAAGGTCATTGAAAGTTCGGGAACGCTATTCCTGTTGAATGTGAGCTCTATGTTGTCTGCATAAGGACCAATTTCCCTTGTCAATAACCGGAGAGTGGGGCGACTTCTATTCTAAGGTAGAACTGTCCAGATTTGTTGATATGCGAAGACGCTTTTCTAGGACGTTCCATGGTGAGTCATAATTAGAACAGAACGTTCCACGGTGAGTCATAACAATACATAATATACACTCGAGAGCAATGAATCCGGGTCACTTAAAAAACCTATAAATCTTGGAAACTAAGAATGCTAGCTTAATAAAATAAACGGTGTTTAATAGACAATATAATACCCCTTAAATGAAAGTAATAAAATTTATAAGTCACTACATTTTATTTATTAAAAATTACACAAAGAAAAAAAAAAACTGCTGATCTCGCCTTAAAACAAAAATAGGAAATATGACATTCTTGTAAAACAATATGATTTTCTTGAATTTTAATACTTTGTATTGCCTCCTCGTGCTTCCATTACTGCGTTTACGCGGTTTGGCATGCTGTACACCAAGTTTCTTATACGATTTTGGCAAATATTCTCCCATTCCTCTGTGAGAGCAATTTTGAGCCCACGAAGCGTGATTGGGGGAGGGTTTCGTTGTTTTACGCATCTCCCTAGCTCGTCCCATGCATGCTCGATCGGGTTGATATCCGGGCTGCGTGCTGGCCACTCCATACGAGTAATGTTCATCTCTTGTAGGTAGTCATTCATAATGAAACCTGTATGAGGTCGGGCATTGTCATGCATAAAAATAGCATCCTCACCCAAATTGAACATAAATGGCCCAACGTGTTCATTTAGGATTTCTTCCACATACCTTACGCTAGTTAAATAGCCGTTTTCTATGAACACCAGTTCTGTGCGACTTTCAGATGAAATTCCGGCCCACACAAGTACAGACTCACCACCGTAGGCTACTTTTTCTTCTATGCATGCTTGCTTGAATCTTTCCCCTGGTCATCTATACACTCTGTGTCTTCCATCGTGCTTGTAGAGCATAAATTTTGATTCGTCGGAGAACATAACTTTCGACCAATCTTCAATAGTCCAATTTAAATGGTTCTGGGCATATCTTAGTCTTGAAATACGATCACCACGCTTCAGTTTAGGGCCATTTGCAGGTCTAAGTGGTTTCAAGTTAGCTTCAGCAAGTCGTCGTCTTATTGTCCATGCGCTTGGGTTACTTCCTCCGAGGCGTCGAAACTGTTTTGTAAGTTCAGTTCCTGTGAGAAAGCGATTACGAATCTTGGTGTTCACCAAGTATCGATCTTCTCGTGCTGTGGTACACCTAGTTCTGCCTGTTCCTGGTCTACGTAGGTTAGAGCCAGTTTCCTCGTAACGTTGGAGAACTCTTTGTACTGTTGACAACGACACACCGACAGTCCTGGCTGTATCGCGCTGACTCCGGCCGGTTTCCAGCATTGTGAGGATTCTGGTGCATTCTTCAGTTGTAAGCGACATGATTACAGGTTGTAAAATAAATATTGAACACTATCAATATGGTTTATATACCCATTTAAATGACAGATTGGAAACAAAAGCAAAATCAAATGCAGTAATTTCGTAGTTCCATCTTCGAAAGTCTCCCTTTTTCAAATTTGATTTTTTTATGACATAACCTTGCAGCAACTAAGAAGTTTTAATACCTTAATTTAAGGAGTATTATATTGTCTATTAAACACCGTTTATTTTATTAAGCTAGCATTCTTAGTTTCCGAGATTTATAGGTTTTTTTAAGTGACCCGGATTCATTGCTCTCGAGTGTATATCATGACTTCATGACTCTTCTTAATCGCTATATAATATATATTACCTATTGTAATGGCTATAAATTGTAATAGCTTCATAATTTTTTTTTTATATTAGGTAAATCGAGTTCGGTTTCGTAAAGGTACCCTGTGTCCATATCTGTATCCCTGACAAAACTGTATCCAAAATTTCATGATGAGTAGTTAGTAAAGCAGTAGTTAGGTTTGAAAGCGCAACAAACAACGAACTCATATTTTCGCATTTATAATATTAGGATTAAATCCTGGACATAATGCTGATGCGTATAGTGCTAAACAAAGACATTTGGTTTTAATAATGATATTTTAATTTTAAAGGATTAGCTGAACATCCCACATGTTTTATGACCTTTTTTATGTTTAGATCGGCAGACAGGCTGACGGTCCACTTGTTAATAGGTGGCTACCGTCGCCTATAACACAAGCAATACCAAAGCTACTGCAAGTGCGCTGCTGACTACAGTAGGATTAAGGATAAGGGACTAGGAGGAGATAGGGAAATGGGCTCTGGCATCCCTTACTCACTCACTGAAACACAACAGCACACATGCTGTTATTTCACGGTGGTCTTCTGCAAGGGGATGGTCACATGCTATTTAACAATTTTCGATTCGTTTTATTATAAACATCTTTATGAGAATTAGTGACAGACAACCTGATAAGGGCCGCGGGTAGACGGTAGATCCAGTCTGCTACTGACCTGTCCTATTGGAAAATTATGACCTGTCCTATCCAGCAGTTTACGTACCGCGGCTGATATTATGATGATTATGATGAGGATTAGTAAAGAAATATTGACTTACGAAAGACTGCCCGCGGTCTTCAGACTTTCCCTGGACTGGCGTGTCTTCATGCACGATTTTTGATCGAATGGAATAAAAATAATGTATTACTTTGTTAATATAGATCTAGTTTGTAAAAGGAACTCTTCAATTCTTTCTATTGTTGACAACGCGACGAGACCTTGGTGTTGTCACGTGTTGTCGTTAAATAAAACGTACCTACAGTAAAGTTTTATAGTTCTCCTAAAGAATTGTGCCAAATCGGGCGTGACGTCGTGAACAGTCGGGCCAAACGGTTTCATCTGTTTCGCATGTACTAAATAAATAGTTTATCGATGAGAATATAAACTTAAATCGTGCTTATTCCGGACAGTTTCCATTCTAAATTTTTTTCTTTACTTTTTTGGTTTTGTTTTTTTTTTGTTAGACATTAACAAGTCGTAATAAGTCAGCGTGTATATCTCTTATATACATTCACACACACAATGGTGACATACTTAAATAGATAAAATTGGCGGTAAAAATGATCATTATTTTTAGCCATTAAAATGATTAATTTAAAGAGTTTTAATATAGACGAGATATAGCTTTTGTTTAAAAAAATATTATACTTATGGTGTTTATACATATAAATTTTAATTAAAATTGAACGTTAAAGTAACTACGACAAAGCTCAATTTTAGTGCAGAAAACGTTTTGAAAAGAAGCTTTGGCATATTATTTTTAAAGATTCAAAGTAATTTATATAATTAATGCTAAAATATATAGGTTTAATTATAATTATTCAGATAAAACGTATGCATATACGGTAACAGATGATCGTATTCACTATATGTGTCACGAAAAACTAGCAACCTAATAGAGTAATTGAACCCGGCCGACACAATTTGTATGAAACCGACTTCATTACTGGCAGAAGTTATGGCTCATGGGAAGTTTCTGGCAGTGCTGAATATTGTTTTGTAATAACATATATAAAAATCAGCCTTTAGAAAATAAGTGAAGTTAGTCCTATTTTACTTACCTTTCTCACCTGAATCCGCTAAATTAGACGTCTACCCAACTTAGCAGATACGCACACGTTAAAAGAACATAGGAACACTACATGATTCCCCACATTTTGTCCTTTAGAAAATAAGTTATGTCTGGCATGCCTAGGATCTTGGGCCATAACAAAGCAAAATAACTACTTATCTTATTTATCAATCAAATAGATAAATAAATATACAAATCAGCTTGACGGTGAGAGCGAGAATGGATTCAGCCAGTTATTGTGTTAGTGATTTATTTTATTTTTTTATTTCTTTTCCCCGTTTAATTCCAGACTTCGCACGGAAGCATTTTTTTTCTGTCTAGAAATTATAATATACAAAAATTCCTCGTTTTATGGTAAGTGAAAACCGAATCAAAATCGGTTGAGCAGTTTTAGAGTCCATAGGGAACATACACACACACATCGATTTTTATTCATAAAGATTTCCATTTTAATTAAGTAGTTGTATAATTCATTTATGTGGATTATGATTCCAAGATTGTCTTTTTTATTATTATTATTATTGTTTGCTATAGGAGATTTTAGCTGTAGAACTTGATGTAGGTACTTGGAGTCTACGTTTTTCTTAGGAATAAGTTTTTTCATTGAAAATACTTAGAATAAGTTTCATTAACAAGTGACATAATTCTTATATTGTATTTTTAATCAAGACTGCGAGGCGTTAGGGTATTTGTTTAAAAAAGAAAATTTATACCATCAATTTTTATTAAAAACTTTTCATTGTGAGACCCATGTGAGATCTTAATGCTAATTAAAATACGCACTTAAATTATCGATATCAGTCTCCTCACTGGTGGCGGCCTGTTCCTATAACTACGAGTCAGCAGTTATATACGTATACGTCGCTCGTTCGATTCTCATGCTCTGATCAAAGGTACTGAATGCATAACTATCTTCAAAATACAACTTTATAAATTTAATACCCGTAACAGAAGCAAATTTCAAAATTACTTTAAAAAAGTAATCAAAAATAAAATTATTAAAAAAAAAATTAAACAAATAAAATCCAAAAATCACAGCTACTGTGTCACCGAACTCGTCTCCTCTATTAGTAAAATATAAGATTACGATTTATTAAATAGTAGAGTTGTTTATTACCAGTTTTTTTATAGAATAAGCATTCCGAAGCGACGACGTGATGGTAATTTATATATTTGCATAATGATAGAAAACGACTTTAAATTCAAATAATTCACAAGTAAGTGCCCGAAAAATTTCAAAACATATATTTTTCATAGTGTATATACATATACACTATGAATCTCCCATATCTTTTGCTTATCTCCCATAATACATTGTAAGGCGGGTGTATATACGATTAGTTAGGCGGGTGGGTGTCGTAGCATACATATGCAGGGCGGGCGGGGCGCTCGTACTCGTTACGCCTATAGGAATCCAATTTGCTCACTACCGACTAGCAATTTATACGAGTGCATCTTGGATTAACGTCTCGTTACCGTTGCGTAACGTAACTCTGAAACAATTTGATTTGACGCTCGCTCGTATTTGCTTTTCTTGACAAGGTCCTCATCACGCCCGCAATACTCGTAGGTCTACAAAGTCCACAGTCACGGTACACAAATATTTGCGTTTTGCAACATTCCCTATCTCGTTTGTGTACATTACCTCTATATTATACGTGCGGCGTAGCTCCTTATCTCCCTCCGAACAGCTTGAGCCGGCGGTGGCACTGCGGTACTCTCTAAACTAAATTTCGCTTTGTTTACTTCGCCCCTTTGCCTCTGAGGTGATTTCATTAAAAACGCCTTTGTCCTAAATTAATCTAAAGCTGTATACAATCTAATCGACTCTCGAAATATTCATTTTCCTCGCTTATTTTGCGATGACTTGTACAATTTATTTTCAAAATCATAACTCTCGTACCTCACAATTTGTCTGTGTTTCGCAGTCCTAAGTGGGGCAGCCCGTTTGGCGGCTGTAACTGTAGCCTACCGTGAAATATCAGAATGTGTGCTGTCGTGATTCGGTGAGTAAGGCATACCTGAATCTATTTCTCAATCTCTTCCTAATCATACATCCTATACTAAGATCGGCAGCGTACTTGCTATTGGGTAATGGGCATCAATGAACAATTTAATTTGTAGTAAATGGATATTATCACTATTTAGTTTGGCAGAAAAGTGTGTTCGCATTAACTACTAAGGGTTGCAATTAGAACAGGACTAACTCTAAATCAGAAAGTGATAATAAGGCTATTGTATGAAACAAAGAGCTATTGTAATAAACTTAATGTTTATATCTGTGAAGGAGAAAGACTCAATCTGCTTGTTAAAGTGAAAAAGATATATTTTGAAATATTTCAACATTTGCAGCACCTGTAGCGTAGCCAGGTTAATAGGCGAAGGTAGCGGCCTACCATCAAGTGGACAGTCAGCCTGTCTGACCACCTTCCACCATAAAAAATACACTTGTTAGAATTAAGAGCTCCTTTAAATATAATTTTAGAGATTTTCTCGAAATGGGTAAATTTTGATATGCGTCACTTTGTGAGAAGATTAGCGCATAAAAGTACTGTTATGTTGATGTATCTAATATATATAATTCTGACCGGTTGTACTTTCGACTACGTGACGAGTCAATTTGTATTTTTACCTAAAATAATATTTGAATTGTGATACAGTTGTATTCGTGTAGTGAAAGTTGAAGATTACTATGGCAGCTAATTTGCAGCATCGCGGTTTTCATTTGCCGAGAGTCGTGTTTGTTACATTGCTCACTTCCATTGTGCATATCACATGACGCCCTTGGCCGACATAAAATGTTTAGATGAGAAGCGTTCACTACGAACAGTATGTCGAGGGTTGAGATTGTCATCCGGCATTCATCCCTTGCTGTCTTTTTTACACGTCTCATAATTGTAGATTTTACTTTCTGTGTTATTGTTCCTAATTTAAATAGTTATTTTGAAAATAAACCGAGGGGATGCATACAAGTGTGCTGCCAAACCCCAAACCTGATAGGATAAAGAATAATAGAAGGTTGTGTCGAAAACCCGATAAAACCCGTCGTTATGTGAATATTATCTTATTTGACTTATTTAATTTCAATATTATCTTCTAATATCGAATAATTTATATCCTCGATATCACAACCTTTATCTTTGATTTTATTCTGATTCTAGTATTTGATTATATTTGGCCTCGCTCATGTGAAAGATAGAGATAGAAAGTAGACATTGTATTTTAAACAATTTGAACTAAAAACTATGATTATATTTGCATACATACATAACTATGATTAAAGTGTCACAGTAAAACAATATAGGTCTCTTCTGCTAACAGTATTTTATCTACACTGTGATTACAATTTTAAATTTACTTTAACAGTAGACTATGCCCTTTCTCAGAGTTTAAGCTATCTCCATATCTATTAAATTTGACCACAATCGATTTAGAGGCTTATCCATGAATACATAACAGAAAACATCTTTAACATCGCGAGTTCACTTCGGTTATTTCTTAGAATATCTGATTTGTTCCAGCACCCTTGTTTCCACAACACTACAACCCTGGACTCTTCAAGTCGCGAGTGAATCGGTTCTTAATAGACAAGCATGCTCCATCTTAGATCGCGTCATCACTTACCATCAGGTGAGACTGCGGTCAAATGCTTGATCTATCATTATAAAAAAAAAAAAAAAAAAAAAAAAAAAAAAGGGGATTTTCAGCTTGTGTTTACTTGTGTATGTAGTCGTGACTATCTCGAATACACGAGGCTGTGTGCCCATTGTCACATCGCCTGAAGCGTGTAAACGCTGCGTCACGAGTCCTCCTCGACCAATAAACGCAAGCCTTTGTCGCTTACTTACCGCTATCAAATTGATTTCACACCATCACGTTCCTTATAGTTAGTTGTTTCCAGTCTACCTTCACGTCTTTTACATATCAATGTGCACCGTCTATGTATTCGTCCACCGCAATCCGTGGATTATTAGAAGCTCTTTGTTTTTAATCAAACGTCTCTGAGAATAAGGAAAATTTAGATTCAAATGTAATGCGTATAAATTCTCTTAATATCTATCACTCGAGATAACTTTTTATCGTTTCAAGAAAACTTCGCGGCTGATTGAAAATGCGACACAATATACTTTATTTTCTTTATCAATTTGTCACATTAGTCAGCTGTTTATAGATATTATACAAGATCTGATGAGACAGCCAAACGCATTAACATTTCTCAGAATATTGGTAGTGTTTGTTGTTTATTATGCATCAAAAACAATATTTGTGTAGATATGTGAGAGACAAGAATAATATAGTTTGCCCGCAACTAACAGTCGACTGTCTATGTATACGTAGGTGGCGAAAGAAGTGCGGCGGGGAAGGGCTTTCATATTTATTCCAACGAGAACAATGAGTATACAGAAAATAAATATAAAAATACCCTTAAGCAAATGATACGACATCTAGTACTTCCTATCACCAGTTTTGCTACTACCTGCGCAAGTTGTCGCTGAACTTTTCTCAGCGCAATCTTTTCTCAATAGAATATGAGTTTTTTTTACAAGGTAGAAAATTTTGCATAAGATATGATTTACATCTACGCCCATGTGGACGATGAAGCCCAAGCCCAATCATCCACATAACATGCTCACCACTCAATGTAATGTGGAATTTTTTCCTACTAAAAACCCTCAACGTATATGGGCTTGCTTCAAAAATTTATGGTCCTTCAAAAATTCAAAGCAGATAATCTACAAAGTAGCCACCTGATTGATTTGATAGTTTTTAAGATTTAGGTCCAATTCGCCCGCAAAATTTACCCGAAATTTTTTTCCAGAAATCATCTGCGCTTACCTTAGTGAACTCGGACCATTGACGTCTTTTAAAATACGTCATCAATAGAAATGAGACATTTTAAAACGTTCTACGTAGCTTTTTTTTTTCAATTAGGTTATCATGCTCCACTGCTGATGACCTATAATGGGTCACGTTCTACGCCTGAGACGATGACAATTTTATTATGATGAATACCATATTTCCAGTTGAGATCTTGTGTCCCACAAGTATCATATTAGTTTATTTTTAACATACAAATCTATGGTATTCCAATTCTGTTTAAACTCAAAATTCAAAGTGTAATTTTGTATTAAGTTGCAGTTCGCAATATACTGAAGCAGACATTCGAAGTCTACTGTCATTTAAATTGCAATTCTTACCCGTGTTTATAAAAAGTAATGAGAAAAAATTTGATGTCATTGGCGAACTAAATGTAAACATTGCTACTGCGCACTTGTACATAGATA
The DNA here is from genome assembly GCA_910589475.2 of Bembecia ichneumoniformis. Lineage (NCBI taxonomy): Eukaryota > Metazoa > Arthropoda > Insecta > Lepidoptera > Sesiidae > Bembecia > Bembecia ichneumoniformis. The sequence goes on from OU342523.1 coordinate 8,133,069, forward strand.
AAACATATGTGACAGCGATAAGAAAGACGAGCCCCCTGCCCTCTTTTCTCAGCACCTGTTCGTGATATTAAAATAGACAAATCGATAAGATAACCACTACTGTTATTGTTTGAACTTAACTCTTATTTTCTAAATGTTCTTCAACGGCTTGTCACTTAATGCAAATATTTTTGTAAATTAAATACGCCTACTGTCAAAATATTAGGGAACCATATTTTGGTTAACAAATATTTTTATCATATTTAGGCACAAGTGGTCTGTCAGCAGTGGAAATATTTGAGATTTAAATGAAAAATATTCCAAATATTTGTCTGTTAATTATACAAAAGAATGAGTTGCTTCAAACATCCTGGCCTATTGGCACAGGTATTGGATTGCTCTTTAGTGTGATGGACATTTCTTTCTCCGTTTTCTACGAACGTTATTAAAACCGCAGTTGCGGTCCTCGTGAAACTGAATGTCACTCAAAACATGCAATTATGAAGTTGCAATTCGCCCCTTCTGACTAATATTATAAATGCGAAAGTGAGTTTGTTTCCTTGCTAAGCTTTTACGCCTTAACTACTCAGCCGATCACTATTAAATTTTGCATACACGTTGTCAAGGATACAGAAATATTAAAGGTTAACTTACCTTTCATACAGAAAAAGTCTATTCCCGAGGATCTAAAAATCTAAAAATGAAAATTTCAATGCCTGACTAAAATCACGGGCAAAAGCTACTATACATACATTATGGATAGTAATACATTTTGTTTTTATTAATATGTATTTTTCTCGGCAATATGTTATCTTTCAAATTTTTTTTATAAATTCTTGGAAATTGAACTTTTTCTATATTATATCCAGTAAGACTATAATCTGATTTGAATGCCTTTAATATACGGTATATTAAAAGTCTGCGAATTATATGATATACTGTAGTATATTATGTACTATAATAAATCTGAAGTAGTTTCTTTTGTTTTTCGTTTGAACGCTCAAATTCCTGGAAATGGCTCATTTGAAAAAAATCTTTTTCTTTTCCCCCAATTCTTGAGGAAGGTATATATAAGGCTTGAGGAAGGCTTTATTTTTGTATGTAAATTGTATATTGAGAGCTGTGGATTTTGAGTGAATGTATAAATAAATAAACTACCATTAGGAATCGAGCAAAATCAAAATAGTGAGAAAGAGAAAAATTCCGGATTGTGTGGGCAGGCGATGAGGTATTATCGAGCAGAATCTAAATGTGCATGACTATGGCATTTTACGGCGGGTGAAACCACTGGACTGGACACGGCTAGTAAAATAATTAAACGTCACTTCAGTCCGTACAATAATGTTTATGTTGTTTATAACTGATAACCATTTTTCGTTATCAATTGCGGTGCATTAAACGTTACGTTAATGCACAATGTACCAACGTTAATGTACAAATTAAAAGTTAAGCATGAAACAGTTTATATAGCACTTCATTTTCAAATGACGCAAAAACAAGATTGGCATAATCACAATTAGTTTGTTATCTGAGCGATTTTCCTAATTGAAGATCCACGCAACACACCAGAAGTGTTCGTAATTGAACAATTGGCGCCAGCCGCTGATGTTGTGCAGGCTTGCATCCGTCTACGGAGATGCATCGCGTACACGGCACAAGTGCTCAATTACATCCCGTCTGTTAATGTCTAGTTAGCTTCGTTTAGATATTGATTTATTTGCGTTTGTTCTGGATATTTTAGGATCTAATGTAAATACCTCAATGTTCGGTGATTTCTTGTGGAATCTATTACCCAGGGGTTCATTTTAAACTAAGTATGATGATGTTTAGTGATACCTACTGAGGTATTAACTAGTCATATGCTCAATCCTTACCTGCACCTATGATTCTTTTCAATTTTATTTGCCTACTAGCAACCTTCGCACGGTTAAAATTTTCAAAAATCCTTTCTTAACGGATGCTTACCTTATAAAATAAACATATGTTCCAAACTTCAACGTTGTAGACTTAGTAGTTTTGGTTATGCGTTGATAGTTAGTCAGGACAAACGATTGTAGAAGACTAGGCTTATGCCCGCAATTTGGTCCGCGTCCCTCGGGAACAGTATCTTTTCTCTGAATGAAATTATGTGTAAAAAAACTTCATGCTGATCGGCGGAGTATTTTAGAGCATGAAATAAAACAAACTCACTTAAATTTGTAAAAGTATTTAGGATTTCTCTATTTCAAATTAAGATTACTTACTGTGCTGGTGAAATCAAAACATTGCAAAAAACCAGCTTGTGAAAGAAATCTGACTGACAATCATCGAAGATATGCGAGGTCCTGACAATCCGCAATGCGAACAAACAAGAGGTTATGTGCCAAGTTACTAAATAGGCTGATACTGATATTTTTAAATAGTTTTCGTACATATTTAATTGATATTCCCATATAGATTGGTCGATGTTTGTATTGTCGTTCCGTTATTGAACGTAAAACTCGTATCAATCATTTCCTGTTTACACCAAACTTTTTCCAAGAAATTTTTTTTAGACGTGACCGTAACCAAGCTACCACAGCTACTGTCAGCGAATTTTTGCGATTTTTTGACAAATAGTGTTCTGTTTTTGTGACATAATAAAAAATAGAACGTTTGCTGTTATCACAGCGAAATTGTTACGATAACTAAATGTATATCTATTACATTGCTTCTACATGTTCGTTGATAAAAAATCCATCAGTTGATTGTGTATTGTATTATTAAAACGGAGTTTTAAAGAGGTATTTTTTATAAATCTAAATTTTACTGTACTACTTACGGAAGTTATAATGATCTAACATCAAATCTTTTTAATATGTACACATGAATTCTTTGTTTTTTTTTTCTTGTATAAAGGTGAGTGTTTTGCAATTGTGCCTTTAGTCGTTATGGTTCTTTTTTTTTAATATATACAAATCACCTTAAAAACTGAAATTAGTCACTGAAAAATGTTTCATTCTAGCAGTGAAATCCGTTTTAAATTGGAAATAATTTGTTCTGAATTTTTCCGCATTAGTAAACGGTTAGATCATTCGTTTACAGTCAGGACATGAGAAATATTGCTTCGAATATTTTGTATTAACAAAAATTCTTTTGTTATGATTATGGATGATTTCCTTTGTTTTATGGATATATACCATTCTGTGCTTATATTTTTCAAGAAGTTTTTTTTAAAAGTGTTACATTCGACCCTATGTTTGAGTAAGGTGTTTTTAGTCCAGTAGCAATAATTTATTCATACTATATAGATTGTGTTTTCGCATTTGAAGCTTCGTCACCGTACATCTTTCCATTCAAATGAGTATCAGCGAAGATAATGATAAAACAAGGAATTCATTACTCTCCAGCGATGACGACGACATCTGGAGCACTGACATCGAGTGAGTCAAACGCTACAGTTTCATTGTAAATATGTATCTTATCCATTAGAAAGTTGTGCGTCAGTTGTTTAAAAATTTAAAATAACCGATGACAACTCCGCCGGGAACCGTGTTTGCTACGTTTCAGTGGAAGCTGTTGTGAAAAGGTAAACCTGTCAAGATAAAATCCATTGTTTGTACATTCCACAAAGCCCATGTTAGTATAACGTATATCTGTACGGTAGGTACTAAGTACCGAGTACGTTGTCAAACTATTTATGTTTTAAGGAAAAAATAGTGTATTCTGTTATTTCCACATTTTAAATAGCTAATTTAAAAATGTTAAATTTTTTAATGTAAGAATATTATAACTTGTCTGTATCTGAGTCCCTTTTTACCAAATACTTGAGGTTAAATTCAAAACCGTTGTAACCCATTTTTACTTCGTTTTTTAATGTATATACAATTATTATATTAAGTGTAGGGGTGCCCCGCAAAATCTCCTGCAATTTTGACTTAAAAAACCTACTCCCTGAATAAAATCATGGTGATCGGAGCGAGATCGAAGGAGTCTATCGATCTCCATTCCATACATCAAGATTTCAATACCTAATATTACTTTTACCTATTTTAGGATCACCATTTAATTGTATTTCCTTTAAATTTACGTAATAAGGTCGGCTGTATATTTGCATTTACTTGTGTTTCTAGGCAGCAGTAGCCTTCTTTCATGAAGTCGTCAGTCGGCCTTTTCTTCTACAAAATAAAAGCCTCTTTTCTCATTTAGTTGCATTGACTTTGGCAATAGTAAGCTTCAAAAAATGATGTAAATATTACAAGTGTCTGATATTTAGGAAAATCCGGTTGATTGTTTTAGCAAAACAATGCACACCTGTGGATACATAATGTTCTGATTAACACTGTGATGTAATAGCCTTTTTAATCCAATGCCAACATTGGACGACGAGCGGTAATGAAATTTAGGCTATTTAAAATTTCAGTTACGTAGCACTGTCATTGCCGTCCACGCCTCAGCCGTCTCCAGCATGGATTCGCCGCTCCTCTGCCGCCATATTGTACGTTTGCTTTAGTACAGTCTCGCTCATAAATATTCATGCATTCAGTTACAGATTAGCAAGGGCAGAATATTATTCATGAAAATGAATTTCGCACACTTCATTCATCTCAGAAATATGACTGCATTTTCTTATTGCATACATGTAGCTACATTTTTCTAAATTTCCTTTGTACATTTTCTCATTTCATTTCAATGACCTTTTTATTTTAATATTTTTTTCTATCCAGAATTTGTTTTAATACGTCCGTCTGTAGTTTGGCGACAGTAGCGGAATACCAGTTTTAAATCAAACCGTGTGGTTTGTGCTTTGGTACCTGGGTTACCAAAACACAAAATTACATGGTTGATTGCCAGAGCCCACATTCACCTTACCCTTTGTCTTAATTTTTATCTACTTCTACATCTTAAGCGTCTGAAGGCGCTACTGTGATCTGCTGGGCTTTGTACATATTTATAGGCGATATCTCATAAGCTCTAATAGGCTGTGTGCCCATTAGATGGGATAACAAAAATATAATATTGAGAAATCACTTGTCAGCGGGACCCGCTTACCGATTCCATGATTACTACGCCTTAGTCGATGGGCGTAGCAATACATAAAAAAAACCTGATATATTTCTGAGATATCATATGAAGGTTTAGAAGCAAACTAAAAACTGAAATTAATTTTATTTCTAGTGTACGATTAATTTTGAGCAGTATTTCTGCATTTTTGTGAATTAAATTCTTGTAATTACTGACTTGTAGTAAAATTTTTGCACGAAAACATAATGTTTTAAAATTGGATTGTCGATGGAGCTGTTACTCGTAGCTATAAAGATTTTTCTAAAATTTTCAAATACTTTCCCTATTACTGACTTCACTCGCTCAAGTAAAAAATAAGGTACGGGAGTTGTTGCATACAATATACTGTAATGTGCTACAGCGAAAACACGTACAGCGAAAAGGTATAACGATTGACACAGACAACTTAACCAACGCTCACCTTTTAGTATGGAATTTAATGCAGCGTTAAACGGTAATTGACTTCAGTCCAATATACAATGTAAATTTACACAAGAGAACAAATGAGTTGGTAGCGCATAAACGTCTTACAGATGCAGTTTGTTTATTAAACACAGCTATTTCTATTATCTCTGCGACTGACTACCTTGCTGGATGATGTTTAACTTGTAATTGTCTTATAAACAAATACAAACAATGATTTTATTTAAAAAGGGAATTAGAAATGATATGGAATAATCAATAGGAAGACAAGGACTAACCTCAGACTGAAGGCAATTTTTACCAAAATGAGCGCCATCTAATTATCTATGAATTAAAGTGCAATATTGCACAAAAAAATTCTAGCTTCTAGCTTGTCGAGAATTAAACTCGGGACTCTTGAGACAAACCTCTTAAGGATTCCATTTACAATATTATGTCAAAAGTTATTTGGTATGAGTATGTTTGTACCGTTTCACTCAATACACCATACGGATACCAATACCATACCTTACCATGAGACTTTACATTGATAGACTTTGAACAAAAATACAAGAGCAAGATACTCGTAGCTAAGGGAAGCAAGTTAACTTAACCACTTGACCAATAGGACCGTCTAATATCTCTCTTCATTAATACATCAAATGATAAATACGTACACATTGAGGTCCACTCCACTGGACTCAGTCAGTCCATAGATAAGTATGTGTATATTAGGAAAAGTCAGTCTTCGACTCTTCGACACTCCACCAGATGCGGCGCGTGTATAAAATTATGGAAGTTGTCAAAATGCCTTCATGCGTCGTAAAAGATTGCTCCAATCATACTCGGAATACAAAAAATTAATCCAGGTGTGACATTTCACCTGTAAGTAAACAAAAAACCACTCGTTTTATTTTATCCTATGTTCACTAGTATTTTTTAATGTCACTACGCAAAAGCCGCGCCGCGCCATTTTTATCGGCGTGTCACATAGATTAAGCAATCTAGCGCTACATATTTGAATCGTTTGATTAGACTTGATAATTTTTGTTTAGCGCTGCAGTGTATTTAGTTATAACTATTATTAAAATGGAGAAATACTTGTACTTCGGATATAGCGTCTCTGTTACGTTAGTACATTATAACTCAATGTAAACTACACTGAAAAGGGTCGAAAAATAAAATTTGTTTGTTGGACCAAGATATTAATTCAACACCATTACATTATGTCTTTATCGTCACACGTTATGTTCATCGTATATATCTCACGATATATTCTCCACACGGTATCAAAAAATATTCAGATTGCTGTAAATATGGGTGTATTGATGTTGATCTTTTGTTATATCTTGTGTTCAGTCAGACCGCATCGGATGGCGGCGACGTGTACTGTAATTTATCATACTGGCAAATTAATAAATAATCCTATAAAAATGTTATCTCGAAACGAGAACATTGTACAGTAATATCATCATCAATCTAACGTGAATGTTCTTCAGAAAAATAACGTAATTTTTATATGTCGCGCAATGAAGGAACCAGAAGGAATGTCGCATTAATCCAGAAATATTTAATTCTTTAGCAGTGCCAGGGTAAAACCCTTTTGGGGCTCAGCCAAGAACATCATCCGTTTTGATGAGGCGGAAAGTTTATGAGCTCTAATTAGAGATATTCTATATTGGAATCATATTGTAATGTCATGTAAATAAATTGTTTTTTTTTGTAAATTATTTAACGAAAAGATGCATATTATAAAATAAATTTGTTGTCCACCTCTGTACGTTTCCCCGCTAACTTCTTCCAAACTTATCGACGAATTTTGATACGGTTTTCATTAATGGAAAGAGCGATAAACGAGGAAGCTTTATGTATATAGTTTGCAGTATTTGACCCGCCCTATTTAGGTGGACTAATCCATGATTTTTATTCAAGTGTTTAAATGAAATTCAAATGTTTAAATATTACTTATAAATTTTATGAAATTAACATTTTGAATGGTTATTGTTTACCCAATATTTTTGTCAATTTTTTATTCATATTTTTGATATTTAATCCCGTCTATAATTTGTTTTTTTAAGTACCCAGTCTTCTATTTATGTAACTGCATTAAACTTTTCATTTTTTCTTATAAATTACCTATATCCTTTCTATTATTTTCGTTGAATTTTGTTGTTGGAATGTCACCTCAATCACTTTTTTTCGACCTTAACGTTTATATTTTAATAAAAGAACTTCTCGCCTCAATAACATTGACTGGAATTGTTATTATGGCCATAAGTACCTGATATACTCTCATTCCGATAAAGTTAATTGCAACAATTAAGAGAACAGCACATATTAAACACTGTTTTGACCAATTTATTAAATGCGAGCAGGTTGTCCCTTGCGGAGCGTAAATTTCACGGGTTTATTACCTTATCTGATCAACCTTGACTCGAAGTCGTGAATCTTTTTTGAACTTATACCACATACAAAAATTTAAATCACTTAGTATGCAAAATTTTCATATTCTTACAACTCTCCTTACTTATTATTATCTCTATTAACATAGTTGCAATATATGTAGATGCATTTTTTTTTGTTGTCTATGGTCTAACTTGCTCTAACGCACTTTATTCCAGCTAGACTTATTCAATATGCATTGTTTTGACTCGTATATTCTTAAGTTAGTGTTATCGTCAATTGATAGTTTTCGATATATTCTCATAAAGTTTCTTACTTTTGCACTTTTCACGTACTCTCACGGTGTCAATATCCCATGGAAAATTCCTGTGAGGATATGCTGTCGATGCGATGCGCAAACAATATTGTTACTGCAAGAGTGCTATTCGAGCAGTTGATTAATTAATCTATAGGTACCAATAAAAGGTCATTACGAGACGATGTGTACTCATCATAGTAGTGTGCTTTTTAAAAATATTAACTTTTATCAAAAGATTTCATTAACCTAGTACAGTAGCACTTTCGCCATGAGAAAAGGGAATTTTCGGGAATTAGAGCATTTAGTATCGTAATATTAAGAATTTTTAAAATCGGTCCAGTAGTTTTTAGTTTATTCATTACAAACATACAAAAATACATACATACCAATCTTTTCTCTTTATAATATTAGTATAGATGTGCATATATAAACTGTTGTAAATATGTTTCTAAAAAGTCTATATTACATATTTGTATAATAAAGGTAACACCATATATAAATTTTTTTTTATTATGTCCCTGATTATTTTTTCATTAACATAGGTACGTTTTAATATATCTGATAATGATATAATAGGTAATAATATAATTTGCACTATGGAATATTATTATATTTAGGTCTATATTTGATACTCATTCAATTAAAAGGAAAACTTCCTTTCATTCAAAACCTTGCTATTGAAACTTATTGTCTATTAGTGTCTATTTTTGGGACATAATGTTGCTCGTGGAACATTTGCGAAGATATATTAATGATGAGAAAAATATTATATATTTCATAATTCCTTTAGTACATACATACATACAATTATAAAAACTATTGTAATGGTTTAGTAGATAGATATAATATTTTTACACTTGACTGTACTTAGCAATACCTGGTTTCTAATTAATAATAGTTTCTTTATCTTCGATATTTTTGTTTTACATTTTATAATTTCAATAATATTGAGTCACATGTAAAAGTAAATGCATTAATGAGTTATTGTGTTCAGAATCAAAGAAATGCCTCAAATGTGTCAATGTATGTACGGCTAATGTCCTGATATGAAAATGTCAGGACTGATGACAATGAATATATCGAAACGATACTTTATTTACGTGAATGAGCCAAAAGAAGAATATAAAATTGTATAACGGTATTGTTACGACTCGAGAAAATTATCTAACAGTTAAAAATGGTCACTGTACTTAAAGAATAATAATTATGAGGAAAAACTAATTTCGTATTCAGTACAATTATGGTTCTTTTGGCTGCATAATTATAACACCATATAATGCTCTTTGGTCCGTAACGGCCTCATTAGTCGGAAGTTTTGTTACAATCGGAGTACCGTTGCTAACACTTTCTTCCATCGTCTGCTTTTCAATATAACCGTTATTCATTGCTGTGTGACGTTTCAGTCATTGGTTATTCGGCCAATGATTATTCGTTCCTTTCGCTTTTAGAAAAAAATAGATCAAACGGGTTTATTTAGTATGCTTCAAATTTCATTAAAACGAAATTTGTTTGTGAACTATGTTTTGTGAATACATTGTTATTGCTTCGAAAGGGATATTATGCTACATTCGCCCCAGTTACAAATATCATTAATCGATGCTGTTGTCTCTTGACGCCGACATGAGTTATGGCTGTGCTTGCGACAGTAAATGTTGCATTCTGATTAATGAAATTCCATCCATCTTTGTCTTTACCGGTTTTTGGATAAAAAATTCGAGATTAGCCCCAATGATAACGTGCGAAGTCAAAGCATTCATATAGGGCAACAATATTACGACACTACTGACATTTTAACAAAAGATTTTTAATATTATATGCCGAAATCCTGTGAGAAATAAGAAAACATTCTACAATCGTTTGATGGAACTATTATAGAAAAAAAAAGGAATAACGTTTTATTATCTACAGTCAAAATACATGAATATGTAATGGAAATCCATTGAAGAAAAGAGAAACGTATATTTGCTGATAAAGAAATATGCAGATCAGCATGTTTTACAGTGTCTGGTATACACTTCACTGCATACATCACTGGTATTTATAAAGGGGTTATAAATATTAAAAAAATCATTTCAGTCTCAATCGTCATAATATTTTAACATTATGCAAGTACTAATATCACCTGTTCGTAACGCTAATTAGGAAGATATATTAGAATTACTTATTTCGATAAGCCATAATAAGTTTAATAAATGCACCCATGTTCGATTTTATTAATTTTGTAAATTATAAAGCAGAATTTTGTCATTTATGTACAAACGATGTACAACATTTACATTATAATATGGTAGTGCTCAATCTCTACATTATTCTAGGTTCCCTATTTACAATAGTTACACAATTTTTTTGTATAGTGCAAATCTAGGTACTTACTCAAAATAGTGGGTTGCGTGCAACTCTGTGAATTTAATTAACTATTTAGATTGTCTTTTAATCGCCGGTTACAAGTTAACCCTCTATCATGAGCTCTCTGTCCACTTGGCTCTCATTATGAATCTCCAATAGGATTCAAGGACAATTTTTTCACCTTACAGGATTTTTTTATATTTACGTTTTCCAGTTACTGAAAACTACAAAGATGAGTATTATGCTTCTCCATTATTTATGTTTTTCCAATTTTTAATTGCATGCTACTTGAAATGTGAAGCCAGCATGGGTTCACATTCAGGCTGATTTTAAAGTAGTCAATTTGAACATTGAATATTATGTATATGCCATCTGTGATGTGTTTTATTTAAATTCACCTACTTAAGTGATGTCCTACTTTGGTTGTTTAGATTTTTTTTGGTAACCGTATTAAGTTTTTATCAACTTCACCGTGTCAATCGTGTTTTTCTTTAATTCTGTTTGTCTATTCTCAGTCATTGACAATAGTTGACCTCTTTATATTCTGAAATAGTGTTGCTCTGTAATTCGCAATTGTTCGCACCGAAAATAACACAATGAAGTTAGTGCCAAATACGGAAAAATCATGACGCAGCTTAGTCGCTTAATCTATTCTTAGTAGGGAAAGTTCAAATTGAATAAGTAAGGTATCGCTTGCTGCATTATTGAGAACTGTTTACGATGTATTCGTATTACTCGCGCGTGCATAATTCAATAACATGTGCAGGTTTATCTTTACTTCGGTCTTATTAACATGTGCTAGGTTATATTGGTGGTGTAATATGTCGGAAATACGAGTAGGATGTAATTTGAATACAATAACCGCAATATTATGTAGGCAGAAAACTCAATGTCGTCAGTTCAGAAGCGAGCAAAAGGTTTTGAACCGCGGATGCACCGCCAATATTCATAATTATCAGTTATCAGAATGCGCTGATTCGGTACATTGTTTCTAAATTAATTGTATGATTTGAATAAATTATTTTATTTTGTTTGAACGTAATATCGTCTTACGGTGTCTCTGTAAAAAAATTACACTGAGTTTGGATATTACGTTTAGATTATTCAGTCTTCCTTCGTTCTTAGATTATTCTTCTAGCTCCATGGAGATAAGACAGAACATATTCTCTGTAACAGAATATTGTTTTTGAAGTGCATTACTGTATTCCGGTGTCATATCCATCTGTTTTGTTCATCTTTGTGACTCAATAAAAAAAAATTAAAACATGGCAGATATGACTGTGTATCTTTTTACTTTATGCTTTCAACATGTTATTGTATTTAATAGACATCCCTATCATAAGGGTGTAATTTTTAGTTGTTGACATTTTAGTCTACACAAAGTTTTTTATGGGGCGATCTAATATTTTAATGCAATAATAAATAGGTCATTTGGATACAAAATAGTAATTTCTCTCGACATGGTCTCATATTTTTGTTTAAAAACTCCCGGAATTTAAACTTCTTATAAGACTTCTTTCAATATCATTTTAGGAGTTCTCTCGGAATCGTTTTTAACTTTCCTTTCTTGTTAAATGAGTTATTTGATGTCCAATCTGTTGCAGACCTGTAACGCCTAGAGCCATATAATAAACGGACTTCTTTTTTATCTTTAACACGATAAAGAGAGAGAGAGAGAGAGAGAGATGATATAAAATATGTCTATTGAGTTACCTTAACGTGACAATGAAATGATTAGTCAATGGTTTCTCAGTGACGATATGACTATCATGATGTGCATGACAGTGACTACGTGACTTTTCAAGAGAAGGGGTTAGTTTCTGTGCCGTTATCAGGTGACTGCGATATCCATGCGACCCCTCCACCAGCGCTGGCGCAACCGGCCAGCCAACACAAACACAATCAACATCAGTAGTAATCGCAGCGCCGTGCGCCTCGCACGCCACGCACACGCGTCGCATTCGACACGAGATTGCAGTGAAAGTCGCGCAGGTTCCGCTACGATTTCGTGTGTCGACATCTTCGTCTAGTTATTCTGTTTGTTTGTTGCGCCAGTGCAACGGGGAAAGGAGGTCGGTACTTGCCGCCAGCCAGCCCGTAAGAACACCGTGATTTGTGTTAGCAACGTTTTAAATAGCACCTATCTGACGAAATATTGTGTGGCATTCCCTAAAGGAAACCTTGTATTGTAGGATATGAATCGCAACTTTTTGATTATCTATCTATAATTTATATTAATACATAAGTTATTCATAAAAAGACGATTCTTCTAATAGATTTTTCGAGTTCATATATTTTTGTTTATATCTTTCGAATTTTGTTTTCAGACTAAGTATTATTTACTAAAAAAAGATTATTGGATTTTTAATTTCATATTATTTTAAGTAATAAATCCCATCTGAAATTTTACCCTGTGATCATTTGGTGATTAGAGCATTGACCAAATAATAAATTAAAATATTTCCAAGACATTAACATTTTTAAAATACCTTCATTTTGTAAATAATTATCAATTATGTAAACAATAGAAAGTTATTATAAAATATTATGCAATTATTACTTAATCGTAATGTTTTAAATCACTCATTGTCCTGCTACGAGAGGCTACGAAGTTCGTAGAACTAGCGAACGCCTTAAAAACATTTGAAATTTGTTTTGCCAGCATTACCTGTTTTATTGAAAGCGTGCAATGGATTGCTAGTCATCCGTGGATAATATCACGAACAGGTTATTTATTTCATAACAAATTGCTAGTTATGCCCGCGATTTCTGCACATGCTTACGCAAAATTTACATCTTTTTATTTACTTTTTTTATGAAATAAACACTGAATGTTATTCCGAAATAGTTGCGCTATATTCCCTATATTTAACCGAACAAAGCTACAAATATAATTGCAATTTGCCACTATTGCGAAAGTGTTTAGACACTTTTTAGAAAGCCATGTTGTTATTTAATTTCTTAAGTTCTTTTCTATTTGCACTCGTAGATAAAGTTCTTTATTCACAAAAAAATAAGGAAAGGAATGTAATTTACTCTTAAAAAGTTGTTTTTAATGAACTACTGCTTCATTAGTTAGTAATGAGTGAGTAGGTACAGGCGGAATCCTGTTACCTTGTTGCGCGACACATGAGCTAACCTTTCCCAACATCCTTGTTGCAATACTCATATCTTGACCATGAGCACATTTAATATATATATATTTTTTTCATTTAATAAGTCACAGTGATTCATTAAGAATGCTATTGAAAGGTTTATCTTATCGTCAATATAATAATTTAATTGTCATTATCGTTTCAAAATCCGTTGTCGATTTGGGATTGTGAGTCTGTGCTTTGTACTCAATCATACTTAGTATACAATATACATGCGCCTTTGTAAGAAGGGAAAACGTGTAAAACATTTAAAAAAAGTTGGCCATCATCATGAAATAGTTCCACGTTTCATGTAAAAACAAATAATCGTCATAGTTTTAATATTATTTGCGTTGAAATGTAACAAACATATGGCTCTAATATAATTTTTCGGTACATGTGTGTGTCACTGAATTCCTCCTATAGTACGGTCATTCTATGAATGCGTTTTTGACATTTATTTATGTTCATTGCATAAAGTTCATTTCCGAATAAACGATACAGAAAATGTATGGAATACTTACTAAAGTTGAAAAACCTGTCAGAACAGCACTCTTATAATGGCCGGAGTATAATCGCTAGACCATTTTTTTTGTTGTGTATGAGTGAATCCCTAAATGATTTAGATTCGCAATTAGACCCGATAGGTGGCGTTACAATCGGGTTACAGATTTTTTTATCGGGTCCGGGCAGGACACAATATCTGCTGGGCGCTAGTCTAATAATAAAACTGCATTATAATAGTGTTATGCTTGTTTTCGTTAAGATAGGTTACATTATTCTAACATCTAAATTCTAATTTGATTAATAAATGTTAATGTATTCATCAAATCAGATTTTATGTAACGAGTCCCGTGAAACCTGATAATCGTGTTAACACCCGAAATAATATTTAATTATTGTTAAATATTGTTAATAATTATTGTTTGACATAATATTTATCCATTTATTTATGAAAGCGTTGTTATGAAATTAAAAACGAAACAAACATTGCAAAGTTCACATTATAACTTCCATGAAATCGTAATACGATACCCTCTAGTTGTATATCATTGCATTCCAATCTCAGATAACCTCTAGTAAGCAGTAAGTACTGCAGGAATCAAGTCAGCTTTTTCGCAATAAATTTACGATGTATCTTTATTTTACATTTTGTAAATAGGCTCCTATTTGTTTTTAATTACCCTTGCCTTAACATTGTTAAATGTTCGATTTTCATCTTTCTTCAATTAACTACCATTAATTTGGTATGTCCTAGGTGTCCATATTTTTCGTCTATCTTTCATTAAATTTGTTTTATCTTGTTTGTTAGTATTAATATAATAAATATAGATTTCGGGCACGTAATGAGGGGCGAAAGATAACGTAATCTTCAACTAATGATGCAAGGAAAAATACAGGGCTAAAGTAGCAGGAGCGGCAGAAAGACATCTTGATTGAAGAATTTAAGAGAATGGTTTGGTATGAGCACTCGCTCCCTCTTTCGTGCAGCGGCTTCTAAAGTTAAGACAGCCATAATGGTCGCGAACCTTCGTAGAGAAGTGGCACCTTGAGAAGAAGCTGTTCACATTTAACTGGGTCCTTAAACGGGTTTCCCATTCCTTAAATAGTACCTTGTTAACTGTATCAATCTACATAAAGCTAAAAAATGGTCAACCTGGTGAATTTCACTAATATTTTGAAGCCACATATTTGTATTAATAGGCATATTCAATTGTAATTTTTTCATTGTAATTTTTCAACTTTAGTAAGTATTTACTTACTGGATATTGATGGGTAAAATAATTCGGAATCATAGTATGTTCTAAGGTTTTATAAATCCCAAAATAATTTAGGATCCTGCTTGTACTAATTCTTTACTAAAATAAATTGATTATCGTAATAACGTCATGGATTGCAAACTTAGCACCGGTAATAGCTTTTAAGATTTCGACGTTGTGGACTTGAACGTAGCCAAACTCATTCTCAAAGATACCTTTCTGATGTAAGTCTACACGGACTAATGTAAGTCACAACGGACTTCTAGGATTGGATTTATCATATTCGCTACTACCATTTAGAGTTTAAGGTTGGTTTGCTTCTATTACTCTACGTCATTTGAGTGTATCATTGAAATGAGGTCCACCGTACATGACATCTTTATCGTCAAGAGAAAAATCAAACAAAGACTTCGCATTATAAATTCTCCGTCTGTATTCACCGACTTAATGAGCTCAACATCTTTGTGCTACGTTAGTTTATTTGATGTAAACAATTAATCGGTATTCTGTCGGCGGCGGTCCGTCACTAGAGTGATTGTTGACGACGATCAACAGTACTGATCATTGTGTGGAGTAGACTATTCATTGTATCCTATTAATGTACTTCCTCGCTGATGGCAAACAAATGGACTGTAAATTTATGTTTGTTAAGTTATGTTTGTTTCGCCGCTCGCCTCTATTTACCTTCGAGTGCTGTTTATCTATTTTGTAACATCTGTCTTTGTACTGCTGTAAACACAAGTCAATTGAGATTTGTCATGGAATTGTTATTGTACAATTTAATGTCTTGCTAATGGTATGTAAAATCACTATTTTAATTTGAGCAATATGAAATTGTTTTGAAAATTATAATTTTCTACTTTAAAAAATGAAGAGTCGTTATCTTTGGTTTCTTTATTCTAAAAGTGAGTAACACTTGTTTCGATTTAAGAAAATAACAAGTTATACTAGTAAGACACGGAGAAAGCTAAAATGGATAATGTTTAAGCGTCGCATCTAATATTCATAGAAAGAATGCGCTAAGCGTCGTCGTGTGATCGCTCTTTGGATAATGTATAAAAATATTATAAAATTACTCTGTTGGGTGTATGTAATCTTTGAACTCTATAAAAGTTGAGTTCTGTGGTCTCGTTGTCGTTACATCGAACGTTGACCTCTCTGATTATGTCTCCTTGATACCTAAATTCGTCTTTTATATTGTGAATGCTTCTTTATTCTGACTCTTTATAATTTTATTAACTATACTGCTTTTTTAATGACGTTGGTTCCTTAAAGTAAAGGCTGCAACTATTATTTGCAATTATCGGTCGACATTCGCAACTTGGGTTAAATATACGTATGACAGGTGTCACCATCGCGTTTGATGATGTGTCTCGGGGCGCCCACTGATGTTGTCTATCTTTTGCAAAACATTCCTTTGATGGGGTATTTATTATGTATGCCTAATGTTATAGCTTTTATGGCTTACAGTGGCCTAACAAATGGAGGGAAATTGATTTGTATTTGGACGTTTTAGCCCTTTTTCAATCTGGCTTTGAATATTACTGTGAATATTATCCACACGAAAATATGAAAACTGATTAATACATTTACTAAAAATAAGATTGAATGTAACTGTGCCCCTCCGCAATTAATCATTGCTAATAAATTAATAACAAATGAAACAGAAATTTGCAACAGTTTCAATATATTTTTTCATCAATTGGCTCTATTTTGGCAATGGATAAAACATGGATAATTACAAACCTAAAAATTTGTTAACAACCACATCCAATTTTATTATCGTCAAAACTCTTTTCTGTGAAATCTAGAAACTTGTACAGAAGACAAAATAAGCAAAATAATTAATAACTTAGATAGTAACACTAGCTCAAGAATAGATAAAATTTAGCAATAATTAATCTCCCATGGATAAAATAAAATGTACCGAATTAATTATGAAAGTTCTCATAGTTTAAGTGAGCAGTGTGTTCTTTTTACGAGAATTCTTTGAACCGCATATGGGATAACCAAATTAACATAGACAGGTCTGTTAAAAGTAATCACTTCAGATAGTTTTCATATTTACTGGCGACCTGCCCCCGGCTTCGCACGGATGTAATATTTATGCCAATTATACGCAAATCTTCCTCATTTATCACTGCTTCCATGAATGAAAAACGTATCAAAATTCGTTAGCTGCTTTAGAAAAAGTTTGCGGTGAATCAATAAGAAGCGGACAAAGACTTTCTTTTTTTATCTACAGCTCTAAGTGTTGTTATAAATGTAGAAGTAGATTATTTGCTACATTAAATTTGATTATTTGATGCATTACATTCACATCATGTAATTTAAAATACTTTTGGTTAAAATTTCAGTTTATAACGTATGCACTTTTCAATAAAATCTTAACAGTTTAAACGAAGTGTTAAACGAAAACATAAACATCGTAAACGTCGTCCGAACAAAAGCTTTTGTAGCAAAGCATATTATACTCTCAGTAATTTGCAATCGAATCAACGAGGCTTGCACGTTTTCCCGTTTTATCTCTCGCAAACAACCATTGTTTGTTTGTTTTAAAACTCATCAAAGCAATGATACGTTTCTCATTCAACAATTAGATTGACACACGATTGATTCAATTGCTTGCTTCAGATGTTTTAAACACATCAGGCTATATTTTATCAATGCTGCTCTGCCAGCCAAGTGCGAAGAGATGGTTTTATATCATCAGCTGTATACGCGCGGATTACGTTTATTGTGAAGCGTGGGGTCGTATGTCGATATTGAGCGACGCGTCTTGCTTTGCCTGATTAAAGTACATAATAGAAGTATTGACGTTTGCTTTAAAAATTACTTATCAGTCCATAATCATTCACTTTTGGACACGGGCCTTTTTAATTGAGCTACTCGAAACTCCATCCTCCGCATTCCATTAGATTTCTTGAGATTATCAGTAGATCGAGCGGATGGTTTGATTGCTAGGCGTTTCGGTCACGGTCTCCACTCCAAGACTGTATATCCCAAATCCCATCCGTTGCACGACAACACATATGTCCCGCCCATTCCAACTTCAGCTGACTAATGCTTTTGGGCTAAGACCACCTTAGTTTTCCGATGGATCTCCGTATTTCGGCTTATATCCTTTAGAGAAATGCTAAGCAATGTCCTCTCTACAGTCCGGTGAAAGATTTGTAATTTGTGGACAAGACATTTCGTCAGTGTCCATGTCTTACCACCGCAAGTCAAAACTGGAAATTTAAGTTGTTTATACACAAAAATGAAAATAAGGTATTATAGTATAGCTGATTGGTAAATTAATTAGACATTAATAGAGCACAATTGTTGGTGACCTTGGCGGAGTGAGTCCGACGACACAATGATTGTGTTTGTGTCTGGCTATTTCAGGCTCAATAATATAGTGCTATATTTACGATTGATGCTAATGGGCGCTTATAAAAGATCTCATACTCGTATGGTCCAAGCGAACGCAACACGTAGTGGCCATCGAACGTTGGAATGGAATTTATGCACCAAATAACTTGTAGGTAGACCCATGGAGCATAACCTCATTGCAACCGGTCGTTGTTGAAATGGCAAAGAAAATCGGTCGCATGCACTTGAGTTTACGAAGCAGTAGATATGACTATTTCTATTTATAGAAGGCTACGATGCGACTTTCCCTGTATTACGTTGCGCATGCACCGCGAATCGACTATGCAGTTACGAAAGCTGCTTCGCCGCCTAATAAAAGCGGCGCGCGCGCTGACAGTTACCGCAGATACGCTATTGAAAATTGCTAATAAAAATAATTTCGCGGCGTATGTTTTCAAATTTAACATATCTAAAAATAATATATACACATCCTACCTAACTTTATCATTATATTTTTTTACATACATTTCCTATAAAATATCGAGTTGCAAATTCTTATAAATAGAGAAGTTATTTTTTTTTATGTTGTAATTAGCTGAGAAACATAATAGTTACGACTGTAAATTGGTTCTGTCGCCGGCTTGTAGCTTTTGGCAAGGAGAAGCGTTCGTCGGTCTCGACTTATTTGTATTCAGTCTCCTTTAGCCAAATTCCAACATTTCTCAAGGTCAATGTCAGAACATAATCTTACTATTCCTTTTGAATATAATGAAAAATGAAATAAAATAAGATACATTGATATAATTCATTTATCATCACGTAGTTAAAGCACGTTTCGACACTGGTTTCTCTGGTTTTGCCACACATCTATTTCGTCAATATTTATTGAACGGAAAAGGCGGTGTTTTATTCATGCCACGTATTACTTTTAGATTTAAATTATTTGTTTACACACACAACTGTAAATCTGGCAGTATTTTTAATTGTTCTCTCGAAATAGTCTATTTTAAAAATGGTGGATCCGTGATTGTTTACTTCGGAACGTCAGACTCTGGTGTCATATTTATAAAGTGCTAGTGTAAAGAATTGTAGAAACAATGATGAGTGGCTGTGAATCTACATTGACTGAACCCCCGGTTCCCTTGGCCTTGGCGCGGCTCCAGGATCGTCCCGGACGACTTCCGCGCGGTCTACGCTCGCATCGTCCCAGCTTGCCTCTCGCAAGCTTGCAAGAAGCGATCGACGAGACACCTAGACGTTTCAGTGGAAACCCGTTTACTCCAGACACCGATGACGACGAGGCCTTCGATGAGGACGTTGTCGTTGTTCAAACAACGTCACGCTCCACAGCGAATGGCCGCAGGGCTTCGGATGCAACGTTCGCCGAACGATACAGAAAGTTAACAGACTTCGACGACACCCCGCCAGATGTGCCGCGAAGGGCTTCACTGGCAGTGCCCGTTAACGCGGAGGGTTTAACGGGTTTACCGTCCAATGACAAAGGACTTCGACGTTTCTGGGCGGCTCGTTTACAATTGGAGCGTAAAAAGAGACGGAAATCCGGCGGCGGTAATGACACGGACGAGGAGAGCGACACTGCGATATATGTACGTCAAAAGCGACCCTCTTGGTGGAATGTCTTCATGCCAGATAATATGCTTAAGAACAGGTATTTCTTTGTTTACTTTTATTTAAATTGTATTACTGTTTGTTCCAAGCCACTGTAAGACGTCATCGTCACCGTTGTGATTCATTTAATTCATTTAAGTACACGACATTACTGACAAATAACTATTTCGGTGTTTATTTGTTTTAGAGTTTACTCGTTACATCTCTTTTGTTTTAAACCGTTTAAGAATTATTATAGTGTGAAAGAGCAAAGTATTCAACTAGGTACATAATTGTTTCAAGTAAATATCAATGCTGTAATTCGATTTTAATATTGTCGTTGAACCGGGTGTACTTTGAGTTTTATCGATTTTTTATCTACATACAATCACTTTCAATTGTAATATGAAACGATCAACTTGACTCCTTTCATCAACAGCAGTCTCGTTATCAACAAATCTAGAGCTTTGCTGGCAAAAACAATTTGCACTGTTATCAGTGTAAATTGTTACAATGCGTTGCTGTCTATTTTTAAACACTTAAACAATACTACTTAAAGAAAATAATTGTAGGCGTACATTATGTAGACGCTGAAGCCAAAAAAGACAAAAAAGCGCCATCCTTGACTTTAAATAAAATATGTAAATAGGATATTATATTCGGTAAGTAGAAATTGGCGTTGTATATACTCAATTTTGGAAATGTTAAAAAATAAAATCGAAATAGCGTATTATGAGACTAATTTTTATGTGACCTCGTAATGTTTAATTCGAAAGGTCAAACCGAAAACGATAATTCTACAATGAACATTACCATGTATTTTAAACACTGCACGTGACATCTCAGTCACGTTACAAAAACCGGTAATCACTTGACCGACCGGTTATGCGAAAAACAAAGCTTCTGCAGACGGAAGGAACCGCACCAAGGCGCACCAATTCGTCCTTGTATAAGCTACGTGTACAGCCACATTTGTTTTCACTTAATTAATCTCTGGATCATCCAAAAGATAAATTTGAGAAAGAATTTTTTGTATAATTTGAATTACTTTCAAATTTTTCAACTGCTATTAATTTCATAATAATAGGTTAAACCGAACGTTTTCAATTTATTAGTAGTCAGTAAAAACTGTGAATTCTTACGCCTACAAGTATACGCAATCTCAATTATAACAGAGATCTAATGGAGAATCTACAAAATTTCCATTACACTAAGTTTTTATTAGTACGTAAAGTATGTACGTGACATATTTATGAGTTCAGCCATCTTGATAAATCAGTGTCAGACGCTATCTAGATTTACGTGGGCATTATTTTTATCAATATCAAGTACATAGTGTTTTCTTACTTAAAACACTGTTGAAATTATTTGTTTTATTTATGTCAGCCTTGAAAGCTATTTGTTATCTTTTGTTGTATAAGACTATAGAGAGACTGAAAACTGGCACAGAAATAGTAATACTTAAATTGCCTCTTGTCTATACTGATATTATAAACAGAAAAGATCTGTATGTATGTACATATGTTTGTAATTAATAAACTCAAAAACTACTGGACCTATTTTAAAAATTCTTTCATCTATAGAAAGCTACATTATCAACGAATAACATAGTATTTTATAAAGAGACGCGGACGAAGTCGCTTGCAACACTAGTTATCCATATAATTGTTAATTATAATGAAATCAAGGTTGCTAAGGAATATAACATAATGCAAAAAATATTCTGGGTCTCAATTATTAAATTATAATACGGTTGTATTACCTCCATAATTTTTCAGAAATTTCTTGACGATTAAAGTTTTTTTAATTAGTTGCACAAGAAAATCGTCGATTGCGGTTGTGTTTAAAAGCCAGTTTAATAACTTACCAAATCTACTTCTAATGTTACTACTTACTATAATCTTTTATTATTATTATTATTGTACATTTATTTATTTCTTTTCTTAATTCTAAATTTTTTACAATATATATGTAAAAACAATAAATATTCTAAAAAACTTCTAAATTAGATGTCCACTAGTAGCGGGGCAAGGCCCAAGCTACCGGTGGTTAGGCTACAGAGTGAGTTTCAAGTAATACAAGATCTCTAGTTTCGAGGTTTATTACGGAATTGTTCTTCGAAATTGTTACTTTATCTTCTTAATCTCTATGTTTTGATAACACATGATGTATTGAAATAATGTTTTCACTTCTGTTCTTATATCTTATTCTAAGAATTAATATCTGAACATAAAATCTTTGACTCCCAACAAACCTAATATTACTTTCGCAGAATCTAATCAATTTCACAATAAATAATATATAAGCATAATGCATAATTATCTACATATATAAGTTTGACATTGGATTTGATAATATTTCTCTCCTACAAGGGATAGCAAGGTTAGCAAGGGATTATTGATCGGGAAGATTTATTGCTGTTAAGTATAACAATTCTATAGATGTACAGTCTAATTAAGAATGAACAGTTGAATCGTCATTTCCAGGTTTATGTCTTCTTCTGGTCGCTGCTGCAACTGTCCATTGTTCCTATTTCAATAAATTCAATAACACCTGTTTCAATAAAATTGACCAAAAACTTATCCTAAAATCTTTTCTGGTTGCTATCGCAGCTCTCATTGGTCAATTTTAATAAATTTGTCCACCTCTTTCAATAAAATTGACCAAAAGATAATCCTATATTCACTTCTAGTTGCTGCTGCAATTGTCCATTGGTCAATTTCAATAATTTTTTTATCTACCCATTCCAATAAAATTGACAAAAATATTAAACTATTTATTCAGTTCTGGTTGCTGCTGCAATCGGCAAGTAGTTTGTATCTGTACATTTTTGACAACTTAAAGATTATCCTAGATTCACTTACAACATGTTTACTTGGTTTTTTCACTGACCGATGCTGGTTTTATTAGAAATGTTAAATCAATTACAATTGACAAGTGCTAATATTTGGTCACGATTTCTTTAGTGCCTCGCAACTGGTACGTGTATAACGTATTTGATCTGTAAATGCGACGTGAAAATCATACAATTTTCACCTTGACACTTTTGCTGTACGCGGACGTGGGCACATTTTTGCGTATACGGTAATTTTTGAACTCTGAAAGATTCATGTGACTGATAAAGGGGAAAAATTATAATGCAAACATTGCTCGATAAAGTTTGGCAAAACTACATGAAATTTGAATTATTATGTACATACAATTTATTATTATATTTTCTGCGAGGACAACCCAACAGTTTGAATCTATGTACATAATACCTATCAATTCTATGTTAATATTTAAACAAAACTAAGAATACCGGTTTAGTCTCTGAAATAGAAAAAGAGCTATCTGTTTTGGTGAATTTACATATAAATGTTGTCAGATTTACATCGGCCTTACCAAACCTATTTATTAATATAATTAGTTCCGCAAACATATTACTGAATTTGTTCAATTTGCGACTATAGAAATAAACCTCGTATAGTCTGGTTACCTTGTAGGAATCAGGAAAGATGTACAATTGCTGTTGAAAATGTAATGTATTGGCGATTGTTGCTCGCTATCGTCAAAACTACGTCATGGGGCTACACTATTTCGTCATAGTCATACGAGTATGTTACATGGCCTCAGCGTATATTCGTTTCCGCAATCGTCCATTCACCTTTGTTTTAACAGTAGCAATTTTTTTTACATGATGCAGTCCTTTAAAACTAAAAACTAGTAAGACTTTAAAACTAATTTTTTTAATATCTTGCATTGGTTCTGCATAAATCTGAGTGATGATAAACTGCACAAATATTTTTGTATATATGTCGCAGGGTTATTGTAAAAGTTGTGATAGTCTCAATTTAATACAATATCACGGAACAGTCAGTTACATTATATAATCAGTGACATTGTAATTGCCCTAGTTAAATTAATATGAGAAAAGCCTCTGTGGTATTAATTGATCATCCGCCATTTGAAAAAAAGAAAAAAAAAGTATTTATTTATATTGAAAATGAACCAACTATGTATCTCGCAATCTGACGATCTCACACATCTAGTGAAATTGTCAAAATTGCGTTACAGTATAACTGATAACTGAATGAAATTACAGTATAACATCGAAAGGAGTCTGCGAAATCGTGCAAATTTGTCACCACTGTCTTAAAGTCCGAGTGAAGATCATTTCACTAATGAGTTTATAATATCATCGCTTTTACAATGACCTGCAACCCTCGATGCGACCTGCGACATATGTGAATATATGAATTCTCGTTTTTTATGAATATTAATAAATCTTTTGTACCATGTTCTCTTGAGATGTCTGTGGTCCAAATTTGGTTCATATTACACATTCAATGCACATATGCATATCTTCTGTTTATAATGAGCAATAAATACGGCCGTCCTTGCATCTTATTGAAGGTGGTGGACATACCGAGTACGATTGAATTACGTTTGTACAAATTTATCTAATAGTAATTTATTTGTACAGTTGTTAAGTTTACGATATCATTTTCTGGACTCCTTTTCGATATTTTGTTAAATATTTTTGATTTGTTTTGTTAAATATTTTAAATAAATTATATTTTATTTAAAATTTAATAACACTTTTTTTGTTTAAAACAGTATTTCAAAATACATAAACCATTTTGTAATTAAGATTCGTTTGAATGCGATCAATCTCGCTCACGTGAATCTGCTCGTCATTGACATTTTCAAATGAGTGAATTCCGGAAAATAATTTACTTCCGATATTCACTCATATTATAAAGAATGCCCAAAACCGGTCCCATGACACTTGTTTATCACCTTTTATAACTCAAAAAATATTTTTATGCAAAAGGACTGTCAAAGCAATGATTTGTGTATTATGTAATTCAATGTGTAAAAGTGAAATGATCTTTATTTTGCATTGACGTAGGGCTCTATTTCGTGTCATTAGGCAAATAACGAGCTCGGACGCTTTTCTGTATGTATATTTAATTTCTTATTTAGTAATTCTGTTTCTTTATTTAGTGTTTAATTCGCTTTGTATAAAATACAAAAATGTGATGAATGTGATATTCTGCATCACCTACGCGTGCACAAAAAGCATGTGAAGGTCACCCACTCAAATGGTGATAGCGCCACAGCAGGAAATCGCAGGTAGAAGCTAGTAGGCAATAATCGTTATATTGTTATGTTCTTTTCTGTATCCAAAAAATTATAAAATGTATTCAAAATTTCATAATAGTAGTGAGTAGTTCAGGCGTAGATTTGACACGGTGGACTAGAACGCAGAACACACCAGT
Organism: Bembecia ichneumoniformis; assembly: GCA_910589475.2. Taxonomy (NCBI): domain Eukaryota; kingdom Metazoa; phylum Arthropoda; class Insecta; order Lepidoptera; family Sesiidae; genus Bembecia; species Bembecia ichneumoniformis. Next base: position 8,158,639 of record OU342523.1, read on the forward strand.
GCATATATTTGTTGAGTATATGTATCGATCGTCGCAAAGGTTGTTTCCGCTTGATCGAGATTTTGCGAAATTAATTCATACATTATTTATGAATGCAATTTCGTTGTTTCTGCCTCAATATTCGTTCGAATTTGGATAGAAAAATATTTAGATAAAATCGTGTAAAAATATGTTTTGAGTATACCGTGTGAAAATATATTAGTAAAATACTAATATTATAAAGTGACAGAGTGTCTGTTACCTTTTCTAACTAATCATCGTGTAATTCTTTTTCTTTTCTACTTAACTAATCATCGTTTAATTTTGCATACACATTGTCAATGGCAAAGAAAAGGACATATGGTTGTTTTAATCCAGAAAAAAGTGTTGTTCCCAAGGGAACATATGAAAATAAAATCCAAAGCTATGCAAAAGTATAACAGCGATAAAGATGTCAGGTTTTATGTTGCTCATATATTTTGTCAGGTGTTATATATTTTTATTTTTCAACGCGGACGAAGAATCGCGGGCATCAACTTGTGCTAAATAAATATGAATTAGAAAAGATTCAACTTGTGGTCAATTCTAACAATTTCCGACATAGCCCAACGGGTGATCCTGTGAAGTTTAGTAGCGATCGGATAAGAAATAGGGGTGCGGACGAAGTCGCGGCAAAATCTAGTAAACAATAAACATAATTTAATTAGTGTAATCATAATAACTTTATACGCCGGCAATATATTTCTTAATGGCACCTCAATTCAAATTATAATATGGTGATTTCAGTGTTAATTTTAATGGCAATAAATAAAAAAGTGTAATGGCATTATTCTGAATAACTAATCTGTGCTGACTACTGTGCTGCAATTTAGACAAACGAGATCGGACATTTGCCAAACCAATCTACCTACATCGTACATATGCATTGTACATTTTTATGTGAGGTACTAGAATTGCGCATTTTTTTTGCATAGGTATATATGTGACCAGTGAGACAAGTTGTCCGACTGGCGGCTGTAACCATTCCCTTTGGGTTCGTGAGTAAGATGTCAGAGTCCGTTTTCCCTAGAGCTTTTACGCTTGATCTACTACGTCACTTCTTATATAATGAACTGTCTGCTTGTCGGTTGTGTGTTCTCACTTTGAAAATAAAGTAAATTATATTCAAAAAGTCGAATTTCTATATTAAAATCAAAATTATTCTGCCGATTTGATGAAGCTTTGATAAATTTTTGAATTTTAAAAACAATGAGACGCATTTGTTACGGCTGGCAGCAAGCCAGGGGCTCCACCCGATAGCGTCTCTTTAACAACACGCTGGTGTCATAACCAACCTCACAACAAACACACAGTTTTTTACATTGGCGTCTCACATCTGTCTCGACTGTGTCTATGAACAACTTTTACTGGTGAACTTTTCAATAATGACTCTTATTGCAATCAATTTAAGAAACCAAAGCGCAAAACAAACATCTTAAATTTAAATTTAAATCGCGAAAACACAATCGTGTAAATTGAAACGTTTAAAATTAGACACGAGTTTTATCCTGCGCATAAACAACGTAATACTGAGATCCGTCCGATATCAAAGTTAGTCGAAATAACTCAAAGGATCAGTTTGCTGAGTTGAGAAAATATCTATCGTGGGCTATGGGAACGTTCAACTGTGTGACCTGTCCATCGGTGGACGCTTTTCCCCACTACTTGGCTGCCTCCGTTACAAGACAAGTGATATTTTCAGTAATAAGAATTGAATTATTTTTTTATTTGTATTTTGCATACTTAAGTTACATCCTATATCATTTATAAAAAAAAATTCAAGCATCCACAAAATTTATATCAAACTAGTGGACGCAGCAGACGTTATCCTGCCGGAACCCGAAAATAATTCTGTACGCCTATCGGATCCAATTGTATTTTCAATCCATCCAGGGACCCACTCAAATATGCACAAAAAATTTCATCCAAATCGGTCCAGCCCTTCAGAAAGAGTTAGGTGACAAACACACGTATAGAAGAATGATATATATAAAGATAACAACATGCACGCATAGAATTTTATCGACTATTTCTATGTAAGTTTTGTATGTCGAGATACGACAAAATAATTCTGGTTGAGATCAAGGTTGATTCAGTTTAGTTTGTTTTTAATACAATTACAATAAATCTTTTTCATGGGTGCGCCGCTGCTACTCTACCAATACAAAACAGTATTATTAGAATCCGGTTGTCCCTCACTCCCTCACGTTAAAAGCATGCCGCTTAAATAAAATGTCACGATTTTCTTCAATTCTATTATCGACTAGTTTGTATGTCTTTTTTTACCTTAAGAGTTTATTAAACTTAAATATTTACCACCTTACTCGTCATAAACAGATTAGTGGCCTATTTGTTGTTTTAACAAATGATTAACATTAAGACTCTGATTCTGGGAATTTATGCAGGCTACCAAGATTATTTCAACAATGTTATATTATAATCTTCGAATAGATCCAAAAGTTTTTAAGTGCGCTGCTCGTTCCCTACATTGACACTTCAAAGAATGTTTGGCACCCACCTTGGTATTCATATTAACTTTATTCATATTAAGTTCATGAAAAATTATGAGGTCATCAGTTTTTAAAAACTTGACTAGTGACAGTGTTTTTAGATTTTTGGCCATAAATTTTTCTTCAACAATTTTGATGTTGTTTGCAGTCTTCAATGGACAGTCTTCCTAAACAAATAAAATGTATAATTTACATTAACCTGTGATCGTGAAAATAGGTAAAAAATTCCTATGCTGGCATATTATCTAACCTTTTTTGATACTCGTAGCACTCGGGGTAACTCTCTTCCGTGCAAGGAACAGTCTCTCTCATCTCATCTCAGAACTCCTCCTGGAATTGGCAAAGCTCTCTACTTTTTAAGCGATTTAAGCAGCAATAATTACATATATTTTTTATTTCACTATCTTTGTTTATAACTATTACAGTGTGGTTATCAAAAAAGGCATTAATTCTAATTTCTCTAGTGTTATGTGACACTTTTATTGTCTTCTCTGATAAAAGTAAATATTTACTATAGATAAATTAATCACATAGACAGGGTGTATCATTTATTTGCTTTGGAGAAGCCCCTCCTGATTCTTTAAATGCATATTAATGTTTAACATGTAAATAAAATTGTGTAGATCAGGTTACACGTTTCTCATATAAAACGAATATTGTTTCAATTTATGTGATTGTCTGTTTTAATCATTGTTTATAAGGCTTCCTATAGGACTGATTAATTAATGGAAAGTATGACCCATATGTGTAGGCGCTGCATGAGTGACATTGTAGTACTTCACAAGGCCGGCGACATTCATGCACTGGTTACGAGACGCGTGTCGTACATTCCTATTTATTTTATTGCAAATTTATTCGCCTTCAATGGGTTAGAGTGGCGTGGTAGCCATATATATATCACTATTAAACACAAAACAGTAAGTTTTTTTATCACTTCGTATGTCTAAATAATTACTATTAATTATACGTTTCTAGACTAAAACGAGATTGTGATCGTTAAATTCTGATAAGTTTAATAGTCTATGTTCTGTCATGTATTAGATCGGGGAAAAAGTCTTTTCGCATAGAGTATGTATAAACTTGTAATAAAATCTCTTTGGCTGTAGGTACTATTTATATCTGGCTGGTTTCGATGACATTAAAAAGGTTACATTTCAAAAAAGAAACAAATTAATAAAATGTTGTTTCCAACTATTTTTCATTTGCTTTCCTTTCTGTCAAAATGAGTGAATCTAATGAAGTTAACATCAAGAGAGGACTGCCAAAACTATTTGTGGCGATTTTTTGATCAGAAGTCTCAAAACTTCTACAGCAACAGGATCATGTCACTACTACAAGATAGCAAAAAGTCATCGAACGAAATGGCAAATATATACTTTAATTAAATGTAAATAAGCTATGAAAAATTATGTATTGAATTTTCATAAAATGCGAAGAAGCTTTTTTCCCAACTTATTATGTTTAGTTTAATATTATCAAATTAAAAAGAACTTAAAATAATCTATCCTATCGTTGCATGATCATTTTATCTGACGTTCGTATATCTTACCAGGGCTAGATTTTTATGAAGTAGTTGCATTATGCATTAATCATAAAATATTAATTATTCAATTGTTTCTGAAAATTAAGGAATAATAACATTATTAACGACTGTACCATGTCTACAAAAACTGTCTAATACTGCATCTATAACACTTACTTAACACTATGAATATGAATTAAGGGGGAGACAAACGCTAAATACTAAAAATATCCATTGTTTAATGAAGATGTTACAATACAAGAAATAGACAAGACAATTGCTTTGAAAAAAATATATATTATACTTAAACATATGAAGAACCAATTGTATTATATTAGAATTTTCGTTAAAGTAATAGAAACTTCACAAAAAAAGTTAGAACAAAAGAATTTGACCTTTATTGAAAATTCTCTCGAAAACGGCTTATTGCACGCATATGAATCCTGTACCTATTAATAAGTTAATATCAGATTAAAAAATTGTATTAATAAAAAAAAAAATTGTGTAATGTTCTAATGGTAAAAAGAAAAAAAGAAACACCATTTCTAGGCCTGTTGAATTGGATCCGCCGCCAGCGAGTTCTATAGTAAATGTCATTTGCCTCAGTGAATCCCTTAAGACTGCCTTTCCTGTTTGAGAAGCCCATATTTTTAAGAAGCGTTTGAGTATTCCAAAGTGGAACGTGAAAATTTCAAGCACCCAATTAGTTAAATTAAATGTGGCGCATTACCAATGAAATTTTAAATTGGGACGTGTATAAAAATTATATTACGTATAGGTGTTTGTGAATAGAAATAGATGTTCATTTCCTTTCCCCATTGCGCCAATTGCGCTCGTTTGCGGACGGCACTGGACTAATTGTGAAGCTCCGCAATTAGTGAACGAGTCTGATGGATGATTACGCATCTCACGAACGTTCGCAAGTGAATGTCGTTCATCAACATAACATGAAATTCAGCTAAACAGTGACTGGCTGAAATCATTTTCTCGAATGGTGGGAATTAATGATGACGTCATTGTGCGTATTTAAATTAACAATTTGTATTCTATAAAGTACACTCGAATAACGTTTCCAGTTATTAAATGACAAGTGCGGAGCAGTTTGCGTAAGGAGTCCGGGCTGGTCCCACGTCATTCCAAGATGACGGTTTGACGTCTTCGCAACCGATACAAATGACCGCTAATGGATGGACAAGAGTTATTGATTACTTGTGTACCTAACGCCTTCCAAATCTTGCAGTATCTGCCGTGGTTTGTTTATTTATGCGCAATGCATACTTTCGAGAATTTTCCCTCTATTTGGATTTGCCATGACTGTATCAGATTTCTGGATCATAAGTGTTAACTCATCCGTAGTCTTGGCTTTCCCCTTTTTTGTTTCTTTTGTCTACTTTTTTTTTTATTTTCAATTTTTTTAATGTGAATATCTTGCAAGTAAGAGGAAATACCAAAACAATACATCTATAAACAATTATTGTTGTGCAACATAGTGACTTCATTACTACCTTATTGAGATAATTGCAAATGAAGTGTAGGAGCGTTTTTGACGTCGACGTCCAATAAGGTGCGTCTGACATGTCAACTGGTGTGTTTGTATGTGTTTTGTATCCCTTTATAGCGTTGCCACTAGAAGGCCATTTCAGTCATTAGGGTCAACTAGCGTCTAACACCAGCGCTGACATAGCAGCTCTTTCAATAATTTATTTATAACTTGTGTTAGTGCACTCGTATAATTTATATGTGGGCACAAATAAACGACTTTGCAAAATGCTGAGTATAGCAATTGAGTCTAGTGTGTGTTATATTTTATTTACCATTTATTTATTTATTCACTTCTGAGGTACACCAACACTTTTAAATTTAAATAACCCATTAATATTCACTATATTGAAAGTTCCAGGAAAGTTTAATACCAAATTAAAATTTGAGTTCCTCGGGGGCATTTTTGATATAAGCTTCTAGAAGAAATGTAATATCGATCGATGGGTGAAAGAAATTTTTGATTCCAACCTGTAGAAGGAATAAAAAAAAGTTTTCTTAATTATACAAAATGGTAAGAGTTAGAAAAAAAAAGTTTCAGACAAAATGTTGTAGAAATATTAGTTTTACATAGAAATGTTCATATATATTTTTTTGCTAAAGTTAAAATATTTTTGTTTTTTGTTTTTGCTCTGCAATATTTTTGTCTGAAACTTTTTCCTTCTACTCTTCTCATAGGTGTTCTATGGGATTCATATCCGGGCTTCTTGCTGGCCAGCCCATTACCGTAAATACAGACTTCGCTCAGGCAGGTATTCATTTACAACGCTTGCGGTATGAGTTGCGCTTGCAGTTCGCCAATAAAATGTGCGTACCACATGAGGCTCCAGGTACTCTTCGATGTAACGTAACCTATTTAATAACGGTATGCGAGGTCTAGATACAAAAGCAAGTTCTGTTTTTCCATCGGCGCTTATGCCTCCCCAAACCGTTCATGAACTCCCACCGTAACTGATTCTTTCTACAACGCAGCACTGTGAAAAATGCTCTACTTCTCGTTGATATGCACCTTCTTTCTTCCGTCATTACCATACAGTATGATCTTACTCTCGTCAGAAAACAGAACTTTGCTCTGTTGAAGGTGTGACCAATTTAAATGCTCAGTGGCAAAGTTAAGGTCCGCTTTTCGGTGGTCTACCGTCAAATTTTAGCCATTAGCTGGTTTATGAAGTTTTTCAGGCAACGCTCCGCCAATCTTCCTCTAATGATTGAATCGCTCACAATCAATCCTCGAACCTCACGGAGCCGCCGATGCAGTTGAATAGAGTTAAGGTGACGATTTCTTAAAGAAACTGACGCAATATACGTGCCCGATAATGTTGATACACTCTATTGACTGCAGAGAGGCTAAGATGCAATCGTGCAGTCACAAAACGCTGACTATGCCCTGAATCCAGCAACGTCACGACTTGGGCGGCGGCTTCCGTGTTAGGTATAATCTAATAATAGCAACATTTTTATAGTTAACAAAAGTAACTTTCTTACAATGCGAGACTACGACAGAGAGACCTAGAATTTTTATATCAGGGTTAATTGCAACTGTCAGTTGCATCTGTCCAAGATTACATTTTTAAGAAGTAAAACTAAATCGTACAAATATAATTTATCATGTGACATGCATCAATTAACAGTATGTGTATATCAGTTAAGGTTAAGGTGATGATGAATCGTTCATGCGAAACTGTCGTAAACATTTATGCAGCAAGTGTTTTGTTATAAACTTTATGCACTAACGATTGTACAACACAACTTCGCATTACGTAAACCCACCACACCTCTTTTAACGCCATTGACTCGGAACAAGTGCTGGTTTGGATTGTTTTTTAAATATGATTCTTATTTAGTACCGTTTAAGGTGGATTTATATTACACCGGACCGTGCCCCGGTCAAGATATTCATAGTATGCCTTTGTATGAACCGATTGTGCCCCGGTCATTGAGGCAAACACGGCAAGAGCACGGCCCGGTGGCGGCACGGTGTAATATGAATCATCCTTATAATGTTCAACCTTAACAGATTAAGCCTATCGATAAAATATGTATGTACCTACCTAGTTGCAAAAAGTTCTTTAAACATTAGCACAAAACTCGAATATGATTTTTTTGTAAAATTCCTCTATGATCACTTTATATTTAAAAAATAAATTGAATGTTTTATTATACTATTATTATTTAAAAAAAAGGATCTTCAAAGTAAAAAGACTTAGGCTACATTTTAGACACGAGTTAAATACTTTGTATAATTGTTGATTAATAAATCAGATTCGAAATATAAAAATACGTTAGCACATAGGTATTAAAATTCCGGTTTGCTAAAATAATAAATGTCCTTAATGATTTCTTTAGATATTTAATCTATGCTAAATGGTTGAAGTGACTTATTTCAAACGAAGGAAATATATTTAATCGCATATTATAGTCCATTTCCTTCACCGTACCTATTCCATATAATTATACAATTATGCTTTTTCCTATATTATTTATTATTTCCGCTAATCGTATGTTTCCGATTTAATTCTGTACTTATACGCGTAAAGAATTGTTAATCTATCTAAAATAAATGTATATTATTACTAATAATTTATTAGTTTCCAAGTCCAATAACATTTTCTTAAAAGTACTCTGTGATTATTTATTATTCACAACACAGTGAATTATAATTTACTTTGTAGGACGATACAAGTGTACTATCTATACTAAAGTTCTCCATACATATGTTCGAGATCACCTGAAATATTAGGGGCAGGTGGAAAAATTTAAAAAGCGGGAACCACACTTTTAAGCAACTCATCCAACTCTTTGCCAGTGTATTAGTGGATTTAATTAAGCATTTAAAAATTCTTTGCTTCTTAAATGTCTCAATTTTGACGAACGAAGTCCGAAACCTTTTACACTCTTATTTTCTTACGGCCTAAAATAGGTTACAGGCCTACATAGCTTTATTTTATGTAAGTAAGCCGAACTTTGTATTAATAATGTAATATTCTATTTGGGTAACTCCGAAAATAACGGTAGTTCTAAATATGGTCTCTGGCATCCCTTGCTCACTCACCTAAACACAACAAGTACACATACTTTTATTACACGGTGGCCCTCTGTAAGGTGGTGGTTACTGCTGCCAGACAAGCTGCCCAAATTATTGCAAAATGCAGTGCGCACTGCCACTACTTTCTTAGCAGATATTAAACATTATCTGTACTCCTCCAAGACACTCCACCACAAGTCCAAGAGACTATTACTAAATATAAATATTAAGCTTGAGTAGCTCTTTTAAAATAGTTTTTGATGCGTTACTTACCTGCTTATGAACAAGAATATTTTTATTATTATTAAAAATTAGATAGTTTGTCTGATTGAGACAGAATTTTTATATCCCATATAAACAAATCTTGTTTAATACAAATTCATAAATACAATGTCTCTGAATGTGTTTGCAAGAGATACGATAGCGATAGAGTATTTCTTATAAATTTTAAAACGTAGTTCCATTGTCTTATTAGAATTACACATATAAAATATATGATAAAACCAGTCTAAGAAGATAGGAGTCAGTATAATGTAGAAAATGCATTCTAAGTTTTAACAGCATACAAGCATATAGAACGAGGCTTGCATTTTACGATGTTTTACAAATAAATTATTATTTTAATAGTTGCAAAAAATATCATATATTAGAATGATCTCTAGTTCAGTGTCAAGGGCGTCTCCACCCCTTATCTTATAACACTTGTTTAAAGCACCTACTATTAGCAATCTACAAAAGAACGAGATTTTCTATTGTCACATGTATATGGTAGGTAGGTGTATATCTTAGGTGTAAATATGTGTGATAAAGTAGTAGTAGAGGTTAGAGGTATGAGACTCTGCAAATAGTGGAATAGTTCCCTTCGGAATAAAAGGTAGACGACACACCGAGGTATAACGACATCGATGCTAACGGCGTTGCTTTGCACTTTAATAAACTGTTATAAATCGTGTTAATAATTTTTAGTGCTACTTTACGTGAGAGCTTATTCGTAAATTTTTTATTATTTTTAATTTCATAAATGTTTCAAATATTTAATTGTCTTCCTAAAAACACATTAGAATACCTTTATATTCAGTTTATGTCAAGAACATTTAATGTAAGTTCTATATTATGAGAGTACCCGAGAAACTATGACTGTATGCAAGTCAGGATGCTCTTTTCTCTTATATTTCTCTTATACTATTAATTAATCCTGGGCCAATTAAAGTCATGTATTTATTTTGTTAGTACAGAAATAATTAATTATACAATAATAAAAACTAATAAAATTTTAATAAAATCCATAACTGATGAATAATATGAGAATACAGAAGAAAAAAAACAATATTGTAATAAAAAAATATTGTAAAACAACAAGATTTTCGGCTTTTACAACAATGTTATGTTGACGCAGCTGTTGTAACTATTGTAGTGTTAAGTGAATTTACATTTAGTGTGAGTGGTGTTAGCCACCCGGTGTGTTCTTTTACATCAAGAATTACTACCTAGTCTTTTTTTTTTAAATTTAAACAACTTTACTGTCACTTAAATCACCCACTGCATGTATATTTTACTGAAAGAGTTGACCCGTCGCATGGATCGATGTGGCACACATTTTATTTGCTGGTTTAATTTTGTTGTGTATCGATGTTATTATGTATTTTCACGTTTGAGCTGTGTTTCGTAAGTAATTTTCAAATAAAACGTTTGCGATTTTATTTTATTTTTGAAGTTATTTTCTTTGCCAATGTGAAAATGCACCAAGATACCATATTCAGATGATACATTGTTTTTCATTTGAAATAGTCTTTTATTTGAATCATCTAAGTATGGTGTAAGTTGTTTTTGCATGCTATGCCTGTGTCTAGCCCTTGGTCTCTGTTGCATGCAGGTCTAGACGTGCTTCCCAGCAGTTGTCCAGAAGCGCCGAAAGCATCGACCAGTCTTTCAAAAGGTAATTTATAATATGTTACTACTATTCGGGGTTTAAAAGTCGCCTCACAAATACCTAACGTCAAGTCGTGCAACTCACAAAATGAGTTAGTTCCGTTTCAGCTGTGCTTACCACAATAAGTATCAAGTTTGGAATGTCGCTCAGCTAAGGTTAATCATACATAAAATTCAAGATATCGAGTTCAAACTTTGACGTGATTTGAATTCCAAATGCGAGCAGGTTTTTAAGTAATTTTTATTCTGTTTTTTTTTTTTTAAATACACTTTGCTGCAAATAAAAATCACAGGCAACTGCGTAGTTCAATGTTTACGTATAAAACATTATTCTTTTTACTATTTCATCATACTCGTGTAAGTTGATTGTCTTTATAATTACTTATAACTGCTTACGTTACGTAACTGACCTGTCCGGTCGATAAAAGCGTTGACCCAATTGTGTAATCCTACATAATCCACATAAGAAGTTGCCATGATATTTATTGATACATCTTCATAAAGCAACTTGCATGTGGCCTCCCTTTTTTAAAAGTCTCGAAAGGTCAGAAAAAATTAAACACCCACATACATAAATTTTGAGCGACGTCTTTGAAGACAGCATCGCGTATTTATAGCTAAATCGTCCAGATAAGCCAAAACTGGTTCGGTTTTGTGAATATATTTCCTGTTTGCTGCACGTATGTGGGTGTGTCGGTCAGTCTCGTTTGGTGCTCATTCTATTTGTATCAGTTGTGCTCGAGTTATTTGGGACATTAGCTTTTACAAGTTGACGATTACCCAGTACAGTGACCCCGTGTGTTTTACTGCTAACGACGCCAGCGGGTAACAATGTTCACTCGTAAAACGTGACCGTGCCGGGAAGGGTTGAGTTTTCTTGGGTCGTTTGCACCGACGACATATCAATAAAATTTATTCTGATCTATTGTTGTTTTGATACAATGCCACATTGGCACGATAACCACAGTCTACATGACTATTTCATGTGGATACATATAAGGTGAATTAATTTAGGTTATGTTTTTGCGTTGCCTCAATAGTTGTTTAGTATTAATTTTTGAATTGTGTTTTCTAGGTCGAAAAGTCGATCAGTGGACCACGGCTTTGCGGCGCCCTTCGACTTGGAGTCCCTGCGCTCCAAGGTCGAAGGCAGATTTGACGCAGTCAATAGTAGAGGTAAATATTTATGTTTTTTCATAATATTTATGTTTTACCTACACTCAAAGAATTTTTAGTAATTTTCCCCGTTTGAATGTACCCACTCCACCCTGAAAGGACCGCTGTGCTCGTTTTTCACATGAGGAAATACGAAAAGAGGTATTTTAACCAACAGCTTCACAGAGGCGTTATACGTTGCCAAGCGTTTCCACTTATCGAACTTTCCTACCAAGTTCTACCTCTAATGTTTATAGATCGGTTTCGTTTCTAGATATTTATTCGTGCGCAAATAGTGTCAAGTCTGTCTAATCATTAACGCGCTTCGCTCACCCGCACCGCACCGCAGGCTATTTTGAAAATCAACAGATTCGATAAAACCGTGTACGTTTGCCGGCGAAAAATGATAAATAAACAAATCCCCGTTAATTCTGAGGCGGGTGTGTTTGTTTATGTCCATCAGTGATCTCGAGGAGCTCCTCGTCATTGATGCCATTTAATGATGATGTAGTTTAGCAAATGAGCAATAAAATTGTTTTCAACGGAATATTCCAGTAGCGGATCTAACTCCTTTAGATTTTCAGCGTTTCATCGGTAATGTGTATTGAGAATGATTTATATGATTATATTTTAGTCTCGAATGAATTTATTAACACACATGGATAGCACTATACACATACTTATCTAAAATATTTATTAAACACATATCGTAACATGAAATAAAAACTGAAATTGAGAGACAATTTGGTTTGATAGATTAATTGCCTTAATACACAACGCATGCTGTTTCATCACTGGAAACTTAATGTGCATCATTTAGTACTTGCCATTTGTCTTTTAAATCGTTTTTTCTTTAATCTTCCTATTGCCACTTGTCCACCAGTATCTCTAAATGGAGTGCAAATACATCAAGCTAATGAAGTTTGGACTCTCCTTAGACCGTCGACCAACACGGCAAGAACATATCTTCACAAAACGCAAGGCATTGGGAATCCAAATGAGAAAAATGTATTGGCTATTAAACAGAAAATCGCAACTGTCGCTGTAAAATAAACTATTGCTATATAAATGCATACTCAAACCAGTTTGGACGTATGGAACCCAGTTGTAGGGGACTGCCTCAAATTCGAATATATAAATTCTGCAGAGATTCCAATCAAAAGTTTGGAGAACTATTACAAATTTCCCCTGGTCTGTGACAAATCGCCAATTACATCATGACTTCATATCAGAACTGTCCACGAAGAAATTAAATACACTATGTCCAGTTACAGGAAGAGAATAAAGTACCACCCGAACTTGTTGCGGCGATGCAACTAATGAAGAGTAACACCAAATTTACTTGTCTCAAAAGAAAAACCCATGGAGATCTATAGGGTACAGAAATAGAATTGGGGTATATGTTAATGGACTAATGGACTCACTTGGCCTAAATATTTGTTGAATACATGAACAGATTGCAAAAAAGAAAGAGATAAGATATCTTTCAAATAGATACAAGGAATAAAAGAGTGCCGATATGTACCTACATTTCAATACACCGAAGAAGACTGTATTATTTTATAACAGGACTCAGCTTGCGCGGAGCTTCGTACTCGTGAAAAGTAAAAATCTAGCATATAAAATCGATTTGGTGGTTTAATTTAAACTTAATAGAGTTTCTTTTGTATTTATGGGAAATAATATTAGTATGGATGAATAAACTTGCCAGACATGTGAAAAGCTTCATTATTTTTAATGATTTAGGGGTAAAAGTTTCCTTATTTAAATGTTACTAAGTATTATTAAAATATTATTCATGCTATTTATTTTTTATATAAAATACGTATTTGTGGCCTAATCATTCTAAATAGATTACATTCTACATCTAACTTTTTTATAATGTGCTTATTTGCTTATTATTACGTGTTAATATTATTTTCGTGTTATCCAAACAGAGCTTCTCTTGCGACTCGATTTATAAACATTGAGGTTTATTTGAGTATATACTCGGGGCTATCTATTAGTAGTACTTTCCGTGTTTTATACATATATATAAACAAAGCAATTTTATTATGTATTAAAAACCTACCCATATTTAATGGATTTCTAACAGATTGTGTTTTGCTCAGATGAGGAGGAGCACGCCAAGAGGCTGCCACCCCCGCCGCCCATCAAAACGATGACGTACAAGGTCAGTGCAATGCAAATCAGCATTTTGGAATGTGCGATTAATCAATAACATATACCATTTCCTTACGCCTACGACAATCAGTCGACAAGAGTCGTTTGACAAATTATATTATATTACCGTGTATTAAACACGTCGGTATTAAAACGTAGGTATACATACTTTTTGTTTTGTCGCTGATACCTGATTTCGCTGATAGTTTTTATTTATTTATTCATTTATTTTTGTAGTAGCAGGGCACCCTGCATTCCGGTCATAAACTTAGGCAGTCCGTCTGGCAGCAGTAACCACCTATAATTGGCAGCAGTTACAGTTATAAGGAATAAATAAAATTAATTTTACATTGATTTAAAGTGTTGGGTTTGAAATTTCGAAAACACTTTTTTTATTTTATTTTGTTGCACATTTTATTGGCTCTATTAGGCGTTACATTTGCCTATATTTTGGTTAAACTCGTTGAAGGTCTCAACGAGTTTAACCAAAATGCTACCTAAAAGTTTATAGCAAACACACGAAATATTTTCGATCGACATTTATTCCCATATAGTTGATAATAATCTAAATTTGATATTTTATTTTTCGAGTAATGCTTTATTTTTCTTATTTAAAGTGGTTTAAAAAGTTGTAATTTCATGAATTTTACCACTCCAGTGCATATACATTTTTTTTTATTAGAATTTTTTTAGCGCAGTCGTTTTTAAAACCACTTAAGAAGGAATTATTTTCTAATAAATCAATAAAAAAATGCAATTTTTTGTGTACTTTTTAAAAAATTGCAAATAAACAAAAGAGGCGTGGAAAATTTGCTCAGTTCTCTTTGCTACGGTAGAGTTCCAAAGCGAGATTGCAGCCTAAGTCAGTGCTATCTTTATGTGATTAAGATTTAAGATGTGATAATGTTTGGGAAACGGGGAAAAGGGATTAAAAGAATGGGTTCTAGCCCTTATAGAGCACCCATGGCATCATTTCAAAGTGGTCTTTTCAGGCTGCCCAGCTTATGACTGGGAAAAGCAGTACGCCCTGCGACTATAATATACGTTAAAACTAGTGTGAAATAACAATATTACGTTCCATAATTTTGTAATTACGGTAACAAAACCTAAGTCAGCGCGCTTAGGACGGAGAATAATTAGTTGATTTAAACTAATGAAAATGAATGATACAGAGTAAGGTATATGATTTTCTATAGAATAATAAAACTGCGTCAAATGAGTGACGCCGTAAGTGAAGCCTATTGAATTCTAATTAGATTATGATGCACTATAAATATTCAACCAGCTTCTTGTTTGTGTTTTCCATATGAATGCTTTATTTGAATAAAAAAAGTCAATATTGATTGCTATAAAAAAGTACTAATAAATCAGTGTTTTTTTAACACTGATTAATTAGTGCTAGTGGTCGCGCCGTGGTCGAAATGGTCGTCGGTAAATGAGAAATTCGACGGTAATTCATTTACCGTCGAATTTCGACCGCGGTTGTTAATAGATTTTTATACCAGAGTGCACTCAAATAATTATAGTAATTGGAAGCAGGGCGCTCAGCTAATCGTTTATACCTACAACACGTCGGAAATATCTCGGTACTTCGCAGCAATCTATTTTTACTTTGCTTTATATGTAAATGTCACATATTAAATAAAGAAACACACACATTAACTATTTTTATTACAATATATATAAATTTTTTGTACTGTCTTTCCATTGCCGATCATAGCGAGCGGTATTGCATTCTTTCGAGGTGCCAAGATATTTCCGACGAGTCATCATTTGCACGACAACGTTACTGGGCAATGAAAGTTATTTCAGACCAGATATTAACATTTTTCGAACGTACAGATAATTTAGGGATGCTAGATCCCATTCGTGCTTCATATTCTTTCTTCCTTCCATAATGAATGGTAGGCCCCGCACTTGCATCCCCACTAATTTTCTTTGTATTTTTAGACGACGGTAAACGCCATAAAGGGGGCTGTCGGCCTGCTTGCAACCCTTTATAATATAGAATGTTTGATATTCGTAGAAGTTGTATTTATTTTTAATTTGTTTTGTATTTGTTTTTAATTTCATATCATAAGCAAGTTTTTGGTGTAATTATTATGCATTGTTTAGGTGGTATATTATTCATGGTGATTACGCTTTTTCTAGAAGTTTGACGTCACATACGACCACGAATGATTTGCTCCGGCAAACATAAACACAGAAGAAGTTGTGGACGTGAATCCACAACCGATGAGCAAAAGGCTCCACTTGATCATCGGTGGCTGGCGTCCCCTAAGAACACAAGCCACACCAGGGCCCTGATTCTGTATTGCAACTATGATTACACGCTAAGTCTTACTCTTGCGAAAACACGTCAATATATTAACTTGTCTTGTCAATGAATTGAAATGTCTCTATTCTGTATGCCCCAAGACAAGTTATCTTGGCACCTTACGATTTCACAGAAACCACAGTACACAATTGTATTTATTTGACAATCGGACTGCCAGCACAGGATCCATTTCATATTTTAATATTACTTTGCTCTATGACGTAATGACGTTAACCCAGCTGACAGCTGTTTACCGTTTGAATGTTTATTTACTTTTTAAAATCTTGTTAAGTAAAACGATGTTTTATATAATATGTCGGGGCTTTTGATTAACGAGAGTAAACAGCAATGAAAACTGTCAGTTGTCAACTGGACAGCGGGAGCGGAATGTCATTGTCGTGGACTCTGACACAACACCGGGCGCTAGCGCAGAGGCATCGTGGCCGAGCACCTTACGAGAAGGCAATCGGTTTACATCAAGTGAATTGTGCTACGTGTTTGGTGGAGTGTTATCTGATTTGGTGTGATTGGCCAGTGGACAATGCGATCGAGGACTTATTTTGTACTGATTATAGCGTTAGGTTTAGAATTACAACGCATGACCTAATGTTGAATTATATTCTCCGCGCCTGACTATTCGCGCCTATATGTCGCGATCAAATAATATGGAGACCAATGATAAGGAGGACCCTAATCATGTCCCTTCATTGCGGAGGACCCTAACAAAATCCCTTCAAATATCATAATCTATAAACAATTATTTCTTACCGTTGGTGTGGATTTTAATTAAATTTGCAGAAAAACACTATGCAATGCACTTGATTTAACAAATTCACACACGATTCCGCGGCGATTTAAAGCGTGGTATTTTTGACAGTTCAAACCGCGCCGTTCCCCGTTTATTTCGTGCAACATGTCATAGAGAATAAGTTTTTAACAGATGTCGTGACAGTTTGAGTAATTGACGTGGTTTCGAAGTAAGGAATCGCTAAGTGGCGTTAGAGAATTAGGGCCCAGGGAGATAGGATTAAAAGTAAACAAGCTGTTATTTCACGGTCATCTTCTTAAAAGAGTGGTCACTGCCACCAACTGGCTGCCAAGTATTCGATTGCGTGATGTATTTTATGTAGGAATCGACAGATCCTACGTCGTGGCTATCTTAGCCATATAGTGATTGTAAAGTGCGCCGCGGACCTTGATAGAATAAAATATAAGGGATCAAGAAGGAATAAGGGTTCTAACATTGATTACTCACTCACCGAAACAAAATACACGAGCGCCACTAGTACTACTACTACTACTACTACGAGGTGGTTACTGCCATTAGATGGGCTGTCCAGTTGATGAGTGCGGAAAGAAGTGTGCACTTCCACTACTAAAGTTTATTTGGATGTGTTCAGGTACGAGATCGCGACACGTTGACTTCTTTGGCAGCGCGGTTCGACACAACGCCCTCCGAGCTTACAAAGCTGAACCGACTTGCAACGCAATTCATCTTCCCAGGACAGACGCTGCTCGTGCCCGACAAGAGGAAAGGTAATGTCGCTTTTACTGTTACTATAAAGATACCGCAAAGAGGAGCAAGTTTTTAACGACCTTTCTTTACTTCCAAAATGTTTTATATTTGAATTTCAAACTGAAATACCAATGTACTATACCAGGGCTTCCCAACCTCTATCGCATCTAACCGTAACTCGCGGACTCATAAAAATAAAACGAGAAAAACTGCTTTAATATTTTTATTTGCTATATTTAGTTAGGTATGTTTTACTAGTACCTATGTTTACTAAATTTACCATTAATAAACATTTGCCACAGTCGCCACAGAGCAGCGTAGTGCACCACTTTTTTTTTGCTTTACAATTATTATTTTTACTTTGGTAAAAATAGTATGACGTAAGTATGGTTAGACTGTGACTATACTCTGCCCTTCGGTCTACTAGTATCACTAAAAATACTGCTTTACGATGGCCGTAAAAAGTAGTATTAAAAAATTGGCAAACTCGTAAACGTTTTAGGAAATTTAAAAATTGATTTGTTAAAAATAAAATAGCTACAAAACGATGCGGATAAAGTTAGCCTGCCGGGTACTGTATTTGTAGCGCCTGAACGAACTTTAAAATGCAAATAGCCAAACTGAAGAAGCATATTGCTATTATTAATTTTGTAGTTTGAAAACAGTTGCATTATATAGTTGGTGTCCTCCTTTATAATCATATACTCATAGTCACTCAACTCAACTCATCGCAACTAGATCTTTTTAGAGATTGCCTAGTTAAATTTTTGCCATCAATCTATTCAATAGCCATATTGACGTCACAGACAATAGAAAGTTGCACATCAGATTGAAGAACCGGGTTATGTATGAGTCAATTGTTACTTGTATTGGATGTAAATGGTCCAACGACCATTACAGATTATTTATTGTACCACCATTTTCCACAAAAAATAGATTTTAAGTGTTTTGGACTATTTAAATTTTAAGGATTAAAGATTGTTGTACATTCGACAATAATTTCAATACATTTCTTATTCCAATTCTCGTGTAGCTTTTTGATTAACTACAAGATGATAAAAAATCCTGGATCACATCTTTGATTGCAAAAAATTAAAAATTCAGGAAGGCCATAGTTTAAACCGTTGACTCTAATGTTTTTAATTAATAAATTTTTTGTTATTGGGATATTACATATTTTTATAAAGTTAAAATGGAATTAAATTTAATTAAAACGAAATAGCAATTTTATAATTTTCCTATTAACGGGGAAGATTTTTTATTATTTTGTTACAGATTGGAGAACTTTTTAAGTGTCGATTTTGCAACGACTCAAAAATATATAAAACGTAAAAACTTTCTGAAAAGTTGAATTGTTGCGAAAATAAAATGTAATTTTAGCATAAATATTGTGTAAGAAAAAGGGAACCTTTTTAAGCAAATTTACGTCTATCTGTCTTTTTAAAAATACTTGCAGGCTCTGGTAATGACTTATTTTTTAAAATTTATTCTAAATATGAATTAATCTTTAATTCTAAATCCTATATTAAATCGTTAAACAGTAGCCGGTGTGCACTGAACGTTACATTGCTTTGTATGACGCTGTTTTAACTAAGGTCAACAATCCATATTGGATGTTAGCAGTGCGTTAAAAATAACAGTGCGCCTTGTCTTAGAAAACTAATAAAGGACATTGTGGCATACACTTAACCAAATAGTATTATTATATTTTATCTTTTACTGTTACGCTTTTAGTGTTCGTCGCTAAACTAACAAAACTCGCTTTTAGTCATTACGCATGTATCTCATTTTATTTACCTACATGTATATATGTATATATTGACTGTTGTAATTTTCAGGTGTTCTATTTCTGTTTTTTTATTGAAATGGGTTATGAAATATACATTTTAGATATTTTTATGCTTTTGGAAATTAAGATTCTAATTTTTTTAAAAGAATAAGTTTCGCATTGCAATACTTTTTGTATAAATTGTACATATATGTTCTCATTCTTTTAGGAAGGTCTTAGCAAAATTTACTTTCTTGGGCACAATTCTTTGGTTAACTACCGGTTACGAAAAGTGGCTTCCATCCGAATTTATAATAAAAAATCCATCCGATTTTATACTAATGGTAGGAGAATGGACAAGCCAACAGCACACGTGCTGTTATTTCACGGTAGTCTTCTAAAAGGGGGTGATGACTGCCGCCAGACGGGCTGCCCATGGTTTATGGTTTTTATGATAGCGGATATCAAAACTTCTTTAAACCTAATGTTCGGTAACTTGCTACTGCAACAAAGGCATAATACATTCTTCGTTGTTCTTGTTCTCGTAACTTATACATCACTTTAACGCGTCAAATACGTAATCTTTATTCGGGTTATTGTTTCTTGTCGAATGTATATCAATAATTTTTTTACAAATATAAATTGAATTACTAAATATATATATCGTTTAGCGCCATCTATGAATTATAAATTACACTAAAATAGTTGTATCAATCAAGGTGAAAGAATTACTCTTGGAATTTGCAAAACCTGTTAGTTGGTGTGATTCATGTTCTCAATTTCTTCTAAAAAGCTTAAGGCGAAACTTCGCATAAAAGCGTTATTTTCGTCGCCTAATTTAACTTGTTAGAGTAAAATTAAAACTTAGATAAACATACAGAGCATAAGAGACTATATTTAAAAAAGTTTGAATCAGCAGATTTATACAAGAAAGTATATTTTCTGAGAAAAAAAAATAGTAAATTACTGCCGAAAAACAGATTTCTCGTCACAGTACTAAAAATTTTCAGCAACAAGTGCATTATTTTTTAAGATTATTAATTAATTTCTGTACTAAAGTTTTAATCCCCTTAGTATTTTTTTTTTCATATTTTACACAATATTTAAGAAAAACCTTCTCATTTTAAATCTGTTCGGTTATTAGTTTGCGGTCATTTTGGTAAAAACTCTGTTCTGTCTGATTCTTCTTCCTTCATTAACGAAGCTTATGGCTTACACATAAATTAATAAAACTTATTTTCACCCATTTTGAGCTTTATGTTATTATTTGACATTTTTAATTATTTTCTATTAAGATTATACAATTAGTTACCATGAGGGTTTAAACTACTTTTGCATGGAACTACCCTGATTAAACTTTTAATAGTTAATTAAAAATTTATTCAAATTATGAAAATCATTTGTAAATAACTTAATAGACGGAAATGCTGCTCAGTTTCTTTTACTTTGACCGCAGCAAACTTCAGCCGTGACGGATCATTCAAATAAGAAATTTATACTCTCCTTGCGACACTCGGCCTTCGTACTGATGCTTAACTACCAACTGTGCACACCGCAGCACAAAGTGTTCACGGAATTTGCATCTGACCGTTCGAGTTTCTATGCAAAAGTAGTTTTTATTTATTTTAAATTAACAAATTATAACAATTTTAATTTACAAATCATATATTGGATAAAATATGTTACGCATCCGTATCATTCCTTCGCTATCACTACACTGACTGTATTACTGTTATTGAGACATTAAGAAAATATAAATTACTTGGGGCAATAAGTTACAGAATGGTCTAGCAGGCATTGCTGATAAAAATCGTCAATTTATGTAAAAATATGCTTTCGTATCTTACCCATTACAGGATGACTTTGCTATTAATGGATGCTTGATTGATTTGCTAATCAAATCGAGTTTTAAATGGGAGGTCAAGTAAAATGAAAGTTTCTTTTTTAAATTCTAGTATCTTATATTATATCCTAGATAATATTGTTACGTGCGGGATGAGTAAAAATTCCGTGTAAAGGTGAAAGAAGTCGATTTATTCCTGCGTACCAAGATTTGCTCCAAATATTACAAGGCTTCTCGATTAAACCATTAAATTCTCCAACTTCGTCACTAACATGTTCGTTGTGGCGCTAATTGAAAAACTTTCAACTGTCATTTCAGTATCGCGTGCCGTAGCACACTGCCGCTCAAGCGCCCATGCCCGTTTTTATGTTCGCGCAAAGACAGTTTGCATAGTCGTAGAAAGTACTCAAACTTTTAAATAAGATATCATCGATCGTCGATTATTCTGTCAGGTCTGGAATAGTGCTTCGGTTCCTGAGAATATGGACCCTATGTCGTAATCGTAAAGACTAATTTTCTTTTGCACTTGTTTAAAGGGGCGTGGTCACCATGTATTGGTAAACATTTAATTTACCTCTTTTTCATGAATGTTCTATGCTCCTAACGCCAACCCGCGTTCCTTTGAGAAGATTCTATGGCCAACCGTAACAATATTCTAGAAGTAGGAGTACTTAATTTTGTCCGGGTTAAAAGTAATGCACAAGTCCTATCAAAATCGATACAGTTACACAGTTATATGGACATGACCTTTCTTTTTATTTTGGTAAGGTACAAATGACAATGTGTACAATTTACATTATCATTTTAAAGTCTTTTTCATTTTGAATTAACAAAAATAATATTTAATCTCCTTCTTGACACCTTGGTTTTTGCATCCCGTCCAACCGCACAATCTTAAATCAAGCAGCTGTAATTACAGGTATAATTCATTTTCCTAATGATTTTTATGGTTACATTCCAAGCCAATGAATTATCCGTAATGTAGACATAAATCTTCGATTCATTTATAACAGAGCTGTATTCAAATGAATTGTGGTGGTAATTTAACGCCCATTTATTTCACCACTGTCTCCCGCCGTAATGCGAAACAATAACATTTAAGTTCAACCTTGATGTTATTCATTCATGTGTGACGTGAAACAAATTTTTCTTCTATTTGCACGATAAACAATTGAGTTACAGCGCTCGCAAGTCGCGTACAGTTAAAGACGCGTCAGCGAGCCGACATCACGCTCTAGCCGCAATATTAGCTTTTTAAATAGCCATTCGAATCCCGCTTTTGACCCATATTTATAATTGAGTCGTGTCACATATACGACTGTCTACTAACTGCGAACGCGAACACCGTCGCACACGAAGCCAATTGGTGTTTGATATGGATTTATTAGCATCGCTATCACTAGCGATAAGAGCGCCGATGTAATAATGGACCCCGTTACGACCGCGGCCTTTCAAGAATGTTCAGTTTTGAATTCATGAAGCGCTGGTACCACTGTGCGTTTAAAGTTCGCCAGATGCTGTTTTTGTGTGAGCGATACGGAACAGGTGCTCTAATGTTTTGTGTGTTGTGATTTCAGATGGCGATAAAGATTCCGATGGTCCGTCGGAGAGCGGTGATAATACGTCCGAATCCACGCAGGGTCCTCCCAGCGAGCCCGCACAGGAAAAAGGTAGGCGTCCTCGCGTTATTATTATTGTGATACTGTGATTATCATTATGTTTCGTCCCGATGTTTGTCAAATAACATACTATAATATCTAACAGCTGACAGTTATAGTACAGGGCTCTCTTCTGAGTGAGAAATGGTATATGGTCTACTAAGAATTCTTTTTGTCTTCTAAGATTGCTGGTCTTAGGCATGTCAGAACAATTCATGACCGAAAAAACTCAAGATTTTTTACAAGACCGATCACAATTTCATAATGTCTGCTGCGTAGAACGCTTTGGGTTATCGCTGATTCTTTTATTATGGTTTTACTGTGTTTCAGAAATTCTGGACAGTCTTCGGCCAGTGTCACCGGAAGCCCCAACGAGCAGCGCGACTGCTCCTCAAAGATTCCTTAAAATCAACGTCAGACACATTACTGATGGACAGGTATTTTTGATGCGCCTTTATAAATAAACATCATTTTTTTTCCTCCTTTTGAGGCTTGAGTATAGGTATTTTATGTATCGAATCACTCATAAACGTGATTAGCCATTTTAATTGGTCATCGTTGTGTGCTAATTAACCTATCGAGGAATCTAATGTTTTTGTAGCCGATAAAAAATTGTGAGTAACCTTGAAACAATACAATTAGTGCATTTGCTTTTCGTGGCACACCTACCTACTCAACGAACGACAAAGTAACATTAATTACAAAGAAAAGGCGTAGCCAGTATAATACTATGGGTATGATTTTTTCATTGAAGTTACTTAGAAAACACACATAAAGAATTGGAAGTTTTTATTACAATAAATACGTCAGATTAGGTTCACAATAATTCAATCACACGAAGAATATTATAAACTAGAGTTTGAGAAAATGCAAATCCAACATGTGTCCTTTTGACTTTAAAAATCTTGAGGATCTTTGAGAATTATTGTGAAAAACGAGTTTGCATGTACAATAGGGTGTCGTGTCCGGAGTGCTGCTAGTGACACCGAACGCGGTCATGTTTGATCCGAACGTGTCTGATGCACTCGTGATGGAGCACGGGCCGGAGTCGTACGGTGTGATCGCGCCCATGGAGTATGTCGTCAACGCGGCCATTTTCTACGATATCGCCCACATGCGCTCGCATCACACGGAGCACAACGCACATAAGTACGTATGACATCCCATAAACATAAGATCACATTAATAGTGGTCGAATAATTTAAGATCTAAAGCACATAAATTGTTTTTGATTAAGCGTTTGAGCGTTAAGGTTTTATTTATGCATGTAGAATTGTAGATCTGATAATAATTGTCAATTATTATTTTAGTAGTGGCTGAGTATATTGCATTTCGCAGTCATGTGGGCAGCCCGTCTAGCGGCAGTAACCACCTCCTTACAGAAGAGCACCGTGAAATAACAGTATTATGTGCTGTTGAGTTTCGGTGAGTGAGTAAGGGATGCCAGAGCCCATATCTCCATCCTTTCCTTATGACTTATCTTCGATCCTACTGTGGCAGCATCTGTGGCATTGCTTGTGTTATAGGCGACAGTAGCCACCTACCATCAAGTGGACTTTCAGCCCGTCTGTTGATCTTAACATAATTAAAAAATTGCACAATATTATAATATTTTACCATAACTATCTTGTTGTGGTAAACTATACTATGACAATAAATATATATTATATAGAGTTATATGCGGATGTGAATCCAAACTGAAAGGAATCTTCCATGATATATGATGTGTAATCTTATAAATAAGTATAAGACATCATTTTAATACAGTTATAGCTACATTTACATTTATCCTTGAATTAAGTGTAATTTCTAAATCACGTTTCTCTGATTCGTGAGGAAATTTCTTACTGTCGTAATTGTCATTATGAAACGTAAAACCGTAATAAATGTTCATATTTTTCCACATTTTGTGTATCGATTGAACTGATTCATTTATTTGACTTTTTTATTTATTTATTCTCAAAATAATGAAATAAGAACACGTGTATATAAACATGTCGTATATATTGTTTTGTAAGTCTTCAGGCGTAAATTCGCCAGTCTCCTAAAAAGTCTAATTTTAGTGCTAATCTTAATCTTTCATCATTATCATCATCCTCATCCTCATCCTCGTCATTATCATCATCTCAGCCGTAGCACGTCCACTGCTGGACAAAGGCCTCTCCCCTAATTTTCCAAAAGGATTGATCAGAAGCATCCTGGATTCACCGTCGGCCCGCAGCCCTTATCAGGGCGTCTATCCATCTTGTGGGTGTCTACTGTCTACGCTGCGCTTGCCGGTCCGTGGCCTCCACCCGAAAACCTACCGGCCCCAGCGGCCATCGGCGGCTCTCCATACTATGTGTCCATACTATTGTCACTTCAACTTATTAATCCGCTTGGTTATGTCGGTAACTTTCCTTCGTCTACGTATCTCCTCATTCCTGATTCGATCTCGCAGTGTAACCCCGAGCATAGCTCGTTGAGCGACGACGTTGAGCTTTCTTGCGAGGCCCCATAGTTAGAGACCACGTTTCAGCACCATTTATGTCATCACTGGCAACACACATTGGGCGAAAACTTTTGTTTTAAGACACTGAGGAATTTTGGACGAGAACATATGAAAGAAAGAAAGAAAGATCTTAATCACCCTAATTTTTAATCAGGGTAATTGTAGCAGTGAAAACTCGACAGACAGAGAAACTCTTACATTTATAATATTAGTATATGTGTTTCTTTGTTTAAATTCCAGAGCGGAGCAAGCAGAAATTTACTACATGAATAAAGCCGAACATTCACCAGGAAAGGATTCACTTCTAGTCAAAGTAAGATTGGCTTTTTACTTTATTGTGTACTAGCAAAGCCCCCGCGGCCCAGCCCGAATTGTGTTTGTTACAGAATATAATACCTTTGTATCTAAATAAATGAAAAAAATGGTATTTGTATGCCTAAAACATGGAAACGCTTTGTGCATCCCTCATCCTATTTTATGCTCATTTTATAGCAGGAGTTAATAAAAAGTAGCCCGTGTCCTTTACCCGCGATTTTTAATTAGCCGCAAAAACGTTTCAGACAGCCAGAGTAGCTTTCACATTAACATTGGTTGTGATTAGGATGAAACATTCCCCGAGCTGCAGTCGGCAGCGGGTGGGCCGGAAGGCGTGGGGGGCGAAGATCGACCAGCCTCCGTCGACGTCGAGGACCGCGGCGGTGCCGCCTTTCCTAAGGCTTTCGACAGGGAGCTCGTCACCCCCACCGCTTTACACGTCAGTATATTTTTATCATAATTTGATTGTAGTAAATTGTTCAAAATCAATATAATATTCGACGTTGTTGAGTGGACGAGTTGATCCACGTTTTTTTACGTATGAAAATCAGCGGACCTGATCCCCATCAAGTATGGGGTGTAAAACCGGTGGGGTATATAAGACTTCTACTCACTAAAAACCACGGTATTTGCTCGCGTCGTCTATGTGCGAGGATCAGGGATCGTGGATTCACCCTATGATAACGATATTTTAAAAATCTACAATTATCTATCTATCAATTTGAGACCAATGCTATTGGCGTCTGGCAATTTTATTGTTATTTTACTTTTCTTTTACAGCAGCAAACAACAGAAGAAAGACGGAAATCTTTACTGGACCATCATTGGGCGATACCGAGCAAAGACAGGATGTCCATCGACCAAGGCAGTGAGGTATGTCCATACGAGAGCGTTCACCAATAGCGGATTTTAAATCATGTGGACTGTTTTGTTGTCATTTGGCGCAATTTATTCCCCTTAATACAGAAAAACATAAAGACTGGTTTATTTGTTGTACTAAAGTTTAAGAAATTATATTAACAGGACACAGGAAGGTTTTTTGTATTTATTTGTTTTTGCATACAATTCCTTTTAACGGATTAGAAAGAACAATTTATACTACTTCAAATGAACAACTCAACAGTTATAGTTTTCAATAAATTGTGAAAAAAATATAAAATTAAAAAATATAAAATTCACTCATTACTATTTTACGGAGCAGAAATTTTTGATAGCAGCCATTTTTATTTTTGTGTCTCTTGTGGGAGCAAGTTGGAGCAATTGTGTTATAATATAATCGCTGTTAATTGTCAGTTATTGTTATTTTGTAATGGTGATTAATTTTAGCAATGTTTGTTAAAGGCGTCCAGCGCCGATCAAGGCAAGGAGGAGAGCATGGATGCGTCGATGAATGTCGAGGTGGAGGGCGGAGCGGACGCGGATGCGGAAGCTGAAGCGAACGCGGAAAGTGGTGACAATCTCGCAGAGCGAGGAAACGGCGCTGGTGCTCAACATCTCGTCAAACTTTCTTACCACGACTCCGGCATTGACATCCGCGATCCATTGCTCCACGCCACAACCAACAATACCAAGAAGGTATTAAGAGACAACACTAGTACTTGCTTTACACCATTTATTATTTAAAAACCCAATCACATAATCCAGCCGTCTTAAGTCACAAGTTGGCAAAGCTGTTTTCATCAACTGGGACAGTACGGCAGTTTCACTGATACAAAATACAAAAGACTAGCAGTAGAATAGGCAAACTGCAGCCTTACTTTTCAGTTCGTTGTACTTTTCAAAGTTGACTCTGGTCTAGATCTGGAAAGTAGTGACAGGCCACATTGCGTTTCGCAGTCATTTAGGCAGGCCGTCTGGCGGCAGTAATCACCCCCTTACAGAAGACCACCGTGAAATAACAGCACGTGTGCTGTTGTTTTTCGGTGAGTAAGGGATGCCAGAGCCCATTTCCCTATCCGCTTCCAATCCCTTATCCTTAATCCTACTGTTGTCAGCAGCGCAGTTGCAGGACCTGTGGTGTTGCTTGTGTTATAGGCGACGGTAGTTACCTACCATCAAGTGGACCCCAACCTGTCTGCCGATCTCAACATTAAATTACGAATAAACAAATCTTCGAAATTAGCTGAAAATATGTAGTTTATTTTTTGTCATTGTTTCATAAAAGACTAATACATGGCAATGTGTTCAGTACTAATGTTTTACATATTCAACAATTGTTTAAATAAAGTCAGGGTTTTGTCTTCATATTTTTTTGCATCTGTTTTGCAAAGGAACAAATTAATTGAATTTAATATAATATTCTCCATGTGAAACTTATGGTTAAAATTAATGGCAACGATTATTTTTGCTTGCACTGAGAAATCAGCGTTTGATTAATATGGAGATAATAAAATAATCATTATCCATTTTCTAAATTATATCGCGATCAAACATTATTACTATTTTTCTTACACTCCTATTCCTATGAAGATTTTTATCTATTTTACTGACACGTGTGATTATTCTAGGAGCACGATTTTAACGATCGCCATTACGTTTACGACGATTACTATCACGATGTTGACACCATATACGAAACACCAGAACCGTCGCTATGCGATTGTGTCGGTTGCGAAGACACCTATCAGTCGGACCTCAGGCGGTTCATAATGTTGCATAGCGGTTCGCTCGTCGACTCTGATAGCGTGTCTCATTCAGAGGTGAGAAGGGAAAATGTGCCCTTCTGTCGCGTTCACATGATTCAAATATGCTTTTTTCTGCCTGCTGTTTCTTTTTTCACTAGACTTATGCTCCTCTTGATGAGTGTTTCACTTTATTATTAAATCGTTCAGGTTTCTTTATTTCTCTTTGGCGTCGGTTATTATGTATGTATATTTTTATTTGTGTTTAGTGTTTGACGGTATTGTATGTATAGGTGATGGGATGAACTATATACGCAATCACAATAGGTATAAAGAAATTACGAAATCTCTCAGGTAACATCATATCTCTGCGAGTTCTACCTTATTTATATTTTTAATTTATAATTTTAATTTTACATTCTAGAATTTACAAAATACAAAATAAAAGGAAGTAATCTTTAAATGTTAAGAATAATAATTGGTAGAGAGAGAGAGAGAGAGAGACAGAGAGAAAAAAATTAAGGGTAAATAGATTTTTATGTAATTAATTAAAAAATAATGTCTCCTTCACAAAGAGCTAAAAATTGTATTGAAAAGTACAAATATTAGTAATAATTGCGTGGTGTAGGTGTACAGCGACGCTGACATAGTATTGTCGGCGGAGTGGGTTCCGCCGGTGTGTTTGCCGCGTGGAGAGCCGCCGCTGTCGGCGCCTCCGCTCGGCGAAAACGAGCGCGCACCGCGCAAGGCCACCGTCTCTTTCTCGCTCGACGGACATTCAGCCGCATCCGTTGCGGCCGCCGTCAAGGAGGACGCCGCCAAACCAGACAAGAAAAATAAGGTATTGGCGTTTGAAAGCTGCTCCTAATGCTTTATTTACTTTAGTTTCGTAATTAAGAGTGTGACACGTAGCTTGGCGTGCTTATTATAAAATAAGACACATTCGATATTCGAAATTTTGATTTATTTTCGCTTTCTCACGTACACATGGAATTACAAAGTTCCAAGCATATCTATTCAATATAAAGTTTTTGTATTATTATTTGAGTTTCTTAACTGGCATTATTTTTATATCTAAGAGTCTGTGACCAGTTTGCATTATTACTTTTGCTTGTGGCCGATGATGCTAGTGGTTGAGACATCTACGGTCCTTATAACACGTCTATGAAGGAATAAATGCGATTTGAAAATGAGAAATTATATTTTTGTTTAACAGATGTTGAAACGACTCTCGTACCCGTTGTCCTGGGTCGAGGGTCTAACGGGCGAAGGTGGACCGAGCGGTCCAGGCGGCTCACACAGTTCCCATAGCGATTCGCTTCCGACCTCCGCCGACAGCCACAACTCCACCAGCGTATTCTCCAAAGTTTTCAACAGGTACGTGTCCACCACACAACGCGCATTCAAACTGATTTCACACACATACGCCTAAATAATACGAATTTAACATGAGCGTACAATCACAGCATCTTATTGCTTCACATTAACGTCTCATACGCGACCGCTTTTATCGAACATATGGAGTACAAACGAAAAGTTGAACGCAGATTTATTTCGTTCTGTAACATCTGAAAGAGAACCAACAAGCACACATATACACATGCTGGACGTGACAGATGAAAATTAATATTGGAACTGTTAAATTTTTCCTTTGCTACCTTGGATGCTAACCTGGGACGTATTGCAAATGTACCACTGGGTTCATTGTAAAGTTCGCCAATGAACCTAGTGGAGTTTGGTACGGGTTTGTTCCTGAGTAAAACGCCTTCGGAGGAGGCGCCGCAGGACGTGCTGTCATCATCGGGGTATGTGAGCGGCGCGCGGGCCGTCGCCGCTTCGACGGCATACTCTATATACATGTGCCAACTCTATATCTTGTCTGTACTGAACGTTTAGCAGTCACATCGACATTGCAAAATATTGCATCTCTAACATCTTCTCTTTCCTTTTACATTTGTTATTTGATTTCAGTCAAAATAAGGGTCTAGCTAGTTACACCGAGACAGCGACGCTGCGCGCACATTTAAAGATAGCAATTCAATATAGAACTAATTTACTAAAGTAAAGCCACGGAGACAACGCAAACATTGTAATCAAATATCGAGTGATTATGTATTTCTGTCCTTTTCCCTCGCACGCAAAAATGTCGGAATTGAATGGCGGTATTTGTTTCATGGTACAGGAAAGCGATCTTGACAACACTTGGTCACCATTTTATGAATAATTGCGCTACTAGATAAAATACGCCCTACTAGTAAAAATACATGTTAAATTATTGTTTTATTAAAAAATGTAATGAAGCTCTGAAAGTTTGTTTACATTGCGTTGTCTCCATGGCCTTGCTTTACACAATTCATATTCATCAGTACGTAATGCATCTCGCGACGTCTATTTTTTTTTTTTCACGAGGAGAGAAATCTTCAAAAGATACCTTATGCTCAAATGCCGCATGCAATGCAAATGCCCATAGAGGTTATGTGGGACTCTTACCGCACTAAAACTCACCTCGAAATGGGTGTGGTTCTAGTCCATAGGGGACTTTGGAACCGTCACCGGGCGTCGGGGGGGGCGAGAAGCGCCCGGCCCTTACAAATAAGAACTTAACTAAAGCTTAAGCTATGAGGGACCGGCTAGCCCTGTAGGGCCACTTGCCACGACCACGGCGTTGGCCGTGGCCGGTACAAGTGGTCCCCGGGCCGGGAGGTCCCTCGCAGGCGCCGTGTCCTGGTCGCGCCTCGGAGGTGAGAAGCGGCGCGGCGGTCTTCTTCTCCTTTCTCGGTGTCGGGGTAGCTGCATATCCTGGTCATCACCAGCGAACGCCGCGTTTGCTGCAGTGATGGGGTCATCCTGGTCCAACAGGATGTGTCGGGGTCTTCTTCTGAAACGAGAAAGAGTATTATTAGGATCGGGAGTGTAAATGAGCGAACTGACCACTAGTGGGTTGGGGTGGCGAGAAAGTTTGTCGTAGTACTTCAAGGCGAAGTCCTTGATGCACTTGACAATTGAAGGGAGTTTGAGGTCATGGTAGAGGTCGACGTTGCGGATGAACCATGGGGCGCCCACGGCTCTCCGCAGAAAGCGGTTTTGAATGATTTGAAGGGATTCGATGTGGGTGGGAGCAGCGTGCGTAAAGACAACGCTAGCGTACGTCATGATCGGTCTGACGCAAACTTTGTACAATGTCACCTTATCTCTAAGGGCCATTGTACTCCGCTTGCCTATGAGGCACGTCAGGCGACCCAGGATGAACGCTGCCCTGTCCCTGACACGCTTGATGTGGGGACCGAACGTATGTCTCCGGTCGAGTGTAACACCGAGGTATTTGGTCTGATGGACCCAAGGAATGACGCGACCCTGGAGTGAGATTTGACCGAGTGAAGCTCGGTCAATATGTAGGGCATTCTGAGCGCGAGGAGTTTGAAGTAAATTCTCGCGTGAAAAGAACATTGCTGCGCTTTTCTCGGGATTCACCTCAATTCTCCATTTCTGAAACCAATCGCCGAGAGCGGTCACGGCGGTTTGAAGCATACGAGTTAAGAAGCCTTGGTGTCGGGTGGAGAAGTAGAGGGCCGTGTCGTCTGCGAAGAGAGACAACTCGACCCCCTCCGTGCGTGGTATGTCGTTGGTGTATAAGAAGTAGAGGGTTGGTGAGAGAACTAAACCCTGAGGAACGCCTGCCCGTAGGGGGCGGGGGGAGGAGAGAGTGCCTTCAACTCTGTAGCGAAAGCTTCGATCGGCTAGAAAGTCCCGTACTATTAGTACGAGGCCCTCCGGCAGTCCCTCCGGAGTTGATATAGCTTGTATATCAACCCGGCATGCCACACCTTATCGAAGGCCTTCGCCACATCGAAGAAGACCGGTGCCTGTAGGACGAGGGCTTGCGGTAAGCCCGGTGAGAATGTGCTCAGTTAGTCGATGCACTTGATGAACGCACGAGTGTCTGGCTCTGAAACCAAACTGCTCGTCGATGAGAATATTATTGGAATTGATATGACGAAGGAGACGCGTCAATAGGATTCTCTCGTAGAGTTTCCCAATTGAGCTGAATAGGCTAATTGGCCTATAACTGGCGGGGAGGGTTCCGATAACGATCGCTTCCTTCCAGGCGGCTGGAAAGACGCGATCGCGCAAGGCTGCATTGAAGATGCTTAGTAGGAGCGAGAATAACGTCGGCGGAAATCGCTTCAGTAGTTTGTTGGAGATTCGGTCTATACCCGGCGATTTCTTAGGATCTGCAATTTAGCAGGGGAGACAGGTTCGATGGGGTCATCGGGAGGTTGTGATGCCCTTTGCTCCACCTCTTCCTCCACCTGGGCGACGTGATTGACGTCGACCGGTTGGAGGCTGGGCGAGCATTGGGCCTCGAGGAGGTCGGCAAGGTATTCGGCCTTCTCGTCGTCGTCAAACGCCAGAGGGCCGTTGGGTCGAGCTAACGGAGGAGTTTGGGATAAGCTAGATTCCGTCTTCATCGTCCTCGCCAGCCTCCAGTATGCTAGATGTGAAGGCAATATGTCAGATAGAAGACGGGTCCATTGGTCACTACGGAGTTCGGCTATGCGCGATTCTCGCGACGTCGCACTGCGTATCGCAGCACCAGCAGTACTTACTGAACTGCGAACCTTTTTGTGTAGTAAATAAGTTCTATATTTTATTGCTACCTTAAATCGAAGAGCGTTGCGTCGCTCTTCGCTGTGAACCGACGCTTACGCACAGGCTGAGGTCTTTGTACAAATTTTGCTACAAGTTAATTTAAAAAAAATCTCTGGGTTTTTATTGAAAATTTATATAGTTTAGCTTATTCAAACCATATGGTCGTTGTGGTTGATAAATGTTCAGTTCTCCTCTTGTTTGTGCCACACTACTCCATTAGAGACATCACCGCTGACAATATTGTGACTGCCTATTTTGTGTGTGCCAGTTGTTTATAACATAATTATTGTTACCTTATAGTTTCTAAATATTCAATTATTCATTTTGTGTACGGGATAATTTATTGACATCGGCCAACGTGTGGAGTTTTGAAACTTAATAGTTTTATACCTTCTCATTTTGACCGTTGTCAAAGAAGTATTCCGTGTTCTATACGCTTCCCTGTACATCGTTTTGTTGAGTGGCATGTTGTATATGTGTTAGGTTATAAAATTATAGAAGTTTTCTCCCGCATCGAGAGGTTTGTCGTAACAATCATTCGCCTCTATTCAGATTGGTCATTTCAGGTAAACAAAGTCTTATTCACTCATCTGCTGTCATTAAGTTTTCTTATCATGTCTATCACGAGCATTCTATTCTAATAGCACCTATGTGTTGATAACGAGTTTCCAGCATGTTTAGCTTATAAATATTTGGCTGAAAAAAAATAATAATAAATTTTAAATGATTTTTTACAGAGTAACTCTAACACTGATTGGTGTACTGTATTTCTTTTTATCTTATTGCTTACATTGCGACGGATCGAAACTTTTTTTAAAACTTAATAACAATACTTAATGTATTAAGTTAGAAGCTTTTCTGTGTAATTTGTAAAATAATTACAATATACTGTCAATAATATTCGAAGTATTGAGATTATAACGACTTTAGCACTTTGATAACCGACAGTTGTCTGAGTAATAAATTCATCGACAAAATTCTTTCACGTACTCCTTGTAAAAAGAGTTTAAATTTGTTTGTTAGATCGCTGTCTTATCTTCACGAACAGGTTACTTTTATTTTGACTTTCAATCAAGCGAATCATTCTGCCGCAAACTGTGGACCTTTTTTGAGTTAACCTGTTTCGAGACGCCAAAAAGGAGAACAACATAAATATGCAAAAATTGATATATTTTTATTTATTTATTGATCTTAATAAAACTGTTTTTTTTTTTATAAGGAAATAAAGTTAACCGATAACAAATTTTATTGATTTGAAATGAGTATTTAGAATGTTATCGTAGACACAACAATTACGTAATCAATTATTCAGAATATTGTTTTCAGAGGGCAAACCTTGGAGTGTTATTTGTTTCTATAAATAGATAGTGAATAGTGTATGTGTAATGTGTAAGTATAGTACATAATCTATATTGTCGAAAGTATGTTTAGTGGTATTACATGAGTGTGTGCCTGTTTCTACAGACGCAGTTCCCTGGGCGGGTTCGGGCGGTCTCACAGCAAGTCTTCGACTGGTTCCGCGCAACCGCGTCTCGACTACAGGAGCATGGTCTCTGTGGACGACATGCCAGATCTCTTCGCTTCTTTTGACAGTCAGTTTTCGAATTCAAAAATGTATCTACACTAATAGTATAAAGATGTAGTTTATAATTTTGGATGTACCTAAGAGGTAATCTACGAAACTACTTATCGTATTTTCAAAACTCTTTCAATAATGGGAAGCTACATTATCGATGAGTGTCCATATTTTATTGTAACTAGCTGTGCCCCTTGACTTGAAACCAGTCAAATGTGTATTTGAACCCACAAATCTAAGGAACTGCCAATACGTTTCTATTTATTTATTGTTGTTAAAGGTTTACAAACCAAAAAGAGAAAATGCTAATATTACTAATAAATATGTTCCCGTCTCCAAAATATCAGGGAAATTCTAATTTCCGACAAATAGGAGAAAAATCTAATTAGGTCTTTCAAGGAACTATGAGTAGTTAGAATCATTTTACATTGTCTCACAGATGTCTGAGGCGTACAGCGCGAAAATTTCTTTGTACATGGTTTACTTATTACATATCATAGGGATATCAGCCACACATTTGTACTCTTGATAGGCCTTTGCAGTTACACTTAGTTGACAGATGAAATGGATGTTGTAGGGCTCCTATTGTCTATTATGTATTATTCTATCTATAATATAGTTCTATTCTGTCTACTAAGATATCTTGGAAAGCACATTAGTCGAGTTTACCATGTTAGTTAGTAACATTAAAAGATAATACCTGAACACTCGAATCACCTTTTTAACAGTGTATATTTCAGAAGCTTCCTATTCTTTTATTTATTTCAATGTTCGGCAGTAACTCTGTTTAAAAATCCTATTTGCTAAAAATTCTAAAGTCAGTTTCCTAAAATACTGCTTGCGTCTTTAAGGTTAGTATCTGTAACTTGTGGAATTTTACGTTGCGTTCTAATACAAGTTTCCTAGATGTACAATAACAACAATAGCGACAATAACCGATATTGACTTAAATAGACAATTTTAAATTCCAACCTGGGCAGCATAACGAGTATAATTTTTCATTTTTTTTTTTAATAAAATGGTCTTTGAATTTTGTGGCTATATTGGTAAACAGTTATTTTGGTGTTAGACTTGAGCATACACTGAGTGTGTTGATGCAATGTGTGCAGAGCTAATCCCGCGGCCGGCGCGCGCGAGTGATGACCCGCCATTGTACCTGCGCTTGCGCATGGGCAAGCCGGCCGGTCGCCCCCTGCCAAGAACCACTCCGCTCATGAGCTACGGCAGAAAACGCATGAAGCCCGAGTACTGGTTCGGAGTGCCCAGGAACAGGGTGGATGACCTGTTCAAGTTCCTAACGTTCTGGGTGCCGGAACGGTACGGGCCCCTCGGCGATGTGGCCGCGCAAGGGTACGAGCTCATCGACAGCGACACCGAGTGGGACGACGACGACGCAAAGCCTGGACAGAAGGTATTTTTATCTTTAGTCATTCAAAAATACGTTTAATATTACAAATATTCTTATTACATAGTAATTAATGACAAAATTACTTCGTGCTGTGTTAGCGACAATGGGAACCTAATACATGCCTACCTAATTAATTTTCTTAACACTCATAAAGATAAATTCATGCAACTTAAAACGTAATATTATTAATTAGTTGTGTTTTTCCACCCAATTCCAACAGGCTTCTTAAATATAAGAAATACATATCATTTAAAAACCACTTGAGAAGCATTGGTGTGTTCGACCCTTAGATTCTTTACTTAACCTCTAATATTTTGGATGATAAATGGTTTGTGGGATGTGAGCCTTTTGAGGCATGTCGAACTGTACCTTATTTTCTGTGTACATATTTGAATATACACTACACCTACAATTACTCAATACGACAGATATACGCCAAAGCTAATAAAGACACTACGACGGGACTAGACCGCATCATTTGGAGGGCTCGTTGAGCTTGATACGATATGATATCTAATTACTTACTAAAAATTATTATTACTTAGTAAGCTAAAATTGCCCAACACTACTATGATTTTACGCCAATATAATATAAAGCATAGGTAATGGCGTATATAATATAAACACAACACACAAAATGTTATGGTTATTACTAAGCATAGTACAAAATCTGGTAAATTTCGAATGCCTGATGAGTTGCGGATCTGGTTAATTTAAAATCAGGTGAATTGCTCCGGAACCATCAAACAGTCCAAATTCATTTTATATTGTATGACGCAAGCTTCCTGGAAAACTGTATTTTGAAATTTTATTGACGAATTTTTATTTTCAGATAATAAGTACTTACAATAGTGATATGTGATAAATGCAAGGAACTTATCGTACGTTACAACTGCAATGTTTGTTTACATCAGGTTTTAACCGTATAATACGCATGATTTATAACTTTCGTCTGTTTACGTATAAAATAAAGTTAAGAAAATAAAATAAAGTGCACAAAACATTTTTATCCTTCACTCCAACTTTATAAAAAAAAATAGGCGTACATATATTTAAAAACGTTTCATTTTGTTCTACGACCTATTTAAAATGCTGATTCAATAAGAAAGAAACCCGCAAGAAACCCTCCTTAATAGCTCTTTTAAAATAATTACCTTTTTAAATATTTTTAATTAAAAAATAAATATATATGTAATGTAAGCAATATATATGTTATTTAAATTGTAGTTGTAGAAATAAAAACAAAATTTTGTTGCTCTGAAAAGAGATTTCGGAGTAATGTCGAGGATAAAAATGGTTTTGTGGACGAGTTATAAACTCTGCTTTTCACTTCGATTGCGAGGAAATAAAACATTAGTATAACATAACATTAAACATATAACATTAACATAACATTATAACATAACATTAACATTTAAACGCGCGAAAAAACAAGAGCTGTTTCCCGCCGCTTTATTTTTTTTACATCTTACGACATTGACATTGACATCTTATGACATTGGCTGGGCTGCAGACCTATACAGCCTACTATTAAATTAATTTTGTAAAAATAATTTTCTTAAATTAATTAAATAACCTACTGTACTTGAATTTAAATTTTAATATATTTTACGTCTTAAAAAACACATAAGGCAAATAAATTTAAGTAAATATTATAAAATAACAAATGCTATCTATGAACTTCTTATTGTGTTTGGCTGTATGGCTCATTTTCTTTGCCTTAATATAGATACATTTATGATTAGATACGTTAATGATTAATGCACTTGTGCACAAAATTCGATTTTGTGCAGCCTATATCCTGCACAAATAAGCAGTTTCAGAGCATGAGAAGTGAAAAACATTTTATTATTAAACTAAATTGATTTTACATTTTCTTCTACTTATACAAATCTTCACCTACATTAAATAAAAATCATACCTGAAAAGAGAAACAACATTTAAGCTATTATTTCTCAACTTTACAAATACTTAACACTATACTTTATTTATACTTATAAATTACTACTATACTTATAAATTTAACTTTATTTCAACGACTCATGTAACATACGTTTTTAGTCCCGTTGTAGGTAGTCACTTTTAATATTACGAATTGCCTACATAACTTATTAAAAGTAAAAACTTCAAATTAAATTAAGTGAAACCAACTTCATTTACATATATTAAATAATTAAATATACCCAAGGTTCTTTAAATAAACCGATAATTTTTGAGTTTATTTACGAACAGCTCTTTGATATTATATTATATTATATTTGATATACAAGAGATGAGATAGTTTTCGTCTTAATCAAAAAGTATAGTGATTTGCTACAATAATAAGTCAAGATAATAGACGAGGGTTGACATAATTTATAAGAAAATTAATGTAATCAAATGAATGAAGAGTGATCGTTGTTCGCAGAGCGAGCGCACTGGCAGCGCCGGAGATGTGTCGGATATTACGAGGGAATCGTGGGAGGTGAGTCATTTATCATCTAATTTTACAAGTACGGTTTCACCTTTTAACACTTTCTTTACTAATTATACGTACATTGTGAAATTTTTATTGTATCTGAAATTTTGAGGGTAGTATCTAAATATTTATTTTTTACATGTAGGGTATTTTTAATAATAAAATTATATACACTTTTTGTAGCAAAAAATTATATCGGAACGATATTTCCGTATTAAAAATACAAACGCCTAATGTAGGCGTTTGTAATTTCCTTTTTTTACTTTATTATATTTTTAAAAAGTATTATATCCTTGTTTTAACATCAGAAATTAGCTTATGTCTTTTCCAAAAATTCAAGTTCATAAAAATTGATTCAAACCTAATAGAAACGTTGTCAACAAAATTTAATATACGTAGTTGAATTGTTGATTTTTTTTTAGTTTTTACTTATAATATTGAGTATGTATAACAGTGTCGGTCTGTAATGATGCATTTAGTAAATAATTGAAAACCCCTTAAAATTTCTTAAACAATTAAATTTCACAATCTACAATTAACGCTTTCTAACACAATTTCTATTGGATAACAATGCATTTATTTCACATCCCAACATTACAGAACACATTTAACCAGGAATGTTCCTAAAATCATCAATATTGTTTATTGATTGCACTGTATGTGGTTTGAATATTTTTGCAAGTTTTTATTCGCGTGCTAATTTATGAGGCCTCGGTTTGCCAACGACGCAACGCAAACCGACAAAACAAAATCATTAATACTCCCCTTATCAGTGCATAGTATTAAATGGATTTCCTTTTTACGATATATGCGTAATTATCGGAGTATTAGAGCATCGACTCAAGTGTACCACATCCGACATAGGCATATCTTTAATACGAGAGATACGATTAACGCCTTTTCTTTACATACCGATATGCTCCTTTTTTTAATAAATACTTACTGTTTAATTGTAATGTTAAGGTACCTTTACACAAAACAAAACAGTTTACACTTGAAACAAAATTGGTATCTGCTGCGTTGTGAATTAAAATCCACAAGATTCTTGTCTTGAGGCATTTGCGTCTTTAGTAGCAGACTTTGAATAAGTGGGGTTATTGTGGTTATACTGCCTTTCCATACTGCACAAATATATCAAACTTCTTTCATTCTTTTTCAGTTTGAATAACAAGTTATCAAGGCGTTTTTATATGAAATCATTTCTGACTTTAAGTAATGTATTATGCAGAACAGTGAAAAAAAGCCTAATAAAATGAAATTGCTTTTAAAGGTACTTTAAAAGCATTTTTATTCAAAATTTGTTAAAATTTATTTAAATTTGTTTACCAGAGAAAATATATTTGAAGGAATTTGTTAAAATATCCCAATGGCTATAAAAATTGTGTCATAGAGGTGATGTTATTGTATATTTGTTTCCAATTCCCAATGTAATGTGAGTATAAAGCGCCTTAATTACGTACTGTCAATAAAATGCCTCGTTTTAGCTTTAACTGTAAAAGCACTCGTTGGATTATATTGTGGATTTGAATTCTCATCGCAATGATACAAGACGTAGTCATTAAGCAATTGTTGTACTAACTCGTGTTATGCGATCACGTGAAGCTGCTGAAGGCGCCCTACGTGAAAATATACTCTATAATGAAGAGTCAGGCCGAGGCGCTGGGTGACTCGCTCGGCGATGAGCCGCGGCCGGAGGTATCAGCACGAATGCGAATGCGACTTGAACGATGCACCCCGCAAGCGCCAACTCACATTGGTCACACCCGCAAGGGGCATCTAAATTTAATTAAACATTAGTGCTACATTCACATAGCAAACTTTGTTCGGGATCGTTATCGTCTATCATTTATTTACATTTCATAAAAATATAAATAATAATAGGTCGCAAAATATAAAGGTAAAAA
This sequence comes from Bembecia ichneumoniformis, assembly GCA_910589475.2. Classification (NCBI taxonomy): domain Eukaryota; kingdom Metazoa; phylum Arthropoda; class Insecta; order Lepidoptera; family Sesiidae; genus Bembecia; species Bembecia ichneumoniformis. Next base: position 8,199,025 of record OU342523.1, read on the forward strand.
AAGCCATTTTTTATTAGTAAACTCTTTAAGTGCATTCGAAAGTGCCTTCCATGTTTTCATAGACATCTCGCAATTTTTTTTAAATGGCATTGATTTATTACCATAACGACAAAAGTGTGGCGTTAATACTTTTAATATTTTCAGTTTTTATACTCACATATTAAAAAGTTATTTGAAATAAAATGTTTAGTTTTTCGTCCATTTTTGTTATTTTATGTCTTTGTGAATAATAAAATCAGTGGGAATATAAGGGTATTAGATCCTATGAAGTTTGTGTGAAGACAGTACTATAATATTGCTCCTTGTGTGATTTTAGGGCGCATGGGACTACTATTCATTTGCAGAGTTTTTTTTAAAAACCAAGTTAATTTGATTGGCATGTGAGGTCGCTACTAATACTGAAGTCACAAGATATTTGAATGATGGACCAACAAATTTTTTAAAATTGGAAATATAATCCACGTAAAATCCTTTTGCCTTTTGCTTATAAAAATAATCATCAAATAGTCCCACACGTCCTACGATCAATGTGATATGGCTTTTTATCGATATAATTCAAGATATTGTATGAATAGAAAACATTGTTAAATATTTTCAAAAGGAAAAATCCAAACTTACAGCTTTCTCTTTGAATTGTATGCACGGTAAAATCAAGTCGTATTCAGATAAACGTTCAAGTAGCGAGTGTTATGCATCCCTAGTAAAAGACAGCGCACTCAATTCACTAGAATAAAATGTTTATATCATCCTAGAAATATACCTACCTTTAAGCTAAGACGAATTTTGTATTGATGTAATCACTATTTGTGAATGATGTAGATAAATATGTACTTATCTTTTAGAAAAAAAAACTGATTTTAATTGTATTTCGAACATCTAACATGAAATAGTGACTGGATAGTTTATTCAGCATGATATTTTATCTCGGTTTTAGATACGTTGTTTTACGTACGTTATATACTCTTTAAGGAATATTTATACCTATTTGCAAAAAATTCGTTGAAGATTGATCAGGATTAGGAGTTGTTCAATATAAAATAAATGTTTTTCATTTTATTGCAACTATAAGTCATATTTTATACAATTAATTGCGGAAGTTTGTTCTAAGTATATAAATGCGTTATAAAGTTCTAATAATATTATAAATGCGAAAGTTTGTGAGGACGGGTGGATGTATGTATGTTTGTTTGTTGGTTGGTTTGTTACTCTTTCACGTAAAAACTACTGAACGGACTGGCACACAGTTAGTTTATTATCTGGATTAAAATATAGGATACTTTCTATACTGGAAAAATGTTAGTTTCCCTTGGGTTCACGGCTCTGTCGCGCTTTACATTATATCGTATTATCTATCTTTAACCATACGTCCAAAACATAAAAAAGCGAATATCACATGTATTAAATACTTGTGACGATGAACTTGTTGATTTTGACAAGGATTCATAATTTTGTTGATAATATGACCAATAAAACATCACCTAACGATTTTATTAATTTTTTGATACAAAAAGTAATTTTGTGGCTCAAATAAACAATTAATATATAGCCTAGTCCATCCTGAAATTCTAACTATGGTGAAAGATTTTATTAAATCGAATGAGTAGTTTTGAAGATTAGCTTTTACATACAAACAAACATACATGCATACTTTACCTCCATATAATATTAGTATAGATTAAAAAAAATCGGCTGAATTTTAAAAAAGTCAACCCAACCATATTACGTACCTATACTGATATTTCTATAGTTCCACCTTTTAACAGTATAGCTCAGACTCGTAATAATAATATGATACGGAATAAAGGTCGCCACACAATAGCGAACCTGTTACCGGTAACTTGTAATCATCTTCCATTGTCAATATGGGTGTATGGTTTGACAATTGAACCGTTTTGCATTTTTTACACGAGGTCGTGTGCGTTATAGTACTTATCTTCTTTTTTATTTTATTCGTTAATTCAAATTAATAATCTCATTTATGTATGAACTGGTAAGATTTCAGTTGTTCCGTAGTGAAATGTCAACCCTTCAAGTGTTTTTTACTAATTATCCTAATTGACCGTTAATTGCACAGTGAAATAGGTAGGATAGGAGAGTGAAATCTCAAACAATATGGTTTTGAAATAATCAGACGATGGCGCAATAGGATTAGACATTTTAACGTCAAGTCGGTAAGCCCATAAGCGTTAGTAAACTGAGATAAAATTTTCTGTAATGTATTTTTATTAAGATCTCTCTCCTGTGCAATTTTAACAAATTAAAATGGCGGATGAAGTCTGTCTGCTACTCAGAATTGGTCATTGATCAAAGTTTCGGCGCCATGGCTTCGGAAAAATATTGTTTTAATTTCCTAAAATTCCGGAATTCTACACTTAGTTTTAAATAAATTTAACTAATTAAATTTTTTTATTAACATAAAAAATACATTTTTATAAAGAATTCCGCCATTTTTGGAAAATTAGCAAACAAATATCTATTTCTCCAAAACGGTGGTTCCAAGATTGTGATAATTGAGACTGGCTGAGTAGCAGACAATCCCATCTAACCGCCATTTCCATTTTTTCAACTGTGCACCTAAACATCTGTATGATACTCTGTATGATACATTCTATATGATACTCAGACTCGTTCTGTGCACTTACATAAGATTTACCCTCTATTCCAGTTTATCAAAACATTAAAAAATGAGTATAGTATAGTATATACATTAAAATTCTTTCTTATCTACAAAACATTTTTAAAAAACTTCAAAAAACTTCAATTCAACTTCAGAGTGACACACAAGATGTCACAAATTTAAAGAGATAACATATAATGGTTTAATGGAAATATTAAATTCTAATAAGACGACACAAACGAGATAATTCCACAAGAAATTCCATACAGTGTACAGATAAACGGGTAATTTGTTTGTTTGTTTTCGAAATTAATATATTTTTTCAAATAATAAATGTTAGAATAAATTAAGGTGAACTAAGACGCCGACACACCGAATGTGGTGTTAATAGTTTTTTAATCGGTTCAGGTGGAATTTTTCAATATATTTTACAACAATACGGTAGCCAATTAGTGTTTATTATGCAATTAGTAATAATATACGTCAATTAATTGAAGATCAATTGTTTGTCGCGACTACCGTAACCTCTCGTATGTTAGCTGACTGTGATTGTACAGAAGTAACTTCCCTTTGAAACAGTTTAATTAAGGCTTGATTTATCTGGAATCACGATATTACTTGAAACTTTTCAACTAAGAGTATTTTGACTGTTTCGAGAATTTGGTAATAAATTGTAATTTCATTAAACAATACAGTTTATATTCAAGAAAAGTTAAAACTAGTAGTTTGGTAGTTAAAACTAATGGTTTGAATTTTGTTTAAACAAAAACACACATTTTGGGCCACTCGCTGCCTACTAAATGACAATCTACATTTTATATTTATTTTTCTTTCTAAGTCTATCATATTTATTTTGATGCTGTCCGTGTAATTATAAACATTTCATTCATTGTCGATGTTATGAAAATACATTTAAAGATATAAACGGATACACTTTGTTTAAATCACTATCCTCAACGTCGCTTCTGTCGAATTTCATTTATGTATAGAACTTTAATACATGCTCAAACATGATTTCTTTCTCGATACTTTGGGACTTATATTGTTGTCACTGTCGTTGTTTCGTTTGATTGAGGAAACTATTATCGAACACCTCATATGGTAGTAATGTTTAGTCGTCATCGATAATAATACGCACGTCGCTAACTAATCAAGATAACTTGACAGTTTAATATTTATAATAATATCGAGCGACACGACGCCAACACCGTATTAATTCATTAACAATTATAGAAAATAAGACAAAATACCCTGTATCTAAGTAACGACACTAAGTAAGCTAACGTTCGTTTATTTTATTTGATAAGCAAATTAGTTAAGTTGACTTCTTGCATATATATTGTTATGTTCTTATTAACATATCCCGATTGCCACTGTAATATGGGGCCTGTAATACCACTGATTTTTGGCCTGATTTTTAAATTGTCTGTCCAAACTTATTTTGTACTTTTTCATTAAAATATTTTTAGTTTAATGAAAATACTATCAATATGTAATTTTGTTTTCAAATCAAAATAAAAAGCTCTTTATAAATATATATAAGAGTTTTATATTAATAAATCTTTATATTAAGACTATTTGTCTGGTTTCCACTGCTTGGTTCAAATGAAAATCATTCCGGAGAATTTAGCTCAGAATATTTTACTAAATTCATAACAATGCAATAATATAAAATATATAAAAAATAATGGTCATATAAACTTAATGGTTTATAATAGAAAGTAACCGAATGGTTAACAATAACGATAGGGCGAATGGCGAGAAACCTTTTTTTTTATAACAATGTGTTCTGTCAGATACGACAGTACGATGTGAGTGATTACTTGATGAGTAAATTACGTCGAAGCGACAATTTGATTTTGCCTTTAAAATTGAATATTGTATGTGCGGATACTGTGGCTTGATGTTTCCGTCGACCTCGATTGTGTCCGAACCCTCTCGAATGTATTTGACTGTCGGTCAGAAATTATTCCAAATTCCCCTGTTTCAAAAGTGTCTAGAATTTACTATGTTTTTTTTTAACTTGATGATTATTGTTTTACAGTTTGTTTTATATGACACATACATCTATTTTATATATTGAGAGGACACATTTTTTGGAAGGACCGATATCTTACTAAACGGTAGTATTGTCTCCAAACATTTGAATCTACGCCATTAACTAAAAAAGTGTCTAGGCAATTACCTACCGCTTAACGACCACATTTCCCATGTTGCACTGCATATTTTATACAGTACATAATGAAAACTTATTTCTCAAACGAATATCAATAAAAACCAAATCAGAATTGGCTCAGACATTATGTACAAATACACAAATAGAAAGTATGTTTTTTATTTTATTGTATCGTACTAATTAAATGCCTATGTGCAGCATGTCTCAGTCCTACGGCTGAGTTGACGGTGACTAATTGAATTAGTTATTACAAATAAAATAAAATGAAATTGGTATGTAATATTTTATTAATTAAGTATTTTCCACATTATTACCAATTGTACTTATGTTTTTTTTTTATTACAAAAGTTAATAAGGTAGGTTGACGGTCCATTTGATGGTAGGTGGTTAGTGTGCTCTAAGGACACAACACCTGCATCACGCATGCAGGCGCACCTGTCGACCCTACAAGATGTTTTAGACATAATATTATGCGTTGAATTTTTTGTAGGTATTATCAAGCTCTACAACTTTTTTATAGAAATCAATCGTATATCTCTCGCCGTTAAAGCAGTGTGCGGAAGTGACCTTTTCGTCGACTTAATATAATATAATTGCTTAATTAATAAAAATTCCATTCCATTTTCATTTATTTATAGGTATATAAATTTAATTAGTACGATATAATAAAATTGCAAATAGACATTGTATCCGCTTATTATCTGGATAAAGGATTAAGTTTAGGTATAACAGTGTAATAACACTTATTTTTTTCTGAATTGGATTAATTTTTTAATAAATTTTTGTACATATAAAGATGACCTAAAGTTTGCTTTTCAAATTTACTTTGCACAGCATGTTTGTCAGAAGAGACATAAAACACTTAGAACGTTTTATGGCGATGCGACGTACACTAAACAGCTCTTATTAATTTGCATGCTCCTTTTGTGTACTCAAGGAGACGTTTTAATTAGAAGTTTATTTTAATGTCGATTAATAATCCGGGTGTCGCCAGCTCAGTATGTATTAAATAACGCCATGATATATGTGTTTGTTGGGTCTTGGGTCAAGTGCAACTTCAAATGCATGGTGGTGTTATTGGTACCCTGAATGTCGCATTGTAAAGACGTTATTTTAGTCGTATTCTCGGGTCACTTATTTCATTAACTAAGGTAAAAAAATATCTTACTTACTATAATTTGTATTTTAGATTCTACGTTTGTAACGTCCAGCAAGTGTTCATTGCAATGTCTCTCTTGTCTAATTGTTTCATCATCACCTTCGTCAGCTTTTTTTATTTAAAAGCATCCCTAAAGTACATGTAGTCAGTGAGATAGCGTCATGGATTCCATACTCCTCACATGTGGAAATATAGGCTGCCACGTCCCATTACTTGGATTGGCAGGAAAAACTCATAAGAGTTATCGGCCCGACCAGGAGCCGGAGCTTTCCCGCAACTTATATATGAATTAAAGTTGCACATTTTTTTTAACATATCTACAAATTGTGCTTTTTTTAGTTTATTACTAATTTTCGTTTGCCATTACTACTAATAAGCTAGTGTTTTTAAAATAATATGTGGAAATATTGAATTTCTTTTCATTCGCCGACGGTCCGTGAGCTGTGAAATACATTGTTCATTTTCCTTTACAATTTAACACGTTTCCGTGACTATTTTCCAAGATTTATTTTTTCTGTTTCACATTATACACAACAATGACTTTAGAGTCCGCGGTCATACTAAAATGTGCGTGACCAAATGCTTTGGATGAACGTGTCGAATGAGACTTTTCTGGTTTTCTAGCTAGCTTCTATCTCAAGAATGTTGTGTTTGGATACATTTATATTCATTTAAATTCCTTTCAATACATGTAAATAAATATGTTTGACAAGGTTACAGCTAAATCAGTCTTGCTTAAAGGAATAGATTATTATTTTTTAACAAAAAATCTACGACAGTGGGCAGTAAGTTCAATTAACAGATTCCTAATCGGTGATAGAATTTGTCTGACTCTGATAGATCGAATACATAAAACATCTCTATCTCTACATATTGTAAATTGAAGTCGCCGCCGTCCACGTCTGTCTGTTTCTCCGCCAAGTTCTTCTATACCACCCAACGAAATACGATACGGTTTTCACTAATGGAAAGAGAGATAAATGAGGAAGGTTATGGTATAAAACTTGCAGAAAAAAAATGCGTCCCTGCGAAGCCGAGAGCGAACCGAGCTTGTTTCTAATACAATATTCTTTTAAGAGGCAACGTCTTTTTAAATCTTCCAAATAATCACTGAAGGTTGATGCTAATACAGCCAAAACGGAATCGTAACTCTTATCCTCTATACGAAAGTAAATTGAATAACTTATTTGATTAATTTAATTTTGTCCAAAAACCTAAAAATAATTTCGTTTTCTGACCACCATCGTTTAAAAAAGAGAAAGGGTATAATACGGGAAAAGGTTTACATAGTAATCATATTTCAGATTATTTTTTTCAATAATTTAGATATCTCAAATATTTTTCACCGACAAATAAGACGTGTGTCTCTGAATTCATGAATTCACAATTTTTTTTTTGCTGTCCATTGTAGTAGGTATGTATTGGTAATATATTTATGCCATCTACATCTTGCATGCGATTGTGTTGTGCGGATGTGTGACGGCGTTACCAAGCTGGGCGACTCAACAGGTCAACCGGGGCGAACGCTGCGCGAGCGCACCTATACTTACGAACCGAACCTGTCCAATGTCATCGTCTCAACGCACTGGAAATACCACAACATGCTTATAGCGTTTTTTTCTTGTCTGTTTTAGGTCATTTAGGGAGTATCTACTCTTATTCAGCTAAAGTCCATAGAAAATAGTAGTTCTGTGTGGAGATACGTAGCTATGGGTCCTATCAACTTTCCGAATTGCAAATGCGAGGACGCGACCGCATCTCTATACAAAACTTTTGTTTTGCATATACAAAAGCTGAATAAATATTTATACTTATTAAAATAAAATACGCGGCTGTATAAGTGTAACCAAAATCGTCCAGCAAAACGCCAATGGAGCTGAATAAGTTACTCCCTTCTTGTCTGAAGATAAAGCTTGTGTGCATATGGTTTTACATAATTATATAAGGATTATCTCACGCATCAATGAAGCAAGCAGCTGTTTGTCTTGTCATACCAATGATCATTGGCGGTGGCGGGGTGCGTAGTTGGCGTGTAATGTGCCTCTCTCCCGCGACCCGACCACCGCTAGTTTTCGAGCAGCGTTGCTAACCAATACTCGCTACGTGTATTGCGCGTTCAAACTCACACGCTCGACCCTCGGTTGCACAAAATTACTAGACGATTGTTTCCGCCATTAATACACATTCATTTAATCAGAACCAGACCTGTGCCTCCTAACGCCAGTACACAAACTCGGCTTGTTTATAAGCAGACGCGCTCGCCATTCGCCGTTCATTTCAATGTTAGTTTGAGAAACCTTGTTTATAGCGTGGGTGATCTAAATTGAGATCTGGCAAATGTGATGTCGCATTGTTTATGTTTTGCAATGAAACGTTTTCCTTTATAAAACTTGTATGTTTGTTTGTTATGTGTAAAATTCAAATTTAAATAAATGCAAACTATGAAATGCATAGAAATGGTACAACTCGATCGCTCGCCAACCAAAAGGTCTTCAACTTTCGACAGCGATAAGGTAAGTCGGTATTAAATGGCGTGATGCCGTTAGTGGACTTAATTTTTTTTTAATATCTACTCAACGAGAACCTCAATATTAAAACTATAATACTTGTTTACATATTTACGATAAGAATGCATCTATACATAGATTTGCAAGACGTCATCATTATTTAACAACAAAAAATAATTACTTCCTTTCAAATGAAGTTTCGAGGTGGTTTGCACAAAAAGGTTGATTTAATTCGCTTGTTTCAACTCGCAGGCGTTGAATATTATTAATTTGTTTTAAGTTACTTCTCTCAAAGCTTACACTTACGTAGAATAATAACAGGGTAATATTATAAATATTAATTAATTTATGACGTGCATTTGCGATGCTGACGTTGAATATTATTATTCAACGTCCATTATTATGGACCGCATGAAGTATGTTTTGGCTGTAACGGGCATAACAATTTATTTAGGGGTCATTGCCATCGTGGCGTATTTAATTCTTTATAATAAAATAGAAATCAGTATTATCCATGAATGATAAAATTCGAATTCAAATTAAAAAACTCTTTATGGTTGGACCGAATTTCATTATATTGCTATTTGTAACAAAAGAAATGCAAATAAATACAATGCAACAACGCCAACGAAACTTTAATTCCATACGTTTTCCGATTTCGTGTCTTAAATCTATTCCAATATAGTTTCAAATATCTAATCAATTGAAACAATAATTTAAGGTCGTCACAAAAATGTGAACAGATAGCGACGCTACAAAGATATTGATATTGATAGCTATACGGATATACTTAAATCGTAAACGAATTTAAACACATTTTTTGTTTTACAAACCTTTAATTTACACTTTGTATGGTTATTTTTTGTCAATAACTTTGTTTGAGAGTCAAAACCAAAGTAATTGGTTTTGACTTAGTCAAAATATTTCAGAACTGGTTTTTGTAAAAAAATTTTTTTCTTCACCAAAATGGTGTGTAAATACCTAATACTTTTTCGATAACTGAAATGTACAATCTATAAGTGTTACCCATCGAAATATAATTAACGTTCTGTCTTACCTCAATTATAGGTGCAAACGACCTGCTTGGTGGACAATTTAATTACAAAACACAACCTACCAAATTTGTTTAAATTACCATCAGATATATTTTTAAAAGATTAACCAATGCTACCACTCGGTTAAACTTCTGCTCGTCGGCGTTGTTTAATCGTTATTGTGTTTACACATCACATAGATAATCCACTAACAGACGCGATTCTAGAGTTATAGACTCCAGAATCGTCTACAAATGGGATAGGTTATAAGACATCTTTTATAACAACTAGTCCATATTTATAACAACTAGTCCATGTTACGTTTAATTTAAATATGTGCTGATTGATAGTTACCTTTAATATAAATATGTGCTGATTGATAGATTGTACTGTTGATGTGTTCAAATTACTGAGATTCGGGCCAAAATAATTTGTTTGACGAGTGATTTGATTTCATATATTTTTAATTAAAATTATTTTTTGAGGCTTTAACAGAGATTAAAATAAATTAGAAGAGAGAAAACTGAAAGATTCAATCATAATTGAAAAAATATTTTGTGGAAACAAAGAGAAACAAAAATTGCAAAGCGGGGTGTGTTGTATTTATAGGATTTTTTTTGATTGGTGACTACATTCGATATTGTTGAACCATGTGCGATAATGTTATCGTATGATGCCGATTTTAATTTGTAATGTCGCCGCACTTTATCGAACAAATGCGACTTACCTACTAATTCAGATTAGATTGCAATTTCAATTGTAAAGAGAAAACAGTAGGCAGATAAACGTTAATTTTCATCGCGTTACCAATTAAATTAAATGTATTTTATATTGACTAAGCCTATTTCAATATTAATATATTTCGAATACATAATGTAAATTAATGTATATTATTAATAAGAACTAGTGTTTGCCCAAAAGTTGAATTATAAAAATGTTGAACTGACATATTATTAATTATTATCAACTTTTCCGTTTAGTTTTTTTTTATGTTAAGTTCAGCAGACAGGCTGACGGTCCACTTTTGGCATTTTGTGTAATCAATAATTTATTCCGCGAAACACAATCACTAAACGCGAAAATCGACTTTTGATTTTAGCATGCAAAGGATTAATTAAGTAGCTACTAGGAATAATTAGCTAGCTTAAAGCTCATATTGAAGATTACCTAAATTTTTTTAATATAATAATTGAGGAATTTATGATTTTAGGAAAATATCCAGGGGATCCATGGAATTCGCCATTATAAGTCAAGACGTCATCATTGTCGTCCTTGTAATCTTTTATTGATAACTCTAAAGCTGGTCTATAGCTACTAAACAAAAAAAAGCAAAATCGGTTCAAACTTTGGATAAGGGGATCCAAAGTTTTCGCCTTTTTTTTTATGGGCTTCCTAATATAGTTTAAGAACCAATAAAACGTTAAAGATTTTCAGTAGGCTACTGTGTGTTCGAAAAATGACCGAAAAATAGTGACTTTATAGTCCAGGAAAAGTTCATAAACCTTATCTTCTAACCTCCCTAACTGTTAATTTTAATTTTTGCAAAAAAGTTAAAAGAACTTTTCTTATGTAAAACAAAATTCTCTACAACATTTCTCTCAAACCTTTTTTCTGACTCACCTTTTTTGTATAATTTGGAAAAAAACGCCAATTTTTTTCACCACTTCTACAGAATGGAATCAAAAATTTCTTTCACCAATCATATTTCATATTTTCTAGAAATATCAATAATGTTTCCGAGAGACTCAAATTTTGATTTCTTCGTGAAGTCTCCTGGACTATTTAGGGCTTTCTAATCCACATTTATTAACATTATGTACTTATGCGTTTTACGTAAAAAAAAAACAAAGAGAGGAAGTACACAATAAACTGCATTTATTATCTATTTAAAATCATATTCTTTTATTTCACATAGATTACGTTGTTTTGCTCAATATCAATTTATTGGCATATTTATCGATAATAAAAGGATAAGCCGCATATAATTCAAACATATAATTGACAGTGTATTTAGGGATTAGGGTGCCGAAAAATTACGCGACGGTTATGAGTTTTCTTTTGTACGAGTCCGTGTAGATTTCGTCAGTCGTTTTTGAGATATTTGTAACGGTGGTTGGGTAATGGGTTAAATTAATTAATTTAACCTTATGGCTGTAAAGAAATAGTGACTCAAATAAAAAACAACGATATGTCGCCTATTGGAATTCAGCCGTAATTCCGTGAGCAGCTACAGCTAGATTTATAACTTCATATTACGAGTGAACGTTGGATAATCAAAAATTTCATCAGCAACTTCTTATATTGCTGCCGAAGCATTCCAATATGTTAAAGATTAAAACTCCGACGGGTTTGTACGAGAGTAAACGGTAAAATATAAAGATGTTCCGATTGTTGCGGAGAATAGCCCGCAGAGTGATGGAGAAGCTGCGTAAGGCGGAAATATTGATGATCAACTACACCATGCAAAGAAGGGCCACTGTACGTTCGATATGTAGACGCGAGACGATACACGTGCCAAGCCGAAGGGGGACAATTCACTCCATGATAAGGAGGGGGACAATACATTCGTTATGTCAGGTGAGAGACCTTCGGAATAATTATGCCTTTACACAGAATCTGAAACTGAATTCCAAATAAAGCAATACGAGTACATACATTCCATTTAAAACATCTCCCCAATGAACACTGCAGACTGCAGTCAACAAACCAACGAACAGTCAACTGCAATCAACATTACGGGGTTCTTTTTAAATATTAGGTGCATTGTCAATATGTCTCACATTAAAAACCTTTGATAGAATCTTAGAGAAAAACATATTTCCTACTAGCTGAGCCTGCAACTTCGTAGCGTGATATTCGATATAACGCGTAACTTTTTTGTTTGTTAACCGATTGGAAGTTACGGGAAGCTTGCTACAAAACATCAGTGAAGAACGCATTCAAATCGGTTAAGCCGTTTCTGAGATTAACGTGCACAAATGCACAGACAAAAATTCTTAAAACCATTTTTTGACCTCGGTAACATAAGTATAACGTGTACAATTTTTTTTTTTTTGAAAAATATTTAATGTACAGACACAGAAATATGAAAAATATTTATAGTATTGTATAGATTGGAATATATTTATAGCTGATAATATATTTTATAATTTAATAATAAAATGTATGCGTTTAGCATAATTGTAAATATTGCGCCTCCTCTTCCTCGTTCTATTGAGATTTTTCTTGGAAAACCTTTTTCTTCTGATTTTTTCTTTTTAAAAAAAAAAATTAAGAATAGTTAATAAAAAACTTTTACTGTATAAAAGTGATTCTAAAGTCCGAGTGACCACTAAATCACTAAGTCATAATACTGTAATATTTATGGTATAGTCGCAAAAAGGGGATTCGACTGGTCTTAAACTGCAAATGTGTTGGTTCCTTGCTGATTATAAATTGTACAAGATTGGTGTAACATATTCGAGCAAATGAAATATTCCATATTAAATTCTTAATAGAATTAATTTACCTATGGTCATAATGTATAATTATTTCGAATAAATGGCCTATTTTATTAATGATTTGTAATAACATTTAAGAAATAATACTCAATAGAGATATGAAATAGTCATCACTATTATAAGTGAGTTTACATTGGACTAATTGTGACTAGTAGTTTTTACTTATAGATGATATATACAAACCTATAAACTTTGAACAAAAATACCATAGTCTAAGTTTAATTCATGTTAGTAGATATAATATTATAATAATGTAAGCACCGATTATGCACTTATCAATGTATTTCTGTTGTGATTGCTACTGGACAATTATAAAAATCTTATTTATTCCAACAATTTAAACGAATTTAATTAAGTAATGATTAATTAATACCCTTATATACCTGTCTGCTTAATATTTTTGTAGAAAAAGTAATATTATGGGACGTAATATTGTAATTCTACAAAAATACAACAAAAATGTTGGTATATAAATATGATTTTAACGAAAGTATGTATAGATAATTGTATAGTGCACAACATGCAAGTTTGAATGTGAACTGTAGTGATCGGCTATGGGAATGTATGCACAGCATCATCATCATCATCAATCAATTCATTTGATCATCAAGTCCACTCGATTATCATTAAATTATGCTCCTTTCATTGTCTCACAATGTCCAGTCTTAAAATTGCCATTTTCTAAAATGTCAAGTCTATTCCAGTCAAAAACTTCCAGTCATGCAAAAGCCAGTCTTCAAATAAGTAAAAAGGAAATTTATATTGATCAATTAGGTCTATAAGAGTAAACATTTTTGCAGACTTGATTTGACTTGCCTTGTAAGACTGGACATGTAATTGTTCAATTTAAGACCGCCTGGACAACGTGAAATTAACAAAAAACTCATCGAGTTTAATATCGGGGATCATTTTGTTTAGATGCTTCTCTCAAATTTAACTCGTATGTTGTTTACCCATCTATCATCCGAACATGGCGAACTCATTTTTAATATTTGCATCTCTAATTAATCATGTTTTACTTTTATGCAAATCACTGAGCATGGGACTTCTTTTAAATTCTTACATGCACATTGTGTCCCATTATTATTGGCATATTGATTATAATGTCTGCCATAAGCATGTTCGAATAAAAACTGATGCATAAAAAGTTGTTTGCCGCGTCAAGTTTCATAATCATAAAGACGAGTTTTAGACTTATTGAACTGTTTTATATCTAAACGTTACAGAAATAAGAATTAATTTTGCATTATCACTAAGCGATTGTTGAATAATGACAGCTTGACAATATTTTTTCGAAATGTAGACATTATTTTAATATCCATTCCTCTTTCTGTTAAAATATTTAAAATATAATATAGCTGAATAGTAAACCGCTGTTGAGTGAATAAAATGAATTAAAGTGAAAAATTAAAATATTTTTTACTTTGCCTATCTATAGTGGAAAATTATATAAATTTGTATGCTTTTATTAGGTGTTGTCGATGAGCGATGAATTGCGTCGTGCTTTGTATTCATCGGGCGCCTCCGTCGACATGGAGTACATGCCGCCCGACCTCATCGGGACAACCGAAATACTCACCATGGAACACAGGTAATTATAAAAGAAGCACAGCTTGAAATCTAAACGGCTAAGAAAAAAAATGTCTCATTAGATTCCATATCACACAGATAACAATATCCCACTGCAATAACATTTCTCTACTCGTCTCGTATAGGAATAACAACACACTGTACGCCGTCTTCTACAATATTCAACAATTCACTTTCCATGAGCGTTTTCACTCAATCAGTCTATTTATTCTAATTGGGAACTTTTCTTCTATATAGTTACAGGAAAATATTATTTAATGGTATCCAGTCAATGCCATTTTGCCTCCTATCGCTCAAATAAACTTAATAGTAATGATATATTATTGCCGCAGATTAATTACGTTATCTTCATAGTAATTGGCCAATATTATTATTAATTGCTTAAGGCAAGGTCATTAGCATTTTTTTTATGTTAAGATCGGTAGACAGGCTGATGGCGGTCCGCTTGATGGTAGATGGCTACCGTCGCCTATAACACAAGCAACGCCACAGATACTGCAAGTGGGTTCTGGCATCCCTTACTCACTCACCGAAACACAATAGCACACGTGCTGTTATTTCACGGTGATTTTCTGTAACAATTGTCTTTTTACATACAACGAATTTTATTTTGGATAATTGAATTAATTGTCACTACCCAAGTGATGTGGTTTGACAATTTTTTTAGCTTTTCCGAGATAAAAAAATTTATATAATTTAATCCAATATACACATGGCCTATGTGTATGCCAAGTTTTATCGGAAAATGTTTTCAGATAATTAATCCAAATTGGCATGATACTTCTTGACAGACCTGCATTTACTGATAGCTAACTTATCATTACATTATATTGATAAGTTAGCAATCATAATAATTCATATAAATGAATTAGCTGAACCTGATACCTCTGCAAATATAAATAAGATCCTATTTATATGTATATAAACCATCCTCAGAAATTCCTCTTTTCATCGATACAATCAGGAACAAAATCCGTTCACAACTTTCCGAGATTAGCGCAAACATACAGATAGACAGAGAAAAAGGATTTCATGTATGCTATGTACTGGTCGAATTAATATAATCAGTATTATATGTATATTGATATTATATGTATATTGATAGCGAAATCGGTTTTCTCAGGCAGCTATAATACTTATTTCGACTTTTAGTTCAAAAGTGAGCCAAGTAACAATAAAAATTTGACAATTTTAAGCTAAACACGTTTGAATATTCGTACAAATTTTATATACACAACCAAGATGATATAAAATTTTCATTACGGTGGAATATTCTACGAAAATCAGATCCAAGTATGTTTATGCTTTACGTTACTTGGATTACTTGTGACCCAAGGTATATTATAGTGAATGTGAGTTTGCTTAGTGATGAAGTGTGATTTGACAGGGAGAAGATTTGCACAGTGCTGCCGGCGCGCGCTCAAGGCTACATGTGGTCGCTGACATTCAGCACGAGCCAACACGGGTTCTCCCTCTCCTCCATGTACCGCAAGATGCAGCGCGTCGACAGTCCCGTGCTGCTCCTCATACAGGATACCGACAACAACGTAAGCATCGCATCACAATCACGAAATTTCAGTTCGTGCATAGATAAATGCCAATCGGCATTGTAAATAATCCCTAGTGAACTGTGGAGAGGTTCTGCGTGTGTGAAGACTAAAAATCTTGGGACACGTGGGGTGCGGCCAATACGCAGTGTAGCTCATGCCTTCATACCTTGACAAGTGGCTTGTGCTCAATTATGGACACTAAAAAGCTGATTGATACATTACCAGTGAACCTATTTTAAGGTCTTTCGTAGGGCCCAGGCTTCATTTTATAAATCACACTATTATCTCATGCGAATTACGTGGAACAGGCAGTCATCGCGGAGTCAAAATGGGGCCGTAGATCAAACAACCTAATAAGTTTAAAGTAAGAAATAGGATAACGGACAAGGGATAGGCTCTCTGTGAGAACAGTTTACTTGGTCACGAACCAAAAGGGGTGTAATTTCGTGGTGGTGTATTGGGTACGATTGCAATACCGCCTTGTAACAAAATCACCAATATAGACACTTACTACTAGAAGAAATGTAATAGCGTTGCAGCACTAGCACTAATGATTGACACTCTCTGCAGGTGTTTGGTGCTCTGACGTCTTGCGCACTCCATCCCTCTGAGCACTTCTACGGCACCGGAGAGTCGCTGCTGTTCTCCTTCCAGAGAGTGGAGGAAAGGCGGCATTCGCAACTCGCACTCGAGGATAAACCGAAGGAGAAGGAGGCGGAAGAAAAGAAAGAGATAGGTGATAACGAAGGTGAGCAGCTTTATTAAAATATTACGTCTAATAGTAGTCAGAAGCGAGTAGTATCTATCAGCTAAAAATTGGTTAAACATTTCAGAAAAGCCAACATTCAAAACGAAGTTCAAGCACTGGGGCTGGACGGGCGACAATATGTATTTCATTCGCGGCAGCAACGACAACATCTCTATTGGCGCTGGAGAGTGAGTACATCTTTTGCTTCAAAAACTATATTATAGTAATTGTAAGAAACTGGTAGGCACAAACAAGCAAACCATTCCTTAAGTCATTATGTTGCTAACTTATTATACAGTATGAGAACTGACATCGAGCTATATGTACTTATTAGCTTTTGCCTACGGCTTCGCCAGGTTTAACTGTGTGTAATTCAACAGTATTGCCAGAACAAAATATAAAATGTAGGCAAAAAGAATGTTTGTAAAATGAAACTATTTACAAATTAATGTTTGTGTTAAATAAACTTTTTAAGGAAAAGGGAAGTTTGAAACTGTGTGTTATTTCTAAAAAGCTATACTTTGTAGATATGTAGGTACTAAGTACCCATAACTTAAATTTTGTAAATTAAGTGATGTTTTACATTAATGTAGGTGGCAGATAGTTGAGTGCAGTAAGGTGGGAATTAAAAGCTCACATAATTCACTAGCTCAATCTGTTGTATGTTTATTTTGATACAAATGTGTGTGATTTACAGCGGCAAGTTTGGTCTGTGGCTGGACGGCGACCTGTACCAGGGCCGCACGCAACGATGCACCACTTACGGCAACGAGCCTCTCACCACCACAGAGGACTTCATCGTCAAGATCATGGAGTGCTGGACTTTCATCTGAACGGCACGCGGCCCACCTCTACTACAAAGCTTTACCACATATCTTATGAAATTTGCTACGAAACATTTCGACACTTTTTACAGAGTCGACCCTCTTTTGGCTCCGTCTAGAAAACAAGTTTTGTACTCGAACCGTGTGCGGGTTTGGGGGTCGCACGCACTTCTAGTCAAACGTACTGAAACCCGACCAATGTTTTGATTGATCCTCTTGTAATCGGCGCGAGTGCATTAATTACTAGTCAATTGTCGTTCGTACGTAGGTCGCGAGTTGTCCGAAAGACGACACATATGTCAATTCATACAATTACTATTGTGCATTGTTAGGGAGACTTAAAAAGATATTTGTAACTATGAAAAAAAAAAGAAATTAATGTATCAATGAAATAATGTTACGTAGAAGTTTGTATCTAATGAATTCATTACGTGTTTAGATTGGTGTAGTCCCGGGCGTTCGATATCAAATTTCGAAAGTAGAGTTAGTGAAGGGGAAGACTGTTAATGTTGCCAGTGTGGTCGCATCGGGTCGCTTGTAGCCTGTCGTGCCGACACAGTTTTTAAAAGCATTAACTACATTATATGTACTATGTATGTTATTTTCTGATTAGCGTTTGTAAGTCGTGAAACCTAGGATGTTTAATTTCACTGTGATTTGATTGATTAATGTCATTGCATTTTGTTATGATATATTTAATGTGTTAATGTTAATTATTGTATTCAGCGAATGGATCCAATATGAAGTTCCTCGTGCTGATACATTCACTAATAGTTTATATTGAAACGTTTGAAAGTAATACATATTTAATTAATGAATATATAACTACATACCAAACGAAACGGCAGATTATTTTTATTACTGACGCTCTACGGCACAGAAATGAGTAGCAGGTTCTATGTTTATTGATAGTGAAAAAAGATATATAGATATAGAGAGCTTGATGAATGTAATTGTCATTGTGCTTAGAAGTTGTCACTTAGCATGATGTTACTCAGGACTATCTGGTCATAATATGTTATTTATTTATCGATATAGCACCAAAGCTACCTGCGCCGAACTACCGCGATAGAAAACAGCTTCATTATCATTTTTAGCCTCTGCGTGTACAGTATGTAATTCCTATTTGAGATTAGAAATGTCACCCACGCGAATTTTTACAATTTTACATTAACACCGTCTTTCCGATAGGCATTGGACGGGTAGTTCAGAGTATAATGAATATATTTAGAGAACATTATTGCACAAAATATAATTTGCTCTGATGTGATGCTTGTTTATGCCAGCCAAACACGATCGAGCTATCGACCAATCGGCGTGACAGCTATACTTGTCATGCCAATTGGACAATAGGCTTGATCGTGTAGGATGGCATTACATATTGGAGATTCACAGTAGTTACTTGTTACAGCTTCTGTTCAAACGAAGACTTCAGTGTACTTATTTCTTGTGCAATAGTCGACAAATTAGTCATATACAATCTTTGTTGGATGACGCGTGGGTTGATGAGTTTTTATGCTGTTATTGTTTGTGCATCGGGAATGCAATAGATACAAAACTTAGACTTTAAACATAATATCGGCATAATTATCGTTATATAACTATTAACTTAGACTTGTTGAGTAGCAGTGAGAAATGTAATATTTATTTTACGTGTTATAATTTCAATTGTAAGAATTTGCTGTAGCTGCATAATTTTATTGGTGATTTATTACGTAATTCTAAGTTGTTAAAATGTAAATCAAGCCATAATAAACTGAGAATATATTCTTTTGAAAAAACTGTCTTTATTTTACCAAAAACATGTCAAACACTATTATGATGGGATCTTTGATCTCTGCGGTCGTATCCACCATCTCTGCGGTCGTATCCACCGTATCCTCTGGTGTCGTTATATCTTCTATAGTTTTGGTCCCTCCTACCGTAAGAGTCTCTGTTGCCGTGACGTGCATATGGATGGTATGCATTTCTGCGCCTGTGTTGTGATACCCACCAATTTTCGATGATGGGAGGCGTGGACTGCTCTGCACTGTATACTTTCATGTATTCCTCATCCTTCTCTGTAAATCTGTGCTTGAATTCCTCTTCACATTGGGCGAGAAATTCTTGGTCTTCAGCTGAAAGTGAGTCGGTTGCCGCCATAATTAAAAATCGTAGTCTGGATACCTTATCAGGGAACGTAAAACTGAAAGAATGAACACAAATTTAAATTTTAAAATGTGAATCGAGTGGAATGCAACTACATCAAAAAGAAGACATAAGGTGACAGACAAGGTATTTTAAATTACCCTCAACAAAACACATAGGCAGACTATAGTCATTAATCGATTCATGGCGGATGATACCGCAGGGGCATCATAATTGGATTCGTTGAATCTTTGTAAAATTTGCTCTTGAAAGGTTAAAAGTAAGTAAAACTACTAGCTTTTTTCCGACAAATATGACTTCTTCTTATTTTTGTTATGGCTCCATCAGATCTCCGATGATTTTGCCAGTGTCAGTTGTAAAAGTAGCAGATCCCGAAACTAGTCAATTAAGTCAAGTACAAATTTTCCGTCAAGTCTCAGACCGACAAAAACTATAGACACAGAGCCGTTACGAACAAAAACGTTTTAAAAAGTGAAGCAAGTTCGCTGAAGATGTGTGCGTAACCCTACTTGTCGTATAGTGGCCATGCGTTTGTGTATGCAGTTAAAAATGTTATCCACTAACAGCTTTTATCCCAATTAATTATTATAATATTTATTAAACAAAAAATATAGTTAGGTATATCAACTATTCGCGTCAGACTATAGAGCGTCCGTCACCCTATTGCAGAATCGTCTTCCTATTACCTGCCTCACTTAAGAGTGTGTATTATTCCGTCTATAGTTTTTGTCGGTCTGAGCGTCAAGTAGAAAACAGTCAAGTCCCGACAAATATATCTATAGTCTTCGTTTTTGAATTTATTTCAGAGGTTTTGTAAGTTTATTTTTATAATAAATACATTAAAAGTGAAATACAGGAACGGCTTATTATTATGGTCCCCACTACTCAATTCGAACGTATATAGTTGTGATTTCGGGTCACATGCCGACGACCAGTGACAGTTCCAAAGTCTCCCCCCCTATGCACTAGAACCACACCATCTCGAGGCGAGTTTTAGTGCGGCAAAAGTCTCACATAACCTCTATGGACATTTGCATTGCATGCGGCATTTGTTCATAAGGTATCTTTTGAAGATTTGTCTCCTCGTAAAAAAAAAAAAATGTAGTAATATCAGTATTACTCGCATCGCATTGTAAAACACATCACTTGGAATGATTTGTGTGGAATCTAATTTTCAGCATACTTTATTTAAAAATGTAGAATTTTTAAGATTATTGTTTGAGTTTTCTATTTAGTTTTTTTCTTTTGTGGTGGAACCATATAATATTTGCGCTCTTACACAATTACAAATTAACCGAAGGTTAATTAGTAATATTATCCTAACTTGAATGTTTAAACAAAGTTTCACTTTATTGGCTTGTTAGTATTCAACATAAACAAATCTATACTAATTTAATAAAACCGAAGTTTGTTTGTTTTATCATGGCTGATGATAGCCAAGAGGTATCATCATTGTCTATGGGTTATGATGGCTTTGCAGTATCATGAAATATTTGTTAACCGCCACGGGGGTAAGCTAGAAAAAATAGACCGCTGCATTGAATCGGTTAATGAGGATTCTCAATAGAGACATAGGTACACAACAAAATCCACACCAATTAGTTATGACAATACACCAGATTACAGTTGGTTTATTTTTTGCCCGAGTTTGGCTAACAATCAGCACAACCATTTATGCACAAAATACACAGAAATTAAGGATGAAACAAAATTGAATGAGTTTTGTAACATTGAACCTTATTTTAATTTACTAATTATAAAAAAAAGGTAAGCAAAATAACTTTCCCTAAAATCCCTTTACAGAAGCTATTTAACATCAGAAACATTGATGGTAGCAACAAAAACCTTTCAAAATAAAATAAAAATCTATATTTACAATGTTCGCTAACAAGATTCTGCAAAATCAAACCATAAAATCTGTCAGGTGTCATTGTATTTAAATCAGTAGAATCAAAAATCCATCCTATAAAAGCTCCGCATTCCGGGCAAGTACAAGGCTTCCATTTGTAATTAGGGAACCAAGGTGAATCCTCCCACTGGAAATTTCGTAGGAAAAAAATAAATGTTGACCATGTTTAACCTAAAGTTAAAACTATGTATAATTTAAGATTTTTGATAAAATATTAAAATTTGTTGATAATAGTGGCTTTTGAATGAAGCATTTTAAAATTAAATATTAGGTATGTAAATGGAACAAACATTCAATAACATTCTAAATTTGATTACTTAGAAATTTTTACATCAATTTAACAATGTGATATTTACCTCACCAGTGGACTCACAAATAGAATACTCAATAGTGATAATTGGAAAATGGAAGAAAAAATCATGCGACAAAACTTGAATTAACACATTTCCTTTGTTAAATAATGTGTCATTGAATGAATCAATTGCAACTGGACTCAACTTAGACACTAAAAAATCAGATGAAGAAATATCTGCTCCACATTGACGACACAAAATGTAATCTGAAAATTAATGTAGGTAAGTATTTCTTTAATAACAGATCAAAAATGAAATTATAAAGAAAAAATGGATTTGAAGAACAAACCTGTAACCTGTTTCTCTATTCCTCTAGGATTATCTAATGCTTTTTGTTCATTAGCACTAACAGGCAATGTATAGATTATTAATACTAATAGGAACAGTGCCATAGAAATTGTCCTAACATATGTAAAGGTTATTTCTAAAGTCTTGTAAAACTTCTAAAACTTGTACAGCAAATGCAGAGCCTAAATAATGTTAAGTAAAAATTAATTGCCTATCTCTATTGATAATTTTATTACTAATGAGGTATTGACGACGTGTTTTTCATTTATGATAAAATTAACGTAAACCGATATCGATAACAAATTGCAAGTTAATTTATGTAGGTATAAAAATAAACAAATTGAATTGCGAATCCTACTGAGTATAAAATGTTATACTTTCCCTCTATAAAATGTTACAATGATTAATTAGTTACAATACAAATACAAAATTTAAATCTTATTTTTCTGTAACGTAAAGTAAAATTTAGTTTATTATACTAAATAAAGTACATACATACCTACTACAACCCTACAACTAATTTATTTACTAATTTTATTTTATAAATGAACAAACAAAGACTACTCTTCAACTTCATTCATACTGCTTTCATTATGACAGCAACACAGAATGACAGAGAACATTATATTTCAGAGTATTATTTATTCGTAGATTTCAACCAATTTCAACATACCTATTAAAAATTGGGATGTCGCTACTAAAAAGATTTAATATAATAATATATTTAATATTATGCACAAGTCATGTCTGTTTTTTAAATGGAGAATTATGTTATGGACTTATATCAATTTCAATTTCAAATGCCTTTAAAAATTAATGCATGGACTAGAAAATTAAACTGAATAAAACCAAATGTAACTTGGTAAACCAAGAACAGGAGAGGGCGTAGCGGTTACATGTAATACAAAATTATTTGCCACTATTTGCGGGGGGCATGGGTAATATACGGAGTACGCACACATTCTAACGTTGTTCGCACTCACATACTGTACCTACGTGACAACGACGAGAAAGGCAACAATATGCGATTATTGCGATTACTGTATGTTCTAGCGAGTATTGAAGACATTCACTGATAGATTTCAATTGCAATCATTAGTGTTTGAAATCTGTCGATAAGTGTAGAAAAGTGAATCAGTTTTTGTGACGGCTCCAGTAGTTGTAAAGGCCATGGACTTATCATTCCGCGCTCTACTCACCACCTGCATGAGAAAAGGCCACTTCCCCAAAGAGTGGAAGGTGGGCAAACTTGTCCTCATTCGGAAGCCTGGGCGACCGGTGGACTCTCCATCCGGGTACCGCCCAATAGTATTGTTGAGCGAGGCCGGGAAACTGTTTGAGCGCATTCTAGCCGCTTGACTCGTTCAACACCTAGAGGAGAAGGAACCGAACCTGGCCACAAACCAGTTCGGTTTTCGGCGGGGCAGGTCCACCGTGGACGCCATCGCCAGAGTGAGGTCGCTTGTGGAGGAAGAGATTGGGGAAGGCGGGGTTGTCTTGGCGGTGTCCCTCGACATATCCAACGCTTTCAACACCTTGCCGCATGCAATTATCATGAAGGCTATGGGTACCTGCGTCGAATCATCGACGAGTACCTCTCGGATAGGTTGGTTGAGTGCCCCACAAGTGTGGAACATCGGCTATGACTGGGTGCTGCGGGGCATTACCCTGCGCGGGGTCGACGTCATCTGCTATGCGGACGCCACTCTTGTGACCGCCTGCGGGAGCACGCTCAGAGACGCGACCCTGCTGGCAACAGCAGGTGTTGCGTAGGTGGTGGCGCGCATCAGGCACCTGGGTTTGACGGTAGCCCTTGAGAAGTCCGAAGCTATATCATCGTTGGTGGTGTTTCCATCGGCATCGGCTCATCGCTGAATACCTCGGCGTCGTCCTCGATGGAATTTTAAGGAACACTTCCGGAGATTGTCTCCGAAACTTGTGAGAACGTCTCTGGCGCTAGCCAGATTAATGCCCAATCTGGGCGGACCAAGCGAAGAGTGCCGCCGCCTCTTTGCGGGGATGGTGCGCTCAATAGCCTTGTACGGAGCGCCCATCTAGGTTGACTCTTTGTCTGCCTACAACATAGCCCTGCTGCGACGACCGCAGCGGGTCGTGGCGAACAGGGTCATCAGAGCGTATCGCACCACCTCGTGGAAGGCGGCATGCGCTATTGCGGGGACACCTCCCTGGGAGCTGGAGGCCAAGGTCCTTGCAGCGGAGGACCTCCAGGCGGACCCACTCAGGCGTCGAAGAGTCGCCGCGCATACGCCGCGGTGACCGTCGAGTAATAATTTTAGGGCGCCAGAATGGGACATCTGGCGTTCTGAAAATACCAAAACTGATGCGCGGCTGCTCACAGGGGTTCCAGTGGGCAACCGCAACCAACGTGAACACGCCAAAAAAGCGTCAAATGATGAGTCCACTTACGGACTTAGCGGTATGTGGGATCTGAGGACATGGCCTAGCTGGTCTCACACCACCGCCAATGGTGGAACCCAGAGGGGTTTTAGTGAGTATTTTCGGTGTCTCTCACCGGGTGAGTTTCACACTCCTCCTCGTCGACGAGGGATAGTGCGTAAATGCATTTCCCCTCCTAAAAAAAAAGTAGTGGTAAAGGCCCTACTACAGGTCAACGGTCGGCGAAATGGCGAACCCTCTATGTGAGGAACTGAGCCAATGTGTAAACACCAACGGCCACGATCCCTATGAAGTGTGACGAAAAAATCGACAATTTAGTGATTGCGCGCCAACACTAGCAATTGTCCGCAACGCGTCAACACATGCGCCATTACCCCGTATACACACTGGCGTTGGCCTCTATTGCCCCAATGTGTACAGGCTCCATAACATTATACTGCTTATACATACTCTATAACTCTATAATATATACTCTATAATATGCATCATGTGTTTATATTAAAGTTCATCCATACATGAGACATCTACCCATATATTTAATACTCTATTCCCCGTAAGTGGAAGCGTTGCCGAGACAGAACTACATATTTTTTCTCATTCGTTGATACTTGACGAGTTATGCGCATGCGATGCGACAGTAGTGGGAGTAGTGGGAAAAGCCCAGCCTATAAGATGCTTAAAATATAGTTCTCGGACATGCGCACAACGTTCGAAGTCTTCATGAGGGAGACAGACATATATATGTCTGCACTGTTCGGTCGGCATCGGTTCGGTGCACCCATGGTGCACCCTACTAGCAATACAGGAGTATTAATTAAATAATATATGCATGAGACATCTACCATAGCCTGCGCGAGTTAATAGGTACTCTGTGGTTTATCAATGTCAATGTCAACAAATGATTACTTGAAAAATAACAATGCAAAAAAACGTATATATACGAAAAAAAAATTACGAATTACGATATTTGATTACTTAGATTACGTTTACATTACATTACGTATTTATTTACCTTTTTTAAAAAACGCAGTGATTATATAGTTAGATAGATGCCGAGTGTATTATTCATTTAAAATAGTTTTTATTAATTGTGTGTAAAAATGGCAGAGAATGTAAATATTGACTTATCTGGTGAAATCAACGCTACCACCGAGAAAAAAGGTTTTCAAAAGTACGTCAAAGATATGGATTTGTAAGTTACAACTTACAACGATAATGTGGTGTCCAATTCTCGCGTACATAGACGTTTTTTGCTTCAATATATTTTGCGTACACAATTTTTATTTCATTTTATGATTTGCTTTTATTTGGTGCAAATGTAA
Organism: Bembecia ichneumoniformis; assembly: GCA_910589475.2. NCBI lineage: Eukaryota > Metazoa > Arthropoda > Insecta > Lepidoptera > Sesiidae > Bembecia > Bembecia ichneumoniformis. The sequence goes on from OU342523.1 coordinate 8,225,168, forward strand.
AAGTGTCTGCTATGGATTTGTGCTGTATATACCTACTTACATATTCTTACATTTGTATTTATCTGTAACTAGCTTTTAGCCCTCAACCTTCATTGTTGAGCAGTTTTGGAGTCCATAGGGAACATACATACAAACATCGATTTTTATTTATATATTTTGTAATACTGCACTTGTCAAATAGCACCTAGGTTCAAGGAAATCCTTGGTTATTTTGGTTATTTAGTTAGTTTAGATATCCAAAATCAGGTTCTCAGAAATGTGTGTACCTATTGTGTGGTAAAAAGTAGGTATTCAGTTTTAAGGTTTTATGTTCACGATTGCAGTGCACATACTTTTATGTCATATTTTAAACTTGTAGTAGTCATTTGAGTAAAGAGTTTGTTATGGACATACAGTCTTCACATTCAGACCATAAACTGTTCCTATATTCCATCTCACAACACTGATACCTGCTTGATCTGCATGTACTACGCCAACCATCACATCAATTGTTATTATAAAGTTGAAAGAGGAAATAAATAATGGTAAATAAAAATATAAGGAATTAGGCTGAGGCCGCACTGCTTAGGTGGCTGCGAAGCTACGGCTACGGGACAAAAGAAGTGCCCGCACTGCAGAGGTGATGAACCAGCGAATCATGCATAAGTTGCATGTGGCTGTAATGGGCAATGGCAACTCTTCGCACAAATATATCAAGCCCTTTTGCACGAACATCACGAATTGGACCACTCAAGTGTAAATTTGGTTGCAAATCGTACCAAATTGATGTTTCACCGCTGGACACCTTCGTTAGTTGTAGAATATTTGAAAATGTCTTTACAACATGAACAAATAAATTTTGTTTGTTGCTTCTGCAGTCCTTATATAAGTTCGTTTTCACAAAATCACAATTGCATCGCAGTCTCCTTATCATTGTGGCCTCTGCCTTAGTATAGGGGATAGTTGTTATCCCTTACATATACACTTAAATGCACTAAATTTACAGTGGGTTTCTGTATTTTAAATGGTTACTGCCACTGGACAGGCTGTTTTGCTATGCCATTCTTAAATCTATACCTGTAAAATCTTTGATCTTACATATATATAAAATTTTATGTATATTAAGATTTTATTGATATTGAAATGACATGTTTCTGTTAGTTGTTAATATTTACTTACATCTGAATTATATATTTATGTAGTGTTATCATAATATTTGTTGGAATAAATAAAAAACTGTTCTTTAATTTTTAGATTAATGCAACATGTTCGAAGTGGGGCCGCTCCTGCTCTATTGATGGGATTCCTTAATTCTCGTAGACCGTGGACACAATTTGTTGCTACAGATAACTTCAAGGTAAACACCACAAGAAAGTCAAGTATAAGATGTAAATTATACATATATGTCCTTATCTTCCTTGGTCTTTATCAAAGAACAATACATTTCCCTAGTTCCCAATCTTGGGACTATAACATAATAATATGTTTTAGAACAAAGTTAAGCTTGACAACTCGGTGCTCATGGAGTAATTTAGGGCTGTGAAATAATTTCTATGACAAAATCGGACTCTTGATAGCACTACCAGGTTCTTCAAATGTCGAATGACTCAGATTTTGCCTCTGAAACATTGGTTGCATCCTCGAGCAGCGCAATAATTACGCTGGCTTTTATATTGAGCTATGGGGTCAAATAAAACGCAAGAATTAAAAAAAATATATTCACTTCAACACTAAATTAATTATGAGTTGGTAGCCTAAGATGGGTAAAGAAAGTGACGAGAATGGCAATGACTGGTGGCCTTTTAGACACAGAGGTGTACGATAATATTAAAAAAATTAATACCTTCGCCTTTTTTTGCAATTGAATGTTGAAACCTATTTTTTAATACAGTTGCTCAAAAAGTAGCGTATTGCAGGGACGTATAGCGTTCGGGAAGTGGGCTATTACACACTCGTGCTTTTTTTTTACCTTTCCCGAACTCGTGCGTTCTCTTTCCCAACTGTCAAAATAATGTCTATTAAAAAGAAAAACCAACCATGAAGTTTTTACTAAAAAAAATCATAGAAGTTTTTATGATTCATGCAAATACGTATATTTCTAAAAAGAAGCTACTGATTTGTTTCAATATCAGATTTAATGATTTGATTGAACGAGTTAGGTTAGGTTTCATTTCATTTCATATCAATAAAAAAATTCTACTGAAGACTTGGCTGTATGGGCACATAGTTTCCTTTGCCTACCGGAATGCGTGAAGAAAAAAAATGTCTCTGCTTATATTGTACGGTTGGCGCCATTTTCCAGAAATTCTCTTTGCGAGTTTAGTTGTTTGTTTTATTAAATCGCTTCATTTTTTCGCAACTGTATTAAAAATAGTCGTTCAGTACACGTGCGGAACCGTCATTGCAACTTGTTCCGACTGTCAACCCTCGCCTTCGGCTCGGGTAGACATTTGTCGGAACTCTTTGCAATGACAGCCTTTCCGCACTTGTAATGAAATATACTATTTTAATACAGTTGCTCAAAAAGTGGCGTATTGCAGGGACGTATAGCGTTCGGAAAGTGGGCTATTACACACTCGTGCTTTTTTTTTACCTTTCCCGCACTCGTGCGTTCTCTTTCCCAACTGTCAAAATAATGTATATTAAAAAGAAAAACCAACCATGAAGTTTTTACTAAAAAGTTTTTATGATTCATGCAAATACGTATATTTCTAAAAAGAAGCTACGAATTTGTTTCAATATCAGATTTAATGATTTGATTTAATGAGTTAGGTTAGGTTTCATTTCATTTCATCTCATTAAATTTCATTTTCATTTCAAATCAATAAAAAAATTCTACTGAAGACTTGGCTGTATGGGCACATAGTTTCCTTTGCCTACCGGAATGCGTGAAGAAAAAAAATGTCTCTGCTTATATTGTACGGTTGGCGCCATTTTCCAGAAATTCTCTTTGCGAGTTTAGTTGTTTGTTTTATTAAATCGCTTCATTTTTTCGCAACTGTATTAAAAATAGTCGTTCAGTACACGTGCGGAACCGTCATTGCAACTTGTTCCGACTGTCAACCCTCGCCTTCGGCTCGGGTAGACATTTGTCGGAACTCTTTGCAATGACAGCCTTTCCGCACTTGTAATGAAATATACTATTTCATTTATGGGAAAAGGTTTTCTCGTGTTCTGTGTTAAGGTTTAATTTGGAACAGTGCGTAAGAAGTATTAAGCTGGAGTGTTAATATATTTGTTTCAGGCCCCTCAATCGGTAACCCGACTATCGCGACGATTTTATCGAAATGTGGAATACTTTCAAGCAAACTATTTAATGGTCTTCTTGGGTTTATTTGCCTATTGTTTGTAAGTAATGTACTCTTAGCATATTATATACATACATTTATTTCACAGGGACATTATACTTCCACTCATGCACACGCATCCCACTCGGGCAATCATACTTTTAATCTGTTCAAAACATTCTGTGCACGAACTGCATATCAAAACATCTTTGTATTGTAGTATAGTACCTCAAAATTCTCAATAGATTCTCTCAAAATTTCAAAATGTCTTGGGAAGTTTGCCAATCTTGAGAGATGGCATAGAGACAAAGTGAAATCCTGTGGTAGGATTTCTATTATAAGATGGCAGACAAGCTGTTTACTTGATCATAGGGGACTACCGACGGCTCCAAAAGCTAGAATCTCGAGTGTCAAGTTGTTTGAGTCTATTGAGTCAAGTCAATTGAGTTCTGGGCATTAATTTGTATTCAAAAATACTATACTGACAATAAAAAAATAAACATTATTTTTATATGTTAAGGTCGTGAGACAAGTTGATAGTTCCACTTAATGGTAAGTGGCTACCGTCGCCTGTAACACTAGCAATGCCACAGGTGCTGCAAGTGCGCTGCCGACCATAGTTGGATTAAGGATAAGGGATAGGGATGTGCACTCACTGAAACACAACAGCACACATACTGTTATTAATTTTACAGTGGTCTTCTGTAAGGGGATGGTTACTGCTGCTAGACAGTCTGCCCAAATGACTGAAAGGCAATGTGTCCTGCCATTGTTTGCCAGATCCCGACCAGAGCCAACTATGAAAAGTTCATTGGTTAAATAACCACAATAATGTTGTGGTTAAGCAATGAATAGTAGTAAGAAGAAGTTTCTGTTATTGCAGGATCACTACACCTTTGTTACTCATTGCCATGGTTGCAAGCTTCTTTGGTTATCGGAAGTTGACATCGGGACCTAATACTTGGAAGGTAAAGAGCATTTATAATAATAATAAAAATATTTGTTTATTTCAGTTATATTTTACACACTTATATTTTTACAACGAACAATTCTTGTATATAATTTCATATCTTGGAAACGGCTCTTACCGAGTTAAATGCTATATCACAGCTCTGTCCACTAAACAAAGTTCTTTCGTCTGGACAATGTTATAAATGCGATGTATACCTGTCTGCCGACCTTAACTTTAAAAAAAAACCTAACCTATTTTAAAACAATTAAAATAATTTATTCATATTGTTTAAATAGATGAATGAAATCATTTTTCATTAAGTTATTAATAAATTCAAAAGAAATTATATGAATTCGCTCTTTTTGTCTGTGACCGTTTCACGCCTTAACCACTCAACGTGAAATTTTGCATAGAGACAAGGACATAGCATACCTTTCATCCAGAAAAAAGCACTGTTCCTAAGGGATCATCTAAAAACAAGATCCAACAAGAATCCAACATTTTGCAAAATTGTAACAGCAATACAGATTAAAAAAAAAAACATTAATTTTAGTATTCAAATATATGTTTCATTAGATTGGCAGTTGGGAGTTGTCAAAAACGCAACAGTATGGGGTGGCAGCAGCCGGTTCAATGGTGTTGTGTTGGCTGGCGGGTGCCGGTGCTGTACTCTTTTGGGTTTTAGGTAAATATAATACTTATTCATTACATTATAAACGAAAAATTTAGGTTCACAACATTGACTTGTTAAAATTTTGAATCCTCTTAATGTATATGCCCAAAATGTTGAGTTAGTTTATGTTTTTCCTCCAGGAAATAAAATACGTAAAAGTACAACCCATAACTCCCTTTAGCATTTAGTACTAGGAACATAGCTAGTGAGGCAAGTACTGACTTGCTTAGCACGAATATGCAGAAATGTAAATAAAATTCCAGTAACGTATGGTCTCTATCAACTAAGTATGTAAACGAAGGCCAACATTAATTTTTTGTACGACGATGTCATGTATGAGATTCAAACTGTATCCGTTTTTTCGTATTTCGTAAGGGTCGGCAGCGCACATGTACCCCCCCTGGTGTTGCTTGTGTCTTTAGGCGACGGTAGCCACCTATCATCAAGTGGACCGTTAGCTATCCTTTATATTATAAAAAAAAAGTTTCTCTGGTTTTAATTAAGGCCACATAACACATTTTAAGATGGCATAGTAATTTGTTACAATAATTATAACATCTTTTTTTTTCTCTTTTAGGTGCAACCGTGACCGTAGTAGCACTCCACGCGAGCTTCTTCGACTCCGAGGCACTCCCTCCGCCCGAGGACTCTGAACAGTTTCCAATGATAGAGCAGGTGTGACACAGTTACTTGCCTCTCTTTTTGCCGCCACCTGGCTTCTCACCTCTTCTACCGCCAGGGGGAACTGAACCAGGCGCTGGCTAGCACACATGGACACACGGACTTCATTAAAAATCAAAAACTTTTAGACATTAGTGGCGACTCGACCTGGTATCGCATGAATGCCGTTTGTATACACAAACCTTCCTCTTTTATCGCTCTTCCCATTAGTTAAAACCGTATCGAAATCAGTCGAGTGGTTTAAAAACAGTAAGTGGAGAAATAGACAGAGGTGGACAGTTAATATTTTGTGAACGAAAGACTCTTTATCAATGTATCTCATTTTTGTTTGAGTACTGTACATGAGAACATAAAAAAGCAAAAATAAATGTGCATTTTTAAAGATAGTAGAATTAAATACAAAATTAATTCTAATTGCCGTTCATTTTGAAGTCTCTGCAGTCCCGATAAAGAGATCATTTTAGGAAATAACTTAATAATTGTACACCGGTACATAGCATATAATTTAACCATGTTTTAATTTTAATTAAAATCAGCAATACGATATTATTAATTTATTGAGTAAATCATTAGTTTTAAAAATAATTTTCTCTCTAATTATAACTAATTTTAATAACTTTAACTTTCTATAATAACCTTTTCAGTCATGAGGTGATCGAATCTGTTATAGAATTTATTATCGCAAACTAGAAGTAATAATTTCGCTCTATATATCATTTAATGGTAATATGTATATCCTTTTGAGTTGTTATTTATTTAATCCTTTTAAAATATACCTTTTGCGTATTGGAAAGTCTGTCGTTACTTTACAAAATTTAATTTAATAATTGTATTTTATGACCTTTTAAGATTTATCTAACCACATAGTTAACTTTGAGTGAATCCCACTATGACATGTTCGTTCTCGCCGTTGACCTGATGAGAATTGAACCAGTCCTTCAACCATTCTTTTTTTGGGAACAGTTTCTCACAAAGTGTTATAGGTAGACAAAGCTCTATGACTGTGTACTTATCTAATAATTAATAATTTACAGTTTATTTTGTATTGATATGATTAATGTCATAAGTTTGAAATTTAATTTTGGCTTGAAAATATTGAAGAGACGTTTTAAATATTTCTTTCAATTCGTTGTAATGTTTCTTTTATTTGGTATTTAAATATGCCTAGTTATGTAGGTATATATGAATGGATGACTTTTAAACACGGTTGTGATATGACCCCCTCATGTCATGTATTCCTACGTATTTTATTACTATAAAATGGTATTTTGCCGTGCTATTTAATCTTAAACATTTTTTTATATTTATTGTACTTGGAAAAAGAATACAATAGACACGCACATTAGTGCCAATTAAATTAAATATCTAATTAATTCTTATAAATAACTTTTGTAAACACTTCTCTTAAAATACTTCTGAGCTTCTGGAGCGTGTAAAATGTTTTTGGCGGCGCTTTTTCTGGAATTTCTGTTGGTATATACACCTGTAACATCTGTCCGCTCTTGTGGGACTAAGGCTGCGATTACGAAACCGGCGGATCGAGGCGGGCGACAGAGCGATATGGAACTTAAGCTTGGTCGTTTCGAACACGCCGCTCCGCTCGTATCGCAACCACAGTCTTAATACAACCAACAAGCTCACACACTTGAATTAATTTTATCATAAAAACAACTGACGGTGCTAAAAGAAATTTTTCATAACTATTTATGGAAATAAAAACAATTTAATCAAATATTATTGTAAGTAGACTTGTTATATTGTACTTATTTATTTCTTAATAAAGATAGCATTGTAATTACAAAATGGGTTTAATTTTATTTAAAAAAGAAAGTTGACAACGAGAATATTAAACCTCCAATGGAGTTCCATAAATACTTTGCCTGAAGTGTGCCGGTTATGTTTATTTATAGTGTATTTTGGATTTGATTTGTTGTATGAACAAATGCGTGGTAGGTCACGTAATAAATTGGGAAAATCTGCGAGCCAGATATCCCCTCCGACCATGGGAGATTGGTGGGGTATGTGGAATTTGTGGAACTTCTACCCGTCGCGCCGTCTTTTATCGTGGAAAATATGCATCTGCCTCCCCCGCCAGACGAGGCCCGCGCACTTGTGGGCTCCACCTCGATTAGGCGCGGAGTTTGACCTCGGTGCACGCTGTTTAGTGTATTAATAATGTCACTATCAAAAATTAAACAGCTGCAATATTTAAAAAAATAAAAAACGGGACAAGTGCGAGTTGAACTCGCGTGAAGAAGGTTCCGTACGATGTTACCTATCCGCACAATATTGAGTGATTTACCATGATATTTTAATATTATGGACTTCTTATAGGTTTTCCTATAATCTATAAGTAGAAAACTAATTTCTGTATTTTTTTCAAAATTTTAGGTTCAGTAGTTTCGGAGATAGAGGAGGGAGGGGGGGGGGGGGGGTTTGGACAGACGAGTGATCCTATAAGGGTTCCGTTTTTTTATTCGGACGTACGGAAAACTCAAAAAATAGTACATTATTACTGAAGACATATTTAATGTATAGTGTCAAAAGAAAAAAAAATCACGAAATTCTATCTACCGTGAATACGCTACACTATGAAGAACTAGCCGTGCCCGCGAATACGTAGAAAATAACCGATAAAATATATGAGTTATAACGCCCGACATATTCATTGCTATGATAATTTTTCCAGGCGTTGGATTTTTATTTTTAGATGTGTTTTCTGGATGAAACTTTTCTATATCGCTGACGTGTATGCAAAATTTGCAGTACAGCTGGCGTCCGCGTTGAAAAATAAAATAATAACACTTGACTAATAAGCAATGTAACGATATTAATCTTTATTGCGGTTATAGCTTTGCCAGGCGTTAGTTGATCCCTCGAAAATAGTACTTTTTTGTATGCAAAATTTCATGATGATCGGTTCAGCGGTTTAAGCGTGAAAAGGTAACAGAGAGACAGACAGTCACTTAAACATTTATAATATTACTAGCATGAATGGATTATAGTGTAGAAAGATAAATATTTTTGATTTTTTCTTTATTTTGAAATTAATTTTATATAGCATTATAAAATCTACCATCATCATTCAGGGATTATTGATAACAAAATATATGGTATGAAATTACCTACGTGAAACGGTGAAAAATAAAACGCGGTAAGTAATATAAAGTTCATAATATTTATTTCATCTTAAAGATCGTTTCAATCAACATCAATATATGTTTCAATAATTAGTTCAACTCATTAAGTATGCAATTAAATTAACAATTTGCTAGACCCAATTTTCTAACAACCGCAATTTCAATATACATTTAACAATAATCGCATACAAATAAATAAACATTTTATTTGAATAACAAACCATAACATTGTCTTGTTTAAATTATTTTGACAGAATTCATTCGAAACTTTTTAATTTTATAAAGTAAAACAAAAATTATTAATTAATTAAATTATTTTATAATTGCATTTTATATATTTTTTTAAGATACACATAATTTTTTTTAAAAATTAAACAAGAAATTTACCAAATTTGTTTTATGATGTGTCTAATCCTTGGCCACAGTGACTCCATTCGAGTTCTCATATAATGTTCTGGCAATAAAGCGATGCTAACGTTTTCACAAGTTTGAGATGGATGACTGCTTTGTTTGTAAAACGTCAACAGAAAGTAGTCCAGGAAAATTTAATAAATGAAAATTTTAGTCCCTCAGAGGCATTTTTGAAATAAGCTTCTAGAAGATATGTAATATCAATGGGTGAAAGAAATTTTTTAAGTAAATGTTTTTATACGTTTTAGTATATTCTATAATGAAAAATAAAGTCCAAAAGTCTTTTTGATTTCTTGTAAAACTACACAAAACGGAATAAGCCGATTTGCAGATTAAGCGTCGTATAAACATTTCGCCTTGAAGTCTGGCTTGATATTTTTCTTTGTATATGGTATGTCAATGTTCTATGTGCTTGACTGTCTCGAGGACCCTTTAGTACTTCTAGTATTGTAGAAATATTGTACTTCTAGTATATTAAGTATTCCTAAATAATAAGTTTAAATAATTCTAATAAAAAATTAACATAATATACATATATGTATAATTACTAGGTCTATTTCTAGTGATACACTCAAGATTTAAAAACAATAGGAACAATTATTCACATATTAAATACAAATAATTTCATTTTCTTTAAATAAATCTTAGGAAGACAAAAATATCTATTGACAAAATATAAAGGAATTGTTCAAAGTCTATTTTTTTAATTATAAGTAATACATGGGCAGAGGCACTATTGGTTGTAGACCAGGGGGCCTAGCCAAGATGCACAAAATGCAAACGCTTCCTTTGTGTACTTACGAAACGAAAGAAATGAAGCCCGGTGATTGGTTGTTGAAGTTACAACTGTCACAACAACCAATCACCGGGCTTTATTTCTTTCGTTTCGTAAGTACGCAAAGGAAGCGTTTGCAATAGTTTGCATCTTGGCTAGGGCCCCTGGGGTGTTCACTCGATCGAGAGAGCTTTTCGAGTCGATCTCAGGAAATCAGTCAATTATTCACATTTAAGTCACAGTTAAGCCAGAATAAGCCGCTTATTATTTTTTTATATCAGAATAACCTGTTAGCGACTTTATCAAAGGAACGCGCGGTATTTGTCAGAGCAAAAGCCACCGCGCGCGACGTCTTTGATTCCTATGGATTCTTTTGGAAATTTCTGACAGTGAGTTACACCTATGGCCTATCTACGATCTGATACGACCTCCCTACACTACTGAAGTATGTCCATCACACATTCTTGCAGTATTTATGAGTCGATCACTTGTGGTCTAACAATTTTGAGGTCAATCACCAGCAGTTCAAGTCTGAGCACCCCTATTGTAGTCTATTAAAAATAGAATCAGTTGATTCTAACAACACTCCCAATGATATTAAAAGTCACAAGACAGTATAACAATAATAATGTGCCATTTCTTTTATATTTCTGTTGAAGAAATGAATTTGTTACCTCTCTATTTAGTCTCATTATTAATTCTAGTCAGTTCCATGTCAGCCACAAGGAGTATTTCATCCCATTTGTGCATTAGAGAGTGTGGTTTTGTTGTGACAAATACTTTTAGTTTTTCATTTGTATTTGTTGTAGTGAATTCCAATTTTCTTTTTGATTTAGAGGCAAACATGTGACTTGGTGGGGTTCCCTCATCACTGTCCAAAGCGGATAAAGGTGTTATAGGTGATGGGGTCACCCATGCAGCCTTCTCTTTGTCTTTCTTTTGTTTAAACGGACCAACATACCTAAACACTGGCTTTTTCAATATTAAATTACCAGAAACCTTCTCTATGAGGCCAATGGAAATGAATACATTAGCAATGTCATACAGTCTTCTTACTTTAGATTTGTGTTGGCGGTCTAGTTGTTCAGGTGAAAGAACAGTTTTGTTCTTGTTTGATGTGTCAATGAGTACTTTCACAGCCATTTCAAGGTTGATTAAGGTGTTCTGAAAAAAAAAATGGTTATCAATATAATAAATAAACTAATAAATCATCATGTTTCAAAGACCAATAAGTTTAAGTATAACAACCCTAAGTGTATCAAATAAAATTCTTTTTAAAAAATTCTTTTAAAATTTTACACTAAGGTTTAGTGTAAAATTTTAAAAGAAAACGTTTCTTGTCAATATCTCAAAAGTATACTTTTTGCACATAGTAGATTTTGGTTTGACGACGATAAAGTTGAATTATTTGCAAGGGACCTAATAACATTTATGTATGGAAATATGATTTTTTAAAATTTCTATGACAATTATTCCAGACTACTCAGCCTGCTGGTAAATTCGCCACTGACAGCAATGTCCATAATTAGTTTTTTTTTTTAAATACAGAAGAAAAATACAATGAAAAATTCAGAAGCATACTCACATGTGGTTCCACCAAGAATAGCATAAGAAACCTTTGAGCCATAACTCCGAGGGTTTTATGTTTTGGTGTAGGAGGTTTGGGTGCTTGTCCTCTTAAGGCCTCTGACAATCTTAAATTTTTCCCCTTTTCTTTTAACATCTTTAAAAAAGAATTCAGTCTGGACCCTCCATGCCAAAGATAAGTATTTTTTCGTTTATGGACAACACAATTCATAGCTTCTAATATATTAATTATGTCATACATGCGACGTTTTTCTACACCTAACTGGGCTGCAGTAGAGTCTAGTTGAATTTCCACAGGACCATTTCCATTAAGAGGGTATAGGTTTAAAAATCTATGAAGAAAGAAAACTTTTTATAAATAAACAAGAAGTTTTTACATATTAATAAAATCAAAGTGTCTAGTTGTCTGCTAAAAGGATGAATATTGAATAAATAAGATTTTAATTGTCCAATTATCGCATGAACAAATACCCTTTAATAATGGATGAACCATGGATGAATAAATAAACTTTTAAGACTAAAGCTAGTCATCCATATATTTTAAAATAGAATATCCCTCTATTTATGTTTTTTTTTTTAAAGATAAACAGTTAAGAATATTGGATTAAAAATAATTAATTAAAAAAGTATGCCATTTTTTATTTTATGTTACTGATATCTCCTCGTTACTTATTATTTATTCTCTTTTTGGGCGAGTTTACAATTTAACGTTAAGTAAATTTGCCATCCTTGTCTATTTTTCATGAGTACTGCGTATGTCATAGAAGGAATACGTTTAAAAAACACTTGAGTGATTTAACAATTTTTTTTTTAATAAAAATTTTCACAATATCTTAATATTAAAATTTCATCTTTCACAGTGATTTTCTGATCACTGATCATTAATCGGCGTTAATGCACTCAAGACTCATGAAATATTAACTTTCAATTTGTCAAAATTAACTTTCAATTTGTCAAATAGTGGGAGGATACACCACGTTTTGCAGTCATTTAGGCAGCCAGACGACTACCAGTAACCTCCCTCTTACAGAAGACCACTGTGAAGTAACATCCTTATTCTTACTCGGCATCGCACTGCAGCCCCTGTAGCGTTGTGTTATAGGCGACGGCAGCTACCTACCATCAAGAGGGCAGTCAGCCTGTCAGACGACTTTTACATTAAAAAAAATACAAATACTATTTACCTGTCGCAAAGGATTTGAAGAGACTTTTCTTTTCTGTGAACAGCGCTCGGAGGTGGTGTCGGATATTGCAAAGCAACATTAGTTAATAACTTAAGATTTGCAGTTGGTGAAACGTAGCTCGAAGAATTTGTGACCTCAGTAAGCGCACAACGCTTAGGAGTACCAGTTATGTTATCATCTTCATACATCCTGCGTTGACATTGCTACCTTTGAAGTTGCAAAACCCCGCGTACTTTTGATAAACTTTATTGGATCTAGTTGGCCGTAGTTTTGATCAAAGAAGGATAATTAAGCTATGGGTAATACATAACCAATAATTCATAATTCATTTCAACATTATAAACAACCGAAAATCTATTGCGTTCAGGTTTAATGTGAGCGAGGTAAAACAAAATAAGTAAGAATAAATAACCCCTAACCTAACAATAAACAACTTTGACAGGGCGGACAAAAATTGCGCGCCAGAGTTGCACAGAGTGCTAAAATCATTTTTTAAAATGGCAATCTCCAAGAGTTCAATATCTGTTCAAATTTTCGGTAGGTAATATTATTTTTTATATTGATTTTTGGTAGTGTTTATTTAATTTTTTTAGGTTTTTGCTAACATGAGAAGACTAATTTATACAATGCATTTGTTTATTATTTATAGTAGTCTGTACCTATAATTGTTTAATAAAAGAATCCGTAATGTTAGATTTAGAACTACGTGGTACAAAATCGCTCAATCCGTCGCCAACTTTACAAGGCTATTTAATTATGCCATGGCCATCCTGATTACGGCGATCAGGATCAATATTTCTGTAGGAAAAAAATCCTAATGCCCTCTTTGTATATTCTATACATTTAATCTTTTTGAACAAAAATAATTAAATAAATATTACGATTCCATGATTTGTGTAATATTTGATATATTTTTAAATTTTCTCTGTTAAGCATAAGTGTACAAACAGCAACACACTTAACTGCACACAATTTTATCTGTCATATCGCAAGAAGGAGACTCAAAATGGAGATATTCACTCAACTTCGACCCGACAGATTATATATGTCTCTTTCAATCTTATGACAATTTGAAGGTGTTAGAAAGAATAAAATATTGCTGCATTTTGTGATCCATCTATAGGTACAGACGAATACAACATCTTTGCTTATTACTATAAATTGAAAATGACAACATATATCTATCCCTTTCAAACAGTGATAATTTCTCTCAGTTGCGTCTTTAATGTGCAGTTAAGTGTGTTGCTGTTTGTACATATTTATTGATTTGTACTATTCATCGTCATCGTCCAGAGCTGGGCAAAATACATGTTTTGCTTCAATTAAAATACAAATTACAGTCAGTGATATATAATGTTAATGGAGTAGAACTAATCTAGCCCAGCCTATTAATCAGGAAAAGAATTTTCTCTGATGAACATAAATTTTTAAATGTGTTGTCAAACAAACAGCCTCTTGTTACACTCTTGTTTCTGCTTATGAAAGCTATCGAGCGCTATTTCCTGCAGAACGAACCCATTAATACGATCGCTAGATGTATTTATGTTAAAATGTATTTTGAATCCATAAGTGTTTGAAATACTAACTACGAAATACCTCAGCGTCAGGTATATGAAATACCAATAACAAATTACAATTTTAGGAAGTTATTGAAATACAAATACTAAAGACACTCGTTTCCTGCAATACCATTCAGGTCGTCGGTCCATCTGCCATTCCTACGTTCCACGGTGCGTCTATGAGGTTACCCGCTCTACGGCAGTTGTGACGGACTCACCGTTACCACTTCAGCTTGCCAATTCTCTCGACTATGTCGACAGCTTCTACGAATTTCGGAATTTTTAATCCTATTTCAGCGATTTTGAACTTGTGGACCAGTTTAGTGCTGCAGTGAGAAGTCACGTTTCAGTACTACACGCAGGACGCACTGACTATAGAAGTTGGTCTTCAGATATTGCATACAAATATTGTAATAATTTAATTTTATACCTTCATTGTTACATATATGTATTTGGAGTATTAATAGATAACAGTACATCTATTATCTATCTATAACATCAACGGTATACATATTTTACTATTGTTGGTGCCTTAATAGAATATTAAAAATATTAAATCCACAATATTTTATTCAACATGGTCACCCTTCTTAGAAAGGGACACACGAAGGTTTTGAATGTCTCTTTCGGCACGCGTTATTGGCAATAGTGAACCTTCCAGCTATACGTAGAATATAATACTTCCATGGTTTCTACATTTGTAAAAAAAAAAGAACGGAACCTCGGTTTGTTGAAAGCATAGAAAAAGAACTTTAGTTATTTTTCTATGGTTGAAAGCAAAGATAATAGGTACAGACTAATACAACATCTTTGGTTGAAAGAGTTTGAGTGAGTCGGGTGAGAGTTGTCTATGGTATTTTATACTGCGTCATGTCATGGCTGGCATGTAGCTTGGTTTATTTTATTACCTTCCTTACAAAGAAAGAAATCGTGCTTAGTTTTCTTTACAGTAGTAATGTCTCTTTTTCTTTAGCTAATGTTGATAGCGGCAAAGTTTTGTGGCTATCGAAATAAGTAGTCTTCATGTACTAAACTGTTGATGTACGAGTGAAGTAGTGGAAATTATTATTAATCAAGCAACAAAATGAACGACGGGGATTGGATTTGTGCCGATTCAAATTGTGGTAATATAAACTTCGCGCGACGGCTTTCATGTTATCGTTGTAAAAAGGACCGGCCGGATGGACCTTATAAAAAGAAGCTCGGTACAGAAATTGGAAAAACGGCGGCTGAGAAGTCTCGAGGTTTATTTAATGCCGACGATTGGCAGTGCAATAAATGTGCGAATGTTAATTGGGCCCGGCGCGTAACTTGTAATGTTTGCAATTCTCCAAGATTTGGCGAAGTAAGTAATTTAACAAAAAACTGTATTTTATTTTATTTAAAAATGAAATGTTTTGTTTAATATTTAATGTTTTGCATTTTAGGAGGAAGCGCGCACTGGCTACGGCGGTGGCTATAATGAGCGAGGAGTTGTGGAGTACAGAAGGCGAGATCCGTCCTCTGATGATGAATATGATGAATTTGGAAGAAAAAAGAGAAAACGCAAATCTGACCCTCAGGAAAAGGTAGGTTTATACACAATTTTTACTAATAATTCTGAAAACGCAATGCTAAAATAAATTACAATCTTATTTTTAAAATATGCAGATTTTCTGAATCTGTGACTGTCATTAGGTACATTTTTTTCATACAAATCAATGGATAGTGGAAGCTCAGAAGATTGATTGATGTTGTATTATATCTGCATTCTGAAATAAGCTTCAAAAGCACATCATTATTAAATTGGAGATAATTTTTCCTGCCTTCAGGTTGGCATCACTGAGGGGCCTGTACCCAGAAAATTTCCAAGGACAATGCAGCGGATTGAAAAGATGAACGGTACTGACCACCCAGCATCAAATAATATTAACAAAAAGTCTACTCATAAAATAAATGGCAGCCTCAGTGATGGATCGGTCTGTGACCTCCCTCCAATTTCGAAGGATGCTTTTAGGAGACCCCAGTTCCAAAGGCATACTGACAATTACAGACAAAATAAAATCTATCCAAATTTTAAAACAAGTGATATTCATTCTAATAAAAGATATTCTAAATTGGAAAATGGAGATAGAACTGAATCCATTTATTTAACAAGTAAAGAAATCAAACATTCCAATAAAATTCTGGCTTCCGAAGATAAAAACCTAGAATCATTTAATTGTAAATTATATGAGAGGTGTAAGGGAGAAAAAAGTTCAAGTATTGATTTCAATGAAAAAATTTATGAGAATAACTCTTCAAGTAATACATTTAAAGAAAGAGATAAAAAGGAGGTGTCTTCATTCAATGAAGAAAACAATGAAGTTCATTTTCGAATGAGGTATAGTTCTGGAGAGAAAGAACACACTACTGGTTCATCAGGTTATGAAACCGGTACAAAGAAGAGCAATCAGGATAACACATCAGCAACTTATCAACCCACTGTAAAGTCATTTCAGCCAGAAAATTTGGCACTGTCAAGAAATAAAAGTGTAGTTAACACAATAAATGTCACAGATTCATTGGATGATCCTGAGCTTAAGTATTCTTTAGAAGAAAAAGTTAGAATTGCAGCTTTTGCTATTGCATATAATAACTGCAAAATAAGTAGAGATAAATTTCAGTCATTCTACCATAAACCCGGACCTGATTTCAAGACTATTTTTTCATGGGCACAAAAACTGTTGAGTAAAGGCTGTTTAGTTCATATGGATATCAAACAAAATACAGTGGTAAATACTAACACAGATACAGCTAAGGTGTGTACTGATGTTCTACCAAATCCTGAAGAAATACACGTACATTTTGAGAGTGATGATGATTGTGTTGATTCACCTTTAAAAATGTCTCTGAAACATAGGAGTGTAAGTTGTGAAACTGTAGTTATTAGTGATAATGAAAATGAAGTACAAGCAACAGTTAGCTCTGTCGGTACAAGAGATGATAGAGATACACATGTGAGAAGTCATTCATCATCATCAAATCATCAAACATTTTCCAGTCCACATGAAAGCAACAATTCTGATTATCACAATTCAGATGCTGAACAAATGGGCACTAAAAAAACGAGTTGTAAAAGTGTTACTTCTAATAAATCAACACCTGTTAAATGTAGGTCTATGCACACAGATACTGATTCTGATTCAGTGTCTGTTGATAGTGATGAGGGTGATTTCTTATCGAGAGTTTATGAAAAAGGAAAGATACTTCGGCGTAGACCACAAAGGCGTCCAAACGTCACTGCTGTGAATACAAATAATGTAACTCATAACATTCAATCCTTTACAGGGTATAGTACCAAACAAATTGAAAATTCACCTTTGGTTACTGGTAATATTTACACACCAAATACACGTAACATGAAGGCGAAAATTCGCGAAACTATATCTCACGATACAGATAATTGTTCAATTGAATATGTTCCTACAAAGTTAGGATCCACAGCTAAAAATAACTATCAATTATTTAAAGACAATATTAGAAAAAAGGGATATTGGGCTAAAGGTAACAGCGGAACAAACCAATCAAATTCTTGCTTAACTCCTAAACCATTAACTAGTGTCACAACTGCTATCAAAAGTAAACCAAACGTTTCGGAAAATGTGCATAATTATGAGACCACAGTATATCCCGTAAAAACAAATCCAGATGTAGATTTAGCTCAGAAACGACAAAAAACTATTACAAATGCCACTGCAGACTCACCTAATGTAGCTAGTAAATATAAAATTTGTAATAATAAATTTGCAAGATCTATAGTCATTGATGCACCTTCTGATATTACCAGTTTTGTCGCCGACAATCAACACACACTGTTTGAGAAACCTGTATATTCAAAAGTTACATCTAAAGCAGTAAATTCAAGTGATAATGCTCCTTTATTAAATCCATCACACAATGCGCCTAAAGAGTTATTAGAATCTTCAAATAAAGTGTTTGACATAGTACAATCTGCTACAAATAAAAATAAAAGTATATTAGATATATTTAACACAAACATTGAGGTTCGAGATAGTCCTGAGAGAAATGATTATTCAGAAAACATAAGCAAACCATATGAAACTGAATGGGATGAAGACGATGAAGCACTTTACAGTGAAACAAACACATGTGACGTTTCTTTACTGTCAAATGCAATTGAATCTAAAGGGCCTCAAAATATGCCTTGTACTACTACTACAGAAAAACAGCAAGCAACCACAACAGAGGAGATAACATTTTGTGATGTCAAAGAAAAACAATTTCAATTACTAGACATGTTAAACAATTCTGAAGAAGGTAAAGAAAGAAATATTATACAACGAACAAGTTCCCCAATAAAAGAATATGAAATGCAGCCAAATATGGAAAACCATGCAAACGCAATTAAAAGTCATGCACACCTGCCACAAATATCAAATTTGGTAACTTTACCAGGGGCTTTGCCACCAGACTTAAACAGCGAAATACTATGTCTCTCTGACAACTCAGAGAAAAAAAAACCTCAAGAGACTCCTCCTAAAGTCATAAGTCCTTTGACGAAAATTTGCATCCTCGAATCTGTGACCATAAAACCCACAGATAACCTTAACTGTGTAGTGAATCAAGAAAAACACGAGATGCTAGATGATACACCTCTTTGTGAATTAAATAATTCACCATTACAACAAGATATACAAACTACGACAACGGAAGCTACTAAAATACAGGATGATTCGAAAAATGTACAGTCTCTTGAATCACCACAAAAGCTTCCACTGGATCTATTTAATCTGTTGTCTGGAGTAAATACAGACACAATTCTGTTAGCTTTACAAAATCTACAACAGCTAACACAGAAACAGAGTGATGAAAGCAACATAGAAGCAAATCCAAAGTGTGACAAGGAACAACCAATGGAGACTATTAACTTAACTAATGATGAGGATTGGGAGAATGAGTCAAATGGTGATAACACAATAGAAAAACAATTAGAAAGAATGGACGGGAACACTGGTGATACGCCGTTTTTGGGAGACATCTTTGATCCGGGTCCTGTCGTGCTTCCTACTGGTGTTAATAAGAAATTAAATTTAAATCTCAAATTGTTGGACAGTAAAGACGAATCACAGAAACACCATCTCAACGAGAATGCACCTGTAATTGGAAATTTTAAAAGTTTCGCTTTGCCGAAACCTATCTTATTGAGTAGACTAAAATTGACTACGAAGGCTGCAGATTCAAAGAATAAAAATTTTAATGGGAAGAAAATTAGACGAAAGAAAAAGGTTTGTAAAAAATCATATAAAAAACTTAATTTGTCTTTTTGTTAATATTCTGCCTCCTTAAATATTAATTGCTGTTTGTAAATCGGCCTATTCCATTCTAATCCATTATTTAAATCCATTAATGGATTTATTTCCGTTTTGTATTCCACTGTAATCCATTCCAATTAAATATTTAGCCACTGGATCAAAGTGGAAATTCAGCTTGCGTTGTAATCCATTTGATAATATTTTTAAACATATTAAGTAAAAATCGCTGTTACATATTTACACTGTGTGTATTTTAAATATAAAAAAACTCTTACATGACAAGTTAAAAAAATATTACTACTTTTAGAAAAAAATAAATAAATAAATAAATTTAAATTATAGTTACTTCAACTCTTCCAGAAAGTGTCCCACAGTTATTTTTCCGCTTATTAATTCTGATTGTGTTTCTTGTATCCAATCATCTATTAATATTTGTCCATTTTCTTTTGACTTTAATAGTGATGATGAGGACACTCCTGAGAAAGATGCGGACTCTGTCATTTGCTTTGACTTGACTGTAAAATATGACATATCTTTGTTTATAGCCTCCATCAGCATAATTAAGTTCGGTTTTCTTTTTTTAATCAAATTATTGAAACTGAAATGCCAGCCCTCAATATTGTTATTGGTGCGATATTGTTCACCAAAAATACACCACTGATTCATAAATTGGTCATCTTTTAGCCAAAATTTAGACATATAATTAATAAAACATTTTATTTGCGTGTGATTTTTAGGACATTTATTTTGTATATAGTTCCAACCGTCAATTATTAAATCTTTTGGTAATAGTGACAGTGTTGCACATAAATTTACAATCCTCCTAGTGAGTTTGTTCTTTAAAAGACCTAGTGCTTTTCCCTTTCGCCTTAGATTATTTTTATAATGGTACAAACATCCTTTTAAAATAATATCTGGCAACTCCGTTTTAATAGCATTTATGGCAGGAAATTCAAAGTCTGTCATAAATTTCGTCCGACAAAATTCTGGTATTTGTGATTTTAACATTTGTATAAGAATTGAATAAGCATTTTCAGTTCTTTCGCTCATGAGGACATAAACTAAGGGGCTTATATTTGTGAATTTATTTGAACTGCCCATGCCCCCGTGGATGGTGTATAGTTGAGAAAAAGGTTTTGGGCAGCATTTAAAGGTTCTGTCTCCAAAACAATATTTTACTTGACGCAGTTGCTCCTTACCTCGTTGAGAACAGAATATAATAATCCTAAGACCGTCGTCATAACATAGGTAATCAGCTAAGACTAAATATTTGTACTTTTCTGGTATTTCCACTTCACATCCAGTATGACTGCAAATCTTATTCACGCCTATGTTAGCATTCTGGCTTTTATAGAAACCACTTTTCAATTTTGAAAATGGAGGTATTTCTTTGATTAGATCGATTCCAGAGTCTTGTAAAGATCCCACGAATTCTTTATAAACGCTGGGTATATTCACATGATAAAAATTTTTCTTTACATTTGCTCAGTTCTAAATTAATGATATTTTTAGTAAAATCTTGAATACAAGAGTGTAATTTTCTTTTCATAGTTATTCCATTCTAAAAAATAAGCAATTATTGTCAATGTCAGAGAAAGTTATTGATATTTCATAAATTCACGGAAATCTGTAAATATTATTATTTTATGACATAAAAGAGCTAAGAAAATGAATTAATTTGAAATTCTACCTTTAATGTAACAGATCCTGAGCATTTTGATCTTTTATAACTACAGCATCTCCACAGCCATGATTGGTTTTTATATTGTACTTTTTTATGATACTGGTAACCGTTATTAAGCAGTACTACACCTTTCCCCCTTTTTATATAAATTAAATCTTCATCATATGAGATAGCCGTAGACTGCATTTTGTAATTTTCTATTTATGTAAATACAATGAATAACTTAGTACAGATATTTATTTGTCATTGACATTAGATACAATAACGTCATCGCAATTAAACTGTTCTAAACAAATGAGTGTGCTTTTTCTAGATAAAAAATATATATAAAGAGGTCGCAAGTACCGTGAATTTATACTTTCAAATTAAAATTCAGTTCAAAATATTGTCAATGGATCAAAGTGGAATTAAAAGCGGAATCTAATCCATTAATGGATTTAAATAATGGATTAGAATGGAATACGCCAATAAATTTTACTTATATAAAAAAAAATTGAAAAGATTATGTAAGCACTATTTTTCTGTGTTTTATCTTTTTTAGTATTATATGTATTTTGTTTCAGAGTAAATCTTCTGAGTCACAGAATGAAGAGCAGGGCGAGGTTGAGCGTGAAGATGAAGAAGATGAGGAATCGGGGGATGAAGCAGACCTTTCGAAATATGATTTATGGGGGAGTGATGAAGAGAAAGGGAATTCTAGTAAAGGTTATTTGATACAAATTACTATGTGTGCATTTTATACATAAAAATAAAAAAAAAAACCTGCATAAATAAAATGTTTGCTTCAATTACCTCAATATTAAATTATTTTGTAGATAATCCAGATAAAACCAAAGGTGGAGAGAATTCTAAGGGTGAACAAGAGTTCGAAGACAATGCCGTCGCTTCTCCAGACAAAAATAGCGAGAGAAGGTTGGTTCCCTTTCATCTAAACTCTTAATATAAAAACTAAAAATGCTATTGAAAATTAAGAACTATATATTCAAACTTTCAAATTCCTAAAAAAATTATTGAGTATAAATTACTCACCATCCATTTTTATACCAACTGTACTTATATTATGTGTACTTATATTGTACTTTTATGTATGTATGAATGAATAACTTTAATGGGACATTAATAACCTATCATAATATTAAGTCATGTTTTCTGCTTCAGATCTAGAAGTTCATCGTCATCATCTAGTTCATCGTCGAGTTCGAGTTCGAGCCGCAGTTCATCGCCGGCACAGACCAAGAACAAGTCAGTATATACACTCAATTGATACATTCTAGTGGAAAGAAAGACACCTATTTTGAGCTTATACATGTTAAGAATATGGATATTGGAAATTTTGGAATTCGATCTAGGCTTATAATTTTTGTTGTGCCTTTATGTATTCAACAATATTGTTTTTTAAAAACAAAATTATAGAATTTTTATCATGTGAGGCCTTGCATTTTGTCAAAATTGCTTATTTGTGGTGGATGATATTTTTTTCTGTTAGAATTTAAAATTGACTATAGATAAATAGGTGAAATGATAAATTCCCAGTATTTTTAGATCAATTTTTTTTAGCCTGGATTATAAGTTGCTCAAGCAGAGTATAATGACGTGCCTCATGGACCCTGTTTAAGAGATGCACATGTTGCAGTAAAGATGGCCTCAATTATTCCGATAACTCGAAAAAGAAGAACAGCACTTTTTCCGATTTCCGATTTTGTTTTTTAAGTTGGTAAAGTTTCCAAAAAAGCAGCATGAAGAATAATGAATATCAAGCAAAGACCATTGCAGCAAATTACTTCTATGGTTAATATATTTTTTGTGTTGTGTTGTTACAGATTTGATGACTTCATACTAAACAGTGAGCGCGAGTCGACGGCGGGATCCCCTCCTTCGCGATCAAGATCACCGCGTGCTGGCCGCGCGGGGGCAGTACCACAGCCTGCACGCCGCAAGTCACGGGACAGTAGGGACTCCAGGTATTATCGTTTTTAAATTTTCTATGGTAACCTATCGTGTCACAAAGCACTGCATGGCCTTGATTTTGAGCCCAATTAGCGGCAGTAAATACAAGTCTTTTGCAAAACCATCTTAAATATATATCATGATGGCGATTATTTCAAGATCTTGATTCACCACATACATATATTGTTTAATGGATGCCAGCATACTTTTTTGCCTCTTACTCTTTCCAATCAGTGCACTGGTGTCATCCCGAGTATTACTTGTGTTCTCGAACGACAGACTTACATTTTGACTCAGAATTGAACGGTGTATTTTAAATTAAAAAACAAGCAAAATCTAATTTTTGTTGATTCAACATTTTTATAAATTTTTACTTCAAAGTAGCAGCTACTTTATAAAATCGGGCTTAGTTCAACTCTTAAAAGGATTAAACCCTCTTGAAGGACAGAAATTCCACAAAGTTCACAACTGCTTGTTTCAAAATTAGCAATGCCTGAATATTAGTTATAAAAATTATAAATTCACAAGTATGGTAAATCTTAATCAAAAGATTTAACATTGAATTGTAATTTTCTTGTGTTTACACAGTTCAATATATCATAATATGATTAATGTGGCTTATATTTTATAAAAAAAAAAAAAAAGTTTTACGAGCAAAATGAATGCTCATTTTGAAATTACACCCCTCAGTTTTCCTTAAACTAAACTGTATAAAATCACTTGAACGTGTTTAACCCGATTTGTACAAAACGAAATTGTTAGCAGCTCAAAACATTTGTAAATGAAATGTACTCACTGCTAACAGAAGTAATGAGACATCCCGCGACAAAGAGAGAGCGCGCGATCGCGATCGCCGGGACAGATCGCGTGGGCGTTCGCGCGGGGAAGAACGGAAAGATCGGCGCTATGCTCGCGACGGTGGCGCCTCCAACCACTACCGGCATCGTTGATCGTACGCTACCATGGAGAATAGAGGTAAGGAGGACTAACTTATATGGGTGTTGAACTGAAAAACTGTCGAAAATACAACCCGGTTCATAAATTGGCCACAATGGCGCTTGTGTAGCATTGGTATGATTGGTTGCTTGCGTAGTTCATGAAAGCATCGTAAATAAAATGCTACTACAACGTCTCCTATTTAATGGTAGCCGACCGAGTTGGTCCTTCTTGTCTCTATTCTCCATGGACGCTACACACACACGAGCTTTGCCAATTATTGAACACAGTGTGCATTGTGTGTATATATACACTGAAACTTTATTTTCTCATTATACCCCCATAAGTGCAATGTTATTATAAATTCAACACCACATTAAAATGAATTGTTTTTGTGGAATTTTAAAATTGTATTTTTAGACTGTAATAGATGGATTGGTAAAATTGTGTGTTAAGTAATTTAAAAAAAAACTGTCAATATCTGTATTGAAAACAGCTATTGAGCTGTTTTCAAATTGTAATTTTACACTGTATTAGATGAGTATAAATTGAAAAAAAAAAGTTTTGTTTATCTTACCAGAATATTTAAATGAACCTAACATTAGATTAATCGTTGTTACGTCTCATCGTCGGAGAAAGTGCTAATGCGATATACTATTATTAGGTGAAAGGTATGTTTGTTATAACTTCCTTATTTCAGTGGTTGTAACTTCTCTTATTCAGCTTCATCATAATTGGCTTTAAGTGAATTGTCAGTTCTTTGTATTGTATTTCCAATATTCTAGTCATAGTTCTTGGATTTTTTTAAATTTTAATACCCTTTCTGGCTTTTTTTAAATATAATGTTTTAACATGGAGTGTCTTTGCGTAACAGAGTAACCTAAGTACTTATTTATGTACAAAATAAGTAAAGCATTGCCGATTTACAAATGACATTTTCTCATATATGTGGAATTATCCAATTCTAGTTATGCGCATTTACACTATCTCTGACAAACAGTAAATCAGTTAGTTATCGTTATAAAGGATTAGTTATAAAATGAACATTTAGTTAAATACTTGTGTTCTGTGAGATATTTGTACTATCTTTGATAAGGTCGCCACGTTCCTTTAATTTCTTTTAATTTACAACTGATGCTTTAAATCTTAACAATTCATCAAATCTCAAGAAATTAGTTTTATAAAAACAAACAATAAATATTAAAGATCCCTGAACGCAAAAGTCGACATTCTTTTGATTTTAGTGTTCTCTCGAATGTATGGGGATTTTTTCATAAGAGAATAATTTGTTCCACAAGGGAATCGTCGTCTACATATATAATAAAATCGTAAACGAGCCGTGTCTGTACCTACATTAAATATTTTTTCAAGAAAACAATTTGTACCCGTTGTACTTACGTTACCGAGGTAAAAAAAGAAAATAGTTTTTTAGAATTTTTGTCTGTGTGTTTGTGCACGCTAATCCCAGAAACGGCTTAACCGATATGAATCCAGTTTTTACCAAGCTTCCCGTAATATAGTGTTTGTTTCATTCCAATCGGCCTAGCGTACGAAATTGCAGCTCGGCTAGTAGTAATTAAGTAATTCTACGTTTTGGAAAAATGTAATTCTACATTTTGGTAATTCAACATTATGGAAGTATACGTTTTAGGTAATTAAACGACATTAAAAGAAGTCGACATTTTGGAAGTGTAGGGTATAATTATTGGTGTATTATTGTACAGTTTAATGTGATCTCAACAACGGATTTCACGTTTCCTTGCATTTAAGGAATTTGTTTCGTGTAATTTGTTGTGTAAATGATAAACTTAAGCCTCTTCAGACGAGACCCAGTTTCAATAAATAATTTTGTAGTGAAGCATTTATTAGGTTTACCAATTGATTTAAAAACATATTTCAAAAAAATATATACATTTTTGTATAGATATTTATCCATAAAAGATGACAAAACTCTGTATACACTACAATTTTGTCGATAGTGATACGGTGCTATATATACAAGAATCTATCTTCATTGCTCGATTTTCACGCGTTCCATACAAATATCTCGTCCAAAGAAGTCTGTTGTTTCTGTAAATAGTTTGTGTTAAATTAGTGTTAATCATATCCTATACTTATAATTGTGTATCATGTGTACCCGCGTCCCTGCCTTTGTTTATTTTTATAACATCCACACTGAGGCCACATTATGAACGGTCTCTGTGTTCCATTATGTTTATTTAAGATGTGTTAAGGCGCGAGTGTGTCGGTGATGACGCTGGATTGTCGGCATATCATGTGATACTGAACTAGTGATACTGTACTTATGGTACTTAGGTGTAGGGAGTCCCACTCGCGTCTTAAATGTCCCCATTAATTTTCTAGTATTTAAGAGGTAACATAATACAAGTTTATTAAGTAAGAATTCTTGCTGGGAAGATTATTAAAATGGAAACAAATAAAGAAAATAATCGCGTTTCATTTCATTATTATATATTGCGTAACAAGTATCGGATGACAATGTAAATTTTTAAAAATAACAAAAGAGAATGGGTTAAATTTATACAACTATTTAAAAATGGCGTAAAATACATTTAAACATATTAACAATCTCTTCCATTTCAAGCCTTTGCTTGGCGATCTGAAAACAAAGAAAAAGTTAATTGTAATGAGAGTAGACATTTTTCAGTTTCTACTTGTGATGTGCACAGGCAAAAAATTGCAACTTTCAACTTTAATACTGACATTTAAATAATTGGTATATATCAAATCAGTAGAATACTCTCTAAATCATACTATCCTAACTAATATAAATGCGAAAGTTTGTGTGTTACTTTTTCACGTAAAAACTACGAAACCGTTATGGGTGAAATTTGGCACAGATGGTTTATTACTTAGATCTAACTTATACATATATGATACTTTTTATCTTGGAAAAATATTACGTTCCCGAGGGATCGTCTAAAAATACAAAAATTTCGGCGCCACCGTCGTCACAGCGATGAAGAATGTCAGAGGCGTCTTTCAATTCACATCTTTAATTTTAAAAGAGTACTTAACAGATAACAAAAACGATTTTTAATATTCTCGTTTGTCTATCTTTTTGTTCAAGCTAACCTCCGAAAATATTGTACGGATTTTCACGCGGTTTAACAGGATGATGATGTTTTATCGAAATATTGCTCCAGGCTAAGCTTCGTTTCATCGAAATCAAGTGAGAAGAAAAGATAAATTTTACTGCTGATTTTACTGCAAGGTTCAAAAGCTTTACGAGTGTTGTGTAAAAATATAACTTAATAATTTAATGAAAGAATGAAGCATTGCTATAGTTTAATTAGTTACTCAAAAAAAAGTAAAGGGCGCTGTTTATTTGCGTATAATTACAATACGTATATTTTATAGTTTCTACAGTTAACTGTCGTACTCTTATATTAACCTCCATCCAAGCAGCGGCATTCCTGAAATAAAAGTATAGTAAATTAATATGCAACGGCTGTAATTAAGGGGGAGACAAACGCTAAATACTAAAAATATCCATTGTTTAATGAAGATGTTACAAGAAATAGACAAGACTATTGCTTTGAAAAAAATATATATTATACTTAAACATGTGAAGAACCAATTGTATTAATTAGAATTTTCGTTAAAGTAATAGAAACTCCACAAAAAAGTTAGAACACAAGAAGAATTTGACTTTTATTCTCTCAAAAACGGCTTATTGCACGCATATGAATCCTGTACCTATTAATAAGTTAATATCAGATTAAAAAAATGTATTAATAAAAAAAAATTTTTGTGTAATGTTCTAATGGTAAAAACAAAAAAACACAATTTCTAG
Source organism: Bembecia ichneumoniformis (assembly GCA_910589475.2). Taxonomy (NCBI): domain Eukaryota; kingdom Metazoa; phylum Arthropoda; class Insecta; order Lepidoptera; family Sesiidae; genus Bembecia; species Bembecia ichneumoniformis. Next base: position 8,253,074 of record OU342523.1, read on the forward strand.
GCCTGTTGAATTGGATCCGCCGCCAGCGAGTTCTATAGTAAATGTCATTTTGCCTTAGTGAATCCCTTAACCTACATCCTACGTAAAGATGGACGTAAGATAAATTCATCAAATATTATTACTTTAGAAAATAAGTATATACGAGTAGTTTTTATACCAGTAGGTATCCCTGACCGTGAGTTTTTAGTAGGTAGAAATCCCACATACCCTATGGTCGATGGGGAGGCTTAGGCTCATAAAACTCACTTTCCCGAAATGTGCACTTTTCTAAAAGTACACTCTTTGGGAAAGTGATCTTCTGAGATAATGTGCTGTATTTGAGAAAGTGTTCCAATTGGGAAGTGCACTGTTTGAGACTTTTTGCACCTTTCGAGAAAATGATCCTTCTAAACAATTGTACCTACATTTAGAAAAAGTGCACATTTCTGGAAAGTGAGTTTTATGAGTCTAAGCCGATGGGGATAAGGTTCGGTGATTTTCCTACGTAAAAAAGGTCCTACGTGAAAATCGATTGGTGTATTCTTTTTTTTAAAACAATGAAGCCATTTCCGAGCAAGTGGGAGAAAATACTTTTGACAATGTTTATCCGCTTTACACAGTTACAAAGGAATCACTACATGAGCTACATTGTATACAAGGGTTTACAAAGTGAGAACCGGATACTAACGCCGATAATTTGTGGTTTGTCGGGATATTTATTAACTTCGTTTTTCTTTAGTGGCGCAGGAGTGCACATTGTATCCACAGCACCACCTATATAATCATTTAGAAATAGATGAAAATTGAAAATGTTATATTGTGAAGAATCCATGCAATTCAGAGAATGCATGTTAAATTAAATGTAAATTTAATTGGTTAAGTTTAAGCGTACATCCTTAGGGGTCAGGCGGTTTTCGGCGGCCAAAATTGCGACCGAGAATTCTCTGTTGACTACATAATCTTTGTATACATATACTAGCTGACCTGGCAGACGTGTTCCTGCCAGAACCCGAAAATAATTCCGTAACCCGATTGTGGCGCCACCTATCGGGTCCAATTTTATTTTCAAACCATATGATAAAGTGACGCGTCACTTCACCTCAATGAAGGACGGTTAAATTATTTGAATATTCTTCATACAAAAATATTCAAATAATTGAATAAAAAATGGGGTGAGGGTAGGAGGGTAAAAATACTTTACGACCTATTCTCATACCTACCAAATATAAAAAGAAATCATAAAATCGATCCAGCCGTTTCGGAGGAGTTTTGTTACAAACACTGTGACACGAGAATTTTATATACTAGATGAAAACACCAAAGATAATTGTATTAGTGTATAGATGGAACAATAAAAATTGAAGATTCCTTCGATACTCGATACCCGTCTTTCTAATGGCTGCATGTCGTATGTTAAAAAGAGATAACAATAGCCGAATATGACTTCTTAAAACGCTGCGCGCCATAAAAGAGGCAACGTCATATTTGTTTATATCATGCTGGTTAACAAGCGCGTTTAGCTTTATGTGATTTAAAATACTCAAAAATCGGAAAGTGTGATTTCATAAATCTGTTGCTTGCCAAGAATGGCTTGTACTGTTCCCATTTGTCCAAGTAGAGTGGGTGTTTTGAAGGAGAATAATGGAAACATATCATTTCACCGGTAAGTCGCACAGCTCGCACTCATTAATTTTGGTGTTTTGTAAACAAATTTTTATAATTATTTACTAAAAATGAATCATTGTACATGCATACACAGCTCTAAGGTTGATTTATTTAAAGAAAAGCTGGTGTTTATAACTAAAATTTACAAAAACCAAAGTTAATCGGAATATTTGACATTTGTCTTGCTTTATAGTGCTGTAGTCTGATCTTGATAAGTTTATCGATATCTTTAATTAATTTATTTTTAGTAGAGTGTTGACAATTTCTAGCATTCACTGCAGGTTGAAAGTAATTTTTATCAATTTATAACAGATTTCCCACCGACATCGATTTAAAAAAAAAGTGGACAAAAAATGGAAGAAAAGCCGACGATTGGAGAGCTTCGCAATATACAAGAATATGCTCGATGAACTTTGAAGATTCTTGCTTTCGCCAAGGATATCAGCGTAAAATTCTACACTCGTATGCAGTGCCGACAATATTCCCAAAATTACCACCATCGTGTAAACCAGTAAGTAATATCTATAAGTTATAAAGAAGTTATGCTTCAATCTATGAAAATTATAAAAATCTTTTGAATAATTAATAACCAAAAACTATTTCTTTTCAGAAATTACCCAGAAAAAGAAAACTTACTAATAAATACGTGGATACCCAAGCGTCAACATTAACTGCAAGTCTTTAAATTAAAATGTTGACGAATCACAGATGAACGATATCACAGATTAAAATGAAACGATATCACAGATTATCCAATCTGTGATATCGTTTCTAAAAATAAAACTTTAAGATTATCGAGTTTTTTTTTCTCTCGTAATAAAATCCTACTCCCGTTCTACCCCTTAAGGATGGATTCTAAATATTTCTACTCGAAAAATAACTATTCTTTTGAAATATTTTGGTGAAATAAATGCGAGAGGTTGCATACAATCTCATACAACCGATTAGCAATGCGGCGAGTACCAGTACGCACCCACATTTTATTTATATTGAATAACCAAACAGTACACCGAAACGCATTTAGCCATACTTTTTATCCGTCATATATTTAAAATCTATATCAACGATATCTAGTTATCAATAAAAATGCACAGCACTATTATACGCTATAACTTTAGCTTGCATTGTATAGTCAAAATGGAGACATTCACTCAACTTCGACCCAACAGATTATATATGTATGTTTCTTTCAATCTTATGGCAATTTGAAGGTGTTAGAAAGAATAAAATATTGCTGCATTTTGTGATCCATCTATAGGTACAGACTAATACAACATCTTTGGAAAACCCGGCTTCGTTCGGGTGTAATGTGGCTCATAACACATGTAGGTACAATATGTAGGTAGATAATTCTGTAGTTATCGGTTCTCAAGGAACATTAAAGGCAAAGCGGCATGATTTCGCTCAATGTTTGCGGCAAGACGTTTCATTTTACACAGTCACAGTTCTTTGTAATGGACACTTTGTGGCGAGGCGTATGTGCGCTAGTATGAATGAAACGGGACGTTTATTAACCACTCAAGATGTCACAGGTCTCAGTGAGTGACGTTTCGCTAGAGTGGCCAATATGGCGACTGCGATTTGTCATTGTCTGTCAGCACCATTAGAATTTAACAAAATACTTGACAATCCGAATTTTGCGGATATATGTTGTCGACTCGAAATCTTTATTTTTTTTAATGTTTTATTATTCAGGTAAGGTTTCAATCGAGTCTACCGTACCCCTTGACGAAATTATTAATGTAGATTAGAAGATTAGATACAGGCATTTGTTTTTAACACGTCAAATACGTATTCTGCTTTGTAGCTATTGACAATAGCTGTTGAATTCCGAGTTACTTCATAAAGTAAATATTTTGTTTCAGCTAAAGGTAGTAGTGCAACTTCTCTTACCAGGACCAACATTCGCTCCTTCGGTGACGTTCACTTTGTACAACTGAAAAATAAACAAATCACTTAAGTCACAGGCTCTATCATGCAGAGGCGCCGGCATTTAGAAATTCCCGTGAATGCTAGCAGTTAGGACCGAAATAAACAATGTAGATACTTCAAATATCGTTTTAAGTTTTTATTAATATTAATACAGAATTCCGCGTTTTGCAATGGCTAAATACACTAAACGCAACAATTAAAGGATATAAAAAAAGTTCCAAATTTTTAGGTGATTTTCAACAGGCTGTAACTTCCAAGAAAATGGTCGTATAGAGCTCATTAAAAAAGAAAATTGTAGCTTCAAGTTTCTAGTTTTTGAATCCAAGCTTTAAATTTTTTTCTCGTTAGCGATTTATGAGTATTAGTCAGATAATCAACGATAAAAAAAAATTTCAAAATTTTTCTCGTCTTGAAAATGGTGTAAAAGCCGTAATAAATTTTTTATTGTAATGGCACAGTAAAGATCTTTTAGAGAATTTAATTCCCTACGACTTGACCTCCTCGTGAGCTCTGTACAATGATTTGTAACTGAGTTATGGTCAATCAAAGCGAAAAAGATCTTTTTGACTTGGACAATCGATTACTCGGGCAATAATGATCGTATAGAAAATTAAAGTAGGGTTTTGTAAACTGCAAAATATTCTCTACAAGGTGCTTAAATTGGATTATGATAAAAGAAATTTTTACAAGCCGAAAATGTTGGCCGAAGAAAAGGTAAAAAACTGTAAATTTAAGGATATTTGGATTACTTGCAATAATTTTGCAAATAATGCAGATACGAAAAATCTTTTCTATAGCTTTTCAACCTCAATGTGTCCTAAAAAAACCCTGAAAGTTTCAAAGTGCTGCGATTTATTTTTCTTAGTGTCCGGAATGTTTAAAGTTATCGTTTTTGCTGAAAATCAAGATAACGGGCAATTATTCATTTTTTTTCCCTTAGTTTGAGTTTAAACGGTTTTTTTTAGCAATAATCCATGTTTTTTTCATCAGAACTCTTTAATCATTAAAATTTAAAAAAATTGAAATTTCTTTTTCAATTTTTTTTTCTTCACATTGACGCTTGATGTTTGGTGTTTTTCTTCACATAATTTTTTACTTTTTTGTTATTCTTACAAGTCTAAATTGTTCACATTAGCCTAATTACGAGTAAAAGAAAAAACAGTTTTTTTAAACTAATCCTTTAACATGCCACGGCGACACTTGTCTGCCACAGACGTGGCTCGTATCGTCACTCTTCTTCAAGAAGGTCGCAGTCAGGTGGAAGTTGCAGCCACAATGGAAGTGCGCCAGTCTGTCTACCGTGCAACCTCCACGTGGTACGCTTTTCGTAACGCTAATAGCCGGTGGTAAAAAAAGGGCCTAGCTAGGCAATCAACCATTTTTTTTCCACGGGAAAGCATCGTTAACGTGAAGAAAAAAAAAATTAAAAAGAAATTTCAATTTTTTATTTTATTTTAATGATTAAAGAGTTCTGATGAAAAAAATATGGATTATTGCTAAAAAAAACCGTTTAAACTCAAACTAAGGGAAAAAAATGAAAAATTGCCCGTTATCTTGATTTTCAGCAAAAACGATAATTTTAAACATTCCGGACACTAAGAAAAATAAATCGCAGCACCTTGAAACTTTCAGGGTTTTTTCAGGACACATTGAGGTTGAAAAGCTATAGAAGAGATTTTTCGTATCTGCATTATTTGCAAAGTTATTGCAAGTTATCCAAATATCCTTAAATTTACAGTTTTTTACCTTTTCTTCGGCCAACATTTTCGGGTTGTAAATATTTTTTTTATCATAATCCAATTTAAGCACCTTGTAGAGAATGTTTTGCAGTTTACAAAACCCTACTTTAATTTTCTATAAGACCATTACTGCCCGAGTAATCGATTGTCCAAGTCAAAAAGATCTTTTTCGCTTTGATTGACGATAACTCAGTTACAAATCATTGTACAGAGCTCACGAGGAGGTCAAGTCGTAGGGAATTAAATTCTCTAAAAGATCTTTACTGTGCCATTACAATAAAAAATTTATTACGGCTTTTACACCATTTTCAAGACGAGAAAAATTTTGAAATTTTTTTTTATCGTTGATTATCTGACTATTACTCATAAATCGCTAACGAAAAAAAAATTTAAAGCTTGGATTCAAAAACTAGAAACTTGAAGCTACAATTTTCTTTTTTAATGAGCTCTATACGACCATTTTCTTGGAAGTTACAGCATGTTGAAAATCACCTAAAAATTTGGAACTTTTTTTATATCCTTTAATTGTTGCGTTTAGTATATAAAAGAAATACTCTTATTACGATATCTGTGCTCATGGGTGCTCTGCACCCACTACCTGGCTTTCAGGGGTGCTAGAGTCCCCGAGCACCCACGTAGTCGGCGCCCCTGCTATCATGGCAAGCATTTATAACAGTAGGTAGGTATTGTAACAATCATCTTTTCCGATGACAAGTTGTCTAACTACGTGACCAATCTGGCCGTCATTACCACATGAACAGGGGTGAGTATGTCAGGGCAGGGTGTTCTTCCGCAGGCCTGTCACAGCTTCAACAATCACCCCCATTATTACCTAAATTTTAACTTTATTATCTTATATATTTATTAATATATAATGATAGCACTAAAAACCACCTAGGTTTAACCTTGTGCTATCATGTTATGCTTTAAATTATTATTAAAATATGAAAAGATTTAACATCTAACTATATACAATTAATTATTATGTTGATATATTCAATTACAATTTAAAAAATATTCCTTTAACTTTAATATTTTTAATTGTTATACTGTTACACAGATCTCCAATTGGAACTGAGTCTATCGGTCATAAATTGTTGCTTTGTTTAAGTTACGCTTATAAATTGAAATGCGGCCAGATTAGTTTTAGAATGCTAGTGAAAACCCAGCACCCATTAGGTAAGTAAAGCTGACTTGAGTCTAACTAATCACTAACCACAGTATACCTAGTTATAGCCGGCCATGGGAGTACACTTATTCAGCTCCATTTGCGTTTCGCTGGACGATTTTGGTTAAAATTAGGTAAGTATACAGTTCTGCTCTTATCATCATATAAATATAGTAAGACATGTATCTAAGGGATTTATTCAGCTTTGGTCCATAAAAAACAGTTCGGTCGCGTCCTTGCAGTTCGGGAAGCTGAACTGAGATGAATATATGTAGTTTACTGCCTATAACTAACTATACATACCTATATCATACCACATACTGCAGACTAATAAGCCACAACTAACCCTGCCGTCGTCACCGGCCGCCAGTCCCGACGAGAGCGGTACAACATCCGGACCCCATTGCTTCATGAAGTGACCCAATCTGGCGACACGCTGGGCCGCTGTGGTGACCGTATGAGAACCACCGCAGTACCGATTGCACAAGTGCTTGTCGGTTGCAGACCTTGAACGAGAGCATTCGCGTTTGGAGCGAATCCGTACAATACTCTTCAAAGAGATATTCTTCAATTTAGTTAGACGGTACAATAGAATCGCTGTTAATCTGCAATAGATGGCGCTTAACTAACCGTAGAGTAACTCTAGACCAGTGCCAAACACCAACTCGACATTTTATGGCGTTTTGTAAATTTAGAAAAGTAATTAAACAAAATATCAAATACTTACCTAAGTATAATGCCAAAATCTTCAAACTATGTATGCGTTATGCTATATTACATATACGAATATTGTCACATATTCGAGTGTTTACATTCGTTATGAATTCTAACGAATGCAAACACTTCTAAATTAAATACCTATGTAAGTATACTTTATTTATCAGAAACCGTGTACCATAAACAAAATCGGGCCGAACGGGTCATGCAATAGACGAGCGGGTCGAAAGGGGAATATTTCGTAGATCGGGACGAAAAAGTGGGTCGAAAGGGTCCGACACCGCCTTATGTAGGTACAAAGTAAGCTTACTGGTGTTTTGCATTTTTTTTGAATAAAAACTATTCGATAAAATTAGCACATCTTCAACAAAGTATATATCAAATTATTATGTGTAAGACCTATTTTATGTTTTTGACTTTTTAATAAAACGTGTATACTGTCTAGAAAAGAGGTTCCCAGACTTTTTTTCTCATAGACCACTTTCAAAATTTAGCTGGTCCCGGTGGACTACGTTTCTACCATATTCCCAATATTGGGTTCTGCCATATTCCCAAAACTCGACAAAAAATGTGAAGATTAGATCTAACTATGGGAATTTGCTTTGCGGCTGAGTTTCAACCACGAATTAATAGTTTACGAAAAAAAAAGTGAGAATTATTTGGTTAATTAATTATGTAATTGATTGAGCTGCTTACTAGTAACAGTCGCTGAGCTTTGTAAAATATTATCTGCTTATATTGGTAGGTGAAATCAAGCAAACATTTTAGTTCTTCACTATCGAAAGCAGATAAATTTTCGTGGATCCCCGCTTATGAATTGTGAACCCCCATTTTTTGTAACGTCAACGTAGACCCCCCGTCGAATCTCCCGCGGACCCCTGGGGTCCACCTGGACCACTTTGGGAACTATGAGAACATTGGATTTAATTTTGTATGCAATTTTGTCGTCTCACCCGTTGCTACACGGTGACACACTATAGCATCTCAAAATGGACGTATTGTTTGTTTCCACAACCATGAGCAGTGGTTTACCTTCAACGAGCTTGGCTGATTAATCCTTTAACACCAGGCGGTTTCGCAAAATAAGACTTTTAGCGAAATTTCGAATTTTCCACAAATACTCAATGTCTTTTTCGCGTTGCTACAATGACATATAAGAACTAGAGGTAGAGTTTTCGTTTTTTTGACTGGATAGCGAAAGTGTTTTAAAACTGCGTAAGTGCTGTTTGTACTCGAAGCAGTCAGCATTCCTCACCTTACTTTTGGAGGCTGTTTCGGTTGCATCTGTTTATCTATGGTCTCCCAGTCGTGCATGTTGCGCTGTGGTACATTGCTAGCTTGTGTCTTACGTATTGTGTCTGAAACATCCAAATTTATAATTTTTCAATAATAGCACATTAACATATGTGACGTCACAACGTAATCGCTGATATCCGCTTGAAACTATTCGCGTCTAATTAATATGTACTTGCTTTATTTTTTCCATCTTTTCTTTTTCACATTGAGAGGCATTTTATGACACGAGTCTCTGTCGATAATTTGTTTATTTTGACAAATACAGCGAATGTAGAACATAATATGTAAGTACAAAGAAACAAAGGAAAATTAACATAATAAATTCTGCACTAATAAGTATGGAGAGACTTATGTAGTATGAGCCCGTTGGATGAGTGGTTAGGGTGCTTGCCTTAACGCTCTGTTCTAGGGTTCCCGGGTTTGATTCTCGGCAGGGTCAACTTTGAAAAATGAACTTTTCAAATTTGGCTCTGGTCTGCATCTGGAAAGTAGTGGAAGGGCACACTGCGTTTCGCAGTCATTTGGGCAGCCCGTCTGGCGGCAGTAACCACCACCTTACAGAAGACCATCGTGGAATAACAGTGCTGTTGTGTTTCGGTGAGGGAGTAAGGGATGCCGGAGCCCATTTCTCTATCCCCTCCTAATCCCTTATCCTTAATCCTACTGTAGTCGGCAGCTCACTTGCAGCAGTTTTGGCGTTGCTTGTGTTATAGGCGACGGTAGCCACCTACCATCAAGTGAACCGTCAGCCTATCTGCCGATCTTAACATAAAAAAAAATACTGAACTTGGTAAAAACCATTAACAGAGGAAGAAATAAAACAATTTTTACGAAAGGAAACTTATTATGAAGAACCTATTTATGAAAGTCTACTTTTAGATAGGCAAGCTTCATGATAGTTAATGAATCGCCTATTTTATCAATCGTATCACCGTTTATGGTAGACGATTGCTGAAATATGTCTGATATAAAGTCAACTAACATTCACATGAGTGTAGTTTCGTAAATTTTTATTAACATGAGATTACGAAAGAGTATTGAAAATAGTACCGAGTTCATAGACGAGGTAAGGCTTCATGGAGTGGCTGCCTGGCATTGGTTTACTGACCGGCATCGACGTTCCTGCTTCGGCTGCCATCACAGCTTTGGCATCGCACGATATGCAGTTTACATCCCTACGATTAAGAAATATTGTTGATTAGAGTATTTTCAAAAGCAGTTATAGATGTAGCGTTTCTGCTAAAGCAGGTTCCAGTCACAATTGGTATTGCACAACACAAACTATCTTCAAGAACAAGGTAAAGCTTACGCAAAGTAAATACATGCTCCCTTAGTATGTACATAAATACTGTTATATTAAAGAACAATATTCATCTTTATAAAATGAATATGTGCTTTGTTTCGTTGTGCTTTGTGCTTTGTTTCGTTCGTGAATTTTGCTGTAAATATTAGTTAAAAAATAGTATATATAGTTAAAAATAGTTATCCCGTGTTATTAAAATAGAATGATGCGACAAATAGAAATGAATTTTTGTGATAAACATTACACGAAGTAGGTGTACGACAAATGAAATTTTAAAAACTCTCCATCCAAGCGAATGTTTCTGTTCAACGCTAATATACACAAGGAACTGTTTTGTCAGAAAAATACGTTATATTAGTATTAATAACGCGGTTAAAGCAGCGAAGAAAGAATCCTTTTCGAAAACAAAACATTTTGTCTAGAAAAATGAATGTAGTATGAACAATCTTGTGATTGTTACAAACGATAACTTAAGATTTATAGCTTGTATCGGATGTACTGTATGACTATCTTTATTGTATGACTGAGCAGTCATTACTATATTAACCGATTCATGGCGGATGATGCCGCAGGGGCATCATAATTAGATTCGTTGAATCTTTGTAAAATTTTATCTTGGAAGGTTAAAACTAAGCAAAACAGTAAATAAATGATTAAAGATCATGAAATATTTGTTAACCGCCACGGGGGTAAGCTAGAAAAAATAGACCGCCGCATTGAATCGGTTAAAAAATATTAAAATGTTAAAAAATTTTAAAATTAAAATTTCATACATAATATAGAAATAGTATGAATTCGAGGCCAGAACATAGCAGTGACACGAAATAAATATATGATGTAAAATGTAATTAAGCTGATGCAGAAAGGGACTGCGCCTTGGCGTTCCTTAGTCACGCACCGAAACACTACTTTTATGTATATTGCAATATGTTACAGTGGTCTCATGTAAGCGGGTATAGCTATTGCTGCCAGAGGTGCTGCTTCTTTATGACGGCAGTACCACAATAATGAAAGTGAACCTTAGCAGTCTTCTCTTAGTGCCAGCGGCTTCAGTTTCTCGACGCAGATCCGCCATCTGTTTGAGGTGCTCTTGCAATTTTTTCAATTTTTTAATGAAGAATTCCTTCACAGGAGACAATTCCATCTTGTCCAATTTCATCTCGATTTCACGTTGAATGTCGTCCAGTGCCTGTTGCCATAAGGCTTCCTGTTGAATAAAAAATCTCTTGTTTTATATCAGTAATGTCATTTTGTGGTTTCAGATTTTCTTCAGAACAGATTAGTCTAATTATGCCAATTTATTTGATTCGCTTCAGCTTGCACCATTTAGTCTACATTTTAGAACTCATTTAATCAAAATTCGTATAAATCATTACGTACTAATATTATATATATTATTATACCTGCATTCCCAGCTTTCCAAGTGCACCTTCCAAGCCTCTCGACAAATCTTCGCACACCGTTTCGAATTGGTCGTGCGACACCTTTCGTGCCAACATTCGCAGATCTGCTTTCTCCGCCATCGCCTCAATCATATCTTCGCGGTCCAGTTTTATCGTTTTTAACAACTCTATTTGTTCTACGAGCGACTATAAGAGCAGATAAATATGTTATATTAAGTAAGTCATGGAATTAAGAACAGTATAAGTACCGTAATATATAACTATGTTCACAATATAACTATGTTTAATTTTTCCTGGAAAAATTAAACTTTGAAATTAAATGCATTTATCTACATATAGTTGCAGTGAACTATACTAATTATAGTGAAGAAGCTGTTTAACTGAGTAGGCTTGTTAAGCATCTTAAATAAAATAAAAAAGTACACATTAAAAAAAAAATATCGCAATTTACGTCCATATGTTGCTGGCGAATGTCCTTCTCCCCAGAAAATTGTCTTGACACTTCATATACTTCCTTAAGTTGCGTCTGCATTCCCTCTACTGTCTGGTAGAGCGCCATTACATCTGTAATTTACATTTACATTATTCATAATAAATTTTACTTTTTAGCTTTACAAATCAAAATTTTGTTCTGAGTAAGAGACTTCAGAGTGTAAGTCTAACAGAGTGAACCCGAAAAAGTTTTGGTCTTATTCTTATCATTCTTATCAACTTATCAGATCAGTATGAAGACGATTTTTTTTAGATTCAGATAACAGCAAAAGAAAAACGAAGTAATTTTTGTATCAGAATATATTTACTTTGACAACTTAAATGCAAGGATAGCAGCCTACGTCGGTTATTTTCGAACCATTTTAGGCTTTGTTTTCCGCAAGGACTTTATATTGCTATTACACCATTTAAAATATAATAAAATGTTTCGCTCAAGTAGTTTAGTATCTGCAACCGACACGCTGATCTCTTACAACAGAACCTTTAAGTATATCACTAAGCAGGAGAAAGAATTCAATATGAAGTAAGCAAGCTTTTTACAAATACAGATCAACTTTCATCCAATATTGAGTAATATTTAGAGGGTACGAACAGATGCCGGGATAGCACGTTTGAATTAAACGACCTGTAGCTGAGAGTAATAAATTACAAATTTTGTTGATAAATTGAACAAAAAAAAAAAAAAATGAACCCTTAAAAGTTATTGATTTTCAAACATCGTACAAATTCGCTCAAGTCTAATCTAAAATTGAAAATTGTGGTCTAACTTTTAAAAATACGAATGTGTGAATATAAGGCATAACAAGTACCTAATGTAAATAATGAAAGTTACTCGACTGAAAACGTTGTCATTAGTCCTTGACAGGACGAGCATGCAATTACAAAGGACACGACTCTGTTAGTAAACGGAGTATGTATAACAAGGGCCGATTTGAAGACGAAACGAATAATACAAAAACGATGCGCAACTTGGAGATCTAAGTACATATGTGTCATTAGTTGGAAAAAAATCAACAGAAACTTAAAGATGCATCTTTGTTGTTTTAAAATGTAAAATGTGCACTGAAAATAAGAAAACAAATTGACGATATCAAGATGTCAAGATAAACTGCGATCTATAACTATATATAACTCACTTTAATTGTATATAACTCACTTTCCAATTCGTTGATGACGTCTGATGGGATCTTGGCACTTGTCATTTCTTCGTGCATCATCGCAAACTGCTTTGTAAGTTCTTCCAATTGGTCTTGGAACGAATTCAACTGCAAATATTGCATGGTTTAATGATAATCTCTATGTATAAAAATGAATCCCCATTTCCCTTGGTCACGGCATCACGCGTGAACGGGTAGACCGATTTTAATTCGGTTTTCCCTAATGGAAAGAGGGATAAAAGGGGAATGTTCATATGTATAAAAATTGCACCCCGGGCGAAGCCGGGGGCGGGTTGCTAGTTCGTTATAAAACCCATACTGGACTTTTTTATGTTATATTAATCTGGGAACTGCTGTGGTATTAGAAATGCTACTTTAAATTTTCTCAGCTCCTATTTAATTGATAGTATCCAAAGAGTTGATACTAATGATACACGATCACTCGCATTACCTGTAACATCGGTGATACCACAAGGATCAATTCTTGGGCCTTTCTTATTTATCACCTTTACAAATCATTGGCCTTAACTTGTAGGGGATAATTGTAAAATTGTTTTTGTTCTTAATGTTACTGTGTTGATATAAATTATTGAGAATGATTTTTATTGAAGAAAATTTTATAAAAGTAGGAAGGTTTTTGCCGGTTTTATACCAATAGAAAAAGTTTTCCAAACCGACTAATTTACTTTATTGTGCTTGACGATCTCTAAATATACCAAATACTTGTAAAAGAACACTTATAGAGAAATACACTTTACCGTATCATGTACGACACCGTCCACTTTGTTAATACTTTCACAACATTCCTTCAAACGTTTCTCAAGATCCATGATTTTCTCCATCACACCTGATCCTGGTGGCACTGCAGCTGTCGTCTGGCGACGAGGTGCTTCGGATTGACGACCGGGACTTTCGGACAATGGACGATCCGCTGTTGAATAATTTATTATATAAAATTATTTATTAATTGTAGAGTAATAACATTTATATTGACGTTTTTATCTTGTTGACGCCCGACAGCCGATGGTGGTATTTGGTATAAAACTTATCGGTGACAAGTTCCTTAGTTTCCTATAGTTCATTGAGAGTGCATAAAAATGAACACAACACGAATACTGGATTACTTGCCTAATTATTGTCCTAACATATATTTAAAAAAAAACTTTTACATATCCACCTTCGCTTAATAATACCAAGAGTTGATAATGCAAGAGTATCTCTTACTCACTTACCGAAACACAACAACACGCTTGCTGTTATTTTATGGTCTTTTGGTATAAAACTGCCTAGTTTATGACGCGGAATGCAGTGTGCCCTGCCACTAGGTACTAATTAATCTAATGTTTAATTTTGGAAGAATATTTACATGGCATTTCCGGAGTGGCCGATGGGAGATCTGTAAATAAACAGGCCGTAAATGATTTGCATTTTAAGAACAATAATGATGATTGATTGAGTGGTCCAATTGTTAGCCCACTGACCCCCGGTAATAGATGCTGGGTTTCATTTTGGGGTAATACAGTCTGCTTTGTGGTATCCACGATACAGGTCTCTAGCGTTTAGAATATATTACACTGGTCTGAAGAATATTTACTATTATTGGCGACAACAAGATTCCGTTATAACTTTAAATTATGCCATAAACTGTTATAACTATTACGAGTTACCTATAGCAGTGTATTCCAAATTTCAGATTATTGTCACCTTCATGAGTTATCAAGAGACAATTTTTAAGCAGGTGTCATAATTATTTTCGGGACAAAAGTTGTCTAGATCGCCTATACTCCATTTTGGAGGTTAACTTGGAGAGACGAAATAAGAATGGGTATGGAAAAAAAATCATTCAAATTTAAAAGAAAACCTAACTGCGAAACTACAGACCGACTTTTGCTTCATTATTTGTACTGAAGATTTTGCAATAACTAATAATGAATAAGTAAATAGCTAAAAAAGCGCTTAGTTAATGTAATGATGGACTTACTGATTCGCGGTTCTCCCTCCATAGATAAAGACATGTTAAATCCTTCAGCTAACTTATTGACATCAGCACGAAGCTTGGCTAATGTTTCTCGAAGTGCATCTAAGTCTTCTGTTCCGCGACCCGACTTTGTCTCAGTTTCACCGCCACTAAGCTTTTCTGCTATTTTACTAAAGTGTTTTATTATTTTTTAAACAGATTAGACATTTATTCACACCAAAAATTAAAATAAAATTAGTCATCATCTTAGCCGTGCTAATTTTTTATGTAAAAAATAAAAAAATAAAAATGGGCATTTTTTTACAATTTATTTCTTCATACGAACCATAATAACGAATACTTGAAAAAATTTGCAAAACATTTAGCGATTCGTTTTTATTTACATAGATAGTATGAGTTTAATAGTTCCTTATAGCGACAAACAAAAACGCCTAATGATAAAAACGCGTAATTGCTCTCATTTTGCCCTAATGAGAGTTTATATAACTACACAAAAAGGCTTTAGTTTGGAAGATATTTATTTCGTTAAAAATATTATCGCATTTTACTTACACCTCTCCCGGTTGGGCTGAACCTCCGCTGGCTCCAATTAAATCTTGGATTAAAGAACTGAGTTTAGCTATACCGGCTTCGGCAGCCTCCAACCGTGAAGATACATTTAGAGATGTCCACATGTCCGTTATAGCTTTCAAGTTTGTTTGGGATCTGCACGTAAAGTTGATTTTCTAGGTCATCATTATAATTAGGGTACATATGTATATGTATATGTAAATGTATGTGATCGTTTAAGATTAAAATTAAAATTAAAGTATTAAAATTGTTATTAACCTATATAATAATAAAATTTTTAATCACACCATAGGTGAGTCTAGTTCATCCTTCATTCTCATGAATCTTATGAACCAAGATGATAAAGAACTAAATGCTGTAGAACTTTAACTTTAAGACAATAGTTATATAGCTTTCGTAATCTTTTCATTCTTACCGAACTTCTTCCAATATTTCTTCGTTTTTCGGAATACTTCCATAAACACGGTTCTTTAAATCTTCAACGACTGACTCTAACAAGTTGAATTTGCTGAAAGTGACGAGAGACAATTTCTCAGGAGCGTTTCCTGGTAACGTTACAGTTTCCGGAGTGTCATGAGCACCAGAGGTAGGTGCACCTGTGGTAGCTGCTGCGCCCGGCGCAGGTGCTATTTTTGACGCTGGTACTCCGTGTGGAGGAGGTGACGTGTCTCTTAAAGGACTTTTTGTCACTGAAACGATAAAAAAGATTGACGTCGAATAGTGGTCGTGGTGTTGCGACTTCTGCGACTACAGAGCGGTTTTTATCGGAGCCTCTATAGAGAACGCAACTATACGTCACTATGGACAAGAGAATACATTTATCGTTGACATACAAATATTTAAATATATTTAAATGAATAATTTTCACATAAATACCGTGGTATTTAGGAATATGCCTTAAACGAGAAATGAACGATTGCATCTTAAGGCCAACGTATCTGCCAACGGCCTTGAGGTTCTGGACAGAGATAGATAGATACAAAGATAGATAGATAGAAGCGAGATGTTTCCCCGCGCCAACCGCGCTAATTTGTACAGAAAATAAATAATAGTTATTTTTAGCCTAATAAATCATTATTTTGACTCGCCAATCGTACACTTTGTGAAAAACATCTTGTCAAAAATTTATGCGAAAGAAAAATGCTGAAATTCAATGCCGTTTAGAAGTAGTTACAAAAATTCAAACAAAAAAGGCTTTACTTCGGGATTTTTTTTCAACTATTAATAATATTATAAGAATTATTTCCAACGTTCAAATTAAAATTTAATGTCCAATAAATAACATATATATTTTTTGTACATTTAGATCCACTCAGTAAAGTATAGTTACACGGAGAAAACCTCTTGTTGGCATATACAGGGGCCTTAATATGGTTCAAAACATATTAAAGAGGAAATATGCTTTGCGCTATATTATACAATGAATACATATTTTATATACTTTACACAACTTTAGCAATTAGCGCATTCTCTGTCGAAAAGCAAGTTAATGTAGTTAAATCTCGATGATGTTTTTTCTTTCTTTCTTTCTTATTACGAGTCAAGGTTTTTTGGTCTTTGCTTTCAATATTTTATATTTTCTTTTCCAATAATTACTTTTAATTATAGTGTAAAATTTAAATCGTTATAAGTATTTAAATTTTATTAAAAGACTACGTCTAATAACATTAGTGCCAATATCCAATATATTACGTACATGGAGACAAATCAGTTTTCTTTACACGTTCCACTGAAACAAAGGTTTAAAAATGAAAAGTCAGGAATTAAATGAACAAACACAGCTTAATCTTATCCTGAAGTATCTGATGAGACTTCCGTGCACATACCATTACGGATATGTCTTATATAAAATATATGGACTACTGAAGAATAAAATATTATTATCTTCGATCAACAATACAACCTATATTAAATAAAACTCGGCTAATTTTTTTTTTTTTTTCAAATATTCCTTTAAGTCCGAGGAAGGTTCTTATTCATCACCATCATTTAGCCGTAAGCCATCTACTGCTGGAAATAGGCTTCCCCCATAATTTTTCAATAAGATCGGTCAGAATCGGCCTGGATCCACCGTAGACCCGCGACCCTCATTGGATCGTCTGTCCACCTTGGAAAAATTGGACAGGCGGTTCACTATTAATCTATATTACCTATACATTATATGCATAAATTATACAATTGTAATATTTTTAATAGAATATTACAGTTATTATTTCAGCTTAAGATTTAAAACGCAAATAATTTCACTGCAATCTCTTTTTCACGAGAGAGCGCTTAGTATAGTACTCGAAAAAAAGTTTTTACTTACCAACCAACATAGTTTCGGCATCAGCAGAAGTTGCCTGCGGTACCACTAAAACACACAGTTCAATTGTTTATTAAAAAATGGACTTCTTTTTAGAATCTGATAAACAACGACCGCTAATTATTATTAAGATGGTCTTAGTATACCTAAAGTGTTCTTAGAAAATGGTTCCCACTACGCTGGATCGGAAGATTTGCCGGAAACCAGCGCCCGGATGAAGGTGTATCGTAGTTTAGCTTTAGTATACATAAAACATGCTTCACGTCATGTTGCTAATTTCAAAGTGGCGGACGAGCGGGGAACGGTGATACCGGTGCGAATTCGTTCACATTACTCCGGTCCGGAAGTTCTGCTGTCGCTCCCAGTGACAAAACGCTCGGCAAGAATGCCGAGCTGGGCGTTTTTGCCGGATCCGGCATTGTGTGAACAGCGTCATATAAATTGTATAGTCACTGGACTTTTCGGTAGTTTTAACGACCACGTTTTTTAAATTCGTCGGTCCGGCGTAGTGGGAACCTAGCCTTCCGTGAGTTTCTCTTGTAATCTTTGTCACAAAGTTGAAAAATTCAAAGTGTAACTAGACAATATACTTACGGTTCATTTAATTTGTCCATTTTAAAGATTTTTTAATGCAGCAGAGTTCACTATGCTTCACAGTCGTAAAGTGGGCAGTCCGTCTGGCGGCAGTAACCACTCCTCACAGAAGACTATATTGAAGTAATAGTGTTTTTCTTTCTCATTCCTTATACTTTATTCTATCAAGGTCGGCACCTTACTTATATACGTTCTCGGCATTGCTTGTGTATATAGGCGACGGTAACCATCCACCATCAAGTAGACCGTCAGTCCATCCGCCAGACTTTTCATAAAGAAAGTATTATTTCGGATTTTTTTTAAATTTTTATCATGATTTTTTGAACTTAAACTATCCCACGGGAAGGAAATACATATATTATGATGCTGTCTTACAAACTTTAATATTTATTATTATAATTCAATATTTCTTATGAAGAAAGCTGGACCTAGCTAGAACTATTGGTGCTGTTAAAAAAACATAGGTGGTGGATGAAATATTTTTAAACTATAAGTATATATAACTATATATAACATCGTTTTATAACCGTAAAAAATATTCAGCGCAGAAAAATAAAAATTTAGTAACAAAAAAATGTTAAAATTAACCAACACGCGCTTTTTGACGGGCTTGTCGTGACGTCACAGTCTACAATAACAATCAAATGTTAAAAATCACAAATCAAATAACTACGCCCTTGTTGACACTGTCATTATGGACTTTGACGTCACATTCCATCTGACCTTTATGCACTTTTTAAAAATTATTTTCTTAACGAAAAAGAAATTATATTAAAAAATATTTACATAGACATAATTCTAAAGCAATAATGTTCATAAAAAAAATAAACCCTTTTTTAATTAGACGCATATTCCCTATTACGGCAGATGATTGGAAGAAGCAAGTGAACCATATTACAAGTGTCGAGTAAAAGTACTGGTCATACGAAGTGTTTAACGAAAATGAATTATCTTCTAATTCATTTTCGTTAAACACTTTTATAATTTTATAATTTAAGTGGGGCCTGAAAGCGAGGCAAAAATGAGGGGAAGATATTGAAATGGGCGTAGAACCGTTATTTAAAGATGATCCTTGCGAAGAGACAAGTGGTGGTTACTAGACCAATCTGGTTTATGCTCCTAATTAATTAATTTTAAATTAATTGCATTATGTACCTAAATTTTATAGTTATTTTATTTAAGTTAGGGAACCCTGTATTTGACTTGTGTTTAAAATATCTAATCTGTTCTGCCTATTGATAATGATTGTAAGAAGCTATTGGTTTTCTAAAATCACAGTCTAAAATTTACATATAAATAATAATAATAATAATAATAATAATAATATTTATTTATTTTCTCCACAATTTACAAATTTTAAGTGGGTACATTTATAATATTCAGTGCTACATTGTATGTGGGAGACTGGCGCCTGAACTAGGTAATACCTGTGTCTCAGGACACCAGGGCTCCACCTTCGATGACCGCATCTATCTTTGTATTCTATTGTTTGTGCAACACTTGAAATGCGATCGATAACAATATCTGAAGGTAACAATAAACAAACAAGGAAAAAGAAAGAGGGTAGAAAGCAAATAAAATGAAAACAAAAGAAAAAAATATATATGTTGTTTGTGTGCGTGTGCATGTGTGTGTGTGTGTGTGTGTGTGTGTGTGTGCGCGCATGTGTGTGTGTGTGCGATGCATATGGTGCAATGTTTGTAATGCGTGTGTGTCTATGTGTAGGTAATACAGTATGCATTAATATTTAATTTTTTTTTTTTTTTTTTTTTTTTTTTTTTTTTTTTTTTTTTTTTTTTTATATATATCTACACCTGGAAACGCAGTATATACTCAGCTTGGAGATAATTTAGCTCTAAAAGTTTTGCTGTTATTTCCCGTTTGAGCTTGTATTTGGTTAAATTGGTAAGATTGGAGGTATTATTAAAGTATCTATACAAGAAGGGGCCTAAAAATAGATACTGTCTGCGGGCAAAAGTTGTCTTGACCCTAGGGACTTCATTGCGCGGACGTCTTTTATGAGTGAGATAATGTGCGACCTGGTAGTATTTGTGAAAGCGCAGCGTACAGGCAAGGATATACAACTTTCTGACAGTGAGGATCTCAGTTTCTTTGTACAGGTTATCAGTAGAATAGAGCCTTGGTTTACGAAACATCACTTTAATAACCGCCCTTTGAGCTCTCTCTAGTTCCATTAAGTGCGTTGCTGCTGCTCCTCCCCAGATTGGTAGGCAGTATGTTATTAAAGATTGGCACAAAGCCACGTAAGTTTGAACAATGAGTTTCGTATCGGCAACCTCCCGCAGACTCCTAAAAATAGGCAACAATCTTCGTACCCTTCCACTGAGTGCTGTTATATGAGGTTGCCATTTCAGGTGCTGATCTATTATTACACCTAGATATTTCGTGACTGTAACTTTCTTGAGAGGTTCACAATTACAGTTAGCTGGAATGTTCTGTTCCATGTTACAGGGGTAGACATGCGCACGTATTGAGAAAGTAGGTAGTGGATTTGAAGCTTTAGTGACATTAAAGCATATGTAATTAGTTTTTGAGGTATTTAATGTAAGTATGTTATTTTCCAACCAACTGGTAACTTGTCTCAAGCCTCTTTCCGTGTGTAATTGCACCTCGCTCCAGGAGTCACCATAAAATAAAACGGCTGTGTCATCAGCAAAAACAATTATATGCCCCTTTTCAACAAGAAGTTTGCAAAGGTCATTAACATATACCAGGAATAGGGTAGGGCCGAGTGTGCTTCCTTGTGGTATCCCGTAATAAGCTTTTGCACTATCACTTGTTACACAATCGACTCTAACAGTCTGCTCTCGATCTGACAGGTAACTTTGAAACCATTTTTGAGGCACACCTCGAACGCCCAAACCTTCTAGCTTGCGCAGTAAAAGTGCCGTAGACACGGTGTCGAATGCCTTTTTGAGGTCAAGAAATACGCCAATACACTTCTTTCCTTGATCTACATAGGTAGTTGCTAAACCAGCAAAGGATGCAATAGCATCCTCCACAGATCTACCAGCCCTGAATCCAAACTGATTATTACTTAGTAGCTGTTTACTTTCCAGAAATTTTATTAATCTACTATTAACAATTTTCTCTAGTACTTTACTTATTGTGCTAAGTAAAGATATTGGTCTGTAATTCGACACCGTGTCAGCGTCACCCCCTTTATGGATTGGTATGACCATTGCTTTCTTTAAAGATTTAGGGAATATTCCTGTGAATAGACTTAAATTGCACAAGTGTGCAATGGGTGAGCAGATAGTATTACGTGAGTCTTTTAAGATTGTCGATGTTATCAAGTCCATTCCTGGAGAGCTGTTCTGTTTCAGTTTACAAATGATTTTGTCCACTTCCACAAAATCAGTTGGACACATTAAAAAGGAAGAAATAGGGCTATTATTTTGAGAAGTTGTCAGTTGGTGCTCTGATTTGTTAATTTTCTTAAGGATATCATCCGCGAGCTCAGAACCTATGGAAGTGAAGTATGTATTAGCTTTGTTTAGAGATTCGACTGGATCAGAAGTAAGTTTAAGTAATGAAGTAGTAGTTGGTTTTTGATTAGAAAGATTGCATATTTCCTTTATGGTCTTCCATGTTTCTTTGCAGTTGCCAACATTTTTTTGTAATTCCTCCCTATAGTAATTAATCTTAAGTGTTCTGGCCAATCGATTGCATGCATTTCTATAATTAGTGTATACAGTTTTTAACACGGTATCATTAGGGCTAGCTCTGGCCTGTCGGTGTAGTCTATCTCTTTTCTTGAAGCATCTTACAATACTAGGGGTGATCCATGGTTTTAAAGGTCTTCTACGTCTTGTTACGGTAACTATGTCTGTGTTTTTATTAATAATTTCTTGCAAGGTTTCGATCAATTTTGTTGCTGCTTCTTCAGGATCGTTAATATCAAAAAAGAATGTCCAGTTAAATTCTTCTATTGATTTAGTTAAGTTCTCATGGTTGAGTTTCGTTCTAGTGTATCTTCTTACATTGGAACGCGTTGTGCGACTTATATTATTAGTAACCGGCGAACCAACCATCGATAACAATATGGGATTATGGTCTGTTATATCATTTTCCAGTACAAAGCTCTGTGAGCACGCCACCAGTCTACACATAAAATGGTCGAGACATGTTCGTCCATGTGTTGGAATATCAACTGCAGGAAGCAAGCCATGTGACGACACTATGTCAAGGTAATCTCTGGTATAGTTGTTGCTATTAGCCAGTAAATCAATATTCATGTCTCCAGTCAAAACCATATTACGCGTTCCAGCTGTGGCTAACACGGTATCCAGTGAGTCGAGAAATGTATCCAACCTTTTAAACATAGAAGGTCTATATACACCAATAACCGTCATGTTGTCAAGTTTTGCAGCTAGACAATTAGCTTCTTCAAAATCTACCTCATAGACCGTAGCAGTTATATCAGATTTTACATACATTATAACTCCATCATTTTGATTGTAAGAACGTTTTGTGAAGTGTACATTGTAGCCATTAATTAGCGGTGGAACAGAATCTTTGTTACACCAACACTCAGTTAGTATAATAATATCCGCAACTGTGTTAAGATAACTAAGATACACAAGGAGACTATCCAGATTTTTATTAACGCTTCTGATATTAAATGTAAGTATATTGAACCTTGTGTCGTTGTAGTTGGCATTGAATAATTCCATAGAATGTCGCAGCATTAATGGATCTTTTATATATTCACAAGGTATGTGACATGTTTGGTCTATTTCTTCCGATAATATCCGACTATTGAATTTTAAAAATGACATACTCGGTGAAACCAGACAAGTTGAGAAATAGAATTATCACAAAATGGAGAGGGCGCGGGCGCATAGACAAGTATCGATAACTAATTACGATGTAGAAGTTAATTATTTCAGCTAAGATTTTCAACATACTGTAGGAATATAATGTTATATAAAAAGTTATTAGTATTAATTGTGTAATTTTGTATAGTGTTAAATATGTGTTATAACAACAGACGACGCAAGATATCATTTTGACAATTTGTTTAGCGGAAAATACAAAACAAAAAAATGGGAACACGAAACAATATTTTGAAAAAGCAAATACCTTAGTTACATATAGATAGAGTAAATTATAAAGTCACTTTGTAAGTTTTATGTTGGTTAAATCACTTTCACTGCGTATCTGCATCGCCTTAGTGCCGTCATCCCGTCTAAGATAAACGTTGCCATTTTTCGTCCAACAATATTTATATCCGTGTGTTCGTGCATATTCTCGGGATAGAAAGTGAAGCCGTTTTCCCGTTAAAGTTAGATTCTCCGAAATAAATATAGGATGCTCCGACTTCTCTTCGCATACTTGTGAGACTTTAATACTTTTTTTATTTACCCTCCTGTATTCCCTCAAACTATTCAACAGCTCCTCCTTTTTTATAACTGTCGTAAGTTCTGCAATTATAGGTTTGGACTTGGTTTTACTAATAGATCTTACACGAAAAATATCCCTTATCTCTGAGGTTTCAATGGAAGTGTTCAAAGTTGTACTAACATTCTTTAGAATATTAAGTAGGTCCTGTTTCGTTTCTTTGTCTTTTAGTGGTACATTTCTTATTTCTATACTAGCTGATCGATTTGCCCCTTCCAATTTTTCAATCTTAACCTCAAGATCTCCTATATGCTTTTTCATTTTCCCATTCTCAGTTTCCACCGCTTCCAGTTTCTCCTTCAACTCTTCATACTTTCCAGACATAAATTCAAGTGACTTTGTTATTTCCACGTTTTGTCGTTTTACATCACTTATACTCATCTGCAGATCATTAAACCTTTGTTCTATAAATGCACGCATGTCATCGTCTCTTGAGCCTCCCTTTTTATTCTTGTTGCGTTGGGATACAAATGAACCCGTTTCATAGTCACTGGGTATGCGCCATGTATCTGGCTCAGGTTCCGAGTCGTACGGTTTTTCTAGTGGGGTAGGCGGAGTGCGTCGAAGTGGCATTGTTAATAATAGTATGATCTAATATTATATAATATACTGTAGACAATAAAAATATTGTTTTGACAATCTATTTTGCAGACGCTACCGCCATTTACGGGTTATTTCTTTATTTGCACGGGTTATAAGTAGATACTTAAAGAGACATCCTTTCAATTAATTGGCTAAAACTGCTAGACTGGCTTTTGGGAATTCATAGCGCTAAACAGCGCCGGCCCTAGTCCTTGATCAGGGTAGAGCGAGATTGTCTTTTGAGAACGCCTTTTGGTCGAGACTTTCACTGCACGTGAACTGTACTTCGACTTTATGTTAATAATAGTATTACAGATTTTGTTTGCTTTTGTTCAATCTAATTAATTTTTTTTTTTATTAAGATGTAACATTAGACTCTCTATTGGAGCAAGATGTGCCTCCTATACTTGCGGCGGCATCTGCCATGTGTTGCTTTTCTTTGTTCTTTGTTGTGTGTTTGTGTTTGATGCCTGCCTCGTTGGAGGCCATAAAATAATAAATAAATAAATAACCATTCCCAAAATTTCTAAAATCAACTTTTATTGCAAACATCAACACATAGGTAGTTTAAATTAAATTAAGTAGATCCCTTATGTATTATACTCCTCCTTTTTAGCATTAATAAAGTAAGTTCTTATTGAAATAAAATTTAATTATATAGCAGTAGGAACTATGAAAAAATTATTTTGCGCTGGAAATTGTTTCATTTGGGTTTTTGGCCTAGAGCGACCGCTCCTCTCGCTCTACCTCAGGGCCGGCGATGGCGCTAAACAATACTTTTGACTTTGAAAAAAAAAAAAAACATTACTGATCACATAACAGAAAATTTGCAAAAAAGAATGTCCATATGATGGACTACACCTAATCGAACATGAGAATCTCGTGCTCAGTAGTGGCATATGTGCACTGTGACTTGTCATAACGTTCTAAGACGAGCGTTGGTCCATTTAGTTATAACCATGCTATGTTTATTATTATAATTCAATTCAATTAAGCTATACCACAGCTATACCACAGACTCCTAAATCTCAAGCATTGTATTTAGCTCGGTCCCAGCTCATTTTGGTTTCAATGGTATAAGTTCTCATTCGACAAGCAGGATAACAATCAATTCGACGGTAGGTGGAGGTCATGGTGGACCTTCATAGGATAAAAGATAAGGGACAAAGTGGGGACAGGGGAAACACGACATCACAAATGTGTGGTCTAAGGGATTGGATTTTGGCGCCAAACGGGTTGCTCAGTATCTAATTGCTGCTTGATTAAACACAGCTGATTTAAAATTACCTTCTTTCCTTGCCGTTGGCTTAGACGGTGGTCCCTGGAACGTAGACAAATTTTTAATTTAATTTTAAAGTAAGAGTAAAGTTTCCAACGCCTTTATTCAATTGAGGAGAGACTAAGAACTGAAATTTTATCGTACTGGCCGTTTGCCTGTTGGATAGTAGTCTGGAATTTGAAAGTTTAAACAGGACAATTTACCTTTAAATGAAAATAAATTAGACAAGTCAACTTACCCCATCAGTGTCAATTAGATATTCGTTAATGGCGACTGTTTGAACGTTGTCTCTTCCGATTGGTAGAGTTGCTACGCTGCCTCGTAGCTCTACGTTTTTTCCCAGCACTCGTAGTTGCTGTGCGAGGCAATGTAGGACCGTATGCAGCATATTGAAGTCCACGACACCAACCTAGATTTAAAATATATAATTTTTTTTAATTAATCATTCTATCAGGGTCGAAAGCAAAGTTCCTAGTATCTCTTGTGTTCTAAGACGACCCGTAATTGATTGTGAGTTTGCTCGCTTGTGAGTTCAATATATATAAAAAAAAAACTGAAATTAGTCGTTGATTTTGTGTCAAATTGGTCAGAGTAAGTCAGTATCGACTATCTACATGTTCTTCATTCATTATATTTATTAGCATGGGTTGCAAATAAAATAATAAAGGCGAATACTATTTGACGAGCCCGTTGGATGAGTGGTTAGGGTGTTTGACTTAACGTTCTGTTCTAGGGTTCCCGGGTTCAATTCTTAGTAAATTTTGGATATAAACTTTTTAAAGTTGACACTTTGGAAATGAACTTTTCAAAGTTGACCCTGGGTTACGGGGGTTCGGTTTCCAGAACAGGTCTAACTTTGAAGCAGGGCACACTGCGTTTCGCAGTCATTTGGGTAGCCCTCTGGCGGCTGTAACCACCCACTTGCGAAGACCACCGTGATATAACAACACGTGTGCTTTTTGTGTTTCGGTGAGGGACTAAGGGATGTCAGAGCCCATTTCCCAAACACTTCCTTATCCCTTATACCTAATCCTACTTTAGTCGGCAGCGCACTTACAAAAGCTTTGGCGTTGCTTGTGTTATAGGCGATGGTAGTCACCTATCATCAAGTGTTGATATGAATGCGTGTTCTTTTGTTTTATTATTTAACATACGTTTCGAGTAATACACTGGCAACACTACGACTCGGGTAAGTGGAAATGAAATATTTGGTTTCATATAAAAGCAAAGCATTAAAAATGTATTAAGTACCTCTGGTGTGCCAACGGCTAAATCAATCATTTCACTTATGTTCAATAGTACCGCAGTCTCAGCCGCTGCTGCTGTAAGTGAATATTGTGGGCTTAGTTCAAAACACGATTAAAGGACAATTAAATTGTTGTAGTAAAAAATAATTGTTTAATTTTTTAAATTAATATCTACAAATTCACCTGCCATATTGCCACCCACTGAATAATAGTCACTCTAATAAAAAAATACAATATCAGAGTTGAGATAAACTAAATTAAAATTTATAAAAAAATCAACATATTTAGAAAACATTACAAATAAATGACTTCGTATTAAATGACGTTTCTATGTTTGTTGATTAGGTATGTCAGTTTTTACAAAATAATCTAGATCGGTTTCATTACCTCTTTTGTTAATTTAATTTAATTTTTTTATTTAATAACTAAACCTTATTATTAGACTTGATTGTTTTGGACTTCACTTAACTGACTAGTTTTTGGAAAAAAATGTGTCAGGGTAATGCTATTTTTCATTTTAATTTTAGTTATTTCATATTGTTATTTTTACAACTGACGCTGGCAAAATCGGAGATCAAATTAAGCCAAAACATTTATAAAGAAGAAGAACTAAACCAACTCTGCCTAAAGCCTAAAAACTGCCTAAAGGATTCTGAAAAGATCGAAACAGGTGGAAATCTGAAGGTGCAAGTTCAGGGCTATATGGCGGATTCATTAACACCTCGCAGCCAAACTCTCTTATTTTTTGCTGAGTGGCCAAATATGAGTGTGGTTTGGCGTTGTGGTGATGAAAGACCACACCCTTTCTATTGATCAATTCCGGCCGCTTTCTGTCAACGTCTTGCTTTAATCTAACCAGTGTTGGCAGTAGAGATCCGAATCGGTGGTTCTGCCCGACGGTAAAAGCTCATAATGAACAATGCCCTTTCAATCCCACCATACACACAGCATCACCTGCTTGCGAGTTAACCCGGTTTTGGCACTGTCTCTGAAGCCTGACTGACATTTTTCGCACGTTCTTGTCGTATGTGATCCACTTTGTATCACCAGTTTATCAATCTTTTCAAAAACGGTTCGGTTTCATTAAGTCTTTGATCGCAAATGATTACACGATTCATAAGGTTTCTTTCAGTGAACTCGTGTGGCACCCAAATATCGAGCTTTTTTGTGTATCCAGCTTCTTTCACATGGGTCAAAACTGTTGTATGGACAATTCCCAGTTCTTCAGCTATGTCGTAACTACTGATATGCCGATTTTGCTCCACTTTTTCAAAAATGGCGTCCATTTTATCCGTAACAGGGCGACCAGAGCGAGTTGCATTTTTGACATTAAAATTCTCGGATTGGAAACGCTTAAACCAACTTTGTGCTTTTCTTACTGACACTGCATTAGGTTCATAAACGTCACAAATATTTCTTGCGGCTTGCGTTTCATTTTTTCTTTTTTGTAATAAAATTTTAAAATGTACCTATCGAATTTCTTTATTAGATTCACTCATTTTGACCGAAAGAAAAACAAATGAAAAATAGCTGGAAACAACATTTTACTAATTTGTTTCTTTTTTGAAATATGTAACCTTTTTAATGTCATTAGAATCAGCCAGATACAAATAGCACAGTCAAAGAGATTTTATTACAAGTTTATACATACTAAGTATATGCGAAAAGACTTTTTGCCCGACCTAAACATAAAAAACAACAAACATTGTAATTTTGGTTTATAGATTTTTATACGAAAAATTTAGGTTAAAACATTTTGGTATTATAGCAACGTACATAAAAATTAACGTATAAACATAATTTATATGAGATTCTCAAAACAATGAATGTAATAATATATTACCTCCCTATCTATGTTGCGAGAGTTTGCTTATGAAACCGTTTTACTATTTTGGTACTTATACAAGATTGCAGATTGCATAAAGCCCGTTATGCCCGGCTAGACTAATTGTTTCTAATGACCTTAGGACGTAGGCTACATAAGTTAAACCATGTAGCTTATGCTGCTATGCTTCTAAACTAAATTATAGTAGAAATATTTACTTAGAAGCTCAGAAGCTATTTGCCACTTCTGACGGTAAGACGACGAACCTTTATTGAAGCATGTGACTCTTATGTACCTATGTCAGATTTTCTAATACCTACTTTGACGAGCCCATTGATCAAGTGGTTAAAGTGCTTGCCTTATCGCTCTAACTCAGGACTCCCGAATTCGATTCATGACAGTGCTAACATTGCAAAATAACTTTGTGGCAACGCCACAGGTGCTGCAAGTGCGCTGCAGACTACGGTGGGATTAAGGATAAGCGATTGCAAAGGGTTAGGGAAATGGACTCTGGCATCCCTTACTCACACACCGAAACACAACATCACACGTGCTGTTATTTTACGGTGGTTTTACAGCGCCTGTAGCGTTGCCTATGTTAAAAGGTGACGGTAGTCATCTACCACCAAGTGGACCGTCAGCGTGCCTGACGATGTTTCCATAAAAAAGAACTATTCGACACCACATTGGGAAATTTAATTTATTTCAGACACAGTCAATGCACCTATTTCGGTTTGAACGTAGTTTATACAATACACGGCGGCGCGGCGGTTTGCTTTTTTTGCGTGCGGAAACTGTTAGCGGTATTTATAGTATGAATTTGTGTTTGCTCTGCGCTTACACTAATTTTATACAAGCTTTTAATAGTCTAACTTTGAAGTTTGAATAGTCTGCGAATAGTACTTGATTTAAAAAGTACTTGTAGTATGTTTCAATATTGCAATATATTTACTAATGTCATAAATGTGAAACTCAATCACTTAGTAAACCGCTGAACATATTTTTATGAAATTGGCAAACGAATATACTTAGATTGAAACTGTTTACAGAACCATCAAGGAGGAAATGTCTTTTTGTGGGATAAGAGGGAAAATTTAGCTATGAAAATCATTCTTATAGTATTAGAGCTGTTTTTTTTATTATTTTGAAATCAAATATTATAGTTCAAAATAATTAAAAAATGGTTAGCTTCCTGTAAAATGTTAATATTAAAATAATTATTAGAACTATTTTCTTCCCAACCAGTCCAATTTGCTTGAGAGTAATCTTTTCTTTCGCTTATCGTTCATATTCATAGAAAAATGCATAAAATAAAAATCACAAAATCTACTCGACTCTCGTCCGTGAGTTCGTTCACGAATAAATCTCTTTACTGTGAAGTTTTAGTTTTATTAAAATTAGTTCAGTAATTTTAAGCGTTAAAGAGTAACACACGTCCATAATTTTCGCATTTGTAATATTAACTAGTAGGAAATTTATTAGCTTTAGAGTATTTTGCAATATGTATATACTACATGCCTTGCCCAATCTTAGCGCACTCTCTTTGTGGCAAACTATCTACCCATACAATTCATATTAACAGGAGGTTCTTCAGTGAATATAATTAAAAGAATTTTATTAAAATATTATCAACCAAACCCTAGATATAATTTAATAATAGTACTCTGATATTTTAGGAATGTTGAAAGCTTTTAGAGAAGCTTTCACTGGGCATTAGAGACGATTTTCGAATTGGGATTGGTCTGGATTCTACGAGTCGCAGCAAAATTAAAATAACAGCACTGAAAGAAGTAATCATCAGTTGTTCCCCTGAAGAGAATAGGTACATCGGGAAGGAACTTTAGTACCAGATAATCCAAAGTATATGAGTGATATTAGGATGAATAATAATAATAAATGTTGTCTGGATGTTGTCTGGATGGATGTTATAATCCTGAATTACGGAGAACTGAATATAAATGATACAGTAACTCAGTCTTTCTGTAAGACAGTTCGAAAACTTTTCGACTACTTTTACGTTGGGAAAAGATACAAAATGTGGTCAAAATTTTATAAATGAATAGAAAATGTCGTGAAAATGGATATAACTAATTTTTTTTCGAAATAATTGTCTTACGTATTTTTTGTGTTGATGTTAAAAAATGGTATAATGTCAGGGTTTTTGTCAGGGTTTAATCTTTTTTATAATATTTTTAAGTTTCTTTCAGATTCAGATCAGAATTAGCGGAGGACTTGTTATTTGAAGATTGCACAATCTATAACTTTTCGCAGTTCTAATATCGTAGAAATACTCAACGTCGTCGTCCAACAAACACTGATACAAATTGATTAGTATTTATTAAATATTAAAAAGTAATAATTTTAATTGGCACTAATTGAGTCACCGAATTTCGTGTGGTCCTTAGTAAACTTCGAGGACGTGGAGTACGTGGCTTTTGGCACATACTTGCGGCGCACAAACGCGATAGTAATCCAATCACGTACCTTATAACAATATCGTTTCGCATCAACACTTTATTGCACCAGTCATTATTCACGGAAAAACTTCCTTCATCGTTAGCAATGAAAAAGGCGTTGATTATAGCGGAATATATGAATAGAATCGCTCCTTTAATGGGATTTAAGAGTGCAAGCGGTTTGCGGGTGCTCCAAGTCTATTTTAAGCCTTAGGGTGCTGAGTGCTTTGCCGTGTCATGTCGTGACTGAAATGGGATGGATACTTGGTCTTGGTCCATTGCGAACGAGTCTTGACAGATTCGATTTAAAGATAACTGAGATATATTTCCTATAAAACAGAAAAATCTTAAATTTTAATGACCTAAATGTTGATTTTTTTAGTTAATGCGTTTTATTTAGTAGGTTTTTTTTTACGAGATATCTGTACATAGCTATAATGTGTTCGCTTCGTTTTGAATAAACGTTTGAAAAGTATTCAATAAATTTTAAATTATGATATTAAAATATTCAAATGAATAACATTTCGTGTATATCAATGCGGGTGTAAGGAATGTTATTCTAAACATGACCCTTATCCTTTATTATTATCCTATTAGAGTCAGGAGATTTTTTATAGCGACGATAGCCAACTATGTCCTGTAAGCGGATCATCCCTTGACAAAATATATATTGTAAATTCATTCCATAGGCTACAAGCGTTTATGTTTCAAATTAATCATACAATGTTACTCATATAAGAATAATAGTTCAAATTTCGATCATTTAACAATTATTGAAACGAAGTGCTGTAAATAATATTTTAAACTCAATTCCAAGGAATTGTTGATGTTCATTATCGAATGATAAAAAAAAATTAATGTTCATTATCCTTATTACAAAAACATAAACTTTAAATTTTTGTTATCATATATAACGATTTGAAAACTATTGATATGATATGAGTAAGTTTTAAATTTTTGCGTAGATAAGTATATATTTAAAAAAACATAATAAAATACAATCATATAACTTCTGTTACAATCACAAAATTTAAAAATAGTCTACCGTATTTTACCAACAGTTTTCATCTTACTTTTAAGAATTTGACCTCTCAACCAGGAGTTCAACACTCACTATTTGGATAAGTTGTTATCTATCAGTTCATTAAGTTTACCATGAGGTTTGACCTGAATCGTTTAATTGTGACAATTGGTGTCAATGATTCCAATGAACGTTTTCGCACTGTGCCTCAAATACATAAACAATGAAATGAATATTGTTATGCAAAATTGTATAGCTATCTTAATATTTCGGTCTTATTTTCAAATTAGAATTGAATTGTCATTTTATTACAATTATGTATTATAGTACAATGAATGGTTATTAGGTATCGTATCAAGTAGGACGTTGTAAATGAAAACACAGTAGAAGACATTCGACTATTGAATGAAACTCTTGAAGATCTGCTGAGGCCACTGGACGGGTCGATATACTTCGAACTCTTGCATAATATCTCCAATATAGATATTTTCAATGAATTTTAACCATTGAAGCAGACTTATAACCATTTATTGATTCTTTTTTATTTTATTGATGCACTAGCAACCCGCTCCCGGCTTCGCACGGATGCAATTTATTTCTGCAAGTTATATAAACGAACCTTCCTCAATTATCTCTCTTTTCATATGTGAAATCCGTATTAAAATCCGTTGGATGGCTTATAAGAAGTTAACGGGAATCAGACAGAGGCGTTGTTATTTTAATCTTAATCTATCGTATGAGCGTTGTTATCTTCATTTTATTTACTTACTATATATTTCTGTTTATTTATTATTTGACTTTGATCATTGATGTTTAATACTGACTAACAGAATAAATAAAAAAACTAACAAAATAAAAGAAAATTTCAGTTTTGATTTGTTTGGAAAACTTTGTGAAGTTATAATGAAAATAATTTAAATATTCCGAGATAACTCATAGGTTTATTTCTTATTTCAAATGATTAAAGTCACGCCCTGCGTTAAATAAATAAATAAAAAAAGTTGTGTGTCAGCTCCACAGATATATATAGTATCTGTGGTCAGCTCCGACGTTCGACTAGAGTTTACTCCTTTAAACGTACATAGGTACTTATAAAATTTTCATCGTTTCATTCTGCATACTTAGATGTCACGTGTTCCAACAAAGGTTATGTTAGTTACGTTCGGTATACACAGATGTCACTACGTTTTATAAGTTCAAATAGTTATTTTTTTTATGACAGATGTCGCTGCGCCAGCAGGTTATAACGCGCTATCGTTTCGTTCTTCAACGCGGACTACACTTCGATTTCGACGTTTACTTTTATAAGCCCAGAGAAGAGAATAGAATTAGGGAACACGCGTCAGCTGTCGCACAAATGTCAAAGTGACAGATAACGTAACGAATTTCAGATTAATTTTACTCCTCATAAAATTCCATACTGGGACTTTTTATGAAAATCGATTCACTCCAAAAATAACATATTCTAAACATTTCATTCAATTTATATTTAAGTTTACCGAATCAAAATAAGATCAACCTTACAATTATGTCTTATCAATATTGAGACTAATAAAGAAAATGTCTTCTATATGTAGAATGTGGCTAATTGCGAATGTGGGTTGTAATGTATTTCTCAAACGAAAAATGAAATAGTATGCTAGAAAGAATTACTCACATTTTTATTACGTGACAAGTCAAAAGTTTCTACGTAGTGATCTTAGTATGATACAAATGCATATTTTGACCATACAAAATAACCTCGACCAGAATGAGGCGTTAAGTGTAGTCCGTTTCTATTCCCACCGCTTTGTTGCAATTTACGAGATCTCCAATGATAGATAATGTATCCAAATTACAGTCTGTGGCGTGCGAACAGCCATTCGGTTAACCATCCGGTCTCGGCCGCCGATCTATTTGGTTACTTCAGAAGTTCACTAGAGGCCTTCCAATGTACACTGTAAATATACCGGGGGTGTATTGCGGGCTCTAATTCCAACGTGATACCAGCCAGTATGTTTATAGAGAAGCTTTAGTTGCCTAGCATAAAATGAAAATAAAATGTTTTTTTTTCATGTAAGGTTATATGATAGATGGTCACCGTTGCCTTTAAATATTAGCAACACTAAGTGTGAATTCAAGTTAGCTGCTGATCCTATTAGTATGAAAAATAAGGAATAAGTTGAAGTTAGAAATATGGACCCTGGCCTCACATACTGTTGAAATAAAATTATTTAGGCCAGACTTTCTGCGCAGCGTAAGAATGTGGAACGCAATGTGTCCTGCCACGACTTAATTACTTAATTTAACTAATAAATATAATTTGTTTTATACAAAAATTACTGACCTTAAAAATATTGTACAACTAGCTGAGCCCGCAACTTCGTACGCATGATATTCGGTAGAGAGCGTAATTTTTTTCTTTGTAAACCGATTGCAATGAAACAAACTGTTATCAGTGAAACCCGCACTCATATCGGTTAAGACAAGGACTAACGTCAGACCGAACACAATTTTTACCAAAATGAGCTCAAAATAAGGTGCAATATTGCATAACAAATTTTTGTAGTTTCTCGGAGATAACCGAACAGATTGAAAAATTGGAAAAAAGAAATAAAAGTAGCCGATTAAAACTTTAGTGCAGAACTTAAGTTAATTAATAAGCTTAAAAAATTATATAGTTGTCGCTGAAAATTTTTATTAATGTGACACGAAGGTTTCTGTTTTGGGCAGTAATTTACTATTTTTTTTCTCAGAAAAAAAAATATTTTTATATAAATTTGTCGGATTCAAACTTTTTTAAATATAACGTAGTGTATTTTTATCAGCTTAGATTAGCATAAAAATGCTCTGTATTTTTATCTAAGCCTTAATTTTACTCTAAGAAGTCAAATTAGGCGACGAAAATAACGCTTTACTTAAGCCGTTTCAGAGATTAACGTGCACAAACGCACAGACAAACAGACCAAAAATCTAAAAACTATTTTTTTGACCTTTGTGATTTTTTTAAAACAAATTGTTTTGAAAAAAAAATTAACAGCCCGTTTACGATTTTATTATAATGTATAAATATAACCCCTGACATCTTTATCGTTGTGGCGATTTTTATATTTTTAGACAATCCTTCGGAAACCTAACATTTTATCAGGATAAGAAGTATCCTATATATTAATACAAATTATAAATTTTCTGTGTGCCAAATTTCTTTCAAATCTGTTCAGCCGTTTTTGTGTGAAAGAGTAACAAACATACATTAGTAGGTTTTATTTATACAGTAAATATGTAATCGCTATCTAAAAATTTAGTTGAAATTTTTGATGAATATAGCAATATAACTGGCAACACGTCCCGCGACTTCTCATGAATGCAATTTTTTTTCTGCGATAAATGCACAAGCCTTCCTCGTTTATCTCTTTTTCCATTAGCGAAAACCGTAACGAAGGCGCGTGACCGCTTCGAGGTCAATGAGGTTCGGGAGGTATTTTTTAACTGGATCTATTCATTATTTAGGAATTAAAATAAAATAAAAAATAGTTATGTAAAATAAATGATATTTTATAAATATGCCAAGCATTTTAATTACAGACTGCAATGACGCTGCGATAAAGAGACCGTAATACACCCCCATTTCTGTACAAAGGTTCTATTTAGTAAGCCCTATTTCGTGTTTCGCCGAAATGCCAGGCCAGGCTTTTTTTGTCCTGCTGATGACCGGTTGCGGGAGCAGGACGGGTACCCTGTCGAAGCGAACGACGCAGCACAAAGCTCACCAAGATCGCGAGAGAATAAATTCCTGTCGGCGTGTACAGCGAACAGTCGTGTGTTCGCTCGGACGGGCGCCGATCGCTTCGAGTGCTGAGTCCACACCGGCTCAATACGTTTGAAAACTTTACGAATACTTGTCCTGTTTAACGCGACGAATGTAAATTTAAATTGCAAATAATATTCAGCGTGTTGTTTCCCAATATTCAGTTATATCTCAAGTGTTTATTTAGATCTTATTAATTAATATTAAAAATAAAGAACGTGTCTTCAATTTGGTGGAATGGAAAGGCTTTGCGGTATCGAGTGCATGTGAAGATCCTGTTGCACCTTTAATAACGGTTTGTATTATTTGATTTTAAGTGAAAGCAATTCGTGTTCTCATGTGAGCGTCGTTGATTTTTTGCACAATATTTTATTTTAATAGCTTTTTTTATGTGAATTCGCCAGGATGAATGTCTGATGATTGATACTTTTTACAGGACTGCTTCTGATAAAGCTTTTCAGTTAGAAATGTAGAATATCGAGGCTTTCTATCTATACATATTTTAAAATAAAGTCACTGTCTGTCTCTGTCTGCTTCTTCGCTAACTTTTTCTAAGTTTTCATTAATGGAAGGAGCGAACAAGGAAGGCTTTGTGTATATAATTTTCAGAAAAATTGCAACCGTGGGAAGCCGGGGGGGGCGTAGCTAGTTTTATTTATGCGTTGAATAAATCGCGGGAAAAATAATGTTACAGGTAAATGTGAATATTTGTAAGGATAGATGCGTGGATGTGTGTCATTCTTTCCTTTAAAAACCGCTAAACAGATTTTCATGAAACTTTACAGTAATGTAGTTAATACATCAGAATAACATATAGACTACAATTTATAAAGATAAGCGTACCATGTTGGTGACAAAAGCTAGTACATGATAAGCTAGTATTTAATAATATTAAATTATTAATTTAATAATATTAAATACTAGCTAGTATTTAATAATATTAAATTATTAATTTAATAATATTAAATACTAGCTTATTGTAATTATTGGTTCTAAATGTGTTTTTTTTTTTAAATTGTTATTTTAGTTATTTCCTACACCCACAAATGTTTCATAAATTTATATATATTGACAATCTTACGGGACACGATTTTGTATATAAAAAAATGAATTGAATATTTAAGTCTAAGGGAAATATTCTTATTTATGCGTTTACAAATCAAGAATAAGCGAGAATTGACACCGACATAATCTTCAGTAGACCAACAACCGATAGAAAAAATAAGTGAAAATGTGCATACACACCTTATTCCATTATCCAATTTTTTTTTGTTTATTACTAGGCGATGTCCGCGACTTCTTTCGCTTGGATAATGTTCGCGTGGACTTTCTTTAGGTGAAAGAATTTTTGAAATCAGTTCAACAGTTATTCTGTTTATCGATTGCAAACAAACATTTTATTTATTATTAAAAATTGTCACCTCATTTATTTACTTCACGAATTAATAAGATATAATTATTTTGTAATTTCAATGTTAGACTATGTGCTACTAAAAGCCACTACTATGTGGCTTTTTTTATAATATTTCGTTAATTTTATAAAAAAAATTATCATATAACGCGGTCGGTGAAGATTTATTTAAATATATTCGAGTAAAGGCACGGCAGATGATCGGCACAGAGAGTTTGGCCGCGGCCGACAAAGGCGGGATGAATGGCCCTATTGAATCACAATAGGGATCGCCACGGTCCACCGCTGCACTGCGCTGCGCCTCTCTTACTATTTACATAGGTATACATAAAAGTACATAGGTGTGAAATTTGTTACTTACTTATAGGCAAATCTATATCTATGTCGATACATATCTATATGCACATAATAAACTTTCTGCCGACCTTAACATAAAAAAAAATCGTAAACGAGCCGTGTTTGCACCTTAAATATTAAAAAAGAAAACAATTCGTCAGTTTTCAAATTAATTTCTTTATCAAGTCGTAGACTCTTAGTAATATTTGTAGATAAAATGGCATTCGTGCGAAGTTGGGGACGAGACGTCAGTTAGACGACAGTAACAAAATTGCAAACAAATACACTTAAGCTGTTGATTGTTGATTTTTACGTTAAAAAAAATTATAGCATGAATATCAAGCTAAAGCAGTGAGGCCCAATGTAACGAACGTTTGGCTGCCGACGTGACTACATTCGAATCTTAGTCCGGCCTTAAAGTATTGGTTTTCAAAATAACAAAAGGAAACCTGGTTCCTAGAAAACCATCAATTTTCCTCCAATTCGCAGTGGCTAGTGCACTCCGTCATGGAGTTTAGCTTATTTTTACAGAGGAAGTGTTTAGGTAGCCCAAAAGCGAGAACTATTATATACTAGATTTTTCCTGCGACTTAGTCCGCGTCTCCGGGAACAGTATTTTTTCTGTATGAAAGTTACCTTATATATTTTTGTGTATCATTGACAACGTGTGTGCAAATTTTCCTGGTTATCTGTCAAGTAGTTAAGGCGTGAAAGCGTCACAAATGATCTCACTTTCGAATGTATTAGGATGTATTAGTATTCGAATGTATTAGTTGAAGGAAAAATAGTTTTGATTTGTCGGATGTTATAGATTTTTTGAAAGTAGATAGATAATGTACATAATTATATAATATATGGAGAAGTATGTATAAAGCTTATACAGACACTTACTGTAAATGTAAAATAAATGTCAGTTTTCATCAATCCTTACTACTTTTTTGGAATGTAGACACTATTAATTACAGGCCGAGAAGTCAATGGCATCGGTTGAACTTTTTTGCTATTTACATACGCGAGAAATTGCAGTGTCAACATGATTAAGCCCACAAACAAGTCGCCTTCCAAGTCGTAACTGGCACACGATAATTACAATTGTATTGGAATAAAGTTTCAAATAAAAATAATTCTATTTGTCAAATTATTACGTGCTAGCTTTTGTCTGAGACTTCGTTCGCGGCCCTTTGTCTTAAGGGTTGAAAAATAAATTAAATGATTCTTAAGGCGACGGCAGCCCCCAATGATAACAAAATCCACTTATTTGTAACCGTTTTCCTTTGTAACCGCTTAATAATAAATATTTCAAATAGCTAATTCTTAAGATAAATTTTAAGATCCACTATAGGAAGTATCATCAAAAGAAAAAATTTAATTATACTTTATTTAATTTTTAAATAGATATTTCCGAGATTTGCAAGTAGCGACTCCCCCTCAGCCCCGTCAATTCAGTGCGGGACGAGTTTTACGGCTGGAGATAAGGAACAGTTTTTTTTCTGAAAGGTAGCCTATGTCCTTTACAGTATCCCTGACAAGGTGTATACAAAATTTAATACTGATCGGTTGAGTAGTTAAGGCGTGAAAGCGTAAGAAACAAACTTACTTTCTCATTTATAATATTAGTTGGGATTGCCTCTTACAAATTATGTTAGACTTGTTCACCAAGATAATATATTCATTTAATGTTAATGAACACAATTCATATTTCTTGATTGCTATTTTAAAAACTAAACTGCATATTTATAAACTAGCCACAAGCTTTGGAATTAATACCATCATCAACAACAACAACAGCCTAATTTATATGTCCCCACTGCAGAGGAACAGGCCTACCCTTTCGAGAAGGGCGTATGGGCTATATGGTTCACCACGCTTGCCCCGTGCGGGTTGGTGGACTTCACAAGCGCCTTAGAATTTCTTCTTTGGCGTGTGCAGGTTTCCTCGCGATGTTTTCCTTCACCGTTTGATAGTAGTCAGTAAATGCATTTAGTTTTTAGAAAAAACCTATTGGTACATGGCAACACCGGGAATCGAACTCGGACCTCTCGACATGATAGGCCGTGTCTCACCGAAGCTTTCGCTTGAAATTTAACCTATTTCGACATTAGAGGGCGTTAAAGAAAATATTTGGTATCTTGGTTCTTTCAAAGGATTTTTTTATTTGTTGCACGAGTTTTTATATGATACGGATATAAACAATGTATTTGGCATGGTAGTACAATAAAGAAATAAACAGAACGGTTTTAAAAATAAATATAATTAGGAAATAGATTTTTTTAAATGTTAAGATCGGCAGACAGGCTGACGGTCCACTTGATGGCAGGTGGCTACCGTCGTTTATAACACAAGCAACGCCAAAGCTGCTGCAAGCGCGCTGCCGACTAGAGTAGGATTAAGGTAAAGGGATTGGGAGGGTATTGGGAAAATGGGCTCTGACATCCCTTACTCACTCACCGAAACACAATAGCACACGTGCTGTTTATTTCATGGTGGTCTTCTGTAAGGGGGTGATTATACTGCCGCCGGAAGGGCTACCCAAATGACTGCGACAGTGTGCCCTGTCACTACTTTCCAGATCCAGACCAGATTAAAATTGTCTAAGACTTTTTTACTCTCTTGCACTAAACTGTTTAAGCGTGAGTTGTAATTTGTATGAATAATCATCTTTTGGGGTTAGTTGTATGAAATATCATTTTGGGGCTGATTGGGTTTGGGGCAATCAGACTTGACCATTATATGCAGGTAGGTACCTAAGTAAATCGTAACTAATATTATAATTGCGAAGGTGAGGATGTTTGTTTGAAGGTTTACGCTTTCAACCGATCATCATGAGATTTTGCAGTCACACTTTCAGCAGTGGTATAAAAAAGGACATAGATTACCTTTCATCCGGAAAAAACACTGTTCCCGAGGTTCTGGTTAGGGGTATACGAACTGTATATGTTGACACGATGTTTGACCTTTTACTACGAGTATAAAGCAGGGGACATTATTGAGGGGTCTAAAAAGTAATTGTTATAATAATAATAATAATAATGGTAAAGAAGATTCACCCCTCCTCCATTCCACACTATAAAAAGGAGTGAGACAGCTGAGCAAAAAATGGAAATGTGTACAGGAATAGACATATAACCAGGATTAAAAGTATTTTTTGCTCGTAGTAAATGTACCTCACAGCTTCCTAATAAAGGTTTAATGCAGCTATGCGTAAATTACATGCTATTTGGTGCAAATTGCGAGTTCGTATCGTGTCGTAAACATCTTCATTAGTCTTAATAACGCCCGTTACATATAGAGTAGACAATTTTATACAGACATTTTATCCTTTTTTTGGCCACCGACAGCGGAACAGAGGCGGAGATGCGGTTTTGACGTTGTTTATTTTCGATAATTTCATTCAGCCCCATCTACTTGAGATAATTTTTATTGCTGCATTTAGAGCAAGTATTTTTTTGTTTGTTTGCTATTATAAGAAACTATATATTTATATAAAACTAGCGGCCCATCCCGGCTTCGCACGGGTGAACATGTGTTTTTTAAACATTTTTGAGTTTATTCGTGGAAAACGGCAATTTTGTATGGACGGAGGATGGGGGAAGGGTGAGTAGCCTATGTTACTCGCAGATAATGTAGCTTTTTATAGGTGAAAGAACGTTTAAAATCAGTCCAGTAGTCTTTGAGTTTATTCATTACAAACTTACATTTGTATGGAGATGGGAGAGGGTGAGTAGCCTCGTTGTTACTCGCTGATAATGTAGTTTTCTATAGGTGAAAGAATTTTTAAAATCGGTCCAGTAGTCTTTGGGTTTATTCATTACAAACATACAAAAATACATACATAGGTACATACAAATATTTTCTTTTTATAATATTAGTATAGATAGAAGTATAGATATAGACTGTGCTCGCGACTTCGTGCGCACTGTAGTTAGTTTTTTTGAAAATTCCACAGGAACTTAACATTTTTCCAGGATAAAATGTGTCCTGTATGTTAATCCACGTAATAAATTATCTGTGTGTCAGATTTCATCCAAATCTGTTCAGCCGTTTTTATCTGAAAGAGTAAAAAACATACATCCTCACAAATTTTCGCATTTATATTAGTAGGATTAGGATTGTGTTGGATCTTAAAGTCTGATACAATAAAACTTGAAGTATTGAACGTCTAAAGAAATTGTATATTTTAATGTTATAAGTGGTATGAGTTTTGTTCTGTGTGTCCGTCCACTGGTCCATTACTTGTAAATTTACTGATCTTCTTTCTATACATTGTTTGGTGATATTGGCAAATTAAAAAGTTATTGTATTGGCAAACTTATCACAGAACAGAATAATCCTCTAGGAAAAGCTTTTGTGCCACTTGAAAGCACGCGTGCTTATAAAGTAGGAAACAGTGGCAGGTACAAATTATCTAAATAATGAAGACATTTATAACGTCAACGTCATGGACTGACATTTTTGTAGGTGAATTTAGTTGCACTTGTTTTATACTCATGAGTGAACATAATTAGTTGTAACTATATAGTTACAATCCTCATGACATTCCAGTTCCTAAAGATCATAAGGATTTCATAATCACTAAGATGTGCATTACATATCTACCTCTAGAAATAAATATGCAATTAATTGTTTGGAATTTAAATTCCGATAATATACCTAAACACCTATTGAATCAATTTAACATTTTCTAATACTAAAATGTCACTTATGACTTGATACAATATTACGAAATCTTTTGTGTTCATCGTAACAGTTTCACCCTCGGATCTATTCTTATCTTGTTTTGGGGTAGTATCTCTTGGTAGAAAAAACAGTATAAGTATAGCCGGAAGCAGTAGTTTGTCTAAACTGCGGGATCCTATTGGCTTACTTACAACATCTCTTATCTCGAATATTGTTTGTAGACGACAGAAACCAACAGAAACCGATTACGTTGACAAAGATTTAAGGTTTAGTAACGCATTAAAGATAATCCGATTAAGTTCTCGCAACCTCAGTCCATTGGTTGTGGGTTTTTATTTTAGTCGTTAGCCTTAAGAATAATTTATAACTTCTGTGAAGTTGTTAAAGGATAACTGTTAACAGTGACATTATTCTTGTGAATGAGGGTTCATTGAAACATTTATGAATAAATAAACTCTTATAGTTCGGTAATGGTTGTCAGGAAATTAATTTAATTTAATTGAATTGAATAAGTTAATTGAAATAATAATAAAGTAATCCCTAATGAAGTTTGAACTGTTAAAATAATTACAAACATAAAATTGCAGTTCATTGTCAAATTTATTTAATTGTAATCACTATTTTATACATATTTCTACTTAATTGTCATGGGTGTTTATTTTAAGGTTTCTGTGTCAAGGTTCTGATCTACCTGGATTATGTGTATGGTAGCTGATCGTTGAATATCTGCAAAATGCAGTAACTTAAAATATCATTAGTTGAATGAATAGAACTTGGAACAATAAAAGGTGCTTGCAATTTTCTAACTTTGGCGCGTTTGGAGACTAAATCAAATATAAATAGAATATTGGAAACAGCAGCAGCGATTTCTAATAGTATGGTCGTTGAACTTCTTGAAGAGACAATCCCTGCCAACTGTTAGACGTAATAATATTTAAATATTATGAAAAATTCCGT
Organism: Bembecia ichneumoniformis; assembly: GCA_910589475.2. NCBI lineage: Eukaryota > Metazoa > Arthropoda > Insecta > Lepidoptera > Sesiidae > Bembecia > Bembecia ichneumoniformis. Next base: position 8,296,374 of record OU342523.1, read on the forward strand.
AATATGCTACACTCCAGGAAAAGTTGTATCAACGAGCAGTGAAATGTTTTATTCCATTTTATCGTTCATTTATGAAAATTTCATTCATGAATTCTGCACTCGAATATATACATATATATTTTTTCAAGTCACTCAGATTCCATAACCTGGGTTGTGACTGTGGCAACTTTTGTTTTATTATTATGTGTTTATTTAAGAAATCCATATTTTTACTTAAATTTTCCTCTAAATGGTCTAATGAAGTTCCAGTAAAAGTCCTGCTAAAATGGGTTCAATTTTGGACACTAACTATATTTTGAAGTCTTAAACTGGACCGAACACGGCTGGCAGAAGTGTGCTTATTTATACATCCTTACATAAACCTCTATAAAAAGCATGTTATGTATATTCGTGAAGTTACAGCAATAATGCTACTGTGTCTTTGTGCGAGAGTGGCACACTGCATTTTCGCAGTCATTTGGGCAGCCCGAGTGGCGGCAGTAACCACCCCCTTACAGAGGACCACCGTGAAATAACAGCACGCAGCAGCAGCAGAGTGAGTAAGGGATGTCAAAGCCCATTTTCCTATCCCCCTCCTAATCCCTTATCCTTAATCCTACTGCAGTCGGCAGCGCACTTGCAGCAGGTTTAGCGTTGCTTGTGTTATAGGCGACGATAGCCACCTAACACCAAGTGTACCGTCAGCCTATCTGCCGACCTTAACATAAAAAAAAACCTTTACCCCTCTCTTGCTTTTTATCCTGTTAGATATCACCTCCATGCTTGTTATTATTACCTACTAGAGAGCTGGCTGTACAAACTGTATATAATATGTAAATTAGATTAAAGTCAGTAGTGACAGTAATGAAACAGCTTTCAAGTTTGAACCATTCCAGTTGCGACCCATTACGCTACATAAAGTAAGTACAGCATTTGCTTACTCCTCGTTGGGATCGGATCAGTAGAATGCCTCGTACCTCCAGATACCTAACAGTGAACTCGTGTTTTTACAGGCGACGGTAGCCACAAACAAATTATTTGTGTACAAAAAAAAGCCACCAGGGCGCGTTTGTCAGGTATTGTTAATAAGCCAAACTTTTATCTACTTGTAACATTAATTTCTAGATGTTTTTTTCCTTCGGTCATTTGGCAAGTCCAGTACAAATAACATTGTCGCAGTACAGCGTTCAATATTGTCTCAATATTATCGTCACGTATTACCGTCACGTTTTGTCTTTGGAATGTGGCTATTTTTGGCTGCATTAGAAATGGGTAATTAGTATCGAACACTTGAAATCGCACAAATAATTCTGTTTTTTCAAAACAAACATAATAGTTTTATTATATCAATAGTTTTAATATTAGTATAGTATCATTATCAACTCACTTTCATGCCACTTTTGTTTTAAGAAACTGTGTTTCATTGTGTATTCCTATAGATGCTTTTATTGAATCCATATTATTGTAATAAACTATATTTTACCTGCGACCTCGACCGCATCGCTGGCATTGTGATTGCAAAATTTCAAGCGTAACAAACAAAGTAACAACAAAGTAACAACAACAACAACAAGTAAAACAACAAACAAACAAACAAGTAAAACAAGCGTAGGATGAGTGGTTAGGGTGCTTGCCTTAACGCTCTGTTCTAGGGTTCCCGGGTTCGATTCCCGGCAGGGTCAACTTTGAAAATCAACTTTTCAAATTGGTTCTGGTCTGGATTTGGAAAGTAGTGGCAGGGCACACTGCGTTTTTGCAGTCATTTGGGCAGCCCGTCTGGCGGCAGTAACCACCCCTTTACAGAAGACCACCGTGAAATAACAGCACGTGTGCTGTTGTGTTTCGGTGATCACTCACGTAAGGGATGCCTGAGCCCATTTTCCTATCCCCCTCCTAATCCCTTATCCTTAATCCTACTGCAGTCGGCAGCGAACTTGCAGCAGCTTTGGCGTTGCTTGTGTTATAGGCGACGGTAGCCATCTACCATCAAGTGGACCGTCAGCCGGTCTGCCGACCTTAACATAAAAAAAAAACTCACTTTTAACTACATAACAAAGCCCATGGAAAAACAGTGCTTTGCTATAGTTATGCACTTTATGGAGGAGTCTAGAGGAGGCCAACGCTAGCAATGAGCGTTAATCAGTTTCATTATGGTTTTCTACAAAATAGTTTATATACCTACATACTTCGTTGGATGATGGTACAGGGGCTTCTGCCACGGTATAGTTGCTGCAACCCCTCGCGGCATAGGTAAACTGGTCTCTGTATGGTGCGCGGTCGGATATAAATATGCATATGAGATAAATAGGTGCATTACAAACTCGCGGAACCTTGAATGGTTCCGTTTTGGGGGATGACAAACTTCTTCGAGTAGCAGTCGGGCAAGAACCGAAGAAGGGAGACGTGCTTATTATAGTTCGATGGAGACGGGAGATTAAAATAGATGTGGATTATTCAAAATATGCTAATTAGTAAAATCACGTTGTTTTTCTACACGAAACAATGTTTGTATCATATTAAAACCGTACAGTATACTAAAAAAAAACTACTTCTCCGCACCAAAAGAATTCATTTTTTTTGGTATCAACAGAATATTTTTTCGCCTAGCCGCGCGCATAACTTTTGCGGCAGGAAACATCTTCTCTTATCGGTATAAAATAACAATATCGTATTTTTAACCGTTGGTAAAGGCGCTATCCCTTTTTTTATTAAATCGCCTTAGTCGGCCTCCGGTCGACAGTTTCAAAGAAGGCCCCAAGAAGTTATGAATGACTCGCTCTCTTTGTAGTCCCATTCATTCTGGGCCTGGTTTAAAATAGAGCGGTACAAGTGACAATAAAACTCAACTATTGTGTATCTCATTACTTGTTGCCAAACAATAGTTGGACACGGTTCTGTGGAATTAGAATACCTGGCGCCGCAACATTCGGCATCGTAATTCATTTCTTTATTATTCGAGCAATTTGCTCGAAATTATTTCATTATGTTTTTTACTTAAAATATGAATAAATTTTATCCAAAACATTTATTATTTAATATGATGAATGCAAGCGTTTTCAAGGTCCGAAGGCCTTAATCAACTTTAAATATTTGACAAACTAAGTGTAAAAAATAACTTAGATTAACTTTGTTATTTAAGTGACTTTCAATAGAGTTTGACCATCGATGGAGCCAACCGGCGGAAAGGGTACCCGAATGAGAAGGTTGCTGACTGAAGATAGCCTCGGGAAAGATAATTAAGCAAATTTGGATTTTAAACCTATTTTGTTAAAATTTGGTTGACTGGATTTAAACAATTTAAAATTTTCCCACAGCATAATACTTATCTATACTTATATTTTTTATAGATGTGTATAAGCATGTTCCTCTTTGACTTAAATCTTGTCTATGTTGCAGCCAGCTACTCGCGAGGGGATAATTTTATTGCCACAATTTTTGTGTTTTGTAGTAAAATTATATAAATATCTACATATTAATTTGAAAGAGATGGAAAGTACATATCGTCGTTGTGAAACCAAAATCTGCTATGTGTAAAAAGTATACTTTTGAGATATAGGTAGACAAAAAAGATGAGATGTAGACTTTTGAGATATAAATTTACCTTATACTTATATTTTTTATGGAAACGTCTTCATCTGTTTAAAACAATTTAGCTACTTCTACAGGGCTCCATTTGTTGTCTGCGTTACGGCCTTATAAAATTAATTGTAGATAAGGCCTTAAGAGACCTCTGTGAATCTTCAACTATTAATATCATTTTTATATTTTAAGACGATGTTAGGATGTATTTGTCTTTGTTAGGGGTAAGCCATTAAACTATTTGAATGGGACTTTTCACCCACATGAACGAACAGGTCCTGAAGACACATACACGTTGTAATGCATAGGTAAGCCCTAAAATTTATAAAAAAGATGAGGCGGGCGTACCCGCGGGCAATCGCAAGATAAGCTGTGAATTGTTAAGCTGAAACTTGAAAGAAAAACTTTTACCATAGTTAGAGCTTCAGAAAGTCCCGGTACACATTAATTCACTGACTTTCCTGTACACGGAATTATATTAATAATTCAGCACACCTGCTTATCCTTACTTGGATCGGTGTACAACTTGCACGCCCGAAACGCGCCTTATTCGTCGACCTTGTCTATAGCTCACAAGAAGAATTCTTTAATGAGCGTTTTTAGTTAAAACATTTTCAATGTCGAAGGATTCTAAAATATTTAGATGTTTATCGCTGCGTACGAGATTAATTTGGTACAGCGATGATAGGGTATAACTATAAATTTTTTTATACAGTTGATGAGACGTGATATCTAGAGATTGTTGTTATTTGTTGAAAAAAATACTTGTATCAGCTTACACCTATCATGGCGACCACACAAAGGTGGTGATCTATTACACATAGGCCAGGGTCAACTGTTCTAAGATTATTTACACAGTTGTTTCTGCCCAAAATCTAGCCAAAGCGTAAAATAAATTTGGAACGTCCCAAGCAGAACATTAAAACATCATTAGGGCTGTCTTGTCTATATTGCAATGACATTTGGAAAAAAAGTAGATATTTTAATACCTAAACTTGTCGTGTACCACCCACGATTATAATAAGTATACATAATGCAAATATATTTATGTATGTATATTTGTGTGTGTGTCTGTCAATTATTTTAAAATTGCAAGTGATGTTCACTAATAAATGTTTTACTCATTAATTTATATTATCTACCTTATTTAACTTTAAAATAAATAAATACTTGAATGACTATTTAAATATTGAAATAATTATTTAAAATTAATTACTTAAATAGTTATTATGCGAAATAAATTGATTAAAAAAATTCACGTTTTCCTTCACCTATAAAGAAAATGATCATTATTTTTAAATCATATACATGAAATTGAAACCAAGCGTTCAAATCTAAATAATTAAATAACTGGATCAATTAAATTTTAATTTATTATCTTCTATGTATATAAGTAATTATATAGAAATTTGACAAGAAAATGTCTAAATCTGATCCTTTATACCTTACTCAAGCTACACAGACTGGAATACATACACAGACTGGACTGGACTGGATCGTATAGGGTTATTGCAAATATAACGACAGACATATTGGCCCGAGTGTTTAATACAGTTGAAACAGTAAATAAGATTGACTAGTAAGAAATGGTTACGTTAATTCCCCCATGTTTTGATTTAATACTTATAAAATATAACAAACCATTTTGTCTTATACTAATTAAAATATAATACAACAAAAAAATCCTTATCTTTAATATCTTCAACTTCAATAGACATAATGCACCCGAACAATTTATATTGTAAACTCAAAAGGAAAAGATTATAAAAAAAAAATACAAAAAATAGCACCTTTTATTGCAAATATACAGGACTTATTTTTTTTAAAACAAACCACATTTTGCAGGTATAGCCTAATAGGCCCTACACTAGACATGGTCTGTATCGTTGGACCATACTCTAAATTCTTATAGTTCCCAAAGTGATCCAGGTGGACCCCTAGGGGTCCACGGGAGACTCGACTGGGGTCTATGTTGGCGTGACAAAAAAAACCAATCAATTCTCACTTATTTCATTTAGAAAACTCCCCGTTCATGGTTGAAACTCAGCCGCAACGTAAACCATATAGTTAGATCTAATCTTTACATTAATTATTAAGCATTATTAAGAGACAATTAATTAAGCATTCCTAGTAAGTTAAATTAACACATTAAGCGTTTTATTAGTTGCACAATTTATGGGAAATCCCATTATAACATGCAGGTACACATCTGTCACATAAGGTGGTACTTATACGTCATTCGTGTCACGACATCGCGAGTGTGATATAAACGGTGACAGTGAACTTTGATCCACTCCGTTCTCGAGTCTAGACCCTCGAAGTTTGTTGAATGGGAAATTACAACGAATACTGCCTGAAAGTCTTGTGACATAGATCTGCTAAACAGCTGCGACAGATCATTCCATATTATAGAAAAACGAAATCCATATTAGATAGAAACGTCTTTTCATAATTTGTATTTTTTATGTAAAAGTTAATAGTCTATTTGATGGTAGGTGGCTACCGTCGTCTACGCAAGCAGCGACATGACATAGACAAGTGTGTTGCTGATCTTAGTAAGATTCTTTCACTTACTTACTGAAACAGAACTGAATAACATGCTGTTAAACGCTGGTTTTCTTTAAACTGCTGCATTGATGGATTAGCCAATGTATAGCTTCCAAACGCAGAACATCCTGCCATTATTAAATATTACTAATTAATTAATAATAAATAAATTAATAATTAATTTATTACTATTATTTAGTATCTCACCCAATTTGGTTTCTCAAATGTGATTCCTTTAAGTAAATCTATACCAATCATCAAAATAATATAATAACGCTACGACTGCGAGGTTGGTAGCCGATACCAAGAAACAATCTGAATTACACGCGGGCGAAGCCGCGGGACACAGCTAGTAACTTAAAAAACTATGAGATACACTTTTTATTCTTAAGAATATAGTTAATAAGTTTTATAAAAAGTGAGTGTCCATAGAAATTTTTCATAAAAAAATGGGCGTTTCATAATAGACATGCTCCTAGGAGAGTCGGTTACTTATTGAGCGAGCAATTTGTTCGCGAGCCACGTTACGTTTCGGTAATGGAAAAGCAGTGTCGTCTACTTCCATAGCCTTTCCACGCGTATTCTGTACCTACATAATATACCTACTATATAATACTGGTGCTATGTGAAATAGAAATAGGTTCTGCTTTCCACTTTAGGATCCCAAACATTACGCTATTCAAACTAAGTACTATAATATAAACTTATGTTCAAATGAACTTAAATAAGCTGTATTTTACTTTATTATAGTTGTACAAAGTTGTATAAAGTTCAAAGTAAAAAGTTCAAAAGTTCAAAGTTCAATAGTTTTTAGAATTTTTGTCTGTTTGTCTGTGCGTTTGTGCACGCTAGTCTCTGAAGCGGTTTAATCGATTTGAATGCGATTTTCACCAATGTATTGTAGCTAGCTTCCAATAACATTTAGTGTTTGTTTCATTTAATCGGATTACAAACAAAAAAGTTAGGCTGTATACGAAATACCACGCATACGAAGCTGCGGGCTCAGTTAGTATATAATATATGCATATAGTGTATATATACATAATATACAATATGTATATGTAAGTTGAAATTTTCAAAAATACCTTCCTGCTGATACATAAGTAATAAAATAAATAAACCGTTATAGACTACTAAAACAATAAATCAAGGTAATTTTTTTAAAATATATAATTGCACGTTGCCAAAGCTATTAAACGATTATTATTACTTTAGGGCTCGTAATGACGTCATACCGCGCCAACGTTTGGTGTTTCCGACGCCACCTGCTGTTCCAATTACGTGCCAGGCTTGAACTGTGCCATAAATTTTACTTGAAGGTAGGAAAGACTCATTCACGTTTTTCACCTCTCAAGAGATGTTAAGTACTCTGATAAAATACTTACATTTCGTCTTTTGACAATACTTAGATACTCGACTTTTAATAAGAACTTTTGTGATTATAGTTCACATATTTTTAAATTACGCTACATTAAATTGTGAATTTTAAATTAAATTTTAATGTAATAGATATTAATTTTTGAAAGACTGTTCTTTAGATCACATATCTTGTTTCATTTGTCCGATACATATAAAAAAATCGTACATTCAAATTCAAACTAAAGACAAGGACTAACATCAGACCAGACACAACTTTTACCAAAATGAGCGCAACCTAATGAACTACGAATTAAGGTGCAATATTGCATAACAAATTTTTATAACTTCTCGGAGACAACCGAACAGGTTTAAAATTGGAAGGTTTTTCTTAAATATTGTGTAAAATATGAAAAATGAAATAAAAGTAGCCTATTAAATCTTTAGTACAGGACTTTAGTTAATTAATAAGCTAAAAAAAATAATGTAGTTGTCGCTGAAAATTTTTAGTACTGTGACGAGAAACCTTTTTTTTTGGGCAGTAATTTACTCATTTTTTTTTTCAGAAAATATAATTTTTTGTATTAAGTCCGTCCTATACAAACTTTTTGAAATATAGTTTATTATGCTCTGTATTTTTATCTAATTTTCAATTTTACTCTAACAAGTCAAATTAGGCGAGGAAAGAAAAAGCTTTTCTACTAAGTCCTCGTTTTAAATTCTTTAATTTAAAAATTTATAATCATTAATAATCATTAATTAATCATTAATAATCATCGAAATCTGTTGGGTGATTTAGAACAAGTTAGCGGAGAAACAGGCAAAGCTGGACAGCGACTTTATTTTATAATATGTTTAAAAACATTCACTCACTCAACTTAGAAGTGAAAAGTCGTTCATGCGAAGATTTTTAAATTTTTGTTCTTAGTTTAGTCTAGATTTTTCTCTAGTTAGTCCTCCACTTAGGGGCCATTCATTAATTATGTAAGGTCGATTTTGACCATTTTTGTTCCCCTACCCCGATGTAAGAGCACATATGATTTCTCTGACTCTCCCCCCTTCTTACATAAGATTTTATCTGGTTTTAGAAAATGATCAATTGCACTAAAATTTGATAATTTGACGTAAATCAAAGATTTTTATTCTTTAAAAGATAATTTATATTAATAGATAAGCATAAGCATTATATTATTGATAGATTTCTATTATGATGTTCAAAATAAAAATATTTACTTAAATAAAATTATACCTTCCCCGACGCTTAGCTTAGCTCTTATATCCTTCACTCTAGGTTTGTAATCGCACATTTCGACGTATAAAATATTACGTAAGAATGGCTTTTAACCCCCTCCCCTCGAGATAAGGGCATGTATAGATTTTGAGAACCCCCCTCCCCCTCGGGATCTTTACGGAATTAATGAATGGCCCCTTACCAACGAAAGTTCCATATAAAAATCTACGAGTATTCGCTGTTTTCCGACTTAAATATAAACAAACAAGCAGATAGATATATGCTTTTAAGAAATCACAGACAAACCAACACTTTGATTTCATTTAAGAGATTCTCCTCCGTCGTATGTAGGATTATTCTATCTATTCTATAAATATTTCTGTCCGAGTCGATTTTCTACATATTATGCATCTATGTACGTCCTCGTCGTCAGACATCATCTTGTTCTCTTGTTTAATATTCGTCACTGTTGCTATTTTTGTCTTCATACGTCATTACAAGTAAGCGATAAAGGAGCACATCAAACCGTACTTTATTTACCGAAGCATATGAAATCTTAGCCCATTAATTATTTTAATTTGTAGTTTGGAAGTTTTTTATGAATTTTAATTTTAAATCTTTTGTATCTCATTTTTTTTAGTAAAGAGGAAAGCTCATAAACTTTTTTCCAAGAAGTTATTTCTTTTGTCAAAGAAATTTATAAAGTTGTAAGAAAATGGTAGATGGCAATGCAATTGCGCTACCGAGATGACCGACTGGCATTTATTTCATTCTTACGCTTCGAACAGCACACGTGCTGTTATTTCCCAGTGCTATTCTGTGAGAGGAATAAGCAGCCAATCGCTCAGTACAAATTTCTGCTTCTAAAATGTGTATTTTCTTTGTTATTTTCTTACGAGAAACAATATTCGCTTCATTAAGGAAAATAGCGGTCTTAAAACGACAAATACCGAAGGAAAACTTGTGGCAGAAAATACGGGATAAACAGAATATTAAGTTAAATATTTGTCGAGACGTTACGTCGTCGGAATGGCAGATATTAAATGCCCTGTTACCCTCGGGAACCTTGAAAGGTTCCCAAAGAAAGGTCCTTTCGCAAAATATTGTCATAGCATAGGTAATGTGTACCGGAGTCGCTCGCCGACACAAACTCGCTTTCACAAACAACATATTAACAGGAAAACGGCAGAAAGTTATCATTATTTTTCAAACTGATACATCTAATAATTCATTAATATCATATAATAAAAAATAATGCGACTATAATAAAACTGCAATTCTCTACGAATGCAAAATCCTGTACCTGTATCTGCGGTAGACATAATTATAGCTAAACATCGGATTATATGCACTAAAAAGGCCGAAATATGCACTAAAAACTGTTGATATTGCCCAAAATATGCAAAAAACCATTTTTATTTTATATATTTTAATTAAAGAAGATACAAAAGCTGCGAAATAACTTAAGTTTCTTAAGTATAGTTTTTGTGACAATATAAAATTAAGTATTTTTCCAAATTTTCGAGCGCAAAGTGACGTTTGCCACCCAGTATCAATTTGTACGCCGAAAACGACCTCTCTATATCAACTGACGTCATTGTACAAATTTAAAATTTGGCGCCATTTTTGGAGATAGCTGTTTAGACCTGTGCCGTTGATGTGTGCATTAATGTTCTTTAAGTCTTCATGAATCGGGTTTTACGCAAAATAGAGTCCAACTTTGTGCGAATCTTTTCTGATATTGAATTAGGAAGGGCGTTGGCGAGTTCGATCATTGTTTCCAGTATTTCTATTAATTTTAAATAGGGTTTTTTGTTTCCAATTTTTCTATGGCACTTGTGGAAATGTGTTGAGATGAGGGCTATATTCTGTTCCTCCCGCTACTGAACGAAATATGCACGATTGGGCAAAAAAGGCTAAAATATACATTAACGCCGTAATTAGAGAGTGCATATTTGTATATGCAAATGCATAAAATCCGATGTCTAATTATAACAAATCGATAATTAAGTATATCTTTTAGAAATAATTAACCAAATATGGTAAGTAAGTGAGTAAGTATTTAAATACAAATATACATTTATATAGACGGGGTAAAGGGGGGAGGCGGGGAGGGATGGGAGAGGGTTAGTAGCCTATGTTACTTGCTGATAATTTACCTGTGAAAGAATTTTTAAAATCAATGAGTTTTGAGTTTATTCATTACAAATATATAAAAAATACATACATACAATTTTTTTTCTCTTTATAATATTAATATAGATTAAATAGGTCTGAAATATATAGTTTACTACTTACCATACATCTTCTATTATTTAATATTATATCAGTCAAAATACGGACGTTATATTATTTCGATGCAATCCAAGTTGTCAGAAATAAATTAATTCGTTTGTCTTTAACGGATGTGTACGTAGAAACAGACTACATTTTACGAAAGAGAATTAATTCTAACGAGCTCGAAGATTTAAGAGTTATTAGAACCTCCATTTAAGTCCTTCTGCCTTATTAGAAAGGCGAAGAAAGAAGTCTCGTCCCTTTAAAGGCCGATCTTGTGTCTTTAATTGGTATAGGTAGGCAAACACATTCTGTACGTTTAGCAAGACTGGATTATTATATTTTACATGTCCTTCGAGAAGTGTCAATAAGCCTCGATGATCATTGCATTAAGTAATGATCATTGCATATTCCGTTTCTTTTAACATTCTCAAACCAGCTCCCTCGTCTTGTTTTTATACGTCGCTTTTTTCTATAATCCATAGCGAATTTTATAAATTAATTATAATTGAATAGTTTATGACAACCAGTTCGATGATCGGTTTGACGTGTCGCAATGTCATTATCCTAATCGTTGAATGCTAAACGGGTTGTTTTTGAAGATTTTTGTTCTGCGTTTTAATATTTTTTTTTCTAATGTTGAGCTCGACAGCAGGCTGACGGTCCACTTGTTGGTAGGTGGTTACCGTCGCCTATAACACAAGCAACGCATCAGGTGATGCAAGTGTGGAACCGACCATAGTAGGTACTGCCGCCAGACCTTGGGCTGCTCAAATGACTGCGAAATGCAGTATGTTATTATATTATTCAGGAATATGCCATAATTTATGTTAAATTAATTTTATTAGTTTATTTTTTTTAAATATATTAAATCCGGTGGAGGTGTTAATATTTTAAAAAAATATTGACTTTTATTAAAAATATGGCACTGGTAGATATATTATGAATTTTCACTGTGTATTAATAAATATTATTGATTAATTTAATACAATTTGAAGTTACTATTAATTAGGGCAATTCAAAGGAAAACGTCTATTTGGATCTACTTGCTTATAAAAAAAAATTCTGAAATTAAAAATTCCGCAAAAGCACTGTTTTGCGAATTTTTATTCGAATCGTAAGTATATTAAATTCAGTAAAAATTGTGCTGTACTCATTGTGCTGGATAAACATTGCATTATTATTTTGGATATTAAAATGATTACTGCTATTATTATAATGATTACTAATAATATATATTTAAATTATATAATAAATATGCTAACACAACTGACACGCAACTCTTCTTTTTTAACAACTGACAAATATTCTATTTTTTTTAATTTGTGGCCACTAACCAGCCAGTTGCCAACATATCCCATGCTACGTTTTCCAATTCATTTTTTACGCTGACCGGTCCATTGCCAGTTCAACTTGCTAATTCTCTTGGCTATGTCGAAACCTTAGTTCTTCGGTAGCCCGCCTCTGACGGCAGTAACCGCCACCTTACAGAATACCACCGTAAAATAACGGCATATACGTGCTGTTGTGTATCAGGAGAGTGAGTAAGGGATGCCAGAGCCCATTTCCTTATCCCCTCCTAATCTCTTATCCAATCCAACAGTAGTCGGCAGCGCACTTGCAGCAGCTGTGGCGTTGCTTGTGTTATAGGCGACGGTAGCCACCTACCACCAAGTGGACCGTCAGCCTGTCTGTCGACCTTAACATAAAAAAAAGAATTTCATTTCTGATCCTATCCACCAAAGAAACACCGAGCATAGCTCGCTCCATATTTTGAGCGTCGTTGAGCGACTTTAAACTTGTGGATCAGAGGCTCTAGTATGAGTTTACGATACTACACCAATACTACACTCGCTAGCGAGAACGTAAAACTTTTGTATGGGAAATCGTGAACTGTCAATGTCAAATTATCAATTTTCCATATAAATATTTTACCCTCTCGCTAGCGAGTGTAGTATCGTAAACTCATGCTAGAGCCACAGTCCTGCCGTGAGAGGTCACGTTTCGGCACGATACGTCATCACTGGCCAGATGACCCAACCCAGCCGGATTCGTCGTCAAGCGGAACCTCTTTGTCAAAGTTGTTCCTGCCTAACTAGATCGTATAAACAAATAATGAGTCCTAATACAACGTGTCTCGTAATAAGGACACATTGTTCGGCGATTAGGTAACCATACAGAAACGACCAATGTCAAAAGACAGCACATGTGTTGTTTTTTCATGAGTACGGAAAATGCCAGAGCCGATTCTCCTACCACTTTGTCTAAGGGAAATTCATCCTAGCCGTATCGACACAGAGTTTGCATTTTCCTGGCACTGCCTATTAAGTTTTATTTATCATAAAAAAAGACAAGTGGGATCCACTTGCTTGGCCGGTACGTGTTTGCTCTTGACGCTCTTGTCTGAGAATGCACACATTTGTTATTATCTAATATTGGCACTTTGTAACACGTGGTTGTATTGTTTAGTACACTATTAAGATAATATTGATTCGCTCCGTACGAAAAACAAGCGTATTTAATAAACAAATAAAGTTCAAAATCAACATTAAGAATGTAAACGGTATTTCTTGATGATTCGCAGAAGAAGCTCACTGTGTAAATATTTTGAAGTTAGCATACAAATAAATACGTGCATATGCATAAAATTAAATGCTCTCGCGTCGATACTCCCACAGCAGACTGGCTAGAAGGAATCGTTGTCTTCAATCTATGACCATGATTTTTTTTAATGCCAGTAACATATTGATGTTAAACCTTATTACAACTAAGAATCCTTTTTCAAACATACATATAATTTACGTAATATATGTATCTCAGGGTTATTGTAAAAATAGTGACATTATAAACTCACTATAAAGTAAGGTCCATGGCATGCCAGACATAACTTATTTTCTAAAGGTCAAAATGTGGGAATCGTGTAGTGTTCCTATGAACTTTGAACATTCTTGAACACAATGAAAGCCGTCATTGGTGGTTTCATACAAACCAATGACCAGCTCCCGGTCGCTTGCGCACGGGACCGACGCGATGACACACTGCAGAATGAAAGGAGTCTTAAAGCGTCTGGCAGAAGTTACGGCCCACGGGAAGTGTCTGGCAGTGCTGCTGAATATTGTTTTTAAAAATATTTTACACAAAAATCAGCCTTTAGAAAATAAGTGAAGTTAGTCCTATTTCTACTTGCCTTTCTCACCTGATAGCTCTAAATCGGCCGTCTACCCAACTTAGCACATACGCATACGTTCAAAGTACAGAAAATTTCTTCTGGAAGAATAATTACTATATATGCCTATAATAAATTTGATTTAAAACTATAAACAGTAGCGAAAAGGGATATTAAATTAAAATTTTCTGTCAAGTTTTCCCAGTTATTTGCACCCGTGTGAAAAGAGGGAGATTTTCGTTAGCCTACCTACCTACAATTTTTTTATCGCCCTTCATGCCTATCGCGTCTTCACATAGCATATTTTTTAAACTTTTTCTAAATGAATTTAGGAAAAAACGTAAACACTGACAAACATAAAATTTTGAACGATACTAAGAATACAGAATAAATCAGAACCCGCGATTGCATTTTAAGACCTACTAAGGAAATAGAAGCTAATGTTACAGAGTAGCTTATCTGTAAAGTTAGCTTCTATCGCAAATTGTTATCGTAAATGATGCACGCATCTTCTATATTCGATCGCCCTTTCTGGTTGGATAGAAATACTGTGGCAGAATTGTTTACTTGCTAGTGAGTAAGTTTAATGAAATATTTATTTAATATTAAGCTCTTTCCAGTGCTGAAAACCGTATTGATGGTTTAAAAGGAGTTAGCGGAGAAATGAACAGAGGCTTACGACGACTTTGTTTTATAATATAATTATATAGAATGATATAGGCATTGATTAGCCCGTTTGTGACATCCCGCATGTCAAAGTGAAGGTGAATTATATTTTATAAAATTATGTATTTTTTAAATGTTTACGATTTTTTTTTTCAATTGACACAAATATCTATCATAAATTATCGATCTTTTGTTTTAATTACACGGCATGCAACTTTGATTAAAAGGTAATTCAAAGGTTAAAACAAAACTAAATTGATTAATTTTTTTAAAGGAAATTAAGCATTTAACATTAATATTTAAAACGATTCATATGAAATAACAATTCTGGTAAGTATCCTTGTTAAATATATTTTCATAACGTTAGAGAAGTTCATCGCACGAATTAAGTGCATATAGACAATTTACGTCATTACGTTAAAAAAATCGTAAGAAACTATTTGAAAACAAACTCGTTAAATGCTATTTAGGAAAAGCATGAATATTCTATTTGACGCGCATGTCGGTGTTTTTCTACGTGCGGGCGTTTCCCACGAGACTGCTTTATGGTGCCAGACATCTGCGTAATTTGGTGCCTATCGTAGCTATAGCACGGTCACCTTATGTATATACGTATATTGTATGCAAAAAGGTATATAAGGAAGTGCAGACATTGAATATTTTATATTTTGTGTAACGAAGAACTTGTTGGCACTTTATAAATATTATGTATATTTGAGTTATGAAAATTGAAGCATTTCTAAATTATAAAAATGAAGAAAATACAAATAGTTCCTGTTTACCAGTTCTAGTTTCTTGTAACCGGTTATGGTTTGATTTTACAAGACTTAACTTAGATTGCACCAATTTTGAGTTCTAATGATTTATTCCGTTATCAATAAAAGTATAATCGCTAAAAGCAGTGATAGCTTAGTGGGCGAAACGCTAGGCTGTCGAAACAGTAGATGCAAGTTCGTTTTCTGGTCTGGTCTGTATATCTGAATCTTTTTAAATGTCATGTGTGGATTAGAAATAATGTTAAAGTGCTCTATTGTCACCGAAAGGTTTATTGCTTATGTTGAAAGATGATGGTGATAAAAAAGACACCTACCATCACGTGAAAGTCAGTTTGTCTGCCGAATTTTACTTAAAAAATAATTGTAACTTTGTATTATTTTATCGTTCTTATGTGTAAACTAAGCGTTAATAAAGTTGTATTATGGGAGCAATGCAAATATAGAGCGACGTTTAGTACAGTCAGACTTTTTCTTGCGTGGGAAAATCTGCAAACCAGATCCCCACCGACCATGGGGAGATCTGTGGGATATGTGGGACTTCTACCCACTAAAAACCCAAGGTGTATCCTCGCACCGTCTATGGGCGAGGGGGTAAGGGATCGTGGAAACATGGAAAGGTAGATGCCTCCCCCCGCCAGACGAGGCCCGCACACTTACGGGCTCCACCTCGATTAGGCGCGGAGTTTACCCCTCATTGCCCAGTGTTGTGATGACGGCGGACGACCCCAAATCCGTCGCCATCGGGCGAGGCGGTACAAGCCGCCCATACTCACCTCTCGCAGCGAGCAGTCAGCGAGCGGCTTCATCTGAAGCACCTCATAACCTCTTCTCTGCGACACAAATCGCAGAGTCGGAGGCCGCTTCCACCTGAAACTCTCGGATAACCCCTGCTCATGTGGCCGCTCATCTCGACGGCATTAAGGGTGGGCGGTCCAAAGGGGGTTTCCACCTGACACTTCCACAGCACAAGGCCGGGTGGCGAAGCCGAGTGTTCACTCTTCCGGATAACTGCGGAAGGTGTTTACTCCGCCGATCCCCTGCAACCGAGTCTTCACCAACGCCACAGTGTCACGATTGCGGTACTCTGTCAGACTGTCTTTTCCTGCCGTAGAGCTCCGTCTTCGCGAGCGTTGCCCGACTACCACTGAACCGTGTACGGACCCTCGGCCCGGCGAGCGGTGACCGGCGAAGCTCCAACTGATAGTTGGAGCCTCTAAACATTTGCTCCGTCACGAGCTCCGATGTTCGGAGTCCGCTCGGAGCACTCACGGGTGTGCTTTCATAGTTCTCCAGCGACAATCCGGTCAGCTAATCGAAGGCCGGTGACCCCACCGACCCCTGCAACCGCCCGGATTGTCGAAGGTGAAGTCCCCCCACCACGCAAAGGTCCTAGCATACCTAGGGAGAGAGTACAGTCAGACCTAGTCTAACTTTGAAAAGTTTGCTTCCCAAGTAGACCTTCGCAGGAATCGAACGAGCGGTCTTTTAAGAGTCAGGGAGTAATTTAACCAGTCATATTACCACCATTTTAATATTTATGGCTGTTTCAATTGTTCAATGGTTTTGGAAGTGAAATTGTTTGGAAACTGTCGGACCATTTATGTTCAAGGTAGATTATTAGAGGATATATGTATAACTTTGAATTGTTTTTTAAATATACGTTTATCTTATTATTAATTAGCGACCCGTTCCCGGTTTCGTATGGATGCAATTTTTCTCTGCAAACTCCACTTGATCTCTCTGCAACGGTCTACGCTACAAATTAAACCGTATCAAAATCCTTTGGGTGGTTTGGAAGAAGTTAGCGGAAAACAGACAGAAGTGGACAACGGCTGTATTTTATAATGTGTATTATAGATATACCTACTTATTATTGTATATGAGACATATTCTTAGGAGTTAATTAATTGCAATACTATTTTTGACCAAAAACGTAAAATATAAGTTATTATCGAGTGAGTAATAATTTTGATTTTTAATTATAAGAAATATTAAATATTTTGCAAAATAATTAGGTACTTAGAAAAATATGAGTTCAACAGTCATAATGTCTGTAATTTTATATAAAATTCATTCCGAGCATGTTGATAGCTTTATTTTATTGATAAGTTTCATAATGTTTTAGATAAAAATAAATAAAGATACTGAGATGACGTATTTGACGGGTCCGTGTACTCATATATCTTCCTCAGAACAGAAGAATGATGAACGAGGAAACGGTATAATATAACATCTGACCTTTTCCAAGATAACTTCGGATCATTCAAATACATACCTATAATTACATATATTTCAAGTGCCTATCATTCATGTATAAACTCTTAACATTCCTTTTCTATCCCACCTTTATTGCTGTATCAGGAAAATTACCTGGATTCAATATTTCAATGTACTCTTATTTGAAATTGTAGTCTTGTGTTTCACACTTCAAACTTTATAAACCTAGAGACTGTAACGTGCCAAATTAGTTAATATTGCGAATGAAGTATTATCTAATTAGCTAGTAGTCTGTACACTCGATTTCTGAATAACACACATACTTAGGTACAGTCTAGGTATGTTCTTAAATGACTTAACTGTCCTTTGAAATGTTAAGTCACACTTGAAACCAAACTGTGAACGCAATCTCCAACTGCATATAACCAACCAATATTTGAAACAACGGATCATCTTTTCTCGATTCACGGTTTTATCTGGTAAAAAACACCGCTTGTGAGAGAGAGGGAGTACCTCGTGGAAGATACCCTCATACCATCCTAAACAGCGAAGAGGCTCGTGCTGCGTGGTAACAGTTCCCACAACCCCTTGTGAGGACTGCTTCCTAGTTTCCGGGGCGTCACCGTCAGCGCGTGTCTCCAACGTCGGCGAGAGCGAGGACGAAAGACGGCTTCACTAAATCTTCCCAGCGGACGCGGGGCACATCTCTGCTGCTCTCGGAGAATCCCGTGCTAAAGCTGAGTAGCATTTCTCACATAGCCTTCAATTTACCTCTCAATGTAAACTACCCTAATTCATTCATTTGAAGAATCGTCTTTGTGTAAATTTATCTGGTAAATAGTAAAAGCTGATCCTAATTATTTGTCAATAATTAAATTTGTGTATGTGCAGTGAAACCTGTGTTTCTTTTTAGGCTAAGCTCTCCCAAATCTTACAGACAGGGGGCGCCCTACAGAGTCTCTTGCTTCATTTCGGCTGAGTAAATTCAGTGGGTAATATTCTTAGGACCTGCAGCTAGCCCATAGGCCCACTGCAAACCAAAGAGGTAAAATCAAAAAAAGTACACAGTCAGCCTGTCTGCCGACATTAACATAAAAATGTAATTATAAAATAAAATCACTGTCAGCTTCTGTCTGCTTCTCCGCTAACTTCTTCTACTGTTTTTGATAGGGTTTTCACTAACGGAAGGAGCAATAAACGAAGAAGGTTGTGTTTATAATTTGCAGAAAAATGCATCTATGTGAAGCTGGGTCGTTAGTTATAGACACTCGTCAGAACAAGTCAAGACTTAAAGTGAAAACTCCATGATTGAAATCTCATTGAATTTATTGAATTTATTAATGGCGGGAACTCTATACAAGAAGCGTCCATTAATAATGAATCGGGTATTATGATTAATTGTCTTGTGATGAGCATTTGCTTTCAATTATTACTTGGAACTAGCTTTCCACGCGACTTCGTACGTGTGAAAAGTCAAAATAAAATGTTCTTGCTCAGCTGTTTCTATACCTACTAATTTCCACCAAAATCGGTCCAATGATTTCGTCACTAACACAGAATTATTTTTGCGTTTTTTTAAATAGTATTATATTAAAAAAAGGGTCGTTAAATAGATAAAAACTTTGCTAAAAGGCAATTTTGGCGATGTTATCTATTGATTTCACATAATTTATGCGTCATCACACCAGGGAACCCAGAGGTACACATTAAAATGCTGCCCTCAACTAATTATATCATACTTTATTTATTTTTTATAAAAATCCGATATATTTTTAGTCCAATCGCTTTAAAAACCAGTGTATGTACTGATATTATATTATTATCAAATTATTTTTTGAGACTTTTTCATAAAAAGACTTCATTTTTCCTTTAATTTTTTTTTTAATGTTAAGTAGCGAATGCAATCTCTCGAGATTTTGACGAAGCCGAGATCTCGCGAGATCGGAAATATCAATCACGAGATTGGTTAATTTTTTTCTTCTTTTTTTTTACAAATTGTCTCAATAGTAGAATTTTTGTTAGAGAAATGATACGTTGGATGTAATATTTATCATTTACTTGTAACAAATAATCAGTCTTCTTTTTCAGTTCTTTAAGAAAATAAAGATTAATTATCAAAATTTTGGAAACAGCTTCTCAAAAAGAATAAAGTATCTGAGCTTTTAAGCTTATAAGCTTTTAATTTTGCAGGCCAAATAACCAGCTGCAGAGAATGCTCTTTCAGCTTCTACACTGGTAGGGACTAGAGAGCGCAAACAATTGTCTGCAAACTGTAAGAGTTCTCCCTTGGAATCTCCGGCTTCAAAAGATTTATTTCTTTTTTAATTAATGACTCCAACAAATTAGCAGATATGATTGCTCTCTCTTTTGGCTTCTTATGCAGTCAAAGATTCTTGAAGTTCTTCCTGTAATTCAATGTCAGTCAGTTCGCGCTCCTGCGCGCTATGGGATGATCCTATGCAATCTAATTAATCTCGCGAGATCTCGTCCGATTTTTGGGCGAGATTAATCTCGGCAAATATAGCCGAAATCTCGCGACAACGAGATTGCATTCCCTAGTTAAGATTGGCTGGCAGGCTGATGGTCCACTTGATGGTTAGGTGACTGTCGTCGCTTATTTAAACAAGTAACGCCGTATGTGCTGCCAGTACGCTGCGGACCTTACTAAGTTAAGTGTTAGATAAATGAACCTTGACATCCCTTACTAACTCACCGTTGTTATTTCACGGCGGTCTTTGTAAAAGGGTGGTTACTGTTATCAATGTATGATTACGAAACACAGTGTTCCCTGCCACTACTAACTAGTGTCGCTAGTTTAATTGCATAAAGAAATTCCTCGTTCTGTCTATGAGTGTATCGGCTGTCGACCTCTCAGCTTATTCCCTCAAGCCGTGCCACAAGTTAAATGTCAGAGGGGCGTTTAGTACTTTGCTAAATTCAATTTAAATTACGAGCGCTTAATGTCGAAACAGACAAAGGATATACACCGCAAAGCTTGCTCTGTTTGTTCTCCTCGGCGTCTATTTTAGAAAATAACTTTTCATGTTTTACCTTTTGCATTAAAAGCTTGAGAATCGAGAAAATATTCTCCGACCTGCACAACCGGATTATTAATTAATTAATTATTTTTTTCTAATATTTACTGAATGTTAATGCTATGGTGTTTTTAGACTATATTCAACGCTTGATTTTGATTCATTTAATTTGGGGCTTTAATGAAAATACTTTTGTTCCTTTTTTTAATCTTGCATTTAAACGATTAAAATAATAGTCCATGCGTGAAAGCTAATAACGTTGATAAACAACAAAAAATATAATAGGTAAATGCTGTAACCGAATATTTGTTTCGTAACACTTCATATTCATATAATAAGTAAACGGCTATTTACCAGTGATATAATAGTCCAATATGAGTCTAAGTTTGGCTCGACACGGCGTACTCGGCTTTGTATGCTAGTCGGAGAACAGAATCCAGAATCGACAGAATAGTATAATATGCTAAGAACTAGTCTAGTATAGAATATCTATAACCCAAATAGAGCTGAGAACTTCGCCTAGCAATAGGATGTATGTAAAATTACATAGCACCTATCAAAATTTAACTTATTACCCCACTAATCAATAGATATGTACGCTTCTGACCCACCATACCACCGACCATACCCTCAGTGGTACGGTGGGTAATTATCTTTCCCTTCAATACCACCGTAGTGCTGGGGGTATGGATTGCGATTACAATTTATGTATATATAAATTTATCAATTATTTTATCAAAATGCACTCATTAAGGAGGATATTCCCTCTTATCTCCATGAAGTGCATTAAAATATTATGATGAATACAGAGGACCTCTTTTCTAGAACCGAACTCTTTACTTGCATTTATCTATTGTTTTTATTCGACATTAAAAATACACTGTCACAGAATTTTATTTTAGTGAAATATTTTATAAATAAAAAAAATTATATAATCTTTCCAATGGAAGCTGACGCATTAAAGTTCGTCAAAATAAATGGAGGGACCGCACTTCTTTGTGGTAAATATAGGTACCATCGCAAAAAAAACGTATAAAAGTGGTACAGTGTTATGGCGGTGCTCATCTTATGGCAAAACAAAATGTGGTGGCTCTATAACAATTGCGGAGGTTGGTAACCTTTTCATAATTCTATAGTATTACTAGCTGAACCCCGCGGCTTCGCCCGCGTGGGATGTGGGTAGGATAAAAACCTATTCTTAGACCTAACGAATGTGTATACAAAATTTCATTGAAATCGGTTCAGCCGTTTTGGAGGAGTTCGAGGACAAACACTGTGACAGGAGAATTTTATATATTAGATTATTACTCAAGTTTTTCATAGATTTCATTTTGATTTCCGTTTGTCTTTAGGATAAAAACATTGCCATACGAAGAATTAATCATACATGTAAAGCAAATCCAAATAAAAATCCAATATTAATGGAAATGTGTGATTTACGGGACAAAGTTGTATCATCTGACGAACCGATTCAAAGAGCATATGAAAGAAAACAGAAGGACTATGAAAACAGGGGATTAAATTTAGCTAGTGGGAGTTTTCCTCCATTTGAAGGTGTAAAACATTTCTTGTATGACGCCAGAAATAAAGGTGCACAAGTGTCTAAGACAGTGTTCAGAGATGTAAAAGAAGTAGAAGTGCCAGTACAATTCAAAGATTTACTTATAGCTGATTATTGTTATTGATCAATAGATATGCGCTGAATGAGTGGTTGCCTTAATGCTCTGTTCTAGAGTTTCCCGGGTTCGATTCCCGGCAGGGTCAACTTTGAAAAATAAACTTTTCAAATTTGGCTCTGGTCTGGATTTCGAAAGTAGTCACAAGAAACACTGCGTTCCATTTCATTTGGGCATTTGGGCATTTTGGCAGTTCATTTGGGCTGCCCGTCTAGCGGCAGTAACCAACCCCTTACAGAAGATCACTGTGAAATAACAGCACGTGTGCTGTTGTGCTTCGGTGGAGGATGCCAAAGCCCATTTTCCCATCCAATCCCTTATCCTTAATCCTACTGTAGTTGATAACTCACTTGCAGAAACTGTAGTATTCATTGCTTGTGTTATAGGCGACGGTAGCCACCTACCATCAAGTGGACCGTCAGCCTTCCGATCTTAAGGTCTCTGCCCACTACACCGTATCATAACATGACCGTGCTAGGAACGTTTCAGGTAAATAAATATTCATTGTATTGAAAACTATGAGATCGTGCCCACTAGACCGTTCCGTCAACGACCAACACCGTCGCGTGCCATGCACGGACCGGCAAGTATTGTCGGCGAGAATATTTTGCCGATGTCGGTACGCTCCGCGCATGGCACGCGCCGTTGCCAAACTGGTCCGCGCAGGCGACGATACGGGGAGTATACGGGCTGTAACCGCAGCAAGCTTTTCTTTAGAAGACAGACATTCTCTAAAGCTGGTGTTTTTTCTGACAATGTCGTTTTCAATTTTTTTCAACAATACATTAAATTGGAATGCAGATATTCGGAAATACTGAAAAAACTTTTCTTCATCATCAAGTAAATGCCTGAATAATGTCCAATATTCTCCTTCGGCTTTTCGTTCTTTTATAGAATCGTGAATCCAGTAGCGTCGAGTGTTCTTTTTGTTTTGTTCTGCTTCCTCTTCATCCAATATTATGGCAATCATTGCCAGTTGTCTAACAGTTTTGTTTCTAATAGCCATACCTTTTTTTACTAATTTAATAAGACTCCAAGACGTCCACGCAACACTGACACGCATGCGAGAATGATACGGATTGTGTGGTTGTTCCATACTGGCATCATACTAGTTGCATACGGGTTATATACGGGATGTATACGGGTACAGAACGCGGTCGATCCGTTTCAGTGGGCAAAGTAGAACGTATCGTAATTTTTTTCGTGCTTGATACGTTCCTAGCACGGTCATGTTATGATACGGTGTAGTGGGCAGAGAACTTTAACATTAAAAAAAAACAATATATTATTTATATACTAATATTAGCGATTTTGAAATTTCCCTTTCTTAGCGGGTGCTTACGTTATATACCTACATTGTTTTAAAAAGACAACTCGTTAGGCTATACGAGTATTTATTGTAATACGAGCTATACTCGTATAGCCTAATACTATTCTATACGAGTATATACTAATGTATATACTATATACCCTAATAGTATATACTATGAGTATATACTATTAGGCTATACGAGTATTAGACTATACGAGTACCTGGGTGAGGCTGGGCACGTTTGTCTTGTTCAAGATTATTGCGGTTGAAGAATTTTTAACATCCGCATATATGGATGAGGATGCGGATTTTATAGAATCACATCCGCGAATTCTCTCGTCATCCCTCCAATAAATGTAATGTAACGTTTTATTGGAATTACTTAAATAATTGTATGTACATTTAATTAATTTTTTAATTTCCAGCGGTTTAAATTCACTGCGAATTGCTAATGCAGGTAATGACTTCGACTTGACTTCAAATAAGCCCTAGCAGGGCCCTCTTTGATCTATTGGTGGTCCTGGGCGCTTTAGAAAATCAAATTTTACATTTATTCAACCGTTTATTTTTATTTCTTTACATATATCTACATTAAATGAATAGGTAGGATAACATAATCAGCATTCACTATATGCTGGTTAGTGCTTAAAGGTCTATGTTGATTGAAGAGGTGGCCTTCAAGTGCAATCACTTCACTTCTTTAAAGTCTATGTCTTCGAGTATAGGTACATCACATTCTATGGACATCAGCGACAAACGGCTCAATCTTTCTTGAAGCATTGTATTTCTTAATTAATTTTTAATTCTTTTCAATTTGAACAAGGAGAATTCCTTCTTGGGCACACCCATCGCCCTGGACACTTGCCCAAAGTACCCAATGGAAAAGAGGGGCCTGAGCTCTAGTACTGATCGATATACTGTCTACATTACATATTGTATTTATAATACATGTCTCGTAAAAAAATTTTTAATGTTAATTTTAATTTATGATATAGAAATAATTTTTGAACATAAATTGTGGTGATATGTAAGCTTCAAACTAGTTAGCGAGACATTTAAGCTCGTTTCGTATCATGCAACTGCGGTGTTATTAATCATTCAACGGATTCCTTCTCTATGCATATATTTCGGTGTAGATGCGATAACGCTGGCAATTTATTTTATTTATTACTAGTTGTGCTCAGCGATTTAATTAATTAATTAATTTGTTTAATTTAATTTCGGCTATTTTCTGTAAATGCTCTGTTCTCCTTGGGTATAGCCTCGACAACCGGCCCTGTCCTTGCAAAAACATCTGGAGGATGTTTATTACTGTTTCATGCAAAATGACTGAACGAATTTTCATGGAACTTTACGGTAATTTTAGCCATTATAGTGAATAAGCTATTTATAAATAAACACGAACGAAGTCAAAGAAGACAAAAGGTAACAGGGTAATAAAGAGTCACTAAAAAAATCTACTTTTATTTTAAACTAGCTGTGCCCGCGACTTAGTAGGCGTGGTTTACGGAATAGCTCTTAACTTTTTTGTAAACCTATTGGAATGGAACAAACACGGGAAGCATCCCATAATACATCAGTGAAAACAGAATTTGAATCGGTTAAGCCGTTTTTGGGATTAGCGTGCCCAAGATAAGCAATTCTTTTATGGGTCAGTGTATACGGTTTTATAATAAACTATAGTACCCGGCAAACTTCTTGGCCATCGCGTGAGGTGGTGGGGGAAAGTTTGCGCATGGTACACTGAAGTTGTTTCATTGAAAAACGCAATTTTTTTATTACTGGGTTTTTATTGATTGAGCTAATAACGTTTTAGTTGGTGGTATAGAGAGAAAAGAGATCACGAGAGAAAAAGAGACCTATTTTTCTATACCTAAGGTCGTTTGTCCAAGAAGTTTGCCGGCTACTATAACTGAGATGATCAGAACCTTATCTATAAATAAATTTAAAGTTGTCATTAAAACCAAACTCCTCTCGAAAGGCTTATATAATGGCTTATTATAAGGTTACTGATTATTTAAGTGACAATGAAGCCTGGATTCGGAGCTCATACTATGTTTAGTATTGTAAATGTACTTTTATTTAAGTATTAAGTGTATATAATTGTTGTGACTTTTATATTTTAAAGATGACAAAAAGAATAGTATCCTGACTTTCTTTCGGGGTTTCTTCTCAGGATCGTCAACTTGGCTTTTTTCCGAAACCCTGGTAAATTTAAATGACGATCATAAGAGTTTCTTGGAGAAACCTAATTGATAAACAAATATTTTGATTTTTGATTTTTGAAACGCACAGACAAACAATTTTATTTTTTTAATCCTTTCTTAGCGGCTGCTTACAAATAAAACTATGTCTTGAATTTTTGTTTTTATTTCTAGATATACTTAGTAGTTTTGGCTGTGCGTATAGTTTATACATAGTTATAAATTTAAAAAAGTGTAATAAAAATAACATGCACTGATTGTCAAGTGACTAATAATCAAGATTGAATCTATCAGTGGGGGTCTTTTGTGTTCAGCGGTCATGAAATGGAGACAATGATCGTCAATAGGAACACAACGAACTTAAAGTGAAGATAAGCACTAAAGTTGTCACCGATAATTTGTGGCTGCACTAGTAGAACCAGCCACCGAGTCGTTACCAATAAGGATGCCTGTTCTAAACACATTGAAACACTTGACATTGATAACTGGCGCGTTACGACATGTTACGACTGTTTCAACCGCAAGCAATAAATTTAATTGTGCCATAGAAATTTATGGCGTGTTTAAACTATTTGCTTAGGGATGGATATTGGAATACCTTTGGTATTCCTATAGATCCTTCGGTTGGTTGGGATTACTGAATAGTTTGATACGAACACACCAGTTTTAACTTAGGTTTATTTTATAAAGAGTTAGTTTGTATTATTTTTGTACTTATATACGCTAAAAATAATATTTATATTTATAAAAAATAAAAAAATCTATTGAATTACAAAATATAAATTAATAAATAATTTTTAGAAACGCTAAACAGTGGAAGACTGGAGAACACTTGGAATTTCTTGCTTTCAAAATAAAACTTATTATTTCATTTACCTCGGATTTACCTCGGATGATAGAAAAAGATTCACACATGCTGGGAGGTGGCTGACGACAGCCACCTCGATGGTAGGTGGCTGTCGTCATTTACCATCAAGCATTGCCACTGTTGGTGCAAGCGCGTTCCCGCCTATAATAGGATTTAGAACAAAGGATTGGGAAGGGATAAAGAAGTGGCCCGTCTGAGTGAAACGCATTTTATCCTGCGATTATTTGCGGGAATTACTATCCGTAACTACTGAGTACCTATTTTGCCTTTTGTGTATATGTATAATTAAAAATAAAGTTTAATTTTAACTCTCAAAAGATATAATAATTATTCCGACCATGTCTGGTCATTTGTTAGTTACATTCAATTTAAGACTATGTTTTAAGTTTTTAAGTTTTTAAGTTGACTTACTGCTGTCCTCATTAGTCAGTAGTTGAACCATACAACAATGGTTCAGGTACCGAGTCAAGCCTTTCAACAAATGAATTGAGGATGCTACTGGAGCTGATCCGAACCCTGATCACTAGAGATGTACACCTTTTCCTCGTACTTGCATTGAAGCAGTCTACTCTGGATTCAGGGAACATCCCCGACGAACTACATAACCTTGGCAGTCCCAATAGCATTATTATATTGGACCCGCAAGGCGTTATATTATCCCTGGGTAAAACTCACACATGAAACGACGTACAGAATGCTCTAAAAAGGGTAACCTTCACATCACTCGAACATCGCGCAAATCTTCGGGCTATCATATTAGTCCTTACAGACAACATCCTGCGTTCCCTCTCTATGTCTGCATCATCTCCCAGATCAGAGGTTACTAAGTGACTAAGATATTTAAACTGTTCGACCTTTTTCAACGGTACACTATTCAATTTAATATTGGAGAAGTATCTTGACACGCCCCTCTAACCCGGAAGACCATGTATTCACTTTTTTTTAACACTATACATTAGTCCATGTCTTGTAGCACAATTTTTCATATAATGACATATAATTGTGTCTTTTGACATATACTCAAAAACATATCTGTTTATACAAAAATATAATTACATATAATAATGTAAGAAAATCGTATTGAAATAGAAGTACCTGATGATTGAAGTTGATAAGTTAATAATTTCTATTAGGAGAGGAATGAACTGCTAAATGTTTCTTGATTGAAAATTACGACCATCGGCAATGCAAAAACAATATTTTTATAAATAAACTGAAAGCTGCTGTTATCCGAACAGATCTTGTGAATACTTATATCAACACTTGGGCTACAAATAACTTATAACGTCCTATACAAATTAAAAGTTTGCGTCGTTAATCATTTTAATTAATTATAACGACGTAGCGTTGACAAGTTAATTATACAAAAAATGTGTGCGCTAATAATATCTACAATTATTGTTTATGTTCGTACTGGATTTGTTTTAGGATAAGGATGACTTGCTTAATTTTTTTTAAACTTTTTAACAATGTAAGTGTATTTATTGAAATAATAATTATAATATACATGCGATAAATGGACATCAAAAATACGTCAGAAATTTTAGTAGTCACGCGTTTGTTAAATAATATATAAAGTCTTTACAAGCTTAGTATAACTTGTAGAGATTTTATGCTCTAAGTACCTCAAAAGTTCTTAATTCTAAATGCGTTATCTATGACGTTGAATTTTGCGTGAGTAAAGCATATATATTTAGCAATCATAAATTTATACATATATGTATGTCCACATATTCTACCGATAAGCGGTATGCAAATCAAGACAAATTTATCTAATACCATATTCAGCATTTCAGCATATGGTATTCAGCAAATAAATTAATTTGAATTTTGAAACAAAAAAAAAAATTTGAATTTAAAATAATTAAATTCACCCGGGCCAATGGCTCCTAAATAATTTCAGTGAGGGCGTGGTATCTATATCATAATTATAAAATTATAGCTTCGATAGTATAGTTGCCTGCGAATATCCGTTCATGAGTTACTATTGCAAGTTTGCAAAATCTTTGTGCGACAGAGAGGCATTAAGCCTACTGTACAGTGTAATAGACAAGGACGCAGCATAGCACACGCAAAATTTAACACATCTTATATTACTAAATTCCAATGTTATATAGGCCCTATACTTTATAACAAACTAAATAAAATTCTAGGAATATACCCATGTAACAAACTTGATGTAAAAAATATAATTCTTGATTGGCTGAAAAATAAAACATACGAAGAAACCGAAAACCTATTGACGACAACAATATAAGATTTAATCGGATTTTTTACATGTTCACATTTGCTTACACCTACCAGTTGCTTACCCTTGATTTAATTTAATTTGTTAATTGTTTGATTCTAATTGCAGGCAGTTTTAATTTTAATTTTAATTTTAATTAATGTTAAATAGTTTATAAGATTTTGTCTAATCATATTTTCTTTTAAAAGATAATTTTAGTAAGTATATGTTTTTTGTTTGTTTTCTATTTAAGCTAACAAACAATAATATAAAGTGTAATGTGTACTATAAGGAATTAAAAATGTAAATAAAAATATTTAAAAAACTAATCTTAAGTTCGAACATATAGTAGTCTAACCATGAGGAATGAACAACTGTGTGGAAATTGTAACGTGCGGGTGGATCTAAAACTTTGAACACTAAATTTTAAATTACCTACTAAATTTTGTTTGTTTTATTGAATTGTGATTAAGTAACCATAATATTCAAATATTAAATAATTATGCCATCGGAAGTGGCTTACATTTAAAATACAGGCTCGGCCTAGTTTAGATGTAAGAATAGTTTTTGTGATGATAAGATTTATAATTTGTGATCTTAGACTTAGTATTGCGCACTGTCATTTGCTGGAACAAATAAATATTTATTATTATTATTATTATTATTATTATAGCAGCTAGTATTTTTTTTAAATTTAGGATATCCATGAGCATATTTTGATAGGCTACACAGTTTTTGTTTCCTCATAGATAAAAATTTGATGAAATATACTTTTCGTCTGATAAACAGATGGGTGCACGACAACCTCTCTTCGTATCTTAGGCCATTAAGTCAAAGAGAGCTAACACCTTACTTGCCTTGCAAGTTCATTCAGCGAGTGGAGTTTTCGGTTTATTGCAATTAATACCTTGGAACATCACTGAAATTGTTAACCAAAAGCGGACCGAATGTATGGCAATTATTATATGACTAGCGACCCAGGCCCGGCTTCGCACCTATGTTCCAAATTACAGCTTTCTAGACTTAGTATAACTGGCTTTTGCCCCGACTTCGGGTTAACATTTATTCAATATTTATTGATCATATATTTTTGTCATATAGAATACCTCTCCTCGGATCCTGACCTGAGTTAGCAAAGTTAGTAAGTAAATTTTCCATACCAGAACAAATCGTATACGACCCAAATAATTAAAACAAGTTTTCTGTACAATTAATGTGTCATAGTTTTATAATTAATTAAAATCATTAACTATGCACACTTTTATTTAACTTTTAATTAATTTATAAGATAGTTCTTTAGAAAGTATTGAGTACATTGTTGTTAAGAGTTAAGACAATGGCCGTGAATCGTGATTTAAAGTGTACGAAGCCAATTTCCAACTCCTTACAACGGGTGCACGGTTGAAATTATGAAGTGCGAGTTATAACAAGTATAATAAGAAAAATAAACCATACTCACTTAGTGAAAGTGAGTTTGTTTGTTCGTTACACCTCCACGTTTTAACTACTGACATGATATTTTGCAAACACGTTGTAAGAGGTCCTGTACCTCTTACAAGGTATAAAGCAAGAAATTGAGAGAAAACGGCCGGAATTGATCAATAGAAAGGGTGTGGTCTTTCATCACGACAACGCTAGACCACACACATCTTTAGCCACTCAGCAAAAATTAAGAGAGTTTGGCTGGAAGCTGGGAGGTGTTAATGCATCCGACATATAGCCTTGACATATGCACCTTCAGATATCCACCTATTTCGGTCTCTTCAGAATTCTTTAGGCAGCATCAAGAGAGAACTGCCAAAACTAAAACTAATTGTCGCGTTTTTTTATCAGAAGTCCCAAAATGGCAAAAATTAACCTACAAGATGGCAAAAATTTGAAAAAAAAAAAGAAAAAAAAAGAAAATGTCTAGAGTTTTCATATAAAATGTGAAGAAACTTTTTCACACCTAATAACACCTAATAATAGTCAAATTACATCGATCTTCATGTCTCTTAAGAAAGTTTAAAATTACTATATTCGAAACTAAAGCGATTAGTTATTCCACAAAATACTTCATAGGAAGCTGAAGGTTCTACCAGTGCGCCCCGGCCAAGTTAACAGTGAAGGAACAGAGCAAAACGAGTGTGCACTTAAAAGGGAAATGAAGCTTGGATTAAGGATACGATTTAGTTCGCCGACGAATAATGAGCTTTTCAGAGTTTTAAGAAGTTGTACGTGAGATTGCATGAGTACCTATAAAATTAACGACCACTTCCAAGTAAATTAGTGCTGAATAATGATCAGGGGAGAAAATAAAGGGCGGAACATTTGTTCCTCTAACTTTAATTCTTAATGATGTTCGCTTTGAATACATCTTGGTAGACCTCCATAGTTCTTTAAATCGTTATCGTAGTCGTCAATCCTGTTTTAATTGAGCGCTGCCAAAATGTCGTTCTCCACCCTTCAATTCCATTTATACTCTCTTCAGGTTTTTTATGTTAAAAAAATTTGATAGTAGGTGGCTACCGTCGCCTATAACACAAGCAATATTACAGTTGCTGCAAATGCGTTGCGACCATAGTAAAGGAATAGGAAGACATAGAAAAATGGACACTAGGATGTCTACTAGGAGCTGGTTACTGCCGCCAGACGGCCCGTCCAATTGACTGCAAATGCAGTGTGCCCTGCCACTTCTCTCCAGATCCAGACAAGAGCAAATTATGAAACGGTTATTTCCAAAGTCGACTCATATGGCTTGTCTAACCCAACGCCTATCCGCTACACGGATTCCTCGCCAATTCCCGATTCTTCAAGTTATGTCGAACACTTTAATTATAATATATCTTTCATAGAAATTTCTAGCATTGCCTTCTAAGTGTAATTTGTTATTGTTAGATTATTATTATGACTAAGCTCGCTGATTGAGTTGCAGTTTGTGGACGAGACATTTCGTCACGGTCCACTCCAATAGATATTATACATATTTCTTCTGCAATTGATGCTCTCTGAAGAAAACATAGCGTACGTATTCTAAGAACATTTCATATTTAACATAGATATGAATAATGGAGTGGCTCACATGAATTTTAAGTAATGTACATACAGTGCTAGGCAATAACTATGCTTGTAAATGGTCTTCTTAAGTATGAGAATCTCTTTTCAGTTAAGTAAAAACTTCACTGAGAATAAAGTTTTGCTCTTCGGGACCATTAGGGAGATTTACATAAGCAGCCGCGCCTGTTGGCGAAACTTCCGCGAATCGGGTGATTAACTTCTAATTTATAAGGGTTCATTAACATTGTTACAATGGAGGCCAAATTTTATTTGATTCATACTACATATAGAAAAGTGTTAGTCTAACGTAGAAAGGTTCGGCTGCGGACAAGGAAAACGAAAAAAGAAAAGAAAATTTGAGTACAGATCCTATGTGAATTATAAAGTTTAAAACACTAATTCTAATAATAGTAATAAAACAACTGGGATCATTCCATAATCCAGACAGGACTATTCTCCATGACTTCAGTCCGACCAGAGATGAAGTTCTACCCATTTCCATTTAAGTTTTTGAGCATACTCAAGCTCTTGGTTGTTTTAGTTATTTTCTTAATTATGATGTGTCTTACATGTATTTTGTCCAATTTCTTTATATCGAGCATACTTCTCTCTAATCCTCTTTGGCTCTAATAGTGAAAGAAAATGTCTCGTCAATATGCTGTGAACAGCACGTCGAACAGAATCCTGACCTACCATCCTACCGGGCAGCAGTAATGTATGAATGTATGTAAATAAATATATATATATACATATATATATAGGCTGATAAAGAACATTTGGTGTTCTTGATTTTCAAAGGTTGTTTATAATTTAATTAAACGAAACATGGAACACTTCTTACTTTGTTTACTCGCGTTTCAAAATATGGCAGCTTTCACATGGTAAATCCATTTCCGGAGTATTTGCATTCGGTTCGAGAGTGTTGAGTGTTATCAATATCGTTTGTGTGTACAACGGAATGAAGTTAAAGGAATAGTTAAGCTTCTGAAACGCATTCTAAAAATAAACCTGCGTGCTTTCTGAGCATAAACACGAAAACATTTAGGGAAAGTTACAGCCTCGCCTATTACAAGCAGCCACGGAGAAACAAGAAAATAATTTACAAGAGTAGGTATTTCTCTACTTATTAATGTAAAACGAATCTTTCGATATTTGGTAAAATATTTAGTAAAGTAAGGTACCTGACATATATTAGTAGTGCCTCTCTACATGTAAAAGTGGATAATATAAAAAGGAGTTCAGTCCCGAAATGTTGGACCGTTATTCCGCTTGGACGGTATTTTTTCGTTCTTTCTGTCTTTCCCATTCGTAGTTCTTAAAGTGTACACTTTAAGAACTACGTGCGTTTTTTGAAGTGAAAACTTCTTTATATATATATATATATATATATATATATATATACTCACTCACCGAAACACAAAAGTACACGTGCTGTTATTTTACGGTGGTCTTCTGTAAGGGGGTGGTTACTGCCGCCAGACGGGCTGCCCCAATGAATGCGAAACGCAGTGTGCCCTGCCACTACTTTCCAGATCCAGACCAGAGCCAAATTTGAACAGAGCGTTAAGGCAAGCACCCTTAAAAAATAACTTCTCACTTCAAAGAACGCGACTGAATCAGTTCGGAAGATTTTCATTTAATAGGACAACAGGAATCATTTAAAGGTTTTACTGGCGTGCATAACTTAACCATACTTAAGCAATTTTAAGTAATAAAATTCGTAACTATGTTATTCAAATAATATATGCTCAAACGGAAGCTTTACTTCCTCGACACAAGGAAACATTAAATATTATGTGAAAACCAACAGCAATCAATGATAAAATCTTG
The DNA here is from genome assembly GCA_910589475.2 of Bembecia ichneumoniformis. Lineage (NCBI taxonomy): Eukaryota > Metazoa > Arthropoda > Insecta > Lepidoptera > Sesiidae > Bembecia > Bembecia ichneumoniformis. The sequence goes on from OU342523.1 coordinate 8,330,356, forward strand.
AACCACATCAATTACTGACAAGCCTACAGATGCGACCGTTAAATCAAGATCAGTGTGGACAGGAGCTTAGGAGAGCGGTCACTGTCGGATGCCGAGTTGCTGACGGCGGTCTTTTATATTGTTAATGCGTTTTAAAGCAATACTTTAGTCCAGAGATCGTAACATCTACGTTAAAGTAGACAGCTGGAAATTAATTAGGCGAATATCCAATAAAAACGTTTTTTTCAGCATTTTTTTTTATTTTGAACACAAACACCGAAATTTTGGTTATTTCTAAAGCATATCAATTAGTGTTTTCAATAACCAAATAATTTGTGGCAAAGTCAGATTATAAAAGGTATTTTTTATGTACACACAAAGAGAGACAGACACACTCACAATAATAATTGAAATTACTTACCCCTGCACAACATGATACAAATGTATTGCATTGCAGGGAGTTAGGGGGTAATTTAATCTAAGAAAAATGAATTATACAATAAAGAAGATAATTATTTATTATCATTATTAATAATTTTGATCTATTTATTATTTTCTCACATCAAAAATATATATTTTTTAACGCTAATTACTTTTTAACAAAAATATGTCAAATTTTGTGTATGAACTGAAAAATAACACAATAATTTGTTTTGGCGTCATCTATCAATTAGTGCAGTGCATCAAATTATATTACGACACCTTATAAAAATGTTTTATATAAATTTTTTTTTAATGTTAAGATCGGCAGACAGGCTGACGGTCCACTGATGGTAAGTGGCTACCGTCGCCTATAACACAAGTAACGCCAAAGCTTAAAGCTTATAGAAAGCTAAAAAAACTTTAAAAGTGTGTAGTTACAAATGGACTGCAATAATTTAATGATTTCTTATTGGTCGAGTTAATTAACTTTTCTGTATTTGGCAAAGCAAAAATTCATGTATTTGCTTTGCCAGCTGAGAGAGGGTGAGCAGTTTATTTACTGACGGGGCTCCGACCCCGGCCAATTCTGTTAAAAGCACCTTGTGATTGATTCTCGTTTCGACTGCCATTAAATGCCTCTATATTTTATACAGACGGACGAACTACTTTTCAATATTCAAAGTAAACATGAAATAGGAGTTGCCCGAACACTTGTACCTTTAATGTAGGCAGCTGGTGAAAGTTATTAATTTTCTGTAGTATAAATTTACTTATAATGCGATTTGATTGCTCTATAGCGAAGTAACAACTTTTGTGTAGTTGAGTTTTAATGAGTGACTAAGAGATGCCAAAGCTTAAAACTTCTCCGTTTTTCTTTAAGGGGGCGTACAAAGCAAAAAATAATATTCTAATTTCACCCGCGTGGCCCCATAATTGAATGGATACGATACCAACACATCAAAGTTCCTTTTATTAGCCATAATATATTTACGTAATCTTGTTAAAATAATATGAAACAATTTATAAACAGTCATACACAACACACTTATAATAATCTACTCACAAACAAGTCTTATTAAAAAATTTACGTCTAAATATTCTTTCGCACAGAAACATAGTCCTGTCTCAGTGGAGAGATTGTGACTGATCATGTGAAACAATGCACATTGAAGTATGCATTACATGAGACGGAAGATTATAATATAAATGTTATAAGCAGACTAATACAACATCTTTGGTTATAAATGCCAAAAGTATTAAATATTAATTATTCGTAAACTATAATGAAAAACTAATCCTCAAAGGCCTAGATAATCTGTGAAGTGAGATTACTGATAATTTTTTAGGTTTGTAATAAGTATGTGTCATTTTGAAAATTAAACAAAAATCTATTGAAACGTGAGGTAACTTGGTGATTTTATTCTATCGAGAAAATTTCATTTTATAATGTTTTCTGTCCACATTTCACTTTTATTTATAATGTATTAATATATTATAAATATAAATATTTTCTTATTTGGACTTTATATGTATACTTAGATAAAATTCAAATCTAGGATTAACTATTTCTGTTTATACGCGCTCTTAAATAACTTCCCATTTTGGCTAGTGATTATTGCTTATATACATAGGGCGACGGTCGCCACCTACCATCAAGTGAACTGTCAGACTGCTCACCACCATTTAACATAAAAAATCAGGTGGTTTCCTACGAGTAATCATGATTTCAATTCCATATAAAACTCGGGGTTGGCCGGATTCGTACCGTCTTCAGCTATGTCAACAAATTAGCGCTCGTCTCTCTGTTCTGTAATTGTTTCCAACAAACATATCCATTATAAATGTTTCCTTGTTACAGGTGGTGAAACAAGATGGCTTGGCGATGCACACTAATGAAATTTGCAATTTTGCCTTTGACAACGTGAAATATTAGTCAAGACGAAATTAAACTTCCTAGAAGTTGTAGTATAGTATGTTGTGATAGTTTAACTGTATTTATTGGAAACGCAATATGAATTTCAAGATTATATCTTTACTCCTCACCTGGAACTGCTTGTTGATAACAGCAAAGAGAGATTCCTTGGAAGACGATGATTCTTCGAAAGCAAGAGAAATAAGAAACAGAGAGAACAACAGAAATAGAACAACATTCAACGGTACACTTACGGATATACCGGAACGGAGGTATTTGAGGCACAGGAACAGTTCGAGGTATCGCAGCGAAAGACGCAGAGCTTGGGAGCGAGATCATGAGACACGACGTGAAAGGAGAAAAGGTTCTGTAACACACTCCGCCGAAGACATTATAACAAAAGAGACAATTGAACCATATTCTTTGAAGAAAGATGACAAATCTCGCAAGACCGATAAACATTGGAATAGGAGCAACATTGACAAACCGTACGTTGAGAAGAAGAAAGTGAATCAAAGCAAAACGCAGGAGAGACCTCATCCTTTGCCTGTCAGAGAGAATACCACTCGATCTAAAATAAAAATGACGAACAAATGGCAAAACGGTGGTGGGTATATTCCTTACCCTCAACCGAGGGAACGAAAGCCTAACATCATTTTGATTCTTACTGATGATCAAGACGTAGAATTGGGGAGTTTGAACTTTATGCCGAGGACAATGAAAGCAATTCGAAGTGCTGGAGCTGAGTTTCGTCATGCGTATACCACTACTCCTATGTGTTGTCCGTCAAGGTAAGTCTTTAAACTTTTTTAGGTTTTTTTCAATGTTGTAAGCTTGCTTCTTCTGTTTATTTTCTTCCTAATACATAATTATATCGTCCCAATAATGTAATTGTATCCAGTGTATTTGTTTTGTCGTTCATTATGTGAGAATGTAATTATTCTTTGGATCTATTGAAAATAAGTCAATTGGACTACGGATCGCATATAAGTACTGAGATATGATTTGCTGCTGTGGCATACACTTTATTTTTAATTATTAATTTCATATCGCATTAGAGACATCATCTGAGTCGTAGAAATAAACTTATTCGAATTCTTAAAGCTTTTTAAAAAGGTGTTCACGGCATTTTAGTGCACTTTTATCTCATGGTTAGTGTACAGATAGAAAAAATGATAGTTAATAAATCAAATTATATGATTGAGCAAATTGTTTCAATCAGATGATTAATTGAAAGCTACAGTTGCCTATATTAACATTAGCGACACTAAAAGTTCACTACAAAGGTTTTAAAGGTTTACAAGTTGGATGTCAACTACTAGGAATTATAAATAATACTAGGAATTATATATTTTAATATATGTATGTTTTTCCATAGAACATTAATATTTTTATGTTACTTAATTCTGAAATAAAATATAATATTTTTACAAAGAGCTAAAAGAATTAGAAATAAAATGAAATGACGAATATGGGTGTATTTTATTTTTCTTGAGTCATGAGTTAACTATATCGGATATTTATAAAAAAATTTCTATAACCGTTTTTTTCTACATGTGAACCAACCTTAAAAAATAATTGGCCACTCTAGATACGGAAAATTACTTAGACTATATTTCGCAAGTAATATTTCTTGTCCTTATATTGTTTAGGTATATGTAGTTGAAAGAGAAACTAAATCTGACTTTTGTTTTATTAGGAGTTCGTTATTGACCGGTGTTTACGTGCACAATCACAACGTGTACACAAACAACGACAACTGTTCGTCGCCGATGTGGCAGGCGACACACGAGACCAACACGTTCGCCACCTATTTATCAAATGCTGGTTATCGTACCGGTAAGTACATAAGTATTTTCTTCTGGATTATCAAAGGTGTAAAAATTAATACATCCGAAATCTCTGTATTTTTAAATATAATAATAATCACGTCGAATCCAGCTCGGATGGGCAGTGTTCGCCGAGACACGTCGAAGCTCCGAGACATCTTCTCGTCCAAAATTCCTCAGTGTCTTAAAACAAAAGTTTTCGACTAAAAAGATTAAATTTTCGACCAATGTTTGTTACCAGTGATGATATATGGCGCTGAAAGGCGGCCTCTAACTATGGGCCTCGTTCTTACGCTCAACGTTGCTCAATGATCTATGGAGAGGGCTATGCTCGGGGTTAAACTGCGAGATCGAACATTTTGTAAACGAACAAAATGTTACCGACATAAATTGGAGGATTAGTAAGTTGAACTAGCAGTGGGCAGGACACATAGAATGGAGAGCCGACGGCTGCTGGGGCCCGAAGGTTCTCGAGTGGAGGCCACGGATCGGTAGGTGCATCTGTGTAGATCAAAAGTTAGAAGTGTAAGCAGCCGGAGCTTGCCAACATTTTACTCAGAACTAAATGCGGAGACCATCAAGATTAGATTTACATAGCAATTTACTAGTTTGCTAAGATTGCATTACGTCTTACGTAAGCGATACTTGCGATACAAGCGATGCAAGTAGCATTAGAACACGACGTAATTATTTAGATCCGGAGAACATTAACCCTCGTCAAAGTTTTTTTACTTGTTTCGTACAGTGCTAAATTGAACACTCCGTCTGTCTGCAGTAACCAACTCTTACAAAAGACCACCGTGCAATAACAGTCCATGTTTAGTTGTAGCTCGGTGAATGCGAAAGGAATGAAAGACCCATTCCCCTATTCTCAAGTTATCGTATCGTATCAAGTCCTTTATCGTATCAAGGTCGGCAGCGCTCATGCTATTCGAATGGAGTCGCTTGTGCTAATTTACCATCAAGTCGCTGACTTTTACAAAAAAAGTGTTATTTATTGTTAACTATTTATTTATAGTATTTTCTTCATATTTGAATGATTTTACCTACTCAGCACCTATCACAGTCTGTAAGTATTTTCTGTCCATCTCCAGGGTGTAAGTTATATGATACCAAGACTTATCAAATTCTGGAGTATTTTCAACGTGGCCATGATAAACAGGTTTTTTTAATGTAAAGTTTGCCTACAGTCTGTCTCCACTTAATGGAAGTCTATAAAACAGAAAAGCCAGAAGGAACCCAAGTACGCTGTCGATATTGATAGAATGAATTAGGGAACGGTGGTGATGCAGGAATAGCATCTCTGACTCGTTTAAATACAAACGTAGGCCTGGACCATATTTGACGGTGATCTTTTGTTAGGGTTAGTTACTGCCTTCCGTCAGATGGAAAACACTATTTAACTGAAGATTTATTTTTGGATTATAAGGATACCATCGCCTGATAACATAAGCAACAATTCTAGAATTAAGGATAATGGATTAGGAAGATGGGATAGATAGAAAGGCATATGAAATGGCAATGGAACATGGTGGTGTTCGTATGATGAGTAGAATCTCATCTCGAAATTTGATTCGAATTCAGACCCTAATAGTTCAAAGTATATCCCACAGGCCACACATATAGGAACATGGAAACTATTATTGGAAAACATCGCATTTTCAATGAAAGTATTTTTAGCGATCTATTAGGAAAAACCGTAGTCTGATTGAAATTCATACAATAGGGATATTTTTAGATGTTCCGGGCGAATTGTCTGCCTGGAAACAATAGCGTCTGTTATTATTAACCTAAATCGGTGGTGTAATGATTATGCTCAATATTATGTTCAAACTGTAAAGTTAAAATATTAGTTAAAATAAAATTTAGTACCTACTATATAGTGTATTATAATCATAAATAATTGTATTTTTGATAATATGAAATTAAACATGCAAAAAAAAATATTATTTTTTTCAATTATTATATTAATCGAAGGAAATTTTATTTCACCTATTCTAATATGTCTGACTCTGATAGTCATTTTGAAAAATATATGCCGACAACGGTATTTTTCTCGCCGATATTCTATCAAAAGTTAGCGAAATATTCGTAGCATCACAGGTCCGCGTCGACACGTTGGTAAGTGTTGAGACAACAATGAATAATAAATGTGCAACGAAAGCTATTGTTGTAATTCGATATGGAACACCTGAGTATGCCACTCACTTCATTTATATGCATATATTTAAATGTAATATTTGTATATATTTATATATCCAAATATTACATATATTTAAATGTAATATTTGCATATTACATTTCAATTTAAACAATGGCACGTCAAAATTAATTTAGACTCTCCAATGTGTAGAGGTAAGAATCAAAAAATTATTGAAGTTACTCGTATAATTTTTATTCAAATTTAGTATCACTGTTATTATTTCTGAGAGATGAGTTTATCATTGTTATTATTAATTCTTGTCATATGGATAACACTAGTAAAAACAATGTATGGTACACAGTTCTTACGTATTCAACGTTTGATTTATAGAACCTAAAATTTGAATAAAAATATACTTTTATCAAAATAATTATAGGTTATATTATTAGTAACACTGCATTCCGCACTCATAAAGCAGTCTAGGCATCCCGTTTGGTGGCAATAACCCTCCCACAGAAACTATACCGTTTAATAACAGCATGAGCGCTGTTGTGTTCCGGGATGCCAAATATATCCCTCTTTTCTTTCAGAAATAGTATTACGCAAAAGTATAGTGCGATTTCATTACTATTTGTAGTACAATCCTAATAGCCACACAGTTGGGAAATAAAGTCTCTAATTCCACTATTATTTTTACCATCTTATCCCATTCTTTGACCGACAACGATTATTTAATCCTAGATTTTTATTTCATCCCAAGAACATTCTTGAATAGGAACAAGCGATTGCAAAATTATCTAAATATACTAAGATTTGTGAATACGTCCGCCCTTAGAATTGTAGTTTTATAAAATCTAATAATAACTATCTTAAAGGAAATCATGTATTTCGTTAAACGCTTGTATCTCACGTACTCTCTCTATGAGAAATTTCGCCAACACCACAGTATTATTAATATTATCATAACGTTTCGAGCATGTTACTGTTTAAAAGGGTATGTTCCCATTCGCCACCAAAATAAAATGATCATTTAGTTAGATGAATGGAAGTCTGAACCTTTCCAACCACGCTTGCATTAATCGAATTTTTGCCTAAATGACGAATGCTACTGAAAGAACATTTCTTGATAGTGGAATTTTGTATTGTAAGACATCACTCTCTGAAGGAACGATTCTTAGAACACCAAGGTCGTTTTTTTATTCTTTTTCCATAAAAATAGGGTTTAATCACTCCCGATTACAAACACCCCAGTAAAACCATTATTGAAACCATTATTAAATTTAGTAAATATCCTAGATAAAATCTCAATTAGTCAGACCATTCTTAAGAACTTTCAGCATAAACTCAATCATTTTACCTTTTAAAATATTGCTCCATAGTAAATTCTATTCAGAAATTATAATTTTTTTGTCACCCCCATTTGAGTACGTCCTAAGCTTTTTTGGATTATGTAGTTATAATTTCTTGAGATATAATCTTCACTTCAACGAACGGCCTGATCAAAAGCCCGATACAAAAACATTCGACCTACCAAGTGGACCAAATGCCATTCAATTTATGCCAATTTAATGCAAGTAATTTTACGGAGTCACATTTTTAATTTCTTGTATTTAGAATAGCCCAAATTTCATATAATACTTGTATGATATTTGGTATTGGTGGAAACCCCAATATCTCCTAATGTCATCGTTTTAGAGTTATAACAGAAATGAAGAAGCGATGTTATATCTGGGGAATATATAACGTCGTAATACCTGGAGATCGTTGAACGCTTATCCGCCAGATAGCGGGCGTAATGATGCAATAAGGTCAGGAATGCCGACTGACTCACACGAGCTTCTCATATTGAAGTTTTCGTGTTCGCTTTACTGAGTATGCGGCAACAAATAAGCGAAACGATGCTCCTAGGTGGTATGTACCTTTGTGAAGAGTTGATTGATTTATTCATTATCGAATAATATCCGCAGATGTGCCCATGGAATCTATTCATGATTAATATATTTTAATAATATGTGGTTAAAATATTTTATGATAAAAAATCGTATTTTGTTATTTCTAAGATAAAATGATATTTGAGATAAACTGTCTACCAGGAACGATAAAATTTCCTGGTGAATTGGTAAGATGAGGACAGACAGACTAATTGGTAAGACGAGGACAGACATCTAATAGGTCCTTTACCTATTCCTTCAGTAACATCTTTTAATAGTTAAACACGATTTGTTTTCTTTCATTACTCTAAAAAAATCCCTAGTAAATCTGTAAACACATTACAGTCAGCGGTTTTATTTATATGTAAACAAGCAGTCGACTCTGAAAATAAATGTATTTGATTTGGAACGTACCCTAATGGTCGTATTAGGTAATGGTTGTTTTGCTATGCGATAAAAGATACCTTGCGACACCCTGTATTAGCTTGAATTAAGAGCGTGAAAGTTTTTCAGTGCGTGAACTTAGGAACGACAAATTCCATTTCCTCTCATAGTTTCTTTAAAGCTTTATTATAACTGATCATAACAGAGTTTGGAGTAGCTTCGGTATAGCTGTGTTACGTTGTTCTGAATCTAATAACCTATCTTATTTCCTATCTTTTTTTTAATGATAAGATCGGCAGACAGACTGACGGTCCACTTGATGGCAGGTGGAGCAACTTGGCCAAGCAACGCTAAGCTGCTGTAAGTGCGCTACCGACTACAATAGGTTTAAGGATAAGGGATTGGGAAGGTATAGAGAAATGGGTTCTGGCATCCCTTACTTCACTCACCGAAAACACAACAGCACACGTGCTGTTTTTTCACGGTGGTCTTCTGTAAGGAGGTGGTTACTGCCGCCAGATGGGCTGCCCAAATGACGCGAAACGCAGTGTGCCCTGCCACTACTTTCGAGATCCAGACCAGAGACAAATGTGGAAAGTTCATTTTTCAAAGTGGACCCTGTAAGAGAATCGAACCCGAGAACCCTAGAACAGAAGCGTTATTTTCTTTGCAGACTCACATTTCAATTGACGGTCTATGGTAATCTCTATTAAAACAATGTGAGGGTTGCAAATGCGCCACAAACCTTGATAGGATAAGCATAAGAATGGGATAGTGAATGAGCTCTGGCAATACAAAATTAGGTTACTTCACGGTGGACTTCCGTAAGAGGATTGTAACTTCCGCCAGACGGGCTGTCCAGTTTAAGTTATCCAGGGGAATGCAGTTTAGCATTTCACTACTATCAGGCTCGATTTTCACAAGATCGACCTTCAGATGACAGGGGACGGTAGGAACGCAAATAAAAGTGGAACTTTATTATAAATAAAAAACTTTTTGGAATTGAACTTCCAAAAATTTTTTTGTTTACCAAAATTTAATGATTCATATCTGTTTTAATCCACCCGACAATTAATTGACAAGTGAGATTAATAGATTGCGAAGGAAAAGTTCAACCATATCCTCGGGTTTCGATCGAACCCCAATTACATTATTATCCTCTCGCCGTTAGATATATGTTACAGTGGCGATATCAATTTTAATTAAACCCACAATATCTGTCCGTTAATAAATTATTTTAAGCCATACCGTTACAAGTGAACTATTTTGTAGTTTTAATATAATAACGAGGGTGGTACAGCCGGGATCGTAAATTTACTTTATTAAGTCCCGTGTTTATGTTGTGTCCAAAAATAAACACTTTTAAAGAATATATGTATACCTCCCAGTACGCTACAGTGAGATTTACAACGTTCGTTACCAAGTGCAATGCAAATAAGTACAGAGACATAAATCAATGAAGATATTGTAGATGACAGGAATCGTCTCGGTACTCCAATAGGAATCTTTTGTATATAATTTGTTCTAAATGTCGTATCATAGGTCGTTGCGTAGGCGAGGCACGTGGGCCGCCGGACGTCGGCAATTTGGCGCATCTTACACACAGACACACCGACGAAGAATCGGCTTTGATGGAAGTGTCCTTGCCGGTATTTGGGGAGAGCCTGATAGGTGATCCAGCCGTCCGGTCGAGGTGCAAATTGTAGTGATTTGATTCGACCTACATACACTTTTAAACATCTGAACTATTAACACTTTTATGACCGATCTAAATCTGCAGCGAATGTGCGTTTGCGCACCCCCATTTTTCTAATGCGTCTTTTTAATACGTCTTTTGTTGTTGTTACGCACCAATTACATACTTCAGACAGGGAATTAAATTTTATGCATTAATTTTCGTTCGTTTTTATTATGCTTCGACAATTCGTAATAAGTATTACCTGCACACAGTTTCCAATTTAAGGCGATACAGTCCCAAAGAAAATGTTCATAAATTCAGTCATCTCACACAAGCGTGTCACTGTTTTAAATATGTTTTTGGATCCTAAATTATAAAAAAATTTAGTAATGGCAATCTATCTGATCTGATGGGAGTAATCTTATAGAAGACCACCGGGAAATATCAGCTCTTGTGTGTGTATGAATTTCGTTGATTGATTAAAGGATATCAGAATTCATTCCTCTATTCTATCGTTATGCCTTGCAACTCCTGATGCGTTGCTTGTGTTATAGGCGACTGTACCCAACTACCATCAAGTTGACCGTCAGTTTGTCTGTCGACCTTTTACATCATCATCATCAGCCTGTATCTCTCCACTGCTGGATGTAGGCCTCTCTCAAAGCTCGCCACCACGCACGGTCCTCTGTTCTTCGTGTCCAGCCGCTTCCGCGAAACCTTTCAGGTCGTCTCTTCACCTGTGTCCCACACTACGCTTTCCAATTCGGGGCCTCCATCCGAGACCCTTTGTACCCCCCCATCGGTTATCCCCTCTGGGGCAGATACGAGTATTACCGGCTCATTGCCACTTCAACTTGCTAATTCTATGTAATTGGCTATGTCGACAACCTTGATTCTTCGGCGAATTTCAGAATTTCTGTTCCTATCCACCAAAGAAACTCGAAGCATAGCCTAGCTCCACAGCTCGCTGAGCGACTTTAAACTTGTGGATCAGTTCTCCCGTGAGAGGCCGCGTTTCGGCAACATATACATAAACAAAAATTACACAAACAAAAATTTGCAAAAAATTATCTACTTCAACAATGAAACTTCAGCAGTAAGCTTTTATATCTAATTTACAAATGTCGACGGATATTAAAACAACAAAAAAAAACGGGACAAGTGCGAGTTGAACTCGCTTGAAGAGGGTCCCGTACGATGTTACCTCTCCGCATAATAATGAGTGATTTACCGTGTTATTTTAATATCATGGACTTCATATAGGTTTTCCTATAATCTATAAGTACAAAACTAATTTCTGTATTTTTTTCAAATTTTTAGGTTCAGTAGTTTCGGAGATAGGGGGGGGGGGAATGGTCGGACAGACGGACACACGAGTGATCCTATAAGGGTTCCGTTTTTTTATTCGGACGTACGGAACCCTAAAAAGAGTTGGGATAATTGATACTTCACTCTCCTGTATTGGTGTTCCATTAACACAGTTTTTCAAAACGACGTACATTGAAAAACAATCTTCCGTTGAAACGTCTCTATAATTTGGCGGAAAATTAACTTTTTTTTTTCTATCAGACCAGACGAGGTTTTCTTTGTGATTTGACGTAATTACAAACCTGTCTATAATCGGTCACTCTTTACAAGATTGTAGTTTTCGATTACTTCTTTATCATTATTTCAATCTCTACGGCTTAATACTAGTAACTTATAGTGCAACATTCAACTCTTTGTGTCACAAGGCACGCGTCGGTGATTTATGATTGCGCTTTAAGAGTCCATTTGGTTTGTAAATTTATATTTTAAACGAGCTATAATAAATTCGCCCAGTGCTTTCCCTTCCGGGCTATCAGTGGGCGAAGGGCACACCTACATGGATGAGGCAATGATGGACCATACATGAGTGTGAAACACATGACCACACCAGCCGCTCAGATTGCTTCTTCCGTTCAAAGATGAAAGTGAAGAAGCGTGGGAGTGCAAATTGTTCACACTACATTGGATGATTGTTGAAAAGTATATTTTACAATAGGCCTAATCTATGAAACGCACAAGCAACTTTTGCTTAAATCTGTATAAAATATATAGATAACATATATATGTGTATAGCGTCGGCTAGACGTTTCTAATAACAAAGCTCATTACAGTTATTGGTTTTTTGTAGAATGTTGCAACATTTCTTAAAACATTGGAAGTTCTTAAACACATGGGAATACAGTTGAGATAAATAGTTTCTCAATCTGTTACTTAAAAAAATCTAGGTGCTTCCATTGTGTAAGAATCAAATATATATCACTAGATTGTTGTGTGCAGAGAAGAAGGTATCTTTAAAAGTAGATAGTACCTATATATAACTATAACGTTAAAACTATGCATTTCGTCCCATGCAAAACTATGCAAAGGGTAACGCAAAATTAATTTGCTAACCTTCAAATAGGTTCAGAAATCGTATGACCTATAAAACATTATTAACGATTTCCCTTCGTCAAAAACGTAATGTCATCGTCGTTACGAAATGTCAGGGTTGCTACCCATAAAATATTTAATAAGGTAAATATATTTTTGATGTTTACTTAAAATTGTTGTCGACACATTGTACGGTCTCATCGTTATGGAACAGTTGCTACAGCAGACGTGGCATTTTTATCCCCCTCGCTTTATGGGTGTGTGGGTTATTAACGAGCACAAATTTTTCAACATTTTGCCAAAACGTTTGGTCGACATCATCGGAGACCACAATTTATTACCTCGATCAGTAAAGTAGTATTGCAATGCAATACAAGTAGCCACCAAGCTAAATCTATTCTAATAATACTATAGTTGTAGAGTTTATTTGTTTCGTTTAACTCTGGAACAGTCGAATTTCAAAAATTATTTTTGCATTTGGTAGCCAAATAGGGGATCGGACAGTAATCAGATTAAAATCTAAAATGTACTTAGAAAGAAAATATATAATTTTTTACGATTATTTATCGAATAATAATTTAATATAATTCATTTAAATATTTTTAAATGAAGAAATAAAATTTTATTATTTATAATATTTTTAATCTATACTGAAACACCAATCACAGTGCGTGACGTCATTGACCACAAATGACGTTACGCGCTCTCAGATGAACTATCGTGGCGTTTTGGCGGCATTTTCAAACAAACAATATTAAAACATGATTTTGAGCACCTAAAAGGCTATAAATAAATAAAACAGTATTTTTTATGGTAATAAATATCCATGAAGATGAATTTAAAACACTTTCTGAAAATTTGTCCGATCCCCTATTCTTGAGTTAAGTTATAGCATAGTCGCAAGGCTCAATGTTCGAGCTTGCAAACCAAAGCGAGTGCGCCGAACGTTGCTCCACGCAAGTACATTCGTTGCCTGACTGTATGACGTAAGTATGGTTAGACTGTGGTTATAGGTTATACGAGAAGATCCGGCATGTCTTTGGAAATTCAAATTAAACGGCGAATGAAAATAATTTCTTTCAATAATTTAGATTGATATCTTACGTTTGATTTCATTTGATTTGATTTGCCTCACACAGTGTATGAATAAGTTTACATTGAAGTTTCAATATTGGTACATACTACAAAAAAGTTATTATTTTAATCCATTATTAAATTTTAAATCCTTGTTAATATTATTTAACGGTTTGTAATTAATATATAATTTAAACAGTTAAAGGCGTGAATTTAGTAACAGGTAGGTACTGTAACTCGAAACAGAGCCACAAATGCGTGGGCGCAGCCGCCGCACTGTCTATTCTCAATATACTCGTTCAACTTGTTTAGCTGTATAATCATACTTGAAATCGATTTATACTTGAAATATAAAGAAATGTTTTCAATTATACACCATTTTCCATACAATGTTTGCCTAAAAATCTGACCAAAGCTTGCAATCATTGAGTATAGAGGCAAGGAGGACCAACTCTGGGCTGTGTTCCAGCAGTCCACAATCTAGATTTTTTTATAGTTCTGAGATCAGCTATAGCTACGAGTATATAGCTCTGTCAGAATTTGAATTTGATTTATTTTCGGACAGTTCTGTTTTAGACAAATCATTGTCACATTTGACAGCTGGCCAAGATTTGGCCGATTGAAAAGGTAGGGAAATTATGACCAGGCAGAGCATAATTAGCTCTGACAGGTCGCCCGGAACGGGTATGATCAAATCTTGTCCGGATCAAATTGTGTAATTTGAATGGATGGAACGTTGGAACGGTATGCATCCGCGGTTTATTAAAATAATAATGTTCTCATATAAGTTGAGTTAGTATTCAAATATCACGTTCTTTTATTTATAGTTATAAGCTTGACTTCAAATGATATTTTACTTATTATAACCGACCGAAAATAATACATATTTCTAATAACGGGTAAAAAGAATATATATTTTTTAAACAAACATTGTTACGTGTTAGCTATTGGAATAGTAATTCTGGCATTCATCTACTGTTTGAAATCCGATGGTGAAAAACAAGCTAACTTTTTCCAAGATTTTTTTATTAAAGCCACTAAGGCTTTCCAATGTTAATTAAACAAAAAAGGACAGTCGGTTCAAAACACAGAAAAAAGTATTTGAAGTTTTTGCTTCACGTTTTATTATTCTATATGTAATTATGATTATTATGTAGTTATTAAATTATTATGTGTAGTAATTAATTAATAATAATTAATTATTTATTATTGTGTGTAGTAACATAAAATATTTTAATGGAAATACAACGCGTGATGTTTTTGCTTTTTCTTTCCAACAGTCTACGTTATGTAAATTGAAAACGTACGAGTATATGCCTCCTATTAAGATAACGAAACAATATGCGCGCGCGCCTCTCTGTCTGGTAGGAGCTCGCAACGCTCGCAACAAGTATGTACTACTTACTACCAACAGATACTCGAAGTCCACCTGTGCACGAGCGAGTGACCTCGTTGAGGTTTGCGGCACGCCAGCTGCCATATCACATTATTATGCTATTGCAATGTCATTATTTACTTAAACTAGCTTATGCGCGTTGGTTTGCTTATGTTCTTTTTCAATTTTCAAGACCTTTATTAATTTATTTATTCAAGATATCTCCATAAAAAAATTATGGAGATCAGATAAAGGGTTTGGTCGAGAAAACGGAATAACAAATTTCGGAATAAAGGTAGGTTATGAATTACTATGTATAATATGATGTAAAATGATTACTTACAGTTTACACATATATTTTAAAAAAATCGATCCGTTGTTTTGTAGCCGAAAATATATTCCTACCTACGGTTTAATAATTAATCCTACGGGTTAATAATTGAAATTATTATAGATATCCCACCGAAGCTGATTTTGATAGGTCTAGAAATTCATGTAAAGACTTTTTAAATCAAACCCTAATCTATGACATGAATTGAATTAAAGATTAAAGATATTTCGAAAACACAAATGTAAGTAAAAAATATGTAGGTGAGTATGGGTTTTTATACTTTTCAAAAACATTAAATTAGTTTTGTTTCATTTTATCTTACAATTTATATTGTACCCAACAAATATCAAATTAGACTAAAATTAAAAATACAATTTCAGATTTTTTTCTTACAGTTTTTTTTTATACTTGAATTGGGACCAAATAACATGAAAGCTATGTTTAAAAATAAATTTAAATTATAATTAAATGCAAAAAATATTAATTGTATAAGTATATCTTTAGAAAATATTATATAATATTTAAACTCATAAACTTATACAAGTAGTTAAGTTTTGAAAGGTCTGTGCTAATATAATATCTATATATATAAAAATGAATTCCCATTTCCCTTGGTCACGGCATCACGCGTGAACGGGTAGACCGATTTTAATTCGGTTTTCACTAATGGAAAGAGGGATAAACGGGGAATATTCTTATATATAAAAATTGCACCCCGGGCGAAGCCGGGGGCGAGTCGCTAGTTATATATAAAAAGTAGACCTCGTTACCATTTTTATAAAAATATAATGCATAGGTATTAGAATTCTAATACCTGTACATTTTTTACTTGTTATTATTGTTAATTTTTTAAATACAAAACAACAAAAATAAATGATATATTGGTATCAAAATTCAACAACAGCCATCGCGATTAGGCGAAATTTAATTAATGTTCTGTAGAACCGTGGAGGTATACCTAGTGTTAATGGCGTATGCGTTCTTCTTAAGTATTACTTTTAATGGCTGATCACCTAAGTATAAAAAGCAAGGCACAACATGGTGTTTACATAAACCATAAATATATGAAGGTTACTTTCTCGTCACGAAGTGCACGCACGAGACGGCTGTATAGAAAGTGGTATCGGATGCAATATTCCCTCTCCTTATAGGTACCTAATTAAAAAAAAGAATAGCTCTATATAATTCTGAACTGTGATAATTAAAAGTAAATCTCGACGGCACTGCGTTGCAAAGGCGAAGGCGGTCTTTGTATAGTCCCCCATCAAGATTACATAAATCGTAAAAGTCCCAATAAAACTAATGAAATAAAAACAAAGATATATATTATATGCCTACAATATTTCACAATTATACATTAATTGGATAGTCAATAAAAAGACCATTTGAAGAAATAAATTTATTCAGTTTTTTTTCTTCTTTTCTTTAAAACTAATTAATATAAATATGTTATTTCTATTGACCTTTCAATTAAGTCACTTTATAAAAACTTTATAAAAAGTCACTTTATATATCACTTTATATTACCTACTTAAAAATTGATCAGTAATTCTTTAAATTTACTCGTACCTGCACTCGTCAATCTGCAGTTGAATTCTTAATTTTAGCAATAATTACATAATTAATTCCAACTTAAGAAAAGTACAATTTCCTTTAAAAGTTAATTTATAAAGCTTATTATTTATTTATCAATATGTGAAGGAGTTCCCATTTCCCAGAGCCCATTTCCCTATCCCTTCCCAATCCCTTATCCTTATTTCTATTGTAGTCGGCAGCGCACTTGCAGCAGCTTTGGCGTTGCTTGTGTTATAGGCGACGGTAGTCACCTACCATCAAGTGGACCGTCAGCCTGTCTGCCGATCTTAAATAAAAAAAAAGTTATATTTTCGCTATAAACTAACAAGCTGTAGAAATGCTAAAGAATTAAGATCTATGGAGACCACTGTGCAAAGACCATTGTATAATAATAATACATGTGTATTATTATTGTGTTTTTTGTATTTTTTGTATATAATATCTGGATTCAATTCCCCTATCTCCATAATTATAGTCTCTTAACTTTTTATCCCATTTTAACTTTGTTTTTAGATCTGTATCGCACTTGCGTAGAACCATAGATAAAATACTACTTAACCAGTAAGTATTTTATCTATGGTAGAACCTAGTATCTTGTTTACACACACACACACATAACGCCTGGGAAATGGGGACACGGTAGGTAAAGATCGTCATCTTTACCTACTATCTTCCTTCAGGTTGACCGTCTGCCTGCCAGTCGACTTTATTAATAATAATAAAAATTCTGACAGAACAATAAAAGATTCAAGAAAAATTCAAGAACTATTTGCTCATTCTGATGTGCTCTTTAAATTAATAACTGCTGAACGAGAAAACGTGTAACCCACACATGGTTGGAATGTTAAATAATTTCATTCGATTATTACAAATGTTTTGAAATACCGCAAGGCGTTTCGCAAGCGTTAGATGGTGCGTGGGGATCAATGCAGCTATTGGCCCTTCGGAGAGGTCGTGGGCGCAATCGCATAGGTCAACTGCGTGTGAACGTAAATGGACAGGTTTTTGGATAATGATTGTTTTGTGGGTGCCCTCAATACGTTCAAGCTTATTATCAGAGTTATTTATCAATTAAATTAAATTCGCATCATGACAGAAGACCACTAAAATGTATAATTAAGTGGTGATAGAGCACACTGCGCTCAGCAGTATTGAACTCTAGGCAGCGTCTTGTAACCACAGCCTTCTAAAAAACTCTCGTGAAAAAAGATCACGTGTGATGTAGGTATGCCAGGGTTCCTTCTCTTCCTATTCTGTGACTTGTTTTAGGAGGCAATTATGTCCTTGATTACCAGAACCACATCAATTACTCAGTCAGGATGCCTGCTGTATTTTATTCTAAAAAAGGTATATTTAAATTTTAATTGAAATAAAATAAGGAATGCGGAGAAAGTTTGTGCGAAAAAAAAACCCCCTAAAATCGTGACATCCCTTACGCGTTGAAACAGATCAGCACATGTGCTATTTCTTAATAATGCTCTACTATATACTCTCTAAAGAGCGCCGCCATTACCATTGTAGGTACGTGTTAAAAATGTGCTATATTCTAAAGAAAATTACTCTTAAAATAATCTTAAATAGTTCCGAAGATTACCTCTCAATAATTTATTACTATATTGTCTATAGCTATAGATTCCAAATATTGCAATAAAAATAAGTATATTATGGAAATCAATTCTCCCATGAAAATACCAAAATGTTCGTAAACCGAAGTGACACACTAATGTTGTATACTTGCGTTGAGTTTAATTAATAATTAGTGGAGCGGAAGAAGCGCGTCAAGATAATCCCTTAGGAGACACGTCAAACAGTGAACGAAAGCTGTCAATTAAAAAAAAGTCAATGGGAAATGCGTGGGCACAAATATACCTAACAATAAAACGCATTTATCTCAGTAACGGTATTTGCTTTTATTATTGTCACGCACGGGTCCAAAGTTTCTCAGGTTAAGCTTAAGGAGCAGGTCAATAGGCGACTTACCAAAGCGTGTGCTACATCAGGAAGAAAAAGGCAGGTATCCAAAAGATAGAGGAGACACGGGGCTCTCACGTTCCGTCTGGTGCAGGTGCTCTCGGGGCATGGCTGCTTCGGGAGTTATCTCCATCGGGTGGCTCGTAGGGAGCCAACCCTAGAGTGTCACTCGTTTGCGTGCGCTGAGGACAGCGCACAGCACACTCTTGCAGCGACCATTGGATTTGACTTCTCTCTGCCGGCCGTAGTGAAAGCTATGGTCGGCAGCAGAGCCGCTTGGCGAGCGACTCAATCCTTCTGCGAAGATGTCATCGCACGGAGCGGGAGGACGACGTCCTGTCCCATCCCCTCCGTCGCCGACGAACAGGACGCAGGCGGCAAAACCACCACTAAAACAAATCGAATATCTCTGTCACACACAATATTATAACATGAATGCGCATTAACTGCGCGCCCGAAATATGTAGCATATTCAAAAAATTAAAGATGGCATTAAGCCTGTCTGAAATGCCCTCATAATTTAAAAATTAGCAGTTCATATCAGTAGGAAGCAGCTATTTTATCCCGCATAGTGACCACTAATTGAATCTAATTCCACTTTTTCATAATTGCGACTGTCACTCGAAGATTTCTTGTTGTAATTTTACGACACGCCAATTGTTACAATTGTCCTTTTAAAAAACATAGAGTCCTGTGGATGTCCTGCTTACCGGCAGGAAAGAGAGTAATTTAGATACCCACCCATTTACACTCTATTTTTACTCAGTTATTTTTACTGAAGTTTTAACTAGCTCGTTATATGTGTTATCATGCACAATTCTTTTTCATGACCTTATTGATTTGAATCCAGGTGTTGATTTTCAAAATAGTTTTCTCTGCAGTATATTGTAGCGTATAACGTGCGGTATCCTAACACTATCTTGTATCTTCGTTTACAGACGCGACTAATAGTGGGGAGCTTCTTATCTTTGTTTTCTTCTTATTAGCAGCTGCTGGTTGGTGTTGATAAGCAATTAAATTGGCTCTCTTACTTGTACTAAATCCTCCTCAACTATGTATAATAATTATAATGTATGTATACCACAAAATTCTTAAAAGCCTCCAATTGATTATTTTTCAATCCTATTATGTTATTATTTTTATATAAATTTGATACTGTAATCAATAGTAGGATATTTAAATGTATACTCTCACACAAATTGATAGATAAGGTATATTATCATTAAACTAAAATATATCAATGAACTAAAATGTGTATATTTTAGTTCATTGATACAATGTCAAAATGTTGTCCAATAAATTTAAAATGTAACATCCATATGGATCACGCTATGTTTTAATTGTATTATAATTTTGACCCTATAGTCAAAATTGTACCCTTTCGAAGCCACGTTGACAACTGGAACAATAATACTCGTACCTATTATTTATTCCTTATTCACAGATATCATTGATTTTATTCAAATAAATATGTAAATTGAAAGCTACAACAGTTTTACGAGAGTTCATTCATGGATACGAATGAATGAAAATATACTGGCACCTCACAGGTTCGCCTACGCACCGCATCGCGTGCGTAAACTTGTAACATTGAGTTGCATATGCATATGCATATATCGAATATATACGCGACATCGAATTTACCGAAGTGTTACCAACACAGAACGATAACTACACAAAAAAAATAGGTTATTCACTATGACTGTTTCGGATTAATTAAAATGACAATGATATAATTGTAGTCATAGTTTAGAGGTACAAACCCTTTAGAGTTGCTGAGAGCAGGTTCCGTTACCTTTGGGTCGACAAGTAGGTATGAGTTTTCGATTTAATATGTCGATTTAATATGATTTAGATTGCCCCAACCATGGAGGATTATTTTACTAGGAATCTCTCGTGAGTGAGTAAATTAGCAATATTGAAAATCTAAAGTTTTTTTTTTTCGGATTTATCATTTTGATCCGTTAAACATTGTTGATCCGTTAGTATCATAGAAGTAATAATAAGTAATTAGGAGTAAGCAAAAGTAATTTTGTATATGTATATTTGATGAGTTAAATCAATAAACGCATCAAACAACACATAGTTTCAGAGCTTAGTTCCAATAACATTTTGTATTCCCTCAGGACTCAGGACTGAGGAAGTATCCATACACTCAGATATATTAACTTCCACTGTGGCACATGGATACGACGTGAAGCAGAATGAATCTACTATCTTAACCAAATGCGGCAGGACATCACATGATTTTAAAGATTATTAGACTTTAAGCTTTCCTTCATTGTTACAGCAAGGAATTATCGATTCTAATCCATACATTAAATGGAAAAACATTTATAAATTACCAGTTTTTGAACCTGCGTCTATGACTTAAGCAACTGATGATTCGATCCAACTGATATAGGCGACTACTGCTTTCTAAAAGTATTCCATTTAAAGAGTTCAAGATAATTTGGCCTCCCTGATCCCATAATTCGACAATTGAGAAATTGAGATATATTTTTTATTGACCGGTAATAAACTTTCCTGAATTTATCCTTGGAAAGAAGTTAGAGCCACCGTTTAAGAATTAATCAATAGAACGAAAGGTCAAATATTCAATTTAAATGTCAAAACACTAGAAGGCTCCGACATAATTACAACCATTGAAAAAAATAATTGGAAATCCTGTTTTAATTAAATTCTTTAAATATATCCATCCGGGCCATCATTTTCTTATTTTAAGAATTGGATAGAAATAGTGCAATTCAGCTTTGTGTTTCGGTGAGCGAGTAAGGGATGCCAGAGCCCATATCCCTATCCCTCCCAAATCCTTTATCCTATTAAAGTCGACACCGATACTTGCAGAACCTGTGGCGTTGTTTGTGTTAATCGGTGACGATAACCACATACCATCAAGTTGACAGACAGCATCTGTGGCAACATTTACATTGAAAAAAAATTACATTCTTCATTAAAAATCCAAGTAATTGCCAAAGTCAGCAATGAAAGCGTCCTGAATAGTTTTTTGGCAACTTCTAAAACATAGTCCAAAACATAATCTCTATGACTCCGGAGTTAAGGAATAGACTGTGGTTTCTCTTGCTTACACAGAATATATTCAGTTATTAACTGGTATTCGTAGATAACGAAGAAATGTAATTAAATCAACAAATGAATATACGCACATCGGCACTTATCTCGCGTTCTTCGATCCTGTTTTTACAGGCTGCGTTCTGCCACCGAGTCGCCATTGTACTCCTAATTGAGCTGTCAATACTGGCCGTCCTTGAGTTGAACTCGATGACTCGAAATCAAACAGTAGCCCACCCACATAACATTACTAAATTAATGATGATTTATCTTTGATTAACCATTCGTGTTCCTTACCTATATTTATTTATTCATTGCCTTCATATCGTAGAATAAATTATATTTGAACTAGCGATCCGACCCCAGATTTGCACGGATGCAATATTTTTTCTGTTTATCGCTCTTTTCATTAGTGAAAATCGTATCTAAATCAGTTATATGATTTAGAAGAAGTTAGCGGGGAAACTGGCAGAGGCGGACAGCGACTTCATTTTATAATATTTATAGATGAATGATCGACAAATGGATAAAAAAAAATGATGCATCTCGGATTTACGTAATGCAAAAACTTACTTTATTTTATTACACAGCAATTTTATTATAGCCAAGTCTTCTTTGTTTTCATTTAAAAAAAAATTTGTATTTGACTTTACAAAAATTAAGCATGGTACATTTTGGGAATAGTAAATTGAATATTTATTGAAAGTTGCAAAATAGATAATTAAAATAATAAAAATATTTTTTTTTGTAATTCCCAAAATGTCTCACACTGGACGTATCTTGCAAACATAATGGGAATAATTAATGATCACGTTTGACTTCGTTTGACACGTTTGCAAAATCTGCTTTTTTACCTTCAAAAATATATTTTATTATTATAGAATTAAATAATAATAAAAATTAAAAAAATACACCAATTTATTATGCCTTTTAAAGTCGTTTAAAAATATATACTTATAAAGACAGAATTCAAGTTTTGACAGAAGGCAAATGGAAAATCTGATGTATTTTTTCCATTGTTTTTGTTAGCGTCAAATATAAAAGTTATCGCAAACAAATATAGGACTTGACGAATATTTAAAAGAAATGTTACAAATAAGATATTTTAATTTAATGCCTACATGTGGAACACATTTTATTATTGAAATGTAAATTGAAAACTCCGGGTTAAACCTTCGGAAAAATAGAATTTTCAGACTACAATATTTGGACAAATTGGGTGTTTATTGGAGATTTTTTTCATTAGCATTATATTTTCTTTCAATATGTGCTAAAATATAACATAAAATTTAAATTTTATAAAAAACTAGCGACCCGGCCCCGGCTTCGCCCGGGGTGCAATTTTTATATATAAGAACATTCCCCGTTTATCCCTCTTTCCATTAGTGAAAACCGAATTAAAATCGATCTACCCGTTCACGCGTGATGCCGTGGCCAAGGGAAATGGGGATTGATTTTTATATAGATATGTATATAAGATAAGCATTTATAAGTGAGTTTGTTTGTTTTTTACGCTTTCACGCATAACTAATTTAAGGATATAGAAAAGTACCTTTCATAGCATACCTTTCAAAAAAAGCACTGGTCTCGAGGGACGTGTCGAATGTGCAGGAAAAGGTACCTACTTTAAAATACTAGTAGATTTAAAATGAAATAAATTAAAATATCCTATTAAAAATAATGGAGCATCTACAAATTTCCTCTTATTTATTTTTATATTGAAAATAAACGATATTAATTAGTTAACAAAACGAATTATATAATTTAGTGTTTTCTTCAGTTTTATTAAATTTATTAACCATTTTTATTATAAGTATTAATGAATTAGTTAGTTGGCCCCAAGCTCCAACCAGACACGCTACGCCCACATTGGGTCACGAATCACGATTCACGCATTGACGCTATGCCTTTGGGAATGCCAGTGTGGTACAAGTGCTAAGACACAGGCGTTTTGAAGTATCTGTTGACAGTGCAAATATAGCCAGGCTGTCGCGCTCTCGCAACTTGTAACGCTTCGCGCGCTTTTTTTTCTTACTAATTTCCTACATATATTTGAAAAAAGAAAAAAAAAAAAAAAAAAATCTTTCACTATTTGAAAGACATCGACTTACATATTCCAGACGGACATAGGATATATTTTATTTACTTATACTAGCCTTGCTCGGGATTTCTTCCTCGGATCTGTTTGTATTATAGCCTATATGCTTTTCTGATGCATACACTATATTATTATAAAGTTTCATTAAAATCAGTTTAGTAGCTTTTGCGCGAAGGGGTAATAAATATCCTCATTCGCATCTATACTAATATTATAAAGCTGAAGAGTTTGTTTGTTTGTTTGAACGCGCTAATCTCAGGAACTAATGGTTCGAATTGAATTTTGTTTTGTTTTGAATAGTCCATTTATCGAGGAAGGCTATATAGGCTATATAACATCGCGCTATGATAAAAAGTATTATATATAAGTATAAGCATTGACCAGTACCGCGCGCCCCATGAGCACGCCGCCGCGAAGCGTGGCCGGGTTCAGCAAGTTTCTAATATTAATAAGAGCAAAAACTGCCTCAATTGCACCAGGGATGACGCCTCGGTTTTGTTATAATATGTGTACAAAAAGTTATACCTACTATGTTTTGATTTTCCATTAGTTAAATGAATTTGTCATATACATATTTATTTGTTTCTGGATTGTTTGCCCAACTACAACACATCTGTTAATGTAGCACTGATTACTGATTCGAAATTTTTATCTGTAAATTGGTGCAGTAGTAAAATTAGTGTGTGTGTTTTTTTCTTACGCAGAGTAGAGGGATCCCAAGGCCTCTTATTCCTTATCCTATATCTCCTCTTTATTCCTCATCAAGGTCGGCAGCGACTTACATCTCCCCTTCATTTTACAAACAAAAAAGTTACGCGCTATACCGAATACTACGCGTATGAAGCTGCGGGCTCGGCTAGTCTCTAATAAAAACGATATACACTGCCTGGTGTCCGTGATTTTGTCCGCGTTGAAAAATAAAAAATATAACACTATTGATGCGCCATCTATTTATGCTATAATGAAAGACATACTATAATAAAATTAGGTGAACTGGCGACATCTATCGGATTTAGGTAGGACTGCTTGTTGATACACCTGTGCATAGTGGTATACTTCAATTCGCAAACCCTCGGAAAGGATAAAATCTTAGAGAAGGTAGATTTCTCAAGAGTCACTTTGTTGTCGGATGAAAACCGTATGTAAGTCCGTTCAGTAATTTTTGAGACTATCGCGAACATACATACAGACAGACGCAGCGGAGTACTTTGTTTTATTTATTTGTCGCTTGTACCAATAGTGATGTCAACTGTTTGTTGTCTCCAGTAGCGTGACGAATGGACAGGCAAATCGGGCAACGCTTCCGCTGTGCTTTCTCGTAGCGTGGGTGGTTACTATGGCACGTGGCGCCATCGGGCACACCGGACGCATTACGCAATAACCTTTGGTGGCTAATGCTTATTGCTTAGCAGTGAGGATTATTGCTATTATACTATTAGCTACTATTATCTGCATTGTTCCATTATTGTATGGATGTTTATGTTTTAGGTACCTAATTTTATTTTAATATAAAACAATATTTAGATTTCATATTTCTTTTAAATAGATCTAGCTAAACAAACATGGGTTTCGATTGCCTTCCAAAAGAAAATGAGTGTTTAAACTTTGCCTGAAAAACTATTTTTTAAGTACCTATATTCAGATATTCAGAACTAGTTGAGCCCACAACTTCGTGCGCGTGGTATTCGATATAGCACGTAACTTTTTTGTTTGTAAACCAATTGGAATGAAACTAACATGTTACGGGAAGCTACAATATACCAGTGAAAACCGAATCCAAATCGGTTAAGTCGTTTCCGAGATTAGGGTGCACAAACGCACAGACAAACAAATAAACAGACAAAAATTCTAAAAACTATTTTAACTAAGTACAACGTGTAGTACAAATTGTCTTTTTTGAAAAAATGTAATATGCAGACAAGTCTCGTTTACGATTTTATTGTATGTATAGATAACAATATTATTCTAATCCTAGTATAATATTATAAATGCGAAATGTGTATGTTTGTTACTCAATCGTGATTGAGCTAAAAAAACGGCTAAACAAATTTGGTTAAAATTTAGCACACAGATAGCTTATTACTTGGATTAACATATAGGATACTTTTTATGCTGGAAAAATGTTAGGTTTCTGTGGGATTTTGAAAAACGAACTACTGCGTGCACGGAGTCGCAGGCAGAGTTAGTAATTTATAATAGGTATATAAAGGAGAAAATTTGAGGATAAATCAGTTTATAGGAAATAGGTTTTGAGATATAAAATTGGAAACACACCTAAAAAGGTTATTGAAAGGTAGCCAACTTATTTTCGTCTATTCCTATTATGTCCCACAAGAAATGTCCCATTTGGGACATTTTGGGAAAAGACAAAAGTAAATATTTTTATTGTTTCCAAAATTTCCATTTAAATATTTAGTTTACTATTCCCAAAATGTATCGTATCATGCTTAATTTTTATAGTCATATAGAAAAATACTAGACTCTAAAGCAAGACTAGCCGAAGTTGCCAATTTTTTCATGGAATGTTGTCCACAATCTTTTTATCAAATTAGCCTAAGTATATGGTATAGGGTTTCGCCCGGGTGCAATTGGGGGAATTAGTATACATAATATACGTATACTTTATGTCCATCTGGAATAGTGGAAGAATTTTTCAAATAGGTGCACTGGTTCTAGAGATTACACTTCACATTTATAAACAAACGTACAAAATCCGCCCTGTTTCTTTATATTATTAGTATAGATAAGAAATGTGACCACAATTAAACTTATAGAACTGACATAAAGGTTAGCGTTTGCTATAACAGGGCCTTTAAAATTAACAATTATTATGCTCTTTCCAAAATATAAGAATGTCATTTGTGTTTAATATTAATTAATATTGTTTTGATGTTTAGTTAATTATCATCTGCAGAGGAAATTTTGGTACGAGTCCAGACAATGAAACAATTGCATACAATGTATGGTTGAAGGAATGTGATGTCGTTTCTTGGGCTTTGCCTCCGGGCACTCCGGGCACTCCGGGCAGCTCGTTATGCGCGACACCGAAGCGAAAGACATCTCAACGAAGTGTTACAATTGTGTCAATTCATTGTGTGCTAGTTTAGTGTTGTTTTGTTGTTAAAAAGACCTCGTAACGTGACATTATTAATAATAAATAATAGAGGTCGTTTTAAGAAAAACACAAGTTTTTTTTAAACTCTATAAATCTGTGATTATAATTGTAATGTTGCTAGCTGTTACCCGCGATTTCGTATGCGTTGAAAAATAAAGCATTGCATCTTTATCGCGCGATTTTTTTTATATTTTTGCCGACCCCTCGGGAACCTAACATTTTTTCAGGATAAAAAGTATCCTATATTTTAATCCAGGTAATAAACTGTCTGTGTGGCATTTATATCCGTTTAGTAGTTTTTACGTGAAAGAGTAAAAAAACACCCATACATCTATCCATCCACACAAACTGTCGCATAATTTATAATATTAGTAGGAAGGATTCTGAGATATAGGTATTGCTGCCGTATGGATCTTTATAAACTTGTAATTTAAAAGCATTATAATTTTTGCTCTCCATTGAAACTCCAAATATGTTTAATATCTAATATCAAAACGAAAATTTGGAATTTTTTAAAATTTGGAATAGAAAAAGAAACTCTAGATCATTAATTTTTCTTAGTTAACTTTAATTCACTGTTTTTTTCTGTGATAATAAATCTTAATCTTAATAAATCTAAATCTTGAACATAATCAAGTTTAATTTCGTTTGTAAAGCTAAATTTGAATGGGAATATAAAAAATATGTTGACACTGTCAACAAGCGCGTAGTTGTTTGATTTGCGATTTTTTAACATTTGATTATCATTGTTCGTGGCGCATTGTTATTGAGAGCGTCGGTGGCACCGTGGGAAAGACGCGGCCTATCATGTCGAGAGGTCCGAGTTCGATCCCCGGTCATGCCTTGTACCAATGGTTTTTTTTTAATACTTTTATTTTATAAAAACTTTTAATATTTTTATTTTATAAAACTCTCAAACTGTGAAGGAAAACGTCGCGAGGAAACCTGCATACGCCAAAGAAGAAATTCTAAAGCGCATGTGAAAGTCCACCAACCCGCACTGGGCCGGCGTGGTGGAGATAACCCATACACCCTTGTGGTCTTGTGGTACCGTTATGGTAGGCCTGTGCCCCTTTGGGACATATAATAGGCTGTTGATGATTGTTTGTAGATTGTGATGACACGACAAGCACGCTAAAAGGGCGGGTGTTTAAAGAGCTGTTCGTTAATTTTAACATTTTTTTACTAAATTTTAGTTTTTCGACGCTATCGTATAAGAATATTTAAAAAAATGTGTAAATTCCCTATTCACCTGGAATTTATTTATTTTGTGTTGTCTGTTTTTTTCTTATCAGGTTAGTAATTTAATGGTAGCTTGAAGTTACTGCTCGCGTGTCTAGTATCGTTCTATGTCGTTGGACCACCTATAGTTAGAACTTGTGCCACAACTATTAATTAACATATATCTGCGCTTAGTAGAAACTACAACTTCTGTTACAACCTCTGAAAATAAAAATTTTGCTAGGTTCATATTCTTTTTTCTTTTAAGAATAAGGTCACAGATTACAATATTGAGGTCTAACATACACTCATCAAAACATATTAGTTATTTTAAGTATTTCAGTATTATTTCCTATAAGAAGGTTGCCCAGTTTATAAGTGACTAGCCGCCAGCCTCCGACTTGGCACGGATGCGATTATGCTTTATTATATATTTAAGTCTTCCGTGAAAAATTATCTGACTGATGGTGAAAACCTCATCAAAATCCCTTGCGTGGTTTAGAGGGAGTTAGCTGATATACAGACAGACAGACAGACACGGGCAGCGACTTCAATTTATACGATGTAGGGATAAGGAAGAACGCATATCTTTCTGCACTTATCTCGGATAACACAGAAGTTTCATTCTTCTTTACGGCTAGCTGAGCCCGCAACTTCGTACGCTTGGTTATAGCGCGTAACTTTTTTGTTTGTAAACCGATTGAAATAAAACAAACACTTAAATGTTACGGGAAGCTTGCTCCAATATATCAGTAAACCGCATTCAAATAGGTTAAACCGTTTTTGAGATTATTTATTTATTTAGAATTGATACACCAGCGACAACGTCAGTATTTAGTTACAAAAATATCACACACTTGTAAAATCTAGATCCACATACATACAGACATACAGACAAATGAACAAAAATTCTAAAAACTATTTTTTGACCTCGTTAGGTACTAAGTGTGTAAATTGCTCTTTGAAAAAATATTTAATGTACAGACATGGCTCGTTATAGAAGCTTTATAGATAGCTATAGAAGATTTAGATTTCATGAAATTTAACAATGACGTCTTATTTCATTGTCAGCGTTATTTTTAATCGTATGATTATATTTACATCAGATTTCTATATTTAAAAAATATAGATTTCGTTTGCCAAAGCAGTAAAAACTTATGAGAATTGAGTCGTTTTATTCGAATTCAAAACTGACTTCAAAGCAGACTTCAAATGTGTACATGCGCCAAAATAATTCACACTGTTATTTCGCTATAGAACAGACCCAGTCAATGCGTCGCCTCGCCTCATCGCGATGGCGGATCTGCATCACACATCACTATCTAAATCCACTCATTTAACTAATAAAATTTGTTTTTGGGTTAGGACAGAAATAGGTAAGTTTGCTACCTACAAGATGGCAAAATGGCATATATACACCTTTAAAAAGTCTTGAGTTTTCATATAAAATGCGAAGAAACTTTTCCTCAACCTATTATATAATTTGCAGTCGGGGGCATGTTAAAAATTGTCTCTACAAAATTATTGCAAGTGTTGCAAAGTCTCAACATTTTTGTTTTAGATCAGCTTAGTTTATACATGGCTAGGCATTGTAAATTACATTCTAAATATAACGTAAGGTACATAACATATTGCGCTGTTCGCTTAAAATGTTATGTTCGCTTGTTAAACCACAGACGACCGGCTATAGTGCGCTGTCGACTCGTCCCGCAATAAGATTAACAAGGAAATGAAATTCCAGCACAAAACATACTCAGTTGCCCTGTTGAATTATGCGGGAAGTTGGAGCGCGTGTGTTATGCTCCGCTCCATGCCAGCCGTCCGTCACGGAATACGAATAGGGTTGCGTTTGGACTGGGCTAAATTGGAACGGGCAGCTGTGTTCAAAGGAGAGATGGCACACCCCTACATTAGATTAAATAGCGCGAGCACTAAAACTATCTCGAGATTATTGTGAAGCCTAGACGTCGCGGAAATGACGTCATCGCCACAAATGTCTTTTTTTTTCTTTTATAATTATTATACAGTTGATAGTAACACTTATGGGAGGGAGGACGTTTCTGATCGTGATACGATAAGGTATGTAAAACTCCGTTTCGCAGTCATTTTGGGCAGCACGTCTGGCGGCAGTAACCAGTCCCTTACAGTAGGATCACTCTCGCTAGATTTATGATGGATTGACCACCGTGAAATAACAGCATGTGTGATGTCAAGCCAGAGTCCATTTCCCTGTACTTTCCCAATCCCTTATCATGAAACCCAGTCTTATCATTCATCCAGACAGACTTGCAGTTTGTCTGTCGACCTTAAAATAAGAAAAAAATTAAAACAAGGCGAGGCTAAGGAAATTACTCGTAGATTTGACATCATTTTTAATCACATGCCATTTTATTATGTCCGTAGCATTACACATGCACCCGTGAAAATTTTTCACAGTCGATCTCTGTAAGTGGGTTGATACTGTCACGGGTACCCAATTTATCTGTCTGGATCATAGAATTATAAAATGTTACTACTATTCCTACTTCTATGGTCTGGATACACTTTAACCAGTTTTTAACTGTGGAATACTAAGTCTATAGATATCTTATCTTGTCTCAGTAGTAATTAATAAAGGTATTATCGCCATCACCATCACCATCACCATCTCAGTTGTAGGACGTCCATTGCCGGACACAATTTTTCAATAGGACCGGTCAGAATTAGCTTGCATCCACCGTATAAAGGTGTCTTTTCCTATCTGTAACCTCGTCGATAAACGGAAACCAACGCAAGCATTAATTAGTATTCTTAATTCGCTTTCACGAACTTAAATAATAAAAAAGTAAAATGAACATTAAATGGTTTGTCTTATCGCTTGAAGTTTTTGTGAGCAATAATAACTTCAATTGTAATAGATGAAGTTATCCATATTGGCCATCAAAT
Organism: Bembecia ichneumoniformis; assembly: GCA_910589475.2. Classification (NCBI taxonomy): domain Eukaryota; kingdom Metazoa; phylum Arthropoda; class Insecta; order Lepidoptera; family Sesiidae; genus Bembecia; species Bembecia ichneumoniformis. The sequence continues at coordinate 8,361,789 of OU342523.1, forward strand.
AAGACTAAATAAGTTTATAGGCACTGATAATTGCGAACGAACAAATTCAGTCTCCCAATTAATACTATTTATTCGCTTGTGTCTATGATGTTTAATATAAATGTTAATAGCATGTCTCTTCGTTCAAAATAAATACTTTGGTACCTTATCTATTCGATGCTCGCTTTTAGTTAATATTTTTGTAGGATGTTTTAAAATTCAAACCTTTAGATTGCCACATTTTCAAACAGTTTTAACCATGTGTATAATTAGAAGGCAAATATTTATTTTGCCTAATTTTAAGGCGTAAGGCCAACATCGAAAAAAATATTTTCAAGTACACGTTGATTTACACTTTACTTGCTTTACAAATTCATTCAACAAGTGCAGTTTTCAGTTTTCAGGACAACACTGAAATTTTTAAACATACTTAGCGACCCACCCTCGACTTCGCACTGAGATGAAAGTTTCAAAAATCCTCCATTTGGTGACGTTCTTTCTTTCTTTCTTTCATTATGCTGAGTTAGAGCCGGTTTGCGGCAGGGGGCGTTGGTGTGTGTGTTTTGTGTATTATTTATGTATCCTTGTTTTTATGTATCCTTTGTCACAAATAAAGCGTAACCCAATGTACGGGAGATTACAGGCCCGTACAACTCTCTCTTACAGAACCCTACCTAACAATAAGAGGAGTAAAAGTTGTTAAAGCACATTCATCATTATCCAACATGTCTCTTAGTTTTTTTCCTATCAGGGTCGGCAGGGCAGCTATACGACGGCGGTACCACCTACCATCAAGTGGACGATTAACCTGCCTAACAACCATAGAAAACTAGAAACATTTGAATAAAAAATTATAACATAGTTTTAAGTCGTTATGAAAATAGGCAAGCGCCTTTAACACGACCTTTTAAGATTATTGTATAGGCAAAGTTTGTTCAAATAAATTTATTAACGTGACCTATTTGTCCTAGACACCCTTTCAGGCTTACAGTATTAAGCTTTAGGCAATACCTATAAATATATCTAATATATTAAAATTCTGTTCGTTTTAATATTTTTGAGAGTAGAGGTATATTAGACCTAACAACAAGAGTATTATTAGGTTTAGTTTGTGAAAGCAAATAACTAACAGTGGGTACTAATAAATGGAGATGTTTAGAGACAAATTTTCAGATCTGTGCTGACATTATCTATTCTTCCTTGTACAATTCTCATCTTATACTAATGGTTTGATATAATATCGAGAGATAAATCGTAACAATGGTTTAGTCACTGCCGTCAGTAGTACTGCCAAGTTTATCACAGTATGAAAACTGCTAGTTTCAATTCGAAATACATAAGTTCAGCGATTGTGGAAACTCTTTCACATGTATAAAACATCACTGCTAATTTTAAAATAGTATGAAATTAATTCGCTCCCGTCTGTGTTCTGTGTCCACGTTTTGTTTTGCTAAAATTTGTAACGGATTTTGATACGGTTTCCACTAATGGAAAAGCGATAGGAATTTGTGGGATTTATGTATATGAAATTTCACCCGTGTGAAGCGAAGCTAGTAAATCAATTAATAATGAGTGTAAATCAGTATTAGAAATAACATTGGTTTTTGTGACATAAGTATATATCAGACATTATATCAGATTATTATTATATTTCGTCCCTTTATCCTAATGCTGGGCATAGGCACAGGTGGCATACTAGTTATTGGACACGTTGGCATGTTCTGTGACAGACTCCTCTTCACACTGTTGAGAAATATATAGATTGATCCAACAAAAGCAATAATAATAAATAAATGTAATATTTTTCCAAGCTACACGCAGTAATCTATCAGTGGCGTGTGCGTAATGTAGAAGCAGCTCGATATGTTGTAATACAATAAATAATGGAATTCAATCTACCGCAATACACGCGGCAGGTTTCCTTAATCGTGGTTTTCGCAGTTTTCGTTTCTACCCCCATTTGTAACCCGACGCGTTCTAGGGAAGAAAGCTTGATAAATTAATTCTTAAAAAACGAGTTTTAATTAATTCAAGTTGAAGCTTTACAAAAGCTAACAAATCTATTCCTAATACTTATTTGAATTTTTGGTATAAGTAGATGCTTAACTTGAAAACTGACCACACATCAAGTCAACTTAATGGAATCATCTTAAACACTATGTGGCTTTAAGCTTTTTATATTGACCGTTAAAAGGTTGTTTAGTACTTTGAGACATAGTATTTAAATTGATTAATCGGACTCTCTTCCAGAATGCCATTTTGTTTCCAAAATGGTAGTAGTGTTTTGACTTTAAGAAAGTGATCTTGTTATCCTATATTTGAGAAATAAACGATTTGATTTGATTTGTCATTTATACAACCATTAGTTAAATAATAGGTTTATCTGCTTAATTATATCCATTCAAATTAAATAAATTGGAATAATCGATAACTATAAATCGCACGACCTCATAATAACGAGAATGCTTATTGATTTTTTGACCAATTTCATGTACTTACATATTTTTAAATGGCTTGATTTGATAAAACCCAATGGTTCTAATATAGAAAGCTAACATGACTAATATATTAAATATGTAGGTAAATAAGGCACTAAGAAAGACATACGATGACATCGTACTTAAATGGATATTCATTACCAATTAAATATCATCATGACACAACACAGGTATTTGGGCATGATTCTCAGAAACGAAACTTGGTTCGATTGTTCCCGGAAGTGCGAGTACTAACTGCATAAGAGGACTAATATTATATAAAGTTTTAAAAACGTGTAAAGATATACTATTAATTTTTCTTTTTTTAGGGTTCCGTACGTCTGAATAAAAAACGGAACCCTTATAGGATCACTCGTGCGTCCGTCTGTCCGACCATTCCCCCCCCCCCCCGTCTCCGAACCTACTGAACCTAAAATTTTGAAAAAAATACAGAAATTAATTTTCTGCTTACAGATTATAGGAAAACCTATAAGAAGCCCATGAGATTAAAATAACATAATAAATCACTCAATATTGTGCGGATAGATAACATCGTACGGAACCCTCTTCACGCGATTTCAACTCGCACTTGTCTCTTTTTTTTTTTACAATCAACCCACTATAATTATATCGAAACTTATGTCGAAATCAAATAACTAATAGTAATTTAAGGCACTTGGTTCTGAGCTGGATACATCCAATTTGAGAGCAATAAATCTATTTTTCTCAGGGATAGGAAAATAGATGCTTCTTGGGTATACAGACTCATGAAGTTTTGTAGTTTAAGAGACATTGTGGTGGACTTAAATAATCAAAATGTCTTTGTATTTTTATTTCTATTGAATTTATATCGGTATATCGATATACATTCTTATTCTTAGTTCTGTACGTATTGGATGTCGCTTTCGAGTCGGCGACTGTAGTCACGTCCCCTCGCGAAATTAAAATCCTCCCTGCATTTGCATTAACACCACCAAAATTAAAATTTGAGGACTATTGTCTTCGTACAAACAATGATTTCTTGTTTCGCAGCACTTTTAATTTTCCAAGAGATTCTCATTTTTATTTATCTCGTGCCATTGAAAAGGTGTCGACGTTTGCTAGCGTCAGTGATTTCAATTACTTCTACGGGATTCATTAACGTTATGCAAACAAGAGCCAGATGTGTCAGGATCGCGCATCGTGAAGACGCAAATATACCCAAACAGGCAAATGGTATTAAACATCAAACAAATTTAATAAAAACTATTATTCTATATAAATCTTATTGTGAATTGTGATAAGCCTCCAACCCAAATAAAACATTTAAAACAACAACGCCTGACCTCAACGCTTGACATAATTTGTATCTAATAAATTCTATGTCTAACTAGGGTATATTACCATGTTGATAAATTTATGGGACATATCAAATGTACTTGCATTGATTAAAATTAATTTTTAACACTTTCTGAATAGTTTTCAGTTTTCCTATTAACTGAACACTGCCATTAGCTGTCATAAATTAGATAGACCGTCTGGCAGTAAGTTATCGCCCCCTTATAGTAGACCATCGTGAAGTAAAAGCACTTGTGCAGCTGTGTTTAAGACATTTCCAAAGTCCATTTCCATATATATTGTGTCTTTAAGCTATCAGCGACAGCACACCTGCATTCTCCCTTAGTTTAACTTATGTTTGTAGGCGATTGTGTAAGCACTTGCCATTAATGAAAATTCAGACTACATCCCACCTCTTAACCAAGAACTTTATTAAATTAGGTACAGTAAAATTAAAACATCTATGAAGTAATTATACAGTCGCAATTTTCTTTGTTGCCAGGTTACTTTGGGAAGTACCTTAATAAGTACAACGGTTCCTACATCCCGCCCGGTTGGCGTGAATGGGGCGGACTTATAATGAACTCGAAGTACTACAACTACAGCATCAACATGAATGGAAAGAAGATCAAGCATGGAGACGATTACAACAAGGTAAAGTTGAGTCCATTGGACGAGAAGTTGAGAGTACTTGATTAGCTGTCTGACTCAGTGGTCCTGGGTCCCATTTGTACCCTAAACTGGGTTTCGTAGTTATAAACTGGGAAGGCTATTTGGCGGCTGGAACTTTTTGGAAACCTAAAGTAAAAGGATGGGAGGCACGCTGACGTCGTCTTAATTATAGGTGACTACCGTGGTCTACTTGGGTTGTAAGTACCCTGCCGACTTTGATAAGATAATGAATAAGCGAATAAGCCTTAGCACTCTCAATAACTCTTACTTACTCGCCAAAACACAACAGCCTATGTACGGTTATTTTAAGCTAATCCTGTAAGGAAGTGATTGGTGTCAGTAGGAGGGCTATCGGTTTATAATTAAGGAATGCAATGTGCCCTGTTACTATTCCCCCTTATAGGATCACCTTAAAATATCAGAGCTTGTGCTGCGTTGTTGTGTTTAGATGAGTGAATAAGGGAGGCCTGAACCTATTTCCCTGTGCCCAACTTATCTCTTATTCTTTATGCTATTTGCATCCCATAGATGTTGCTTATGTTATAGGCGACGGCATCCACCTATGGATCATCAGCCCGACTCCCAACTTTTAACATAAAACAAAATAAAGGGCGACATAATTTGACTTTATAGCTGTAAGTTCCGGAAGCTTTCCACAGAAATTTTGTATCGTTAGTTACAAAAAACTTGACTATAGTGTTCACTATAGAACTATAAGGCGTTCAGTATAAAATCTGGAATTTGTCAGCTTTTATGTGGTACTTGCCACTTATACTTGTTATATGGTCGCCTATAACACAAGCAACGCCGCCAAAGCTGCTGCAAGTGCGCTGCCGATTACAGTAGGATTAAGGATAAGGGATTAGGAGGGGATAAGGAAATGGGCTCTGGCATCCCTTACTCACTCACCGAAACACAACAGCACACGTGCTGTTATTTCACGGTGGTCTTCTGTAAGGTGGTGATTACTGCCACCAGACGGGCTGCCCAAATGACTGCGAAACGCAGTATGCCCTGCGTTATAATATTATAAATGTGAAAGTAACCGTGTCTGTCTGTTACCTTTTCACGCCTAAACTGCTGAACTGATCATCACGAGATTTTGGCATACACGTTGTCAGGTTTGTAGGAAAGGACATAGGGTACCTGTCACCCAGAAAAAAAGTACTATTCCTGAGAGATTCCTGGCAAAGCTATAACTGCAATAAAGATGTTAAGCGTTGCACCAGCTAATGCTGTATAAAGCATGAATTAAGTTGATTTTGTATCGTAATACAATAATTGCTTAAAAGAGATCATTATTTTTATCTCTATTTAACTTGGCATATTTAATTATAAATATTAAATAATATTAAACCATAAATATTAAATTATAATAAAATTCTTGGCAATGACTCTCTCATTAAACATTATAAATTGGTAAGATCATTTATATTTTGCTCTTGGTGGATATAAAGAACTTTAATAAAGTGTAAAAATAAGGGTCCGATACGAAACGTTCGTTGCAGGATTACTATCCAGATTTGATTGCTAATGACTCAATAGCGTTTCTGCGGGCATCTAAAAGGCGTTTCTCCCGCAAACCCGTTCTGCTTGTGATGTCATTTCCTGCTCCGCATGGACCTGAAGACTCGGCTCCGCAATATTCGCATCTCTTCTTCAATGTCACCACTCACCAGTAAGTGTTTCGTGTATTTTAATGTTTACTTTTAGTTGTCTTCCATTAACATCAGAATTCATTAAACACAGGTAAAGACAAGAGTTCAGTACCTTCTTCTCATTTGTTTCGTACTGATTTTCTTTTTATTTTGTACGAATACGATCTTTAGTGTTGCAAATTAAAATAAATTGAATTTTTTTCTACCCCACCTTCGAAATGTTTATTGTCGAATTTCTACCAGTGGACGAATTAATTTCACCGCATCTAATTTTTTACTTACACCTAAGTCAATGGATTCGCAATGAAATGATAAAAATATGTCATTGATTTTAAGCAATCGTCCATTTTAACAACGACACGCACTGTAGGCGCTCTTTTCCTGGCACACTGTGGAAGCACTGTCGTGTCCCTGCACTGTACGGATACTGTCATGTATAAATATGTAGATCTTGAAATTTGAATCACCGAACCTGTGTTTACATCTGAACCGTAGACTTTCTTAGAAACCCAGTCTTCCTACGTAAAACGTGAATAAATCATTAGGTGTTTAGTTAACATTAAATATAGAGAACCTCCTAAAAATACCTGCCAGACAGATACAAAAACTTTTTAGGAAGGCCGAAAGTAATTTGAGTTTCAAACACATAAAATACGTTATTCAATCAAAGTTTTAAAAGTAAACTGGACTTGGATTCAAAATATTGCTTTGAGTTAGTTTCATTTGATTTCTTGTTTTTCTTCTACGTATATTAATTGAAAGCAAATTTAGTAATTAAAAACTTTTCATTATTTACTAAAAACTCGTCTAGATGATAAAGAAAATAAATTTTAATTTTGTGAAATTCCAAGCCACAACCTACGGTAATGATTAGGATTTAGCCTGTAAACGTTGCACCTTGTAAGCGCACGAATTTCTTTGGCCTATTCAATGAACAACAATTCTACTAGATACTAATTTTTAATGTATATATAATAATACGTGTTAACTTACTTTAGTAGTATCCCCCACACCTGTCCCTGTGTGAACCTTGGGACCTTAGGGGAAACGGGGAATGTTCTTATATAGTATATAAAATTGCACGCCGGGCGAAGCCGGGGCGGAACGCTAGTGTAAAATATTTTAATACATCGAGGACAAATTTCGGGATTCTTTTTTTATTCCGGCTGGTGTAAAGTTAATAGATGAACGTTCAGCCATATTTAAACAAGATTTAAACATAAGTGTCAACGCTGTCTGCGAGAAACTGTTTTCGCTGCACAATTCAGCGTGTAGACACACCCGTATGTACATCACGGTGTGAATAGCGAGCGAGTATAATGGCCCGAAACAGCCATTCTAAGCAACTCCGCGTCCTGACTTGGCACGTCGCATTTATATTATCCTTTGCTGTTCGCAATGTGTTCACTCTAAGTTTTCTTCTGTAAGCATTCTGATGAAGTTTCTGTTCAAACTTATTTTGAACGTACCATGCAAGAGTTGATTTAATGTATAATAATTTAGAGTGAATATTTTAGGTACCTACATACTTTTTTTGTGAAAACGTACGACGGACAGGAATACGATCTTTTATAAATAAAACTAGCGGCCGTTCACGCGTGATGCCGTGACCAGGAGAAATAGGGATTCATTTTTATATATAAGATTAGCTGACCTGACCAATTTCGTACCGCCACAAACACGTTTCATACAAAATGTATGAAAATTTATTTTTTCCGTGAATATTTTAGATGTTAGTAATTCTGCTATTAGATGTAGTGCAAGGAGGGTGCAAATATGATAAAGAATAATTCAAAGACAAAATTTTCTTTATTGCTTACAATTACACGGCAAGAAATCTCTTTGATAGGTATTATTGCTTCGTTTTCGCTTAGCGTTCTTCTGATATTTTTTTTTCTTTTTTCTCTAAGGCTCCTAAGGGCCCTAGCATGATGTTAAGGATCACGCTAGGACTTATGAAAGGTAACCTTTTTGCAGAATTAGGCACCTTTTTGCAGAACATATTTGCAGAATCAAATACAAATGCGACTGTTAGTTCTAGAGATTAGTGCGTCCAAAATATAATATAAAAAACAAAAAAAAGCAAAAAAAAAAGAAACAACTATTCAGCTTTATTAAAAAATGTATATATTGAGTTTGCATGTACAGGATTTATATTATGGGATTTTCTATTAGAAGCGTACTTACCCGTGGTTTTTCAGAGATAGTGTAACAGTTTCTTTATAATAAGAAAGTTTGGAGGTAGACTGTTCACTTAATTTTTAATGACTGTCGTCACTGACTATATATATATATTTATCAATATGTTAAAATGGGTACATTACGGCAACTTGTTGTAAATTTTTAAGTACAATAATATTTTCAATGTGAATTCGTTGATATCAGTGAGAGCGACAAGTGCACTAAACATCCAAGCTAAAAGTAAAAAGATAAACTCGCATAAGTAAAGGTTAACTTTAGCGTTTTTTGTCGAGGAACTCTAAAAGCCGGTCAAGTCCCTAAATATTTAAACAGGAACGAGATGGTCGACCGTTCGCCTGAACGCGGCGGCAATTAGCGCTTTTCTCCAAATATTTAAAGGACGTTACGTTGACTTTCATAAAATTTTCCGTTGAATTCAAGAGGCTGTGCAAAGAAATTTTTTATAAATTATGTAGAGGTAAGTACCTATATTTTAATAGGTAATACCAAATATAAATTATACGCTGCAGGCTTGAAAAGAAGAGCGTTTTTGATTCATTGTATAGGGGAGAGTTGGATATTGGCGAGGGAACATCCTGTAACTAAACTCGGGTTAGGTTAAAATTAAAACAAAGTAGTATAAGTAGTATTTATTAGGCTACATACCAAGAAAAATCAAGAAAAAATGGAAAAACGCGGTATTAACAACCTGGTATGATAATACCGTGCCTAAGATTTTTAATTTTTGGCTGAGTCTGATTAAGCCGCCACTATGTAATGTGTTACGAACTGTTTGGTTAAATGTAATATAAATGTTGTCTATTAACTTTTCATTATTAAATATTTCTTAAATTCCGGAACGTTGAATTTTCTAGCCGCTGTTTTAATTTTGCTGCCACTGCTTACAGCTGCTAACGCAAATAGGCATGGGCAAGTGATAAATATTTGTTATCACATGAAAATAAAAAAGCAATCAGAGATATAGGCCTGACCTCAATGTGTGAAACGTTTATTTAAGTTTCTTATGGACTGTTACCCAAATTTATTTTAATCATTTAAAAAAAAATCTGGTTCAGGTAAAATAATGTTGAGTCTTGTAAAACACATATGGTCGCTCACCAAGCTTGTCATAATTGTCACCGTTGAAGTGGTCATAAAATGTCATTTTTGGACTTTATGTCTTAAGGGCCTAAGTGGTAATATTGTGTTCTGTTTAATGAGCTTCTTGACAGAACTTTGACAGAGATTCGCCAATGTTGAAGATAAGTTCAAGTTTGAATGTTATCTGAACTTTTTACAAAGAAAACGGAGTCATGTAGGCTGATGTTTCTATTTGATGGTAGGTGGCTACCGTCGCCTAAGAGTAGAAGCCACACTAGGGTGGATAGCTGGGCGGAAACACCTCAGAAGGAACTTTGTTCCAAAGTTCGCGTATCCGCTGGATAAAGTTTCTGCTATTCGTACAATGACCTCTTATATAAATGATGAATTCTGCGCTTCCGCGTCTAATTTTCAATGGCAAAATAAAACAAAGAATAAGAATTACTGCAAAAAAGCTTGGCATTCTGAGCAAGGTACGACGGTATTTCGCGCCTAAACAGCTCCTTGACCTTTATAAGGCTCAAGTTCGTTCTTGCTTGGAATACTGTTCCCACTTGTGGGGCGGTTCCGCTAAGTATCAGCTTGAGGCCTTGGACGCTGTTCAGAAGCGAGCCATAGGACTCATTGGCGATGACTCCCTTACCGGGGCTGGCTTGCAGAGTCTTGAGCACAGGCGCTTGGTAGCCAGCCTTTCGGTGTTCTACATGATTTACTTCGGAGAGTGTGCGTTGGACTTGCACCAGCTAGTCCCCCCTAGCCCCTTCTACCATCGGACAACAAGGCGCACATTTAAATGTCACCCTTATATGATTGATATACCTAAAATCCGCACGTTGCGGTTCGGGTCAACTTTTTTGATTCGAACTGCTAGCGTGTGGAACCAACTTCCAGCACCCTTGTTTCCACAACACTACAACCCTGGACTCTTCAAGTCGCGAGTGAATCGGTTCTTAATAGACAAGCATGCTCCATCTTAGATCGCGTCATCACTTACCATCAGGTGAGACTGCGGTCAAATGCTTGATCTATCATTATAAAAAAAAAAAAAAAACTGTCTGCGAATACTTTACTGAAATTAAATTTTTGAGATTTTAAGCAGTCAGTCAGCTGGCATCATTCTTACTTGACTGTGCCTCAGCTTAATGTTACCATAGACAACAGCTTTAGCAAATAAAATAGCTTATAAAATCAAGTTCACTTGCTGTCAAAACTTGAATGATTGCGATTAAAAGATATCTTTAAAAATTTCTACATTAGTAACGTTCTTTTATTAAAAGGGTAGACTACTGAATATCTAACTTTAGCAACGTGGATGTGTTCCGAGCATCGGCTGTCTATCTCAGTTGTGCCGTAGTGCCGTGATATTGCATATCATAACACAACGGCACATCTGCATTCATGGCTCTATTCTTCCACACGTAGATATCTACGAAATTGAACCGTCTGGAATATTTATCGGACAATAGAATAACCGAAACGTTTCGTTTGTTGTTTTTGTATATAATAAGACTTTAGCAATTAGCCCCATCTTTGCATGGAGCAATTGACATATTTATGCTTTGAATAAGGTAATTTTAATTAAGCAAGCAAGCGTTCACTGTAAGCGTTCCCAATAGCCACCTACCTACCATGAAGTGATCCGTATTTTTATATAAAAAAATCGTCTTACAGAAGTAATTGCCTATACTAAAAAGACAAAAAAATTCTCCAAAGACCCTACAGTCAATCTAACCCGACTTTTATACCGAAGACACCAGTCGGTACAAGATAACGATGACTCTGAAACAAGGGGCCCGGTGACAACGGAATCACATCGGTGCTTCTGAAAGTTGTTGGAAAACCGATACTTGAAATCCTTCAGCGGCTCTTCAATTCCATTTAACCTATCTGCCGACCTTTACCTTAAAAAAATCAGTATAGACTCGTCTTTGTCAAACAGTATTTGTTGATTAACATGTTTTTTATGTGTTAAAACAATAGACGTAGCCAAAAAAAGATACATATATGACACCATTTCGAAATAAGTTTGTTTTACAATAGATAAGTTTGTTTAAGACAAAGACTTAAGAAATACCTGTAGTTTCTGTGGATTATTATAAAGATTTAAACCGTATAAACTTTTATTTTATGTTTTAAAATAAGATTCTCTGAAAAATACAAGAGATTTCTGGTGCATTATCTATTTATTTTTTTCAAGTAAAACATTTATTTTTTCAAATATTTTTACAATTTTCAAAACTACACTAAATTGACAATCTTTTAAAGAATCTTGCCAAGTCAGCCTGGCACATTTTTTTCAGCACGAAGGAGTCAAGGTTAAACAAAAAAAAAATACAAAACACAAATCGGCCATCTTTTTGTTTTTTCTTCATTCATTATTCTATTCTTTTTTTGGATTATGATTGATAGAACAGTTAATTAGGGTTGCAAAATATAAATAATAATGTCAAAACAAGAAAAAATCTAGTTATGACACTAAAAAAACTGACGTAAGGTGGAGATTTCTACAAAATTACTAAAAGTGCAAAAAATCTCAAAAACTAGCCAATTTTAACCGATGGCACAGGCTAATCTGACGAGTTATGAACTCGTTTATCAGACCCCGAAAGGACGGCTATGAATTTTGAGACACCTGTAGAAGATTACTTCAAAACTATGAATCCTTGATTAAGCATTATTAAGCGAAGAAAAAGTTTGCACATTCATTAATCACTTTTACTTACGGAATATTCTTATGGGGTCTGATAATAGAAGTTTTATATTAGCGTATTATGGCATGCATTTATTCTACGGCAGAGGCTGTGCAATGTGCATGCGAGGAATTGCGGGCGGCGGCGGCGCCCCGTTACCGAAGTCGTATCGGCGACTGATGGCGGCGCGTTTAATATTCAGCCATCGACATATTGTGTGGTCGCAGAGAACCTGTCTCGGGACTCCTGTATCGGCATACCTACCGCCTATATGTGGTTCGCGTACTTGGCTTGGTCGAACCAATTTTAAGCCGGTCGTTCGTATAAGGATTGCGAAGCAGTCTTGATGACTGAAATGAATTCAGACTCGTAGTTACATGATATAACCATTATATTCTTGATGAAATATTTTTTGAATTATATTTAAAGGTTTGCAGAATTTGAACACTTAAAGGAACATATAAAGGTTTATATTATAACTAGCTGAGTCCGCAACTTCATACGTGTGGTATTTGGAATAGCACGTAAATTTTTTGTTTGTAAATCGATTGGAATGAAACAAACACTAAATGTTACGGGAAGCTTGCTACAAAACATCAGTGAAATCGGTTAAGCCGTTTCAGAGATTAGCGTGCACAAACGCACAGACAAAAATTCTAAAAACTATTTTTTGACCTAGGTAACATAAGTACAACGTGTACGAATAGTTTTTTTAAAAAAATATTTAATGTACACGGCTCGTTTACAATTTTATTATAGATGTAAGGATCCTAGCGGTTGCGGATAAAAGGATTTTTGAAAATTTCAACACCGTGTGAAGCCGGGGGCGAGTCGCTAGTAACTTGTAATATAACATAGCCATTGCTCGCTTCTGTCTGTTTCTTCACTAACTTCTTCGAAATTAACCAACGGCTTTTGATACGGATTTCACTAACGGAAAGATCCATAAACGATGAAGGTTTGTGTATTATAATTTGCAGAAAAAAAATTGAATCACTGGTAACTTATAAATCATGAAACATCTTATAAATCATAAACCATCTTACGTACTTAATTAGTTTAAAATGATAGGTAGTTAGGTAATTGATAATTTTAAATGAAAGAGAATCATTCGTATTTACCTATCATAATGAATGAGCTTACTAAATTAGAATCTTCATTTTTGAATTGACATTTAGGAAATTTTAATTTAATTTTTATTTTATCCAAAGTACACAAGTTAAATTAAAATAATTAAAATATTAATTATTTTCTTAAAATTTATAAAACGCACCGCTTTTGTCTTCAGCACTCCTACATACGACATGGCTCCTAACCCGGATAAACAATGGATTCTGCGGGTCACTGAAAAAATGAAGCCGATTCACAGACAATTCACGGATCTGTTGATGACCAAACGTTTGCAGACTCTTCAGAGTGTTGATATGGTAAGTTATCTATAGTTTTCTATTTGATAGAAATGCTTTTGGTGGACGAATGTCACTTTTTTATTTATATACCTATCGCCTATCAACTCCTGCTCGAGTTATTTATCTTAAACTTGCACAGAGAAAATATTAGAATTTTTATTAAGTATTTAATTTACATTAAAACTCACGAAAAAGATTTCATTTTCATTTTAAAATGACAAGTCTTAGGGCTTGTTTCACAATGTGCTAATAAAGTCCCGAATAGTAATTCGACGAATAAAATACTTGTCAGATAAATCCTTCCATTAACTCGCATTGCGTTTCACAATCGTCCAACTCATAACTAAATCTGCTGATTTGATAGTCGACAAGTGCGAGTTGGCAACGTCTTATTCTTCGTTCCGTTTCGAGCGTTTATATTAATGTTATAGAAATTACTATGCCATAATTTTATTACAAATTAAATGACTGAATTTTTTATATAAAATAATTCTTAATGTTACCGATTCCATCGTTTCAATATATAGGTATAAAGAATATTTTTGGTACATGATCACTAGCATATGTTGCCTGTAACGAAACGTTTCTTTATATACCCAAATATCATAAAAAGAAATATCCCAGAAATTTCTAAAAAACTTAAGTGCATTTACTGACTGCTTTCAAACGGTGAAGGAAAACATCGCGAGGAAACCTGCACACGCCAAAGAAGAAAATCTAAGTCCACCAATAGGCCAGCGTGGTGGATCATATATCCCTTACACCCTCGTTGCAGGGGCACAGGGCAGGCCTGTGCCCCTGCAGTGGGGACATATAATAAGGCTGTTGATGATAATGTTAGTGACGAGAACAGAGGACACAAATGCCTATTTAATAAGCATCAGCTTTCTGATGCTTATTAAATAGGCACTAATTATTAAAAATTAATTTTAAATTGTAAAATTTTCAGGCTGTTGAACGAGTCTATCAGGAGCTGAAAGCTCTAGGTGAACTAGATAATACCTTTTTGGTGTACACTTCGGATCATGGTTACCATTTGGGACAGTTTGGACTGGTTAAAGGGAAAAGCTTCCCTTTTGAATTTGACATTAGAGTGCCGTTCCTTGTTCGAGGGCCTGGAGTTGAGCCTGGCACTGTGTAAGTTGCAAAAATATATTTACTGCTTCTGTTAAGTTTTATTTATGACCTAACTTAATGTTATAAATGTTATACTTACTTAGTCAAAAATTTGTAGGGAGCCATACCTTGAGATGGATTTTAAACGATCGTGATCCAACCGTAGGATTACTTGTACAATTTGTATTTCATAAAATATTATCTATCTTATCCTATTGCTTGAATAAAGGATGAAACATATTACACCGGTCCGGGCGCTCAACGTGCCCCGGCCAGGTTTGCTATTTGTCACCGTGCCACCACCGGGCCTTGCCCGTGCCTTGTCATTTCCAAATACTATTATACTATTTTGTATTAATATTACTATACTAGCTGTGCCGGCGACTTCGTATGCGTGGTATTCGGAATAACGTGTAACTTTTTTGTTTTTAAACAGATGTTTTTTTTTGTTTTTCAACGAAAATGTGAATTTTGAAATTTCGTCGTGAACGAAAAATTCGTCTCCCCGAGACCTCTTAAATGAGTACCAACACAGAGGGTCTGCGACGCACCGCTCCCGAGATATTTTTGAAATTCTTTTTTTGAAAAAATATTTAAGCATAAATATATTATATCTACCAGAAATATATTAATATATATTATTGAAAAAATATTATACCTCGAGGCAGTCAACCTCGGGTTAATTTATTTATTTATAATTTTAACAATTTAAAAAAGAAACTAAATAATACATTAAATGATACCACTAAAAAAACTAATACTATACCCCGAGCGGGCCTCGCGAAGCTGTCTCCGAGCGCACGGTGAAAACAAACATTTTATGAAATTTCCCGATTGGAGCGCTCCGGCCGTGCCCCGGCCGGGGCACGGACTGGGCACGGCCCGGTGTAATATGAATTGGTTAATACAAACGCATACCAACAATATCTTCATCGGGCCCCGGCCCGGTGTAATATAAATCATCCTTTATGGTGCGGCCTGTTTTCAGTACTGTGAGTACAAATCTTTGATAGTATAACGAGTGAAAGTAATACCTCGCGATATGATCAAATAATATTTGTCATCGTTAGTTAATAACCATTGCAAAATGTTTAGATAGAGGCGCTGACAAAGGTTTATGTTGGTAGGAACTAGGAACATATTATGTATGCCATTGCAGAGCGGAGGTCAAATAATCATGGTTGATCAATAATATTACCGTCGGATATCATTACTGATACGTATGTTTTGTAACGGACGTCAATTCTTCCAATGTTTCGGTATTTATATTGTCTAATGTTGGCAAAACGTCTTCCCTTCATAGTTTCTTCATCTTTGTGAGCAGGCAAAAGTCGGACGGGGTCAATCACGAAATTGCAAACAAGTCGGTTCCGCCTCGTGGCTTGAGATTGTTTTAAGTATATCGCTGCTCGCTGGAATACGTGTCTTACTAATTTGTTTATCAAAAAACAACTACGAATCCAAAATGACAGAACATTGACACATCGATTAATTATTTACATGTTCCTACCAACCTAACATTAAAAAAAAATAGTTCTTTATCTTTATCTTGTCTTAGTGGCTATTTCTGTCTGCTAGAGTACCAGTATCACGTCGTCCATTGCTGAAATATTGTGATCGCCACGTGAACTAAAGCTCTCTACCTATACCTACCACGTTAAGGAACTGTAGTACTTTTTTGATAGAGGCATTCTTCACATCTTCACAAGCCATTGTGTGGCTTCCTAGGATGTGACTGCGCTTGTGCATCAGAGGGCCACACTCGCACAGGATATGCATTGGTGTTTCTTCTGCCTCATGGCAGAAGCGACACTCTCCCGTACTAGTGAGCCCCATTACTTTAAGGTGCCTATTGAGGCGGCAGTGCCCCGTTAGCGCCCTAGATAGCATACACAAATTGCTCCTGCTAAGCGACATAGCCTGATTTGTTGCTTTTCGACTATAGGCTTTAATGAGCGCTTTGGAATGGTTCAAACCTGGCAAGTCAGTCCAGCGTTTGTAAGATTTAATAAAGCACTGGTTCCATATGGTCCAGCGAGCTAGGCTATTTGGTAGTCCGCACATAGGTTCAGGACCTATTAGCCTACCTTTTGCGCCTACACGAGCCAGTTCGTCGGCCAGTTCATTGCCTTCGATCCCCATATGCCCAGGTACCCATCTTAGGACCACTTTGTTCTTGCGCCCTAAGGTATTTAAGTAGTCTACACAGTTTCGCACCAGCTTTGAGACTGTAGAGTCTGAGTCCAGTGCCTGAAGTGCAGCCTGACTATCTGAGTGAATGTAAATTACACGGTTGACGTAGTTTCTTTGCAGGTTGATTTCCGCGCATTCTAAGATGGCGAAAACCTCTGCTTGGAAGATGCTGGCGTATTGTCCCAAGTTTACACTGGTCCTGTAGTCCTGGTCACCGCCATACACTCCACAGCCTACGTCAGGTCCTGATTTGGACCCATCAGTATACCAAGAAAGGCTACCTTCCTCCCAAGAGATCTTATTACTTGACCAGTTTTCTCTTGAGAGTAGCTCCACAGTATAATACTTTGCTTCTATGTACTGTGGTACCATTGTATCAGTAGGCATGCCTAAGATAGGATCCCTTAGTACTGAGGCTTCTAGAGCTCTGAGTACCTTGGACAGCCAATTGTGTTTACCCCGATTCATCATTCTGTGCATGCTGGTTCTCGCCTCCTTCTCTAAAAATAGATTTAGAGGCGGTAAGCCCAGGATAGCCTCCAGAGATGCTCCGGGGGAACTCGACATGGCTCCTGTTATCATCAGACATGCCAAACGCTGTAAGCCGTTAAGCTTGTCGATGGTCGTTTTCTGGTTGGCTTTTCTATACCATACTATAGAGGCGTATGCGATCACAATAGCAGTGTACAGCCAGAGGGTGAGCTTTGGACACGGGCCCCAGCTCTTCCCTACCATTCGACGACTGATAAATAAGGCTGCCTTAGCCTTATTTATCACATTTCCAATGTGTGTATTCCACGTTAGTCTCTGGTCAAAAGTAACTCCCAGATATTTGACCTCTGTGGAAAATTCAACTCGTTTACCATTTACTAGAGGTGGCTTTAATTCGTCCAGTAGCCTCTTTTTGGTAAACGGTACTATAGCGGTTTTATCACCGTTCACTAACAGTTCATTTGCTGTGCACCATTCGCAAATGATGTTTAAAGCTTTCTGTAACAGGGCCGAAATTGTGCTTTGGCAGAAGCCTCTTATGATCACCACTAGGTCATCAGCATAACCTAGGGCATCGATCTTGTGTTCTGCCAGCCTGTACAGAAGTTGATCAACTGCAAGAGTCCAAAGCAGTGGCGATAGAACACCGCCCTGCGGGCATCCTCTTGTAGTTACTACAGTGAGCGAGGTATCGTGTAGTTTGACCTTCGCTTTACGTTTGGATAGCATGGCCTTTACCCACCTAACTGTAGTCGGGTCTACATTTTTGTTTTGTAGTCCCCTCACTAACGTGTCGGTGGGAGTATTATCAAATGCGCCTTCTATATCCAAAAATGCGCACAGAGCTATCTGTTTATCATCCAAAGCCCTTTCCGCTAGTTGGATCAAGGCCGTCTCTGTGGACCTTCCCTTCTGATAGGCGTGCTGGGTGGAATGAATGGGTTTCAAGGCCAGGGCTTTGTCCCTTATGTATTTATCTATAATTTTTTCTAGAGTTTTAAGCATAAAGGACGTTAGGCAAATTGGTCTGAAGGACTTAGGCAGAGCATGATCCCTCCGACCTGCCTTAGGTATAAATAATACCTTAGCCCGGGTCCATTGTTCCGGTATATATCCCCAGGCATAACTTGCCCGGTAGATCTTTACCAGATACGGCGTGAGTACGTCTATGCCTTTCTGTAATAGAATGGGCAACAGTCCGTCTTCACCACTGGACTTCAGGGGTTTAAAGGACTTAATAGCCCATTTTACAACTTTGGGTCGGATGAGATCAGCCGCTCTGTTACGGTCCTCATTTCGAGGCCTTTGGTGTAAAGGCGTTCTGTCTGACCCGGCCGAAAAGCTCTGAGCCCCCGGAAAGTGAGTTTTTATCAGCAACTGAAGAGTTTCCTCTTCAGTGTTCGTAAAGGAGCCATCAGGTCTCTTAAGCAGCCCTAATTGACTAGGTTTGTCCTTCGCGAGCAGTCTATGGATTCTGGCCCCTTGAGGCATTTGTGTTAATTCCTCGCAGAGCTTCCTCCATGCAGCACGCTTGGACTTCCTTATCTCCTTATTGTATTCAGTCAAGGCCTTCTTGTAGTTTTCCCATTCAAGGGTTCTTCTTGCCTTGTTGAATAGACGTCTGGTTTTCTCCCGAAGCTTCTTGAGCCTTGAGTTCCACCAGGGTACATTTCTTTTGGAGTGCTTTGTTCTAAGCGGACAGCTTTCCTCGAAGGCACTCTTTATTGCCCGCGTGATAGCCTCCACTGTATGTTCTAGCTCCTCCGGTGTACATATACTTTTGGGGAAGTCCTCAAGATTTTGCCTTAGTTTGTTGTTATAAACGTCCCAGGCTGTAGCTTTTGGATCCCTGTATGTTACAGTTTGATCTTTTGTAGATGTTGCTAGATCAAAACTAGATCAGCTCTATGTCTGTGATCAGACATAGAGCTTTCTCCACTGACATGCCAGTTTGATATAAACTCGCGGCCATGTTGTCAGTGGCGAAGGTTATGTCTAGAACTTCCTGCCTTGCGGTTGTCACGAAGGTCGGCTTGCTCCCTCTGTTGAGTACCTGTAAACAGTTAACTAAGAGAAAGTCGTGTAGTAACTCACCTCTATCGTTTGTATCGGTGCTGCCCCACGTTACGTGATGGGCATTGGTATCGGCTCCAACAAGTAGCTCGGCTTTGTGATGATGCGCGTACGCCACCAATCGCGCAAGCTCCACCGTAGGGTCATGTCCGTCATAAGGTAGGTACGCAGAACAGACGATGATGCGTGTTCCCTCCCTGCCCTTGATGTTGACAAAAGCTGCCGCCATGTCGTCAGTACATAACTCTGGCACTGGCAAATATTCAATATTTTTATTGAAAACTATGCTTGCTCTGGGCTTTGAGCCACAGGTATTATGAAGTATTTTACCTGCAGACTGAAGTCCCAGTACCGCTCCATTTTGGGTACAGGGCTCTTGTATGAGGGCGATATCAACCTCACCCCGCAGGAGAAGGCGCTCTAGCACTGCTGTGGCAGCCATCGCATGATGAAGGTTGATTTGAATCACCCTCATCTTTTTTTTTTTTTTTTCTAAACGCCCTTTTTTTTGTAGAGGGGCCCTTGGAGCCGGCTTTCGTCTTTGGCGGACGTCGACTTCCACCTACAGACTTAGCCTGCCCTCTGACAACCCCCCCACCTCGGTGCGACCCACGCCCCACCGTACCAATCCTCCTGCCTGCGACCTGAGAGGCATCACCTGCCCGTACAGAGTGCTGTACGGGCTGCTCTCCCTCGCGCCGGCTGGAGCTCTTCGTTGGCTCGGTGGACTCAGCTGTGTTGTCATTGCCGCTCTTGACTTTAAAAATTATCTTCTTAAAGCCAATAGCGGCCCTGTACTCCGCAGCTTTTAAGACCTCAGCAGAAGGGTCGTCTATGAAGAAGGTCGTTACAGTGCCGCCCTTCTCAGCCCTACTGCTGATGGTTTATCCAGTGCTCTGTGTTGAGCCCTACATTTTGCGTCCTCAGCAGCAGCAGAGCTTCATCTAGGCTCTCCGCTTCACTGCTGGGCACAAAAGTGGTGCAAATCGTAGGCTTAGGCAGTTCCTTCTCTGGTATATATGAGAGGCTTGCCTCAGGCCACGGTTTAAGGCTCGGTATTCTGCTCACAAGCCACTCCTGGCTATACTGGTTCTCACACGTGATGAGAATCCAGCCAGGCTTTTTGGAGAATCCCAAGAATTTTGGACCAGTACCTTTTTCAGCCCTGGTAATAGCGAGGATGATGCTGCGATGCGTCAGCCTCATTTGTTCTTCGCTCATGGGTTCGCTACTGCGAATACCCACTCGCGAAGCTCCCAATGCCTCCCTAAACGTGGGCCTAGCCCTCGACGGACCAGCCTGCGTTTCCTCCGTTTTTGCCGTCTTTTTTGGCTGATTCGGAGACTCCTCTTCCGAGCGTTGGCGTTTCGAAGCCATTGCTTTGGGTGGCACTGAAGGAGTTTTATTTTCACCCTCCTTGCTGCTCACCCTCGCCTTCGTCGATATCGAGCTTTCAATATCGAGCTGATTCCAGGGCTTTGTAGCAATAGCCCTGGCCTCAGCTACTGAGTAGTTGGCTGCGATAAGCCTCTTCAGGCGTTTCCTTGCGGCGCCTGAAAGCTTTTTAAGCGGCTTCCTACTATCTTTGGTGCTATCACGGACCGAGTCTGTTGCCATAGGCATTTCAGCGGCGTTTGTGTCCACTGATTGCCCATGATCTAGCCTCTCATCCATGCCAGCTTCTTTTATCGAGGCTGTATTGGAGGCATCGGAGCGTCCTCCAGGCGAGCCTGATTCTGATGGATCATCAAGATCCAAACCGGAAAACAATGATGTTGTTAAGAATTCATCCATATTGTTCCCACGAGTAGATACGGGTTATAAAAACGTCCAGTCGGCCTTCCCGTTACCGACTAAGGGTATATACACTCCGAGGTCCCCAGGTATCGGAGGTTGACCGCTAGCGACTGAGAAACCCCTCAGCCATTCACCCTCTTGGCGCGCGTCATACCGTAGGGTTGGGGTAAATTTTTATAGAGGCTTTCTACCTCGCGGTCCGGGCAGTTAAGCCAAGACCCCCGTTCCTGTGAGACATGACCACAGGCTTACGGTGTAGTAAAAGAGGGCATTTCCTCACCTCCTTTGAGCCTGCTGGTTAGGCCGGCTACAGTGTCGGGTTATTTGCCGCCGCCCGAGGTTCGGCGTTGACAGTTTTACAGCGAGGTTTTGTCTCTTCTCGAGCCAACCCTCCTCCTTTCTCATCCGGGCTTGGGACCGGCAATCGGCGGAGTTAAAAAAAAAATAGTTACCTACAATGTTGTATATAAATTCGAAATTCAACCATTCTGGGTATCCTTTGATCAGCCCATGTGTATAGGTTGCAATAAATTGTTAGTACTTTTTACAAATTAAGTAGGTATTTTATTAGCACATTTAATTAAGGTTTGTCTTAGGAACAACTTGATGTAAATGTTATGTACCCACAAAACTGTAGCCTTATTATTATTATGTTTTATGGCTTAGTAACATTTGGCGATATAATGAAAAGTTACCATTTAATAAGATAGTCAAGCGTTTCAGAATGTAATCAATTAATTTTACGATATGGCAAAATCCTATAGTATTTTCTGTCCGAAAATATTTTCTGAATTTGAACTTGCACATTAAATAAATGTTTTGTTTTTCAGTGTGGACGATATAGTTCTGAATATTGATCTGGCTCCGACTTTCCTAGACATGGGTGGTGTGGATCCACCTCCCCATATGGATGGCAGATCGCTGTTGCCACTGTTACAGCCGCGGCGGCGTCGCCAGTCTCTGGCGCATTGGCCTGACACATTTCTTGTGGAAAGGTAAAAAATGCCGAAATGAACTAGCGATGGAAACAATATTTATGAAATTTTGCATACGCGTTGTCAGGGACATAGAAAAGGAGATAGGGTGCTGACAAAGTCACGGGAAAAATTAATAATACTTAAAATGAAACTTCTAAAAGGAAACGGCTGCTTGGGATACGTCATTATTGGCTAAGATTTGGTCATTATTAGTTTGATCCCATAGACAAACTGCTTTCCAGTTTTATGGGACATTGTAAATATTTTTCTAATTATTTCATGTATAATAAATAAATAAAAATAAAAAGATTACAGCATCTTATTAAATACTAGCTGAACTCGGCTACGTTTCGCTGTGGTCCATACGGCGGCGGTGAAGTGCGCGTGGGGCGTTCAGTACTGGACACTGGTTATATGTAATACTACTAGCGGACCCAGCAGACGTTGTACTGCCCGTACGCGATTGTAACGCCACTTATATTTCAATTTTATTTTCAAAGTGACGCGTCACTTCACGTCAATCAACGACGACGGTTAATTATTTCAATATTCTTCATACAAAAATACTAAAATCGCGATTAAAAAATGGGGGTTGGGGTAGGAGGATGAAATAGTATATTTCATTACAAGTGCGGAAAGGCTGTCATTGCAAAGAGTTCCGACAAATGTCTACCCGAGCCGAAGGCGAGGGTTGACAGTCGGAACAAGTTGCAATGACGGTTCCGCACGTGTACTGAACGACTATTTTTAATACAGTTGCGAAAAAATGAAGCGATTTAATAAAACAAACAACTAAACTCGCAAAGAGAATTTCTGGAAAATGGCGCCAACCGTACAATATAAGCAGAGACATTTTTTTTCTTCACGCATTCCGGTAGGCAAAGGAAACTATGTGCCCATACAGCCAAGTCTTCAGTAGAATTTTTTTATTGATTTGAAATGAAAATGAAATTTAATGAGATGAAATGAAATGAAACCTAACCTAACTCATTAAATCAAATCATTAAATCTGATATTGAAACAAATTCGTAGCTTCTTTTTAGAAATATATACGTATTTGCATGAATCATAAAAACTTTTTAGTAAAAACTTCATGGTTGGTTTTTCTTTTTAATATACATTATTTTGACAGTTGGGAAAGAGAACGCACGAGTGCGGGAAAGGTAAAAAAAAAGCACGAGTGTGTAATAGCCCACTTTCCGAACGCTATACGTCCCTGCAATACGCCACTTTTTGAGCAACTGTATTAAAAAATACTTTACGACCTATTCTCATATCTATCAAATCTTATATATAAAAATGAATCCCTATTTCTCCTGGTCACGGCATCACGCGTGAACGGTTAGACCGATTTTAATTCGGTTTTCGCTAATGGAAAGAGGGATAAACGGGGAATGTTTTAGGGTATATAAAAATTGCACGCCGGGCGAAGCCGGGGGCGGGCCGCTAGTATACAATAAAAATTTCATAAAAATCGGCCCAGTCGTTTCGGAGGAGATTTGTTATAAACACTGTGACACGAGAATTTTATATATTAGATTGATCGTAGCGTGATATTATATAGGCCTTCCTCAATAAATCGACTATTCAACACAAAAAGATTTTTTCAATTCGAACCAGTAGTTCCTGAGATTAGCGCGTTCAACCAAACAAACACACAAACAAGCAAACTCTTCAGCTTTATATATTAGTATATAGAAGTATAGATACAGAAAGCCAAAGTACATAAAATAAGGATGACTTCCATAGTCCAATTCTGGAGAGTCTGTCTGACGACAGTAACCCCTTACATATCACCGTGAAAGAGCAGCTCATGCATGTATTTCTGTGAGCGAGTCCAAAACCATTTCCTCCATATCATCCTTATCCTTTATTTTATCAATGTCGTCAGCGCATTTGCAACCCATACACACGGTGTTACTTCTGTTATTAGACAACGGTCAAGTGGCTGGGGTTAGAGTGTAGGTACGCCGTACGTACAAAATTAAGTGGACAAATGATAATCAAACGACAAATGGTATCTATATTTTTTGGTACTCGTCAAAAAATATAGACTCGATTGACGCAGGCGACGGACAATCAATTGCAATCTATCTTCAGTCAGGCAAAATCCAAAATAACGTTAAAATACGTCAGTGTCTAATCGCTCGGACCAATATTATATTTATCTATGGCTCGGACTTTAAAATATCCAGAAAGCCTTACCACATATATTTTAAAAGTGTCAGTCAGTGTGTCTATTAGAAAAAAGATTAATTTACACTAAATCATACTTTAGATAAAATTTTATTTTCAGCTCCGGTCGTCGTGATACACAATCGCAACTTGCAGAAGCCCGATTGCGCGCACAAAAATATAGCCGTGAAGTAAACGAAGAAGCAGCCTCTACGTCAAATCCTCACGAGGCGTCGTCAGAAAGTGGAGACATTGATGAAGACTCGGATGATGATGACTTTCTTGAATTAGACGACGAAGATGACGAAGTAAGTATCATTCAATTTTTAGACGATGCTGAATGATATCTATACTTCTATACTAGTCTATGATAAAGAGAAAAGATTTGTATATCTATAAAAAGCTAAATTATCAGCGAGTAACATAGGCAACTCACCCTCCTCCTATCCCCCCCCCCCATACAAATTTATGTTTGTAATGAATAAACTCAAAGACTACTGGACCGATTTTAATAATTCTTTCACCTATCTATAGAAAGCTACATTATCAGCAAGTAATGTTTTATAAAGAGACGCGGACTAAGTCGCGTACAACAGCTAGTTATATATAAAAGCGCCTTACTCGAAGCCACTAAAACAAAATCTTACGTTTAAAAAGAAGCGATTCTTTTTAAAAGATACGAATAAGGTGTTATGAAAATACAAATATCTTAATACCTTCAAAGAATGTAATTATATTTTTAAAATTTCTTAATTGTATGCTTTATTTTTGTAGGATATTGTCGTAGATTCTACATCTAACGATCCAAAATCGTCCGAGCCTTTAGTCACAAATGAAAGTCATAATCCGATCCTAGAAGCGAGTTTGGAAAAAGTTCTTGATCCTGAATTCAACGTTAATAGCCAACCTAATTATCTCACATCATCTGGAAGCAAACCCGTTGATCGTAAGTTTTCAGACTAATTTCATTTCGTAGTGTTTTGATTGTAGATTTATAAGGATATAATCATATACGAGTACATATTTTAAATATGAAATTTTGGAATAATTTTGCTCAAAATTGGTAAACCGGTATAAACATATTTTATGATTATTTTATCTAGGTAATGCGTTAGATAATAGTTAAAATTTAGTTAGCCATGGAATTAATTAATAGTAGAATCCTTGCAAACGACAGCTTTCGTTTTTAATTTACGTAATGAATATTAATGAAATTACGTAATGAATTTACGTAATGAATTACAGAATCAATAGAGAGAAGTATCATAAACGCTAAAGCGGCCCGACTTGCCGCCGAATGTTCAAAGGCTGAGTTACGTGCACCTTGTTCTTCCGGCAGAAAATGGAAGTGCGTACTTGTCAATGGTCGTTGGCGAAGGCACAAATGTAAATACGAGGTAAATACTTTAGAAGTAATTACAATTTTCGTAGAAGCCCCTTGATTTTGTATAATTTTCACTCATATTGACTAAATGTTGCAGACTGAGTTAATTGCGCCGCAACCGAAGATGAGCACAAAGAAATGTGCCTGCTTCACGCCTAGTGGTCTTGTTTACACGAGGTTAGAAACTGATGGGACAATAGCTAGACGACCCATTGACCCATTGAGACAATTTAACAGAACCCGTAGGTCGATGGATAATGATGTGTTCGAACCTAACACGGTTGATAGCATTTTAGAAGAAAATCCAAGTATAGGACACTTAAGTTTCACAAATGAACCGTACAACGAGGTTCAAGAAAACAACTTAAAAGAAAAGATTGATAGACTTATTGAAGAAACTGAAGCGTTTCTTGCAGCGTATGAACGAACCAAAAATAGTATAGGTCATAAAAGAACAAAGCGAAGGGCACAACATTTGAATTTTAGCAAAAACAAACTGAAGAACGACGTATTGTTAAATAGAAACGATTCGTCGTTAGAATGCAAAGTAGAAAAACATGGAAGAGTAAAGTGTTCTGAAGTAATATATAACGATTTGAAGGCATGGCACACTAACAGACTGAGTCTTGAAGACCAAATCAGGCAGCTACGAACAAAGTTGGAAGATTTAAAGGAAATTAAAAGACATTTAAAGACTTCTAAACCCGCCACCAGTCCAAATGTAGTTAATGCGCACTCTGTTACTACACCCGTCAATAATTATCATTTAAATAAGACAACACACACACACAATAGTACAAATGATCATATAAGAAAAGTAAGACCTCACAGAATTAAGTCGAAACCAAGAAACAGTACATCGTATGATAAAAAGTTTAGACAATCAAACGAATTTGTAATGCCTACAATTAATGCTAATACCAAAGATGATGTTTTTGATATTCAAATGAAAAATGAAACTGTAAATGAATATACTACGAGTAGATATAATATTGTTAACGAAGTAAACAACACATTGCGCCCTTTAAGCACAGCAGATGTGGATTTACCTAAGCCTCAAGTGACTACAGTTATTATAGAAAATACTTATTTGGATGAAAATGGAACTTCTGAAAATATTAATGGTACACACAGTGTAGAGTTACCGTCAGAATACGATAATACTACACATTCTGGTAAACAGTTTGAGTTGCCAAATTCTAAACAAATAACAGATGATATGTCACCGACTCACCAAGGTTCGCCTGTTGATTTTTCAAGGAGTGTGAATTATTACAATTCAGCCATCGACAGAATTCTTTCCACAGAAAACCCAACGGATAAAGTCAAGGCTAGCGAGGATTCTGCACTGTTTACTACGACTTCAACCCCAATAATGACGTCAACAGTAAATTTAGGGCCAGCCAGACTCGACGCATCGGAGTATGAACATACAAATCCTAAGAAAGGTATTCCAAGTGAAATGGACATTTTCAATAAACCAGTGGACGTGTTCCAGAAAAGATTGCATCCGTTATTCATTGAAAACGAAGATAAACATGTGTGCTACTGCGAAGAGAATAGGTATGTAGTGATTTGTTTACTAAACACGATATTATCTTTCTTAATGAATATAACTACTTTATATGTGTTTTTCAGAAAAATGCGAGGTCCGGCACAAAGTTATCTAGAAGCAGCACAAAAGGCAAGAGAGGAGCGAAGAAAATTGAAAGAGCAAAGGCTTCGAAAAAAGATAAGAAAAGCAAAAAAGAAGGTTCGTAAAAATTTTTGTGTGGTTTAGCAAAGTATTTGGTATTTTCTTATGGGAGTTCAGATGGCCCGTTAGATAGGATTTGGGATTGGCTAGAGACCTGTACCAAGCCAAAGATATAGGTGGGCTGGAGGTTGAGTTAAAATCGAAACACATAGAACCTATTCTGTTATTTCATGGTTCGGACAGTTGACCAAGCGAAACAGATTGCATGGCAATTTAACATGCAATTTGTCTGATACGCAGTTTGCGCTATCTTTTTAGAATTGATGCTGAGTTTTTATTTTCTTTTAAACTATAGGCGGAATTGGAAAGACTTTGCGAGTCTGAGAGAATGAATTGCTTCCGCCACGACAACGAACATTGGCGCACGGCACCGCTATGGACTGCGGGACCATTTTGCTTCTGCATGAGCGCCTCCAACAACACCTACAACTGCGTCAGGACCATAAATGCCACACACAACTTGCTCTATTGCGAATTTGTTACCGGACTTGTGACCTACTACAATCTCAGAATAGGTGAGAATAACATGAAATTTTGTCTTTCGTTTATTTTATTCTAGGTTCTACATTGGTGTCATTTCATTAACAAATTTTCCATAATTTTGACATTTCAAAATTAATGGCCAGATCAACACCAAGCACGTATACAGAGGGCGGGATAGTTGGGATTTATCCCCCCCCCCCCCAAATCTGACTGAAAAAAAACGATAGATGTCATTCATTCAGAAAGTAAGAAAAAACGGTCGGCATGTGTGACACTAGATTTATAGAACGTCACAACTCTATACATGTATTTTGTGAGTTACTCAAACCTATTGTCATTACATTGAGAGAACTATCCTGCACAAACAGAACTGTTGCCCAAACTACGTCTACATTCATAGCTGCGACGGAAAAGAGTAGTTTCTTGATTTCTCTAAAAACCTTTGAAAGATTTTTCAGAAAAATTAGAGTAAAGTACAGTGATTACAGCGATTTTTACACAGTTCACATGGTTGTTTCAATGTTTGTCCCCCCCGAACCAAAAGTCTGGATACGTGCCTGATCAACACGCAATCGTATAACCCAAAACTAAACTAGGTTTGACTTATAGGAACACCCTTGATTCAAAGGGCGTTACTGTTTACTGTAACCAGTTAACCAAGGACAATTAAAATTGGCGGATATAGTTATCAATAAAGGCAATATGAGCGCCTACTAGCCGTCGAAAAAACAGTCGATTTTGTCTCTAAAGGTATCTAATTACCTTGGTATACATTATAGCGCGTCACTTTTTTGTTTGTAAACCGATTGGAATGAAACAAACAATAAATGTTATTGGGAAGCTTGCTACAATACACCAGTGAAAACGGTATTCAGATAGGTTACCGTTTCTGAGATTAGCGTGCACAAACGCACAGACAAACAAATAAACAGACAAAAGTTCTAAAAACTATTTTTTTGACCTCGGCAACATAAATACAACGTGTACAAATTGTTTTTTGAAAAAATATTGAATGTAAGTAGGTACAGACACGGCTCGTTCACGATTTTATTATATGTATAGAAACGTGACTTCTGTGATCAATTTCATTTATAAGAGCTTAACCGTAGATCCAGTTGCGATAACGTTCTTTTGATAGGTAAATAATTTTGCTACCCCTCTAGTTATTTTTTTTTTATATTAAAATTATAATCACATATACATTACACCTAATGTCACAGCGGAAATCTTCTCTTTTTTTGTATGTATTTACTTCTATAGTCTAGTTCACAAGTTCAAATTGGTGTCAACTCTCGGTAAAGCTCCTAATAATATGCGATAGCTCATTGGATTCGAAATGGTGTCTAGAAAAATGTATTGAAATGTTTTATCCGCACATAAATAATTGCAAAAGTCATAAACCAATTAAGATTAAGTAGAAAGAAAAGGCGTTTAGTTTTTCGTTAATAACTCAAAACTATAAGCTATAACGAAAATCGAAAAGGGATTCTTAAAGGGGAGGAAATTTCTGATAAAAAAATTACGGAAGTCTATACGATTATAATTTTCTTTAAACACTTCAAAGAATCAAAGAGTCCCGATGGAAAACATATTTTAAGTTTGTTCTTTAAAAAGTTAGGCATTCGTTAATTAAATACTATTTCCGTTAATTTCCGCATATTTGATTAAATAATAGCTCTATGGAGCTCTTTTTTACTCTGTGAAGCTCTTTTTACATATTTACTTAATAAGATTATATCACAAAAGTTTTTAATAATTGCTTACTATATTTATTATTATTATTTTTAAAAACTAAAAGAAAATCATTACTTCCTCATTTTAAGAAATTATAATAAATTAAAACTTTTATGGTGTAGGTAATCTTATTAAGTGTAGATTTAAGAACTCCACGAAACAAAAAAAATATTATTAGCAAGATTATAAAACAATTATGCCATTTTCAGTCTAGACCGAAATTCAGATAAGAATATTTAATTAACCAACTTTTTTAAAATAAACTTGTAATTTTTTATCCGACACTTGTTGACTCTTTAAAATGTTAAGGGGATCGGACAAATTTTCAGAAAGTGTTTTAAATTAATCTTCATGGATATTTATTCCCATAAAAAATACTATTTTATTTATTTAGGTACTCAAAATCATGTTTTAATATTGTTTGTTTGAAAATGCCGCCAAAACGCCACGATAGTTCATCTGAGAGCGCGTAACGTCATTTGTGGTCATATCATAACAAAACAGCTGCATTGTATGCCAATGCACAACGATTGCCCACAAATGACGTCACGCACTGTGATTGGTGTTTCAGTATAGATTAAAAATATTGTAAATAATAAAATTTTATTTCTTCATTAAAAAATATTTAAATGAATTATATTGAATTATTATTCGATAAATAATCGTAAAAAATTATATATTTTCTTTCTAAGTACATTTTAGATTTTAATCTGATTACTGTCCGATCCCCTGTGATGTGCTCTCTTTAGAGGCGGCCATAGTGACAGCGAAAAATACCTATTTTCAGTGTTAAATTAAAATTATAAATAATAGAGACGGATATCCGAAAGCTACGTTTAATCAGAAATTTCCTCCTTTTTATGAATTACTTTTCCGATTTTCGTAATCGCTTATAGTTTTTGAGTTAAGAGCGAAAAACTAATTTGTCACAAAATTTCATTGAAAATCGGTTTCCAAGATTAGTGTAGCCGAAAATCGGTTTTATATATTAACATTATAAGACGTGATTAAACTTAATTATTAATTACGTTTTAATTTTAATAAGTACTCACTTATATGCAATCAACTATTTTTTATATTCAGATCCATTTGAAACTCAAAATCGAGTGAAATATCTATCAGCAGCGGAAAAGGATTACTTTCACAACCAGTTGCAACAACTGCTAAGCTGTCGCGGGCAGTCATGTCGCAGATTCTCACATTCAAACACATCTGGTAAATTTGTATTATGATCGTTATTATATATTAATAAAAAAGTTATATAAATTAAGGTTGAACGTATTTTAATTGTTCTATTTTCCAGGTCCTAATAACGACAATATGTTGAGGAGGCGCATTGATGAAGACGATTTAATTAAGGGAGAACTTACGGCGTACAATGAACGGTAATGAATTATCTCTTTATGTTCCATCATTGTCCACGTTGAGTGCAGACAGAGGAGACTCTAGCTCATGTAGCGCCCGTGTGCAATCAATACCCTGGCGCCCTCTCCGTCAGTATGTTGAAACTCATTTAATACGTCTTATTTTTGATTTTATAACATTTTAAACTGTTAGCCGCTCATGGCGCGCCTTGCTTTGCTACCACGCCCGGCGTTGGTCATAACACGGGGACTGAGTCTTTGAGAGCGTCGTTACCGCGAGCAACACAAGCTCTTTGGAGGTATTGTGAGCGGGAGCGGCGCTTGCTCAGCGCCCCCTAAGACTCTGCGCCCGTGTGCACACACCCTGCACTAAAGCCGGCCCTGAGTGCAGATATATTAAGTTGTAAATGGTATTGACTAGATTGAATGATTACCTAATACTATATAAGCAACACATCTTGGTGATATCAAACTTGTCTCTTTGACTGGAACAATATTACCTGAGGGCTAAAATCGGCGTTGCTATATATCTTACAAAGGTTGAATACTTATGCAATTCAACCTTTGTAAGATATAGGTAGGTATATGTGCTCGATTTCAATGCAAAATAGCCCTTTTTGTAGCGTCATCTAGATTGTGTCTCTTTTATATTTGAGGGTATTCCCCTTGAAATATCAAAAAAGATTGGTTTTCTGGATCAAATATCTCGAGCAAGATGAATTTAGGTGTCATTTGTAAGGCAAAGCTAAGCGGTGTTTCAAGCCGGAACAGAAACTAATCCTACTAATTTTATAAAAGCGAAAGTCGATAAGGTCGGATGTATCCTTTTAGGTAAAAACTACTGAACCGCATCTGTCGGATGTACCCTTTTAGGTAAAAACTACTGAACCGCATCTGATCGCAGAGCTAGGAGGCTCATTGGCGACGGTACACTAAGAAGAACTAAGCTGCAGGGCCTGGCACATAGACGCAAAATTGCCTGTCTGTGTGTATTCTATAAGATATACTTTGAAGAGCGTGGTCGTGAGCTGCATGAGATCATACCGCCTTCCCCTTTTTTCTATCGGGCTTGCAAACGTATGGCTGGTTACCATCCTCACCTTGTCGAAATCCCTCTAATTCGGACCAAGCGCTTTAAAACATCTTTTATAATGCGCTTTGCTAAGGATTAGAACTCCCCGCCGCCGCCGGCGTCTGAATTTCCGAGCTCATACAACCCAAATCTTTTCAAGGTTCGAGTGAATAGAAATCTTCTGGATGCTCTCGCTCCATAGTCGGCCTCATCTTTCCTACATGGATAGATGCTGGCCAAGAGCAAACCTATCTTTAATAATAAAAAAAAAACAGACTTTGATGAAATTTCACAGTAATATAGTTAATATTACAGAATAACAAAAGTTATAATTATGATCTCGTAAGGTAAAAGCTAAGTTCGTTGTGAGGCCTAGATTAGTCCCTACAGGTAGGGAATATTGCTCTATCTGAGGGCTGTTCGAATTTGCGACGATTCTTTGCTCAAAAAGCGGTTAAAATTTCATAGTAGGTATACTTAAGAACAGATTTAACAATCTCCTTGTGTGGTAGTACCAATTAATACCTTTCCCGAGATTTTACGATAGAAGGCAGAATAATGGCCTCCTATGGTGTGCGCATGGTCCGGATGCCATCATCAAGTTCCTGAAACCGTCAGCTTCCTGCCACAGTTATTAATACAAATAAATTAATCTTATTTTTTTTGTTACACACAGCCCTTGGAGATGGAATGGTTACGGCCGCCGGTACGCGCGTGCGCGGGAGCCACACCGACGTCGACATATGATGACATTCTAGTCTTTGTTGCCGCGAATACGTTTCGGTACGTTGTTTTAGAAAGGAAAGTGAACATGTAGAATTTATTGTTTGGATAAGAATACCCTGGACGTGATGAAGCCGATACTGCTACAAGTAAAATGTTCTAAGTACATAATATTTTATATTCAAAACATATCCTTTGCTTTTATTCAACACATCGAAACCTAGGGCTTCCTTCGGGTTTTTACGTCTTCTGTATTTCTTGCTATAAGTGGATTAAGTTAGGTGTCTGACTAAGTCTGTACAATATTATTTTACATAAACATTGTAAACTTAAAGAAATTTGTAACATTGTATTTGATCAGATGCAAATTCAAAGCTCCGAATTTTATCATACCTACCTATAATATTCTATCTCACTCAATATGGTCCTGTATACCTGTGTGTGTTCATTCAAATTCTGCAACATAAGGCCGTGTCCTCATTCGGCTGACTCAATGTCGAATGAGCTGAGAACTGAAGCGAATTAGCCGCAAACCGCAAGCTGCAAAGAAGGCAACTCAGTTGCAGTGCACTGAGAGGAGTGGCCGTGTTTGACGCCATGTATATTCTCGAGGTTGATAGCTATCTGTAATAGCAAGTTGCGCGCGTTTAGCTGCAAATCGGCCACTCACTATTTGTCAAGCGAAACGCCGCAAACTGCGTAGGTACAGTACGCGCTGTATGAACACTCAAATGGGGAGACAGTCAGCAGCTCTCTGTAAGCCTAATGTGAACGCAGCCTTAGTGTCATAAACAGTTATGTTGTAATGACGTCATAAGATTGTGATTCAAGGTGACGTTCTGACAATCTTATTATAAAATATTTTTTGTAGGATTTTTCACTTTACTTTGAAATATACATGGGATAATTTAAATACTATATACTATTAAAAATAATTTTCCCATTATAATCGTATAGAATCTTTACATATTATATCTACACAATGCTAACGTTTACCTACTGCCTAAACATTTAGTAAAAAGATATAATTTAAAAATAAGTATAATATGTAATAAATACTTATAGATTTCTAATTTTAAATTCTCTGCTTCGTTTCTGAGACAACTGAAGATACGATAAAACAAAGCTTGGCTAAAAAGTCTATTTACGGAAATAAGTATATTTCTTAATATTGGCAACAATCTTTTCAGAGTACAAGTGGAAGACACTACTGTGAAATCTTTGTGATTTTAACAATTTGTAAATTATTTTAAAAAAAATATTCTCGACGTGTTATGAATTTAAAATATGTTGCGATCGATTAAAAACGCATAGGGAAATTAGCAATATATATTACTGTAACGGCTAACCCATTTTTTCCTTGTCTCTTTGGTCAAGCAAAATCTACTTATTTATCTATATAAATAAAAATTTTGCTTCCGTATGTTTGTGTCTACAAATTTTGAAAAATAGCCAATGATTTAAAATTGCTTTCTATTCCGAAGTTTCAACGGAAACGAATGAAAAAAAGCCACAGCGAAACGTGGCCGGATTCAACTCTAGTAAAGTATATTTATTAATAATGTTTATAAGTATTCTTATAAAGCTATAATAAACGTCTCTTCATTCTTCCCTACAATTAAAAAAACAATATTGCCTGTCACTTTGTTTTATTATATGTGACTTTTGTATTTATGAACTGCATTTAACACCTATTTCTGATTCGATATTTGAAAATTTTAATCTAAACTTTATGTAAATGAGTCACATAATTTTTTTTCATATTCTCAACACTGTCTAGCTTTAACTAAATTTTAAAGGGTAAAACTGTTTATACAGATATATTCCTGTAGAATGTGTATGAGTGCAAATTGTACCAGTGTACCGTTTAAACAGAGAAATTTAATTTTTTTTTAATTGAAGAAATGTCCCTTTTCCACCAAGCATTATCCTTTCAAATTTGCAGTAAAGCGCGGTTAATTCCTATTCTTTTGTATTTATTTTATCGGGAATATAATTATAAATATTCCTATTGTTTAATGGCACTGGTACCAATTTTATTTACAAAAATATATATACTTATAGTCTTACAGTATTATTGTTCATCTGTTTAGCAGATACTCTGTTTAACTAGTAGAGAGTAATGAAAGTGATATGATAACTGTTGCCATTGTGATGAAAACGTGTAAAAGTTTTAATAATAAAAATAATAATAATTGAAACTTCTTTTTATTTACTACACCTATCTAAATCTGATTATTTTTGGAGTTTACTCCTTAAGAATCGACTTTCATTTTAGATCGGGGACAAAGTGTTTTCGCATTTATTAGTATGTATAAACTTGTAACTAATAAAATATCTTTGACTATTTGTATCTGGCTGGTTTTGATGACATTAAAAAGGGCAAATTAGTAAAATGTTGTTTCCAGCTATTTTTCATTTGCTTTTTTTTCGGTCAAAATGAGTGAATCTAATGAAGAAATAATATCGCCGATGAACACAAGTAACGCCAGAGAGCTCCTCTGGCTTTGTTATCCCTTGCAAATACATGTGCTGTATTAATTCATGGATTTCTTCTGTAAGGGACTGTCATTAGACTGGCTGCCCAGTTAATGACTGTAAAATGTAATGTACCCCGCCACCAATGTTTAGTTATTTACCATATTTTCTTTCCGAGTACTTCAAGGAAAAAAGCACTAAAAGTCTGTGTTTCAATAAAATTAATATAAGTTCTAAGAGGGTAGCAGTTTAATGACAATTTCAATACATTTGTCAAAGATCTTTTATCCTCTATGTAACATATAAAATTTGCTTATCTGTAGGTACTTTATCTTACCTGTAAACATCTGAGCCACTGCATAAAATGAACAATACTTACAAAATGTAGGATTACTTTTAAAAATAAGTGTACTAGGGTACAGTAACCATAAACAGCACAATTATGGTTGGTACAGTCATGCCCATTAAGATATTATATCATATTGTATTAACAATATAATAATTATAATAAAAGAGAATCAAAATAAACCAAGTTAAATTGTTAGTAACTAATATTTACAAATCATCAACTAATTTTTTATAGATTATATAAATTCTATAAAAATATATTATAATAAAATTATTATGCACCCCATCATAGATTTATCTTATTGGGATAGTGTGGTACTAAAATACAGGCTAGGCCTAGTTTAGATACCCACAATATATTTTTAATGTGCGCAATAAATTCATTTTTTGTAATTATTAATTTAGGTAACATAAAGATTGTATGAAGTTATTAGTTTTAGTGGTTGCACTTTGTTATTATATTTATATTTCAAACTACCCTCATTGCTTTTACATATTTTATGTTTACTGTTTCTCTTTTTTTGTGTAAAATATTGCTATGTACCTTGCTTACGTCAATAAAGATTTTTATTATTTTATTATTATTATTTAAAAAAATGTGTTGTTTAACAATGATTTTAACAAAGATCCCACCATGAAATTCTGCACCTGTTTGTTATTTGTTCGAAATGTTACTTAAAATCAAAAAGATTAAAATACAATAATACAAGTTATATGTGAGGTCATAAAATCTTACTGTAAGTACCTTTACCAAATTATTTTTGGTACCTTTTTTTTTCTAAATTGCACTCATTTGTTTGGAAACTATATGAAGTGCCACAGAAAAGAGACCAATATTAGAAAAAGAATAGTTTGTCTCCTCTTAGTCTGCCGCAACTCTTTTTTCATTTTCTATCAGATATTGACTTAAATTTTACGTCAAATTGAAGCTATTGTCTGCCTCAACACGATGAAATAAGGTTGCTTGCATAAAAGCTGCAGCAAATTGTGGTTACCAGCATTTAAATGAGATGGCAAGCAAGAAGGACTCCTATCCATGCAAAAGATAAAAACTATCCAAGAACGGCCAAGAACAAGTGGGGTGAGTCAGAATTTTACAGTGGGATCTTACGCTATTAGAATATATTCTTATTTGGATCACCAAACACAATGCAAATGAAAGTAAATGAAGTTCAAGCTATCGACTTATTCAAACATTGAAATACTTTATTCAAACTAGATATTTAAAATATCATCAAGATCATCGTCATTACACAAAGAAAATGGTGTTTGATATCCAGCACTTCTTTTTCTTGTATCAAAAGCAGGATTTTTTTCTACAAATTGTACTCCTCTTAAATTTTCTTCAACTGCATTATTTTCAAAAAAAATTGTATCATTATTGGATCCTATGATTTGGAAAGATTCTGCAATATTAGAGTCATGTAGTGTACAATTCATTTCATTATCATTTGTTACATCTTCCATAAATTCAGTCCATTTTGAGTTTTCTTTTATTTTACTAACATTGTCTAAATGGTTCTTTTTAAGATTTTTATTACAATTCTTCATAGATGTGGATTTATGACAGTTATAAGATTTCAGTTGTTTATTATTAGAATTATTAGATTGCATTATTTCTAGAAACTCAATATCTGTGTTGGTTTGTTTGTTTTGAGTATTAGTGTCTACTTTTTGTTGTTTCTTTGAGTCAACATGGAACTTCTTAGATCTCTTTTTTGGCATTTCTAACACAACTTGGTTATTACCCAAATGCATAGTTTCTAAAGCGATATCGTCATTTTCACTTACTTCCTCAACAAATTGTGACCATTTGCTTTTTACTTTTATCGTATTGTGAGTTTGGTTCACATTTAAATCTTCATCATCGGTGTCACTAGATGGGCTACCAATTTTCTTATTTTCGTCTATTTCTCCTCGAGCTATATTTAGTTTTTGTACTTGCATTCGACAATCTTTTGCTGTACCGACACCATAATGGCGTTTCATTGACTGCTTTACTCCACATAGCTTGCACTCCCAATGCATAGATTTCTTAGTTTGATGTACCTAAACAAATTATGTTCTAATAATATCTCTTTATTGAGAATTAAGAAACTATTTTGATGAACAAAATTTAAATTTATTAACATACCTGAAAAGTCAAACATTTGTAGCATTTTAAAACTTGAAATATCTGAGGCATTTTATTTTAAAAGTAAGCATCAACTAAATTCTATTTAATCGTTAACTAGAAGGTACGTATAACACTCGCCAAACATTAAAGCAATATAGAAAACCAAGTTATGTTTCCACGTACTTTATCAAGTTTGAATACTTTGAATTAGAAATCTTTGAATTTTGTTGTTGTTGTTTTGATTGAATTGAATAGTGACATGACTCATGACAGTGTGAACGAAATGATGCCAGGTGTAAAATATTTGACAGTGTTGCCAGAAACAATTTTAAAACCAACCTCAAAAACCGTTGGAAATCTTTGGTAAACAATTTTTTTAAATCTATTTAAATTACTGTAATTTACTTAAGACATTTAAGACAAATTTCATTAAGTATTTTTTTAAGTTTGGCTGTTAACCCAATTTTAATCTAATGTCACTGTCTCTTTAATTGCTTGACATTGATTTGATTATCGATAACCGTAATTTTTGAATTAATTATGAAAAGGCAAATTCAAAAGTGGCGTAAATTGAAAAGTGAAAAGGCGAATTGAAAGATATTTTTATTACAGTCAGCTTTAGTCCGGGTGAATTAGCTCAAAACATGCCCGTTCCCCAAAAACATTATAACTGACCCCAAAAACATGGTTCGCACGAGACTCTTATGTCACGGGGCGCTAGCTTTCCTGTTAGAAGGGTGAATAGAAAGTCTCTTTTTGTCACAGAATAGTATAATTAAGCAAAAGCATATTTAAGTGCGCTGAAGGCGCTTATATCACATTCATTATTACCACTATAAAGATACTACTACAAAATAGGTAACACAAATACCCACCCACGCCTTGCTAGATGTGTTGTGGGGAAGGCGGAGGTATGGTCCACGATACT
This sequence comes from Bembecia ichneumoniformis, assembly GCA_910589475.2. NCBI lineage: Eukaryota > Metazoa > Arthropoda > Insecta > Lepidoptera > Sesiidae > Bembecia > Bembecia ichneumoniformis. The sequence goes on from OU342523.1 coordinate 8,400,482, forward strand.
CGGTCCGTTGACGATTGAAAAGGCGCCAGATCGATTGACGCGCACGAAGAACAGCAGCTGGACACAAGTTGGGAGCCGTAAGAGGCACAAACTTGCCACGCGTGGCCAATTCGATACCAGATACGTCGTCCTACCCACGTCATCTCACACGTCGGCCTCAAGGAGTGCATCCAGGTTAACATGTCACGCGAGGACCAGTAGCTGGACGTATGTAGGACCAAGCTTCTACGAACTTGTGCCTACCGCTCGATGACCACCGGATGCCAAGGCCCAAGCTCAGTCATTTTCCTTGGTGAAACGACATGACTTTGCCCACGGCGAGTTTTTCTCAAACTGCCCCCCACATATTGTTCATCACTTTGTGAGATAGTCTCCATTTGTTACGATATTTATGCCATTAGGTACAAAAGTCGCACAAAATCTGTATATTATTCACTCTCAACGATTAAAATTCTTCCCGATAAAGAAACAGGCGCCTTACGTTGAAATCAATTTCGCAATCATATTTTTTTTCCAACTGGCCATAGACAACCGTAAGTTAACAACCGCGTTGACATCTATGTTCGCCATACAGTGACATTGAATTTATCGACGGCTAGAAGTGACAAAAAATATCGAAAGAAGCTAACAGTTATAGTAAAGGATGCTTATTATACCCGTGACATTTTTCTAAGAAATTTCTAAGAAAAAAAAAAAAAAAAAAAAAAAAAAACAATAACAAAATAAGAATGACGACGGCACATGGCCGCCATTATGAACATTGACTTTAAGAATGAAACGTGTTAAAATTAATTATTTAACATGAAACAAGATTACTTACCGATGATACGATATTCCCTGTTCCTTTTTAACGTTTGTATCATAGTTCTTACAGCCTTTTACTACGCAACTAGGCATTTTTATAATAATTTAGCAAAAAAAATTCTCAGTCACAATCTTGTGCGGACGAGGGATTACGACTGCCGTTAGCTGGCCCTAAATAGAGATTTTAGAGCCAATGCGCTGGTGTCATTTCGCCTGGTCCTTACGCTAGTAATATATACGTCAATGCCCACTGTTTACCTTGTACAACTACATTATATTCACCGTAACTGTTTCACATTAATTTTCTATAAATGCAACCGATAGATCTCGACGAGCTGACCGATGACGATTGAAACGCAAATGAACATCAAGCGATACGTCACAGTCCTTGTTCAACGTGAGGACTTCTTTAATCCTTGACCTACCGAGCGGTGTAATTGAATTGTATCCCTCGATTTTGTTATTATCTATAAGTTTTTGAATTAGCTCCCACTATGGAAGCAAATTTTTAAAGACGTATTTACGTCAAAATTAAAAATACCAAATGATAAGAGATCATGTTACTCACGTAGCAGAATATAATGAAAGGGACTGAATGATTGAGGATAAGGGAGTAAGAGTAGCAGATAGAAAACCAATAGGTTCCGATTCATCATTTGAGGTTTTAGACTCTGATTATGAATATGATAAATAAATTGTAAGTTAAGTTAAATGTGTTTATTTTTTTCTTCTAGCTAATATCATTTATTAGAGACCCGCCCTGGCTTCGCAAGGAAGCAATTTTTTCTGTAAGTCATATAGGTACACATACCTTCCTCGTTAATCGCTCTAATCCAATAGTGAAAACCGTATCAAAATCTGTTTATCTAACAACAATCGGTGTTATAGTTGTGTTCAGGGAGCATAGCCACTAGCCACGTTATAATAACGGATAATTAAAGATCACAACCATACTTGCTAAATTATTTTATATTCTGAGCCACATTCATCACAGTTTTTGTATAAATAACTTAATTACTAACATAGGTAATTCACATGTTTATATGTTACAATTTTTTATTATTAAACACTAAATAATAACAAAAGTTTAATTTTTAACATTTACATAGGTAGGTAGACCAGGTTCCCACTATTGCACAAAAAATTCAGTACTAACTACTAGAAAATGTTGGTAACAGACACATTTACGTCAAATAAAACTTTTTAAGGTATCACAATGATTTTTACATATACATTAAAACTATTAATACATACCTATATAAAAACATAAGTACCTACATTAAAACATTATTTTTGAAATAGGAAGTTTAAAATGCTTAATTTAGGTTGTAATTATCTTAATTATATGTTTTCATTCACTTCTGTACATTGTAGTTAGATAGTAAAATACAACTTTTGAGGTAAATGAGCTAATTTTGCGCAAATTAATGTTATCCAGTCTCACTTCTCATTTGAAATCCATTCTAATACTATTTTCTTATAAAGTAACAGATCCTATAAAATTTTATTTTTGCATTATACAATTAATATTCATCAAATATTATTAAATTAATGGAGTTACCAGTGTTGCCAAATAATAGCACTTTATAAAAATAAAATTTACTTGCTGATTTTTAAAATTTTTAACATTAATTCAAAATGTCATATATTTTGTCGTTATGACTATATCATATTTATTTAGTTAAAAAATACACTGTCAAGGTTCTGTAATGCGTCGAGGATGTTAGCTGAATCCAGAGTAGACAAGCTTCTATGCAAATATGAGGAAACGGTGTGCATTTCTGTTGCGCAGGGTTCGGATTAGCTCCAATAGCATCCTCAATGCATTTGTCGAAAAGCTTGACTATCGTTACCTGAACCATTGTTAACAGCACAGCTACAGACTAATGAGGACAGCAGTAAATAACTTAAAATATTTGTACTAACGTAGCCTTAAATTGAATGTAACTAACAAACGATCAGACATGGTCGAAATAAAGGGTTTTATTATTATTATTTTATTGAATGACAAAAAAGAAAAAAAAAAAATGTTCCTTTTATAGACATTTTGGCTAAGCTATGCGTAAAGATTTTTATATAGATAATTACCTACATTTAAGATTCTTTGAAGTATCTACAGGTAAATCTAGAGGTGACATTAAATTAAATAATCTATTATAGAACGGACTATAATTATGGACTACACTTAATCACGCCATGCCGCCGCGCCGCTTCGATGCGATGGACGCATAAATGCGTCAAGGGCACGCGAGAATGAAATTATTGGACGTATATATGCGTTTTCGGCATCTGAGCAAAAATTCCTCTACAAAATCCAATATTTTTATGAATTAAGGTTATCATTTGTTTTTATTAAACTTTGTGTGTATTTTCTAAGTGATTATTTGAAATGGACGGTAAGTTGCTTATTTTTATCAGATGTTTGAAACATTTTGTCTAACTTTTTATATTTCAATAATTGTTATTTTATTGTAATTTAGAAATGATTTTCTGTGTGTTTTCCTGAAATGGTGGGTGTCATTTATTTAAACCAGGTGTTTGAAACAGTTGCGTTGCCTATAAGTTGTTTATTAAATTTTGCTATTTTCAAACAATGAAACTGGCTTACTTGAAATAAGAGATATACAAATAAAAATCAGATTTACGAATTGGCGAGAACAAATAACTCCGTATCAAAGTGAAGATGAAGATAAAATAGAAACTAAAGATGCAATTTCACAAACAGAAGAAGAGAATTACATATCTCCATGTAATTGTAAAAAAATATAATTGGTAATTCGACGACTTTTAGAGGAAGTACCGGACGATCGACTATTGCAGCTTTTGAATGATGTAGAAGTTATTGTAAATAAGTACAAACAACATTGAATCATTATTAAAATTGTATTAAAGTAAAATAAAACAAATTACAATTAAATTTGTTTTATTTAAAAATCTAGTTGTATGTGTAAAAGTGATATAACCGAACGATGTAATAACAATAATAATCTATATATGTGTCCCTTTCACTTTGTGTTGCTGTCTTTGTTTACATACACGTTTATATGGGCCGACATTCACTGCGTCGGATCCATTTCTATACGAACACTTTACACAAACACTTACTGTTTATGCACGAACTGTAGGCTGTCCCGAACAGTTTGTATGCAATGTTTGCATTTTTTTCTATATCAAATTTGTCTTGGATTAATAAATACGTGACACGACTAGCAACGGAATCGAAAAACTTTTACAACTTTCTGCAATGTTTACAACTCCTGGCTTCATACGCGTATTAAAGCATGCGATAATGGAATAAAATAATCTAAAATCTATGACGGTATATTTGCAAACCGTTGTTTTTTGGCTTTTAGTTGTATGTTTGATTACGTATAAAATCTAAAAAAATTATATATGCAGTAGCTTATCTTATAAAGTCATTTAAATTTTTCCGCATATGTGCGTCCGCGGCACGCCGACCAAGATTTGTTCAAACGCATATATGCGTCCAAAGCATCCAATGGGTTAAAAGAGATTATGCCATGTCGTATGATTTTGTTACTTCCTAATCTGTGTTCGTTCTAGAAAGGAACCCAGCATTATTGTATCTTTGACTAAAGGTTTTATTATTATTATTTTGTTTGCTTGAATAATATGTATCAATGAGTATATTTTTTACAAATTAAAGGTTAATGAGACCTCTTCTAATCTTATGTAATATTTATTAAGTTTTAATTTTTGCGAAGCTTACGATGTACAAGTTATATACAAAATAGACTCCATTATATTTAGGTACATAATATACTTACATACGCAATATGGACAAAATTTGGCACCTTTCAATTCGATAGTGAGAATTGGCACATTTCTATTTGTTATTGGCACGTTTCAAAAGTTGGCACGAAAATGAGCTTTATTCCCATTATCTTACATACTTATACATTAGGCCATATACTTTAATTTATTGCATCTCACTAGAACCAAACTAATCGTATGTAAAAAGGTAATATTTTTAGTCAGTGAACCATAGGACAGCACATACTCGTAGCAACTTTTTTATCTACCCCTACGTAATAAGAAGTAAAAGAAGTCCTTCCTCTGTTTCTAAAATAGTACAAGCTTTAGTGCCTTTAATTGTTTTTGGATAAACAATTCAAAAACAATTAAAATACATTATAGAGTTTATAGTAGGTACCTCCCTCTTAATACTGTCATTAAGAAATTCTCAATTATTGCAATAAAACTGTTATCTTTTTACATACATGTATTGGGTCATACGTTTGAATTTATTCTACTGATTTCATAGAAAATTTATAGTCAAGTGTGAATTGTATGGATCGAGTCAGAAACGATAAATGATATATAGTAAAAAGATGCATTATAATTCGCATTTAATGCATATAATAACTAGGCTGATTAGCAACTTTAACTCAGTCGTGCGTGGTCCTGCGTCGGAGGTGTTAGATAGGTACGTTCAAGGCACGAGACTTGCCAGCCTCCTTTAACAATATAATACAAGTTGTCAAGAAATATAAGTCAAGTCAACGAGTTTAAACTAGTAGGTACCATGTTAAAGACAAGCTTAACGACATTCGAATCGTATAAATATCTACGACTTTTTTTAAAACGTCGGCCGAGACGAGACGATACCTACATAATGTAGGTACCTACTATGAACTAACATTGTGACTCGCGTGAGATGCAATGACAATAGTAACAATTAATGATTAAAGGAACTTTACACTTTAGCTACCGTTAGAGTTATTGTTTTGTGTGTTAAGTGTGCATTACGGTTGTTCGCCGAGTGTATCCTCTCCTTGCACCGCCAGATCCCTGCGCCTCACACTCTCTGCGGACTCTGTCTATTATATCCGCTACCAATTTCTCTTCCTTAGAGCGTTTCTCTTCCCAATCTTTTTCATTGCTTTGTTCTGTAAATAACGCAATATTTGCAAATTAGCAGTGTTCGTAGTTTAAAACGTATTATAGTAAAGGGTTTTTCAATAGAGACGCGTGAACTTTGACAGCGTGTAGCGGCCATCTTAGTAAAGCGATAGAGCTGTCAAATTTGGCGTCAATAGATATTTAGTTGTGACATTTTGCCATGGAACGCTACACGCTTCAACAACGCGTAGAAATTGTAAAAATTTACTATCAAAATCAGTGCTGTGTTCGCCAAACGTTTCGTGTGTTGCGTCCAATTTATGGTATTCATGGTCGTCCTGCAGAGTCCACAATCCGTCGTTTAATGAATAAATTTGAGACAACCGGCTCGGTAATTTGACGGTCCACTTGATTGTAGGTGGCTACCATCGCATATAACACAAGCAACGCCACAGTTTCTGCAAATGCGCTGCCGACCACAGTAGGATTAAGGATGAGGGATTGATAGGAAAACGGGCTCTGGCATCTCTTACTCACTCGCCGAAATACAACAGCACACGTACTGTTATTTCACGGTGGTCATTTGGACGAGCTGCTCAAATGACTGCGAAACGCAGTGTGCCCTGCCACTTCTTTCCAGACCCAGACTAGAGCCAATTTTGAAAAGATAATTTTCAAAGTTGTCTCTGCCAAGAATCGAACCCGGGAAGTCATGCACCCTAATCACTCATCCAACGGGCTCGATTGTTAGGAAAGTAACGACTTCGTTACCTAACAATCGTTTCGTATAATTTTAACTAGTCATTTAAAAATAAGACCAAAATAATAGTTACACAAAAACTATTATTTAAAAAAAAACTATAGAACCTCCATTGTTAATCGCTCTTTTTATTAGTGAAAACCCTATCAAAATCCGCCCAATGGACTTTGATACTGTTTTTCGCTAACTAACGGAGAAACGCTAACTAAGCGGCGCATGGAAGTTAAGATTTGATAATGTTTACCAATCTACTACTATAACTATTTCTTACCTTTCGGAAGTTTGTGAGTTTTCTTTAGTTCAATCGCTTTTGGTACTTGCTTCACTACAATGGCTTGATAATTAGGTACACTTGTCTTAGGAATAGATAACTCCGGGTCCTGTTCGTGTCTTATCTCTTGAACACTTTGTACTTCACGAGCAGACTGCTCTTTCAACATTGTCTCTATTTGTGTATTTGTTAGAACTGGACTGGAATCTGTTAAAATTTCACTATGTCTGCTAGCTAAATGACCGATATATCCTGAAATAAACATTGTATGCAATCCGTTAGTCATTTTGCTATGAGATTGGTCGTCAGGTAGGCCGACTACCCACTTGATGGTAGTTTTCTGTCATCGAATACAAGTACAAACGATTCCAAGTGAAAAGGTAATTATGGAATATAAAAGCTTTGGCATCATGCGCGGCGAGAAGTAGGATCTGCTGCAGCTGATGATCATGCAGGGGAAAATACAGGGTAGACGTAAGCCGGGCAGACGACGTACTTCCTGGCTCAAGAATCTCCGCGAATGATAGGTATGACTTCGGTATCAGATTGCTGTTTCGAGCCACCGCTTCAAGGGTTAGGATAGCCATGATGATAGCCGATCTCCAACAGGAAATGGCACTAAGAGAAAAAAGAAGAAAATCTTACAAACCAAAGAATAACAGCATAAATTCTGTAATGCTGTCACAGAGGTATTCTGCAAATGGGTAGGTATTTACTGCCGTCAGACTGACCAACTGACTGCGGACGTAGTGTACCCTGCCGCTAATGCAAGTTGCAATGCAATTGCGTTATGGTAAGGAAATTGCCTCTAGCATCCCTTATTCATGAACTTAAAATTGCTAACGGTGGTCTTTTATAATTACAGTGATTTTAACTGCTCACTACAAGGTCTTTTAAATATAATGGGGAAATAAGTTATTGGGCGTATAAAAGTCAATGTTAAACTGATTTTGAATAGGTACTTACAGTTTAATTGTAGAAAAACAAAATCTCTTTGTATATATTTGTAGAAGAAATTGATGGCCCCTACAAATAAACGTGCAAGAGTTCTTATACGATTTTTTTGATTATTGGTTTCGTTCGCCTTAATTTTGTCACTCAAACTAAGCCTACTATAGCAGTTTAATTCTTTTATTGTACGGAAATAGTATATTTTTATATTATATGAATAACAGTGTATGCTATTATTGCCTATTTTTAAAGTCTCCGAACGCACAAGAAAGTAATCTGTTAAAACCAGTGCCGGTTTTAGCATTACCAGCGCCCTGGGCGAGATTTTACGGCGCCCTCTATCTCCCAGTGAAAACCATATGAAAAAAGCGGGATTCATTTATAGTAACTAGCGTTCCGTCCCCGGCTTCGCCCGGGATGCAATTTTTATATATAAGAACATTCCCCGTTTATCCCTCTTTCCATTAGTGCAAACCGAATTATAATCGGTCTACCCGTTCACGCGTGATGTCATGACCAAGGGAAATAGGGATTCATTTTTATATATAGAGATTAAATTAAGTAAATATAAAAAATACAGTGATTATAACAAGTTGTTCATAAGACAAAATACAATTTATAAAACTTTACATTTAAATTAGATAAACAATATTATAAAAGGAACAAAAAACAACAACAAGAATACAAATTAAAATAATAAAATAACTATTTAAAAACTAATAAAATTTTACTTTTATATTAAAAAGAATCATTCGGTATCACTCGGTAGTCGAAACTAAGAGTGAAGAATACCACCGCAACAAACCGTACTACTTTGCTTTATTTAGAATAAATCTGAGTGTTAGTACTTAAGTGTTAGTAATAGTTAAATCTCAAGTGTTAAGTTCGTGCACCGGTATAATGAATGAGCTGATTGTATCCCTCGTCGTCAAAAATAACCCGAACTCTTTCTAACAAAATTTTTAAAAAGAGATGGATAATTTGTTTTGTGGTCTATGCTATGGTTAAATGAACAGCAGTGTTTCAACCGAAATGCAATCTGCATTTTATTGTAGTGTTACCATCATATCTAGATTTAGGAGAATTTGTGTATGGAAGTAACACTTACTCTATGAAAAAACCGATATAAAGGGGCGCCCTTTTTATATTTGGCGCCCCTGGGCGGTCGCCCAACCGCGCCCTACCCTAACGCCGCTACTGGTTAAAACACATAGACGATTCTATTTCGTTTTTTAGTTTTTGTTATGTCTTCTTACATGTTTATTCGTGTAAATATAATTAATCCAGTAATTTAATTATTATTCCATAATATAATCAATGATAATTTACTTATTAACACATAATAGGTATAAATGCATTCTATTTTTCAATCATCAACTAGCAGAATAATGTACTGTGAAGAAGCAGGTAGGTTATAGCTGATTTAAAGAAACTTGACATACGTAAGAATAATAGGGTAACATTAAGCTATACGTATTCAAGTTGTACATTATTAAACGAATAAACGTGTAATGGTCATGATTGTTACCTAGTCTCACGAATTCCACAAGAGTAAAAAAATTTATGGTTTTTCATGAATTTGTTGAAAGTCGGTTACAATTTTTTTTAAGTTAGTACATACTAGTCTAAAGCTACTTTTTTACCTTTGATTTCATTATATATTGTATGTATCTATCTACAATGGAAGTTTAAACGTTTTTGTTTGTTTTTTTTTTTATTATAGATGGGTTTGCTCTTGACCAGCATCTGTCCATGTAGGAAGGATCAGGCCGAAGATGGAGCGAGCTCACCCAGAAGATGCCTATTCACTCAAACCTTGAAAAGATTTGGGTTATATGAACTCGGAAATACAGACGCCGGCATGGAGTTCCAATCCTTAGCAGTGCGCATCACAAAAGATGTTTTAAAGCGCTTGGTCCGAATTAGAGGGATTTCGACAAGGTGAGGATGGTAACCAGCCGTACGTCTGCATGTCCGATAGAAGAAAGGGGAAGGCGGTATGATCTCATGCAGCTCTCGAGCACACTCTCCGAAGTACATCTTATAGAATACACACAGACAGGCAACTTTGCGTCTATGTGCCAGGCTCTGCAGCTTAGTTCTTATTAGTGTATCATCGCCAATGAGCCTCCTAGCTCTGCGATCCACCGAGTCGAGTGCAGCAAGTTGGTATTTTGCTGAGCCATCCCAAAGGTGACACAATAGGTAATTGTTTTTTCCTGAGAAGTTGTCATTTTACTCTTACACGTTTATTCGAAATGTTTATAAATCTTATCAAAAGCCTAATACAGCGCCATCTAATGCGCGACAGCGAAACTGTGCGTTTAATTTTTATTAGATATCTATTTTTCGAATTCTACATTTGAACGACAGCATGTATGTTCGAATGGCTCACCTTTTCTACTTTTAAAATAAACGAGGCATTGTTCACATTGGAACAGAGGTGCCGGATTTAAGGGTTGTATAACATGGAATTTATATTTGTGCCTGTACCAGTGCGTCCGACTCTGCAATATCTCTCCGCACAGTTTGCATATAACACTGCCGTCGTTTCTAGTCATGTATTCTAAAAGATCGCTTCTTGCTTTTGGCAATTCCTTCTCTTGTTCCTTGTTTTCATTTGCGTTTTGTTTCTCAGTAAGAAAGTGCTGGCCGGACGCTTCTTGAGTGTCAACGATGGACTTCTCAATTGTCTGGGTCTCTTCAGCTTGTTCCTGATTCGATGAGTCTGACATCACCTCTAGTGTAATGATTGGCATGCTATTGACGTCAACGTCGTCTTCATATAAACTTTGGTACCCTGAAATAATTAAATGTCCAATAAAACTTTTAGTTAATTGGTTTAGTAGTGTATGAAACTATACCAACACTCTGAAATGTATTCAGCAAAAATACATTTTTGATCCATAGGTATAACACAGCCGTCATTTCACGTTCGAGAAGACTAGTCAAATCATGACGTGGTTTTTTTTTCCTAAACTTGGCATTTAAAATCTACTTATTCACATATAGTATCGTGTTACTTTTAATAAAAAAAAAGCTATCTGAGGAAAACATATTTAAGAATAGCCATTGACACACAATTTAAAAAAAAGGGGGCAGGCAGATTTCCCCTGCGTTTAAACTTAATATACAAAAGTCTGACATAATATTACTACCTGTATATAATACGAGATTTAAAAAGTATGCTTAAGATATTTTTAAAACGAAAATTATTTTTCGGCTATAAGTACCTACTACTTGTGTATGATCGATAATCCATAAAACTCAAAAGTAACGCAATATTTTTAGGCGTAATCTGTAAAACATTCTTTTTTTGGTATAATACTCGCGAATCTTCTTGGACTCTGACCTTGAGTGGATGTCTTTCGTTTGCGCATATAGCAATATGGCGCAACTGCTTTCTCTCTTGTATAAATGTTATCATTGCGTCTCGCTCATTCCGTGGCTATCCCTGGGTCGCAATACCTCACAAACAGTCCCAAAATCAGTTATTGCGTTGCGCATATTTGTCACGTGATATCGCCAGAGCCCAAGAAGATTTGCGGATCATCTGAAAAGTTGATGGCGTTATTAGTACTTACATTTTGAGCACATGTCACTTTTGAAGGTAAGGGTAACATAAGCTAAATTTTTTTAAAATGTTAAGTTCGGCAGACAGGCTGACGGTCCACTTGATGGTTAGGTGGCTACCGTCGCCTATAACACAAACAAGCTGCTGCAAGTACGCTGCCGACTACAGTTCGATTAGATTAAGGGATAGGAAAATTCTAAATTTTCATAAAATCTATGGAGGCTCAAAGAATTCTGACATCTATTTTTTTACCTTCAGTGACTATTGTGATTTGTGACGTTTTCTCGCGAGTAAGCCTAATTCGACGAAGTTTGCATAAGATTAAGAACAATTTGTTCTTAAGTTATGAGAAGTAGAAAATGTTTAGGAATATCAACAAATAAATAAGACACGATATTTATTCAATTTTAATTTCTTTTACTTTTAGTGTTACATGATTTTTACATAAATTATGATGGTAAAGATTTTAATTCGATTTACAAAACTATTTTAGTTTCATGTTAAAATATAATATTTCGTCTTGTTACTTCAGTAATGTTAAAGCTTTGATATTTGCAACGATAATTATAGTACTATAATAATAAGGCTGTTTATACCAGTGATCCTTGTGTTAAAAGTATTACTTTTACTATCAATAACGTAAAACTATCAATATCTAACGGACTTATTTAGATATTTAATTTCTATAATCTATATAATATATTTAGGAATAGTCGTAGTGCACGTATGTTAGGTAAAAATTCAATTTCTTTTTATTTACTCTTTAATATGGCTCACAAATTATCAATCTTATAACCTCCGACAATTCCTAACTATGAAATTAAAATTACTTATATATCTCTTTATAAGTAAATAGGGATATGTTTATTTTATTTTTCATTAACAGTGCCTGCATTAATAGAATGGGAAAGGGAAAAAAAACGTTCATAATATTTTATAAAGTCGTGAACATAAAATATTTTTGCGTTTCTGTAAAATATCATCGTAATAGAATATAGAAAAAAATCAACACTTGTTTATTTATATACATTGCACTGACACAAATCTAATTTAGTAAACACCAACATATCTTTGCATAGGCCAAATTGATCAAAAAATGGTAGGTAGGTAAGTTTAGTTAACAATGAACACTTAATTTACAAAAGCAAAGATATTTTGGTGGTCCGACCGTAACCTACATAGTGTATAAGTAATAAAATTAGTCTTTCCACAGTTCTCTAAAATAATATTTGCTTAATATTGCTATGTTTAGTAAAAATTTTAGACGTAACATTGAATCAAATTAAATTGTTTGCTAGACAAGTCGACGGTTCATATTGTTTTGAGATTTAAAACAGATTTTATATTACATAACCGGCACCTACTCGCTTTAAGATGCGTCATCTAATGTTAATTTTCCCCGCAACAACTTGTAACAAAGTGTTGCCATTAGAAAAAAATTGCGCTGTTATATTTGCTATGTAATTTAAAATCTTGGTCCGGAGTGTGTGAAACCCACTAATGCAAGTACATGTAACAAAAGGTTACCATTAGGAAAAAAATTGCGCTGTTATAATATTTGCTATGTAATTTAAAATCCTGGTCCGGAGAGTGTGAAACCCAGTACATATCGAAGTGTAATGAAATCTGAAAAAAAAAAAAACAAATCTCTAAACCTATTAAATGACCGTACCAGCAAAATACAATTTAATTTAAAATCGAGAAAAGGTAGACAACCTCCAATTAGACAATCAACGCATTTTAACATTTTAAACATATATTTAAGTTTATCCTAATGTAATAACGTGATACAAATCGCGTGTGATACATATTCAAGTCATGCTGCCATGCAGCAGTGTTTAAAAAAAAAAGAAAAGAAAGAATTTACAATAACTCAACAATGAACTCGAACGCTAACTTAGTTAGCACTAATATCACAAAATAAAATACTACAAAAAGAAAAAAAAGCATAACACATCACCACTCAAAAATAAGGTCATTTTAACCATACACATGGTTTAAGGAGTGGCTTTAATAAAATTAAAAGAAAATAAGGAAACAAATTGTTAGGTAAGAGTAAAAGCGCGAACACCATCAACTCAAATTCCGATGTGTGAACTAAGTAAAGACGCATTTGTGCAAACGACTGGCGCTGAACCTATTAAAATTAAAATAAATCACACACAGCGTACTTGTTAATACCTTTTCGGCGATTAAAACAATTAATAATACACCGTTATAATATAATCTAATATAAATTTATATACAAAATAATCGTTCTCTAATATAAACTTAACATTATTTATTTTTTAATCTTGTGCGCTAAATTTTAAAATACAGAAACTCAAATTATAACCAATATTCTTAATGTAAATATGCATCTAAAAATCTAATTACATATAATATATCTATTGTTAAACTTCTGAACTATCAAATTGCTATTAAGTGTTGTTTCGTTAACCATAAATCCTCGTATCGTTCTTTGTAGTGGAAATTTTAAAAAAAAAACACGAAAACACTGTATTCGCGGAGCTAGACTTTATAATTCGATCCCAAACTTACCCCCATATGTGCTAGATTATTTAAGACCCAAAACCCACACACTATCTCACGAAAACATCCGTGGAATCGATACGATTTTACGACTAATGCACTAACACCATTATAATATTTAAAAAAAAAACGCTCCAAACATTAACTTAACATTTAAAAAAATGGAGATTAGTAAATAACATTCTAAATATAAAAATTAGATTCCTTATCAATGGAAGAACTGCTGATTGTCGTTAGGCTCCGGAGAAACCAGTACGCCCATTAATACCTACAAGTGACATTAGTAAGACGATAATTATGTACCCTTTACTACATTATACACCTTTATTGAAGTGCTATGGCACTATATAATCATTTACTTGCGTTCGATAAACGTAGTTGATTTCTGATTAGTACTTACTTTATATTTAGTAAACACTTCCTTCATTACGTGATTACGAGCTAAGTCAACACAGCAACGATGATAGCGTTTAACTGTCATAATTTTACATGGACTCAAGTACAGAAAATATAGTAAAAGTTTAAAAAGATCAAAGGTTTTATATGAAAAGATAGCAGGAAGCAATAGACGCCTGAAATTATGTTACCATAGACGGTTTTGACGACTGTCTCTTTTGCTAGTGAATTCCGTCAATGGTTATAATGTGCTACTAATGAAACTGGATTTAATCGGGATCAAAAATGTATAAATTATTCCATAAAAAACAGCAACATGTAAAACATGTTTAGGTAAAGGTTCGGTGAGGTTTCATGAAAAAAAGTAATATTTTGTCTAGAAAGTATCCCTACAAGTACCCCCAAGAAGGTAACTGTCTAATTATTCTAGTCCAGTAAGTATAGTGTTAATAAGGATGAAAAAAAAAAACAATTTTATATGCTTTAGTAGCCGGAAAATTAATGGCCTACCAGTATTGAGTACAATCAATTTGAATTGATGCAACTTTTGAAATCTATAGAAATAAAAATGAGTTATTTAAAAAAAAATGGAGACCTACATTTCTTTACAAACAGTGCTCCGTCAGAATACCATTTTCTAGGAGTTCTTAATAGAACTATTTAAAGAAATAATGAATTTTTGGACATGAAATCTATCGACTTCATAGACTAAGAGTATCGAATCGGCTAGAATGTAATAACCATGACGTTTGCACATCATTGAACATTTGTTGACTTAACTCGTAATGATCCAATTTTTTTCCAGTCACACCCAATTACTATAACCCGCTTTAGTCGTATTGGTACGGCCGAGTTGTATATGTGCAGTCAAGTGCATATAAGACCCATAATTATATTATAACGGACAAATCTATAATAATGTCTTTAACAAATGTATCATCAATAACTATTAAAGGCACAGTAACGGAAGGCATAAAGAATTCTATTTGACCTACATACAATCTTCATGTGGCAGTCGATCCGTAAGAATAAATTTGGGCAAATATAATTTTAAAAACCTTTCTGCTCAATTTACAATTTAATCGAGTTTTTATGAGAAATCAAAACTACAAATCATTGAAAAAATTTAACCTACATTAGAATTGACATAAAAGAACACAACAGCACTAGAAGAATCCTGTGTAACTGCATTATTATTTAGAGATTCTTTGGTCGATTTCTTGGAAGTATTTAAAAATAAAAATATTTAAAATTTTCAACGGGTAGTTTGCAAACTGAAACGAAATAGGGACACTCGAATATGCGGAGGCTTCAAGAGACACTGACTGCATGTTGTACAGAAGGCACGTTTGATATTTTGTACATTATACAGCACCTAAAAACACTAAGTAGAAAAAAGTTAACATTTCAACAAGTCTGCGGACCGCATATATCACTAACTGGCCATGGTTAATTACAGATATTTGAAAAATTATTGTCTAACATTTTGCACAACCACACTTTTAAAAGTATGCATAACATTAGTTTTATGTAACAAACATTAGATATTAAATGCATAACATTATCATGAAAATATACAATATGGATGTATATTAAAATTTTTATCCAAAAATAGAAAAAAAAGGTAATACTATATTTATTTCACGGTTGTCTCTTTAAAAAGTTTACAAAAGGCACGTGTAAACATTTCCGCACAGTATATAATAAAAGGCACAATTTTTTTTAACTGTGGGTAGATTTAAACTTGTGCCCGGTCAGGCGATGAGTGCGACGGCGTCGAACCGTGCGGCGATCCGGAGCTCATCGCCTCCAACTTTATACCCGGTGGAAGTTGACCCTCCATTCCGGGTAATAGAAAAAACGTATTCGGCGGATAACACTCTTTAGGCACGAAGCAATCGTGGGTAGTTTTCATGTGATTCTTCATTTTGTCCGGCCTGGAGAATTCCTTGCAGCACACTGGACACGGAAACACTTTTCTCTGTTGGCCCTCGTGGTAGAGGAAGGCGTGTCTCTGGAATGAATATTTGTTTTTGAAGGTTTTCTGAATGTTCTCCTTGGCGCACTCTGTGCATTGGTATACCCCCTCGTTCACTGATGCGTATCTGAACAAGTTCAAACCCCTAACGGACATCTCGGTGAGTTGTTCGGCGGGGTCGTTCGAGGCGGAGTTGGCTCGTCTTCTGACTCGCCTCCTCGCCACCGGCCTTTGCATCTGATTACTCTCAGTGGTGTTGTTGTTTAATGAGTCATTTTGGTATTCGTTTGACGTCGACGCGGTCTGTGTGGCGGGATTTATTCGTATTTTGATGCCGTCATTACCTGGTGATGGCATGTACTTTGATTCTTTATTTTCCGAATCAGGTGTATCGCGTTCTGGAAAACAATTTTCAAGTCAGGATTAAATTAAATTTGTCTTCAAAATAAATATCTAAAGTACAAGTGATAAAAAAAATCTAAAATGCTTCCTGTCTACTTAATAATAAAGATAAACAGGATATAAAAGGCAAAAGAAAAGGAAACAACAAAATAAAATATATATAACCTTTATTTGTTCAAATTCAATGAGGATTTTGAATTACACCATCAATAGAAAAAAATTAAGTGACGAGAAATGGAATTTGTTATATACGAAAAAGGCAAAATCATTTAAAAAAACCGCTACCGTTATTTCATGATTTCGTAATAAATATATTTTTTTATTGCAAAAACACGTTGATGGGTTTAAATTTATATAAAAAATTCCATTTCAAACATTGAACTAAACACAAAATTATATTAAAAAAAAGTATAGTAAGTCCAAATGTGGAGAGTGTATTATTTACATAATGTATGTAACAAACCAAAACTGTTTCCGTGACAAATAAAAATTTAAGTAATAAAATCGATGTTTAAACAAAATAAAAAAAAATATAGCAAAGTTGAACTTCTTAATCTATAAGTGTTTAAACGTATCCATATTCTAAAAATAAATTAAAAAATAAAATAACAAAAAAGAATAGATTTCACTATGAATAATAGGACTCAAGTGTTTGCATTTGGAACTATTTCGGCAAGTTCAGCGGTACAATAAATATTGTATACACTTCGACATTAACTTAACTGTCGAATTCGACATTAGTTATTAAGATCACATAAGGTGGGCTTTTAAATGTAAAGACATGTTGAAATCAATTTACGAAAAACAAAAAATAAATAAAGCAAATAGCTGCCATATTCACATCAATTAAGAAGTAGGTAATATTTAAGAAACTTATTACTGTTTACTGGTACCTATTAAGAAACAAAATTTAAATCAATTTATAAGAACCAGAAAAAGCTTCATAAAATGTGACATACTTAGTTCAAGATGTTTTTTTTTAATAAAAATAAAAAAAGCAACGATTTGTACTTGAACAAAAATAAAATTGTTCACTGCATAGCATCAATTTGAGCAACATAGAAAGCGATTTAAAACGCAAATAATCTAGCTCTAACCACACCAACTAAGAAACTTGACATATGCATCATTCGATAAATATGACAACATACCTGAAAAAGTGTCCACTCCGTGACTAATAAAGCTTTCTACGTTAGATAATTCAATCCTTTTAAAACAACACTATTTGTCTAATTAAACATATATATAGATATAACTTATTTTTTTTTATAAATCTATTCTTTACTAATAACCCGTGTTGTTACTTTGCTACTATATAAAACTACTAGTTAAGTTAAATTATTTATAGGTACACCTACTTCAAAAGTACCTGCAATCAGTGCACAATAAATTAGTCGTTGTTCTAACGCCTCATCAGGTTGACGCTTGAAATGTCGCAGGCCACTCGTTTTTAGAAAAACAGTTTTACTAATCCCAAGAGGGAATAAAATTGTTGGCAAGACATTACGTCCGCTTCAGTTTATACGCAATATTCACAATATTAGCACTTAGTTTATAATTAAATTTTAAAATAAGTACTCAATTGAAGTTTCGACCAGACACAAAATTAAAATCACAAAATAAGGAGGTATCATAAATTAAATAACAACATTGAAACAAAAACAAAACATAATGTATTAAACAACATTAAAATTGAAAAGATTCACTATTTTTGTTGTAACTTTTATTATTTTCTTTAAAGATTCTAAAAATAGTAATTAACACCTTATGAATTTATTATTCTTTTAACAAATAATAATTCTATAATAGTTCAACGTTCGACTCTAGATCTGTCTATATAATAACATTACTCTTTGCATTTGCTATTGTCTAGAGGTGCGAATAACAAACTTAATATGAATTCATTTAACATTTGGCTAAGACTACAATTGTATTTTACTTTGTGTGAAGTTACGATTCATATCACTTTACACTTTGTCGCCTAATGTAACTTAAACTGATCAAGAAATACGATGAAAATTATCTATGTGCTCAAAAATATTAAAGTGGATTCTCAACTTTTATAGAAATGGACAAAAAGACATTGTCTTCATAGACAAGAATTCATTGTAAATAAGTATTAAAGAAGTAAGAATCTAGGCCCGTATATTAACTTAGTTTAGTATTGGAGAATTAAAAGAATTTCAGATTTTTATAACCTGAATAAGTTCGTTGATTAATATAGCCCAAAACGCTCCAAATGAGTGTTTTTTTTTTTTAGAAAGAGGGTATATTTAAAAAATAAAATGTTCTTCTGAGAAAGAATTTCCTGGCAAAAAGTGCAAATATAGTTCGGATAGCCCTACCCTGTGAGTTTAGAACACGTTTAGAATAATGATTTCATTGGTTGGAGAAGAGTGTAATGTCATGTTGAATAAATAGTCGTATTGAGTTAGTAAGTCAACAGATGTAATCCGTAAGACCAAATTGAGAGTGCCGGAGGTTCTACTCAGGCGAAATGCGAAATAGACTTTTATTCTGGTATCGCATTTGCCATTTTTGCAGCTGCGTTCACTACGGTAATGATCGAAATATAACGTTACGGTAATACATAAAACGAATAAAAACATTTTGAACAATTTTTACATTCATTGTTTCGGAGCTCGGAGCATATCGTAATTTAGATAACTAGTTTGGTATAGCACCGTTAGATTGGTATTACCGCACTTGATTGTTTTAATCCAATTAGGTTAGCATAATTATTTTCCTTATTTTGGCAAAAGAATATTTATGTGGTGAAACAGAATAAGGTTTTTCCTCTAGTTTTGATAAACGGTGTGGGTTAGAATTACTGCAGTTGCTCCTTATTTTTCCATTAAGACCAAAAACGTGCAGAGAAAATAATTAAATTCCCTCGTTAAACCTCTTTTATGAATCTAATTTCTTGATCGGAATAAGTACGCGTTTTTTAATCTTACCATAGATAATGTGTACAGGTAATATAATTGTAGTCCATCTAAATAAAATTCTGTAAACAGTTATTATTATATGACGCAAAGTTATCTAATATAACTACTATGTATCTTCTGTAAAATGGGTAGATAAATTTATAATGTCATTAAGTAGTATTGCTTTAAGAATTAATAAGTAACTGACAAATATTAATTGTACATAAATACCATTTGCACTATTATTATCATAATAATATGATTGCTCTGTAATGTTTCGAAGTAAAATTAGTGCGATCTTTTAATAAGCAAAATCTATCTCTGAAACTACCTTCAACTACTTCTGTATGTAAGAATTGATACAGGACTTTTAAGTAATTTAAAACAAAACAATGTTTAACAAACAATAGAGAAAATTCTTTTAATGTTACATTACATGTAACATTCTTAAGTATAATTTAGCACCAATTGATGATATTATATTTATAAAATAAAATATTTAATAATTCCACAAAATAACAATGACGTTAAACATTTTTTTAGTTCCAATATTCTCGAGAAATATGAAAAACAACAATATAGTTTTGTATACATACAATTTATACATATATAATATTAGGTATACGATTATTTTAAGTAGCACACAAATAAACGTTCAGAATGTCAGTACAGATGAGAACATAAACACGGGATAAGCTTAGGCACTGGCTAAAATTGACTAAGTATTATAATAATTAAGAAATTATTGAATTTTTAGCCTCACCTTATTTTACATCTAAGTAATATTTTTCCTTTAAGTACCTATCAACGATCCAAGGTAAATTTCATATAAAGTTTATGAAAGGTACAATAAATTCGTTTTTATGAATTCTAACAGTCTTAATATGATTATCAAGACTATTCGCCTCGAACCTCATAGTATGTAATTTTGTATTACATATCATATTATAATATCTTGGTTATTTTTTAAAATAAAATGGGAAACATGAGATGATATATTAGGTACAAATAGGTACCTATATGTTCTTAATATATATTACAAACTTCATGTTTTTTTTTTTACTACTCCGGCCTAGAAGATAGACAAGTAGATTTTACTTCTAAGGAAGCTTCTTATGTAGATTGTAAACTCTGAATAATGAAAATAAAGAATTATAGATATATAATATTCTTTGAAACTTCTTAGTTTT
Organism: Bembecia ichneumoniformis; assembly: GCA_910589475.2. Classification (NCBI taxonomy): domain Eukaryota; kingdom Metazoa; phylum Arthropoda; class Insecta; order Lepidoptera; family Sesiidae; genus Bembecia; species Bembecia ichneumoniformis. The sequence goes on from OU342523.1 coordinate 8,421,130, forward strand.
CTAATAGTAGACAAATATTTAACTTATTATTATACAAGTAAAGGCACACTAATAGGCAAGCGTTCCCTGGACCTACTTTTTGAATATGGAAACATTGGGTTGTCTATTGGGTTGTTAAGAACGTAACAAAGTATTCTCTACCACTTACCTATGTAAAGTATAAACTGATTGGATGAATGGTTTTTTTTAACATTTCACGTTTGAACGAATAAATTTTACATTTTCTTTTAAATAATCGAAATAAGATGGTGTCACTCACTATCAAAATATGGAAGACTACGTTTTGCCTCTAAAAACTAAGTAAATAATTTATAAATACCGTTACTTAATATTTATTTAAGGCATTTTGTTTTCTACTAAAATAGAATTTACAAATCATCTCATGATTCCAAATATTTATAAACATTTTTCAAAGCACCTTCGCTAAGATCACTTTACAACAATTGCAACTAACGCACTGTTGCAACTTTTCAAATTTATTTACATTATAATGTCAATGTCAAAAGTACTCTTGCGACGTGTTTAATTTCAGCACGTTCTTCTACGTATTCTCTACTGACGTAAAATTTATACATTACTTTCGAAGTTATTTTTTTAAATTTTTCTTTTTCACAATATATTGTCTTCAACAGATGCCTCTTTTTTCTATGAGATAGATAAATAGAAGTGTAAATAATTTCTATACATTCAATTATTACAAACGAATGCCTCTTAAGCATAACAGAAAATAAATATTGATTCCCCTATAGTTTAAAACGGATTTATGTATGTATAGTACTTTGTCTGGGGCTCTTGAAATTAATAAATAATCTTGAGGAACTGGATGACATTTTAACTAGTGTTAATAATTTGACTATGGTTTTCGCTGTTACTGAGAAATAATAAGTTATAATAACAGAATTGAATTAACTATTAGGTAGCACTACGTAAACTCGTATTTTACGCAATTTGAAAGTCTTAAAACAATCAAATGTTTCAACATCGATAAACTATTATAAATTAATCTTAACAAATTCTAGATAATAAAATCATAGCCTGTCTTGAGTTTTCATTTTGAAGAAGTAAAAACCTTCATTTACAACTAAGATCACTAATAAGGCAAGTTAAAATGAAAATGCACTTTTTACACCAGTACTAAAACAATGGCGTTTCGCTAAGACCTCATTCCGTTTAGCCTCTTTTGTTCAATACGTCCTGAAATGTTGAAAAGGCATCGCCATTGTTACATTTTATAACTACTAAACCTACATTAACTAATTCAGTTCAATGAGAATTGCAAATAATATTCAGCACATTACTAATGATATCATCTACGTAGAAAATAACACTATTGAACTCACCACGAATAGCTTCTTTGTACCCTGAAAAATTTGTAAGTAATAAAATTAAGTAACAAGTAAGTGCAACGTAACAAGTATATCATAAATCTCTTTGAAATTAGCACTCGTGAAAAATAAATGGAACGACAAATAAATAGTTAGGTAGTTAATTACATTTTATAACAACCAACGACTCTCCTGCGCCGTCTAAATAAAACCGTACACTCGTTTACACTTAGAGCTCGAATACCTATTCAACTGCATCTACCATTATCATCTATTATTAATTTATCAATTAGACTAAACGTAGGACGACATTTTTCTACTGCTCCGGTATGGTCAGATCTTTGTAACTTCCAAAATAATATCTACGCGATTGAGTATAATAAAGAATTCGAGAACCTAATTAAGACTCTTGCTTTGCCATTTGTTCGTTGGCGTTAGGCTGGTTTTTGTGTATAATTTTTAGATGCGCGATCATGTTATCCTTCCGAGTGAACTCCTTGAAGCAAATCGGACACGGGAATACCTTCACATCCTTTTTGTGAGACGTGACGTAGTGTCGACAGAAATTGCTAATGTGAGTGTAGACTCTGGCGCAAATTTTACACCTGAAAACGTTCTCGCCTTCCTTGATACAGTAGTCCCTCACCGATTCGTTGGTGTCTTCGTGGTAGTTGCCGACGCTGCCCATATTGTTTTTCCTTATGGGCGACGAGAATATGCGATGCTCCCAATTGGTCGGCGCCAATTCGGCAATATCGCTGTTACTCAAGTTAAGGTTGTTGGGTTCTAATTCCGTCGCGAACAACTGGGTTGCAAGAGCAGGCATGAGAACCGTTTCCTGTGGAAACTTGTCGAAACTGTTAAGCGCGGGGTTTAAACTGGAGAAGCCAGAGAGTTGGTTGAATAAGTTTCGAGCTCTAATTTTTGACATTTGCGGAAGTAATTTTTTACTATTCTTTGGTTTTAAGTTTCGACCCGGTCTATTTTTATCGTCTAAATCTTTATTGGGAGCCTCCTGCGAGTTTGAAACTTCCCGACATTTATCTGGATTAAACTTATACTCTATTGGCTCGTTGTAGCCATCGTTCGCGTCATTACTGGGTTCTTGTTTGATCGATCCGTTTTCGATAGATAAAACCGGTCCGTTTGTTGGAGTGTTGTTGTGTGGAGACTCTTCTTTCGGCATTTTATCGCTATCTGAAATGTTCAAAATCCACGTCTTACACGAATTGTAGGAACAAAGTTGAAATTATGACAATGAATTTAAAATTGGAAATATTATTAATCAACGCAAATTTGCTCATTGGAATGAAACAGAGAATATATTGATATAATTATAGCACGCGCGCATTGTATGTACGTTATGCATTAATATTTCCAATTGCTTTGTATGAAGGAAAGCTATTGGGAATAAGCCTTGTTCGTTTTCCCTTTTCTCATATTTGTATGAAATGTCTTTGTGTAACAAGATTATAGTATAAAGAAATATATGTATTATAACTCATACCATTACCACACCGAGTTTGCCCCTGGCCATTCCTCTAATAGCTCTCCCCGAAAGCAGAAAAGCAAGCAATAGTTAAAATTGTTCTTTTGTAGAAGAAATAAGCGTCTGTTACTCAACATAATTATGTCAAAAATAATTTGATAAGATTATCACTTACCCCTTTTTAATTAAATAAACTTTAGATATCTTAAAGTAATTATTTTAAAATACACTTCACTTTTCACGTAAGTTGATGTAAGTATAAAAATTACCCTAACATCAAAGCTTATATCCCATTAGCTTTTCCCTTAGGTACATGTTCGATTTTTTTTAATGGTTTGAACTATTTATTAAACAGTGTTAGGTATTTGGAAAGGAAGATTATTCGTATTTACAACAGGTAAGCAAGTAATATCCGCATACATCCTCATCCGTGAGATCCACAATTCTATATATTTTACATTACATCACTATCATGTCAATTATTGTCAAGGTCTAATATAGTGTCTAGTTTATTTTGCAAAAGGTCAAAAAGTGTTTACCATAAAAAAACCTCGTTGTTATGCGACAAGAAATGAAAATTTCGCATATAATAATTGTACACTAATTCTAATACATATACTTGAAAAATCTTACCTGCAGACTCGGAATCTTTGCCGATTCCGGAGGCTTCAGTTGAGTGGGCATCGTCACCTTCGTCGATTAACAGCGCCTCTCCAGCTTCCTCCCCTCCGGATGTAGTACCGTCTTCAGCATTAAATCCGTCCATAGACATCTTGACTTCCAACATTTCGGGAGAACCTCTTATTAATTGATCACCGGGTCTGTTAGCGTGGGAAGTAGCTTCGGGGACAAATTCGCCTGGAGGACTAGCGGCTGTGTTTAAAGCGTCACTAGAACTGCCACTCAACTTTCGCGGTCGACCTCTTTTCCTTTTGGGCTGCATGAGTGCATTCCCCAATAGAGGCATTAATAGATTCGGAGGGGCACCGCCGGTAGGCATACCGGACGCAGGCCTCTTCTGGTGCATGTACGGATGTATCCTCGTAAGCTGAGGAGGTGGGGTGCGGGAGCTTATCTGTTGTTGTTGAATTAAAGAGTTGGTCAAAGCTGGAATATCACATTTCTCTTCGTTAACTTCCGTCAGACCCTTTATCCTCAAACTCTCCGCAACTTTCAAAAAGGCAGTCAACCTCTCTTGGTCCACACTCACTTCGCCCCTGTACATAAAATCTAATAGACTTTTCATATCCGCATACGGAACATCCTTTAGTATAACAATGGGATGTTTTTCTTGATGGTTTACAAACAGTGCTTGAAAATAAGGACTGCACGCTGACAATACCATTTTGTGTGCCTTGAGTAAGTGTCCGTCCACAGCTAACGTTACATCCGTAAATGTCTCCGCGTGTAATAACTGGTCAAATACAGACAACATATTCGATTGGTGGTTGTTCCACCTCAGGCAAAATCTTTGTGACGCCATTTTTAGACCTCTTTATCTCACTTTGGAAGATTCACTTTATCTATTCCAACTTAATAGCTAATATTCCAACAATTTCTCAATGGTGTATACATAAGTGTTCTCTCTTGTTCCATGAACAATACAACAAAATATCAACAATATTAAGGTTTACTTTTTAAAAGCCATTTTCCACTTCTAATTTCATAGTGCGATTTTGTGTGACGGGCGCAGAGGGACCTGAAATAGAATTATTTGAATGCGTTAGTCAGTCTGAAATTAACATATCCGATAATATGACAACTTTAGAATGAAAACAATATTTTATCGGATTAAGCTAATAATTTGAAACAGATCTGTTGTGTAATTTATTCGGTATGTTTTGTTTTGTTTGTAAACCGATTGGAATAAAATAAACACTAAATGTTATGGGAAGCTTGTTACAATACATCAGTGAAAACAGCATTCAAATCGGTTAAGCTGTTTCTGAGATTAGCTTGCACAAATGCACAAACAGATAAACACACAAAAATTCTAAAAACTATTTTTTTTTACTTCGGTAATGTACTGTTTTTTGTTCCTTAATATTTAATGTACAGACACAGCTTGTACGATTTTATTATATGTATAGATTACTACTGTCAAAATTCCATATATATTATTACTCTTTAATTGTAAAAGTGTGATTTTTTTTGTAGACACCATGTATTTTTATTAGTTTTATAAGATTTTCTGTTAATAAGACACTTAAAAACATAATACTCTCGTAGTTTTTAAGGCAAGGTACAAACTCGACATAAAATAGCATTATTTTATGCATATTTTGAGGCCTAGGAGTAAAATTATAATTTAAAAATTCCCAATAATATGCAATAAATAGTCAATATCCGGGTAAAATACGAAATAAAATAGTCCAGCTGCTGTTAAAAAATCGTTACTTAGATACTTAAGTCACATAATTAGCTAGGTAGGCATCTCCGATCCGAATGCAAATACACATCACAAAGTGTGAACATTTACAAATGTGGAGACATTAATGACCCACTTTAGAACTTTTACGATTACTCCATTGTTTTTAATTTGTTTTTTAGAAATTAAAATGTTATGTAGGTACTAGTTTATGATATAAAATTAACCAATTAAATGTTAACTGATCTTTTTGAATTATGTAGCTACCTACTTCATTAGACAAAAAGAAAAAGACGAATCCTATGGTTCCTGAAAATATAACATTAATGTTTTGTGTGATTAAACATTATCCTCGCCCTTAATGGGTAGTTATTGACAACCCTAACTTCCATTTTTCATTATGTAGTTTTACACATAGCAATGCAGTTCAATTGATAATTAGCTGTTGTATAATTTCATTAAGTTTATATTTCAAACTAGCTGAGCCCGCAACTAGGCGCCCTTTAAACACTGCGATTCGCAGTCTCTTATTTGGGCAGCCCGTCTGGCGGCAGTAACCACCCTCTTACAGAAGACCAAGCCGCGAAATAACAGCACGTGTGCTGTTGTGTTTCGGTGAGTGAGTAAGGGATGCCGGTGGTCTAAGGCGGTGGTTACTGACGAAAGTCGAGCTGATTAGTTTTGTATTTTATTATAAGTAGGTTTAAAACATCGCTAAAAATAAGCTTTGTAAAACTTTTTAAAACACTGTAGCACCCAACAGACTTGTTCCCAGTTTTTCTAGGTAAGTAGGTATATTATAGAATTCGTAATCAGAAGATTCATACTATGTCCATATAAATATTCCTAGCTTATGAAATTAGCAAGCAAGAGGGGTAATGGGAAGTCTCAGCTCGCATAAAGGTTGAAGGTTGATCGCATGTTGGTAAGAGTTTAACGAGTTTGTGCATTTCTCTATTCAAAAACAGAATACCCATCAACTACTATCTATATTATAGAGCATTGGTTCCCAACCAGTGGTCCGCAGAAGCCAAAATATGGTCCGCGAATGATTTTAAATTTAGCGGGCAATGAGCCGTTGGTCGCCGTGTAGTGAGTGAGAAGAGCGCGGGTGGTGGTGGTGATACGCGAGATGTTTCTGGTTGATAAAAAAATGAATGATTTGTTGAAACAGTTTACTAATCCGGCATGTTAATTGAATTTAGCTTATCTTGTGGATATTTTCACACACCTAAATAAATTAAATATGCAACTGCAAGGTTCCGGAAATAAACAATTAGAGAACGTCGCAAATATATTCATTTTTGAAGATAAACTTCGCGATTTTTATTTGCAAACTTCACTTGTGGTTACGTAAAATTGAAGGAAATAATTATTCTGCGTTTGCGACATTAAAAGCACTCGTGGAAGACAAAAATTATGACGCTAGTTTACAAATGTTGATTGATGAATTCAATCGTTACTTCCCAGTATATACCGAAGAAGCTAAAGTTGATCAAAAACTGATTCGTAACCCTTTTAGCATGGACGCTGGTGAAGTTGCTGAAGGAATCCAGGAAGAAGTCATGGAATTCCAAAATGACAGAAACTGCAAGTATGCTTTTGAATCGAATTCACTTGACTCGTTCTGGTGTAAAAAAGCAATTTCTTATACTGAACTTCGAGAAATCGCCTTGCGCTATTGTATGGTTTTCTCAACAACTTATTTATGTGAACAAGGATTTTCTGCTTTGTTGGTAATTAAAAACAAGGCGAGGAATCGTTTGAAAGTAAGTGATGATTTGCGTGTAGCTTTGAGTAACAATATTAGTCCTATGATAGACGAACTTGTGAAGATGCAAAATCAGAAATCACATTAATACATAAATCACATTAATTTCCCTATCTACTCCTAATCCCTTATCCTCAATCCTACTGCAGTCGGCAGACCTGAGCCCATTTCCCTATTCCCTCCTAACCCCTTATCCTTAATACTGTAGTCGACAGCGCACTTGCAACAGCTTAGGCGTTGCTTGTGTTATAGGCGACGGTAGCCACCTACCATCAAGTGGATAATCAGCCTGTCTGTCGACCTTAACATAAAAAAAGGAGTTTATCCTAAAAACATTATTATTTCTTTTTATGTAATTTCCTATTGATTTTTTAATTAAAGTTTCAGATTGATTATTACAGCTTATTTTTATTATACCTACATAGTGGTCCCTGGCCAAGAAAAGGTTGGGAACCCCTGTTATAGAGGTTACAATAAATACTTTTATACGGGAGAAGCAAAGACAAATTGCTGTAGTTACGATAATACCTAACTTGTCAATACTGTCATGTCACACCAAATGTTCCGTGAAGAAGTTACTTGACATCTACATTTTTAAAATTAGAAAGAAGTTATATTTTTATTTTTGAATGTATAAAGAGTTAATCTTGTACATACCTAGTTAATTATTTTAAATTAAGAATCCTTAAATAATAGCTCAACCATTAGAAAGGAAAAACGCTGTTGATTCCAAATCGTTAGTAAACTTTAAAAAAATATTAGTCATCTAGGTATAGGATACGATACCTCGCTTTTACACTGAAATACCTATTCTGTTATTTTTGATACGAAAAAGGGCAGTCTTCAATGAGTCATCATCGCACAGTAAAAACCGCTAAGGATAGAAAGAAGCTTGAAATGTGAAGAGGGTGTTTATTTCTATTGAAGATATAGGTATTTTAAGAATATATTTCTCTAAATCTCTCTTTAATATTATTTTTCTGTGTTACTTTCAATTTTATACTTATCAATGTACATTATAATATAAATAAATAATCGAACATTTTACATTTTGCAAGTTTGCAAAGGCGACGAAGTTTTTACGTCACGAAATAATATTTTTCCTGCTCAATTTATTTGGCAACGCAATTGATAAAACAAGTATTTATAAAATCTACAAAGTTCTATCCCTAGAGAGGTAGCAAGGGTAAATTTGTAGAAAAAAAAATTGGTCTAGCTAGACCCATAACAGAAAATATGCAATTTTCGGGCGGGAAAAGACGACGCGGCGGCTGGCAAAAAAATAATCTCGTCTAAATATTTTCGTCATGTTTAACTTTTAAAAACAATATTCTTTAAATTAATATCAACTGTCTAACAATATTGAAAATTTGAAACAGAAAGTGGAAAATTGTCTTGATTTCTCTACTTTCGTGTTGATTATCACTAATTATTTCTTAGTACAACAACTGGCACGATATGCCGTAACTATCACGCCATGCATGGTCCTTCAGAAAAAAAAAACGTTACACAGATAGCTCAATATCTACCAAATAAAACTACACCGCCCGGTACCTTAATTATTTGCGTTGGGTCGGCAAATGTTTACGAAATAACAAAAATAGGTAGCTGTTAAGAATTTGGTATATATATTAAAATTGCAACTAAAATTCACAGTACCTTTTTTAAATTTTGTCTGTAAAATACAGTTTAAGAGTTGTTTTTATACTAAAGTTTTTTAAAACTAGGTACTTTTTTCCTTTCAAATTTGCAGAGTATATCGAAATGAGACGCAGGTACCTACTTATTATAATATAAAATTACACTATTATATCATGTCATGCAAACAGTATTGAAAAAAAAATTACATCTAACTTTTCTATATTGTTAACAAAAATGCGTAAATATTTTTGGGAATAATAATTATCTTGTTCTTAAGTAAAAACTTTTTGTATGTATTTAATTCTGTAAAAGCTAAAAAGTTTAATAGTTTATTTGATGAATGGGTCTTATAATCAAGGTTAAAGATTGAGGGCGCCTCTAGCGGCGGGAGACGAAGCATGCACCGCAGCGCACTGCAGACTAGGAAAACATACCTATTGCGATGACACTAAACGTACGAGAAGTTACAATTTGTGATCTTATGTCACGTACTCAAAATCTTAGCAAATTATTTATTAGTATCGATTTTATAAAATAAAACTAAAAGCGCGGATTTAATTGGAAAGTTTTCCAATTAGAATCCAGTTGAAATTAAAATATTTATTTTTAAATTGTAAATGCCAACAATACTGCACACATCCACAGGTGCTGACCACAACGTTATCGCTGTATAAACGGGCGCTCGAATTATTACTACGCACCCAGTCGAGCGCGTTACATTACGTCATCACAATGGCATTATTACCAACGATATCCACATTAATTCAGCCGATACATCGCGATAAGGAGCGTTCAAAATAATTATGTCACTGCACAAACATAAGAGAACATACCACACGTGTCCGCACCACATTCAACTCGACCCTTTTATGGGAATGAGGATTAGCCCTTCCGCCATGTTCCGAGTTCGCGTTAGCGTCGCACCCCGCTCGCCCGACGACTGACGGCCACAACCCCGCGCCGCGTACACCGACTCGCTTCGCGACTCGAATATCTCTCACAAAAAATACGCCGTCATCATCGAAATGGCGGCAGCGGATATATTCAGCGCAGGGTGCACGCTAAAATATTGATTTATTGAAATTTATTGATTTCCTCTCTCTTGCAAGGGAAGTTCGTCCTACATTTCGATTCGATATCAACACTGCAAGCCTATGACTTAGGTCGCAATCCAGCTTCGTGCTAAATCTAGAAAGTCTTTTAACTGTTTTTTTATTTACACGTGTACGCGACCTTACCTTATTTTGTCATTGTGTGCGAGGGATGAAATTTTCCACGTGAAAAACATCAATCCTTTCGCGTTGTCGCCATGTCAGCACGTCTTCCGTCTCTTTCGCTCGCGGGGTTGGTCGCCCTTCTAGCGCCGGAGACGGCCGAGCGCAGCACTTTTCGCAACCGAACGCAGCCGAGTCCGCACGGAAAATAGATCGCGGGGCGCACTAGTGTAATTTATTTGAAAAATCACTTCTCTTATCACCGAAACGTCCTCGAATAATTTCCTTAATATCCTTTTTTTTAATTAATATTAAATGCAACAACTGATTCACTTTGTAGAATATTTACGTTTAGGGAAACGAATAATATTTTTTTTTCAGGATATGAAGGGGAAGAAATCCGCTCCGCGCGCGATATGTTAGTCGGAAGTGTTTTCAATAAAAATGGCCTACCGCCTCGGCGGGAGGAGTGGCAATGGGCAACGAGGTCGGTACCCTCTCTCTGGCACCCGCGCGCGCCCCTCCCCCTCCCCTGCCGCTTCACTCCGGCACAGGGTTAGAAAGTTTCAAAAGTAGAATCGTGGAAAACACGCAACGCACCAATAAAATCCTGGCTGTTAGAACGCACCGTATGGAAGTAACTATGTTTATTCAGCTCAATTCAGCTTTTGTCCATATAAAACATCTCTACACAAAACTGCTGTTTTCTATGAACAAAAGCTGAATTGAGCTGAATAAATGTATGGACCTAGTTACTCTCCATCTCAACAATTAGGTTGGTGCCCAACTATGCGAATCTTCACAAACAATGTCTACCATAAAAAGTGAACTAATTCCTTTTTTTAAGTCTTTAAAAAGTATTAAAAAAACACCACTTTTTTTACATATATAATTAAGCGTCTATTTTCGGCTAACGATTAAAATACAACGACCACCCGTTTATCTGGGTTTCCACATAAGTATGTTATCAAATTCCACCCTGTAGTCGTATCATGTTTAGGAGGCGGCGTCAAATCTGTTTCCTATCAATCAATACCTTATCGCGGAGCAGATAGTTGTTTTGATAAAGGTATAATTTGTAACAAAGATTTCCCAAACGAAAAACGACTGAATAGAATGAAATAGCTTGCTTTTTTATGTAAATCTTGGCAGGCAGCCTAACGGCCCACTTAATGGTAAGGACAAATGGGATCAGCGTGACCTTAGTAGGATTAAAAATAAAGGATAGGGAAATGGACAACTCTTACACACTCACCGTAGCACCACCATCATTCACGTGCCATCATTTCACGGTGGTCTTCTGTAAGAGGATATTCCGAGGATATTTTAATTACAGTGTGCTGTCATACTGACATAAGCACAAAAAGGAGATAGGCATAAACTGTATAAACCGTAGTACTAATTTTAATGAAAATTCGTCCAACGATTTAGCAGTGAATTGTGAAATATAGATAGAGTTGCTTTCGCATTCATATACATATATAATTAATGTGTATAAATAAATGTGTTTAGGGATATCTATCGTTTAAGTTCACTTCTTCTAAAACTAGTCTTTAGGGTCGTCTAAAACGTGAATGATAAGGCTTAATTAATCTCAGTCAATTCCGCTCGTTCTAAGGGAAAGTAGACTCGAGAGAACATATGGCACGTATCAGCATACAATAAATCACATAGGGTTCAGCATCAGAATGTAATCACATAAATAATTACTCATACAACAGTCAACACCTGCCCTCGAAGTAGAACTGCATATACTCCGCGTATCGATTGGCCGGGAGCGAGCTATAATTCAGTACCTAGTGACCTGACCTAGGTCATTGTGCCAGTGTTAGCTGAAGTCCTTACAGCGGACTGACCCAGTTTTCAGGCAGAGGCTGGTTCATAAAAGCTCGCTAACATACTTTCCTTATAATAACATGCCCCGGAATAAAGGTGCTTTTTTTCTATGCAGATTTATAAGTAGGTTCACTGTGAAAAGTTTAAAATGAAGGTGTTTCTGACAGATTAGAACATAAATTGGATTTAATACAATTTTCAATACAAGCAATAAAACAACGTGTTTTCAACGTGTCTCTTACTCTATTGGTAGTCAGCACACTTGCGTTTCTATAGGGAGATGGTAACAATCTACCAAAAAAATCGACATTTTGAAAATCACTAAAATAATGGGAAAATCTCTAAATGTAATTCGACTTTTATCGGTGGCAACTTTTTTTCGTTTTGTCAAAAATTTTGAAGGCAATAGGTACATTTTTATTTAAATGAAATTTGTATAACCTTTTTTCAATTATATCTATATCTACTTATACATATATAAAAACGTTAACGAGCCGTGTCTGTAAATTAAAGAAAAAAAAAGACAATTTGTACACGTTGTACATTATAATATGTTACCGAGGTCAAAAAAATCGTTTTTAGGATTTTTGTCTGTTTGTCGGTTTGTATGTTTTTCTGTGCGTTTGTGCATGCTAATGTCTGAAACGACTTAATCGATTTAAATGCGGTTTTCACTGATATATTGTAGCGAGCCTCCCGTAACATTTAGTGTTTGTTTCAAAACAAACAAAAAAAGTTACGCCCTATACCCAATACCACGCGTACGAAGTTGCGGGCTCAGCTAGTACCTAATATGTTTTGTTGTTCTGAAAATTCTAAATTTGGTAGTGCTTTCATATTATTTTAACCTTCACAAAGTATTCACCAAATTATATACCGAATACTCTTTGAATTGCCTTATTTTGGAAAAAAAAAATGTACTTTCATTATGTATTTCTATCAAGAGTTGTAACGGTACCCATAGCGTAACCATACATACGTACGGTCTACTTTAAAGAATATGGTCGAAAACCTCATCACAGCTGCATGAATGCTTAGTGTTCAATGAATAAGCAGAATTTGCAGTAACGGCGTAACGCAAACGGTCAGCTGTAACTGTTATAAACTACGCGAGTGGCGGGTAAAAGCTGCAAACGAAAAGAAATCCTTTCAGCTTTCTAACAGAGACGCGAATTAACACCGAGAATCCGACTCCTGGATGCGAACGAATATCATTGTTCTATGTATTTACACCTAGCTGCATCTATTGAATTCATTTAACATTCTGTTGAAATGGATATTTTTTATTATTTATTTCAATATTTAATGAAAATGTGTCTGTCGTGTCAGAGATCTTGTCATTAAATGTGTTTTGTCACAGGGGGTTTAATAAAACGTGTTTGTATAATAAATAAGTATACTGAACTAACTCTAAAAAACTAATTTAAATTTTAGCAAAAGTAAATTATAATAAGTAATAATCTCTTAAATAAATCCAAAGATAATTATTTCAAAGACGATTTACATAAAACAAAAAGTATCCTCAGTGACAGTGTGTTAGCTGCCAGTAAATCAAAACCTTTGCGCAATAGGTTGAATTCGTCAGATTACATTGTTTGTCATGCCATTTGTCCTTTATACATTTCTTTATTCGAACTTAAAATACTCTACCTATATGCAAACGTATGAATAATACCTACACCATTAATTATTTAATGACTCTCGAACGATTACACAAATCACCGATGACGTGTTCCTTGTCATTTTATCCTTGCTAGATAGGGCAACATTCGACTGCGAACTATGTTGACGTTCGAATATTAAAAATATAAAAATTGGTAGTGGGAAGAGTTAGAAGGGCCTGTCCTGCTAGAATCGGTGCGACTAACGGTCGGGCTTCGGTTCATTGACTCGATTCGGACGCTCAATTTTCGTCGTGTACTGTTAGATATCTCAAGGCATGCAACACACTCAGCAGTATTAACAATGTGAAATGGATGCTGTTGGATAGGTACATAATGATCGAATACTCAAACTCTCAAACACTTAGTACTGAGTTAAGCTTACTCGTACGTAAATGTAATCACCGATGACCTCTTAATTCCTATTGTTAGTTGGCACTATGCGTTTAAGAGGTTCATAGTTTAAAGAAAAGCGTTTCATTATTTGTTCTTTAAATTTCCACAACAAACCAATATATTCTTCTTTGAACTTGACTCCTTCAAGCTTATCGGAGATTTTTCATCTACACTTAAAATTATCCAAATTTACGTGTAAAAGTTCCGTTCAGTAACCAATTTTTTTTGTCAAAAATTTCAATTTCAATTAATCGAATATCAAATTATATACAAGTGATTTTATATATTTGTTCTTATTCACTAGATATTTTACTGAAATTAAACTAGAACATTTTACTGAAAAATACTGAAAAATAATATTTAAATATAAAAGGTTTTTTTTATTTTATTTTAGTGAGATGAATCCTAATCTCTATCGCTAGATATAGATTTATCACATTTTTTTTTAAATACTATAATTTCTTATTATTTTATTAATTACCAGCTTTTGCACGCAACTTCGTCAGCGTCTCTTTATAAAATATTACTCGCTGATACAAATAATATAGCTTTCTATAGGTGAAAGAATTTTTAAAATCGGTCCAGTAGTCTTTGAGTTTTTTCATTACAAACATAAAAAAATACATACATACCCATACTTATACACACATATATATATATATTTCTCTTACAATATATACATATATACATTTCTCTTACATATTATTATTTTACAATATATACAATACATTTCTCTTTATAATATTAGTATACATGTGCACATATAAACTGTCATAAATATGTTTCTAAAAAGTTTATATTATTTGTATAACAAATGTACACGTATATAAATTGTTTTTAATATGTCCCTGAATTTTTTTCATTAACATAGATACGTTTTAATATATCTGATATAGGTAATGATATGTATAATTTGCACTATGGAATATTAATATATTGAGGTCTTTGAATGATAGTACTATTATTATCATTCATAATAGTATTACTAGTATTAATAGTATTACTATTGATAATACCGATACTTTGAAGTTCACACAATAAACTAGAAAGAGCGTCGCATCATAATCGTATGCAAGTGCACTGTCTCTAAAAACAAGATGGACTGAAAAAAAAATTGTGATGATTTCAATTCGTGAATAAATGTCTACTTTAACACAAAACTTTAAAGTCTATGATTATATCATAACTACTTATATACTTACTTTAATTAACATGATTCCAAAGAGCCACTATTCGGCTATAGATAGACCATTTAAATGAGTCCTCGCCCGCGCGGTACAGGGGCGCGGGGGTTTGACGACAAAGGGAATCGAGAGAGAGGCGCTTGCCTCGCCTGCACTGCTGTACCGCGCAGGCAAGACTCATTTAAACTGTCTATCTATAGCCATAGAAATTAAGTAGTTTCTCTTTTTGGACAAATCCCGAGTTCTGGCTTGGTCTGTGTTGTAACTTTTTAGTAGTCAAAAGGCACGCCGTGTTCCGCAGTTATTACTGGACAGGCTGTCTAGCGCCAGTCTCTTAAAGAAGACCATCATGAAACAACAGCACGTGTTCTGTCGTGTTTCGGTGAGTGAGTAAGGATTGCCGGAGTTCCTCTTAGTCGTCTCTCCCTTATTCTATCAAGTTTTCAGCACAATTGCAATCCCTATGACAATGTCATTACTTGTGTTGATAGGGGAGTGTGCTAGGGAGCTGCACCAGATCATACCGCCTTCCCCTTTCTTCTATCGGTCATTTTGTAGAATGAGGACCTACAAAATCCAAAGTCATATGTGCTTATATACATATCACAGTTTTAATAGTTATTAATTCAGTAATCCTGACGGCTCTCCATAAATTCAATTAAATGACACATAACAACGACCTTTGGAACGTATTACTTGTTGATGTATTTTGAACTTGAATCCTGGCCGACTTTAAAAAATTGAAATAAGAATGTTTTTTTAAAAAGCTAGATGGAATTATGTCATTAGTGTAAAAAATAGTTGAGAAAAAAAAGACGAACAAATATGATGTGTTTTTTATAGTTTTCATTTTATTCATGTATTATACAGAAAAGACAATATAATGTGCACATAAATATTGAAAAGTGAAGTTTTATTAAATTGTGATCATTGGATCACAAAACGCAGTGGAGGCATTATTACAAAAAGCCCATAAGATTACTTTCATTTGAAACGCATCCATTTTTTTTTGTACTGATAAACAGTTTATCAAAACACATTACTCAAATAAAATTTTGCTATATTGCACTTGAGGGGTTTGTTGTGAAATACATTCAAGTAATTATTTATTCAATATAGTCAGCAGCAGGGTGACCGTCCATTTGATGGTAAATTGCCTTGAAAATTGATAGGACAATACGAGTTTAGGACAATACGAGCTCTAGCATTCTTTACTCACTCATCAAAATATAATAATGTGAACAACTTGCGGCTATTTTATGGTGGTCTTTTCTATGTGAGTGGCTACTGCCGCCAGATAGGCCTCCCAGTTTATTACTGCAGAGAGCACTGTGTTCTACATATTAAATACGCATACATTAAAATGTATTATGCAACTATTGAAGCGTTCATCAAAAACGATTCAATAATGGTTTAAATTTCATAAATTACCCTCTACTCATAATATATACTCATTCTCATAATATATACTATCTATCATGTACTACCTATGTAACTATTATCTTTTTATCATCACATATTTCACACGCGATAGGAAAAAGATAAAAATCTAGGATAAAAGTAATCCAAATTACTCATTGAATTCAATGAAAAATCTTCTTTCAATGACATTCACTCTGCAATCGATTAAAGTATAAATTTATACAACAATATAAAATAATAACATTTTTTAGGTGAGGTTTCATAACAAGAAATGACATGCCTATTTCCAGAAGTATATATTATGTATGTATGTACATATATAGATACTTTCTATAAGATACATATAAAGTTAATTTATTATCTATACTAATATGTATGTTAATAATTATGGTTACCATTGGTGGATGGATGTATGATGGATATTTGTTACTTTTTCACGTAAAAACTACTAAATGGATTTGAATGAAATTTGGCACACTGATAGTTTATAACCTGGATTAACATATAGGATACTTTTTGTCATCGAAAAATGTTAGGTTCCTGTGGGATTTTCATAAAACGAACTACAGTGAAGTCGGAGGAACACTGAGTAAAAAATAAATGTTAAAATATATTACTATTTTTTTTAAGAACGCGCAGGAACAGATTTCTTAGAAAAATTATAAGCAATACAAATAGTAAATTTTGTCAGATGTAGCCACAGTTATAAAAATTCTTGTTAAGTGCGTCGACGAAGGGCGTGGTACCTACTTGTAAGTATACAATTCCTTCCAACATCCACTCCCAGTTCCACGAAGGGCGAGTAAGTATGTAGGTGGCAGACATTTTATTCCGACTAAACGTTGTGATGTAGATCTTTCGAATAGAAGATTGTTCACTATAAAACATTCTCTGTAATTATTAATCTACTAGCTCGTGCCCGCAACTCCGCCCGCGTTGATAAAAAAAAATATAACACGTGAGAAAACATATGAGTAATATAATGTCTGACATCTTTATCGTTGTGACGACGGTGGCGCCGATTTTTTTTATGTTTTCAAACAATCCCTCGGGAACCTAAGATTTTTCAGGATAAAAAGTATCCTCTATCTGTGTGCTAAATTCAATCCAAATCCGTTCAGCTGTTTTAACGTGATTGAGTAACAAACATTCAAAACACACAAACATCCAGACATACAAACTTTCGCATTCATAATATTAGTCCTATTTGAAAAGTCCTTTCATTATTTGTAAACTAAATTATTTCAAACTTATTTACGTTATTTTATTATTAACTAGCGACCCGCCCCCAGCTTCACCCGGGGTGTAATTTTTTATATATAATTAAACATTCCCCGTTTATCCCTCTTTGCATTAGTGAAAACCGAATTAAAATCGATCTACCCGTTCATGCGTGATGCCGTGACCAAGGGAAATAGGGATTCATTTTTATTATATAGAAATATTAATTTATTATAATTGGAAAACAAATAAAAATATGGTACAAAGATACGTATTTATACAATTTTCGCTTAAAATATACTTTTAGCTAGATTACATATCTTTTAGCTAGATTAATATCTTTACTTTTCTTTAATGGTAATAAGGATACAAAGTTGTGTCACTTATACCATCAATCAATGGTAGAAGTCAGTGGTAGTACTGACACTTAGGCTAATTATTTTGATCTTATACTTTTCCACTAACAATTGCTTCAGATTTCAGATCATACTGAAGCCGGGACGAGTCGGTAAAGTAATTTTAAAGTTTAAACTTAGTAGGTCGATTAAACATATAATCAAGCAGGTCACTTTAAGTCCGAGTAGGCTTCGCTAAGTTGACAGTTCAAGCTCTACAATGTAAATATAGTACTTAAGGATCGTTTTAAGTTTAAACCTAACTTTCAAAGCATTTTCTTGTGCGGCATTTGGTTTGATAATAATAATTTGTTCTCAGTTTTGTATATACCGACCCGCCTCCGGCGTCTCACGAATGTTGTTTTTTTCTGCAAATTATATACACAAACCTTTCTTTTTTATCGGTCTTTCTATTAGTAAAAACCGTATCGAAATCCGTTGGTTGGTTTAGAAGAAGTTAGCAGAGAACAGACAGAGGTGGGCAGCGACTTTGATTTTATGATATGTATAGAATAGATATAGATATTCATGTAAGCGAATATTTTTTAACATTACAAAAGAACTGTATTTCAAACAAACCCTCTATTATCTTATTACGATATTTATTGCTCAAAAATTCCTCTGTGAAGTATTTAAAGTCGTTAAAAACTAATTTCCTTTTGTAATATTGGTTATACAAATTTTTTCAACTAACGACGATTATAAGGACGAATTAAGTAATATCCGTGTCATTATGTGCCCTTTAATGGCACTTATAAAGGAATAATAGAGATTTTTTAATTAAAATTTAATTCTATTTAAGAGATGATAAATACAAATCATAAGCCTTCAGTGAGAAAAGGATATCAGAGATTTGTACTCTCACCTTGTCCCTATCTTTTATACCGTTAATATCGATAGTGCACTTGTATGTGCAGACGGTAACCCGCCTCTCTCGTTGTCATAAAAGGTGTAAATATTTATAATCATATATTGTTTTTAGAAAAATTAAATATTAATTTTCGAAAATAGAAAAAGGTTTTCATGCAAATTAAAATATTTAAATATGATTGTATAGTACAAATTAAAAGAATTCTTCTAATCAACGGGTTACAAGTTACAGTTTAGAACCCTCCCAGTTACAGTTTAGAGCAACATTACCGTGGAGTAGATTTCTTAACCTACTACCAAGTGGATCGGCAGTCTATATTTGCACGTGCAGGTATGATTAGTAAAAAGCATTTATTTATTTTGCCTTGCAAGGTTTTATTACTAATATATATCATGCACAATATTATTAATAATTTATTCTCTAATAAATTATTAATAATAAATATGTCGGCTGTGAGTTGATAGATCAGTAAACCAGTGATAAACTCTTTTCTAAGAATAGATAGGTAGTTATATGTTTAAAGCGTTCACTCTTATTGTCCAATTATCCTAATCTTAATAATAATATATGTATAACGCAAAAACGGCTGAACGGATTTGGTTTAAATTTGACGCACAGCACAGGATGATTTATTAACTGGATTAACATATTATAGGATACTTTTTATCCTGGAAAAATGATAGGTTCCTATGGGATTTTCTGGGTTCCTGGGCTCCAGCTTTTAATAGTATAAAACAACATGGAGATAAAGTTCAAAATTTCATATAAGGTACATTTAAAAATTTAAAAAGCATAGATAAAATTAAAAAACATTTTCCATGCTAATAGTTACTCTCTTGCAAAGCGCCGCGCCCGCGCCGGCTTTTTCAATCCCTTTATTTAAATTAAAAACGATATTGTTATTCCTAAAAGATTTCCAAGAATTATTTTAAGGTTATTGTTTAACGTGGTGTTTTGTCGATTTCCTATAATTTTATCGTCAGCAAATACACAGTGACAAGTTATAAATATTATCGAATGATATGTCATACGTTTTCACACGTTATCGAATTACTTTCGCGCAATGACACCTGTCCGTGTCCGCAGAGCGAATGTTCGCGGGCCGGCGTTAGCAGCCGTTCGCCGAGACATTATCCCGTTACGGCGCAGCCCATCACTAATTTCCTCTCACGAAAGCTCTCCATTTGGCGGTGAATTAATTAACCCTACAGTATCTAGTACGGAAGATCTATGTCGCAACTTCCTTTACCTTTCTTTAAAAAAAAGTTGACTATTACATTACGCGTAATATGTTTCTGTATTTTTACCCCATCACTAAAGATTTTTCAAGGAAGAGCCAACGGAACTAGATATTATGAGTGAATGATATAGAAATATATTATTCAATAGTTATATTTATTGAAACAAAATTTGCGAACAAGTAAAATATTCTCTTTACGTTTACATAAAGAGATATTAGAGATTATTTATACCTATCTAAATCAAGAAAATACTAGTCCGCTTCTGTTATTTCTCTAATTTCTTTTAAACCACCCAATGAATTTTGTTACAGTTTTCACTAATGCAAAATAAACAACGAAAGTTTTTGTATATAATTTTCAGAAGAAAAATGTATCTGTGCGCAATCGGGAGCGGGTCTCTAAGGTTTATTTATACGAGAGAGAGGTCAACAGATAATTCTAACTGGGCAGCGTGCGAGAAATTACGAAGCATTCTCCTTGTGCATTAAATCTTAAATCTAAAGTCCTTAAATAAGTATATGTTGCCAGTGTTAATAACTTGTTGCACAAAGCACTCAGGGTTACTCAATTTGCTATGAAAATACTATGTTATTCTGCGAGAGATTGAAGTAGGCACTCAATATACCTTTGTGGCCCTGACAACTGATCGGGAAGTAAGGCTCTCGAGTAGCGGGGCACATAGCGGGAGAGACTGCACTGGAAAACCCCCTACTGGGTGGTTCAACAACATAGTAAAAATCACGTGAAAAGAATACATGCGGGCTGCTGGTAGTCAAGGGTTTTGGTGATCTTTGGGAGAGGCCTGAAGGCCTAGCTATGTCTATAACAGTGTGTGTTAAAGTTGACGATTCAAATACCCATTTGTCCTTATGGCAAGGACGTAGACTTTCTCGTACCACCAGCATCTCTCATGTGCTTAGTCGTTACAGTAGGATACTTGGACTTGTCTCGATACTTGGACGTGCCTCGTGCTTCTCTCCTTCAAGCTTCAATAGATTCGGGAAATCTGCACTAATTAAACATTTGTTCCTATTAGAGTCGGCGCATACTGGCTCAGAGTCGAGCGCATACTGGGTATCTTTATTATTAATTAATTGTGTTGTTGTGGTCATTAACTATGAACTTGAAATGTCTGAAGTACTTAAAGTAAATAAATAAATAAAAATAAAAGTTTTCATGGCATATGAACCCCTATCTCCACAATTTAAGGCACATATTTCTATTGTGATAAAGAAAAGGCGCGCCTGCGAACGCGCAGCCTATTTCATCGTTTCATCACGATAGACATTATGTATGTGCGTGCATTAAAGTCTGGAGATAAGGTTTAATATTATATGTGATGTATTATTTTTAGATTTAGGCTTCGATGCGCTTCGATTCTGAGCCAGTATGCGCCGACCCTTAGATTGAATCCCATGATTAGTGTACTTATTTCAAACACTCATAATGGTTTTTTAAATATTTCCTAAGATCCCAGGACTGGCCGCCGTTCGCTTGTCAACTTAGTATTGCTATAAAACCTGCTACCCTGCCTAACAAACAAAGCCGCACCTTTCTTTACAATTTATATTAGTTTTACTTAAATTACAATCATAAATTTATAACGTAGTCTGTTAAAGACGTTTGTGCAGGTACTAAGACATGTCAATACCTACCCTAGTACTTACTAAAAAAAAACATAAAAATATTAATATAAGAAAAACGATAATACGAAGGACTTCTCTCTGATAAGGATTTTCATTTATTTACTGAAGGAAAATAACAAGTACAAAATTCTTAGTATATTTATGTCGACCTTCAAGCAATGAGCAAATAATTCCTGCCTTAGATACAAGATTGTACTGATTGAACGTTGGATGGATGTGTTGCTAAGGATAGGTGCCTCGTTTGGAATTTTTTCATTATTTAGGATTCCAAGTATTAAAAATACAAGAAAATATTAGTAAATTATGTATCTTTCGATGTATTATGTATCGACTTACTTACTTTATTTGTATATAAGTATATATATTATTTGTATATAAGCCGACTTGGTCCAGCTGTTCTCAAGTTTTGCACATTTAGCCATATTTTTTTTGTTATATATGTATATATAGATAGATAGATAGATATAGATTATACACGTTTTTATATTTGTAAAAGTATGAAATATTTTCCATAAATTATTTACAACTTATTAAAATTAATCAGTCAAAATAGGTCTAATGATTACTATTCCTAAGAACCATTTCTGTTATGTTAGTAAAGATTTGACTTTAGTAACTTACTAAAATCAACTTATTTTTAGCTTTTATGCCATGTCGTTTTAACTTTTTGTAGTTTGTTATGATGTTATTATTATAATATTCAATTTTAATTATTTTGCTAATAGCGATTAGACATATCGACAAAGTTCAGTTATTTTACTAGTCTTTTGTGGGAGAGAAAATAAGGAAGGCGAATATACGCAACCGCAAAATTCGTGTCAATATTTTTATTATTTTGGTTGACAACAAAATATTGAAATATTTTTGTCCTACGTTGAAGTTTTCAGTTCATGTAATTTGTGAAACCGTCTCCGTTTTTACTTAGACAATTTATGAGTCTACCAATTTTTTTAATTATTGTTTATAAATAAAATGTTTTAATAAAATTATTATTATTATTATTTTTTAATTTTTGTTTTATTAAAAACCCTACACCCACCGTAATAACAATAATGCATAATTGAAACAACATTTCGAATTATATTGCCACTTAGAGGTCTTTATTTTGTAAACAGAAATCTATTAATGAATTTGTACCTATGTACCCACTATGATGTTAAATGAAGTAGGTATTTGTCAAGGAAATTTTTGTAACACGATGTCTGCTTCACACTCTCACGACATTATTTGATTTTATTGACACTTATCTATATCAAGGTTCTACCAAACTTCTATATCAAGGTTTCAATTTTTGGTTTTTAAAAATTACTCATAGTAGATAATTTTTCAAAATAATAAAAAAAAAATAAGAAATGTGTAGGTTTTACGATTTTCTGATTTCTCTGTTAAGTCCTCGTCATAAATTGGGGTATTTATAAGCAATATTGTTAGTTGTCAGGCAAGATGGCGGGCGCGGAGGCGCGCGCCAGTGGTTGTGATTTGATTGCGTAAGCGGAGCGCACAGGGCCGATTTCTAGCGCGCTCCCACGCGGCAAGGTCAGTGCTTCGGAGGACTGCTCCCACTTGCCGGAGTCACGGAGTCGCCCGTGCTTATTCACAAACAATATCAGCTAAACTGCATCAACCGTCATACCCACAACGTAAATAAAACTGTTAGCGCGCAAATCCAGCAAACTCCATTACGACTTTATTGAAATTTTATATACGACTTTCACGTGTCTATTTTCTTTCACGGCACACCTTGGAGGCTCAAATAAATATAAGTATGATCATGTTTTTAGTGCCGTTTTAATGGATGTATTTTATGATCGACGCTTCGCCGCTACGTTCAAAAGGACAAAGTGAAATACTATGAAGGCGCACAAATGACATGTTACTATTCATTCGTATGGAATATTAACTGTAGTTATATGGTGACGATGTAAACGGAGATTATCTTTTACCACCACCGAGTCGCGTTGAACGAGGCCTTGACTACCGACGCCTACCTACCGCAATTACACAGCACAGATCTCCGCCTTGTTTAAACATACCGAGCAACGTGAAGACGACAGAGATTTAAGAAAACTAATAATGAGATTAACAACAAGAAAATTGTTTTTATTTTTAACTCTCGTGCTTATTGCTTCTGTAAATCTGTAATATTTCTATTATGTAGCAAAAGCAATAAAATTTTCTTTAC
Source organism: Bembecia ichneumoniformis (assembly GCA_910589475.2). Lineage (NCBI taxonomy): Eukaryota > Metazoa > Arthropoda > Insecta > Lepidoptera > Sesiidae > Bembecia > Bembecia ichneumoniformis. Next base: position 8,444,993 of record OU342523.1, read on the forward strand.
TTGGGCTATGGGCAAAAAAAGAATTATCATTTTCGAGCCTTAAAAGCCTACTTTTTTATGTTAAAATCGACAGACAGGCTGACGGTCCACTTGATGGTAGCAACACCACGGGTGCTACAAGTGCTATGCCGACTACAGTAGGATTAAGGATAAGGGATTGGGAAGGGATAAGTACATTCAACAAAACACAACAGCGCACATGCTGTTATTTCACAGTGGTCTTCTGTAAGGGGGTGGTTACTGCAGCCAAACGGGCTGCCCAAGTGACTGCGAAACGTAGTGTGCCCTGCCCCTCCTTTCCAGATCCAGACCAGAGCCAAATTTTGATAGGTACATTTTTAAAGTCAAAGTATCAATCCTTATCTTATAACCCTTCTAACTCTAACAATTTTAGTTTTAGCAAAAAAAGTTACATGACCATTTTTATGTAAAAGGATTTAGAATATTATGGGTCATTTGGCCGTTTCTTAAAACGAAGCCCGACTCTGTTGGTCTTATTTCGAGACACATTTAACAACTCTATATTTTGTAAGTTATCTGTGCATATCAAATGAGAAAATCCAAAACGAGTAAATTTAGCTAAAGTTAGCGGTATTAAGCGCGTTCTCAGGTTAAAGCGGTAAATAAAAAGGTAAGAGAGTCTCCATTACGACTGTGTGAATTATTTATACAAACGAAAAAAATTGTAATCTTGTTTTAGACATTTATTTATCTTTCTCTCATTTATAAAGATTCGATACATATTTGACAGGGTGTGGCGTGAGTCATGGCTAGTATTAGTGTACCTACGAACGGGAGACGGGAGATAATAGACAATAAATCGCGACGGCGCGGCGGGCGACGCTACGTGGCATATGTGCCGACCCCTTTATTACTAAGCTATAATAATATCGTTCGCGAATAATTCAATTAAGAGTTTTTTACGTGAAAGTACCTTTTTATGTAAAGTTTGGCAGGCAGGGTGACGATCGATTCATTTGATGGTAGGTGACTACCGTCGTCTATTTATTTATTTATTTATTGAACAGCAAACCGAGATGCAATTTTTATATATAAGAACATTCCCCGTTTATCCCTCTTTCCATTAGCGAAAATTGAATTAAAATCGGTCAACCCGTTTACGCGTGATGCCGTAACCAAGGGAAATGGGATTCATTTTTATACATATAATAAGATACATATATAAACACATATAGGTACACACATACATATAAATATAAACATATATGTGTGTGAGGGTGAATGATTTACTAATGTTAATGTGTGTGTGTGTGTGTGTGTTTGCGTGTGTGGTGTGTGTAAGTGTGCAACGTAAGCAACGCCACAGGTGCTGCAACTGCGCTGCCGATCTAGGATAAAGGATTAGAATGGGACAGGGAATTGGGCTCTGGCATCCCTAACTCACTTACCGAAACACAGCAGCACATGTGCTGTTATTTACAGCCGCCTGACGGTCTGCCCAATTTATGTCCGCGAAAAGCTGTCTGCTCTGCCTCTGCTTATCTACAACAAACTACAATTAATAATAAATAACAAATTATAAAGTAACCCCCGAATTTCTATTGCTGTCGTGAAGACTACTTGATGATGCAGCATCAGATCAAGCGGTTACCATGTCATGGAAATATCATCGAAGTAACTATACCAAATTTCACATCAATCGAACCTGTGGGAGTTTAGTGAAATCCCTTTGCCAATTAGGAAATGAGCTTATTGATGATCTTCAAACGCCTAATCAGATCTTCATAAATTATAGCCATGAACTATCTCGATCACGTCAGCTTTCAAACAAATAAGATCGGATCAAAATTGGTCCATCCGTTTGAGAGTTACGATGCCATAGATAGCCACACAAATACATACATACGTTAGGCACACACATCAATCTTGATAATACCCTGTATTTGCATCGGGCGTCGTCGGAGGTTAAAAAACGAATACCTGTACAATTTTAACTCGACTTTATTAATTACTAGCTGAGCCAGCAACTTCGTACGCGTGGTATTCGGTATATCGGGTAACTTTTTTGTTTCTAAATCCATTGAAATGAAATAAACACTAGGTACATGTTACGGGAAGCTTGCTGTAATACATAAGTGAAAACCGCATTCAAATCGGTTAAGCCGTTTTAGAGAGCGTGCACAAACGCATAGACAAACAGACAAAAATTCTAAAAACTATTTTTTGACCACGGTAGCATGAGTACAAAGGGTACATATTGTTTTATATATACACGGCTCGTTTACGATTTAATTATATGTATAGAATAAATGTAGTGTGTAAAAGAGAGGTCTGCTAAACCATCCCATTTAAATTAGCTCGGGGAAAAAGTCTTTTCGCATATAGTATGTTGCTTATAATAAAATCTCTTCTTCGCTTATAATCATTAAAAAGTTTACATTTCAAAAAAAGAAACAAATTAATAAAATGTTTCCAGCTATTTTTCATTTGTTTTTCTTCCTGTCAAAACCAGTGAATCTAATGAAGAAATTCGATACATTTTAAAATTTTATTACAAAAAAAGAAGAGATGCAACACAGGCTGCGAAAAAAAATTGTGACTATTATGGACCTAATGCAGTGACAGTAAGAGTAGTACAAAGTAAAGTTGGTTTAAGCGTTTTCAATCCGGGAATTTTGATGTCAAAGATGCACCTCGCTCTGGTCGCCCTGTTACGGATAAGTGGAGCCAGATCGGTTTCGAAAAAGTGAAGCAAGTTACGAAATAGCTGAAGAACTGGGAATTGAACACAAAACAGTTTTGACCCATTTGAAAAAGCTGAGTACACAAAAAGTTCGATATTTTGGTGCCACACTGAAAAAAAAACCTTATGAATCGTGTACTCATTTGCGATTCTTTATTGAAACGTAATGAAACCGACCCGTCTTTGAAGAGATTGATAACCACGATAAAAGGTCATGGTCTAAGGTCGGTCAGGCTTCACAGACTGTGCCGAAACCCGGGTTAACTCGCAATAAGGTAATGCAGTGTGTATGGTGGGATTGGAAGAGCATTGTTCATTATGAGCTTTTACCGCCGGGCAGAACCATCGATTCGGATCTCTACTATCAACAACTGATGAGATTAAAGCAAGAAGTTAAGAGAAAGCAGCCGGAATTGATCAATAGAAAGGGTGTGGTCTTTCATCACGACAACGCTAGACCACACACATCTTTAGCCACTCAGCAAAAATTAAGACGAAACACAACAGCGCACATGCGACGAAGCACAACTCGAACACTCAGCAGTTTGGCTGGGAGGTATTAATGCATCCACCATAAGCCCTGACCTGCGCTTTCAGATTTCCACCTGTTTCGGTCTCTTCAGAATTCTTTAGGCAATGTCAATTTAACATCAAGATAGGACTGCCAAAACTACATGTAGTGTTTTTTTATCAGAAGTCCCAAAATTTCTACAACAACGAGATCATGGACCACTACAAGATGGCAAAAAGTCAACGAACAAAATGGCACATATGCACTGTAATTAATATAAATAAACTTACAAAAAAAGTGTCTTGAGTTTTCATATAAAGTACGAAGAAACTTTTTCCCCAACATACTATAATATACGTAATATAATTTAGTTATATTATGTATTATGTATATGTATTGTATAAAATATATTGTATAAAGTATAAAATATAATGTAATTAGTTAAAATGCTTAGAATGCTATAAAAGTGTGCAATTACTGCTGCATCGGCTTCGAAACAAAGTTGCAAGTATTTATTCTCTGTTTGAAATCTCAGCTATTTGTACACCTGCACTGAACGGATATTCAATTGATGAATCAACTTTAATATTCGTAAAATTTTATTAACGCAAGGCCTCCTTATTACCTTTACCTTATTCCTTTTATTATTCCTTATTTCCTTTTATTACCTTGCTTCAGTATCCTACTAAGTTTATTATTTTCTACATAATTTGACGCTTTAGCTGTTAATTGGGTCTGGTGGTCTGGGTATACTGAATTTCTTATCCCTATTTTGTTGCAATATTCGCAATAGAAAAGAAAGTCCATGGTTTCTATTTTAACGATAAAAAAAAGAAAAGAAAATTATATAGGAAATTGAATACACACGCACTGTATGTCTTTGTCTCTTTTCCGCTAACTTCTTCGAAACAACCAGCGGAATTTGATACGGTTTTCACTAATGAAAAGAGCAATAAACGAGGAAAAATTGCATCTGTACGAAGCCAGGAGCGGGTCGCTAATTAGAAATAAGAATTGCATACGGTAAAGTACATTTTATCACTAAATACTCATTAGTATAAAACACAATTAAAATGTTTTATTATAAAGTGTGACAGGTATGGTGAGAGTCAAATTGACGGTAGGTGGCCACCGTAGCTATAAATACAATTGACACCAGAGGGGAAGCCTCGATAGGTTATCAAATAAGGGTCTAGATGAGGAACAGAAAAAAATGGGATCTGACATTACTTCAACGGCGAAACACAGCTTTTTTTGCTATTATTTCACAGTGATCTTCTGTAAGGGGATGATTACTGCTGCCATAATAAGCCGGTTGTATTTACTTCTAAATTTCTCTATTTATGTCGAAATAGACATGAAGCGCCCCTAACATAATAATTACTCACTTTAAATTTTTTTTAGGAATGCATATGAGTCGATTTTAGTTTTGAAACAACTCATATTTGCTATCTGTCCAAAAATAGAAAAATTTCTAATATTTTTAAGCAAAACAAATCTTCTATATATATATATAAAAATGAATCCCCATTTCCCTTGGTCACGGCATCACGCGTGAACGAGTAGACCGATTTTAATTCGGTTTTGACTAATGGAAAGAGGGATAAACGGGGAGTGTTCTTACATATAAAAATTGCACGCCGGGCGAAGCCGGGGGCGGGTAGCTAGTCTATATATATATATAAAAATGAATTCCTATTTCCCTTGGTCACGGCATCACGCGTGAACGGGTAGACCGATTTTAATTCGGTTTTCACTAATGGAAAGAGGGATAAACGGGGAATGTTTTAGTATATAAAAATTGCACCACGGGCGAAGCCGGGGGCGGGCCGCTAGTCGTTTATATTTCTCAAAAGTAGAATAAAATATCACTTTTTTGAAGTCAAAGTACTACTAGCGTTTCGGAAACAAAATGGCTTTCTGGAAGAGAAGAAACGGCGAAAGAAACTCTCCAGCAATCACTCTTTTTTAAGAATGGTTTTTTAAGCTTAAGCATGAATATCCATTAATCTATCTGATTCCCAAAAATCAACGACAACCGTCAAATTTAAACTTAAAAGAGTTAAAAGTATTTTTTACTGTCCTACCCACGTCTTACCCCACGGTCGGACTTTATAGGCTATTTCAGTTTTGGACTGCAGAATTCTTCAAATTTACACTGTCACACTCCAAATTTACAATCATATTAGTTGTTATATTTTAGTGCCGCCAAAACGCCACGATAGTTCATCTGAGAGCGCGTAACGTCATTTGTGGTCATATCATAACAAAACAGCTGCATTGGCATAAGACAATGATTGCCCACAAATGACGTCACGCACTGTGATTGGTGTTTCAGTATAGATTAAAAATATTGTAAATAATGAAATTTTTTTTCTTCATTTAAAATATTTAAATGAATTATATTAAATTGTTATGGGATAAATAATCGTAAAAAATTATATATTTTCTTTCTAAGTACATTTTAGATTTTAATCTGATTACTGTCCGATCCCCTTTTGTTTTAAATGTTTGTCTAAAATTTTATGTGTCGTAAAATATGTTTGTTTATACATAGGTACCTATGTAATGTAAATATTATTGGTATAGTTGAACCGATTATATAAATTAACGAAAGATGAGTTTTATTTTCGATATAGGTATATTATAAGTGTAATTTCAATATGTGTAAACCAAAAGAAAAAAAAACGCACCACATTCTCTGTGTACCTATATTTTAACACCTCACTGTTTACGTCATAGCAACAACACTTACTGAGCAATGTACAACGGGAATCCAAATTCCAATCAAAAGCTGCGACCTGAAGATAGATGGTGTCTAATAATAATTTAAAACAATTGAAAGAGATACATTCTCTAATTTATAAAATTCTCGTGTCACAGTGTTTGTAACAAAACTCCTCCGAAACGGCTGGACCCATTATTATGATTTTTTTTTATATGTATATTTAGTATTTATATTTTTTTTAAATAATAAATACTCAATATAAATTATAAATAATACTAATTATTTTTTTATATTTAGGTATGAGAATAGGTTTTATAATGGCGATTTTAGTGTTTTTGTATGAATAATATTCAAATAATTTAACCGTAGTTCATTGACGCGAAGTGACGCCTCACTTTAACATAGTGTTATATTATGCTTTGAAAATATTTGACCCGATAGGTGGCGCCACAATCGGGTTACGGGATTATTTTTGTATTCTGGCAGGACAACGTCTGCTGGGTCATCTAGTATATACGTATAGGTATATTTTTAATTAAAAAAAGTTAAAAATCCGTTGTGTGTTTTAGGCAAAGTTAGCGGGTAAACAGACAAGGCGGACAGCGATTTTATTTTATAATACGTTTAAATATAGATTATATATTTAATAGTCGAAATACAATAATATAACATTTACAGACTTGTGCAGATATTTTTCTTTATAGTTTTAATAAAATAAACTAGTTACTTTTATGTCGATAAAATTTTGTTTTGTTATTTATTTTGCTGTGTGGACAAGTCAAGTAAGTATAAGTTGATTTTAACTATATATATATTTATTTGTTTTTTTATTAGTTATATTGTATCCTAGGCGAGGCAGGGATAGAGTTTTGATAGGCGCAGCGTGGAGCAGCGTACGCGCACGTGAGAATGGGCGGCATGAACGGTGCGGCAATAGTTCGCCTTCGCGCCAGACAGAGACGCAAGATGTGAAATCGGGGTGGTTCCACGTGGGGTCAGCGACCCACTGCGACACGCGTATCGGTGATTTTTATAAATTAGATTTTGGAACAAAATATCCTTCTTATTCGTCCAATTTTTTTTTTAAACTATTTATTAAAAGTTCGAATTGGTATTAAATTAGGTTAAAAATTTTCAAATAATTATTAAATTAAAAATCTAAAAAAAATATTGATAATTTTTAAGTGAACTTTTACATATTAAAAAGTTTACTTGTGTAAACATTTATATACGTATGTATATTCTTAAAGCAACATATTATTCAACAAATAAAATATAGCTGCTAAGAATTTCGTTATTAGCACTATTTACCTACCTACACCTAACATGTTAACTTAATAATTAAAAAGGACAAAATTTTATTTTATTTTTTTGTTCAACCTATAAACTATCTCTGTATAAGTATCTATAAACAAAATATTCTGTTAGTGTAATATTAAAATATTAAAGCCTGGCATATAGACGTAAAATTGCCTGACTGTGTGTATTCTATATGATGCACTTCGGAGAGTGTGCTCGGGGGCTGCATGAGATCATACCACCTTCCCCTTTCTTCTATCGGACATGCAGACGTATATCTGGTTACCATTCTCATCTTGTCGAAATCCGTCTAATTCGGACCAATCGCTTTAAAACATCTTTTATAATGCGCACTGCTAAGGATTGGAACTCTCTGTCGTCCAGCGGCGGCGTCTGTATTTCCGAGCTTGAACCTATAACCCAAATCTTTTCAAGGTTCGAGTGAATAGGCATCTTCAGAGTGAGTTCGCTCCGTCGTCGGCCTCATCTTTCCTACATGGATAGATGGTGGTCAAAAGAAAACCCATCTTTAATAAAAAAAAAAAAAAAATAAATTAAAAAAAAACGTTATGTAGGAGGACATAAATTGTCAAGTTATTGACAATCGATTATTCAATTTTGTATAACTAAGCAGATTTTCTAGACAAACCAATTAAACATTATTTAAAGTTCACGCACTCTTCGCACACAATCATTCAAAGTAAGACTTTAAAATAATTTAAAGATAAGACGAAAGCAATGTACGAAACAAATATCGTATGTTACATAACGATTTCGTCAAATGACACGCGGTACGCAGCGAGATTGGTTCGCGGCCATTGTATGATAATTGTGACCTTCGTTTGTATGCAGTATTCATTATTACCCCCAATATCAAACATTTTGAGCACATAGATTTTCTATATTACCTAAAAAATGTGATCTAACAATTATATTAAATCTACCTTCAATGTAAAAATTCTGTAAGATATCTAAGTATAAACAGTTTTGAAGTAACAAAGAAGTTTTGTGAGCACGGCGTTACTGTCCCTTTTTGAAAGGGTAGTGACCCAAAGGTAACGCTATGGGTACGCGGACGCAGGCTAGTCTTGCGCAAGAGTCAAATTCCACGTGTAACCATTGCCAGGTGAACGGAGGGCATCCTGAGGTGTTCCAACTTCAAACAAAAAACCAGTATCGTGCCTCCTGATCTGTGTTTCACTATGAATACACTTTTATTCATTTTAAATAGTACTATTATTCTTTATTTTATGTAATTTCTTTATTATACATTGATTTTTGTTCATTAAAATTCTTTCAAAATATTAAATCCCTACATGAATAGTATACACATTTTATTGATTAATATCTTTTATCCCGCCAAATTTGTGGGGCCAAATTAAGCGCTTATATACCTTACACTAACTAGCGACCCGATCCCGACTTCGCACGCAGTTGTAATTTTCAAAAATCATTTCTTAGCGGTTGTTTAGATTATAAAATAAGTCTATGTTCCAAATTTGAGCTTTCTAGTTTCTAGACTTAGTAGTTTTGGATGTGCGTTGATAGTCAGCCAAGACAAAAGTACCTATAGCAAAATGTTTTTAGGTTTGAAACTCCGTTACATAGGTTATCTTTATATAGATCTATTCCACAGTTGAACTACTCAGGAATCGAATACTGAAACACGAGTTTCTTTTAAAACGTGGCCAACACTTTAAACATTAAACCAACAGTTCCACCTTCTTTGTTCGGACTGCTAAGGAGTGGAATTCATTGCCTGCGTCTGTGTTCCCACAGAACTTCAACCTCGGGGTCTTCAAAACCAGGGTAAATGGGCGTTTACTGGGTAAGTGTGGTCCACCTTCGGCCGCATCTGCACCTCACATCAGGTGAGATAATGGTCAAGCGCTACCTTGATTTAGTAAAAAATAAAAAATAAAAACAACGAGCTTGTTATAAGAAGTTCTAACTTACTCAGTTGATTAAAAATAATTCCAAATAATTAATATACGTAGGTAGGTATCTAGTTTTTATTACATTTATTATCTAATTATATAAGCATTTATTGGTACTTGAAGGCAGTGCGATAGATACAGTGTAGCTGTGACCGATCGCGTCCTCCGCTGTTTGGGTTCTTGCGCAAGAACGCATCCCACACGTGTGCATCGAGAGGTTGTATCTCATCATTCTTTGCACCGTTACTTTTTCCTACTTCTCAGCCAGTATAACGACGTTCGCAACGTAAAAGTAGGAATGTTTAATTAGAAAGGGCTTCACGGTTTAAAAAATCTCTCTCCAACGGTTCTCTTTAATTTTGATCGCTCGAGAGCAGTCGCTGTACGCAAAGATTTAAATCTTTGGTTGTACGTATGTGGCGATTAGATTAGTAGTGGCAGGGCACGTTGCATTTTGCAGTCATATGGGCAGCCCGTCTGGCGGCAGTAACCACCCCCTTACAGAAGACCACCGTGAAATGTGTGCTGTTTTGTTTCCATGCCCATTTCACTAACTCTAAACCACACTTGCAGTACCTGTGGCGTTGCTTGTGTAATAGGCGACGGCAGAAACCTACCATCAAGTGGAACGTCAATCTATCTATTTAGCTAAACATTAAAAAGTTATTTGATTTTTAAATTTCAAGGAAAAATTTCCTTGTTAGTTTTGCCCTGACGACGACACTCGACGCCGCCGCCGATTGAGTCGAGTCGTATTGAGCGGTGTGATTAGTGGCGATGGCAAATGGCTGCGCGGGCGCAGATAGAGGCCCCGACGGGTGCGCACTCGCCGCGCCCTCTGCGCCACTTCGCGTCCCTCGCTCGCCCCCGCCCGCCCCGCACCGCTCGCCCGCTCGCCCCACGCGCTGCGGGAAAATTCACACCAGTCAGTGCTTGTACCATTATGATGACATCGTCACGTGACTCGCGAGAAAATATCGCCGACAATCTCTAGTTTCTCTAAAAAAACTATGGATCATTCAAATGAATACTATACCACCATAGTAACAATATAGATCAATGATACCAACATTTATTATTTGCTATTTTTATCGTCCGCGCCCCTTTTTCTTTTTTCTAGTTAAAACATTTTTGTCAGGCATTGAATATTTTATTTTTATTTTTAATAGATACAAAAATCTAATTTTGTATTAATTTGTAGGGAAAACATGACGCAAAATCGTTACTAAACTCACAGGATCCCGCTGGGCTAATGTGAAGATGAAAATTTCATCAAAATCAATTGAACGGTTTTGCAGTCCATAGAATAGGTATCATAAAAATATTTACTGATTTATTTTCACATGTCAATTCCCAAAGAACTTAATCGAATTAGTTACATATAATAATATGTATAATTCAAGTTATACTCATTTAAAATTAATATTTCTTTATTACCTAATACAATGGCACGGTACCTAATACTTGGGGTGGAATGGCAGAATGCATTACATTGGACCCCACTTCAATACCTCAGAATCTTTTCGATTTCATGTATGAATTTAAAATAATGATCACTTGCTCAATGGTTTAGGAACCATGAAAACTTGCGTGTCCAGAAGGAATTTTCGAAGACATATAAAGTAGACCAATCCATAATCGGCTAGCGTTGATAATAAGGAGTGATATTAAGTTAGCTATGTATCTGTATACTTAACATGGATATATAGGTTGGTAGCTCTATAATTTATGAGTTAGCCTCATCTACACATATGTACCTATAATAAAATCGTAAACGAGCCGTGTCGGTACATTAAATATTTTTTTTAAAATAACAATTTGTACGTTATGTTCCAGAGATCAAAAAAATATTTTTTAGAATTTTGTTTGTCTGTGCGTTTGTGCACGCTAATCTCTGAAACGGCTAACCGATTAAGATGTGTTTTTACTGATATATTGTAAGCAAGGTTCCCGTAACATTTAGTGTTTGTTTCATTCCAATCAAGGCTAGTCGTTACATAAATTTAAAACAAAAATTATTTAATAGAGGTAGAGGTACATAATATTTATAATTCATGTAATAATCTTAGGATCAATGGATGGAAAATTTGTTTATTGTATACTAGCAATCCACCTTGACTTTACTTAGATATACTTAATTTTATATACTTACATACATAAACCTACCCCCTTTGTTGCTCTTTCCGTTAGTGAAAACCGCATCAAAATCAGTTGTATGAAACAGACAGACGCGGCTTATTTATAGCGATGTGATAGCGATATATGTACATAGATCTTTGTAAAATATTGACGATGTGTTTGAAATTTGGTTCTTTGATGGTTCTTTGTAATAAAGAATATTAAAAATAAATATTTTATTTTTGTTAAAATTTAGGAGTTTCCAGGAATGTCATTTTATTTTATTTTTATTTATATAATACAAATTGAAGACCAATAAAACAGACATTTGTTAATAATCCAAGAGCTAATCCTAATGAACGGTCAGGGTCTAAAATTGAAATGCGAGAGGGAGGCTAAGGTTCTCAAAAAAACAGCGGCTCACCTTGGCCTTTGTTTATTCGTCCATCCAGCGCGAAAGAGACAAAAGATAGAAGAAAATACTTTAATTAACTAGGTATTTACTAGTATCATTCTGATTTACGTTGTGTTTTGTGTTCAATTTTAACGAATGTTATTTTAAAATTTGAACTTCGATTATTGTTAGACATATGTACGTACATCTTCGAGTACATTGTATATTGTAGATTACCTTAATTGTATTCATGTATAAATGGCCAACATAATATTCATTAAGCGTAAGGTTTTTATAAAGAAAATATTCTAACGGTGAGATTAGGAAGTTACGTGATAGATTTCTACTAATGACTTTTAGTAGGTAGATAAATGTCGTTTTGGCAATAAAATAAGGAGTACCTACCTATTTATCAGGTCGGAGAAAAAGTCTTTTCGCATATAGTATGTATAAACTTCTAATTAAAATCTCTTTGGCTGTACTATTTGTATCTGGCTGATTGGAGGTTACATTTCAAAAAAGAAACAAATTAGTAAAATGTTGTTTGCAGCTATTTTTCATTTGTTTTTCTTTCTGTCAAAATGCTTGAGTCTAATGAAGAAATTCGATACATTTTAAAATTTTATTACAAAAAATTATTTATTTTATAATATAGCACAGAAAAGAAGAAGCACCATTTACATAAGTGCAGATCTTAGTGTGCCGTCGAGTTGAAAAAGAAAAGTGTCAAGACGAGGATGGGGGCATACCTTATACACGCACCGAAATACAACAGCTGCCATGATGTGCCATAACACTCTAGTAACTCCGCCACTACCATACCATAAAACTAAAAAGCTTTCGTCGACTCCATGCAATGCCAGATAAACCTTGTCGGTCCAGTGTCTTTGCCAGTAATTTAAATTAAAAAAAAATGAATACACTTGTCATCGTGATGTGCGACATAATAATCCTTAATAATAAGTCACGGAGTTGCATTTATCCCACAGAAAAGTGCAGAGTCAAGGTTTTTTTTGCTTATCATTCTCCGCTATCGGAGTTTACCGCGTCCTGCAATTGACTCTTTAGGGTAAACGAAGCCGCACTACGTGAGTATTGTACGTATTGTTAGGAATGAGTGAAATGATAAGATATGGAAAAGATATAAAAGACCACGATACTTAATTACATTTTTACACTAGCTGTGCCCGCGACATCATACCCGTGGTATTCGGAATAACGCTTAACTTTTTTGTTTGTGAACAGATTGGAATGAAATCCTATACTAAATATTACCGGAAGTTTGCTACAATACTTCAGTGGAAACCACATTAAAATCGGTTAAGCCGTTTCTGACATTAGCATGTACAGAGGCATAATAGGCAAACAATGATTTTATTATAAATTAATTTTTCCAGCCTAAGCTGAACCCTATTTAATATATGAATGATCATATAGATCTGAGGTTAATTTACATTGGTGTCCTAAAATCACTTAAACTTTCAATTTTTTATCATAGTCGTTCATAGTCGTTTTACTGACAATAATATATAGTTAACTAAAGTTTCCGCCAATTCAATTGAATAGTTATTTTACTGCGTTTTTATCGAAAAAAATGTTGGACTTGATTCTTTAAATTGACATAACTTTTTTGTTTGTAAGCCGATTGGGATAAAATAAAACTAAAGCTTGCTAGTTCTAAATAAATTCATAAAATTAGAGAAAAGACGAAAGAATCCGTAATGTGACATTTTTTTTTTTTACAAATCCCTCCAGCATCATGCGCTGAAGCCTGTGTTTACTATCCTTTCTACCAGTTCTCGCATTTATTCTTCTCGCACTTCCATTCATCATACTATTTCTTTCTTATATTCATCTCTTTCTTACTATACGGGTGGGATTCCCGTCTATTCCTATTGTAATGTGACATTTAGAACCACGTGGTACAAAATCACTCAGTCTTACAAGGCTATTTAGCTTAGCCATGGCCATCCTGATTACGGCGATCATGGTCAATATTTTTGTAGGAAAAATTCCGCAATGTGCTCTCTATATATTCTATATTTAATCTTTTTGGCTAAACATACACTAAATAAAATTAACCTTAGGGCATTTATTGTTAGACTAAAATAACTATCTTTTAATTAATTACCGCTGGGTCTGACATTTGGATGTCTAGCTTTTAAAACGTTCGCATTTTTAGTTTATAAATATAAATAAGTCGTAAATGATAATAAAAATGGCATCGAAAACCCTTGCATAAATTAGTTTTATTAATCTCACAAACCAAGGCGCGAATATCGACTTGTGCTATAATTACGATCAACTTGACATATTCGTTTAGTTTTCTTTGTGACAGAACATTTACAGCGAATTTCTACTGAGTAAAATTGTATCTACGCGAAATTATTATTTCTTTTACAAATTTTAATTATCTTTTCTCCTTTAGGAGGTTATTTAAAGCAAATTTAAATTTTAAAAGAGTAGGCTTGAATTAGTTCAATTAGGTGCCAATTAGTTATTGAGTTTATCGATTGCATATAAACAAATAAATTTTAAATTAATATGATATATTATTAATAGTTGTAGACAAAAAGAAGAAAAATAAATAATAAATAATAAAAACAGTAATAAAAATTATTCCACAAATGAATTAGGTATGGAAAATTGTGTATTTATTAAAAAATCGTCTCAACATTTAAATTCTGTACCTACTCTCAGTATCCAATAGACTATAATTCTATTTAAACTATGTACAATAATGTACATATTATTTAGTTCCGTTCTAAGTGAAGACGCTACAGGACGGGAGGGGCGAGCATGTCCTACAATCAAAAGGTCATGTCGGGGTCTCAATGCGATAAGCGCTCATCACTAATCTTTGGCCATTTACTGATTGTTTTAGTGCACGGATTCTCTTTTTGAATAAAACTCGAAGGACCTCATTTTGTTGTCGGTCTGTCGTTTACTCATTAATAATACCTATTCATACGAGGGGCACACTGAAATGATTGGGAATAAGAAAAACCACATGTATGATATAGCTAAATTGTATTTTATTGTTTTTCAAAGTATTCTCCGTTCAACTTAATGCACTTTTCCATTCGTGCAAACCAATCATCAAAACAGTAATTCCAGTCTGAAGTTGATGTTGACAAAATGGCTGATTTGTATGCTTCCACAGCTGCTTCGAGGTCTTCAAACCGTTGACCGCGTAATAAATCTTTCATTCCAGGGAATTTAAAGAAATCGTTTGGGCTCAGGTCAGGACTGTACGGAGGATGGCTCATCAGCTCAACGTTTTCCTGCTTCAAAAATCATTTGTCTTCCGAGCCGTATGGGAGCTCGCATTATCGTGATGTAAGATGATGCGACGTTTCGGGTTATTTTTTCGGAGTTCGGCTATCATTTCTGGCAAACAAACCGTGATATACTACTCGGCGATAAGCGTTCTGCGTTCCTGTAAAGGAATTGTAGCAACATGCCCCTTTTTCGAGACAAACGTAGCGACCATTTTCTTTGACACGCTGCGGGAGCGAATCACTTTCGTTGGCTTGACCTCGTCTTCGAAGACCCAAACTGCTGACTGATGTTTTCTTTCAGGTTCGTATGAATAAATCCATGACTCGTCACCTGAGACGATATTATAAACGGCATTTGACTTCTCTCCGTTGAAGCGTTGCAGAGTATTCCGGCACCAATCTACACGAGCCGCCTTTTGCTCTTCGGACAAATTGTGGGGAACCCAGCGGGAAACTAGCTTTCTTACACACAGTTCATTATGTAATATCGACTGAATTCCGATACTGATAACAGCCCGAATCCGCTCGTATGTCACATGACGGTCATCTAATACAATAGTTCGCACAGCTGCAATGTTTTCAGGCGTGACCGCTGTTCTTGGTCGACCTGCAGAAGAAACAGTGTTGAGCGACACACGACCGCGTCGGAACTCGGCATACCAGCAGTATTTTGTCGTTTGACTCGGTGCTTCAACATCATAAATCGAAACAAGTTCTTTGAGACATTTATCTTGAGATAAGCCGCGACGAAAATTGTGATAAATTATGGCACGGAAATGTTCACGCGTGAGCTCCATTTCTGTTAACGACGTGTCAACGCTAACCTATCAGAATAAATTTCATGATTCTTGGCCAAGTGATGCTTCACTTGAAGATAGGTGGCTACCGTCGCCTATTAACACAATTAACACCATAGCGATTGCAAGTGCGCTACCGAACTTGATAAGACTAGACTAGGATAATTAATGAGGAGGGTCATTAATTATCCTAGCCTAGTCTCTACATCCCTTACTCACTCACCGAAACACAATAACATTCGAGCTGTTATTTCACGGTGATATTCTATTAGAGGGTGATTGTTGATGCCAGACGGCTGCCCAGTTCATGACTGCTCTTTGCTCCAGTGGTAGTTAATTTTTGACCTTTTTTGATTGATCACCTTTATGAGTAAATAAAAAAGTTGCCACGCCACTCAAAGGAACTTTGACGTCTCATTTATCACTCATTGACCGAACTGAAATTATTAATTCGGTCAATGAGTGAATAAATAGTTCACTGCGCATAACTTTCATCCATAGTTCTAATAGACACTTAAGGTAATCGTGAGATCTCTTATGGATTCAATTTAGAACCAAAAATGGGCTGCAATTTTTCTCCCCGTGGTCCTATATTGGTTGCCTAAGGGTTCTTTCCACCTATATAGAACTTAATCATGGCTATATATTTTACTTAAGTATGTAAATAGATATGATATACGAGCTATTTCCCACCCAGTTGCTACTTGGGATTGCCTCCCTCTCAGAACGAATCTCATCGCACCCGGCCCCCGCGCTGGATAAATATCTCTCCATGACCGTACTGTCATCTGCGTATGCAACTACTCCTGGAAGAAGTAATTCATTAATATGAAGCAGGAAAAGAGTCGCAGAGAGAACAGATCCCTGAGGAACCCCGGCATCAATTGCCATGAGGTCCGAGGAGCAGCCATCAATGACTACTCGAATTGACCGTTCATTCAGGAAATCAGAAATCCAGCTACAAAGACCGCAGGGGATGCCGTATGTAGGAAGCTTGCCAAGTAATACATAAAATAATTGTTTTTCCATGATTTGTGCGAGAATCAACTATCAAGATTCTTGATTCGAGGCCACATATCGATTGGAAGCTTGATGGTCTTGATGATAAATTCATACCCATGTTAGTTGATATAGTATACCAGATAGTTAATAATTGTTATAAAAATATTAACTAAATACTTTATCACCTAATAGGTTTAACATGAAACTTTTTAGAATTTAATCTCCATCTCGGATAGTTGATAAAAAGTGGCAAGTGAGGTAATAAAGTGGATCATTCACAATGAGAATGATCCACTTTATTACCTAATATTATTGGAGGATGTTACATTGGCAGTCAGGGGCTTTCCTACCACATAATATCTATTATTATGTGGCTCCCAGGCTACCGTTGCCCCGACGTGTCTAAGGAAAAATTCTCAAAATGTTATCCACAATCTCACTTAACTTAAACGGACTATTTAGCGATTTAAAGCACGTTTTTGGTTGTTTCTTAAAAAATCCCTCACTACCCCCTAACGGGTAGAAGGGGCCCTCGACAAAATTTAATACAGGGCCCAGTTGGCAAGCTATGCTATTAGTGCATACTACACACTGGTTAAACTGAGCAGGATATTCAGCAAGAGTAATATTTTCCACACAGAAGACTACAACGAAATATCAGAATTTAAGAACAAGAAACGAAATCTTGTTCTTATTTTCTCCTAAACCCTTTTTAATTGTTATTTCTACAATCGCGACTCTAATGAATTTTACTACTTAAGTAGTCCCTGTAGAGTTGCACAGGTCTACAAGTGATTTCTGTCTGTCTGTCTGTCTGTCTTGCACCTTTAAAGAAAGTTATTCCTGTTCAAGTTTACGTCACCTACCATTGGTTAAATATGACTTCAATTACACATTGAATCGCATAATGTAAGTAGGTATATATATCATATTCATTGAAAAAAAAATGGTATGAAAATTCAACGGAAATCAACATTTAATCATTACAATCTCGCCAGATCGAAGGGCATCAATGAGTTCGGGCATTTGGTTCAGTCGGGGGCAGGGCGGAAGTGCGCTACGCGCGAGGGTTCTAAATTTGATTGTGATGCAAATTCCCTACTTCCGGCGGAGGGGGCTCGCAACAGGTGGGGGTCGTACCTACTCAATCACTGCACCAATAAAATAATCGCCATCATCATTGACACTTAGAAAAATATCATTAAAAAAATCTATTTAGTTAATTTAAAATATGCATTGGATTTTCACATTTAGATAATTACTTCCGGAGGTTTTTTAAGTATAACATGGTCTATTCCACGGAACAACTTAATAAGGCCTTATTAATTTGTTCCGTGGTCCATTCTACATCATGAGTGTTACGTTTATTATGTTATATGATATATCCATTAATGTTACAATAGATACGCGTGTTTTTTGAGGTGAGTATGATAAGAAAGACAATTTAAAACTTCAAAGACAAAATACACTATACAAACAGGTCACTGTTTCGATCGAACTTATTACCAATGAAATCACCTTTCTCCTGCTTTGATATCATCAGTGTCTTTAGTCAGAAAGGCTTGACATTAACAGCTCGCTCTAATAAATTGACACTATTAAAAACTAGTCTGTGGACCTCTCATGAGCTGTGATGTATAAAATATTTTGATTAAATGTAACGTGGAAGTTGGACCTTACATAAAAGTAATTTTATTGTAAACAAAGGGATTGCATTCCTACATCATCTAAATGCTAATCACCACTCTAAATCAGTTGGCATAAGATTTCATTTTTAATTCATATTACATGATCGGTCTTTGAAAATTTGTATGAGAAAATATGTTATGTAGGTTCGCAAGATTACACCAGATGCGATCAAAATATTTTAATGTAATCAAATGAATAACATGATTGCAATTTAATAATAACTAGCTCGTGTCTGCGACTTCGCCCGCGCACTTTAACTTATATTAACGCCTGGCGAAATATGTAAAACAATATAAGGCCTTACATCTTTATTGCTGTTATACATTTGTCAGGCGTTGAATCTTTTTTTTTTTAATAGCTGGTGGCCATGGCTCCACCCGTGTGAAATATATATAACCTATGTCTGAAATTGTATTCTAACTATTGGTGAAATATTTTTTAAATAGGATGAGTAGTTTCGAAAATGATGTATGTTTCCTACATACAAACAAACATACAAAGTTTACCTCTTCATAATATTAGTAGAGACCAGTATAGATAGGCAGTGCAGTCATAATAGTCTTATCGTGGGTCAGTCCGCGTGATGTCAGTAACTACACCCTTACAGAAGACCACTGTGAAATAATACAGCGTATGTGCTGTTGTGTGTCGGTATGTGAGGAAAGGATGGCACCATTTCCACGTACCTACTCATTTACTTATTTTATGTGAAGGTCCACTTGATGGTAGGTGGCTACCGTCGCCTATAACACAAACAACGCCACATGCAGGTGCTAAGCAAGTGCGCTTTCCACTTTAGTAGAATTAAAGATAAAGGATTAGGGATAGAGAAATGGGCTCTGGCACACTAACTCACCGAAACACAACAGCACACAGGCTGTTATTTACGGTAGTCTTTAATAGAGTGGTTACTGACACCAGACGGGCTGCCCAATTGACTGCGAAACGCAGTGCACCCTGCCACTACTTACCACATCCAGACCAGAAAAGTTCATTTCCAAAGTAGGCCCTGCTGGGAATCGAACCTGGGACGCCTGAGACAGGATGTTAAATATTTTTTTACTTAAAAAATACCAGCGTTAATTAGAATCTTCCAGTAAATTGCACCAATGATTCATTTGGAGCAAATTATGAATATAATTAATCTATATTTATAAAATCGTTTGTCCTGCCTGACCAACAACGCACAGCCAAAACTACTACGAAATTTGAAACACAGTTTTATTTTATAACAAAAGCATCCGCTAAGGAAGGATATTTGAAAATTTCTACTCCATGCGCAGCCGGGGGCGAGTCGCTATAGTTATTTTATAAAGTATCAAAAGAGTCACTGTAAATCATTAAAAAAATCAAAAACCAAAGTATAAAAAAAAACAGTTTTAGTGGTGGTATTTTATAAATACGTGCAGGTATGGACGTTACAGACCGTCGCTCAAGCGTGCGCGGACGCAGGGGGCGGCCACCCCGCCGGGAGGTCGAAGACCTCCACCTACCCCGCCCCCACAACATCTCCTCACACCCGCGCGCCCCTCTCAATCACAGCCCTTTGTGCGCTCGCGCTGAGGGCTACTCTGGACAACTCCATTTCTATGTTTCTCTTTGTTTTGTAATCCCCAAGTCACGGGGTCATTGTACATGCAGGTAAGTATCAAATCCTTGTACTCAGATTTTTCTTTTCCCCGTAACTACATACATATTAAGGGCTGAATTATAAACTGAAACTGACCGGTCGTTCGCATACATATTATCGCGACAAAACAAGACAGGATCTGGTGCGAAGCGTGCGAACAGTCAATTTTAAAAGCAATTTTAAGGATTTATAAAGTCAATAATGCACCCTATTTTCTCCCCTAAAATAACACGTAGTGAGTACTGGAGCGTAGAGGCTACAAGAGCACTCTCCCATGGAGGGCCCCCTTAAATATTGTAGAATGATGTTAAACGTTGCGCCCGCGCATCGTTTCAAATGACAAGTGCAGGCATGTATGTACTGTCAGCAACAATAGATCACTTTGTTTTATTACTATATCAAAAATATTGATTCTGCATTGTTACTATATCAAAAATATATTTAATGAGACAACACAGAATTATAGCAAACGCCTAGGTACGTTTGGTTACATAGATATCAGACTAGATTTTGAATTACAGATTCACAGATTTTGTAATGATAACATTCTTTATTAAATTAATATATTTAATTCCTATATCTTAATTTAGATAACATTAAATTAAAATCAAATCTATTAAAGAAAAAATCTAGTTTATAAAAATAAATATATTTTACTGTATTTTAAACTGCAATTGCAAACGGTTGAACTGTGTCATTATAATAAATATAAACCGAGTTACGATTGAATCGATTTGAATGCAGTTTTGCACTGATGTATTTAGCAAACTTCCCGTAACATTTTGTGTTTATTTCATTCCTATCGGTTTACATACAAAAAAGTTATATAAATTAAAAAATCACATCCAACATTTTTTGATAAAAATGAATAAAATAATAATTCTTCAGTTGAATTGGCTGAAACTTTAGTTAACTATAATATATATTAATGATCTGTAAAATGATGATGTTTGAAAGTTTTTATAAAGTTAAAAATGGACAGTTTCGGTGATTTTATGTCTTTCAATGTATTATGTTTCTTATAGACTACAAAATCGCTCAATCGATTTTGATGAAATTTTCAGGCAATCCTAAGTTAGAAAATCTTCGTTTCTTGGCTCAGATCTAGTTACTTATACAAAAGAAAATGAAAGGTGTTTGTAAGGTAAGCTAAGCTGTGTCCTCTTATTTTCAAAACTTTTTAACTTTTCAAAACTTTTTAGTAGTGGTAGGGCACACTGCCTATCGCAGTCATTTAGGCAGCCCGTCTGGCGGCAGTAACCAACCCTTTACAGAAGACCACTGTGACATAACAGCATGTGTGCTGTTGTGTTTCGGTGAGTGAGTAAGGGATGCCAGAGCCCATTTACTTATCACTTCCCAATCCCTTATCCTTAATCTTACTGTAGTCGGCAGCGCACTTGCAGCACCTGTGTAATAGGCGACGGTAGCCACCTACAATCAAGTGGACCGTCAGCCTGTCTGCCGATCTTAACAAAAAAAACTAGGTTGAAATTATATTTTTATAGTAACCTCCTCTTTTTACTATTAAATTGAGCTAACTTCCCTGAAAAACTTTATAACAATTAATAAAGTTATAATGCAGTGATTAACCCTTCAGCTCCAAAGAGGTAGGTATAATCCTCGTATACTTTCTCAACACAAACGATTACTCCGAACTCCATCACTCTTTTTGTAATTATGTCTTTAAAAATTGATATTGACTGCCTACAGATTGATTTAACCTGTATAAATCCCCACTCACAACAAAATAACATTCAATTCAAAAACGAGAGCTCACAGTGCGAACGAACAGAACGAACTACATGCATACTTATTTACAAACATAATGTGACTCACAGACAACGCTGACCGTCACTCCGCTATTTTACGCAACGTACGGTGTCATAAGGTAAGTTTATGTATATTTTGAAGTTAAAAGTTCTTAAGGCGCGTTTTGCTGAGGAGTGAACGTGACCGTCACTCTTGGGTCGGTGACGCTGAATCGTGCTTACTCGGCTCCACTCGACATCAAGCGCGCTAGGATTAGTGACGCACTGAATTGTTTGTAATATTATTATAATTATATTTATAATATTAAAAATTGTAAAAGTAACAACAGTACAGATTTTTAAAGAACATATTTGGTTTTCGGCTTACCATCTACATTACATACAATAACGGAGATGATTTCGTTAATTATAATATTTGGTTAATTAATACATATTTGTTCATAAAAAATAAAAATATTAATGGTATCACTGATGGATTAGTGGTTAAAAACGTAAATAACAATAAATACGTAAAGTGAGATTCGTATTTTTTTTTTTCTTTAAGTAAATTCCTGCCGGTAAGATGATATAAGGTCCGGGCTCCACCAAAGCGGAGACGAGATTAACGGAGCGAAGATATGTTAGAAACAACCAATAGGATTTCGTTATTTATTAATCTCCGCTGCGCTCAGCTTTGGTGGAGACTTATTATATTTGACGTATCAAAACGGGTGAGCTGAGCGAAGAGATGTATCATATTTGTATGGTAAACTATGACTCACAACTCAAGACGGCGACGCGACGACGACTCGCAGCGGAGATGTGTTTCTCCGCCCCGCTCCGCTCTAGTCTGTACGCTTCTCCGCTTAGTGGAGTCACCCTAGCGGAGATGTGCAACAACACATCTCGGCTTCCGTTTTGCTGGAACCCGAGCCTAAGGGCCGATGCAAATTGGAGGACGGTACGGCCAAAGTATTTAAATTTTTTCATAGTATTTTTTACCTTAAGTGCTTTTAATATAATTCAAATTTCATTGCAATATGCTACTGCAACAACAATCGGCATGCTGCGACATTCCGCCGTAGTATAGTGACCGGCATGTAACTTGGCAAGATTTTAACGTAGTGGGGCAAAGTTTGCGCATCCTACACTCACGTTCAATAAAAATGGTCACTGTTGTTTTCATAATATTTTAAATTATTGTTTAGGGTTAGGTATAAAGACAATTAGTTAAACTTAATTAAGAAATTTGTTATAGAATGAAATACTTAATTATTTTATTAAACATTAAATTTAATTAAATAATTTATTAAACTTACGGTCATATGGCGTCTTCATCACTGTCGCTTTGTAAAAGCGTTAAAAACGACTTCTCGCCATTCTTGCTAACTTAGGTGCCGGGAATTATATAATACAATGAAAAAGCCGTAATTACATAGATATCCGTCTCCTATGGCAAGAGGCACGCAGGGAGATGGCAAAGAAATTTTATTTCGATGTCTGTTTTCTGCATAATTTAATGTAGGTCCAAATATTGCACGCGCCACGTAACTTACAGGATCAAACCCAATCGTTCTTCATCTATCAATTAACAATATCAAATAAGATTTTTTTTCTATTGTTTTCACAATATTGTTGGACTCTGGGGACTACATAATTCATCGTTCCAGACAGTTGATATCGCGCACAAAAGTTAGTTTTATACCTACTAAAGAAAAAATAAGTTGCGATAAAAGCAAAAAATTGATCACTATTCTGACTGTACTTTTGTATTCCATTCCTACTAATAAAATGTTACCATAAAAAATAAAAATTCACCCTCCGAAACAATCCCATATAGTGGTAGTCCAATAAAAACAAAAGACGATGCACCCTATGCCCGCATGCCGACAGAACTCGGTCCGTGTCAAATTGAAATGAATTTAGTGCAATCAGAGCACTTGGATACACGTAAAAATTACACGCACGCGATTCGAGACCTTATTGCTATAACGTTAAGTGTTAGACGGGTAACCGTTTTAAGTGGAAATGGAAATCCTCATTTGAATACTTAATGGCCGGAGGGTACAACGCATAGGGGTGGTTTGTTTTTATCGATGGTAATTCATTCAATCACTTTGTAATCGTTGAAATGTATATTCTAGACGAGACATTATGTTTTTGGTCTAACACCACAAGTCGATCTATAACAAATATTTCACTTGAAAAAACATCAAGTATATTGAATATAAAAAAATAAAAAATGTATTATAAAAAGAAAATTCAGCTAATTTTGAAGATTATTTTGTTAGTTACATACTTTTTGTTTATATTTTGTTGAACAGACATTAACTAGTAATATGCCCTTCAGCACGCCGGACCACCGTGAATGTGCAAGCTTAGCAGTGATAAGCGTATGTTAGGTCTGCATTATGAATTGTAACCGTTTTAACCCGTCTTTTTAGAGACACTCTGTAACTAGCTCTCAAGTGATTAAGTACTTAATAAAGCTCTTGATTTAAATTGTATTTTTAAAAAGACTTATACGATACGCTCCGAGTTAACTAACTACTCTGCGTTAATATAAATATTATTAAAGAAAAGTTCTATCTTATTATGCCATAAGGTACATTTATACTATAAGTACTACAATAATAATGTACTTTTATTAAAAGAAACTGCTCCCAGGTCAATAATGCAAATAATACAAAATAATCTATACTTAAAGTCGTACGAGTAAACGAGCCGTGTCTGTACATTAAAGATTTTTTTGAAAAAATCAAGTTGTACACGTTATACTTATGTTACCGAGGTCAAAAAATAGTTTTTAGAATTTTTGTCTGTTTATCGGTTTGTCTGTTTATCTGTGCGTTTGTGCATTCTAATCTCTGAAACGGCTTAACCGAAAAAAATTACGCGCTATTCCGAATACCACGCGTACGAAGTTGCGGGCTCAGCTAGTACGAAATAAGTTTATCAATATTTAAGGTTTAAATAAAATCGTACGGTTGCCCTACAAAGGTCTTGAGTATTATTTCTAATGTAATCTGTATCTTTTTCTAAACTTTTTCTCACTTCTTCTAAAGTGCCCAACTGATTTTGATACTGTTTTCACTAATGGAAAGAACGATAAACCAGGAAGGTTTGTGTATATTATACGGGTGTTGTCGCTAATATAGTATTAGAAAAGTATATACAATTAAAAGGAGGTTCTAAAAGGATTATTAAGAAACTACGCGACGGGCCATTCATAGTTTTATATAAGTAAAAGTTTTCATTTTATTGCTGGATTGACTGGTAGAAATAATCAATTTACTTGAGATTGATACATGTGATCTTACAAAATTCAAAATAATAAGCTTTAAATATCCGCAAAACTTATCGTAGCAATACATATTTATTTTTACAGATGTACCTAATAATTTATTACTTGAACGGATGAATCTCGCTATAGATTTTACTCTATTATGACTAATGGGGTGGTAAATTTTTTGAAACAAATTAAAATTACGTCAAAATTTTAAAATGTTTAAAATTTTTCATTAACACTTTTACAACTATAATCATAATAATATTTTAAATACTTAACATGACTTGAGGGAATGTTTATAAATAATTCTAAATTTTCTATTTAAAATTCTAATATAAGTTATAATAACTGTAACTTTTAAATGAATGGATTTTACTCTTTAACTTCATTATAAAAAAATTATAGTCAGTAGTAAACTAACACTTTACAGAAATAGCTGGTCATGAAAACGCTTTGTCATATTTTGTGTGAAACAAAAATTATAGGCCTGTTCGCTCTCTAGAACAAACATGTCGTAGCATTCGTAGTAGAAGAGAATCCGTAGACAGCAAAAGAACATTCAATTACGAAATACAATTAGTTACTAAAACTCTTAATTACTTTGATATTGTTAATTTAATAATAAAAATTTGTACCAGCACAAGAATTTATTATTAATTTTAACTTTAAAATTTAAATAATTTCCTCAAATAAATACCTAATGCGAAACCATCCAACAGTCAGGTTAAGCGGTTGGGAAGGAAATTCTGTGAATTGTCCTTTGAAATATAAAGAGTAGATCACTATATCTGTGGAGCCAGTTTACATTAGTTTTTGATTCCATAAGACGGCATTATAATGGTCTCTGAGGGCCTCGAAACGAAACAGTGGTCAGAATTATTTACTGGCCAAGACTAGTGTTTACGGTGTTTCGTAGTATTATTGTTATCACTATTATACATTTTTATTTTGCCTATATGACCCATATGACCATATTATGATATTTTACCACATATGACCCAACATATATTGTCCTCTTTCAATTTTAATAAATTTATTTTCGATCGTTTTGTGAAACTAATCTAGACAGATCACGAAATAATGCATAATTAAAAACAAATGGTTATTATACTAGGGTTAAGTTGCATTTTTTACGATCTCATTTCTTCAATTTTAAACATTATTTAAGTTAAAAAATATTTACCAGTGCGTGATCATAATTATTAAAAAAAAAAGTTTTACCAAAACAATAAGTTCATAGAGAAATCGCTTAGAAAATAAAATTAAGTTTTAATTATTCAATTTTTCCCTTAAACGTATATACAGCTCTATTCAATTAATTTTTACTTATTTACTCTTGTATGTGATCTCATAATCACATACACTAAGCAAATGGTGTATTATGAAGATGAAAATCTTCATAAAATTATAATATTCCTATGAATTGAGTTTGGATGTAGGAGTTATTCCTTCATCCAAACTCAGAAGTTCCTTCAAAAGTTTAAAATATCTAGATTCTAGTTTAGATCTAGATCTAGTTTTGATAATATATCTAGATTTGATAAGTTCATTGTGTCGTAATATATGTTTAAAAGAGATCGCTTCTTAGAGAAGGGGCCGCAACATTCCTCGGCGGCGGTGGTAGTGGCATGGCCCACTTTTGTACTTTTTGCCGTCTGTCAGAGGGGGTTGACCGGGTGTGTTTTATTTTTGTTCCTCTCATTCGGGACGTTTGGACTCTGGGCCGACATTAGTCTGCTGGTTTCATTTCTTTTTTTAACGTGCGTCTGTATAAACATCGTTTGTGGTTGATTCGTCTTTCCAAATTAGTAATTTTAAATATCATTAGTTTTAAGTTACTCCTCCTTTGTATAGATTTCCTTATATGTTAGTTCTTTATATGTTGTATAATTTCCTTATACGTATAGATTTTCCATATCGTACAGTAAGTAAGTGTCGCTTGTGCCCTAAAAATTTACTATGAGATGACAAAAATTTTTCTCTCACTATATAACTTTGAACTACAGTATTTTTTTACAATAATTCATAAAAGTCAAACTACTTCCAACCGATGCATTAAAATGTTTTTAGTGGGTCTAGCATGAGTTTATAATAACCGAACTCGCTAGGGAGAGCGGAAAACATTTATATGGAAAATTGACAATTTGATTTTGACAATTGACAATTTTCCATTTCTACGATTTCGCTAGCGAGTGGACCCACAGAACTTGTCACACATTTTTATCAAGGCCTGCAAAAGTTCGAAATCGACTTAAAAAAAACAGACCTGGAAACGAGCGCAAACGAGTAAAAAGTTGCCAATATTTTTTGTAGTAAGATAGTATTTCTTCTGTATTTACATATCATAGTACTAGTTGAACCCGCAACTTGTACGCGTATAGCGCGTAACTTTTTGTTTGTAAACCGATTAGAATGAAACAAAGATTAAATGTTAAGGGAAGCTTGCTGAGATTAGCGTGCACAAACGCACAGACAAACAGATAAACAGAGAAGAATTTTAAAAATTATTTTTTTGAAATACGTTGTACGTATCTTTTTATGTAAAAAAAAATTTTTATGTACAGACACGGCTCGCTTACATAAGTATTTTATTATACATATGTATAGATAGATTAGTAATAGTACAAGTCTAATTTAAGTTGAAAATAATTTCCATTTTTGTTATTATTTATTAATACATAATAAGAATGACGGTCTATTTAATAGTAAGTGTCTACCGTCGCCTACAACACAAGCAATGCCTAAGTGCGCTATTAATAATAAAATATATCAATATTTTTCAATTTATAAATTTTCAGCTGGGTATATTACTTAATAACCTTATTTTTTATATTAGAGTAATAAGTGTAACATAAATAAAACCGGCTTGTCTGAGAATACTAGCATTGTTCTAAATCATGCTAAAGTACCGCCTGCAGTGGACGAGCCTAATGTAGGTACAATAAAACCTATGCTCGGCAATAGGACCTTAAATAATTATGCATGTTATATACTAGTAACTGTTAAGGTTTATGGGTTGTCAGAAGAAAAACATTATTCAGCAAAAAGATAATATTAAATTTATTTGAACACGACTTTACTTTTACACAGAAACTCAACATGGAATATACAACTGTTTTTGTATACATGAAGGTCGGCAGACAAGCCTTCTGGTCTTCTGGTCCACAGAGGATGCAAGTGCGCTACCGAGACCTTGATAGGATAAAGGATAAGGAGGGAATAAGATAATGGATCCCAACATCCTTTTCCAACTCACCGAATTTTATCAACCTTGGAATCGCTTGAAAATATTTTTAATGCTTCCTTATACATTGACTACTTTATATTTTTTATACAAATTAACTTTCCAAAAAAAGAACAAATTCAAGGTATAATAGGGAGACATGTGCAGCTTGTATGGTTTATACTCATAGTATTATTATTTTTTCCATTCTTTGCAACATAATAATTTAATTGCATTAAAATAATGAGATTTCTTCCTTTGAAGTATATGAACTATGTAACTGATATTATTAAAATAAAATAGGTAAAACTGTCATAATTAACTTAAGTACATTACTGTAATAAGATGTTAAATATTTTATAAAACTACAAACGGTTAATTAGACTGAACAGTAAACTATGAATAAACTTAAAGCCATGTCTGTCATGTTTTGTCATAAAAAATGAAGAAGTCATTAATTCGTTTTCGAGAGCAGTTATTTTTAAAAACCATAATTTCGTATACTTCGCTTGATATGCAAATTTGGCTGTTCAAATAGGTGCCATTGGAATAGTAACTTAATAGCGCATAGCGAAAGATCATTTTATTAACGCGTATTCGCAACGGTCGGTTGATATTTTAGAAATACTTAGTTCTAAAATAAAAATAAAATAAAATAACTCAACTCAAAATTAGGCAATTTCGTTTGAAGCCCCATTCACCCCTCCCAATTAGCCGTTAGTTGCAATATGCGGGCACTATCGGCTATGTATCGACTGGGGGGGTATCGCCTCACCCCCGTTTATCCGTACCCAGGACACCGCAGCCAGCTAGTTATCTGCGCCGATCAATAAACACCATGGAAAACTACAGTCCTGAACACTTATCTAGGTAAATTTAAGCGTATTTCATTCGACGAATTTTTACACTTACACCAATTTTTATTTATGTCAATATTTGGAATGGCAACTATGTCAATAATAAACAACCATAAAATAGTTTTTTAATTGGTAGTACATATTGTCCAATACCTAGACAGTGTAAAGCTCAGAAAATTACAATAAATAAATTATGGTAATTTGAAAAAATAAAAAATAAAATAACATTTATGTTTACTAAAATTTCTTTGAAAATTTAAAACACAAGAACACATTTGTTTACTTTTTACTTCTAAATTTAGAAGCTTCATTATTCTATAATACCTACTTGTTTTCATTTTTCATTATTTTTTATTTTATTATATTTTTATTATATTTATTACTTTGACATAATATTTCATAATTTTTAATAGCACACATAATTTTAGGCCATCTGTAGGTATAGGCTCGAGGTTACTTTAGAATTCGACAAGTGGGCATACCCATACCCAGTAGGTACCGGTACAGTTGTGAAAAAAGAATTTTGATTGGCGGCCTCTAATATCCTCCAGAAGAAATTCGAACGTCTCCTAGAAACAGTGGATACGAGAAACGGCTAATCGCGCTTCGATTGGTGAGGAACATGGAGGAACATTATGCTCAGTTTTTGGACAAAATTAAAACGATATTACAAAATTTAAACGCAATAATAAATATTACAATTAATTTTAAATAGTCTTATAATGTTTTTAATAAAACAATAAATTAGAAATAGGTAAATGGCGTTGTATATGAAAATCATTCATTGTGGTTATGTAAAATTTAGGTTTATGTGATAAAGGTATACATCAACCGTATACAATGATTACAAAATAGCTCATTTACAACATATTTCTTGTCGTTTTTGCAGAATTTAGAAGATGTAAACCTTCCTAGGGCATACCCAAAGTGCATGAGCAGCAGGATGCATCCTCTTTGTTTCTGTTGGTTCCTACATCAAGTATACTAATTGAGAATATTTCTCCCCCATTCAACAACTTATATGTGGCCTATCTACTGCTACATCGGCTGGCCAATGATCTCAAATTGATCATTTTAGATCTACTACGGATTCCCACGAACAGTTACGGCTTTCTTTCATTCTCATAGGAATTTTCAGTCTCAAGAAAACTCAAATTCAAGAAATTTTTTTTGAAAACCACAGTCAAACACTGTATGAACTATTTTACTTTAGTAAGCTCGGAGTTACTTAAGTAAGTAACGTAGGAGCCACAAGCACACAATGAAACCATTCGTACCTAAGTATAACAAAATTCTGTGTACTCACTGAAGTAGGTACAATAATGTACTTAGGCTGCGTTATTATATACGAGTACATTCTAGGCAAATGTAGTATTTACAAAGTATAAAAGGAATATAAAATACATATATGTAAAAACAAAGGTTTAAAAAAGTAAGTTGATTATTTTTTCGCAGGAGAAACAGCTGGCTAATGCCAGTATGTTTTAGTTAGTAAAAGAGCAAAGAAAATTTATTAATGAAAATTATTTATTCTCTATACGGTGATCGATTGTAGAAAGATAGGTAACAAAGTAAGCAAGTACTTAAAATAACTGCCTAAGTGAAGTATTTACAATAAAACCCACTTGACCACACTATTTGTACTCGTCAAACCGTCAACTGTATCTATGAATCACCTTTTCATGCGAATTGAATTAGGTATACCAACTGTTAAAATAACTGTTACCTACTTAACCCCTTTTAGGGTAGGATATTATCTTTACTTTATTAATAACTAGCGGCTCGCCCCCGGCTTGGTACGGATTTGTTTCTACAAATTATATATACCAAAACCTTCCTCGGTTAACGCTCTTTCCATTAGTGAAAACCGCATCAAAATCTGTTTAGTAGTTTTTGAGATTATCGCGAACAAACATACACACAGACAGACATACGCAACGGGGGACTTTGTTTTATAATATGTAAATACATGTATTATTAATACTCAATTAACAATCTAGGGATGGTAATAATGCATTCCACTTGCCGTAGCGTTTGTGAAGTGTACTCATTCATCGTACTCGCCAGCCATATAATATTCTTTCGAATTTTCTCTGGTTCCTGTCTTTACGAAATTCTTTGAATCACAACAGCTTTAATACAAGTAATTTGACTCAAGTCAAGCAGTAGAAACGTTAAAAAGTCACATAATATACATAGACATGTCAGAATTTCTATATATTTCATCAACATTTTGTACAATTAGCAGCTATAGCTTACTTACAATTACTTTACAATTTAGTTGTTTCGCAGTCTTAAATTAAGTAGGCGGTAGGCAGTAACCACACACTTAAGTTAATCACCAAAATTGTGATGGAGTAACCACCAGATGACAAGTGTGAATAACAGAAAGTGCTGTTTTGTTTCGGCGAGTGTCTAAGGGATGTCAGAGCCCATTTTCCTATCCTTTCCAAGCACTAGTGCTATGCTTTCAAAGCTGATTTCGATGCCTTCTGTCGAAACTTTCTTGTAATTTTGTAAATATTATTTACAAATCTATTTTGAATTAGATTTTCTTTTAATTTAAACAGATTCGTTTGTTCACTGCTCTTATCAATATTTTTTCTGAGTTCTCATGTATCCTAGCTAATTTTTTTAGCATTATTTTTTTCTGAAATAATTTACCTTCCTCGTTGAGTGATCTCTTTCTTTTAGTGAAAACCGTATCAAAAACCGTTGGGTGGTTTAGAAGAAGTTAGCGGAGAAAGAGACATCAAGGGCAGCGACTCAATAAATTTTCTCTCTTCCATGGTTAAAGTAGAATTCGGTTCCCACCGACCGCGACGCGCGACTGCGACCCTACGACTACGCGACCATAGACGCCTGTCGTTGGGCAACCCCTAGTTACGAATCTCCGCTACGAAAGTGCCCAACTGTAGTAAACAGTTCTTCCAAGCATTATGTCAGACCTCTTAATTATGAATAGAAAAAGAGTTATTCGGCATTTATTAGGAGATGAGAAAGAAGAAGAAGATATCATATTAATGGTCATGCTTCCGGAAAAGAAGATGAAGATCGCCTCAATTTTCACATAGCAAGGAGATTATCAACTAAGTCCATCAAAACGCCGAGAAATCCATCAAAACGCTGCCATTTTGATGGACTTTTCGGCTGCGACGAGCGACGGCACTGCGTCACAGAATAAATAATAGTGGCGTCCGATGCGATCGGGTCGCGGTCGCCAAGTGACTCTCTGAGTCTGAGGCCACGCCCGCCGGTCGCGCGACACGGTTGCTTGCAACCGTCAGTGTAATTCATAGGAAGCAGTGGGTCGCGGTCGCAGGTTACTGTCGTTGGTCGCGGTCGCGTGTCGATGTCGCTTAAGAACCGAAGTTCACCTTAAAAAGTAGGATATTATTTCTATAAACAGTACCTATGCATAATACTAATATTATAAATGTGTAAATGAGTTTGTTTATTACGCTCTTCCTGTTGATTTGACGAAACTTTGCATACACGTTTTCATGGGCACAGAAAAGTATCTTTCATCCAGAAAAAAAAAATACTTTTCCGAGGAACGCCGACAAAAGCTCTCTCTATTTTTCTCTCAGTGCCTGTTTGATCCTGTAGGTTGGCCGCCAGCTCGCTGAACTTGGTCTCTGCCAAGATCCAACTGACACAGTTGCTCGACTGAGGCAATTACAATCCACTCTCGGATGTTTCGTAACCACGATTTCCACCTTACCATAAGCCTTCCTCCATTAAGCATAAGACTAAAGCTAGGTCTCACATAATTAAATTTATTTGCAATGTTTTCAGTTGAAATGCATTATTAAAAAAAAATATTATATTCTCCACATTTCGTGAAACGCACAAAATGTGTACAATAATTATTAATAAAAAAAATTGCAATGGGTAGGTAGATACATAAAGAGAAGTAGCAGTGAATACCTCGCCTGCCGCAGCTGGAGATTAACCCCAATATCTTTTAGCTTTGTGCAAACTAAAGTGAACATGTGTAGTCAATATGTATGGGCGTAGTAACATGCGTAGAGAAATGGCACATAAACTAGGGCTTACCTTAACATTGACTGTTTCATGATATGTAGTAGCATTTACCCGCCGGTTTCACCAATGTGAAAATTTTGAAAAAAACAACCCTTACATCCTTTTAGTGGAGTCATTCTATCCCTCATAGAAATTCATTAAAATGGTTGTTAGGTATAGTTTAGAACTGGAGACTAAATTGTAAAATACAGCTAATATTTTTGCAATGAAACTATTTTTTATTAAATCTCAACACTAACTGCTGTTTGAAATGTTGCGGCTTAAGGCCGGGCCTAGGCGTGGAAGAAGGATGAAATTGTTCCATGTCCCGCTAATATCTCTAACTAATTACGACCTTCAGTAGATTTACCATAGATCATAGATTACCCATAACTTACAATGACAAGTTCATAGACTTGGACATTTTCCATCTGCAGAGAGCATCCTTCAAGCGCAGTGTCATAAATACGCTCAAGGACAAATAATCACACACTTGCAAGCGTAAACACCCAAGCGTAACACATGCACGTAACAATAAATTTATTAATAACACTAAATTAATAATAAAGTTTTATTGATCATATTCAAACAATATAGGTATTGCGAGTTATAATATCGCAGGGAAATCAACGAGAAGTAGAATAAAAATTTATTTGATTCAATTTCTTAAGACAGAAAAATTTAAACCTATGTGAAAAGTAGGTATATATTCTTCTTCTTACGGTGCCATTTCTTATCGGAGTATTGCGATCAAGCGATCATCATAGCAATTTTGACCTTGTCCGCAGCCGCTCTGGTCAACGACGTCCTTAATATTAAACATACGTACCGGTAATTATAATAAATTCCTGTGCACTTTGGAAGATTGGAGAATTTTCGCTCCATAGAAAATTAGAACAGTATTTAATACTAGAAATATTTAAAGTAGGAAATTAGGTTTTCCTATATATTTTCATATGTTATTATTGGTCGCAACGAATTATAAAATGTTGTTGGATTTTTTAAAATATTGGTCATACACTTACTTACTTATACAGATTTTAAAAAAAATTTGAATACCAAATGATGTTTTCAGATTTTATTGTACATTTTCTTTACGAATGTTTGAACGTTCTTTGTTTATATCTAGATAGCCAAGGCGGTTGCGGTTACCAATTATAAAATAAGCTTTCCGCAGCAGATGTATCGTCTTATACAAATATAGTTTCAAGTGTTAATATAAATACAATTAATTTTGATTATCCTCTGGATATGAAAAATTAAAAAAGACGTTTGTGTATATTATGTAGATATATTTAATCTGTCCGTTTGAATGTGTCATTAATAACTTCATTCTTGATATCACATTGCTTTTTAGTTCCATTGTAATCAACATAAAATTAAGTTTAACAATTCTTGCAACTAAGTACCTAAAACAACTAAGATACTTTTTATTAAATTAATTATTTTTTCCCCACACACTCTAACCTAAGATAATATGTATATATTGTACAACTCCTTAGGCATCAATGAACAATCGGAATGGCAGAGTTTGTTGTTCTAATCTATCTATCTACTTGAGGCATCAATTGGCTAATGGAGCCCAGCCTATCCATCTTATTTTCGATATCCCCTTTAACAGGTGCGCTAATTTATTTTTAAATTTAAATATTACATATATTTCAAATATAAAATGACTACTATAACACATGTAAGTTTTAAGAAGAGAGTGTCAGACAAGACCGCAACATGACAAGCAAATTGACGAATGTGAATTGATTGAATTGCGCTGACATGTCAAGGAGGCTGACTGGCTTCATAATGTAACATAATGATAATTGTTTAATTGTTTATTGTTTCATAAAGAGTTTCGTATCTCAGTCCTCACATAATATTTAACTGAGTTTTATTCAGGAAACAGCATCGACATAATATTAAATTATAATATTAAATGTGAATGTAAAAAATTAAAACTAAAAATAACTAGCATTCCGCCTCTGGCTTCGTACAGATTAGATTTTATTATGTATAAAACCTTCCGTGACAAATTATCTAGTTTATGCTGAAAATGGCATCAAAATCCGTTACCTACGTGGTTTAGGAGGACTTAGCGGATATACAGACAGACGGACAGACAGACGCGGGCAGCGATTTCAATTTATATGTACTATGTATGGATTAGCATAATTAAAAATGTGATATTAAAATATTTAAAAGGAAATGACTACGTATAAGTAATAGATTATGAATTGAATATAAAAATTGGGTCCAGATGGCAACATGCCATTTTTTTTTATTTAAAAGTTGTTTTAACTTGTAAAAATTAAATATACACTGAGTTTTAATTTCATTTTTACAACCTTAAAAACCTATTAGAAAGTGTGTATAAATCGATATGTACTCAAAAATTTTATTGACTGAATTTTTCTCTAGATACGGAAATAACTAATATAAGAAAAAAAAATAGTTTAGAAGATGAATGAATTATTGGATTTTTTCTAGAGATAGATATATGTAGGATATATATAAACGTAGTTATTTTATAAGCAGGCACTACGAAACTCCTTTTATATTTCTTTGAATTATTCTTGCGATGCGTGAGTAATGGACGTAAGCGCCTATTCCTTCATTTTTAAACTATCAGCACAGTAGAATTATTATTTTTGATGCTGCTGTTGTTCCAAAGCGACCGTAGACTTTTATTATCAAGTGGACCGAAAGCCTGCCTGCCATCCTTAGTCACCATCTATTCGTTTCAACACAACTATAATATAGGTATAGCTATAAAAATACGTGACATATGAAAATAAAGATTGTTTTATGTTAATTCGCGTAAAATTCAATATCAACGATATCAAATAAATGTATAATTGAGAAATGAACTTTGGATCATTCTATTACGAATGATAATTCTTACCTAGTATTAAAATTTACATTATTATAAGTAAAATTCTTATAAGTAAGATTGCATTCAAAATCTAAAATTAAATTAAAGTTTTACCTCAAAAATCAAAAATCTCAAAATTTAATTTGGTCATTTTACGACAAAAAAATTATTACGTACTTAAATATATTTTTTAACAAAATATGTCCAAACATATTTGAAGGTTGAAAGCATCTTTTAAATAGTCTTGGCTCATAGAAAAATCTGTGTATAAGAAATTTTCGATGTTACACATTAATAAATTAAAACTAAGATTTTATTATATACTTAGCTACATAGAAAAATCTCATAATAGTACCTGCCAGTTATTATAATTATTTATAATTCTTCTCATATTTTATTTTTATCCAGTAAGAAAGCAATCTACTGAATACCATTCAGTATCAAAACATCATTTTGATACTGAATACCTCAATTTAATGAAAAAAATATCTTGTAATCGTAAAATCGAAATGTTGAAAATTAAACTATCAATGAACTATTTTTTATAAAAAAAAACCTTTTAATCAACTAACCCATTAGTTCAATATTTAGATCCACTCTGACTCATTTTTCGAAAGTAAATAGTAACGAAACCATAAAATTCATGAGGTCATGAGTAAATTTATCCATTCATAATTTAGCACAATTAGCGTAGGTCCTTCTCCCGCTGCGAGACTGTTGATCGAGCGAGTAAGTCGTTAAATCTCTGCCACAAGATCCCGAATTCGATTCCAATATCAATCATGAAAACGAAAATGTTCATGGCTGATTTTGTACTAAATATGCCCATAGTACATCAGCCGCAATTATCCTTAATTTGAGGCCCACAAGACTCTTTTGTTTATGTAATGTTGCACAATAGCAACTCCGTAACAGTTATCAATGTAGACTCAATTTATTAATTTATTTAATTCAATTAATTGAGATTTAGAAAACCCTTTAAAACCCTTTTATAAATTAATTTAAATTAAATTTTATTATTATTTAATTGTTCCTAGCAAGTAATTTATGTTTGTTAATTGTATTTTGTTGTCTTGAGATCTTTAATTGTGGACTTGAGATGTCTGACATAAAATAAATAAAAACCAAATAAATTTTTCTATCCATTTTCCTATGCAATCCCTTATCCTTGGATCGTGCTGTAGTCGGCAGCGCACTTGCAGCATCTGTTGCGATGCTTGTGTTATAGGAAACGGTACCTAGCCATCTACCATCAAGTGGACCGGCAGCTTGTCTGCCAATCTTAACATAAAAAAATAATTTGGAAACCTTAGGTACTAAAATTCTCTAAAATTTTGAGTGCAACATTTTATACTCTAAAGGATTCTAAAAAGTCGTTTGGACGAATTTTGATATCTTAAAATTTAGTCTAATTTGTTCAAAAAGGACTAGACGAACCATAGAGATTGAGGATAGCAATTTAGTTTGAGTTGATACAGTTAAAACCAGTACGTTTATGACATCCTCGCGTCGAATGTACATTCGATATTTAAACAGGCATTGTTTACAAATTGTCGTCAATGCCGTTCTCAAAGAGTGCGGTGGTCACGTCGAGAGTCGAGAGGCACCTCTCTCGGCTTACACACCTGTAGCCGACGGACATTCTCGCGGCGGCAATAGCCGAACTTATCGCCTAGCTCTGACGCAACCAAACAGGATCCACCTCCCAACAAAAAGTTCCACGGCCACTATTTCGAAACTCGTGCGCACCTAAATAGAGAAAGGCATCTATGTGCTTGTACATCATTTGTAGAGCCGCTACTCGCAACCCACGGGGTACGGGGTGAATGCCCTTAACTCCTCCGTCCTCTTCCAGCGCACTCACCTCCCGTTCTCGCACGCGGAGAGTCCCTCTTCTTTTGACTTTGAAAAGAGGGCACGTAATCGCACGCTTCATACAATTTTAAGCTTATGCGCGTCGGTTTAAAGCTGCGATTGGATTGCGCTGCGGATCTCCGTGTACAGTTAAGGGTGTGTGCGCACGCGCTTGCGTTTGTATTCAAATGAGGACAGTGCGTTCCGCGCCGGAGAGCACTATGATTGTACTTTTTTAGTCTGTGAGCCGTAATCAGCTCTACAAGGAAATGAGCATCCTTAGGGGTGGTGTGTAGAACACCACGCCGCGTCGTATTGAGGACACCGTCTTGTTAATGCGCGACAATTACCTAGCCACCAGTACCAATTTATATCAATGAGACGTGCTCTAATGTTCTAATATATTTGTCGGGTAGTAGCAACAAGGCGTATGTGTTAATTAATTGCACGTTTACATTTTGTCGTGCATAATTTTAAGCTAAATCAATTTTACTCGTGTGAATGAAAACTCGAAGCTAACCTCAGAAAGCCTTTGTAGAAAGACTTGATTAAATGTTTTCAAAAGTTTAATTTTGTTTAATAAATTAAAATAATAAGCGAATTATACGCTGTCGTTATTCATGTCTGTCTTTTTTACAGCTTATTGGTTCTAATATAAGTCTGATAATTCCGTAAGATTTTTATGAACACTAATTTCTATGGAAATTATAAACAGCACGGAAAAGTCAATGCTTTGAAAAGATATAAATAATCTACGGCATGTAATACAAACATTGAATTCATTGAATCACATAATGTATAAATTCTTTAGTAATGTATACCTAATGTGTATATACCTAATGTAATAATTGATTTAGTATTTCGCTAATGAATAACAAACACTATTTTGAATATTCTGAATATTTTAAATATTTTTTGAATATTTTAAAGACAGACTGACAGTCCACTTGATAGTACGTGGCGTCGTTTATAACACAAGCAACGCCACATGTGCTGGAATAAGGTTAAAGGATTAATAGTGGATAGGGAAATGGGCGCTTTACTCACTCACCGAAACACACAGCACTTCTGCTGTTACTTACTGTGAGCACCATTCCTACATCTCATATCCTTTACCCTATCAAATTCTTGTAACGTCTACAGATGAACCGTCAAATGAACGGTCAGTTTGCCTGTCAAATTGAATAAGTATTATTAAAAAATATGTATGTATGTGCATATAAAAATATTAACAAATTGGTTTAATATTCGTACTAAATGGAGCCAGAGAAGTGTGCTCAGTTAGTGATTTGATAAATTGTATTATCGTTATCAGATCCACTGTTTCAGATCTACGGCTGTGGGTCCAAATGCTACGTAACCAAAAAAGTAAATATCAACAGTAAACAGGACTCGAATTATATAAAAAAATAAAAATTTTTAAATTTTATAAGAAAAAAACATATGAGTTATAATTTATAAAAAATATGTAAAATTGACTAATCACAATACAAAATGTCCACAATATTGTAATATGATTTACTCCAAGTATCCGCCAACGTGTTTACCTATTTGAAACACGTTCTTGTCATAAAATGTAACATTCACACTACACGTGTTTTTGTGTCAAAAGTGACCGCAAAATAATCGCTTAGTTCAATTCCATTGTTTCAACAAAATGCTTAAACCTGTGCCTACGACTGCACAATAAAATAATTGCCAATAAAATAAATTCCTATAATGTCGACAAATGTAATTACATTTATTCGCTTATTAAACACAACGCTTATTTGATTTAAAACTACAAATTATTATTAAACTTTTTTATGATATGAATGCTGGTTATACGACTTTCCGCTTTTACAAACCGGTGGAAAACCTCTTAAAGATTACCGCGAAATTATAGCATAAATATCTTGTAATGATTCGAAGAATGTATAAGGGACGCTAAAGCCCCTTCATTGTTAATCATAGAAGTAGGAATAAGACAAGTATAGTTGTGTAGTAAATGAGTAACTATAGTGGTTAATTCTATCAGAGTCGCATGCGTCGTCCTAATCATGATTGTGCTGCTAATATCATGATTCTTCGCTAATATCTTTTCACCGATGGAAAGAGCGATAAATGAGGAAGGTTTGTGAAAATTAAGTCTAAATTACAGTTTATTTAGTTTTAAAGACCTCTTTAATTTAAAAGTTCTGCTAGAGTACTAGCTACGAAGACGCTGTTTATTTGTTTTATTTTATTTTATTCTCAACAAAAACCCTACAGCTATACAGCAGAAATAATATATACAAAAGAGACAGCATCAGCAAGCACATAGTCACTTACAGGGGGCTTCATTATGTACCCAAATTATGTTGAAAATTAAATTGAAAGTGAAAATTGATTTTAGACGATGGGGAAGAGAATCTAGGTAAAGAGTTAAGATGTGTGTGTGTGTGTGTATGCGGGTGCGCGTGTGTAACTATTTGTCCTTCAGCATATTCACGACATTGCGCTTGAAGGACGCTGTCGGCAGGTGGAATGTCCAAGTTTATAAACTTGTCATTAATACAACTTATGAAAATGAATTTGCTAATTCAGGAAGTTACTTTTGATTGCGTTATCGTCTAATGTGTGAATAAATATTAAAAAAAAAAACACAGTGTTACTGTGTTATGTAGGCGAGA
Organism: Bembecia ichneumoniformis; assembly: GCA_910589475.2. Taxonomy (NCBI): domain Eukaryota; kingdom Metazoa; phylum Arthropoda; class Insecta; order Lepidoptera; family Sesiidae; genus Bembecia; species Bembecia ichneumoniformis. The sequence continues at coordinate 8,485,600 of OU342523.1, forward strand.
AAAATAATTTTTAATTCATTGTATCATTTAAATTAATAAATAATTTCAAACTTTGTCAGTTTTTTTTTTAATTTGTTCTCTTCGCGAAAGCAGATTCCTTTTTAATGTAAAGGTTGGCAGAAGGTCTGAGGGACCACTTGATTGCAAGACAAGCAACGCCACAGGTTCTATGCGCTGCCGACTTAGGTTAAGGGTAATCCCTTTTGAGCCCTCTTGAGTCCTTGGCTCTCTCAACGAAATACAACATCACTCACACTGTAATTTTATGGTAGTCTTCTGTAAAGCAATGGTTACTGCCACCATACGATCTGCTCAAATGACTTCGAAACGCGGTGTGCTCTGCCACTACTTGCCAGATCCGCACCAGAGCCAACTTTTAAAAGTTTATTTCCAAAGTTTGCCCTGCCGGGAGTCGAACCCGGATCTCCTGAGATAGAGTAGACAGGTATCTTAATTACTCGACCAGTGAGCTTCTCAAAATAATATGAAAACATTAAAAAATATGTTTTGACGGTGATACTTTTTAAGACATCCAATGAAACAAAATCCAAGAACTAAACAAAAGTACAGTTAGAAGCACCTTCAAAGAAAATTAAATATAAAAATACTGCCATCGATTGTGAAAAACACATAGGTAATCAAGAACGTTTTTCAAAAACTCGCCCTATTTTTTCTTATTTTATGTAAAACTTATATTAAAAGAAAATCGCATTAGTGTGTTTATGAATAAGGATGTTCCAGGACACCCTACATGTAATTCAAATAGACATTAAGATTAGATATGTAGTTAGCTACTATTAATGCAACTAATCAGTAGTAGCCTGCAAAGCGAACAGGCCTGAGGCCGCGTCGGACGTGGGCGAACTTCGACCTTCGCTGTCCTGCGATCGTGCCCCCGTTCTCTTCACGCAGTGGCCCACAGCCGGCCCACAGTTCACAATCTGCGTCCCATTGTGTTAAACTTAGAAGATGACACTTGCGAAACATTACTGTTGTTACTTGAATACCGTGCAGGTACAGATATTAATGAAACTAAGCTTTGCCCGCGGTTTTTCAAAATTATCCCATGGACAACTAACCGATTCTACTAAACAAATAATGAAAATCGTTTGACAAAAGTACTAAACTAATTTTTATCTTTATACCTATTTAAATACCTATAGAAAAAATTTTGATCTGACTGGGGATTGCGAAAACACGATCACAAAATCTGTTTACTTATATGCAAATCGCAAAAATAACTCATAAATGCAAAATGTTTTTTATTACAGACTATGCAACTGAGACCACATTGGATGAATAAATTAAGGAATTCTCTAAAAATTGTTGCAATGTTATGATTTAGTTCCTACTATTTTTATTTATGATAATCGTATGATGGTGTGCTTTTAGCCTAAAAAAGTCTACAGCTGCACAAGGACTTCTCCCGTCCACATATCTCTAAAATGTACGAATAATCGCATTCCATTTCCATTGTCTTCCTGTAAACTAAGGCCACATAGGCAACAAACTGAGGCTTGTCCAAGTTTATGTTTTCCGGTATGTAATTGATAACTGCGTACTGCTATAACTGCTACATTAGTATTAATTGTAGGTACATATTTTTTGAAAATAATCTTGCCATATTTTATTAAATATAGGTACGTTCTTGATGTTGCCTTCTGTAATAGACGATTTGTTTTTCATTTACAGATAGTTTCTGGTTACTTAAGCTATTTAGCAGATAATAACCATGTAAGTATATAGGTACATATATACATGTTATTTTATGCTCATGACAATATACCTATGTATGTATATTTATAGAGAAACATAATTGCTTACGAGCCTCTAACAGGAAAACATGGTCGCGTTTGGCCCTGAATTAACAAATATTCGATAGAAAAATACGAAGATATGTTTTATAACTCTTTAACTCGAGGATTTGAGATTTAGAGTGTTTACAATTATTTTTGTTAGCACCCGTATGACTAAACTATAAAAAAATAAAAATATACCCACATAAATAAATAAAATAATAAATATTATACAAATAAATAACAAAATATTGAAATACCTATTTCTTTTATTTGAAACTTGTACTAAAGAAAAAAATATTTCATTTGGCAAAGATATACTTTTAAACGCCACCGGATTATTTTATCCGATTTCTTGGAGCTTCTAGATTATCTAATATAAAATTCTCGTACTTATATATTTTTATGTTTTTGCTCATACATTAGGTACTATAAAAATATTATCCAAAAAAATCCCTTATACTTATATTTTTAAAATATAAAGAGGCAGACAAAACTATATTGTAAATAATGTCAGTCAATTGCCTATTTCTTGTGAAATAAGAAACGATATGAGACTTAAATACAGTCTTTGAAGACTGCCTTACTTACATTTTACTAATCAAGTTCTAAGTCACGTATAGTTTCGTTGAGATAAGCATCGCAAACCTCGCTTGTAACTCCAATGCTCCTCGCGGTTGGCTTCTTCAATCCTTGGAAGGTAATTTGAATGAGGGACTGTTCGCGCCCACGCCACACTAGGCTATCTAAAGAATATTTCTTTTTATGTCTCCCCCATTTGTAGCAACACGTTTGAACTTATATACCGGCCCTATGGCTATATTTAAGGCATTATTATTTATATGTGCTGGAGCAATTATTCATTTAGTTAATGATATTCAAGATATTCGTTATATAGTAAGCGGTGATGCATTCCGTCCGACACGACACGGGCGTTCCCCTCACGATAACACCGAAGATGTGCAGGCGCAACAATGCTCTCAGTCATCTCTCAGTCTTCTTGAAGGAGTAGGTAGCATTTTTTTTAATTGTTCAAAACGGTTGTAATACTTCTTACACCAATAATAATCATACTGTAATGAAAACACTTCTATTCAGTGTATTTTTTTTAATTAACTTAGTTTAGAAACACCAAGTCAATAAATATTAGGCAATATGTGCTGGTAAGATTACCAGAGCCCATTTCCCTATCTGTCCCAAATCCCATATTATTTTCAAATGCAAAAAGGTTCGCCTATATCTGCTTGTGTTTATAGGTGATCACAGTCACCACCTACCATCAAATGGATGGCCAGTTTGCGGATCTTTACTTTTTTTTTAAATAGTAATCCATTTTTTAGGATATAATTGTATCATGCTAATGAGATCATGCTCATATGTTCCATAGCAATTATCTAAAACCGTCATTTTATTTATTTATTCTTTTATTAATAGGTAGGTATATAATGTGAAAATTATGAATAAAATTGACCTATTCAGCTTGTTGCTTAGAATGGAAAACTAATTCTTATCATTTTGTAATAATAAGACAGTAATAATTTCAGGATTCAAATATTATTATATTTTATATTTTTAATTAACTTCATTTAATAAATATTACCTTTATTTTATAAATTTAAAAGAATTGATACACATTGTGCCATTTTGTCAACTGACTGTAGGTAAGTTTTTGATTTATTTCTATTAAAAGTAGATTAAACAGTTTTTGTTGTTTTTGCAGAGAGCAAGCCTACAAGCTGTGCGGCAATTTGTACCGTTTTATACTACTGATTGCTTTTGGCCATGTTTTTATTACAATAGCATGGATGATTTATTTGAAAGTTATCTGAATATGTGGTAAGTAAAATAAAGTAAATTGTATGTAGAATTACATTTATAATTAGAGGAACAATGTTAATAATATTTAACATACTGAAAATCTAATTTAATTTATTTTTAATTTAGGTATTTTGTTTTTTTAGGTAAGTATTGGGTAATTTATTTTTTAAATTTTCCCAAATAATAAATAAGTTTTACAAATAGATTTGTAAACTAATCATTGTCAGCTTTCAATAATAAAAAACATAAATTCTTTAATATTAATCAGCTCAGTTGATTAAATGAACACTAAAACAATTAACTTTCTTATTTAATTTCGAATAAATAATGTATGACAGCTATAGCGCTATCAATTTTATTAATTACACAGAGATAAAATTATTTTCTATCAGATACCTACTTAAACATAATGTTTTATGGCGACTTTATTTTCACAGTTATTCGTTTTTTGATAGTAAAACTCTTTTATATATATCGAAACTAAGATAAGTATAAAATATTTAACCTACATTTGTTTTTATAATGTGCTTGAAATCAGTTATTTATTATATCTGAGTGCATAACTCCACCGGCGGTGTATCGGCCTCAATTTACGCTGCTGTCTCCGTAGTTTCCATTTGCATCAGCAAAAAGTTGTGAACGGTAGAGAACAGTGCGGGCGGAGCGTCAGTGACTGCAATAGGAGTGACCAATTAGGATGAGCTGCGATGAACTACTGTGGTACACCGCTTTCGTCGTAATGCAGCTTCGGAGCGGGGAGAGGGAGGAATCTTCTTAAGTGGTTCACTGATAATGACACATTGTTGGTCACAGACGAGGAAACTGTTACGAGATATTGAGAAGTTCTTGCGCGCGAGCCTGTACGGTTCGCAGACGCACACCGTTATCCTATTTCCTCCCTCTTTTGTATTACTTACTGCATTGTACTGTTTGCGTCTGTGTAATTACGTGCTCGCAGAGTTTACGGTTGGTTCACAAAAAAAAATGATATACCTAACAATACCAATGCTCTCATAGAACCACTGCAAGGCGACAGCTTCTTCTGCTTCCTAAAGACTTACGACGCAATGGAGAAATTTATCGTCGAATTTAATGCGAAACTTTCTAGTGTAATCAACTTTAACGTCTTCATGGCCATAAATAAATCTAGCAACTATCTAACACAACTTTATAAACTCTGCGTTCGATACTTCCTACTTTACAATTAGATGTCTCATTAAAGCTAAGCACTCGGTTATTCATTACTCTCGTGGTACTTACACGTTGCATAAATTGAATTTGGTTTCGTAAAATTAATTTGAGAAAATTAGACATCTCTCTATAGTGACATCTTTCCTAACGATAGACGCGGATGTAAGTTATATAATTTTGTAATTAACAAAAGTATAATTTTTGTAAACTATTATTTGTTGGCTTTCAATTATAGAAACTTAATTATTAAAAAGCATAACACTCTTTGTCAAATGTGCTCCGAATCAGATTTTTCCTTTTGGGAATCCTCATAAATTGGCCAAATCAGGTTTTGAAATTTTCTTTCCTAAAAGAACAGTAGGTAGACTCTGTCCTAAAGGTTAATTGTTTTGTTGAACTGTGTAGGTAAGTTAAGGAACAAAAGGCATAATATAACAAAAGATCCATTTTTATTTATGGAAATTATTCCATTATTATATAAATTAATTTCTTACTTCTAGTTTTAATATGCCTGGATAATATAGTAATGGTATTATTGTTGTGTTATTAGCTATCAAGAATTTTTTGAACCTTATTTTTGAGAAAAAGGTATTTAAACATTGGCCCAGGTGTACCAGAAGTTGGTAAAGCATCTTAATAATACCACGCTCTAAACCAAAACTGGTCCTTTGAGCAAGACTTTAGCATCCCTTCATAAAGTTCCATTCGCACAGATATACCTGAATGGATAATTTCTGACTTCAAAAATTAGTCACTATTGCCTATAAATTTGATATGATTTAGAAGTCACTTTTAGATGGCATGACATTCTCTCCCTAAATATTCCATATATCGTAATGACGATTTTTTTTGATTTAACGAACTTCATTTTTATTTTGAATTTCATTTTGAATGAATTTCATGTGTTTATAGGATATACACGTACGTACAGTCCGGATGAGAGAATCTTCGGGATTTCCTTTCCTATTTTTTCCATTTAGCTATAATATTAGGCTTCTTCAAGCGAGCCATATATAAATTTATATATGGTCGGCAGCGCACCTGCACCCATGGTTTCGATTGTGTGCTCAGACTACCCACCTATCATCAAGTGGACCACCCTTTACAATATAAATGCACATATTATATTAAAAGAAGTTTAGGTATATAAATATGTATAACAATGGCCGCGGGTCGATGGTGGATCCAGGCTGCTAGGAGAGAGGCCTCCTACGGCTGAGATGATTATAATGAATGCTACAATGACTTCAATGGAATAAGTTTTTCAATACAATAGAAAAATCAACGTAACAAAATTTATGACCTTAACGAGAATATTTACTTATATATTGTGATTATCACAGTTACAATGAAGAAATTTTAATATTTCATTTAATTTATTATTAGGTATCCTTTAGGCTTATATAAATTTATTTCAACATAAGTTTCGGATAAAAAAAAGCAGTTATGGCGCTGTCAATTGCATGGTGTTAATGTTTTCCAAGTGGTACATTCTACAAACAACGAGCAGTTTGTTATAAATCAAAGGTCCCTGAATAGATGGCTCATAAAGGTGGCCACAAAAGCCAGAGTTTTAGAGCCCTTCAGAAAGTGTGTCGACTGGCACCGCCTCCGCACCCCGCTGTCCTCACCCCACGCCCCGCGCCCCTTCTCACTAGGAAAATGTCCGTGTATGCATTTTATGGATTTCCGTCCAACTAAGTAGGTATATACCACTCACCTTTACAGACAGCGCTCACTGCTCAAGTGTTTTACACTTGTGCCTATAATGACTTTCATTTGCCTTAATGTTACAATCGCAGATTTTGAAGGGCCTACAGCCTTACATAAATCATTCACAGTTTTATTATTCATATCATATGCACGAAACGCTTAAAATTATATAGGTTTTTTTTTCGAAATTTTTTTAAGTTCGAAAAAATATAGCTCATATTTTTTGATGGCACAACTGTGTTTTATATATTTTATCAATGAATCGATTTTGTTGATATTAGAAATCTCGATTCTAGAACCTGGTTACAGTGTGGCATAGACCTATTGTGTGTCCATAATATTTAAAGATGCAATTAATGTGAAAATTGCTAATTTGACTTTGGGTACACATATGTATATAACAAAAGCAATAGCACGGGTATTGCAAGTGCGCTGCCCACCATAGTAGGATTAAGGAATAGGAAGAGATAGGGCAATGGGCTCTGGCATCTCTTATTCACTCACCGAAACACAACAGCACACATGCTCAGTTTTCCCGGTAGTTTACCTGTAACACCTGTAACGGTGGTTACTGCCGGCAGACGAGGTGCTCAAATGAATCACTGCTACTGCTAATTTTTTTTTAATATTTCACCCTAAGGTTTTTAAAAGACTGGTGGCGGTAACCACGCCCTCACAGAAGACTAGAGTGACATAAACAGCATGCATGTTTTATTTCCCTGTGCTCTTTTGTTTCGGTGAGTAAGAAGGTGATATCAAAGCCAATTTCCCTATCCCTACCTAATCCCTCATCCTTAAGCCTATGGTTGAAAGCGCATTTACAGCACCTGTGGTGTTGCTTCTGTTATAGGAAACGGTAACGACCTACCATCAAGTGGACTGTCATCAGACGACCTTTACATAAAAAAAGAACTATTCCCATTGGCTACATAATTACATAATTAGCATACAAATAGGTAAACATTATATTATTCTAAGAAAACTAAGTAAACTTTTCAAAAATATTAGAATTTTGAATAAATATTTAAAACAATAATAACGGGAATTATTATTTTAATAAATTTCAATCAACAAGGTTTGTGTAATCACTGTCGAACTCTTGACCTAGACAGTAACTTTTTGTTGATGTTGAGCGTTCAATTTTAAAATTATGACACAATTTAGTAATTACAACACACAAATTGCAACATTAACATAATAATAACACAATGTTTCATAGTACTTATGTATGTAGTCATCCTACTTAATATTATGAATGCGAAATTTTCTATCATGCAAAAACTACTGAAAGGATTTTGATGACTTTTTTCAGTAATATAGTTGATACATCGGAATACCTAACATGCAGGTTATAATTTATAAAGATGCGCAGACGGAGACGTGGACAAATGTTATTGTTGCTAGGATTTTTTCCTTTGGGAAACAATCTCATAGTAGAATTAAGGATAAGGGATTAGGAATAGCGAAATGAGCTCTAATATCCCTTATTCACTTACCGAAACAGTAAAAATCTTTAAAAATGCTATTACTTTATGGTGGTCTTTTTTAAAGGGGTGGTTACACCAACTAAATAACTGCTTAACCCAGTTTTCCATGCCACATCTTGCCGGATCCAGACCAGAGCAAAATATGAAAATTTTCTAAATCCAAATAAATCGATAACCAGCATGGTCTTTGATTCCGTTTAGAATTTTTTTAACTACCAGTATAATATTCAAGATACACTCGTAAAAATAATCGAATCTGCTTCACACAAGAAATACGCAATTACGCAACCTATGCGGTAATTGGATCCCATGTTCAGATTTGAGACGGATATTAAGGAAATAGCATAAAATTGTTTCTACCATCTGAAACTGTTTTACAGTATGTGAATACTGTGAACTCTTTTAATGTGTTAACTCTTTTAGTTAACAGCCTACTTTTAATGTCAGAGAATCGTTGGTATTTTTTAAAATCATGCAAATTATTTTTATATAAGTAATAATCCATTTTATAATAGCATACCCAATTGCCCAGATACCGAGGAAAGACGACGACGTCATGTGCCATCTATTAATCAGGTGAAGTTACTGAATTTGTCTTCAAGAAAAAACGTTCATTACGCTATTCGTATTACGCTAATGTTCTCAAATATTCATAAACTATTTGATATACCTAAGGGTAGTTTTAAAAACACAGCTATAATTTGGTACAAAATACCGTTACCTAATACTTAATCCTATACATATTGCAGTATTTATAGTTTTAATTAAGCTCAATTATTAAAAGTTAATTTTTTTTAAATTATTTCCTAGAGGTATTTTTAAATAAGTAATCACGACTCTGCTATGGTATATCAAATTTAATAATTAATCCATAGTCTTAATCACTTATACAAAATAAGCTGTAAAATATGTACACCTACAACTTAATTACTTAATTTTATTATTTACTATTTTATGATCAATCAGATTCAGTTAAATTCATAGCTGGCCCTAACAGAAAACCAGTGCCTGCTGGCTGAGGACGACATCTAAAAATAAATTACTTTATTTTCTTAATTGTTAAATTAAAAAAAAGAAGGATTTTAAAAAGCAGATTCACGAAATATATGTAGTAGGTACCTACTTGTGGTGTATTAGGTTGTGTTTTACAAACTTCTCCTTTCAAAGTCCTCAATAAGAAAAAACTCTAATCTCCTGTAAAAAAATTTCATTTGAATCTGGTGATTGTGATTTTGTACCTACTATATAGGTATACGATCCTTGATGCTGTGTGAGTAGAGTGTGTATTGAATCAAATATTTCTTGTATAAGCAGAACACCGTCACAATACGTCATTTTGAATGTCGTTGTTTGATTTTATAATACAATCCTTCGAGGGCAGTGGCTTTTAACTGTGGGCCTCGGATCAGACTGCAGGTCGGTGCAGTAGAGTGTGGCGTGCGGGGTGAGGAGGCTTGCAACACACATTAACAATAGTTAGATTACGTGTCGCGGCCGCGGTGACGGCGCGGCGCCCGCGCACGGGGTCATGCGCCACAACCCCTCTCCCGACCCCGCACTCATTTCGGGAAACAATCACAGTCTGTATTATAAACTCCTTGTCGCTAATGTAGCACAACACTACCTTCTCAATACCGATAATGTTGTCAAATTTGCGATTTAAGACGAACACACCTACTACTTTATTTAATCAGATCAGGTCATACTGCGATACATAACATTCAACCATTCAATCGTATTCAATATTGTAATGAAAAAAAGCAGTAGCAAAGATATTAACTATTTAATAACGATTTGTTAGGCCACTTTTTTAATGATATGAATGATTTAATGTAACAATGTATTGTAAAAAAAATAATTAAACAGGAACATTTTTGAAATAGAGAACAAACCAATTGTTTCTGAAATTTGAAAAATTCGCAACCAACAAGCAGGTTTTTCTAGGATATTTTGGGAATCCTAGATCCATGAGGGATATTCTCCATAAGCCGATAAAATACATGCTTTTTTTACCTTTGTAGAAATAAAAAACCACATTTAAGAAAAAGACACCGCAATGAGAAATTAACAGACAATAAAATAAAATAAAAGATCACTCATGAATCTCGTGAATGATAATTTGAAATATAGCATTGAGTAAAATAAAAGCATAAAACCATTAAAAATAACAGATTGTCTGCTGTTGTGTTCCGGTAAGTGAGTGAGGGATGTCACTTGCCAGGGGACATTTTCCTTATCCCTTCCAAATCCCTTATCCTTAATACTACTAAGGTCGGCAGCGCACTTGGGGTACCTATGGGATTGCTAGTGTTATAGGCGACTGTTGCCACCAAGGGAACCGTCAGCCTATCTGACGTCTCTGACGATCTATGCATAAAATAAAATTACATTGAGAGATGTATAAGTAAATGAAATAATTTTGAATAGGTAATAAGAAACCTTAAAAATAAATAAAAAATAAACTTCATTTATTTGGTTAATGATAACTATTCCTCTATCACAACGCAACTCAGTATCAAATGCCATGATATGATATACCCATTAAATTGGTATAAGTTTTAAGATTTATTTTTGGTGTGACATACTTACTGAAAATGAGAAGAATAGCGAATCACAGCAGCAAAAATGAAAGACAGTGTTTGAAGTCCTAAATTCCTAATCAGACTTGGTAAATAAAATTATACATGCATAAAGCTACCACAAATGATACCTTAATTTTTTTTTTAATTGTTATTTCATTTCATTACAATATCGATATCAAAAGCTTTTTGTATGAGAGTTTAAACTTAAGGGAGTAAGTAGGTACCTACTCCTTAAGTAACTTAAGGAGTATAATTTTCAGCTCCATTAGAGTTTCGCTGGACGATTTTGGTTACAATTATAAACTTAACAACATTATAATAATAGGTATATTATAAAAGATGTTTCTGTTGTGTTCTTCCTCATAGGATCATCATTCCGAACCAGGGGTTATTTTGAAGAAGGTATAAATTATAAAATATGACCAATATGAGTGGCGTGAAATTTATAATTTTCTTCTAAATTAAGAAAACTTATGTAACATTGAATTAACTGTTTATAGACAGTTTTAATACCAAGGGCACATCGGTTTTCCATTCCAACTAACTATTACTTTTTCATGCACATTATGCAGAATTATTTTATATCTGCATAATTTATGCAGATATTAAATAATTCTAAAATTCTACGTAATTCTAAAAGAAATTCACATTAAAATTGGTTAAAATTTTATCAAGTACATCGTCAAAACAGATCCTACTTAAAGGAATAGTGTGGTTTTTCCTAGGCAATATTATTAAATTTTTTTTAATTAGTCAAATTAGTTAAAAATTGTTAAACCAGTTAAATTCCCCTAAATAACACTCCGCATTTCTAGAGATAAATTAAAATTAAAATACAATTAAAAGTAATAAACAGATTTTAAATTGATATAAACCGCCATCTTTTTTCGCCAAATTTTCTAATACATTTGCTATCTAAAACTACTCGTCTATATTTTTAAACATCCGTTGCGTAATAGAGAAGTTATCCACGCCAGGGATACGTACAGTCGTCGACGCAAGGATGCGCGGGCGACGCGAGTTTCTTTTTAGAAAGTGGCTCGTGCCGGGGTTGTTCACCCTAAGCGATTCAGGTCACCCGCGTCCCCCTGCGCCCGCACACTCGCCACACTCTGCACGCACCTAATAGTCCTTGATAAGGGAACTAGCGATACCTACATCGACAGACTGACACCATATTCGCGTGGAACCGGGTCACCGGATAAAGACACTCCTTGGCGAGCCCATAAAAGCTAATGTTGTATCAATGCATCAACGAGTTTATTAAATTTAGGGTTCGATTTAAAGTTTCACGACAACACATTGTTGGAATAAAGAAGGCAGAGTGATTTTAAGATATGAACGTAGAAGTTTAAATTTTTAATTAATAGTCTTACTTAAAATGTCCGTGTCGTAGAATATTTAATGTATCAGAAAATATATCGCCCGAGAAAAAGCTGGTTTATTAAAATTTATGAGTACCTAACAATATCTGAATATATCAGACAAGCCATAGGTATGGTCTTGAAGCAATAGGCGCATTATTTAGTTAAAAACAAGAATGCAATTCCAATATGATTATATTTTTTTAATTTTCAATATATATGTATATATGTAATTCCATATTTAATTGCATTTATATTACTAGCTAACTCCGGAACTTCGTACGCGTGGTATTTGGTATAGCGCGTAATTTTTTTCAATTGGAATGAAACACTAATCAGTGAAAACCGCATTCAAATTGGTTTAGCCGTTTCTGAGATTAGTGTGAACAAACGCACAGACAAACAGACAAAAATTCTAAAAACTATTTTTTTTTATCTTGGTAACATAAGTAGGTACCTACCACGTATACAAACTGTTTTGTTGAAAATTTCTTTAATGTATGTATAGACACGGCTCGTTTACGATTTTATTATATGTACATAGATATCAAAGAACTCGTGTTGAAAAGTCGTTTTGAGGTTTTAAAAGGGGATTTAAAATTTGCTCACATCTTCAAAATAAAACGCAAAAATATATAAGAACATTACAAATTTATTATGTAAAAAAATTTAATTTACAACAATTACATGTACAAAAAAATTAACTTAAAATAAGTTAAATATTTTATTGAAAAGTTTAAAAAGTTAGCTAATTTTTCATAATTAAAAATTAAAATATATTTAATATGCTGTATGATGCATTATAAAACTTGTAGGTACCTATGTGATGTTTGCGTAAAAAAAATTGAACTAACTCTTAAATAAATTAAAGCTTACACTTTATGCTAAATATTAACATTACCTAGTTACAATATTATAGAATTAAAAACGGGATTAATGTATTTTTTAAACAAAAAAAAAACTTAGTTAATAATATTGAGAAGCCATCAACACTTATGATGTTTTCCGTCAGTGCAACAGAACTCCTTGCCGGCGGAAAAGTTGGTCGGAGACCAATCCCCGCCACAGTGTCTGATGAAGAGGAAAGCCTTTTCCCTATTGACGTCACGCTCTACCGCTCCGCAGATAACGGGGCCCGCCCGCGGCAGGTACTTCAGAATCTAGACATTCCGTAATCAATTTATTTACATAAATATATATATTATTAACATAACATCAAATACTAAGACACAATAAAAAATCTGGATTTAATCGCCAATTCTTATCATGTCTTGTCATAACTAATAGTCATAAATACACTTTTTTTTTTCACATTTTAACTTTACTTACGGCGCTTCTACTGCTCTAAAAACTAAACTAAAAAACTAACTAGGTACTCTAAACTACAAAAAAAGGCGGACTTTTGCTTAAACAAAACTTAGTTACACATAGCGCCATCTGTTAACGAGTACTCGCATTTAACTAAGCGAAAAATTGGATTGGATTGTCTAATTGATACGACTTGGGGCTAAGCCGTAAAACCAATTACTATAGTAGTATGGTAAAACAACGATGCGCCCCATAAAAATCGGAAGAAAAAATAAATTAATGGAATAATGCGTAGTGTTCCCGGCGAAAAGCTCAAATAACTGTATATTTGTCAGATAAAGTGTTGTGTAACTAATTCAAGAAAATTAATGTCAGAAATAAATGATAATATGATATAACTGGTATTATCTCTCCATTTTAACTTTATTATCCTATTAGCGCCATCTGTGGTACAGAACCAGATTTTTTTTAAATACTACGGCGAGATTAAAACTGATGTTGAGAGGAATAATCTAGATCCATTTTATTATCATTTAAACACATTCTAGAAATATTTCATTATTTATGAGATGTTATGAATTTTACTAACATTATAATAAAGTCTAGCTAAATGAAACATGAATAAACGAGGACTGTTCCTTTAAAGTACATATTTTACCTAGACTATTTTGTCAAACAGTTCCGTTACAATTACATAAGTAGATTACGATGCATGCTATACATGCCTATAAAATAGTGGCATCACACAAAAAGTAGTTTTTCTCCTATAACCATTAAAATACTGTTTTAATATACATATTTCTATCTGTATTGTCATAAATACCCTTGTAGATTTCATGTCTCTGTTAAGTATGCCTTTTCGTAATTGTTTTTGAGTGACGTCACAAATAGCTAAGCCTGCAACTTCGTACGCGTGGTATTCGGTATAGCGCGTAACTTTTTTGTTCGTAAACCGATTGGAATGAAACTAACACTATGTTACGGGAAGCTTGCTACAATACATCAGCGAAAACCGCATTCAAATCTGTTAACCCGTTTCTGAGATTAGCCTGCACAAACGCACAAACAAACAGACAAAAAAATCTAAAAACAATTTTTTTGACCTCGGTAACATAAGTATAGCGTGTACAAACTTTTTTATTATTATATTTAAACAGACAAACAAACAGACAAAAAAATCTAAAAACAATTTTTTTGACCTCGGTAACATAAGTATAGCGTGTACAAACTTTTTTATTATTATATTTAAACAGACAAACAAACAGACAAAAAAATCTAAAAACTGGGTAACATAAGTAGGTACAGCGTGTACAAACTTTTTATATATATTTAATCTACAAACACGGCACATTTACGATTTTGTTTTATACGATTGGTATAGATGTAAAATATAAAGGTTAGTTAGACCTTTATATGTATTATTACGTTTTAGATGGTATTAGTAAGTTGCTTAAGCTTTAGTATTGTGCTAAATAAATTCATTTAAGGGCGTAAAATTTTTTCGAAAAGCGTATTTTCGTGAAGCGTTAAATTACTTTTTTAATAAAACTGGTATACCTGCTACAAATAAAACAGCTCGATCAACCGAGAGCAACCAATGGTCAAATGGAAACGATATTGCCTACTGTTCGTTTTACCGGGTGATATGTTTAGCATGAGTTTCCACTTACCACGTCAAGGCACTTAGTGATGCAGTGTTTAAACCCACCGGCACCGCATTCCGGCGAGTCCGTGTCGTACGTGACCGCGGGTTCCCCCTCAGGAGGACCGCGCGGTCTACCGCGACGGCCCTCCTTAATGCCCACTTGCTGCGACAAAAACACACCGCACTGACACGGCTCCACCTGTACAAAAATCCATTTAAATTTTCATAATAAATAATAAGTTTTACAGAAGACCGCCGTGAAATAACAGCACGTGTGCTGTTGTGTTTCGGTGAGTCAATAAGGGATATCTCCTTCTAATACTGTAGTCGGCAGCGCACTTGCAGCAGCTTTGGCGTTGCTTGTGTTATAGGCGATGGTAGTCACCTACCATCAAGTGAACCGTCAGCCTGTCTGCCGAACTTAACATAAAAAAAAATTAATAATTTGAATTTAAAAATACCTAAACATAACTTGGTTGGCTTATTTATAAGGCTGTTTGTTAAAAATCACCATAAATAACTTTATTATACAGGAGACATACGTATAACATATACCTATTATATTATGGAATTATAACTTGTGTTTGTAATCAACTAGCTTGTGCCCGCGGCTTCTCCGCATGGAATAATTAGCCTATGTCCATCCTGAAAACCTATTCTAATTATTGGTATTTTTATTTTTAAATCAGTTGAGTAGTTTCGAAGATTGCATACTCCCATACAAACAAACATACATAACCTCTTTTTAGCATATTAGTATAGATAGATAACCATCGAGGGGACCTTTAGCCTGGCTGTCACAAAGAGAATAACATTTACGCACAACTCAGAATTACTAATGTTAAAAGTGGTAATTAGGTATCCAATTCGGGAGTTCTAATCCCGTTAAGATCACCTTTGGAAACGAAATTTGCAAAGTTACCATTGGTTTGGTGTAATATTTGTTGAGTATCAATAAACAGGCTGACGGTCCACTTGATGGTAGGCGGCTACCTCGCCTATAACACAAGCAATGCCACAGGTTCTGCAATTGCCCTGTCGGCCGTAGTAGGATTAAGAATAATTGATTGGGAAGGGATAAGGAAATGAGCGCTTGAATCTCTCACTCACTCACCGAAAAACAACACCATAGGTATATGTTGTTATTTTGCGGTGGTTTTCTATAGGGAAGTTAGACTGCAAAACGCAGTGTGCCCGGCCATTACTTTCCAGGTCTAGACCAGAGTCATTTCATTTCCAAAGTTGATTGAATCATTTTAAAAAAGCAAAAATAATTTTCTTACCCCTTCTAAATCGTCATAGTCAATGTCTTCTATGGACTTCAAACTCACAGTTTCATCCCTTTTTAATTTCCTTAACCCTTCTACCCGAACTGTCAATAACAAGCAGAAGCTTAAAATAACTATTCGTCGAAGAGAACCCATTGCATCTGAACCTGCAAAATACATCAATTATAAACAATCTAATATTCAGAAATCAATGAGTAATAATTAACTCTATTTAATAGGAAGAAAATTGTGAGAATCTTCTTACCAAGACAGAAGAAGTGGAATCAATCAATTCACAATTAAAAGTTCACCTCCATCTTTAATGTCCAAGAAATGTTGCCTCCAACTAAAGTGATGCTGTGTTGCGGCGCCCGCGGTATATAAAGCGATTTTCAAAATTCCTATCAACATAATCTCACGAAGAACGCTCAATCAGCGTTTTGAACTATTGTATACAATACGTGATCTTTGATGAATGTTACATACATACCAACGTGACATAATGGGCAAATTAAATAGTGATTCGTAGTAGTGTGACATTTTTACAAACAAAGATGTGATATGAACAGACAAAAAATTATCGGAAACTATCTCGCACGATAGGCAGGGCTTCTGTATGTAGGTACATAACATTTTCAAAGATAAAATGCTATCTACGCGAACTAGAACTATAAACCAACATGTTAAAATCTAGGAGGGCTAGACAACCTACATTTAAGAACTAAGTTGCGGATTAAATAAATTCTTCGAAACTCTGAAAAATATTTTACTAAATATTTTTCTGAAAAATAAAAATAAGGGAGTAACTATATACACTTCAATATACTTCAATTAGTAACTATATACAACTCATTCAATTAGGAAGCTTCGCTTTAGGGAGTACCTCACTACACTTATTCAGCTCCATTCGCGTTTCTATAAAGTTCCGCTTCTATCAGCCGCTTATTTTATAAATAGCTGACTGACCTGACGCTTTTTGTTTGGACAAAAGCTGAATTGAGCTGTATAAACAGAGTTACTCAGTTATATGTCTTATTATATTTATATTAAAATAAAAATATGCTGCCTAAGAAGCGGAACTGTATAAAAGTAACAAAAATCGTCTATAGAACGCGAATGGAGCTGAATAAGTATAGGTAAGTCAGGTACTCCCTAAAGCGAAGCTTCCTAATTGAATGAGTTCCTAATTTTGGAACTGAAAAAGTGTATATACCTAGTTACTCCCTTATGACTGCATTCTTATTATACTTATTGACTTCTTTACGTAATAATTATCAGTTATTCTGTTTATCCGCCCCAAAAATCCACGCTAAAGGGAAAATACGAAAATTCACCCTAGCCTGGGACACATTTAATCGTACGGCCCATAACCTCTTGAAATTAGAGGCTTTGATTATTAATAAAATAAAACTCTTTAATTTTTCACCATGTTCTTTCCTATAATTTATCATTTACAACATTTTTGGCAAACAGTACCTAGTACTTTTTAGTTTATTAGGAATCCTATATACATAGGTAGGTACTAAAAAGTTTCCTCTATACTCTTCAGAAAGTGATAATAAAAAAGCGTGCTATATAGCAAATACAAAATTTGTGAGACTTTGGTAACAGATAATTAGGTAGTTATTACCTACTTCAAGATACTTACATAGGTATAGCAGGATTCTTTCAATTCTACACCTTTTTTAGCTAGGTGCATCTATGTGCCTAGGTCTAGCAGGCCCTTAACATTTCTAATAACTTCCAAAACAAATTTCGCAGAGTGGAGTGGTATCTGGTAGGTAGTCGGCAATGCAGAACATTCCAGTATACAACGTCAGTGGCCATCTATTTTGTCTCCATGTAAGTTTTAATGTTGTTTGTTAAGAGGATACAATAGATACCACAGAAAACCGCAATTAAGTACATTTTCAAAGTAAGTATGTTACACAATATAAGCCGTTTATATGGATTTGATATACCGATATTGATCGATATCGAAAATCGCACATTTCAGTTCAGTGTTAGGTACTTACATTCTGAAATGTAAAAAAAGAAACTTTTTTTTATAACCCTGATTTAAAGCTGAAATCTGTCACAGAAGATTCAGCAACCATACCTGCTGATTTAGGTAACACGAATCAGGATCATCCAGCAATGTATCTCGATTTAAGCCATATTGCTAAAGTAAGTATTATTGAATACTTAAAATATCCTGAGGTAGCCTTTTCTTAAGTCTACGGTTCAAATAGGATTCCGTCGTAAGATCTTTGGCTTCGCTATATTTTTTCATGTTAAGGTCGTCAGACAAACTGAACGGTCCACTTGATGGCTACCGTCGCCTATAACACAAGCAACGCCACAGATGTTGCGAGTGCGCTGCAGACCATTATAGGATTAAGGATAAGGGATAAGTTAGGGATAGGGTAATGTGCCCTGGCATACCTTACTCACTCACCGAAACACAACAACACATATGCTGTTATTTCAAGATGGTCTTCTGTAAGAGGCTGAATACTGCCGCCAGACGGGCTGCACAAATGATTGCGAAACGTATGACCTGCTACTACTTTCCAAATCCAAACCAGAGCCAACTTTGAAAAGTTCATTACAATAGTTGACCCCGCCGGCAATCGAACCCGGAACCCCTGAGATAGAGCGTTAAAGGCAAGTACCTTATAAACTCATTCAACCCGCACGTCAATTTTGGGATGGTTGAGGATCCTATCCACATATCTTTTGGTTATCCCTATTACTTATTTCTTTCTTAACCGTCGGTCGGTACATTCAAGTCATTACTAAGGATGTCCGTTGTGACTCGTAATATTTTAGATTAAAATCTTGGATGTAAGGAAAAGCATGGCCAATTCCGGCAACTTTCTTAGAATCTGATTTGTTATAAGATCGTATCCAGGTGCCTTTTCAGTTTAATCTTTTAATTAAATTAAGTTATCTTTGATAACTTAGGTACCCATCTAATTACTCAGGGTCAATTTAGTGATTATAAAGAATAAAAAAATATAAGGATAAGGCAAATTATTTGCCCTCAGCGATAAATGTCCTAATAACTGAAGTAAAACAAAATGTTGCAAACTTCCCCCCGCCTTTTTTTGTAACAAAAATTTGCGAAAAAAAACATACAATAGCAATTAAAAGAATGTAAATAAACAATAATGCTTTCATTATTTAAGCAGATACTATCTATAATTAGCTGTCCGGGTAATCCGTTTTTTCATTTATTAAAATAATCTCAATGTTTTTACTATATAAGTAAACATCTTATTATTGTTATATTCTAACGCGCTTAAGATTCCTAACAATCTGGGTCAGATTGTCAGTACGACCTCTGTTTGCCTGCAACTTTCAACGTTGACTACCATTAGGCAGGGGCGGATCCAGGATTTCATTTTGGGGGGGGCCATTCTGACAAAGTTCGGAGTTAGGGTTAATATCACAAGTTATTTTTTTGTGTATTTTTTTACTAGTTGAGATGCATTAGGGTTGTATTGCAAATACTTTTAACCCGCGTAATCGCGTATTTGAACTGTCTCAAATGTCTGACATGAATTATGAAACTTTCGATAACTTTGATTGATATGGATTATATTATTCTATATTCAGTTCATATATGAATTGAATTGTACTTGAATTGAATTGAAAAGTTAAGTCAAAAATATGGAATTCCTGGGTCTTTGGGGGGGGGGGGCATGCCCCCCCCCCCCCCCCGTATCCGCCAATGCTATTAGGTAATATACAGCCGTAGGACCTACACTGCTGAACATAGGCCTCCACCATAATTTTCCAAATGGACTGGGCAGAAGCAACCTGAACCCGCGGCCCTTATCAAATCGTCTATTCATCTTGTGGATGGGCGTCCTACGCTGCGTTTGAGAACCTTCTGTACTATGTCATACCCACTGGCATTTCAAGTTAACTGATTCGCCGAGGTTGTCGGTAAGTATCGTTTCTCTACGCATCTCTTCTTCCTGATTCAATCTTGCAGAGTAACCTCGAGCATAGCCCTCTCCATAGCTTTCTTACGAGGCTCACGTCTTAGCGCCATATGTTATCACTGGCAGCATACATTGGTCGACAACTTTTGTTTTAAGGCATTTCGGACAAGTTTCAGAGCTTCCCGAACGCTGACCATTCAAGCTGGATTCGACGATGAAATTCCTCCTCGAAGTTCACTCTAATTGGACTGTTTTTCGCAAATGTACTTATCAACAACTTCGAGAATTGAATTCCCATCTGTTGCGGGGGTGGGCACAACATGATATAACTTTCGCTTTTCCCACATTTATCTGAACTCTTTACGAAACTCGGTTGATGCCATAAAGCATCACGTTGAGGTCTCTCATCGACTTCGCCACGATCACAATATCATCTGCAAACCGAGGCAGAATACTCGCCGTTGATACCAACTTCTTGTCATTTATGAATTTATTGAGCTCAATATTTAAACTTAAAGCAACTTAATGAATATGAAAATACGTTTTTCAAAATTCATTATCTCTTTTAATCCTGATGGGACGATATTCTGAAAGAACCAAAAAATAAATAACACACAGATACTAAGGTGAACAAGCTTTAATAAAAATGAACATTTAAAAAACGTTATGTTTGGATTTTCAAAAAGTGATACAAGTAGGAAGGAATATAAAACAATAAAAATCATTGTTATATAGGAAAACTTAACCTTAATTTTAACGGAGTTGGCAAGAAACTATTACGTCTAAAGTGTTACACCATAACCTGCCTCGCCACAGTTCTCCACAAACCGTATCTGTGTGCACCATAGAAGTAGGAATAATATAATAGACAATATTATTCCTACTTCTATGGAGTGCACATTCATTTATGCGAATCATTGAAAGTTTTTAAAACTGGCCATTTAATTTCAAATAGTCAATTTTTAAAGATTAAATTCATTTCACCATACGTTTTAAGTAGTCTTACTTTTAATGAAAATTTAAATCGTGTCTGAATTAAGATCAAGAAAAAAATCATATAAGGGTATAATCCATGTATTTTTTATATGAATTAAGACAGGCAAACACATATAGCCTACTATCTAGATTTTTTGTAGAGGCCTTTCATTCAAAAAAGTACGTTACTTTACGCCATTTCTAATATTCTAAAAACCTTCAGTGATACTCTTTGTAGTATATATTTTATTGTGACAAATGCTATAATAGAAATCAGAGATCACCTTTTAAAATAAAAACAATCCACGTCGATTAGCTACCAAAAAATCGTTTGAAATAACTTGATATTTTTATACAACCGCAGTTTTTTTTTTTATTTAAAAAGAAAACCTTAAAAATTTGCAAAATATAAAAACAAAAAACATAACACACTAACGCTAAAATAAAACATATTTATATTACTGGTGAATTTTGTACACAATTATTAATAATTATTGTTATTAATAATCAAAATGTTATATACTATTTTAATTAAAATGTTTTCCGTCTTTTTATCTCCAAATAATTTTTTAGTTTGAAGGAGTCAAAATATATTGTAACTAAAATAAATTAGCAAGGATCAGGGCAGACCGAGACAGGTCAGGGTAAAGATTTTCAGATAATTCTGAAATATGAATTTTATTACCCTTCACATAAACAAAAATGTTTGAAAATTGACACGAAAAAAAAAACCTTCCCATCTGCTAGTTGAAGGAAAAAGTACTGATAAAATTATTTTTATCATGGTTTACAGTAACTACACTACAACATAAGACCATACGTTACAGTTGCTATGCAAACAATCTCATACTTATCACAGTCATTAGTTGTTAATATTTTTCACATAAAATTTCAATCCAACCACTCCCAATAAAAACTTATTTTCAATAAAACTGAAAAACTATTTTTATTGAGCATCAACAATAAAAGTGTTGAACATATAATTTTAGAGTTTACAAAGAACATTTATAAGTTATTTATTATATAACTTTATAAATTATAAAACTTATAAATTATCTTTATAAATTATAACTTTATAAATTATAGCCGATGTATTATTCTCATGTACAAACTGTATTACTGTTAACTGTAGTTTTATCAAAATGTGGCACAATTAATAATCATATAAATCTTTCCGAAGTACAAAAACTACAAAGAAACATTGTGGCAAATGTTACGCATTTAGTTTCGATTATTTGATCTGCTCTGACCCTTAAGACGTTTCTAGTTTATACAGGCACAATCTTTCAAAATCCAATAATTAAATACAAATACTGTACATTATTCTTAATACTAACATTGTACTTTAGCTGTAAGAAGGCATATTGTAATGCAAACATGAAATTAATGGAAAACATCCAACCCCATTCAAATTCAATGAGATTTGAACTTAAGAAGAATGCACTGTTTTAGAAGTCTCTGCCTATTAAAAGACTACAATTCGATTGTTTTAAGTATCACTTGATTAATATGGCGTTTTAAGAATTGATATTTCTTTGACATACTGAAGTTTATATTTCTGAAATCTATCAAAAGAAAACAAAAAATTTAATTTATCCATAAGCACTGGACAATATGCGCATTTTTAAAATTGGAACTATATGTGGTTACATATAATATAATACTTACAAACCTATGTTTCATCTGAAACAATTGACTTTAAGGTAAAACATTACTCATACAAACATATTATGAGTATCTACGTTACACTTATGTTATAAAAAATCCTTAGGAGAGAATTGCAACAATTTGTTCACAAAAACTGATTTCAACAATCATCAATCACTACTGAAAGATTTATATCTCCATGAAATCATTGGCATAATGGTTGAAAAAATTACTCAACCATACAGCATTTTTCGAAGCTCGAGATTTTGAAGATTTATAGTAGCTATAGGTGACAAATTAATTAATTTATAAATTTCAATTAAAACAATGAAAGGAATACATGAACTTACTATTTGAAGATTAATTTGACGTATTAATGTTGTACCTTAAAGCACATGTACCATTTTCACAATGTCTTTCTCCACACATTCACAATAAAAAAAATCAGCCTTTTTATATTTAAAACTGAAGAAGAGGTTCATGTTAATAGAAACTATCAGTCTTAAAAATTATTGACGTTACATTGTCTAATGGACAGAATTGACAATAATTACATGAGAATTACCATTTTAAACTTGTTTCAACTGTGAATCCTTAGATTTTTTTTAACATTACATAACTAATTTTATTATTGGCACGATTTTTACACCTTAATGAAAGGAAGGGACAAGACTGGACCAAATGAAGGAAAATACACACTGGTTCATAAAAGTTAATAAAAAAAACTTTTGTAAAATAACATACACTCCTTCTTAATGTAAATATCCCATGTAATATACATTTCTCTCTTTTTACATAATGATGAAATTGCTTTAATGATACTATTCTTTAAAGCCTCTTGTTAATTATTTCATTTTTATTTACAAACACAAGTTTCATAGAAAATTTGTTCTAAGCTCAGTGCTCACAGAAGGAAACTCAACTAAAAACAAGCAAAAGACAATAAATTGTCATTGTCTTATAGCATGTGACGCAAAAACATCAATTTTCTTATTTAAAAAAAGATTTTCATAGAATGCAGGGAGTACATAATATGGGACCAGTGAATGAAAATTCCAATGATTAAAAAGTCAAAAGAATCTACAATCATACACACGTCTGTGTTTTATAATAATATCAGTAATTTTATATTGAAATATAGATCATCTTTAATTTTGCAATGACATTTCACTGCATCCAATCAATTGTAATGGACATGTCCAAGTGTCATAATTCCCGTGTTTTGTCTTAATTCTGTGGGCACTGACTGGAACATTCGCGAAAAAAAAATGATCCATCTGAAATTATTTTCTTTGAAAGCGTTACCTGGCATAATCATAAGAGAGCTTAACTTAATGCACAATATAGACTTAAAATGCACTGGTTGGTTAATCACTGAATTAGACTTAGACGGAGCGTCAATTGATAACATCATCGCTACGATTGTTGACGAGCACAGTGTTCAAATCGCTTTACACTCTCGACTCTCGGGTCTCGGGTTCGAGTCCCAGCAGGACCCACTTTGGAAATTTTCAACTTTTCAAAATTGACTGGTCTGAGTGTGCAGGATTCCTCCCCTGTCCATTGTAATATCCCATACCACAAGCTTATAAGTGCTTCCTTTGGGGGGTCATCTTGGCAATTTATTTTTTTGATTATGGGGAAGAGTTCCATTATAGTAAAATGAAACTTCATGAGGCTGAGGTTACGAAATGAGCGGAGCGGGGAGGGGCGGAGCGTGCTTGTGACACGCTCGCCAACACGATGTCACCCGCCACCCTGTGACACGCTTCCATTACATTTCCATACATTCATTCCTACATAGACTCGCCGTATCTTCTATCACTTATTAATTTTAATATAAAACCTAGAACCCGAAATCCTTTTATTAATACCTTTGCTTTACAAGTACACGTTAATAATACCTCATTTTATAACCCCCTCGTCAGGATGTGTCGACAGTACAACGATCTCCTCCCTAAGCACAGCAGTAAGGTGGATATATTCATTAATAGTTTAAGTAAATTCAAAAAGAACATCATGGCCTTAGTAACTAAGCGTGACGTTGCAGCGCAATAGCGTGTCATTAGGAAAAGAAGATGAACCATAT
The DNA here is from genome assembly GCA_910589475.2 of Bembecia ichneumoniformis. Taxonomy (NCBI): domain Eukaryota; kingdom Metazoa; phylum Arthropoda; class Insecta; order Lepidoptera; family Sesiidae; genus Bembecia; species Bembecia ichneumoniformis. The sequence continues at coordinate 8,510,415 of OU342523.1, forward strand.
TTGTGTTCGTCAACATTGTCAATTAACAATTAATCTTAATTCATAATATTTCATTGCACTATGTATATTGCAATACATTTATTTTATTGTAGCCTTGTAGAGACGTGCTTCATCTTAAAGTAACTTTTTATAAAATACAGCTAAGCTTGTCTTTGGATGAAAGCGTGTCTCTCTTCTGTTATTTCAAATTTAACACTGTTTATTTTGGACGTGCTGTGTGCACATGTTTTGGGTTGCTGTCTAGTACATCTCTATGAATAATTCTTTCTACAATTAATCTTCAACGACAGCATCCTGTTTTGTGTACCTCATATATAAATAAATAAATAAATTTGTTATACCATACTTTTGTTTGATCGCTATAGCCCGCCCCGCTCCTCTCCGCTAGTTTCTTAATTGCAGCCTTATTGTTAGGGACTAAACCAAAACCACTTCCATCAATGAGTTACAATCTCTACATTGTTCTGTTTAAATCTCTACATGTATATGCTACTTTTGTAAGACTTATAAACTATATAAAATAAATTAACAACATTTATATGTCTTTCGCTAACATCAGTTTAGCCTCACCCTCAAACACAACTTTCTTCTCTTCCTCAACAATACAAAAAAATTTCACTCTGAGAATTTTTCTCACGTCCACTAATTCAACACTGATTGTCAATTTCTCGCCAACAAAACACTTGTTCGGAAACTTCATAGTTTGTGACACAAGAACAGTTCCGGGGCCGGGCAGATGGGTTCCGATAAGGCCAGCCACGAGTCCATTTAACAAAGCGCCATGGACAATCGCTCTTTTACTACCGCTACTTTTATGAAGATGATTGTGATCACTTGTGAGATTAGAAAAAGAATCTAAATCCTTTTGTGTGAGTGTTCTCTGGATTCTAATCTTATCGCCGGCTTTAAAAGCTGTGCTGCTGAATGTTGTTGTATGAATCTTGCATATTTTTTGATAATTTTTATTATTCACAACTATGTATGGAAATCTGTTTGATAACATTTTATTCATTTTCCACTATATTTTCAAAATGTTTCTAGTACAGTGAAATAATATAGATTAAAAATTAAGCATCATTAATGGCCGTGTTTATGACATCTTTTATGAAAATTGAAGCCAAATTAGAAAGTCTTTTATCTTCAGACTTTTTCGTGTTATGCATATAATGTACTATTTCTGGAGTGTTTATTTGAGATTTCGTGGAGTCATTGTATAAATAAATTAAAATAGTAATACAGTTTGCAATTGTATCATTGTTTTCGCTTCTTAACAGATTTTTCAGTGGTGCTAATCCATTTTGTTTTATAATATATTCAGCATTTAGTGGATCTGAAATTCAACAACAAAAATATACAAATAACTTTTACAATGTGAATCTACTTAATTGATTTTTTTATTTTTAAATCACTATTTATTTATTTCTATAAGAGATTTAGAGTTTCAAGATTTACACACTGAATACCGGTTGGTCATGAAGGAACAAGGGGCCTTAGACAAAGTAGCATTCGCTCCGTAGTGATGCGATATCGAAGTTCGTTATCGTCTCAGAGACAAAGGAATCGACACTGTAACACGTGATAAACACGTGATACCTTGTCATGATTTCTTTGTCTCTGAGATGATAACGAACTTCGATATCGCATCGCTACGGAGCGAATGCTACTTTGTCTAAGGCCCAAGAAAACTAAATGTCATCTCTTGTATCAGTTACTCATTGGTCATCGCAAATAAATTATTATTAAAAAAGACATAAAAGGTTAAAGAAATAAATTAATGAGTTAATTAATGAAGAAAATTTTTTGACACTACATTAATTGAATCGGTCGTTTCAAAAACCTCATAAGTCACTTAAATAGAATTTTTCAGAAATCAATAAAAACCGTTTCATACACAAACAAATGAGTTTTAAAGGACTTTTTTATGTTCAATTTAGTATTTGAGTGGTAAAAAATTAAAATAGCGAATAACCTTTACAGCTTATTAATAGAAATAATGAAAAAAACCTGGAAAACAGTTCTTGACTTATGTTGTTTAGCGAGAAATAGGGTTAGTGTTATATAATTCAACCAAAACAATAGTGGTATCATATTTTTTATTGCTTATAATTGAGAACTTAAACTACACTTAAAATAATCTTATTATCATTTTACATTTATTAATTTGTCATGTTTTAATATCTTTATGGGTACATAGTCATATTCTCATCTGGATTATCTTCAACATTTGCAGTTGGCCATCTAAAAATGTTGTTATAAAATGGCATATGCTCTTCCAGAATGCTATCTTGATACGCAGCTCTCTTTAAGAAACCATTTTCAGCAAAAAAATCATGTTGGAAAAAAATGTGACTTAAGAGGTTTTTGAAATGACCGATTCAATTGCTATTTATGTCACATTTTGTGTGAACTAGTATAGAATTATACAAAAATCCAATTTTTAATATCAGGGTGCACTTTATGACTGATACAAGGCCACAAAACTGGCAGTGCTAAGCCAATCTTTACAAAAAACCAGTTTAGAGTTTTGTAACAATATCATGTGTGCTCTTGTGTTCCTGTGAGTGAGTAAGAAGTGCTGAATACTATTTCCCAATTTCCCTTCTTCCGCCACGGTCAGCTGCACACTTATTGTGACTAATGAGCAATCAGATCCGTTAGCTGGCAAGTCTATTGTAACGAAAACTTACCTATACATAAATTGCTTATTCCAGCACTTGCAAAGTGAAGTAATGTATGGTCTTTCTCATTTTTCACCACATGTAAGAATATATCTAATACTCCAACATTACGAATATATTCATAATTTATCGGGTCATAGGCAAAGTTAGCCAAGTTTGCTAGTATCTGGCATTTAGCTTCTGAAATTACAAAATAAAGAAAAATTACAAAATTGGTATACATTTCGTGGGTAAGCAAAATGGGAAGGCCTTGTTTAGTTTTCTATTATTTTTCATCCCTTATCATTACCTATTATCACATTTTATTTATTCAAAGCAATTCTTGTAACAAGAAAATTTAAGTTAAAGATCAGACGTAATAGATGGTAAAATCAATTAATACACATACCATGAGAATTTGAATTGAGATATTCGTCCAATAGCAGCGACAAATAATTTTCTCGATCAGTTCCACTTTCAGGTGTGTGCTTTCGTAGTTGAGCTTTACTACTAAACATTGAAAAACGTAGAACTACAATTCTCAATTGAATATCAAGACAAATCAAAAATGTTCTTTTATGTTCAATCAATTAATTTCAGCACAGTCTCACAACAGAAATTAAAATATCACCCGCCATTTAAAATAAACATGACGCCATTTTGAAACTGAGCTGAGTCTTCTGAGTACTCTGTCTGTACCTCTCGCTAGAGAGTATATATGTTCTGTGGTCTGTACTCGGCAAAGATGTTGTATTAGTCTGTACCTATAGATGGATCACAAAATGCAGCAATATTTTATTCTTTCTAACACCTTCAAATTGTCATAAGATTGAAAGAGACATACATATATAATCTGTCGGGTCGAAGTTGAGTGAATGTCTCCATTTTGACTATACAATGCAAGCTAAAGTTATAGCGTATAATAGTTGTTGGGGTATATGGGGACACCAGGAAAGAAAGTGTTTCTGTTTATAATGGAGAAACCTTTATTATGTGCTACTAACAACGCTGCGCTCTTACAATATATTCTGTGGCTTCATTACGTCATCTTATTCTAGCTCACACACAGCACAAGTTACACGAGTATATAGAGTATATACTTAGTTATAAAAAAAAACTTTAAGCGATGTGCACATTGCACTCTTAGCGTTCGTGTACACGATGACGCTCCCGCGTCGCCACCGCACCGCCGCCGCACCTCCGCGCTATGTGCACGAGACGCGTAAAGCCCGCCACCGCGCCGCCGCCGCGGCCCCCGCCACCCCGATGCTATTTTGTTATTTTTTCATTACCGGTCGCCTAAGAACGACCGTATAGTGATATTTTACTAACGACCGTATAGTGATGATACCAAGCGCCGGCGGCGGCGGCGCGGCAGCTCGGCGCGGTGGCGGGTTTCATGCGTCTCGTGTACATAGCGCGGAGGTGCGGCGGCGGTGCGGTGTCGGCGCGGGGGCGGCATCGTGTACACGAGCCCTTACACCCTTCCTCAATGTGTACATCACCCCAAAAAAAAGAAAAAATACTACAATAATATATAATACTATAACTACATAAGTACCTATAACACAAAAAAAAAAAAAAAAATGAAATTAACTCTACATGAAAACTGACAAACAGGGCCACTCCCTTTAAACTTTCAAAACAAATAGTTGAAAAAAAAAATTTAAGAAAATAACATTTCTCTTAACTTCACAAAAACAACTCTACTTAGACCCTTGGTACAAATATCAGCAAGCTGATCTCCTGATGGTACATACTTCAAACATACAATTTTATCTTCAACCTGCTGTCTTACAAAGTGATATTTAATATCTATATGTTTCAGGCGCTTGTGATACTCTGGGTTCTTGGCAACATGAATTGCAGACTGATTATCAATGTTAATATTAAAACCTTTACAATCAACTCCTATTTCTTTTAATAAATTCCTTATCCAACACCCCTCTGCAATTCCTTTTGCTAACGCTATGTACTCTGATTCTGTACTTGATAAAGATACACACTGTTGTTTGTTGGAGGACCAAGACACTGTATTACCAAAAACTTTCATGACATACCCTGATGTAGATTTCCTATCACCTTGATCCCCTGCCCAATCAGCATCTGTATACCCTTCTAACTGCACATTTACTCCATTTCTATAAACTAATTTTAATCCAACTGTTCCCTTAATATACCTTAATACTCTCTTTAATGCTTTCCACAAACTCTCATTACCACAACTTTGAAAACGACTTAGGTAGCTCAATGCATAACATAAATCAGGACGTGTTCCTAACATGGCATACATGAGACTTCCTATTAACTGTCTGCATCTTTTAGTTAATTCTTTATCTGAAGATTCTTCTTTATGTAACACTAAACCTTGTTCTATAGGTGTTGACACAGATTTGCATTCTTCCATCTTATATTTCTTTAACAAATCTTTTAAATACTGCTCTTGTTCTAATTCAATGACATCTTTCTTCCTAGTGATATTTATTCCCAGATATTTTAGATTATCACCACCTAAATCTTTCATTTCAAATTTTCTCTGCAAAGCTTCTTTTAATTTGTTTATCTCTTGCTTATCTTCACAAATTAAAATCAAATCATCAACATATAATAGAACATAAAACTTCTTATCCTTTTTATAATATAGACAATAGTCACATTTATTTCTTTCAAACCCTTCCTTAATCATAAATTGATTAAACTTCTCATTCCAATATCGTGGAGATTTCTTCAGACCATATAGAGAGCGCTGTAATTTTAAAACTTTACCATCTTCTTTCATTCCTTTTGGCTTCTCTATAAACACCTCTGCCTCTATGTTCCCATATAAGAATGCACTCTTGACATCCATCTGTTGAATATCCAAGTTGTATTTACTAGCTATTGCTAATAATATACGCAGTGTAGGTAGTTTAGCCACTGGGGAATAGATTTCTGAATGATCAAATTTATCTTCTTGCTTAAAGCCCCTTGCAACTAGTCTTGCTTTATAAATATTTTTATTACCTTCTTTCTTAATCTTGAAAACCCACTTGGTGTCTATTAACTTTTTCCCGACTGGTAAACTAACCTCTTTCCATGTTTCATTTTTACACAATGCTTCTAGTTCTGCTTGTATTGCTTTTAGCCATTCTTCTTTATATTTTCCGTTAACTGCCTCTTCATAAGTCAATTGTTCTTCTCCTTGTGCTGTCATTGCTAAATCATAATCTTTAGTCCATGCTGGCTTTTTCACTTGTCTCTTACTTCTAGAATTCTTCTTTTCTTCATTTTTAGGAATATCTTCTTCTGCATCTAAGTACTCTTCCATCATGTCTACTTCACTTGATGCTACATCTTCTGCAATGCTTCTTGTCTCTTCTTGCTGCTGGACATCTCTGTGTTCTCCTATTTCAATCTCGTTATCGTCTTCTTGATTCTGATCCTCTTCTTGTTCTTCTTTAATATTCTCTATCGATTCTACATTCTCTATTACCTCTTCATTCTCCTTTTCATCTTTTTCTAATGCATTGTCTGAGTTACTCTTAACTTTTACAAATACAATATCCCTATGAGTTTCTACTCTTCTTGTGTCTGGATACCATACCCTGTACCCTTTGGTATGTAAACCATAGCCCACAAAAATTCCTAATTTTCCCTTTGTGTCCCACTTCAATCTGTGTTGTTTTGGTACATGTGTACATACAGTAGTACCAAAAACTCTTAACAGTGTAACATCAAAAATCTTGTTATACAACAACTCATATGGTGTTTTATCTCGAACTTTACTTTTACCTGTACGATTTATTGTAAATACTGCTGTAAACACAGCTTCAGCCCAAAGTTCTTTACCTAAACCTGACTGAATAATTAATGTTCTTGCTGATTCTACAATTGTACGCATTTCTCGTTCTATTCTGCCATTTTGTTCAGGTGTGTAGCTTACTGTTAACTCATGTATTATACCCTTTTTTTTGAACAAATTCTCAACTGCTCTATTAACAAACTCTGTTCCATTATCTGAACGAAATCGTTTTATTTTACATGTAAACTCATTTTCAAACATCTCTAGAAATTCTTCAATTTTTTCTTTAGTTTCATACTTACTCTTTATAAAATAAACAAACCTAAAACTGCTATAATCATCCTTCAACAAAAGGAAATATGAAGAACCACCTACAGATACTTCCTCCATCGGTCCGCACAAATCCATATGTATAAGTTCGCCTGGTTTAACTGACCTACTACTACTCTGACTAAAGGGTAACCTATGCTGTTTTCCCTGGATACATGGTAAGCACTGATCAGTCTGCCCTTCATATTTAATGCCTCTTAAATCTAAAAACTCTTTTACATACTTGTAATTTTGATGTGCAAACTTAATATGCCAATCTGTTAAAGTTAACAAAGCTACATCACTTAATTTAAATCTCATTACATACATTTTGTCAAACTTGTCAGCTACTGCTGTTATTGAATTATTTTTATAAAACTTACATCCATTAGAATCTGATACCATTGTGTGACCTTTATTAACAGCTGATGCTAAAGAGAATAAATTCACTTTAAGGTTAGGTACATACAGAACGTCATCCAATGTACGGGAAACATAACTTGAACCATCAAAGGCCCATACAATAACCTTTCCTGTTCCCAAAACCTCTAACTTAGTACCATCTCCTATTGTCACAAATCTCTTAGCTTTTAATTCACAAAACTCTGTAAAATACTTTTTAATAAAACACATGTGGTCACTAGCACCTGAATCTAAAAAGAAACTTTTTGAATTAAAAGAATAGTTACATTTAATTTCCCTAGTAGAATGGCATAAAAAAGATTCAGATTTTGAACTCTTACTTCTCCCTTTAGGCTTATTATTTTCACTTGAATTATTTTTCTCTGACTTATTTTTCTCATTACTCTTATTCTTTGGCAATTTACAATCTTTGATTAAATGACCTCTTTTCTGACAATTAAAACACTTCCTGTACCTACATTCACTTATTTTATGGCCTACTTTGCCACACTCAAAACATTTAATAGGATGCCGCGTGCCCACCACTAATGCTGAGTCTGGAGGTGCCGTGCTGCTGCTGGGTATACTTCCACTACGCTCCTCCTCGACCAACAACCGCCCGGTCAGCTCCTGCAAGCTCTGCTTCTCCTCCGGCATGCTCTCCCATGCAGATGTAAAATGCTTATATTTCTCGGGTAAGGACATGAGTATCTTCGTTATGGCCATCTTCTCCGATACTTTCTCACCTGCTGCTTGAAGCTGCGTCATGCAATCTTCCATGTTCGCCATAAATACAGCCATTGGTTCTTCGAAGGTCAAATTGAAAAACTTCTGTTGAAGTAGATTAACACCCACCTTTGATGACGGTTCATATATGGTCATCAGCTTCTTCCACATATCTGCACTACTGGTACAAGAAATCAAGTATCTCATCACTGTCTCTTCCACCCTGGTAACAATTACCTCCTGGGCTTTTATCTCTCTGTCATCCCATGATTCTTGTGTTTTTCCCTCTTCTTTAGGCCTCACCTCTCTGCCCAAAACAATCTCTAATAGTTTCTTCGAACGAAGAACAATCTGCGTCTGGAAACGCCACGCCTGCCAGTTGCGACCATTTAGAAGAATCGTCGTCTTATTATACTCTGAACTCAACATATTGCACGTTGCTTAATACACACACCTCACAATTATGAAGCAAGACGTAAACGCCGCCCTCGCCGCCAAGTTTCGTCGAACCACGTTGCCTCGCAGGACTCCAACCTTTGTTGCACCGCGACTTACTCGAATCCACTTTGTTTTGTTTTCTACACTCCTCGACTTTTCTTGTCTGGGCCCATAACCTGTTGGGGTATATGGGGACACCAGGAAAGAAAGTGTTTCTGTTTATAATGGAGAAACCTTTATTATGTGCTACTAACAACGCTGCGCTCTTACAATATATTCTGTGGCTTCATTACGTCATCTTATTCTAGCTCACACACAGCACAAGTTACACGAGTATATAGAGTATATACTTAGTTATAAAAAAAAACTTTAAGCGATGTGCACATTGCACTCTTACAATAGTGCTGTGCATTTTTATTGATAACTAGATATCGTTGATATGGATTTTAAATATATGACGGATAAAAAGTATGGCTAAATGCGTTTCAGTGTACTGTTTGGTTATTCAATATAAATAAAATGTGGGTGCGTACTGGTACTCGCCGCATTGCTAATCGGTTGTATGAGATTGTATGCAACCTCTCGCATTTATTTCACCAAAATATTTCAAAAGAATAGTTATTTTTTGAGTAGAAATATTTAGAATCCATCCTTAAGGGGTAGAACGGGAGTAGGTTTTTATTACGAGAGAAAAAAAACTCGATAATCTTAAAGTTTTATTTTTTAATCTGTGATATCGTTCATCTGTGATTCGTCAACATTTTAATTTAAAGACTTGCAGTTAATGTTGACGCTTGGGTATCCACGTATTTATTAGTAAGTTTTCTTTTTCTGGGTAATTTCTGAAAAGAAATAGTTTTTGGTTATTAATGATTCAAAAGATTTTCATAATTTTCATAGATTGAAGCATAACTTCTTTATAACTTATAGATATATTGTCGGCACTGCATACGAGTGTAGAATTTTACGAAGTAGAAGTGAATCTTCTTTATCCGAGTCCCAAACGCCGCCATTTATATAACTACTTCCCCTTCACGTCGTTACGTCCCTCTGTCGCCCAGGCTTGTCGCTAGGGTTGCTTGCTTACTGTTTACTGTTAAATATTGCTTACGAATAAAGAAAATATCGCTAGAATATAAGTTTTTCTTTACTTTAAAACCATTATTTTATTCTAGTTTTATAAAATATGAGATTAATAAATAAAAAAAAAAAGTGATGAATAAATAAATAAATCTGTGTCAATAATTACATCAACTTATTGTACCAAGGTGGCCATAAGCTTGTGTCGATAAACTATAATTTATAATATATTTCTGAAATTATTTTACGAAGTTTTAGAAATTCAAGTTTATACCACTTTTTAAGGGAAGAAAATATAATACGGTAATACTTCTACATAAAGTAGGAAAGAGGATTTTAAAAGCACTATACATTCTAAGATATTAAATTTTCAGAATAATAAATCACATTAAACTAAATAATAAAGAAAATACCCTAATATTACTTTATATTGTAACACACGATTATATCCATACTAAGTTAGCGCATAATCAGGTTATCGTTGTGTGAGTGAGACTTCGTATAGAGTACGGAACACACAGAATACAATTCGGTGTCCACGCGCTTCCATACTAAATGCGCTACTTTACCTCTCTTGACAATTTAATACACCCTATGGTTCATGCCCTTTTGATTAAGTAGGTACGAAAACAAAATAATATTTAGAAAATATTACCTACTTACCTCTCATCATCTTTGGGCAAACTAAAAAAACTTAATTGTGGCATAGTTTTTGAATTGTTTGTACAACCAAACACACCACAATAACTTGGCGCCATTGTAATTTGTTTAAAGATGTACGCAACGTACAAACAAGCAAACGCGCGTACGCAGACGCCGCGCCGGCCGGCCGTGACCGTGACAGCCCGACTGAGTATTCTGTTTAACGCGTAGGCTAATATCGTGACCTTGAGCGCGTCCGGAGCGGGAGTTTCACTTCTACCTTGTGTTCTTATTTATTCTTATGGCGAAAGCAAGAATCTTCAAAGTTCATCGAGCATATTCTTGTATATTGCGAATCGTCGGCTTTTCTTACATTTTTTGTCCACTTTTTTTTTAAATCGATGTCGGTGGGAAATCTGTTACAAATTGATAAAAATTACTTTCAACCTGCAGTGAATGCTAGAAATTGTCAACACTCTACTAAAAATAAATTAGTTATCGATATCGATAAACTTATCAAGATCAGACTACAGCACTATAAAGCAAGACAAATGTCAAATATTCCGATTAACTTTGGTTTTTGTAAATTTTAGTTATAAACACCAGCTTTTCTTTAAATAAATCACCTTAGAGCTGTGTATGCATGTACAATGATTCATTTTTAGTAAATAATTATAAAAATTTGTTTACAAAACACCAAAATTAATGAGTGCGAGCTGTGCGACTTACCGGTGAAATGATATGTCTCCATTATTCTCCTTCAAAACACCCACTCTACTTGGACAAACGGGAACAGTACAAGCCATTCTTGGCAAGCAACAGATTTATGAAATCACACTTTCAGATTTTTAAGCATTTTAAATCACATAAAGCTAAACGCGCTTGTTAACCAGCATGATATAAACAAATATGACGTTGCCTCTTTTATGGCGCGCAGCGTTTTAAGACGTCATATTCGGCTATTGTTATCTCTTTTTAACATACGACATACAGCCATTAGAAAGACGGGTATCGAGTATCGAAGGAATCTTCAATTTTTATTGTTCCATCTATACACTAATACAATTATCTTTGGTACTCGGAGTAAGTAACTTTTTAAAACCCACTTTTGGACTTGGTTGTATTGATGTCATTAATTGAGTCTGGCAAATGAAAGTATAGACTGGAGAATATCTGTTCTAAAATATTACTATAAAGAGGTTGTATATTTGTATGTAGGGGGGTAATATTCGAAACTACTCATCCGATTTAAAAATGTCTTTCACCAATATGATGAACATAGGCTATAATAATAGTTAAAGGCTTTTCGTGGTAAACGAACTTGGGCGGCTATGATATACCCGTCTCTCTCGCTCTGCTAGTGGGTGATGCTATGACGCAATGTATGGCTCACTAGCTCACGTCTTACCTTCCAAGCCAATGAGCGGTCAATACTCTCTTGAAGCGTTTGTCTTGTGCATGTTTTAAGCTGTCCGTCGAACTAAATGTCCTCGGCGTCGAAAGACGCCAAGGATGATGCAAGATCTGGGTGACCTTCAATCTCTTGTGTTGATGAAAACATTGATTGTGTGAGGTCCCTTGCCCTTACTCATCGTCGAAAAACTTTGGACACACCTTTGTTATATTTTTGATCAAGTCACTTCTCATATGCATAATTTTTATACCATATCATTTACAATAGGCTGCTCTGTGTCATTTGTCAAGTTATTGTCATAAGTCAAAAATAAGTCAATGTCAATGAAGTTAGCATGATTGAGTTGAGTAAGTGTCAATGTCAAGTCAAGTTATTAAACGGAGAATTTTGGTATGGCATGGGTGGCATGGCATGTTTTTACTTTTGAAAAATAGGAAAATATTACCTATTTATATAATCTTATATTAGATGCCACACATAGCATAAAAACGAAAAGAGAGTTTTTTGTTATTAAAAATATGCTTTTGTAAGAATGACATAACTAGAGTCTCATTCTCGATAATACAAAATGAGCACCACACTTGATTTTGCAGGTACTTACCAAACTTTTCCTAAATATGGCATTACTCCTATATAATTAGATTGTAACCGATATATATGAAATCCTCATTCTTGACTTTAGTCTTATAATTGATTTTACATTTTCAGGTTTAACCAACAAAAATATCTTCACCGTCGAGTTCAAGGAACCATACACCGAAAAAATCCTTAGAGATGAAAGTACATCAAACATCCGCAGTTTTGTTTATAGTCCAAAAGGCAATTTTCTCGCCTACAGAACAGATAGAAAGTTTGTACCTAACAATTTTGTTATAACTTGAAATTAATAATTGTGTTAGCTAGGTAGGTACTGAAAACTAATATAGATTTAACAATATTAGTTTTCTACTGTGTTTGACTTATCCTTTAATATATAATTCATTTGTATACTAATATTAGTTGAGTAATTAATGAGAGTACCATGCTCAAAGTTGCAGATAACACTTGCACGTATGTCCTAGAAGAATATTTAAAATACTTTAAACTTTGTCTATATTATAGTTTATGTGACTTTTACAACTATATTTTATTTATAGGGTAGAAATAATAAAATGTGCAGATTGGACGGTGGCAGCCACAATAGACGGAAATGTCAAGGATATGTTTTTCTCTCCTCTTGACAATTATTTTACAATATGGGAGATGTTCGTCATCAATAAGGAGCACCCTCAGGTGGATAATTTTTTTTACAATTGTTTATTAAAAGATTTTCCATGATCATCCAATATCCATTTACAGTTCATAAAATGAATTCCTCTTTTGCTGATGTATGCACTTAAATAAATTTATTTGAGAAATGTTTGTAATAAGAAAGTAGATTTCTTTAAAGAAGTTCTATCTGCTTGATTTTGTAATTGATAAAATCAAGGTTCAAGGTTTTCAAGGTTCGAGTGAATAGGCATCTTCTGGGTGAGCTTGCTCCATCTTCGGCCTCATCCTTCCTACATGGATAGATGCTGGTCAAGAGCAAACCCATCTTTAATAAAAAAAAAATGCATAGCTTCATACTCTTTGTTTTACAAATTAAAATTGCACTCTGGGGCAATGTTATTTTGACAGATGATGTTTTTCATACAAGTAATAACTTTACAGTCTTAGCAATAATTGCAAGCCTTCTAACTTTCTTTGGAGAGAGGGATTAATTTTATTTTTAGAATTTTAATAGGTAATTAAATAAAATAAAAATAACCTTTGCTGTTGAAGTTAACTTAAAATTAAGTAAGTATATTATTTGTCACCAACAACTTCAACTGGTCTTGCTACATAAGCTTCTTTCAAAACTTTCAACTCAGTGTGGTCCCTTGCTGTTTTTTGTCAAAATGATTAGTTTTGTCCGTTATGGTCTTGTCCAAGTCATCTCTCTATCTGATATGAGGTCTTCTTCTCTTCCTTAGAGATCCCCTCCAGCACCAGTCCACGATGTCTTTAGTCCATTTATTTAGAATTTTAATTCTAAATTAAAGAAAAGCAGTTTGGCAATTTCAATTAAAGTTTTATAAAAAAAAATTTTAATTGAATTTAGTACAAATTTGAATATTTAAATTGAATTTTTATAATAAAGACTAAATGATAATGAAATTTTAACATAAGATTATAATTAAAGAAAAAATGATATTTTTATTTACAGGGCAAACCTAACCTTCATGTATATTTGTCATCAAGTGGTGAACATATTAGTTCTTTTAAACAAAAGAATCAGACAGGATGGTAAGTTGTAATTGTTCAGATTTATCAATTTAAAATTTTTAGTGTTAGTTTATTTTTAATAGTATAAATAATCAACTTAGATTCTATTAATTCCATGTTTTTTTAATAGGCAACCGAAATGGTCATCTGACGAGAAAATATTCGCCATTCAAGATAACAACAGAGTATTGATATATGAGGATGGAAAATTTGATCGTTATACACATCAAATAATGTCTGAAAAGTTGGCTGTGTTTTCGATATCTCCAAGTCCTGCTCCTGCATATTATTTCTCCACTTTTTCTTTAGGTAAATAATTCCACATATTCATTGTTCCCGATCCCAATCCACAAATTGTTTACTATTATTGATGACTGCTAGACTTATTATTGACAGAAAAATTCTTATCACCAGGTTTAATAATCACAAACAAGGCCTATTAAAGGTGATATTTAAGAGTGGTTCCCTGTTTAATTCTTATTTTAGTATGTTGGTCAGGCACTTGTTAAACAGAGGTAATATTAAACTATTATTTAAAATTTTACTCTATAGTTTATTGTCACTATCTAGCCATCCGCCCTTGGCTTTGCACAGATGCAATTGTAACCTACAAATTATAAACACAAATCTTCCTCGCTTATTGGTTTTCAATTAGTGAAAACCGTATCAAAATCCCTTTGGTAGTTTAAGAGAAGTTAGCGGAGAAAAAGACACAAGCAGACAACAACTTTATTTTATAATATGTATAGATATAATATGTTACCTAACTATAGAACTTCTCATCTCAAGACATAAATGACCTCAATTGTAAAGGAAGGTGATCTTATGTGTTTAAAAAGTTATGTGTCTTTTATTGAAAAGACGTTTGAATATTCTGTACCAGCTGATTTACAACTTTTCAAGAGAGGGTTCAAGTTTACAAATACATATTTTTAAAAGAATTTTGAAGAAAACTCGAAATAGTTGATATTTTTAAAAGAATTTTGAAGAAAACTCGAAATAGTTGATACTCACTGTGCAATGTTTTGTGTATGTACAGGTAAATCCGGCCAACCATCATCATGGCGTGTGTACAAGTACCCCGATTTTGAAGCGAACCAGCCTATAGTGAGCCGTTCATCGTTCCTCGCTGATAAGGCCACTTTCCAATGGAACAGACGCGGCACCAATCTCTTTACTCTCACTCAAACTGACGTTAGTATGCATTCCTTCAAATAAGCAATACATATGACATTACAGACATTACAGAATTTATAAATTATAGGCATTGGTCTAGTAATGAATGTTTAAATTGCAGGTGGATAAAACGGGTGGTTCGTATTACGGGAAACAGGCCTTGTCTTATGGCGATGTCAAAGGGAATGCTGGCAATGTATCATTCAGTATGTTTGCTCTTCATCTGTCTTTAATGCCTATAATATTAATGAGTTTTTAAACTAAGTGTGAAGTATTTCAAGGGTACTAAAGCTGCCCTTGAAAGGTTATCCCCAAGAATATGCCTTGCGTTTGACACTATTTGTAATAATTGTTCGAAAAGCAAATTAATAAAATATAATTTAACTATAGTGATATTTTTTTTAAATTTCAGGCAAAGAAGGTCCGATACACTGTGTGATGTGGAACCCAGGCAATTGGAACGAATGGGTGGGGGTATATGGACACGCGCCCGCTAAAGCGACGCTCTTCAATGCCAAGTGTGAACCACTCTTTGAATTCGGAACAGGCGCCTGGAACACTGTACACTTCGCACCCGAGGGGAACTATATCCTTTGCAATAAACCTATTGATACAGTACACATTTGTGTATGTGTGGATCAACTTTTCATAATGTACCGTATATAGTAGTCTACCAAACTAGCCTTGATGGTTAAGTAGTTAGCATCGTCTAGTAAAAGAAGTAACACCATAGAGAGACACGATTAAAGAAAGAATAGAATACAAGGTGGGGATAGGCAAATTGTCACTCACGCATCTACGAGTAAGTAGTGTAGTGTAGAATAGGGGCCTATTTATTTATTTATTTTATTTTAGGGAAATTTACAGGTATTTTATTTTAGGGAAATTTAATATTACATAGTAATAATTCTAATAGAAGCATACACCAAATAAAAAATTTCCACTTATAGCATGAAAGAGTAAATAAAATTACAATTAGCATTCACAGTAGGCAAGATACACTAAAATAATGGATTTATAGTTTACTGAAAGAATTTTTCGGTTAAAATATTTCTAGTTTTAACTATAGAGCTGTGGAACAGGTTGACATCTGTATCTAACAACATTTCATTAAAAAGCCTGCATGAACGAGACATGAATGAATTTTTCCTGTAATTTGTTTTGCCTTGAGCTACATGCAGTAAAGTGCGATTCCTTAAATTAGTATGCGGAACATTTAGACATAATTTAGATAATAATTCAGGTGAACTATGCACACGAGACTTTTTAAACGAGCTGACGCAATCCGGACGCTCAGCAAACACAAGGCAGTCTGCAAGTTATGACCTTTGTAGGCGATCCTTGCGTTTGTATCGCAACAAACGCGCAGATACGCACCACTCCTCAACACCCCTTTTCCCCGTTTTCGGCTGTTACACTTGCGTTTGTATCAATACAAACGCGCCTTTCATTTGCGATTGTAACGATACAATCTGCTAATACGTGCTGACGACGCGCAGGGGACCCGCTAATCAAAAACGCGCGTCGTCAGCTCTTTTAAAAAACGTCGTGTACTGTGCATAGGCCCTAATGTGCATGAAGCTGGCGCGTTACACATTGAGTCTGTAAATAGGCGCATGACAATGAAGTCGCACTGCATACGGAACTGAAAACACTGTCTGTCTCTATCTCGCGAGGACCCAGTTATGAGTGTACTGTTGCTTTGTACGTTCTTAGGGTTTGTAATACAGAATGAATCCGCAACCAAATCTATGTGTGTGATGTGACTACCGTGAACTGCGCTTGCTTTAGTTAACTGACCTACTATAAGATAGTGTAGTTCACTAGTGTAAGGAGTGTACAGTAATTACTCTGTTCAATCACATTGTCATTGATGTATCTAGATTAAATAAAATCCACTCTATTTTCCTCATTAAACTTAAATATTATAATTATAAACACTTAATGTAACTTTTGTGTTTATTTCTTACTAACTTACTAAAAATTAATAGTTTGAATCATAGTACTACTAAACTTTTTGCTCCAGGACCATGCTTTGGTTTATACCCTCTAAAAAAAATTAAGTCAATCCATGTTTATTCTATTTAAATGTTAATCAGAATATTATATAAAACAACTGATCATTATTACCTCCTACATCTAAACATACAAACATTACCTTTTCTTATTTTATAATGTCTTTTTCCTTACATACCAATGCACATGTGTTGTTGGGAGGTTTCGGTAATATATCGAGTGGGCAAGTGGAAGTGTGGGACACTCGCGGACATCGTCGCGTTGGATCATGCGCCGCCCCCGACACCACGTCCCTACAGTGGGACCCACGCGGAGAAACATTTCTCACCGCAACCACCTACCCAAGACTCACCGTTGGAAATGGGTAAGTAAACTCACTTATGCTTTAAAGGCGATTGAAACATAATATGTGGAGTCTGTGACCCTACCATTAAATGGTAATAATTATTTATATACAAGTAAATTAATGTGACACTGGTTCAGAAAACCGTTTTTTATGAGATAGAAAATAGTCATTTTATTTAGTTTCAGTAAAAAACATAGTTAAAAATTAAATTTACCTAAATTTCAGTATATGCTAGCTAATCATACTTGTAATAGCACAGTTTACATTCTAGATAGCTGATCCAATTTTTGCAAATTACACTTTATTATGCATAAAATAATTCCTGAAACCAGCTTTAATAAGAGAAAATGTTAAAGCAACATTTCATTAGGCTTTAATATTTTCAACACTTGAAATGACAATTACAAATCTAATACATATATACAAATGCACATATTTCAATTGCGCAAATAATCATATATATCCTAGAGCGCTTACATTTCTGTAGTCAAGTTTGAGCGGTTGAGTTACATGAACTAATCCATAGTTCAGTTACTAATTCTGCATTGTTACAAAACAGCAACATGGATTTAATGGTAGAACATTATTAAACTCTCTAAATTTATGGTGGAGGTTAGGTTAAAGCCACACTATACATACCAAGCTTAGAACTAAGCTAGGAGCTACGCATGTGTACAAGATAGAAGTGGTGACATACGAGACGCTTAGCTTGGTGATACATAATTCACTTGGGCGCCCTCTTTTGGATGGGAAGAACAAATATGTCGCTCTTTAAGAAAATACTATTGATCGAAAACTCAATACTTAAATTTAATGCAATTTAACATCGATTTATAGTGTTTATTTGAGCTATTAGAACTTCTTTCATTGTTATAGTCTTCAAGTCAATAGGCGACTTTAGCTCACTTGGTGAATAACTGCAACACGTCGCTTGCAGTGTCGCCAACGTGATATTATGCAATACGTCTTCACTAGGATCAGTCACTAAGCGAGTAGTTTGGCTCTTTGTAGCATGGCCTTAGCCTAACGGTTATTTGAAATTGAATAAGCGTTTGTGTGGTTTCCAGCTACAAAATATGGCACTACACTGGAGTATTGATGTACAAGCGGCAGTGCGGGGAGAAGGAGAATTTGCTCGCCATAAATTGGCGTCCCGGAGCGTATCAAAAGAGCGACTTGTCTAAAACACCTCCCAAAGGCATCGAGGACTCCACGCCGAAACCGGCGGCCGCTTACCGTCCACCCGGAGCCAGGAACAAACCTTCCAACTTCACATTACATGAGCACGAGAAGCCACACAAGCCTGGCGAAAACGCCAATGGTGAGTTATCAGCTGATAAATTACTATTGCCGCTGAATTATTGTAGTGCATCTGGGATATTTGCCAAATTAAATATAATAATAATATTTTATCTTGGATTTTCCGAAAATTGCCTTTCATACAACCTTTTCCAGAAAATTATGAACACAACAAAAAATATTTTATTTTCCTAGCTGATGCCCGCGGTTCCCTCTGCGTTGAAAAATAAAAAATATGACGTATTTATCATTATTCCTATTATACTTTTGCCAGGCGTTGGATTTTTATTTTTGGATGATCCTAGGATACAGTATTTTTTTCCGGATGAAAAGTGAAATATAAACGTAGCTCACCAAGATTCATTTGCACACCAATCATAGTTTACAAGAAATTAATGAATTTTTTAATTTTTTTTTTTAATAATTTTGTAAAATCGAGAAAGACAGAGGTGATTCACTCAAATTTAATTCAATAACGCGTTGTTTTGACTGACTCCTCTTAGTGAGTTCTTGAGTCCACCAAAACAACTCGATCTTCAGACGCGTCAGATAGTTTCACAAATACTGTCTCATTTGCGTTTGACTTCCAGAAGGCCCACAATTTATTGTTGAATGGTTTCAGCGGCGCCCTCGAAACAAGCGATAAAGCAGAAGGAGAAACGCGAGGCCCGCAAGGCGCGCAAGGCAGAGGAACGCGCAGGAGGAGACTCGTCTCCTATCTCCCCGGCGGCGCCTAAAGCTCCTTTTGTATCCACCGGCGATCCTGACAAGGACAAGAAGATAAAAAACCTCAATAAGGTATGTCAATTCAAATAAGGTAGGTGGTTCGAGTGCTTTCGCACGTATATAAACGATATTAAATTATTTTGCGAAACATAAATTACTATTACCGATATAGTTACGTTTGGACCCTTGCGTCCAAGCCACTTTCTGGGACGTATACACCGCGACACTCGCATTCATACCTCGTATGGGACATGTCTACACAGCTCGCGAGTTCTCATATCAATTTAAAAAAATATTTATAAAAAATATTAATAAATCTTATTGTGCATACACATTATTAAATAGAATAACAAGCTATGTTAATGGAAACGTAATTTTAATTTTCTTTAAAGGTTTACAACACATTTACAAGTATATAAATTTTGATGTATATAAATTTTTACAAGTATTTATAATATCATCAAACTAGTAAAAAATAGAAATCGACAGAAAACCTCCCTAGTTACTCATTTTTAATAAATCTTCCATTGACAAAAATGATTAAATAATAAATATACAATCAGTGTCAATCAGCATTTTTGTCAGCAAGTTAGGTTGTCACTATACTACGCCGGTACACAATTTTCCTTTGATAGACCATTTGAAATTAGTTATTAATAGTTTTTTTTTCATCAAATGGTTACTTATAGTAATGCCTTAAAGAGAATTACTTATTTTATAGAGCCTGGAACTAGCAACGACGAATTTGACGATTTTCTTTTTGTCTTAATTTCAATTTATGGCGTTGACGATTTTTATTAAATTGACATTTAGTAGTGGCAGGGCACACTGTAGTAGGAAGTAAGTAAGAAATGCCCTTCTAATTTCGCTATCCCACTCTCTTCCTCATCTTTTATCATTTGAAGGTTCATTCGTTCTGGCGTTGTTTGTGTCCATAGGTGTAGGTCTATTTATGTATTCTTATATTGTAATAAACACAAAATTTGAATAATCTAATGCAAGGGTGCTTAGATTTGAACTGCTAGCGATCCACCTCAAAATTGTTATACTATAAGCGATCAACTTTGCAGATACCGCAAGTGTAGGAAAGTAGGGTTGTATCATAACGTAGGTAGGTCATTGGTGTAATTCACTGTCAGAAGTTTCCAGAAGAATCGGCGGGAATGAATGACTTCGGCACCGCGTCTTTTCTTTGATAAATACCAAGCGTTCCTTTGATAAAACCGCCTTTCGCCGCTAGCAAGGGGTTATTCCGATATAAGAAAGTAATAAGGGTTTTTCTGGCTTAACTAGTGAATCGACCGATATCAACCAATATTTCCCGAGAATGTTACACGTTAAAAATAATGACATGCTACTTTTACAGAAACTAAGTGACATTGAAAAGTTGAAGCAGCAGAAAGCAGCTGGAAAACAGCTGGAGCTGAACCAGCTCGCGAAGATAGACAACGAAAAGGCGCTGCTTCAGGAGTTGGCGCAATTGAAATTATTATGATTCGCACATAAAAGTGTGACAATATATATTATCCATTATATTAACTATCTTTTATTAATTTTACATGTAGCATTATTTCTTAGTAACAAAATATCGCATTTTGAACGAAACTCAGAAAAGATTATTGTTTGCAAAATATTTGTGGCGCTCTCTCTTGTAAAGTTAAAAAGCAGAAGTCCTTCACGAGGTTCAGCTATCCTCCAAAGAAATTATCAAAATATGTTTAGTTGAAAAAATATCAAGAGTTATCTTGGCATTTCTAATAAATAGATGTGCGTGTCACTCACATCTTGCAAACAAAAGTGTCTATATAGACAACTCTGTTACCTCTTTAATGGCTTGCCGTGTTCTCAAACGCATTTAAATATTTTAATTTTAAAATATGCATAAAATTCCAGTTACGGAATAAATGTAAATTTAATTCTGTTCAGCCATTTGTAACTTTAATTACATACGTCAAACATTAATATATATGTATATATACAATTATATTTTTTGTAATTGATAAACTTTTCAGTGAGACCATATTGTATTTTTATTTTTACATTTTTTACTCATGCAAAGAGTAAGCTAACGCGACTGTTTTGTTTACATAGTCATTATGTACTCGTTGACAATATAAAGAAATAAATAATTGGGATTGTTGCAATAATTCCTAAAACTAAATTTATAAAGTTTAAATAAATTGAAATGAAATTAATTGTTTTTTTTTACGTGAATAATAATAGGATGGCAAACAGTAGAAGATGAATATCACATTTATTCAGCTCACTTCAGCTTTTGTCCATAAAAAACAACAGTTTTATATGGAGATGCGTAGGCATCTGTTCAGCTTTCAGAGTCTATTCAGCATTCGCGCCAAACAAGCGATACTTAGCTGTGTTCCAGCAGTCCTTCGTTCAAGACTAACCTGTCAGAGCTAATTATGTTCTGCCTGCCGGAACGCGTATGATCAAATCTTGTAAACAAAATTAGCCTTGGCCGAAGGAGTGCTGGAACACACCCCTGAGGACAAGTATGTTTTACCATTCGCAGTGACAATGAACAGTTCTGTTCCGCTGCATTCAGCGCTGTGCGTGGATCGTTCTCAACTCCTCGTCGACAAGTTGCGACTTGCATAAATTCTGTTGTGAAGATGTCAGTATATTTTATTATAATAAAAAATATTTATGAAGTCATTGGAAAGACCAAGAATTGGAAAAGACAGCGTGGGACCCTCTGCTGCCAGGTTAGGTAGACGACCTGAAAGGCATCGCAGGAAACGGCTGAATGAGTAGCTTAGAGAACCGAGCGCGGTAGTAAGCCTTGGGACAGTGGAGAGACACATGATGATGAAATCATTAAAAAAAACGCCATTGTGCAAAAGTTTAACTCTTATCAGATTCAATTCTTCCCTTATACATAATAAATGTAATGGGACCATAATAATAGTGCCTTTTCAATATTACGAGCCCGTTGGATGAGTGGTTAAGGTGCTTGCCTTAACGCTCCGTTCTAGGATTCCCGGCAGGGTGAACTTTAAGAATGAACTTTTCAAAGTTGGCTCTTGTCTGGATCTGGAAAGTTGTGGCAGGGGACACTACGTTTCGCAGTCATTTGGACGGCCCGTCTGGCGGGCGTAACCACCCCCTTACAAAAGACCACCGATTCCGGTTGGAACTGTTCCACTTCTTTGACATAAATTTATTTGCTGGCATATGACAATAAATGGGGCTGAATCGCTGAATACTTTGGAAGTCAAATGAAAAATTGGTGCATTTTCTATACCTAAGTAGACCAATTATTGTATAATAAGTAAATTATAATACTGTATTCCGCGTACTGAACTGGTGGCAGTAACCAATCTTAAAAGCGACCAACGAGAAGTAACAGCACGTGTGCTGTTGTATTTCGGTGAATAAGTAAGGGATCCTTTTTTATCTAGTTTATTTCCAATCCCTTTGGAGTTAATGGGCGGCTAGCCACCCAAGTGGACCATCAACCTGCCTGTCGACCTAAAATAAATATGTACCGAGAAGTTTTGAAACAATACGTAGGTTAATTATTATACCTAACTAACAGCATATCTTTTGAAATTTGGTCCGGAGTTAGAGTTACACTTGACCATAAGATCTATTAATTGCATTATTAGTTATGATGGCGGCAGAATGGACAAGATAATCTCAACACGATGCTCGATAGTCTCAACCGAGTCTCCCAAGGTGGGCCTTAAGATGAATATGGGCAAAACGAAAGTTATACCTAATGTTCATGTTGTGCCCATCCCAGTAACATTTAGGAATACAACTCTCAAAGTTGTTTGTATCATTACCCTCTTTATCACAACATTTGTTATTTAATAATTAACTGTCTTTTAACGTTAAGTTTATTAACAATTTTATGTGACAGTCGAAAAGGTACAGATATCTCTACATGGTAAGAATAGTAAAATCTTAAAACACTTGAAATTAGTTTATTTTAGGCAAGTAATATGACGAAACAAAAAAGTGTCGTGTGTGTATATACCTACTCCTTAACCTTTAAGTGAGTGAAAACTAATCCTATCATACCCTTTCTTACAATTTGTGAGGTTAGATGTTGTTAATGTTCCCCCCCCCCCGTCTGGGGATTGCTCCGGTGTCTCCGGGCAATCCCCCATTGGAGTTAGTGGGTAGTGCCAGTGCCGCTATGACCTAGCATAGCATGGAGCACTGGTGACCCCCACATAACCCTACCGCCTAGCCAGTGATAGGAAATCTTTAAATGGATTTCTCCTCGAAAAAAAAAAGGTACAATAATAGATATATTTTATACCTACATTTGAATAACATAATATATAAAAATCATAAAGAGGTAAAGTTTGTAGGTATGTTTGTATATAGGAGGCAATTTTCGAAACTACTCATCCGATTTAAAAAAAATCATTAATAATTAAAATAGAATTTCAGGATATATATTCCAGGCGGGCACCAGCTATCTAAAAATAAAGATTTTAAGCTTGGAAAATGTATAGTAACTTAACAGCAATAAAGATGTTAGGCGTTATATTGCTTTACATGTTTCGTCAGCTCAGGCATCTGTTACTCGTCCATACCTACAGCGCGTTGCAACTCGAGGTTACAAATCAGTCGGGGCCTCCGCGCCTGTGATGCTTACACACGCGTGGTCGGTCGATCGCCTCAGACTTGTCCACTTGCCACAGAATTTGCTTTGAATGTTTTTATTGTCGATCTTACATAACTATTGCCCAGTGCTATTAATCTAATATTTTGCTGTTGCTCTGAGATCAGTTCAGTAGGTACACTGCACTGCATCTTTCGTAATAATGGCAAATTGTAATAACTGTTGCGTGCATGGATGTCAGATAAACAAAATAACTCGAATTTATCTTTTTTTTACGTTACCGAAAGATTGTGAAAAGTAAGATTTTAGTTATTTTTATACACAGTTTATTTCTTGATTAATTAGGTACGAAGCCATTGGGTACGACATTATTGTCACCACTTGACATCTTCGTATTATAAAATAAAATATCGCCGTGACCCGTGACATACCTACTAAAATTAAAATTATTCCGTACCTACTTGTTTTGAATACTTATTATTTAACTTATACTCGTTTTACGAAGTATATCAATAAGTTGGAATCGACATTTTTAAATAATTACAAAATGACAAAAAAACCAGAAAATATATTGGTATCGTTAGTGATTCATCTTATTACACAATGTTTTCATGCTTTCCGGCAGAATATTTTTGCAGATCAGAATTAGCAGGCAGATCAGAGTTTTTGCAGCACTAAAATTTAATGATAGGTCCTTTAGGTAAAAAAAACAGATTTTTTTTTTAAGTTGATGTGTTTTAATTTTCTGACAAAGTGACCCTTACATTCGACCTATAAAGGCAACATAAAATTACTCTCACGCGCAGAGCGTTAAGGTGCGATTTAGATTGAACGATATATCTACTTAAATCTGTAGGCTATTAAAACGACGGCTTTCTTCAAGATCAAAGGAGTGCAACTTCTGTGCGTTAGTACTATTATTTATTCTGTGGTCAGGTATTATATCATATTTTTTTAAAGCGATTAGCGAACCAAGTCGCGGGCACCAGCTAGTAGGTATAAAGATACCCGGACGAAGTCTTGGCCAAAATCTTAATTTTATAAGAGGATCCTCTAATCTAAAATGTCTTACTGGGTGTCTTGATAAGAAAATAGAAACCGAACCGAATACATGTAAACAGTAGTGCAATAACATAGGAAATTAACAAGTGCCCTCTTTCGTTCGGAAACTTTTATTTGCATTCGATAAGATACGGATAAATGTAATAATTGATATGTGGACGTGTAGGTAGGTGTGAATTCTTGCGTCCAGTCCGGAGTCGGCGCGCTTGGTGTATTGACACCGAGATAACGCACTATTTACGATCGCTTATTATTAACATTGAACTATAGTTAGTCGTTCTTGTCCTATAACTATAGTTGTCTAGTTATCGTAATGGATGAAAAGTGCGAGCAAGTTGACGAGGGCGAGCCACTTTTACGGGGACGGACTACAAGTAGTGGATCGGACAGTGTTGAACGCGATTCGTTTGGGACTCTGTTCGGTGCCGGTATGGTGAAGTCGTCGACTAAGGCCGAGGAGTTGGCGGCCACATGGGGCGGTCGTCGGTCACTGCCGGACTCTAGCCGCATGCGACGGACACAGTCGTGGTCTGCCGGACCCCCCGACGATGTCAGCTCTGAAATAAGAATATTGAGAGAAAGGTAATATTTGTGCAAAGTGTATCGGACAGACAAATATACATTAGATAGAATTATATTAGATTTTTCAACGCCATGCGAGCACCAATAGGTACCTACTCTCATACAAACGGCTCTTGGAGGCTTGTGGGCACATTAGGAGCCATAGGCTACTTTATTACAACAATCGCAAATAGTATATAAGCAAGCAAAGTTATATGAATTCAATTATTATTAATTTTTGCTTCTTAATTAACACATTATATAAATCGTTAAAAAAATAAAAAATCCTTTACAAAAATGAAATACTTATTATCTATTATTATCAAAAGTTGTGACTGTACATTAAATACTTTTTCTAAAAAACAATTTGTGCACAATTTACTTATGTTACTTAGGTCAAAAAAATAGTTTTTAGATTTTTTGTCTGTTGGTCTATGCGTTTGTGTACGCTAATCTCAGAAACGGCTTAACCGATTTGAATGCGGTTTTCATTTATGTATTGTAGCAAGCTTGCTGTAACATTATGTGTTCGTTTCTTTCTATCGGTTTAGCACGCAACTTTTTTGTTTGCAAAAAAGTTACGTGCTAAACCGATACCACGCGTACGTAGTTGCGTGCTCAGCTAGTTATTAACAAATGCAACTCATTTTATAAATTAATTACTTTAAAATAGGAAAGTTTTTTATGAACTATATTAGGTACTTATTATATATCATAATAATATAGCTTATTGTTACACGTATACATAACATGTGTGGAAGTCGTCTCTGCGGCGTAGGCCTCCTCCCCCATTCTTATCCAATCGTTTTTGAGTTTATCTACTCCATATATATAGTGTAGGCCTCTGTACCGTTTTTTTTTAAATAAAACAATAATAAAATATAAGTTAAAAAATAGAAATATAGGTACAAATATATTAATATAAAAATGCAAATTTATTTCTAAAGTAATTTTACTCGTTTAGCATTCACTGTACGCAGATTAGTATTTGGAAATCTATAGTATAGGTATACAAAATCTATAAGTATAGTAAAAAGTGTCTTTGACTTAGGAAAGCAAAATCGCTATCGTTTCTTCCAAATATGATCATGTCACGTTTTTCGGTAACGATTTTTGGTTTGTGATTTGGCGAGAACAAGGAGGCCACATCAATTTCGATCAATGTTATAATATTGACTAGGTGTGTCTCGCGTGTTCACCCGGGGTTTAATTTAAATTGCTAAAAGCATGCATATATATCGGTTCTTCTCGATCTAACTTTCCTCAAGAATTGACTAAATGGCTGCTGTGCCATATCCAGCAGCATACTAAAGTAATAGTAAATTTAACTTTAAATAAATTTAGTAAATGTAATTATTATAAATAATTGTAAATTTTAGGTAGTTAGGGCTGCAGAGCGAGTCCGCCTTCTGTACCTGTCCAGCCATCTAGTGGGAGCCTCTAGAGATGTTGGTCGAGGCCGTTCGCCTATAAGACCGCCTATAAGGCTCTATAAGATCGTTCGCCGAGACGACTATCGGAACGATAATTGTCGAATCGACATGGTCACCTCGTGAGCTAAGTCTATATATACTTGCTAAGTTTATCTTTCTCGGCTTTCACGAGATTTTCGTCATGCGGACTTCATCAACAAGTCTCGTCCGGCGTTGGGATCGGTCGATAACCGCGATATCAGGCTTATTGTTATTATTATAAATTAATATTGTTATTGTTAAAAAAGGCAAAAATATTTTTTTTAATCGGACTGCTAGTTCAAATAACAAAAGATTACTCTTCACTTTTATTATAATTAGTAAAATTATATACCTATCCACACAGTAATTCAAACGTTCCTATTACATTTATATTTTTAGAATATGTTATTCCGAATTATTATGTTTAAGACAAAAAGAAAAAAATATCTTAGATAGGCAGAGTAAATAATGCTGGGGACATAAACATGTATTTAACAATTTACCTACTTAACGAGTCTAATTGTGTAAATTATATATTTACAAATCATACACATAATTCTATTAGTATTTGAAAATGTAATGTAGCTATCACGATAAGCGCTAATATGATAAAGATACCTACTTCATTTACTACATAATATCCATTATGAATGCGGTTAAACCAAATAAAATTACCACATTTTTGCAGATAAACCTATGAGAGGTGGCCAGTTTATTTCACAACAATTCCAGTTTATTCCAAAGTTCTCTTCTCGTATTGATATATTAGATAATTTGTATGTATATTTATAGATATAGAAGATTTAGATAATATGTAGATTTTACCTTAATAAAGAAATTTTGACTTGGTAATAGATACCTACGTATTGAAGAAGAAGAAATATAGTTTAGAGTAAGGATATTGGAGCAAATCCAATGAAGTTATTACGATAACAGTACCTACTATCGCAATATTTTACGACTTTTCAATTAACTAAATTCTCCGTGTCATAAATGACTCACTTTAATGAAAAATATAATGTTTATATTGGTATAAATCCTTGTTCTGAAGCTCATATTCATATGTATCTAGGAAGCCAGTATTTTACTTTTAAGTAGGTATCTTCATTGTTACCTATTTGAACTTGTGTTCTTCTAGATTAGTACGAACACAAACAAGACCACGACCGGGTGCAGTCAGACACTTGACGAGGCGGCAAAGACTGACGTTGGCCTCTCTAGCACTAGTGGACTTCATGAGCTTTTGTTCAATGAGTATCATGGCACCGTTTTTTCCAAGGGAAGCCTCCATCAAGGGCCTGTCGGACACGATGTGTGGGCTTGTGTTTAGTTTTTACGCAGTAGTCATGTTTGTGACGTCACCCATTTTTGGAAAATACGTAAGTTTTGTACTAGTTAAAAAATATCTCAATAAACTTAGTTGCACAGTAAACCCCCTCAAACCTTACTTAGATTCTATTTTCGCTTTCTCATTTTTTAAAGATAAGTTCGTCAGACAGGCTGATGGTTTACTTGATGGTTGGTGGCTACCGTCGCATATAAACACAAGTAAGGCCAGGAGGGATGTAAGTGCCCAGCCCAATTAATTGATTAATTGATCTTGAACGTCGAGATTGAGGAATCAACAGATATTCTGTTATTTCACAATGGTTGTTACACAAGGGGTTGTGGTTACTGCCACTACAAAAAACTTTTGCTTGGCTTCAGTAATACTTCAATTTACACATGTTACCGGCTTTTATAATAATATGGCTTGTTAATGTAGTTCATAGCAGTAGAAAGACACATTGCATTCAGCTTACATATAAACTAGGCAACCTGTCTGGCGACAGTAACCACGCTCTTACAGAAGACCGCTATGAAATAAAAGCACTTATGATGTTGAGTTTCGCTGAGCTTGAGCGTTCTTACACTAACTGGTGAGTTACACCTTACTTGTGTAGATATATCGACTGCGGCATAAATCTTTAAAAGGGCCTCGGGCATTGTTTAAGACCATCTCTATTGCGATCTGTTGCGTCTAAAAATGAAGTCGGTTGTGTCCAGTATTAAATATTTATTTGAATTTTGTTCCAGTTGCCAGTAATTGGAGCAAAATTTATGTTTAATGTCGGAATGTTTGTTGCCGGCTCATGTAATGTATTATTTGGGTGAGTGCATTTTTTAATTTTTTTAAAAATAATTTATTAAAAATACAGTGAATTTAATAAAATCAATAACTCAATGTTTAAGTAGGTGCTTAGCTTATAAACCATACTTTGTTATTGTTACATAAATAAATATAACATCTAAGTAAATTTGTCTTACTCGAATAAACGTACATAAAGTTAAATAACTAATTTATATAATGACATTCAAACACTTATAAATAGGTGTCAATTAGGTGGTTCGAATCAAGGCCCTTGTAAATATCAATATCAAAGATAATTTATTTCATTTAAAGGAAATTTAAAGTCTCATTAATTATCTTTTATTTAAAGAACGAAAACGTAATGTTCTTAATAATACCAAGCGCATTTACTTGAAAAGATACATGCAACTGAAGAAGCAGACGTGGGGTTATGTGCGGGTCGTTACAACTTCGGTACGGACGGCGGCTATACTTGCAACACACTCGAGCGCAATTACTTTTGATTAGGTCATTATGTAGATACGATAATTTTTGCATCGAGCTTCAGAAAAACAATAAAATCGGCGATGGTCGATATTACGTCTACTGTCTACTATGACTCCAACACTAAAATCCCTATTGAACTTCTCAAAAGCCTGATCTTAGAACGAGTTATCGGGAATAACAAGATTGTAGGATGATAACATACACAGTTTAAAAGTCACATAAACTTGTTTATTCTATAATTAGGACTTTAGCGCTAATAGAAGACCCAACGATGTTCACCACTCTGTGCTTCCTCGTCCGCGGCTTGGAAGCCCTCGGGGCGAGTGCGTATTCAACAGCAAGTTATGTGTTCGTAGTTAACGCATTCCCTGACAGTATTGGCACAGTTCTGGGGATATTGGAAACGTTTGTGGGACTCGGAATGTCCGTGGGACCAGCTATTGGAGGACTTTTGTACTCGGTATGTACTATCTACTTCTTAAAGGATCCATATATTATTGTTATCATTTTTTTATTTTAAATGGAGGCAGGCAAGCAAATCCATTTTGTAAACATAAGCAACACCATAGGAAAACTAAAGCGCAGTCACTCCTGATAGGATAAAGGACAACGCGAGGATATGGGTATAGCATCCCCCCCTATACCCATAGTCCCATACCCATACGATAATACATTTTCAGTTATTTTAAGGTTTTTTTCTGTAAGGCCGCCGGAAAGTCTTCCCGCCCATTTTCATGACTACACCACATTTTGTTACCTGTCGCTGTGAAAATACTTATGAAGTAGTTTATGGCTTTGTGTATAAAAATCTTATGTATAGCTTACGTATCTTCATGCAAAATTCTTTCAAATATTTTTTCTGAAATGTGAAATATATATTAAAAAAGACGTTTTCGCCCTAATTAGAAGATATTTAAAAATACGTAATGCTTATCTTGTTTCAGATAGATCGGGGGCTTTGGTCTGCCATTCTACGGACTCGGCACTGTAATGGTTCTAAGTGTGCCAATCAATTTCTTTCTGCTCAATGATTGTGAAGGTATACGAGTATATTATTATTGCAAAAACGTAACTGAAAATTGTTTTAGGAATATCGAATTTAACTTTTTCGCATTCATTAAAAATACGCCAAAATTTATTTGACCTTTAAATGCCATTAAATTGGACGTTCCATTACATATGTTAGTATTTTAATATTTTAATTCTGCGTACCTAGTATAAATGTCAAATATTATTACAACACAATATACCTAATGTATCTTTTCTTTTTCTACCTACATCTACATTAATAAAAAAAAAGTATTTTTAATGTATAAATAAAAACGTTTTAATACTTATAAAAAAAATATTTTGATACTTTTTAAAATATAAACTTCAGCAAGAAGGCTGACGGTCCACTTAATGGTAGGTGGTTCGGTAAGCAACGGCATAAGTGTTGCGTTAGTGCGTTGTTGAACTTAGTAGGGTTAAGGATAAGGGATTAGGAGCGGATACAAAAATTAGTTCTGGCATCGCTTACTCCCTTTTACCGAAACACCAGAAATGCCGTTATTTCGCGTTGGTTTTTTGTAAAGGTGGTGTGGTAACTGCCCCTAACGGTCTGCCTGCCATATTAGAATTTTCACACCACCTATCAGTTGTTCGGACGTTGCATCGATTTGCTTATATTATAACTAGACTTTGCGACTTGACCCCGAAGCTTTGTCTGAGGCGTTGCATTTTTATTTTTATTTTTAAATAATACTTGCGGAACTGTATTTTTTTTAATGAAGGGTACCCTATAATCATTCTACAATTTCTATAATTTTCTATACGTCTGACAATGTGTATGTAAAATTCGATGGTGATCGGTTCAGTAATTAAAGCGTGAAAGCGTAACAAAACAAACAAACTCTTTAGCTTTATTATATTAGATTAGATAAGCATCAGTGTTTAAACTTTTATTTTATTATAGACTAGCTGAGCCATCAACTTCGTACGCATGGTATACGGTATAGCGCGTAACTTGTTTGTTTGTAAACCGATTGAAATGAAACAAACACTAAATATTACGGGAAGCTTGCTATAATACATCAGTGAAAACCGCATTCAAATCGGTTAAGCCGTTTCTGAGATTAGCGTGCTCAAACGCACAGACAAACAGACAAAATTCTAAAGACAATTTTTGACGTAACATAAGTACAAAGTGTATAAATTTTTTTTTTAATCTTTAATGTACAGACACGGCTCGTTTACGATTTTATTATATGTATACAATATAACAAAAGATAGTAGCAAGTAATGTAAAAAATATAAACTCTATAACCGCAAAAACAGAAGAACTTTTTTTGTATAAGATTTTTCTTTTCAGAATATGTATCCGGATCGAAGTCGGCATCGATACTTAAATTGTTCAAAATTCCGTCAATAATAATCACTGGTCTTGTAATCGTTATAGTGTCCAACACATGGGCCTTTTTAGACCCAACTTTGGAACCACATTTACGCCAATTCGGTTTGTCTACCAAACAGATTGGACTAATTTTCCTACTGTTTTCCAGTTTGTATGGAATATTTAGTCCTATATGGGGATGGGTTGCAGACAGGTAAATATTTTTAGATCTACTTATATACTTTTCCTTTTTTATGTAAAGTGCAGTGGCAGTTGCTCTTAGTAATGATATTGTCATTAATATTAAATGTTTTATCTTCCCTTATTGAAAGAAATTTACTTACTGAATTTTACTAAAAACTAATAATATATTTAAATTTAAAAATAATAATAATATATTTAAATTTAGTAATTTTCAGCAGTTTTATAAAAATGCTTATAACTTACAAACTTATTACTATCACATTACATATTAAGATCGGCATTTAGTTACCTTTCACCTGACACCCATATGTAACTAGTCTGTTGGACATTCTACATAATCCTCTGGTATATGTGAATATGATTGCATTGGTTTTCATACTAATGAGTGACTCATACTACTAATTGAGGAATGTACTATTATCCGAATGTCCTGTGCCTTATAATATTGTCAAGGTGCCTTTTCTAAAGAATTTTCACGATTTACTTACACTATTATGATCGGGCTACCTTATATGTATAAATCTGTAGACAGAGCGTAGCTTAGCCAAGGAAGTGTACTGAAACTTGACGACTTGCTTTCGCAATGGTAATCAATTTTATAAGCTACTAGCGACCCGCCCCCGGCTTCGCCCGGGGTGCAATGTATGAACATTCCCCGTTTATCCCCCCTCTTTCCATTAGTGAAAACCGAATTAAAATCGGTCTACCCGTTCACGCGTGATGCGGTGACCAAGGGAAATAGGGATTCATTTTTAAATATTAAGAAGAATATTATTAAGTTTTAGACTTAATTTTTTGAGTTTCTTTGCAAGCAAAAATGAAGCCATGAGAGCCCTTTCTAATCCTATTAGAAATTAAATCAAAATTCAAGACTATTCAAGACTAGAAAAACTATGGTCTATTTTCCTTTTCAGAGTACATAATCATTGGTGTATGATGGTTTGGGGTTTGTTTTTATCCACTATCGGATTGCTGTTGCTCGGTCCATGCCCGTTTATACCAGGCTTACCACCGTAAGTTATTTTTAACAATTCCACATAAACTTTTATTACTTTAAATTAAAAAGTTCCTACGCTGTCATGAACCCAAAAGATTATTTGTGTTTAACTTTAGATAAGATAAAAAAAGTAAACATCCGTTGCATTTGATAGATCTACTTTTTTTTTATTATAAATAAACATTATAAAGTCCGATTTAAATTTGTTTTTTAGTATTGACAAGGTATTCGTTTTTATTTAATTTTTTCCACAGAGACCTTTGGCTGGATTTGGTCGCGTTGTCTATTCTGGGAATGTCGGTGGCCCTAACACTATTGCCGACTTTTCAAGGAGTGCTAACAAGTTCCATGTACGAAAATAATTTATATGTAATAATATGTATGAAAATAACTTTAATTTAAAAATTTTGTACATATGTATATGTAATATTGTTTTTGTGTAAAATTAGAGTGTCAAATTTAGTTTAACTATGTCTTGCTTGTAATAAATTGCTATCGCTTCGATCTCATCTATTCTATATATTTTAAAATTACTAGTTTTACCCTTACATGCGCCTATTGTAAGCTAGTTTAAAGGATTACTCGTATTTCATCGTTTCGCTTAATTATTAGCCAATGTACTTGTTTTCTTACAGATACGAAGGAGGGTGTCCAGAGGCTCTAGCTACTTACAGCGCAGTGGCAGGCTTATGGTCATGTTGCTACTCCTTGGGTGAAGTGTTGGGACCGGCTCTTGGAGGAGCATTAGCAGAACAGTATGGATTTCCACTTTGCGCTACACTTTGTGCTGCTGCTTGCTTCACTATGGTAATTACTGTTTCCTATGGAAGACTTGAAATCCAACAAAAATTTTCTCCAAGTGCTAATTGCAAAAAAAAGTTTTACGTAATAAAAGTAAGAAAGCTGATGTCTACTTGGATTTAAAGGTTTATTAGACATGATCTTCTGTAAAGTGAGGTACTTCCGCTAGATTGTCTACTCCAAATAACGCAAGTATTTGAACATGTTACGTCCACCATTATTAGAAAGGGAGAGAAGGTATAACTTGTTTTGTAAGTTCCTTTCGGTCAGCGTTACCTTTATCTATTTAAATTTCACAGGCCGTGGTCACCCTAACGTTCTTCTCACTGCGCGAGTCAGCTAAGGTTGCATTCTCATCAGAGTCTCTCTCCGATTCCATTCCATACACGGATTCAACGTGGACCAGCACGCACTTCTGTCGAACTCGCAGCGCTCCTGTTTCGCACACTGAAAACTCACCGCTTCTCACACCGTGCTCGTGCGATCCTAAAAATGGTAATTATGTTTTCTGTAAGAAATTGGACTTCAAAGACGCGTCTGTTTGACCACTGTGCCTATTCCTTCTATATGTGTTCTCGGAAAGTTTTTTTTAATCGATCTTAATGAAATTTTGCACGCTGTGTGTAATTTGGTTCAATTTGAGAGACAGGGCCTCGATTACGACCTCAAAATATTTTTATTGCAAATTAAATAGATAACATTAATAGTTTTTTTATAGAACAAAGTAATTCCATAAGTTGTAGTTATTTATTAACAGATGGCGGTGTAAGTTAGTTTATTAACAATTTCAATATCTTTGTTATTTAATAATGGTAAACATTCAATAGATGGCGCCATGCGTCAGTTTCAACCTTAATTGTAATATTTTTTTCTATTTTTTTAAATGCGTTTGAGTAGGTCCCTGGATGGTTTAGATACACATTTTTTTTATGTTAAGCCGGCAGACAGGCTGACGGTCCACTTGATGGTAGGTGGCTACTGTCGCCTATAACACAAGTAACGCCAAAAATTGCTGCAAGTGCGCTGTCGACTACAGTAGGGCTTAGGATAAGGGATTAGGAGGGGATAGGGAAATGGGTTCTGGCTTCCCTTACTTACTCACCGAAACACAACAGCACACGTGCTGTTATTTCACGGTGGTCTTCTGTAAGGGGGTGGTTACTGCTGTCAGACATTTTGACCCGATAGATAGCACGTTAGATAGCTGGGTATGCTTGTTTTAATAAATATAACATTATTACCTTTCCATTAATATATTTTCATCAACATCACCAGCCTGTGTCTCGCCACCATGCACGCTCTTCTATTCTTCGTTTCCAGACGCTTCCCGCGAAGCTTTTCAGGTCATCTGTCCACAAGGGACCGGTGGGCCGTAGAGCGCCCCACGCTGCGCTTTCCAATTCGTGGCATTCATTCGAGAATTCTTCTACCCTATCGGTTATGTCTACAACTTTGGTTTTTCTTTGGTTCTTCGGCGAATTACAGAATTTCTAATCCTATCCACCAAAGAAAATCCGAGCATAAACCACTATATAGCTCGCTGAGCGACTTTAATCTTGTGGATCAGTCCTGCTGTGAGAGGCCACGATTGTACACCATAATATTTTACTATTATTAGGAGAGCAAAAAAGGGGATTTCAGGATTTACTTAAACGCGGCAGATTTATATATGGGGGATACCTTGCATCCTGTTGAGCACCTCCACCATATCTAAGTCTTCTATATTCTATATAGTTCTATATAGAACGTGTAGAATCTGACAGCCGGTCAGATTAGTTAAAAAAAATTAAGGTTTGATGGGTTAATTAAAAATTCAACCAAAAAAGCTTTCGTATTTGCGTTAGGTAAACAAGTTGGCTCGCGAGCCGTAACTTGAACAGCTCTGGTTTAAAATAATAAATTGTGAAATTATTATGCACTAGATATTATTTGAAGAACATTAAAATTAAAATTTAATATTAAATAAGATTTAATATGCGTATAAGTTAGGTTACCTAATTTTGCTTCAAATGTTTTTTAACGTAACACTTCTGAATTTAAACCACAGGAACTAAATAAATGCGAAATTTTGTGATGGTGTATGGATGTGTGTTACTCTTTCACGCAAAAACGGCTTAACGGATTTGGAAGAAATTTGACACACAGATAGTTTTTTACCTGGATTACCATATAGGATACTTTTTATCCTGGAAAAACGTTATGATCCCGAGGATCATCTAAAAATATTAAAAAAATGGTTGCCACTGTCCTCAACAATGGTGGCACCACTGTCGATAAAGATGTCAGGCGTATCTCAGGTGTTATATTTTTCATTTTTCAACGCGGACCAAGTCACCAGCTAGTTTGTTAATATTTGTGCCTAATACTTTGGTACACCTATATACATGTTTCATATATTAAAATTTGCGAGTCACTATATTCAATTATCATTTATCTTTCAGGATACACAGGATACAACGCATCACCGTCAAGATACCTTTGTTTGCATCATGCTAAAATAAAGAAAAATCGCTCCACCAGTGTGGCGGATGTCATAGCATATTTTCTTAAATTTCAATACCTAATCAACACATTGATACGAATAAGAAAATTAAAACGGAGAGATAAGAATCAAAGTGCCGCTTCCGAAGCCAATGACATGCTTTATCAAAACTATTTGGAGAAAACCGAAAACGAAGAAATACCAGAAAGCAATACACGTGTTAATGTGAATAATAATTTGATACAAAGTACTGGCAGCGGGGACAGCTATTGTGCATATTTGGAGAAGGCTATATTTGGTAGTCCTGTGGTAATGGAAAATGTTAACATGGATCAATTAGTTGTGAAAAGAAATAATAAAGGTTTAGTATCCAAGTTAATATCGTGTGAAGAAGAAAAGAGAGCTTCCGAAGAAATAATCAAGCACAATTTAGAGAAAATTAATTTTTACGAACAAAATCAAAACTGCCCATCCAGCGAAGATATATTTGTAAGTTAAAAGAATCACTAAAATTGTTAAGCAATTATTGTTCATTTACTGACGAGAAATTAAATTGAATTTTAGATGGTTAGAAAGCTTGAAAATAAAGTGGACTGGCTCACTCTGGGTGCTTCATTTATAGGGCTCAAATCACGAGCCTTATTAGTCTGTGGTTTCACAAGAGTGTCGAGACTACTTTTTTCGTTCATGGTTAATTCTTTAATGAATACGTTTACTCTGTGAAAGAACTTAGGCGAGTACAATGCGCGTTTAATTGTTTCAGTTATTACCTGTTTTTTATCCTCTATCTACGAGTATATCTATATCTATACATTTTATAAAATAATGCCGCTGTCCACTTCTGTCTGTTTCTCCGCTAACTTCTTTTAAATCACATAACGGATTTTAACACGGATTTCACTATTAGAAGGAGTGATCAACGAGGAAGGTTTGTGTATATGATTTTCAGAAAAAAATTGCATTCGTGCGTAACCGGGCGAGGTCGCTAGTAAAAATATAAATTATTAGTAAAGAGTCCAGGAAGTGAAGGATTGCCGGACGAAGTGGTTTCAAAAGATCTGAGTCCCGCAATCTTCATTCCGGTCGAGGCTGGTTGCTTTTCAAAATAAATGTGAGGAAATAATGAAACACGTGATAATGCAAAAAAATTAGTATAATATGAAAAAATTAATTTACATATACACAGTTTTATTTAGAATAAAACAAACGCAAATGTTTACTAAAAGCAATAAATATTTAGGTAGGTACTGAAAAAGGTCTGCTTTCCCGCCTTTTTTTTTTTTTTTTTCAATGAGTGCAAAGGAAACAGCCATACACCCCAGTCATGAAAAGAGCGTGCGCTCGCCCCCGCCTACTACGCCTGTGACAGCGGCGGGCGCGTTCGTGAAGACTCGTGAAACTTCGGGTTTATCGGGCTGAGCAGCGGCCAGGAATGAATTTTCATACAACATTCTTGGCCTAGGCCGAGAAAGAAATGCATGAGCCAAGAATTGCAAACTTCGTGGCTTGTTTTTAGTAAAAGAATGCCTACATTTCCGAGCATGCTTGAGAAAATATAATTATTCCAGTAATCCGTCTGGCAGAAGAAACGTTGCAAGCGTGAGTAAGTGATGACCACCTTTTAGAAATATGAAATTTCCATAAATCGCCAAAATATTCAACTAAGGCCGGCAACGCACTCACAACACCTATGCTGTTGCGGTAGCAACCTACCAACAAGTGGACCGACAGCCTGCCTTCCGGACCTCCGTAATATATGAAAACTATTCTATAGACATATAAGAATTTGTCAATTTGTAAAATTAACTTTTTTATTGTCTATACAGGAAGGTTGTGAATGCAGAGATGGTGTCACCTACGTTAGAGGAACAGTCGCCATGTCTTCGACGGGTGCTTGCGAAGTATAATTTGTATTAAATTAAATTTAACTTTGATGATACTCAACAAAAGGATTTTAATAAATTTACATTTTCTTTTCAGTCTTTTTTAATCTTCCTTTAGGTCCCCTGAAATTCTAGAAAAGCAAAAATATTTTCCAAATCGCGCAGTTCACTGGGAAAACAGAAGTTGTAGGTGATCAATAAATTCCTCTTACCACCCACCCCCTATTCAAAGCAAAGGGTGGAATGGGAGCAAATTTGATTCACCCTCATTTTTCGTCTCTTTCACGCGAACCGAATTTAATCCCGTCAGCCTCTTGGTTACGTAGGATCTTCCACGTTCTATGGGATCCTAATTAAATCGACCTCTGTTGACGATTTACCGACGTTGTCATGGAAATCTTTGGGACGTTGTCATGGAAATCTTCGCCAGTGCCGACCACTGTCCAGAAAAAGCTCATTTTTCAATCTCGCTTCCAACCTGAAAATTGTTTAAGCTCGTCGTCCTCCTTTGTTGCGGTTTTCTACG
Source organism: Bembecia ichneumoniformis (assembly GCA_910589475.2). NCBI lineage: Eukaryota > Metazoa > Arthropoda > Insecta > Lepidoptera > Sesiidae > Bembecia > Bembecia ichneumoniformis. The sequence goes on from OU342523.1 coordinate 8,549,268, forward strand.
ACCTATCACAAAAACATCTTTACCAGGAGAACATAGAGTAAGGCTGGTGTAATCTATTTATAGAAAAAAAATGTATGTGCAGGGAAAATTATTATTTAACGACTAAAAATATCTGAAAAAATATTGTGATATAATTTAATTGAACCCCAAGGTTATTTCGTTAATATTGAAGTGAACTTAGAAAAATACCCAATTTTTTTTAACTCTGGTTTTGGGCACGTCGCGGCGACATGCGCGTCTTCCCAACTGTTGAATGGAAATGGCGTCTAAAGCACGAGAAAAACAGAACACTACAGGAGGTTTAACACAAAAAATGTAAGTAACAAAATAGCAAAAAAATTATTAAATGATAATCATTAAAATAACTAGTAAATATTAAAAAACTATGAATTAGGTAGGTATACTTAAATTTGAAAGTACTGTATTTTATCAAAACTTTAAAGATTTTATAGATACACTAAAGTTTTTTATAAGTGCTGACTATTTATACATACGAATCGCTCGGTAGTCATGGTAACTGTCAAAAGTAGGAGGATGGGGAGAATTTGTAGGGGCAGTTGAGGGCGGAACACTTTGTACGAGGGAGGCGATCTACCCCTACATTATTTCCATAAAATGATACACAACCCTCTATGATTCCCTGGTACTATGTGCCGTTTTATTGAGTTATTCCCGTCACTCAAAAGCTGTATCAAAAATAAAAAACAATAGATAACAAACAACAGCCATATGTGTATTGAAAACGTAACAGATAACCAATTAATATGGTGAATCATCTTGAAACGTGAACCATCAATTGCTCCAGTAAACACTAGTCAGTACTAAATTCGCTCCGCCCACGAAAGGCACCGACATAATAGATAAGTGTCGTCCGCCCTTTAAAATGAAATTATTTTTGTGTATTTTTCTGTGCGCCGTTGCGGCTCACCCAGCAAAGGAAGTTAAAAAGATCAACGCTGAAAAAGAACAGTGCGAAGGCGTAAACGTCAATGGTAAATTTCATAAAAAATTGGTCCTAGGGAAAGGACTGAATCGTCCTTATCAATTAGCTATTTACAAAACTGAACATAGAGTGTTCTTTAGCAACAACGTCGGCAATGACGAAGAAGATACATTTGAAATCGCTTACCTGCAAAAAGACCATGTCGGTCACAAAGTTATCAATAGTGTTGTAAACGGTTTCGCAACAGCAGTGGACGAGGAACATCACGAGGTTTTCTTCGGCGGCAGTCAAGGTATTTATAAATACGAAATAAAGAAAAATGAAAGCGAAATACAGAAGATTATAGCGAATCACAACGTTTGGGATATGTTCTTCAAAAAAGAACTGTATTTCATCGATTATCCTTCGCAAAAACTTTACAAATACAACACGAGGAAGTCTCATGAGAAACCTAAACACGAGAAACATATATTTGAAAAAATATATCAATTCGTTATAGACGGCGATAGTGATACATTTATAACTAATGAAACTGGTCTTTTCATGATAAAAGATGGCACCGATAAACGCGTCATCTTCGAAGATGGACCAAAAATGTTTCGTGCCATTGAAGTAAATAACAAGGGTGTAGCGCACTTTTGCGGTGAACACGGAATCTTCGTGGCTGAAAAGAAAAAGCGCGCATTAAAGGAAATAGCTCACATTAAAAATATTTTCGGCTTGACATTTGACAGTAACGACAACATTATATATTCTGATCCTCATGAGATAGTAAAGCTACTTCCAGAAGAATGTAAACACTGAGTTTGTTACTACAATATTTTGTAATGACTAAAACATTGTATTTTTCGAAAGCCTATCTAATCTGTTATATTTAATTAATTAAAATTTAGTTATAATTCCCGGCACCTAAGTTGGCAAGAATAGCGAGATGCAGAAGTCGTTTTTAACGCTTTTACAAAACGACAGTGATGAAGATGCCATATGACAGTATGTTTAATAAATTATTTAATTAAATTTAATGTTTAATAATAATTTAAGTATTTCATTTTATAACAAATTTCTTAATTAAGTTTAATTAATTGTTTTTATACCTCACCCTAAACATTAATTTAAAATGTTATGAAAACAACAGTGACCATTAAATTGTACGTGAGTGTAAGATGCGCAGACTTTCCCCCACTATGTTAAAATCTTGCCAAGTTATGTGCCGGTCCCTATAGCAACATGTAAATGTTTTTTATTTTATATTTTTAAGCACTATTAATAATAAAGTTGCTATTCAAATCTGTCTGTTTAGATATTTAATTTTTCCGATTATTGCAAACAGCCTTTACTCAAGTCGAGAAAAAAAAAATCGTCTGATTACATGACTTTACTGGTTAAACCTTATCAACTCAGCTTTTATTGCATATTTAAATAATTAGCTTTCAATTAAATAAATTCGTCTAGAGTCGGTGCAGTGAATTTGCTGTTTCCAAAGAAGGAAATATTCATGTATTTATTTACTTCATATAAACCTTTGAGTGACCTAGTGACATATTTCTTTTTGGCTTAATTAATTTGTAACATAACAGCTCACTGGACCCAGACAAGCACTGTAGGTTTTCATGATATTACATATTGTAATAACAAGCGGCCCGCCCCGCACGGATTTAATTTTTTTCCGCAAATTATACTCTTTCCATTGGTGAAAACGGCATTAAAATCCATTTGATGCTTTAAAATAAATTAGAGGAGAAACAGACAGATGCAGACAGCGACTTAAAAGTAATGAAAAATTTATAATTTTCTTATATTAAACATTGTCGCGCCTCAAATGCCTCAAATGAAACTATCTTGTAATCTGTAGTCAAACTACATACAATCTAATAAATGTATCTATGCTACAATCTATGTAGAAAAACCATCTATCATCCGTAGTCAGTTTAAAATATTAAAATTAAAATATTAAAATATCTCATAGATATAAAACTGATTATTTACCGTAATTTTATTTAGGAATCACGTTACATTTTTTAAAGCTTAGGCTCGTAAAACTCACTTTCCCGAAATGTGCACTTTTTCAAAAAGTGCACTCTTTGGGAAAGTGCATCTTCCGAGATGCTCTATTTGAGAAAGTGTTCCAATTGGGAAGTGCACTTTTTGAGACAAAAAGTCTCAAAAAGTGCACTTCCCAATTTTCCCCCCCCACTTCCCAATTCTCGGAAGGTGATCCTTCTAAACAATTGTACGTTTAGAAAAAGTGCACATTTCGGAAAAGTGAGTTTTACGAGCCTAAGCCGTTTTTAATAACATTAAATGTCTTTCCTTACAGGTAAAGTTTTCTTACTAGATACCTTTAGTTATGTAGGTATCCTAATATGATTCAAACTCAATTTTATAATGTAATATGTATAAAATTTATAATGTAATGTATTATAAATTACATTATACATAGATTTATAATGTAACTAGCTGACCTAGCAGACGTTGTCTTGCCCGAACCCGAAAATAAATTCTGTAACCCGATTGTAGTGCCACCTATCCAATTTTATTTTCAAACCATATGTCAGAATGACGCGACACTTCACGTCAATCAACTACGGTTAAATTATTTGGATATTGTTCACACAAAAATACTAAAATTGCGATTAAAAAATAGGAGGTGAAAACTTTGCGACCTATTCTCATACCTACGAAATATACAAAAAAAATTTCATAAAAATCAGTCCAGCCGTTTCGGCGTAGTTTAGTTACAAATACGAGAATTTTAGATATTAGATTTACAATCTAAAATATACTCGTATTTTGTATCAACAAGACACATTGCGTTCCGCTACTCTTACATACTCTGGGCAGCTGGTCTGGTGGTAATAACCATTCCCTTAGAGAACCTCGCTAAAATAACAGCCACCAAGGCAACTATATTCACCTGACAACTCCACATGTAACCCCTATCACATTACTTTTGTATTAATTATTACCCTCAAATGAACCGTCAATCTCCTACCGACTTTTATATAAAAAAATTAATAAAAACGTTTTTCATGTTTTGAAAAATTCTATATTAAATTCGCGCATAACAGCTACGAGATATGTGGAAGAATATACTAGAAGTGACTAGAAGCTTGAAGGCTTGGCAAGACGGCTCATGGCTTAAACAAAAAAAAGTCTCCGAATATTCTGTAACTTCATAAATGTATAATGTATGTAAGGATTTGTCCATTTACCACTGATCACAAATCTTCGAAGACTAGAGTCTTCTTGTACATTAAGATTTCCTCAATAAGAATTTCTGCTCAAGTAAAGGTACTCAAAAAGACTTAGAGGTGCAGGCCCGAATGGGATTCGATCTTGCATTTGTCGTATATGTAAGCAGTGAGTGCTATAACTTCTGATTTTTTGTTCCACACATTGATTGTGACAAAACTATTGAACTAACATATAATTTCCATATACCAATTTATTTTTCATAAGTGAAACGTAAAGTTCTCTTATTATAACGAGTCCGTTGGTCGAGTGCTTGCCTTAGTGCCGGCTTCCATTCCCGCAGGATCAACTTTGGGATGAACTTTTTAAAGTTGGCTCTGGTCTTGTATGTTTAAGTAGTGACGACGTGACATATTTAAACGTTAGTCATCTACCATTAAGTGGACTGTCAATGTCTGACGATCGTCACATAAAAAAGGGCAATTGGACTCTGACAAAATGATCTATCCACTTATATAGGGCCGGCGCACATCGGAGAACGGCACGGCAAAGTACCTATTAAAAAAAAATCATTGTATTTTATACCTTAAGTGCTTTTAATATAATTAAAATTTCATTTTATTATGCTACGGTGGAACGCCATAGCACGCCTATTGCTACCTTAGCACAATACAATGAAAGTTGAATTACATTAAAAGCACTTATAATACAAAATATATTACCATGAAAAAATGTTCATACTTTGCCGTACTGTCCTTCAATGTACGCCGGCCTTTACCCTATATTTTATAAATTCTATGGTCATCAATGACACGATGAGTAGCAGGATACATTATGGTTATTGGACTTCTCTCTGCCGGCCGTAGTGAAAGCTATGGTCGGCAGTAGAACCGCTTGGCAAGCGACTCAATCCTCATCTCGCAGAAGGAGGCGGCGGAGAGAGAGCGGGAGGACGACGTCCTGTCCCATCGCCTCCGTCGCCGACGAACAGGACGCAGGCGGCTGGCGCACGCCCGCCGACATAACCCACCGGTCTGTCCCCAGGCCGGTGGGTATCCATAATGGATTCCTCTTGTAAAAAAAAAGGATACACTGTGGTTCGCAGTGATAATTCGTTAACCTACTAAACTACCTTGTAGCTATAGCCATGACACCGAAATAACAGGACATCAACCCATAGCAAGCAGTTTCATTGTCTGTCACACATTTGTATTAAAAATACAATTCGAATCACATTTTTAGCCATTGTTTCTCCATACACAGTGATAAAGTTCCACTAATTGTGTATCGGATTTCATTATAAACATTAATACCGATAACATAGTAATTGAAAAGTCTAATCAAAGTGGAGCTTTACTATAATTAAAACTACTAACTAATTCATAACTTTTATTTCAAACTATTCATTAATTACAACTTTACATTTACATTAAATTCTTTGGTATGTGCTTGAACACATCATAAACAGATAACCATTAATATTAAAATATCATTAACATATTTTGAATTAATTTAAGCCAAATAAATAAATAATATTGTAGGTACATCACTACTTACTTTATATTCGCATTACATAACAATATTGACACAATTTATAGCAAACATTGCTTTATTGTTAGAACATTCTTCAGATATTTTTACGAGAAGTTATATAATATATATGTACATTTACTTGTGTACATTTTGCTTGCATTAGCTAAAAAATATCAATTTGGAAAAAACAGCAGTATATTTCTTTTCTCTTAAAAGTCAAAATCGATAAGTATACTTTTTACATAAATATCCATCAATTGTTTAAATGATGTTCTAATGGACGGATTCGTTTGTCTCCAATATTCAATGTCTACGTCGCACCAATTTAAACTCTTGGTCGGGTTTGGCTCAGTTCGATTTATTTAATTAGAAAACCACATGTGTTATTTGAAAAGGGGCCTACTTACAAGGACATAACGATCTAAATTACATCGGCTCGTTTTTATATGTTAAATTACAAATCGACTACCCTTGTACTACGTAATTTTATTTTACTTTATTAAAATATTACTTCATAATGATGTAGGTAGACAATACAATATTGGAAGTATATTGTCATTATGTATGACCTAATAAACGCCCAATTTAAATATCAACAAATCATAAAAAAATATGAATTAGTCATGGCTCAAATATTTAGAAATCTTTGAAACAAGTTTTGCCAGTATAGCAGTGAGATCACCACTAAAACAAATGTTTGTATCTCTCTCCAATGATTTTTTTAAGATGTTTTAAAGCTACGAGGATCCGATGACGAAAGTTATAGCACAAATGAAGATTGTGAAGACAGCACTATTTAGAGGTTTTCCAACACCGTTCCCGCAGACCATTCTTCTGGAGGCCACTGAGAGTTTTTTATTCTGCAACATGGTATGCACAGATTCGATTTCCCAACGCGCCATAGCTCCGGGGTCGCGGGAGAAAAGCACGGAGTACAGTTGCGCCTGGCGATTTGCAGCGGGTTCCTGACAGAAGTTGAGAACTAGATGATCGTTGACTGCTTTCAAAACTTGCACTGTTCCACTGAACTGTTGGTAGTTCGGCCGTGTTGTTAACGTTCCTGCAAAAATAGGAGTAGGTACGATAATCTGTACGGATATTTCGTAGAATTGTCGATAATCATTGGCATTATTTGATGCGAAATCACATAGCGCATTTTTGGAGTTTACTCCTTAAGAATCGATTTTCATATAAGGTCTCCGGTATGGGAATTTTACGAGGAGTAAAATTAATACAAGCGTTAACTAAAAAACGTTATGTTCTCCTAAGCAGTTCTACCCAAATCCGATAAATGTCACCGCATCACCTAATTCTATTGTAGTATAATAGATGGCGCGTTTCCTTTTCATAGTCCAAGACGGAGTAAACTCCAGTCGTGCGTCGGACTTTTTTACTGATCGGACTGACACACTTTTTTATAGCTTCTCAGGGATAATAAAAACATTAAATGTTATAACTGTGACGAGAAACGTTAAAAAATATATATAGAAATCTAGCGAATCAAAACTTTTTTTAAATAGATTTTTATTGTATTTTTATCCACTGTATTTTATCCATCTTCCAGTTTTACTCTAAGAAGACGAACGAGGCGACGAAAAGTAACATTTCTCAGCTAACATCTCGTCTTTTGTTTTGAATCTATAGCTTTATTTTTTAATATAATATTAAAAAGATGCCGAGCATATTTTGTAACGATGTGTACCTATTTAAAAAAAAAATAGTTGAAAGACATGAATACAGCTTATGTCCATCTGGAATAATATTGCGGGATTTAGTACACATAATATATTACTTACTAGCTGAGCCCGTAACTTCGTAAGCAATGGTATTCGGTATAGCACGTAACTTTTTTATTCGTAAACCGATTGGAATGGAACAAACACTAAATGTTACGGGAAGCTTGCTACAATACGCCAGCTTGCTACAAACCACACTCAAATCGGTTTAGCCGTTTCTGAGATTAGCGTGCATAAATGTACAAACAGACAAAAATTCTAAAAACTATTTTTTGACCATAAATACAGCGTGTACAAATTGTTTTTTTTTTTTTTTTTTTCAATATATTTAATGTACATACAGACACTATATACGTACATATATGTTATAAGTATTTGCCCGCCTTGCACATGAGACTCGGTAAAATCATCTGTTCGTTTACGCTAATTTCCGAATTCGCCCGACAAATTTCTATTTTTTTTTTTTTAATATATATATGATTGTTTCCAGCTTCAAAGATATGATACCATACGCGGATGAAGTCGCGAGCAAAAGCTATATTTATACAAAATACCATGATCCGTCATCCACACGGGAATGCTCGTAAACGAAAATCACAGGAGACGGGTGGCTGTTTTTACATAACTTTTTTTTTTCGTTATGTGCCTATAGAAGCGATAGAAGTAGATGCAGATGATTTTCTTATAAGATTAAGTGATTCGTTCCCATGTACCAAGCTACTACCCATTTGTAAATCGCACTCAGAAACGTTAGTTCAATTTTGCCTTTTATGTAATATATTCAATTATTCAGGGCTGGGGCTATCAGACAATTACTTGTCTACGATTTTATTAGTTTCTGACCCTGACTCTGTGAACAAGGATTAATATAGAAGACATATATGTAATGGACTCACTTGAAGCATTATGAATCCCATAAATATTTATCGATGACGTTTTAAATCTGTATTTTACATATCAGCAACCAGCCTCCGGCTTCGCACTCATGCTTTTTTTTGTGTATATACACGATCCTTCCTCGTATATCGCCCTTTCCATTAGTGAAAACCGAATCAAAATCAGTTGGGTGGTTTAGAAAAAATTAGCGAAGAAACAGGCGGAGGCGAACAACGACTTTAATTTGCAATATAGAAGAGAAGAAGATAGATCTATTCGCACTGCTGATCACATCTCTGTGTAGGGTTTATGTGTTATATTCCATCACAAGCCTACTGCGCATTAGTTGGATTCTTCTTAAAAGTTTCAGTATACTCAATTTTTTTTAATGTTAAGGTCGGCAGACAGGCTGACGGTCCATTTGATGGTAGGTGGCTACCGTCGCCTATAACACAAGCATCAACGCCAAACACCATACACTTTCCTTTACCATTTGAGTCCTTTAATCAATATTTCTGATCAACATTTCTGGTTGATCTGATCAACACTACTAAATTGAAAAGATTCGTAGATGCAAGTCCAAACGTATAATCTATACTCTTTCACTACTTAAAAAGGTCTTTAAACGTAAATATACGTATTGCATTCACCTATTTAGTTTAAAAAAATAATCATCTTAGCGAAACGTAACTAACCGTTTTGTCCATCAAAAACTTGCCAGTAACCAGCGGAGTCATTTCGGAAGTACAAAGCGTACTCTGTCGTTTGACCAGCCTCGTCCCACAGCAGTCGCAGGTGCCTGTATTCTTGCCGAAACTTGGCGTTGATGTGCTGCACGTGGTAAAGCTGGTTCTCCGTGGATGGCTGGGGAATTTAAAATATTTTTTACTAACATATATAATTTAGCTATATGCTCCGTGATTATAGCAAACAAGCGTACAGTTTGCCTCATGTCAAGGAAAAATACTGTGGGTCTAATTGAGCTGTACATTTTTATGTTTCCAATGCGTTGCATGCGACGTTACTTATGACTCATTCATAGATTCTTATCATAATCTCAGAAACTTATCAGGCCATCGTAACAGATCGGCGTAAACCATGTTGCTGTTATATTTTAACAGATAAAAGACGACAGACAGGTGCACTTCTTCAAAGATGGCTCCCGTCGCTTATAAATACAAGAAGTATGGCTACTGACCCTGATGAACAAAGGACAAGATGTGATGAGGAAACACAACAGCACACATGCCGTGAGTTCACTTGTGTCTTTGCAATTCTTTTTTTTTAAGGATTAGCTGATGAACAGTGTGTTCTGCCATTAAATTGGCTTGCATTTAACACTGATGTCGCCCCAGAAGAGTATAAAGCAGGGCAAACAGAATTTCGCTTAGATCTTCGCCTAAAGATCTGCAATGGCAAATGGCAGTGGTATCAGTACCTATGTGTGAGTAGATATTGTCTTTGAATGCTGATATGAAACAAGTGTTGCTAATGTGAAATAATTTCTTAAATTATATAAAAAATATAATTTCATTTTAATAATAAATATTAAACAAATGTAACAAAATTAGCATTTTAATAATAAAAATTAATGAATAATACTAGCTGTGCTTTTTTTTTACGTTGGGAAATCTATCATGGATATCCAGCAGCGAAAGGGGGACGCTGTGGGTTATGCCGGAGTCCTACCGGCTAAAACCCAACGACTTTCTAGCGCGGCCGTAGATGGGCGGGGTCGCAGAAACGTTGTTGCACAACTTCGGCGACCCGCCAATACTAGCTGTGCCTACGACTTCGAACGCGTTTAAAAATAAAAATATATAAACACACCTTTATCGCTGTGACGACGACGGTGGCGCCGCCACTGTTGACGACAGCCGATTTTTTTTATATTTAAGACAATCTGTTGGAATCCTAACATTTTTCAGGACAAAAACTATCATATAATTTATTGGGGTCAGTTCAAAAAGTATCATATACGCGACGCAGCGCGCAAATATAATTCATTATTATGAATAGATATACCTAATATTAACATTTTGCCTATTATGAAAATAGACATTCTTTTTAATAATACAAGGTTCCATAGCAAAATTTAAACCTTATAACCGACACTATCAACTACGATAATAAAAATAATTGCTATTTTTCACAGACATAGATAGTACTATTTTTACAAAGTTTGACTGGGTGTCACGTATGAGCGTAATTTAAATAAGTTTGAATGCAGTTTTTATTTTATTTTTTTCAAAAATCGGAACCTTACTTCCTAAGAACACATTATTGTATTTTTTACGGTTTGAGATATCCTCTCACTGAGGCATTTGGATTAATCACCCTGTATATATATGTCGGGCGATCTTTATCAATCATCACATGGATCCTACCTAATCAAGCCGCCTGCATACGTTTAATGCTACTGTAGTCAGAAGCGCACTTGCAGCAGCTTTGGCGTTGCTTTTATTATAGGCGATGGTAGCCATCTACCATCAAGTGGACCATCTGTCGATCTTAACATAAAAAAAGTTCTGTAAGAACTTGCATTTTTTTTTTCAATACATATTACAGACAAAAAAAAGTGTGCGTGTCAGCTCCGACGCACTGCTGGAGTTTTACTCCCTTTGACTATTCAATAGGAAAAGGAATCTAATTCTATTGTAGTATAGCAAAATTATACTACAATAGAATTAGGTGAAGCGGCGGCAGATTTGGATAGAATTGCTTAGAAGAACATAACGCTTTTTAGTTAACGCATGTATTAATGTTATTCTTCATAAAATTTCCAATAATTCATATATAATACTCCATTTTTCCAATCGTAAAAATTCCAAGTACAATAAACTCCAATAATTATATTTACAAAATATATATGTACGTATATGTAGGATATCTACATAGCTTGGGTCCATCCCAAAGATTTTTAACTGTATAGCCAGTGTTCCAACTTCCAAGCACGCTGGCTGCATTACGTCATAGTATAGCAGCTCTGAGATAGTCAGTAATGTTGTTCAAGTGTTTTGCCATAACATTGGAAAATTTGTCAATTGCAAACATGTTTTGCCGCGGACCTAGAAATTCGACACCGATGGGAAATTATGGCGGGTAAATAATAGTAGAGCCGTATGCAAGATATAAAAATAATAAATATCACACTGGTGGTCTTATTGGTGTGTTATTGGACTTTATCTCTTCTACGTAGTATCTCTAGTTCTTTAGATTAAATAGGTCACCCACGTTGACCTTTAAAATGGTTCGGTATGAGTAACACGAAACACGTAGGCGAGGGTCTTCACCCGTGGAACTTGTTAATAACGATTACTCAGTCAAAATTGGACAAATAATAACACACTAAGTACTGTAACGACAACAAAAAATATGTGACACAGCCTGAGGTGGGTGGAGTCGCAGTAATGAGAAGTTGTGTTTAATTGGGCTATTTTCAAGCCAAACGTATTACGAAACGGGATATCTTGAAATTAATTTTTAGGAACGTCCAAGCGTGACAATAGAAATAATGTAGGTAGTAATAGATGTACGGGTCCATAATATTTAAGAAATTTATTTTTTAAGTAGATTTGATGGTATGCTACAGATGCTGCAAGTGCGCTGCCTGTCTTTAAAAGGATAAGAGCGATTTGTAATGGAAAGGAAAGGAAACAGCACATATGCTGTTATTTCACTGTGGTCTTCTGTAAAGTGGTGGTTACGGCCGCCAGTTGATCTACTCAATTAATGACCGCAAAACGCAGTGTGCCTTGCACTAATATATTCATAAATAAGCAGCTATAAGTAGGTACTCATCCAAAAAGCTACAAGTAGCTGTTAAAATATAGCTTTTTGCTATTTTTATATATTTTTCTTGTGACATTTGTTGCTAAATAGATGATATGTTTAGCTGTTTTTTTTTCTTTCACGTATAAAGACTTTATTTACAAGGTTGCTCAAAAATTCAAAAATAAATGGGTCAGGATTCGAACTGGACAAACATACAAGAATTTATTACATTATTATGTGATCTGTAGATAAAAATAGAGTATAAAATGAAATACGTTTTTACGAACTTTTAAGAATGAAAAATGGACAAATCATCGGAGTGTCCGCAATCTACGTTAACAATTTTGCCTTGTTGCTTTTATAAGATAAAATTCCTTTGAATTCTGTTTAAATGAAATCATAACTTCGTGCCGAGAAATTCCATGTACCTTATACAGAAATATATTTTATAACGTAACATTTTCAAAAAATTACAATAAATATTTAGTATTTTTAATATAAGTGAGACAGACAAGTTTAAAAACTAAAAATATTTTTGCACTCATAACCGGTATAAAATTTTATTTTATTAATTGTCTTATTCATTTATCGGTAAACTAACGGCTGTTAACAATTATAATAACTAAAACAGTGATCTTAAATATAGGCAATAATAAGTTTATGCCTAAGTACTTACTCGTGTTTTATAAAAAATTTGAAATTTTGTACAATTTTAGAAAGTACCAAAAAGTATTAAATGCAAACAAGCAAGCATTAAATTAGCCAAAAAATTTGAAAAAAGAAAAATGAAAAACGAATTATTTTAAATTCTCCTCAGTCTTGGGACATTTATACGACATATATCTGTGTAGGTACCTAATACCACAGTTTTGCAATACTTATACTGCCTTGAGTGTGTCACGATCATGTCACGATAGTCTTACAAAAGACGACCGTGAAATATAATAAAATGTTGAACTGCACATTGTAAAACGCAATTGTACCTACTACCTACTATCGCGAATCTCACACAGCGAGGAAGTGAGGAAATGTGTGAAGTGAACCGGATGATTGGATCCGTTAGAAATCAGACCCTCTGTTTATATTGGGGGACTTCCCACTGCATTTGTATCAAAGGTTTTAACCTTTTAAACTTATTACAATTAAGCTTTGAATAAAATGAAAATGTTTAAATAAACAGATAACTTTATGCTTAAACCATCGCAAAATTATGAACACATTTGTAAATATTATGAACAAAATAATAAGAAAATTTGGTATCTTAAATTAAGTTATCGCATACCAAAAACAAAGTTTTATTTTTAGCATCGCCTTTAACGACGCTTCATATTGTTACTAGCGACCCGCCCCAGGCTTCTCACGGAGTTAAAATTTCAAAATCCTTTTTCAAAATCAAGATGCTTACGTTGTAAAACCTATATTCCAAATTTCAGCTTTATTAGTTTTGGCTGTGCGTTGATAGTCAGCCAGGACAAACGATTTAATAAGTATAGATTATTTTACTCATTACACTCAGTCAGTACTCAGTCAGAGGCTAAAAATGTTTAACCAGAAGAAGAGGAAGACCATCAAGACCTTACGTCGGACCCTAACCTACCTGACGACCCCCAACAACCTCCTCACACGAGGACCGCCTCTGCCCGCGGCGGTTCGAACCACCGATGGCACCAACTGTCACTAACGGTAAATTGCTTAGGTTAAGCTAGTGTGTAATTCCTGGTATAAATGAGGCAATACAAGCTACTGATTTTTACTGATTCGAAAAGCCCCCTTCAACATTTAGTAGTTCTATGTATTCATTGGGCTCCCATGGCCTTCCAATAGCATACCATATTTTAAGGCGTATCCCAGGAAATGAGAGGGCGGATAAATTGGCCACTGAAGCTCGGTGTGATGGTGTACCTCTACCAATATCCCCGTATTATACAGAAATATTGAACACATTAAAAAGGAGATGCAAACAACTCTGGAATGAATACTTCGATAAAAGATCACTGGAAAGAGGTAGGTATCTGGTACAAGGCCATCATGCCACATCCTTTAGACGTACCATGGTTTGCTGATGCGCCGCTTTGCAGACGCGACTTGGTAACTGTCATGAGATTACGTTCTGGGCACATTCCATTTAACGAAAAGTGGCGACGCCGAATTGTGCTGAATGCAACATTGTGGAGGATGTTTACCACATGTTAAAGGAATGTGTCCGGAACGACAGGGTGCGTAGGCTGGGCTCCAGAGGTCAATTTATGTCGCAAGTAGGTGACTTGAACAGCGCCCGTTATCCGATGATGCCAGGGAGCTGTACAAGATTTACTATAAAAGATTTGATAATAACATATAATTTTCCTTTTAAAAAAAGCTAAGTTAATTTGTACATTTGGTTTGTAAGGGCTCAGCGCCTCTCGCTTGCCCGATAGTCCGAAGTCGCTTTAAAGTTCTCGGAGCAAAAGCAATGTAACATAATACGAAGTTAGGATTTAGTGAGTATGAAAAAAATGGTAAGAACTCTCATTGTATCTTCCGTGTATATAAAAAGGATATTTGTATGAATAAACATGTAATCGCTAAACTCCAATAATATTTGACTGGTCGGTCTAGTAATATTTGAAGGTTGGCATGTAAATTTATGTATTTCTTATGGAGAATTATTATTATGTTTATGTCGTAAATTTGAAGGTGGACGAAGCCGTGGGTAGTATATATAAAATTTATATACAGGGGTCTAGGCTCCGAATATGATTTTGTCCCATTCGGTGTCGAGACCCTTGGTCCGTGGGGTCCTAGCGCTATAAGGCTTTTTAAGGAAATAGTAAAAAGGTTAGTCGACATCACAGGAGACCGAAGAGCTGGCAGCTACCTCGGACAAAGAATTAGTCTAGCTATCCAAAGGGGGAACGCTGCCAGTATCTTCGGAACCTTGCCTAAAGGGACTCCTTTTAATAATATATTTTAGTTTTTATATTAAAATTAGGATTATAGTTTATATTAGTTTATTATAATTATAGTTTTATTCTTTATTCTTATATTTTAAATATTTTAATATAAATTAAAATACTATAAAATATTACCTATCAATTTTATTATAATGAAATGGTAAAAATGATTTGTGTGTAAGTAATGTCTAAAACTATCGAATAGATAAAAAAATCCTTCACTAATGTTATGATGGCTAAACAATCCCAAGATAACTGAAGCTATGTTTTGTTTTGATAAAAGTAATATTTTCAGTTTGAAATATCTATATATTTGTAAATCAATTTGCGGGGTGTGCTAACAGAATTAGTGTTTTTACGTTGTTTACGTGATCTATGCAGTAGCATTGAGCACGTAAAAACGTGTACTCAGATAAATATAATTTATAAGTAGATAACAAAGAATCAGCTTATATTATTAGGAGTAATATAACGACATTTTACATTTCGGACACAATTACTTACCTACCTATTTTGTGTAAAAAATGTAAAACAGAAAACGATTTGTATAAATTTTTAGTAAACAAAGGAATTACCTAGATTTTTTCACATTTCACAATACACCTAGGTGTTTTTTAAAATAAATTAATTTGTGATATTTCATTCTAAGCGACTACGAGAACGACGTTATTTTTTCTTAATTGCAACAAAAGGTCACGTAAGACTAAAAATTTTTTTTGGGTTAGATATTATTTCACGAATAATTTAATGAATACAAATATTTTTATTACTTTCAGGGTCTGTTCTTGGTAGTCACACTGAAGTTACATCGATGTAGGTAACTTAGTGGGATAATTTTATTCTCGTTTGTTCTATTATTTAGATAACGCTATTATTTTTAGGTATATATAACTAATGGGATTTTTTCCTCCCATATAACATTAGACATATATATATATATATTTTAGCGACTGAAAAATCATCAATTAGACAAAAAATACGCATGTGAACAAAATAAAGTTATGTAAGGGAGACAATTATTTTTCAAAATACATTTTTTATGTATGTAAAATTTAGTTATTCCTGCCAATGCATTAGTAATAACATATAGTCTAATCGCAGATGAAGCCTTTTCATGTATACCACGTTAGTATCAGTGTGTTACGATATACTTACGTCAGATCAGTGTGTCGTGGTATACCAAGTATACCAGGTATACCATGTTTATCACGACTCACTTTGTAGTGGTACACTTGTAAATGTCTGAATTTTTGAAATTCTTTCTTACTGCGTCGCCTTAAGTGATATAATTAAAACGACGTACCCCGAACGTGGACCGAGGGAACTCCTCAGCTTCCCACACAGTTAATGTGGGACAACTTTTGTAAACATTGACACCCTCATTGGACAAATGCATATACAGCTCAACCACTTTCCATTTACCCAAAACCTCCCTGACGTCCAAACCGTCATAGTCGTGTTCTCTGTCGCAAGTCACCGTGATATTATGATCCGTTGAATTGGACACTTCGAAACAGAAAACTGTGGAAATTACATGAAAAACACATAGAAGTATAAACGGAAGATGATCTTTGAGTTTCATAGTTAATACTTCGCTACTAACGTATGATTTTTCTCTATTTTAATCACAATAACTAGAGTCGTTGTCAGTATAAGCCATTAGATACTTTATATAACTTTCAATACAGTTTAAAAAAGAGTACTCCCGCGAAAATATAGCGCGAACCTAATAACCGATCAGTGTCAAATTGCCGACTGGCGGTTGAACGAAGTCAATGCGGCGCGCGCGTCTGACTCATACTCGTGCGACTGATGTTATCACTTGACCCCACGCCTAATACATGATCAAAAATATCATGAAGGCTTATTAGACACATCTTTATCTGGGTTGGATCTCTTAAATATTCATTATGTAAATACTCCATAGTCGGAACGGAAATGAAATAAGAGATCAAAAATGTAAACAGAGGTGTTGTCATTTTAAAAATAATTACCTCAATTGTGTGGCTTGACGTAAAGATATATAAAGTAGTGTAAAATTGTACACATATTTTAAACAGGAAAAATATTATATTGCGCACGGTTTCCCAGTTTTAAGTGGCGTAAACTACGATTCAAAAATAAAATATAACTGTTTGAAATAAAATCGTTGGAAATTATTTTTTTATATACATTACTGGCAATAAAGCAGAATACTCTAAGCATTTGTTGGACTATCATTTATTTTCTAAACCTTCGAGCTAAATGATGCAATAAAAAATTATTTGAAGAAGTTTTAAAAGAAGAGGGCAAAATGTGTTGCCTCGAAAATCTTATGGACACGGTGATGGATCAGTTTATAATATCAGCAGTTCCTGTGTGCCAAATTTATAAATCGCCTCTTTTTTTTTTTCAAATTTTAACAGAATTTTATATTATTTTTGTAAATAGATAAAAAACGGTTTGCTTTCATTTACGCAAATTTGAGTTTTAAGGCCAGGATATTCGAACGCAGTAGGCAATTGGCGTTTTCTCGCTAAAAACAAATACTTAGGTACATTTATTAATACAACCTACAGTAGGTAAGTAATATTTACAGACTTATTGTCATAACTGCTTACTAACACGTAATAACAACATGTAATAACTGCTTACTAACACGTAACAGATATTTTCAATGGATAAAAATCGGGAACGCAGCGAAAGCATCTCAGGTCCTGCTTTGAAGACGCCATTCTTAAAGAATATCTCGTGAAAAAAATAAATTAAAACTTGAGAAAAAGTAACCATAAATATTCTTTTTAAACATCATTACTTATTTTTTGGCATTTTTTGGGGTATATTTTAATTACGACTCAAAAAACAATCAAAACTTTCCCTGTTTTCGGATTATTTTATTATCGAGTCAAGTTGTAAATATCGTGTTTGGAATCATCAAGGATATTTATTAAGCTTATAACATATATTTTTTTCCGAGCAAAATCAAGATTTTTAATTGTTTACCAGTGAATCAAAAATAGGTTGATTTCGAATATTCTAGGGTAATATATGAAAAAGTGTGTGTTGAACGATGAAGATTCAAAACTTTTATATCTTTAGTGAAGTTTGATTAAAAAATAAATATTAATAAAATAAATATATAATGTTGCCGAAATATTTGAAGTAAATTTATTCAGTTTAATTTTAAAAATTATAAATATACACTATGGCTTTTTATGCTAATAGTTATAGAAGATACTATATCGCCTGCGTCTGCATAAAGTGAGGGCCGTTGTCGCATTGCGTTTGTGCGAGACCGATTGAATTAATTTTCTTTCGCGAAATTTTTAATTTACTATAACTCCTAAGATATTCATTTAAATTGTATGGTCTCATTCATTTATTATAATGTGTATGAAATGCTTAAGGTAACTATGTAATAAATTTGATAACTATTATTGCTGTACCCGTCTAAATATTTAAATAATAACCTCATTATATGTGATCATTCCGTACGTCAGAATAAAAAAACGGAACCCTTATAGGATCACTCACTCGTGTGTTCCCCCCCCCCCCCCTATCTCCGAAACTACTGAATCAAAAATTTTGAAAAAAAAAACAGAAATTAGGTTTCTACTTATAGATTATAGATTATTTTTTTAGAAGTTAAAATGGGTATAGTAAGCTATCCTTAAAAGATAGATATATGGGCATATATCTTTTTTGTATATATATATAAAAGAGAAACAATCCCACCATACATTGTTTTGTTATATCTCAAACGGATTAGGCAGCGTTTTCGATGAAAGCTCCCGGACGGGTTGATATCTTCAACAATCATCAACATATTTCAACCAATTTACACAAAATTACTCTTTTGATATATGAAAACCGCCGCATGAAAATCGCGAACATGACATAGAGACGCGGCGAGGGACTTCGTTTTATAATATGTAAGGATCTATTATATAAAGTCGCTGTGCGCCTATTCTCCGCTAACCTCTTCTAAACCATATAACCGATTTTGATACAGTTTGAACTAAAGGAAAAGGCGAAAAAGGCAATAAACGAAGAAGGTTTAGGTATACAATTTGCAGAAAAAATTGCAACCGCGAGAAACCGAGGCGGATTGTAGATTATAAAGGCATTTATAAAGTAGTTTTATTTTTCATGTTAATACTAGCGACCCGCTCCTGGCCCAGGGTGCAATTTTTAAATAAATAAACATTCCCCGTTTATCCTTATTTCCATTAGTGAAAACCGAATTAAAATGGGTCTACCCGTTCACGCGTGATGCCGTGACAAGGGGAAATAGAGATTCATTTTTAATATAGAGATTATAATTTAATTGTTGTTATTCTCTCTTGAAGAATGTATTTACATTAATTTTAAGGATCCTAGTATAAAATTATGAGTTTAAAATTACCTCTCAACCCGCGAAAACCAATAAATAAACGGACAAAAATTTGAAAAAAAAAAGTAGACAAAGTATGTTTTAGATTTATATATATAGGTATAAATATGTACAAATAATTTGAACCTTAAAAATTCATCTAGGTGTATTTATTTTATCTATCACATCTATCCGATCATGTAGATAACTCAGAGTCACTAAAGACATGGAGAGACCTAGGAGAAGAATAATTTATGAATCCACAACCATTAGTAAAAAAAAGGAATTTAAAGTTTTTTAGGTCTATGAAATGCAACGTGAAATGGGCCATCGGTACCCCAATATTGTCGAAGAGAACCGTTGTTGAATGAAGATAACTAATTGCCACATATTGAGTTCAATATTACAGCTACAATTCCAATGAGAGCATTCATTGAGAACTCTTTTTATATGCCTTCATACATACATTGTCACTGTTTTTGAAATTTCAAATATTGTATACCTCTATAAGGTCGCAAAAATGCCACTGGGATTACTCTCCAATTAACGTAACTTGTCTTAAAATTTATAAAAACAGTTCCATATTTAAATTATTATGAGATGCAACTAGTTTGTGAACCCCGAAATACCTACTTCGACTATGAAAAATAGTGCTAGGTTTGTATTCATTAAAAAAAAATTTACACGAAAACAAATTTCTTCTTTTCAAGTTTCCTTATAATGTCCAAGTCAAAAAAATGCCGTAAGTATATATTTATCTGTTTTTAAAAAGTGATACTTATTAACATTTTTGCGACTAAGCTACCTAACTGGAGTTAAGTTAAAAATTATAAATAGAAATCTCCGCTTTAACGACTTCTTTGATCAATGTTAAGAATATAATTTTTGATCTTTCAGAGTGAACAAATGCTCCTAAAACATTTAACTTAGCTTGTCTTTTTTAGACAAAATCGTGTAGAGAATGCCAGAGTTCTTACCCGTTATTCGAACTCGTTCAACTGCCATTAAGTTTTGGTGTATTTCTTTCTTATGGGAATAATTTTTAAGTTATTTGATTTTATAATTATTTTAACTGACACACATTTAAAAAATGAAGTTTATGTCTTAAAAATTAAATATCGACCCTATAAATAAATTATTTTCAACACTATTTAGTGATAACGTAAATTTTTTCTTCAATTCACAATGTAACATAACATTTCTTATTCATTAACTATAGAATTAAAAAATAGAAACTTAACTAACTAACTAACTAAACAATAGAACATTAACTATAAATTAACTATACAATTAAAAATAGAAATAACAAATGGTCATTGGTCATTTGGACAGTCGCCTGGCGGCATAACCATCTCTTTACAAAGACCACCGTGAAATAATGTTGTGTTTCGGTAAGTGAGTAAGGGATCTCAGAGCTTATTTCCCTATACTTTCTCAATACCTTTTTGATCCTACAATGGTTACTATGAACACAGTAAATATATTTAAAACACTTCTAAATCGATTTGAAATAAGGTAAGCTGTTAGCTTGAACTCTAGAAAATTACACTATAAGACTAGCATTTATTTTATTACATAGTCGAACGAAACCATTTACTTCAGTAAACAATTTAGAGTTTATTGTACTCACCCGGTCCATGGGCTCAGCGATGTGTATTACGATGCAAGTCCTTGCGTAATCCACCCTCGAATCGCCGGCCAAATGTTGAATGAACTCCACACCGTACCACATTCCCATCAAGCTCTCCACCCAAATACCTGTCTGCGGCGATCTATTTACGCAGTAATCTCTAATGTTCCTCATGAAAGGCATCTCGTACGAGCTGTACCCTTGGTCGTAACCGTATCCTTCTGCGTATCTTGGCGTATTATACTCGGGTTGATTATAGACATTCCCCTGTCCCGGTGTAGTGTACGAATTGTAATAACTGTTGGTCGAGTAACCGGGACTGTAGTTGGGATACCTGGTCACCTCTGGGAACTTCGCTATATCGTCCCCATAAGTCGCCGATTGGTATGGTACGTTATTGTATAAATTTGCTATGGTCGTTTGACTGGGATAACGCCCACTGGTTTCCCCGTATCGCTGTAAATTCGCACAACGCACGCCAGTACATAAAACTATTAACAGAGCGATAGCGGCCACCATTTTTTAAATAATAACTTATCCAGTTTCGAGTACGGTGCGTGTGGAACGTCGCGTGATGATTAGTTAGGCTATAATATGAAACTGGACCAACGACGCTATGAGAGTGGGATGTAAACTAATTAAGACTAATTCACATACTTCCTTCATCTCACTACTCAAAGCCGTATAAGTCACACAATTACTTCTGAGAGAAAGCGTTTTCACAAATTAATCTCCATGCGTGCTATATTACTATATAAAGAAGTAAAGTTTGTATGTAGCAGGTAATCATCGAAACTACTCATCCGATTTAAAAAATCTTTCATCATTAGTTAGAATAGAATTTCAGGGTGGACATAGGCTAAATATTCCATGAGGATGATCAGCTATCTAAAAAAAATATATCCAACACTTGTCAAAAGTATAATGTCAGGCGTCAAGGTATGTCAAGCGTTATACCTTTTATTTTTCAAAGCGAACGAAGTCGCGGGCATCAGTTAGTTATAAAATTAAGTCGCTGTCTGCCTCTGTCTGTTTCACGGCTAACAACTCAATGTATTTTTAAATGGTTATTTCACTAATGAAAAGAGCGTTAAACAATGAAGGTTTGTATGTATAATCAGCAGAAAAAATTGCATCCGTGTGAAGCCAGAGGCGGGTCGAATATACATACCACTAGAATATTAGGTCGGCGAAAAAATCTTTTCGCATATAGTACGTATATGTATAAAAAAACTTGTAATAAAATCTCTTTGACACTTGGGCTGTACTATTTTTATCTGGCTGGTTTTGATGACATTAAAAAGGTTACGTTTCAAAAAAGAAACAAATTAGTAAAATGTTGTTTCCAGCTATTTTTCATTTTTTTTTTCTTTCTGAGTGAATTTAATGGATGAAATTCCAGACATTTTAATTTTTTTTTTGCATATTTAGGTAGCTAGGTACATATACATTTTTAAATAGGATAAAGCTATTTAAAAAAATTCCTTCCCTGTAATAATTATGATGCCTCATCAAACTTATTATTGCAAAATAAACTTGTATTATAGTGTTATTGTGTAACTACATAAAGGAATAGGTTGAAATAACCCAGTGCATACAAATTAAGGTCTATTGCGCGCATATGAATCCTGTACATTAATAAGTTAATGTCAGATAAAAAAATTGTATTAATACAATTTTTTTTGTGTATTGTTCTAATGGTAAAAACAAAAAAAAAACACAATTTCCAGGCCTGTTGAATTGTCTCCGTCCGCCGCCAGCGAGTTCTAATGTAAATGTCATTTGCCCGAGTGAAGCCCTTAAATGAGATCATTTTGTTTTGTATCGGGCCTTTAGTGTATGGTATTTTCATTTTTATGCCATTAGGTATACGGTTGAAATTTTATTTTAATGGGAAGAAGATTTTAATGGGAAAATATCTTGTAATTTGGTAATGGGATTTCATGAATTTTGAAAGTATTAAATAATTCAGTTATTCCAATAAAGTAATAAATATTAGGTAAGGTTTTTTAATTTTTAAATGTTATCTCCGTTTACAAAGTCTGAAACATTCATAGGAAATTAGTGAAATTAAGAAAGAATTTTGTTACCAAAATCTCAAAGTGTAAGTTAAAATAAAAAATGGCCTGGTTTTGAACGATGTCCTTCAGTATTGAATTTTAGCTTCGCCGTCATTTTGAAGATGTTGGAAACGATACGCGACCGAGACGAGGTAAGATGTATCGTAAAACTAGTCGCTGACGCGTAGAATAGCGTAGCGAAGTGTGCTATTCACCATACAAATGTCTATGAGATAGTCTGAAGAGACTCAACCTTGAGACTTACGTAGGATACTAGTCGTATTTGAGTACTGTAATATGCGGAAGGCCTTATAGTTAAATGCACAGGTTAAATGCATATTTTTAAATTTATTATTTTTTATTACTTCGAAAGTGAGACACCCTATTCTATCGTATCCACACATATACGCTATCTGATTAATTGTTAAAGAAAATGTCGTAATAAAATATTTATTATTCTTAACAAAAACAACACAAGTAATTTCTAAATCGCAGGAAATTAACAGAGGATGTTGTAATCGGAGTTAATAATCAGGTCGCCTTCATAATTCGGTTCAATACTCATACTCTTTAGATGTTTAATTGCAGTAATTATTACTAAACTGATGTCGCTCATTTAGAATATAGTCCGTCTGGTCACAGGTTGGAGTCACAGGTCACTCTGCATCCTTATAAACAATGTAATTATCTCTATTAAGGAAACACATATAGTTCAAACAATTTGTCAACTACCTCCTGGTTTTAGGGGAACGGAAGCCACGGGGCAAAGAGCTTGCTGGCGGTCTACTTAATAGTAAGTGGCTACCGAACTTAGCAGGATTAAGGATAAGGGAGAAAAGGATAGGGAAATGTGGCATTCCTCAATCACTCATCGAAACACAACAGCTTACATGCTGCCATTTCACAGTTGTCTTTTGTAAGGGGTGGTTTGGTTACTACCCCCAATCTATGACTGAGAAACGTAGTATGTACTCTGTCACCACTAAAACACGCAGACCAGATTTGAAAAGTTAATTTCCAAATCAAATCAAAATATTTATTTATCAATTAGGTTTCTCCAAGAAACTCTTATCACGTCATTTAAATTTACCAGTTTAATTTACCAGGGTTTCGGGAAAAAAGCCATGATGACGATCATAGTTGGCAAAGTTGGCCTTGCCGGGAATCAAACCCGGGACTCCTGGCCCATTAGTCACACTTATTATTTTAGATTTGTCTCTTGTGGCCAGGCAATCCAAAAAAGGGAAACAATCTATACAAATATTATAAAGAGGCAAAGTTTGTATGTTTGTTTTTATGTAGGAGGTAATATTCGAAACTATATACTCACTCATCCGATTTAAAAATATCTTTCACCGAGAGATTAGAATTTCAGGAAACATAGGCTAAATATTCCACGGGGGCGTAGCCTCGGACACCAGCTATCTAAAAATAAAGATTCAACACATGACAAAAGTATATAATGTCAGGCGTTATATCTTTTTATACTTTGCATTACTTATGCATTAGCTCTTAGAATATTTAAAAACATTTATTTCATAGCGGAATCCGAAAGTGACATTGGACAGGGCCCTTAGCTCGTACTACAGACAATCATTCAGGTGGAAAGTCTCGAGTACCGGGAGGCGCTACCCTGGAACTTGTCCGACGATTTTAATTTATTCTTTTATATTGCCTGGTGATTACATGATAAAAAAGGACCGAGTGAATAATTATGAGGACCAATTATTGGTCTATAATGTACCTGTGTAAGTCTAAAGGGTCTTCAAGTATTCAGTGTTCTAATAATAAATTTAAATTAACACACTTGAAACGAAAATAGCTTTCATAAAGGGGATTTATACAGAGTTTGCAATATTCGCAGTTATATCGGGACTATACTGAAATGTCTGTGGGTGTAAGTTGTTATAATAATGTAAGCCTTTGATAACAATAACACATCAAACGATATTAATGAAACAAAAACAATATATACCTACTGCGCCAAAATTAACTTGCTGGATTTTAGTATTATTTTAACTATAAAGTTCTCTAGCTATTGCCAGCGACTTCATCCACGTACTCGTATTGTAATAAATTATAGTGTATGTGTTGTTCTGGTGTACATATAAACTACTAGCTGATTTCCCTGATTTCGTCGACGTTCCTTTTAAAATTTATTCAATATTATTGCTGTTTAGTTTTGCCAGGCGTTGAATTGTTCCCTCTGGAAATTTTTTGAATTTCTCTCTATATCCTATTCTGTATCCCTGACAAAGTATATGCAAAATTTCAGGATGATCGGTTCAATAAATTAAGGCGTGAAAAGGTAACAGACAGACAGAGTTACTTTCACATTTATAATATTAGTATGAAATATAGATATAGCTGTAAAGTTTCATCAAAATGTATGCAGTACAACAGTATCTAATGTGCCCAAGTCGAGTTGTAAAGATACTTCCCTTAGCACCTTGACCAACATTAACTTAGGGATTTCGGGTTCAAAATACACTTTTATACTTTTATACTTTTACACTTTTTATACTTACTCTCTAATCTAATAACTAAACACCTTAAATTAAAATATATTAGTTAATAAAAACAGGCAGTGTCTTTAAAATTTATATTTTCCAAAATAAACCTACATAAGTATATATGCTTATTACATTTTTAAAAATATAACAAAAATCAAACAAAGTAAAACGTGTAAAACGGAACTGATTTGAATGCATCCCTTGCAAACTGCACTGTATCTTATTAAATTTGGCAAATTAAAATTGTAAAACTGTTTCCGTAGATCGTACCATTCCCAACGGTCGATCCTGGAGGGGGACCGACGCAGCACTAGTGAAAACATTCCACCTTGTCCAATTTCAGAGCAATGATTCAGAATTAAAACCTGAGAATTCACTTTTAAAATACGTATCACTTCTGGATGTCTCGGCAGCTCGTCGGGATACCAAATATCTGTAAAAAAATATATAGTAAATATTTCTATTTTTCGTATTTAATTTACACCTTAGGATCAATTGAGATTTAATAAGAATTCAGGTTTCACAGATTTTAATCTGTTATAATAGTTAATTTTTGTTAGTTATTGTACGTACAATCGCCACAAATAAAAAAGCATACATATGTATGTAGATTCGCCATGGTTCTATTTTTAAAGATAGATTCACCACAAATTTTGTTTTAAACCCATCTCAATAATTTTTCTATACAGGCTGCAGAAAAAAAAAAAACAAACCATAAGAGGAATAAAATTGTTATTTATTTTTATAATAATTTTTCTAACAATATTTATCAATTATTCCCCTGATAATCTCTATATTATCTATAAAATCAATATTCTATATCAATCTTCAATATTTCTCTAATAATCTCGTTATTTTGTTTTTTTAGTTAGTTAGTTATTTAACAGAAACAGTAATTATCTGAATAATATTAGACTAAATGTTATAATGATGTACTACACCTATTTATAGATTAAAAAACATTGCTTAGCTGAGTAATGACGTGAACAAGTATATTGATAACCAAAATGTAGACCTTCTGAACATGTAATTCATTTCGACAGTTATTGTAAATAATTTTTTTAATCTAATTAATTTAGATTGAATTAATATACGTCGTATGTTAAAAAATAATTTTAACACGAATGAAAGATTCTAACAACTATACATTTGTAAACATTTTCTGTTAATCTTCTTATTATTTTTATTCTTAGTTCTTTATATCACATAACATATTATTAAAAAAATTCGCTGACTGCCTCTCTTTATCTGCTTTTCTGTCTCTGTTTTTCCGCTAAGTTCTTCCACAAACCACCCGACGGTCCACAGTTTTCACTAATGGAAAGAGCGATAAACGAAAACGGTTTGTATAAATAATTCACAGAAGCCGGGTATATAAAATAAAGTGTCAAATGAAGACTAAAAGACTCAAAAGAAAAAATGGAACAGAAGCCTTCACTATAACATGTGAGCAAAGGCAACAGGCAGGTATAAAAGCCTTTAGCAAACACGATCAATGCCAGGAAAGATGCGAGTATACTGCCGAATGTTATTTATGAGATATATTGACACAAAATTTGTTAAGACACTATGACATAATATCTTATCTGTAAATATATTACCTATACCCCTTGACGCCATCTCTCTTTCTCTGGGTCGTAATTTTTCTAAAGTCCAAAGCCCTGGCTCTTCAATAGCGTAAAGATAAATCTGTTCTAAAGTTTGTCCGTCTTCATCCCACATGACACGTATCCTTCTTTCTCCGTTCGCGGTCCTCTTTGCTCTTCTCTTTACGCGTACATCCATCCAGGATCCCGCCAAAGTGTAATCAGACCAAGGATTACTTTTATGAGACCTCCAGTTGGAGTTGTTGTAATTGGTTGGCTGCAACTGAAAGGTAACTTTCAAATAAATGTGCATCCTTCATGTCTAAAAAGATGTCGATTCTAATATAAAATACAATGACTGTTTATTTTGAAAACTTCGCCTTGACGTTACATTCGTTTAGTAAGTAAGCATTGCAAAACTGCGTTTCGCAGTTATTTGGGCAGCCCGTCTGGTGACAGTAACCACCACCTTACAGAAGACCACCGCAAAATAACAGTATGTGTGTTGTTGTGTTTCGATGAATGAGTAACGGATGAACCCATACCTTACCCCAATCTTTTATCTTCAATCCCACTATGGTCGGCAGCGCACTTGCAGTACCTGTGGCGTCGCTTGTGTTATAGGCGACGGTAGCCACCTACCATTAAGTGGCCCGTCAGCTTGTCTGCCGATCTTAACGTGAAAAAAAATAAGATCTTTTTTATTTTTTATTAAAGATGTGTTTACTCTTGACCAGCATCTATCCATGTAGGAAGAATGAGGCCGACGATGAAGCGAGCTCACCCAGAAGATGCCTATTCACTCGAACCTTGAAAAGATTTGGGTTATATGAGCTCGGAAATACAGACGCCGGCAGGGAGTTCCAATCCTTAGCAGTGCGCATCACAAAAGATGTTTCCGAATTAGAGGGATTTCGACAAGGTGAGGATGGTAACCAGCTGTACATCTGCATGTCCGATAGAAGAAAGGGGAAGGCGGTATGATCTCATGCAGCTCTCGAGCACACTCTCCGAAGTACATCCTATAGAATACACACAGACAGGCAACTTTGCGTCTATGTGCCAGATCTGAAAATATGTTATTACTATACCCCTTGATTCCATTTCTCTTTCTAAAAAACACGTAAAATCAGAAGTACTGAAAAGTGAAGACAGCTTGGATTCGCGACTGCGTCTACCAAGTGTAAAAAAAGTATACAATACACAAATGTTACTTACAGACCAATCGAGCCGATCGTTGCCCACTTCATTCGTAGCGTCAGTTATATACATGGTGACGCACCCCACTTCGTTTGGCTTGTTAGTCATGTCGGGGGTGTGCTGTGCGTAACCCACACCATACCACACGCCGTAAACATCGTCCAAATTGAAATGATGCGACCACCGGATGCTGTCACCACAAAAACCTAAAACCTCCGATACGGCAATACAAACAATTAAGATCGTGATGGCTCCCGCAGTGTACATGGTGACCAGTGGAATATCACTTGATATATGGGGCAAGGCGTCGGTCGCGGCCGTGTCCGCCTCAATTGGCAAATTAGACAGGTGACTGAGGCGAGCAATGCATGGCGCAATATACGACTGATGAATCATTACTGCAAACTCCGATGCGGCTTAGAGAAACACGGCAATTTTTTTTCTTCTAAGTCCTCGTTGAAGGCCAGCAGTCAATAAAGCTATAGGGTTTGTCTGTGCAACCATTCGTGTAGTTTCATAGTTCTTTTTTTTTCTTGTACCTATTAGTAGTACCTATTTTTTTCATTTGCTATTGAAACATTAACAATTGGGCAGGAATCATTGAATTCCGGTCAGATGCAAGTTGGGTTCTTCTAGTGTATTTGGATTTCATATTTATCTAACTTTTTTACGTAAAGATTTTTTGTCAGACTGGCTCACGGTAGGTACCACTCGATGATATATGTCTATAACATACGAAACGCAGAGTACCCTGTCAATGATAAATTTGCTCTAACAGTGAGAAAATCATTAGAGAATAGAAGAATAGAATTTCCACAGAAGAATATATACCTACAGGAGACACGTCAAATATTGTCTATACCTACAGAGTTAAGTTAACATCTGCAACAGTGGTGATTTCTCCTCATATTGAAGAGAGTGAGAGGCCTGCACCTAACAGTAGGACATAATATATAAACTAAACGAATGACTCTTTCTAGAATTGTAAACGGCCCTATCCAACAATTTAAGGGTAGTACCACAAAACAAACTGAAAACAAGAAAAATAACTACGCCAACTCGCAAAAAGATAGGACAGGCATAAAGCACAGATTATGGAGTACTAGCGATCCGCCGAGGCTTCACGCGGATGCAATTTTTTCTTCAAATTATACATATACATGAACCTTCCTCGTTTATCACTGTATCTATTAGTGACAACCGTATCAAAGTCCGTCGGGTGATTTAGACGTTAGCGACTGTGGACAGCTTCATTTTATAATATGTATGGATAAATAGTATCTATATCTAAATAGATATATACATCTATCTGGACATAGACGTTGTTACAGGTCCAACCACAGAATACTTATTAGGATACCAATAAAATCCCTACGCGCGCTGTGTGGACTAGTGCTATAAAATTTATTCAAACCGATATTCAACTGATATTAAATAGTACCACTGTACTAATTTCAACTGATATTAAATCAGTCAGCGGTACTTTATTATAAAATAGTTCATGCCTTTGGCCGCAATAAAACATTAACCATATCCACGGAGGCTACTTTAAATATTGGTGGATATTTTTTTTAAATACAGAGTGTCCGATGGCGGCAATCGGACACAGTTGTCGGTTGCTACTTCTGGTAACTGGCAACAATTCGTTGCTTGTTTTCCGTCAGTTTCACCATAGATGTCGATGAAGAACCATTACTTTTGCTCGTTGTGTCTATTTTACGTCGACGTAGACCTCGTCGTCGTCAATATTTACAAGCAAATCAACTACGTCAATAGCCGCGTGCACACAGGCCGCACGGCTGTGAACGTGCCTCGGGCGTACATTGGCTAGGTCGAGCGTGCCTCGGGCCCGATCCATGCGTTGTCGATAAACTGACCGTGCAAAGGTGTCTCGGTGTGCGCTGTGTGTGCGGTGTGTATGTGTACGCCTGTTTTGGCTCGTATTAATGGCTCGCAATCAATACGAATTTGTTTCGTATTGATTGCGACGTTCATAATGTTTAATTCACCAAAGTCTTAGTCTTGGTTTAAAACGGCTGACTCAGCCTGCCTCGCGAGCCCGTGAGACTGGTGTGGATGCGACTAATTGGTGTGCGTGGCTGGTGTGCCCGGTTGGTACCGGATACCGACCAATATGAAAATTGTTACGTTGCTTGTGTCTTCAACTGACAACTTTTAGTTTCCAGTCCAGTCCAGTTCCAGTACTTTTTGATTGGGTATTGGTATGTGTCTATCCAGTGGAAGCAACTGGACACAAAAAGTGTCTATTATCTTTACATTTAATAATATCGTAAACGATCCGTGTCTGTACATTAAATATTTTTTCACAAAAACAATATGTACTTACATGTAGTACTTACATATACATACTGTACATGTAAGTTACGTGTGCTGTTGTGTTTCGGTGAGTGAGTAAAAGATGCCAGAGCCGATTTCTCCTAATCCCTTATCCTTAATCCTACTGCAGTCGGCAAGCGCACTTGTTTTGCTTTGGTGTTGCTTGTGTTATAGGCGACGGTAGCCACCTACCATCAAGTGGACCATCAGCCTGTCTGCCGACCTTAACATAAAAAAAAGGTGAAAAAATAGTTTTTAGAATTTTTGTCTGTTTGTCTGTGTGTTTGTGCACGCTCAGAAACGGCTTAACGGATTTGGATGAAATTTGGCACACAGATAGTTTATTACCTGGATGAACATATAGGATACTTTTTATCCTGGAAAAATGTTAGGTTCCTTTGGAATTTTCAAAAAACGAACTACACCGAGTACGAAGTCGCAGGCACAGCTAGTATGAAAATAAAATATTCACTGTAGCTTGTGTTGCCCACAAGACACACACGCAGCGCCTATATGTTTTTATAATAAACTTCCCACAATCATTCGCTGATTATTTAAGCGATAATGAAGTCTCAATTTAAGCAATTCTCAGCTCATATTGTGTTTTGTATTAAACATACTTACTAATATATAATATGTGTAAAATAATTTATTTCAAAGATTTTAATTTTATTTTAAAGATAATAAAAAGAATGGTATCCTGAGTTTCTTTCGGAGTTTCTCTGTTTTCTTTCCGTAACTCTAGTAAAACAGACTGCCAATCAAGTGTTTCTTAGAAACTGTTTCCCTGTTTTAACATTAAATTCTATCCATACGATTATTCTGCTCTGAGTGTTAAACTAATGTTTGCTTAGCTAAAGATCCAAAGGGTAATCTGGACCAATATGTATTTCATAAGTATGTTACATATGTTTTAAGTCAACTGAAAGGTGAATTAAAACAAAAATGTTACCAGGTATTAAATAATTTAATCTCTCACGATGAACATTCTATTTATTTCATTACAAAAATATAAACGTTTCTATAGGTACTATACCTCAGTTCTCGAAACAAAATCTACTTCGCAACAAAATCTAGGACAGACAAATTGACCTAACCACTGGTACGGCAAATTAAAAACCAAGACGCTAATAAACTTAAAATCGACAACTTAAATGTATTCGCCGAATTTTCGCACACTCTCTTCAATGCTGAAGTAGACAAATGTTTCATTGTGAAGACGTTGTGAATGCCAGCCAAATCTTCCGGTGTCAGCTGATTCTCGTTTCTTGACAACACAACGCTGTACAACTGCGAATGTGGTAGCCTCATGCAGAAGTTGAGGACCAAGTGATTGTTCGCCACTTTCAAAACTTGAATCACTCCGCCGAAGAACCTGTACATCTTGTCCACAGCTGAAGATAAAACAACAGAATTAAGATTACTACTATAAAGATCTTATAAATGCTAATTGATTTCGCTTACTTTTTTTAATGTTCCGGTCGACAGACAAGCAACGGCACAGGTGCTGAAAGGGAAGGATTAAAGATAAGGAATTAGGAAAGGAGGTATTAAGGATAAGGGATTAGGAAGGGTAGGATTAAGGATAAGGGATTAGGAAGGGAGGGATTAAGGATGGGAGGTATTGTAGATAAAGGATTTGGAAGGGAAGGGTTAATGATAAGGGATTAAGAAGGATAGGATTAAAAATAAGGATGCAATAAGTATTAGGGAGGGAAGGATTAAAGATAAGGTATTAGAAAGGGAGGAATTAATGATAAGGGATTAGGGAGGAAGGGATTAAGGATAAGGGATTAGGAAGGGAAGGATAAAGGATTAGGAAGAGATGGAGGTTAATGGGCTTTGGCATCCCCTAATCACTCACCGAAACCACAAATGACATTTTAAAAAGACTGACTTTAAAATTCCTAAACTAATAAAAATATTGAGGATTATTTACTTACATCCATTAGGCACATCTGTGGGCCAAAATCCTTTATGCGATGTATTAACTTTGATGTGGTAGTCATCTTGCCACAACCCTTCGTGCCATTCTAATACAAAGTGCCTGATGCGATGTTGTTCCGGAAGACCGTAAGCGCGGTTCACATAAGGAGAGTTTGTCAGCTGCGGGTAAGGCGTTGGTGGAGTTGGCTGCAAAAAAAATTAAAAGTAATTAAATAAGAATTTAACTGTTATTTTGTATTAAATCTTTTACTGTAACTTTTTATTACGAATTACGAAAAACCAATATCCAAAAATCTCAAAATTTTGTCTTAAACTTTGAGAAAAAGTTTCAAAAAGCAATCTCTTAACTTGCGTCCGATAAGCATTCGTTTCTAAAAGTAGATAAGTATGACTGTGTGCTTCGCTACACTAGGTACTGGTCGATTCTGATGGATAAAATAGCTATAACTCACTAAATTTCTATTAATCAGCCCTCCAGATACATAATCTTCCAATTTTCTTATCTGAATTATAGGACAGTATGGATTGACTTCAGTTCTAGTGACATTTTCCCCGTGAAATATATATTCGTGTATATACCACATTCCCAACAACGCCTCTTCGTCAAAATCATGAGTCGGGTCAAAGCTGGGACAGTTATAAACATTTGTAGCGACGCTCGCTTGAATAAATACCACAATAAGAACTATTAACTTCATAATGAGGCTGATGAAAAGTTAATTTAATTTGTGTAGAATGGACGAACGTCCTAAATTAGTGATGTCTCACCCTGTATATGACTTCTAGTACGTTACGATGAACGCTATGAGTTTATTACATAATTACACAAGTTGTTCAAGTAATTAAATTGACATTTCCGACCCTGTATCTTATGCAGGTCAGTCAGTCTATGAGGATTAATCGTCTAATTTGTCTATTAAATTTAAGAGAAGAGTCCTACTACAGCACTTCGTATAAAACTGACATCTATCGTACTTTGCACAATAACTGAATACACTCGATAATATTTCACAGACTGATATGGGAACATTTGTTTTAGATATTAATCTATGGTTATAATTTAATTTGCGAATAACCTTTAACCATTAACTGGAATGTAAGTGGTCTCTTGAACATTAGGTTCTTTATAAGTTCAATACAGAATAGTCTTCGTTTAATTAATTAATTAGAATGATGATAAATTTTCTATAAACCTATATTCACAAGTAGGTACTTTGACATCATCACCATTATTATCAACAGCCTATTATATGTCCCCACATATAATAGGCACAGGCCTACCATCTCAACAAGGGCGCATGGGCTATATGATCCACCACGCTGGCCCAGTGCAAGTTGTTGGACTTCACATGTGCCTTAGAATTTCTTCAATGGTGTATGCAGGTTTCCTCGCGATATTTTCCTTCACAGTTTGGAGGAGTCAGTAAATGCATTTAAGTTTTTAGAATGAATAAAAAAAACCATTGGTACATGGCATGATCAGGGTTCGAACTTGGACCTCTCGATAAAGATTCTTTAAAGAGTTTAGTAACCTCTGACAGAATGGTTACTAAACTCTTTAAAGAATTTTTAAAATGAACTACATTAATCCATTTTTATGACATATATTGTTAGGATATGAGATACTTTTACAATTTATTAATAACAAACTATATTAAAAACAATAAATTTAAATCATATGGCATTTGAATATTGCATAATTTTTGTTAAATTCAGAGTTTTAATTTTATCGCTCTATTGTTGGTTTCCTGTTGATTGCTACTATAATTAAATATTACTTTATGGAATAATATACATTTAGCTGTAAATCTTCCTTGCACTATTAAATAGTGCGTAAATATATAAATAAAATGTTTAAAACAAAGGTTTTCTACCAATGTATGTGTTTCAGTGATAACATATTGCGCTGAAGTGATCTCTAACTTTCGGTTTCGTAAGAAAGCTCAACGTCGCTAAACGAGTTATGAAGAAGCCTATGCTCGAGGTACTCTGGGAGACTAATTAGATCCGTAGACAAACAAAAGTCATCGACTAATCCAGCGGATTAGTAAATTGCAGTGGCAGGACATAGAAATCCGACGACCGTGGCCGAAAGGATCTCAAGCCACGGACAGGCAAGCATAGCGCAGGACGTCTACCCACAAGATGGACTGACGATTTAAATAAGGGCCGCGGATCGACGATTGCTTCTGACCGGTCCTATTGGAAAATTATGGGAAAGGCCAGAATGTCCAGCAATAGACATTCTGCGATTGAAATGATGAATGACAATATAAAATAAAAACCAAATTGCGGGTTTAACTTGCTTACGTTTATTAAATTCCAAAAGTGGACGATCTAACAAAGCCTCTGCTACGGATACTGAACCTAATCAGCGTGCCTCTTCATCAAAAAATCACAATCTGGTGCATTTTAAAATGCATTAACAAAACACTTCTCAATGCCTTTTCTCAAAATACCTAACTTGACCATTTCACAGAAGGAACCTGAAATTTATCTAAATTCTAGAATAGGTATAGGTAAAAAAAAAAATTTGACTATACTTATATGTAACATAATTGAATTGTTTTATTCACCTTCAAAATTATTAATTTCTCTTTACTTATATTAAATTTCTATATTTATATTAATATAAATCCGTAATTTCACTAGTGGATAATCAATTTGTTTTATTTCTATCTTAAATTTTACATTTTTTTTTCTTTTTTCAAAATGACATGCTTAATGTTATTTACATCTCAGTTAAGACAGTTTATGTTGAAGTGAAAGAGTAAAAGGTGGAAGTCCTTTTAACTTGAAATTAGTTATAAAATCCAGGTTTCTAAATATGGAAGTCTATTAGCTGTATTATAATGTTTTCCTAGCGCACAAACAGCGTGTACAGTGTTCACAGTCAAAAACTGCGAATGCCGTCTGAAGGCAGCTCGTCACCGAAGACCAAAGTGAATTAACACAGCATGAATTACTGTGTGTTTCGATGCGCGAGTAAGGGAAGCTAAGTCCTATCCCTTCCTAATTACAGTTTGCTATGGTCGGCAGCGCACTTGCAACACCTGTAGCGTGGCTTGCGTTATAGGCGACAGTAGCCACCTACCATCAAGTGGACCGTCAGCCTGTCTGACGAACTTTACAGAAAAAAATATAGAAACAACAAAATGAGAAGCCTTATCTCCACCGTGTCTCTTACTATGTATTCTTCAAGGTCGGCAGTGTACTGGCATTGCTTGGGTTCATAGAAGTAGTAATAAGTTTAACATGAAGCGGTCCGTTATCCAGCATATCGATTTTCACTTTAAAAGAAAGCAATCACTACATGTGACCTTAAATTGAACAAAATCTGCTTGATCGTTGTGCCTCATACTTATAATATTATATACCTACTTAATATTACAAGTATCAGAAAATATTAGAAAACGATTAATAAGTTAGCAATACATTAAAATTAATATTATGTATATTATACCTACACAGGTTACGTGTATTTTTATTAATTATTTCTCTGCAATTTATAAACTTGTCTCTTTGTCGCTCTTTTCATTAGGGAAAATCTTATCAAAATCGGTTGGGTGGTTTAGAAGATAACGGAGAACAACGACTTTATTTTATAATATGTTTTAAATTATTGATGATAAAAGTAAGTGCACGGTTTAGAAATAAAATCTGACATACCTCAATGTACAATTCCTTTATATCAATATAGAAACACTCCCTCGTATGCTCTATTTTGTATTCACCCTTAGAATGTGGTATTTTCTCAACACCGTACCACACTCCCGATATTTGGTCCAAGTTTATTTCACCGACGTGAGGCGACAGGTCATCACAGTACTTATGATTTTCGAAATAATAATTACTGTAGCCGTAACACCGAACGTAACCTAAGCACAGAATAAGAGGTAACGCACGGAGAACCATCTTCGGCGATAACCCGGATATTGTCGGGATAATGTAAACCAGAAGTACTAGGCGACTATGCTCGCGAGGAGGTGTAGCGGAGATTAATCCTCGCAGTATGGGTAAAAGACGACGTTCCCAATCCGTGGGCGAGTCGAGTTAGCAAATGAACCTTCAATTGAACACTCAGATGGCTGACACTGTTCGTAGGTAATTTGTTCGTTACAACACGCTTCCTTAATAAACATTTATAAACTGCTCCCCCCACTGTTTTGATACACGCGTATTAGATAATTCAAACACAGACTAACAGTCAGTTGCAAGAAGCTATCTTTAAATTTTAATGCCGACATTAAATTTATAATGCTACATTAACTTATGTTTTCTATTGCAGCAAATCTGATTTGATGCAACTTTTAATGTCCATTAAAAGTTAATTTTTTGACTGTCAAAAGTCGTCATTATGCGCTATATCTGTTGCAAGAAACAATTTTCATAGCTAATGGAGGATTTATTTTGACATTTCATTAGTTATTTTTAATGAGCCGTATACGTGCCATTATCGGCCCATTAAGAGCGTGCAGCGCGATCGAAAATCTTCGAGTTGGAGTAGCGGTGACGGAACGCACACAAAAATAACTTTACAGATTAGGCTCAACACAGAGTAAAACATATTTTTACTAATTTTTCTTTAGGAAAAATTAATGTAATAAATGATAATAGAATGTAATATATGTAAATAATAATTAGTTATTATTATAATATAACGTAATATTCAGCTGATCACTGTGTTTTGTTCATTTCTTATACATAATTTTACCTATGTATACTTACCTGCATATCTGGAAAAGAATAAATAAAGTATGAAAGAAGAAATGAAAAACTGCAAAAAATAATAAAAAGTTTTTATTATTAAATTTGTGATGTTTGGTTGTCGTGGTATTATCGTTATTTGTTAATTGTCGTTTATTTTTGACCTTATCTTTCGAGTGCTTTCAATATATAATCAGGCTCCTTAATTGCCATTTTTCTATCCAGTCTTTTTTCGTATGAAATATTTACGTATTGAATTTTTCCACTGTCTTGATTATCCGAGGATGTTTGAATTTCTGCTATTGGTAGCCTGAAATAAAATTAAACACTAAAAACGACAGAGAGCAAATTGTAAACACCGTTAGTTTATAATAAACATAACTGACGAATATTATGAAAGGAACATTGAATTTAAAATAAAACGCTTAAAAGTTGATAACGCTTAAAAGTTATAAAATTTAGTTTATAACCTCTCCGTTCCGAAATTGTATACGAACATGCACTGTTCAGTACTTGGGCCTATCAATGAACAGTTTTACAAATTTACTGCGCGGTTTCAGTTTACAGTTTCGTTATAAACGGCTGTTATCAAAAGCAAAAAACCTAATCTAACCTAACCAATAAATGTTTGATTAGCTAAGACACCTATTTGGTGACCAAGTACTAGACTAGGTCAACCAAAAAAAGTTGCTGACCAAATAAATATTTTGCTGAAAAAATATATATTCCTATTACAAACTAACATATGCAATGTTACCGGATAATAGCCTAATTGACAAAATTTGGAAATTAGTTTAAAACTATGGCTTAGCATCTATTTCACCGCAAAAATATATTATTTTAAGAAAAATAGGTCTTTTACATTAGTATTTTGAGTTTTTAGAAATGAACTTGAAATTGACCGCGAAAAAGGCCAAGACTGTCATGGCGTCTTGAATGACGTCACACCTCGCGAAACAGTCGTGTTTGTTTATGACAGTCAATTGTGTTTTTTAATAAATAATGAATTCCTCGTATTATAAATACTGTATAGTGCCCCAATATAAAAGTTCAACGATAAAAACGCCAAACAAATTATTCATATACGTTCCAAACAATAAACAATAACAAATTGATGAAGTTATTACAGCTCTCAACGGCCACTATCAATACCTCGTTGTGAATCTTCAATGCCAGAGATCTAGATTCACAACAAAGAGATTCGAAGAGCACTACGGAGTCTTGACGTGAACAAAGCTAGTGGACCTGATGGCATACCTGCAAGGGTCCTGAAGGAATGTGGTCCTGAATTGTCTCCTGTACTTACACGCTTGTACCATCTCTCTCTCAGGACGAATACCGTGCCGGCATTTTGGAAGCTTGCCAATGTTCAACCAGTGCCTAAAAAGGGTAACCGTGCCAACCTCTGTAATTATCGACCAATCGCCATCACTTCTGTACTCTGTAAGGTTATGGAGAGAGTACTGAATAGTAAGCTGCTGACATATCTTGAAGTTAACGACCTGCTCAGTGATCGCCAATATGGATTTCGCCAGGGACGTTCAACCGGAGGTCTTCTTGTATGTCACGCAATACTGGAGTGAAGCCATCGAGAAACATGGCGAGGCTCTCGCTGTGTCACTCGACATATCGAAGGTCTTTGAGAGGGTTTGGCATGCACGTTTACTTGGCAAGCTTCCTACATACGGCATCCCCTCCGGTCTCTTTGTAGCTGGATTTCTGATTTCCTGAATGAACGGTCAATTCGAGTAGTCATTGATGGCTGCTCCTAGGACCTCATGGCAATTGATGCCGGTATTCCTCAGGGATCTGTTCTCTCTGCAACTCTTTTCCTGCTTCATATTAATGACTTACTTCTTCCAGGAGTAGTTGTATACGCAGATGACAATACGGTCATAGAGAGATATTTGTCCAGGATTCGTTCTGAGAGGGAGGCAATGGTTGAGCGAATTAACTGAACCTTCAATCTTGTATGTCAATGGGGTGACAAGAATCTGGCTGATTTTAACGCCACCAAAACGCAAGCGTATTTGGTCTCTGCAAAAAGGAGCCCTTTCGACTTGGCTCCAACTTTCCGAGGTGCATCCGTACCTGTGGCCAATGATCTTGAGCTTCTTGGTATGAAGTTGTGCTCAAATCTCAACTTCGATAATTCTATCGAGTCCAAAGCCCAAACAGCGGCCAAAAAGTTGGGCATCCCAAATAGAGTGAAGCGATGCTTCACACTTGGACAGCTCCTCTCTTTATACAAGGCACAAGTCCGATCTTGCATGGAGTATTGCTGTCACCTTTGGGATGGCCCATCAAAATACCAACTTGCCGCACTCGACTCGGTGGATCGCAGAGCTAGGAGGCCCATTGGCGATGATACACTAATAAGAACTAAGCTGCAGAGCCTAGCACATAGACGCAAAATTGCCTGTGTATTCTATAAGATGTACTTCGAAGAGTGTGCTCGAAAGCTGCATGAGATCATACTGCCTTCCCCTTTCTTCTATCGGACATACAGACACACGGCTGGTTACCATCCTCACCTTGTCGAAATCCCTCTAATTCGGACCAAGCGCTTTAAAACATCTTTTGTGATGCGCACTGCTAAGGATTGGAACTCCCTGCCGGCGTCTGTATTTCCGAGCTCATATAACCCAAATCTTTTCAAGGTTCGAGTGAATGGGCATCTTCTGGGTGAGCTCGCTCCATCGTCGGCCTCATCCTTCCTACATGGATAGATGCTGGTCAAGAGCAAACTCATCTTTAATAAAAAAATTAAAAAAAAAACAACTTTGTATTCGCTTACCTCAAAGGCAGCGGTTTTGAGTCAATGTCAAATTAGAAAATAAACGTAACCACCATTTATTAATATTGTCAAGTTAAGTTTTTACTCTCGTATTAATTGTATTTTTATATATTTATTGTCCTGATATCAGTGGCAAAAGAAATTCATCGTGTGATTTGGTAAAATAGCTTGAAATTTACCAACGCGCCACCATTTAATTGTAATTTAACAGGTGAAGTTGAATATATACAGATATAAACAAACAATTTTTTTACATTTTCTTGGTCTCTCAGCCCAATATTTCAACATATTTTATATTGAAAATACTTTTTTTTTATTTAGAACAAACTTTAAAGTAAGAATACTTTCAAAAAGTAAATCTTTAACCGTCTTACTACAAAAGATTAAATAAGCACTGTCTAAACACGTGCTTACGTAGACAATGTATAACTATTTAAACATTGTTAGGCGAGCGCTTAAAATGTCCTTACCACAAAACCTTGTTTAGCGCTTGTTTTTGTAGATAGTGTTAAAGTACGAGAATGATATTGCATTATGGCAACCCTGACAAACATTCATTCGGTCACTCGCCCTGAATTCATGTCGTTTTCATTTTACGCAGATTTTGGTTTTCACAAGCTATTATTACGGACTATAGTAACGATATAAGTAAATTATCAAATTGGAATAAGGCACAAATTACAACAAATACGTTAGATTGTTTATAAAATTTTGTTATATCAAAAAACATTGCGCTTAATGGAACGTAACTGACACGGGCGTAATTGTCAAATGTCAAGTTGGATTTGTTAATTTAATATTCTTATTTTCATAAATTCCAATTATTATTTTAACATGGATAAAAAACGTGAGCGCGGCGTTGCGTCATCGTAATATTCGAATGGATTAATTCGCTCGCGATATATCCTATCTCACAAAATTATATATCCTTATAAATAATTCATATCCTCCATACGTAATCAATTAAATTTAAAATATCCATAGTCATTTCAAAAATCAAAAGAAATCTTTAATATTACGCAAAACGATTACAAATTTGACAGCACGTCCAAGGAGAAGCCGCTAACTAGATAGACACTTGTTAATCAAGCATCTGGCGGTATTTAAATTTAAATAATGCTCAAGCATTGTCTAACCCTAAACAATGCCTAGACACTCTTTTGTAGTAAAGTTTTATTTAACCACGTGTACAAAGCCTGTTTAAAGTATGTTTAATGTTTTTGTAGTAAGACGGTAAATGTTTTAAAAATTTTAGGCTGTAAAAGCATTCTAGTCACAAAAGTTATAAGATTGTGTCGACAAGTGTGGACGTGTAAGCAGAAGATTTTACCGATTTAACAAAATGGTGGAACACA
The DNA here is from genome assembly GCA_910589475.2 of Bembecia ichneumoniformis. Lineage (NCBI taxonomy): Eukaryota > Metazoa > Arthropoda > Insecta > Lepidoptera > Sesiidae > Bembecia > Bembecia ichneumoniformis. The sequence continues at coordinate 8,590,738 of OU342523.1, forward strand.
TTTTTTGTTTCCACCGGTTCTCAAATTTTTATATAAAATACCATTTTCCATGGCGCTCACCAATGAGGGTTTGGCTCAGTTCATATCAGTTGTACCTAGTATATGGGTAAATGAAAATTCTATCCAGTTTTGGTCAAGGGCAAGAAAAACCGGCGATCTTGAGACGGCTGATTCCACAGTAGGTAAATGCCACTCTCTGACTGGTAACTGTTAATTAAGTAAGACTTTGTTTGTTCTTCACATAATACTTAGATAGAAGTTTTTACCATTGCGGAATTCCGATGAACAAGCATAACGGCAATTTTGGGCAATATACTGCTGTTTGTTTTGTTAAATCCTGATTCCATGGCGAATTATACCTGTCTTTCAAGATTAAACTAAAAACGAACTGTATTAATTTAATTTAACAATAATTGCTGAAAACTCGAAATAACCTGTTCACTTTATACGAAAATGACAGCCACAACGTGGTGTTTCGCGAGGTGTGACGTCACGCTTCCATTCGCTTCTCTGATTGGTGTTTAATGTCACATAATTAAACGCCTCATTTTGTCGATTTTATTTTCCAAAAATATTATTAATCTTTTATTATTTTAATAGAAAAGTTGTTTTTTGTTTACTAATTATCATGGTTAATCATTAGAAACTCTAAGCCATCCGATTTATTCTCAGTGGAAACAAGCCTGTTGTATACACCTCTGTTTGAGACATTAAATAGATAGGTAGGTATTTACCTGTATGCATTTGCATGTTCTGCGTTCGCACTACTCTGTACGGAATTCGACTCAACTGCAATATTTTATTTTGCATGTCCAGATTTTCTTATTTGCCTGAAAGTGAAACCAATGACATGATTAATTTAGCCATATTTCAGTATGCAAATTAGAAAAAAAACAGACAATTGCGTTCTCCGATAAAAATACTTCCAAATAGAAGTCTACTTACCACATTATAGCAGCATTCTTAGGATAATTTTTTTATTTAGTCACTTAGATAATGATTCTTTTTCTGGTTACCCATCCTTCACTTCCAAAAAACACTTAAACATGTGTAAAATGTAAATACAAAATTTATAACACAGCTGACTTGACATTGACCTCATGACGTCATGTCATACGACAAATAAGTGCGCCTAATGATTTTATTAGAGCAATGTTTTTTGTTTGGAAAACCATCAGGCGTTTGGATTAAATATTGAAAATTCTTAATATTTTCATATTTATAATTTTATAATGAATATTAAGAAGGGGGGGATCTGCGGAATATCAATACAAACATTTTCATGTGAGAATTAGTGCTTTATGCGTAAAATTTAAGAAGTATTCGAAGAAATAAATTTTTAGAAGTCGTTCCGTTTATGTATTTTTTATTAATTTTAAATGTATTTGTTTCAAATTTCAACAAGGCGGTGACCTTGTGCAAGGATCAGGCTAACCTACAAAAGTTACTTTAATGTATTTAACTAATTCAGCGCATAGTACTAGTCACTTAAAAATGAGTAAATTTCCAAAATTTTGTGCAGTATCCCCTTAAGGTTTTATTTAAGTAAATACAATCACTTCACCAATATAAGTTCAGTTTTTCTTAAAATAGGTAATTGACATGTATATGGAATATTGATATAATTTCCTGTTTTATAAATAACTAGCTGGTGCCAGCGGCTTCGCCCGCGTAAATATATGAGCAATGTAACGCCTAACATCTTTATTGTAGTTATACTCGTAGCTTTGCCAGGGCGTTAAGTGACCCCTCGGGAACAGAACTTTTTTCTAGATGAAAGGTATTCTATATCCTTTCCTCCATCCCTGACAACGTGTATGCAAAATTTCATGATGATTGGTTCAGTGGTTTAGGCGTGAAAAGGTAACAGACAGACTGACAGAGTAACTTTCACATTTATAATATTATATTAGTATGAATAAAGAAACAATTTAAATAAGTTTTTAAATAAATTTTTAATTATTTATTATTTAATTTTTATTACCTATTTACAAAAAATGCACTAAAACACAATATTTTACATATAAGCTGCTCTACGGAACGCACACCACTCTAGGATAGGTACTCACTATGGCACCAATTCCAAATTTTTTTCCGATTCTTGCTAATTATACACCACGTTTTTTTTCGAAGACATTTTCATTTATTGAAAACAATTCACGCAATAACGCGAAAGACGAAATAACATTAAATTAACAAATAAAATAATAGTAGGTTATCAGAAATATCAAATGACGTTTCGTTTGTCTTGCAGCACTTATTTTTATTGAAAATCAAACGCAACCATTCATTCATTTTTGAGATCATTCACTCTTTTGTCCTAATGCTTTCATTACGAGTACATTAGTAAATGAAAACCTACCGTTGATCTAATGAACGTTCCTGCATTAGTAAATGTCGCATTAATGATTTCTTTCTTGCAACTGACCGTAAGACTACTAAGAGACTGTTTTGTGTTTTCTGACACCTAACACCAAACATCTAACAAAATATGGGCGTGGCTTAACTGTTTTGTTAGCAAAAACAAGCAATTTCATCGTTTCTTGCGAATATTGAGGTTGTGTTTGTCGTATTTCCTGTAGATAAGGTCGAACGCGAAAATAACTTCTAAATCATCGAGTAGGTGTCTTCTTCGTCCGAAGTAATTTTGTCGAGTAGAAAGTTTGATAGTTCGTCAGGAGACTGCAATGTTTTGCTAACATGTTTTGTTAGTATATTTTTTTATTTTTTGGAGCACGCCTTAAGTAGGCTTAAAATAATATAGGAGTCGCTAATTTGTAATACGACTTTTTTTTTTCTTTATTAGAATGTTATTAGAGAGTGGGCAGAGTATCTGCATCTTGCTTGTGTCCATAGGCGATAATGATCACCTGCCATGAAGTAACTTTTTAATATAAAAATACCAACTTTTATTAACTCTCTTCACAATCCATTTTTTAAAGGCTTCAATGAAATAGCATTAGTACATTATAGAGTCTAAAAAAATTACTTTTGTACAGGGGTGTCCTTTAACCTATTGGAGCTCCTGAGCACTTTAGAATAATGGGGCCCCTATGACTGTGACTAAAGATTATTTTATTAAAATAGGCGAAATTAATATTAAAGTCAAATTTTAATTTATTCTACCGTTATTTCTATTTCTTTAAGTATATTTACATTAAGGGGGAGACATACGCTAAATACTAAAAATATCCATTCTTTAATGAAGATGTTACAAGAAATGGACAAGACAATTGCTTTGAAAAAAATATATATTATACTTAAACATGTGAAGAACCAATTGTATTGATTAGAATTTTCGTTAAAGTAATAGAAACTCCACAAAAAAAGTTAGAACACAAGAAGAATTTGACCTTTATTGAAAATTCTCTCGAAAACGGCTTATTGCACGCATATAATTCCTGTACCTATTAAAAAATTGTATTAATAAAAAAATTTTTTTGGTGTAATGTTCTAATAGTAAAAACAAAAAAACACCATTTCTAGGCCCGTTGAATTGTCTCCGCCGCCAGCGAGTTCTATAGTAAATGTCATTTGCCTCAGTGAAGCCCTTAACTGAATAAGTATAATTATAACTTAATCCAGAATAGTAACTCTTTCTGCTATATAAGGTTACCTAGTACTTAAAAAATTATGTTGATTGAAGAGATACCCTTTAAGTTGCCCAATCACTTCACTACGCTCTGCGTGCTATGGAGCGGGCGTTGATTGGTGGTGGCGTGAAGTTTGGTTGGTGGATAGGATCCGAAATTCCGAAATTTACTGAAGATCAAAGTTGTCGACATAGCCGAGAGAATTAGCAAGTTGAAGTGACAATAGGCCGGTCACATCTGTCACTAAGCGAATAACCGATGGGATAGACGAGTTCTAGATGGAGGTCACGAATTGGAAAACGCAGCGTGAGACACTCTGCGGCCAGGTGGTCGGACGATCTGAAAGGCATCGCAGGAAGGGCAGAGGACCGTGCGTGGTGAGGAGCCTTGGGAGAGTCTTTATTCAAACGTGGAGAGACACAGGCTGATGATTATATATGATTATGTGAATCTTACTATGCTTTATTATCAAAATAAACTACTTTTCGTTTCCTTATCCCCTTATCCCAATTATAAGGGCCTCTCTTTATAAGCAACCCGTCTGGCGACGATCTTGCCTACCGCAAAAGATGTTTCACATAAAAAAAATCTTTATTTGAACAAAACAGTGTGACTTTTTTCCTAATTTGGCAACCCTGTACGCACACAGATACATGTATTCTTACAATGCCGCCATCATTTGTCACGCACGCATAATCTGCTAGCGTGCTTCACTTTGTTGTTGCGAAGGCTACATCTGTCTTTATTCCGCAATCTTAGATTGAATGAATAAATTATGTTTTAAGACCTTGTAGTAGCAAGAGACACTGCGAAGTACATAGTCATAAACTAGGCCTAGCAGCCGTTCTGGGGACAAACTAACTTATAGGCCATCGTGAAGTACGAGGTAGTGTTTCGTTGTATGAGTAGTGCTCTTGTATTGCCCTGGTGTAAGAAAGAAACGCAAATGGAAATAAAACAAAGCATGCCTGTTATGATATGATTTTAAATAACATTTGTGTTATTTCTTAATTTATTTTTGACAATTTTTATGATCAAAAGCATACCATGACTACAAAATAATTTAAGATATTCAGTTTGTTTTTATATGCAGACTTTGAAATACATACTGCAAAATCCAACTGTTTTCCACCCAATAACGTCTTATCAAGTTTTCCCCAAGAAACGCTTTTATCAGCATACTTAGACAGTAGGAAATCATAGACTAGACTGTAAGTGTATTGTAATGACGTCACAGGCATAGTATCGATCGAAAGATGAAAGGACTGGAGTTAAACTTGAAATATGTTACAACTTTGTTGCTAAACAAAAACAAATGGCTTATTTCTGCTCTTGCTGCATAATTTATGCTCATAATTAAATGCTGAGTGCTAAATTTATCTTTTCCCATTTTAGCCACGGGGTTTATTTCAAATACAACGAACAAACGAATGACGTGGATAAGCCTGTGATTGGATAACGCTAAGTGTTGCGACGTGATTGAACTCGAGGTTGAATGTACTAAGGTAACAGGATATTGAAGAGACCGAATCAGGGACAAACCCTCCATATCTTATATATAAAAATGAATCCCCATTTCTCCTGGTCACGGCATCACGCGTGAACGGGTAGACCGATTTTAATTCGGTTTTCGCTAATGGAAAGAGGGATAACCGGGGAATGTTTTAGGGTATATAAAAATTGCACGCCGGGCGAAGCTGGGGGCGGGTAGCTAGTAGAATATAAAAATAACTGACATCGACTTTTATTTATTTATATTTAAAAAAAAATTTACTTTTTTAAATTGCAAGTTAACTCTGTTTCGGTGTGAAAAACGGCACTAAGAGTTACCTATTAATTATTTATTAATGTTAGAGGGTCTACTTTTATTTCAGTCAATTCTCAGTGTTACGAGGGCTGTTTGATAAGTCCTTTTAAAAACTATTTATAAAATCTTTTTTCTGGTAAATGGCATTAACACTAGCAAGCACAATCTTTCAAATGAAGACTGTCAAAAATTCAGCAAAAAAAAAAAACAAGTTTTTGTCAGTTTAACCATTGTTTAACTGTGATCACTCGTGAATTTTCAACAACTATGGAAAAATCTGAATTTCGTGCCGTTATAAAACATTTTTTTATGAAGGGTTGCAGTGCTGCCACAATAAAAACTGAACTTGATTCTGTTCATGGCATTAACGCACCAACGTTGCAGACTGTTTATAACTGGATAAATGATTTTAAACGTGGTCGGTCAAGCACATCTGATGCTCGACTCTCTGGTCGCCCAATCGAAGTCACTACTGAGGATGGTGTTGAAGAAATCCATAATATTGTACTCGACGACCATCGAGTGAAGGTGCGTGAAATAGCTGAGAACACAGGCATCTCCACTGAGCGAGTACATAAAATCCTGCATGAAAATTTGGGTATGACAAAGCTGTCTGCACGATGGGTGCCACGTTTGTTGATAATCGAACAAAAACGCGAACGAAAGCGAATTTCAAAACTGTGTTTCGATATGATGACTGTGTTCCGCATGATCCGTATTCATCGGACCTAGCTCCGTGCGATTATTACCTATTCCCAAATCTGAAAAGATGGCTTGGAGGGCAAAAATTTTTGACAAATGAGGACTGCATCGCAGGTGTAAACGGCTATTTTGAAGACCTTGACAAAAAGTATTTTTTAGAGGGGATAAAAAAATTGGAAACTCGCTGGAACAAATGTTGAACCCTCAAAGGACACTATGTTGAGAAATAAATGTAAATTGTTTAAAAAATATATTTTTTTTTTACTTTTTAAAACGACTTATCAAACAGCCTTCGTATTCAGCTATGTCATAACCACTGATACGCCGATCTTTTTCAAAAATGGCGTCCATTTTATCAGTAACAGGAGGCGGCCAGAGTGAGGTGCATCTTTGACATCAAAATTCCCACATTGAAAACGCTTAAATCAACTTATGCTACTCTTACTGTGTCAGTAGGTCCATAAACGTCAAAAAAGTTTTCGTGGCTTTCGTTGCATTTTTTCCTTTTTTGTAATAAAATTTTAAAATGTATCGAATTTCTTCATTAGATTCACTCATTTTGACATAAAGAAAAACAACGAAAAATGGCTGGAAACAACATTTTACTAATTTTTTCTTTTTTTGAAATGTAACCTTTTTAATGTAATCAAAGCCAGCCAGATACAAATATTACAGCCAGAGAGATATCATTACCAGTTTACTGTTTATACGTACTATATGCGAAAAGCCTTTTTTCCCAACCTAATTAAATAATTGTGTATAATTTGGTGATAGTTTTAAACAAATAACTTCATCCTTAGCAAATATCTTAATGCATTTTAAGCTTGCAGACCACAAATCTGTAGTAAAAATAAAATCACTTAGCAGCAATAAAGCTCCCGGAATGGACAGGATTGGAGCTATTAACATAAAAATGCTATGTAGTAAAATCAAATCTGTTATTTCTAAATCTAAAAATCCCAAGTGTAGTCGACTGCATCTATCATCCTTCTTATTGAAAACAAGTACCTATCATAAGGTCTATCTATTAAAAGGGTGTCGAGAGGTTTGACAATTCAGACATAACTATTTTGCTTACCATCGATAGAATAGTAGGGAAATATTTGTATATTGCAATTACATAAATTTTATAGCAATAAGGCATATTAACGGGCAACCAGAACGGTTTTCAACTTCATAAGCACACCACTCAACTATTGTCTGACAGTGTCAAAAAGTATATCTTAGTTATCTTTAATGATTACAGTAGGGCGTTCGACACAATCAGACATAACAAATTCTTACAAAGTCTAGAGGACTGTGTAGAGTCAGAAGTAAAATACTAACTTATTGGAACAAGTACCTGCAAAATCGATCATACAGCGTTCGCGCCGGCCGAAAGTCTCGAACGTCCCACCCTAACGATGGTAGCCACGCCCCTTCCCAACTAGTGTCAAAGGAAATTGGTCCTTATGTTTACAACATAGAGTTTACATTTCAACAGAAATAGCATTCCCGAACTTTCAATGGCTTGTTTATGATCTTGTTTAGATTTCTCGAAAATACGAAATACATCGAGGCGTTTGGCGCCAAGTATAAATAAGAGAGCAGGCGGGCGAGATGAGAGTGGTTCGACAACAAGCGATACGAAAGCGACTCTTCGGAGCTTTGCGAAGTTATCTGCGACAGTGAACCGGCGCCACATTAAGGGAATCATTGACGACTTTTGTCAAATTTAACGGTTTCATCTGACACGTTTAGTGATTTTGGAAGTCATCTTGCTTTGTGAAAATAAATCTTTCGTTAAATACATTTTTGTCAATTTATTGACAGCAATTAATAATTGAAGAATAAAACATTTTTTTTTTAAATTATGTTTTAAAATTTGGTTACCTTTTTGACAGAATTTGCGTAGATGTTCGATGACGTGGCAGTCGCATTTAGAATTCAAACCCAGCAAATCGAACTTCATGTACCTAAATGTACACGAATAACAGAAATGTAAGTACGTTTAGTGTTACAAATCTAGTCTATGTCTAGGTCTAGAATTTGAACCAATCTTATACAAATATGATGTCTTGGTACATAGATATTGGTTGTTTGTAAAACAGTATTACCGACAATGGCGCTCCAATGTGGCGCTTGTTAAAACTTTCAAATTATTTCAAAATTAGATTATTCTTAAATTTATTTATAGTTCACATCGCAAATGGTTCATTTAGCGAAACTTCCACATAAAATAAAATCCATATATTAACACCTTGTCTGAAATAGCCTTTCAGCTACTAACCACGGCTAAATCACATTCCACATTTATATGTGAAAACTGTAACTAATTTTAAATTTGTTATGTACAAAAACAGTGTTCAAAGAATAGGCTTTTCCGAGCAGCCACAAGCCTTCTACAATAAAATTTCTTTCAAGAATCAGAAATATTATATTCTTATAATTTCATCTTTGCTTTGCCATTTAAAACAAACTAATTAATATATTTAGTTATTTCTTTTAAATTTGTAGAGATCTTTAAATGAAATTACTTAAATGAAACTATTTGACTGACAAGTAAACAAACTCAATAACCGTGAGCAAATAAATGAAAAGAATATTTTTCAAATATTGTCTTGAATTATTAGAAAAGGAGGCTACGAACAATGTCTTCTACGCTTCTCACGCTACGAACGCTACGAGTCCTCGCATCGTGGCGTAGCAATTTCCACGGTGACGTAACACTCGGCTTTCTCATACTAGAGCCCCATAAAAGCGAACCAATCACCGAATGATACACAGGCAACCTGCGGTAATACGAAACCTGTCTTCTCTATATACCATGTCCTTGTCGAAGGGCCATGTCGTGTAATACAATTATTATAATAATAACTTGAAGGATAAAAAGTACCGATTAGCAGCACTCTAGTTACAACATAATTTTTGACCGGTATTTTTGTAAGTTTCAATTAACTTTCTTCTTTTTTTTAAATAAGTAGAATGATTGTTTTGATTTTAAATATAAAACAATGATTCATTACTTGTTCAAATACTCTATCCGTTCGATAAAATCTAAGAAATATAATTTGTAACAAAAATTTCGAATTTCATAATAATTCAGCATATATGTGTTTTCGGTATAAGAAAAGGTTATCTTGGGTAAGAAAAATATTTATAATAATCAATAAGCATTGTAGCGACTACATACCATCACGTATCTGCAAGTAGGAAGTTTATAATAAGCACGTATTAACATAGTATATAAGCCATATTTTATCCTAAATAAATTAGACGTTATTACACCTTGTCTCGTTGTACTTATTGCCATAATAATTAGGCAAATTGGTGACCCCGACGTGATACCAGCAGAATGAATTCACCTACTTGCAAATTGAACTGCGGTCAACAAGAAACACTGGAAATCGCAACCGGCACTTCCATTTTATCCCGCATTCCGGAGTTTTGGCGAGATCAACCCAGATTATGGTTTACACAATTTGAAGCCATAATAGCGCCACAGAAACAAGGAGATGATTACAAATATTTTACAGTTATAGCAAAACTATCGAAGGACGAAATACTACAAGTAAGTGACCTCATAACCTCACCGCCTTCCACAGAAAAATATAAAATCATCAAGGAACGTCTAATAAGTTGCTACGAAGAATCAGAACAGCGCCAATTTCAAAAATTATTGTCGGAGATGGACCTGGGTGATCAAAAACCTTCGCAACTTTTACGCAAAATGCAGAGCCTTGGAGGAGGAAAAATCAACGACGAAACTATCAAACTGCTGTGGTTGAGACTTTTGCCAACATCAGTCACCACAGTGCTGGCTGTTACCGAGGACATGGATATTGACAAAATGAGCCAAATCGCCGACAAAATCATAGCAAATTCAAAAATTACCGAGGTGTCAGCAATTAACGAAAGCAAAACAAACAAAAACGTAATGGCATGCATTCTAGCGCAATTAACAAAAATGCAGTTAGAACTAAGTGCAATTCAGCGCGATCGCAGAAACTATCGGCACGATCCGAGTCATTTCAACCGTCAGCATTTTTCATCAAGACCAAGTTCAAGAGCAAACAGTCGAGAAAGGAAACACTATTGTTTCTATCACAACGAATTCGGAAAATATGCAAGGAAATGTGCTAAACCGTGTGGTTGGAAACAGAATTTTATCTCAAGGAATCAGGGAAACTAATTAAAGCACAGACTACGGCGGATCTCTGTGCTATTCACCCGTCTAACCGCCTCACTATTACTGACCGAAAAAGTGGTATTAGATTTTTGATTGATACGGGAGCAAACATTTCAGTTATTTGCAAGTCACAGAGACATTCATTTATACAAAATGAACAATACACACTCTACGCCGCTAATGGTACGAAAATAAAAACTTACGGCGAAAAAACACTTACTTTAAACTTGGGACTACGGAGAAATTTCACATGGAATTTCGTCATCGCCGATGTGACGCAACCGATTATTGGAGCAGATTTTTTGGAACATTTTAAACTATTGGTCGACATAGCAGGTCGGAAACTGATTGACAGGGTAACTGAGCTGACAACGCCTGCAACCCTGATCAAATCGACTCAACATACAATTCGTACTATCAATGCCGGGATGCATTCGCGCATTATTAAACTTTTAGAAAAATACGAAGACATTACGAAACCTTCCTCCCTACGTACTTCTCCGAAACACAAGATTGAACACCATATTATAACTAAAGGCCCGCCAGTATCAGCACGCGCAAGACCATTACCACCGGATAAATATCATATTGCCAAAAGAGAATTTCAAACTATGATGGAGCAAGGAATTTGTCGCCCATCCGACAGTCCGTGGGCAAGCCCTTTACACATGGTTAAGAAAAAGAACGGTGAATGGAGACCATGTGGAGATTACCGGATGCTCAACAACGTCACTGTACCGGATAAATATCCACTTCCACGATTAACGGATTTCACTTATATATTAGAAAACAAATACGTACTCAGCAAAATTGATATCCGAAAAGCTTACCATTGCATACCAGTCAAAGATGTGGAAAAAACAGCCATTATCACTCCTTTCGGACTTTTTGAATTTTTAAAGATGCCTTTTGGCTTACGGAATGCAGCACAAACATTCCAACGATTCATGGACTCGCTATTCAGAGATTTAGACTTCGTCTTCGTATTTATCGACGACTGTTTAATTGCGTCAGAAAACGAGGATCTACATTACCAGCACTTAGATATAGTTTTCAAACGCTTACAGGAGAATGGGATAACTATTAACCTCGAAAAATGCGAATTTCTTAAGAACGAAATAGACTTCCTTGGTTATCATATAACAGGCCAAGGAATACGCCCGACGGAAGAGAATTACAAAGCAATTACAGAATTTCCCAAACCAAAAATAATTAAAGAATTAAGGAGATTCTTAGGGATGATTAATTTTTATAGAAGTAATCTACCGCACGCCGCCAAATATCAAATTACTTTAAACAATTATCTGCGCGATTCAAAAAAAAACGACAACTCTCCCATTCCGTGGACAACAGAGGCTGAAAAAGCTTTCGAGAAATGCAAGGAAATCATCGCAAACGCAATATTAACAGTACACCCTTCGCGCACCGCCCCACTCGCACTGATGACGGACGCCAGTTCGACATGTGTCGGCGCGGTTCTACAACAAAAATCCGGACCTAAGTGGGAACCATTGGGTTTTTTCTCAAAAAAATTAAGTGAAGCGCAACAAAAATACTCAACATTCGATAGAGAATTACTTGGGATATATATGGCCGTCAAGCATTTTCAAAAATTCATTGAAGGAAGAGAATTCACTATTTTTACAGACCATCGACCTTTGACCTACGTATTTTCCCAAAAACCATCACCAAACGACACACCACGGCGAATACGTCAATTGGATTTTATTTTACAATATTGCACCAATATTCAACATATAAACGGACGTGATAATATCGCCGCGGATGCATTATCACGTATCGAGCAAATTGACGTGCCATCACCAATTAACTACGCTGATTTAGCAAGATGCCAATCTAATGACGAAGAATTCATAAGACTACGCAACAATAAGAGTTTGAAATTTAAGAATATAATGCTTCCGGGTTCAACAATAAGTATCAACTGCGACATTTCGACAGGGAAGAATCGTCCTTATTTACCAGAAAAATTTCGAAGACAAGTTTTTAACGTCATTCATGGCCTGAGTCATCCTGGCAAAAGAACTACCAGAAAAATGATAACTCAAAGATATTTATGGCCCAGTATGAACAAAGACATCAATAACTGGTGTAAAACATGCATTGCTTGCCAGAAATCAAAAGTGCAACGCCACACAATATCACCTATCGGCAATTTCATGCCCTCGCAGCGTTTTGAACATTTACATATCGATATAGTAGGCCCATTGCCGATCTCACAAGGAAAACGATATTTAATTACGATTATAGATCGTTGCACTTCATGGCCGGAAGTTTATCCTGTGGAGGACATCACTGCCGAAACAGTAGCTAGCACACTATACGAAGGATGGATAGCACGATTTGGATGCCCGTTACGCATTACAACAGATCAAGGTCGGCAATTTGAATCAAGAATTTTCGAATCCCTTTCTCAATTTTTAGGAATACACAAAATTAGAACAACGCCTTATCATCCACAATCAAATGGAATGATAGAGAGGTTTCATAGAACATTAAAAGCGGCGCTAATGACAAGGGAATCCAACACTAATTGGGTGAAAGAGATTCCTTCAGTACTACTTGGTTTACGGAGTTGTTTGCGCGAGGACACGGGATATAGTGCAGCAGAAATGACATATGGCGCACCTATACGTCTTCCAGGAGAATTTTTCGAATCATCTTTTCAGCATTCTACGTATGAGGATTTTGTTAAAAAAATTCAAGAGGATATCACTCAGATGACATCAATATCGAAACGCAAGAGTCATCATAAAACTGTTTTCATACACCCCGAGCTCAAGGAATGTTCACACGTATTTGTAAGATGCGACCGAATAAAAAAAAGTCTTTCACCACCCTACGAAGGGCCATTCCCAGTGATTAGAAGGATGGATAAGGCATATAAAATTAAGATCAAAGATAAGGAAACAGTTATATCAATAGATAGATTAAAACCAGCATTTATCATCAACAACAAGACTACAAACGTGCCAAATGCAGAGTACCGCCACAGCGATTCAGGCACGTACATAACCAGGTCAGGGCGGACAGTTAAGCCAACAGTACGTTTCGGTATTCGCTGATGCAAGCAATTAGTCGATTTAAATAGCCGCGGTATCACAGTAGACACCATCAGTTATCGTTAACGCCCTCGAAGAACAATGGGCAACCAAAGCTCCAAAGACCAAATAGTGTACAACGCCGATAGTTGCCTCAACCAAAATGAAGCCGACCAGCTCGCAAGTCTCGTCTTGGAAGAATTAAGGTGGACGAAGAACATCGCATTGGGACAAATTATCATTACACTGGGTATTTTCCTTCTCTATGGAATACTCAAAATAATAGACAAGAGAATGAGGAATCTCGCAAGTAACAACCAACACAAGTGTAATGGATAATGTAATGGTGTAATGGATAGGTCATGGTGCGTGCATTACAAATATACGCATCAACACAGACAACGCGTCATCACAACATCAGCAAATTCCACACATAACTTAATCAGCAAGTTTAAAGTCACTACGATGTTTATTGTAATATCAGGGCACACGATTATTTTTTGCTACACGAAGTAGGCTAAAAAATATTTTTTTTTTTTTAAGGGGGGTGTATATGTAGCGACTACATACCATCACGTATCTGCAAGTAGGAAGTTTATAATAAGCACGTATTAACATAGTATATAAGCCATATTTTATCCTAAATAAATTAGACGTTATTACACCTTGTCTCGTTGTACTTATTGCCATAATAATTAGGCAAAAGCATTAATAAGTAAGTCAAATGAGTATTCAAATGAATTAATATCTAGGTAGATTTCCAATTAAGTAGAGGCAACTTCGAGAAGGAGGTCAATCTCGAATGCAGCTCGGTTGGGAAGCGTTCGGAAGCTCCGAGACATCTTCTCGTCCAAAATACCTCAGTATCTTAAAACAAAAGTTTTGCTAGTGATGACATATGGCGCTGTAACGTGGTCTCTAACTATGGGCCTCGTAAGAAAGCTCAATGTCGCTCAACGAGCTATGAAGAGGGCTATGCTCAGGGTTACATTGCGAGATCAAATCAGGAATGAGGAGATTCGTAGACGAACGAAAGTTACTGACATAACGCGGTGGATTATTAAGTTGAAGTGGCAGTGGGCGGGGCACATGATACGGAGAGCCGATGACCGCTGGGGCCGACAAGTTCTCGAGTGGAGGGCACGGACCGACAAACGCAGCGTAGGACGTCCACCCACAAGGTGCACAGACGACCTGATAAGGGCCGCGGGTCGACCGTGGATCCAGGCTGCTTGCGACCGGTCCTGCTTGAAAATTTGGGGAAGTGGCGTCCTGCGGCAGAAATGATGATGATGATAAAAACCTACAAAAAATCATATAAATGCGAAAGTTTGTTTGTTTGTTTGTTACGCTTTCACATCGTAACTACTCAACCGATATCATGAAATTTTACATACATGTTGTCAGGGGTACAGAAAAGGACTGGGGATTAATTAATTAATCCTAAAATTAACAAACGTCGTGTGATGTTGGCCGCTACCATCAAATGTCATAAAATTTACAATAGAATGATTACACTGATATTTATACATAGAAGTTTAAGCGGTTTTGTGTTACAATTAGGCCGGGAAAAAGTCTTTTCGCATATAGTATATATAAACATGTAATAAAATCTCTTTGGATGTATTATTTGTATCTGGCTGATTTTAATGACAATGAAAAGGTTACATTTCAAAAAAGAAACATTAGTAAAATGTTGTTTCCAGCAATTTTTCATATGTTTTTCTTTCTGTCAAAATTATTGAAACTAATGAAGAAATTCGATACATTTTAAAATTTTATTACAAAAAAGGAACGCAAGCCGCGAAAAAATTTGTGACGTTTATGGACCTAATGCAGTGTCAGTAAGAGGAACACAAAGATGGTTTAGGCGTTTTCAGTCCGGGAATTTTGATGTCAAAGATGCACCTCGCTCTGGTAAGATGCACACACGACATAGCTGAAGAACTGGGAATTGACCACAAAACAGTTTTCACTCATTTGAAAAAGCTGGATACACAAAAAAGCTCGATATTTGGGTGCCACACGAGCTCACTGAAAGAAACTTATGAATCGTGTACTGAATGAACCGAACCGTTTTTGAAGAGATTGATAACTAGTGATGAAAAGTGGATCACGTGCGATAAGACCGTGCGAAAAAGGTCTTGGTCAAAGGTCGGTCAGGCTTCACAGACTGTGTTAAAACTCGGGTTAACTCGCAATGAGGTGATGCTGTGTGTGTGTATGGTGGGATTGAAAGGGCACTGTTCATTAAGAGCTTTTACAGCCGGGCAAAACCATCGATTCGGATCACTGCCGGCACTGTCATGCCAACAACTGATAAGATTAAAGCAAGAAGTTGAGAGAAAGCGGCCGGAATTGGTCAATGGAAAGGATGTGGTCTTTCATCACCGACAACGCTAGATCACACTCATTTTTAGCTACTCAGCAAAAATTAAGGGTTCGTCTCTTCCTGTTTCGGTGTCTTCAAAATTCTTTAGGCAATGTCAGGTTAACATCAAGAGAGGACTGGCAAAACTACTTGTCGCATTTTTTAAATCAGAAGTCCCAAAATTCCTACAACAACGGAATCATATCGCAAAATGGCACGCATATACTGTAATTAAATGTAAACAAACTTAAAAAAATTTATTGATTTTAAATAAAATGTGAAGAAACTTTTTCCCCAACTTATTAAATAGGGCGAATAATCAATATTCTGATTTAACAAGTCACATAATTAATTGCTTTCCTTAATTAATTACAAATTATTGCTTTTGTTGGGTCTTGATTTTTTACGCTTAAGAAAAAGAGGCGCTGAAGTTACGAGCAAAAGCTAGTAGTCCTACAATAAATCACATAATGTTAAAAATATTCTATATCAAAAATTCCCTTTCCTTTATTTGTTCAAGGTGTAACACAAATAACAAAATTATAAAAAGGCACAAGATCCAATAAACGCCAATTATGAATTAAAATTAAGAAAAAATATATTTCCTTTTTAAGAGTGGCAGACAGGCTGATGGGCCACTTGATGGTAAGTGGTTACAGTCGCCAAATGACACGGACAACACCAAAGGGATTTAGGTGCGTTGCAACCCTGCCGAAAATTGTTTACGTTCCTCTTGAAGAACGTATAATTAGCTAGATGGAAACTAGAAATTAAATTATTTTTACAAAAATAGCGCTCTAATTTTGTTTGTGATAGGGCAGGGCCGTCTTTACCCGGGGGTGCAAGGGGTGCGGTGCACCCGGGCGCGGAGCGCCCGGGGGCGCCTGCCGAGCGCTGAGTATTTAGATATTTCATTGAACTTAACGCCATTGCATGGTTTCATATACTTGTTACGACAAATACGTATGCGCAAAATTAAATATAAAAAAAATAGTCATCAACAATAATCATTGTTTTACTTTTATTAAAGCGCCTACACACCGCCTTAAAATTGGTGGCAATATCGGGGAAGTGGTGGGGAGCGCCCTAGATCGCTCCCTTGATCGCCTCATGTGTAGGCAAATCGTAATCAGTTTCCTCCTAACTCTGAAATCGGGTCGGTCGAACCCACGATTTAGGGGCGATTATCGTCTAGGGAGCGTTGTCGCATCGTGTGTAGCGAAATCGGTGCCGATTTCACCGCAGTGTGTCTGTGAGGGCAGCGGCGACAAGACGTATTTTTGTGTTTTTAATTTGTATTCCGTGCGAAGACATGGCTAAGGAAAAGAAGTGAGAAGCCTGGACGAAAGTCAATGATCTCTTCAAGGAGTTCCTCAACACATTCTATATCCATTTTTAAAAAGTTTTCAGCTACTTCCAAATGTCTCTCTCCCTTCTGAGGTGTTTCCATCTAGCTACAATATGGGCTTCTTCAAACTAGCAGTAAACAAATTCCTGCAAGGTCGGCAACGCACGTGCACCCTCCCTGGTGTTGCTTGTGTCCTTAGGCGACTTTTTCGTCTTTGACTTGGTTGCACTGTAGAAAGTGCCAGAGTGATGCCTATTCTCTGATGTTTTGAGAGTGTCGGCGGCATCTTGATAGACGAGCGCTTTGTTACACAATCGGTTTCACACTTAGTGGAAGGGACGTGTGTAGAGTAGCGGCCGATTTCATCCCCACTACCACGCTCCTGATATTGCCACAGATTTTGGGGCCGTGTGTAGGCGCTTTTACGCTTTCGGCGCTTGTCATACCGCTCATGATGTGAAAGCTAAAATGACTCTTATTACTACACAAATAAAAACGCCTACACACTGCCCTAAAATCGGTGGCAATATCGGGGAAGTGGTGGGGAGCGCCCTAGATCGCTCCCTTGATCGCTTCATGTGTAGGCAAATCGTAATCAGTTTCCTCCTAACTCTGAAATCGGGTCGGACGAACCCACGATTTAGGGGCGATTATCGTCTAGGAAGCGTTGTCGCATCGTGTATAGCGAAATCGGTGCCGATTTCACCGCAGTGTGTCTGCGACTGCAGCGGCGACAAGACCTATTTTTGTGTTTTTAATTTGTATTCCGTGCGAAGACATGGCGAAGGAAAAGAAGCGAGAAGCCTGGACGAAAGTCAATGATCTCTTCAAGGAGTTCCTCAACACATTCTATATCCATTTTTAAAAAGTTTTCAGCTGCTTCCAAATGTCTCTCTCCCTTCTAAGGTGTTTCCATCTAGCTACAATATGGGCTTCTTCAAACTAGCAGTAAACAAATTCCTATAAGGACGGCAGCGCACATGCACCCCCCCTGATGTTGCTTGTGTCCTTAGGCGACGGTAGCCACCTACCATCAAGTGGACCGTCAGCCTGTCTGCCAACTTTAATAATAATATTTTAAAAAAAGTTCATGGCGTTTCATCAACCAGTTCTTCCTTTTTCGTCTTTGACTTGGTTGCACTGTAGAAAGTGCCAGAGTGATGCCTATTCTCTGATGTTTTGAGAGTGTCGGCGGCATCTTGATAGACGAGCGCTTTGTTGCACGGTCGGTTTCACACTTAGTGGCACTACCACTCTCCCGACATTGCCACCGATTTTAGGGCCGTGTGTAGGCGCTTTAACAATTTTATTAAATGCAACACGCGCGCGGCAAAATCTCTAATCCAAAGATAGCGTACCTTTGACACATTGCCGCCCGGTCGCCCGCACTTGAAGCAAAATGATCTCTAAGTCAATAAAGTGTAAGTTCATTTGAAATGGGCGCGAGGCGGGGCGCGGCACCTGTGCGTCTGTCATAGGCGAATAATTGCGCCCTTTGACATAGACGTCCGGGTGGCTAAGGGCGCAGGCTGAGCCCCGCACCCCGGCGCCGAATAGACTTAAGACGGCACTGATAGGGAAACAAAAAGTACACATGATTATATTTTTAAAACGAATTAAAGGAATGGTTCAAAAGTTGAAAATATTTCTAAATTACATATAATATATTGAAAACTTAGCAAGGGTTGGTACGACAGCATTGCTCATAAGATAGCAACCGTAGCGCTACGTTTTCTTGCTACAGAAAAACTCCTAGCGATTGCCATGGTGACGTAACGCTCCGACTACGAATTTACTAGAGCCCCATGGATTTTTAGGAGATACACAACATCAGCGACATGGCAACCAATGCGGTTGCCCCGCGTATACTAGTTTGGTACAATAGGGTAGCAGGATACAGAGTCGGTGTGAATAGTTTACTCAAACTATTCATGAGGGTAGATGTTAGGGGGTAGTTGGAGAGGCGTGACAAAAATAGTACAGATATCGGATATGTGAGGGAGGAGCCCTTGACAACGGTGACAATGTTTGGATCGAATGTTTGACAAACTATTGTTTGCAGTACAAAGCATGTCAAGTTTTTTTATACATTATAAATATTATAATGTATAGAGAAATGAAAAAACCCAATGAAGCATATCTCTGAATAAAATAATTTGTGAAATTTACTAAACTATAAGATATTTCTTATGTTTAGACTTTATATCATTATACTTTTCAAATTTCTCGTACCGCTACTTTTCCTAGAAAATAGGAAATAATTCGTTTGAAACGACTTTTCTTTAATTATAAGTAATTAATTATTAAAATCAAAGAAATATTATTTGCAACTAGCTGAGCCCGCTACTTCATTTACGCGTGGTATTCGATAACTATAGCGCGTAACTTTTTAGTTTGTAAACAGATTGGAATGAAATAAACTCTCGTAACATATAGTGTTATGTTACGAGAGTTTGCTACAATACATAAGTGAAAACCACCTTAAAATCGGTTAAGCCGTTTCTGAGATTAGCGTGCACAAACGCATAGACAAACAGACAAACAGAAAATAATTCTAAAAACTATTTTTTTGACCTCAGTAACATAAGTACAACGTGTACGTGTATAAACTTTTTTTTTTTTTTTGAAAAAAGATTTAATGTAATTACAGACACGACTCGTTTACGATTTCATTATATGTATATATATTACAAACGGGTACACGGAGGCTAGCCTCTTTTAAAATTGGATGTCATTAAAATAGGTGTTATAAATTGGGCCAATCTTAAAAGTCCTGTTTAAAAACTATAAAAATCAAGCCAAATTTAAAATCCGTTTGGAAAATATAAAAGTTATACTTACCTACTCCTGACAGCATAAATATAATGAAACGAATAATATAATGAAAAGCAATAATCGACCATTTTCCAACTCATTACACAACAATTTTCGTTACACTCTAAAACTTAGACATTTTGTGGAAGTTTTGATATAGAACCAAGTAAATACAATTTAATTAAATGTTAATAAGTTAAGTAGTTAGTTTGAATTAAATTAGAAAAATTATTATATCTTCTTATATATAAAAATGAATCCCCATTTCTCCTGGTCACGGCATCACGCGTGAACGGGTAGACCGATTTTAATTCGGTTTTCGCTAATGGAAAGAGGTATAAACGGGGAATGTTTTAAGGTATATAAAAATTGCACGCCGGGCGAAGCCGGGGGCGGGCCGCTAGTTCATTATAATTTACAATAGGAAAGAGAGACTACATTATCAAAATACGCACATTATTTTTTGTAGCAGATTTTACACGTCATCGCTGTTGTCCCGCTATTTCTTTGGTGACATAAATCACTCTCTAGGCGAAATTGGCGGCAAACTGTTATTGGCCCACAATCGTTGGTTTTGCCTTCAAATAACTAGGTACACATGAACAACGCAGCAATGTTGTATTTGTTAAGAGGGGTGGTGGATAGGGGTAAATTTATCAGAGGGTTGATACACTTCTACTTTATTATGGCGCCCTGATACAAGGGGTCACAAACAAACGCTGACGTGTCACAAACGTGCACGTATATGTGGTTTACACATACACACAATAGATTAGTAAAACTGAAATATATACCTTACAATACACATCACTTAGATCACATCATGAACTTGAATGATTAGTATAGGTAGAGTGGGTTCAGATGTCTTTGTTTTTCTACAGGAAAAAATGATTACAGAAAATCGTTAACGCACTATAGACAACCATTGATTTCATAATTGATAGACACAAAATAGATAAATCATTTAAACAGCAATGTGTAGGTTTCTACAATGAAATCTCTGAAGAAATACGTGAATTACAATTAAAACAAATTGTTAAAAAAGCGTATTTTAAAATTACAGATTATTTAGCAGATAAAAATGCATGGGATTAAAAAATCGATTACTGGAGTTTCTTTTGCCGTTTCTTCTCTTCTAGAAAGCCATTTTGTTTCCGAAACGGTAGTAAGACTTCAAAGAATCTTGTTATCCTGTTTTTGAGAAATAAACGATTTGATTCGATTTAATGTTGTTTTACAGGTATTTCAAAATATGTGGAGATAGTTGAGATAGCACATAGGAAAAACTTAAAGGTAATTTACTAACTCACAAACTTAAAATCCTTTAAGAAATCTAACTCATAAATGAATCAAGTGACCAAGAAGCTGCGAATATATTTCTTTCAGTCGTGAAAACTTTCACAATGAAAAAAGATATATAAGGAAGAATTCTTTTTGATTCAACAGTATATACAATTAAATATTCTTGATTTTGATCGGAAAAATAATATATTTTAATGATAATTTTATGGTTCAAAACACGATATTTCTTCACCCGGTCATAAAATATTCCGAAAATTGGGAAATTATTATAGTTTTTCTGACACTTTTACTCACAAAAAATTTCAAAAAATAAATAATGATATTTAGTAAAATATTACATTTTCTAAAGCCTACTTAACTTACATAACTTTTTCTCAAAACCGTTTTGTTTTGATTTTACCCGTGAAGTGAGGAAGTGCCTACTCTCTCCTGCGTTCGAATATTCTGGCCTTAAGGTGTAGAAGTTGGTACGCTACAGTCCCGTATAGTAAAGAGGTACAATAAAGTGAGTTTCTAAAATATAAACCAATCGACGACATACCTAACCAGTAAAAGAATGATAATAAACAATATCCAGTTGCTTTTATATAAACACAAGTTTTGAAAAATAAATATTTTTATTAAGAAGTAGTGTTCGCTTTTCAGTGAACGTCGAGACTGACTGGCTGGTATTAATATGCTTATATATTTTGCTTGACTTCGCCGCGCCCCTTTTTCTTAAGCGTTTAGAAAATAAAAATATCAACATTTGACAAAATTACATATATAAGCAAAAATACATATACTAATTAAACTTCTTTTAAAATAAAATTGTACAGATATTTTTTTAAAATTTTGTTTATCCGTTACTAGGCAATGCTTTTTTCAGCACACGACAGCGCATATTTTTAGATGATCCCTCGGGAACAGTACCTTTTCTGGATGAAAGTTACGCAACAAACATGCCTATGCAACAAACAAACAAACTCACTTTCGCATTTATAATATCAGGATACACAGTACACCCTGGGAATTTTAAAAAAACCTCTTTTAATGACATGTTTAGCTGTTGGTAATAGCATAGATAAAATACTACTAAGTAGTATTTTATCTATGGTAATAGTAAATTTCTTAGGTACGATTTAATTTATAATAGGTACATTATTTATACATGATAGATCAGAGTATCAAACTTCTTTAAAATGTGCTCCTATGCTTTCTAAACATGGCACTGCAAAGCTTCCACTTTAAATTCCACGGAAACCTTGCCAAACCTTTGACATTTAACTGTGACCTTTAAAGCATGAAGATGCCTCTCGAAGAGGGCACCGTGTCCGCATCAGAGGTCGGTTTTACCAGGAAAGCAGCATCTTAAAGATATTAGTCATCCTATAAACGGCAGTTAACCAACATGATGCCTACACAACGACGCAAATAAATATAAAGATTTAAAATTCCAAATAAGGAATAAACATTTTCTTATTTTCACTTAAAAAGAAACATATTATATTTGCAGTATACATATTTATAATTTTTTATACTTATTATTTAATTTAAAATTACAAGTGTTCTTACTTCTAGAAATCTTTCTCATAATGTACACTTTGAGGGGTATGTTAAGATCAAAACTACAAAATTTCATCAACCTAGGTTTCTTCCATGAAAATCGCAGAAACAAACTTTTAATTGCTTCCAACCCGAATTAGAAAAGGGAGGGCGCCAGCTTCAAGTCACGTGGCAAAATCACTAGGCATTCATAGCAAACAAAAGCTTAACTAATTGAAATCTCTTTTTTTTACAAAATTACTTATGTTTTTCATTCATTCATTCAATAACCAAATTGATTCCTGGATAAACTTGATGTTTTTTTGTTTAATGAGCTATCTTTTTTTCCAAAAATAGTCAAGTAAAAGGCCATTTCGAGAATAGTGATATCACGGACTGTAGTTACATGACTTCTTAAATTTTTTTGGAATTTACTTCTTAAGAATCGATTTTCATATAAGACCATCACCGGTATGAAAATTTTATAAGTAAAATTAATACAAACGTTAACTAAAAAGCGTTACGTTATCTGACATTGACATGCTAATGACAGTGTCACAAATCATGGGCATCATTTGTTTAAATAATTTGAAATATATTTGTTATATTATTTTACCAATTTCAATTGTTAGAATTAAAAAATGAGAACCAACCAGTCAATAATCAAATAGAGTTTCTAATATGGTTGTGTTATTACAATGTCATTTCGACATATAGGCTTTTTGCAGCTGTGGTCGTTAATCCTTATATCGAGCTAATCCTTATATAAGGTCATTTTGTAGATCCAGTCGTTTTGATACCGACCCTTAATAATCTCTGAAAGAAGAATTATTTAAAAATGTTACATGATATTATATAACGAATAATATGCAATATAAGAACGTTCCAAGAAGAGAGAAAAGAAACTTTTGCAACTATACTGCTCGTGTTAATCCGCCCTCGTCCGCCCTAGCCCGCCCAAATGTGGGACTATAGGGCGGCAACAATTTTCCACGGGCGTCTCTGCTACCAGGACTAAATAAACAATAAGATGTGAAGAAAATGGGGAAATGTCGTCAGAAAATATTAGAAGGAGAAGACACCATATTACTCACACATACATACGCATAACGTCTCAACCGAGGCATGCGCACTACGCTTAAACTATCACCAACCAAACTCACCCCACAAATATTTCACTTCCAATGTATTTAATGTAGGTACAAGACATGTAGATTTAAAGAAAACTTCTAAACCTACCCTCTGCATCTTATGTTGCATTGAATCAATTTATGTTATAGTGTGCACAATGTAGGTACTATATAATATTATGCTACAGTAGTCAATTATTGGAACAATTAAAATATTGTGGGAATTACTGTGGGAATTAACGATCGTGCCTGATGTTCGCAGTTATTATTAGCAATCAAAAAGATTAAATATATAGAGAGGGCATTGGGAAAAATTTCCTACAAAAATATTGATCCTGATCACCGTATTCAGGATGGCCATGGCGTAGCTAAATAGCCTTGTAAGACTGAGCGATTTTGTACCACGTGGTCCTAAATGTCACGTTACTGATTCTTTCGTCTTCCACGATCTATACAGTTGAAAATCTTTGTTAGCAATACTATAAGGCATTCGTTCGCAGGAGAAAGACAGAGTCCCCAAAATAGGAGATTTTAAAAAAATCTAGGCAAAGCATTACACAAAACCCTATATTATTTTCTGTATCCCTGACATGACGAATAGTTAAAGCGAGAAAGCGTGACAAACAAACTGGCATTTATAATATTAGTTAGGATGCAATACAGATAACACTATAACTATACCTACAAAAAAGAAACAAATAAGTATGGAAGAAAAGAGCCTTAAAGTGGCGTCCATTCGTGGTTTAGTGACGCGACCCATGACGTCACTAGCGAGGGTGGAGGGTGCCTCCGATCGCTGGGCGAGGGTAGTCACCCCCAGTGAAAGTCGGCTCTGTGGCGTCAGTGTTTAGTAGAATCTGTTACGGCTTACAGGCCGTACGTCTCGGTGTTAGAATCCGCTATGTGCACCGATCAAATAACCTGACCGATTCTCGTGCTTCGATATTTAAATAAAGCAACTGCTCACTTATACTGAACTAGTTGAAGTGCTCTATATAACCTCCATGGTTCCATTCTACATAGTGAGTGCAAGGTAGCCAGTAAAAGTTAATTTTTGGGTCGACGCTGTCGCACTAAAATGTTTGGTAACTTCCCTAAACACTGATTCACTTGTTGAAAATTTAATTTGTGATCAAATTTGAAAAATAAATAACATGCATTTTGTAATCATAGAATATTCGGGTTTAGCCACAAATTGTTTGATTGATTGGTCACAAAAACATTCACCATTGGAACATATCCAAGGGTATAAATACAATTTTTTAATAGACGAACATAATAAATCATCAATCGATCTGCATACAAGTAATACGATATGTATTATGGAATCAACGTTAATCTTTTTCATACGGATTCTATAAACAGCCTATAAATAGTCGTAATCCGCCTATTATAATAGGCAAGTACGTTCACGAAGTTGGGAAGCCCTGCACGCGAAATGTTGGTTTCACCGGGCAATGCCAACGAAATGTAGTAGATAAAGTTACCGCACATGAAAACGTGGCAGGCTAAGATTGACCTACATGACGGATTAATGAGGCCTACGACTTCTGTTAACCTAAACTTTTTATTTACAATCTAATTTCAGCGGCGATGCACGAAAGCGGCTAAAAATATCGTGGGGTTCGCGCGCTCGTCTCTCGGCCGCGGCCGGCCGGTCACACCGCGCCACTATTTCTGTCCAACTATAGGAAAGCAATAATTTGTATGTACACGAAGAAGAATACTGGTGAAACATTTATTGTGGACAATGAGAAAAGTGCGTAAAAAGAAAGGAATAGTCGCAGGGCGACATCGACAGTGACTGAGTGTTGTTATTACTTGTTAAAATATATCCTTCATTGTGCTTCCTAAACTAGGATATACGTTGCAAGGTATATAATTTAATCATTTTAATACTAATAAACAAAATAGACGAGCAGACAGTTTTCTTGATGGCAAACATTCACTGTCATTTGCATTTGGACAGAGTAATGCCAAATCTAACATTTTATCTTGACATAATAGTAAATGCCACCATCTACAGTAGAGAAAATACCTATGATGTAGGATGACTGGCATAAGATTAGTTGGAATGTTCTTTGCTATACAATACATGTACAAATTTAAACATATAATAGGCTTCTGTAAAATTAAATTCAGGCTGCTTGTGCCGCAGACTGAACACATACAAACTGACCTAAAATTTAATATATTATTTACCAACAAAAAGACATTCTTATATACATTATCTTTTGCCTGCAACTTCCCTATTAGCCCCATATGCAAAAATTATAGCCCATATGTAATTTCGATGCATAAGCTATATTATTGCAACATGTCATCAAAATATGTTCAGTAGTTATTGTATGAAAGAGTAATAAACATATTACATCCATTCTCACAAACTTTTGTGTTTATAATAGTGGGATATCTCAGTGTACACTCAATGTTCTTAAATTGAGGTAAATGGAGTAAAACAATTAATTAATTCTATTTTTTCTATTTGTACATACACGTTGTCATAAAGAGCTATACATAACAAATAAAACACTCAAGAAAAAAGTTATACTATCAGAGAAGAATGACAAAAATATTGAAAACTAATAAAGGCAAACAAAGTTATATCATATTTATAAAATGCATATAGAATATTATTTCTTAACTCTATAGCCAGCCTTATAATCTTTTGGCATTAAATATGATAATGGAAGACTAGTAACATAATGACCAAATAACCTATTTAGAACAAAAATAAGTGGGATTACATATCAAAACTAAGTACACATCATTTTCTATCTATAATTCTAATACCATTAATATTTGTAATATCTAATCACTACAAAAGTATCCTAAACCTGTATTTATACATTCACTTTGACAATATTAAATATATTAATTTGCCTTCATATTATAAATTAATTTTAAAAATTGTCACAAAATTTCTAGCACCATTTCCTTAATAATAAATTTGTGCTAATCAGTACTAAATAAGTATAGGATCTAGAAATGCAGTCACTTTGGGCCATATTTCATCTGACGTTCTTCCTTCAAATTCCTTCAATATACCCTTGGCTTTATAAAAATCTACAACAGGACGGGTCACCCTCTCGTAAATTTCAAGCCGTGTTCTGACAGCTTCGGGCTTATCGTCAGCACGTTGAACTAAATCTTCACCGGTTACATCATCTTTTCCCTCCACCTTCGGCGTATTGAAGCCTACATTGTAAACTCGTCCGGAGGGCAAATGTACCCATCGATTCTTCACTCTATCAATTATAACCTGAAACGGTACAACCAAATTCAAGACCACATCAACAGGCTGCACTTTCCACAGCGCATTCGCTTGTCCATCGGTTCTCGGAAATCCATCTAACAACCAAGATCTCTCCCTCACTTTCTCTAATTCTGTCATCATGAATTTTATCATCACATGATCGGGAACAAGTTTACCTTCGTTCAGATAACTTTTAACCTCTGCGCCTAGTTCTGTCTGCTTTTGTATGTGATCCCTCAATTTGTCACCGCTCGATATGTGGTCGATATTGTATTTCTTCACTATTCTAGACGATATTGTACCTTTGCCAGACCCTGGTGCCCCGAGAATTAAAGCTTTCAACAATTTACCTTTCACGGTCATCTTGAATCAAAGTGTACTTTGCCTCCTCGCACTTTGACACCGCACATATATAAATAAAACTGAATGCTTAAACTACAATTTTTGTGAGTATATTTAAATTTCTACAATAGGTACACTTCTAATTCATAAAATAAATATATCACTGTACCTTATCGAATTCGTTATCAATAGATATAATATTCACAAGTGGTAAGTATTTTCTTATCATTTAAACTTTGTTTTATTTAAATATTATACACATTGTAACTTTCGTTGCGCTTGTTTTCCTTTGAACTAACTAAATTGAAATGATGAAATTCGATGAAATTTCAATAATCTTAAAACTAAGAGTTGAGCTTTGCGCCGAGTGTGTGTTGACTAAAATGAATTTGACATTTTGTTTGTTGGTTGGGTTCATTCGTCGTTTGACATTTATATGCACTGTGTACTCGCGTGAAGTTAAAATGAACATTGAACTATATTTATTTGTTCGTGGGCGTATATATTCCACTCAAAAAAGATAGCTATTACGAAAGTACATTGCTATCATAACTACGTATCTACATAAATAAACATAATACATAATATAGGTACTGCCAGAACACAAGTAACAGCTATCAGTACATAGCGTATCTAACTATCTAGGGTTTTTCGATGGCCCTCAAAAATTGAGTTGACGACAAATGAATGTAAGGTCGCAACAAAAGAAATTTTCACCACAATACTTAGGTTGAAACGGCCATATTTTCGGAATGTTTGTTTTATTACATAAGATGTTCTTAAGATTGGATGGTTTCCGAT
Source organism: Bembecia ichneumoniformis (assembly GCA_910589475.2). Taxonomy (NCBI): domain Eukaryota; kingdom Metazoa; phylum Arthropoda; class Insecta; order Lepidoptera; family Sesiidae; genus Bembecia; species Bembecia ichneumoniformis. The sequence goes on from OU342523.1 coordinate 8,618,958, forward strand.
CGATAAAAAGCTTAATTCTTTTTAAAATTACCTGAACGAGTAAAATTAGAAAATATAAATTTTACACGATTTAAAACATCCTGGAAAATCCTACCAAACCTACGATTAGACAATCCCTAACCGTAATTGCTAAGATTTTTTTAGAGTTAAGTAGATATCCCTTAAATATCAAGTTAACATACCTACTTGGTTAATTAGAACAACAAATTTATTAGAATTGATCTGTTCTTCTTGAATGGAATACGATACTAGTATCCCTATTTATTTAAATAAGTTAAAGGGTGGCAGGCAGGCTGACGAAGCTGTATAATACCTAACTATATTGAACTCTCTGGTCGCCTATAACCGTAAGCAACGCTGGGAACAAGTGTGCTATTACCAACTCTATCAGAATACAGGACAAAGGACAACGCAAGGATATGGGAATATGCTTTTCGTCCTTTACCTACTCACGCATCGAAACACTTACCTAGTGAGTGGTCTTCTGTAATATAAGGGGTTGGTAATTGCAGCTACCCAGAATATTATTGAGGAATGCAGCGTGACAATACAAAGCACCTAGTTCAATTTCTACCAAATTATGCTTTATAAAAAATAAAACGCTAAATGTTAAAATAAATAAACATCATGCAATAATAAAACAAATGTGAATAAATAAAGGGTAGGTATATATGTACGTACTTCGGTAATTTCGGAGTTCCTCCATTTTGGTATGTAGGTCCTACATAAGTTCTTGTCACTTCATCACTACATGGCGCAGAATTCAAACATACTTTTTCGTTCACTGAAAGAATTTTACAATCTGTTATTGCAGAATGGCTCTTGTTATGCTTCCGTGTGACCTCCCTTGGTGGACGTCTGTGCAACGACACCTAAAACATCTACTCTTAGCGTCTTCGCCTACTAAATTAACTGCCAGCATGTTAAAAATACACGACATGTGCAAGTAAGTTACCTTTCTTCTTCTTTTTTAGACATATCCTTGGCTTCTTTAGATCTTCTCCGATGATTTTGCCAATTGTAAAAATATAAGTACATAATATAAAACGCATTAATTCCAATTAAAATTAAAATCAAAAGCAGATCCAGCAGACATACCTAGATTTTAAGTCTTAAATCTTCTATAAATGTGTGTGACATTTTTATACTCAAAGACAATAATTGCAAAACTCTCATTTCATTTTTTTAATGGCGCCGCAAATCATACAAAAAAGGTTGTGAGGTGTTAAATGAATGCTGGACTCTGGCGTCCGTCCCTTACTCTCAAACTAAAACATAACAGCACACGTGCGATTTCAAGGTGATCTTCTATACCTAATAAGAGTCGTTTATACCGACAGATGAGATGTTTCGTTTATGAATGCAGATGTAGCAGTTAGTCGAATGGGTAAAGAGCTCAGTAAATTCTATTTTAGTAATGGCAGGGCAGAGCCACCTACCATCAAGTGGGCCGTCCTTCATATAAAAAAAATACTGGTAAGGTCAACTACTTAAACAAACTTTTAAAGTTGGCTCTTGTCCTGGGTTTATTTTTTCTGCAGTCTGTTTTAATGTGGTTTCCGTAAGAGCAAGTTGCAATTGGGTCAAATGAATTTAAATGTTAATTTTAATTTTGAAATACGTTCAATCCATATGACTTATTATTTTATTTTATTTGTTCTAGCATCGGAATCGATCCAGATGACGATATTAAAGATCCAGACTTAATGAAAGGGTTGGAACAGTTCTTCGCCGAAGAATTGACTGAAGAGGAATCGAGGCATTTCCTTGATAACACAATTAGAATCATGGTTAATCGTGCTGTGCATTTAAAGAGATGGCGACCACCTAAAGGACTCATGTTTAGTTTACAGCAACAGAGTAAGATATTACAATTATTTAAGACTAGCTTTTGCCCGAGACTTCGTCCGCGCCCCTTTTTCTTATGTGTTAAAACATTTATTTAAGTAATCTTTATTGCTCCCATATTTTGTCAGGCATTGATTTTTTTTATTTTTTAGAAAAAAAAGCATTGATCCCTCGGGAACAATGCTTTTTTTCTAGTTGAATGGTACACTATATGTTTTCCTGTATCATTGACAACGTGTAAGTGATACACTTCGATCTGTGATACAGGACTCATCAGAGCACTCACCTATGTTTACGACTGTTTAGTCTCTTGTACCTGTCGTCAAACCGTGTAAATGTAAACTAGACAATTTTTGTTACAGTTGACAAGCGAATTTATTTTTATTTATTTATCAATATATATAGAGCATCTATTCAACTTAGTATCGTGTTCTTTTAGAACAAACTCAACAATTTTACCCCATTTACGACTTGAATTTTACCTACGAACATTGAAAGCACTTTTAATTAGTTATATTGTACTCGAAATTTTAAAATAACTTTCACATTTAAATTATTAAAACTTTTAAAATTGGCAATGGAAGGCATTAAACATAAATATTATTTTTAATTTTAAGAAAATTAATAATATTTCTTTTTCAATGTTATAACAATAAAAGGAAAATATTATAGATTATATATTTGACGTGATAAAACTTGATTGACTAGCTTTTCATGTGACAAATGAGATGTTTTAATTTCATCTCAATTTTCAGGTGATGCCACCGAGCTCGAATACGACTTCGTATCGTCCCTTGTTGCTCACGCATTCTTCTCAACCTTTCCGAAAAGGACGCTCAAAACACATCCAACCTTACAAGACTTTAATTTTACACATTTTTTTAAAAATTTACACAGGTAACATATTACTCAGTGTTTCTGTAAGCATTAAGCGCTTTAAACACTACATTGATTATCAGTTGAATCCCTGGGGAATAAATGGAGCTGGCAGGTGGAAGTGCAAGTACAAGTGCTCTATCATCTCTGATTATAGCTATATTATTATTTTTTATGTTAAGATCGGCAGACATGCTGACGGTCCACTTGATGGTAGGTGGCAATGACACAAGCAAGATCAAAGCTGCTGCAAGTGCGTTACCGACTACACTAGGATTAAGGATAAGGGAGTAGGAGGGGATAAATAGGTTCTGGCGTCCCTTACTCACTCACCGAAACACAACAGCACACGTGCTGTTATTTCTGGTGGTTACTGCTGCCATACGGGCTGCCCAAGTGAACCCGAGAACCCTAGAACAGAGCGTTAAGGCAAGCACCCTAATCACTCATCCAACGGGCTCGTCAAAATATACCCCGCAAATTGCTAAGCTCAGGAACCTTGTGACATTAACATCCACGTGACGTCATCCGAAACTAAAAAAACGCCGGCCAGTGTTGCTAACAGTACTGAGTGTGTCACGAGATTACGTCACCAAAAATGGCGGCCAGGCCCATTTGTAATTTGCGGCAAATCTTATAGAAGAAGCTTATCGATGGGGATAAAGGAATGAGCTATTGCATCCCTTACTCAATCACCCAATCACAACAGACCACGTACTATATTCTACGTTGGTTTCCTCTAAGGTGATGGATACTAACGCCCCCGGCTGCTCAGTTTATGTAGAACATGCTCAGTTTATGCAAACGCATTGCCAATAATAATTAAATAGGAAATAAATATTTATTTATTAGGAATCTAAAAATAAAATGTTATATGGTACTACAGAATACAGATACAATAATTACTAATCTCTTAAATTAGTTACATACTAACATACTTTTTAATCTTTTTACAGAAAAACACAAAGAAATAAATTAAAAAGTTTACTCCATTATTTTGAATGGTTAGATAAAAATAAGAATGAAGGGTCAATTAAATTAAGTCGTCAGGTAACAAGATTTTTTTATTAATTACATTACCTATATTAAGATAATATTCTCATATTAAAAAAACGAAATAACAAATATAATGCTAGTTGCATAAATACCTATAACGAATTTATGAGAATTACTATATTATTCTCAGTGTCTTAAAACGAAAGTGTTCGACCAATGTGTGTTGCCACTAATGACATACATATGGCGCTGAAATGTACTATGGGCTTCGTAAGAAAGTTCAACGTCAAGCCAGACTTAATACTTTACTGCTTGATTGTATTCTATGGATTCTTTTTATTTACTCGTATAAAATATAGGTGATGACGTCAAAACAATGGCTCACAATCGAAGACTGGCTGGAATGCACTCTGCCATTGTGCAAGCTGATGGTAAGACACGAAGGTCGTCCGGAGAGGTGTGAGAACGAAGACGCCATTAGAGTGTGCTTTGCGTCAAGTCGAGTCGGTGGAAATGTGCTTATTGACGGAGATTCTCAGGTGAGAAAACGGGCGGCAAGTCCATTGCTGTAATTACACAAGTAATGTGGCGTCATACATTCGCTACTATAATACGTTGATGGACGAGGCTGATAAATATAAGCCGAGGCGAGACGAATGAGTTTTGTGACCGTTGTTGTGGTGCTTGCTTATACATAACTTTTAATAAATATACCTATATATTTTTAATACGTCAATATTCAAAATAACTGCTTATTTAATATTGGCTGTTATTTAATCGATCAGCAAAAAAAAACTAACTTAACCTAACCAATTAATGATTGATTAGCCAAGAAACCTATTTGGGCAGCAAGTACTAGGTCAGCTAAAAAAGTGGCTGACCAAATGGATATTTTGCTAATCAAAATATTTATTCCTTAATTCCTTTTAACTTTTAATATTCTCCGATTCATTTATACAATATTGCTATCAATAAATTTTTACACATAAAAACATTTCTTTTATAATATTATCTTTTTATATAAAGATATATATCTATACGTATAATAAAATCATTAACGTGCCATGTCTGTACATTAAATATTTTTTCAAAAAACAATTTGTACACGTTGTATTTATGTTACCGAGGTAAAAAAAAAATAGTTTTTATGACTTTTGTCTGGTTGTCTGTGCGTTCTTACACTTTAATCTCAGAAACAGCTTAACCGATTTGAATGCAGTTTCCACTGATTTATTGTAGCAAGCTTCCCGCAACATTTAGCGTTTGTTTCATTCAAATCGGTTTACAAACAAAAAAGTTATGTGCTATACCGAATTGCGGGTTCAGCTAGTTAAATAAAGATATATGTTATACCTTTTTAACTTAGATTCTATTTCACAAATCCGTTTGTTTAAAATGACAATAAATTTTTTTTTAACTAGTCTGTTTAATCTCATCACTATATATAAAGCATGAAGTCATGACGTGCGCACGTCATGTCGTCCGCGATGTTTTATGCATGACAAGAAATAAAGTAGCACTTCTATTCTGATACTAATACTCATACCTATAATACTTTATATTTATTAGGAAAACGTTACTTTTTGATGGCAAATATTTAATGTTACTTTAACTTAAGAAATTAAACATAGGCTTCAACGCTTTCAACCAGAGTTCATTTTCAAGCAATTTCCAACCGATTATCAAACCTTGTTTTTACGAAATTCGCAGCACGTGTGTACAGTTGTACACCGCTTAACCGTTAAGACAAATATTCCAAAACAATATTTGGAACCTCAATTCATACAAATTGACACATCTTATATGTTAATAAATAAAGTATTCGTAGGAATCTCTCACGATGTTTATGATACCCGAGTTGCTGCCAGTGATGCTGTCGGTGGAAGCATTGGAGGATAACGAAGTGTTGAAAGTAGAAGGAGTGCGTTTGTTCAGTCGCATAACAGACAAAAAAAACAAAAGCAAAATAGAACTGCTGGATGAGCCGAAAACAGTAAGTGTCTCCATTTCAGTTTAATTTGTATACTTACGTCGAATTTAAGTGAACAAATTTATGTCTAAAGCGTTGTAATAGAATATTTTTTATAGAACGAAGGGTGGTTTGCTGAAGACTGCTGTCATTTTAGCAGTCTTCTAGATTGTAAAAATGTTTCACGAGCAACACCAGGGGGATTCATTGTATTCGGCGCTAATAAACAGTGGCGTAGCTACCGCCGTATTTATAAGTCCCAGGGTACAAAGGCCCTGACGTGTCTCGATTATTTCGATTTAATATTATTGGTCGAGTGGTTCAGGTGCTTGCCTTAACGCCCTGGCAGGATCAACTTTGGAATATGGACTTTTCAAATATGGCTCTGGTTTGGATGTGGCAAGTATAATAGCAGGGCAGGCACACTACGGTTCGCAGTCATTTGGGCAGCCCGTCTAGCGGAGAAGACCACCGTGAAATAACAGCATTCGTGCTGTTGTTTTTCGATGAATAAGTTCATGTGTATTGGCGGCGCTGGACAGCAGTGGCGTAGCTACCGCCATATCAATTATAAGCAAGGGCCCTCCGAGATCCGACAAGGGCCCCGACGTTTATCGATTATTTCGATTTAATATCACTGGTCGAGTGCTTCAGGTGCTTACGTTAACGTTCTGGCAGGGTGACGTAGTGGCAGGACACACCGCGTTTTCGCAGTCATTTGGGCAGCCCGTCTGGCGGCAGCAACCACCCCCTTACAGAAGACCACCGTGAAATAACAGCACGTGTGCTGTTGTGTTTCGGTGAGTGAGTAAGGTTTGCCAGAGCCCCCCTACTAATCCCTTATACTTAATCCTACTGCAGTCGGCAGCGTACTTGCAGCAGCTTTGGCGTTGCTTGTGTTATAGGCGACGGTAGCCACCTACCGTCAAGTGGACCGTCAGCCTGTCTGCCGAACTTCACATAAAAAAAGAACTTTGGAATGTAAACTTTTCCAAGTTGGGTCTAATTTGAATGTGGCATCTGGCGACAGTAGCATTACAGAAGACATACATCTGTGTGTTTCGGTAAGTACGTAAGGATGCCAGAGCCCATTTCGCTGTACCTTTCTAATCCCTTATCTATAATCCTACTATCGGTGGCACACTTGCAGCACGTGTGGCGTTGCTTATTTTATAGACGATGGTAACCACCCATCATCAAGCCTATCTGATGACCTTTACCTTTACCTAATTATGTATAACCATAATATTTCGTACCTCAGATGACGGTGTGCCTGATGGACGCTGAAGACTACAGCGCTTTGCCACTAGGACAGTGGGAGGAAGATAACGTTCTACGCGAACTGAACAAGAGTCTACTCGCGTTTCAACAAACTCCAATGAAGACCAGGGACACGAGACACGAACGAAGACTATCACCTATCGGTAAATAACAAGATACCTTTATAAGAAAGTGTTAAAAGTTAAATTGTAACGGGAATATAAATTATTTTAGCCGATATTTAAATGACGAGTATTATGTTTTTTAACTTTATAAAACAAAAATGTATGTATGATCTCAAAATCTCCTGAAAGGATTATGATGCGGTTATTACTAATAGAAAAAGCGTTGAACGAGGATGGTTTTTATATAACATATAATTTGACCCGTGCGAAGCCCGGAGCGGATCCCTAGTTACTAATATTTTAAACATTCTTTCACAAAGGGTATATTACCCGATGAGTGCTATAAGCAATATTTTATTGCGTTGAAGAAACAATTTCATATACATATATGTGAAAACAATGTATGATAAAAACCTTGGCCTCAAAGAGATCTATAAAAAGTCCGGAATAACATATATCCAACTTTCTTTATTTATGTTACAGTAATTGGTTTTATGTATCAAGAAATGAGTTAAATAATTGTGATATGAAGACAGTAGCAATAAAATATAAATCCTTATCCAAATAAATTATTCTATCGTCACGAGTGTTACATGGCGATAAAATTAGCCATTACCGGAAGTTACTAAGTTCACGAGATAATTCAAGCGCCTCGAACACCTAGCGGCGGCGGCGCGGCGGTACGGTGTACGAAAGGACAGCTCTCGACATAACCCAAGCAGTGGCAAGATTAAAAGTCAGACAGCGTCGCAGGAAGTATCGCAGCGTCGCACGTACTCGCTGAACTGTTTACCTTTTTCGTGTAGTAAAAAGAAATATAGAAATATTTTGCTATCTTTAAACGTGCACGCCGAATCGATTCGCGTAGCGTTTAGGTGTGATCTTACCCTAACACGGCACGAGTAAAGCCTCGGGTACACATAGTTTATTTATATAAATACAACTACAGGAATTATCATAGGTAAATTTTACTAGTATCAGAAAAGCGAAAGTTTGTGAGGATGTACAGTACAGAATGTGTTTCATTCAACGGTTTTCATTAAAAGGTTTCAAACTTAACATTTATATAATTAACTAGCTGGATTATAGATACTATTATTTATCGTAGCGTGATGTTATATAACCTACAGCCTTCCTCGATAAATGGACTATTCAAAACAAAAAGAATTTTTCAATTCGAACCAGTAGTTCCTGAGATTAGCGCGTTCAAACAAACAAACAAACTGTTCAGCTTTATAATATTAGTATAGGATTCGTACCGTATCAAACCCGTTCCATTCAAAAAGTATGAGGAAATGAATTTTATTAGCTTTTTTTTTTCGTGATTATTTCAGATGTTTTAATGGTTATTCTGCTATTCGGGTAGGAGACAAATTCAACAAATCAAAGATCATAAAAATCGGTCCAGCCGTTCTCGAGTTATAAATGGTGTAACTAACACAACTTTCTTTTATATAAAGCTTATGTTTTATAGATACATCATAATAAAACATATACATTGTTAAGTTACGTCGAAGAAAAGCTAGTCATTTGTAAAATATGAAAATAATGATATGGTTTAATAAAAACGACGTATCAGATTTTTACTACAACTAACAGTACAGTTCGATATGTCTATGAGCACTATATATAAGACTTAAAACAATATTAGGAATTCCTGAAATAATTTACAGGCGAATCTACAAGCCACACCCCACCAGAAGTGGAAGCGACGGTAGTCATAAAGCCGGCGTCCTCATGCAGCACTTTGAATAGTTATAGCAGCAGAAGTCCCTCACCGCAGAACTACTGCGCAGCGACTCTGAACCTAAATGATCCTAGTAAGTGACATTTAATTTTATACATAGCATAACATTATTATTATGCTTACAGGTCTTCATTACCTATTGTAATGGCGTATTTAATCAGGGACTTTCATTACATATTGTCTTACTAGGTACAAGATCGCCTTTGCAAGGAATTTGAATGTTGTGGCTTAGTAAACAGAGTTACAAAACGGTAATTTAAAGAGCTTACCTTAGAAATATAGCAAACTTTAATTTCTCTCCGAAATATAAATTCAAAAGCAATGGCGATCTTAATAAAAAAAATCCTTACAAGAAATCTATAAGAAAATCTGACATCTTTAAAGTTTCATTAGACGCAAGATGATTTTTTTTTTTTTTTGTTGAAATGCTAGTCCATTCCTCTATCACCTCATTGTTCCTTTTTCTTTAACCTGTCAATATCAGCAGTTCGCTTAATATTCAAATTAAAAAGTATGTTTTCCCGTTTTCTAGGTGTAGAGATAACAAAACGCAAGTGCTGGCTGTCCCCGGAAAGCGGCACGTTAAATAACAGACGCGGTCGGTTCATAGTGCTCGGCTCGTCGGGCGAATGCCTGCCCGTCACCAGGAGTCCAGCTCAGAGCAACGTTGACACTCAGGAGGACAGCCTCTACTCCAGCTGTAATTCCAGCGACGACGAGTACCACAGCGCCAACGACAGCTTCGACTACGGTTCGTCAATTATTCTTTTTTATCTCAAATGTAACCTTCAACTATTTCTATTATTCATACATATTTATAAAAATCAATTGTCGGGTCAGCTAGTATAAAATAAAGTAACTGTCCGCGCCTGTCTGCGCTAATTTAGAAACTAAATTAGAAGAAATTAGCGAGGATGCTAATTTCTTCTAAACCGCTCAAAGGTTTCATATGGTTTTCACTATTGGAAAGAGTGAAGGTTTATGTATATAATTTGCAGAAAAAAAAATTCCGTGAAGCCGGGGGCACCTCGCTTTTATAATTATAAATCAAAGTTACAATCGATAGCTTCGCTGATCGGTATGGATTTTTTATTTTGTCGAAACTATTATGTTAGTAATTCAATATAATGGGTAATATGCAGGTAGCGAAGACGAAGGCAGAGGCGAGAGTGCGCGACCCAATTCATTCCAGTATTCGAAGGAGCTGTCGACGGAAGAGAGACGGCTCAGCTTTGCAGGTCGGCTGCGAGAGGCACTGCGCAGAGAGGCGGATACCTCGTGCACCACTACGACCACCGGCGACTGGTCCACCGACAGCTCCAGCTACGCGGTCGGCATCAGCATATCCGGCGCCGAGGTCAATGATAACGAAATAAGGTGAGCACTTTCCTTTGAACTTACTGAACATGAATAGCTTTAGATAGAGGCGCGGATAACACGTGTTCTTGAGGATTTCAATAATAAAAACTGGTCAGTCAACTATTTACAATGAACTGGACTTTTAATATTATTCTTTTCAGAAGAAAGAATAATTCTTTCAGTCTGAGGTGCTTTAGTTGAACCAATTTTGTGTTCCTACCTACACCAGAATTTGGTCCATAATCTTACTTTTAAAACTTCACGATTTACATTTTAAGCTGTAATTTTAAAATGTAGCCAATTGGTCCGTTAATTTCACTCATTATTTTAGATTTAAAAAAAAAATTGGATAATAGATAATATTTTTGTTTTTGTTCTTTTTTCTTTCTCATGTCACTTTTTAAATGATAATAACCACCCACATAAAAATAATACAACCTAAACGATATGATTACAACTTCTTATAGGTATATGTAACAAAATTATACAGAAGTGATTACTTCCGAACCTATATCTGTCTGACAAGATATACTAATATCAGTGTTCTCATATTTAAAGAGTCAAGCGTGGCGGTTCCGTTGGTTTCGTACTGACTGAGAAAGAAACCATTAGCAATGGCAATCCGTCACCAAGACATCGACCGTTGGGAGGCAGAGAAACTGGGAACAGTTCCAAATACAGTTTCAGCACGGAATATACGTAAGCACAACGCGAAGCCCATAATACCTTTAATTGATGTTTATTTTAAAGATTAAATAACCCTAATTCACGTAAATCTTTCTGAATATTGAATATGTCGCCTCATCTAATGCACAATATATGAATTTAATAACAGTATGTAATTATATACCATTTTCTCAATACTGTTTACAGGTCCGAGCTGGAAGAAGTTTACGAACAGTTCAACCAGTGGCTGAACGATCCAATTGTTGATACAGATTCTGGCGAGAACAAAACGCGAGAGTTAGATACACGAGACATGGCTGTGATAAGGTGAGCAAAAACATATCCTATACACTGTGGTCCGGCAAACGGTTGACTAAAGGCTAGTGCAGGGTATAATGTGGAACTTCAAGACGTTCAGTCTTACTGGGTAATAAAAATCGCAGAAAAAAAAACCATAACATGTTATTGTGGTTTGGTGCGTGAACATCGCTTATCCTCTTCATCTTGTCCGTTTTCATATTTATTTTATAAATCTCTTTGTTCCATAATTACATTTTATTTGGAACCTCTCCTTCTCGTGAATTAATGTCTATTGTGTAGGTATCTTGTCTTAAAAATTCTTGTAATATTGAAAGTTGGTGCTAAAAAGAACCGAATTTCTGAATACAATTTTAAATACTCTCCATCCATTTGGTAATAGCTATATTTATGTAAGTACCGTGCTAATTATGGATACAAAGACCGATAAAGATATTCACTTTATTAATAATAAGAGTTATGGGCGTTAAATAAAACCGTAAGAATTTAGAAAGTATTAATATATTGTTTACTTTTCACTAAATCGATATGCGTCTGTAGCCTACAAGAGCGTAAAGCAAGTGAAGAGAGTCGAATCGCCTCGTGGCTTTTTATACACAGAGGTGGGGTGCTTGTGCGTTAAATAAGATTTGTTTTTGAATATTAAATTATGTAATTCCAACACGCCCCCTCAAAAATAATCTTAAGTAGAATGAATTAGCATATTTATATAAAACAACATGCCTAAACAGAACGCATATCACTTCAGTGTTTTCTGGGAGCATTACAATATTATGATCCAGCATTTGCTGCGCAGGATTAGGAAAAACCCAGGAAAACCTAATCAGATCAAATTAACACTAAATAATTAACACAATGAAGAAAATCAGTAGGCACTAAAAAAATTACTCTTCTAAGCCCATCTCAGCTCGAAGTTCACGAAAAGCGATAGCTGGCAAAGGCTTTGTTAATGCTTCTGCTAACTGATTACCTGTGGAAATATAACACAATTTTATCACATTTTTCTCTATTTGTTCTCTAGAAAAATGGTATTTTATATCAATGTGTTTTGATCTTTTGTGATTGGTGGGGTTATTTGCGATACTTATGCAACCATTATTATCTTCATAAATTAAAATAGGATTTGTGATATTAATATTAATGCTAAATGCTAAAGACTTTAGCCATAAAGCTTCTCTGACAGCCTCGAATAATGCCATATACTCCGCCTCCGTTGAAGAGGCTGCTACTGACATTTGTTTCTTTGTACTCCAGGTAACTGTACAATTGTCAAAGAATTTAAATATGTACCCACTAGTACTTTTTCTATCACTTGTATCACTTCCTCCCCAATCATAATCTACATATCCACATAAAATATTATTAAAATCACATTGCTTGTATGTCAACTTTAAATTAACTGTACCTTTTAAATATCTCAGTACCCTTTTCAGACAAAGCCACAGTTCTTTATTATTTTTATTGGTATACCTACTCAAAATATTTACACTTGTGCTTAAGTCTGGCCGAGTACATAACATTACATACATTAAACACCCTAGTAAATTTCTACAAGGTGCATCATAACTTTCGTTCGAATTAAGAGCTATATAATTTAACTTGCTTTCCATTGGGGTACTAATTGGATTACAGTTATTCATATTGAATTTATTTAAAATATTGTTAATGTATGAGCTTTGATCCAATGTTATTTTATCATTGTATCGAGTAACTCTGATACCAAGAAATAACTTAATATCTTTAAGATCAGACATTTCAAATTTACTCATTAAATAGCTTTTAAAATTATTTAATGTGTTAATTTCACCACACACTAATACTAAATCATCAACATATAGTATCACATATATGTTTTTATTTATATGTCCCCTGTCAAGTAAGTATAAACATCTATCTACTGAAGAATTTTTGAAACCCTTTTCTTTCAAAGATTGTTCAAAAATTTCGAACCAACATCTCGCTGCTTGTTTTAAACCGTACAGCGCTTTATTTAATTTGCATACATAATTAGATTTACAGTTTACACCTTTAGGAACTTCCATATAAATTTCCTCTTTTAATTGGCCATTTAGAAATGCAGTTTTTACGTCCATGTGATGAACTAACAAATTATACTGGTTTGCAAAACTAATTATAAATCTAAAACTTGCTATCCTAGCAACAGGTGCAAATGTCTCATTATAATCTGTGAGATATTTTTGACTAAAGCCTCGGGCTACTAAACGAGCTTTATATTTATAAAGTTTTCCGAATTCATCACGTTTGATAGAGAATACCCACCTACAATCAACAATATTTTTGTTTTGAGGTCGTGGTACTAACGACCACGTGTTATTTATCGAAAGCGAATTAAGTTCATCTTTAATTGCTGCTTCCCACTGAGATTTATCATCGCGAGTTTTAATTTCATCAAAAGAAGTGGGAGTTTCACACAAAACAGTTTGTACACACATCAAATAATCATCATCACCCTCATAATAAGAAATCGCTGGGATATTTTTAATCCTTTCACTCCTCCTTAAATTAATACTATCATTATTTTCTAAAATTTGACTATTTTCTGTTCTTGGATTATTTTCCGTTACTGGTATTACACAATCAGACATTTCGTTTCTGACACACTGACTATCGTTCATAACATTACCTCTGCGAATTTTATTGAGGCATTCACCTTCATCAGATTTCAAAATATCTGACTTAGATCTGTCAGTTAACCGAGACTTTAATGACACTGATTTCGACTGCCTGTCATTTACATCAGTTTTGTCATAGGAATATTCAATATTATCCCTTTCAGCACCTAACAAAGGTCTGGAGATCATAAAATTAGTCTCGTCCATAATAACGTCTCTGACAGTTACAAACTTTTCGCAGTTTCCATTCCAAACTTTATATCCGTTTGGTGTGTAACCCACCAGTATACCTTTCCAGGACTTATCATCGAATTTCGTTTTACTGGTTTTGTTATGAACGTATACAGTTGAACCAAAAACCTTTAAATATTTTAATAGAGGTTTTTTATTATGCCAAATTTCGTATGGTGTTTTAGGTTGTTTCAAAGCTGTTGTTGGTGTAATATTGATTAAATGAACAGCCGTCAAAACAGCCTCACCCCAAAAAACTTTGTTTAACTTAACACCATTTAACATGGACCTAGCTTTTTCTGTTACAGTTCGTACCATACGCTCTGAAACACCATTCTGTTGTGGAGTTCCAGGGACGGTCAAATGATACGTGATGCCTTTTTGTACACAGTACTCTTTCATTTCAGTGGATAAGTATTCTCCACCGTTATCACAGTACAAATTTACTAATTTTAAATTAAATTTAACCTCACTCTTTGCAACATAATCTTTGAAAACAGAAAATACATCTGATTTGTAAGTTAATAAGTAAACAACACAGTAATGAGTATACTGATCAATAAACAATACGAAATAACTTTTGTTATCTAATGTAGAAGGAGTGATAGGACCGCAAACATCTGAGTGTACAACATATAATGGTCGTGATATATAACTTTTATCTTTAGCAAGATTGAAGGGTAGTCGCGTCTGCTTCCCATTTATGCAGGCCTCACACAAAGAATTATTTGGAAACACTGAATTAATTTTAATGGTGTCCTCCATTAAGTTATTATTTTTAATTTGTAAAAATTTATTTTTACTGATATGGCCTAGTCGTTGATGCCATAATTCATAACTATTATCACTTTTGCATATTTGAGAAACAGGGTGACCAAGTTTAGAACAAGTAAGAAAATTAATTAATATCAAATTGTTTTTAGACTTACCCGCAACCACGATTTTACCTTCCTTAGATATTTGGGTTCCTTTTTGATCGAATAAAATTTTATATCCTGCCTGTTGCATCTTGGTAACCGAAAGCAAGTTATATGGAGCTTCAGGGCAGTATAGCACACCTTCCAAGATTCCTTCAATGCCCAAATTAGTAGTCACATTTATAGATCCTCTTTTTGTAGCTGAAATAAATTGACCTGACTTAGCCACTGAAATTTTAAGAGGAGGGTTAAAAAAGTATAATTATTGAATAAGTCTTCCCTGTTGGTGATGTGATGGGACGCGCCAGAATCTAAAATAAAAGATACATTTTTATCATGGCTGTCGTTTTCGTGATGACCAGCCATAAATGCAAATCCTGAAAAATTAGAGGTAGATTGATCCTGGGGCTGACTTATGTCAACTGCTTGAATTGTCCTTGTTGAATTGTCTTTTAATGATCTTTTGTAATGATAACAGTCATTTTTAACATGTCCTTTACGCCCACAGTGGAAACATTTCAATAGAGTCCTTTTTGTAGTTTTATTTTTGTTATAGTTATTGTTATTAGATTTATATTTGTTAAATTCTATTTTTCTTCTCTTAAATGTATCTGGTTTCTTTTGAACATATAATAATTTCGAGCTATTGTCATTACTATCTTCCTTCAATTTTATCTCGTGGTCTAGAAGTCTAGTTTTTACGAAAGCCAAGGTTAAATTATCTTCTGACAATGTTTCAATCACAGTTATGACGCCATTGTAACTTGAGGGTAGTGTTAACAACAAATGAGCAACTTTGTCGGTTTCTTCCAGCTTTGCTCCAGCAGCTGTTAATTCCGTTATCAATTCGTCGAATACAGCAAAGAATTTTATTAAGCTTATATCGCCTTGAAATTTTAGCACCAATAATTTCTTCCTTATTGCCAATTGTGTCGCAATACTTTTTCGTTCGTACAGGTCATCAAGGTTTCTGAAAATTTCTCTTGCCGTTATGTCTTCCCTTACAAAACCGAGGTAGCTATCCGCTAAATATTCCACTATAACACTTTTAGCAAGCTGATTATTTTTCTTCCACTCTTCTAATGGTTCTGGCGGGATTGCTTCGTCAATTACCTTAATGACATCTAATTCACTCAATAACGCACGTATTCTGAACTTCCATACGCTATACTTTTCTCCAGTAAATTTTTTGATATTCCTCTTTACTTTTGAACTGTCCATTGTTTAAATTTTAATTTTTTAATAAAAAAAAATAGATGTAGGTAGTTTTCGAAACACACTTAAACTTGTAATTTCACTATTTTTATAATTTGTCTGGGCCCATAACCTATTAATAATAAGAGTTATGGGCGTTAAATAAAACCGTAAGAATTTAGAAAGTATTAATATATTGTTTACTTTTCACTAAATCGATATGCGTCTGTAGCCTACAAGAGCGTAAAGCAAGTGAAGAGAGTCGAATCGCCTCGTGGCTTTTTATACACAGAGGTGGGGTGCTTGTGCGTTAAATAAGATTTGTTTTTGAATATTAAATTATGTAATTCCAACACACTTAATATTAGTATGTACTTAAAATGCGATCAAAACGAGTTCAATTATAGGTACGCATCTAAAGATATCCTGTCCGGAAGCAAAAGATTTTATCTCTAGAAATAAATATACCTACTCGTGGAACCATGTCCAATTGTACATGTCACGTGTTTTAAAAGATAATAAGTTGCAGCTTAAGAAACGCAACTTAGGTCGGGTGGTAAAATCAAAGTAACTTCAAGGTGGGAAGCAAAGGAGTTCACAAAAAATTACTTAGTGAGAAATAAATATTTACTATCTTTATTTCTTACTAATATTACCTATATGTAAAATATTGTAGATTCGTGTTTGAGCAACATGTTTTACTGGTGACTGACAAGTAATTTTCTGAGCATTATTTAATGACTCACATATTTTTGGGGATCGCCGTAGGTTCGCCGGGTCGCTTCTAAAGCGAACTCTGAGCGAGTCGCTAGCAGGTGGAGGCGGAACGGGAGGCGCCAGACGCGATGCTGACGCGGCCGAGTTGTACGGGCGCGAACGCGCCACTCCTCATCGCCGACTCGCCCTCGCTGCTCGATCACTAAGTTTAGAGCTCGCCAGGCACAGGCACAGACTCGCCGCTCACCTTGTAAGTTATTTAACTCCTCTGTTCTGGACCTTAGCTGTGACAGCTCAAAATATGGTGTATGCGATGGCGGAAATTCTGTTAAAAATTGTATGTTTTAAACAGTTATTACAAATTCAGAAAAACATAAACTACATTGACTAAGGTTTAAGATTACTAGTTTAGAAGTACTAATTGTTAGGATTACATGTGCTCCCGCTTTGTTAAGGCATTGTGCAGACGGCGGACTTTTTATTCGTCGGTCAGAATATCCGCTAATTGTTAGCGTCTGTGTCAATTGTTGTCCGCGAAAATTTTTTTGGCGTTCATGTGCATTGCACACTTACATTCTCTCTCCGAAGATCTATTTTTAAATATAAAATAAAATTTGCACCTAGGCAATAATAACACTTTCAAATTAAATAAAATATTCTTAGTACAGATCGCTGCATGCCGTGAAGAAAACAATGTATTTAATGTAGAAAGCGGTCTAGACCAGGCATTACATATTTTGATCCTCCTATAGCGCTTCGCGTAGTTGGACGTTAACATTTCAATTTGTAATCTATTATTACAAAAATATTAGAAAATAACTTTACTTTCGCGATTTACGTTTTCGCAGATAACAACGGACCTTGGTGGGTAAAGTCTGACATATGTCGCCTTAATAAAGCCTATATTTTGTTTTCTAGCCTTTTTAAATATGTGGCTGTATACTTCGTAATTGTCTTGGCTCAATTTAGTAAAACCTGATAGATCGTGACTGTACAAGCCTTCGCTTGAATGTGCATGTCTGAAAGAAAAACTAAAAAATAAGGAAAATTTAACGACTTCTCACGTTGCTAATGTCTTGACAGAAACGCAAAGTTAAGGAATGTATACCGGAGGAGTTGTTAATGAGCACGCGACAGAACGATGTTGTGGAGGCGAAGGAGGACGACACAGACACAGAACAATCGAGCTCGCTCAGTACATCCACTGAGACTTGTTGCACACAAATAACTAACCCGAACATTCGCCACAGAAAACTGAATTGGGTGATAAACATGATAGTTGAAACAATTGAAGAGACAATTGAATGCGAACCCGTCACCATTAAACTAAAGAGGCCGAAGGTTAGGCGTGCTCATATCACCCTAATTTCGAACTAAATAAATTATATATATCAAATCAATATTTTACTAACAACACCTTTACTTACAGGTACGCATAAGTATGTGTTACCTATCCGTTTCATTATTTGTCTATCTACCTTTGTAAGCCTTTGCTTTCTGTCGAAACATACTGACAACGTGTTTCGCATGGTTTGTGGAGAATGCACTAAATGATTTAAAAAGCACAAATAAAGCGTGTTATATTCATGCACAACACAATGAAACAATGCACAAATAACGACTCACGATAACCTAACTTATTTGTAGCTTTTTTTAAAATTAATTTGAAAATGTCGCTTGTAGTGGGCAGTTAGTTTTTGTAACAGAGGAAATAAAAATGGTTTCGGGTCACGAAACAATAATAATTACTGATCCATTATTTTTTTAAATTTGAATCTCTAAAAGCAAACGTTTTCGGAGTGGTAGAGCACACTTTGTCACGTAAGCAAGGATTACGTCTGCTGGGTATCTATGTGTAGGCTACCTAGCCAGGAAAACCACTTCTTTTATAGATTCCTTGAAATAATCCTATTACTTAAGTGTGCAATTTAAATTTTGTCTTAAAAGTTTGTCAAAACCCATTCGCCTATTCTCATCGTACACCCGTACTCTTAATTCTAATTCTTCTCTACCATGTGCTATCGAAGGCGGCATTGCGACCCATGGAGTTGCAAAATTCTTTAAGCGACATCCTTTGAACTCAATTGGTATTTAATATTCAGTCCATTTTGTTCTTGGTCTCTCGTGGGCTCTTTGCGTATCCATCACGTTTGCAGAAAAAAAGCGTCAACTACATTTAATTTAAAAAAAAATACTAACGATCCAACTCTGGTAAAAGAAAATAGTTGATCAGTTTCAGTTGGTCGAAGTGGAATGACTGCAATAGAAGGCGTAGAAAGAAATTATGTAGTAAACCTACGGCGAATTTAGTTTATAATGTGTATAGATAAAGACAAGTACTTTCAGAAAAATCATCAATACTAATAGGTATTATAAATGTGAAAGTAACCTGTCTGTCTTTCTGTTACCTTTTCACGCCTAAACCGCTGAACAGCATCATGAAATTTTGCATACACGTTGTCAGGGATGCAGGAAAGGACATAGGGTACCTTTCATCCAGAAAAAAGTACTGTTCCCTAGGGATTATCTAACGCCTGGCAAAGCTATAAATGCAATAAAGATGTTAGGCGCTACATTATTCATATATTTAGTCAGGCGTTATTTTTTTATTATTCAACGCGGGCGAAGCTACGGACACTAGTTAGTTTCATATAATAGTAAACTAATTATACCTAAGTATCTAAAAGCTCCGGTTACAGGTTTATTGTAGCCAATAGGTATATCCGGAAAGCGTATTTTTTTTAAGTACCTAGTTTATATATAAACAAATTAAACACAGGAAACAACGGCATTATATAAGATTTAGCCAAAATGATTATTGCACATTAGATTACAATAGTAACGGGTGACGATACCTAATAATGTAGATATACCACGTGTTTTTAGTTAAACCAATTGGCCCACAAGATAGTGTCTGGCGGCGAATGCAAGCCGGTGGCGAGCGGTAACTGGGGCTGCGGGCGAAGGCTGCGCGGCCATCCACAGCTCAAGCTGCTGCTGCAGTGGCTCGCGGCCAGTGTCGCAGGCGTTCCCGCCCTCATCTACTATACCTTCGGCAACGAGAAACTATTCAAGGTCTCATATTTATCCATACATATAAATAAAATTGAAGTGTCTGTTTGTAATGTAAAAAAAACTGCTTTTCACCAAATGTACCTATATCAAAGTAGGTATATACAACAGCATATAAAATTGTCTGTTGGATCGATTTTGATGGGACTTTCACTGGTAGATAGCTAAGGAGTAACTTTTGGTACTTTTATTTTAGAAAAATAAGAGTAATTAGATATATAAGCAGTGTCCAGTACCGCGCGCGCCCCACGCGCACGTCGCAGTGAAGCGTAGCCGGGTTCAGCTAGTTATAAAAATAGCTGCACTTCAGCAACCTCTTTGGAGAGGCCGAAGGATTTTCTGCGCAATGCAATCCAATGATAGTTAAGGCGCAGAATTATCATGACACAAGTGACTATGTCGAGTCTGTCTTCATGATTAGAAATTTCTAGTTACTTTATACTTGCCAGCAGTTAGTAAGTACCTGCACACTGCACAGGCGCAATCAAGGATCCTCCATCAGAACCTCGCTTCCCAATACGGCTTCCTACAGGAGATGATGCCGTATTGTATCACCGAGCCCAATTCTTGGTAACGGACAGAAAGAACAGAAATCAGATCCATTCTAGCGAATCGACCTGATTTGCTGAAAGATGTTTGTCTGGTAGAGGTAATTAGCATTTATGAGGCAATTTAAAGAAGGTAGCAATTCACATGTGAATAGAAAAAGAGTTCGTCACAAGTAGAACGCGTACTTGAGGCTCGACGAGCTTTTTTCACTTTGATAAACTGGACCAATTACAAAACAGAACTTGCAAGATTGTAAGACTCCTATCTAAGTATCTGAGTATTTGAGTTTTGGCGATGAGTGAGCGGAAGACTTATCTACCTTAACACAATCGTTTGTTGCTTTCAACAGTTGGACACTTTGGTCCGGGTGCTGGTGGACAGGAAATGGACAGTGGGTCAACTAACACGCGCTCTCCTAAGGTACTCGCGACAGTTGCTCAACGAGCCACACGTCATTCCCGACAACCACTCGCTCTTCGACGAGCTCATCGGCATCGAGAAGATCCCGGATGACGTGTAACCCATTTTCGTCAAATCTTCAATCATAATCAACAATGTGATATACTTAAAAAAGTAACCACGACTTCACCGCTAAGATCAAAATGTCCCACATTCAGTTATCTTCAACAATTTATGATACCGTGATGCCTGTACCTACAATTTTTTTAGACCAACGCCCGAAACTAAGAACGCTTCTTAATTCATAGAAACTTTTCAAACAAGTTAGATCATTCAGTAATGTGACCGGATTCTATTCAAATCATAAAATTAAAAATTCGTTATATAATGCCAGCCATACACGTTCAACCTATCGAGCCATGATCCGATTGGCTCGATCAAACTAATCGTATCATGCCGATTGGACGTGTATCGTGTTTGGCTGGCATTACAAATTAGAAGAAGCGTTCAACCAACATTACATGACGTGCACTTTGTTCATAACAAGATAAATACCAAATTAATTAAAACAATTTTCTATACATAATTACAATCAATTGATAAATAGACGATTGAAAAGGGTCCTTGTAGATTAAATGTAATCCCTTTTTTTTCGCAAGTTTTATGAATTTTTAAACGATAAAACGTCCACAACTGAAGATTCTTGTAATTACGTAGCCCGATTGAAGTTTTTTTTTAATAAGCTTTGTAAGGGTGCGGAGTTAATGTATTCAGAAAACACAAAAATACCCTTTTAATAAAATTTAAAATCGATAACTCGATTTACAAATTAAAGGAATTTGAAATCTATAAGGTCAAATATTTGAACTACAAATCTCAAAACTAAATTCATCTTTGATTTTTACAATAGACATTGATAGGTCTTCCTAGTATATACTTAAAAGGTTTATAGACCATCATTCACATATTTGATGGACACGAACCCCTCTAGAATAACCTCAGTGACAGGACTATTAGCTCAACAATGTTAAACTTAAATGCAATAACTAAATATATCATGAAATTACTTAATAAGTTTGACGAAAACAGGAAAGGACAAAATCCTTCTACATGCTAAACTCCTAATATAACATTGAACAGTTTGAGAATGTAATATGTACCTATTTTTATCCCAGGTACTAATCAGTAAATCGTTTTCCAAAGAAAATTTAAACGTATGGAGTGGTTTATTTATAAAAACCTTTAAAAATCAGTGTTATAATAAAATATTTACTAGTTGGTCCCTCCCGCATTCCGCAATCTAAAATTGGGCTTTAACGTGAAATAAGAGCTTTTTATTTATTTTTTTACGAGGGGGAAAACTTCAGAAAGATGAATGCCCATGAACAAATGCCGCATGCGATACAAACCGAAGACGAGAAGATAAATATACTGTTAATGTATTATATAAATTATATAACCATCTAACTAACGGCTCCTAAACTTAATACCTAATGTGTTTAAATTATACCAGAAATTTAAATTTTCATTGGAAACTGAAATTTTCTAAAACTAATGGTTTGTGAACACCTAAAAAATGTTAAGAGCCAATATTAAAAAAGTATTCAAGACTACTGATGTACATATTTAATACAGTACATAAGGTGAATATCATTAATGCAAACATTGATTAAATTCTTGGCAGAGATTTGTCTTTCATATTCTCGAATGGCAAATAATCTTATATACATACCTATAAACACTTGTTGCATTTACAAATATAATAGCTTTTTACATGTTTATAATCAAGGAGTTTAAACTAAATATGGAGTGTGCACTGTGTTAGTTACTAGTTTTAAAACCAAATTTAAAATATTGACCAATCTGAAATTTCAAACTGTGTTGTAAATAAAATTAATCGCTTTTATCCAAAGCTGATACTATATCATATTTCAACATATCCCCTTAGCAAATAACGGGGTTATTTCGCAATATAATGCCCTATTATTCATCATCACTATCATCATTTCAGCCGTAGGACGTCCACTGCTGGACAAAGGCCTCCCCCAAAAGGACCGATCAGAAACAGCTAAGAACAGAACATAACAGCTCGAACAATCGAGAAGCTTCCGGCCCCAGCGGCCGTCGCGTCGGCTCTCCGTACTTATACAAGTCGAGCAGAATTCGAATTTGGCGCGTTCTGTTTTTAAAATTATTCATTTTATTGCTATGCACTAAAAGTTTAGTATCTCTATTGCACTGTAATGCCTTCAAATCTATTGAACAGTCAAACAACAATCTATGTTGGTCTTGTGAGTAAAATCCTTGATCACTTTAAATTATTTTATTATACGAAACTAACTAGCTTATAACAAAGATGGGCGGGAAAAGAGCGAACATAGTCAAGACAAAAATATAATAATACACTTTGGTATTACCAGCTTTTAGTAATGCACAGATTGCTTTTATCCATTTCTACTCTATGCTCCTTGTTGTATATAATATTATGATAATATTTGTAATTTAGGCAACCGTGTCTTATTTACAAATACACGCGCTGTATTTAACTAGTGTTTGTGTAATAGGAACATTGAATTTGAAGCAATATTAGTGTCGAGGTTTGAAATAATAATAAAAAACAAACTTAATGAACAATATTTTTATACAAGTGAACTATCAATTAAAGTACAAGTATGTTTAAACATGTTAGCTTTATTTAACGTGTAATTGTTAATAAACATTTTAATAAAATGAAAATGTAAACATGAGTATTGATAAAGCGAACTTTATTCAGCTTCTTTTATCCTTGTGAAGTGTTCAATCACGAAGTGGTGGACTTCCCCTCTTTAAAATCATCTCAATAATTAACTGGAGTTGTGTATATGTCGCAGTCATCTGGTTGAATCTGCTATTTGATTGAACGACTGGCGCGTTCATTGAATGACGACATTTAATTGAATGACTAAAGGACAACTCGTCAAGTCGTTGAATGTAACGTTTAACGTCTTGACTGAACGTCGTTGAATGGGATATAGCCAACTTTGTAATGTTTGGTTAAGGTGCCCATGAGTTCGCAACTAACCTTACTTTAAATAAAAATAAATAAATTATAAAATGTTTCGTTAAATCAAATTGTAATATTTGATTAGGGTGAATTTTGGGACAATTAAAAAATTACTGATTTATAAACTGCTGAGTTTAAAATAATAAAAGATTGTAGCATGATTTCCAAAGCTTTACTTAATCTCATATTTTTGCTTAGTATAAAAAAGTAAAAAACCTAGAAAAAATTATCATATTATTTCAAAAGTAATTTATTAAAATATGCGCTATCAACACAGTGCTATCTGTGCGAGCTGTTTGATGCCATATTTGTTTTGGTGACTACTAGCGCTGCAGTGGGAAAAAATGAACTAAATTTGAAAAATGAACTAAATTTGAATTACCTGACTGATTTCATGTCCGCTATGTTCAAAGGGCTATGTTACAATCCGCTAACTAGTTGGACGTTTAGAGACGCTTGTTCAATCAACGTTCGGCCTAGTCATTCAATTAAATGTCGTCATTCAATGAACGCGCTAGTCATTCAATCAAATAGCAGATTTAACCAGATGACTGCGACATATATAAAACTCGCGACGTCGTCCGCGTTGAAATATAAAAAAATATAACACTACTGATAGCGCCATCTATTATTCTACAATAGAATTAGGTGAAATGGCGCAATCTATCGGATTTTGGTAAATCTGCTTAATGATACACCTGCGCATAGTATGCTCTAATTTGCAAACCCTCTGAAACCTAAGGATAAAATCTTAACGAATTATATACTCAATCACCATAACGAATTATACTATCTTCGTGGATCTTTTATTATGTTTACTAAATAAATCAGTAAACAATTTTATATTCAACGAAAAAAACAATAAACGCTAAATACAATAAAAGCTTTGGTGTTTTTATTTCAAATTGGCTTAGGAGCTGGCAACACATAGCCCAAAGAGTATATAAAGGGAAGTAATAAACATTATATTTACTGCTTATTAGCTTATGACTCAACTTCAACATCTGTCAAAGTAACTACCTAAACTTATATTTTTCACATTGATTTGACAATATTTTTTGAAAATTGAGTAACAGCTGGGGTCAAAGAGTTGCCTGACCCAATGCCAGCACAAAGACGTCATTCAATTCAGTATTATCTACACATTGAAAAGACGAAGCGTTACTTCGTGATTGAACTTTAATTCAAAACACATTGATAATATTATATTATTTATTTGGTTCAATTAATTTCAATAATGATTTTTTAAATTATATTATTTTCCCGGTGGGTTGTGTAATTGGTTTTTAAAATTGCCGCAATCTTTGTTATGTAGTCATAATCAACTACAAAAACAAATGTCTACATTGGAGATACGTTTTATGCGGACCGTTTAAACGAGTCTTCGCCCGCGCGGTACAGTACTCTCGGTCCCCTTTGTCGTCATAACTCCGCGCCCCTGTACTGCGCGGACGAGGACTCATTTAAACGGCCTATCTAGTCAAAACATTCTGTTATTCGAAAAATATATAACGAATGACGTGACACGCATTGTTGTTATATAGATCTTATTTAACCATGTAAGATATAAATTAAGTCGTTCACATTTCATTGATAATATGAAATCCCATTACAAGTTATTTTTCTTCTTTTTTTTTTCTAGGGCAATCTGTAATTTAATGCGCTAGTAAGAATGTAGACTTCATTTGTAAAGGTCTTCCATAGCACGAATCTCAATGTGTCCAAAGATTTATTAATTTTGTGTAACTAAGTTATTGAATACTCAATAGTTCGATGCGAAATTAAAGAGTTTGCGTCAGATAAACATGTGTTTTCATTTAGTTTAGTTATTGTATACTAGCTGGTGCCCGCGACACCATTCACGTTGAAAAATGAAAATATAACACAGCGGTGAAGATGTCAGGCATCTTAAATATGTCTGACGACAGTGGCGCCGCCACTTTTTTATATTTTTAGACGATGGCTCGGAAACCTAACATTTTTCCAGGATAAAAAATATCCTATATTTTATGTTAAACCAAATGTTAGCGGAGAAACAGACAGACACGGACAGCGCATTCAATTTATAATATGCAGAGACTACATATTAGTGGATTAAATGGCTACCAGACCAGCTTAAGTGGCCAGCTGTTTAAACCGATGATAGTGTTACTACAGGTTATATATGTAGGGTGTATTTTCTACTGAAAAAGGCTGATGTTGAAATTATCATTGCAAGAGATGGTTATTTTAAGAAAGAGTTCCACAAAATAGTCCATTCACAAAATGTACATTTTTAATGGTAGTCATTATTAATTGTAGTCCTAAACTGCTGAAAGAAGACAAAATAACCCATTTTTTCAGTGATTAGTTAAAATTTCTAATTTATAGTTACAGATTTTTGAAAAAAAAAAAGCTATTTAGGTAGCTACATCACGATTATTATTACTAAATATATTTACATTAAAAAACTTTTAGTAAGGAAACGATAACTTAATAAAATCGTTTGTACTATTTATTTTTCTTTTCGACAAAAAAATTAATCACTTAACGACATGAGATGAAAGACGTAAAAATATTTGGGAGCTCAATTTGAAAATTGAATTTAAAAAACATTCTTTTTTTTATGTATTAATAGAACTTGGTTACAAGAAAATTAAAACAATCTTAAGTATAACATGGAAACTGTACATCGAATGGAGTTGCTTATCTTTACGTGTGACTATGTCCTTAGAAAAACAATCCCCTCATACGCCGTCCCATACTTTGTCTGTCGTAGAGAACGTTAAATCTGTTGACTAGTTGGTGGATTGCGTTGCAGCCCTTTGTGATTGTGCCCAAATACGTCATCAGGCCGACGTCGTTGCATTGCTGTGGAGTTCATCAATTAGAAAATTTATATTTTTAATAGATTAATAAACAATTATAATGTGTTAAATAAGTTTGAAAATCCAAGTAACATCAAACTACATTATATGTATAATACAAAAAAAAATTAGTTTAATAAAATAGACCAAAAAAAATGTCAGTTTCAAAATGAATTCAGTTGAAATAATTAAAAAAATATTCCTGAATCTAAAGCAGTTTAGAACGAGAAAAAAAATAGAATTTTATAAATCCCCATAAATTGAATAGTCATCTTCTGGGTGAGCTCACTCCATCGTCGGCCACATCTTACCTGCACGGTTTGATGGTGGCCAAGAGCTAACCCGTCTTTATCTTAAATAATAAATAAAAAGCAACTGAAAAACTTTTTATTTTAATTTTTAAGTCAAAGTTTTCTGTCATTGATATTATTATCAATTATAGAAAAGACTGATAAGACAGAAGTTTTCTGTCATTGACATTATTATCAGTGAAGACATTCTTGATGCACTTTAAATTTCCAAATTAATTTCACTCGATATCCAGTAGAATGAAAAAAGGGTAAAATTAATCCAATTAAATAATTGGTTTTCTGGTTCAAACTTGCCGGTATATTCATTTCAATAACTTCAGTTTCAGTAATATTTGTAATTTTCTGACTAACTTCCCTGTTACTTCTTAGATACGGCTTCTTAGATTCATTAGAATCTAAGTTGCATTTCAATGGATAGAAAACTGCAGGATATTCCCAAGTCACCAGATGTTGACTATCCAACCAATTCGATACTTATCTATTTAGAACATGTTTGGAGTATATTGCTCCAAAATAATTAGTAAACCTCAAAAGTAACAGTCTGATTGTTCAAGTAAAGTACAGAAATTACTTTACTTAGAATTATTTGTACAAAACATGCACTAACATATTCCCTAACAATTACGCAATAAAGTACTATGCACACCGGTCATATCTATGAGAACATGGATTAAAAACAGCAACTTGAACCGGACAATCTATTATGTATTATAAAAAAAGTACGTAACTTTGGAAATTTCTTTTAATTTTGGACATTTTGGACTTTTGGAAACGTTTGAAGATACTTTTTACACAAAAGTGGGCAATCTCATTTAAAGTGTGAATGTGTGAAGGTGTCCCCTTAAATTGAAATGCATTCAAACACTCACATTGTAGAACTCCGTGCGGAACTGTTGTGAAGTCAGCAGCGGTAGACGGTTGGCGAGCGAACGAGCTTCGCGCAGTAGAGCGGGACGAGGCGGCAAGCGGCCATCGCGGATAGCGCGTACAGTCGCCAGCACAGCGCGTACACGGCACACCAACATCTTGATAGCGGACCTTTGCGCCGTTAAGTGCTCTGCCACTGTACACAAACACAGACATTACTGCATACTGCAAACACTTTGAAGAGACTAAAGCTCTGATTTCCTAGGATAGCGGTGCCGTCATATAGCGGCCGTATTACAGCGGTGAATGACGCCACTAGAACGTTGTCTATGTAAACAAAATGGCGCGGTTTCCTAGAGAGCGGTAATGGACACCGTAACATCAAAAAGCGGTGCCGCCGTTTGCATGACGGCCGTCTTGTCGGTGTCAAATGGTTCGCGAACGTTTTTCTTGATAGGGTTAAAGCCATTTTTTAAATTATTGTATTGTTTTGACCAATCGAAGTACAAAATGAGTTCCAACTCCAACTGGAGCAGCGAGGACGACGAAATTTTTAATAGATATCGTACGTGTAATCACTCTCCTGGATACGTTTTTAGGTTGGGTTTTTTTAAAAAACGGTGGCCGATGGTGATGGAACTTTCCACATGTTGTCACAGTAAAGACGGCCGTCTTTTTGCGTCCTTTAAGTGACGGCACCGCTTTCCTAGGAAACCAGAGCTTAAGAGCCACTCAGACTACTTAAAATAAAATCTTTCTTAAGTGTAGATGTATGTCATATCTATACTTTGCACAATATTATAAAGAAGAATAGTCATTGTCTAAGTTTATTTATATGCAAAGGGTTAATATCTAGAGCCAATTGAAACATTTAAAAAATCTCCTCAACATTATATGAAAGGCATATTATTCCAGGTGAATATAGGCTATATATTATGTATAATAATAATAAATTCTCCAATTTGCACACAAAAAAAATATTATATTATCTGTGAATAACTTTATATTTAAACTGACTAATGAACACAGTATAGGCCATCAAATGTTACTCTAGATTACCACCACATCTTAGATATTAACCATAAGAAATTTGCTGTACATCCAATCAAATACATAATAATTGTTTTATAATAATAATAATTTGTAATAACTTTTTTTTTTAATCAAACTTTACTAGAATAGCGAGTCAGTCAGAGTACACAGTAATATTTTCTATATTCCAAAAGGCCGTAAATAAATAAAAATATATACCCAAACTGTTGAGAGTTGCTTCTCCAGCGGAGACCCTCACCACATGGTCTATACCGATCCTCTCAGCTTCCTCAGCTGCGAGAGTGTATGTAAGCGGCGCTAACAGCATTGTTGCGCGACCGTTCACAACATCAATCACTGATTCATATAACACTACCGGCAATTGCTGAAAACAAAAATTGTATTACTTATCCTTTATTCAACCAATAAACTATATGGTTTAAATAATACTAAATAGGTTAATTATTACACTAAAGTTGTTAACCGATTGAAATGAAACAAACAGTAAATGTTTGGAAGCTTGCTACAATATCTCTGCGAAAGCCTCATTCAAATGGGTTAAGCCGTTTCTGAGATTATCGTACATAAACGCACAGATGAAACACACAGACGATTTTATTACTTGTATTTATGTATTGATGATGAGTGATCTAGTAAAATAAATTACTGATTTGAAAAGTAAATGAGTGAATTGGTCGCTATATTCTGTCCTTAAGAAGTGCAAATATATAATTTTAAACACTTTCAACAGGAGATATTAAATTACTACAATTTGTCAATTCATGAGAACACAATAGTATATATGTAATGACATTTTAAAATTTAATGTGTTATTTTGATTTAGCATACTCATTTAATACTTATTCAAGTGTAGTCATGCCACTTCATGTGTATGAAGCAACTTTTCATCGCCATGTTATCCTACACTATTAGAACAAGCGATACTTTTTTATAATCCATAAATTAAATTGAAAACAGTATTAACACAAATTCAGTGAACTCACATCTCCATTTCTTCCAGCCGTATTGAGCATGAGCATGACAGGGCATTCATTGATATCACATATTTGACGGTGGATTGCAATGTCCCTTTCTGTAGGTGTGTCTCCAGCTGTGTACCATCCCAAGAAGTCCATGTCGGAAAACACTTGTTTAACTGTAAGTTTCAATATTTACATAAATTTGCTTGTTAAAACTTACGAATTTTTACAAAATGTTATTTATGTAGGTATATAAAAGGTTTTCAAAAATGAAACTATTTTTATTGTTTACTTATACAGATAAGTATTTAATAAATCAGTTTGTATTAACTCATAACTACAATTAATATAAAATTTAGTATCTTAAGTGAAATTCCAAAACACTTACATTGTTCTTCTTTCAAATTATAATAATCTCTGTCTATAATTATATCACCCTCAATTACACTGAAAACTAATTCAAAAGAATTCATAACTTCTATGTTGCGACCCTTTTGCTTGCCAATGAGTGCTCCAATGACTGCAACATAAAAAATAAGCTTATGTAAATACATATTTATAAAATATATAACACAACATTCCATAGTCAACCCATCTAATGATAATATAGCCAGCCCCTTACAGAAGACCACTGTAACTGCTGTACTATTTCAGGATGTGAACAAATTATGCCAGAACAATCCATCTTTTCTCACGTTGTCCCTTATGCTTTGTTCTTACTGGATCAGCAGCACACTTGCACCTCTAAAGGCTTTGGAGCCATTCTTATAAAAAAATCTACAATAAAAGTTTCTTATAAAAAACTTATAAAAACTTATAAAAAACTTTATATATAACTAACTAAAAAACTTTTCAAATGTAGATGTTACATTTTATACAGTAGAAACCGGATATAATGACTTCAATTATAAAGACAGATCGGTTACAAAAACTAAATGGCAATGTCCCTACAGAATATAATAAGTGCCTATATAAAGAGATTGCTTATAACAACATTCCAATAAGGTGACATAAGGGATGAACTGCCATCAAAATTCATTGGCTGTAACGACCAATGGTGAAACAAAAGCTTGCAGTCTGGTAGGTCTGAATATCATAATGCACTGATCTCAATGAACAAAACTGAAAAAAATCTTTTCCCTAAATGACTGATTTTCCAAATGTCTTTGTAATCTTAATGACTGATAGACCCGTACTCGAGTAGTGGTCTGACTTAGTATAAAAACAGTTGATCCTTCTGAACTCGTCTATGAACAAGTGCACGAACGCAGGTACCTTGTTAAATCTATATTGAAAATGTTTCAAATACAAGTTAAACACTCTATCCAACCTCTTAATTTGAGTTTTATATTGCGGGTTCCAAACAATAGACCCGTACTCGAGTAGTGGTCTGACGTAGGAGTTGAATAAGAGAGAGAGGGTTGAACCGGCTTTGAAATCCTTGCTGACTCTCAGAACAAATCCAAGCATGCGGTTGGCCTTGGAGATTATGTAGCTGAGATGCTCGTCAAATGTCAACCTACTATCCAGTAGTATACCTAAGTCTTTTGTAACTGTAACGCGCGTTAATGTGACATTGTTGAAATTGTACTCATATTTAATATGCTTAGGGTTTCTAAAGAAAGTAATTACATTGCATTTCTTAATATTAAGATCCAAATAGTTATTTTTACAGTAACTCATAAATCTATCGAGGTCCCTTTGTAGGGACATGCAATCAGATATAGTTTTAATTTTTCTAAAAATCTTCATGTCATCAGCGTATAGTAGAAAGTTAGAGTGGTCAAAAACAAAAACAAAACAAAAAAGTAGAGTGTCATGGGTGTTTATACAGGTATGTGTGTTTGTACACTCTAATCTCATAAATGGCTAAATTAAAATGTCGTTTTAATTGATATATTGTGTAGCAAGCTTCCCGTAACATTTATGTTTGTTTCATTCGAATCAGCTTGCAAACAAAAAAATTAATTAAAATAATAAGCGCCACACATAACAAAGTCACGTCAATTCATCTACCAGAATTAATTTGTGTCAAACATCAATGACAAAGACATATAGGAAATCAGTAATTTTGAGAAAAGGTTTTTTTTTTGAGTTTTGTTCATTATGTAGATCAATACATTACGATATTCAGACTTACCAGACCGAGAGCAAAGAAAACACTGCATATTTTAAAATTTATTCTCATTACAGAAAGAGTTCATCTTTTTATACTCTTACAGACTTTCATTTAGATTTTTTTCAATATTTATTTTATTTGATTTTCATCAATTTTTGAATCCAGTGACAGTAAGGAGTTCCATTGCATTTATAAATAGTAATCACCAGTTTCTATTCCTAAATGGTGTAAGCATAGCAAAGCATTATAGCCAATGACTAGACATATTGGTTGGGACATTTTAGAACTACAAAGAAGCGGTTGCTGTACATTCTTAATAGTATCTGAGGGCACTGTAGAAGAGGGAAAGAAATCTATGTTAAAAAAGAAAATAATGAACAGATTGCTTAGTTTAATGAAATTTTACATAGATAACAATATTTAGATAGATTCCTTAAATTCATTAGATTACTTGTATTTTAATGTAATTGTTTATTGTACTTGTATTTAATATTTTTCAAAAAAAAAAATTGTGCATATTGTACTTATGTAACCGAGGCCAAAAAATAGTTTTTAGAATTTTTGTCTGTTTGTGTGGTTGTGCATGCTAATCTCAGGAACGGCTTAACCGATTTGTAAGCGGTCTTCACTTATTTATTAAAGCAAGCTTCCCGTAACATTTACCTAGTGTTTATTTCATGGCAATCGGTTTAGAAACAAAAAAGTTAAGCGCCCTTCCTAATGCAACGCGTACTACTACTATGCAACGCGTTTGTTTACTAACTAGTAAACAAATAAATAAAGCAAGCCCAAATACAAATTGTGTAAACCTTAACTACATACTTTCAATTATTAAATAATCCAGAAAAAAATACAGCTTACCTGTTTGTGGAGATCCTTCTTGTGAACGTAACCGTATCCAGTGTTCTGATATGTTCATGATAACTAAGGGATGAAGGGAAACAGTCACCGACCCTGCAGTTGCAGTTGTTACAACGCTTTTATTTGCACTGCCGGGAGTTGGAGGTGCAGGAGACGTTGGGTTCGGAGGTTCCACAGTTGGACCGGACGATGCACTTTCTACTTCTACTTCCATTTCAAACTCTATTCTATCAGCACTAGACATTACTATTATTTTATTGAATGAATGCTACTTATAATACCAATAAATGAAATATTACCAGCGTAAAATACACAAAAATTCAACACTACAACAAAGAGCACAGAAGAAATAAAACGTAGTGAAACGTAGTGATTATATACTCTTTGTAATGAACCAAGGATCAAGGAACATAGTACTCTCTGTATACTACATTTCACAGTCATTTGAGCAACCCGTCTGGTGGCTGTGAGCAGCTGCAGCGCCGCCAATTATTGGCCCCATCTAATTGCGAGAATTTGAATTTAACTGATTTATGAATTTTATGGATAACTAAGATTAATTTTATAAACAATATATTTTAAAAAGTATTTTTTTGATTTCTTTTGAATATATTTTTAAACAGTTACTCAGTCTATCAATTTTCAATTATATTATATTATGACTTTGCCCCCCCCCCCCTGAAACTGCCGCCCCGGGCAGGTGCCTCGCTTTTCCCCCCCCTAGATCCGGGGCTGGCCCTAACGAAAATTTACGAACGTGTACGGCGGTACAAGGTATGCAAGCTCTGCGTTCTGCATGACGTCATTTAAAGCCGGCTCCATACATACGTTTTCCGTATTCGATTTCCGAATCGTTTTCTGCGTTCGGAGACCCGAATGCATCAAATCGATAGAAAATACATTGACTGCCGCACACATTCGTTTTTTTCGTACGGAATACATTCCGTACGTACGTTTCGAATGTGGGCCTGTGCGTTCGGAAACCCCATGCGGAAAAAACCTAATGACGTCATGCGGAACGCAGCGTTTGCGTACATTTTGTTTGTTTCTGCGCACACGTTCGGAAATTTCCGTTCGGAACCGCGAATTGTTTGTTTTGTGTTGTGTGTTTTTCACGTCTCATCACGAGTGCATCAATACAATGTGTGAAGCAGAAGCTTAAGATTAGCTGTTGAAAAACATCCCTGCTTATGGAATATACACGACAACATAGATAAAGCTCTCTTTAGATAATGCAATCGCAATTAAATCGTTGTTCTCCATGGTCGTGCGTTCACAAAGCCACCACTGAACGTACTGGCGGTATAATATTCCGAATGCAAATTCCGAACGTCTGCGCTAGGCACACGGAATTCCGAATACAGAAAAGGAATTCGGAAATCGAATTCGGTAAACGTATGTATGCGCCCAGCCTTAGGTTTCCGAAAAGATTCTCCAAACACGTGAGCTCTCGTTCGGAACGTACCTACGCGCGGCAAGTTTTTCGTTCGAAAAAAAAACGAACGTGTGCGGCAAACAATGCACTTTTTATAGATTTGATTGATGCATTCGATTACCCACATTCATTAAATTCATTAAATATCTGCGGCCGGCTTTAGAAACTGTATTATATAAACATGAAACCAAGTACATATAATATACTTAAAAAATTTATTAAAATTTAAAAACAATTTATTTAAATTTTTCTGACTTCTTCATTAAAAATATTAAGTGCTGTTGTAATGGTCTTTTAACGACGAATACCTGATTTCATTAATAAAATTGCTTTCGTGAGTCATTTTTTAGTCCGTTTCGAGATTTGATTTCTGTTACATTTAATTGGTGAAACCCCACTTCCTTGAGCCAACCTTGAAAAACAAAATAGTCTAAAAAATCTAAAACGCATTTTTATGAATAATATTACTCAAGGACTTGATAAATAAATTCTAATAAAACAAAACACGTAAATCAAGCCATTAGTAAAACTAATACTATAACCATTGTTATAAAAACAAATAAAGTGATTTATGAAAACATTTAATATAAAACAAGGTTAAAAAGCTAAATTACGTTCAAAAAGGAGCTAAGGAGCTAAATATATCTTTTGAACCCAATAGATAACTTAATTTAATTAATTAACTGTGGGTATGATATGGGTGTTGAGTTGAGTGAGTCTAATCCACAGAACACTATAATTTTACTATTCGTAACAAATTTAAAACGTTTGTAGTACGTAATCATAACTTTTCATTTCATTCAATTAGAGATAAAATTAAATTTCATTTGCATTCCGGTTGTACGTAAATTCTTTCCATATTGATAAGATCCATCATGACATTGACAATGACAAATGACAACCCAGCCGACCCAGCGTGAAGTACCCAGGAACGAATGAAAAGCAAGCAAGCCGAAGCCCAGCACAGCAAGCAAGACAAAAGCATAAAGTGGTGTTGAAATAATCACGTTTTAATGTGTGTATAGTATTAATATTTTCGTAAAATGTGATAATCGGAATCGGAACAGAATGTTTTGATTAGAAGTTAGTTTTAGTTGCATACTAATCAACTGTTCATCGTAAATCTAAGGTTCGTACGTATGAAGCAATAATAACGATATCCAACACAGGTCAGAAGATTAACTACTTTATAACAAACAAAAATACGAAAATGACATCAGCGGCAGTTAAAGTAGTGGGCATAGCGAAGGATGTATCTCCATTGTACTATAGAATTTTGTCAAAGTTCCCTCAAAACTTCACATTCTGTTTTGCCTATGGATCAGCCGTGAAGCCACAGATAGGTACTCAAAAAAAGCACAATATGATAGACTTGATCTACTGCGTGGACAATTCGTACCGTTGGCATGGAACAAACATTGAACAAAATCCAACTCATTACTCAGCGCTACGTTACCTTGGCAAGGGGTTTGTTGCAAGATTTCAGGAGAATTGGGGTGCTAAGGTGTACTTCAACACACTTGTGGAATTAAAACAAGAAAATGTTACCATCAAGTACGGTGTTGTTTCACAAAAAGATTTAATCGCCGATTTGCTAGACTGGAATGATTTATATTTGGCGGGGCGACTTCATAAACCAGTAGAGATAATAAAGGAAACAAATTCATCTCAATTGCAAAATGCTTTACAATCTAACTTGAGATCTGCTGTGCATACAGCTCTTCTCATTTTGCCAGAGTCATTTTCCGAATATGATTTCTATTTTGCTATATCCAACTTGAGTTATGCTGGTGATTTTAGAATGACTTTTGGAGAAAATAAAAATAAAGTAAGAAACATTGTCCAACCGCAGTTGGCAAATTTCCGAGAACTTTATCGACCAATCTTGCAGCAATTCCATGCCTACGTAGACTTCCCAACAGGTGATTCTCAATGCCACCAGGATCTACATCCAGAAACTAAATTACATCATTTAATGCAACTTCCAATGGTACCGCAACAACGGATAGTGAAGTTTTGGAATCATGGAGGTCCTCAGCAAGACATGGAAGATGTTCTCCGTGCTGTTGCTTATGACATAGATTGTCCTGTTATATTAAGACAGATATTGAAAGACCTCGTTTGGCAGTCAAGTGTCAGGCAATCCCTGAAAGGCATATTGACTGCTGGGTTACTGAAGTCAATACGTTATAGTGCAAAGAAAATAGCAAAAATGTTTTAAATGTAATTTAAGTAAAAGTGCATTAAGTAAACAATATACATAAGCATGTAAAAACAATCAATTTAGATTACACATACATAAATGAATTTTAATAAAATATTTCTAATGCAGAATTATTTATTTTATTCCTGATTTTAGATAACACCTCTTTTTTTATTCTAGGTCTAAACATGCTATCTGATGAATCAAGCAGTGATTCTGAAACAGGTAGGTTTAAAAGTCACTCTGAGAAACAAGATGAAAAGAGTTCAAGTAAGAAAGAAGATGTTCATAATCACTCTAGAAGGAGTAGACCCTCGGTAAGTAATAATAGATCTCGAAGAGAAATTGATTCAAGAAGAAATGATCGTACTAGTTACATAAGGCGTTCCAGGGAAAGACATAGACACTCTAGATATTCTCCTCCAAGTAGGAGATGCTCAAAAGATAGAAGCCCAGTCAGGAGGCGATCATCAGAAAGGCATAGGCATGATCGACGAAGAGATAGAGATTACTCACTTAAATCCAGTAAGCCTGTGCATCATAGAAGTAAAAGTAGAGATGCAAAAAGACATTCTAGATCACGATCCAACAAACCACCTGAAGTGTTAAGACACCTTAGAGATGAGATTACACGAAATATGTCTCCTAAGAAAGACAGTGACCATAGACACAGGGAAAGAAAATCACCTTCTCCTCAGACAGGAAAACGATCTGAAATTCATAAACCAGATCCAGTTCCACAAAAAAAGAAAGCCGATAGTCCCATTGTTATCGATGAACATGATACTGATAAGTCAGATGAAATTCTACCTGGCTCTTATTATAACATGATTCCTGCTGGGATCAAAGGGAATTCAGAGGAATCAAGTGAAATTGATTCTTCGGATGATGAAAAACTGAGAGCCAAACTTTTAAACTTAGAGAAAGAGCTTCAAAAAACGAAAAAGAAGAAACATAAGAAAAAACACAAGAAAAAAAGGTCCAAGAGCAATGATAAAGAAACTTCAGCATCTGTAGAAGTAAGCAGTACAACTGATATTGAGAAAGTAAATACAACTTACCAAGACGTTACTACTGTCAATAATGTTGAGGTAACTTCAACGCAAAAGATTGTACAAAAAGAGAGCAGCGAAGAAGGGGAAATACTAAGTGACGACGATTCACAAGTTGCAATTTATGATCCAAATGATCTTAGACATAAACTGAAACGTTCATTAAATAAAGTTGATATAACTGCTTCACCTGAACTCCAAGGGGAAAAAGTGCTAGACACAAATGTATGTGGACCAGCTCTTCCACCACATTTGAAAGGGCTTTATGAACAGAAGAGTGCTTCGCCTGAATATGAAGGACCCGCTTTACCTCCAAACCTTACAAAGAAAAACATGGGTAAGACATGTGTTTATATTTCAATAATTTAAGAAAAAAAAATACGTAGTTGACCTTGTTTTCTGAATTGGATTATCACTTTAGTATCATTGTAACTTTCGATATTGTATATCGTATTTAATAATTCTTTTCCAAATACCATCTACCATACCCAGTTTAGGTTTTGATGGTCGTTATTTTAACTCCTGTGCCCAATAGAGTCACAGTCTGATGAAAAATAATAAATACAAACTACATATAGGTAGAAAAGCTTCATTTATTAAAGGAATGAATTTTAGTGTAGTAAAACTAAATATTAAGATGAACTAAATATTAAATGTGTTCCATAAATATATTTTACAGGACCTTCAATTCCCGAAAATATGAGGAAAGTTTTGGCTAACATTGATGTAAGACACGTAAGTTCAGATGAGGATACTGGTATTGGTCCATTACCTGCTGGTTCCGAAGAAAAAATGTCAAATGCTCACAAACAACTTGAGGAACGAGCATTGGAAATGAAAATCAAACAACTGGAAGGAGGTAAACTACAGAAGTCAGATGTTAAATCACGTGAACAGTGGATGTTAGAGTTGCCCGAGGCCAAGGCTAAGATTTTGGGTTTAGAAGCAAGGACCTTTAGAGCAAAAGAGGGACCCGATATGACCGATCGGTATGTTTATTCTTTTTTGATAATTAGGCCGTTTGGCTGCATTGAATATATTTTTTGTCATAAAAGATTATTTACCTGTTAAGAAGGCCTATATTACCTTTATATTTGTTATATAAAAGTTAGCAAACAGGCTGAAGGTCCCCTTGATGGTAAAAAAATCAGAGGGGGATGCCAGTTATTCACTTACTTAGATAGAATATAGGATATGGGGGCTAATTGAAATAGGGATATGGATAATAGCATCCTTTATACATGCATGAAATAGAACAGCATGCTGTTCTATTTTAAGGTTGCATTCGAGTAACTAACTCAATAGTACTTACTTTTTATTTGTTTTTTTTTTATGAGAATTTTTGACAGACAGATTAAACGAGGGCGCAATCGATCGCGAAATAAGATGTAGGAAGGAATTACATAGTATAATGATAGCACGCTGAGGATGGGAGTATGATCTCTAGCAACTCTTAGTCCCGCAATAAATTACTAGCGAGAGACAAGCAGCAGCCCATTTATGACTGCAGAACTTAGCTTTTCCAGCCAATCAAAATTAATAATTTTCAATCACCCATTGCTTTATTAGATCCAGTTGGACAGATACTCCAGAGGAGAAAGCCCGCAAGGCTGCAGGAATCGTAAAGGAAGAAGACGCTGATACGATATTAAAACGCGAGGCACGCACGCATCAGATCGCTTCCAGAGACAAGGAACAAGAGATGGCTGTCAAGTGAGTTGAACTTCATCTATTATTATCGATCCATAATATTGTTTAACGTACTTTTTTCTTTGCTATTAAACTTGAAAAGAGTAATGGAGTTCCTATTTCACTGCAACTGATATGAGGGCAGCCAATCTACTTATTATTTTTTACGAATCTTCTTTATAAATTAATATATTTCTTCTGTATGTATGTGACTGAACTCCTAAACGGCTGGACCGATTTGGATAATTTTTTTGTATGCGTTTGTATGGCCAAGAATAGTTTACATTCACAAGTGGAATTGGTAGGTGGCGTCGCAATCGAGTTATCGTATGCGGGCGGGAAAACGTCTGCTGGGACCGCTAGTATACACATGTATCACATAATTTGTAAATGCTTTAACAAAAATTACTATTGTTTCATAATTAAAATGATAGTAATGAAATAATTACTGTCTTGTATGCTGACATCTATGACATCTTTCTGCCCGGCCCCTAGCATTATATCAGTGTTATGAGCTGTATGTACCACAGTCCACAATTGAGTTCATGTTGAGCCAGGGTATTCCTCACAATAAACAAATTGTTTTTTTTTTTACGTTTTTGAGTGTGTAGTTTATTGGATTTTTTTACTAAATAATATACTAAATCAGCCAATAAAAATGGTTGCTAACCTCTCTTATTAAATCTGTACTCATTTACAGAAAACACAAGAAGAAACACAAACGCGACGAAAGTCTGCTAGAAATACACCAGAAAAAGTTAAAGAAAAAGAAAAAGGTAAGTCTTATAATTATATTTATTTATTTAAGATTAAAGGAAATCTCAGGTATTATCCCTAACTGCAATACAGTCTCCTTCTTCTAGATTTGGCGTAATGGTTAGATGGTTCATTTCCATTCAACAACAAACAACACGTTTTATAAATTATCCTATAGATATCCACAAAAGGGCTCATCTTTTAGACATACAAGTAGGCAACTGTGCAACTATAACTGTTGTTTTTGTGAACTTTAGTTAGTTCTGTTGTTAACTTTTTTACTTAATTATTTAGTGCATATATTTTAATATTGGTACAAATTTATCTATTTATTTTTTAAATAATTTAACTTTTTTTACTTTATTAATGACATGTTTTAATACCGAGAGTACAGAGTAAATTAAACTGTTTTTGTGAACTTTAGTTAGTTCTGTTGTTAACTTTTTTACTTAATTATTTAGTGCATTTTAATATTGGTACAAATTTATCTATTTATTTTTTAAATAATTTAACTTTTTTTACTTTATTAATGACATGTTTTAATACCGAGAATACAGAGTAAATTAAACTCACTCTTAATTTATAAAGACAAGAAAAACAGGCACAAGTAAACAAATCACGGGAATATAGATAGACGAAATATATTGTCTTAATAACTTTCATATTTCTGTTTCAGAAGGACGAAAAAGATGAGAAGAAGGAACGACGCCCTTTCAGCAGAGACGTAGATCTTCAAGTGAATAGGTTCGATGAAGCCCAAAAGAAGTCCGTTATAAAAAGGGCACAAGAACTAGACACGAGATTTTCAAGAGGCGAAGCAAAGTATTTGTGAAGTTAACACGTATCTAGTAACCGAGATTAATAAGGCATTATCTCTATACTATTGCGTTCTAAATATCAATTCCGTTGGCTTCTCCCAATTATTCCAATTATTCCCAATTATTCTTTCTGACTAATTCATATTGTTTTTAAGTACTATTCGAAGAAATATCGAAAACGAAAGCGAAATTAATTATGGCCTTAGAATAATTCGTGCAAAATTCAGTAGGTATTATGTGATATACTTAGTTCAACCAATATGCTGTACCACGCCTTAGGTATGTGCGCGGCGAGGCGGGAGTGCAGAGGAGGTAGCTCCGCTTTGTCTGTCCGTCGTCTATGCTTGCCGCACAACAGATAAGATATCCAGAGATGGGTCGTGCGATATATCGTGACATCAAAACTGTGATTTTTACCTTGATAAATATTTTCAATGTTAATCTTACCTTACTCTGACAAGCAAAATTCATTTATTTACTAATAAATATAGGGAAATCTCTCTCTCCTCCGTTTTTAATATTGTAAACGACAACATCGCTCTCATGCAAACTCGTGCTCTTTCCCTCCCTTCCTCCCGCCTCACCAAGCATTCCTAAGGAGTGGTATAGCAACTTCGGCCAAACTATAATAAACATTGCAATGTTTGAACTAGTCTTCTCAATTATGTATTTCTTTGTGATTTATACTTCGAACGAATAATCTGTTTATAGTGTGCTGGCTGCCGGGAACCAGGGGCCGCGATTCTATAGTGCTCATTTAAAATTAATACCCGTACTTTTTAATGATTGGAATAGGTTGGCGGAAGTAGGACCCGCCCCCTTTAACTGTCGTCACTGCTCCCATATACCAGGCTGGTATTTGGGGTTCAGGCCAAGCAATTTATAGATGGTTCTTCCTCCATCTAGTCGGTCGTCAGATCCTCATTTGGTTAATCACCAAAATGTACTGTGTGCAGCTCAGATTGACATTTGAGGATATTTAAATAATAAGGTCTGTTACATCCAAAATGCCCAATCCTAGCTCTGATTGCTTAGCGAAAATTAGAGCGAAGATAGTAGTGTAGTACAAAATTCTTGTATTATACTAGCTGTGATAACACATTTAGTTTGTTACACTAGTCTCTTTAATCATATAAATAATATTACCCGCATGTGGGTAGTAGACCTTGCAAGCATATCCAACAAAAGAGATTCAATGAAGTCTGTCATTTTTTAGTTATTCTGCTATTCTTATGACATTATGTAATAATGTTGATTGTTTGATCAATTGTTTGATTGTATATTACGTTAATAGAAATGGAATCGTCCCGAATAACAAAAAGCTACACGCTTCTTTCCAGTTGTTTCAAAATACCTCCACTTGTTTATTGATTACTTACATATTGTATTAAATATTATGTCGATGTTTTTTTTAAAATGTATCATGGTATCGAAGAAAATAAAGTAGAGATTTTATAAGATAAATTGTTTAATTTTAGTCACAATATTGTCAAGAAATCTGTGTGTTTTAAGAAGTTTTTTTTCCATTGCATTTCTAACATAAAAAGAAAAATTATATTATCGGCGACCTGTACTTTCAACGTAATGAATAAAAATGAAAATATTAAAAATACTCCAATAACTATGTCAAAAGGAGATATCGTGTCAATATGCGACATAAATTCCAGCGGGCATAACCCACAACAAAGTATGATATTGACGCAGCAGACAAAATGCTGCCGATATTTATAAATATACCTAGGGTATACGTGATCGGGGTCATAACAAATCAATCATCATGTAGAACTTTTTTTGAAATTGAAATATATGTATGTTTCCCTATGAAGGGAAACATGTTTCGGTATGGTCCAGAGAAATTTGCATAGGAATTTTGTAAGCGAATCAATTCAAAGTACGAGTCGTTTTAAACCCGTATTAAAAATACTCTGTTGCCCGTGGTCTACCCGCCTTTTTCACCTCTGTGCACTACTGGGAATTATTTTTTTCCATGATTCACCAGAAATTTCATATGTTTAGATGTGTATTACGAAAGAATAATAGTGATATTAAATTGTAAAGCCGGTGTTAAAATGATGCAATGCATTTATTTGTACCACACATTTGAGTGCATTAATTTAACGTTATTGAAAGTTTTCAAACTTTTTAAGGTAAAAAGCAATTAATTTCTGTAGATATTATAAACCAAAGAATATCATTGACATTGTTAGATCTCATCTAACCTTTATTATTCATAGATCTTTACTGACATTGCTATTGAAATCGGTTAAACAATTAGACTAATTTCTGTGCTACCAATTTTCAGAAAAAAATTGCAAAATGTTTTCATGTAAACAGTTTTGTTTCATACGAGATTGTTCCATGAGTGATGTCCATATCAAATTATTGAAAAATATTTTTTAGGAGACATGGGATGCGTATCACTGATGCGATTTATTTAGATCTAATCAGCACAGCATGTATGGTACACGATTACTTGGTTCATTTGTAACAAAGGGTACCACAAGGATCAATTTTCGGGCCTTTCTTATTCGTCATCTACATTAATATAATTTACCTGTCTTGTAGGGGATAATTGTATACCGGGACCTGGGCGGTAGTCTTAGGGGAGACTACCGCCCGTCCTGAGGTCCCCCGAGATGACCGGCATACCTCCACCCTCGGGGTCCACCCCCGAGGTTCCAACAGGGAGCGCAGTCCTCCCTTGCGCTGGACACTTGTTTTTATAGTGAAACTATAAGATACAGAGATATTGACGACTATATAAAGCTCTTTCTACGATAGTAAACTAGGTGTAAATTATTTGTTACTCAAAATCAAATTTCATATACGAAATGCAGATCAAGTAACTGCCAATGTTAACAATCAAATAAGTATGGTTAATGGATGTCGTCGATAAACTGTCTTTCTTGGCAATAGTAGGGAGGTAAGAGCATTAAAACGAACCACTGATAAGCATTCATTCCTAAGCAGTTTAATTGAACTTATATGCGTTTTCCTCACAAACAATTTTAAATATTAATGATATAGGTAGATAATCTAATAATAAAATTTTAATAAGGATACAGCAATGTGCAATCATTTCCTTAAATGTATTATATTAAATGCGTTTTTATTTGTAAATATAGCTACACTTTGACATTGTATTAAAATTTCTTTAAATCCGTTTTATTTTTTATTATAAATAAAACTAAAAGTATATTTTCTAACTTTGATAACTTTCCTAAAATATAAACAACCAACGAAGACATATTCGCTTCGTAATATTATGTAAATACCTATATCAATTAAATGAAATTTCAAGTTTTTTCATGAATGAAGATCATGAAATGAAGATTTTTACTTAAAATTATACTTTTTTAAAATTCACTGCAAACGATAAATTTTATGTAAGTAAGTATTAGAAGAGAACAAAATAATATCGGGTCGGAAAATAAAATTAGGATTCGTGATGTCCGTGAACTTATTTCCTGATTTAGGAA
This sequence comes from Bembecia ichneumoniformis, assembly GCA_910589475.2. Taxonomy (NCBI): domain Eukaryota; kingdom Metazoa; phylum Arthropoda; class Insecta; order Lepidoptera; family Sesiidae; genus Bembecia; species Bembecia ichneumoniformis. The sequence goes on from OU342523.1 coordinate 8,663,325, forward strand.
TAAATCGGTGAGTACCTAGTGATATCTAATGTATTAGATCTAATAATGTGATCTATTTATCACATCTAATGTATTACATTCACAATAATGATTGGACGGATTTATGTAAGTTTAGTCAGTGAAAGTCAAATTTTAATTCAAATATCCTGTAAAGATTACATGTTATGGTTTCAATTAAATTGCCGTCTTATTTTGTTTATATTCCAGGAAAAACATTCATGTTTTGGGAATAAGTACAAGTGTAGTATGAACTTAATCGAATGCAATGTTTAATTAAACATTAATGTTTTCACTTGACTGACAAATAATAGGTTTACTATCTTGGCAGCAGAGGGGCTCATCTGCAGTCATCTCTGCGTACACCCATGCCCTGTCACATACTTGAGAAAACGCCGATAACTGAAAAATTACAATACATTTTTATCATTACTCGGTAACTAATTCCCCCCCGGATCATAGAACCCGTTTGATTACTGATGTTAGTCCATCATTATCTCAGTCATAGGACGTCAACTGCTGGACATTAGGCCTCCTCCATAAATTTCCAAAAGGACCGGTTAGAAGCAGCCTAGATCCAGCTTAGACCTAGCGGCCGTTGGCTCTCCGTACTACGAGTATGCACCCTGTCTATTGCCACTTTAACTTACTAATCATTCGTTTATCTACAGATCTCGACATTCCTGATTTGATCTCGCGGAGAAACTCCGAGCATAACTCTCTCCATATCTCGTCGAGCGAAGTTGAGCTTTGTTACGAAGTCCATGTTTAGAGACCACGTTCAGCGTCATATGTAATCACTTGGCAACGCAAATTGATCGAAAACTTTTGCTTTGTGAAATGCAAATTTTAAATTGTGGCAAAAATCTATACATATAATAAAATCGTAAACGAGCAGTGTCTTAACACAATATTTTTCATGGTTTCATTAAAATCGATTTATAAACAAAAAAATTAGGCGCTATACCGAATACTATGCGTACGAAGTTGCGAGCTCAACTAGTCCATAATAAACATAGGTAATTTCTATACCTGGAGTAAGTATGTCGGTCGCACTCTGCACCCTTTTTTTATGTTAAAATCGGCAGACAGGCTGACGGTCCACTTGATAGTAGGTGGCTACCGTCGCCTATAACACAAGCAACGCCAAAGATGCTACAAGTGCGCTGGCGACTACAGTAGGATAAGGGATTAGGAGGGGATAGGGAAATGGGCTCTGGCATCCCTTATCGGTGGTCTTCTGTAAGGGGGTGGTTACTGCCGCCAGACGGGCTGCCCAAATGACTGCGAAATGCAGTGTGCCCTGCCACTGCTTTCCAGACCCAAACCGGAGCCAAATTTAATTTAGATTAAGATTAATAATCTACCTTTAAATTTAGCAGAGAGCTGAATGGGCTACTTACAACAGCGCTATTATTTCACGGTGATCTTCTGTGTGTGTAAGTATAGTTACTTCTGCCATCAGACCAATAAATGTTTATGGAATATACCATCATCCTAGATTCTGATAAATAATTTTCGTATCATGTTCTTTTTTCTCTACTTTATGAGTGTACTTATTTGATTTTCGCATTCCTTATTCGTTTCTTAAGGCCCACATAAAACTGAGTAAATGAAAAGATTACCTTTAGGTCGTGGACGTCTTTGAGTTTTACACACAAGATCTCAGGCCCCTTGGCTTTTGTAGCGATAGCTAATGCATTACACAAGCTTTTGCACGTAGCCTCGCCCACGTCATTACAATTCACTTCTAACCCTGGCATCCTGGATAGTATGGGAGCGCTGCCTGCCTCAACAGTACTCTTATTGAACGCACCGCACGAACAATTGCCCCTATTAGCGACATCTCTCGATGCACTTGAACTGTAAAAATATATTATCAAGTTTTCTATTCTGAGAGCTAGTTTTTCTATCTTGTTATCTATCTATGTTATTAATAAATTTTCAAAACCTTAATTGACCTAAGGCAGTAAAGTGAAACAATAAAGCCTGATAAAAAGTTCACCTAAGTTCAAGTTATACATTATGTTTTGTATATCGTTTAAGTAACTGTTTATCAATAAAAATGTTACTTGCAAGTACCTAATTAATTTGTCGTCCATATTCTTTATAATCTCAAAAGTAAATTTCTGAGCAGAAAATTACTAATAAGTATACTTAGGTATGACGTCTAATACAAAAGATATATTTTCAAATAGTGATTGTCGATTTCTAAATCATATCCAAACATCGACGTAATATCCAACTAGACTTTTAGTACAGGGCGAACGTATTCAGACAACACATTAGAGAAATAGATATTGTATAATTCCACGCCCGGTAAATGTTCGGGCAGTAACGACCAATAGAATTTCGTCGTGACCTTGATCGGACCAATTGGCGTTCAGTACCCCGCACCCGCGCACCTCAGTTAGTTGCCAGAACAGTTTGCATTGTGAATAAATAGGTATTAGCCGTCTACTTGGATATTACGTCGATGTATCCAAAGGTTTGAATAAAGCCTTCATTCTGAATTTTTTTACATTTTTTCCAGCCCTAATGAAACTGAGCCATTTTAATTTTCATGTTACTGAAGCACGGGTGCGTGTATATTACCTAATTCAACAATATTTGCCCATGTAGAGGTCGCACCAAGAAAATAAAGGCTTCATTTAATAACTAAGTATAATAACAAATTCGTGTAAAATATCTTACCCAAATGTTCAAGAAGTGACCAAATATAATTGTAAAAAAAATATTTAAAAATGCAGTCTTTAGTTTTTACTTAGACAGTAGCAAGATATTTTCTAAAAACAGGCATTAAAATTTTAACCTCGACAGTCGACACCGATAGGTAAGTACCTACGTTAGAAGTTATGCTACCGGGTGACCAGTTGTATATTATTTTAAGTAGTGTTATGATTAATATTTTTAAGTACCTAAACACAACATAAGAGGTAAGTACTAAGAACTTACGTCTCACCTTATTTGTTCTGCTAAAATGACGTATCCAAACACTAACACAATGTAAAGATCAAAGAAGTACAGCTTAGCCGAAGACATTGTGTTGGCAGTGTCCTATTAAAACTGAACGAGGTTTCTGAAAAGCGGTTGTATTTATACCAACCGGCATGTTTGTCATGAAGATATCATACAAAGTAGGAAGACTATACAATGGTGGATTTTGGATTTGTACCTACTAATAAGTAAATTTGATATTTACTTATTTGCAGCTTCTATTTTCGAAATTCGAATCTTGACTTTCGAATTTCATAGTAAAATTATGAGAACTACCTTGATCTGTAAGTACATTGTCCCATACCATGCATCCTATAAAGACTGACACTAAAAGCTCGAACCAGAAGTTATCTATCAACAATTAGCTTGAATACTAATGGTTGATTATCATCAAAAATCGTATAGGTGTTCTGCCAAAGGTTGGTAGGTGGATTCGGTCACCTATAACAAGCAACGCCATATGGACAACACTTAGGAGTTGCAAGTTCGCTGACGATCTTGATGATAGGTAAATGATTTGTCTCAAAGCGTTCTACGTTCTCCGTCAAACTGAAATGTGTCAAAGGGAAGGCAGCTCGCATTTTTTGTGCTTTCTATTAATTTTCTATAACATCCGAACTGACCATGAGGGTACGTACAAAAAAACGCAGGAGATGCCCTAGCCAAGAAACCATAAAAATAATAGTTACGTTCTTCTTGTTCGGTCATTTTTCATTTCAGAACTGAATATGAATATGGCGACATGGCGACTGTTTTCCCTGGGCAATTGCTCTGTGCGAATCGCTGGCCATATGGCCCTCTGACCAACAAATGTAGATGGATCACAGATCGCACCCCGTGTGACAAATCCCTAATAGTCCCTGGCATCCCTTACTCACTAAAACACAGGAATGCACGCGCTGTTATTTCACATTCGCGTAATATATCGATGAGGGACTGCCGAAAAATTGACTGCCAGTATATGACAGCAAAATGCAGTGTGACCTGCCATTACTATCTTAAATTTATACATACTTACACTATTTATGTTTTAGGAATTATATAAAAAATAATCCACGATTTTACTGAAGTTTGGCCACAACAATAGCTGTTATATGCAGTGTACAGACAGATTGGAGATTGTTATGATTGTTTCACTTGTACAACGAAGTGCTTGTTATGTCTTACTAATTGCTCACACAAGGTGTCCCGTTGCCTAAGGTGTAAGAGTAATAAAAATCTAAGATTACCTACCTTGTTATGAACAAGAGAAAACGAGCCAAACATTACCTAAGTGACTCCGTATTGATTTAATGGTAAGCAAAAAGACGAAAGTAATTTACTTTAGAGAATAGTTTGAAAAATAAAACAAACTATTTATAGACTAGAACTCAGGATCTGAATATTCAAACCGCGTAAACTTAATAAAATATGGCTTCTATCCGCCCCACAAATTTCGACGATTATTATCTACCTTGATTTAATTAAACCTCAAAGGGACCGTTACATTTATTTTGATTTCATAACCCTTTTTTGGAAAAGGGCCTTAAAAAAGAGGATTAAGTAAGTAACAATAATTGTTCCTAAACAGTTAATTTTTTTAACGTAGGTACGGAACTCTCTCAAAAAAAAAGGAAACTAGAAAAATCTGAAACTAAAAGGGCTTTTTCCAATAAGTAATACCGACCTAAATTAAGAATTTGTAATTTTGGGTAAAGAAACGATAAATAATACTGAGGTCAAACCACGTGACTACAGTCATCCGATTGGACACTAAATATTTCATTCATAGTAAAATTGAATATCAATACTAATTTGGTCTAGCAATCAATAGTATAAAAAAATAGTATTTTAAATTATGCAATATGTTAATTTAACTACGTATTTTGGAACTGCACATCTATTGCCCTATACATATATTACTTACTAGCTGGTGTTCGCGGCTTCGTCCGCGTTCAAAAATAACAAAATGACGCCTGAATAAAAATAGGAGTAATGTAACGCCTAACACCTTTATTTCAATTATAGCTTTACTAGGCGTTAGATGATCTCTCAGAAACAGTACTTTTTCTGGATGAAAGGTACTCTATGTCCTTTCTTACATCCCCCTGACAACGTATATGCAAAATTTCATGATGATCGGTTCAGCGGTTTAGGCGAAAAAGATAACAAACAGACAGAGTTACTTTCACATATATTAGTATGGATTATATGTGGTACACAGTGAATTAACATTGTTGACTCAACGATGTTCGAAGTTTTTGTGGTTTTCCTGTTGCATTCAGACGTCATAAGTTCTCGTGAAAACACGTTTTATTTATTTCAAACTAAAATTCACTTAATTTAAGAACAGAAAAGTATGAATCAGATGTGTTAGGTATGTAGTTAAAAACAGGAGAAATAAAAGGAATTTTCAGTACATATTTTTATTGGGTAGGAAAAGTAAAACAATTTGGCAGTCACATTTTTCTTTCACAAACTGAGAATACATCTACATTGTACTGTACTAATTGGTACAGAATGAGTTACTGATAAGTTAAAAAAGTGTACACTAAATAAATACAAGTTATTAAGCACAGCTTAAATCCAAAATCAGATTTGATTTTTAATATTTACATAACATAAAATATTACAGATTATACTCTACTTCAGTATCTTACTTATTGTATCATTACACCTAATTACTTGTTGTGACAAATATAACAAATACATTCTTAAAAATCTAATTTTCTGTCAAAAAAAATACCCATATAATGTGAAAATTATTTGGTGATATTAAAATTTACCCAAAACCATCACACGTGAGATTGAAAAAGATCATTTTCACCATTTATATTTACAAAAAAAAAAAAAAAAAAAAAACTTATAATATAAAAAATTCTGATTTAATGAACATTTGATTTCATATATTAGCCGTTGAATTGTGCTTATTAATTCAGTTGATTCAATTACTCAATACAAATTTATCAGTGCGTAAATCATTACTATACAAAAAGGTAACGGATGCACTACAACATTATACTAAATTGACATTCTTTCGATAGAAATCATAATTTTTCCCATGTCACATGACCATGCACTGTCTACTATCTTTGTGGTGCTGGTTTAGGTTTCGGCATTTTCCCTAATAGGCCTTGAATTTCTTTCTTCTCATCATAACTTTTCCACATTTCATACAGGTTTATAATAGCTCTTACAATCTCTTGTATCTGAAAAAAAAAAAAACGCAATAGTTAAAAAAAAACATACTTATACAACATGCAAATAACGTGTCGCCTTGCAGTTTATATTCAAAGAAATGTATCCAAAACTAAAACTGACTAAATTTATCAAGTTAATATCTATTACACAAAAATAAGAATTACATCTTAGTACGGAAGAAAAAAAGGTGAAAAAATAAAATTTATTTTAATTTAATTTGCAATATTTTACAAAGAAAAACTTTTATATATAATGTCTTTAAATATTCCTCCTAAAGGAAATGTACATTTAAACAAATTAACCTTGATCAACTTTGATGCTTAAGTTCATAAGTTAAGACAACACAAAGGTTCTAGTTGCAGAGCCGCACATTTTCTACATTAATTAAACAATAAAAGCATTGCAAATGAGATCCTTAACTCATTTTAAATAAGAACTTTTATAAAATATTTAGTAATTACCTTGTCCAAATCAACATTCAATTCAGCAAACCATAACTTTAAGTTCTCTTTACCAAGCATCACACACGCTATATGCAATGCAGCTATTGCAATCTGAAACAGTGTAAACTTTTCATTGTATGTAATTGGAAATAATAAAAATAATTTCATTATGGTTAAAGGAAACATCTATTACATATAGTTACCATATACATACACAACAAAAGTAAATGTATACAATTAAAAACAATGACAAAAACTTTCTGGAAGACAGAAACAAATCTACAAATCTTATATAAAGAGGGAGGATTTGATTTTATGTATTTAAATACTGTTTTTTTAATGTGCTCCTAACAATGTATATAATGCTGTTAGGTTTACTAGTAAATCTATATTGAAACATATAATAAAATCATTAAGGAGCCATGTCTATACATTGAATTTTATTTTTGTCTGTGTGTTTGTGCACGTTAATCTCAGAAACGGCTTAACCGATTTGAATGTGGTTTTCACTGATGTATTGTAGCAAGCTTCCCATAACATTCAGTGTTTGTTTCATTCCAATCGGTTTACAAACAAAAAAGTTATGCACTATTCCATATACCCACATGTACAAAGCTAGTAAATAAATAAATGTAATTTTTTTTAGTATGTATTATATACACTAATATTATAAGGAGAAAAGATTTTTTTGTATGTTTGTAGTGGATAAACTCAACCTTGAAATCACTTCACAACCAGCTATAAATTTATATAAGAAAAAAAATATTTGGAAGCGGAAAACCTTCAAATTGTAAACATTTTATAATAAACAGGTTTGTGAGAGATATAAAATGCGTATTGTAATTGAGCAAGATAAAATAAGGTCCTAATTTATCATTTTTTTTTTTAAATGTTAAGGTTGACGGACAGACTGTAGGTGGTTACCATTGCCTAAAACACAAGCAATGCCACAGATGCTGCAAGTCTCCTGCTATCTATAGATGGATTAAGGATAAGGGACTAGGAAGGGACAGAGCAATGTGCTTTAGCAAAGCTCACTGAAACATAACAGCACACCTGCTGTTATTTCACAGTGGTCTTCTGTAAGGGGGTGGTTACTGCTGAAACGGGCTGCCCAAATAATTGCAAAATGAAATGTGCCGTGACATTACTATACAGATCCAGACCAGAGACTCTTTTGCAAAATTGGCTTTGCCAGGACCGATCCTAGAACCCTTGAGTTTAATAATTTTTATATAAACTTTATCTTATAATTACGTAAATTATAATTTCTTCAATTCTAAATCAAAGCTATATAAGGTCTTAACATACCTGATATGGTGGATATAACAAACTAACATCTGTTCTCAACGAATCATTAACAATTCTCCAAGCGTACGTTAGTAATTGGTCATCTTGGCCTATGTCTTGAACGTACAATTGTAGTGGGCGATATGGTTGAAAAACTATCAAACAACAGTCCAAATTCTCCAATAAATAAAACTCACATTCCAATATGTGATTAGTCCGGTAAGGAAATTCTTGTTGTCCATATGCATAACTGAATTTGTTTTTAATTACTGTTTGGCAGGTTGTAATTAGTCTAGAATTGGATATAACGCCAAACTCCTCAACTTTCGAAGCTAAAAATACACACGTAGGCGCTAATAATAACGGATCGATACATTTAAGAGAATTTCTAGCATAAAATCTTTTAAAGTACACAGTAGCAGTCGCGATCACTTGCTGACGAAGCTTCAATTGTTCGCCAAGAATTTGTATAATACTAGCGAAAAAATTAAATATTTTTTGATATTCCTCTTCGCTCAATATCCCTAAATCGTGTTGGCGATCTCTAATAAGATCTTGTTTATCTAATATCCACTGCTGATAATGTGAACTTTGCCAAAAGTTACCGGCCATCACTCAATCTGTTATGTTCAATTAAAATTGTAGATAAATTCTATATAGCATCCTTCTTGGTGAAACGTTAGTAATAGTAACATTTATGTTGTTTTTATATATAAACGTCATAAACAATTATTTACATAGGATATCGATTACAAATACAATCATATAAGTTTAATATAAATAAAGATTTGTTGGCTGTTGGTTGGCTGCGTTTAGGTTGATTTTAAAATAAAATGTCAATGTCAATAACAAAGTGTCAATTGGGTTTACAGAAGATAAATAAGGATGTACTGAGCTAGTGGATGGATGAAGAAAAGACTTTGCATACATATACGTTAGTATCTACTATTTAGTTTGTGGTTGAGGTCACAAATTAAATAGTAGATACTAGTCCAAATGTTTTAGTTGAAAAGATGTCTGACTAAGAGTAATAATTATGTAATAATGGGTCGTTAAAGTAAAAAAATTCTACTAGCTACGGTTAATCGATGGATATGAAGTTTATGAAGTCATGAAAAAACCGACCATATCTTATCCAAGGTCAGTCTACATTGCCCGTATGTATAATTGTAGTCTTTGGTCTACATTACAAACTAAATAGTTAAATAGTAAATACATCCAAAAATTTTTTTTTTTTTTTTGTAAATTTATGGCCTGGTAGCTAGACCTTTAAGCCAAGTCTTTATTTTATATAGAAACACTGCATTTCCATTCTACACTAAAAAATTTAGGCCTATAACAGCCGTTCAAAAATTGCCATAGCGGACAGTTTCCGCCATATTCAAGCAGACGCTTAACACATAATATCCCAAATTATTCTATTCATCTATGAAACCCAGAGTAAGTAGTATTCAAGAAAATTCTGTTGATGTGTCGCTACAGCTAAAGTATATTAGATTGTAAACATTTGCAGTTGAATATGGCCGACTTAAGATGGCGGACATAACCGTCCGCTATGGCAATTTTTGAACGGCCGTTATAGGCCTAAATTTTTTAGTGTAGAATGGAAATGCAGTGTTTTCTATATAAAATAAAGACTTGGCTTAAAGGTCTAGCTACCAGGCCATAAATTTACAAAAAAAAAATATTAGATTGTCTGTATTGTCACTGTCAGGTGTCAGGTCTGTCTGACTGAACGTTAGAAGAAAAGACGCGTCATAACGTCCAATTAATTTACTTTTATTTTATTTATACATTTGTTTGAGTGTGATTTCCAAGTTGCAAGAGATTATTGAAAATTTCAGGAGAAATTTCGCTTCTTTTAGCTTATGGCTCTATTACTTGTTAGTAAACATAAGTATAGTATTTGAAGAAACAAAATAACATAAAAAATGAAACGAGGTTATGAATCTATAAGTTCTTCTGTTGAAATCAGTTCCTATCGTGATCAACATTTTAAGGTACTTATTTCAATAACTTTTTGGCATGCAAACAAATCTATATAAAATGTAATTTTGACATTAAATTTTTTTATGTTAGGGCTCAAGGAGTGAACAAGAGAAACTGCTTCGCGCGTCCGCAACACTTTACATTGGAAATTTGTCTTTTTATACAACTGAAGAACAGATTTATGAATTATTCTCACGATGTGGTGATATACGGAGGGTGATAATGGGTCTTGATAAATACAAGAAAACACCTTGTGGATTTTGTTTTGTTGAATATTATTCACGAATTGATGCAGAAAATTGTATGAGGTAAGCTAAATTAATAAAGGTTGAATGAATACATGAAAAGGGATACTATCTTATATCAATAACAATGTTTTAGATATGTCAATGGAACTAGACTAGATGACAGGATTATAAGATGCGATTGGGACGCTGGTTTCATTGAAGGTAGACAATATGGACGCGGGAAGACCGGTGGCCAGGTGAGTGTTCATTAGTTAACTAGAGACCTGCCCTCCGTCTTCGCATAGAGTTGAAATTTACAAAATTCCTTTCTTAGAACATGCTTGCATTATAAAATAAACCTGTGTTCAAAATTTTTGCTTTCTAGACTTAGTTATTTTAGCTGTGCATTGTTAATCGCTCGATTTTATAAGTGTAGATACTATTAAGAAAATTTTATGTTAATTTTAATAATTTATGCACTGTTTTAGGTGAGAGACGAATATAGAACAGACTATGATGGTGGACGTGGCGGTTATGGGAAAATTATAGCTCAAAAAATTGCACCCAACACATTAGAACGCTAAAACAGAAAGTGTTACATGATCATTAGGTTGAGACAAAGCTTCTTACTTGGAACTGATTGAGAGTTGACAGATAAATTCAATAATTAATATGAGCATTGTGAAATACCTAGGTACAATAAATAAGTTTAAATTATATAAAATAATTTATTTCCAAATGAAAATCTAGCAAGCTAATCTAAGCTTATAGATAAATTTCATTTTATTTGGCCAATTTTTAATTCAAATGTTTTTTTTTTACATCAGCCTGTATATTTTATTATGTATATATTTGAATAACTTAACCAGGAACTGTGAATTTATGAAAACTATAAAAGTGTAAAGACTGCTATTATAGTAATATAATTATACATCACAAATTAATGTAGAATTATTTCAAATGCCTACTTTTGTTGGAAATTTAGTTTTGTTTTAGTTTATTGAGATTTGGGAACCAGATGGCAAATCTTAAATATAATTACCTAATTTAAGTCAAGGAGAATCCTGTTCCTTTGATATGTTAGGCAGGCTGGTTTTGCTGAGAATTTGGCACATTCTTGGACATTCTCAGTAGATTTAACTACATGCATAATAGATCTCGGTGATATTGAACATATACACCAACTAGTGGCAGTTAGTTAGAACTGTCTTTTAACTTTAATTTTTGTACTTTAATATTTATAGAGTAACTTTGTACATACATTGATGCTGTTATACTAACCTTTGAAAGATTAGGGGTCATGAAAAGCTATTTGATGTAAAGCTATTTGTGAGATGGCTAATTTTGATGACATGAATTAGACCACAAAATGTTTTGGATTTGTGGAAATATAGTTTAAATATACAAATCAAATTTTGGCATGTTATATAACTTTGTAAATATATGTATTGTATCAACGGGTTCCACATATAGAGCAAAAATACAACTTCAAGAGAGTGGTTAGGGATTCAAACATTTATAACTTTACACCCATTGCGCTGTGGTACAGCTACAATTGATTCTGTATAGCAATTATGATTTCACGCTTTTGTCTTACCTTATCAAAACACGAATGTCTTGTCATGGCATTTATATAATATGTAAGAGAATGACTTTTTAGCACAACAATTTGAGGATATGACGTGGTCCCGAAGTAAGGAATCGCTAAGTGGCGTTAGTGAATTAGGGCCCAGTTTGTGTCGTTTTTAGATAAACTTTTCTCAGTCTCTTTTAATTTTCGACCTCTATCCTTTTCGGCGAAATGTCAGCGGGTTGCATCATTATACGTTGGACCCGTCGGTATGTACATTACAATCATGAACATTGAGATGTGAAATTTGTTTGTTTTTGTGAAAAACAGTTAACAACTCGTAACAAAATTCTTTTTAATGACATACTTGAATATCAGCTACATTTGTGTACAAATGAAGTAGTCAAAGAATAATAAATTAATTTCGTTTGAACCATAAGCTCTTTTATTTGATACTAGCTGGTGTCCAATGAAAAAATAAAAGATATAATGCCTGATATCGGTATAAACAAAACAAATTCTTTCCAGTATGTTTTGAATCTCTATAGTAGACGAATTATCAAATGAATCGTCGAGCAATAAATGTTAAAGGCGATAGGAATGTGCAACGAAATACAGATTGCTATCGATAAGTGGTACGAAAATCGGCCATAGTGGTCAAATACAATATAATTGACTAGCAAATTTTGGAAAACTGATGATGTACTGGAACTTTACTGCCTAATGCTATGCTTTTTTTCTTATGTTGGTAATGTTACGAAAGAAGACTAGGTAGGCCAAATGTGTGAGGCATGCCGAGGAGCTCCAGGGCAAGGACTTACGAAAAACTATTTTTAGAGATCAAGCACCGCCTCTCATAATATTCCTACAGGTAGATGACACAGCTATGAGAAAGTTTCGGATAGGGATTCTTGAATATATAAGAAATATCCCTACAGGAGATAAAAACTGCTCTTTTCAGGGCCTCAAGACTCAAGACGACTGTTCCTTGCCTGACAATACACTGTTTCTTTAGATTACGCCTAAACAAACATTTAACAAGATAAAGATAAAATCTGATTGTTTTTAAATCTGATTTGTTTTTTATAAAAAACAAATTAGTCTAACATGTTACAAACTTTTTATTTTCACTTAGCGAAAAATTACATATTATACTATCAGGTTATCGCCATGCGTCTTCGCATATCACTATACCACCCCATAGGACCTGTAAGTGCGAGCGAGATAGAGTGATAAAAATTTACCTGACGACTCGGTTGATAATGACTATAGTTGTAACCTCATTCATCAACGTTGTTCCTAATGATTGTCGCAATCAGTTGATTTAAACATCTTATCTATTTTCAAGCATTGGATCTTTATTTTTAGTTAGCTCGTGCCCGCGGCTTCATCCGCATGGAATATTTAGTCCATGCTGAAATTCTATTTTAAAGAATTTTTAAATCGGATAAGTAGTTTCGAATACCTACATAAAAACTTATTAGTATTGATTGTATTTTTTGCTGAATCAGCTCAGAGTTTGGATGATTATAAAGAGCAACTTATACAATTAAATTCTTTTATAATAGTTTTTATACGATAGGTTATATAGTTATATAACCGTAAAAAAAGTCCAGAGCCGAAAAATTAAAAATTAGTAAATGTTAAAATCAACTAACAGCTACGGGCACTTTAAACACCCGCCCCTTTTGGCGCAATTGTCTTGACGTCACAAAATCACAAATCAAACAACTACGCGCTTGTTGACACTGTTATTATAGACTTTGACGTCACATTCGATCTGACCAATAGCGTTGCGTTTCAGTTATTTTGAATTTCCCACTATTTTTTTACACTTTTTAATATTATTTTCTTAACGAAAAAGAAATAATATTAATAAATATTTACAAAGACATAATTCTAAAGCAATAATGAACATAAAAAATATTAAAAACAAAAAAAAAATCAACCTTTTTTTAATTCGAATAGAGAATACCATACCATTAGGCTATACATAATACCAATTTGCTATACAAATATTCAGCCATTAGTCCTAAGGAGCTCTTTTCTTACTTACGTATAAGCAGTTTTTTTTTACTTACGTTAGTGTCACCATTAACATTTCAAGAGGTGAAATACATTCCCTCATATTCGTATTCTTGCGTTACAAACCGTTACGGAGGCGTCCTAATAGTTCGTCGGATACGGAAATTTTTAAGATTTTTTCTCAAGCTCTCATTGTCACAATAAAACTTTCCGTTAATTTTCCTTTAGGATACAAATGGATGTAACCAAATTTTTCTCGTTTTCCTCTTTTTACGACGACAATGCAGAGCACAAAGAAGCGTCGCAATAATCACGGTGCTATCCTATCTATCCGAGCGAGGCTGGTCTATGATCACGCCGCATAAGCCGCATTGGGTCGCTAGTTCTGCCATGTCACAGACGCTGTTGATTTGATGAGAAAGCTCATTAAGTCGAATCACATGCTCGGCGTTTTAGACAGAATCTGTAGGATAACTAATTTTACCAACAACACCTATGGAGTTGGTGATTAGGGACATCTGACAAGTCAATAGAACCGAAGATCGTTTCCCATTCCACGAATCCTTTAGCCATGCCAGAGCTCATTTCCCTATCCCTTCCAAATCATTTATACTACTAAGGTCGGTAGCCACCTACCACCAAGTAGATCGTTAACGTGACGACCTTTACAAGTGGACCAGAAATGGAAACCAAGGCGTAAGTTTGTAATAGCCACAACATAAAATTTATAACGACGAACTCATCTAAATGGAATATATTAATTAGTTTCCGATTTAGGTCACTTTTATAATCGGGCCTTGCATTATGAAAACTCAATCAAGTTAAATCACGTTGGAAATAATAAAATTGGCTTGCCGACAAATTATTTTAAATTACGGCAATAAAAGAACTTACTAATAAATATACATTTATTCCGTTAAACAATAAAAAATGTAGAAAACCATAATTTCAAAAACCGATCACAATAATATTTATAATACACTCATAGCGTTCATAAATTTCAAATAAAATATATTTCATAAGATACAATAAATACGAATTAAATCAAACTTATTTCATTTATTCGGTAAGATAAAAGAAACAAAGCAAAATGCATATTTTAAAAGCAATATAAGACTTAGACTCGGTTACAATAACAATATGAATGTAAATCAACAATAAATAGTTATAGTGACTATTTTAACGCTATCATATAGCAATTAAAAGGATATGCCATTTATTTATTAAAATTGTAATAGAAACACTTATTAAACTTAACATAAAACATTATAATGCAAAGCAATATTCATAAGATTCGTAAATTTTAAGTAAATAAGTTCAATGAGAACGATTCGAGTCAACGTTCAGACCTACACAGCCATTATTAAGGCAAATGGCAATTGATTCTTATATTACATATAATAATAGAAAGGTTTCATAAGCAAAATAATTAATCTCTCGGTGACTCCGGCAGAAGGTCGAACCATAACGTCTTTGCCTCGCGGAAATCATATTGATTGAGATGCACAATTACCTGAAGAAAAAAGATAGTAAACATACGAGTGCAATAATTAACACTATTATTTACTTTTTAACTGACCCAATAAAAAAAGTACCTAACCCAAAAGTTTCATTACCTACTTGTTTGGATTCTAATTTCTGAATGTAACCAAACTAATAAAAGAAATAAAAATGCGATAATAATATTCAGAAAAATTTACTAAAAATATAACAATATCTTGAAAAAGAGTTGCGACTGGCAAACAAATTTAATTCGATTCCTATTCGCTTGAGAAGGTCCTGTCTCCGTCATCATCTTCGCCTACATGTGTAATTATGTCATTATCAATTTTGATATCTCGGTCAAAGTTTTCGAAAATATTTTGTTTTACATCTTAAATTCAACGCCACTTCAAAGTAATGTCCTCCGTTCGATCACGACCTGTCAGGATCGCATTCTTTCTTTTACCGTACTATAATTAGATTACCTGTTAGATCACCGATTACATCCTCAAGTATGTAAGTATAATATAATTCGTTTACTGCTTCTGTTCTGTTCTGACAAAACAGTTGCTGACGAATATCGCGCGTACTCATCAAATTTAATTTTTTAGGGTTCCGTACGTCCGAATAAAAAAACGGAACCCTTATAGGATCAGTCGTGTGTCCGTCTGTCTGACTATTCCCCCCCTTATCTCCGAAACTACTGAACCTAAAATTTTGAAAAAAAAATACAGAAATTAATTTTCTACTTATAGATTATAGGAAAACCTATAAGAAGTCCATGATATTAAAATAACTTGGTAAATCACTCAATATTGTGCGGATAGGTAAAATCGTACGAAACCCTCTTCACGCGAGTTCAACTCGCACTTTTTTTTATTAACTACATAACTGTAATTCTATTTAATCGTTCAGCTGAGTATTCTGCTGCTACGTGCCTGACAACCGTGGGAGATATTACAAGTCTAAGAGCTAAAAAATGCATATTATTCTCGTATGAATGCAAAACCTTTTTAAATCGTCCATAGTTGGATAAAAATTTTTGTTGAAATGGTCAGAGTTATTTTTCAGCATTTAGAGTGGACATTTAGTGAGAAATGAAATATAAAATTTACCTGTCCTATGACGGGGCTGCCGCCAAGGAAGCCTTTGTGCGTGGCGACTGTAACCTCGATCTGTCGCGCGTGAAGGTCTGCATGTGGCAGCACCCATTCGAACTGCTCGTCGTACTCCGGCATGCAGCTGTCCTTGATTACCTGTACAAGTACAAACTGTATTTCCAATTGGTACTGACTACCGCACTGAACAAATTTTGATAAAAGTATGAAGTTGGTAAAAATTTTAACTGGTATCCTATTTAGAAAACCTTTTAATATTTTTAAATATCAAAAGAGAGTGGCGGATTTCCTCAGAAAATTCGGCTTGTAACCTATACACCTATATTTCTTTATCTTAAATATTTAAAAGTTAGTTTCCGTTAAACGTGTCTGACAATGGTTCAATTTTGTGTCACAGTAGATCACATAGGAGAACTTGATTGCGCTGCCTCTCGCCTCGGATGTGGGTAAAGTATATCTTTAAGGAATTTAAAGATGCCTTATCTAAATTAGATTAAAAAGTTACCCTTAAGGTTATGACCAACCATTAAGATTACTACCATTGCGTGTGATTGATAAAACAAATAAGAAAATTCTGAAGCTTTTATGAGAACACTTTACCACTGTTTTCCTCTTAGAGTCCTTCGAGCGTCCAGGCAATAAGTATAATTTTACATATGGATCTGGAACATTGGACGGATCCTTCAACGGTATATTCCTGGTAAACAAATGAACGTATGAGTAATAAAAAATAAAAAATATAATTATAGAAAAAGACGAACATGTGTTCAATTGTTAATTATACTTACATTATTTTGTGCACAACCATGTACAAGGTTTGATTTTGCATACTGTAGCGAACCGAAAGAAGAATGCGACCTAATCCGGCTTCGCCAGCAGACCTGAAAATAACACTTGTATATATAAAACTTTATAATGATAACTTTTAACACTAACAATTTGTTTATTACTGTGAACTGTTAACTTTATTCCCTGTTTGGTACAGTGTGATTTAATATAAATGAAAATTAATGCTATAAAGTCTCCAATAAAGTGTGCCAAAGAAGTTCTTTCGCCCAAAGAACTCGCACGAGGAATCTGTAACCTCGAAGACAAAAATCACCTTTTTATGATCAAATAGTTTCTAGTCTTCTAAAGAATCTGCCACGGAAACACTTACTGTTCCTAGTACCGATTTACACCTGCCTCAGACATCATATTTTTTCCAGCCAATGGAAGATCGACAAAAGGAATGATTCTGAAACCCGACAAACCTGCCTAAATTAGACAGACATCATACAGACCCATTAGTCTATTACCTGTCGCCGGTAAACTGTTCGAAAAAATAATACCTACTTGATCAAATTAAACCATACCTATTAAAAACGATTCTCCAACACCAGTTCGGAGACATGACACAATCCAGCAAGTTTATCGGATAGTGGATACAATTCAAAAGCCTTAGAAAACAAAGAATACTGTTTTTTTTTAAGCTATATTCTTAGATATCATTCAAGCGTTCGATAGATTGTGGCTGGCCAGCTTTTCAGCATTTTCAATGGTTTGAATAGTAGAGCGTCAACAAATAATTTCCACGTTACCTACACGCTCAGACTTAAAACGTGCCCACCCGTTTTATTATACAACAACCCAGTTTCATATGCGAACGATGTCAAGTATCTGGAAATGCATCTAGACCACTGACTAAGTTGGTAGATTTTGTCAAAACAAAAGTAATTGGGTACAAAAATCTGCAGTTTATATTGGCTGATTGGCCGTAAATCAATGTATCAACAATGTATACTTTTGTTGTGAATTAGTCAAATTGTATTGTATGTTTATTTATTATGCCGATTTATTTATTTATGTGTTCTTTATAGGTATATTTCTTTATACCTATAACACAATAAAGACAATAAGAATTAGTTATTAATCAATTTAGTAATCTAGGTTTAACTAAAACTACTCATTAGTCTTACGACTGGACTGTAATCCTAGAAGGATGTATTTTCTATGCAAGGTTACTTACACCTTTAGTTTATAAAAAAAATATCTATTTGGTTATTCATATTGCATTAATTAAAATGTTATTTCTATTTTATTTCTGTTGCGTAAAAGTCTGTCTATAATAATAATAATAATAATAACTTACGTAGTCAAAGAAGATGTTCGGTGAACAAGTTTCGGCGTCTCTGCCTCGGACGATGGTTGAGATTCCAAGGGTACATCTGAGGTGGGGCAAATGAAATATAAAATGAAACGAAACTGTGAACAATTTAGATTTAAAATCAAGTTATTGCATTTTAAATGCTGGATGCAGATTGAAGATGAACTGCATCTTGATTTTAATGACATGAAAAATAGATATGTCATGGATATTATCCATGATTTATGAGAGATATAATTAATTTTTACATTCTCAATCAACCTGTAACTAGTGTTGCCCAAATGCAAGACCAAAACAAGGCTTAGGCAGTCCTGGTATTGTTCTTGCGTCAATACTCCTGGTCTTGGTATTGCGCTCTCAATCTAGGTCTCGGTATTTCAGCAAGAGTCTTGCAAGTCTTGCAACTACCTATTGCGTATTGCTATTTATTAAATACGTTAGTTTAGATCTTAGGACAACGTAACAAAGTTTTAACTTAACTAACAAACATTTTAACTTAAATGGTCATAGACATACTAAAGACCAACAAAATTAATAAAATTAACTGGACAATATTTTAAAGACATTGTCTGTCAAGACTCAAGATAGATAGTGATAGACCCTCACCTTATATGGAATATCTAGCTATCATTTATACTTATGACTACAATATTTCTTGCGAGGTCAACAAAATATATATTCGTAACAGTTCTAAGCAACCGCAAACTTACTTTATTTTTTGATTGACATGAGAGGGGCGGCGATCAAATAGTGTCAAATGCTGTGTCGCACAGTCTTAATAAAGCGGTGTTTTTGTCGATAAATTATCAAATAAGTAATCATAAACACCGACCGACCAATGGTTTATATGGCGTAACGTAAAAAAGATAGACCATAATATTGGTTGACGCAAAAACTGTTGCTATACTCGACTCGGTGTTTAAACTTTGCTAAATAGAATATAAACTTTGAAACATAGGTAAGTACATAATGTTACAATTTTTAGCACATACCTACTAACGTTAGATCTCCACACGTAAGATTTATACAAGCATATTTTATTTTATGTTACTTATTTCACATACGTATTTTATTTATGTGAGTAAAACGCTACTTACTAAATATGATAATAAATGCAATTTAGTGTATGGATTGTAATAATCATACAATCAAGCTTTAGTGTTATAATGATACGGTTTTGATACCGATAATAGGGAACGTCTATCAATATCGATATTGAAACCAAATACTCAATAATGCCCAAATCTCAGTTTGACTTTAAACTGAACTGCGAGACGCAAGAGTCTCCCAGGATTAGTCTTGTTCTTGTTCAAATATTGCAGGGTTAGTCTTGGTCTTACTACAATTAGGCGATATCGGTCTTGGTCTTGATCTTGCGAACACGCAAGAACAAGACCAAGACTGCAAGATTGCGATTGTGGGCAACACTACCTGTAACAAAATTGTCTTTGCAAATCAAGTCTTTTACCTGACCAAGGTTTATATGCATCGTGATGTAAATTGGATATGAATACCTACAATCTTTACAAGCTCTACAAACAAGTTACATAGTCTAAGCGATTAAAACATTTATATTTATGTATTGACATAAATATAAATGTTTTTTAGGAATGCCAGAGCTTATACCCCTATCATTACAACGCTTATGTTAATGGGGGTAGCAACAAATAGCTATTTGTTTGTTGCTACATGCAGCTATTTGTTGCATACATCAATCAACGCATTCAAAACCTGAGCGTGTTTTAATTAAAGTCTGAAAAGTCACTTGGGCAACTTAGCTTCAAGACATATTTGCACAAAACGGATACAAAAGAGTATCTAACCAGCCTCCTTGGTGATTTGTTCAATAGGCACAGATTGCTGTGAGCCGTCGTCGGTCACAGTCTCCTCCATGTTCTTCAGATCCGGTGCAGATGTCATTATTCCTGTACAAAATTACATTTTTTGTGTATTAAATACTTAAATGGTGAACCAGTTCTCGTCGATAACTACATATCAAAGATATATAATATTTACTAGGTCATTTGAAAAGTTCTTAGCCTAACATGGTTAAAGTCATTGGTTTTTTTTATAACTACCCTCATTTTGTAGTTACATTATTTAGCAACAAGTATGCACAGTTTAGTTTATTCACAGTAACTCATTGTTCGTTTACACGTGATAGCGTAAGTCAAGTCAGAGCTATTTTTGAAAATGGATAAAATTGAACATCGAGCAGTGATAAAATACCTGAATTTGAAAGGTTTAACTCCAAAAGCTATACATGAAGACATGTCTGCTACTTTGGGTGAGTCCGCTCCTTCGTATGCGACTGTTAAAAACTGGGTGGCAGAGTTTAAAAGTGGTCGTAAGACCATTCAAGATGAGCCCCGTAGTGGCCGGCCTTCGACTGCTTCCACTGATCAAAACAAAGAAAAAATCTGTGATTTAATTTTATCTGATCGAAAATTGACTGTCGAGGAGATAGCTAAGACTGTAGGCATCTCATCTGAGCGAACACATCATATAATTACTACTGAACTTGGATTCTCTAAGGTGTCTGCGCGGTGGGTACCGCGACTGCTTTCAGTGGAACAAAAACGCAACCGACTCACATCTTCTCGCGTCTGTATAGAGTTATATGAAGCTGACCCAATATAATTTGTTGAAAGATTTATAACCATGGATGAAACCTGGGTTCACCACAATACACCCGAGACAAAAGAACAGTCGAAACAATGGAAAAGAGCAGGATCGCCCACCCCAAAGAAGGCAAAGGTGGTTTTATCGGCGGGCAAAGTCATGGTATCCGTTTTTTGGGATGCAAAGGGTATAATTCTCGTGGATTATTTAAAAAAGGGTGAAACAATAAACTCCGATTACTATTGCAACCTGTTGCGTCGTTTGAGAGAAGAAATCAAAGAAAAACGTCTAGGTTTATTGAGAAGAAAAGTCTTGTTTCATCAGGACAATGCGCGCGTTCACACCTCTGTGCAATCCATGGCAGAAATCCATCAATGTGGCTTCGAATTGTTACCTCATCCCCCATATTCACCAGATTTAGCACCGTCCGACTTTTATCTGTTCCCAAAGCTGAAAAATTTTTTAGGTGGTAAACATTTTTTTACAAATGAAGAGGTCATAGCCGCCGTGGACGCTTATTTTGAGGAGTTAGACGAAGATTTTTTTAAAACGGGTATCGAAGCCTTACCGGGTCGATGGAAAAAGTGTTTTGAGCTAGGAGGAGAGTATGTTGATAAATAAAAATAAACTCAAAATCGTGTGGTTTCATTAAGTATGTTAGGCTAAGAACTTTTCAAATGACCTAGTATTTCCACATAATTAGGTAACGTATTCAGATATTCAACGTTATTTGACTGTATCATTTTAAAATACACCATAAAAAGGAGATTTCAACATTGAGCTTTGCATACTTTTGCAAAAAAATAGTGATTTGACCTAACAAAAATCTGTACGTTCAGAGCCAAATAACTACATTTATTCCATACCTTAGGAAGGTATACATACCAGTGTTAGAGTCGAGCTGAGCGGAGGCGGGAGCGGGGAGGGGCGCTGGGTCGATAGTGGGGGCGACTGGCTCCACAGGATTCAACACAGGGTACTCCTCCTCTATGTATTCCTCTTTTATAGCTTCCTTTAGAATCTGAAATTTTTTTTTTATGTTACGGTCCAACAGATAGGCTGACGGTCCACTTGATGGTAGGTGGCTACCGACGCCTATAACACAAGCAACGCCACAGGGGCTACAAGTGTGTCAACCTTAGTAAGATTAAGGATAAGGGATTAGGAAGGGGAAGAGGGCAATGGGTTCTGGCAACCTTTACTCATTCAATGAAGCACAACAGCACACATGCTGTTATTTCACTGTGGTTTTCTGTAAGGGGGAGGTTACTGCCGCCAGACGGCATGCCCAAATGACTACAAAACGCAGTGTGCCCTGCCATTATTTTCCAGATCCAGACCCGAGCCAACTTTGAAAAGTTCATTTCCAAAGTTGGCCCTGTCGGGAATCGAACCCAGAACCCCCGAGACACAGCGAAATATTTGAAACAAGCGTCTTGAAAGTGTTACCGAGTCTAATATTTCACTAATTTTATAAATTATATGTGTCGATATTAAATATCAAAAAATACAAAAGGGTGCATGTAACATAAGTTACATTGGGCAAACAAAAAAATAAATAACATATGAGTAAACCTATTTGTCGAAATGGTAATGGATTTTGAATTCTGTCCATGTGTACGCATTATATTTTAAATTTGTAAGTAGTACCAGAGTTAAAAGTAAATCTCCAGTGGTACTAACAGAGAGGTCAGTAGTACTACGGGCAAAACATACTACCCATGGTACTATTAGTAGTGAAACTGGTAGTTCCACGGGTAACTAACGGATGCGACCGAGACAATTGTAAACGTGTTAGATAACGCTGTTATATTGTAATGTTATACAACAATGTTAAATAACATTTTATTTCATTTGGACGCACCTATATGTTTTCACATTAAGAACTAACTGATTGTTTAATTTTACTAAAACGACTATTATAATTTCGAAATAACTAAATCAGATTATCAGAGAGTGGCTTGGATATAGAAAATAGATAATTTTCGAAAGAATGTAACATCAAAGAATCGTTACTATAGTCGATTTCGAAATTTATACTTCTTTCACAATAAATGTAATATATAAAGTTTGCGAATAAATAATTTGAAGCGTACTTAAAACCACACATTATTAAATTGAAAAATATTCAATTCAATGCTTACATTATTTCACGATAAAAACATTAATTAAAACCAAACCAAATCATATAATTAAAATCAACTCACTCTTAGTTGCAGCGAGATAATTATTTTTGATTCAGGTCCCGATTTCTGCAAATTAATAGGTTGCGTGATCATACTCAGATCCTTCTGTTTCAAGAGAGTAACGATAGCGTACGTCAACTGGCCAAGTTGGCTTCCAGTCTTTTGATCCAGCACCTGTGAAACAGATAATTGCAAGAATCAATTCTCTATGTTCGGTTAGTCTAAGACAATAAATAATCGAACCAGTGAAAACCAGTGGTGAGGTGGGCCAATACCATGCCTAATACATATTGCAATATTATGTACCAGCTTATCGAGTACTGCTTTATCACAATTTCCCTTGTATACCAAATATATAAATAAAATAAAATGCATGCATGGTAACACGAACAGCATCCTGAGATATGTAATAAGGTAAATTATCATCGGTAAGTCTTAAAAATTATTATTTATTTATTATTTATTTTTTATTTATAAATCATTTTACATCATAATGGTTGAGAATTTCACAACATGTAGCTATTACCGAGAGCAAAATCGATAAAGATACTGTCAATTTTTAGTTTAATAAGCATTCTGTTTACGTGTAGTGGTGAAATTATTTGTATCCATATATAGTTTAGCTTAGTGGGAGTTGATAACTTTAGATTGACTTTATGTTTAAGTGTGTGATTTCTATGTTCACAAAAGTGCGTTTATGAACCACCACAGTAACCAACCACACACACAGTAGGAACTGTAATAATTTACAATGACATATCTCCCTTGTTTCTATGATCTGAGGTCTGTCCCATATAGATATATTAGAGCAGTCATTTGCTATCATATTTTTTTATTTACCTACAAATGAGAGTGTCACAAAAAAACTTCAGTAATTTCAGATGGGTGACGTACTTCATTTTATTTCATTAATTCAAACAAATATTATGAAAAACAAAAAACTCAGTAATCAACTTATGTAAAGCGACATCTACTTATTTGCTTTCGAGATGGTCACTTCACATAACGAACTACTAGCGCCATCTTATAACACATACTAAGGTAAAAAAAATCGATAAAAACATGCACACATGTATGATCTCATATTAAGCCCTGAAGTTTTGATAAACATGAAACTGGCAGAGGGTAAAACCAAGATTTACCTTGATTTCGAGATTGTCAGCTTCCGGATTGTGAACGAGGAAGGAGTAGCCGATCTCGTAGACGGGGTCGTCGGTGCGCATTTGAACCGCGCTGTTGTACGACTGCGCCCCCACGCTCACGCGCAGGTACGGGTCTGGCCTTGACTGCGGTCGCGCGTTCTGAAAGGACAATAGTTATTTACAATAGCATTGACGCAGTAGTTATACTATCCTGGATTGTAATTAATTACCTATTTCAAACCATCTCTTTCGCTTTTATCTTTCAAAAATCGATACATGAGTAATAGCTTCTTTTACATAAATTGCTTTTTTACACATTTATTCACAGGTCTTATGCCATAAGGCATGACATAATTTATGACATTGCATCAGCGAGTTATTGCACTTAGTTTGATGACATACGGCTAGCTTATCAGCCATCCTTCCAATATCTCTTTCAAATTCTTTTCAATTTAGGAATTTAGTGAACATGATAATGTTGAAAGAGTTTACAGGTCGACAGTAATTGTGCCTTAAGCTCGCTCCGCTCAATATAATCCGATCCCTAGATTGAAAACCGATCTAAAGAGTCAAATACATTCATTCTATTTTAAATTGGATTTCATAATGTAATGTATTAATTTACTTACAGGTAATTTTTTGCAAGAGTCGATGTAGACAGATAAAACGCCAGAACTCAGATCACCAGTCTTTATGAGTTGTGTTTCCATCAGGGCCTATTTATATAAAAAAATATAAGATGTGAAGATCAATGAGATATTGCAGTAATTCTTAACTTTTCATAACGATATAGAAATAATATATAAGAGAATAATAAAATATTTCTAAAGAGTAGCGCTATTTGTTGAACAAAACTTGAACTTTACCTATTATTTTTTTATGTGAATTTTCTCCCTCACTCAATAAATAATTCAAGAGAATTAATTACATTTCATTTAATGCGGATATTATACTGCTGAAAGCTGAATATGCCTGAAGAAACTTATCTTCCCACAGATATACTAACCCCTGGTCGTCTATACTCTGAGGCAACAAGACATTTAATTTCTATAGAGTTATATGTATAATCAAAATTTAATTTATATAAACTTAAACTTTTGACTTACATGACTAAGGTCAGATACTTCGGAAGAAAGGCGGTGCCACGATAGTCGCAAATGAACTTTCCCATGCTTTGCTTGTTCTAGTGTTTGCCACTAAAAAGAAAAATCATAATTAACAAATACATATAATATTATAATAATAAATTTATATATTAACAACGTTTACAGATAAATAAAATTACCGTGTCCATCCTTCCAAATCGTACTACTTGCGAAATGTCTATTGAACATCTGAAATAAGACAATAGCAAATTGCAGTGAACATCTAAAAAATAATTAAAGAAATTATAACACATATGCAAAAACGCCACCGTTCATTTATTCACAATATACGTAAAAAGTATCCTACTAATATTATAAATGTGAAAGTTTGTATGTTTGTTACTCAATCACGCCAAAACGGCTAAACGGATTTGGATGAAATTTCGCAAACAGATAGTTTATTACCAGAATTAATATATAAGATTCTTTTTACCCTGGAAAAACGTTAGGTTCCCGAGGGATCGTCTAAAAACACAAAATAAAACGGCGCCACCGTCGTCACAGCAATAAAGATGTCAGTCATTATATTACTCATATGTTTTCTCAGGTTTTATATTTTTCATTTATCAACGCAAACGAAGTCGCGGGCGCCAGCTAGTAATGAAATATTTTCTACATTTAATTTTGTCATTGGCAATTTTAGGAACACTAGCGACACACAGTGAGGGGCATTCTCAAGCAAAAACAATTTCTTATATAAGGACCTAATATATAAAAATGACAATTCATTTAAGAACATGATTGGGATCGTATAAGTAGCCCCCGGCTACACAGGGATGCAATTTTTTTCTGAAAATTATATACACAAACCTTCCTCCTTGTTTATCTCTTTCCACGATGAAAACAATAACAAAATTCATTGGGCGGTTTAGAATAATTTATTTTATAATATGTATAGATATAGATTATTATATCCACTTCCATATCTCTCCAGATTTAATCAAAACTAAGGGCACGTTTCACATGCACCAATTCAGTACAAATAGTACTCTCGAGGTGCTAAAATGAAATGTAAAGCAACGAGCTTTAAGCTCATTGCTTATACGGCTTAATAAGCTCGTATAGGAACATTCATACAAGTGCACACTAGTTTTGGCAATTTTTTTACTCTGAAGCTACAATATTACATTACGACAGGTGGCGTACAAACAAAGCTAAGCGTATAATGTGAAAAAGTTAAACTAATACATAAAACCAAACAAATGACACAAACAAATCATTACCAAACAGTACTGAAATGATTAATACAATACATTAATGGAATTAGGTACAAATTAAGTTACATACGTGTTAAGCGAAGCGAAGTGAATAAGCCATACCTTCATGCAAAATTATTTCGAAGACGTTTAAGGATAAGCTGGCTGAGATAATTCCGTCACTTTGACCATCATAATACCTAATTAAAAATTACATGAAATGACGTTAATTTATATTAATTGGTCTTGCCAAATTAATATAAAATCTTATTACGTTTGTGCATACGCCATGCAACTGATAGACGATGTAGGTAATATGACTTAGGTGGAGACAGTAATGCAAATTTTAAGTCATAATTCATACCTATTTGATGGAGAGTTTTTTTAATGTAATAGTTGGACGATAGGCTGATGGTCCACTTGATGGTAGGTGACAACCGTCACTTAGCACTAGCAACGTCATACAGGTTGCAAATGCGCTGCCGACCTCGAAAGAATATAAGATAAGGATGGGGGACAGAGGAATGGGCTTTGGCATCTCTTACTCACTCACGTCACGACCTGTTATTTCAGGTTGATCTTCTATAAGGGGATGGACTGCGCAAAAAAAATTGAAAATCCGAATCCATACTTTGCTTGAATTTAAGTTTCAAGTAAAAAAAATATCATAAGATAAACTTTTTCGTATATCATCACGCCTAAACTGTCTAACGAAATCGCATGAATCGGAACGCATCTTGATTTTGAAATTTATTTGAACAAGAAGGTATTTAATGTCAACTTTTTTGAAAAAACTCTTCTTAAAATTATAAGACTGCTTGTATACATGTGAATTAATGTACGAGTATTTCAATGCAGTAAATGTAGCGTCAATGCTGTTAAAGCGTGAAGTGTCATATGGTTTTCTGACATGTTTAACGGCTGACAAACATTTCACGTTTGAAAGCTTTCATTGTGCAGTTCTAAGCGGTCGTGTACAGCGTTTGGCTGTTTAGTGAAATGAACTGTAAGTATCCTATTAGTCAATGTACAGAGTGCGATACGCCGTAGAGTCAACAGTCGCCGAACAGTGACCGACCTGCCGAGTTTTTCGTCTCTCCCCGCGCGATCCCAGTCGTACACCTTGACGCGTGCTACGCACGTCGCTGCACGCCGTACTAACGACTGCCCACAATCCACCATATTAAACAACATTTAAAGCCCATTATTTATACAAAACACCGGATGAATTATAAAATAGATGGTATTACACGCGTGATGAGTCTTGTGCCTATGAGGGCGAGCAATGTAAGAGGTACACCCAACAGATTCATGAAAGAAAAAGTGAAAACTTTCTTAGGCCGCGGTCCCACAGGCCGTTAACAGACGGCCGCGCTGCGCCGCTCCCGACGGATTGGGACGTGCGACGACGAATGCAGCCTGTCGGCCTAAACTGACCCGCGAAAAAGCAGGTAGTGGGACCACGGCATTAACGTTACAGATTAAAACCTTATTACATATTGGCCTTGTTTAAAGTTAAAAAAGATGTGATTTGTAATTATACAAAAGAGATTATAATGAGAATTAGATTTGAATTCCAGGGGTGTAACGCTGCGGCCAGAATAAGCAGATTATAAAAAACGCTACTGACAATATGTTCTCCTTTTGAATTACAGAATATATTTATAATTTGCTACTTTTTTTGTGCTGCTATATTATCTGTTAGAAGCTTTCTTGTATTATTTCGGAAATACGTAATGATAAACTCTATTTTATTTATCTTTAGTGTAGATACTAAATTAATTTCTTATCATGACTAGACACTATCCGTGAATTAAATACCCTCCATTATATACTTCTTCCAAGTGCACTAGACCACTCAAATATTAATATATACAGTTTAATATGTGTTAATAAAAGTGTGACTGGTTTTAATGTGTGTTAGGGCAGATATTTAAAAAAATGTGTTAAATTTGTAGCCCAATGAATTAATTATAAAGCTGCTGCGTTGTTGGACAGATAACTGTAACCCAAAAAGTACCATGTCTATAAAACCCACAGCGACAAAGTGTATGTTACCGAGAAAAAAAAAATAACGGCACACTTAACAATTAGATCAATAAAACAAAATGTCATCTTAATATCACCGAACGTTGATAGAATCTAAATGCAGCGATGAAGGCTACATGAAGGTAATTAGGAAAACAAAAAAAACTGGTGATACTAAGAGTCTTTTCTTTTTTAAATATAATAAATGAAATTAACACGCAAAACAAAACGGGAATGACTTGTCGCCAGTGCACTAGGCATGATCAGCGACTGATTAGTGACGGACCTGCCGAGGTAATCATCGTTCTGTATGCCCATACCCGGATCCCAGTCCCACAGCTCGAACTGCGCCGTCTGACTCTTCCGTGAGCTTATTATCGCCTTGGGACAATCACAATATCGACACATTAGTACGGCCGTTATAGACACGGCCAATACAGCTTTTCCAAATTTCCTTAAGTGTAAGCATACACATTGACAGCGAAGAAATTGAGAACAAAATTGCTTAACATCAATATGCATACATACCTCGTTGTACACTCACCGATCACCATCACCAAGGAAACTCTGTAAGCTGGTTTTGTCTATGCCCATGCAAGAGTAGCAGAAGCGAACGTGTAAGCAAAGCGTTTGACGATCGCTCGTGTGTTCATGTCTTTAGTACTCTGAAGCGCACAATTACCTTTCATATCGATATTAAATTATCGTTAATAAATTCAAAAGTTAACAATCAATGTCAAACTTAATGTAGCCTTAATGTTACACCTATTAGACATGACGTGTACACACATACAAAGTAGTACTCAGTCATACACAACATCTAATTAAATTTCAATTCCACGCAATCACTTTATTGCGTAACACAATGTGTATAAAGTAATGTGTCTATTGTAATAGTAACTAGGATGTTTGGTTGCAATGTAATGAAGCAGACTATTAGAGAATATTCTAGAACAGACATAAGTATATCTAGACCCCATATAAACGATAATAAAATTTCATATATATTAATATATGTGTACACAATGAAAGAGAACACTGGAGTTATAACACGAAAAATTATACATGAAGGGATCGATTCATACGCTACACAACTTTTGACGTCGACTGTACCGGAAACCGGCAAGAAGTGCGTTTCAATGTACTAACGAGACCGATCGTGTAACGTGTGCTCGCGTTGCATCCCTATTGGTCGATTAAGCTGCACGCTCCGCCCCCACTCACCTGCCGAGCTTGTCGTCATCGTTTCCCTCGTCCTTGTCGAACAGTTCGACGTCGAGCGCCTGCCCGAGCGCTTGCATTATACGCGCCTGTCCCGCGCAAACATAACGTAAGGAAAAAAACACATGTCACATACTCTTAAGCACAATTATAAATTTCAAATGCCGTCTCAACAATATTACGAAGTGGCCAAAACAAGAGAACACATTATTATTTTTAGAAGCCATACCCCAAAAGAAAAAAAATCAATTAGCTCTATAAGAATTATTGATCCTTGAATTTTTTGTTATAACATTTTAACCACTTCATACAAATTCAAAGTAATTCATGCTTGAAATATCATTATATGCAAACAGATAAATAGATATATTAGCTGATATTGCCTCGATCAATTACCATTTCCATAAAAAACATAGTGTGAAAGTGGAAACGTATTGTATTATAGTGGTAATAACAGAAGCATAGTTGAGCTTACAATTCAGTTTGTGAACACAATTAAGTTATTTACAAAAACATATAAGATAATTAATACTGGAATTATAAGCGAACATTATATTAACTAATATTACTTGTTGCATGCTCACTTCTAACAAAGTACCTATGTGGTATAGAGGGCGCAGCTACGACTTTATTATCTTTATCACTTTTATATATCTGGAACAATGTCCAAAATATTTAATGTTAAAATCTAAAATTTTAGTAACAATTTTTTTACTGTGTTTTGGCAGAGTACTTATTAGGCGAGATATTTTGGTTAGAACTGAAAAGATTGTTAAATGTGCGAACGACAACCATATTGGCCAACACTCGTACCACCCAAAACATTAAAAAAATGTATTTTATGGTGGCAATGGTCCACAGTCAAACTGAAGGCAGCCAGTCTGAGGCACTAAGCATCTACTTACATAAAATTACATAAATTACATAAATGACATAACAGCACGTGTGCTTGTGTATCGGTGCAAGAGCTCTGGTGCCTTATTGCAAATTACAATCTTTGTTCAGATTTGCATAACATCTTAAATAAGTCATTCACGTAAGCAATTTTCAACCAATTGCTACACGTCTAAGACGTCCACATATTTTTTATCAATTTAAAAAACAACTTCACTGTTCATTTTCATCTAGTGGTGATTATCAGTGAAACCATTGTTATGTGAATATTAAATGGTTACTCGCATTATTTATTATTTGTAGTATGAATATAAAAATACATTCTCGAATATTTATTGGATCTGATTAGTAATTAATAAGAGATTAAGCTTTTTATTTACTCTATTGTAGCTGCGCCCGGTAAACTATTCTCCGACTTTTATCCACGATTTTCATAATGTAAGGATTTCAGAGTAATTTCAATGACATTTATTGAAAAACTAATGTCTTTTTTGTTAACAGCAAGTAAACAGCACCTAAGGGCCGGCGCTTACTGCCGGCATGGCACAGCAAAGGATTTTTTCTTATACATATTATATTCAACCTTATGCAATGATTTTAGCACTCATACTCCTTCAAGAGGCCGTAACGTTCCGCCTCATATCACGTGTGCCTCGGCATGCTTCGGCACATCGCGGCAATAAAGGAGTGTGAGTGCTAAAATCATTGCAATAAGGTTGAAAATAATATGTTTAGGAAAAGTTTTGTGTCGTGCCATGCCATGTCGGCCGTCAGCACCAATCCTAAGTCGTCCAGACGTGTAAGAAAAGAACTAAATGTTTAAATGTACAAATCGGTTAAAAATACAAAATATGTAGTAGTTTTCTCTCTAACTAATAAAAGGAATTAAAAGTTGGAGATAGTTGGTTAAAGATCCTTATCCTTTCAAGATTAAAGGAAATGTTCCCTTACAATGTTAAGAATTTGTTTCAGTAATTGCACGAGGTATTCAAATCACATTATCAGAGAACCAATGATCAGTCATAATTAATATGCATAAGAAACTTTAAGTAGTAGTGTCTCTAGAATACGCATGATGACTGATTTTGAAAAAGTTCTCCACGGTGTTTCTACGCATTTTCTTTACACAAAATAAATTTAATTTCTAAAAAAAAAATAGAGGTTTTAAAATAATGCAATTTAAACTCTAAAATTTAAACTTGCAATTTAATAGCTATGGCGTCTGTTGTGACATCATTCTTCTTAACTCAGGAACAGTTTGACAGTTTACACATATTTACGAAAGCGTGACGTCATTCGCTCTGATCAGTGTTTAAGTTAACATGGCGGATTGCAGCTTTTATTTTATTGAAAATCTTAATGTATTATATACATATTAAAACTGGGTCATATAATACCGTCATCATGCCTATTACTTTCATGTACCCATGTTAATTGAATAATGAATTTTATATTACAATGACGTTATCATCACAAACATTCACGTGTAATTACATGAGATTATATGCCAACAAAAGCTTACCGTTGACGCTTAAAAGTTATTAGAGCATCTGAATATTGCAAAGTAAACTTTCTAGAGTGTTTATTTTTTTCATTACAAAAAATAGTGTCCATATAATGAAGGTAACCCAATAGAAATGCATATTAAGCTAATCTTATCGTATGTTTCTGGTATCTTACTTGAAAACCTGAAACTTAGCTATATATCGAAGCTGATAATCCCTCGGGTGTCCTACATTCCCAGATAAATGCAGTATTCATGCATAGTTTATGAAATAAAGGACATTAAGAAAACCGACATATCCACTGCCCTTAAAAGTTTCTTACACAATTAAAATTCCAGCTAAATTAAACCCTTGAAATTATAGAATATCTACTCACCGCCTAATATTCTAAGACTAAGGAACATAAGAAGTATAAAACTATACTGGTGTGCACTGGAACTGTAAATCATAATATAACAGATATGCATCAATAACCTATCTCAGTAAGTGCTACTACCCTTTACCGTGCTTAGTTAGAGATAGAAGGAGGTAAAAAGTGTCATAAATGTGTCGCGGAAATGTTCCCTCACCTCACACCAGAAATCCCAACGCGGGTTGACGTTGTTATCGATGTGTTTCGTCTTCCACTGCTGTGCGCCTACTGTTATTATTGCGTACGGGTCCGACTTACCCTTACCTGGAACATATAATTTTACATCAATAAGTTACTGTACGGCCGTTCTGCTACCAAACATTTATTTTTGGTAGAATTGCATATTGAACCAATACCGGCTTCAATACATCAATCTCAATCACAAATTAAATACACAGTAAATTCGTTAATATAATCTCATGTATGTATATAACCTGTATAATGAGAATATAAACGACAGAGATCAAAGTCTTAGGGTCAAATCACACCGAAATGAGACGCGACGCGACGCGTACGTTTTAAGGTAGCAATACAATTTAAAAAAAAATATTACACAAAAAGGTACACAGCTCAGTGAGTATGCGAAAGTGGTGTGTCAACGGCTTCACACTGCGTTTCGCGACGCCTCGATGCGTCTCGTACCGCAGCGCGGCATCTCGAGAAGCAGCGAGGACGCTACTTTATACAGCTTTACAATACGCTTCGCGGCATAGCGATACCTTTTGTGTGGATACAAAACCCCTCACAGTTTCAGCGTGTGGGTAAGAGACGCTGACGCACTGAACCGTTTCGCCTACCTTCACCTTTTCCTTTATCTTAATCAGGGTCAGCAGTGCATTTGCAGCCCTACTGATGTTGTTTGTGTTCATTAGGCGGCGGGAAAAAGCTTCCATCAAGTGGACCATCAACCTGCCTGACACCGACTCGCATATAAATGACGTTAATGTGACTGTTACACAGCTGAGCAAAAAAAACTTTGTGACAGTTTTCATTTGACGAATTTAACTTGCCTAAACTAACATTTGGAAAAATCAAATTTTAAGAAAACTTTGACAATTTTATTTTTAACAAAAAATATACACATGTCCGAAATAGAAGCACATGAGAAGATAATTTATATTGATCAATTATTGACAAATGAAAAAAGTATGAGACTAAATATCAACTTGTTTTATTTAGATACATACCTAACATTGAGATATCTTTCTTCATGAGATTCTGAGCTTGGACTAGATGGATTCGGAGCACACCCTGAAATTACATAACAATCAATAGAGTTTGCAACACTTCTTAAATAGCTTTTTAGAATCAGGGTATTTGAAACCATCTTTTCATTAAATCAATTTACTTAAAATTTATACGTATTCTCTAGAATTTTTAAAGTTTAAATTTAATTAGTTAAAATCTTATTTAAATTGAATAAATTGTTATAGTGCATTCTCTCTGGACTAAATTGTTATTGAATTCATTCACTGAATACATATAAATTACCTCTGGTTCGGGCATGCGCAGATCAACTGTGGGAATTTCATCGCTTAGCTTAATGGGCAGTTTGTTGGGTAACACCATCATGTTGGCGACTTGTTCTACTATACACCGCCGTAATATGTCACTGAAAAATAAGAAAATCAACAATATTAAAATTCAGCCTGACCGAGCACGACTCGAGCTCGGCTCGCGAGCCAATATTGCTTCAGCCGGTATGGACATGGCTTGGAGTGCCTCGGGCGATCGTCACCTCGACCGAGCCAAATAGCTGCTAAACAAATTAAAAAAAAATCACAAACAAATGAGAAGTAAAAAACTGTTTTGTTTTTACATATTCGATTTGATAATTCGAAACTGATCTACGGATTTTTAGAAAATTTTGCAATGATGTAGTTAATATAGCAGAATAAAACATAGACTATAATTAATAAAGATACGCGGATGAAGTCGCGGGTAAAAGTTAGTATTTATTTCTCTCTCCAAGTAAAGTGATACCTGAGTCCGGGCATGTCGAGCACATCGGCAGCGCCAACAAGATTAAAATCGATGGCGGGGTTGTTCAGGAAGAATACTTGCAGACCGCCGACCAGAGGCATCTTGGTGATCAGCGGCTTCATCACCACGCGCACCATACCGTGGATCTGACACACGACAAATATACTTACTCACTGTGAAGCTGTCTTCAAGTCAGAGGGAGTTTGAAAATAACGGTGAAAACTCGCTCTAACGGTGAAGAAACTAATTCTCTAGTTAGCACCATTAATTAAAAAAAAGAAAAAGCATACCCGCTCCTATGACTACAATGTAGTTATACAAAGTTTTTGCAGAGGCTGTTCCTAAGTGCATGTTGAATTATTGGTTTTATCTAGTACTAGCTGATTCGATGAACTTCGTACCGCCTCAGAATAAAAACCCGTTCCATAAAAAATGTATGAGAAAATTAATTTTATTCCCCATTTTTTTTTTTCGTGAATATTTCAGATGTTTTAATAGTTATTTCGCTATTCGGGGTGGAACAAATTTAACAAATACGAGTTATAAACGGTGTAACTAACACGAATTTCTTTTATATATAAAAAGATTGTATTATGATCTAATTTACAGTGTCAATTATAATGCCTAGTTTTACAAGCTGATGTGATTTTTCTTTTAGTCTCTTACTACACATGACATTTCAGTAAGAAACTGTTTCATGAGGTATTTAAATTTCTAATTTTGTATATTCTTATACATTGTTGCAATTTTATGTCTGAATAAAAGTGAAAAGAAACTCATTTGATTATTCAGTCCAGTGTCGTAAAACTCCACTATGCAAAGTCCGCACCGCAAAAGCAAATATTTGGAATAGCGAATTTACCACTCACAAAAATTTTTCATTATCTGTGGCTGTAATCTTTTCCACCATAAAAAAATTGTAGTATGATATCACAGATTTAGATAAGCAATGTTGAGCTCACCTGAAGGTCCTTGATACCTCCTCTTATTCCTTGAAGAACGAAAGATATGTCGCAATCACCAGCATAGCTGAAAATATCAATATAGATTATAATTCTAGTTATTAAGGCCGTTCAAATTTCACTCACAAAAGAAGCGACAAACAACATTCTAGCCATTTCAATGTTAATTGATTAAAAAAAAATCTGTGTTTAAAGTTTGAAGGAGCCCATATTGTGACTAGGCGAAAACGCTTCAGAAGGGAGATCACGAGTCCGCAGGATAAAGTTTTTACCTATCCGAGCCCATGATCATGTTTTCGTATATGAATAAATTCCTTTGTGACTACATGAAATAGTATTGAAAATTATTTTTCATTTAGGGAAAACAATCAGAGTCAGACTTTCTGCTGGATTCCCTTTTAAATCAAGTTTAGGTCATTATTAAAGAAATTACTGAAAATAAATCGAAAAAATTTGCTTAAAGAGTTTACTTCGCAAGTGTATTATTAAAATAAGATCAAAACACTTCAAATACACAGATACAAGTAATCTATTTGAGAAATTAAAGAGGGTAGAACAATATTCCATATATCATTTTCAAGAGTAGCAGACACCATCACCTAAAAGAATATTTAGTACACGTCAAATCTATTTTAGTACATTCACAAACAACGTTGTTGAACTGTGCAACAGATTGCCGACTGACGTAGACACAGTTAAATCAATTTAATTTGAACAGAAAACAATAAGTCAAAAATAGATGCAGCAAGCAGTCATTCTGTCTATCACTGAAATGTTTATAAATAAATAGGCTATTTAATTATACGTGTGCATGCAACAATACTTACAACAAATCGACATCCATTATAATTTCATTTCTTGATAGATTCTTATCATACACCTTTACGCCGCCGACACGAGGCGCCTGAAACAATGATTGCCTTTGTTCACTGAAATGGAATGCCATACAAATACCTACGTAAAACACAATTTCTTCTTTGTACAGATTAAGAGTCCGTAACTAATATATTTTTTACGCGTGTTTTCATTTTCTGCATACATATTACATATATGAATATTTTTTCTCGCTGTTACGATTGCGGCAATAATTAATTTAAAAGTAGCCTATTCTTCTCAGCCATGTTCATCTCCATATCAAATTTCTATAGAAGTAGAATTGTAATCACTTGACCAATTTTGTCTCTTATAGATAGACCGTTTAAATGAGTCTTCGCCCGCGCAGTACATGGGCGCGGGGGTATGAAGACAAAGGGGACCGAGAGAGGTGCGGGCGGCGACCGCTCTATCTATAATCCCCCCGACTAATAGATAAATAATAATTAACATAGTCCAACAACTTAGATAACGTTATTTCAACAAAAATAATACTGTTTCAAAAAAATTATGACATTTTAAAACAATGTGGACAGTACAACAACCTCCATGAATTCTTTTATAGTGAGTGATCTATAAAACGTTGATAATGAGTCTCTAATGTCTTACCAAAGAATGTAGGAAATACTCCACTGATTGCTATTAACGTGGAAACAATAACATACTGATTATATTTCCTTCTAATGTTGCACAAGTGCTCTAGCGAATAGATAATAATCCTCCGTAATAGAGCGGCTCAAAATTGTGCTTTTTCAAATAAAAATCTGTGTCCAAAAAAAAAAAAAATATCCCTAATAATATTTCTACTAAATAAATTTATCTTTGGAATACCTAAGTTGATATGGGAAAGTAAATTATTAAATAAAATAAATAATATCCATACATCGTTGGTACACTGCGTTTCGCAGTCATTAATTGGACAAACCGTCTGGCGGTAGTAACCATGACATTACGGAAGACCAGAATGAAATAAATCCCATTTGTGTTGTTGTGTTTCGGTGAGTGGGTAAGGGACGCTAGAGCCCATTTCCCTATCCCATCCTAATCCCTTAGTCTTAACCCTACTAGATCTAACGCACTTACAGCACAGTGCCGTTGCTTGTATTAATATAGGCGACGTTAGCCACCTAGCAATCAAATGGAACTTCAGCCTGTCTGACGACCTTTACATAAAAAGCGAGATCATGAAGCGGAGTTTAATCACATTTTTGACATTCGATTATATTTTGTAAACAAATTCCTGGAATTTAAATAAACTTTGCAATGACAGGACATATTGTTCCGCAGTCATAAACATCTTCCTCTTATAGATTACCGTGAAATAATAACTAGTACTATTGTGTGGCGGTAAATCAAGGTTGGGAGCACAATTACACCTCCTTTGACATAAAAAAGTACTCTTTCGGTCGTCTGGCGGCGGAAACTACCCCATTAAATATTAGCAAATGTGCTCCTGTGTAAGAGTTTTCAGAGCTAATTCTATTGTCTTATTCCCTTATCAACATAATTTTCATATAATTTGTTATCAATATTCAATCTTCTACATTATTGGTCAATATAAAAAATACGTATATAGTATCTTCAGTAACACCAAGTGTTAAAATAAAATGTTATCATACTATAAAAATGTCCTAATTGTTTTTTTTTTTGTTTAACTTATTGCCTAAAAAAACTAGAGGCTACAAAAGTCAGTGTGCATATCTATATTTCGGTGTCTCGGTAGGTCGGTGTAGGTCTAAATTCGGTGTTAAATCATTTAACACGAAATGATCACGAAATGATATCATTAATGACGAAATGATTTAACACTTTACAACTGGTTGTATTTATTTTTCATTGTGAAGCTTTAAACAGCTGTAAGCTAATAAAAAAGAGGGATACGTTTAAGACGAGGACTTAGCAGACTAAAGTAGAAAAGAGCTCTTTTCGTCGCCTAATTTGACTTGTCAGAGTAAAATTAAAACTTAATTAAAAATACAAAGCATAATAGACTATATTTAAAAAAGTTTGAAACAGGCAGATTTACACAAAAAAATTTTTTCTGAAAATAAAAATTACTGCCCAAAAAAGCTTTCGTGTCACAGTAATAAAAATTTTCAGTTACAACTACATAATTTTCAAGCTTATTAATTAACTTAAGTTGTGTACTAAAGTTTTAATCGGCTACTTTTATTTCTTTTTTTCCATTTTACGCAATATTTATGAAAAAGAATCCAATTTTAAATCTGTTCAGTTATCTCCGAGAAGCTACAAAAGTTGTTGTACAATACTACACTATAATTCATAAGTTATATTAGATTGCCCTTATTGTGGTAAAAATTGTGTTAGGTCTGACATTTGTCCTTGTCTTAAACGAGATAAAATTTAAAAAAATATTGTAATGTCGGCTCTGTTATTACAGCGCTAGTGTATCTCTACTTACTTCATTTAATCAATTGACCCTTATTGGACCAAAGGGCAATTATTTGCCTGATTTAGAAATCATTGTCAGATGGATTGCTTACTACTCATGGTTGTAATAATTATTGTAAACGACGCCATAACGTAATAGGAAAAAATACTCACGATAGTTCCTAGAATCATGCGTTCAAATTTGAATCCATTCAGTTTGTAGTTGGAGAGGCTTTCTGCCACTGCCGGTTCAATGTTGTCTTTTAGGAGAGATCGCGCATAATGATTCACATTGGGCCATACTTGAAGGAGTATCTACAAAGAAATCTCATGGGTAATTTTTCAATCAATTTCATTGCATTACTTTGCAACTGATTTAACCTCTTTCCATACATACCCTATTGAGCCACTCCGCACGTTCGACATCGGGGAAAAATACCTAAAAAGATTAATAAATAATTAACTCTTAATGTCACAATATCAAACAACTAGCTGAACTCGATCCCGTTTCGCTGTGGCGTGCGCGTGTACCGCTCGCGGTACTGGACACTGCTTATATATACATATATATCATTGTTTTATTTTTCTACAATAAAAGTAGCGTAAGTTACTTCTTACAATAGCTACCTGGCAGTGAAAGTCCCGTCAAATTCGATCCAGCCGTTTTGAACATTAGCCGAAACAGACAGATATTTTCTGTCTGCTTCACAGGCGAAACAAAAATTAAAATTTTTTTTTTGTTATACCGACTGTATATACTTCGATTTACATTTAGCAAAAAGCAGTTATATTGATTACAAACAGACACTATTTCATTTAGTATAGATTTTGTAATGTATTATAAAGTTCAACGTCTGATATGGAGAGAGTTACCTATAATTAGGAATGAGGAATGAGGAGGTCTGTAGACAAACGAAAGTCACCAACATAACTTATTATGGATTAATAAGTCTTGAAGGGGCAATGGGCCGGGCACATAGTACAAACACACGCTGACCGGTAAGTTTTTAATTAGAGACCATAGACCGGCAAGCAGAGCATAGGATGACCATCCACAAGATTACAGGCAGGCTAGGGTCAACTCACGCCGGAATTCAGATCAGCGCGCAAATTTTAAGATAGCAATAGAATATAGAACTTATTTACTACACTAAAAGGTACACAGTTCAATGATTCGCGAGTGGTGTCGGCGGCCACTTCATATAAATCATTGACCTTTGTACCTTTCAGTGTAATAAATAAGTTTTATATTATCTATTGCTATGTTAAAAGAGGTAAAGTCACAGGCAAAAGCGCTAATATAAAGGACTTATTTTTTTTTTTAATTAACAATTTTTAAAATATTAAAAATTGTTTAGCTATGTCTAAGACTGATAAGTAAACAAATATACCAAGTCCACTCCCATCTCCCGCAACAGCTAACCACCCTCTACAGCTAAACTGATTCCTCTCGCCCTTTCAACTCTTAATCTTGCAAATGTATTATGTTAAACAATAACCGTCTTACTACAAAAAAATAAATAAGCACTGTTTAAACACGTGCTTACTCAGACAATGTATAATTATTTAAAAAATGTTTAGCGAGCGTTTAAAATGTCCCTACCACAAAACCTTGTTTAGCGCTTGTTTTTGTAGATAGTGTTAAAGTACGAGAATGATATTGCATTATGGCAACCCTGGCAAACATTCATTCAGTCACTCGCCCTGAATACATGTCGTTTTCATTTTACGCAGATTTTGGTTTTCACAAGCTATTGTTACGGACTATAGTAATGATATAAGTAAATTATCAAATTGGAATAAGGCACAAATTACAACAAATACGTTAGATTGTTTATAAAATTTTGTTATATCAAAAAACATTGTGCTTAATGGAACGTAACTGACACGGGCATAATTGTCAAATGTCAAGTTGGATTTGTTATTCTTATTTTCATACGAAATATTCTTATTTTCATAAATTCCAATTATAATTATTAACATGGATAAAAAACGTGAGCGCGGCGTTGCGTCATCGTAATATTCGAATGGATTAATTCGCTCGCGATGTATCCTATCTCGAAAATTAGGTATCCTTATAAATAATCCATATCCTCCATGTCGACGTAATCAATTAAATTTAAAATATCCATAGTCATTTCAAAAATCAAAAGAAATCTTTAATATTACGCAAAACGATTACAAATTTGACAGCACGTCCAAGGAGAAGCCGCTAACTAGATAGACACTCGTTAATCAAGCATCTGGCGGTATTTAAATTTAAATAATGCTCAAGCATTGTCTAACCCTAAACAATGCCTAGACACTCTTTTGTAGTAAAGTTTTATTTAACCACGTGTACAAAGCCTGTTTAAAGTGTGTTTAATGTTTTTGTAGTAAGACGGTAACTCTTTTAGTTATCAAATAATTTCAACTGAATCATTGATGATTGATGTGATTACACACTTGGTACAACATTGACAAACAAATAAACATGTTAACAAGGATACATGTGTAACAAGTTTTATTTTAATTGAGTGATAACAGCCATGTGCAATTTGTTAATTGCCTGTCATTAACACACTTTAGTATGTGGTATAAAGACCACACCACATACAACATATAAAAAATGCTTAACCTGATACTGCGATCCTAAAAATTCAATTTTAAATTTTTAAGCAGTAACTATTAATTTTAAAAATAAAAAGTGGTTTATAACACCTCCTAAATTCCTCTATCTACTGAAGAAATTCCTTAATTCCCGTAAAATAGTTTACACAGAAACAAATAGAGTAGAGCTAACGGAGAAAAATTTAAGAAGTGTGCGTTTGTTTTTACTAATATTTAAATAACAAAATAAAGATGAGAAAACATCTATATCTATGTATATAACCATATTGAAATTTATATTGTGAATTATTGGATCATCTGCATTGCTGATTTAGTGCTGCAGCCACAAGTTGCAGACGAGATTTTTCATACATTTTGTATAGATTTTTTATTTTTATGTTAATAAGGTCAGCAGACAGGCTGACAATCAACTTGATGGTAGGTGGATACCGTCGCCTATAACACAAACAACGCCACAGGTGCTGCAAGTGCGCTGCCGACTAAGGATTAAGGATAAGGGATTGGGAAGGGTTTGGAAAATGGGCTCTGACATCCCTTACTCACTCACCGAAACACAACAGCACACATGCTGTTATTTCACGGTGGTCTTCTGTAAGGTGGTGATTACGGCAGTCAAACGGGCTGCCAAATGACTGCAAATGACTTAATTCCCCAAATTTTTTTTTTATGTTAAGATCAGCAAACAGGCTGATGGTCCACTTGATGGTAGATGACTACCGTCGCCTATAACACAAGCAACGCCACAGGTGCTGCAAGTGCGCTACCGACTACAGTAGGATTAAGGAGGTAATAGGGAAATGAGCTCTGGCATCAATTACTCACTCACCGAAACACAACAGCACACGTGCTGTTATTTCATTGTGGTCTTCTGTAAGGGGATGGCTACTGCCGCCAGATGGGCTGCCCAAATGACTGCGAAACGCAGTGTGCCCTGCCACTACTTTCCAGATCCAGACCAGAGCCAAACTTGAAAAGTTAATCCCACCAAAAACATTCTGTAAAAAACTAGCCAAGTCTCGATGGAACTGCTTGTTTATCTCTAAAAAGTAATGAAATCTAGACAAAGTCGTGCCAAGTCTAAGGTTCCTTACTGCGATTTCTTTATTATTATAGTTAATGTTGTGTGACTTGGCCATTGAAGGGTACACAAGGGTACAAAATAAGGTGCTCCATGACACCATTTCACTTCTTTTTGTAGAAACGTGGGCATATTGATTTATTTTATTAGATTTTCTTATTTGACACAGTTTTTTTCTTTTTAGGAGTAGTTTTTTTATTATTACAAATCTTTCTTTTCTTTTTTTCCGGTTCTGATTCTTGTACAGTAGCAAAAGTTTTTCGTATTGCCCATTCGCGTTCATTATTTATTCTTTTAGACGGTTTAGACGGTTTTTAGACGGTTTAATTTCTGAAAGATCAGCGTGGTATTTACGCCTAAGCCGGTTGTATTCGGTGATCGCTGAGCTTGAGCTTTTATACTCTTGAAGTCAATATTTATGAGGTGCACTCCATGAAGATTGGTTACTCGTGAAAGCGCCACGTAGGCTTGGCCACAAGAGAATATGGAGGTGCCAATGTCCATGAGGGCATTTTTTAGACTTAGACCTTGCAGTCAGCGTCATCTAGCGACGTGTGCGGGTATCACCGCCACTCTTAGTCCAATGCATTATATTTTAACCAAATTTTGAGCGAAATTAATAT
Organism: Bembecia ichneumoniformis; assembly: GCA_910589475.2. Taxonomy (NCBI): domain Eukaryota; kingdom Metazoa; phylum Arthropoda; class Insecta; order Lepidoptera; family Sesiidae; genus Bembecia; species Bembecia ichneumoniformis. The sequence goes on from OU342523.1 coordinate 8,706,660, forward strand.
TTTAGTGTAATTTGTTTATTTAATTTGTGTAATGTTCGAGTAGAATAAAGTTAATTGTTCGACTGTTTCTTCTTGTAAACTTGTAAGTATAAGTAAAAGCCAGTCTAGTCTTATCCAGAGTTTTCCTTAAATTTTATTTATATGCGTATTAAAAGCAAAAGGAGAGGTATTCGCCCAGCAGTGGGACGCTATCAGCTAGATTAAATTAGAAGTTTTTTGCTTCTAATTTAATCGCTAGATTTTTGCAATGACAGTCGATTTTCACCTCTAATACAGCTGAGACCAGCTGAGGGTTCTTCATCAGATACTTCAGACCTTCGATTTTTCACATCAAATGAAGCGGCCCACCAAGTAGAATATTTTTTGTAAAGGCGGTATGTCGATCTCTAATAGTTTGGTTGGGCTCTTGTGTTTTCTAATCAGGGTCACCAGGTACTCCAGATCTTCGATTATCCTAGTTTTTATAGTTTTCCCTTTATGTGGCCATTAAACCCTAACTCTGTACCAAATTTCAGCTCTCTGAGTTTATGGGAAGTACTAGTTCTATTCTGATGATCATGAGTGAGCGAGTGAGTGAGTGTCATAAATGCGAAACTTTGCTTTCGCTTAACTTCGGAACTAAATGACCTACAGACTTGAAATTTTGGATTTTAAGTATGTGATTATAGCTTACTGGATGACGAAAATTTCTGCGTTCTGGTCTTATCCAGAGGTTCTCAAATAGGGGCCTGAAAATGTGGCGAAATGGGTTCCAGTAAAGGATGGTACGGCAGTGTTTGCTTTTGCTTCGCGCTCGACTTGGCGGGGGCACTGCCGTGCCTCCCGATCTTTCAAAGTCGACCCTGCCGGGAATCGAACCCAGGAACCCTAGAGCGTTAAGGCAAGCACCCTAACCACTCATCCAACGGGCTCGTCAAAATTGGCAGAAAAAAAAAATTGGGGCAAACCGACTGCGAGAGTAGCCCACGCTCGATACTACTGGAAGTGTCCTTCCCCATCTTTTGTACACTGAGCCACAACTCCCTCATTCCTTATGAAATAATCTTGCAATATATCTAAAGTGTTTACCGTATGACGAGCTTACACTAGTTTTTTTCAATACATACATTCTTCTACAGTTCTTAATGCAGATCTAGTAAAAATATAAGGAAGGAATGAAAAATAATATAATCAAAGTACAAAATAATAATTAAAACTTGAACAACCTACCCAAGATGGCAAATCATCGAGTCTAGCCAATACAATATCTTTCTCCGATGAGAGGGCTGCTGCTTTAGCGATATTGCGACGGTACTCGCTCTCCTTTCGCCATTGGTCACGCATCACGGACAGAACAACGGGACCGATAAGCCATGCCACACTCCATTGCATATAGCCCACCAAGTATACTGCGCCAACAATTGATACCTGTGACAACAGAAAATAACGGATTTATAAAGAGAATAATTTATAATAATTCAACATAAAATGAAATATTCTACAAAAACTACATATAAATTTTAACCAAATAATTTTATTTTGAATATTAATTTAAATTCCCGGCTCACCAATGGCCTACTGTTAAAAAATCTCGGGTTTACTTAGGTAACCTCAGGTTTTTTTTTAATGTTAAGATCGGCAGACAGACTGACGTTCCACTTGATGGTCCGTCACCTATAACACAAGCAACACCAAAGCTGCAGCAATTGCACTGCCGACTACAATAGGATTAAGGATAAGGGTTAGGAGGGGATAGGGAAATAGGCTCACGAAATGAAAACCCGGGAACAACCACTCATCCAAACTAATGTCAGTTCTTTATAATAATTAAAGGTAAAACAACATTAAAAATACGTAGTCATATTGTAGTGACTTTCAGAATTGCCTAATTTTAGAGTCCACTGTGTTTCAATTGACTACCACAGATCATACAACTTTTTTTTTTTCAGTAAATTTAATCTGAGTTATACATTTTGCAAACTGATGTGATGAGACTGAGTAGGTAATATTTAAAAACTGTCAAGTATGAATAGTGTTTAACTGTCAAGTATGAATAAGATTTAAAAAAAAACATTTTTTTATAATTGTTTATTTTATTCTTTAGGAATTTACATATGTACAAAATATATCTATATGAGTTTTGACCATATAAAAACAATAAAAAAACCGCATACATTTGAGTCTTCTGGAGATAATATAGAAAAGGGGATAACCATCACAATGAAATATGGTGATAGTATTACGAGATTGGTTAATAATTTTAAAACTTACCCTAAAATTATGCAAATACAATTAAAATGTTTAGTATTCATCAGAAGCAACATTATTAACATATAATATATGAAGGTCACATCCTCATCTTATGAATCAGAGACCATTATAAGGTCAGTGATACACAATCATTGTCCTATGTAAGTAAGTATGCATCAAACTTCCAATTACTAATTGATAACGTATTGATATTTAACATCAACTAAGTATTTAATAAATACTTTATATTGTACCTATAAAATAACATTAGGAACGTGTGTGAAATTTTGTGAGAAGGTTAATCCTCACTTTATAAAAAACCATTTATAACAGTTACCAATTAAATTAGACTAGTAAATTAAATAGGTTCCTACCTTTTTGAAACATCTGTAGATAATTGACAGGACACCAACATTGTCCTCGCTGGTCAGTGGTATTGCAGATTTACTAGCCGATACCATGTTATTTTCACTTGCCTGTATTTTAAAAAACAAACTGTTAATTTTTCCTAACATATCTGTTGAGACCTGTTAGTCACCTTTATTTATAGACTATACAATTTTCTAGACTATACAAAAATAAAATAATAGAAATCAGTGCTAAAAAGCTATGTAAAACGTACCATGGTGATCGGTGAAGTGTTGCGTTTGCGGGTGACTAACTACATCTAATAAATAAATAACACCGAAGAAACCAACCGTATGCTAATGCGGTCTTCCTGAGATTTAAAAATGTAGAGTTACAACACGCAACAATATCTACTAGACGTCTGTAAGTATGAATGATTTTGTTAAATCATATTTAAGAATTACTTATTTTAGTGTGTGTTTATATTATTATATATGTAAAAAAATACTAAATTATGATGGATGATGAAAGAAGTAAACCAGTGTTGCCAGCCGGGTCCCGTTAAAAGTTACCTGACATAAATAAAAAAGTAACCTTTTAGCGTAAAAAGTAACCTTTTATTTATTTTTTGTGAAAATGTATTAAAAGTTGATAAAATACATGTTGGTTGAATTATCTTACACAAATATGAATAATGTAGTTGTATTTTCACTTTTAAGTTGCATTTTACCAACTACTTTTTCAAAATATCTGAAATTAAGAACAGAAAATCTAATTTGTAAGTGAAAAAAAAAAAAAAAAATTCAAATTTATCTAATTCACAAAAATGTACAGGATTCACTTACCAAAATTCTGTAAAAAATTTATGATTTAGGTAGTTATGTAAACACACTAATTTGTGCACTTCCAAGTTTCCAACTCTTTTTCATACAAGACACTAACACACAAACAAAACTAAGAACCTCACAACAAAAATGACGAGATAAGCGAGTAGTAAAATCTGGAGATAACGTGGATGGAAAAATGGAGAGAGAGTGTATGTATATGAAACAAGTAGAGTAGGTGTTGCGCAGACTCTAATAACAACCTGTGTTTGAATCGGATTGATCGAGAGAGTAAGCAGATATGCCGTGAATAATTTGTGATTCTTTAGTATGAACGAGAAAGACATGTTTAATTGCATTACGAATTTTTGTGTTGTTTTAAGATATTATGAATTAATTCTATAAGATCCAAAAAATCACCTATAAGTAACCTTCTGAGTAGTGTAACCTCGAAGTAACCTGAAGGAGTTAAAAATCACCAAAAAGGTTACAAAAGTAACCTTCTGGCAACGCTGAAGTAAACAGGCAGTAAGTAGGTAGTGCAAAGAGTATAATAATATGAGGTAGTGTGTGTTCGTTCCGTACATTCGTACATATATATACTTCTTTGTGGTAGAGGTGGGCGATTGTGAGATATACTAATGAAATCATTCGATTATGAAGATATCTCGATTATAAAGGTTAGTAGTTACTAATTTAGTTAGTAGTCGCGATCGCGAGTCGACGCAAGGCGAGAGGCGAGCGCTGTGCGCTGTCTCGGTCGCACGGATTCGGTCACAGCAGTGTACTACGCCGCTGACCGCTCGTCTTGAATAATATTGTATGTATCAGACTTCTTGGTTCGAGAATAAAATGATTCATAGATTGTTTAAACAAATATGTAACTATTTATTACATAGACATAATATAAACAAGCCATGAAATTGACAATAACTTCACTACAATGCGTATAATATGAACATATACCCTATATAAAATAAACATTTAGTTAGTTGACGTTAATTCACATTGACTTGTTTTGTTAATAGCCATCTAAGAGTTATTTAATAGCAATATATCAATAAAAAAATTAAAATAAATTAACTTACTGTTAAATTATCCTACCAAGAAAGCGTTACGTCACACACCACGGGAACGGGAACAAAACAAAACAGACGTCTGATAAACTAAAAAAAAGCGAGAGATGATTCGCCGCTCAACTTTTTATAACAGGATTAATAGCACAAATTAGTAACGTCATTTGATTATGAAAATATATTAGTTACTAATTTCATAATCGATTATCAACATTAGTATTACAAAGTAATTCGATTATACCAATCATTCATAATCGCCCACCGCTACTTTGTGGTTCCGTAATAATTCGTATTCGAACAGACGGACGGACGGATAACATAACAAATTAACAACAGTCAACATTAGAGATGTGCCAAATGATTACTTTGATGTAACCGTGACAATGATTACAGTTACTCTGAAGTACTGATTACAAATACTGGTTCCAGTTACTCACGGTTCCAGTTTACAAATTGGAATCATATAATATTAAAGTACCTACGAATACCTATTACAAGTAACTTGAATACAGTTAAAAAAAACGGATCGTTGGACTCATTGTAAATAAAATAATCTTCTACGTTGTTCAATCAAGGTTGTTTTTATTAATTGAAAAATGTATTACTTTTACTATTAGACTATCTATTACCTATTTACAATTTTAAATTTGCGTTTAGAAACATAAGTTTACTTTTTTTGTTTGTAAACGTTAGGACCTGTAAAATTACTAAAAGGCAGTTTAGAAAACGAATGGCTTCTATTCCGATTCCGAGTTGGTAATGGCTACCCGAAAGTGAGTGCAATGCAACGGATACTTATTACTGAATACAGATACTCTTTCCCCGAACGCAGTCCAAAGTACGGAACGAGTACTTGTAATCAGTATCTGGAAATTGCAGTAACGATTACAGTGGCACCAATGAAGTAGCGATTCCAAAGTAACGGTTACAGCACTTTTGACACACCTCTAGTCAACATACATATTGTAGTCTTTGATCCCTAATTTGACATTGACATTTCCTGGGTTGCAAGTTTTTGATCATCCAAAAATAGTGATGTTACCTAATCGGACATATTGAAAAACTTTCTACATTTATAGTTTAATTAATATATGTATGTATATATAAATGATTTTTATATAATATATTTAATCATATTAATGTATTTTTCGCAAAATCTGTTCCATAAGTTGAGATACTGTTTTAACCGATTCTTATGTCTTTTCCGATAAAAAATCTTTTTGTCTCATATGAAATTAACTCCGCAATAACCTAAAATAGCGTTTTAGATCACATTAGATCTAGAGATGTCTTGTATAATTATTCCGAATCGACTTAGTCATTGTTAGTCTGCACCTGCACTCCATTGTGCAACGTCACAGACGTTATTTATGAGATATATAGGAATAAGTAATTACCTATCTATAGATAGGTATATTACTGTCGAGCACGTTGGATGAGTGGTTAGGGTGCTTGCCTTAACGCTCTGTTCTAGTGTTCTCGGGTTCGATTCCCGGCAGGGTTAACTTTGAACTTTTTAAATTTGGCTCTAGTCTGGATCTGGAAAGTAGTGGCAATGCACACTGCGTTTCGTCTGGCGGCAGTAACCACCCCCTTACAGACAACCGTGAAATAACAGCACGTGTGCTGTTGTGTTTCTGTGAGTGAGTAAGGGATGCCAGAGCACATTTCCCTATCCACTTCTAATCCCTTATCCTTAATCCTACTGTAGTCGGCAGCACACTTGCAGCAGCTTTGGGTTGCTTGTGTTATAGGCGACGGTAGCCACTTACCATCAAGTGGACCGTCAGTCTGTCTGCCGATCTTAACATAAAAAAAATTAATATTAGTTTTCTTCGAAATGATTTAATGTGTAAGGGATGCCACAGCCCATTTTCCCTAACCCTATTGTTAATTCTACTATGGTCGGGAGCGCACTTACAGCAAAGAGTATTGTAATATATATAGGACTTACAGCACCTACGGCTTGTATTTTAGCACGGGAGATATAAATTAATGCCGTTTTAACTAGTCGGCAGATTTAAGCGAGGCAGTCGATGAGAGTAATGTTGCTTGGTATAATGTCAAACAACTATTCGAAAATCAGATGTATATTTAGTAACAAGTAAAAAAGTTAAGTCTAAATATCTACCACAGAAGCTAAATGTATTTTACCTATTGAGGAATTGCATTAAAATTCATTTAAATTCGAGCATTTGTATTAAATAATGGAGGACTTCGGGCATAAACGGACTAAAATTGAAGATATAAAATGACTGCCTGGTTGACACTCTGCGTTTCGCAATTATAAATTGGGCAGCCCGTCTGGTGGCAGTAACTACCCCGTTACAAGACCACTGTGAATTAACAGCACTCGTGTTGTGTTTAGCCGAGTAAGAAATGACAGAATTATTACTATTCCCTTCTCCTTATACCTACTAAGGTCGGCAGCGCATTTGCTGCACCTGTAGCGTCACTTGTGTTAATATATGTTAATTAAAAGAGGTTTTGAAAAGATATTTAGTGTTTATTTCCAGTCTTACATTCAACATATTAACTTTTAAATCCTATTAATTATAATACGCACATTCAGTCAGTTCGCCATTTTCTAGAACAGATCAAAGTAAGTATGTCATAGAATAAAATAGAACATTTCTTCAAAACAATAGACAAAAATATAGCTTCAGAATCATAGACTAAAAATCACAATATTCTAACACACCTCCTTGATTTTTAGTTTTAATGTAATTTAACATACTAAATTGAAAAACAACATACCTAACATCTTAATTGTTCATAAAACAGTTATACAACTTTTGTATTACTCTACTACTATTATTATATTTTAGACTTTTACAAATCACACTTAAATTACTTAACACCTAGTAAATATCTTAATTTCTTAAATTTCAGTTTACACAAAGATTTTGTTAATAAATCAGCAATTTGGTCTTCAGTATGTATTTTAGTTACATTAATTACACCTTTCTTTTCAAAATCATGAACAAATTGGTAACTTATATCAATATGTTTAGAATTTTTACAAAATTTACCCTTTTTAGATAAGGCAATAGCTCCAGTATTATCCTCATATATTTTAACACTATCATTAATATTCACACCAATGTCACTTAGCACTCCTTTTATAGGCAACACTTCTTCAACACAGTCAGCTAAAGCGTAGTACTCAGCATGAGTTGAAGCTCTCGACACAATCTTTTGCTTTTGAGATTTCCAGAAAATTGTGTTCCCAAATACTCTTATTACAATTCCTGTAGTTGACTTTCTGTCAACAATATCTGATGCCAAGTCTGCATCAACATAAGCAATAGTCATAGTTAGATCTTACAAAATTTAATTCTGTCATGTAATCATGAAAACATTCATACCAATCACGTGGACTTTCTCTGAGACCATAAAGTGATTTCTTTAGCAAGCATACTTTATCTTTTCCAATATTATATCCCTCTGGAGGATAAATGTAAACTTCAGATTTTATTTTCCCATTCAAAAATGCTGTCTCTACATCCATTTGTTCTATCTGTAAACCATTAACACATGCATAAGATAATAGTACTTTTAATGTAGTCATTCTTGCCACTGGTGAATATATTTCTTCATTGAAATATATTCACTGGTGAATATATTTCACAATATTGTTGCTGAAAACCTTTAGCAACAACTCTAGCCTTGTATTTTCCATCTGATTTAATTCTGTATATCCATTTCACTTCTATTATTTCCTTGTCTTTAGGTTCTTTCACAACTGCCCATGTGTCGTTCTGTTTTAAGCTCTTTATTTCTTCACCCAACGCAGTTTTCCATTTCTTTGACTCGGGACTTTTTATAGCTTCTTGATAGTTTTCTGGTAAGTTAGAATTACAGTAGTTTATGTATACAATATGATCTTTATATTTTTCAGGTATTTTCTTTGTTCTTTGTGGTCTTACATTTCCTTTCTTTTCCATATTTTCTTTTTCAGTTTCTTCAATAGAATTTTCTTCGGTATTTTCTCTTTCATTAATAGAGTCATCAGAGTTTTCCATATAATTATCTCTTTCACTACTATGTTCAACATTTTCATTAGTTTCTGACATGCAGTCTTCCCAGTTTTCCTTGTATTCATCCAAATCCTCATTACTGTCAAATCTTAATAACCTTTCTCTATCTTCAATGAATCTTACATGGCGACTCACTACAATTTTACTATTAACCAAAACCTTGTATCCTGTATCAGTATATCCAATTAATTTTCCCTTTTCTGCTTTAGGATTTAATTTAGATGCTCTCCTTTCTTCAGGTATTCTGACAAAAGCTGTACTACCAAATATTTTCAAATTTCTTACATCTGGTTTCCTGTCAAAGAATATTTCATAAGGTGTCTTTCTTATTAAGGTATTTGTTAAAAGCCTGTTACCTAGATATGCAGCTGTCATAATACACTCTGGCCAGTAACACTTATTTAGTTTAGCTTCAGCCCTCAAACATCGTGCTCTATCCATAATACTTCTGTTGTAACGTTCTGCCACACCGTTCAATTCATGAGTATATGCTGGGCATGGTTTCAAATAGATTCCCTTTTTCTTTATTAAATCGTAGAATTGGTCATTAATGTATTCTTTACCGTTGTCACATCTTAGTTCTTTAATTAATCCTCCTATTAGTTTGATTTTCCACTAGATTCATGTAATTCACAAAACAATTGAACACATCACTTTTTCGTTTAATACAGTACACCACTGCAAACCTACTGAAATCATCAATAAAACTCACAAAATATTTCTCACCATTGTAGCCTTCAGGATTTATAGGTCCATTCACATCAGTATGTATAATTTCTAATAAGTCTCTGGCTCTGTGGCGGTTGTTTTCATAAGGTAAGTTACACATCTTGTTAGTTAAGCAGATTTCACACTTAAAATAGTCACCTTCAATTTTATTTGGTAAACCAACACACAATTTATTTTCACACAGTTTCTGTAAATTAAAAAAATTAGTATGCCCTAACAGTTTATGCCATTTTTCCTTTTCTGATATAGTAGTTGCACTTGTGCATGATTTTGAATTGTTGTTAATTTCTAATTGACCATTTAATACATACAGATTATTAATTTTCATTGCAGATGCTAACAGATTATTATAATTGTCATAAATATCAGCTTTTTCATTTTCAAAATACACATACTTGTTCTGAGATGTAATACTAGACACACTTAATAAATTTTGACTCATTTTTGGCACATAGAAAACGTTATTTATTTTAATTTTATTATAGTAGCCATTTATGCAGAAATACATAAACACATTTCCAATTTTACTTGATTTTAAAGTATACCCATCACCTACTTTAATTTCTATTGGGTTTTTTAATATCTCATAGTCATAAAAATAATTTTCATTGTTAATTATGTGATTGGAACATCCACTATCTAATAACCAAGTTACATTATTCTGTCTCACTAAACTAGACACTATCAAACGTTTATTTACCTGAGAAGATAGTACTTCAACATTATAATTATCGGAGTTACCTCTACCTCTATTTTGATAACCTCCTCGTCGATTATATGAATTGTAGCCTCGTTGTCTGGTATTTTCAAAGTTCTTCTGCACTGAAGTTTGATGCTGTCCTTGTCCTTTAGCTTGATTATGTCCTTGTCCTTTGTAATGATAATATCCTCTTCCCCGTTGTTGATATCCACCTCCTTGCTTTGACTCCTGGTTTCCTGGTGGTTTATTGGGGCACTGTCTGATATAGTGACCTACGCGTCCACATCCAAAACATCTAGACTTAATTTTAGTATGAAATATCTGTCCTTGTTCTTGTTTACAAGTGTCTCTGTCTTCACTTTCTGTCTTTTTCTTGTATTCCAATAGTAATTTGTTCTTAATGTACTCAAGTGATTTATCTCTTTCTGGCAATGCATCAACGATGTCTACTATATGTGAATATGTTCTTGGTAAGCTTAACAATAGGTAATTTAGTTTGTCTTCGTTTGAGACATTTTCTCCTGCAGTAATCAAATCATTCAAACAACTCTCAAATTTATTCAAGTATGAAATAGGGTCCTCATTTTCATTCATTTTCAAATCTAGCAGTTTCCGTTTACAAATCAGTTTGTTTGCACTTGATCTTGATATGTATATACTGTCTAATTTGTCCAACATTCCTTTTGCTGTGCTTTCATGTATGACAAGTTCAAGTTGGCTATTTGATAGGTATCTCACAATGTAATTTCTCGCTTTGATGTCATTAGTTATCCATTCTGTTTTCGTAATGTCTGCTTCTGTAAGAGCTCCATGGCATCCTTTTGTCTCCAACAATAACTTAATTCTGTATTTCCACTTATTGTACTCGAAGCCATTGAACACACGTATTGCATCATTCTGAATTTCGTCAATCATTGTTTCTTAATAATTTTATCACAAACCACGCACCTCTGCTACCATGTTAATTAAAAGAGGTTTTGAAAAGATATTTAGTGTTTATTTCCAGTCTTACATTCAACATATTAACTTTTAAATCCTATTAATTATAATACGCACATTCAGTCAGTTCGCCATTTTCTAGAACAGATCAAAGTAATAGAGGTGAGCGTTTCAAACCATAAATAGTTTCAAAAACCATGTATCGGTGCAATACCTAAAATCCGGTATTGAGTTTCACAAAAACTATGTATCGAGCAAAACTATGTATTGGTAGCCGCTACGCTGCGTACGATTTGCAGCCAGTCCTAAGCCTGGTTAATTATGAAGGAAAGATCATTTCATTTGGCATAAGAATATTTAGAAAAATACTTAACAAACACAAATTATATATTTTTAAATTTTATTTATATCATAACTCAACAAACACAAAATTTATAGCGGGCCCATCACTTCGCTCACATATTGGAAACGTTGTTTTCAAATAAATACACAGTTTCAATTAAACGTTACCGTTACACACGAAAAAGACTTTATTCGGCAAACAGTTTCAACCGCAACGCTCTATAAAAACTTTATCCTCCAATACATAGTTTTTAAAATACATAGTTTCAAAACCCGGTATTGGGTGGCGATAAATAGTTTCGTTTTGATACGGCTAAATCGCGTACCGACCCACCTCTACAAAGTAAGTATGTCATAGAATAAAATAGAACATTTCTTCAAAACAATAGACAAAAATATAGCTTCAGAATCATAGACTAAAAATCACAATATTCTAACAATATAGAATATAGATGGTAGCCACCTACCATCAAGTGGACCGTCAGCCCGTCTGACGGACTTCACATAAAAAGAGAACCTCGTTTTGCCTAAATACCTATCTTAATTTTAAAGGAAAAATTAAAAAATATAAAAGAGCAAATAGAAAAAAAGAGAGATGAAGCTATAAAACTATAGCCAAAAATATAAACTTTATTATAGTTTTATTCATTAGTCTCGAAGTCGCGGGACTTTTATCGTGAGCAGTCTCGTGTTCCGGCACTTTGAAACCGTCGGAAACTTCCCAAAATCTATTATGCATAGTTATATATTTTAGTTTATGTTTGTGAACAAGCATTGGTGGAGATCAATAAAAAAAAATTGTAAAGGGTACTTTTTTGTAGTTAGGAATTAAAACAAAATCGTCATTATTAAACATTCTTTAATAAAAATACTTTAGGTACAGAAGACTGCTTTACACAAATAGGAAATTAAGTAAGTAAATAGGTACACGATCCAAACTGAATGATTACAAAATTATTTTAATCATCCTAGATGGAGAAGGTATTTATCAACAATGTCTACTTTGCCTTATATATAATAACTAGATAACATTTAGAACAATTTTGTTTTTAATCAAAGTCACTGGAACCTGTCAAATTAGTCGAGGCTTTCTATAAAACTCCAATATTCGAAAAAACTTCGAGATTATCAATAGCAACATGATTATTTGTTTTCAATATTCTTGATATGTTTGTTAGAAAATTTGGAAGACATTTTAAAAATAAACGGGCACACTCTTATCTTTATTACATTGATTATACATGTCTATGTATAGGGCATCTATTATCCAATTTATGTTATGAAAGAACTAATACTCTAATCGCGCGTGTAAAGACCGCTGTAGATAGTCTAAGCTACGGTCAACTGTCGACGTGTAATAAGCAGCGTATATTAAAGACAACAACGTAAAACACAAAAGACGAAGGTAACAGGAGGGAGTGGAATTGCACCCGTCGCCTGCAAATACAATATTCTACAATATTGAATATCCTTACATATTATAAAACAGTCACTCCGCCGTGTCTGTCTGTATGTTCGCGATAACCTCCAAAAACTACTGAACGGATTTTCATCTATCAACAGAGTAATTCCTGAGTAATCTTTAGGTGTATAATTCGTTAAGGTTTTACTCTTAAGTTCCCGAGGGTTTGCAAATTGGAGCAGTTCTACCCAAATTCGATAGATGTCGTCGCTTCACTGCATCGATAATGTACAAAATTTTTATTTTTCAACGAGGACGAATTTGAGGATACCACCTGTCTCTATAATATAACACTGAGCGCGTGTACAGGTCGTATGCTCAGCGTTAATCGCTTTTATTTGAAACTAGCTTCTTGTAACTAGCTTTCTGACCATTTCGGTCTAAGTGTACTTTTGTTTACTAATTGAAAAATTAAACAAACTATTACATTTAATTTTACTACCTTCTAATTTATCAAATTTTCGAATGTTCTTAAAAAAACAGCAGACGGGAGTACTATTTGTATAGATAAGGTAAGCACTCGTAAAAATGACTGCTTTTTACTTCGATTAATTTGACAGGTTTTATTATTTAAATTAAATTGATTACAAACGAAAATATTAAGTGACTTGTTACTTTACAATATTCACATTACAATTCAAAATTTACATTATAGAGAACACAAGAACACGATATTAATCATATTGTATTATACAAAGAAAGTAAACATATACACAAATTGTAAATGGAATGTAAGTGAGGTCAAAAGTAAGAAATTTACAAATTACCAATAGAGTAATAATATTAAACTAGACATAATCTCATTAAAATTCATAGATATATATTTTTAAAACCTAAAGTAATAAAAATTAAGAATCTCAAATCGATCAATATACTCTCGAAACAAAAGACCTGGGAAAGTTAGTCAATGACCAGGGTTCGTAAGATCTACCTTATTCTGTAACTTTTAAATCTATATGACTCATTTATAAAAATTGTTATAATAGGTATAGGTATCGTTTTAGTACATGTCAGGGGACTAGCAAAAATATCAGTCGGTACAAAAATTATGACAAACACAAGACACACCATTATAGAACACTGGTATAATTAATTATTAATTATTCAAGTCTCGAAATAATTAAATGTTGAAACTGATCATAGATTCATTTCAACACAATTGATGTGTTGCACTTTCCCAAGACTTTGATTACCCTAAGAGACTTTTGCATTTCATTCTACAAACTTAATTAATAATTTGCTACAAATTTGTATACAAAAATTGTAAATAAAATGCTTTGTTCAGTAAGTCAAGCCATTCGACAATAAAACGAGATCGCAATCCTTAACATAGTGCACATAGTATTTTCTGGTACCAATACGTATATTAATTTGTGTTGAACTAAACAAACTCAGCTTACTGAACGAAAAGCAAATTAATAAAATTTAATAAAATTTATTTACACAAAGTACTTATTAAATTGACACTATTATTTTTACATTATACATTAATTCATTGTAAATGGCTCACTGTGGCACAAATAATTATCGCTTTTAATTTTTACTATAAAAGGTCAGATACACTTTGAACACCGTATAAATCATTGTAAGAAAACCGATTTTAGTTACTTTTTCCTCAAATTAAAGAATTTATAGTCGGTATGTAGTTGATTTGCTTTTTATTCGCAAGCAAATATTTACTTAAATTATCTGTGTGTGTGTGTCTGTATCATTAAAGAAACGATTTCAAGATGGCAGCTGATTCGATGACTACTAGAAATTATGTTAACTAGATATTATTTCAATTTTAACCACAAATCCAGCCTGTGGATACTTCAATTGATAATGATTTTTTTGCGAATGTTGACAGCGGCTGCTATTTAAAAATCGTCTCTTCAGTCACTGGACATTTCAGTAAAATAATGACAGATACTTAGCATTACGCCTTCTGAATGGATACTTTTCAATATATTTTAATCGTAAATATACGGAGTAGGCCTTCTCGTGCTCACACTACATGTAAGACGTTGTTATGATGTGTGCTTGGGACGTAATTACTTACAGACAGATAAGTTAAGTAAATTTAATACTAAATAAGTGTATTTCAATGGAATTGATAACTTAATTTCAACGAATATTTCGTATTTTATTATATTTTATATAAAATGTTGTAAACGCAAAATACTTAACAAGTAGAATCGGATTCTTAGAATATACATAAGCAAGCAAAACAGCGATGAGGCTTTTCAGTAATGTTCGGAAATGCTCGGACGCTTTCGGTATTTATTGGATGCTCGGTCGGGTTCGGGTGCCGTATATTCTAAGAAATGTGAAACATATGGATGACAAGACAAATGAGTAAATATTGTGCGTTACTAAATTCGGCGATCCAAATTGTCGTAGATTGTCCACTAATTCAGATTACGTCATTATGTCGCTAGCAAAAGGCACTGCTCTCCATTACGTCAAAAAAAAGTTGCATACAAAACTTGTCATAAGAAAAAATAGCGGCTTTTGATGTATTAAAAAACATATTTAAATGACAGACCCTGTAAGACCACATACAATTCAACATTTGAATTATTGGACGAATGACTCGTCAAAATATCTTGCCTAATGTAATATTTATATCTTTATCATTACGAAAATGACTATACTGTCGTGCCTCGTAGGGAACAGCGAGTATTTTCATAAACGTGTTAGTTTTCTTTTCATTCGTCTGATGATAATCTAAACATTGTATTACATTTTCAAAACTGAACTTTGATGGTCCACCGTTTTTGTTGCACCCCTATTCCGTACCGTGTGCCAATTTGGACGTTGCGTTGAGCGCGTTAAAGTCGTTAATTGGCCAGATTCTTGACGCGGTCGAGCAGCGCGTCGCACGTCTTCTTGGCGTCGCCGAGCAACATCGCGGTGTTGGGGTTGTAGAAGATAGGGTTGTCGACGGCGGCGT
Source organism: Bembecia ichneumoniformis (assembly GCA_910589475.2). Classification (NCBI taxonomy): domain Eukaryota; kingdom Metazoa; phylum Arthropoda; class Insecta; order Lepidoptera; family Sesiidae; genus Bembecia; species Bembecia ichneumoniformis. The sequence goes on from OU342523.1 coordinate 8,722,284, forward strand.
AACCCACGCCCATCGACCGTTTCATCACTACAACCTGAAACACACATGTATCGATTCACATTATTGTGAATTATGGTCAAGAAATATTCATGTTGAATGTTTATTTTGTGTCATATGCACAATTTAGGTACTACATTTTGTAAACACAATGTAAGCATTTAACTTTATTAATCTCTCGTACCGATTAATCAGTGATTATTAAACTGTATTTTGGACTAGCGCCATGAATACAATTAAATTAACTAATCACAAGGAAACTTCCAGTAAATTCAGACCGCTTAAAAAGGTGAACTAGGTCAAAGTCAAAGTATAAGATACTCATATATAATAATATGTCTTATACAGTGTGTCCCTGGATAAAGTGCACAAATGAAAATGGGTGAAACTACACCATAGTTTATCGACGAAAAAAAAAAAATCTAGCAAAATTATTTATATTTATTTTGATATTTTATTTTTTAAATAATCCCAATTATGACCCTAATTGAAAAAAGTCTATTACTTTCAAACTACTGACTGTATTGTGTCGAAATAAAAAATACATTATTTATTAATGACATAGAAACATAATTATACTCTAAAAATTAAGTATTTTTATGAAAAAATAAGTTTTGTTGGAGAAAAGTATGAATTTTTATCATTTTTTTAAGTTTAATTTGAAATATTTCAAGTAATCGCCCCTTAACCCCCAATTTTTATTACTCATTGTCATCTTTCGTTTTATTATCTTCCTAATGCAAAAAAAATCAATGCTGTAACCCAAGTAAAACATTTATAAAAGCAATTTACAAAAACGGTGGGAATAGACAGGTAGAGAAGCGTTTGTACTGAAAAAATACAGATCACAAAAATTACATTTATTTAAATTAGTAGTTTGTACAATATTCATGGGCAATTCAGTGCACAATGTTTTCAAAGTTGTAAGCAAAATGTTGCTCGCAAGACAATTTGCCGAGTGACTATTTCGATCATTGCGGGTCATTTGTTTTTTATTAAGAGCCCTTAAAAAATGTGGGTTTGAGTTACCAACATAACCCGGAGGACTAGTAAGTTAAAGTGGCAGTGGGCAGGACACATAGTATGGAGAGCAGACGGCCGCTGGGGCCGGAAAGTTCTTGAGTGGAGGCCACAGACCGGCAAACGCAGCTTAGGAAGTCCAATTTGTTTTATCCAGCGTCACAATTTTTTATTATCCAACATAGGACAAGGTGGACAGACAATCTGATAAGGGCTGCGGGTGGATCCAGGCTGCTTCTGATCAGTCCTTTTGGAAAATTAGGGGGAGGCCATTGTCCAGCAGTGGACGTCCTACGGCTGATATGACGATAATGATGGCAGAAGAAGTGAGTGCTTATTTCTCATTCACACATTAAATCTAAAACATGCATGTTTAGATTGCATGTCTAAAACATGATGCAGGCTCAATACAGATTCGTACCACCCTCTGTTTTAACTGCAGGGAACCATTCGTCTGACTGTCTCAATTACATCTACTAATTACCTGTTGTGATTTCCACACTTTAAGTACGGGCATTCCGGCGATGGGCGAATTGGGGTCATCTTCAGCAGCGCTGTTCACTGTGTCGTTTGCACCTGAACATAACAATACACTAATTGGTCATCTATACTAATAAATAAAATTGATATGTCTGTTTGTAATGTCAAAATAGCTGCTTTTTATTAAATTTATATCAAAGTATCGGTAATTATGGCCAAAAAATAACAATTTTAAAATTTCCGTCTGTCTGCTTGTTTATTCCATCTAATCTCTAAAACGGCTGGACTATTTTTTGGGACTTTCAGTGGTTAGAGAGCCGATGTTATAAAGGTAACATCGGCTAACAATAATAATAATGCTAGTTATATATCATGTTTAAGTAGATCAAATGTAATACTACAATTTGATCAAAGGTACAAATTATGTATTTCATGCATTGTATTTACTGACATGGAAAATCTGTAATTTTAGCTTGTTTGTGACCGATTTGTGTTCGATAGTAAGAATTTCGTACAGTATGTCACTATCTTCGCTATTGGTGTCCTCGTTGAGGACGATATTTTGCAGTGATTCCATCCGACGGTTTTTGTCACGTGGCGAAAAAATACTGACTGCAACTTACGTGGATTAATCAAAATACCTAGGAGAAGATTGAAAGACGAGATGCGAGGTATTGTTTTTACATAGGTATTGTGTCGATCTAACTGTCCAATTTTTTGTCAAAAATAAACCTAACTTGCGTTCGCGTTTCGTCGTTAAGAACGATTATTCATTATAACCAAAGTCGTTATATCCGGTTTGTACTGTATATATACAACCAGAATAAACAATTTTGTTTGTAAACCGATTAGAATGAAACAAACATTAAATATTACCGGAAGCTTGCTACAATACATCAGTGTGATGAATAACGTATTTATTTGGATTAATATCATGTTTATAAAAACACCTTTGCAAATAATGCATTATTTTAGAACAAATTTGATTACCATAAAAAAGGTTATAGTGGCCAGTACCGCGGACAGCGTAACGAAACGTTCAGCTAGTTCTAAATACAAATGTTGAATTTGAAACCTTTATTGCACACGTCTCTAGGCGACTATAAATAAAACTTACCTATAACCAAAACAAGGTCAGTTTCAGGGAATTCATCGTTGATTTCTTCCATTTCAAACACATCATCGTATGGCACTCCGGCCTCAGCCAGTAACACATTTAATTGTCCGGGCATACGACCTGAAACATTGATGCCAATTAATACAAAATCTATTTATAATATAACAGAAATTGTTAAATTATCATTGTATTTAGCATACCTGCGACCGGGTGGATCGCGAAACGCACTTTCTTTCCCATAGACTTCAGCAGCTCCACTAATTCGGCAATGGGATACTGCGCCTTGGCCACGCATAAGCCATAACCTGTAAGTTAAACAAACATACTTTATGAATGTTACGGTTTCTGTGCTTGTTATAAGTTGTCTGTATCTGTTTGTCTGTCTGTAAAGTCGTAGCTCTCAAACGGATAGACCGATTTTGATCAAGTCTTTTTTTGTTTGAAAGCTGACACGATCGACATAGTTCTTAGCTATAGTTTTCCTAGTTGACGAAGGGATTTCACTAATTTTCACAAGTTCGATCGATGTGAGATTTGGTATACTGTTACTACGATAGTATTTTATGACATGGTAACATTGGTAACCTTGATTTGATGTTGCAGCATCAAGTAGTCTGCGCGACACCCAATTCCTCAGCAACTTATAGCAGATATAGCGTGTTTGGACTCAATAGAAAGTCTGAGGTTAGTTTATAATTTTAATTATAACTTCTCATATATCATAAATAATTATTATTGTAAGATATTTCAATTCAGAATATGACACAAAATAAGATATTATCTTAAAGTAATTGAAGAGTCTGAAGTGTACGTGGGCGTCAACTGAAGGTTTATTTAAATTTTCTGTAATCGGCACATGGTCTATGGTAAAACTCTATATAATGAGTTTTTGTTTACACCAATGTTAAGTCAAATAAAACATTATTGTACTAATAAATAATAAAAAAATACATCATTAAATAAGTCTAAAAAACTATATTTAACCGGTTCGGAAAACTATTTAACGAAATTGACAAGAATCTTAGTAGCTGCTGTTTTCAAATAAATAATACCATAAGAAACAAGGTGTTATGATGTCAAATGTGGCAACATAATTATACAAATATGAAAAAAAAAAAAAAAAAGAAGAACAAAAAGAAAGAGCTTTATTGCGTCACGACACTGCAACATTTATCCATCCAGTGGAAGGGTTTTTAAGAGTGACATTTAACAGCTGACATAAACTGAAATAAAAAGATAGGTACCTGGTGTGATAATGACGTTGGAAGCTCGATGCACCAAGTCTGCGACGGAATCAACGTTGAGTTCGGTGTGAGTGGCGCCGGCAGGTCGCGCCGAGCCTCCACTCTGAACCCCGTACCCGCCCAGGATCACATTCGGCAGCGAGCGGTTCATCGCCTGAACAAATTATTCATAAAATAATTTCCGACTGATGAGTTTATTCTTAACATAATTTGGGTCTGTTTTTACAAGGCTCACGATGGACTACATCAACCACATGGTTAATAGAAATTTGAGTAACTAAGAATCTTTATATTTGAATTACTGCTGGTATTAAATGATGATTTTGTAGAAAAGTTTACAAGAGACCTCATAAATAAGTATTCCTTTTAATTATTGTTATAACACAATCGCCGTAAAGGAAATTTTAAACATCCAAAAATCAATTCCAAGCAGTTTTAACAATGTGATTTTTTTTTAATCTAACTACTGTCATTCAAGCTTTTATCGTAAAGGCATTCTCCATAATTTTCCCAACTCTTGCTGTGGATCTCCTCCGCTGATGATGATGATTAAAGGTAAAGGTTGTTATGGTTAGTTCTGTTATAAAAACGTATTAATTGAGAGTGAAAGATGTTAACTTTCAATTAATTCACGTTCTCAATTAATAAGTTCATATTGTTTAAAACGGCACAATAGGTAGAATCTCATATCAGCGAATTTGGACGTTTCGTTGAACGCGAAAAGGTCGTTAATTGGCCAGATTCCTGACGCGGCCGAGTAACTCGTCGCACGTCTTCTTGGCGTCATCTCAGTTAATTACTCTTTGACTCCTTCTATAATTGTCACCCATTTTACCGTTTAAATTAAAATCCATGTAACGAAAACATAGCATTACCTTGTTAAGATATTTTTTGGACATTCATGCTACACCTGCTGGACTAAAATAATTGACAATATCTTGAACAGTTTACAATACCTTGCACATAATGTAGGAGAGAATAGCGCCGGAGCTTCCAATAAGAGCACCGACAATTGTCATTAGTGAATTGTTCAGCATAAACCCTTCCGCGCACAGAGCCCATCCGGAGTAGCTGTTCAGCACAGTGATCACCACGGGCATATCGGCACCTGGTAACAAACGCGATTCGTTAGATGCTCCAAAAAAAGATGCCAGCACGATAGATCGCCAGTAGTCCAAGTCCAAATAAATATATAAACAACGTTCTTTATTGCATTGTACCAAACTTCAGGCGCGTACCGTACATGAATTATTCCCAGTTCGGAATGGTATGGTGTTCTTTTAACTAACATCTTAACAAAACATTAGAATTGATGGAATAATAGAACAGGAATATTCAGCTATCAATCCCAAGCAGTTCCATCAAAAAAACATGTTATAGTTTTTTCTACATAAAAATTTGTTTCGGTATGTGTAGACAGAGTTGATGATACCTCCGATAGCAGCGGTTAGCGTGAGTCCCTGTATGCCACTGAGAACTGCGGCGGCAGTGAGGAGTGGCAGGCCAGGCGCGTCGGGCATCGCCAGCAGTGCTCCGCCACAACCCAGCGAACCCGCCAACAGTCCCGCGTTGATCGCGTGCCGACCGGGCAGCAGCAGTGGGGCCGACGACAGCGACCCTTGCAGCTTGCCGTACGCAACCAGCGACCCTCTGCACACATCGCACTGCTCTATTCATATTCTAGGCAAGATCAACACAGATAGGCTAAGGGTCCACTTGATGGTAGGTGGCTGCCGTCGCCTATGACACAAGCAAAGCCACGGGTGCTGCAAGTGCGCTGGCGACCATAGTAGGAATAAGGATAAGGGATTAGGAAGGCATAGAGAAATGTTGTTTACTGTTTGTTATAACTTAATGAATAAGTCCAAAGAAATTAATACAAGAAGTAGATTTACGTACGTGAAAGTAATGCCACCTATGTATGTGCCGAGGAAGAGAGACGTCTTGAGCGTGGCCGCGGTCGGATCGAGGGCCATCGCTGGGAAGTCGTGCATATACGTCGCTATGCACGTCAACACCGCTGCCATCCCCACCAAACTGCATAACGTATCAACGATTATGGTCGACTGCATATGATGGTAAAACTGGATAAATGACTAAATAGTCTCATATAGAATGAAACTTGGAGTAAAAACTTCCGTAGCATTTCTTATTATCAATCAACATTTAACTTTGTTAGGATGTGGTCTTCTATAAACGCCATCGGTCGCTCACAGCGTCACGTCATACGCCAGATCACAATGTTTACTATAGAAATGTACTAATACGGTCTCTTTCAGATGTTAATGTCGGCGTTTGGCTTTCGTAGGCTGCGTTCGAACGTTTTGAGCTGTGTCTACATTTATTTCGAATCATTGCAGCAAGAACGTCTAGCGCCAGTACAAAATCGCATATAACCACAGGCAAGCACTGTTTGGCGACTACTCTTATGATCGAGACGTCGTTCGATGTTAAGATATGTATTGTCCGCTTATGCTGTGCATTCAGCGAAACATTTACGCTGAACTCCCACGTCACCTATAGCATTTAATAGGAGACCGTAGCCTAACATTCTCTTGGAACTCATTTTTTGAGCAGTGTATAGACTCTGTCAATTATCTTATTAACAAACGCGTAGAAAGAAATACGCGAAAAAAAGGCTTTAAATTAAGTGCGTTCAACAACTCAATACAAAATCGTGGATTAAGACCTGTGGAAACCGGCGACCAGTTGGGGCAGATCTGTGATTTCTATCTTCTTGGCGATGGTGCCGCCAAGTAGACCGCCTATTCCAGCGACCGCCGCCATTTGAGCGAGAACCTCGACGCTGGGCGTGAGGGCGCCCAGTGTAGCCGCGATGCCCCCACCCACGCCGATCTACAACACAAAATAACACCACTTTGCAACCATTCCAGCCTTATTGGCTAGTTAAAATTCAGGTGAACTTTACGAAATGATTAGGTATATATTTTTAAAACAAGATCCATTTAACGCCTCAGCACCAGACCAGCTCATAATCAACACAAAAAAGTTCGCCATCAAATTGACATTATCCTCCCAGATTCTCCCGAATTTTTGGGAAATTCGCGAATACTACAACTATAGTATATGTACTGGCTAGAATAACAATTACAAATTTTTATACTCCAATTTAAAGCTTACAATAAACAAAATAAAATATTAAAAATTAAAATTACTGGTTTTTCTCTAGTGCTCCGCCGCGAATGGCTCGAGAAGAGCATGGGAAAGTTTAAAAAAAACCAGGAAATGTCGCCCCAAAATGATATACTTAAGCCTTTTTTTAATTAATTTGATTTTCCATTAAAAACTGTTGCCGATGTTACACTGTCTATTTGTACCGCTCCACGTTGTTAGACGTCAGTTTGGAATATGCATAAAAATTTGTCCCAAAATTTCATACACACAAGTCATTTTTTCGGCTATCTTGTCATTGTTATATTTTTATTTATTTATTAGCAAAATAATAAGCTGCAATTGCTTAATCTAGTGGATGCTTTCTTTGTGCCTCAGTACAACTTTTTTCGACCATATCCGTGAACAAGAGTTATTTTTAGTTAAACCGACGTAGCCTACGCACTTACAACTGTTCATTCGGATCGCACTTTAAATGCTTCTCTTAAAAGTAATGAGTGGTACGGTTCTGGAGTTTAAATCGACGTCTACTTATATCATACGTGAAATTAGACACAACCTCATATTACTAAAGAATTCATCAAATCTCTGCAAACAGAAACGAGCGTTACCAGAGTTGCCACGTTAAGAAGTATTTATAATGTACAATATATTTTAACAAACACGTGTCCATACTTAAAGACAAATGTATAAAGTAGAACTTCGAGAAATAAGTCGTCGACGGTAACAAAGGAACCCAAATAAAGTTAATTTCCCTTTAATCCTAAATGAAAAGCAACTATTGTATAAGAACCCTTGTTACTTAAGTCACTGTTGTCTCACTGCCTTTACAATGGTCAAGCGATTGAAGCGAATGCCATCAAGATTACAATGAGCGGGTCTCTGGCCGAGTCTATCGCTGCTTTCCCTGTTTACAGAATTGATTTATGAACGCCGTTCTAATCATTGGTTGTTCTAATTTCAAATTTTAAAACGTCTAATTATCACATTAACTTAAGAGTTCTCGTATCATAAATTGGAATAAGTTTGGACTATTCGGATTTTATTATTCCTATTTATGACAAATCATTATTTACTAATTTAGTATTAAAAAATAAAATTACCATTCCCAGATAGTTGCCTTTCCTTGCGGTAGTCTGTGAGCTGAGACCGGCTAATGCTCCTACGCAGCACAATGAAGACGCCAAATACGCCATCTGGTGGACTTCAGGATAACCCTGAAAACATGTTACAAAACGAATTTAATACGGAAATTGCAATTGTAATTTTTTGTATTATTAAAATCCATAACCATGCTAATATGTATTATAAATTTGAAAGTAACTCTGTCTGTCTGTTACCTTTTCACGCCTAAACCGCTGAACCATATCATGAAATTTTGCATAACACGTTGTCAGGGATGCAAGAAAGGACATAGGGTACCTTTCACCCAGAAAAAAAAACTGTTCCCGAGGGAACAGGATCACCTAAGGCCTGGCAAAGCTTTAACTGCAATAAAGATGTTAGGCGTTACGTTGCTCATATATTTAGTCAGGCGTTATATTTTTTTATTTTTCATCGCGGGCGAAGCCGCGGGCACCACCAGTTGACTATAAATTAAACATTCTTAATGTTGATTTTAACATTTCACGGAGGAAAGGTTTTATCTTATCAATTTTAAACTGAATTTATATTTTTTGCAACATTGAAATGCACGGAAGGTTCTTTATTAGAAACTATTCTTATTCTTTATTAGAAACTAGCTTTTGCCCGTGACTATGTCCGCGTCCCTTTTTTTGATGTTAAACATTTATTCAATCATTATTGCTCATATATTTTTATCAGAGGTTCAATTTTTTAATTTTATTTTTAAATCATCCCTAGGAAGCAGTACTTTTTTCAAATGTCAAATGTTCTTTATGTGTCCCTAACAACGTGTATGTATAATGAATGTGTAATAAACAAACAAACTCAATTTAGCAAGTACATTGTTAATAAGTTTTACTCACCAGTGATGCAGTGGTAACATATCCACCGAGAAGCGCTGCTGCAGGTATGGCGTAAAGGAAGCCGTATTCTGGAGGATCTCCAGGCCTAAAGACAATATTTTTAGATATGAAATCAATATGACAATCTATAAAGATGACTGAACTGAAGAAAACTGAAGAAGATACCTTTTAAACATGTCCAGCATCCGTTGTGTGACCATGAATCCGCCGAATACATTTACGAAAGAGATAAGCGCTGCTGTGCTTGCGAGCCACTGAATCAAATAATACACATAGTTCATTAAAGGCCCTATCATTTTTAAACTTGAAATAAAATTAATTCTTTTCTTCATCTTTTCATATCAAATGATGTATATCACCTGTACTGGCGTCTCCGGCACGTAGCCGCCGCCCATTAGCAGCAATCCGCCGACGGCAGTGATACCGGACACGGCGTTCGTCACGGACATGAGTGGCGAGTGCAACGCGGGCACCACGCCCCACACCGTGTGGTATCCCACCACGCCTGCCAAACACCACAACACACACCGCTCAATATGATGCACACTTTACTTCATCGATTCGTTGAACCTATAGCTACCATCGTCTAAGAATACAGAATACAATCAGAACAATATAAGCTAGTTTGATTTAGAATAGTTACTGGCTAGTAGTCACTCTGTGGACGCCTCTTGTTCGTTCCGTTATTACGAATGGATTACACTTCGTGTATAAGCAGTTTATTCACATAACTCTGTTTATTTCAGATTGACATTAAATTAAATTAAGATTTTATTACTTTATTGTGATACAGAAAAGTAGTATTTTATTATTTAATTAACTTCATTTATGAATTTAAATTGAATGGGTACACCTCTGAATTGAGTTTTTTCCACAGAACACGCGTTCTTTGTGTAAATTTACAAAAAAAAAGAAAAGAATTTAAGTTTTAAATACAAAATATGTGTTCATTAAAAATATCTTAGGTGATAGGCAAATATTATATCATACTATTAATAAACAAACAAACAAAATTAAATAAACATGTTATGTAGAAAAAATATGAAAATATTTAAATAATACGAGTAAATTGTATTTGATGACCGGCTCCAACAATTTCGTAATACATATATCCTGTATTTCAATTAACAACTTCAATATATTGTATAAATAAATACACTGTCAACACAAAATGTTGTATATTTATGTCATACTTCATTATGGCATACTTTATTGTGCTAATTATTATTTCTGTATGCTATAATAATTCGAGAAAATTGTTAATTACGAAACTTACGATTAACAATTAATTGTTAGTTGCAAGTTTTTGAAATTGCAAATAATTAATTGTTATAGTCTAAGATCCCACTGCTTGATCCTGCAGGTATCTGTTTTTTTGATGAAATTAGTTTTAAAGGAATCTTGAGAATGTATGGAATGGATTAAGGATAGGTTGCCTTGTTAAAATTAGCCGCAATTACCTGTAATTAATTTTAATGTCATTAATATACAAATATAACTTGCAGCTATATGTTTTTTCAGTCAATTTTACATCATTTGAAAGAAAATAATGTAACAAATTAAAATAAAAATGGTTGCCAGCTCTCAGTCGGCCGCAGCGTTAGGGTTGCCAGGTATAAACAGGTATATTACTGTTAATTAACTGCACTCACCTGTTTTTTTTTTTAATTTTGATGCAAAATTAAAGTTTTATATATATATTGAACACGAAAATCCATGGTTGCCAGTTGCACAATGGCCGCAAAGAGAGGTTGCCATGATTTTTGTGAACGACTCTCGCTCCAGGTAAGTGGAGGCACAAGAGAGAAGATGCACACATTGTTACGTGCGATGAATAAGGACAAAGCATGGCAGCTGCGACACTTATACAGTTTATGTGTAGTATAGGAATTTCTTAGTTCAACACGCCACTTTGTCTCGTTTACGAAAGGTGAACACTTCGTTTTCAATTTATTAGAGATTGTTTAGTGTTTATATTTGTGTTATACTATTATACCACAATATAATAGTATTGTGTTATACTATTATATTGTGTTTATACCTTTAACAAAAGGTGTAGGATAAATTATAAAAGTAAAAATTGTTTGTATAAAAAAGTCGTTGACTTGTAGCCATGCTAATTAAATAATCAAATAATAGTATTCATTTGAGATATAAATTGATCTCACGATAAAGCTTTCAGGAGAAAAATGAATAGTCTCACTGAGTACATTTTATGTTTACTTACAAATAACACAAGCATTTGAGTAAAATAATGATTACATTATTGATTAGATTATATGTCATCGAAAACCTCCTTTTTATGGAATTCACTTTAATAATAAATGGGCGATCTATTTCATAAGCATCAATATAAATAATATTGTTAAAATTAATAATAAAAGCAAATGTAGTTCTTAATAAAATAAAAGCAAAAATATAAGTATCCATGAACATGGAAGAAACAAATGAAAAAACTCCAATTTTCTCTAAAGATCCTGTAGACAACTTTTTAAATAAAAAATGAGTCTTTCCTCAAGCGATAAAAATTGTCATTATGCTCAAAAATTTATGTTTAATAAATAAAAAGTAAAAAAATCATAAAACTTAATTTTTACCACATTATAGTATTGTTTACAGCACGTAACAATGTGTGCATCTTCTCTCTTGTGCCTCCACTTACCTGGAGCGAGAGTCGTTCACAAAAATCATGGCAACCTCTGTTTGCGGCCATTGTGCAACTGGCAACCATGGATTTTCGTGTTCAATATATATAAAACTTTAATTTTGTATCAAAATTTAAAAAAAAACAGGTGAGTGCAGTTAATTAACAGTAATATACCTGTTTATACCTGGCAACCCTAACGCTGCGGCCGACTGAGAGCTGGCAACCATTTTTATTTTAATTTGTTACATCATTTTCTTTCAAATGATGTAAAATTGACTGAAAAAACATATAGCTGCAAGTTATATTTGTATATTAATGACATTAAAATTAATTACAGGTAATTGCGGCTAATTTTAACAAGGCAACCTATCCTTAATCCATTCCATACATTCTCAAGATTCCTTTAAAACTAATTTCATCAAAAAAACAGATACCTGCAGGATCAAGCAGTGGGATCTTAGACTATTAGTTGCAGGTTTTTAAAATTACAATTAATTAATTGTTAATTGCAACAAACATGATTAACAATTAATTAATTGTTAATTTTTAGTTGTTCAAAAATTTAATTTTGCCCAAAACTGGGCGCCCAGTGTTGTTTTCGTAACCACAGCCCTATGGTTGTGCAGCCCAACTCGTACTCAATGTCAAATATAACAAGCTTCTTTTGATTTCATCTGGAGTTTTAAAGTGATTATAAGTCAAATGAAATTGTACCTGAGAGAGCTAGAGTGGTTGTCATCGTGGTGAAGGCCGGATTGGGCGACGCTATGCCAAGTCCAATGATACTGGCCATACCTGAATGTCATAAGGGACAATAAAAACTAAGAACACCAAATTGTAAAATGGAATATCAATTACCAATACTAGCTTTTGCCCGCGACCTCCTCCGCGCCCCTTTTCGTTAGGGGTTAAAATATTTATTTAATCTTTTATTTTTATTGAAGTTTACTCCTTAAGAATTGATTTTCATATAAGGCCCCGGGTATGAAAATTTTATGAGGAGTAAAATTAATACAAGCGTTAACTAAAAAGCGTTACGTTATCTGTCACTCTGACATTTGTGTGACAGCTGACGCATGTTCCCTAATTGTATTCTCTAGGCTTATAAAAGCAAACGTCGAAATTTTGTATAAACAGTGTAGTTCGCGTTGATGAACGAAACGATAACGCATTATAATCTGTCGTCGAAAAATTTACTATTTGAACTTATAAAACGTAGCGATATCTGTGTATACCGAAAGTAACTAACGTAACTTTTGTTGGAACACGTGACTTTTGAGTAAAATGTAACTAAATAATATAAAGTAATTAGGTATCCAGTTATCTACTGACAATTTTATAAATTTAATTTTATACGTTTAAAGGATTAAATTCCAGTCGTGCGTCGGAGCTGACACACGTTTTTATTTTTGCCGGGCTGAACCCGGCAACCTTCGCTGAACCGTGAGCATGGGGCGCGTGCAGTGAAAGTCCCGTCATAAGAATAAGTACAAACCAAGTAGAACTGAATCTTCTTTATCCGAGTCCCAAACGCCGCCATTTATATAACTATTTCCCCCTTCACGTCGTTACGCCCGCCCCTCTGTCGCCCAGGCTTGTTGCTAGGGTTGCTTACTGTTAAATATTGCTTACGAATAAAGATAATATCGCTAAAATATAAGTTTTTCTTTACTTTGAAACGATTATTTTATTCTAGTTTTATAAAATATGAGATTTATAAATACATTATTATGTTACGTACGTACATTAAATATACTTATAAATAATAAGTTATTATAAGACAGTACCATACCAAATGAAGCCATATTAAATAAGTATTACTTACCTACAAATATCAAATAAAAACACACAGGCTCACGTAAAACTATTAAGTTAGAATTTTTTTTAACTTACTTTAACTAAATTTTACCTTTGTGTGAAGTAATTGTCTACACAAAAAGAACAGTTCATGTCCTTTTGATTAAGTAGGTACGAAAACAAAATAATATTTAGAAAATATTACTTACCTCTCATCATCTTTGGGCAAACTAAAAAAACTTAAGTGTGGCATCGTTTTTGATTTGTTTGTACAACCAAACACACCACAATACCTTGATGCCATTGTAATTTGTTTCCAAGATCCTACATTACGCACAAACAATCAAACGCGCGAGCGAAGACGCCGGCCGTGACAGCCCAACTGAATATTTCGTTTAACATGTAGGCTAAAATCGTGACCTTGAACGCGTCCGGAGCGGGAGTTTCCCTTCTACTTGGTTTGTACTTATTCTTATGGTCCCGTCTAAATCGGTCCAGCCGCTTCGGCGATTAGCCGGAACAAACAGACAGACAAAAAAATTAAATTGGAAAAGTACAGTATATACTTTGATATAAATTTAGTAAAAAGCTGTTATTTTGACTTTACAAACAGGCATTTCAATTTTATTTATTGGTATAGATGATTTCTGTAACTATGACAATGTGTATACAAAATCTAATGATGATCGGTTGAGTAGTTAAGGCGTGAAAGCGTAACAAACAAGAAAACTTACTTTCACATTTACACCTAATCACTCAAATAGTTATCAATTAGCTCTTCATTAATTAGGATTATAAAGAGAGATAGGGAGCGGATTTGGTTATACAAGTCTGTTAATACATATATGGAAAGTAATAAAAGTATTCTGTACATAAAATTTAATTAATAACAAAGTTTCTATTCCATTACCTGTCGAATACAAAAATGCGTCTTTGAGAGTTTCGTTGAACGGATTTGGGGGTAGTTTCGCAGGCACTGTCGGCTTTTGTTCCGTTTTGGCTGGCGTCGGAGTTACGGCTGGAGGCGGCGGTGGCCACAACATCTCACCAGCCTTTAGGATAATAGCACCGCGAGTCACTTCATCCTCCAAATTTATGTAGAAGTGATCTTGCGATCCTGAACAGATAACAAAGAAACACTGAAAAACTAAACATCAAAGTCAATTACCAAGTTTCACCCGCAATTAATAATGTAACATGTATTAATCTTACCAGTAGAATAAGCATTCCACTGGTTCGGAATACTGTTTCTATGAGAACACGACAAGTAACTATTTTTTCTATTGTCGAGTACCAAATTGTAATACAATCACTTCTTACTATATTAAATATAGAAAAAAAAAAAACATTTGTAAGCCATAGGGCTTATAATGTAAAATAACATGCTTAGTAATGTGTTATTAAAAGAGAAAAATGTGGACAATAGTCTGTAATAAACGTTTATTATTATTATTAAGAAGTACTAATAAAGAGAAACGGACGTGAATCATTAGTGGATGTTATCAACCAGACGACGAAATCCTTTGTCTGCATGTTTAGCAATGGTCAGTTGGAAATAGCTACAATTAATGCGATATGATAACAAAAAGATAATTCAATTATATTTGTGACTGCTTTACAAAGAGTGAAGAAAACTACAGTGGGGAAATTTTAAAAATTGTATATACCCAAACTAAAGAGGAATCCCGAAATATTGTTAGCATAGAGCGTGGAGGCGTGTGCGGGCATCCGACTGGGCAGATCGGTCAGGCCGACGTGCGTCACCCCGTGCACTGTCTCCACTTTCCCCTTCCTGGTCGTCTCAACGTTACCCCCCATCTCTGCCGCCAAATCCACGATGACGCTCCCCGGAACCATATCGCGGACGGCATCCTGGCAAACAAAAACATATTACAAAAGAGAAGTGAAGGGTAGTCAGATAGGAAAATTTATGATAAGCTTAGCTGGTTACGTCCGCGTTAATCTGTATTGCTGTTATAGTTTTTCCAGTCGTTGGATTTTTATTTTTATGATCCCTCGGGAACAGTACTATTATCTGGATGTAAGGTACCTTATGTGCTTTTCTGTATTCCTGAAATTGTGTTAGTATGGATAGTACGAGTGTATAATGTAGATAGTATATACTCATAGATGTGTAATAATATTATGATGAAAAAGAAAAGCAATGTTTATAGGAACAATTAATGGGCAGCCCATCTTGTGACAGTAATCAAGCCCGAACAGAAGATAACTGTGAAGTGATAGAAACTATGTACGCTGTTGTATTTCAGTACCTGAATACGGGATGCTTGAACGCTTTTACCTATTCTTTCACTTCAACTTTTATTCCTATACTAGCGGCCCGCTCCCAGCTTCGCCCCTGGTACAATTTTTATATACATAAACATTCCCCGTTTATCCCTCTTTCCATTAGTCAAAACCGAATTAAAATCGATCTACCTGTTTGAAAATTATGGGCGTACATACATTTCGAAGATCCATTTTTATTTATTTAGATTAGTATCTGCAGTGCATTTGCATCTCCCTAGTGTAGACTGTTCCACCTTTTATCAAAAAAAATTGTCAGCCATTAGATTCCGCAAATAAAATACGACTCCATCTTATCGTTAGAAAACTTATTAAAAGTTTATTTTAGTATCTTATTTTATATTGCAGTTGTTTTTTTTTCTGTGAAAATATGTGGTTATGTAATTGCGTACGTTTTGTTTTATATCAAAACATAGATATCTGTACACTCATTTGTGACGGATGGGATTTACGTGGAGAAATTTATCAAGATATCTTTATCAAACCGCCTAAATCACTTGTCATTGATAAAATAATTAAGTATTACATAAAAAGTAAATGCGAAATGCAGATATTTTTTTCCAAATACTAATTTAATATTAATTATTGTTCTAATAGATTACTTTCATTACAATGGAATAAAAATAATTAAGTATTTGAAAATCTATAGGTAATATAATATATAGATGGTTCATGAAATCAATCAAAAACGGTTCATAAATAGTTTTTTTTATATCGTGCATCAACTGCAGAAGTTTGAAACTGTTTCTGCTAATCTTGTGTTCTGAAGTTCAGTGGTGTAAGATGACAGTGATGTTTTAGCGAATTTAAAAACATAATTACCTCCAAAATTAGTATTGGCGCCGGTTTTCCAGGTATAAGAGCAGTACTTATCACAACATCCGAAATCCTGGCTTCTTTGCCGAGAAGAGCTCTTTCTGCTTTCAAAAACTCTTCGCTCATTTCTTTCGCGTAACCGCCTTCCCCGGCACCTTCTTCCTGATAACGTAACAACAAGCATGTTTCAAACTAATGCAATAATAAACTCGTGTGTTTAAAAAAAATTGCTTTTAAATTTTAGATTTTAAAAATTGCAACTTAGATCTTTGATTATTATGTACAAAATATTTTTGAATAAATAACAAAAATGTATATATATAATGGTTATAATAATAGATATAATGTTCAAAAAATTAACTACATATTCATAACTAGCCGAGCCCGCAAGTTCGTACGCGTGGTATTCGGCAGAGCGCGAAACTTTTTTGTTTGAAAACCGATTGGAATGAAAGAAACACTAAATGTTACGGGAAGCTTGCTATACATCATAAAAAACCGCATTCAAATCGGTTAGGCCGTTTCTGAAATTTGCGTGCACAATCGCACAAACCGAAAAACAGACAAAAATTCTAAAAACTATTTTTTTGACTTCGGTAACGTAAGTACAAAGTGTACATTTTTTTATTTTTATTTTAATGTACAGACACGGCTCGTTTACGATTTTATTATATGTATAGAATAGATTACATTTTGACATAACTATGTGTTATGTTTGAATAAGAATTAAAGAGTTTTATCAGTTTATATCATATAATATCATCACATATGTAGAGATAGCATGGTAGATTGACGCAATGGATTTTCTTAAAAACATATACCATAGGTATACATATTATATATAAATTTTATGTGAAAATATGAGAAAAACAAAACATGTTATATAATGATGAATGATAAATAAACAAGTTATCAAGGCGTGCCAATTCGTTGCATTGATACCGTTGTGAATACATTTATGATAAGTATGACTATAGTATAAAATATTGGATAAATGGATCACACAATAAATGAGTATCAATAAAATATAATAATTGTATAGCACAAATAGTTCAGACCTAGCGTAGTTCAAGGCCGACGGCAGACAAGGCCGAAAGGTGGATGCTTCACCCCAAACACTAGGTTTAGGGTACACCCACCTCTGAAAACAAACAAGTTTATATAACATGGTTACGTGGGACGAATGTTACAGGGATTCGGTTGCTATAGTACTTGTTGAATAGACCTCCCTAACAATTAGTCAAATGAAGAGTATATAGTAGACGCGTTGAAAGTATTAAACTATTAAGAATTGTATAATACAAATATTGGGGTTGACAAGAAAGTAATTTCGGTTTTTCAGTGTGAAATATTAGGTCTGGGAAAAAGTTTTTTTCGCATATAGTACGTATAAATTTGTAATAAAATCTCTTTGGCTGTAGGTACTATTTGTTTCTGGCTGGTTTTGATGACATTAAGGACATTTTACTAATTTGTTTCAAAAGAAGAAACAAATTAGTAAAATGTTGTTTCCAGTTATTTTTCATGTGTTTTTCTTTCTGTCAAAATGAGTGAATCTAATGAAGAAATTCAATAATTTTAAAATTTCATTACAAAAAAGGAACAAATGCAACGCAAGCCGCGAAAATAATTGTGACTGTTTTGTGTCAATTCCCATTTCTTCAGCTATGTCGTAACTACTGGTATGCCGATCTTGCTCCACTTTTTCAAAAATTGCATCCATTTTATCAACAGGGCGACCAGAGCGAGGTGTATCTTTGACACCAAATTTCCTGGATTGAAAACGCTTAAACCAACTTTGTGCTATTCTTACTGCTACTGCATTAAGTCCAAGAAATTGACAAAAGAAATCCTAAATTGACAAAAGAGTAACGAAACATACATCGCACCAGTAGGAGCAAACCGAAATAACTATTTTGCCAACCCAATAATTGAAGACAGTGTCTCACTCAATTTTTATTTAATTTATTTCTTGCAGCTACTCTGTATATCTGCCCTTAGTATATAACGTGGTAAATTTATTAAAAAAAAAGTGTGTGTGTCACCTCCGACGTACGACTGGAGTTTGCTCCTTAAGTACGATTGTCTTTGACAATAAATGCGCCATCTATTATACTATAATAGAATTACGTGAAGCGGCGACATCTATCAGATTTGAGTATAACTGTATAACGTTTTTTAGTTAAAAGCGGCTACACACGGCCCTAATATCGTTGGCAATTACGGGGGAGTGGTAGTAGGGATGAAATCGGCCGCTACTCTACACACATCCCTATTCCCTGCCACTAAGTCTGAAACCGACCGTGCAACAAAGCGCTCGTCTATCAAGATGCCGCGACACTCTCAAAACACCAGAGATGAACTGGTTGATCAACATCTGGTTGATGAAACGCCATGAACGTGATGAGACATTTGGAAGCAGCTGAAAACTTTTTAAGAATGGATATAGAAAGTGTTGAGGAACTCCTTGAAGAGATTATTGACTTTCGTCCAGGCTTTCCGCTCCTTTTCCTTAGCCATGTCTTCGCACGAAACACAAATTAAAAACACAAAAACACGTCTTGTTGCCGTTGCACTCGCAGACACACTGCGGTGAAATCGGCACCGATTTCGCTATACACGATGCGACAACACTCCCTAGACGATTATCGCCCCTAAATCGTGGACTCGCCCCACTCGATTTCAGAGTTAGGAGGAAACTGATTACGATTTGCCTACACTTGCTTGAGGCGATCAAGGGAGCGATCTAGGGCGCTCCCCACCACTTCCCCGATATTGCCACCGATATTAGGGCCGTGTGTAGCCGCTTTAACCCTTGTAATAAATTTTACTCATAAAATTTCCATACTGGGGGCCTTATATGAAAATCGTTTCTTAAGGAGTAAACTCCAATAAATATATGAATCCACTCATACCTATCAACATTCATCAATATTTATATCTCTCTTTAATTTACAACACCTACATGCCCTCCGGAGCATTCCGTATATTTACCTAATCGGTCTACTTGTCCAATCGGTCTACTTTCTCTATCTAGTCAACTTGTCCAATGCACTAAATTGGTCTACAATATCTAAAGAAAATGACATTACATGAAAATGAAATGACAGATTTAAAATCTAATGAAAATCGGTCATTTTTAGTATCATTAAAAGTATACTTTTACTTATTAGATGAAGTACTCATTCAATGAAAATCGAAATAATATATTATGTAAAAATTACATAAATAAAACGGACACAGACACGCCAACAGAGAGCGCATGATTGGTGCATTTGTATTTATGTGTATAACAATTACCACATGATAGTAGTTGTGTCATTTGATCTCATTGTTACTAGGTTAATAACAAGTTCGTAAACATAACACGCTATGTACAAGAAGCCTTGTAATGTAGCAACTAAACAAAACTAGAACTGTTGCTTGTGCCATTACAATAATTGCACAAATAATATTGAAATGATAAAAAAAATTTGAATATTTTACAGTTTTCGATCAACACATAGACGTGTGAACCTGTAAATTATCAGTTACCTATGAAAATTAAATATAAAGAATTTAGTCAACTATAAAATATAAATACAGATATATTTCCTTAATTATTCAGTATAATTAATTTTTCAGTTACAAATGTAATGTTGTGACCAAAACAAAAACAAATTAATAGTTGGTATGTACGAGTAATTCAAAATTATTTAAAGTAAAGACTGGGAATAATAAAATCATATTTGTAATGGCTAGCTTACACGAGCTTAGTAGTTAAGATGACGCAGCACTAAGCAATTAATACGGCTGTGATTACATACGAAAACGAGAGCGCGCTTGCTTGTATGTCGTAAGGTCGTAAGCGACGAAACGATTTTTATTAAAAAACTATAATGTATTTTAAGAAATCCAACTGTAAAATTAAAGTGTATGTTTATGATAATGTACATAGAAAATTTGGAGGTATAAATTGGTCCCGATTGCCTGTAAAATATAAATCTGTGTTTTAAAAGATGTTTCTTTGATTTTTTTTTTCTCTGTTATAAAAGGTTGTACAATCGTGTAATCCAACTCACAAAATGAAATCAGTAACATGAAGAAATAGATTACATCTCTTTCATATCTTTTGTCATTGCTGAGAAAAATCTAAATTCCTGCCACCAACATTTCTAATTCGTCTGGTCCCTTGATGACAACTTCCAATGACAAGAATCCGCTCCATTTCGAGCGGATGTGTGGTTATTAATACTTTCTGCTAACACCAGTGTGTAAACGGTTATTTTTCACTTGTCACTAAGCACTTTACTACTAACACTAAATTTAGCCATATTCAGAATTCTCTAAATTCAGAGTTTTTTCAATTGTTCAATAAAATATACCCAAGTGTAAAGCACATACCTATTAGATAAAGTTTACACGGGCTTAGTGCTTGTCATTAGTTCTAATCTGTTTAGTGATAAATGAGAAGTAACGTTTACACGGTGGTATTAGCAGATGGTATTAGTTACCAGACATCCGCTCGAAATGGATCGCCGCCGTCTTATTTTGCACAATGTGTTAAACAATATTCAAACATTATTTTGTGAACAACAACACTTGAAAGAGAGGTACTAAAAAAATGTTGACAATTCAGTTCAACTTTTAAAAGAGCTAGCAACCGAAGATAAAAGTGAATACAAAATGCTTATGAGAATATCAATTTGTAGTTTCAATTTGTCACTAAGCACTTGTCATGGCTATTTACACAACTCCGCAAGCGACAAGTGCTTAGCGAATTGTGGTGGGGACAGTCTTCTTGTAGCTACAGCCTGTTTAGATGGTGGGTATTGGTGTAAGTGACAAGTACTAAGTATTAGCTACTAAGCTCGTGTAAACTCTGCCTTAGCGATAATTAAGCCATTTAAAATAAACATACATAGCTCAGTTTGTGGCTAATACTTCATCATATTATTATATATTTGGTTTTTGTTACGCAAATCATGTGTTGCTGTGTATATAATTTATTTTGAGGCGTTTTACTAAGACGTCTTCGTTCATAATAATCCTTAACACCTTGTAACAGAATGATAAATAATTGATGCATAGATAGATGTAAGGAACGCAAATGACGAAAGTCAGCATTTTTATTACAAAATTATTCAAAATATATAAATTGGGCCTAATACCCACGGATAGAGAGTTTATATTAAGTTTTTATATATTTTTTTATACGAATGACGCGTGACGGTGTTTGCTAGGATAGTTGTAAACATATAAATTTATTTTATGCCATTTATCATTTTTATCAAGGCTATACAATTTTATGAAGGAGGAAATTGGCAGTGTGTCAAAATAAGATTGATTTCAATTCAAGTATGTAGTGGGCATAAGACGATTGATTGGAACAAATATAGGCGGTGGGGCACGCCTCTGCCGTACCTACTTATCAACAAACCGTGGCAACTAAAGAATAAAACTATGTATCTATAGTACTATATTCAGCTGTCTTGTAGGTACTCTTACATTATCCTGATTTAGCCAAAACTAATATTAATTTTTCTATGCAGAGTTAGAAAGAACATGGCAGAGGAATGTTTTTTAATTGAATTGCTTCAGATTTGAATTCTTATTGCCTAAGGATTGGAAGCATTGGTAATAAGCTGATACCGGTTCCATCATTTCAAAAATATTTGAAATGCACTTGCATTCTACTTGAATAGCCGAGCTATATCAGATCACTTAAGGTATCGATTGAATAGAATGTTGTTAATAGAACATTGTTAATGTGAATTGATTACTCCATAGGATTGGTATGTAGGATGGAATAGTAAGGTGATGCGAGGGCTAAAAATATACTGAGTAAACTGAAATAAAAAATCAAATTAAGATATTTATTAAATACCTTCATCTCCATAGTAATGAATTGTGCACCGAGACTTTCGATCTGTTCCCGGACAGCAGGCCTCGTGTCGAAGGCGCGCACCGCGGCTCCCATGCAGCGGGCCTGCGCAGCCGCAGCCAGCCCAGCTACGCCACCGCCTACCACTAGGACGCGGCATGGCGGTACACGTCCAGCCGCCGTCATTTGACCTACCATTCATTTTCCGAATTGAATGAGAAGCTCCGTAAGGTCCGGCACAAATTAGAAGACGTCACGGCATTGTTTTTTTTTTCATAGTTTTTATACCTTAAGTCCTTTCAATAAAATCATAATTCATTGTATTATATTAAAAGCCCATATTATATTAAGGTACAAAATACTATAAATTTTTTTTAAATACTTTGCCATGCCATCCCCATATTTGCGCAGGCCCTTCACTTGTTGAAGTTGAGAATAGCGAAGAAGCGTTATCAATGCTCAGTCTTGACAGACGTATATTCGAATTCAATTAGGCTCAAAGATATAGTCCTAGATTAGAGACATGTCTATCTAATCCACACTTTAAACGCTTTAAACTATGTTAAATATTGTCTCTCGTTTTAAAATCAAAGTTCGTGAGGAAACCTTCCTATGATGATTCAATCTACTTACAGGGTGATATACACGTAAGCCGTAAGCAGGACTTTATTGTGGAAAATTAATCAGAAAATAAATGGGGGAAGGAATAGTAAAGGGAAAATTTAATTGTACAAATATGCTGTGCAGACAAATAAATCCGTTCCCCAAAATATCAAGTACATCATTCTACACATACGCATCCTAAAACAATCGTTTCCCATAACACCCGATTCCTAGTAAATCTGTTTCCTATAAAACTCCGTCCTAAAAAACCATTTTCTATAAAACAGATGTTTGAGAAAAGATTCAATGTAAAATATAATCCTCGGCACGTAAGATTAGCGCTGAGCGAAATGTGGAGGGGATAGCTGCGCATGGGTACATTCA
Source organism: Bembecia ichneumoniformis (assembly GCA_910589475.2). Classification (NCBI taxonomy): domain Eukaryota; kingdom Metazoa; phylum Arthropoda; class Insecta; order Lepidoptera; family Sesiidae; genus Bembecia; species Bembecia ichneumoniformis. Next base: position 8,745,679 of record OU342523.1, read on the forward strand.
CGAACGCAATTATTGGCCCCGATACGGCGTCGTCGTATCGGTGCGGGAGACGAAAACCGAAATGCGACTGGGGGAGCCAATCAACACTTTCAAACGATACGCACGCCCGCCCCGCGCCCCTCTTAGGTTCCTACGACACCTTATTTTTGACTTTTGTGCATCGGTCAGCGCTAAAGTTTCGTGCCGCTACTTACCTATATCAACATACAAAGATATCTACACAACGCCGTAAGATAACACGGCGACGTGTTATTTCTTTTTATTCACTGATTTTACAACGTTTAAATGCTATGAAACACAAATACAAAACTTTCACCAATTTTCAGAAAAAGGGCAGAAGCTAAAATGTCATAATAAAAAATAGCTCTTTGCGAAAGATAATCGCGAACGGAATATTTAAAAAAATGCAAAACAATGCATAGATCCTATTTTCTTCTTAAAGTTATCTAATTTTAGAGCTATTCTCTAATTTAAACCTAGTATTTTTTTTGCAAAATCTACATTGTAGTAAGTTTTAGTAAATTACACTAACAATCTATTTGAAGATTTCAATATGTTTTTAATAATAAGATGAATATTCAATTCTATTGGCAATATATTTATTCAAGTTCTAAAAAATTCTTTACATTTTTTTTTATCTTGTGTTCAATAGGTTTTTTGACCATTCCTTAACGATTGGTAATTTTTTATTTAAAATACCTTTTAAAATTACAACTTTTCAATACATTTGCAATAATTACCAAAATTATTATTATAATAGTGTAGTCCAGGTAAAACTTTTGTTTGAGAGCAGTTTCAAGATCTGACCTGGTTTTAATTTGACAAGGTTTTTTCTTCCACAGGGCCACTTTATAGGGAGCTTTTTTGTTTGCTCCTTTATAACTTTACTAACTTTTGTCCGCAACTTCGTCCGCGTATCTTCATAGGTTTTAGCCTGTGTTATTCCGAATTACAAACTATATTTCTGAAAGGTTTCATCGAAATTGTTTAGTAATGTCTGCGTGAAAGACTAACAAACATCCATACATCAATCCTCACAAACTTTCACATTTATAATATTAGTAGTATATATAGACATGTTATTATTTTTCAGGCAATAAAATGAACAAACACTAAATGTTACGCGAAGTTTTTTATATATAAGTGAAAACCGCATTCAAATTAATCCATTTCTGAAAACCGCATTAATCCATTTCTGACATTAGCGCACAAACGCATAATCAGATAAAAATTCTAAAAACTATTTTTTAGACCTCAATATGTATCTATGCACAAATTGTTTTTTTTTTTTTTTAATATTTATTTAGAATTCTAACTACCTCTTAAAATTTTCATTTTAAATTAATAAATAATCTTGTAAATTTACTATCTAAATATGTGTTTCTATTATTTCTATGACTGTACCTAACAATTATGATATAAATTCGTGGGTGCCGAGATGGGAAGATGCCGACATGGGAGCACACTTAATGTACAGACTCAGTCAGCTCTTTTACATTTTATTATATGTTTTGAAAACTAGTTTTGCAATGGTTTTAATACTAATGAGATGCCATACTACATATCTGTAATATACGTATTACAGATAATATAATATGAAGCACCAAAAAGTATAAGAAAAATGTAAGAATAATTTATGATAAATATAACTCACCTGAAAAGAAGCGTGGGTAATGAGCAGCAGCTTCAATGACGGCACGATATCCGGCTGTATTTGCCATAGAACTAAGGGCATCAAACGCTTGAGCCCTACTAATACGAGGAATGCAATCCATTGCTAACATGTAACAAAAAAAAAGCAATAACAATCTTTAAACTCTAACAATAATTTAATAATAAGCTATAATTAACCTATTTAAAACTCACCAAATGCATTAATCTTTTTGGTAGCGAGTTTCTTTATCAGATCTTGATTCTGTGCAGGATACAGAAATGATATCAATGTTCCTTCCTCTTTTACATTTTGTATTTCAGTGTTAACTAATGGCCGAACTTTAAGGACAATATCTAAAAGGAAACGTTTAACTATTTATTATTCTGTCCAGAAAACACATTTAATTCAAGATAGATAGCTATGAACTTACCTGATTGGAATGCTCCATTTAGATCAGTTATTTTAGCACCAACCTCCTCATAATTTTTATTTGGAAAATTAGCTAGGGCTCCAGCATTTTCTTCCACATTTACACTAAAACCTTTCTTTATTAATTTGCTAACTACAGCTGGCACAACAGCAACTCTGAAAATTAGCAATATTGGCTGTTTGAACATATGTTTGTATATTGTATATTATCACTATTAATATTAAAATATAAGAGTTAAACATCATACCCTAATCTTAAATCTAACTAGGGATTAGTTTAGGCTCTTTAAATGTTAGAAATTGCTTCTTGAATAAAAGCTATGAATGTGTATTAATAATTACAAACATTCACACTTTAAATTGTAGGTGTATTTAAATACACCAACAATTTAGTATATGCCTACAAAAAGGCTTCACATGTGAAAGTACCTTCTTTCATCATTCCAAATTTCTTTAGGAACTCCAACACTAAGTTTGTTATATGGCACCCCTGGAGGAGCCGGCGTGGTTGAACTGGAGTAGCATTTCCATGATTGCTTAAGTGGTCTGGATGCACGAAGTAATCTTGTAGAACCACTCATGATTAACTTTCAACTGAAAATAAAAGGTATATGTAAAATTCAAACAAAACCCTTTATTGTTATAATAAACCTTCCTTTATAATTCTTTTTTAAAAAACAAATCCTATTTTTGGATTATATTTATTGCTGGAACTGCTTAACATTTTTTTGTAAAAGTTTACAGAAAAATTAACTGGTAAATTATTAGTTCATAATCTTCCAGATAAACTTGTATTACTAAGATTTAAACAAAGGAAAACAAGACTTTTATGTAATTAAAATCAATTTTTCATAAACCCTGAATTGGCAAGTGTCAGAAAAGAAATGATTATAAAGTTTACATTTGAACATTTTAAAAACAGCTGAATATCAGTGTCGTGCTTAACATTTGATAACTTTTGGCAGACCCTAAGGGTCAAAGGATAAAAATAAAGAAAGATTGAGCTTCTAGAAACGCTTCACAAAGCGAGCGAGTGCCACGTATTTTATTACATACCCATTGTATAAAAAAGCTTAAATAAATAAAAGTTTTACAGATGTTATCACGGAACGATTTAGATCCGTGGAAGTTATCAACTTACGCGTTCAATGTTTGATTACGATTCATATTTTTTTTTTTTTTTAAAAAACACTGTTGGCGTTAGGAATACAATATTAAAAAATGGGATTTTATTAAAAAAAAAAAATTCCATGAACCTATAAATAACGTGAGAGAAAGTATTTCTTAAATATCGATACTTATATTTTTTTAAATAATTGACTTCGCTTACCCAAAAATATCGTTACCGGCCTTTCTGGTCTTACGACCTGCTAAAAAAAGATAAATACAATAGGTAGGTAATAGGTACCTAATTGAAACAGTTTCAATCAAGGAACATTGTTTCAATTAAACGAACATTTTTATAAACGAATCCCAACTTAATTAACTCACTCAAACTAACTGGCGGTGAGTGAACCCGTGCCCGTGGCCGCGTCAAATTTGGTCAAAATTAGTCAAACAAAAGTTCATTCAATTGATTATTATTATTAGTGTAAATTTATGGCCTGGTAGCTAGACCTTTAAGCCAAGTCTTTATTTTATATAGAAAACAACATTATTAAAGATTAGGATTCTTTCGAATCTTAACTTTTTCAAAAATACACATTTCGTACGTGAGTCAATCCGCCATATTTTTTTATGTTTCATTCAATTGATCAAATAATACTAAAACCACAGAATAAGATAATTTGGTGCACTTAAGCAAAATTTAGTTAGTAACACGATTTTTGAGTTTACTCTACCTACACCATAAACATTCGCCAACCCCATAAAGCTCAAAGGGATGACTGGACTGGAGCGCTCCGAGCCTCCGACATGGGCGGCGTGGCGAAACTGACGATGGCAGTGTTGCCGTTTTATAAACGAGAAAAATGCTAACTTTTCGCCGGAAAAATGCTAAATAATGCTAAGCAAAATTTATAAAGTGCTAAATAAAAATGCCAATTTGATTGAAAGTATTTATTTAAAAAAACACACACATAATCTAAGTTATTTTTAGTCTTTTAGTTCGAAGAATACCTGCAGGTTAGACTCGACCGGTTCGTTTTGTCGTGACGTTGACTGACCACTTCCATCAATTACTGCACGTGATACTCTAATACCCCTAATGAGTTTAAGCATATCGTCTGGAACATTACAGGAATGACAAAATTTCTCTAATCTTCGGAGTCCCTATCTGACATCCATAATTGAATCCAATTCCTCAGTTTAGTTTTAACTACTTAATTTGGCTGAATATTCTCTCTATTTTTGCATTGGAACATGGAAGACAAAGGTTGAACATTACTAAAGATGCCAACTCCAGAAATGGATTGTTATCGACAGAATCTTAGTACTCAAAAGACCTCTGACTAGAACTCAATCGTGAAATTTTTGTTTTTCCAGTGTATGTGATTAATATTTCACCATTATACCACAATACACTCTATATCGACTGCCTTGTAACTAAATATGTTCATTTTTCTCAATGTTTAACATTTACTGGCAACCTTGATCGCATTTCCTGGACGAGCTTTAATGTAAATTGTTTGCAACGATGTCGTTTACAACGATATTCAGTAATTCGATTTTCTAAACTTTTCTGACTTCTAGCGTTTCCGACTGAACGTTGCTCAGGTAAAGTGTTACCGTAGACGATAGTCCAACATAACATATTCGTTTGGTTTTATTAATCGTTCTAAAATTATATTTTCAAACCTCTAGTTTGCTTGGCAAGCAAAAAATGCTGAAATAATGCAATATGCTAAGTTTCAATTTTACATGCTAACAAAGGTAAAAATATGCCAAATTTAGCATTAAAAATGCCAAAACGGCAACACTGGACGATGGCATTCATTCAGCACATTGACTTGACTCTTGTTTTGCAGCAGAATTGAAACATAGTGATGCCCGGTTTTCACAAATTATCGACTCGATTAATAGATAGGCACCTAACAAACTTTTAAGTCATAGTTTATTTTATTAAATATGAAAATATCTTTAAAAATATCAAGACTGAATAAATTTAAAAAAAAATTTAATTGCATTTTTAAATTCGGCCGAGGTGAAAACATTGACAGAATTTATTTTTAATATATAATGATATAAAGAAAAAATAATATTACAGAGTTTATTGCATGAAGTTTCAATATCAAGTTGTCGAAATAAGTAGGTATTTTGTTATTTCGAGTGACGTCACTTGTTTTATTATGTTTGCCAACCACCTGTCTTCCTCGTTTTTCTTCATTCATTTGAGCCAACCTACGTGTATTTTACTGAATACCACAGTATCGTTGTCGCTAGGTATTTTTCGTTATATTTTAATGCTATTACCTACTTTTAAAAACAGTTATTATAAGTCACAGCTTATTGACAATCTGTTGCGCTTCATTTGTCTATTTTTAAATTTTGTAGTGAAATTAATACATACCTAGTGCAAATTATTTTATAGAGTGAAAATATATTGTATAAAAATATTTCTTATTACATATTTATGTAGGTATATGTTAAAAATTATATCCTACATATTGCAAAAAACTATTACATTTGCCAAATTTATAATAAAAAAAATTGTTTCTATTATAACAGTTACGAACCTTTCAAAAAGGAGATAAGATGGACTACCAAGATTCCGAGAAATTGTAGAACTACCTATACGCCTAAATTGCGTAGTTTATTTGTGTAGGTTAAAAGTGAACTAATAATAAGGTTCTTGCCAAAATTTCATTTAATTTTATCGATATAATTTATTCTAATTCATGGAGTAAGTTCTCCCATCAGCCCATCACTAAAATTAAAATGATTTTAATTTTATCTACTACTGCTGTTGTGACTGTAATGTAAAATTTTATAGAACATTTTGCGATATTTCTTGTTACCAGTTGGTGCTTGCTTGTGTAAAGCTAGTATATTAGCAGTGCGTTAACGTATTAAGTAAATATTTTTCATATATTTTAGGTAGGTACGTTATTTTTTAAAAAAAAAGTGTTGATACAATATCGAGAATTATTACCCAAGTAGTAATTACAAGTATCTACTTACCTAATATAAAAAAAGTAATACAAATATAACTTGTTTGCTTTTGTGCATATTTAACCAAAATACTTACCTAATTTAAATTTTAAAAAAAGGCTTGACAAATAAATTCAACTTTTTTTTACAAATTTAAAGATTTTATAATTCAAGATATAAATAGGAACTCAATATAAATTACACCGAATCCCAAAAATAATATGAAATAGAAGCGACCAAACACATTAAATCGTGCTTGCTTGATATGTACCACTATGCTCTGTTGTTTTAGAATTTGGTGAAGAATTTTATTAAAAATGTCGCTATTTATTAAGTTTTTGTGGTTTAGAATGACGTTACGAACGATTACAATTCCGCCTTTGCAACTCCAAATCAAGGGTTACTTATGCTATATTATTACAATTTACAACTTCTTAAATGTTGAGTGAGACAAGACACTACACCCACTACACTATGATTATGTCGGTCATCGTCGTTATAGTTTTGCTGTCAATGAAGCGGTATCAATCAATGTCAATCAAGACTTACGCCAGTGTCATATTTTTCAACTAAACTGATTTTAAATAAATGTATTGCCATTTTTTGAAGAAGAAGAAGAAGAAGATTTTAAATAATTCCGTAATTCGGTCGTTCGTGTTCGTGGCCCATTCGTGGCAGATTCTTTGTGTATGATATTAACTATTTTATATTTCAATTTTATTTATATTATGTTTGTATTGTAGTGTCGACTGTCGACAATATCAATACGCGCAGAACTGTGATATACATTGAAACGTTTAGGCTGGTGCCCTTGGTGCCGGTTGACTAGACTTTGACTTGCACTCGTAATTCGTTGCCGAAACTTGAACCCCTTGTAAAATGTCTTGTAACAAAGCAGTTGCTGGACGACTCCTAGAATTTGTCACTAAACAAGCTGTTATCCCAGCAAGAAAATGTAAGTACAAAATTTTAATTTTACATTAGCGTTATTTTGAGCTTATTTTTTATTTGTACTATTTTATTGTAAAAACACTTATGTATTTGCATACAAAAACTATGAACGTAATTCACAGCACCTCTTATCTATCTATCTATACATTAATAAAATCGTTAACGAGCAGTGTTTGTACAAAAGATTTAAAAAAAAATTAAGTTACTGAGGTCAAAAAAATAGAAAGTTTTTAGAATTTTTGTCTGTTTGTCTCTGCGTTTGTGCACGCTAATCTCAGAAACGGCTTAACCAATTTGAATGCGGTTTTCACTGCTTTATTGTAGCAAGCTTCATTTTATTATATTATTATAGCAAGCATAGATTTATTATAGCAAGCAATTCTTAGTAACATTTAGTGTTTTTTCATTCCAATCGGTTTACAAACAAAAAAGTTGCGCACTATACTGAATACCACGTGTACTGAAAAACATTAAGCGGGCTCAGCTTAATGTTTTTCAGTAAAATAAAAATGTGTCAAAGATGAGATTTAATTATTAATTTGAAATACAAATGAGACATTGATATTTTATAATAATAATAACAACACATAATTAATATGAATAATTTATAGAGTAATGAAAAATAAAACATATATAATATGAAATTAAACTTTCTGTATTTTTAAGATGGCACTGCAAAGAGGGTTGTGGCAACAAAACCTGTTGTGGAAATGGATGGTGATGAGATGACTCGCATAATCTGGGCAAAAATTAAGGAAAAGCTTATTTTCCCTTATGTAAAGGTAATTAATTCTGAATGTATGTAACTCATTAATGTAATTAATTATAGATAATTACATTAATTTGTTACATTTTATATAATTACACTTATAGAAAGCTACATTATCAGAGAGTAACATAGGCTACTCACCCTCTCCATTTCTGCCCTTAACCCCCTCCCCCTCCATACAAAATTTTTGTTTTCCACATATAAACTCAAAAATATTAAAAAAATAAATTGCGAAGCCAGGACGGGCCGCTAGTCTTAAATAAAAGCAAATTATTTCATGATTAAAATTAATATTTCCAATTAAAATTTTGTGGATCCTATTATTTCTTTTTTTCTTATTTGCCTAGCCTCAGAAACCTGATAATAGGTAAACTGAATTTTAAGTGTGTTTGTTTATTGGTCCTTAAAACTATCAACTGATAAGTGGATATGTCCATATACTATTTCTTAAATAGATAGTTTGTTTGGTAAATTACTATAAAAGTTACAAGCATAGACAAAATACTAATAGAATATTATAATGTGGCTATCTTAAAAAATTGTTTCTTTTTTTTTCACCAGAAGATACATACCTAACTTTCAAAACTTTCAAAACATCTTGCTGGTAAATCACATTACACTCTTTTCTTATGTTTTGTGTACCTTACTTACTTACCAATGAATACAACGTGTTAATTCTTATCACATTTCAAGTAATAGGACTGAATGGTGTGTAGACTATTATGTATAACAGTAACCTAATATAACCTTATAACCTGTTCCCATATAACATAATTGAATCGGTCATTTCAAAAACCTCTTAAGTCACATTTTTTCCAACATGCTTTTTTTGCTGAAAATGGTTTCTTAAAGAGAGATGCGTATCAAGATAGCATTCTGGAAGAGCATATGCCATTTTATAACAACATTTTTATATGGCCAACTGCAAATGTTGAAGATAATCCAGATGAGAATGATGGAGAATATGATTATGTACCCATAAAGATATTAAAACATGACAAATTAATACATGTAAAATGATAATAAGATTATTTTTAAGTGTAATTTTCAATTATAAGCAATAAAAAATATGATTACTACTATTGTTTTGGTTAAATTATATACCATTAACCCTATTTCTCGCTAAAACAACATAAGTCAAGAACTGTTTTTCAGGTTTTTTTCATTATTTCTATTAATAAGCTGTAAAGGTTATTCGCTATTTTAATTTTTTACCACTCTAATACTAAATTGAACATAAAAAAGTCCTTCAAAACTCATTTGTTTGTGTATGAAACAGTTTTTATTGATTTCTGAAAAATTCTAATTAAGTGACTTATGAGGTTTTTGAAATGACCGATTCAATTCATATATTTATTCTGTAGTTTCTGTCTGGTACACTATGTTTTAATTACTCTGAATTCTCTACTTCAGGATTAAAAACATTGTAAGATAATATTTTTGTTGTAATTGTTTTGATTTTATAAAAAAACCTTGTTACTTATTGTTAGATATAACATTATTTTTGAAGGCTCGCCATCCCAGCTAAATATTTTTCGTATGCTCCTTACATTTTTCTCACATTGGAATTACATAGAATGCGTTAAAATGTATTATGTAATACGTAAATTATTTTAATGTATATTTGTTTAAACATTATTGTAGCCATTATCTTGCATGTCAAATGTATTACGGACAAGTACTGTACAAACTCACTCCTTATCACAGGATAGATTAATGGAGCAATGTTAATGGTTATTTATATAATGAAACATTTTTATTTTCTAACTGTGCATACATTTACTATCTGTATTTATGATAATATGATTGAGTAAATGTCACAGGTTCAGAAATTGAGATTTGAATGCGGTTTTCACTGATGTATTTTGGCAAGCTTCCCGTAACATTTAGTGTATATTTCATTATAATCAGTTTACAAACAATGAAGTGCGAATTCGCGTGCACTGCTAATTTATAAATATAATTATTGCAGCGCACACAGCCGCGAAATAGACGTAATTTGGTTATTTGTTGACTGCTACTCTTTTACTATCTTACACGTGTGTTATTTGCTACTAATAGTAACAGATTAAAAGTCAATTACCATTTATTTTAATTTCTCAGTACATTGTATCAACTAGGTACCTACATTATATTACATAGAATTTCTATGTAATGTCATGTACAATCGTGTATTCTAGGCATTAGAAGATACACTGAAAAATTATTAACAATTCAAAGTGTGGATGAAATTGAACAGAGGCATGGAGAATAAAGAAAAAAAAATTCGGCCTTAAAGTTTGGTTCCCTTTGGAATGATTAAATTTATTTTTTTCAATTGCATTGTGCTTGAAGGAATCCTACCTGCACTTGGGAACAGGTTCCTTTTTTTCGTTCTTTCTTGGTCCCTTACCTTTCTTCACCCTGTGTTTTTTCACTCTCTCGATTTAAATAAAATTCCAGTAGGGAATTACAAATATTATTTTATTTGAAATTAAATTTTACAATCGACTGATATTCAAATATGTACCTGTTATATATGGTTCAACAAATTCAAAACGAACAATTACCCAAAATAAAAAAATAAGAATCAAAACTTTTCAACTACTTTTTGTAAACTAAAATAGCAAGAATATATTTATTATTTTATACTTTATTTGCTTCTTTCCTACATCCAGTTAGTTGTTTAAAGGGAAATATTTAAACAAAACTTTGTCAAGACTTTCTGTGTCATTTGTTTATTATAATACATACCTACTTAGCTAGCATGTTTTTTACAGGAATACACAATAATTCTTGGTTTGAAAATTGCAAATTCAAAAATTTTGAAATATAATATTTATGTGTTATCAAATTTTTAGATTGACCTTAGTTTGAACAGATAATAAGAATACTTCTCAGTTTTTTAATAGGCAATTTCTTTTTTGATTTTAATTATCACCTTTCATATTGAGGTGTCTGCAATGCTGCAAACTCAACTGGAAATATTTTTAATGTAGGTAACTGTTAATTATCATTAACAAAGATAGGCAGGTAACTAAAAAATAAAATACCATTACATTTAAAATATTTATTGACTACTAGCTAAGCCTGCAACTTTAAACCGATTGAAATGAAACAAAATGTTACGGGAAGCTTGCTACAACACATCAGTGAAAACCGCATTCAAATCGGTTTAGTTTTTTTTTTTCAGATTTAACATGCACAAACGCACGGACAAACAGACAAAAATTTTAAAAACTATTTTTTTACTTCGGTAACATAAGTACAAAGTGTACAAATTGTTTTTTGAAAAAAAAAAAAAAATTATGTACAGACACGGCTAGTTTACTATTTTATTATATGTAATAGATTAGACTATTTTTGCTATCCTGCAATACTTTCTGCTATATGCATCTTAGTAAATGCTTTTAGGTTAAGGTTAGTTAATTATCTAATTCATAACGTTAGGGAGGCCTCTGATGCTTGGTTCAGGCCACACAGACAGACGTCTCAGGTTGACGACCGGTGGAAGATCGCCAATCATAAAACCATTGAATACAATTGTGTACAATTACCAACAGTTAGAATCCCTGTACTTTGACCTGGGCCTGCCGCATCGCGATGCGACCGAAGATCAAGTGACCATCGACGCTGCGCATGCGATCCTAAAGCATAATGTCGGTATTAAATGCGCAACTATCACACCAGACGAGGAAAGAGTGAAAGGTATGCCACTGAATGCTAAGGTATATATTTTTTTATTTTTATCTAACTAATCTATAATTTGTGCCAACCTCAATTAGCAACTATTGTAACAAATTTGTTACAATAGCATATTGTAGACATGTAGACATGACGTACAATTTTACTATTTCCATGTCATATTTGCAAATTTATGTATGAACAATTAAAGTTGGAACACAAAATATTTATCCGCTACAAGTGAATCCTACTTTACAGTTTTGCCTTTTTTTGGGGACTGTACAATTATTACAATTAATGTCTTTTTACTAGCTTATTTTTTTTGTTATAGTTACTACCTACACAGTAATTCGTTAATGTCAATTGATTCGTAAGCCACGTGGAATCGCTCCGTTTTGTTGAAACTTTCAGATAAGCTGTACTAATACTGTGCCACTAATGTGTCAGATAACAATGATCTGTATTAATCTCAGCCGTAGGATGCCCTCTGCTGGACATAGGCCTCATGATTCGCCAATAGGACAAGTTGGAAGTAGCATGAATCCAGCGTCGCCGGATGTATATTAACTTAATAATATCTAAAATATTAATAATAATAGTAAAAAGTCAAAACTCTCAATGTTCTTCCAGCGGCTAATAATCAAAAGGAGATAAAATTCAAGGAAAAGAGTTCATCAAATGCGAACCGGTTATTTTCAGTTTATCTGTAGTGATTGCTATCAATATTGTATACTAGCTGGTGCCTGCGACTTCGTTAGCGTTAAAAAAATCGCTGTGACGACGACGGTGGCGTCGCCACTGCGACAGAGGCGCCGAATCTATACTACTACTATTATAAAGCTGAAGAGTTTGTTTGTTTGTTTGTTTGAGCGCGCTAATCTCGGGAACTACTGTTTCGAATTGAATTTTTGTTTTGAATAGTCCATTTATCGAGGAAGGCTATATAACATCACGCTACGATAAATAGTATTATATATATATATATAATGCGCACGCCGCCACTGTATGGGCTGTAGCGAAGCGTGGCCGAGTTCAGCTAGTTATTGATATTTTTAAACGATCCCTCGAGAACTTGACATTTTTCCAGGATAAAAAGTATCATTATATTATGTTAATTCAGGTAATAAACTATCTATGTACCAAATTTCATACAAATCCGTTCAGTAGTTTTTATGTGAAAAGTAACAAAACATACATTTTAAAAAAATGTTAAGGTCGGCAGACAGGCTGAGACAGTCCATTTGATGGTAGGTGGCCACCGTCGCCTATAAGCAATGTCACAGGTGCTGCAAGTGCGGTACCGACTATAGTAGGATTAAGAATAAGGGATGGGGAAGAGTTAGGGAAATGAGCTCCATCCATCCATCCATCCATCCTCACAAATTTTCGCGTTTATAATATTAGTACCTACATATATGTAAATTTCCTTAAAATTAGCCATTCGAAAAAACATAATTTGTTTGCAAAACTACAAAAACGTTTTTACTTATTGAAAGTTGAAAAGCGCTGGAAAATATTCATTATGTGAATTGGCTATGACGATTGTAACATGATTTCTTTACAAATTTGTATCCTCGGGAACAATACTTTTCTTAATGAAAGGCAAAATTTCATTAGGTTCAGCGGTTTATAGACTAGTCCCCAAAAGACATAAAGTTCATTTCCGATAAAAGCTGATAAAAGTAGCAACACGTTTTATAATAAACTAAATTTCTATAATCCTAACGATTACCGAGCTATTTACACAATAAACAATTTTTTTTTTCTTCGAAATTGAGTTTTTTTTTAATTATTTCATTCGCTATTAGTTTTACACGAACACATATATGAAATCAAATAAAGTGACACCTTACTTAAGTAAGTTGGTTCAGTAGTTATGTAGAAATACCGCTTAAAAGAATGGGCCGGCCCGCCATCTTTGCTAAGTCACAGCTCCCCCCTCCATGCCCCTAGGAAGTTACTATCGCACTTTTTGTATTCAGGAAAACATACCAAACAAGTACATACCAGTAGTCTGTATGGCGGAGATGAGTCCTACGAAAATCGTTATTTGAAGACTTTTTTTTTACAAATGGGGCTTGTACTATTAGGCGTGAAAAGGTAACAGACAGACAGACAGAGTTACACTCACATTTATAATATTAGCATGGATAATACGATATAGAACAACAACGAACACATGTGCAAACAGCAAACTCGTTTTAATTACTCACTAAGGTTATTGTAATTGACGATATCTGTGTGATAGCTCGCAAAGTGGGTGTATATTATAGATGTGGGTACCTCGTTTTGTTCTCGTTCTATCGGAAGGTCAATAGTAGGCCTTCTCACGCGTTATCAATTTTTTAACGAATATCACGATTTTGTTATGCATTTCTTTTATTGATTTATCTTCGTATACATAAAACTGGTTATGTATAACCAAAAAGTTCTAAAACTGGTTTACGAACACAGGTTTTGTGGGCGGTGGAAGAGTTGTAGGTATCTTGTGTCCATAATAAATGGATATGTCAATACATATTTGATAATATAATTTTTGTTCATAAAAGTATTGATCGTTTTAAAAAAAAACGGGACAAGTGTGAGCTGAACTCGCGTGAAGAGGGTTCCGTACGATGTTACCTATCCGCACAATATTGAATGATTTACCATAATCTATAATTATTTTAATAAGGGGGGAAATGGTCAATTTTCGTTTATTTTCTTGAATAACTTGGAAACTATTTATTTTAAAATTACAAAAAAATACATTTAACATCTCCACAACAAGACCTTCCATTTGATATGTCACAAGATGCAGTTTTCAAATTATTATTTTTTTAAATTTTCCCCCTCCTCCCCAAAAATGATCTCCCATATACAGATTTCATCTATTCACGTCACACCTCTGCGTTTGGGTCACAGAAATTGATATGTGTACCAAATTTCAACTTAATCGGTCTAGTAGATTCCGAGATTATTGACTGTGAGCGACGGACAGACGGACACACGAGTGATGCTATAAGGATTCCGTTTTTTTATTCGGACGTACGGAACCCTAAAAACAGTGATATACATAATAGGGTATTACACCCATTTTTAAAAAGTGTCTCAATTAGATTCTGTAGTGCTAATGAACCACTAAAAAAAACACCAAATTTTTATTCAATCGATAAGTTTAATAAAAATACATTTAAAATTTACATTTTCAAATTTCGCGCGTAATTTGACGAAAACGCTGGAAACCATTTTGCTCTGTGGTCATGACGTCAGTTGGCTGTGTAAACAAATGCGCCGGTAATTGACATGACACTGACTGACACTTTTTTGTTTACGCAACCGTATGACGTAAACATGGCGGCTCTATTTCAATTGTGTTGAACAGACTAAAAATTCTGAAAACTTTGAATTTAATTTTAAAATTTATTTTGTTATTTTACGAACTAAAACTAACATTTTCCGACTGCTTTTTGCCTATCTCAATAATATACTTTTAGATTTTTTTTCATATAGACTAAAATTATAATACTAGAAATGAACATGATTTTGCTTTACAATGTACGTTTCTACAATAAAACCCCGAAGTCATACGTGAATTACGATTGAAATATTTAAAAAAGCGTATTAAAGATTATAAAATGCATGGGATTAAAAAGAGCGATAACTGGAGAGTTTCTTTCGCCGTTTCTTCCTTTCTAAAACGCGATTTTGTTTAGAATTTGTTTAACTAAGCCACAATTACGTGTTTTGGTCTGTATCTGTATTCGTGTTTACACGTCAGGTAGAGCGAACTTATTTTTTTCATTATCACATTTTTGTGATCTGGGAAATTCCACATGAAGATTTGCTCTACATAGTAACTATATTTAGGTAAATAAAACTGTAATGTTCATTAAACCTTAGAAAATTCTTAATGGATTGGTGAACTTTTGACCGAAATTTGACCAAAATTAAACTCGTATTTAGCTTTTGTTCAAACTGTCTGGCAATTGATTTCAGATAGGTTCAAGGACAAATCATAAAGTCTCCCACCAACGATTCTATAAAAAAAAATCCATCACTCTTGACCATTTAACTAAGTATTGTTTAACAAAAGATAAAAATGAAGGTTATCCTTACTGTGAATTATTAATTGATGGAAATTGTACCAGTTTTCAAGCACACATTTAAATTGTACTGGACCTTAAATTACACTTTAAAGTAAAAAGATAAAGTATTTTGAAATGTCAAATAAATGTATCTATTATCTAAAAATTCAAAAATATTTCGAACAATTTATTTTGAGACAGTTGTGGTTAACAAGTTTCTAAGTTTAGTTCTAGGTTCTTATAATCGACCTTGAATGACGAATTATTTTTTTACTATTATTGATCACAGCGAAAATTCTTCGTTAAGACATTTTCTAATGATTTTACATTTAATACTTAAAGACTCTTTGTTAACAGAATTCAAGTTGAAGAAAATGTGGCTAAGTCCAAACGGGACCATTCGTAACATCCTCGGCGGTACGGTGTTCCGTGAACCGATTCTGTGCCAGAGTATACCGCGCTTGGTGCCAGGGTGGACGAAGCCTATAGTAATTGGACGTCACGCACACGGAGACCAATATAAGGCCCAGGATTTCATTGTGCCAAAGCCAGGAAAGGTAAAGGATATTATGGGTACAATACAGTTTATCTTCAGCAAGAAATCAATTTTACGTTTATATATTTTTATTAATCATGAATGATAGACAAAACTTACTAAAATTACATTGAAGTTAGTTAGATTTTTACTTAATACTTTCAAAATTTTTAAAGAATAAAAATGCAGTTAATTTTTTTATTATTTTGTCTTACATAATTAACCCCGAAAACTATGTGTATATAGATAAAGACCAACAGATTCTGTTATTTTATTTCCCTAATTGAACAAATACTAAAAATCTAAATGTTTTTTCTTTCGAAAACCTAAAACAAAATAGAACAGATAGTTTACTAAAAAATAGAACTTTTTGCATGATACAACTGCGACTATCCGTTCGCCTGTTCGTCATAAATTAAAATAAATACGTAAATTGAAATTTGTTTATTCCCAGGTGGAGTTAGTGTACACCACCGAGAATGGTACAACTGAGAAGCGTTTGCTGTACGATTTCAAGACAGCGGGTGTCGCCCTCGGCATGTACAACACCGATGACTCCATTCGTTCCTTCGCTCATTCCAGTTTTCAGGTTACACAAATATAAAAAAAATTCTAGAACAATAAACGTATATTATGTCGACATTTTTTATGCAAAAATTGCACGCTAACAATGTTTTTAATATAATGTTTTACACAGGTGGCGTTACAAAAGAAATGGCCTCTGTATTTGTCAACGAAAAACACCATTCTGAAGCATTATGACGGCCGATTCAAAGATATTTTCGAAGAAATATACCAGAGGTGGGATAAATTTTACATTCCTTTTATTGTTCTCTTATTAAATGATGTTAATCGAGTATGGTGATTTGGAACCACATACACTAGAACGATCTTCCATAGTTGAATCTTCGAAACATAGCTAACATGTTAATGTTAAATCATCACGATTTAACGTTAACATCTTATATGTACGCTGACAAAATTATAAAATTAATTTGAGATATTTCTTAACGGATTGTTTTTAATTTTCATTCAAAATAAAAATATACGTTATAATATTGTACATTTTTCCATTAATAATTCCCTAATCGTGTATTTTACTAAACATAATTGAAACTTGTTTTTTCGAATATTAATTTTCAGCGATTATAAGAAGCAGTTTGAAGATGCTAAGATATGGTATGAGCACCGTCTGATAGACGACATGGTGGCGCAAGGCCTCAAGAGCTCTGGCGGGTTTGTGTGGGCGTGCAAGAACTATGACGGCGATGTGCAGTCGGACATCGTCGCGCAGGTCAGTGTCTGGTTATTTTTAATAACTAATAAACATTGCTCAGATAACCATATTTTTAATATCTTTTAATCTACTAGAGAATAAATCTAAGCCAACTTCGTTGAATTGCAGTTCTTTTGCTGAATAATAATTTCTATTCCACATAGTCAGTGCTACGCAAAAGAAATCGAGATCACTAAAAGTTGATTCAATTTTGATAGAAACGTAAAAGCTGTAGTATTTGGCCGTTAACCGGAGTTTAAATTATATTTACTACATTTTGATAATAAAAAAACCTGGTTTATTTTCTCTGAAATGCAACTGTACAACCCCTCATGATTCTTATACGGGATTTTAATATCTTGTATAGAATATAAACGTAATAGTTTCAAAAGAAATAGATGGGTTTGAGTCAAACGATTTTTTTGTTTCACCGGGCATCTTTACGTTTACATATATAATAGCAACAATAATTCTGAAATATTCGCTAAAATGCATCACTTTTCAATGTTATCGAAGAAGCCAAACGTTTCACAGGCTTTATGCTTTATATCGCGATAGTAATGATAAGATTGTCACAATAAAGACATTACAAAAAAAATCCATTGATTATGTAATCATTGTTGAATCATCTAGGTTTTTATTTATAGGTTTTTTTAAGTATCAACCAACAATTTACTGCATTTTAAATAAATAAATATATAAATCTTTATTTGCACACACACATGTCTACAGTACAAGTATGTTCTACCCGACAAGGGTATGCAAATATTTGTATTTAAAATGATACGACTTTTCTTATTTTTCTAATAGTATGTTTGAATGTAATAAATAAATAAATTAATGTGTTTTATTTATAAAATTCTTTAAAATCTTTGTAGCAACAGTCTAATAACCATTATGTCAAAGTTATTGTAAATTTAGGATCTGGCAACTCCTTTATATTATTGGGTAGTTTATTGTTGGATAGTTAAGTTTTATATAATCATTTGGTCTACAATTTTAAGGACTAGTCTTCAATTTGGTTTTTACAATAAATTACTTTGGCTTGTTATTTTGAACTCATTTTTGAAAAAAAAAGTTTATATTCTAACATAATATGTCTTTTTATACAAGCGAGTCGAGGGAGGTATGTGTAACTTTTTAAATAACTGTACACAATTTTCTTGTGTATTAATTCCATTTTCAATTTATGAAAACGAGTATCTCGCATAATGTTTTATGGCCTACATAAAAACATATGGTTGTTTGTTACTACTTTAATACTTACATAAGTTTTAAATTCTAACTAATCAATTGCATATTCCAAACACAAAAAAAAAACTAAAATTGACTGTGAAATAAAAGCTTCCCTTGTGCACTATTGGAGTCTTTAAAACTTTGTAAAGTAGTTCTCCTCGCTACAAAAGAGTGATTTTATAAAATCTATTTAAAAAAGTAATATGTGACTTAAATAAAGATTTTTACGTCATATATTACGAATACAAGTCCGCTGTCTAGAATACCTAGATTGGTTAAAGTCAAAGTAGTCAAAGTGGATAAGGTCAAAGATTGGATAAGACGATACTAGGCTCTATCATCCTTACCGAAACACAATAAATAACATACATATTGTTATTTCTCATTGGTCTTCTGTAAGAGGGTGATTACTGGCACCAGTCGAGCATTTATGACTGCAGAAGACAGTGTGCTCTGCCTCTAATATACTTTTCTCTTATGTTAAAGTCGACAGACAGGCTGACGGTCCATTTGACGGTAGGCGACTACCTTCGTCTATACTATGACACAAGCAACACCGCAGTATACCTTCGTCTATACTGCAATTGCGCTGCCGACCATAGTAAGATTAAGGATAAGGCATTGGGAAGGGATAGGGACTCTGACATCCCTTGATATCTCACCGAAACACACATAACGCTAAATGCTGTTATTTCACGGCGGTGGATACTGCCGCCTGACAGGTTGCCCAAATGACTGCGAAATGTAATGCTCAGCCAGTGCTTTCTAGATCCAGACCAGAGTCAACTTTGAAAAGTTCTGTTTATGATAAATATAGTTTTTGAAATAGGTAGTATCACTAATGTGACGCTACACCACTAGTGGTCATAGAGTACACCATATATCTATATCCTAATTAAAAATAGATGTGTGGAGTGTAATTTGTTAAATTATTTAACCTAATATTTAAAGTGTATTTGTAATATTAGAAATAGTGTAAAATAAAAACCAATTGCAACACATCCATTAATTATTATACCAAAAAGACCCAAACAAGTTCATGGACCCCGCAGCAAGCAGCCTAACCACTCATTCAAATGGTTTCCGATAGGGATACGGCTCGCTGGGCATGATGACGTCGGTGCTGATGTGCCCGGACGGGCGCACGGTGGAGTCGGAGGCCGCGCACGGCACCGTGACGCGCCACTACCGCCAGCACCAGCGGGGTCTACCCACCAGCACAAACCCCGTTGCCTCCATCTACGCGTGGACGCGCGGCCTCTTGCACCGTGCTAAGCTTGACGACACACCTGACCTGGCGCGGTTCGCGGTCGCTCTTGAACAGGTCTCACACTTTCCATTCACTATTTAATACCACATTATAATACTAAATTCAAATTTTTTTAGAGTATTTCCATTATTGTACTTATATTGAGAATTAGCAGTATGGATATATATATATGTGTCTGCCACCCTTAATTATATTAAAGGTGGCAGACAGGTTGACGGTCCACTTGATGGTAGGTGGTTACCGTCACTTAAGGACACAACAACGCAAGTGCGCTGGCGATGCTAAAATGGTTCTAGAATGACGCGTATTATTTTAATTAACTTTTTTCTTTGTAAACCGATTGCAAATGAAACGAACACCAAATGTTAAATTTAAATCGGTTAAGCCGTTTCTGAGATTAGCGTGCATAAACGCACAGACAGACAAAAATTCTAAAAATAATTTTTGTGGTCTCAGTAATATATGTATGTAGATTTTTTTTTATCGGCTTGTTAATTTTTTTAAAATATGTATTGATGTCCTAAGTATCGAAATATTCAGTGTGCCATAATGACCAGTGTAAAATAGTCTAGTATCAGTCTGTCCAGGTTTCAAATATTATCCAATATTGGAAATGTATGATTTATATTTGAATAGCAGTATGATATGACTACTTCAATGAATTTTCATAATGTATTTGGTTGGACGACTTTGTAACATTTTTTTGAACATCCCCACTGAATAATGAGTACAAATTATCTTTGCTAATTTTAACCACAGATTGAGTGACGTGGTCTTAAATAAATTTATCTATTCCCAAAATCAAACGAGCGCGGTATCACATTCCTTTTTTTTAAATATGCGGAATCATCTTACAAATAATTCTGTTAATATTAAAATAGCATTATAAAAAAAGAGGAACCACATTTTCTAACTATATTTATATGATGATACGAAACAGGCCTGCGTGGAGTGTATCGACAGTGGCAAGATGACCAAGGATTTGGTGATTTGCATCCACGGCCTCGCCAACACCAAGGAGGGCATGTACTTGAACACCGAAGACTTCCTTCAAGCCATCGCCGATCAACTAGAGCGTAAACAAATTTAACAAAAAGTAGAAAATCATGATTGAGATTACTATATCATTCTTTTTTGCAATCCTATTTCGTCTGTGACGTAGATATAAGGATAAGTTCTTTTTTTTTCTGTATAGTCTTTTTAATTGAAAAATGGATAATGTTAATAGGTACCAATTTTACAAATAATTTATGTAATGTGCACATCTGTAGTAAGACTGAAACATTATGAACTTAAGTGTGTCACACAGCGTAGACCTGGCAGAGGAGGTTATTTTATATTAATTAAATTTTGGACCTTACTACTTAATGGTTAAAGTATAAAATATGTTTTCGACGCCCAACCCTCTGCTATGTTTGCATTGTGACTTTTAATATTGTATTAATTAATCAAACAGCTATTTCTATTTTACTTTTAATGTATTCTATATTTTTACAAAATTGAATGAAAATAAAGTAATTATATTTTGATTATTTACAGACTTTTATATTTGGTTAGTGTACTTGTAATGGGTATCCATAAAGTAGAAAATATTTTGAACTTACTAGATAAGTAATTAGAAAAGAGTTTTAGTAGAACAGTATTTTATTTACAATAAAAGTGTTACATATTTCCATTTAAAAACATAATCATATGCGCCTTGTTTCCATGCAACTGGTGTCGTTTTTCGTTTAAACTCTGGCCAGTTTTGGTAAACAAATATTCTGGAGGGATAGATGTAGCCGGTATACACAATTTCTTTTTGACTACTGAATACAATCTAGGGTAAACGTGTTTCTTCACGTTCCACCAGAGCAAGGGACTGTTGGACTTTCGGTTTAACAGTGGTTCTACAAAGTATTTTTCTACTTCTATTAAAGCAGCATCGCTCGGATTTTGAGCCTTAATAACGTTACCCACTTTAACGTCGAAATCTCCCCAAATACTACTTCTTTCATTGCCGTTCTCGATTTCGTCATTCAATGGATCCTCTGTGTCGTGTGGATCAAAATAATTTGAGGGAATTGCCGTATTGGCGGCTAAATTTGATAAATAATGTTTGGCGCGTTCGACACTACTCTTCTTATTTTCTGGAAATCCAAAAGTCTTAAATCTGGGATCCAACAGAGTGCTCACAGCGTAGAGCTCGTTGTCTTCTATGTTGTTAAATCGTGTTGCGAGTTCCGTGTTTAAACGAAGGACCATGTTGTAGACGACTTGCGGGATCTCGTTAGACATACCTATGTATGCTTCACATTTATTTCTGAGCAAATGAATCAAGACTATAATTTGCGAAATGGTCACGTGCTTTTCTGCGCTCATTATTTCCGTGACAGATTTGAAGTGACATATCATTTCACAACATTTTGATATTACATCAAAGTCCTCTGTTGTAAAATTCACGGCAGACGGACATTCTTTCGTTAAAACACTGTTAATATTATCCTTTATTTCAAGAATGTATTGATACAATTCATAAATGGAGATCCAGTGACAAGCATTTTGGTTTATTGCAAAATACTTATGGCAAAGACGTGTAATATCATTTGTTTCGCCGTCGCGTGTAGTGTTGCGATAGAGAACTTCAATAACAGATTTTACCTTTGCCAGAACTACGTCAATTTCGGTTAATGCCGATTGGACTATTAAATTTAAAGTAGAAGAAAAACACTGTATTTGTCTCCAACCCAATAAATTAATTGCAGCCTTGATCGGGTTAGTCTCGCTGGTGTCTGTCGTAACCGCCACTACTTTGTTAAATATATTCCATTCTTTACAAATCTTTTCTAATAGTTGTACATAATTGTCAGGCGTATACCCCTCTATATCTTTTACATATTTTAACATGTAAGAATTTATTTTAGTTTCATTGTCTATGTAATGTGCAGTAATCGCCATACAGAAGCCTTCAATGTCGGATGTCCAAAATTCGGTTGACAATGATACGAATTCTGCTTCTGTTAAGCCTTTTTGTACGTTTTCTTTCACGCTTTGGTAATATTTTAATAATAACGAATTAGAAAGTGTTTTCTTATTTGGAATTGAATACGAAGGATTTAAAGTGTGTATAAAAGTCTTGAAAGAATCGCTCTCAATAAATGAAAAGGGTATATAATTTTTTATAAGCATTGTAAGAAGAGATTTATTGATTGCTTTGTGATTACTTTGTTCTTTTTTCTTTTTATCCGATTTATTCTTGTCAACATAAAATACTTCAATTGATTCTTTTTCACCTGAAGAATTATCAATTTCTAGATCTTCGTCGTTGGACGTTGATGGCAAAGTTTCGTAAGTATCATCTAGGAATATCGAAGTTTTAGATTCAATGGAAGTTGCTTGCTGTTCTTGGTCTTGATCGAAATCGACAACATAAGTGTGTGCTGTATTCAAGTGTCGTTTTAAATTATAGGGCCCTGCACCTTTATATGACAGAACTTTTAAACATATGTTACATTTAGCCTTTTTCTCCCCTAAATAAGTAAAAAAATCCTTTACATTACATTCTACTTTCTTAGGCAAATCGCACTTAGAAAGAGATGTTTCAGTGTAATACACTTCGGTAGAAGATCTAGAGGTTTTTTTAATTTTATTTGGAGTTACTTTTTCTTCGAAACCAAGAACATTTGGGTGTGAGTTTCTTAAGTGTCTTGTTAAATTGAAGGGTCCATTATGATATAATGTTTTGTAACAAACGGTGCATGTGGCTTTATTCTCGCCCAAGTCGCTGAAAAACTCCCAAGTCTTAGATCGCTTCATAGTTCGTGAAAGCAATGAAAACCGTGTAGGTGTCTATTTGTTATTTTTAAGACCTAGAAGAGCATTCTAACAAATTGGACTATTGCAACGCAAGAAAGTCGTTATTTATCGGCAAACTCGTTGATGTTTTGCCTCACTTGAATCAAAATTCAAATATCTTCACGAGTATCTTACGACGAGTTGATGCGAGGTTCAATGATTTAGTAAATCCTCACAAGCTCACAACCACAATAGCTCACATCACAACACTCCTCATAAACGTAATATTGGTGATGTACGTAATGTCAAATGATGAGTAAAAGAGTTCAATGAGTAGAGTGGAACCATAGATTACATTGGGAAACACAGACTATGTAGCCATCGTTTCACACAGTATTGCGGTGCCAGTGCCACAGGCGGCCACAGGTATTGTTTTTACATGGTTTTTACATAGAACTAATTGAGTTTTACACACAAATAATTGAGTAGCGGTTATTTTATATAGGCATAGTTCAATAGTACGAAATAATTGTTTTAATGCTATATACTTATTAAAAAAAGTCTTTTCGTATATAGCATATTATGTATAAACTTGTAATGAAATTTCTTTGGCCGTACTATTTGTATTTGGCTGATTTTGATGACACTGAAAAGGTTATATTTCAAAAAAAGAAACAAGTTAGTAAAGTGTTTCTAGCCATTTTTCATTTGTTCTGTCACAATGAAGAAATTCGATATATTTTTAAATTGTTCACTAAGAGAACTTGAAATTTGAAATGAAATCAAACAACCTCTTTAAGTGACATTGAAACAATTTTCATTTTATTTTAAAGGACATTCGATGACATTATGTACTGAAAATAATTTCAGCCAAATGGCCGCCGCAATTCCGCTGTAGGTGATATATCCTGGTGGACCATTTTGGATAACATCTTCGCATATATGGGGTTCAATTTCACGAATAACGCGGGTTATGTTGGCTTTAAGGGGGGCAATTGACTGTGGTTTGTCTGCATAGACATGAGATTTTACGTAGCCCCACAAAAAGTAGTCGAGCGGTGTTAAGTCACACGACCTCGGTGGTCAGTTGATGTCGCCACCACGCGAGATGACGAAGCTCTCGAACTTCTCATCCAATGAATTTAATGTTTCCCGTGCAGTATGGCAAGTGGCGCCGTCCTGATGGAAACACATGTATGTGAGATCCATACCATCTATCCTAGGCCACAAAAAATTTGTTTTCATCATCCGATATCGGTTGCCATTGACAGTAAGCAAGGACCGATGATACCGCCGTACCAAAATCCACACCAAACAGTGACTTGTTCAGAGTGTAGAGGCTCTAGCATGAGTTTACGATACTACACTCGCTAGCGAGAGCGTAAAACATTTATATGGAAAATTGATAATTTGACATTAACAGTTCACGATTTCCCATACAAAAGTTTTACGGTTTTACGTTCTCGCTAGCGAGTGTAGTATTGGTGTAGTATCGTAAACTCATACTAGAGCCTCTGATGAATTTTCGTTTGAGTTTTCGTCGCTCCAAATCCTGCAATTTTGTTTGTTAACAAAGCCACTCTACCAGAAATGAGCCCCATCACTGAAGATTTTTTTTCCCGAAAGCAGGGTCAGCTCTAAAGCCCAATCAGCGAATGCATGGCGCTGTCTGTGGTCGTTGGGTTTTACTCTTGACTTAATTAATTGAACTTTGTATGGATGAAAACGAAAGTCTCGACGCAAAATCCGCCACGTTGTTGTCGCAGAAAGACCCAGCTCTCGCGCACGACGCGGATTTTTTTTTTTTTTTTTTTCACGAGGAGAGAAATCTTCAAAAGATACCTTATGCTCAAATGCCGCATGCAATGCAAATGCCCATAGAGGTTATGTGGGACTCTTACCGCACTAAAACTCACCTCGAAATGGGTGTGGTTCTAGTCCATAGGGGACTTTGGAACCGTCACCGGGCATCGGGGGGGCGAGAAGCGCCCGGACGACGCGGAATGGACTGTCTGGGGTTTTCTCGCACACTGTCTCGAACGGCAAAAATATTCTCCAACGATCTTTCGCTTCTTTCATGTACAGGCACTGCTTCATCGATCACCGACCCGGTTGTCTCAAATTTATTAATTAAACGACAGATAGTGGACTCTGCAGTACGGCCATGAATGCCATAAATTGGATGCAACGCACGGAACGAATGGGGAACAGAGCACTGATTTTGATAATAAATTTTAACAATTTCTACGCGTTGTTAAAGCGTGTAGCGTTCCATGGCGAAATTTCACAACGAAATATACATTGGCGCCAAATATGACAGCTATCGCTTTACCAAAATGGACGCTACACGCTATCAAAGTTCGCGCGTTCCTATTAAAAAAAAACCCTTTACAAAAGAGGAAAAATGCAACGCAAGCCGCGAAAAAATTTTGTGACCTTTATGTCGCGTTTTTTTGATAAGAAATCCCAAAATCTACAGCAACGGGACCATGGATCACTACAAGATAGCAAAAAGTCATCGAACAAAATGGCACATATATACTGTATTTAAATATAAATAAACTTAAAAAACTTTGAATCTTGAATTTTCATATATTCAAGTTTCAAATGCGAAGAAACTTTTCAACCAACCTATTATTATAATTAAAGGAATACATAATACTACTGAACGGTCGGATGCCATTATCCGCGGCGCATGTATGATGAAAATTTTGTAGTGCGGCAACTTTAAATATATTGTCAGTATTTGACTTCGGAAAGCGGGTAGTAATTATGCGGAGCTCAGAGGCTCTAGTATGAGTTTACGATACTACACCAATTCTACACTCGCTAGTTTGTATGGAAAATCGTGAACTGTCAATGTCAAATTATCAATTTTCCATATAAATGTTTTACGCTCTCGCTAGGTAGTGTAGTATCGTAAACTCATGCTAGAGCCACTGTTATCATGAGAAATGACTTTGTTTCCTCCACTGAGTGGTACCAAACACAGAACAGACTAGAGTTTCTCTGTTCTGTGGTACCAAACACACAACCATATATTTAATACTTCTATATTGCTAGTAGGGTGCACCGAACTGATGCCGACCGAACGGTGCAGACATATATATGTCTGTCTCCCTCATGAAGACTTCGAACGTTGTGCGCATGTCCGAGAACTACATTATAAGCATCTTATTGGTTGGGCTTCTCTCACTACTCCCAGTACTGTCGCAACGCATGCGCATAACTCGTCAAATATCAACGAGTGAGAGAAAATATGTAGTTCCGTCTCGGCAACGCTGCAACTTAAGGGGACTAGCAATATAGGAGTATTAAATATACGCACACAACACATTCGGCACACGTGCACACAGCACACACACGTGCATTAACATTACGAACTCACCCACCGTAGAGGGAGAATAGAGTCTATTCTCCCTCTACGTCACCCACCCTCAACACATGCAATCACCCATATGTGTTTATATGTATGTATGTACCTATATATCTTTATAATATATGTGTATACTGTTATATTATTATTATTTTCTTTTTGTACACTTATAAACTGTAATTTGTCAGAATTTAATACTATCTAAAATGTATTTGTAATTTTTTGTATGCTGTTAGGTTTACTAATCAATAAATAAACTCTGTGTGGATACTTCAAGATCAATAAGTTCGTATGACGATTGTCCGTCTGATTCGCAGAAGATGGCCACTCGACGGATGTGTTTGTATAATCACTTGGTATAGCAATTCAATTAGAACGACATTGAAGTGTATCTACAGAACACTATTATACTCAGAAGGGTGTGTCACTGCTTATATTATAGTCAGTCTGCAAACTGCTTGAAAATTGTTATTTAGGGCCGGCGCTGACTGCCAGCGGGCACTCTTCAGTCTTCCTAAACATATCAATCTTATTGCTGCGACGTGTCGAGGCATCATGTGACATGACGCGGAACGCTGCGGCCTCTTGAAGGAGTGTCATTGCAATAAGGATAAAAATAAAATGTTTATCCTTTTCTGAGCTATGCCGGCTCAGAGCCTCTATTCTGCATGGTCACTGTCAAATGTCACAATTGTCATCATCATTCCATTCAAATTTCAATTGTCAATCAATCAATAATACAAGACAAGAATGTGCTCGGACTGTTTTTGTTTGAATTGTTTTTAAATTATAAATAAGCGAATGAAATCCTTATTTGATTTAATATGAGATTTTGACTGTTGAATAATGCTGTATTTACATATAATATTAATTTTAATAATAACGAAGTTGTATAAAGTGAAAACAGAGACATGTTCCAATGAAAATAACTGTTCTGCTGAAAATACTCATGAAAAATATAAAAGAGGTAAGAAAGTACACATTGTTTGATAGATTTCTCATGAAATATTTTATTCCCGTGATTGCACAAAACGTTATTTTTCAGAAATTAATGAGTGGACTTCAAAAGTTACTAACACAATTAATAATGCCCAAAGGCATTTTAAGCCATGCAAAAGGGAAAATTGCAGTTGCCACATGGAAGTAATGAACCAAGATCTGCATCCATTCAAGGATGGAATAACCATGAATATGTTTGAATTAGGTTGTACAAAGGGTACGAAGTATCAAGTGAGTGTTCTTCAGAAATTACTACCTTTTGCCGCGCCCATTTTCATATGCACATCTCTATTGCTCACATATTAAAAAAAAAAAATTATATGAGATTTTGATTCAGTTATCATTGGAATCAATTGGTTAAAAATATCTTTAAATCCATCAATATGTTTGCCCCCTGAAATGGGTAATTGGAAACACCATATCAGGGGAAATGGAAACTAAAGCATTCACAAATAGGGAAATTGTAAAACATTATTGTTTTGATACTCCATACATTTTCTATATCGTTTAATTGGAATGTCCAAACTATAATATGAACAATAACATTTTGAACACTCAAAGTAAGATTATGTTTGATGCATCATTGAATTTTCCATAAAGGAAGAGAAATTATGATGTTTCCAATTCTCCCTTTTTACGATTACCCAGATTGACCCCACTTGGTATATGTAACATAAGACTTATTTTTTTTATAGGTAATAGATGGTGAATTGTACAGGGATAAAGACTGCCATTTTCCAGCAAGATGTTCTGGTGTTGAGCATTACCTGAAGGATCTAGCACCAAGGCTACCTAATATGGAATTCATTATCAATACTAGAGACTGGCCACAGGTGAACCACGCATGGGGCCATGCAAAAGCACCAGTCTTTTCTTTTAGTAAGGTTATAAATATATTTTCTTTTGTAAAACGATAGTGTTTTAATTGTATGTGTTGATGGTTACTTGAAATTTTTGTAGACCAAGGACTACTATGACATTATGTACCCTGCATGGAGTTTTTGGGAAGGTGGGCCTGCAATAGCATTATATCCAACAGGGATCGGTCGATGGGATAAACATAGACTCTCAATTTCTGCAGCTGCAGATAGGTAATACTACTGTCCCTTGTGTAAAATATTAAGATACAATTTTGCATTTATAAAGAAGACTAGGTAGGGCACTAATTTCAATATTAATAAATCATATATTTCTAAATAATAATAGTGAAGGAAATTAGTACCCTATATTTAAAGAAGTCATTTCTCAATACAGTTGACTCAGCAAAAATATTAAATATATAGAATATATAGAGGGCATTGGGAAATTTTGCCTACAAAAATATTGATCCTGATCACCGTAATCAGGATGGCCATGGCGTAGTTAAATAGCCTTATAAAGTTGGGGAGGGACTGAGCGGTTTTGTACCATGTGGTTCTAAATGTCACATTACGGATTCTTTCATCTTGCCGGATCTATACAGTTGATAATCTGACAAATATTTTGCAAGGCGGTGTCTGATTATGGGATTTGTCAGATTATAGAGTAGTGCTACAGACCTCCCTGTAGTTCGGAACTTTATGAAAGAGTACCTTGTAATCTGACAACATATGTATTGTGTTAAGATTAAGATGTACAAACTACAAAACATATTATGTGGTATTTAAACACAGCATATAGTTTGTTATAGAATTAATGTCATTAATGATACAGCACAAAAATTAATAACTGAACATATTAATGGTAATTAATTAATTAATGACAACACGCGTAGGTAGAGCAAAATATGTGGCCATGCAAACTAGTTACAATCTGTTGTAACATGTTTAAATAACACATTAACGAAGATTTGCCGAAAATAAATATGTATTGTACAGTACATGTTATAGGCATGTTGGATTACCGAGGGCACCATATTAGACAGGGACCGAATGACCGGTCACAGCTGATATTATAAGGAAATCGTAAAGGAGCCGTGTCTGTACATTAAAATTTTTTTTTTTCAAAAAAACAATACTTTAGTTACCGAGGTCAAAAAATAATTTTTAGATTTTTTGTCAATGCCTTTGTGCCAGCTAATACCTGAAACGGCTTAACCGATTTGAATGTGTTTTTCACTGATTTATTGTAGCATGCTTCCCGTAACATTTAGTGTTTGTTTCATTCCAATTTCAAACATAAATGCGGACATAAATACTATTTTCATTTTACAAAAAAGGGCCATTAGAGCCATCTATCAACTAGATCCGCAGTCTTCCCTCAGAGAAAAGTTCAAAGAAATTAAGATTTTAACTGTTACATGTCAGTATATTTATGAAAATTTAATTTACGCGCATAAAAATATTAGTCAATTTAATAAAAAATGTGATGTACACAATATAGGTACTAGGTTTAAAAATAATTTAGATTTACATAAGACGCGACTCCACAAAATAAGTAATTCTTTTATGGGTCAGTGTATACGGTTTTATAATAAACTGCCTGAGATGATCAGAATCTTATCTATAAATAAATTTAAAGTTGTCATTAAAACCAAACTCCTCTCGAAAGGCTATTATAAGGTTACTGATTATTTAAGTGACAATGAAGCCTGGAATTAAAGCCTGGATTCGGAGCTCATACTATGCTCAGTATTGTATATTTACTTTAGGTATTAAGTGTATGATTATAATTATTGTAATTTTTTTATATTGTAAAGATGACAAAAAGAATAGTATCCTGAGTTTCTTTCGGGGTTTCTTCTCAGGATCGTCATCTTGGCTTTTTTTCCGAAACCCTGGTAAATTTAAATTTAACTGGTAATTCGAAATGACGATCATAAGAGTTTCTTGGAGAAACCTAATTGATAAATAAATATTTTGATTTTGAAACAAAAAAGTTCGCTATTCCGAATACCAGGCGTACGAAGTTGCGGGCTCGGCTAGTTTTAAATAAAATTTTATGTTTGGCTATTTTAATTCATCATTGAAATATATAACCTAAAGTGAAATTCTATTTTAGATGGCAGTGGGACAAAAAGGAAGCAAAAGCATTTTTCAGAGGTTCTAGAACCAGCGAAGAGAGGGATGCTTTAATACTTCTGTCTCGTTCAAATCCCAGTCTTGTCGATGCTCAGTATACAAAAAATCAAGCTTGGAAAACAGATACGGTAATTTTACCCAAATAATACTTTATATTTAAAATCTAGGATATTAACAAATTTATCTGCTGTGCATTTTGGAAGTGTACTTTTTTACATAATAATATTATATTGTATGAAACAGGATACCCTCCACGCACCGCCAGCATCAGAAGTGAGTTTTGAAGATCACTGCAAGTACAAGTATCTCTTTAATTATAGAGGAGTCGCCGCAAGTTTTAGATTGAAACACCTCTTTTTATGCAAATCTCTTGTTTTTCATGTAGGAAATGATTGGCTTGAATTTTTTTACCCTTCCTTGAAACCATGGGTACACTATGTACCCATAAAACCAGATGAAACTAAAGAGGAAATCGCTAAATATATAGAATACTTTAAAAACAACGATGAACTTGCAAAAGAAATTACAGAAAGAGGTTTCCAACATATATGGGAAAATTTAACTAATAATGATGTAAAATGCTATTGGAGAAGGCTGTTGAAGAGGTATGCTAAACTTGTGAAGTATGAAGTGACACTAGACAAGAATTTAATTAGAATCTAAGATTACAAATCGTAAATTGTTTTTTTTTTTTTCAAAATAAAGTGATAACATGAAGGAAAAAAAATAAGAATTTTATTTTTTTAATTTGCACAAAGAAAATCTCTTACACATGTTGCATTGCATTTGACTTGTATAACCTGTGTAGTATATTTCCACTTTAATATTAAGAAATTAATTATTTTTATAATTAATTTTATGTTTTCAATTGTCAAATGTACAGATGTTTGTTAATTTTTGAATGAAAATTAACAATGCCAGTGCCAGCTGTATGATATGATTGTATTGTGCTGATTGGAGGATGATAGGCTTGATTGTGTATGGCATAAGATTTCCGTGATAGACTTGGAATGCTTACCAAACCTTTACTTTAAGAGGTTATTATAATAAAATGAGATTTTTGGGATGGTCTTATGAGTTTATTAATTATAATATAAATTGTGAGCTTACATTCAAGTATCTAATTTTAAAGACAAAAAGTTAAATACAGAATTTCATGAATAATGAAATGGAAAGACTACATAAAGCATGTTTAAATGCAATGCAAAATATTGTATGACATTACAAAGTCTGAGATCAAATTTATTTCTGGATTCGCAAACAAGGTGCCATTCCCCCTATAACATCTCTTTAAAATACTTAACCGTTTTGAAAACGAGGTACATAATTAAGATTATATTTGCACCCAAACAACATCTAGATGAAAAATGTATGAAAAAAAAAAAATTTTGTAGCACTTAATGTGACCCATTCCAGAAACGAATTTGAAAAATTTTTAATTGCTTAGCAATGGGTAATATTCTAGTGCCCGTGCTACTAAATCGATCTTATAGCATAAGATTTTAATCCCACAAACATCTTAAACAATACACGACGCATTGATATTCTCACTGGTGACTTTCTTTCTTGCTAGCTCGGAAACTTGACCAGACGAGCGAAGATTTAATTTACATCGATTGTGTTAATTTTATTTACACAATATACAAACAGAAAGAGTGTGCCTTCAATTGTACATCATATCATAAAGTTCCCATAATAATCCTTTATTGCCTCTCCATGTATTTTTATTACCTCTTTGTGATTTGTAAAGGATTTCATCAGCCTTATGTTTCATCTGCTATTGTTTAAAGAAGTCTGTGGTTAATCTCTAAAGGTGAAATGTAGCTAGTAAAGCCGCCTATATAAGTATGTTTGAACAAGGATCTAGTTGAATTCGCGATCCGGGAAGACCGCTGGCGCGACAAGCGTCCACACGTAGAGTGCCACGCACAACCACGACGACGTTATCTTCACCCACATCGACGCCGTGTTCACCTTGGACAGCTGCGAGCTGGGACTGTATTAAAAAAAATTGTATTAATATCATTACTTTTTACAAAAGAATGGGGGCGATCTCACGCAAGTACAGCGTTAAATATTTTTCTTCCGCTATATTATCTAGGGTACACAGGGAAACAATCGGACACACAGTTCACTTTATGGTAGGTTATCTGTCGCCTATAAAGATAAGCAACGTCGAGAGGAGGATGCAAGTGCGCTGCCGACCCTGAAGGGGTGGCTTTGGGACAATAGACACGTGCAATTTCACTATGGTCTTCTGTAAGCTGGCTGCCAGACTGGGACTACATTTAGCTTTCATTTATGATGAAACTTTAAAGTAAGTTTCAGAGCCAAATGGCGCCTCAACAATTTTCGAGCGCATGGTAAACCGCTTATTAAAAAATAGAAGCTTCTCAAACTCTTGACTTAATAATTTTCTGTTACAATAACAGCAAGTATTCTTGTTGAGTTATGTTGCATTAGTAAGGGATGTCAGAGCCCATTCTGCTGTAAGTCTGTCAATGTTTTTTATGACAAATTTGTCATAGAAAAAGACAGAACAAGCAAGTTATGAAAACTATGAAAGAAAAGAAGTTACAAACAGTGGTTACAAGAAAATACTTGAATTATAAATTTCAAAACAGGAGATTTCAACAGGCAATTTGAAAATTAGCTTAAAACAGCGAGAAGCGCTGCAGCTTCAGGCGAGCCTAGAAATAGAGAGAAGTGAACACTTACTTGTACCAATTGGTGAGCGTCATCATGAAGTAGAGAGTGGCGAGCGCGAACACGACATGGAAGAAGGTCCAGGAGTAGGCGACAGCGTCGCCCTCGTTGTCGAACACCTTGGCATCTCCGTCCGACGCCTTGCCCCCCGCCTCGCCGCCGTCAGCGCCCTCTATCGAACCATACTCTGCGCTCAGCGAGCGTACCCACAGTACACATATTTTACAATTCATATCGCCATATTGTTCATCGTTTTCCGCGTATATACTAATTCTAAGACGTATATTGCAACTTATACTGTATGACAACTACCAAGTGTTGTATGAAATAACATTATATGGCATCTGGTGTAATAATTAACGACAGAACGCAAACTAATGCGCTTTTTTTACATAAACAAACGACACAATTCCACTCAACTATGAAATAAGTTAATATACCACTATTGGAAAATAGGCTTGGTCTAATTTTTTTATGAATTTTCCTTAGATAATATCTCATCTAAGAATAAAAAAAGAAAAGAAATAAAAACTAAAACGAAATTGCATCAAGTTCTGTTAAGAACGAATCAAGCATAGTTTTTGAAAGTGTATTTAAATCATCTCTGGTACATTAAATCATTTTAGGACATACATAGGGTGGGTATTTTGTTTGATTCTTTATAAAGGTATCTCAAAACAATGCTAAAAATTATAACAAAAAGATGGCATGCTTCAGAAAGTATTCCTTACAGTATAAAAAAATACCTTTAAATTATCTGTCCAAAAAGTGCAAACGAGTAATGTTTATCACAGATTCAAAGAAAGGTCTCTGATTTATTTGTATAAAATGTTTATTAAATTACTAAGTGAGAGTCAACTTCTGCCTTGCTTTTATGAAAGGCTCAGCTAATTCACTTATTTTATATATACAATTAAATAGGATGTGGTATCAAATTGTCAATATTTCTACTATTGCAGAAGTTAACTTTTGCGGGTACTCATACATATATTGCACAATGCACAGTCAAATCCAAAAGGCTTGTCTTGTGTACAGAAATTAACACTGATTGTACTATCAAGCCACTTTGGTCTTGACTATTGGGCAAGGCTTTCATAATTAACTGCGGCCACTATTCAATACTATACATTGATGTGCATCATTGGAAACGCGTCTCTATTTCTTTATCATTACGTTGCAAATTACTATGACTAAGACATGTATGGTCAAATGAAATTAAACCTTATTGGTGAGTAATTATTACCTTCGTTGGCAATAAGGCCTCCCTGCCCTTTGTGTCGTGCCGCCGCCACGGGACGTGTGCAACGAATACATAATCTTTGTTACATATATGCTCGATAAATTAAAATTGCGCTCAAAGATTTGACTCTTATACCAGTTTCAATGAAAATAAATATACATTTATTTTATATTTTAAATAACAATTCAAATTATATTAGAAATAAAACATATAAAGTTGTAACTTAAATTTCCGTTTCTATAATTCAATTGGAAGAAAAGGAACTATAAAATCAATCCGTGTCTCAGATATAAGTACAAAAGCATCAGTTAATATGAAACACAACCGCTAAGAAATGTGCGCGATACAAGGAACTCCGACATATAAACTAGGAGTTTTAATTATGTTTAAATTCGCGTTCAACATTAAGCATTGTTATGAATTTAACAATTTAAAAAGTGTTGACCGTAATTTTGAGGAGTTTTATTTTAAAATACTTCTATGCTCATATTACATACAGGATTCAAAGGACAATCTAATATAGATACGTTAGAAATGTTCAAGGTAGACAGAAACTGGTCCCACGTACCTCAATTTGTATGAAAACGAACGACGTAGAAACATAGGTACTTATCATACGCAACGCTAGTATGTTTCTAGAACTGACGGTCGGCAGCGCGTCAAAGACGAATTGGACCTTGGGACAGTTTAGCGTTTCTGCATTAATGTGCTTTTACCCTCTGTTTATTTATATTATCATGAATCCAATTTTGATCTTCTTTACTTATTTTCTTGTTTTGGCGGCGCGGTAATATTCATTTAAAAATAATAAACTTGGTAAATTCTCCTCAAACTCACTATCAGAATCAGAAAACATGTTTCAGATACACCATTTATACCTTATGAGAAATCATAACTACGTTGCGTACGTGAGACCAGACTCTACCTTGTATATCTTTAAGAAGAAAATTATTAAGAGTAATAGTTAAAATAAAAATAAAACTACTGGAATTTAATTCGTACTTTGTTGTCTACTTACTGTCTGTTAGTAATTTTTGGTAAATATTTGCGTATAAATATGATGATATTCACCTGCAGAGCCCTCCTTGGCGAGAATGTGTTCCGACATGGTGATCTTAGAGGAGGAAGAGGCTGTGCGGATGGAGGAATACAGAACGCTGCCTGCCCAGATCACGAGACCGTAGATCGACAGCTTGTCGAATGACGCCTGGACAATAACGACCAATCATTGACAACTGACACTCTGTACCCCGATAGGCATCCCCTTTTAGTATTCAATGAAGTTCGATATCTATAGCCCTTACTGATTCTGTGCAAATGTGCTGTTCCACAACAGAGTCACAAATCTAACCTTTTATAAAACTAAAACATACCAAGACCGATTCTACTGAAAGAAACTACTACATAGCTCTATGGTGTGTGTAAGTGATGTTTGGAAAGTGCATAGGCAAATGTGAGGCAAATTTAACATAGTAGGTAAACTCCAATTAAACTGTTTGTGGTTTTAAATATGACTAAATTGAGAAAAAATGTAAATACTTACTTAATTTAAATAAATAAAAACATACAATGATAAAAATATATGCGTTTAGTTCAGGGTAAAGTTAACTTAACACAGTTTTAAAAATTACATGCAAATAAGTTTGTCAAAATGTTTTTTTTTTTTGGGAAAACTACTGGTGTCAATATGAGGATGAATTACAGAACATAGTAGGTCCGTTTTGACAGCTGTTACCTGACAAACAACTACTATTCTTGCGATCTTTGGAATAATGATGAGAATAAATTCTCTTGATAAACAAATTACTTAAAAATTCCTGATCTTGATTTATTTAATTCAAACAAATGTAAAAAAAATATATATTTAAAACCTCCACTCTGATTTGCTAGACTATAATATACTCTTAGTACAAACCTTTATATGAATAATTAATTAGAATTTATTATTATTTAGAAATAAATTAGTTAAAATTCAAGGATAACTTTACTATCTGTTTTCTAAATCAAAAAAATACTTAAATAACATAATAAGTGCCTTTCAAAATGCAATTAAATATATGTTCTTACTGCAAAGCAAAGATAACAACTGTTTGTCAAATGCCTGTCTACTTTGCGATTGGACCTATTATATAATTCGAAGTTTAAACAAAAATATTTTGAATCACATAACTCAGTACATACCCAATACTTATCTTCGTCAGATTCCTGGTAACGCGGATTTAAATTAAATATTACGATACTTTAATCTAATTATTTCAAATTGCCTCCTACATCTTAATTAACAAACCTTACCACGTCCATATAATAATTGTAGAGATTTAAAGCAATTTGTCCACAGTTACACCTGT
Organism: Bembecia ichneumoniformis; assembly: GCA_910589475.2. Lineage (NCBI taxonomy): Eukaryota > Metazoa > Arthropoda > Insecta > Lepidoptera > Sesiidae > Bembecia > Bembecia ichneumoniformis. Next base: position 8,783,060 of record OU342523.1, read on the forward strand.
AACTACAGTGCTCAGAGAATACATAACCTTATTAGAGACAGGGCATACTTCATTCCAGTCTTAATGCATAGTCCGTTTGGCAGCAGTTAACAACCTCCTTACAGAAGACCACTGTGAAATAACATCACATGTGTTTCAGCGAGTAAAGTTTGGTTTCCTAAGAGAGTGGTGCGCCAGATAGCGGCCAATGTCGTCACTTAAACCTATTTTAAACAAACAGTATCCCATGGTTCTCTAGAGCGTTTAATGACAATGTAACGTTAAATAGTGGTGCTGTCATTTCCGATATTCTTAATCGATAAGGTTAAATTTTATTAATGCATGCAAAGTGCCAACTGTGAGGATTATTTCATCTGATTAAGGCCATAATCAAATAAAAGTGGGCTTAGAAGTAATATTCCCTAAATTTTTTATCATTAGTGACATACTAAAATTTCGAACGCACTTTTCTTTATAACCTTACAATCATTTTTGTCTTCCGATACAAATGATCTTTCAAATACAGGGCTGGCTTTAACTACAGTGCAGGGTGTGCCGTGCACACGGGTGCAGGGTCTTAGGCGGCGCCGAGCAAGCGCCGCTTCCGCTCGCAACTCCAAAGAGTTAGTGTCGCTCGCGGTAACGACGCTCTCAAAGACTCTGTTCCCATGTTATGACCAACGCCGGGCGTGGTAGCAAAGCAAGACGCTAACAGTTTAAAGCAGTTAAAATGTTATAAAACCAAAAATAAGACATATTAAATGAGTTTCAACATACTGATGGAGAGGGCGCCAGGGTATTGATTGCACACGGGCGCTACATGCGCTAGATTCGCTTCTGTTCAAATACAATATATTGTATAAATAAATCCAATTATTCAATATAGTTAATTATCGTGTTTTTATTTGAAAACTCAACCATTTAGCGGTATTGTCTTCAACAGATGTCTTTTTATGTTCACCATAATCCCTCAAATTACTATCCCTATGTGGCGGCACAAATTTTTAGGAAACCAAAGCTTAAGAGATGACAGAGCCTCATTACCTACATCCCTTATCCTATCGAGGTAAGCTCTTGGTGTTGCCTATATTTTAGGCGACGGTAGCCACCTATCATCAAGTGAGCAGTTATTAGTGGCACAGTGGTTGTGTACCTGTCCGTCGTCGTTAAGCTTGCACTCGGAGACATTGTTAGCGAGTGCAGACCAGGTGAGGTACATGACGTAGAGCGCCACAACGGAAGACTGCAGGAGGCCGGAGCGCGGCTGGTGCTCTTGCACGGCGGGCAAAATCGATACGATGCTCATGCCCACTACCAAAATCAGGTTGAACGAGATGAAGAACTTGGACAGGTCGCAGCCGTCCGCCTGTAGAGTGACAGGTAATTGATTTTAAAAGGAAACTTTTATTCAAAAAAACTCCCAAAATAAATTATTTATAAATTTATTAACAATAAACCGCAGTTGTTCTGCTATGACTTGTCCGTTTTTTTATGACGAGCGAAACTGGCGCCAGGTACGAAAAGGAGAGAGCCTCTTCATTGATGCAGCAATATAACATTTATAGGCAAAACATACCTATGTTTTAGCTTCTGCTTTTAGCCGCATTGTGATGCAGCAAATGACTTGCATGATACATTTATTCTTCAATGAATCTGTATCATTTATGTATCATTAAAAAAATCCCAAAAATTAAAAAGATAACTAAAAAAAAATTCAACTAATAGGATAGTAAATTAGTTTACCTTAGTATAGTAGACATAGAGCAGAACTATCCCTGTGAGTGTGAGGGCGAAGCAAGTTAGCATAGCGAGCAGCAGGGCCGCGTACCAACCGCGGGACTCTGTCTCCTCGTATTTCGCTATCGTACACACACAACATGCATCTGATTTATCAATGTAGTTTAAAAAACCTAATAAGTTTCACTTTAAAAAAAGTTAGTGAGACTTGTTAGAATTTCCTATTTTAAAATAATTTAGTATGTTTTATGCTAAGGTCATAGACAGGCTGACGGTTCACTTGATGAAAGGCTACCGTCGGCGCCTATAACACAAGCAAAGCTACCTGTAGCGTTGCTTTTATTATAGGTGCTTCTTACAACAGTAGGATTAGGGATGGGAAAGGATGGGGAAATTGGCGCTGGCATCCCTTACTCACTCACTGAAATGCACACATACTGTTATTTCACTGTGGTCTTCTGCAAGGCAAGCGGGTGGTTACTGCCACCAGACGGTCTGCCCAAATGACTGCAAAACACAGTGTGCCCTGCCACTACTTAAATGTACTTTAAAAATTATTTTTGAAATGAAAAAATGGTCAATGAATTTGTTTTCGCCCTTTCTTTTCTCTTTAGAACTCTAGACAATATCTCTTTCGACATAAAATTCACCAAACGCTTAATGTCTTTTCCATAGGTTGGTTGGTAAATTCAAGTTGAAAATAATTTTTAAAATTTAATAAACATCACCTTCTGATAATAAACAAGAGAATACTCACAGACCCAGTTCTCTGCCCAATTGTGGGCAAAGTCAATAATCAGAATGAGTTGGATGACAATAAAGCAAAATCCTCCAATCATTCCGAACACCATCCAAGTTGAGGCAAACTGGCCCTCGGGTATGAAGAAAGCGCCTATGATGCCGCCAATCACGAGCAGATACTTGATACCCCAGAAACTAGAAATAATACCAAATGATTGTCTCTGTCTATAAAGTTCAAAAAGTACAATAATGATCGGTTTCTTCATAACATTTTAAAATTCGGACTTAAAAGCCAAATATTCAAACACTTTAAATAAATAAATAAGACTTTTAATAAAGCTTCCCAACTTTTAGATATTTTTAGAACTTTTTTGATATCTCGGTAGCATCATTTGCAGAACAGAAATTATGTTGACGAGTCCCAGAAAGCTAATCAGTCACCAGAAGAAACACGGGAGTCAGATGTGGTCCTTTTATCTTCATGTAAACATCTTTAGACTACTCTTTGACTGTTCCATTGTGATGAATTATCATATCAAAACGTGAATATAGGCCGTACTAAAACTTTCCAGTACTGGCCACACAGATAAATGGTTTTAAAAAGTAATTACAATTTAAAATGGAACTCCCTGACTTTATACTAAAGTTTGCTTTATTGCTGCACGATAAATTAACACGATAAATTTAGCCAATTTTCATTCTACGATTTTCAAAAATTTTAAGTGTATTAACATTTCAACAAAGCCTTGCTAGACTACCAAATAAGCAATCAACGATTTTCAACGACTAAGAAAAGTCTGTAGAAAAGATAGGAACATGTTAAGGTCACTGCGAAAGAGTAAAATTTATTTACGAAAATTATATTTATATGCATTTAAAAATGCATCACCAGTAATTTTGCCCAATATACTTTTTCTTATTTATTCTGGCCACTTTTCAGTGTGTCATGTACGTATATGTAAAAGGAAAATCAATGCACATTTTGACATAATATAGTCAGAAAATTAACAAAATATGGAAGTATTATTTATGTTTTTATTAATTAACAAAGTATTTACCCATTTTGCAATCCCGCTCGTGGATCCTTGGAAGACTTTACCCCAATCATTAAAACCGCCATCAGTACAAAGAAGAGACAAACTGCAAAACAGATTCTGGAAACAAGGTAATATAAACATCAAATAAATAAATAAAAAATATATTTAACTTCAATATCCAAAATAAGTACCTATACACAGCCAGATATCCTACTGCTTGGTCACAATCAACTTTCAGATTGCCCGGCACTAAGGCCGTTGAGTTTTGACAAAATGGGACCTGCAAATGAAATAAATAAATGTTTTTAGGAAAACAAGTAATAGACAGAATAGTTTACCTGTTACAGTTATAAGTGCATTACATTCAAAAGTTGTTGTTGATAGTTGTTAACAATTCAATGCACAAGTTATCACCTCTTCTACTAAACCAAATAATAGATTTTGATACAGATTAGATAACAGCCTCAATACTGTTAATCAAATTGAAATGGTACTTTTGAAAATATTGGTCTTTTGAAGAAAATTCCATCTACTTGTGTAGATTTAAAGAGCAGATATTATATGCAGTGCAAGTGCTAACAAATATCTGCAGAGAAATACAAGTTATGGATTGTTTCATTGATTCTATATTATGACCGTAAAAAATGAGGATATTTTTCTGTTTGATGTAAGAAATGATAAACCAGTTTCCTCTATAAGGCGTTGGTTCTGTAATCCCCAGGCAGAAATCAACTGTGCAATTTCTAATAATTTAAATAATTAAACAAGAAAGCCATAGCTTTATTCCTTAAACAGTAAGCAGTGTTCTATTTCTATAATTGAATTTGTTAACATATTGTGACAAAAAAAAACTATACCAACCTTTTTTAATTCATTGTGCAAGCCAGGAGCCAAGGTAATGCAGGAAATGATCATGACCACCAGCAACATAAGGGCATACATGAGCCGTGTGGAAGTTGAGTTGGCACATGATGGACATGCTGAACAGCATAAGGAGCATGCTGCGCTCCCACAGCAGCATGCCAACTAAAATTTAATTACAATAAATTAGGTATATATGTTTACATTATGTTCCTGTACAATTAAAAGTAAGCAAACGGAGCACTGAGCAAGCCCACTTTGAAATAGCCAAATGCCAGTTACTGTAGATGTTTCGGGCCTTTACATTTCACCTAGCCATCCTAAAATTGGTAATGCAGAATAATGAGGCCCTTTTGCAGACTAGCACTTTCAATGTGCCTTATGCAATTCAGTTATCCTAAAATAATTCAGGCAAATTATATTTACATAATTACAAGTACCTATATTTGAAAACAATATTACTAACAGACCTATCATTAAATTGGAATTTGATTACCTACTTTGTCGGCAAAATAATTTCAAATAATTAAAGAAATAATTAACATTAACAATTTAATAATATATTTTCCTATAAAAAGCCTTCATTACAATAACATATTACCCTTCATTACATTATCTAAACAACTCTCATAAGATATTTCCATCATTACAATACAAGATGTGTTCTGTGACAAATGTAATTTTCACACTGGCAGTGAATATGCTTCTTGGGTTAGTCACGAAAACTACCCCCCTAGCAGTTTTCGTAGCTCTTGATGAATAAGGGTCAAATTTTAATATAACCTGAAAATGCAATACCTTAACCGCTTCTTGCAAGCAACTAACAGCTTCTGAACAAAAAATATCCAGATGAAATTTTGTAGGCTACACTTTTCACTGATCATCTAATTTTTCCTACCATTTGATGTAATCTATACTAAGAGTTGAACATCAACTAACCTAATCATTGAACGGAAATATTTTTTGTTCTTTTTATTTTTTAACATGCATCTTTATTTTTGACTTCTTAACACTCTCCACCTACCAGTTACTTCACTGACCAGTGATAAAACTAAGATGTAGTGTTAGCAGCAGTTTGAAATAAAAATATATACCAATTTTTACTAATATTAAAAAATAAGGCTACTAAGCTTTATATGCACTTTATTATGGTACTTTAAGGATTACCATAATAAAATTATGTCATAAGAAACTAAAACTATCATGAGTGATGAGAACAATAATTTCTAATATTTTGTCATCTACATAATAATTATATCTAATCCATTTATGAAATAAATAAGTGGATTATACAAGATTAGGTAGGTAAATTCTATTTAGTTCAGTTTAGTTGAAAATAAGTTTGTTTTTCTTTCTAGATATTTGAAACAGGCGTAATATATTTCTTTTTTATCTAAAGAAACTAGATTAGTTATGTTTATTAAGACAAGATCAACAAAGATGAGTCACAAAGAAAAATGGATGAAAAGTATGTTTTCATCTTTTCATCCACTATATATGAAACGTAATTATTATGCAGTTAATGATAAAAGAAAAACGAGACATATTTTTATTTCCTGCATAATAGTAAACAAACAAGTGAGGCCCTACAATTATTTTTACAATTCGAAACTTACTTGCGCTGCAGAACAAAGCCCTAATACAGCTCCCATGTTTAAAGGGGCCGATTTGTTATACTGTTTTGAATATAATTTGCACTCACAAACTGTTCAGATCAGAAACTATAATTTTAATTGTATTGAATATATTAAATCATGATCATTACTCAAGACATTACTAAATTAATAAATTGCAAAAAATATTCACAAATACAATGTTTGCTTCTGAGCTGTCAAATGTCAAAACTTCGTAGACGTAGTGACGTAGAGCATAAAAGCACAGGCCAAATCATATCTACTACGCTCTAGCGAGAGGCTCAGGCTATTAATATGTATCTCATAATCATTTTCAGAGTTTTCAGATAGGAATAGGTAAGTATCATTTTCAGATATACCTACTAGATATAGAATGGTCCTACTCGTAGTGTGAGGGATAGATTTTGTTTTATCAATTTTATTTAGGTACATATTGTTTTAATAATCTGGTGTAGTGACAAAATACATAGGATTCATAAATGAATGATTAAATTTTTTTGCACCTAACTAACACCTAATTTTTTTGCCTCAGAATATAATAAGAAATCCGAAACGTACCAAAAAATCTGTGACAAGCTAATATTAATGTGTTTCAAAAATTATTTGAAATTATACAGAAAATAAATTAACAATAGTTTTTGAGAAAATCCAAATAAAAAACAAGCTGTTTTTGTAAGGCTAATTTAGTAAGTAAACAAAATTATATTATTACCTAATTTAAATAACAATACTTACCTCGGCGCGAACTTTTCATCTCGCGCCTTTCCGTTAAATCAAAGTAGCCCGTAAGGTAAGAATAAGTAATTATCTCCGATTTAAAAGCACTATTATTAAGTTAGTCTATATTCTTACAAATGAGATGAGATACTACCAGGAACGTCGATTTCTTTATTCTTAAGTGCACTGTTTAGATTTACCTACTTAGTAATCGAAACAGTATAGATTATTCTTTTATAATTATGGATTATGGGGCCGTGTGAGAATCAAGTCATTATAATTATTATTATAGAAATAAAGATGTCTAATGTTGACACGGTCACTATAAATGTTTGATGTTGATTAGATAACCATTTATAACAAAGTTGTTGAATAGATGCTTCCATAGACACTAATTAGAAAACTCAGATTTGGATTTATATGTTGCGAGTATAAATTTTACTCTTTCCAGTGACCTGGCATTTTTTACATTTTATGTTTTTGATCGGATTATACTTCTCTCCCTTCTTAGTGTTCCCAGAAACATACAACTTGGGACTCTTTAAGAACAAAATAATAGGCATTAGGCTACTGTTAACAAAATAATACAAGCGAACTCCAACTTCGACCTTATCTTCACTTATTTACCTACTATTAAGGGTACCCCATTCTCTTTGTCCAGATATTATTATTATATATATTCACTTATTTATTTTCTTTCTTAATTTTAATTTTTTTTACAGTATAAATATATTACGTATATAAAAAAAAAACAATATGTAGAAACAAACTTAAAACTAGAATTCCGCAGATAGCGGAGCAAGGCCTATATAAGCTACCTGTGGTTAGGGCTGCAGAGTGAGGAAATATAAATTTCAGCGTTTTTGAAAATCTGTTCCCTAAGAGGGTAAAATTTGGGTTTAAAGTTTATATGAGGATTTAATCTTTTTTGAAAAAGAATGTAATTTAATATTAAAGCTACTCAGCAAAAATAAATACATATTTCGTCGTTTTTGGAAATTCAACCCAAGCCGGAGAAATGGGGTGGAAACATTAGTATAAAAAGGAAAAACGATACAGGCTGATTGTGTTCCCCTTCAGTCGGGATCATCCGAGAGTATTCGCATCGGTTTATATATACGTATCTATAGGTCTCTTCAAGGCCCACTATAACCCATATCTATATGAAAAAGGGGGATAAAATAAGAAGACAGTGTTTCTAATAATTAAAATATATATATTTTTAAGACACACAAAGTTCATTTTTAAATTATGAGGTATATTAAAATTTCAGGCAAATAGTCTACCAGAAGTAGCACATAATAAAATAATAATGTTTTTTTTTCTTAAAAATCATAGTATGTCTCATTTTTTATCGAGTAGGTACTTATGTGTCACAATATTTCAAATTTCACAATTCACATGTAATATAAATTTACCATAGTACATATTTTATTTAGAGAGCTCACTGTGATATATTATGTAATATTCTTTTGTGATGTTTTATTTCAATTTTGTTTCTATAATTGTACGTTAATTGTTATTAGCAGTCAAATTTCATTGTAAATTCTCTTTTAAACTTCTTATTAACGTATTCAACAGAATCATCCCAGTAAAAAAAAAACATTTTTTTTATAACCTCAAAATTCATCGAATCTGTCAATCGTTTTGAACACCTTCTGGCCTTCCAAGCGTTACGTTAAAAATAACATTTTCTAACATTATTTCAGTAAAATATAACAAACACTCTCACATCCAACACGAAAATTATAAATAGTATAAGTCTAAAAAATAATAAATAGAATTATAAATATCACAGCAGAATACCGCCAGCATGTAAATAACTATTCAACACTCCCACAGGAAAGATCACACCATGAATAAATAAAATAGGCACATAATCAATCTACACATATAATAAAATCGTAAACGTGCCGTGTCTGTACATTAAATATTTTTTTCAAAAAAACAATTTCTACACGTTGTACCTATGTTACCGTGGTCAAAAAAAATGTTTTAGAATTTTTGTCTGTTTGTGGACGCTAATCTTAGAAACGGCTTAACCGATTTGAATGCGGTTTTCACTGATGTATTGTAGCAAGCTTCCCGTAACATTTAGTGTTTGTTTCATTCAAATCGGTTTACAAACAAAAAAGTTACGCGCTATACCAACTACCACGCGTAAGAAGTTGCGGACTCAGCTATTGTATAATAAATATATAATAGTTATTCGATAAAAAAACAGATTCATCTTTCTATGACAAGTTATTGACACGGTGAAATAAGAGAGGAGTGACAGCTGACAGTTTTCAATAAAAAAACTTCTGTGATATTGACAATAACGAACACAATAATATTATTGGGACTATATGTAATCCGAGTAAATATAACGTCGTTTTGATCTTACTTCAAACTTAACACTAGTGGTAACCATACAATCGTCTCACCGACACTTCAGCCATTCTAAGGCAAAATTGTGATAGATATAGTCTTCGCAAATATCGAAGACAGGTTGGTACTCGATCGAAGACAAAGTTAAGGGAGGACTACTCGCTAAACACGTTCTACGATGAATGACATATAGAATAGATCTCTCGAAGCTGAATATTTGTCAAATGGATACTTTTAATATACTTGAATACACATTGGCTTACAATAATATCACACAGAAATCGAGTTACAAGTGGCTCCATATGTTTATTGTTTCCAAGTGAGCCGGTATTTGTAAAGTATTCATTCAAGTAGCTTATAACATTTACAACAGGTATCGCCAACTCTTATTAAGACCATATTGCACTAGACGTGGCAGTGTTACTAAATACCGAAAAATCACTTCGAACCTTTATATTAATAATAAGTAATGAATACATTATAAGTTAAATCTGTCGATGCCACGCAGTGTAAATATAATCTTTAAACATAGGTAGTTCAATTGAAACAATGAGCATAAACATTTGGAGGAGACATATTTTCAAAAACAATACATAATTAATTGCCCACATATGTATACATTTAATATTTATATATACTATATTAAATTTAGAATAACGAATAAGCATATTTATACATTTAACAATTAGTAGATATCAATTGTAAAAACTAAACGATAAATAGATATAACATTTGTATTTAAAAACATCGCGATAATTACGTATTGTGTGTTTTATACTTATCAAAGAAAAATTATGGATGATTGAACCTAAAAGACGATAGTTATATATACATATATACTATATGAAAAATATAATTATGCTGGTTTTATATTAACAATAACTTTGAAATTATCGCATTTAGCATACTTAAATTAGAAAGCGTCGCTCTAAAGAATATTTAACACATTAAGTAAACATGCTACTCACTAGGCAATAATATTAATAAATAATCATATATATGTTAATCTTTAATGCGGCATTATAGTTCAAAATTAGCTTGTGTAATATTTTCAGCAAGATTCCATGAGACTTTTAGTTCCGTGCTCTTTCTTAACGGCCATTTTGTTCACAAAATATATAAGTAATTCGATTTGTACGCCGTTTTAGATGATAATTGTTTATAAAGCACAGGCCACACTACGAGCGAAACCAAAGCGAAACTAACTTCCATACTTGGATTCACACCGCGTAATACAGAAATAAACTACGCCAGTGTGTAACGAGAGGATCAAGCACGTGACAAGGTGGCACGTCACGTCACTACATCATTCGTATCCAATATGAACCCACTTCTCGCGTTAGCGTAGCGAAACGAACTTAGATTCACTTCGTTCTCAATGTGGCCTGCGCTTAAATTACCTACGAACGACAAGTGGCTCGTGAATACTACAATGTAAGGCTTTAATAAGTACTAAAATACCGATTGCGGACAATTTAAATCACCTAAAGGAAAGCCTTAGAAATCTATTGCAATTTACATATTTACATACGCGGATTTTGTATTTCATTAACAACTCAATCGAATAAAAACCAATGTAACAAAATCAGAACTAAATATAAAAACACAATTACTTCTAAATAAGAATACATTTTAGCTAATACAATAAGAAAACAATACACTGTTGTAAGTACAGATTCGTGTTACGAAGGGTTGAATCAGACATGCGAAAAATAGATGTACCTAGGTGCAATTCGAACAAAAAAGTATCCAAATATGTGCAACTGAATTGTGGACATGAAATCGTTTAACTGAAAAGCACTAAAAGGACTTAGAGCTTGACTAGCGCCAACGAATTCACGCGGAGGCGGAGTTCTGTAAGCCATTTTACCGAAGCACAAATAAGAGGTCGCTTCGAATTTCAGCGTCCGAGACTTGCAATGGAAAAACTAAAATATAGTTATTATTCAGGTTATGCTTTCTTTGTACTGATATGTTATTAGTAATTTTTTTTGTTTTATATTATGACTTTGGTGTTGAATGTATAAAAAAATTGAGCAAAAATTTGGCTAAATAAATTATTAATAATAATAATAATAATGTATGTACGCAATATTATTTACAATAATTAGTAAAAATAAATTTGTCTTTATTTTTTTAAATAATACATCTAATTAAGGACACTACTTAACTAATAAAAATACTATAGCGAACTAAATAAAATAACCTTTTTTATTATATTATAAATCTAATAGCTTCAAACATTATTGAGATCTGCTTATTGAATCGATATTTGCGCCGCGCGACATAGCTGCAGTTATCTACGTATCACTCACATTTTATATTGATCACTTCTTTCTACATAAGTTTGTATAATAAGATATGTGTGGCTGTAAAAATATATCCTTAAGATGACATTCGACAATTCACGCTGTGGTTTCCGCTTTTACCAAACTACACACGATGATCAATCATCTTGACAAAAATAAAGATCAATAAAGTTCTCATTTGAAGATCAAAGTTTGCTTCAAAAAAGCAATGAGTTATTGTCAGCTTCACAAGGACTTCTGCTATACAAAACACGTTATAGAATGTTGTTTGCAACTCTGGTGATATGAAAACATGATTTAGACATTAGATTAGATTTGTGTAAAATTCTTTATTTTAGGCGGCAGTTATCAGTTGTCTTCTATTCTCCCAGTAGATGTTTTTCTGTTGCGTTAGAATATGGTGATATTTTCAAGATACGCAGTTTCAAGTTATCCAAGGAGATACCGTGCTTATGAAACAAATAAACACATCAAAAAAGTCTAAGCAACACATACTATTTCAAATTATTAATCAATTATTATATCATTTCTTACCAAGTAGGTAATACCTATGTAAACTTTTTTGATCTAGAGGACATACTGGCTGGTTGTAAAAAAAATTCGTAGTATCATTTGTTTTTTTTTTCACAAATTCAAAAGCGAATGCATTTGTCCGAATTTTATAGCGTTATCTTTGCTTATTAAAATTTAGTATTCTGTATCAATTTTATGATTTAAACAAAACTTAATTTGAAAAAAGTTTTGAACAAATTTGGATTTTGAGACATTTTTTACGTCATGGAGCGACGTCATTTGAACGCAGATGAAATGCAAAGAGCTGTAGGGATGTTGCAAGCGGGAAGAAGTTAATCTCAGGTATCTCGGTATTTTGGTGTCAACAGAAGCGTTATTTGCCGTCTTCATCAGCGTTACACTAACACGGGAGATCCTGCTGAGCAGCACCCAGGTCGAAAAAGGTGTACAACCACACGGCAAGATCGATACATACAACTGACTGCAAGACGCCAGCCGATGTTAACCGCCCGAGAGATAGGTTTAAGGCTACAAAATTCAAGTGGTGTTGTTGTTAGCTGCCAAACTGTGCGAAATCGACTACATGAGTATGGCCTACGAGCACGACGGCCAATTAGGTGCCCACCGATACGTCACGGGAATCGCGCTCGTCGAAATGAATGGTGTAGGGAACACATTACATGGACCCGGGAACAATGGGATAAAATTTTATTTTGCGATGAGTCTCGATTTGGGTTCAAGCCTGATACTAGAAGGGTAAGAGTGTACCGTCGTCCTGGAAATACCGAAAAACTGAGGTGCGGTCAGGAAGTGCATCCATACAACGGCTCAACAGTTATGGTATGGGCGGGTATTATGAAGAACAGACGAACTGAGCTCGTTTTTGTAAATGGTAACATGAACGTTGTAAATTACGTTGAGGATGTTCTAAGGCCTTATGTTCGTCTATTCGCACAAACGCTTGGCTCCGATTTCACGTTGATGCATGACAATGCGCGTTCGCATACAGCTTTGCACACACGGGAGTACTTGGCAAGGGAAAATATTCTGGTATTGCCTTGGCCTGCACAATCGCTAGACTTCAACCCCATCGAACATGCATGGGACATGCTCCAGAGACGTGTTTTAAAGGACTTGGATGGAGTGACAACAACCCAACAACTGATGGACTTACTAAAATTTCATTGGGAACAATTGCCGCAGGATAACATTAACAGTCTCATCGATTCTATGAATAATCGGTGCCAGCAAGTTCTCAATAACAGAGGAGGCCACACTTTGTAATTTGTATTAATTTATGCAATTTTAGTTTAAGTTTACTTGATTAGGCACCTTACTTTGTACTACGTACATACAGTACTTACTCGTAATTATTGTTAATTGAGATAATTAAAAAATATAAAAAAAAACAATTGAGGTTTAATATCAAAAAAGCATTAAAAATTAATATAAATAAGAAAACACTAAGGATTTAATGCAAAAACACATTGTAAAATTGAAATTTGCTTAGACTTTTTTGATGTGTTTATTTTTTTTCTGAAATAACATTGATTCAGGTGCTTAATTTGCTTACGATCGAATCTTGAAGAGACTTTTTAAAGATTTCAAAGTCTTATTTTAGCCCAAACCAAGCTGTTTGCTTAGCAAAAGAAAAAGGTTATAATACGGTCATTCTATGAATGCGTTTTTTATTGACATTTCTTTATGTCCATTGCATAAAATTCATTTTCGATTAAACGATATAGAAAATGGTATGGAGATTGACACTTGTCAAAAAGGCAATCGTATAATGGCCGGAGTATATATAGGCATAGAAGAGAATAATGCTTGTCTCAATATAATTGCCGAATAATACATATCGTATATTTGATCAAACTATTTTAAAGTGAGCGTATGCGACTTCTAAGTGGTCCAAATTAAGGTCCGACATGGAGTTCCTAAAACTAACATATGTGAATTTTATGTTGGGCACTATTTATAAGTAGAATTGAAACTTACCTTAACACACCTTAAAACTATTAATTTATTATGACTTTTCAACTTAAATATAATACCGCTTACATCGTATCTATATAAATTTTAACCGCATTACTTATTACAATATGAATATGGCAGTTAAATCTAGCTAGCTGGGTTGTTTGCCTTTCGTTTTATCCAAATCAAAGTTTGGAAACGCGGTTTCGTTGCGGTGAAAAGAATACAATTAAATAATTCTGCTAATGACGACAATCTCAAAACATTTTTGCTACAAGTACAACCGTTATTGCAATGAACACTTATAAGATTATTCTCCATCAAAAATGGTAAAAATATTCCTGGCAACATTAATATTGCATTGGAATTTCAAGTGTGACCACTCGAAGATTTTAATTGAATTTGGTAATAATGACAGGTACTAAAACTAAAACGATTTGTAACTAGGTTCTTTTTCGTTTAAGGTACAATGTCGTAATGCACTTAAGACACAAGGGGGTAATATTTTCATATACCTAATATAAAAACTATTACTCAATATTAAAAGTTTATAGATCTCTAATTTGTAACAATGCAAATGAAAACTAGCTAACGTGAACGAATCCTGTCGCCGGGTATGGAATAAAAATCGGATATGAGTGTTCGCTAAATATAAAATCACGTACGAACAAACAGGTGAACAAACATACACGCATTATCGACAGTCATACAGGCATTACAATGTGCGTTGTTTGTATTTCAGCACCAAGGTAGCATTACATTGAACACTGTATCTAAACTTCGCCTACGAGATGAGTATATCGTTATACCAAATTGAGATTATAATAAATGGGAAACAAAAGAAGAGATGCTTCACAATTGGCACATGTCGAGTTGTATTTCGTCAGAATCGCAAGTCAATTCATTTGGTCTATTAAAAGTATAATTTAACATTAATACGTGGTATAACAAACTACTGGTAACTATGAGCAGATTACAAATACAGCATCAGTATTTAAAATAATTATTATGTCGCCGTTCTAACGCCTATGCAATAACACTTTCAACCTTAAAAGTAATAATATCTTAATTTCATCTTATGTACAAATCCGAAAATTGCTTTTACCTTTATTATTCTTTTAATATAAATAGAACATATTTACAAATTTACTTATTATCTAATATAATACTAAAAATATTGCAGCTAGCAATCCATTACATTTGTAGCCACATCGATCGGGTTCCTTCTAATTCCATTTCGCGACGCTTTACTTGAGCACGGACCCATTGAGTATTGAACCGAGTGCTCATCGACACATGCTGAGTGCGCATCGACTTAGCCGAGTGCGCATCGACACATGCCGAGTGTGCATCGACACATGCCAAGTGCGCCTCGACATAGCTGAGTGCGTATCGACACATGCCGAGTGCTCATCGACACATGCCGAGTACGCATCGACACATTCCGAGCGCACGTCTACACGTGCTGATTGTGTATCGATATGTACCAAGTACATATTGACACGTACCGAGCACGTAATAGTATTACACCGGTCATTATACCCAGAGCGTCGTCGCATTTTTTACCTTACAATCATACCTCACTTCATAGGCAAGTGACATTACCTATCTGTTAGGATATTAATCGTGATACGAATATGCGTATAATTTGATGTTATTTCAGTGCTTTTCTTAATCCAACAACGATCACTTTAGAGTTAGACTCGTCGTATTTGGTTTTAATGCTGATTTGGCATAGCAATCACCTTAATCATTCCCGTCTTACCAAGAAGTCTTACTCTTTTGTAATGTTGATTTGAATGTCATTTTTAAATCCTTAGGATGTTTAATTATATTGAAGCCTTTAAAGTGTCTTGACATAATGTTGTTACACTTTGTCCTTTCCTTCATTATCTGCTCTCCATATATCAGTCAATATTATTTAAGTGTCGGTCCGCGTCTCCCGCCTGAAATCTCAATATTCAGTAAATTGAAGGGAGTGCTCATGACTTGCCGTGTCGTGTGTCATGTGGTGCCGTGTCGTAGCGACACGCGCTAAGCCGCAGCCGACGCTGAGTATTGTCTTCTCGTTCGTGCAACATTCTCTTACACGACACAGATATGTTCATAAAAATAAGTCTAAAGGTCATTTTATAGTCTTTTATCAAATATGAGATATCTTAAACGACTAATTCACATTATACTATATCGCCTACATTTTGTTATTATTATCATCTATAATTCAGTCAAATATTTCATTTCAATGACAGAGCGTCACTAGAGTCTATTTACATATTACAACACAAAACTCAGTTAGTTCGCAAACAGCGTGAAAACATTGTTTGAACTTTCGATCGCGTAGATTCATAAAGCACATTCGTAAATGTGGACGGAATTTAGTGACTGCATACGAACACTAATGTAACAAAACACGCCATAACAAAATGTGTATAGCGAGACTAATAAAATATTGCTTCCGTACTGATCCGTTAGAAAAATAAACATCGCGATATCCACTTACATTACTGTACGTATATAGGGCAACAATCGTTTTCACACTGCAGCGCCTCGTCTATACGTGGGCAATGTCCATGGGTCATGCGATACTTGGCGAAACGCATTTACAGAGCAAAAATATGTCTCCATAGGGCGGCAGTGCGCTAGTCGCCGAAGCGAGTGCACGCCTTCTTCCACTTGCACTGCGTGCACCACAGGTCGCGCTGCTCCATGCCGTACACCTTGCGGCACTTCTTGTTGTCGGAGCGCGGCCGTCGGCCCGGACTGTGCGGCGAGCCCGTGGCGCCGCTCACCGTCAGCCGCATGTGCTTCTGCACAACACAACATACGTTACAGCCACCGAGCAATTGTACTACATTATACTTAGTGGTAGCAGACCACACTCTTACAGAAAACCATCCAATGAGAGAGCGCGTGCTGTCGTGTGAGTCAGGCATCACGTTGCTTGTGGTAATAGACAACGGTAGCCATTTAGTGGGCCGTTTAGCTTGCCTGCCGACCTTTGCATAAAAATAATATGTAAGTATATGCAGAGTATTCCTCAAAGTGTCATTGAGCGAAAATCGTTTCAATTTTGGCGTTCAGAACAATCACCCTCGTGTACATATCAAACAATAATTCAAAATATACAAAAATAAGGAAGAGTAAAACATTAATTTCTTCAAATATAAGAGTATAAAAATATATCTCAATAACAAAGTTAGCATCACTATATTCGTAACTTTAGTTTTTTGAGCTTCACATTAATTTATGTGAAGTTGGTAGGATACGACTGGCCTCAATTCGTGTCTGTATTGCAAGTTGTCCACGAACTCACACGAACTCCCATAATAAACTCGTTGCTCACTCGCTCTCACTCGTCTAACAATAATAAACCAAAAATACGCCACTGTACCGGTGAATGTGAACTGGACCAGGAATGCGGTACAGGAATGCTTATTGGTCTTGCTGAGTTTTGTAGCGTCGACAGGAGACCTTGCCTGAAAACAATAAAAATTCGGATGATCAATTATATAAAGTAGCATAATTCTGTATTGTTTGACCGTTATAACGGTCAAACACTCGACGTTAATTAAACGCTAGGATCCTCTCCAAAATGTAAGTGATAACTGGTTAAGTAATATTTTACCGTTGGCGATAATAACTCCAATACGTAAGTGTAAGTTTAATAGAGAGAGTTAATGTGGACTTGAAGAACTCTACTCTCTAGTTTTAAGAACCGTTCTAGCCGTCCTTCTTCCGTAAGAGTGGGTTTCTTGTTGAATGTCTACCTGAAGGATCCCACAAGTTTTCTCTGGTAGTCGGGGTCCTCGTGAGGTGGCCGACACATGTCTCGGTGGGAGAGAGTAGGCGGCGCAGTTGGCGTGGGCACCTCGCGTTCTGTGTAATAGAACTCCTCTTCATGATCGCTTTCATCTTCCTTCTTTGGCCTGAAATATCATAATTTAATGTTATTCATTAACATCGTCTCATCTCAGAATTAGGATGTGTGCTGCTGGACAAAGGCTTATTTTTCCATTAGGATCAATAAATAGCGAATGAGTTATGTATGATCCTGGATCTAGCGTCATTATTTTATCGAATTCAACAGATGGTATTGGTAATGCAAAGTTCCAATCACAACCGGAGAACATGACTGCGATGGATGTTTTTTTCATTGCAAAAAAGCCGCTGTCTTCTTGAGTCGTAGTTGCTTGTAGTGTGACTACTTTTAGTTAGACCATTTTTTGGCGCTAACTTAGACAACAGTAGCAATTTATACACCAGATGATCCAGTGACCTAACCTCTAATTGTCTGGAATAAAAAAATATAAAGGAGAGGAAGTTGCAGTATTTCGGGCACGTAATGAAGGGCGAAAAATACCGTATTCTTCAATTAGTGATGCAAGGAAAAATACACGGAAAACATAGCAGAGGCAGAAGAAAGACATCCTGGTTGAAGAAATTAAGAGAGTCCAACTGAACGAGGAATACCGTGGGTTTTTAGTGGCTAGAAATCCCATACACTGCAACAGTTCCCCATGACTCACGTAAAAACATTCACTAGGGTAGGTCATTTATAATTGCGAAATGAAACAAATTAGTGCCGTGTATTGTATTGTTATAATGTAGTAAAACACTCATTGACTAATGATGGCGTAATCGACTAACTTCTATCGAAGTGGTTACGATTAAAAGTAGCACTGCATACAAAATAGTTAAAACTAATTTGATTATTCTCAATCTTACGTTAGTTTGAATTACTTAGTCACTTTGAATTTATTTTTTATACGCCCATGTATTTTTGTACATATTCCATAGTAGGTATTCGGTGATTTTATTTTGTATGGACGGTTTGGCATAATTATGTATGCTTCTTTAACGCTACTAGTGAAGTTTAATTTGTAGATAGAGATACATTGTCATGATGAGAACACTAGGACAGTGAGAGTTACGTAAGTCGAGGAGGTAGGGGGCGGGTCGCGGGAGGCAGGCGTAGATGGAGTGACCTTGTAACGCGGCACGGGCGCGGGCGGGAGCTACTTTATGTATGTGGCAACTGGCGAGCAACCTTGACGTGAAGCCTCGTCGCTTCCGGGTTAGCGCTGGGCCAGCCCTATACCGTTCTACAGAGGCGTGTATCATTTTTAGAGCAAAGGTCATTTTTTTTCACAGTGGAAAAAATGTTTGTTCGCAATCTATATTTGTAAACATTTTATAAACTTCATTTAATGAACAATTTAACGGCAACACTTTTTGCAGAAATTCTTGGAATAAAGGATTTAAAAATAATTTCACGAAAAATCCATTTACAAAGAACATTTAAGGATTTCCAATTACTCTTTCTCTGCTAATTAGCAATTAGCTGGTAAACGTCCTTTGTCGTTATAACAAAGAGAATTAACGCTTGAACACAGAAAAGTTTCATTTATAGATTATGCAGAAATGTGCATCGGCTTCCTTGCCAACTGGCTCGCCTAACATATTATTGTAGAGCGTTTGTTTGCCTGATATATTTTACACGTGTTCGCAAGTAAAGATAACTGAATGTTTATTCAAAACACTGTTAACTCGTATGCAATTGATTGTTGCATACTCGTATATAGGACACGTTTTAGTCTAGATGTTTCCACGGACGTGCAGCGCGTCATAGATAAGGTACTTATGTAACATGACAATGCAACTTTAATTTCCAATACAATACAAACTATTATAATATTGACTATTGCGTGACTTCAAAAGAGGCTTGAATTTCAAAAGAGTGGTTTCAAAACTTAATTAATCTATGTAATAGGTATGCTGTGTTCGACAAATGCTGAATTTGGGTGGTGCAATTTCAATCCCAAATTGGGAACTAATTTGTTTTTACAAAACACCTATATCATACCCAACCAATACGTATATATATGTGAGAATATAAAACGCTAGTGACACGCCTCCGAATTCATATGGATGCATTTTATTTTTCAAGTTAAATACGAATTGTTGTCGTTTACTACTTTTTTTTATGTTAAGATCGGCAGACAGGCTGACGGTTCACTTGATGGTAGGTGGCTACCGTCGCCTATAACGCAAGCAACGCCAAAGCTGCTGCAAGTGTGCTGCTGATTACAGCAGGATTAAGGATAAGGGATTAGGAGGGGGATAGGGAAATGGGCTCTGGCATCTCTCACTCACTCACCGAAACACAATAGCACACGTGCTGTTATTTCATGGTGGTTTTCTGTAAGGGGGTGGTTACTGCCGCCAGACGGGTTGCCTAAATGACTGTAAAGCGCAGTGTTCCCTGCCACTACTGTCCAGATCTAGACCAGAGCCAAATTTGAAAATATCATTTTTCAAAGTTGACTCTGCCGGGAATCGAACCCGGGAACCTTAGAACAGAGTGTTAAGGCAAGCACCCTAACCACTCATCCAATATAAAACCTTACTCTTTCTATTAGTGAAAAGCGTGTCAAAATCCGTTGGGTGGTTTAAAAGTTAGCGGAGAAATCGAACAACATTTTTTCAGAAGACCACCATGAAATAACAGCATATGTGCTGTTGTGTTTTAGTAAGTGGGCAAAAAATTACAGAGCCCATTTCCCTATCCCTCTTCCTAATCTCTTTCCTTAAATCAACTATGGTTAGCAGCAAACTTGCAAACAACGCCACGGCGTTGCCTGTGTTATAGGCGACGGTATATCATCAAGTGTCTGTCGACCTCACATAAAAAAATTATATAGATGAAATCATTTGTTAGGTAATTCGACACAGTTAATCAATTATCTGGCATTTGTTATAGAAATTACCAAGATCACTTGACGAAAATTTACGTTAAATTTCTGGTTCTTACTTCAGATGTGTTTGCCTGATGTGAGCTTCAATGGCAGAGCGTGTGTTGGTGGTGTGATAGCAGCCTCGCCATGTGCACTCGTACACGACGCTGCTATGCTGAAACAATATATAAGCAGGGACACTATTAATTTTCAATCTAACAGAATCTGACTTACAATAAATCTAGGTATGTGTTCCGAATAGGTGTGTTTTACACGTTTACAGTTAGAGATATCGTAGGGTGGTGACTCAGAAATCATTCTAGGTTACGGCCTTGCCGTTCTATCGTACCCTGAGCATTGGCTCCGCCACACCTTCCTGTCAATCAGCAATACTCTGCTATTGTGCCCAAATTATGTCCATATCAATTAGCAATTAGGCACTAATTACCACAATTGAGCAAACTATGTATAGTATTTTAGGTGGACGAATGTGAAATTGTGGTTGGTGTGGTTTGCCAAAGATTCTGTATCGACCTTCAGTCCAATGCCATATTATTTCGGCTTAAGCCGCACACACAGACATACACCGTTCGAATGTTGCCCGCGGTGTCACTGTTAATTATACAACAGCATTTCTTGTGGGTCTTCATCACATTAGTTGTCTTTTGTGTACCTCACAATGATTATGATTTAAGTGCTGTTAGTGCCTAGCCCCTGACCGTGGAAATTGGGTTGCGCGCGCTCCTCGTTGTTCCGTTTCATATAATGTGGGTTCGTATATCAAGTGCATTCAGAAGTAGGTCAGGGGGGGGTGCTCGGTTGCGGGGTGAGAGAGGAGGTCGCGAACTAGGTCGCAGCACCACGGCCAAGGGTGGTCTACGAAGGTTGAACGTTTTTGTCTTAGTGGAGGGCAGCCTTCATAAAACGTTAAGAATTTACTGCTATTATTTACAAGGACAATAGGTAGGTTCGTCTTAGCACAAAATAAATTAAAATCAATATTTCTGATTCACAAAGATCACTTTTTATAGAAAATGTTCTAAGTAATAAAGGAACGTATGTAGGTACTTTGTATACTTCCATGACTTTGTACTTGAAACAAATT
This sequence comes from Bembecia ichneumoniformis, assembly GCA_910589475.2. Lineage (NCBI taxonomy): Eukaryota > Metazoa > Arthropoda > Insecta > Lepidoptera > Sesiidae > Bembecia > Bembecia ichneumoniformis. Next base: position 8,804,771 of record OU342523.1, read on the forward strand.
AAATATTTTACAAAGAAAACATCATGTTGACTGTACATATATAAATGGTTATTATCCAAATGACCTCACATAATATAAATTACTAGCGACCCGACCCCGGCTTCACAAACCTTCCTCGTTTATTGTTTTCTTTATTGAAAACCGTATAGGTAGGTACGTATTCCGTTAGATGTTTTACAAGAAGTTAGCGGAGAAACAGATAAAAGGGGACAGCGACTTAATCTACTAATATATATAATAAAATCGTAAACGAGCCGTGTCTGTACTACATAAAATATTTAAAAAAAAAAAATCGTTTACGTTGCACGTATGTCATCGAGGTGAGGTAGTAGTGGTAGGGCACACTGCGTTTCGCAGTCTTTTGGGCAGCCCGCCTGGCGGCAGTAACCACTTCCTTACAGAATACCGCCGTGAAATAACAGCATATACGTGCTGTTGTGTTTCGGTGAGTGAGTAAGGGATGCCAGAGCCCATTTCCTTATCCCCCTCCTAATCCCTTATCTAATCCTACTGTAGTCGGCAGCGCACTTGCAGCAGCTTTAGGCGTTGTTTGTGTTATAGGCGACGGTAGCCACCTACCATCAAGTGGACCGTCAGCCTGTCTGTCGACCTTAATATAAAAAAAAAACAGTTTTTAAAATTTTTGGCTGCTTGTTCTTTTGTCTGTGCGTATGTGACGGCGCGGCGGCGTAATCTCAGAAACGGCGTAATCGATTTCATTCGGCTTTCAATGAAGCAAGCTTCCCGTATAGTAACATTTAGTGCTTGTTTCATTCCAATCGGTTTACAAAAAAAAAAGTTGGGTAGGTACGCGCTAAACCGAATACCACGCGTACGAAGTTCCGGTTAACTAGTTTTACAATATGTGATACATCTATATAAACGTATTTTGATGTAAGTATAGGACAATTCTTTAAGACTTATATATTTTACAGACATTAGAAATTCATTGTGTATTGGTTCTTCAGATATGTTCTTTGTTCTAACGTCAAAACTTAGACAATTTATTCCTTTACCGTTTGCACTTAATACAAAAAAGGTATTAAATGTTGATAATAAAAAACAAAAAGTAAACTACGACCGAAGGTTTCTATTTGCGTATTTATAAGGTAAAGCCATCTATAATCTATGTGTTTTGGTTTGGCAGCGGTATACCTTTCCCCTGTTTTCATTCAGAGGGTTGTAGGCGGGGGCGGAGTGTGCGGGAGGCTTCGGTTCAATAGGGAAGCCTCCCTTCACTGCACCACTGACCTACTTTCAAACGCCAAATTTCAAATCAGGAAAAATTAAGTGGTAATGTTGAGATAAATATTCACGAGTTTTTTTTTAAAAGTGTAACTTCTATTCTGAGCATCTGTAATTGAACGGAAGTGGGGTATACAATAACGAGATATGGAAATACCGTGGTCCGGCCTTAATATACGGGGCTAACCCACTTATAAAATTGTGCTGGATCTCGTTGTGAATTGCTGGATTGAGTATTAAGATGATTTGATATTGAAAATTTGAGTTCGTCAGTCGACGCAATGTCCGTCGAAACGGGATACTACGCGATTTCGCCGTTTTCGGTACCTACTGAAACCTTTAAAATTTGTTTAGTTTAATCTGAAGCTTTTCAAATTAGTACATATTATCTTAAGTAACTCCGCGGATACTTACTAAAAACCTTGATTTTTTGCGTTATTAAAAATGTTCATTATCTGAAATTGTCATTTGTGTGCTGACGCTACACGTTACACGTGCCGCTTCGGTTCTGTGTGCATCGCTGCAAGCGTAGGCGGTGAGAGAGTGCAATGTGTAGCTGTGTGCTACGGGTCGTGTTGTACCGGCGAACGCAGGGCGGTTGCGCGGTGCTGCCGAGAGGCGAGGGACGAGGTTCTGCAGTGGGGGAGACCCTGACACGCGGAAGAGGATGACGACAGAGCAGGCCTTGGACTAATAATGCAATAAGCGCTGCTCTTTGTCACATTTTTCTTTTTTTTTTTGCACAAATCAGACGTCGCAATTGCAATAGCAACATTAGCAAATGTAATTAATTATAAACAGAAAACACGAAATGGAACCCCTACTGTCGCTCCTTATGGCTTTTTTTATTTAACTACTATGTAGGTACTTGATTCGTTTATTTTTTTCATTTTTGTAGTACTGCGAAGTGCTTTACTACTTACATTTTTCAACTCAATTCCGATTTTGTCCATAGAAAAATAACAGCAGTTTTGTATGGAGATGCGTACGCGTCTGTTCAGCTTCGAAATACTGAATAGGTAAATGTAGTTACTGCCCAAGTCAGACAAAAACATAACTTACTTACCCCAGTGACGTATAAATATCTTAGACTTACCCATGTAATTACTCAAGAATGGTAATTACCCGCTAAATGGAATATTTAAGTGCCTACCTATCAATACAGTTTGTATTGGATAAATAACGAGAACCCATTACCAATTGTATGTTTCAGATAGGTAGGTAGGTAGGTAGGTATCTATATCTATGTAGTTTATGAAAGCCTGTTTGAAGGTACCTACATAGACAGATCTGTTCGATGGGAGAATACACCAATAAAAAGTATAAATTATAGCTCCGTTAAACATGTTTATGATTAGAAAAGTGTTCATCTTGTGAACTAATAAGACAATTTTACAACGGGACTTGCCATCGAGGAAATTGCGTTTCAACATTTGTAAACAATTAGCTCTCTTACCAAAATGTACTCTATTGCGTTCGCGACTGATTTCATATTTGAACAAATCGCTATGGGACGTAAAATGAACCGACTTTATAAATGCCGGTTTGTTATTTCTCCGTCTCCCTCTACTGCGAAACGCCAACATGATATTGATTTGTTTGCATTGCGTCTCTTTTTATCGCCCAGCGGTGTATAAGTCTGTCTCGCCCGTATGACCTTCTCTTTATTTACTTCGTGCACGCCGGTAGATAAGTTGTTTTCGTGTTATCTCGCTCTAGAACTACAAGCAAAAGAGGAAGACGCCATTGCGATGTAGGAACGTATCTGTGTTCTTTGTTGGAAGCCGGCCGGCGCGGCGTTGGCATCGACAATTTTCTATGTCAGTGTGCAAGTGTGGGTATCGATTAGCGCTGTGTGCTTTAAATCTAACGCACACTAACATCACTGAATATTTAAATCGTTGATAAAACTAATTTACAATCACGACTTGTTGCTAATAATTATTTTACTATTTTTTTTTCATAGTTTACCTACTTATATGAATATTTAAAGTAACATAATAATTATTTATTTATTAAAACATTTTGAACCAACAGAAACCTTTGGTCTACAACCAGGTCGTTTCTGGGCATTCATTGCCAACTAGCAGCTACGCATGGAGTTGATATATTATTTTAAAAAATCCTTTCTTAACGGATGCGTTTTAAAATAAACCTATGTTCCAAATTTCAACTTCTAGACTTCTAGTTTTGGCTGTGCATTGATAGTCAGTCAGGACAAATGATTTTAGGGTTTGTTATATTCAATACATATTCCATAAACAAATAGAATTCTTTGCAGTTTATCAAAGTACGTAGGTAAAAGGCAAAAGATGTATACGTCAGTGAGGCAGAACGCACACAAAGAAAAATAAGCTACGCCGCTAACCTAAATCGCTTACCATTTTACCAGCAGCACGAGAACAAAGAAACAAGGGAGACCGGTGTGATAAGTTTTACGCTTAGAGCGAGACGGGATATAAACACCATGCAACATGCACCCCCCATAACGTTAAGGGAGGTGCATTTGAGGTCAACGTACCGATAATAGCTTTATAAAACCATGGGTAAAAATTTTGTTTTCAAAACCTCCAGAAGTAAATAATTTTAAAAAGAGAATTCCAAGAAAGACAGTTAAATAATTTACTCTAAATAATTAAACATAAAAAAAACTCAATAGAAACGTAATTTAAATAATTTCTTATGCAAACCTTTTGTTAGAATAAGAATAAGACACTGACTCAAATTCCATCAGATAATTTCGTCTGATTTATCTATAAACATATTATTTTTTACAAATCAATTTAATTATGTAACGAAGAATATTTACAATAGGTAATTTTATTAATATTTTCATCATAGGTACCTGTTTATCAATCTGCGCTGCCGACCATAGTAGGTAAGATTAAGGATAAGGGATTAGGAATGTATAGGGAAATGGGCTCTGGTATCCATAGAAATAGGAATAATATAATAGACATTATAGGTATTATATTATTCCTACTTCTATGCTGGTATCCCTCACCGAAACAACAGCACACATACCTACTGTTGATCTTGTCGGTGGTCTTCTGTAACGGGGAAGTTACTGCCAGAGTGCATTAAATTAATTCAGTAACTTTTTTCGTAAAGATTTTTGCAATATAGGTATATTGATTGAAACTATGCTGGTTAAGTTCTTGGTTGGATCAGATCTTAGTAGCGAGTTGTCAAAGGAATATATGCATAACAACGTTAAAATTTGTTAATTTGTCTCCAGGTTATTTTAATTAATTTATGATTTAATAATAGCGATTATGTTTTTTTCTTCAAATCATATACACAAACCTTCCTCGTTTATTAGTTCTTTCTATTTGTGAGAATTGTATCAAAAATCGGTAGGTGGTTTAGAACATGTTAGCGGAAAAACAGATAGAGGCGGACAGCTACTTTATTTCATAATATGTAGGTATAGATGACAAGGAATATATTCACGACACCCCCAGAAAACATACTTGCTATATCGGAGTAGGACACCATGAGTTTGTACTTGATCGTAGACATTTGTTCCACACAAACAATATTTTAAAGTTCGCGCCTACTCCCTCTATGATAGGAGTAAGAGGCATGTGTAATAATTTTTTGTTATGAATCTACAGGTATAGGGTCTGGGGATGCATTGAACCCGGATGAAAACATTCCCCTCACCGCTGTACACCCCGCCGCCTGCTGTTCCTCTCTGCTTGATGCGGTAGGGCGCCCTAACTAACACTCGTATAACGCGTATCTACCCCCACACACACTTGGCGTACAACTACAACTACAAAGAAGGCCCAATGGCGAAAGGCGGTAAACTTTGAAACAGTTTCCTTTCAATCTATTCTACAAATTGAGATATTTGTCAGAGTCTATCCTGACCGTGTCACTGGTGTCAATAGGCGAAGATAAATAAGCACTTAGGATCTAGTGTAACGCCAGCCGCCTGTCGTACATTCTTTATCAAAAACAAATCTAGCCCATTCATTAGCTCCGGAGAACGTAATCTGACCGTGTCAAAGGTGTAGTGGCGTCAATTGACGCGTATGTCGAGCGCTATGTGCGTCATCGATACTGCAGCCATTCAATTATTTAAAAAAATGCGTTTAGTCCAGTGAACGAAAATACCCGTTAGTTCGGTGGTCTACTGGGAAAAGGACTGTCACCCATGGACACAAACAACAGAAAGGGTTTGCCGGCAGTTGTGAAAGCAATGGTCGGCAGTGATCTCGTCTGGCAGGCGTTGCTCGCGTTTTGCGAGCACTTCATGTCGCGCAAAGAGGCAGCGGGAAGAGGATCCCCTCCCAGCCAAACCGTCGGAAGAGACTCGGGCGCAGGCGGCTGGCCTATGTCCGCCACCTTCCCCCATGACCGGTACCTGGGTTGTAGTCTTAGGGGACTACCACTCGTCGTGGCGTGAGGTCCTCCAAGATGGCCGGCGTACCTTCACTTTCTTTCGAGTACGGCGAGGTTCCGACAGGGAGCGTAGCCCTCCTCGCGGTGATTCCTCCTATCTTCGGCCGCGCTAGAAAGTCGTTGGGTTTTAGCCTAGGGGTCCGGCATAACCCCGCAGCGTACTTTTCGCTGTCAGGCATCTATGAGGATTTCCTAATGTTAAAAAAAAAGTGTGCTGCTGACCCGCACGAATTTGTTTATAGCTCGTTTGAAGAAGCCTATATTGTAGCTAGTCTATACCTATTATCGCTGGTCCGAAGTGTTAGACCAGGTAATGCGGATGAACTCGGGGTAGGCATTAATTGGAACAACTTATCAGAACAATTTTAAATTCTTTCAAATTATAGAAAACCGCATCAAAAATCTGTCGTCAAGTTAAATTTAAGTCTTTTGACTGAGCTGAATGACTATAATAATATGTATTCTAAACAACTAGCTTATTCATTTTTATTACGGCGCCAATACCCCGGCCATTAGGTATATGATTGCCATTTTGACAGGTGTCAGTCAATATCGGATATGAATTTTATGCAATACTTACATAAAAAAAAAGTCAAAAACTCATTCATAGAATGACCGCGTACTATAAACAGGTAATTTGTCGACGAATATTAGCACCTATTAAGGCCAAGATTAAAGTGCGATAAAACTTCCAATACCTTCACAAAAATGAATCATGACATTGTTGCGTTGTGAAGGTGGTAGGAGGCATTAATGATGAATCAGACGAGTAGGGCAACCGCCAAGCACCAATATAATGGTCGCCGACCTCAGCAGGTTTCAACTTGTTACATCTTGCTTCATCCTTTATAATAATAATAGTAGCATAGTAGTTAATGCAACAAATAAATCGCGGGAATCTATCTGGCACAGAAACAAATTGGCAACTGCTCGGCGACATTAGATGTAGCAGTTTATTACAGGGGCTAAAATATATTTATGTGCTCTGTGCGAGGTACGAGGAATTTGATGTTAAGGTTTGACAGAACATAAAAATTATTTTACGTTTGAAAGTGGGGAGTTTGTTGACCCTTCGGGAATATTCATTATCGCGTCTGATGAACTCGCCCGCCTTTGTTCCCGCTTGTCGCGACTGCAACGATCACGATAGTTGCCAACGTATATCACACGCCCATAAAATTAATCCGAGATCCAATATAATTGGTTTTGGGGTTTTAGGTGTTTTGTAAATGTATAGTATTATAAATACGAAAGTGAGTTTGTTTGTTTGTTAATTACTTTTTACGCCTTAGCTACTTAACCGATGATTATGAAATTTTGTATACTCATTGTCAGGGATCATTCAGAAAAAAAAACATTATTCTCGAGGGATCAACTAAAAATTAAAAAAATCAACGCCTGATAAATAGGTAACAAGCAATAAATATTGAATAAATGTTTTAACACATTTGCGGACCAATTTGCGGGCAAAATATAGTGGAAAATAGTAGAAAATCGACAAAGAGGTACTATATAATTTTGTACCATAAAAGCAAAAAAACAGATGAGTGGATTACAATCATCGATTACAGTAGCTTTGTCTAGTTGACAAACTACTATCACGAGAGACTGCTTTAGCGATTAGGGTCTGAATATAGTGACGTATGTCCTGTATTTAAAAATTTATCCTATTTTAAAAACTGTACGAACAGTGGGTGATCCTTCGACATATAGGCATAAAATGTAAATATTTGAACTGTCAAGAACGGGCAGTGCCCCGACCGCGGTGTCATTGCCCTGTCGATGCCAGTTTAAAAAAAAAAAACGCATTGCCTCCATCTAACCACCGTCGTTGCTAGATGTGAATTTTATATTTAAAAAAAATTGCCAATTATCCTTCAAGCATTAGTCTACACTTTGTAAGTATTGTAGTAAGTAGCTTACTACAAGTAAGTATTGTAGTACCTAGTAAGTAACTAAAGAATAACTTGTAATATGCGGTGCGTGACTGATATAGGACAACCAAAAACAGATCATGAGCAAATTTTATTACCTATTAATAAAAACATGAATGTTTTCTCTTGCAAATAAATTAATTTCTCAAATAAAAATGTATCATTTAATTATTCATATATCTATAATAGATTGGTTTTCGATTGTGTTTCATCATTTCTACCAATTTAGATCCAAGTTCCAGGTATGCCCGTCGAGTAGCGGTCAACGATTTCTTTGACGATGCCTTTGACCGCATCAAGGCCGCCAGCATACAGGGTTCGCAACACTCGCGATCTAAACGTCACAAGTGTTGCAATATTTACTTAGTTTTTTTTTCTTTCACCCAACAAAATAGCGAAGAAAATTACAATAAAAAAAAAACTTTTTAAGACAATGCGAGTTTGTACTGTTATTTACTTTATTAGACAGAGAGGGCTGCGTTAGGAGGGGCGATGACCCGCAGAGTGAGATAGAAGCAATAACAACACTGAAGTTCGTGCATTCCTGGCGCCTACGAAACGGGCATGATGCTTTAGCAATTATTTCAGCAAACATAAACAAAGAACTCTTACGTGTATTTTTTTTTAAAAGACTTAACAGTCACTGAAACGATATAGGTAACGTAATCGTTGGCGTAATCGAAACTACGCAGCATTCATTGACGCAACCTATTTTTCTTATTGCATAATGCAATCCTGTGGAGTGCTCAATCGCCCATTATGACCGGTCTGATCCAATTAATGGAACCGAAGCGATATTGTTAATGTAACTTGGCCATTGATCTTTTATCCTAAACTAGGTTATCAATCCTTTATAATAGACTTTTGGTGTGGTATCTACCATATCAAGTGTAAGGAAGTGATTATATAGAAAATTCTCTAAGCTTCTAGCATTATTGACATCCGTAAAGTACCGTAACAATTAAATTGGTTTGGTATTTCAAAAAATAAACAAAGCAATTAATTGATATAGGTGAGAGGATTTGTTTTTGGGGTCAAAATATAATAGAATTGTTGTAACACAGTGGATCCTCTATGGTGACGCTAAATGGAAAAAACACACGAGCACAAATTTAGTGATAAATTTCTTTTCTTGTGCTTTTCTTGCGTCACTAAAACATTAATAGCAGTAACGTATATAGATAGACCATTTAAATGAGTCCTCGCCCGCGCGATAGATACAGGGGCGCGAGGGTATGACGGGGGACGGGCGGCGGGCCTGCAACACTCTCGGGCTATATTTTTCTCCAAAAATATAACAGTGCAAAGACAATGCGAACTTAACAAAAGGATACAAAAGTAGCTACTCGTGTGAGCGGCCTAGATATAAGTACGACCCACATTGATACTGTTTATCTTCAATATGGCTGCGTTCTATTTAGACCTCAGTTCACTGTCAGCAGAATGTATGATAATTTTCGTGAATTGAACAGTCAGTATAACTATATTGTCTGACTATCTGTAGTAGCATTAATCGTATTAATGCTACTACAGAGAGGTGATGCTGGTTTATCTGGAGTGTTATCATCTTTTATATAAACAGACTGAGCCCAACTCCAAATCAGCGACACTAATAATAATTGTGGAAGCATATATCTTTGTTTAGTAAATTAACATTTTCCTCAATTTTTTTTAATATTAAGTGCTTATAAGTTTAAAATTAAGATTAAAAGTTCTTATTGACCTCAAAACAGTTCTTTTGAAGTCAAGAATTTATTCCAGGCCAAGTCTGTATAAACAAACGGATATACCTATACTTAAACAAACGGAAGGTGGAGGAAATTAATAATATTTTCTTCTTGGTTTATTGGAAAATGTTTAACTGTTAGTTAATTTAGGAAAAGAAGTAAGAAATCTTTTAGTGTCGCGCATCTGCTTGGCTGTCATCAAAAAGTCCGATATTTTTAAACACTCTTAAATGTTCGCTCATAAACTATTGTGTCTTGTTTACTGCTCGCTATTAAACTTGAAATTCCATGTAAATAATCAGTTGACATAACAATGCAAGCATATCTAATGAACTCATTATAAACGCGTGGTAGAGCCATGGGGTCGTTGGGGGCATACACCACAACGGAAATGAACCAACCATAAATTAACACTTTTGCTCATAAAATTTGTCGTGTTTGTCAGTGGACCGAGTCTATTAATAATTAAATAAAACCGCTCTATATTTATCTGGCTGTTATTTTTATTTTAAGAAAGAAAATATTCTTAAAATAATTTGGAGGTACTTATTTCTGTATAAATATACACCACAGTACTTAATACACCAGATAATAGTAATATGTTATACATCATTTTATACTTATGTGATGCCATAGCAACGTGTCGGAATTAGTTACAGAGTTACATACAGGTGATAAACGGCTGGGTACATACGAGTAAGTACAATGCATTTATGGCGATATATGTATAACTCCATAAAGACATATCTGCACTTCTGTTTACAAAGCGGGCGTAGTAGGGGAAGGAGAGGGGGAAGGGGCGATTTTCTCTGCGCTTCTAGTATCGCAATGTCTTCCGCGTTTTAAATATAGATTGCGAAGGCCACACTAATATTATTCAAGAATCAGCAACGCGCACTTGACAAAGTTCGTTTGTACATTTTAATATCAATTAAATGTAATACTTAAAAAATACATTCGATTATATAATAACAGATAAATATACTGGATGCTCACGCGCAAGTGATGTTGGTAGATATTTAGATTTTTTTAAAGTAAGTAATAATTTTTATGTACATAGGTACATATCTAGGACATTTAAAATGTCCTAGGTACATATATTTAAATAGTTCGCATGATCAAACAATATATGCTGGAACTATTCAGTTATCTATATAACTGAATGTAGGACAGTCAATAAGTCAATATCAACATATTGTCAGAGGTAGGTAAACCATGCGAGATAAATGACGTCACGGTTATATTATTCCATTTTCTAACGAACAACAAGTAGTAATAGTCGCGGTGTTAATTAACTAAGCAATAAGAATGGCAGCGAGTTGTATTATACGCGGAAGTCACCTTGACGCCTCGCTAGATAACAATTGGTGTGTTTTATCAGAGACGATAAAGCGACCTTCACGAAACGCACGAAGCTGCCTTGGCAGCTGGACCTTGGGGAGGGAATCCTCGTGGAAATTGTTCGTAATGTCGACAGACGACCTTTCTTTCCAATTTGCACTACAAAAAGTAAGGTTGGTAAGTAAGATTTTAATTACTCGCTAATCTTAAGTGCGAAAATAACTCTGGTCTGGATGTCCATTCGCTTCGGTACGAATGGACCTCATCAACATGGGTTACCCGTGGGATATCCGAGAATATGACATGGAATACTTTTAGCCTTTCATGCTGAAGGAAGGGGGTAAAAACTGGTGTCGAGGGATATCCGAGGATATGACATGGAATACTTCTAGTCTTTCATGTTGAAAGAAGGGGGGTAAAAACCAGTGTCATAACTTTTTAGATTTTTCTTTTATTTGTTCGTTAATTTTTGTTGGCATATAATATTAGACTTCTAAAGATTAGGAAACAAATAAAGTCATTTTAAATGGCAATTCGATACGCCATAGAGCAACAATCTGATGTATTTTATGCAATATAAATATATTATCAGAACTTACGTAATGAGAACCAAGGCGATGGTAATTTTTATAATTTATTCTTCCATAAGAAATCAATAATTGTATGACGGTATAAAAGTTACACGTGCGGTACGCGATAATATCGTGCAAACTTCGTCATAATATCAATTATCAACTAGTTTCTTTATTCCAATCTTGGCCTCTGTGACGACCATGCCGGTAGTGGCATTTTCTTTCGAACGCCTTACAAGGTTGTCATTTGCGTAAAAGTTAAGGCTGTGTTGGAATTCCACAGGCGTAATAATAACGATCCGTATATTAATTGGTAATGATTGCACTTGTTTATCCTTAACCTTTTGTTATTCTTATGCCTACATACTTCAGAGTTAAATAAAGCATTAGTTAATATACGTATAATGTGCGTGGTTACGCAACCGCGCTCTGCTTCAGTTGATGCGCGCGCGCACTTATACAATGATGCAATAATTTGGATGTAACTCCGATAGGATCAATCAGAAGTCACCGGGACTGCTTGTCATTAGAATTCTTGTTGGGAGGTAGTACTTGTTTGATTGTCGGATATACAATATATGTATATATCCTTTTGTTTATAAACTCAAAAGTAACAAAACAAATTAATTTATCGTGCTCTAATGGCGGTTTTCAGTAAAATACTTTGTAGGGTTCATCATGATTCGCTTCTCATTCATTAAAAACCTTTTTGTTTCTTTGTTATAATGTAACCTTTTTTTTATTTACTTATAATTACATGTACACTGGCCGGCGGGATTTTGAACAGAATGGAACGAAAAAGGGAGCAGAAGAAAAAGATTGAAAGATAAGGATTGACAGGTTTTTTTCTGAAGGGAGAAAAGGGCATTCTGGAGAAATTTTGCAAAGGAGAAGGTTTACTGGTTACAACTGAGTTTCAGATATTCTTCAAAGAAATCGGAATAAACCAATCCGAAACTTATTTCGTTAAGACGACGAGTTCAGCATTAACCTCGTATTTTTGCCGAAGATCCGGTTCCAACGCTGTGCACAGCATCATCCTCATAAACTGTTAGCTCTGAAGACGTGCTCATCGGAGGACAATTATTTATAAATATTTATGAAGATTAATAAGGACTGCGGTGACTACCAGTGTACATATAGGGACCTTAGTGAAATTAAAGTGTGGTGTTTCCTCCAGTCTCTATCTTTGTTTCACTACAACTTGTAATGTCTAAGTCAAGGTCTAAAAGTTGTAAGGCTAATAGTTGAAGCACCCAAGTCTAGGTCATTGATATACATTTCAAATCAAAGCATATTTTTCGAGGATAAGCCTAAAGAAGTGTTTAATGTTTATGGCAACCGTATTAACTTAAGTATATTTTCAGATGCGCTTATTGAAAATACAAACGTCAAATAGTACCTACACACAATATATCATCGTGCGCAGGAAGTCAGCAAGACCTTGTAGCCGCTCTAATAGTTGTCCCTGTTCAAGGTGACTATCTGACGTCGTACGTACTCTTGGCAACACACAGGTACACCTACGTACATTTTGTGACAGTTTACTTTTTACAGTCACTTACTAAGTTTCAATACAAAGACTTTGTTTCACATATAAGCGAGCATCTATAGACTAGAAAACATTGCTAGGCAATTCGCCTACAACGTCCGCGAGTGATCGAAGTCTGATCAAAAAGGATTTATTGAAAAATATTCGAAAAATATTATTTATTTATACTTTTTGCATCGATTAAAATAATTTTACATGGCGGGGCATCAATCTAATCTAGAGAATCATGATTTTAGTTCAATAAATCGTGCAACTTCTAACTGGATTTTCAATTAAATTGGTTGGCGACAAGTGAGTCAAGCTATGAAAGTAGTCAATCATTTTTGTTCTTTTTCCATTTAGTTTCAACGATATAAAACAACTTGTCATGGTGGCATCAATCTGATGGTAAGTACCAAATAAGAGAAATGATCATGATTTTAGTTAAATAAAATCGTGCAATTTTCAATTGGATTTCAATCGAATTGATTGGCGACAAGTGAGTCAAGCTATGAAAGTAGTCAATCATTTTTGTTCTTTTTCCATTTAGTTTCAACGATATAAAACAACTTGTCATGGTGGCATCAATCTGATGGTAAGTACCAAATAAGAGAAATGATCATGATTTTAGTTAAATAAAATCGTGCAATTTTCAATTGGATTTCAATCGAATTGATTGGCGACAAGTGAGTCAAGCTATGAAAGTAGTCAAGCACTTTTGTTCTTTTTCTATTTAGTTCAGAGCAATGGCGCACAGTGGCCAGTGGCCCGGTGTAAGTGGTTTGCAGGAACAGGTTCCGTACAGATCACATGTGAGCAGGTCGCCGACCTCAGGGACGATAATCCGGGGAGCGCCCGTCGTCGACCGGCTTTCTTACCCGCGTAACGTACGTATAAGAATTAAATGTGTGAAAAATTATTAATTCGTCACCACGGACATTGGATAACTATATTTTATTTTTACTTTTCAACAGAGCACACTTTATGCTAACCAAAAAATACAACAGTCCACTGAATTTAGATAGACTCGTATTAACGTTGGCTAGTTTTGCGTCACTGTAAGGTTAGGTATTGGATCAGCAATGTAGGTACGGCGGTTGCCAATAGAGGCGATAGATAATTCAGACTTGGCGACACCGTGTCTGAGACACTCTATTGTATTGAGTTGGTGCACCAATATAGCACTGCTAAAATTTGCACGCTGTTGGCCAGCGACGAATTCAACGTGCCCTTCTTGAACACAATAGGAGATTATATCCTTACACAGTTATAAATTGAAGTCGCTGTCGGCGTCTGTCTATTGTCTGTATGCTGTATGTTCTCTAAACTCCACGCAACGATGCGGTTTTCAGTATTAGTTAGATATATTTACGGAATGTTATATATAATAAAACTTAATTTAATGCGTGCGAAGAAGGGGGCGGGCCGCTAGTAAGTTTATAAAGTTAGCCTATCGGTGTGATTAAAAGATAAGATAAGTCAAGACAATCAGCAGCGGGTGTCATGTTCTAAGTTAAAGGTATGATAAGAGATTAAGTAAATCTTGGTTCTTTTTTTTTATTATACTTAAATAAACGATTTATAATAAAAAAAAACCCTTAGTCGTTAAACTTAAGTAAGTCGAATCGAAGAAGTAAATTTAAACCTAAGTCGAATCGCATTCGATGTTTTTGAGACGACATTTTGATTAACTTTCAATTTTAAAAAACCTTCACGCGCAACGTTTAGGGTATGTGAACAAGTTTTTCCATAACACTTTTTTATGTTAGCACATGTCACACAGCGCCATCTAGCCCCAAATTAAGCAGGGTTTGTACTGTAGTTGCTAGATAACTGATAAATATACTTTCCATTTGTAAATATGTACATACATAGAAAACACCTGGACCAAGACAAACAGACATAAATTAATGCGTACAAATATTTGTATTGTGCAGAGATTGAACTCGCGACCTCTGACGTAGCAGGCAGAGCTACTACCACCGCTACTACCTCTGAGCCGATCAAATCATTTTGATTTGCTCAGGCTTGAAAATTGCATTTGAAGACATGGCCTAGCTGTAACCTCGGTCCCGAACACCACCGCCGATGGTGGAACCCGGAGGGGGTTTTGGTGGGTATTTCTGGTGTATCTCACCGGGTGAGTCCCACACTCCCCCCTCGTCGAAAGTCCCGTCGACGAGGGATAGTGCGTAAATGCATTTACCCTCCTAAAAGGCCTGAAAATTGTTCCATCTATAATATACTATTTAAACTTTTCAATGGAGGTGTGGTAGTTGGGCGGCGTCTGGCCAAGATTTTTCGCTTCGTTTTTCGGAGAGTTTCGTATTTTATTATTCATTTCTAAAAAAAATCGTATACGTATACGTAGGTAAATGTTATGATTATTATGTGCGAGATGCGTCCCCAGTCCGCCCACTAAAATCATTTGGCCGCCAACATCATGGAGCAAGGTTAAAATTGAGCTCGTGTGGGATTGAAGCGTCTTGCAATGCACGCTAATAAAAACATAGCTATTGTGCCGGCCGGCAACTCGCTGTATAATATCTATATCTACCTATACGGTATTATATACATAATGTTTATTAATTATACAAGCACGTAATATCCACAAACAATTGTGAAGTTTAACGCAAACAAGATAATGTCATAAAGGTGTTTATTTCAAATACGAAACACCCCGTTAGATGGGTTCGCAGTAATTTTTACAGCTCTTATTAAAGAGATAATACTGTGTTTTGCTGTTGACGTTACTAACACTGGAGCCGAGTGGAAATGACGTTTGAAAATATCTGTACATTTAATATTATATAATTTATTTATACATATAAATTAGTTTTAGTGAAGAATGGAGAAAGTATTAAGTAAAGATCAGCAGGCAGGCTGATGTTCCCCTTAATGGTAGGTGGTCACCGTCGCCTATTAAATTAATACAAGCCATAGAGGCTGCAAGCTGACCTTGATAGCTGACAAGAAGGGAATAGAGGATTCAGCTCTGAATTTCCTTACTCACTTACTGAAACATTTAAGTATGTGTGTATAGGTGTATCTGTGTATCTTTCTGTGGAGTCGTAGCTTCTAAACGGATAGACCTATTTTGATTTGTATTTTTTTTGTTGTATAGGTTCGATTGATGTGAAATTTGGTATACCTGTTACTTCAGTGGTAATTCCATAACACAGTAACCTTAATCTGATTTTGCAGCATCAAGTACCTAGTCTGCAGAACAGCCAACTTCTCAGCAACTTACAGCAGATACCTATAGCGCGTTTGGGCTCAATAGAAATTCGGAGGTTATTTTTTAAGTTTAATTATGTGTAAGGGGGTGGTTTGTCGCCGGACGGATTTCCCAATTGATCAGTCCCAACGCAGTGGTGCCCAGCCACATTTTTCGTTGTTTAATACGCGAAAAATATAATAGGCACCGTTACGAATGTAAAAAAATTAAACTTTTCACACTCATTGCCTACCGGAGTGCCCTATCGTAGATCGTATTGTTAAATTAGTTTCAAGGATTCAATTGTTTTCTGTGCCGCGTAGGCGCACAACAGAATGTACATTAGTATGTTCACACTACTGTTACGTAATCACCAACTGAAACGCACTATACTATAATAATAAGTTTTAAGAATAAAGCAACTTGTTGAGCGTAGAAAAACGCAGACGTAGCGGCTCTCTCTCTCATCTGTTGCTGCATATCCTACCTACGTATGTTGCTAGAAGTCTATATTTAAATATTTAAAAGTCTTTAAAAGTCTATATTTATTTATATATAAGACACTATATTTAAATAGAAAATTAATATTTAAAAATTTCACGGACGAATATAGGAATATTTTTTTGCATTATTATCGTAAACTTGATATTGTAACAATATGTTACAAGTTAACTTCTGCCGCATTTTTAAAGTTAATAAACAAATGTTATTTAGATATTTTAACACGTGTGTGACGTAACACTGCGGCGTAGGTAGATACGCCTTGACATTGCATTGCGAGTAAGTACTGGCACACGAGAATCATAAATTATATTTCTTTCTGCGTACTTGTTTATTACTATACCACGTTAGACGTAGGTACATTGTTAAAAGATCCGTAAACTGGACAGTTCTTTTGATGGCGGAAAGCAATCACCATCATACAGAAGACCACATTGGCTTTTACCGTCTATGATAGAACATAGCCAGAATACCTACATCAAATGGATCGCCCCAAACTGCATTATCAACTTTATATTTTTCCATTTTTTTTCTGGACTATATTTTTTCCTAAACTCTGGTAAAATAATAATAGACTTCTAAAAAGTGATCTTGTTATCTTATTTTTGAGAAATAAACGATTTCATTTGTTTTGATTTGACTAGATCCCGGCTTCACAAGGAAGCATTTTTTTGCAAATTACATATTTTAACGGAAAAGTATGTAATCCAACACTGTAGTCAATTCCTAGGAAATATGTACAAATCCTAAAATAGATAGGAAATGCATGTAATGTGCACTTTTTCTATGAAATCTATAAATTTCCTAAATAGCAATTGGAAATGTATTACATTGGGGATGCAGTCAGTAGGTAGGTACAGCGGGGCGAAATGAAACGATTCATCGCCACCGATTCATCGTCAAGCAATTTCAGCTCCATTTATAAAATGTGTTACAAGACTTATTTGTATACTGGAAAAAAGATAGGTTAGGTTCTGGAATTTTGGCAAAAATACAGTCGAAATGCGTGTATTAAAGAAGAATCTTTGAAACATTATTGCTAAAACGTTATATTATTTCGATGTATTTTACACATTTCCTAATTAAGATCTAAACTGTATATATTTCCTAGGTTTCACACTTTTACAGCAACATATACCTCGTTTGTTGCTCATTCCATGAGTGACAACCGTATCAAAATCGGTACCAAGAAATTAGCGGAAAAACAGATTGAAGCGGACACCGACATTATTTTATAATATTTGTAGTTAAAAAATTTAGGCAGGTTTCGCATAAGAAAATTTACACCATAGTAATTTTTTCATTACCTACAGAAAAGCGGAGTCGTAACGAAACAAAGGTTATTTATTTTATTTTATTTTTACTTGACCACTATCGCGTTTTAATTCGCCACGCATTTTTATTATAGACATTCTGTTTAAATTTAAAATAATAACATATTATTTTTTCCTTTATAAGCCGAGTATCTCCGGAACCCGTATAAAACGACCAGTTAGTAAACAGTAAACAATAAACAAGCATAACATAGACAATAAGTAAGCTATTGACAACTATCTATCTATGTGGACGCCATAAAGAAAAGTTACCAATACCTTCTAATAAATTTGTGGACGTGACTTGATTAATGCAATAGCTGCTAGTTACGTTACGCGTCGTATGATAATGTAGAAATTAGTGAATACACGCTCGGCACCTTCACTTTCTCAAATAACCATCCTAACTAATATTTAGGTATAAATGCGAAAGTGAGTTTGTTTGTTTGTAACGCTTTCAAGCCTTATCTACCTATTCAACCGAACATCATGAAATATGTATATTAGATATTAAGGACATATAAAAAATACACTTTTTAAATACGATAATACTTAATAATAAACAAAATAATTTCTCGCCATTTCATGTCATATAATGTAACACTGGTTTATATATAAATAAATAATTAATTTAACGAGCTTACAAAACTTATTTTAGAGATTCTCAAGTTATTAGCAATATTTTTTTGGAAATCTATTTTCATATAAGGCCCCCGGTTTTATGAGGAGTAAAATTTAATACAAGCGTTACGTTATCTGTCACTTTGGCTTTTGTCCGACAGTTGATGCCTGTATTTATGTTTCCTAATTCTATTGTAGTATAACAAGCAACATCAGGGGGTTTCTCTAGGCTTGCGTTGAAGTGTAGTCCGCGTTGAGGAACGAAACGATAGCGCCTTATATATACCCTGCCGGCGCAGCGATATCTGTCGTCCAAAAATGAACTTATAAAACGAAGTGACATCTGTGTATACAGAATGTAACGAACATAACTTTTGTTGGAACACGTGACATCTGAGTATGCAGAATGTAACTAAATAATATAAATAATCAGGTATCCAGTTATGTATTGACACCAGGAAAATTTTTCAACATATAATTTTATACGTTTAAGTCGGTCTGACATATACACTTTTTTAAAGTAATTTTTAAAAGATCTCACCAATAGCTCTCAATAAATCGGCCCTCTTGATGGTAGCAGTAGATTGCTACCGACGTAGCCTTGTAACGTAAGCAAAACTCGTTATGTAAGTTCGCTACGGACCCCGTAAGAATTTATTTACAGCTTCCTCAAATCCTTTTTTAATAACTTCATGGGCGTACCATATTATTACGAAAGCGGTTAGGCTTCGAAGGAAAATTTGCATGTTTACTTAAAGAGTTTCCTTACAAAAAAACAGTGACGAACGAGCAAAATCAAGACGTAGCGCCCTTTTTTAAAGAAGCCCCCATTGATATTTTTTTAATTTCTTACTTACAATAATTGCTTAAACCTTCCACATCGAGTATTCGGAAATACTAGATGTGAAATGGAAAATCTATTACGTTTATGAGACGAGTAAGTTCAATAGAAATCATACAAAGACCACGTAAGCACTTGAAGCATACATTATTGTAATAATTCAAGGTATTACATAAATACCATTCAAAGTTATTATGGGATACATGAGCTGCGGGCTTCGCTATACAAGTAAGTAGTGACATAACGCCATTACTTCTCGACCGGACAATTACTGTTAGAAACAACAAGTCATAAGTGAATGTTTATTTTGAATTACTTAAAAGTAATCTTTAATCAATGAAAAGTATAATTTTACATGATTAAGTAGGCACATTAGCCAATAAAAGGTGTTTGTATGTTGAATATGAATAATACAACAAATCAATAAGATTTAAGAAAGTTTAAAGATATAAAAGTTTATCTTTACATTGATCTCAAAAGAATCTTTAAATTGATAAAAGCCAACGAATTTATAATTATTCCTGCTTTTATTTTACGAGACATTAAGCGTGGAAAATAAAATAAAAAATCAACGCCTGACAAAAATATATGAGCAATTTATTCTTATTGCTCTTTATTCTGTTAGGCGTTGATTATTTAAAATATTTTGAAATGATCCCTCGGGATGAGTCTTACCTACTTTTTTCTTGGTGAAAGTTACCTTTTCTGCATACTTGACAACGTATTAAATAACGTTGATACATAACGTGATAAAATTTCGTGATGATCGATTTAGTAGTTAAGGCGTGAAAGCGTAACAAAGTTAAAACGAAAAACCAAACTCACTTTTGCAAAATTTTAGTTAGGATGCAATAAGATAAATTTAAAAAAATTGACTCACTTATTATTCGTATGATTTTGAATGATATTTTGGTAATTTTTAAAATATAAAATGTCTGAATTAGATTATTTATTTACTGTAATAAAAAATAATGAATCATTATATTACTTAATATACCTTTTAATATTTCGATATTTTTTTGTATGAATATGTTAACGGAAAAATATGTAATCAGTCATTGTATACAATTCCTAGGAAATGTGTGCAATCCCTAAAATAGATAGGAAATGTATGACATATTTTTTTAATATGCACTTTTCTAGGAAATGTATAGATTTTATATATAAATGTACAAATTTATAATTTCCAATTACACAATTACATTAGGGATATCGTCAGTGGTTACAGCCGAGCGGGATGGAACGATTCATAGCCAAGCAATTTCATCGCCTATTACAAAATATGTTACAAGAAAAAAGTTAGGTTAGGTTTTGGAATTTTTATGAAATTAAATGCGAGCGGAGCGAGCACACCCGAAATACTGGTTTTGGCAAAAATACTATGGAAATGTGTGTATTAAAAGAATCTTTGATTCGTGAAACCTAGGAATTGTTTTCACAAATTTCCGGTAACATAATATACATACATACACCAATCAGTACGCACAGTGCATGTCGTCTATTCGGTTGCGAAATAAAAGCCTCTTGTTTGATACGAGCACACATTTTACCTCACGACTAAACAACACGAAAGCGAGCACGAACCGTGTCACGGTCTAATTGAACTTCTTACTAGTTCTTACTTGCAGTAGCTTGGGTACGTTCCACACCAAAAATCTACCTAATTTTGTCACTCACCGTTACACAAATCGTATTTGAATGGGGCAGCTCATTTTCAGGATTTTGAAACCGTGTCACCATAAAAAACTTAATTATTACTTGTAAGAGAACCTTTGTGAGCAATAATTAAAAAGTAATAAATGTCGACTGCTGTGAGTGTTGAATTCATTTCAATGAACTTATTCAGTTTGTGACATTCATGTAGCTACTAATTGAGTTCCGTGGGTATTATGACTCATGTATTTTTAAATTTTTCTTTAGTCTTCTTTTTTTGTGGAGGCAGAAAATCTGTTCCCCTCTCTCTTTTTACGCTATTGTATTTTTTGCTAAGCCGATATCACTTAGAATTGCAGCAGTGTGTCATTCAATAAATATCTTTGTATACTTTATTCAAATAACACTTAAGCTGTTTAGGGTATTCCCGAATTAATTGGAATCGCAATTATTTATGAATAAAATTACATGAGCACGAATGCTAAAAACAATGATAACTCTGAGTCATGTGCTATAAACTCCTGGTGAAGAATAAAAATAAAGATTCCCACGTTTACTGTGGGGACTAGAAATACCATGCTGCTGGTGTTTTTTCTGTTTTCTTAGGTTCTAGGTGACGATAGTATCATATTAAATGAACCATCAGCCTGGGTAACTCCCTAAAAAAAGATTAGCTTCCATACGACTATAATGCAAAACTTACCCTTTTCTTGCGTGGTTGCATTTCTTCGTAGTCCATAGCGATCCCTTCGTCGCTGTAGGAGGAAGAAGCAGGCGGCGGGGATGGAGTGCCAGAACGCCATGAAGAGCCCGAGCTGCTGCTGGCTCCTGGAGACACTGACGACCTTCCACCCCAAGCACCTATTACATGATAAACACCCATTTAAAACACATTAAAGGTAGAAATTCCGTCAGACAAAAATAGCGCTGGATTTCATACTGAGTGTTTTCATATAGTGCTCTTTTCATCTACCAGGACGTATATGGCCAAACATGAAGACGTATCCCATATGGGCACTGTCGTTTGGAGTTTAAACGCACAGATTTCTTACGTTTTCTTGTCCCACATAGCAACAGTTTATAAACAACATACTATTACTATCTTTTATAAAATGCGTAATGCTATCTGGCTTTTATACATGGCAAGTATAAGATTGGTGCTTGAAAGGATAAAGTTAATAAGTTTGTAAGTTTGCATGGTAACTTCAAAATCACTCATACGATTAAAAAAATCATAAATGGATCTTTAAAACTGACATAGGCTATATTTTATTTCGGACGTAGCCGCAGGCAAAGGCTAGTACAAGATAAATAACAAAACTTCTTGCTCAAGTATAATACTTATGCTTTTTGTGTATTTAATGCGACGACTTCATCTCAAACGAATGTTTCAAAAGTTACGTCAATATTATTAAGACGTAAATTTATTCGTAGGCAACTGGAAACTATCTCGTTTATCAACAGATCCAACTGCTTCTTGTTATCTAATGCAAAACTACTAATTAAGATAGAAGAATTAGTTAGATGAACTCATTAGAAGATACTAGAAGCGTTGTTGATGTTAGTAAAAGATGTCAAAAATGGGAATATTGCAAGAAAAACATATTTGAAGCGGTGTTCCAGTGAGTGAATTAAAGTTATTTGGAGAGAATAATATAACAGAAGAGCAATGCTTACACCAAATACCTGTCTAGACAGCGTCTAGACTAAGTCTAGACGATATCCACAATTTTACAGATTGGTAAGCTTTAGAAAACATACTAACTTGATGTCTAAGCGTCATCGCTAAGTATCCTTTGTTGCTAATTCAGATAAAGGAGTACCGTCATTCCACATTTAAATCAATGTCATCGAGCAGCTTATATACAAATAAATGACTCATTAACATAAGATTTATGATTCAGTAAGTGAACACCTGACAACGCTTTTGTGTTTTAATAAATCTCTAATAAATAATTAATGTGAGCAGGCGAATATTTGTTATATTAGTGTTAGAGTACACGCTAGGTTGTCAAGACACGATGCACCTGTTACAGAACGAGTGGGGTGTGATATAAAACAACGGACGTCAAGCGTGGACTAATGTATTGTACAAATGTGGGCACTGACTCCCAATTCTTGCGTCGGTTCCTTGTGGTGTTTGCAGACTGGAGTCTGTCTGGTGGTGACGATGGGCTGCGAGTATTCTCGTGTGTTGGCGACTTACTGGGGCGCGGTGAATTCGGCGAGCAGCTGAGAGACATTAGCACGAGCGCGGCGTTGCACTCATTCATCTGATCGTCGCGTTCAATGTAGCCCAAATCGCAGGAACTGCTCGGTCTACGTTTGCGTGACCTGTAACAAACAAAAAACGGTTAAATATGAGTAGAATTTGCGCCTTAAGACAAGTATTAACTTCAGACCGAACACAATTTTTACCAAAATGACACAACCTAACCTATGAATTAAGATAATTGCAGAGATAACCGAACAGACTTAAAATTTGTAGGTTTGTGTATTGTGTAAAATATGAAAAAAGAAATAAAAGTAGCCGATTAAAACTTTATAAGCTTACAAACAAATGTAGTTTGTTGCTGAAAAGTTTTATTATCATGACGAGAATTATTTTTTAGGCGAAGAAGACGAGAACTATTTGTTTCTCAGAACATAGAATTTTTTGAATAAATCTGCCCGATTCAAACTTTATTATGTATATGGTCTGTTATGCACTGTATTTTTATATAAGTTTTAATTTTACTATAAGAAGTCAAATTAGGCGACGAAAATAACACTTTCCTCGTAAGTCCTCGCCTTAAGGGCGTCCTAATAGTTGGTGCCCGCGACTTCGTTCGCGTTAAAAAATAAACTGACAAAATAACGCCTGACAAATTCATTCCTGTCATACTTTTTTTGTCAGGCATTGGATTTATATTTATATTTTTTTATTTATTACTTTTTTTTCTGAATGAAACGTACCCATGTCCTTTTCTTTATCCCTGTCAACTTTTATGCAAAATTTCATGATGATCGGCTAAGTAGTTAAGTAGTTAAGGCGTGAAAAGGTTAACAGGCAGACAGAGTTACTTTCATATTTATAATATCAGTATGGATACACGAGAAAATCACGAAAAAGTTTCTTCTAGGACGTCAGAACTCGCAATACAAACATTATTATCTTCATGCAAATTGTAGAGTAAAATTAAAACCAGTAGAAAATGTGACAAATATTTGCAAATGACTTAATAGTAATTGTTGCGCTGTTTCTAACAAAATGTAGATACCAGTCTAGATCTAATCTAAACACCAGTCTAGACTAGACCGTCAGGGCAAAGGGTTTTGACGAGTGTTGGGAACTGAAGGGTTGAAGGGTGGTCGATGACTTCGGGGCGTTGGACGATAGGTTTTCATTAGGGTGTATTGCGTAAGGACGATGGCTCCTGTTCTTTCGCGCGTCTAGTCGCTCACCGCGCACCACCTTCGCAAGGACGGCCGTTCATCTTGTTAAGGCGACGGCGACGCAGCAATAAGCAATTAATATGGCTGTGATTGCATACAGAGCCCGCTTGCTTATGTCGTAAGGTCGTATGCGACAAAACGATTTTTATAAAAAAATGTATTTTAAGAAATCCAACTGTAAAACACAGAAAATGTGGAGGTGTAAATAGGTCCCGTTTGCCTGTAAAATGTAAATCTGTGTTTTAAAAGAGGTTTCTTTGATTTTTTTTCTCTATTATAAAGTTTTACCAATAGTGTAATCAAACTGACAAATTAAAGTCAGTAACATGAAGAGAAACAGATTAGTAAACATCACTTTCATATGTTTCAGAAAAATCTAAATACCTACCACCAAAATTTCCATATCGTCGCCTTAAAAACCTATCGTACTTCTCATTCAACCTTTAGGTTCGTAGATTGATCGCTAAAACGTGTTTGCGACATATCATACAGCCTTTGTTTGCATTGTGTTGATAATAGTACGCGTATATCCGATTTGACGTCGTGCAGTGACGTCAAAGCCGTTCATGGACAAATGTATTGAGTGAAAATTCGCGTCAATATAAGCATTCCGCAAATTTGCTATTATTGAACTATTTGCGTCTTAAAAAAATACCTTGGCCAGTATGTGGTAAGGTGTCCATGAAGTGTCACTGACTGGTAATGGGATTATATATAAATACTAATACCGTCTTACGTAGACAATATGATCCAAGACAATGTATTTGAAAAGTCCAATAGGATCGTATTCGGAACGATATACCTATCTTGCCAAAAATAGTGGTTACCCAAATTAATCTAAAAATAGTAGATAATTTTGTAGGTTCTACGCGGAGATCCGGCGAGAAGAGAGACAACGTGCATTACAGACATGGCGCGGGCGTCTTGAGGAGGAGCGGTGCGCGCTCAAGCGTGTACGTAGTTCAAGCCATTCTCCCTGTTTTCGAGGAGTGGCTAAAAAGACAACATAGATGTGTTACGTATCGACTGTCACAGATATTCGCCGGACATGGCTGTTTTGGTGACTTCCTGCATAAAATTGGACGCGAAGCAACAACCCCCATCACTGTGAAGCTGATCATGACTGCCCCACACACGCTCGAAAAGGGCCCCGCGTGGCACCTTTGGCGGCAAGTCATAATCGACGAAATTGGAGCGAATTTATCACTTGCAGAAGTTGTGGCGGCTATAAGAAAAGAATCATCGTGGAGAGAAGTGTGAGACGGTACTTCTCCAGAAGGAGGCCGCTGAACGGAACTACGAGAGGGCTGACCCTGCAAGACGCAGACGCAAAGGGGAGGCGGTGGATATCGCCCTAGTAGTCTGTGATCTGGGGTTCAATTAGAATACAGACACGGTATCCTCTGCCTGTCGTATGAGGCGACTAAAAGAGGTTCCGGTGATTGGCTTACCTACTGAAAGCTCGGATAACGCCGGGGTATTCTAGAAGAATGGTGCTACAGGGATCGCGGGGTAATACGAATGGAGGTACCGTGGTCCCTGATAGGCACGGCTGGCGTAAATCTTATCTAATAAAAAATCTCACACAACCAGGTTTTTTACAAACCGGGTACCTATGGAAGGTTTTGCCCCTCGTTAAAAAAAAGAAGGTTCTACGCTACCAAAAGGAAAGAGTTAAGGTTACAAGTGTTCTCACTTTAAGAGACTCACTTTAAATGGATACAGTAAAAATTACACAAGTATATTAAAGAATGAAAATGTGATAAATTAATTTTTAAAATCTATACATATACGTAATAAAGCACACTTATGTCACCGAGGTCGAAAAACAGTTTTTAGAATTTTTGTTTGATTGTGCGTTTGTGCACGCTAATCTCTGAAACGACTTAATCGATTTGAAAGCGGTTTTCACCTGTGGTTTTCACTGATACATTGTTTGTTTATTTCTAATGGGTTGAGAAAGAAAAAAGTTACGAGCTATACCGAATGCCACGCGGACGAAGTTGCGAGCTCAGCTAGTAGTAAAATAAAACAGCCTTCACACATTAATGTCCTTTCTGAAATTCACAATATTCGCATTTGAAGCGAATTTAGCTGTTGATTAAAATCCTTGTCCGTTCATCTAAAACACAGT
The DNA here is from genome assembly GCA_910589475.2 of Bembecia ichneumoniformis. Lineage (NCBI taxonomy): Eukaryota > Metazoa > Arthropoda > Insecta > Lepidoptera > Sesiidae > Bembecia > Bembecia ichneumoniformis. Next base: position 8,831,246 of record OU342523.1, read on the forward strand.
GGCATATTTGGCGGCGAGCCAAACACACGATATGACATATTTAACCGACATTGCTTTAGGATATGTACCGTACCTATGCACTGTCAGACGCATTTTAAATTCGTCAGAGTTGTAGGTATTCTACAAGACATTTTGTAGATAAAAAGCTGATTAGGTGCGTTGACTTGTCTGGAGCCGGGAGTGAGGACGAACCTGGCCGGTCGGCGACTCATCCGACCTGCGAACGCACCCCAGATACAAGGTGTGTTAACCCCGCGCCAAGTCTCGTTTCGGTGCGGTACGAATGCGACCTTGTAAACACGGTCGTTAATCGCTACGCCTCTTTACTACACGCATTTAGTAATTGTTTTTTCAGCAAAAAGTGTTCAAAGTTTTTGCTGCGAGAGCAACTCGTGTCTTTTAAGTGGCCGTGTCAAGTTAAAGTGGATTTTATATCTTGAGCAATTGGGACGATTTTAATTGTTTTAAAGTGAGACGAAGCCATGTGACAAGGTCGTCGTCGGACGGAGCGTCGACCCCCTTCACGCGGGGAGGTGACTCCGTTGACTTTCCACGGGGATGTTCGCCGGCCGGCCTGCGCGAAACACCGCCCGAGCTTATACAAATAGAACGCTGCTGACGCGTTTTCTTGCTAACCAGTGACGTAACAGCGCTCCGACGGGCGTTTGAGTTTTCGATTACTCATCGAGTTAAACGTTTTCAGAAACAATGCTTTTCGTTCAGTTTTCATAGAAATATTGTGCGACTCATATTCGATTAGAATTAGACGAAAAGGGTTTGCTGTTCCGATGTCAGATACCTGATAAAATAATCTCTGGTAACTTTGCCTGGGTTTGATATAATTCCTCACGCCGGCCGGCATGTCAGCTGTACACGCACGCCCCGCGTTGCACTTGTGACACTGTAGTTGTACAAGTAACATTGAAAGCGACCTTATCGTCTCTTGCTACCGCAAAACAGACACTAACAACTACATTTTAACGCTTTAATTTGTAAAGTTATATTAATTGTTCAAGCATTCTTACTGCGGTATGATATCGAACGATATTTGCGTGATTATACCGTTTAATTTAGTACACAATAGAATTATTTTTATATGTTAAGCACCTACTGTATTTATTTTGATTTGAAGAAAAAATTAAATAAACATGTTTTTATTTTTTAATATTTTTTTTAAATAGGTACTTTAAAATTTACTATTTTTGTTTATTTAGGTACTTACTTTATTGTGGACTATATATTTTTTATTACAATAACTTAAAAATAATGACAAAATGGCATTACTTCAATAGTAATGCCCTTTTAGCCATAAAATTTTACGCCTTTCAGAACAATAAGTTATCAAAAAAAAAATAACAACACAGTCCACTTGATTTTTCAAGTCTCCTCAGGATTATGGTTTTTTAGTGCTATTATCATCGAGGGAAGTCGATGGCTATTATAACAGTGGCTGAACACATTGCTTTCCGCAGTCATAGGGTATCTTTGATTCAGATAAAAAGTACAGTTCTCGAAGGATCATCTAAAAATAAAAAAAAATTAACGCCAGATAAAAATATAGATTTAATAAATGTTTTAACGCCTAAGAAAAAGGGACACAGACAAAGCCCGCGACAAAAGCTAGTGTATGTACGTACGTGTGGGGAGCAATAGCAATACGCATAGTAGTGTTGTTAGTAGAATGTATACAGCGACCGCTTCCTACGGCTTAACAGCTAATAGTCTCTACCGGATAAAGGCGAGTCAATGTCATTTTGTCATTACTATAACTACAAGTACCTAAGTATACCTATGTAAGTAAGTAAGTATAAGCAAGTAACTTTTTGTACCTATGTTCGTTTGATATACTTTTAGTAACTCCGACGTTATAATAAGAGTTTTTATCACACAGTGGTTGGTGTAGGTCGGGACTAATTTTTTTTGGCGATAAAAAGCAAGATCCGGTATGTGCGCAGCGGCACTTAGCAATGGATGAGGTCATCGATGGACTTGACTGACAGTGCGATTAAGTCGAAACTCGAAATGCAACAAGTTTTGTTCGAACAAAATATATAGATTGTTTTAATTACGAAAGGAAGATTAGTATCAAATGTAAACTGGTTTATGTGGACGATTCCATTCTACTCTTTGGCAAACATGCCTTAGGCAAGTATATTGAACAATACGAAATTAATTTGACATAATTATTAGGGAGAGAAGTCGCTGTAACCTTTTCCAATGTTACACAGGTTAACTCCTCACATATATTCCGGCCATTATATGATTGCCGTTTTGACAGGTGTCAATCTCCATATATTTTCTACATGTAAATTTTCTATATTTTCTATATCTAAATCGCTGGATATATTCAAAAAAGCACTCAACACATTTTCTGTCAAACTGAAGACGACTTTATTTGTTTAATTTTTATATGTAGGTTTATCTTCTAATATATTATATTTATTAATTTATCTCTTATTATATAATCTGTGTTATTAATATTTGTTTACATTCAATTTATGTACTTACTAGTATTTACTTATTAGAATGTAAGTTTATGATGACCTTACTATTATTTTTGCCACCCACATTGTTTTATTTTTCATATTTAATTTTCCTTACCCTAAGGTTGCCTGGAAGAAATCGCTATAAAGCGAGAAGGCCGCCTTTTGTACTATTATTTGTTCTTTCTTTCTTTTTTTTTTAAATTATTTTTTATGTTTATAGTACAAATAAAGAGATTTAATAATAATAATAATAATAATAATAATAATAATAATAATAATAATAATAATAATAATAATAATAATAATAATAATAATAATAATAATAATAATAATAATAATATATCGTTTAATGGGAAATTAATTTTATGCAACAGACATAAAAAAATGTCAAAAACTGATTCATAGAATGACCGTACTATAGGTATGAAATTATTGTACTTCAACTTATATCATTTATATCTTTCTATAATAATTACAAAATAAAGTTGCTGTCCACTACTGTCCGTTTCTCAGCCAACTTCTTTTAAGCCACCTAACGGATATTCATAGAGTTTTCACTAATGAAAGAGCGATAAACGAGGAAGGCTCGTGTATTCAATTTTCAGAAATAAAATGCATCCGTGTGTAGCTGGGGCGATTCGTTAGTACTTATCTATACATATTATAATAAAATCGTAAACAGAGCCGTGTCTGTACATTAAAATATTTTTTCAAAAAAAATTGTACACGTTTTGCTAATGTTACGAGGTCAAAAAATAGTTTTTAGAATTTTTGTCTGTCTGCATGTCTGTTTGTCTGTGCGTTTGTGCACGCCAATCTCAAAAACCGATTAACCGATTTGAATGCGGTTTTCACTGATGCATTGTAGCAAGCTTCCCGAAACTTCCCGCTAGTTATTATTAAAAGAATTTACGATTGGATGCATTTCCAGTAAATTTATACTCATCAGTTAACAAACACTTTTGTTTTTAGAAATGATCACATAATTTAGAAACAGGAAAATAAATAATAAATGGAGATGCGTTAATAAATTATATCAAAACAGCTTCAGCCCAATCCTCTACGCTTCTAACGCGATTTTAACAATAACAAACGCAATAAGAACTAATTCTCTCCATATCTTAACTGTGTTCATGTTTAATGTTTATATAACACTTTCTCTAGAGCTGCACCTGCCAAATGAGATAACGGGAACGGCTCTAACGAAAGGAAACGTGTTGCCAACGAGAAAGTGCCGCCCCACCACAAGCCGTGCCGCGACCACCTTCTCTTCAACATGTTGCGCAAAGATACGCGGAATGCGACGCGGCACCCGCTACCGCCTCGGCCGCCCGTGACACTCAAATCTCTCATTAACATACAAAAGTAGGTGCGCAACCAAGCCATTGGTGACTGCCCGCAGAGCCGTTTTCGGCGACACTCGAGTTTATAAAGAAAACTTATTTGCACACGCTTTAGGAACGCAACGTAGCGTATGAAAGTTGGGCATAAATAGTTTTGGACAGCAAACGAGTTACCTTATCTTAATTACGACGTCTATAATAAAATTAACACATCTGGGGATTCATATTGGAAGATTATTTATTATTATATATTTTCTTGTGTTAACATCGGCAGACAAGCTGACGGTCCATTTGATGGTAGGTGGCTACCGTCGCCTATAACACAAACAACGCCACAGCTGCTGCAAGTGAGTAGCAGCAGTGCCGACTAGAGTAGGATTAAGAATAAGGGATTGGATAGGAAACGGGCTCTGGTATCCCTTACTCACTCACCGAAACACAACAGCACACGTGCTACGTGCTGTTTATTTTACGCCCAAATGACTGCGAAAAGCAGTGTGCCCTGCCAGACCAGAGCCAAATTTGAAAAGTTCATTTTTTCAAAGTTGACCCTGCCGGGAATCGAACCCGGGAGCCCTAGCAAGCAAGCAAGCACGCTAATCACTCCATTTACACTTCCATTTTTAGGATTAACCTACAAGGAAATTTTAAAATTAACATAATTATTGACTCTATCTTATCAGAGTTGGCAGCGCACTTACAATTCTCCTGATGTCACTTGATTTCCTAAGTGAACGGTAACCACCTTGCTATTAAGTGGACTTTCAGCCTACCTGTTTTATCTTATCATAAAACAGCCTATTGCAAAATTAAACGGGGTTGACCAGAAAACAATAATGTTAGTGAATTTCTTTTTGTCTTGTAATAAAACGTTTAAAGTGGAGCATATAAAATAAAGAAAAGATCAAAATTTAAGCTTGTAATGGATATTGTTTAATAAATGATTTACTCATGTTATAATATGAATGTCAATGAATGGAATGTAATATGCGGTACAGAAAGATATAGTAAGTTGCGACATCACGATGCGGGTCGCAATGTCGTCCTACTGCCCGACTAAAGATCCTGCTCACACGAGAATACTTAATTATTAGTGGCATTCAACACAATTTCCTAATTTTCATAGAATTAGATAAGTAACGTATGCTAAAATAATATAAGAGGAGACGTGATATCATATTTTAGGCAATTAGTTTTTTATTTATGAAATCTATTAAAGATAACTCGTTTGCTGAATTTGTTGCCAGTATTTAAAAAATTGGCATTTAATAGACAATATATGTCAATGTCGTCTTTATACTAGCAGGTTTTAAAATGGGATTGATCTAGACATCTGCGCTGAAGATTACTTAATATGCGAGACGCGAATTAATAAAACTCCTTCGTCGTTCTATATAGTATATGTGTAATAGATATGCAGGTATCGTTTTAAATGCAGTACTCTGTTAGTGGCGTTCCATTTTGAAACTAGGTCATCGTGTCACTTGCTTGGCGGCCATTCCGAGTGCCAACCGAACGCGACGCCATCTTTTTATTTCGTTAATTCGTGATGATAAAAGTAAAATCTTTACAGAAGCGCTTTAACACGGCGTGGGAGCATTCGATTCAATGTTACACTGTTTACTATAAATTCACAAAACATCGTTTCGACTTCAAATTCCACGTTTGAAAAGAAAACGAGACTCGACGAACTTTCACTTCTCCATGGCTGGGGTCCCGTGATTGCGAAATTTGCTCCAATCACGAATTGATTGTCTATTTGATCCGATCGAAGATATGTGCAATAATTTACAAAGAGAAAATATAATACTATAATTATATCGATAGTTGCAAGTCATTCCGTTAGAATTATACTTTGTGAAAGAGTTGGTTCTACTAGAGTTAGTTGAGTTTTTAGGACTGACTTAGGGAGAATAATCTGTGGATTGGTATGTGGCGAAAGTTCCTTACCTCAAAAACAGGTTCTAGACACGCAACAACCGATTCTAAGCTAAATACCAACCACTGGCTTTTGCGGTGAAGGATGTGCCGGCTGAGCAGTTTAAAATTATTTATGAATAGTAAAGCTCTCACACGTGGGCCATTTTATTGCGCTTAAAGATGAGTAAATACCTACATCATAATGAAACATTCTTGTCATGTCATGTCTCTGAGAAATGAGAATTATTTAGAAGGAATTTTGAGAATATGCTTCATTGAGTCTTTGTTACTGTGTAGCAGCACAATTATATTCAATTATTACGACTTGTCTTGTCGGTTTATAGTTTAGTCACGCCACAAATATAATCTATTTAACGCCAATAACTTCTTACGGAAAAATGTTCACTGAATTTCTTTATTAACTCAAAGGAAAGGCTATAATTTATCCCTTCGATAAGTAGCAATGGCGGCTAATCTCGAAAGCTCAAAGCAGATGGCGCTGGAGTATTTGCTATCTGTCAAACCCTATTAATTCATATGCAATTATCAGTTGAGTGAAAGAATATTAAATATTTTGTGGAAATAAAATGCCTCAGTGTTGTGTTGTGCCTTTGTGCTCATCGAGAACATCGGGACACTTTTCTCAAAACAAATAATAAACACACAAAAACAATACGCGATTAAGGGAGCTGTCAAAATGGTGTGACTTCCAACAACACCAGCGCCACCAAGCGTGAGCAAAGGCGGACATACCTGCCATTGGCTATGGCTGGATTTTGCATTTGACGTGTCTAGTCCCAATGACATTTATAATCGTAGAATACCAGCAAGAATAAAGAGGAAGAACTTCGTCTGAGGTAGATTGCACGCATACTCAAGCTCGCTCGCGCAAATTTGATTCGGTGTTAAAACTGTTGTGAAATTTGGTCCGCGAGCGGAGGTCTCGCCTCTCACCGCGTTCATGATGAAAAGTGAAACCTGCGATGTCGACGAACGTCACGTCGCCGCGCGGGATTGCCATTTGATGCCGTTTGTTCCGGTTCTGCTGCAATACATTATCCCTCGCCGATTCTCACAACTCATTTAAAGAAAGTAATCGCTTAGCCATCTGAACGTTTTCAACCTCCGCTCACTTAAGCATTGTTAAAATGTTATATTACATCGGACGAGCCTCTTGCATTACATTAATATACCGGATATTGGCTAATGTGTTAAGTCTTCTAACTTAAGTTTTCGGGTTTGACAAGGTCAACTATGAAAAACTTTTCAAAGCTGGCCTTGGTCTGAATGTACTGCGGGTCTAGTTCGTGTTGTTTTCATTATATAAGCCTGTCTTAATTTCAGGTTACACCGATTGGTCTGGTCTGGTATTACTTTTATTTTTAATAAAGTTGGGCAGACAATCTGAACGTTCATTTGAGAGTGAGCTGGTCATCGCGGAACTGTGCATACTGACGCTGCAAGATATTTTTACAGAGCTATACCCTAAAGAGCTATATAAACATTTAGGTAGAGTTTTCTCCAATAATTCGCGCGTCTAAGGGATCTAGTTTTAAACATATAGTATGTTTGGTTATGGGTTCCGTAATAATGATTATTAGTAATATTACAACTGCCTTTCCACAGTTGCAAGCTAACATTGTATGTCCTTTTTGAGGTGCGGTATAGGAGAGCCGGGGGAGGTAAGTGGTGCGGGAGGCGGGAGCAGGCCGCAGAATGTAGGCAAGTGTGACAAGGACACGCCCGTACTCCGCACTAACACTTCCATCCAGTTTCTAACGCGTTCGTTCGGTGCTGATTTCGAAACGCTCGCCCGCACCCGGCCCCACTTCGTCGCTCGTGAGCGATTGCACCTACTTCCCAAGGTAACCTACTACAATGCCTACATATTAGTTGCACTCAACGCTTGAATTTGTTAAACGTGGAAGAACGGAAAAGTTTCTATGCGTTTTTCTTTTTTCTAAGATTTCTAAAGACTGCTATAGTGACTTCTATGTGTGTACATCAAGTCCTTGTCGACGCGCGTTAGAAGACATTTTGCATCGCGGCGATTTTGCATTAGAAATGCGCCGGCCTTCCTCGCGAGTTGTGGCGAGGTGAGCCACTAGCTCAAGGTGAAATAGCATTGCATTAATTAGACTCCAAACTCTTCATGTTTGTGATGCTGATGATTGATATGTTCATGACTTGACTATTTGATTAAGTCTTGCTTGTCGACCTTTATGTCATTTTATGCTAGGACGTTGAAACTGCATTATGATTTAAACAGTACATACCCTTGCATATGGTGTGCGGGAACTTCAATGGTAGCAGAGGCGCGTCGGCGATCGCCGGCCATGTCTGCGAGTCTGGCGAAGTCTGTGTCGACGTCAGCCAGTCTTGCAGATTTGCGCGACTCCAGTAGTCTGATTTCGTCTAACTTCTTTTTCAGCTCTATCGGCGCCTGAAGACAAAGATAAATTACAATGTACGCAATGAACGATTAGGTTATTTTAAACTATGATTGTGCAGTGTGCAAGCGTGACACTGGCGGAGTGGGTGTGGACATGAGATCAATATGTTCGACCTTCGCATAGCCCGTGGTCGGGTGGATATGACGTCATGACCGGATCGTTCGAAGTGGAGCGAGATGCGTTCCATGTCACAAACACTATACGCCAACTAGCATGCATTTACTAAATCAATGCTATAAAATACATACATACATACAACGAAATGTCATCGGTATAACACGAAACCGGTTGTGGTACCATTAAATATATACGTTAACATAATTGTGACATCATTCATTGCGTGGGCAGGAAATAAACATATTGTGAACGCTAAAGAAGTAGTAAGGCACATTGGACGCGGAAAAGAATTTTCTCTTCTAACAAAAATGGTATTATAAGGATGGTAAGTCCGTATAAGCGATTAGGACCTTGGAAAAACTTATAAGAACCTACACCCGACATTTTATTACTAGGCATCCTCTTTCGCGTAGCATTTGTCAATGTCATAGGTTTTTTTTCTCGGTCAAACTGTAGGTCAATTATGTGTCGGTGGTTGCAAGCGGTTGACATTGGGTGGCGTTTTGTCGCAGGCTTCCTTCTACATGTTCGCGTGATCGAACAACGGAGGTGCGCACGCGCCACACGACTTGTTCACACCAATTGTCCACTTGCATTGTCTTTTGTATGCATTAAAAATAACCTTCGAATTCCTCACACGCACTTAATTTTCACTTGTTTCTTCACTATTACTTATTTAGACTTTGATTTTTCTATGGGCATAACTATTATTGGTCTTGATAAATATAAGGAATTCCAAAAAAATCATAAAATCTTTCTATAATCACGAAAGTCATGCCAAATAATACGAAAAATCTATTAAATTTTAACTGTTAAACCTTTGACTCAATTTAATAAAAAATAAAAATAGATACTCAGCTTTTTCAGGGAAAGGGTTACTTTGAAACTTTCTATAAGGACGAAGTCGAGGACAAAAACTATTTACACAGTCTATGATAGAAGGACTGCAAAGAATGCCAAGTAGCCAGAAATGAAGATTAATTTGTGTCAGAAAAGATTAGCGGCCAATAAGACTTAACCACAATGATTTCAATTGCTATACACAATTATAGTAATAATAATAGGGAATATGCACATTTTTTTATATTTTCATACGATAGGTTATATCGTTATATAACCGTAAAAAGTATTCAGCGCCAAAAAACAGAAATTTGGTAACAAAAAAAAAGTTAAAATTAACTAACAGCTACGGGCACTTTAAACACCCGCCCTTTTGGCGCGCTTGTCGTGACGTCAGTCTACAATACAATCAAATTTTAAAAATCACAAACATCTACACGCTTGTTGACATTTCATAGACGTTGACGTCACATTCCATAGACTTTGACGTCACATTCGATCTGACCCCACATTTTGAATTTCCCACATTTTAAGCACTTTTTAATAATTATTTTCTTAACGAAAAAGAAATTATATTAAAAAATATTTACATAGACATAATTCTAAAGCAAAAATTTTGATAAAAAAATATATTTAAGCCTTTTTTGAATTAGACGCATATTCCCTATTATTAAAGCTGTTTCAACGACTCCATTACAAAATTAACTAATAGTTAAATTTTTCAAGAGATCTGAATAGGAAGCATGACAAAAAGAGGATACTAAGCAGAAGATTGGTCACTGCCCTTGACTATGAAATGAGCGATCCTTGAATAATATTACTCTAATAACGTAGGTTTGAGTAAGGTTGTAATTTTTTTTTATAACGAGATTTTGTTTCTTTAGCGAGCGAGGCTAAACGTTGATCACGTCACAATACTTTCACTTTTGTGTGATTTCGTATGAGTATGGAATCGACATGCCATTAGACATAGATTTGCGTTTTCAATTTCTTTGAATGCAACAAGAAAACGCATTAAGTAATTTTTATTCATGTCGTACAAATAAGTAAATCTCCTTCTATTCAGCTATCATGGGAGCCCATGCAGATTGCATACTTATCCAGAATCGCAGAACGCACATTTGTATTTATTACTACTTTCGTATCCTTCGACGTCTAATTCTATCGCAATTTAATCGAGGACATGGGCATTATACGCAAAGTTTATGACAAATCATAAAATTTACTAAGCAATAAATTTAGGAATTAATTACCTTTTCCTATTAGCAAAATGTAACGAGATATTTAAAGGTTTAAATAGTATACAACTGCACTTCCGTTAACGATATTGACGCTTGAAAACCAGTTATGTAAAAAGACTGGCAGCCGTTACACAATTCATTTTATTCGACGGTGAAACGGATTTGATGTCGGCAAAAGTGATTTTTATTTAGAAAAGTGTCTTCAAGTGGAAAAAAATCTAAAATTTTACAGGAACTAGTTCTGTTTGCTAATATATTATTATCATTATATTGATAAGAGTTAATAAAAATATAGGTTTCCCAAAGAGGAGTACTACCAAAGTACTAATTTTAACGGTGTTTCTTATTTTTCCATTGATCAAATCGAGATACTGTCTTAATCAGGTATTAGACCTGATGAAGACAGTATCTTAATATAGGTTTCTTAATGTAGTAAATAATTATTTTAATAGGCGTCGAACCGTGTGAATGCGAGTATCATAGTTTGGTCTACGATAACTGGGTTGCGAAAGCTCAACGCGCTCTACTGCGCATCGAAGTTGTGTTGCCACTGCGCAAAATGGATTATGTACGCTGTTAACACTTCCATTTGGAAATATAAAAAAGGGCCGAAATACTAATGCAACTAAGTTGCGCATTTTTCTTACATCTAATATAAAAATATACGTAATTGTAAAATGAAAATTTAGATCTAAGTCAGGCTCCAACTCGTTCGGCGTCAATTATAAAATATTAATGTTCGTTAGAGTCTAATCATGAAGCGTTTTTATACTAGCAATTCAGTTTTATTAGTGAACCAACTCTTACGCGGTAGCGAGTAATAAATTGCAACCAAGCCAGTCATTAAGGCGAAAGTTATTGCTGCGCGCTAACAACCAGACGTGAGCAAGTCAACGATTGCAGTGGTGCGTCGCACGCGCATATGCTCGTGATGTTTACACCGGCCGACATCGAAATGATATGAATACACGAGAAGTGCTCCATTGGAGCCATCGGGGGATTAAGAATACACAAATAAAGTGGAAGTTAGGCTGAACACTTATCGGCGCTCGAGGTATCTTGCGCAGGACAATGCACTTGGATTGGAATACATTAACTTGCAGTGGGAAAAACAATAGGTTATTGCCATTATTCGATGACCGATAAAATATGTGCTTTAAAAAACTGCATTCAAGGTGAGCAGATAGAATTTAAAGAAAAAATGCATATGAATATCGTTTTCAAGTAAAAATATTAATATCATATTAACAAAAAGGAAGAGATATTCGTTTGGGTGACTATTACCAATTCCTTTATTAGATATTCAGTGAAGCTGCAGTTTAAAGTCACGTAGACACGCATGCATAAGCAATTTGGTTGCCGGCGAATGCTCGTGCAGCAGTAAATAGGTCAATAGCTTTGGAGTATTGAAGCCGACAATAGTTATATTGTGCCAGATCTAGGCTTTGATAGCTGCTTATTTAACATTGCTCAACCAATGCCGCTCCTTTTCTGTCATGTGTAAACATTAACAAAAGAGAATCGATTATACCGACTCGTCTACTATGATATAATATCGTAAATTATTAACGCAATTTAGGGTTTCAACTTTATTGAGTATTCTTTTGTTTTTGCTATTTAGTCAGAGCTTCACGTATGATGGAAACCTGAGGCAGATAGATAAATAAGAGTTAGATAGAGCATTAAGAACACATATAAATATTAAAGAAAACCGCTGCTATATGTCGCGACTCGCGATGGACTTCTGAAGAGGGTGTTAATAGCTGATGGAAGGGTATGTAAAAATTATGGTTTCTGCATATCTACAGTCTGTTCATGAAGTGTTGTTATTCTATGAGATTTCTAGACACGATAAAAATACACGCGTGGGCGAGCCTTAGTAAGCACGCGCGTTTTAGAGACCCAGATAAAAACGTCCCTGAAAATAGTGAAAACCGATGAGAACAAGTCAGACAAAACCATTATGAAACTATTCAGTTTTTGTTGCATTTGCACCAAAAATACTCAATACTTTTTGGTTCTCTTAGATGCCTACCCTACCTAAGTGAAGAACGAGCAATAAATGCCGCAACCGATCTCATCGTGACCCAGTTTCCAACTCTTCTTAGCAATTACAACTTCATAACCTTGAGTGTTGAATTAATAGGAGTCAAAAAAGTTGATTTTGACAAGTTCATCATTTCGTAGTTACCTGTTGTTTAATGCAATTTATTTATTAATGTTTGAAACGCCTAATTAGAATCGGATATGTACGGTTAGAGTGAGCAATGAATCGGCACAATGGGCGGCCTCGTATGATTAGTGGATACAAACAGTGCAGCTTGCAAAGCGGATGCGATTGAAGCAGTTCACGCGATTGCCGATCGCCCTGTGCCGAACCGTTGCAAACATCAACCTTGCCCCAAAAATCTGTGACCCACATTGGAGGTTCCTCAGAATAAAACCAGTGTTTTTATTACAATAATTTTCCTTGAAACGGTCATTTTATTTGTGCAAATTGGTAAAGCAATTATACAGGGGAAAAATAAGCAACAAAGCTTTATTTATTACACGTTTGAAAGTAACGAATAGTGTTCAATTTTTGTAGAAAATTGTCAGTTTTCAAAATTGTAGAGATAAGGTTCTGTAAAATGTGTCTTGTATAGGTCAGCATCATCGATTGGACAGGACGAAGCGATGCGGCCTAGTTGGCGCGGGATCGGGGCCATGGGTCGCGATCCTAGCATCTAGGACGTCCCGCATTCGCAGCCCGGCTAACCTTTGTGTTCTATTTCTAGACAGTGATGCATACTATTTATGCATTTATCGATGCAGGCGAGAGATCAACCCTAATATTGAATAATATACTTAATTGAAATTTTGATGACTGGTTTATTACTAAAACATTAATTCGGATTGTTTTAACCGTGTCGGTAATGTCTACGAACAACATGACTCTGACAATGACACGACTTAGTAGGTCATAATGTTGGGCCGGTATTTATGCAATAATGACTTTGATGAAAGGTAAACTGTCGTATAATTCGGTGACGTCACAGCCTCGAGCGATAATAATTCTTATATCAACGTCATAGTGCGTCGGCGAGAGTACAATTCGGCGTGGGTGCGACGCGGTGCGATGACGTCACGGGTAAAATTCTCTCGCTATCCGATACGAACGTGGGCGTCCGGCTCGTAGCGTAGGTGGTGAGTACCATCAGTGACTCGAACGTAAATAAAATTGCGCGCTCGAGACTTTCTTACGTAATTGAAACGTGAAATCTGCGCAAGGACGCGGCTTAGCTCTTTCAACACGACGCCCGATGTGATGCCATAATCGCATCGTTTACGTGCAGCTACGTTTAGAGAAGTGAGCGTATTACCTTGAGATGTTTGCACGACGGTTTTTCGGGTCTAATACAGCAATAGATCTAAATACATTTAAGGAAGCCGGCTTCGACCACGCAGGCGTCGTGACCTAGTCTGACCCAAAAACGGAGTCCGACCTACCGCGCCCCGAGGTACCAGTTGATAACGGATACGAACAGGTTCCCAATGGGCTTACACGGACGCAATCAACGACACACGCATCGCCAGTGGCACCGTTACTTCGCTGACCCGCTGCTACCACCAACCTGCCATTGACATTGCTCACCGTGCAGCAATTTTCCACCACTTAGACACACCAATTGCCTGCATGTCTCTCGCCGCAAAAGAATAACGATATCCATTGAAAACATTCTGTCATCGCGAGGACACCTATAGGTTTCTTCTGAGGTTTTCCTCGTTTTCCTTCGTCATGTTTTAGTTCATTATTGAAGACATAATATAATCTACAAATTTCTACACAATAGAATTTTGTGTAGAATATGATAAGGATTTTTTGTCCTTTCCATGTATTTGTTGGTTTCCTTGGATTTAACGCTAAATAACATAGCTTCTAAGTTGAGGATAACGTAAACGGAGGTCGAGTTTCGTATACGGCTGGTGCGTCAGTTCAATATCAGTTTTTCTGGGTCAGTGGGTCAGCGTGCCGGAGCAGTTCGCCCCGCGCGCGCCTCGCAACCGCTTGCAATTATAACTTCTCCACACTTACGTAAAATCTTGACATATGTTATGCATCATCCTTGCACACTTGTTGAGCATGGTCAATCCATACCACATCAGCAAAGTTTTGACTTTTCGCGAATCCGATTACATTATGTATTAGGGCAAGACGTTCTTGATAGAGATAGTTAAAGGGTTCGTATAAAAATGGATAGATTTGTTTAAATAAATCCATAATATTCCTAACTGATTTTTACTAATTTTGTAAAACAATTTGTTGTGCCAACAAGCGCCTACGCATTAACGGTGGTAGTAGGTACTGTTAATTCGAAAACGAGTTATTTTGAGTCGCTGAGTCAACAGCGGCGTCTTCATGCATGACGATACATATAAAAGATCCTTTTAAATAAGCCTTATTAAATTACAAAACACAATTTTCTGATCCCAACTTAGCGAAGACCTCTGTGTTTTGCCTTCTAATCCAAATTCACATTCTCTTCTAGACATATTTCAGTCATCTCGTCTTGGTCTTTCTCTTTTCGCCTCGTAAAGAGGATGAAGAACTACTTAAATATATAGAATATTAACATTTATATACTAGCTTTTATATATTTATATTAATATCCCTCGGCAACGGTACTTTTTTATTTACCCCCGACAATGTGTATCTATGCAAAATTTCAAGATGATCGAACATAAAAATTTTATGCATTTTTGTGTATGTAGATGATATAAAAAGGATTTATCTTCACATATATTATTTTATTTTACTAACATAGTTTATCCGATATAACCCAATTTTGGATACTTTGCAAACAATAAATGTTTCACTAAAGAAATTTAAATTTTGTAACCACAGTAAATTGAAAACAGCTGAATCACATATATCTAAAAGATATATTAATGTCATATAGAACGCATCTTTCTTGCACTTTTTAGGGAAGAATGATTGTCAACACAGATTATGTAAAAAATATTTCAAGGCGACATCAATGAAGCAGTCTATGAAGGGTTTGGCCTTGCCTTTGCCTTCATCGGCGACCGTGGGCGGAACGCAGCAATATTCTTTCTATAAAAATAACAAAGCCGGTGGGAATTTCAACACACATTCTTTTTATTTTCTATTTGAGAGTATTTATTATATCATGCCAACGTACTAAAACTACAATTTATTTAAACCATTAAATATTTAATAATTTAACTAGAGCAAAATTGCAAATATATAAAACGAAAAAGAATCAACAAGACAAGTGTCACTAAAGAACGCCTTAAAAATTCGCAACGGTTCTCTGACATCATTAAATGGTCAATCATCTCTGTTTCGGCGTCAAATGTGGGTCGAATACATTAGTCGCACTATTTTACACCAAGCAGGGGAACAATTTAACGTGTACCTAATGTATTTATAATTTAAACTGTTCACAATGATAGTGATGAGGTTTTTTAATGCGGAATGTTTTCAGACAAGATTTTGGTCCTTCGATGAGGCAATCTTTTGTTGTACCTAATCTTTTTGTAGATGTTACATTGTTATACAATAGGTATTTGAATGAACAAGAGAATAGCAGTATTTATTTTAATGTAAGTCACCTTGCACACTGTTAAACGTTGCGATAGGTTAGGAATAAAAAATAACATTACATTCGGATTAGATATTTAGGATTCTTGAAAGCATCTAGTAGAAAAAAATCGAAAATCGAAAATAAAACGGCTAGTAATACACGCACGATGCAAGCTTTGAAAGAATGTATAGACATATAAATATTTTTGGAGGCCCCCGGTATGGAAATTTTAATTAAAAAGCGTTACGTTATCTGTCAGTTTGATATCTGTGCGACAGCTGACGCATATATTTACATTCCCTAATTCTATTTTGTAGTAACAAGCAATACCAGAGGGTTTCTCTGGGCTTATAAAAACAAACGTCGAAATCTTGTATGAAAAGTGTAGTCCGCGTTGAGGAACGAAACGACAGCGCATTATAACCTGCCAGCGCAGCGACATCTGTCGTCGAAAAAATGAACTATTTGAACTTATAAAATGTAGTATATAAGTTGTTTATAGAACGTATTATACAATATTGACACTAGGAAAATTTTAGATATTTTATACGTTAAAGGGAGAAAACTCCAGTCGTGCGTCGTCTGACACAACCCTTTTTAAAGCAGTTTTTAACTGCAAAATAGTCCGGGTACCTAACAAGAGTTTCAAAGTAGAGAAGGGCTTGTACTAATTTCGATCGCAACTAGCTTTTATCTTATCACCTTGATTTATTTAGAAACTGTGTCGCTAAGCGTCTCGACTCCACAGTTAACGAACACTATTATGTAAGTACTGAGCGTTTCAAACGACTATCTATTATGACTTACATATATTTACACTATCGAGTTCGGGTAATACCTTTCTACTAATTTTTATTACAATATGAATTTTCAAAATCACAATAATTTGCAGTAGGTAATCTGCATACTGTATTTTAGAAGTGTAAATATGTCAACAAAGCTTTATAATTGATTTTTTAATTGCAAAAAAAAAATAGGATAAAAATTACGATTCAAAATCAAGTTTAAAGAAAATGCCCAAGCTTTGTGACGTCAGTGAACCAGCCTAGCGCATGCGAAAACCACATACCGTCACGCTACGACAGGTGTGTCAACGCGCTTATAGCAAAATATCTAAATCTCTAGGCGCCGCTATTCGTTTGATCGATACTTACGTCATTTAAAAATAACATTTATTATTAAATGCGTTATTTTAAACTCATTAAAAGGGTAAAAATTAAAGGTATTAAATCACCTAGAATGGTAGGTAAATGCATCATCTCAGCCATAGGACATCCGCTGCTGGACATAGGACTCCACCATAATTTTCCAATAGGACCGGTCAGAAGTAGCTATTGGATCCACCGTTGATCAGCGGCCTTTATCATGCAGTTTGTCCACCTTGTGGGTGGATGGACGTTTTACGCTGCGCTTGCAGGTCCATGGCCTCCACTCGAGAACCGGAGGCTCTTTGTAAGTACTGTGTGTCCTCCCCATTGCCACTTCAACTTACTGATTCGCGACGGTTTACATCGATAACTTTCATTCGTGTACAAAAATCTCCTCATTCCTGATTCGATCTCGCAGTATAATAACCTCGATCATAGCCCTCTCTTATCTTATTGTAATTTTATCCTATCTTACATAAATTGTCTTATTGTAATTTTGTCTAGCTATTGCATAAAAAATCATTAATTTCCATTGTCGATTGTGTCTTCGTATGTTGTGGATGGAGCGTCGGCATGGGGCGGGTCGATTTCTCTTCCCATGACTTTTTTCTGCTGCATACAGACACACACAGAATCAGACACAAGTTCACAACTTAACAAGTCAACATGATAAAAACTTGTGATTATGTCTTGTAAAAACTATAGATATTATAGCCCGTTGAAGCCAATCGCGGAAAAACCAAATTAAAATTGCAACATTGTCTGTATAAACAAATTTATTGCCAATTTCATTGCATCAGTTATGGAACTCAATGTCTGATTTACAGTGGACATTAAAATAAGTGAAAATAACGTCGCACACGCAATGGTTCCACGCAACGATTAGCGCTAAGCGTACTAGTCTACGATTTATTGAAAAAAATCTTTACTGGACTGGAAAAATCTGGAAAACGCATTTGCAATTACTTGATCATTTTACAGCTTTCGCTAACTATGAAAATGATACATTTCTAATCGCATTGCTTATAAGTGTCCGAAGTCGCGATACTTTACGTCTACAAAGCACACGCAACGTTTCTTATTTCGTATATGACTACATTATGTATAATATAATCTGGATTTTAATTTATTCTTCTCGATACGAAACATTTTACAATATTAAATAGATAATACGACTTTTGTACGCGTAGTCCCATTATTTTCTTTTCTGTGTACAATATTACGCAAGACTGTCGCGCAACGTTGGTATTTGCAGTAAGCGAGACTGAAACTGTTGTCGATCGAGAACGACTAGTTGCTTGCGGCACTTTCACACTCAACGTACTTACTGCACTTCGTGCACCGCTCCGTATCGAATCGATTCGTTCCGTTGTTCCTTCGCGATGACGATAATCGTTCATGTGTGTCGGTTATGATGAACTAATATCATATTAACGACTGAAGAATAGTTACATTTTTGTTTACGTTGAAAACGGTAACGTCAACAGTTTGTCGCCAAGTTGACCTTCCTCAATAAAAATAGCATTGTATTACGTCTTTTTTTGCTTAACAGTAGTCTGATTGATCGCGGTCGCAGCCGACAAATGGGAGCTTAGAAAGAGCATTACCGTGGACATTAGCCGGGCCCCTCGATGTCCTACTTGAGTCGGGCGAACCGATGCTGGGACGCCAACGCTGGCCGCTAGTTTGCGGCTAACGGTACAGCCGGCGTTGAGCGCACGTGAATATAATTCTTGAGGCGATTTTGTAATGAATACCGTTGCGCGGTTCCGGACTTGCCTTGCCGATGACCTTATTTCTCGGCTGCGAACTGTTTATTTTTATATCTTATCGGCTGACATTATTATGTTGCCAGGCTGCTTAGCGAGCGACTTATATTTTAAGCTAACTAGGATATTTTAATAGAGACGAGAGTTAAAACAAAAACAAACGAATGGGTGAAAACGCAATAGAAAATATGCCTTTGAACTTCTTTCGGGAGTCTTATATAAAGCAATACCAGCACAATTTTAATTAAAACATTTTTAAATTATTTTAAATTTATTTTTTGTGATGTTTTTATTTTATTTTAGTAATATGTGACAAGAATTAGAGTTATTTTTTGGACATACTTACTTATGTCTTTTAAAATGCGTATACATTTAAAATTAAAATTAAATGCTATTTTAGAGCAATAATATTAATTTTTTTCCCCTCCACAATGAACTATTAAAGTTGCCAATTACCTTTATTTATTTAGAACACTGAAAGGATCGATTTTCAAAGTAGATTAATATTTTCCTGGAGGTAATTACCGTCATGTGTTTTTATTTCCTTTTTGTATGTGGCGTTGTTGGTCAGCTTGCCCATCGCGTCACCGCCCGCCCCGTGCCGTCCGGTCACAGTGACTCATTTGCACTTTTGATAGAGCTTATTCCACGAAGTCTTTACCGCGTAATTGCCAAGCCAAATGTAAATAACGAGTGACGTACGTGAGGCAACCTCGTTTCATTGGAACGGGTATTACCTCTTTGAGCATACGCGATAATCGGTACTTTGTAATTCCCAACACTTGATGAGGTATGTTTTGGTAAATTATTAATGTACCATTGGTTTGGTAATCTTTTAAATTGTGCGAAGAGTTGTCGCGAAGTGTTTAATTATTGTTATCGCGCGTTTATATGATATGAATTATTTCGTCAGCCAGCCGCGCGGTCATCACGCCGCGATCTGTTATGGGAAAATAAGCTTTGTTGCAACCTATTCAAGTTGATTTATAAAGAATTTTTATCTGAATATTTGAACGGAAGAGTGCGCCGACGCGCGAGTGGTAATTATGAAGAATTTGAATGTTGTTTCTAGACTAGAGTTTAAATTTGCTGCGAATGAACAGAAATACGCGGCTACTGGGCGGGCGCCGCGCGACGGTCGCAAAAAGTTTTTCACGTCCGCGTTTTCACTACATGTTCTAAACTGTTCTGAGTGAGCAATCGTTCGTTCGTGCGTAAATGAAAACACTTGAGCGAGCGAACATGTTTGTTCAGTGATGGTGATGATCGGCTGGACGCGGCGAACGATTGCTCGCTTACTCATTCGTTCAGTGTAAATGACGCTTGTGGCGAGCGAGCTGTTGATTTGTGCATTCGCTCGGCGTTGTACGTGCCCGGTGGGTCTCCGATCTTTACCTGAACTATCGGATTCATACCATCACCACCGTCCATGATCGCCAGTACGCCAGCGAACTGTTCGTAACGATTTTTTGTTCTGAACAATTGTGCGTTTCCTCATTGAATGAAAACAGATGTTTTCTGTTTCGAGCGAGCTTCGACAGAACAGCAAACATTTGCTTCAAACAAAATGTTTGCTCTGAGCACTAGGTGAAATTGCGACTTAAAGCGCAAACACTGCGATACCAGGACGGGAATTTTTGTAATGTACGAGTTCTTATGCAGCATGCCACACAGATACCACCAGCGGTAACGAGGCACCGCGGTTTGCGGGAGCGGTAGCTGTGTTCCTTTGTACTCGGTATTGCCAATATGTGCGGTATTCTGTGTGAAACGCCCAGGGAAACATTCGTTTCCCTCTTTCCCACTGCCGGACCACTTGTCGCCCAGAAGGAGTACTATGTGGGTTTTCGTATTATCAACATGTTTTGATGAAACGCCGTAAAACCAGTGACGCAAACATAGTTGTTATCTAGAACTTATACTCGTGTAAACAATTACTGCGCATTGGCCTCTAATAGTAAACGGTAGGTAATTTTTTAAAATTCATGTTTGTTGATGAATGTTATTGAGTTATAATATTTATGTATTAATTAAATTGATGACAAATTTAATTTATTAAAAAAACACGGAACATTTTCAACACGCGTTAGGTTTAAGGTTCAAAAAATTAAAATGAAATTAAAACTTTGAAAAAGGTTAAAGCACTTTAAAGGAGCTTCAAGAAACACAGATATAATATATATTTTTTTAATTTTTATTTATTTTATAGATGCTATAAGAACTTTATCTATTATTTATAAATTGTATTACCATTAGATATGTATCGATAAATTTGACATTGAAATAAGTCGGGGTTCGTATGATAATAAAGATACGCGTCACGCGAATATCGCGTGCTTACGTCATACAAAATACGCAGTCACTGCGCGAGCACAGCTCAACTACATGTTTCCTTATTGTGTCACTATATAACAAAACTGTGATATAACACTGTCACGCTACATAAAAAACGTATACAAACATTACAAATTTGGATTGCGAAAAAAAGTGTCGTCCCTCAATGGGAGGCGAGATCAATCGAGTATGTCTGAATGTGACCTCATAATATAAAGTCTGAATGTTACATAATTGCGAGGACTATTGACGAGATATCTCGTCACGAAAAAAAAGACATTCCAGACACGTTTAACAAGTAATTTCGTTGGAACAATTACATTGTTTATACTCTCTACGTCATATTTTGCATTAATTTTTATTTTTAACTCAATATAAACATTAACATTTATTTCATTTAGTTTTGCATTCAATAAGTTAAAAAAAACCGTTTAAGAATAAAAAGACGATAGTACCAAATGAGCTTTCGTTTCGGTTCAGTTGAGGGGTTTTGTTATATTGTCTCCGAATACAACTGCGGATTTGTTTAAAGGAGATATCTCGTAAATGCTACCCTATATGAAATATTTTCTTCAAATATATGTCGATATTAACATTGAAAGGGTGTAATTATCTATAATAAGAGGTACCGATAAGAGCTAGGTTCGCGATGAGATGTGGCACACAAAACCGAACACGGAAGACAAGAACCGACCAAAGGAAAAATAAAGTGATCTTGGCCACTTATGTGGCGCGCAGTTAATATCTACGTTGTAATAACGGTGTGACCGAATTTACTTGGCGCCTGCGTACTACTGCTACCACACTCTGTACCGGAGCGGAGCTGTGATAGTGATGCGCATTTGGCTCCGTTTGATTTGACGTTAGAAGCGATGAAGTGCCGGACTTTGTATCCATTAGGAACATGTATTGACACGCGCGGCGCTTAATTATGGGGTCGTTATATGCAAATGAATACCTAATTGTAAATAGTTTACGTAGTTTGTAGATTAAGTTATATCTAACGTTAAAAAAATCGCGATAAAACAATATATTTTTAAACATATACACGCAATGAAGTTTTTCGTAACAATGATATGTATTATCAATTACAATTACAAACAACTGTACACGAAAATAAACAGTGCAATTAGCGAAGTAAAAGCAACGATGGAGATAACTTATCGACAAACAAAATATTGTTGCATTTTTACAGAGTAAATAGGTACAAAGATATTAATATTTTCACACAATTGATGCGGCACGAAGGACCATTTTCTTGGTGCGCTTGGTAAAAATCGGTGTTCCAGTATTACTTGTAGGTTTGAGATAAAAAATATAAGTGGCGATAAGTTGACTCGTACTTAGGTACATTGTACGAAGCTAAACTGCGAAGATGTACAAGGCGCAGGAGTGTGAGGGGCAAGGGGAAGCAGGAGTGATGCACGTGGTATGGCTGGGGTCATTAGCTCAGCTCGCCGCCCGCCGCTCCGCTCTCAACAAACCTTTGTCTAAGTGCACCGGTGTTGTAATGTCAACAGGCAGCGTGATTACTGCTTTTATCGCGATTTGTTTTCTGTATTACCCATTAACTTTTCCTTATAATTAATAATGGCACCCGGTCCCTGTGGCTTATATTAATCACATTCTATAAAAAGTTTTAAAGCGGTTATACCTAGGAAAGTTATTATTTTTAGAATTATTCTTATCTATTGACTTACAAGTTGAAGTGGTCGTCATAAACCGTAACAAAATAAGAAAATCGGCGCGTGAACATGTGTGCTGTTTATGTTTCGGTGAATGAGTAGCCTTTACTTTATATTCTCCCTGCACTTATTAATGCGTGATCATCAGCGCCTCTTCGACACCAATGAAGCTCATGGCAAATTAAAAAATTGAAATAAATTCTTACCTCGGTGCCGGGTGTGTGAGCTTGGACGCGAACTTCATCAGATTCAAAATCGTGGTGCAGCACGTCAGCGCGTACCTCCCGTCCGTTGTACGTGAGGTATAAGCGCTGGCCGGGGCAGAGGCGAACGCCAGCTAATCCGCGAAAACCGGGTCCGATCAGTTCAGAGTCACGATATTCACGGGTACTTTTCATTCCGTCGAATCGCACCGTGTACCGAGTGTTAGGAGTCAGGTTAATGCAATTGTTGTTTTCGGGGAATGCTGCCGGCGTCTTCACCGCCTGGATCATGCCCGAGTAGTACAGGCCGTCATCGCCCAGTGCTGCAACGCGCGTGCCTATGATGGACCGTTTGGCTAGGCGTTTGCCTGTCGACATAATTATTGCTAAAAGTCAATCGTACAATATTTCACTGCACACAGACCGACGGTGTCCCGCGGTCCTCACGCGTCTCTGATTTTTATCACACGTTCACTTAAAATTTTCAAATAGCCCGCAAACCCTTCGCGGGGTAACCGTCATGTATTTTGGAGAAATTGTGAAGATTTCGGTGGAATAGAACACGCTGCGCGCGGTCCGGCTCGTCAGTGGGCCGGGGTTGATCGCGGCTCTCGCGCGGAAACATACTACGAGGGCAGGTCCTCGAAGATCGGGACAAAGGAAAATCCTTTCGCGGCAGTAAACTTCGCACGCAAGCTCACAGCGGACGACCTCAGTAGAGACGATTCAAAGGAGAACTGGCGCGAGGCACATACCGGCCGGCCGGCGAGAGAGAGCGGCGACCGCCCGTCTCGCTCGTTTGTTTTGATACTCAGCTGTTTGTCCGAGAGAGACGCGCCGATCTGCACTCGCTAGGCCGAAGGAGAAGGTTGCGCTCGGCTCGTAGATGGCTCGTAGATAGAGTTCGGGCGGAATCGCTATTTTGAGCGGGCGGCGGCCGCCCACGGCCGACATTGAGGCGAGCCGGCTCGCTCCGCACGTGGAGCGGTAGAGCGCTAACGGGATTGCACAACGCACCTCACCGCCGCCGGTGCACGCTTGCCGGTGTTGCGTGACACAGTTTCTATTCGGATTCGGGGTCGATTCAAATGTCAAGCAAATGCACCCACTTATGCAACACTCTAACATTACACACTCTATATGACCCCGGCCGAATTGCGACCAATTATCTAAATAGACCACTAATTGAAACCGTTTAAAAACTTTTATCTATAGTAAAAAAGTCATCATGACATTGAGTTTCTTCCTGTCACTTGTGACAGATTTATCAAGCGTATCGCTAAAGATGTAACACGTGCTCCACCTAAATATAAAGACAATTAAAGCTTAGCCACAGAAATGTTCAATGTTTCAATGAATAAATCATAATTATCTATTGAGGCGGTTAACATGTATACAGTTTTATTAAGACTATGAATATCCAAACAATTTTTCATTACCCACCCTTTCTATGTTAAAGAGGAAGTTGTCCAGACTTCCCTGAATTTAGTTTGATTGCCTACGTCACTAGAAAAAATAAACCAATCCATAACCCAACATAGGTTAAGGTGAATGCCATATGAGAAGATGAGAACTAAGGTGACCTAGGCCCCGAGCCCCGACTGACGAGGTGTCAGTGAACTTTTGACCGACAAGTGTTTCGGTAAGAGGACACCTATTATCCAACTTACGTCAACGTTAGAAATGAGCACTTACGAGTAGTTCATTGAAAGCGATTGCAGCTACTCGTTGTTTAGACCAGTGTCGCTTATTTGTAACAGGATATTACTCATACTTATTTGTTTAAAACAAACTGAGAAAACATATGAAGAGGCATTCAATCTTGTATGAAAAAAAAAAAACAAAAAAAAACGAGAGTATGTATGAAGTAATCTGTTGTTATGTAACATTAAACAAATGAAAAGGAAATATAATGCAATGACTCAACGTTACCTGTTTAAAATAAAATCTTCTGCAAAGGATACTCGTAGATATACGAAGCGTAGCACAAATGCGTCATCACTATACCTACATAGGTACCTATAGCGTTTGTAACTCCACGTAGCCTGGTTGGAATCATTGTCAGCAGTATTTATAACCTATGCAATATATTATAAATTAAAGTCGTTATCCGCCTCTGTCAGTTTCCTCGCTTACTTCTAAATCACGTAAGGGATTTTTACTGTACATCTATCTTCTAATATATAAAATTCTCGTGTCACAGTGTTTGTAACAAAACTCCTCCGAAACGGTAGGAGGGTGATAGTATTTTTCACCCTCCTGGTCCACTCCCCATTTTTTAATTGCAATTTTAGTATTTTGTATGAACAATATCCAAATAATTTATCCGTTATTGATTGGCGTGAAGTGTCGCGTCACTTTGACGTTATGGTTTGAAAATAAAATTGGACCCAATAGGTGGCGCCACAATCGGGTTACAGAAATATTTTCGGGTTCGGGCAGGACAACGTCTGCTGGGTCAGCTAGTATAATTGTATAATTTATAATTTCAGAAAATAATTGCATCTGTCCAAAGCTGGGGTCGGGTCGCTTATATTATAAAATATAAGTAGACATTATCTAATTCGAACGACCACAAAATAAAACAGTATAAAATTGATAGGGATACTTTGACATGTACCTATTATAAGTAAAAACTTAGGATTAAATGTGATTATTGACACTATACAATATGTAGTAATATACTTATTATGTCGTTAAGTATAATAACTATCATTACCATAACACCGGTTTGAAATGTTAATTCTGTACTAATTTACCCGGGAAGAAACCTCTTTTTAATTATCAATAACAATACCAAGAAGCTTGACTTATGAGTCAAGTAATCAAAGTTTTATATTATTATTTTACCCCCGACGCCCGACGCCTTTGACGTGTCTGTCTGGGTGTGTGAGTATCTGTATGGCTGCATGTGTGATTGTAGCTCTCAAACGGATGTATCGATTTTGATCCGTTTTTTTTGTTTAAAATCTGACGTGATCGAAATGGTTTTTAGTTATAATTTATGAATATATTATTATCTGTTCAGGCATTTGAAGACCATCAGCCCATTTCTTAGCTGACAAAGGGATTTTAGTATATACAAACCCCCGACTTTCTATTGAGCCCAAACATGCTATATCTGCTGTAAATTGCTAAGGAGTTGGATATCCCGCAGATTACTTGATGCTGGAGCATCAGTTCAAGGTCACCAATACCACCGAAGTAACAGTACCTATATCAAATTTAACATTAATCGAACCTGTGAGACTAAGAAAAGGGACAATGGTCCCTTATAAACAGATATTTATAAATTATAGCTAAGAACCATTTCGATCACAATAGAATTAATATAAAAAATAGGAACTTACGAGTAGGTAAGTATTTACATAATATATTAAATGAGAAAATATATTATTTGGAATTGACCAACCAGTCCTATTGGCAGAGTTGCTTCCGAGACAAGGTAATTAAGCATTGGTAACCCAGGGTTAACAAAATCTATTTAAAATTTTCTGGAAAATGCAGAAAAGTTTCGTCTAAAATTAAATTATGTCTAATTTTATCTGATTTGTTTGGATACCAATTCGAAGCTCAAAAAGTAAGAAAAAAACATTATAATGTTTCGATGCGTGCAGAAATATGTCTGTCTAGTCTAATCTACAATTAGGTATAAAAATAGTCTAATTAAGTCTAATATTATAGACTTAAATTTCCTTAAATTATTTACAAGTAAAACAAGTTTATTTAAATTCTTTACGTTAGTTTACAAGTAAAAAAATGGGGAGCATACAAATGCTCAGAACCTTATGTAATATTCATTGCGTGATGATATAAAACAATTTAGGTAGATAAAACATATTTTTGTATGCATTTTAAATACTTTAGTTATGATAAAAACGTGCTCACCGATGAATTTAACAAAAAATACGTGATTAATTTGTAGACGTGATCTTTCCATAAAAATAACCTATGCAATGTCGAAACAAATATTAGATTTAGGTACCAACTGACATTGTATGCGTTGTGAAAGCACAACACACATATTAAAATAAATTGAAAATAAATCTATGCTCTATACCCACCTTTATATTTTATATCTATATTTAATTATGTTATAAATCATACGTAAATCATACGTAGGATCCTTGGAGAAAGACATGGGCAAATTTTTATTACTCTTCTTTAGCGAAGCTACCATCTTTATTAGTCCGGGCAAGAGAAAATAGTTTGTATGAAAAAATTACATTATGTCCTACAGAATATTTTATTTTGTAGTTTGATTAAATTTTAGCTTTTAAATGGTATTTTCGAATTATCGTCAAAATTACGTTTCAATTTTTTTTTAAATGTCGTCCGAATGTTGAATTTTTAAATTTGAACACCACAACTAGCTGAACTCGGCCACACTTCGCTGCGGCCTATACGGCGGCGGTGGAGTGCGCGTTACTGGACATTGCTTATATACATATAGTACTATTGATCATAGCGTGATGTTATATAGCCTTCCTCGATAAATGGACTATTCAAAACAAAAAGAAATTTTCAATTCGAACCAGTAGTTTCTGAGATTAGCGCGTTCAAACAAACAAACAAACTCTTCAGCTTTATAAAATTAGTATATATTATATTACGTTATTTTCCAAAATTTTCGATGTGCTTTACAATTTACAACAAATTACTCACAGCCTCTACAACAAACTCTCAAGCGATGTTCAATTAACACAATAAATAATAATAAACCTTTTTTTATTATCAACAAACTTACAAAACATGTTTTAAGTATATAAAGTACTATTAATGGTACAGTCCAATGGTACTAGAGCAACTACATCAAATTTCATCCTGTTATTGGAACCCCACTCTGGGTATAGGCCTCCTTCAGCTTACTCCATGTTCCTTTTCATATAAAAAATCCTAATTTTTTCGTATAAAAAATACTAGCTACCTTCCTCGCTTACTGCTCTTACTATCGGTGAAAATCTTATTAAATCACTTTGGTGGTTTAAGAGAAGTTAGGTAAGAGACAGGCAAAGGCGGATAGTGAATTTTATTGATATAATAAAATGACTATTTAGATGTTTATTTAGAAAGATAAGAGTTTCTTTGGATGAATGGTTGGTGCTTGCCTTAACGCTCTAAGGTTCAACTTTGAAACTTTTTTCAAATTTGACTCTGGTCTGGATTTGGAAAGTAGTGGCAGGGCACACTGCGTTTCGTAGTCATTTGGGCAGCCCGTCTGGCGGCAGTAACCACCCCCTTACAGAAGACCACCGTGAAATAACAGCACATGAGCTGTTGTGTTTCGGTGAGTGAGTAAGAGATGTCAAAGCCCTTTACCTATTCCCTCCTA
Source organism: Bembecia ichneumoniformis (assembly GCA_910589475.2). Classification (NCBI taxonomy): domain Eukaryota; kingdom Metazoa; phylum Arthropoda; class Insecta; order Lepidoptera; family Sesiidae; genus Bembecia; species Bembecia ichneumoniformis. The sequence continues at coordinate 8,859,705 of OU342523.1, forward strand.
ATCCCTTATCCTTAATCCTACTGTAGTCGGCAGCGCACTTGCAGCAGCTTTGGCGTTGCTTGTGTTATAGGCGACGGCAGCCACCTACCATCAAGTGGACCGTCAGCCTGTATGCCGATCTTAACACAAAAAAAGAAAGAAAAACCAATGAAAAATAGCTGGAAAGGATATTTTACTAATTTCTTCCTTTTTTTGATAACCTTTTTAATTTCATCAAAACAAGTCAGATACAAATAGTACAGCCAAAATGCAGCCAAAGAGATTTTACGAGGGGCACACTGAAATGATCGGGAATAAGAAAAACCACATGCACGGTATAGCTAAATTGTATTTTATTGTTTTTCGAAGTATTCTCCGTTCAACTTAATGCACTTTTCCATTCGTGCAAACCAATCATTAAAACAGTAATTCCAGTCTGAAGTTGATGTTGACAAAATGGCTGATTTGTACGCTTCCACAGCTGCTTCGGGGTCTTCAAACCGTTGACCGCGTAATAAATCTTTCATTCTAGGGAATGTAAAGAAATCGTTTGGGCTCAGGTCAGGACTGTACGGAGGATGGCTCATCAGCTCAACGTTTTCCTGCTTCAAAAAATCATTTGTCTTCCGAGCCGCATGGGAGCTCGCATTATCGTGATGTAAGATGATGGGACGTTTCGGGTTATTTTTTCGGAGTTCGGCTATCATTTCTGGCAAACAAACCGTGATATATACCACTCGGCGGTAACCGTTCTGCGTTCCTATAAAGGAATTGTAGCAACATGCCCCTTTTTCGAGACAAACGTAGCGACCATTTTCTTTGACACGCTGCGGGAGCGAACCACTTTCGTTGGCTTGACCTCGTCTTCGAAGACCCAAACTGCTGACTGATGTTTTCTTTCAGGTTCGTATGAATAAATCCATGATTCGTCACCTGAGACGATATTATAAACGGCATTTGACTTCCCTCCATTGAAGCGTTGCAGAGTATTCCGGCACCAATCTACACGAGCCGCCTTTTGCTCTTCGGACAAATTGTGGGGAACCCAGCGGGAAACTAGCTTTCTTACACACAGCTCATTATGTAATATCGACTGAATTGCAGTCATTCCGATACTGATAACAGCTCGAATCTGCTCGTATGTCACATGACGGTCCTCTAATATAATAGTTCGCACAGCTGCGATGTTTTCAGGCGTGACCGCTGTTCTTGGTCGACCTGCAGAAGAAACAGTGCTGAGCGACACACGACCGCGTCGGAACTCGGCATACCAGCGGTATATTGTCGTTTGACTCGGTGCTTCAACATCATAAATCGAAACAAGTTCGCTGAGACATTTAGGTATCTTGAGATAAGCCGCGACGAAAATTGTGATAAATTATGGCACGGAAATGTTCACGCGTGAGCTCCATTTCTGTTAACGACGTGTCAACTTTAAACCAACATAGTTTTTGTTTTTAATAATTTTTTTCAATTGTTTGAATGTCATTAAGATTCTAAGAGGCCAGTATTCAAATTCTAAAAAAAGGTTTTATTGTAACTCAATCCGAAATATTCTATTCCCGATCATTTCAGTGTGCCCCTTGTATTACAAGTTTATACATACAAAATATATGCGAAATGACTTTTTCCCCGACCTAAAAAATAAACATTTTATTTATAATGTTTTTATTTTATACTCCATCATTGTAAAGCGTTTGAAGATTTTTTTATTATTATTAAGTAATAATTATTTAAATTTAAAAATGACAGTTTAATACAAAAAATATACATATTAGGTAACCAATTTGCCCATATTTCGTCAAGTGGAAACCGGACAGTATTATTAACTATGCAAAAACCAGTAGATATTGTTATTTTGGAATGCAGCAGTTATTTCTGCTTAGATTTTTATAATATCTCTGTAAAATTGTTTATAAACAATAAGCGCCCTTGCTGTTCAAATTGACATCCCTTTTTTGTGTAGCACTCTAGCTAGCACTTGCATTATTATAGTTGCCGGGAATTTCTAAAAACTCGTTTTTGCTCCGACGAGTCGTCTCCACTCTCCAGCTCGTTTTATTGTTGATTCTTCTACCATATGCCGGTAAAGTGACTTGTACACTGTACACAACAAAAATAAACACATCAAAAAAGTCTAAGCAAATTTCGATTTTACAATGTGTTTTTGCATTAAATCCTTAGTGTTTTCTTATTTATATTAATTTTTAATGCTTTTTTGATATTAAACCTCAATTGTTTTTTTTTATATTTTTTAATTATCTCAATTAACAATAATTACGAGTAAGTACTGTATGTACGTAGTACAAAGTAAGGTGCCTAATCAAGTAAACTTAAACTAAAATTGCATAAATTAATACAAATTACAAAGTGTGGCCTCTTCTGTTATTGAGAACTTGCTGGCACCGATTATTCATAGAATCGATGAGACTGTTAATGTTATCCTGCGGCAATTGTTCCCAATGAAATTTTAGTAAGTCCATCAGTTGTTGGGTTGTTGTCACTCCATCCAAGTCCTTTAAAACACGTCTCTGGAGTATGTCCCATGCATGCTCGATGGGGTTGAGGTCTGGCGATTGTGCAGGCCAAGGCAATACCAGGATGTTTTCCCTTGCCAAGTACTCCCGTGTGTGCAAAGCTGTATGCGAACGCGCATTGTCATGCATCAACGTGAAATCGGAGCCAAGAGTTTGTGCGAATGGACGAACATAAGGCCTTAGAACATCCTCAACGTAATTTACAGCGTTCATGTTACCATTTACAAAAACGAGCTCAGTTCGTCTGTTCTTCATAATACCCGCCCATACTATAACTGTTGAGCCGTTGTATGGATGCACTTCCTGAACGCACCTCAGTCTTTCAGTATTTCCAGGACGACGGTACACTCTTACCCTTTTAGTATCAGGCTTGAACCCCAATTCGAGACTCATCGCAAAATAAAATTTTATCCCATTGTTCCCGGGTCCATGTAATGTGTTCCCTACACCATTCATTTCGAGGAGCGCGATTCCCGTGACGTATCGGTGGGCACCTAATTGGCCATCGAGCTCGTAGGCCATACTCATGCAGTTGATTTCGCACAGTTTGGTAGCTAACAACAACACCACTTGAATTTTGTAGCCTTAAACCTATCTCTCGAGCGGTTAACATCGGCTGACGTCTTGCAGTCAGTTGTATGTATGTATCGATCTTGCCGTGTGGTTGTACACCTTTTTCGATCTGGGTGCTGCTCAGCAGGATCTCCGGTGTTAGTGTAACGCTGATGAAGACGGCAAATAACGCTTCTGTTGACACCAAAATACCGAGATACCTGAGATTAACTTCTTCCCGCTTGCAACATCCCTACAGCTCTTTGCATTTCATCTGCGTTCAAATGACGTCGCTCCATGACGTAAAAAATGTCTCAAAATCCAAATTTGTTCAAAACTTTTTTCAAATTATTGTTTAAATCATAAAATTGATACAGAATACTAAATTTTAATAAGCAAAGAAAACGCTATAAAATTCGGACAAATGCATTCGCTTGCATTCGCTTTTGAATTTGTGAAAAAAAAAAAACAAATGATACTCGAATTTTTTTTACAACCAGCCAGTATGTCCTCTAGATCAAAAAAGTTTACATAGGTATTACCTACTTGGTAAGAAATGATATAATAATTGATTAATAATTTGAAATAGTTATGTGTTGCTTAGACCTTTATGATGTGTTTATACAAACGAATAATATTGAGGTCAGGAATTTCGACATTAAAGCTTTTTTTAAGTTCATATTATGGTTATTTTTATGCTACCAAAACACAAACATTGTGTTGTGTGTTTTCGGTGCGTGGATAAGGAATGCCAGAGCCTATTTTCTATCCCAACTTTGACGCGTATCCTTTCCACTAAATCTTATCCTTGTCGCTCAGCTATCAGGTTCGATGCGATAACACAGACTACTATTTGCCTGCCACCGCTCTCTAGATAAGACGATGCATTTTAAAAATGGCACACACATAGTTTATTACCTAGATTAACATATTATATAGGATACTTTTTATCCCGAAAAAAAAAAAGTTATTTTCCTGTGGGATTTTCAAAAAATTAACTACAGACGCAGCTAGTAGTAGAATAAATAAGAGCAGTCGATTGACAAACTTTTGTGATAGATTCTTATACAAAACTATAAACAGATATAAATTTAAAAAAAAAAAACCTCGCGTCTACTGTACAAAGTTTAAAATACGGAATGCGTAATACTGAAATAGTGTACAATTCGCATTGTAATGGCTATTTTTATTTTTATTTTTATTATATGTATATGAGGCCGACGATGGTTCGTCTCCACTCACCAGAAACCCAGAAGGTGCCTAATTCACTCGAACTTTGAAATGATGTGGGTCGTATAAGCTCGGAAACACAGACGCAGGCAGAGAGTTCCAATCCTTAGCAATATAAATGATGTTTTAAATAGTTTGGTTCGAATTAGAGGGATTTCGACAAGATGAAGATGGTAAACAGCCTTACGTCTGAATGTCCGATAGAAGAAAGAGGAAGGAGCCTAGGTATGATCTTTTGCGGCCCCCGAGCACACTCTCCGAAGTACATCTTATAGAATACACACAGACAGGCAATTTTGCATTTATGTGCCAGGCTCTGCAGTTTAGTTCTTATTAACATATATCGCCGCCAATGAGCCTGTTAGCTCTGCGATCTACCGAGTCGAGGAGGCGAGTTGGTAGTTTGCTGAGCCATCCCAAAGGTGACAGCAATACTATATGCAAGATCTTGGGCCTTATACAACAGCTATCCAAAATATCCAAAATAAGCTAGACATCCTAAATACGGTGAAGCATCGCTTCACCGTATTTAGGATGTCTAGCTTTTTGGCCGCTTTTTGGGTTTTGGACTGCCGAAGTTGAGATTTGAGTACAACCTCATGCCAAGAAGCTCGAGATCATTGACACGGTTGACACCTCGGAAACTCGGAGCCAAGTCCAAAGGGCTCCTTTTCGCAGAAAACAAACACGCTTACGCCAGTTCTCGTTTGCCAGAGATAGTGGATAACAAGATCACTTTTTTGAAGTTGAAATACTACCCTACTACCGTTCGTTACAATGTTAACTCATTTAATTAAACATTTTTAATTAAAAAAATCCCTTTTGCTAAAAAATTCCCAAAAGCACTTTGAGAAAATTTCGAAATAATAGACGACAGTGTGCAAGAGTCTTTCGATGATTTGAAACAAGGGTGCATCTCTGGACCAATGAGAGCAAGACGCAGGTGGCCGCCTGAGTTGATTGTGCCAATCAGCTGTAGCCGGAATGTGTAGAAAAAGCGTCAACAAGTCGAGCTCGAAGCCGGCCGGCGAACCCCTCTCGCCAGATCAGGTAACAAACTGAATACTCATCCCACAACAATATGGTAAAGTGTTTTTTTTACTAAAGTACTTTCTTTTTGCTGTAATTGTAAACATTCCAGCAAAATTTATTGAGTTATAAAACGGAACTAACAATGCGGACTTTGGAATTTATTGTGATGTTTCAAAAGGATGCAATTACTGGTAGTTTTTGCAAATTTATATTAATTTGTAGGTTAAACATAAGTTTATATTAAATTGTTTTTCCAAATATAGTCAATGTTTTACCATGTCAATATAATAGTAAAATTATTAATTCTAATAGTAAGTAGGTATATCTATCAAAAACTTACTATCAAAGACAAATCTTTGTATAGCATTATGATAGCATTAGCACATCACTTCTCAAACTTTTAGTAGGTACTGTTTAACCACATTTTTTTAAATATATGTAAAGAAATTATATATTTTTTATTACCACATTAAATGCAGCGCCATCTATGGAGTACCTACCTAAGTACGTAGTCACTGTTTGCCAACAGAAGAGCGCTGCAGAAATTAAAGAAATTTCTTTAAATATAATTTATTATTTTATTTTGTATATTAAAGATAATATAAGCAACGTAACAGTGTATGGATTATTAGTATTTAACATTACCTATTAGTCGCTGTCCACTTCTGTCTGTTTCTGCGCTAATTTCTAAACCACCCCATTAATTCGGTTTACATTTGAAAGGAACGATAAACAAGGAAAGTTTGTATTATCACAACCTACATTTTTAATATGAAATTTTATATTGAAATTAATTACAAACATTTAATTATGTATAAATATGATTTAAATTTCTAGTCATAGATCATATAGAAATATGCGTCACAGGAAGTCAATTTGCCTAATTTAGTTGAAGGATGTAGACTTTTGTCATGTAATCTGTCTGTTGTCACAAATAACTATTTTCTGATTAAAAATATGTATTTATATGAAAGAATATTTCGTTTACAAATCTTATTTACTGGGCTTGTCCACGATTTCGTTCCCAGCAGCTCCAACTCGCCAAGAGTAGGTATAATTGAATTTACTGAATACATTGCGATCTCCTACATTTTGTAATACTGAAGGCGAGCTCCAGTTAGGTTGAGAAACGATACATTGGACGATAAATACCAAAACGTTATCTTTTGGAATAGTTCTTTACTCGTTTTGACCTGGGAGTGACTATAATATAAAATATGCATTTCAGAATGATTTGTTTAGTGATTCAGTGTTAGTAATATACGGAACAAATGAAGTGCCATGTTATCTGGCAGGTTTCCATAACTATGGTACCTACCTACCTACCGGAACGGCAACTGAAGGGCCTTGATGGAAATAGCACAGTGTGAAACGTGCACCGGTAGGTATCTTTGTGGACCGCATGCCGAGATAAGGTGGCGCGGTTGAGACAAACCGCGATTACTTCTGATAACATGTTCGGCATAACGTCCGGCCGATAACAGCAATAACCTTTTTTTTTCTTGGGAAAATGCGACCGTATAAAACTAATGCTAATTAAAATCACGACCAGAATAATTACATGTAGTTTGCAATTATTTGTAACATTTTTAAAGAGCGACGTGCACGCAAAACTATATATTAAAGACGCCGCTTTCAAAAGAAAATTTATTTAAAAAAAATGATATGTCATTGTACTAATATTTTTATAACAGTAATTATCAAATTTGGAGACTTAGGTAGGTATTGAGCCTGTGAAACCTAAAAAAAAGGGAACAAATTCATGTAACTGGAATATTGCTAAGGCATTTAATAAAATAATATAGAAAAAGGGTGCTTTATTAGTAAATAAGTACCTATGAGTCAAGAGAAGAGTTTTTCGTTGTGATTGTTATCAGATATTGATAAATGGACAAGAATTACATTTCCCTACCAATAGGTGGAACGGGCGATAAATTCCATATTAGAGATATTGAAATAAATAAAAATCTTAAAAAAAAAAATTGTTAAAAATAATAGAAGTATTTGGAGGCGCCGGGTATCGATCCCGGTACCTCTCGCATGCTAAGCGAGCGCTCTACCATCTGAGCTACGCCCCCTATAACAATCTTTCTTGAAATATCCATACACTTCCTAAACATTAGTATATTCTACAAACAATACAGACGTAATCATTCTGCGCAAACGCAACTTTCACGAGTGCCAAGGTCTCTTTATCATAACGGTTAGCTATCTACAATATCCAAGGCATGTAAGTGACGAAAAGAGAATGTGTTTCCGCTTTGCACCACGTTGAATTAACACAGTATTGCCAGATATTTATGTTGAGTAATTAATTCTGCAATCTTTTATTATGACTACATAAACATTTGAACCCATAAAAATGAACTTTCGAAATTCGAAACATCGTGAAAATTCTCACACACTTACAAAAAGTCACGATATTCTGGTTTACAAAATTAAGTGTCCCGCAGTTTTACTTGCCATTTAATTTAAAAGGAATCTGAGGATTCCCGATAAGAGATTCGGATTCTCTTCCTTTCTCGGCAAAGCTCGATTTTTATGATAGATTAGCGGCCCCGCCCGCCCCCGGCTTCGCCCGTGGTGCAATTTTTATATACCTAACTACATAAACATTTCCCGTTTATCCCTCTTTCCATTAATTAAAATCGGTCTACCCGTTCACGCGTGATGCTGTGACCAAGGGAAATAGGGATTCATTTTGATATATAGAGATTTGCACGATGCAAATATACTGCCAGAGTTTTTACACATGTGCACTATGGACAAATTGTACACAAATGGCTTACAATGACTTAAGAGTCCAATAGATATCCCAATAACACCTTCAGGGTTCTATTGAAACTCCCACGCTTCTGTAGTGCATCTGCAATGTTTGCGAATGCTTGTGTAGACGATTTCTATGCCATCATGCGAAAAAAATGCATTCATTGTGTGCAGGTTGCGGGGGAGCTCCAATGAAATCCTGAAGATGATAGCGGACAGGATGGACGCGGTAGTTTTTGGTAGATTCATAAATTCGCATTTTAGTTGTTGCGTTGCCTTGTGGATGTTGTAATATATTATTATTGATTTTTCTTTTTATTTGAAGATGTAAATATTTTTATGTAATTTACTAGGAATGGACTGATTTTTCTGAAAATGAAAAGATTTTTTATTATTATACTTAGGCAACCTCTACAACCTACATTGGGTCGCATCGCTCGCTCGCACTATTACCTACTTCGTTTCAGTGTTTTTATCTTTTTTCTGACTTATTTTGCTCTTCTCTTAAGGGTCATAGCCTATATAAAAGTAAAAATAATTTTTCAAATAAGTTCTTCTTAGTGCATTCAAACAAAAGAAAAAAGGAGTTTGCCTTTGTTATTCTGTAATTTATCAAATACTATAGGCACCCCGGCTTTGCACGGATCCTATTTTTTTTCTACAAATTATATACAAAATACCTACGTACTTTGCGTCTTATTTTTATGCGCACAGTAAGGGACTGGAATTCTCTCCCTTCTTCAGTGTTCCCTGAAATATACAACTTGGGACTCTTCAAGAACAAAATAATTCCCATTTCCCTAACCCTTCCCAATCCCTCATCTTTAATCCTACTGATATAAGTCTGCACCTGTAGCGTTGCTTGTGTACACCTGTACACAACTGTAGCCACCTACCATCAAATGGACCGTCAGTCTGTCTGCCGACCTTACCATTAAAAGATAAAAATAGGCTACTAACGGGCAACTGAACTTCATCTTCGATCTTATCTTCACTTGCCATCAGGTGAGATTGCGAGGTCAATGGCTATCCCGTAAACTTACTTACATATTATAAAATAAATGTTTTTGAGATTTACTTATAATTTTTACTTCTTCAATTGTCTTAATATTAACTTTTTCAATTACAACTACATATATCTATGCATATAGATTAGCGAAATTTTCGTTGAATAACTTTAAAGGTTCGGTTTCAATTTCGGTTCGGCTTCACCGGAAGTTTGATATCACGTGGGCGTACGTGTCTTTTCTGATTTCAATCTTTTAGTTTATACTGAATACATAAAGGAGATCTACAATAGGCATCAAAAAATGGCATCCTTTAAAAAATCTACTTCAAACATTTTTTTAAACACAAGAACAATAGAACTATGATGGACAATGAATTATGTAGAGCGGGAAGTTCAGACAAGGCTACCTTTACACCTACAAATCTATGGCTATGTAAGAACTTTTACTAAAGGAGACTGTAGGTAACTTTTAGAATTAGTATTTGCGTGGAGAATCACAATTTTTGGGCCTAAAACGCTTGAGGCAGCAAGATTAAGTGTTATTTAAGTTACTGATAAGGAATTTACAGTTTACTTACCTTGAACGCTTTATTCTCTAATTGTGAAATTGGAGAATATAAACTCGAGCCCATTTTTTTTATTTTGGGATTTTTTATGCAAGATCCCAGGACTATAACAAGATTAGACTGTGGTTTCTTATTGGGTTCAAATAAAAAAATCTTAAATAATTTATAAATTTTTTTTTATTAATATTGTTGCACACTCAAAATACAAAAAAGAGAAAACACAAAACTACCGAGCTTTTCGAAAATACAATAGCAAAAATATCAAAGCATCCAATTTTTCACTTCCAAGCCTGCTTTCATTCATCTGTATAGTATTTCCATAGTATTTCTATAAATTACATTGTGGTAAGTTGCACATTCTAATGTAAGTTCTATGAACGCCTAACGGTAGACATAGGTGTGAAAAGGCTAAAATTCATATTAAAATAATTTACGGTGACAGTATGTGTTGTAAATACTGTCCCATTTCTTGGTTTAATTAACAAAAACTTAAACTGGAAAGTCACGTAAGTCGTCTATGTACTTTATAAAGTCGCCTCGATGAATAATAACAACATTTGTAAACCTAGACTAATAATTCATGACAATATACTCCCCGCAGGGGCGGCGTACCCTCTGCGGGAAATCTAAAAAAAAAAATCACTACGGATGCAATAATTACTATATCTAATAAATAATCAATATTAGGTATCATGTTACATTCTGAGGTAATTCCACAAAGTAGCCGTGCCAGCTATCGTCACCGGCTTGTTAGGTTGCCTACTATACAATTACCAAAATTTAACGGATTATACACCGAGCACTTATACGAAGATTGATAGTATCATTCACTCGAGCGACGATATAGACAGAATAAATAAATATCACTATTTACGTGCTTCTCTGGTATTATAATTGCCATGGTAGTCCGGTCCATTGGGCTTTCTTTCAAAAATTATGCTATAGCGTGGAAGCTTTTATGTGATAGATTTGATAATAAATGTTTATTAATTGAAAACCACGAATCAGCACAATTTAATTTAGAAAATATAGCAAGGAAATTTTCTGTCATTTTAAACCATTTAAATTAACTGAATAAAAATCATTTGAATAGGAATCTGAGAGCATTGGAATATTTGGGTGAGCCTGTCAATCATTGGGTCACTACGTTATTAATATACATTGTTACTGAAAAGCTAGACCAAAAAACATACAGGGAATGGGAAGAGATCAAAGGTCAAATGAACACCATTAGATCATTCAAAAATAAAATAAACAAATCGTTTAAGTGAACAGTAATCAATTCTATGAGTATCGTCGACAATGTTCTGTCATCCAATTCTTATTTCTCATATCTGTACCTATTACTCTGAACCATCGATGTCTCTGAACTATTTAAGTTGATTGTATAATATTTTGTTGTGTTCGCCTGTAATTAGCATGCGTCTGCCGTGATGCGCTGTGACTTATTGTATATTAAATGTGCAACATGTATGCTGTTGGTGTATCTAAATAAGTAAATAAATAAATAAATAAATTACTCTTAATGAGTTAATTGATTTTATGCGTAATCGGGCTGACTTGATTGAAACCTTTGAGTTGTCGCGTAACAATCGCAAACCTGTGAGTGACCGCATCCAAAGTTGAAAACATTGGTTTTGAACAATCGAACACCGGCTAGGAATTGTCTATTAAAAACTGTCCTAAACATGAAAATGATCACTGTTTGCCCAGTTGCCCTCAGTTTTTAGCTTTGTCAAGCTGCGCACCAGGATGTAACTCCAACTACGACAAGACCGTGAAGGTAGAAGGAATAGCTTCTACTTTTTCGTTCCCAAAGAATGAAGGCTTACGAAGAAAATGGTCGAGGGCGATACCTCGGAAAGATTGGGCTCCTTCTGACTCCTCATTAGTGACAGTGAAGTTATAAAAACATATGAAAAAGTTACTTCAGAGGGTGTCATCGATGCTCCTTTAGACCGTTTGAAATTAGTCGATGGTTCTGTGCCTAGTATTTTCCAAAATTTGCCCACTTATTTAAGTAAATCTAAACCACCTAGAAAAAGTGCCAGAGAACGTGCAGAGAGAATAACGAACAGAAATGTCCAGGCGATTGATGACTTTATGAGTAAAGATAATATTGCAAGTTATTATGATTTTGTAAGTAATGGAGCAAACCATGTAAAGCAAGGTACTTACTATTTTTTAACTTTAGACCGAAGTAATCTCTAAAGTTAATAATAGTATATTTATAAATGCTGACTTAGTTGTAACTGTTTTTCTTGGTGATACTAAATTATCTTTCAATGATTTTAAATGGATTTTGCCCAGTTCTATGAAACTTTCTCTGTGGTCTCAACTTATATTTTTATTGAGCCGATTTAAAAATAATGATCGTGGATCTTTTCCTACATTCTCTGAGCAATATTCACAGAATCTTTAAGTAATGCTTCCAATCTTTAAAGGCTGTTTATTATATTGCAAAAGATAATAAATTTGAGCAATGTAAAACTTTAGAATTCATTTGTGAGCAGTTATATTTGCTTCTTTCAAAAAAAGTAAAAAAAAAATCATCTTCTTTTAATATATCACCTGATAATGACAATAATAACTTTCATTACTTGAAAAATAGATTACAAAATCTCACCGAGAAAAACAAATATGTTTCTATATTACTAGATGAAATATACATAGACGAAAAAATTAAGTATAAGTTACAAAATATTGTTGGCTATACTTGTAATACTGATTCCTTAGCAAAAACTGTACTTCGTTTTATGGTCTCTTCAAATTTCGGTAGTATGAAAAAAGTAGTATGATTCCCATTAAATCACTAACAGGATCTGACTTAACCCTTTCAGACCTACCGTGCGCAATTGAGGACATAAGATTTTTGTGAAATATCCTACTAAAATTAAATTTTCCGTAACTAATAGAAACTGTTGTTATATAGCTTGCGAACATTTTTAATTTATAGTAACAAATATACCGCTAGCGCCATCTATTCCTACGTGTATGCACTAGGCAGCCACTTTCGGCAGTAAGTTACTGCCAGTCATAGACTATTATGTTATATCAGCGTTGCCAGAAGGTTACTTTTGTAACCTTTTTGGTGATTTTTAACTCCTTCAGGTTACTTCGAGGTTACACTACTCAGAAGGTTACTTATAGGTGATTTTTTGGATCTTGTAAAATTAATTCATAATATCTTACAAAAACCTATGTAGAACAGAACGCAAATTAAAACAACACAAAAATTCGTAATGCAATTAAACATGTCTTTCTCGTTCATACTAAAGAATCACAAATTATTCACGGCATATCTGCTTACTCTCTCGATCAATCCGATTCAAATTTCACAGGTTGTTATTAGAGTCTACACAACACCTACTCTACTTGTTTCATATACATACACTTCCTAGGTATAGACAGATTATCTCCAGATTTTACTACTCACTTATCTCGTCATTTTTGTTGTGAAGTTCTTAGTTTTGTTTGTGTGTTAGTGTCTTGTATTAAAAAAGAGTTGGAAACTTGGAAGTGTACAAATTAGTGTGTTTACATAAGTTTACATAACTACCTAAATAATATTTTTTTTACAGAATTTTGGTAAGTGAATCCTGTACATTTTTGTAGATTAGATAAATTTGATTTTTTTTTTTTTCACTTACAAATTAGATTTTCTGTTCTTAATTTCAGATATTTTGAAATAGTAGTTGGTAAAATGCAACTTAAAAGTGAAAATACATCTACATTATTCATATTTGTGTAAGATAATTCAACCAACATGTATTTTATCAACTTTTAATACGTTTTCACAAAAAATAAATAAAAGGTTACTTTTTACGCTAAAAGGTTACTTTTTTATTTATGTCAGGTAACTTTTAACGGGACCCGGCTGGCAACACTGTGTTATATACAGAGAAGTAACCGGCGAAACTTTGAAGAGTGTAGGTGATTTATTTTGTTTAGAAATTTCAAGTGTTTCTGTTAGATATGTCTTGAAATAAATATATATTGATAAGTTATGCTATATAGGCAAAGAACAACGTGTTTTACAAACAATTATTTAGTTATTCGTACAATAAATCGCGAATATTCGTTGTCTACAAACGAGGACAATAGGTTTTGATTAGATATTTTTTAGTGATGGGCCGAACATGGGTTTCACCGAATACGAACATTCGGCCGAATATTCGGTAAAACTTTTACCGAACCGAATATTCGGTACATTTGATTCCGTTCCGTCGCACAAATGCAGGTCTAAACTTGTTTACGCTAAGCGCGCGGATTGCCGCCAGACCCACCCGCCCGCTACCCCCGCAGGCCCCGCCGCGTTCAAGTTCTCATTATTGCGTCATGCAGTAACGAGTAGAACATTGACACGTGCGTTTGTTTTTATTCATTTTTGGACAGTTTTTGCGTGATTTAGTTATCGTGAGCGTTAAAATGAGTGGCAGAAAAAGGTCAAATGTATGGACTTATTATCGGGAGAGTGAAGAAGACCGCAGCAAAGTGAAATGTACAATTTGTGATAAAATGATTTCACGGGGAGGCAGTGGTCGAAAGGGTTCGTCCTTAGCTTTGAACAACCACTTGAAATTGAAACACGCTATGGAATATACTAACCTTGAAAGAGCTGTGTGTCGGGTAAGCTCGAATACTCCAGATGACGAGGCGATGCAGCAGGAGCCTGTCGCAGCACAGGATGTCCAACCGTCAACCAGTGGTACTCAACCCTCAAATTCTAAAAGTTTTACTACTACTCAATCCACACTAGAAGATTCATTTATATCTAAATGGAAAATAGACGACCCAAGATCAGTTCCGATTACGAAATCAATAGCGGAAATTATTGCAGTAGACAACCAACCAATTTCCGTTGTTGAAGATAAAGGCTTTAATCGTCTTATGCAGTTAGTAAAACCTAAATACCAAATGCCGAGCCGAAAACACGTAGGTGAAACTGTCATTCCACAACTTTATGAACAATTGAAAAAGACTATTCAAGATGAGCTGTCTAAGACCACCGTATCGGTTACATCTGACATGTGGACAAACTTAAATAATTTGTTTTCCTTCCTGAGCTTCACTATCCACTGGTTGGATGACGAATTCACACTTCAGCACAGAGTGCTTCAAATGAAGTCATTTTCTGGCCAACACAATGCTGATAACATACGCACATAATTTGTGGAAATAGCAGACGACTGGCAAATAATGTTAAAGATCCATAGTATATTGACAGACAGTGGAAGTAACATGGTGAAAGCTGTTAGAGACAGCCCATTTAACGGTCAGAAGTGTTTTCTACATATTTTACAACGCGTCATCCTCGAAGCCTTACAAGTTCAACAGGAAGTTGACGAAGCCATCGCTCAAGGACGAAAAATAGTCTCACATTTTAATCACTCAACTCAAGCACAAGAAAAATTCAGCAAAATTCAAGAAGAGCTAAATTTGCCTAAACACAAACTTGTGCAAGATGTAATTACAAGGTGGAACAGTAAATATTACATGTGCGCACGTCTTGAGGAACAAAAACGAGCTATCAGCTTGTACATTACTGACAACAGTGGCTCCATTAATATACAAAACCTGTCAGAAAGAGAGTGGATGTTACTGCAACATTGTTTGGTACTATTGCAGCCCTTTGAAGAGATTACCAAAAAGGTAAGCTCTACATACTCTTGCATTTCAGAGGTGATCCCCCACACAAAAATCTTGCAAAAGTTTCTAATCAAAGAAGAAGTGCAAAGAACGTGCAGCTACGTGGATTCCTTGCGAATGGCACTAAAAGAAGGATTGGAAAGGTGAGTCAGACAGTTTGAAGATGAAAAGAATTACACTATTGCTACACTGCTCGACCCAAGGTACAAGATGAATTTTTTCACTTTTTACAAAATGAATTTTTTCACGTTCATAGGCTGCAGTTAGTGAATAAGTTTTTTTTTTACAATAAGTGTTATAATTTATGCTAAATTTCGCATCGTAAATTGTTAAATAGCGTCTTTTTTCAGGTTCACTTACGATCAGATCATGTTCTCGAGGGATACTTTGAGTACTTTGGAAAATGGTAACTTGTCGGACTTGGAGCTGTCTTCGGATGATGAGGATGTGGGAAATAATAGTAATGTCCCATGTACGAAACATGTTCGATGGGTGCCGATGTAATAGCTCAGAATCAAAGTGAGTACCCCACCTGGCCTCCCTGGTTTCTCTCGTCAACGCCCAGTGGAGTAAAGAAAGAAATCGGCTGACAATTGAATCAGTAAAAGCAATATTGATTATTCAGGAAAATTACAAAACTGTATCTTGTGAAGATTTTTACGTTTATGCATTAGAAAAGAAAGAACTATTAAAAAATAATAATGTCCTCTGACAAATATCAGTAATAATATCCTTCTTCATTGGAGTAAAGAAAGAAATCGGCTGACAATTGAATCAGTAAAAGCAATATTGATTATTCAGGAAAATTACAAAACTGTATCTTGTGAAGATTTTTACGTTTATGCATTAGAAAAGAAAGAACTATTAAAAAATAATAATGTCCTCTGACAAATATCAGTAATAATATCCTTCTTCATTATTATCTGTTGGCTTTTACTTATTACCGACAGCGTTTTCTTTACAGGCATTTTTCTGAAAAATCAGGCATTTTAGGTA
This sequence comes from Bembecia ichneumoniformis, assembly GCA_910589475.2. Classification (NCBI taxonomy): domain Eukaryota; kingdom Metazoa; phylum Arthropoda; class Insecta; order Lepidoptera; family Sesiidae; genus Bembecia; species Bembecia ichneumoniformis. The sequence continues at coordinate 8,876,021 of OU342523.1, forward strand.
CCATAGACAGGCTTCCTCTATTTATATATGGTAACCCTACCCCTGATGAACATGAAGACGAAAGTGAAGACAAAGGTAGGTCAGCTTTCGATTTCAAGCCTGAGCCCGAAGAGCCAGGAGAGACGGATATTGAAGGCCAGGTTGAGCAAGCTAAGACGAATGGTGAAATTTTCGATTATCTTACACCAAAACCGAACAAGTGGAGGCACAGACAAATAAATAACACAATACCAATGGATTTCCTGTCACCAATATAGCTTTTGATCCCGTTGTGCAAGACCCTCTTGATTACTATTATAAAAATGTTCTTATAGGGCTTTTTCAACAGATGGCTAAACTGACAAACTTATATGCTATGCAGTCAGAAATAACCGGGTATAAGCCTAGTTCCAGCAAAAAAATTGAAATATTATTTGGCTTACATATGGCAACGGAAGTATTCAACTATCCAGTTTTGAAAATGTACTGGGAAAACCACGTTAGCATTCCTCTTTTTACTAACAATATGGCAAGAGATAGAGATGGCTTCGCAACAATTTACATTTACTGGATAATATGAAAAAGCTCCCAAATTGCAAAGATGTGTTCTATAAAGTACGACCAATCCATGATGCAATCCGAAGCCGATGCTTAGAACTACCACTAGAAAGAGAACTGTGTGTTGATGAACAAATAGTTCCTTTTACAGGGAAGCACTCTGCTAAGCAGTATGTAAAAGCATAGATAAAATACTACTTTAGTATTTTATCTATGGTAAAAGGCAAACCTTGTCCTATATTTCACGCATCAGATCTGGCAGTTGTGCCAGCCTACTGCGAATATGATATGGATAACGACTTACTCGGGATACCAAAAGCAAAATGGCTTACACTTCTTCACTTTCGCCGACACGTAGCTGAAAGTTTAGTTCTCCGAAATAAAATTTCAGCTGCTAAAAGGGGTCGTCCGACCGAGTAGATGCAGCAGTCCTCTACCGGCAATTGTTCCAAGACGACCGGGAGAAATGTGTCCGTCAACTGAAATAGCTCGAGGTGGTGTTGGTCATTTTCCAGCTAATGACGACGGGTCTGGAACGCGCTGCAAGTTAGCGGGATGCAAAGGGAAATCCCGCGTCAAGTGCAAAGTGCACTTGTGTCTAAACAAAGACAAAAATTGTTTCCTAAGTTTCCATACACAACTAACTAAAGTCCCTACAATTTTCATTTTGTTACAATATTTATTTTTTGTTTTGAAGAAGTTTGTTTAAAGTTCATGCTTTTATAATAAAAATGTTGTAAAACTGACTATTAATTATTTATTGACATAGAGCCCATACATCAGTTATTACAATCACTTAGGCCGAATGTCCATATTTCGTTACATAAAGAAAACATCAAATATTCTCGGAAAATAATCTAAAAATACCAGTTTATTTAGGGTTTCCATGCTCAATAGTAGCTAATTTAATTGAAATAAAATCTGCTCTTACAAACTCCAAGAAACAAAAAATCAGGTTTGAAAGAATTCGCTTTAGAAGTAATTAATTTCGTTAAAAATTTAGGTTTAACAGTAATTATAATGGCAGATAATAACAGTAATTATAATGGCAGATAATAACCAAAATATGTTTAACACTTTCAAAACTGAAATCAATTTTGATAAGAAAATGTTATTAGTTTTCGACCCAGTTCATATTTTGAAAAACATAAGAAATAATTGGATAAACTTAAGGAATACTGACAAAGGTTTTTCATTTCCTGATTTTGAGACAGGAAAATTAAAAATGGCAAAATTTGTTGATTTATATGATTTCCATAAAAAAGAGTTTGACTGTTTAGTCAAAAAGGCATTTAAATTAAATTATAAGTCGTTATAAGTATCCAAATAAGTGGCAACGGCAAAGTATAACTTTAGCTGATAATATTTTTCATGACATCACCATTGCAGCTTTGAAAAGTGAAAATCAGTATAAAGATACAGCAAATCGTTAACACATGGGCTTGGTTTTAGTTTTGAAGGTACTTTCGAACCGTCAAGGCTCGTTGGGCGGGACTAAACTTTACAAAACTACTTAACTAAGAGTGACCAACTGTCCCGGAGGGCCATTCATATCAAAATAAAAAATTGGGTGTGACTTAAAAACCATATGATAGAAGTGAAAACTTTTCAAATTTTAAAATTATAAATATCATTAGGTGATTTACACAAGTCACAAATATGAGCGCGCTTGATATTGAGTGGAGCCGAGTGAACCCGATTCAGCGTCACCGATCCGAGCGTGATGTTCACTTTTCGGTAATAAACGCCTCTTAAAGAAGTTTTCATTTCAAAAAAAGGTCCATCTCAGGCGTGATTCGCTTCGAATGAGAACCAGCCAGGTACATATCGATGCTTCCTCTTAGTAGGCGCCGCGGGTGCTGTTTTGCACGTCATTGTCTTCTCCGGCAAGTGCTGCATTAATTGCCGTCGGGTCATCCCGGTCCATCAGGGTGTGTCTTGGTATTCTTCTGCAACGATAAAGATCGTCATTAAGATTTGTTCAATCAACTAGTATGTTGGGATGGTGTGGGATTTTGTCACAGTACTTCAGGCTCAGATCGTTGTGGAGATTGAAAGTGCGAACGAACCACGGGACACCCATGGCTTTCCGCGTAAATCGTTTTTGGGATCGGATATGGGAGGGAGCAGCGTGAGCAAAAAAAACGTTAGCTTATGTCATGATTGGCCTGATAAATGTACACTGTCAGATTTTTACTTTATTTCTAAGGGACCGTAATAGACAATAAGTTTGATCTCGAACATATGTGTTTAACTGTGAGATTATATTTTGAATATTTGACATAGAGTATAATGATACTTACTTGATATAAAAATAGTTTGAAATTGTTCTAAACACCAATAAAATTGCTTGCTTGCTTTCATTTTCTTCATGCTTGCTTCCGCACAATGGACCTGAAAAACAACAATCCATAAATAAGTGAATTATGTTATTATTAGGTTTACCAAGGTTTGTTTACTGTAGTAGTAGAGATCCAGACTGATCTCTTCTGGAGGCAGAGAACTTATTGACAGCAATAGCTCCCTCAGAAACAACTCACTAGCCGACTGACCCAAATAAGTTGCCTGATCTGGTTTTCATAATGAAGAGCCTTTTCGTTTCTTTGAAACACCTAGGTTAGGTAGGTCCCCCCCCCTAGGTGTGCTGGGACCTTGTCGCGGTGGGGGGGCTTAACCCTCGCCAATCCGGACGGTTGCAGGGGTCGGTGGGGTCACCGGCCTTCGCTTGGCTGACCGGATTGTCGCTGGGGAACTAAGGAAGCACACCCGTGAGGGCTCCGAGCGAACTCCGAATATCGGAGCTCGTGGCGGAGGGTTTGCTGGGAGGCTCCAACGGTCAGTTGGAGCTTCGCCGGTCACCGCTCGCTGAGCCGAGGATCCGTACTCGGCTCATGCGGGTGTGGGCCGGTGAGAGACGGCACCCCCGGTCCTTGTTCGTCGGACCGAGGTATGGGTCTCGGTTTTGCGCATGAGGACCGGCGCGGGTCGCAGCGGGCGGATTCTCTCGGATGGCTCTGTCGCTCAGTGGTAGTCGGGCAACGCACGCGAAGACGGAGCTTTACGGCAGGGAAGGACCGTCTGGCAGAGTACCGCAATCGTGGCCTTGTGGGGGGTGGTGAAGACCCGGTTAGGGCCACCGGCCTAGTAACCGCCCTTCGCAGTCGTCCGGAAGAGTGAACACCCGGCCTCGTCACCCGGCCTAGTAACTCTTCCGCGACGACAACACGAGGTGGAGTCCGTCTCTCGGGCTGCCGCGATTGCTGTGGAAATGTCAGATGGAAACCCCCTTTGGGCCGCCCACCCTTAATGCCGTAGAGATGAGCGGCCACATGAGCAGGGGTTATCCGAGAGTTTCAGGTGGAAGCGGCCTCCGACTCTGTGGTAGGTTGTGTCGCAGAGAAGAGGTAATGGGGTGCTTCAGAGGTGAAGCCCCTCGCTGACTGCCCGCTGCGAGAGGTGAGAATGGGCGGCTCGTGCCGCTTCGCCCGGAGGCGGTGGACATGGGGTTGTCCGCCGTCATCACAACACCGGGCAACGATGGAAGACGTGCTGTGTGTTTCCGGCACGTCTCTCCACGGCGCGGAGATCAAACTCCGCGCCTAATCGAGGTGGAGCCCGCAAGTGCGCGGGCCTCGTCTGGCGGGGGAGGCAGATGCATGTTTTCCACGATCCCTTACCCCCCCGCCCATAGACGGCGCGAGGAAGCACCGTGGGTTTTTAGTGGGTAAAAGTCCCACATACCCCACCGATGTCCCCATGGTCGGTGGGGATCTGGCTCGCAGATTTTCCCACGCAAAAAAAAAAAAAAAAAAAAAAAAAAAAAAAGGTTAGGTAGGTCCAAACAGGAAAAAGCGGATGCCATTGCCTAACATCTCGCTAAAATGTTTATTCCAAATGAAGCTACTCCTGTTACAATTGAAGCAGAAATAGATAACAATCTCCGTCAGGCCACTTGAACTTCCATTAAAACCTGTAACACCTAGAGAGGTAACAAGGAGGTAACAGTAGCTTTTGGGCCAGCTGATTCACCCAAATCAGCTGGCCCAAAAGCTACTCTCCAGCAATCCACTGAAAACATTAAAAAGGTCACACATTCTGGAGCTGAACAAAAAGTTCTCTTCCTGCTACTGTTAAAAGCTATTGATTAAACTTATTAACTATCTATTGATTAACTTATTTTTCAGCTACTGATTAAAAACTTTTTGAAAAATAGGCAAATACCCTATTGTGTTTCAGGGTGACTTGAGGATTTGAATATTGTAAAGATCTCAAGGTAAATTTAACAGATTTGAGTGACTGTGAAAAGAACTCTCTGTCATTCAACAGTGTTCACTACAATGTTGAGGAGAAGACGTAAAGGAGAGAAGACATAGTTGTCGCAGACAGTCCAAGCAAGGCAAGCTACTTTAAGTGCAAACCGCACTAATACTATGTGGGCAAGCATCAATTGATAATCGCTCTTAAAGAGTTACAATTAGAATTTTAAGTGCTACAAAGTTAACCGGGTCCTCCAGTAATAAATAAAATTCTAAATATCAGACCAGAACCATGTGTAATAAATTTACTACAATTCCCCAGAGCAGAGGAACGCGAAAGTAAGGTATAATCTGCAACTCTGGAAGATTTTTGTTTGTTAATTTGTTTTCGTGTTAGAATGAAAGAAACAAATCTATGGGAAACTTGATAATTTATTATTTTTTTAATACTTACTGTTTGAAAAACTTAGTTTTTCCAGAAAGAAGTGGTAGTTGCAACTTGAGAAGTACATTTAAGCTACTTTCATGACCTGTACCATTCAGCAGCAGTATTTGCTAGTGATACAGGCAACGTTAAAGAGGGAATAATAGAATAAAGGAAATGGAATAAAGTGGATGGAGAATGGGCTCTGGATCGCTGTGCTATTTTACTGAAGTGCCTCCAAATGTGGTGCCCAGTTTGACTGCAGAGCTATGTGCTATATTCTTACAATCTCACCAGCCTTATGATTCATTTGAATGGTGTCTTTGGCTTACCTTTCCTAGGTGAGGTATTTGTGAGGCATGAGAGCTCACAAGCAGTCCGTTGAGCATCAGCACTGTGTGTGTTTCGATGAGCATATCTCCACTGGCTCCATTACGAGAGTCCCTGGAAAATATTTCTAAATTTAAGTTATCAACATTTTAAGCACAGACAGATGTAATCATACCACATACGAGTATCTTTATAAAATACAGTAGTTGTCATGTGAAAGGGTAACAAAGATCCTAAAATCCATTCTCAAACACTTAATAATATAATTTATATATATCCTTATGATATTCCCTTCGTATGATATGATAACCTCACAAACTTTCTTTTAGCGTGACTGCATGTCTTGCTTTTTCTGTAGTTTATTAATCATTTTTATGAAATTTTTTCATGAAAACAAATTGGTGATCTTTAGCTAAAATCATAATTATATGAAAAAAACAAATATAAAAATTTTCAATTTGTTAATTAACATTTAGCAGCCCAGTTATTAACTGTCAGCCAGGAAACACAATCGAGACGACATGCTTTTCTTAAACTGGACCAAATATAGATCTGATGCTGATAGTCTGGGATCGTGCTATTGCTGGCAAGCGTAGACTGTTATCAAATTTTTCCCAAACAGCTTCAACAATATCGGCAGAAGACTGAAAGCTCAATAAGAAGCAAATTCGTGTGTGAGTTTTCCTGGCTTTTGTGACATAATTTGTGATATTTTCCAAACAAAAAGGAAACACTGTTCACGTAGGATGTTATTGAAAAGTATGGTAAGGAAAGTCAAAACTTTCTTTGGTAATTTCCTTAGTACCTACCTCCTTTGTAATTAGATCAAAGCATGGCGCCTTTTTGTCCTAGAGAGCCATTATTCCTCTCCTCACCTCCTGAAAAGTGGTTGGCTTCAATGGTAGGTAGTTCAAGTTGTAGGTCACAGTTTAAAACTTTATCTATGCCCCTATTAGGTTCCTTGTTGAATGGACTATTAGAAATAAAGACCTTTGCGAGATGTTTTGCAAATGCAATTTGCTTTCTGTACTTTGTTCTAATCCATCCACCATGTCCAACTTAGCCTAACTATAAATATTTTGTGAAGAGGAATCTAATTATTAGAAGCAAACTAAACTAACCCAGCAATAATAAACGGGAACACTTTCCAGCCTCATTGAAAAATTTGATTTCATAATGAACATGGCACAATTGGCGGTTTTTAAATAATACGGTGATAGTAATTTTAACATAGCCTCCAATCGATCTGAGAAATACAAATCTATCAAAACTATGATGCAAGAAATCTATCAAAACAAGTTTACTTACATTTTTTTCCACTTGTCGGTATAAAATAACAATTTAACATCATTAAATTTTCAGAATGGAAGCATATGTCAAGATCAGAAATCCATATATTATTACGGAGTCCACTTGCAAGCATTTGTAGTGTAGTCGTTAAATAAGTCTTCTCTTCTTCTTGGTTCAACTTCAACCATACCATATAGTTTGTTTGTGCAGGTGAGTCAGTGAGTCTTGTGATTGTGATTGTCTTGTCTTATACTCCGGCCATTATAAGAATTAAGAGTGCTGTTCTGACAGGTGTCAATTCCATACATTTTCTGTATCGTTTATTCGGAAATGAACTTTATGCAATGGACATAAAGAAATTTCAAAAACGCATTCATAGAATGACCGTACTATAGTCTAATAGCTTTGGTCCATAGAAATATAACTTTATTTTTCTATGCTTTGGTCATTGGTTGGATATTACTTTACGCTATAGTCAACATACGGTTAATTGGTCATTGGTCTAGCTCGGTCTAGCTAGCTCATAGAAAAATAACTAAAACAGAAAAGAAAGATGCGGTAAAAAAAAAGTTAAAAATATAAACAAAATAACAAATGAAACAGAACATTGAACAAACCATAGGATAGGGACAAACCATGAACCAGTGCTGCCAGGTCCATTTGACTTTTGAGTGTTGGGCGCCAGATCAGTTAAAAAAAGGGCTAGATTCCGCTAAACAAGCGTGATTAAAAAAAGCGCTAAATCTTAATGCTATTTTAAATTAGGGAGTTAAATAGATGTGTTCCAGATAACAACCATATTGTTATTTGTTTGATTGACCAAAAAAAAAATGTGCTTGTAGGTATAGATTTTTCATTTCAAGTACCTATCGTCTTCGTTCTGAACAAAAATTTCTTTAACCACGACTTGAAGTTGAGATTAAGTACTTTCCCATTCAGTTTTATGTTAAAATGTTTTCTTTTTTAATGGCACGTCTTTGATATCAATCAGAATCACATCGATGTGTCAATCACATCTACCAAATTTGAAAAACTTTAAAAACACGATAAATAAACACCGGCACGTTAGAAGAGTATACGATCACACACAATGAATAAATGAGAGCATTTGTTTATAATAGTTTATATATATGAGACGGTATTCAAGTTTACACCTGTTAGTGCGATCAGTGCGATGCGAGGCCGCTCCGGGAACCCTGCAATAAGTATAAAAGTTGTATCGTATGCCGTAAATACATTTTCAATTACCCTGAATAAGTTTAAAAGCATTCAGTGGAAATAACGTTCGTTTTGAGATGATTATAAATAATAAGTATGGTATAATATGTATAACAATCATTTCGTTAAAGCGTTAGATTTTCCGCTAGGAGTCAACTCTTCATGGATTTTCTTGTAATGTGCCACTGCGTTTTGGGATCCTTGATATTTCTATTTAATAAAACTTCACTTTTCAATATTTATATTTCTTTTTTTTATGTCAGGTCGGCAGACAGGCTGACGGTCCACTTGATGGTAGGTGGCTACCGTCGCCTATAACACAAGCAACGCCAAAGCTGCTGCAAGTGCGCTGCCAACTGCAGTAGGATTCAGGATAGGGGATTAGGAGTGGATAGGGAAATGGGCCCTGGCATCCCTCACTCACTCACCGAAACACAACAGCACACGTGCTGTTATTTCACGGATTATATTTATATGCACATCATATTGTCTTTTTTGTATAATACATGAATAAAATGAAAACTATAAAAAACACATCATATTCGTCTTTTTCTTCTCAATTATTTTCACTAATTGACATCTAGCTTTTTAAGAAAACATTCTTATTTCAAGTTTTTTAAAGTCAGCCAGGATTCAAGTTCAAAATACATCAACATCAACTGCTAATATTGGGAGTTCCGCTAGATGTTAAATTCAGCTAGATCTAGCGGCGAAAGCGCTAAAATGGCAGCACTAGAACGAATTGCCAAAATTGACATTTGATAATTAACAGCTGTTTCAGTATGAACGCGTCACTTATTATACCGTGGAGATATCGCTTTTGTCTGTTAGATGGCGGTTATTAAGATTTTTATTTTATAATTTCATATCATCTTGATTTTTTATTTTTATGAATTCCTGTCGGTACCTCGAGACAGTTGAGTTCAATTTAGCAATTATAAGGTAAAAATCGAATGTCCCGCGTCCCAGTGACTTTCCGCATATAAGATACAAACAACACTGCACAAAATCGTCGTAGCAGCCGTTGACGAAAAGGTAAGAAGTGTGTTTGATCCGCATCGCATTCTCATTCTCGCAAACCCGCCTGGAGTTGCCTACCAGCGGCTCCACCGTATATTGCGTTTCGGTTCTCACAAGAAGCTAAAATCAAAAATTAATTTCTAAATATGTATTATAATTATGAAAAAAAAAAGATACCAAATTTTTTTTTCTGCACTCATACAAAGTACGAGTATTATGTAAAATTTCATTATGATCAATAATAGTCCGGGAGGTAGCGTTGCATTTTTCATGGCAATTTCAGGCCGATAGATTTTAGTTAGAACAGTTAGTTTCAATAACGGTAAGAATCGAATGGCGGGTCAGCAGGCGCACCCGAGGTGGATGAGCGAGGTAGAAATTTTTGTTCAGGTAAAAGTTGAAACTTCAAAAATCAATATCAGGCCGCTCAAAAATTTCACTAGCGACTGTTTATATAATAAAAAAAATTACTAAAATAGTCAGCAACTCAGATAATGGTGGATTCCACGTCAGCTGATATATTCGACCTTATTTAAAAGTAATTATATTAGAATCATATCAGGCCGCATGAAATTAATATGAATTACTTCTTATATCTAATAATTTATAAAAATACTAGTCAGCATGTTGTTACTTGGTGGTAAGGTCGTCAGCAGGGCGGTAACAGCGCCGGATTGGCCATTGAACGTCCATTGAATGAAGTGTTCAGCTGACAAGGAATCCACCCTTAATCCTTCTGCTGACCCTTTTATTTATTTATAAAATATATTAAAATAAACTAATAATTAATTTTCAACGGCCTGAATTCGATTTTCTTATTAAAAATCGCATTTTTATCTATCTTTTTTATAATAAGTGAAATAGACATCATTTTCGCGACCTACATCCCTATTATTTTTTATTGCAAACTTATTTTGACCTTTTTTATTCATTTTTGTTTCACTTTAACTTATTTTATAATTAATTACAATTAACTTTTACTTAAGTCAATCAATACATTTTTTTTTAATGGCTACGCAGTTATTTCTGAAATGTGAACAAAAAAAATATTTTTAACATTTTCGTTAAAATTTATTTTATTTAGAAATTGAGAAATTCTTACATTCCTACTTGAACTACCTGAGCCCTTACCTATACTGTTAGAACTCAGGTAGACAATCCCAACTATCCAGAGCTCCAAGAGCTAGCTGGGGGTTCGCTATTGTTCATTCGGATTGTTGGGGGGTATTTTACGTAGTCGGCTAACTGAAGATCTCAGTTTAGTCGTGACTTTCAACGCACTTGCTTCTTAAAAATTAAAAATGGCGAAAGAAATAAAATCGTTTTGTGTGTTTTGTTCGAAAAAAAATGAACCTCTCAAGTCTTTCACTGATGATACTTTGAAACGGTGTAATGATATTTTATCCATTCGAAAAGAACATAATTTATCTATGAGTGATTCAAAAGTTCCTCAAAATATCTAAAAAAAATCTAATGTAGTTAAGTTAATTGTAATTAATTATAAAATAAGTTAAAGTGAAACAAAAATGAATAAAAAAGGTCAAAATAAGTTTGCAATAAAAAATAATAGGGATGTAGGTCGCGAAAATGATGTCTATTTCACTTATTATAAAAAAGATAGATAAAAATGCGATTTTTAATAAGAAAATCGAATTCAGGCCGTTGAAAATTAATTATTAGTTTATTTTAATATATTTTATAAATAAATAAAAGGGTCAGCAGAAGGATTAAGGGTGGATTCCTTGTCAGCTGAACACTTCATTCAATGGACGTTCAATGGCCAATCCGGCGCTGTTACCGCCCTGCTGACGACCTTACCACCAAGTAACAACATGCTGACTAGTATTTTTATAAATTATTTATTAGATATAAGAAGTAATTCATATTAATTTCATGCGGCCTGATATGATTCTAATATAATTACTTTTAAATAAGGTCGAATATATCAGCTGACGTGGAATCCACCATTATCTGAGTTGCTGACTATTTTAGTAATTTTTTTTATTATATAAACAGTCGCTAGTGAAATTTTTGAGCGGCCTGATATTGATTTTTGAAGTTTCAATTTTTACCTGAACAAAAATTTCTACCTCGCTCATCCACCCTCCCTGAGCCTGCTGACTTTCATAAGGCGAGATGACATCTAATAAACATTGAATTCAACTATGAATCAAGCGACCTGAAATGATTATGTCATTTGCAACGCTGCCTCCCGGACTATAAAGTACTTTAAGGCTCTGCATCGCCCGCGTTCAACTTTATAAAATGGCAAAATGGGCTGTCGGCCTTAGTTTTAAGTAGGTACTGTAAATACAAAGAATACTAATATTTTAAATTTTCTAACCGCATAGGATGCCAAAAATTCATTAGTCTAATTGTGTTTCAAAATTGGTTTCCTTTAAATTAAGTAAATAATAATTTTACATTATTTAGAGTTGCAGACCACACTGCGTTTTGCAGTCATAAATTGGAAGCCCATCTTGGCAGTGATAATCACCACCGCACAGAAGACTGCCGTGAAATAAAAGCATGTGTGTTGTTGTTTTGGTGAGTGAATAAGGGATGTTGGAGCCAATTTCCCTATTCCCTCCTAATACCTTATCCTTATTCGTAGGTACTAAGGTCGGCAATTCCAGGACTTGTGGCGTGGCCTATGTTAATAGGTTACCCTACCTACCACATTTTAATTATTTTTAAATGTAGGTAGGTATTAAAAATATTTTACATTAAAAAATGTAAGACTGATATTATTGTTTGCAGAAACATTGCAGGCACAGCCGTCGCTTCACGATCTATATTCGTACTCATCGCAGCTCGCTGCTGCGGGCGTAAAATAATAAGTTTAGATATAGCTAGGTCGCGTCCCGTAAAAAGAACGCTGGAAGAAAGTGGAGGGGTGTGTTGGGAATTGGTACGCTCGCGCACGAAAGTACTAGGCCTATTTTTTTATTTTTGAACTAGCCTTTCGCTCGCGGCTTCGTATATTGGTTATTGGTAGGTACATTAAAAAATATATTAGATAGAATATCATTAAATAGAATTAAACACATGTTTGATTCAGTGTAGAATGTTTAATCTAATTTAAAAAAAATAAAGTAAAGGTGAAACTCCTTCTATTAAGTCGTCGTCCATTAAGTCCTTTCATTAACGTTTGTTATTGGTTTTTCGGAAGACAATAAGAAATTCCGAATCTTTTGATCCCTTTACAATTCGTCTCGCTGTAGTCTCGGAACATTTTATTGCCTTTGCGGTACGTTTCACGTTTTGTTTTAAAAATCAACTGCATTATTATCAGCCTCTCTCTTCGTAAAACAATATATTTCATAAATAATTCTCCATTTCGTAATGAAAAATTTTGTACGCGCTGGTATTTTGAGAATGAACGCAACGTAGACACAGCGCGGAAAACAAAGGTCGACTGACGAACCAATAGCGCACCGGCAAGCATGCGGCGCGTGACCCGCCCGCCCCGCACCTCACCATTGACTGATAAATCGCCTAATGCCGCGTTCTTTTTGAATCCGACTTATTACTATTATTGACTTATTATTGAATCCGACTACCTATTATTCAAGCTTTCATACTATTGCAGAATTCTTTCTTTGGCTTATCCTTATTCTTGATTGAAGATGCCATTGAGGTTTAACATAACAGAAGATTCTTTTGTCTCTAAAGTCTATTATGTAGGTAGGTATATAATGTGTGTATTTAATAAACCAAGGAAGTATACCAAATAATGGCTACCACACCGACTTCTTTTTCTACTAAACCTATTACAAATGTGAAAGTTTGTGAGGATGCATGTATGGTTGTATGGATGGATATTTATTACTCTTTCATGTAAAAACGGCTCAACAGGTTTGGAAGAACTTTGGCACACAGATAGTTTATTACCTGAATTGACATATAGGGTACTTTTTATCCCGGAGATTGTTAGGTTCCCGAGGGATTGTCTAAAAATATTAAAAAAATGGGCGTGACGGGCGGCGCCACCGTCGACACGGCGATAAAGTTATAATAATCATATATTTTTTCAGATGTTATATTTTTCATTTTTAAATGCGAACAAAGTCGAGGGAACCAGCTAGTATAATAACGAAAGTAAATAATATATAAGTTTTTTTTAGTAAATATTACAATAACCAAAGAATTTAATGCGTAGGTGGAAGACGGATGTCAGCATTTGGACAGTGTGACTACATGGTTCGATAACATTTTATCCCAATGTTAATTCACTTCATTGTTTAATTGTGATCAACGAACATGAAGAAGGTTTTCTATTTTACGTTTTTCGTGCTATTATTTAGAAATAACGTACTTTCCCGTTCTATTCAACCATTGAAAGATGAAATAAATATTCCCGAACAAGTGCCGGAAAATATTTTATTGAAAACTGCTTGGAACGAAGATTCCCCGATGTTGCTGAGTCAAAATTGCCCTAATGGATTCACGTTGGATATGTTTGGAATATGCAGAGAAGTGTGGTTTGATTATAACGATTATCAACAGTAGTAGATAAGTTCAACGTGGGATGTCGTTTTGTAAATAAGTCTACCAATAATTAATCTTGAACAACAAAAAATTAAACATGTCGTGTTCTATTTAATTTTTCATTTTAATTGTGTTGTTTTAAAATATTCAAGAATAAAAAGGAATTTTTCAATATATTATGATAATCCTTGTTATAATTTTTCGTCTAAAATATCAGAGATGAAATAAAGATTACCTAGTGTTAAAAGCCGAATTCAGCGCTGTTTCAAAATTTGTTTAAAACACATAGGTAAATGTGAATAATATGTATAATAAAATAAACTTTGAACAAAATGGAATGATACACCTATACGTAATGCCTTATTTGTATTGCAATAAAGTTATTAGATATTTTGTCTTATTTTTACTTATGTAATGAAACTAATTGTTATGTGGCATATGATATGTACGCATTAGAATAACTGGACACTGATGTCGCTACTAGGGTTAAGTTATACCGCGACTGAGTTCCAGTCTGGTAAATGCATTCTCATGTATGTAAATAAAGAAGACTTTTTATGTTCGAAATATCATTGCAGTGCATTTAAAAAATATTTATTGAATAAATATTCACTTTTTTCAGAAATTAAACAAATAAAAAATACAGTAAACATATATTTATATAATTTTCAGAATTTGTTACTTTTCACTCTTAATTTTTTTTATATCAAATTTAAAAACAAAAATTTTGACATTCTGATGTCCAGTAAGCGGTTTCTCTCCTGAGTGATTGTAGCCCCAGCTTCTGAGAACAACCGCTCACTAGGTATCTCACATCTCACATCCCTTTATCATGTCATCTCACATCTCCCTCTATCATGAAGAACAATGTATCGTCGATGTTTTGGGTTTCAACATCGATGTTGTAAATATATCGATGTTTGATAAAATCGTATCTTTTGAGTTACCCTAACATCAAACGGGACCACCGTTTGATCTTATTCGAGCCGTAATTATCCGCATAACCGTAAGTACCTACTATATAGTAGGTACTTACATAATAAAGTAAAATTGTAATAAATACGTGTTGATTTATCTGAAAGTATTGCATTTACGATCGATAAAACAATTAATAATTTTATCAATAAATCTATACATATAATAAAATCGTAAACAAGCCGTGACTGTACATTAAATATTAAAAAAGTGTTGTATACTTATGTTACTGAGATCAAAAGAATTTTTTTTAGAATTGTTGTCTGTTTGTTTATGCGTTCGTACACGCTAATCTCAGAAACGGCCTAGCCGATTTGAATGATTGATTTGATCTATTGTAGTAAGCTTCTTGTAACATTTAGTGTTTGTTTAATTTCAATCGGTTTACAAATAAAAAAGTTACGCGCTATTCCGACTACAACGAGTAAGAAGTTAATATGCGCTCAGCTAGTATAAAGTCGCTATCCGCCTCTGCCTTTTCCCCGCTAACTTCTAAACCAACAAACTGATTTTGATACGGTTTTAAGTAATGGAAAGAGCGATAACGAGGATGGTTTGTATATATATCATTTGGCGAAAAAATTGCCACCGTATGAAGCCGGGGGCGGTTTGCTAGTAAAGAGTATTGGTTACTAAATTTTGGAGGTATCAAATTAGATGAGCGGGTTGAATAAGACAACTGCCACAAATGGCAGACAGACCACCATAGAATGTCTAACTTAAATGTAAGTACTTACAGGAGATGATGCTGCAAGATCGCTAGATTCGATATAACACCTTAGGTAGGTACACGTACACACACAGGCACTCACATACATATAGTTCGTTCTTGCTGGCCAGCGTATGTTGCACTTCACAGTAATCTTCAGCGAGCACTCTATGGGTTCTGGGCGATGCGGAAGGCGGTAAGGAGACCACCAGCGTGATGGTACAGCGAGAGGAATTTTGGTAAAAAAGCGCGTGAGCGATGAGTTAGCGACCGTCCGTCGGCGTAGATCGATCGAGACCAACTAGTTAGTACCTTGCAGCGAATCAAAACAATTAAAATATTATGAAGGTGGGTAAATAAAAAATGAGCACCGGTATTGGCGCGAACAAGTATAATAAAAAAGTAATCGACTGATGAATGGATGAACCGCTACATCGCAAGAATACAAAAAAAATAGTGATATTATTTATTTTCAATAAAGATATTTATGTTCGGAAAGTATGTGTACCGTTGAATTTTTTTTTATATAAATCAAGAATAATTGGACCCAAAAGATAACATTTTTTTGTCCAAATCTATGTAAATATGGACTTAAATGAACAGCAAAATCCTCATGTAACGCCAAGTATCCATTGTGTTGAGTATGGTATTTGCTATGGGTACAGCAACATTTGATCCGATGAGGGAAATGGCACCGTGGAATCTATTAATGTAGTCCACTATCACTTCTTCGACTATAGCATTGACAATCGCATCGATGTCCCCGCCTCCAATCACTCCAGTTAATTTGCTCTGTAATGTAATTAAATTAAGTGGGCTTCATTTCGGAATGCGTGATTAGAATTTAGAAATCTCCAAGTAGAATTCAATTTTACAAATGCTAGGTGGTTCTAAGAGCAGTAAAGGCTGAATTATAATCATTATCAAATATCAAACTTTGACTTTGATGACTCCAAAAAATATCACCATGTATATCATTTCGATACTTTATATAAGAAACAGACAACGAGAAACTTGTACATGTAGGTAGGTAATATTGCATAGATATTAATGAGGCTGTAGTTAGGCCCGCCGCTAGCTGCTTGTAAGGCCGCATGTCCGACAGTCTGTCCCCTATGTAAGTACAATTCTATGGGGCTGACATTTAAGAAATTATGCCTGTAGCACAAGAAGTATAAAAAAATATGTTAATAGCAAGTATGATATTCACATTACTTGCCTTTAGTGAAGGAAGCTGGAAATTTGTTTCTTCTATTCTATCAATAATCACGGCTTTGCTATTGTCTGACTGTTTCAAATAGAGTTTGGTTTGAATTCTGAAATTTTCAACTTGGAACCTAAAAAGATAATTATGTCCATAAGTTTTACAATAAAATTACACAATAATTAAAATTTATTAAAAAATATATGGGTCACTTACAAACATTCGCCTTTGCCGTATAGGGGAATAGCCGTGAAAAAATCACCGACGAAATCGTATTCATCTGTAATGAGAAAACAAATTATTTCTAAACAAATTACCACTAAATCATATTTGTCTTTTTATATGATAATGCTTTTTTGAGAATTTTCCAAGAATATCAACTGAGTCGTCGAGCAACAAACGTCAATGCCATAGGAATGTGCAACGGAATGCAGATTGCTATCGATAAGTGGTACGAAAATTGGCGATAGTGGACAAATTCGATATAACCGACTAGTAAATGGAAAACTAATGATGTACTCGAACTTTACTGCCTAATGCTATCCTTTTTTCTTATGTGCCATTTCAATATTATTATTAAATTTCTAAATAAACATTTACTAAGATAAAGATTTTTGTAATTATATAAAAAAAACAAATTAATCTTAACATATTACAAACTTTTATTTTCACGTGGCGACAAATTATATTTCAGTTTATCGACATACGCCTCCGCACATCACTATACCACTCCATAATACCTGTAAAGTGTTTTATCATAAAATGATTTATTAACTAACGACTCAGTTGATAATGTGTCTACTATAGTGTCATTCTAAAATTTTGCATTGGTTTGATTTGATTCGCATGTATACAATTTTTTCTAATATATACATGATTAAAATGCTTTCTCTAAACATACATATATTACAACAAGATAAGTTCATTGGATTGAGCGGAGATGTGTAACAACACATCTCCGTTTTGGTGAAGTTCGGGCCTAACGTAATAGCCGGTGGCTGATATGTATGATCGATGTTTTCAATTAACAAATGGTGTAAATTAAGGAACAACATTGAGAACAAACCCAACTAAGAATTACATTTAAGAAAATTAAGTGTCATTACATAGAAAATTGAGTGGGAATTTGATATTCCCAACGACATACACTGATACGCTTGTCATGGGAGGTGTGAATGATAGGATTACTTTTTAATATCGTTTTCATTTATACACTACATTGTGTCTGGTTTTGTAACAGACAACAATAAGCGTTGCTTGAATAAAACAAGCCACCTAAAATGACAACGTGTGACACACCAGATGAAGCCAAGTAAAACAAACCAGCTAGAATGTCCACATGATTGAAGGAGATATCCAAATATAAGGAAAGTTCCGAGAGATCGAGCCGACTGTTGTGAACCACGTAGTCACCGAAGCCAGATGCGTGAACCTTTGTCAGGTTAAGGTCAAGACTGCGAAAAAAGAAGATTTATGTCTCATGAACACAAAAAAAAAATCATTCAGTGAAACGGCATATTGTAGGAAAATATATAAATCTATAATATTTGTAAGTACAATACCAACACCTACCTAACAACAAATTTTTGACATAATTTTAAATAATAGGTTGGGGGAAGAGTTTCTTCGTATTTCATATGAAAATTCAAAGCAATTTCTTTTAAAGTTTATTTATATTCAATTACAATATACTTATATATGTGCCATTTTGTTCGATGACTTCTTGCAGGTACCGTTGCTATGATACCGTTGCTGTAAAAATTTTGGACTGAGCAAAACAACGCGACAAGTAGTCCTCTCTTGATGTTAACCGGACACTGCCTAAAGAATTCTGAAGAGATCGAAACAGGTGGAAATCTGAAGGTGCAAGGTCAGGGCTATATGGCGGATGCATTAACATCTTCCAGCCAAATTTTTGCTGAGTGGCTAAAGATGTGTGTGGTCTAGCGTTGTCGTGATGAAAGACCACACCCTTTCTATTGATCAATTCTCGCCGCTTTCTCTCAACTTCTTGCTGTAATCTCATCAGTTGTTGGCAGTAGAGATCCGAATCGATGGTTCTGCCCGGCGGTAAAAGCTGATAATGAACAATGCCCTTCCAATCCCACCACACACCCATCTTCACTTTATTGCGAGTTAACTCGGGTTTTGGCATAGTCTGTGAAGCCTAACTGACCTTTGACCACGACCTTTTTCGCAAGGTTCGTTTTTTTTGTCGTTCTTATGCAATGCATTTTTCAGTTATCAATTTCTTCAAAAAAGGTTCGGTTTCATTATGTCTCAATAAAGAATCGCAACTGAGTACACGATTCATAAGGTTTCTTTCAGTGAGCTCGTGTGGCACCCAAATGTCGAGCTTTTTTGTGTACCCAGCTTTTTTCAAATGGGTCAAAACTGTTTTGTGGCCAATTCCCAGTTCTTCAGCTATGTCGTGACTACTGATATGCCGATCTTGCTCTACTTTTTCAAAAATCGCGTCCATTTTATCAGTAACAGGGCGACCAGAGCGAGGCACATCTTTGACATCAAAATTCCCGGATTGAAAACGCTTATATCAACTTTGTGCTACTCTTACTGACACTGCATGAGGTCGTCACAAATTTTTTCGAGGCTTGCGTTGCATTTTTTTTTCTAATAAAAAATTGAAATGTATCGAATTTCTTCATTAGATTCATTCATTTTGACAGAAAAAAAAATGAAAAATAGCTAGAAAGTACATTTTACTAATTTGTTTCTTTTTTTGAAATGTAACCTTTTTAATGTCATCAAAACCAGCCAGATACAAATAGTACAGCCAAAGAAATTTTGTTACAAGTTTATGCATACTATGTGCAAAAAGACTTTTTCCTCGACCTAATATATATTTCCAAAACGTTACAAATGTTTCAACATACTTGGGTTATTATTCGATACTAATGGAACACGAAATGGATGGTCATTGCAAATCCTTAAAAATATATTAGTTTGGGTCTATTTTCTATTTAATGAATTCAATGAATTCATCAGAGGAATGAATTCTACGTATAGCCACACATCATAGTCGTGATATAATAATTAGAACATCAAAGTTTTGTTCTATTTACTTCTGAAATATATCATGCTGATAGGGTTGCTTAAAATAAATAAACGTATCTGTCGTAGTTGTCATATATTTTTATTATTAGTGATCCAAAACATTACCAGCTCCTCAGGGGCGTAGCTACCGCATTTATTGAATAAAACAATAAATAAATAGTCCCGTCAAAATCGGTCCAGCCGTTTCGGAGTTTAGCCGTATCAATTATATGGAACTCTCGGGTTACAGGCCGTACGTTTGTAAGCAAAAATTCGAATTTAATTTTTTTTTATATGTTTAGTTTTTCATCTCTATCTTTCTACTTACATAATATCATTTAAGTATGTTCATTGTTCACTTAAAGTTTACTTAGCTAGTAATTGGTTAGGTAGGGAAGTAAGTACTTACTTAATGAGTACAGCAGGAATAACGATATGGAACTGACTGACATCAACGGGATCTAGTGGCGGGATTCCAAACCACAATGAGCCTCTTTTAATTACATTCCGTACGTATCTGATTGCTTGAGTAACTATAATATCCACCAGCCACTGCCTTCGACCTGGTACCTCTTCTTTTGTTATTTCTTCTGGATTACAAAACGAAAAATAAATAAATTCATAACAGTTAAAACATTTGCATCTTCAGAAATATAGTTATAGTATTATAGTTTAAATATAATCACAGTGAGTGCATTAAATTACATTTTTTTATTGAATAGGTACTAGCTGAACTCATTGTTACTCATTATAAGTTAAACATTATAACAATAAGCTATCTGCCAGTGAAAGTTTCGTCGAAATAGGTCCAGCCGTTTCGGAGATTAGCCACAAAAAAAATTAAAAAATTGTTTTTTGTTATAAGTACCGCATACACTTTGATATATTGCACATTTAGTAAAAAGTAGTGTCCCTACCAGTGGGGATACCTTTAGTAGGGATAGGTGGAACGGCCGCTTATTTTGACGTTACAAACAAACACTTCAATTTTATTCATTAGTATATATATAGATTTCTTGTTGTCTTTCTTGTTTTATAAAAACCAAGTTTTTATAGGACTATGAAATATAATTTGAATAATAAATTGTCAAAAAAATATTTTTTTTTATAAAATAATATTTTTCAGGAATAGAGCGTTACTTACTCAAGTCGAAAATATCAACTTCTTGATTAAGAGAGTTTGGCGCTGCCGCAGCAAAAGCGCACAACAAAAGCACGAACCAAATTTTCATCGTAAAAATTATTGGAGCTACTTTCTCACTCAGCCTTCAAACCCGAACCGGCAGCACAGCACACTCTATTCAATTTCCCTTGTTTTCCTCATTAAATCAGCACTGATTTAGTCTAATCAGTCAATCTTATTTTTGTGAGATACCAGTGTTTAATTATTGATTGGTGATCAGTATCTTTGCGCTAATGCGTAAGTAGATGATTAATCAAAATACTTACCTTCTTATCAATAAAACTTACCTACCTAAGAGTACTTATACATAGTCGGGGAGTCAGCTACCAGATAAAGTGATTTAACCTAGGTTACTAAGTGATTTAAACACTAGGTTAAATCACATTAGTAACTACATTAATAACTTTTTATGTAATAATAATAATAATAATAATAATATTTATTTATTTTCTCCACAATTTACAAATTTTAAGTGGGTACATTTATAATATTCAGTGCTACATTGTATGTGGGAGACTGGCGCCTGAACTAGGTAATACCTGTGTCTCAGGACACCAGGGCTCCACCTTCGATGACCGCATCTATCTTTGTATTCTATTGTTTGTGCAACACTTGAAATGCGATCGATAACAATATCTGAAGGTAACAATAAACAAACAAGGAAAAAGAAAAAGGGTAGAAATCAAATAAAATGAAAACAAAAGAAAAAAAAATATATGTTGTTTGTGCGCGCATGTGTGTGTGTGTGCGATGCATATGGTGCAATGTTTGTAATGCGTGTGTGTCTATGTGTAGGTAATACAGTATGCATTAATATTTAATTTTTTTTTTTTTTTTTTTTTTATATATATCTACATCTGGAAACGCAGTATATACTCAGCTTGGAGATAATTTAGCTCTAAAAGTTTTGCTGTTATTTCCCGTTTGAGCTTGTATTTGGTTAAATTGGTAAGATTGGAGGTATTATTAAAGTATCTATACAAGAAGGGGCCTAAAAATAGATACTGTCTGCGGGCAAAAGTTGTCTTGACCCTAGGGACTTCATTGCGCGGACGTCTTTTATGAGTGGGATAATGTGCGACCTGGTAGTATTTGTGAAAGCGCAGCGTACAGGCAAGGATATACAACTTTCTGACAGTGAGGATCTCAGTTTCTTTGTACAGGTTATCAGTAGAATAGAGCCTTGGTTTACGAAACATCACTTTAATAACCGCCCTTTGAGCTCTCTCTAGTTCCATTAAGTGCGTTGCTGCTGCTCCTCCCCAGATTGGTAGGCAGTATGTTATTAAAGATTGGCACAAAGCCACGTAAGTTTGAACAATGAGTTTCGTATCGGCAACCTCCCGCAGACTCCTAAAAATAGGCAACAATCTTCGTACCCTTCCACTGAGTGCTGTTATATGAGGTTGCCATTTCAGGTGCTGATCTATTATTACACCTAGATATTTCGTGACTGTAACTTTCTTGAGAGGTTCACAATTACAGTTAGCTGGAATGTTCTGTTCCATGTTACAGGGGTAGACATGCGCACGTATTGAGAAAGTAGGTGGTGGATTTGAAGCTTTAGTGACATTAAAGCATATGTAATTAGTTTTTGAGGTATTTAATGTAAGTATGTTATTTTCCAACCAACTGGTAACTTGTCTCAAGCCTCTTTCCGTGTGTAATTGCACCTCGCTCCAGGAGTCACCATAAAATAAAACGGCTGTGTCATCAGCAAAAACAATTATATGCCCCTTTTCAACAAGAAGTTTGCAAAGGTCATTAACATATACCAGGAATAGGGTAGGGCCGAGTGTGCTTCCTTGTGGTATCCCGTAATAAGCTTTTGCACTATCACTTGTTACACAATCGACTCTTAACAGTCTGCTCTCGATCTGACAGGTAACTTTGAAACCATTTTTGAGGCACACCTCGAACGCCCAAACCTTCTAGCTTGCGCAGTAAAAGTGCCGTAGACACGGTGTCGAATGCCTTTTTGAGGTCAAGAAATACGCCAATACACTTCTTTCCTTGATCTACATAGGTAGTTGCTAAACCAGCAAAGGATGCAATAGCATCCTCCACAGATCTACCAGCCCTGAATCCAAACTGATTATTACTTAGTAGCTGTTTACTTTCCAGAAATTTTATTAATCTACTATTAACAATTTTCTCTAGTACTTTACTTATTGTGCTAAGTAAAGATATTGGTCTGTAATTCGACACCGTGTCAGCGTCACCCCCTTTATGGATTGGTATGACCATTGCTTTCTTTAAAGATTTAGGGAATATTCCTGTGAATAGACTTAAATTGCACAAGTGTGCAATGGGTGAGCAGATAGTATTACGTGAGTCTTTTAAGATTGTCGATGTTATCAAGTCCATTCCTGGAGAGCTGTTCTGTTTCAGTTTACAAATGATTTTGTCCACTTCCACAAAATCAGTTGGACATATTAAAAAGGAAGAAATAGGGCTATTATTTTGAGAAGTTGTCAGTTGGTGCTCTGATTTGTTAATTTTCTTAAGGATATCATCCGCGAGCTCAGAACCTATGGAAGTGAAGTATGTATTAGCTTTGTTTAGAGATTCGACTGGATCAGAAGTAAGTTTAAGTAATGAAGTAGTAGTTGGTTTTTGATTAGAAAGATTGCATATTTCCTTTATGGTCTTCCATGTTTCTTTGCAGTTGCCAACATTTTTTTGTAATTCCTCCCTATAGTAATTAATCTTAAGTGTTCTGGCCAATCGATTGCATGCATTTCTATAATTAGTGTATACAGTTTTTAACACGGTATCATTAGGGCTAGCTCTGGCCTGTCGGTGTAGTCTATCTCTTTTCTTGAAGCATCTTACAATACTAGGGGTGATCCATGGTTTTAAAGGTCTTCTACGTCTTGTTACGGTAACTATGTCTGTGTTTTTATTAATAATTTCTTGCAAGGTTTCGATCAATTTTGTTGCTGCTTCTTCAGGATCGTTAATATCAAAAAAGAATGTCCAGTTAAATTCTTCTATTGATTTAGTTAAGTTCTCATGGTTGAGTTTCGTTCTAGTGTATCTTCTTACATTGGAACGCGTTGTGCGACTTATATTATTAGTAACCGGAGAACCAACCATCGATAACAATATGGGATTATGGTCTGTTATATCATTTTCCAGTACAAAGCTCTGTGAGCACGCCACCAGTCTACACATAAAATGGTCGAGACATGTTCGTCCATGTGTTGGAATATCAACTGCAGGAAGCAAGCCATGTGACGACACTATGTCAAGGTAATCTCTGGTATAGTTGTTGCTATTAGCCAGTAAATCAATATTCATGTCTCCAGTCAAAACCATATTACGCGTTCCAGCTGTGGCTAACACGGTATCCAGTGAGTCGAGAAATGTATCCAACCTTTTAAACATAGAAGGTCTATATACACCAATAACCGTCATGTTGTCAAGTTTTGCAGCTAGACAATTAGCTTCTTCAAAATCTACCTCATAGACCGTAGCAGTTATATCAGATTTTACATACATTATAACTCCATCATTTTGATTGTAAGAACGTTTTGTGAAGTGTACATTGTAGCCATTAATTAGCGGTGGAACAGAATCTTTGTTACACCAACACTCAGTTAGTATAATAATATCCGCAACTGTGTTAAGATAACTAAGATACACAAGGAGACTATCCAGATTTTTATTAACGCTTCTGATATTAAATGTAAGTATATTGAACCTTGTGTCGTTGCAGTTGGCATTGAATAATTCCATAGAATGTCGCAGCATTAATGGATCTTTTATATATTCACAAGGTATGTGACATGTTTGGTCTATTTCTTCCGATAATATCCGACTATTGAATTTTAAAAATGACATACTCGGTGAAACCAGACAAGTTGAGAAATAGAATTATCACAAAATGGAGAGGGCGCGGGCGCATAGACAAGTATCGATAACTAATTACGATGTAGAAGTTACTTATTTCAGCTAAGATTTTCAACATACTGTAGGAATATAATGTTATATAAAAAGTTATTAGTATTAATTGTGTAATTTTGTATAGTGTTAAATATGTGTTATAACAACAGACGACGCAAGATATCATTTTGACAATTTGTTTAGCGGAAAATACAAAACAAAAAAAATGGGAACACGAAACAATATTTTGAAAAAGCAAATACCTTAGTTACATATAGATAGAGTAAATTATAAAGTCACTTTGTAAGTTTTATGTTGGTTAAATCACTTTCACTGCGTATCTGCATCGCCTTAGTGCCGTCATCCCGTCTAAGATAAACGTTGCCATTTTTCGTCCAACAATATTTATATCCGTGTGTTCGTGCATATTCTCGGGATAGAAAGTGAAGCCGTTTTCCCGTTAAAGTTAGATTCTCCGAAATAAATATAGGATGCTCCGACTTCTCTTCGCATACTTGTGAGACTTTAATACTTTTTTTATTTACCCTCCTGTATTCCCTCAAACTATTCAACAGCTCCTCCTTTTTTATAACTGTCGTAAGTTCTGCAATTATAGGTTTGGACTTGGTTTTACTAATAGATCTTACACGAAAAATATCCCTTATCTCTGAGGTTTCAATGGAAGTGTTCAAAGTTGTACTAACATTCTTTAGAATATTAAGTAGGTCCTGTTTCGTTTCTTTGTCTTTTAGTGGTACATTTCTTATTTCTATACTAGCTGATCGATTTGCCCCTTCCAATTTTTCAATCTTAACCTCAAGATCTCCTATATGCTTTTTCATTTTCCCATTCTCAGTTTCCACCGCTTCCAGTTTCTCCTTCAACTCTTCATACTTTCCAGACATAAATTCAAGTGACTTTGTTATTTCCACGTTTTGTCGTTTTACATCACTTATACTCATCTGCAGATCATTAAACCTTTCTTCTATAAATGCACGCATGTCATCGTCTCTTGAGCCTCCCTTTTTATTCTTGTTGCGTTGGGATACAAATGAACCCGTTTCATAGTCACTGGGTATGCGCCATGTATCTGGCTCAGGTTCCGAGTCGTACGGTTTTTCTAGTGGGGTAGGCGGAGTGCGTCGAAGTGGCATTGTTAATAATAGTATGATCTAATATTATATAATATACTGTAGTCTTTGGGTGTGATCTTGTACTTAGACCATACTCCACCACTTAATTCGCTTCTCGCTACCGCTTGTAAATTGTGGCAAGCGCAATTCGGCGACGACGTAGCTTATACCTCCTTTCGCGGCTATTGTTGTCACTTTCTTGGTTCAACACTGCACTCATTCACCACGTTATGCGCGCCTAGTACTTGGTGTATTTACCGTTTTCATCATTTTATTCCCACCTAATTATTATTATTTATTTTTATGCCGAATTATTTATTATTTTTAAATAAGAATTTATACAAGTGCACACGTCTAAACGCATTTGCGGTCCAAAGTGAAGTGATCCAAAGTGATGTACAGTCACTGTTCTTAATTTAGCCGTATTATCGAGGGCCGGACTCGTATATTAACTGTCATGTACTCGACGTACGCCAGCTTTGCATAACACAGCTAAATTAAGAACAGTGACAAGTGACTCAACAATCGCGTGTGGTGACTGTAGAAGCGTTTATTTAAGCAAAAGTTTCTCTTTCCCATTTCCAATATCTTGGCTCACTGAGCAATAGTTGTACTACATACCTACGTGGTTATTTGATTTAAAACGTCATTTATCACACGGACGGACGTTGAGATGTCGCATGTTCCTTTTGACAATTAAAGCTTCTATAATGATCGGTTTCAAAAACGTCGACTCATTTGTAATAACTTTCCGTCACTGTAACAAAATCTACTAACATTGAACTGTTCATAAAAAAAATTGACTTCATTGATATGTTCGTCAATGCTATTATCGCAAATTTTATTCGATTAACCCATTATCTTTTAAGTAAAGGTTTTCAGACAGGCTAACGAATGAAAAAGCGCTGAATACGACGATTTTTGCATTATATGTATAGTATTATGTCAATTTAATTCCAGTATTAAATCCCACATACATTTTTGGATGGATACATGAATAATTTAATGCCATCACGTCTTGCCCGGCTCCAAGACTATCACGGCGCACTTTGCTTTTATTTTTCTAATCTACTATACTGCTTTTATCTTATTAATATGTAATGTTGAATTAAGTTTGGAGTTCTTTTCTGACAAATATTATTTTATCAATTTAGTTAATTACTTATTACCTACCTGTCTCATCACCTGTCCCCATGTGTAAGCTTATTATTTTCAACAATAATAATATAATAATTTGCTTATAGGTACTAACTTCCGCAATTTAAAATAACACGTAAATAATAAAATCTAATCTAAAATATTGCAATAGAAAAAGTAACTCTGTTTGTTTTGTTACATTTCGACGGCTACAAATTAAAATGGAAACAGTTTAAACCCCGAGCTAGGACAAAGATATATGACGGAACTTCGAGAAAAGTTAGTACGTAAGTCGTAAAATTAAGACAAAATACCAAAAACCTACCAACTTCAGAGTTGTCAGAATTCAAAATTTTATAACACTAAAATTATAACCCTTTTATAAATAATAATTTGAATGAATTTAAAAAAAAATCATTATCTCAAGCCTTCTGCCAGTTCACTGTAGGGTTCACAGACTATTAAGTAGATGTTAATGCTAACGCATGTAGGGTTCAAATATATTTAATACTCCGGTTCAATTGAGTCCATCCAAAATGTTAACACTACAAAAAAATATCCTGAGTTATAAAAATGTTACCATTACTTAACATTAAAAATGTTTTTGCATGTTTGACTCATATCGATGTAATTAATTCATTATTATCTAGTAGGTAGCCAGGTGTTCATTACATGTGAAGTTCTCGATATAATTATAGATACCGGGGTATATCAGTGTAAATAACTATGTGATTAATTATGTGATTAATGAAAAAAGATAGGCAAGTAAATAAATTATTGATACTGTATTAGGTTTTTTATTTCAAGGAAGTATATCAATGTATTTCCATGTCTCAAACTTATTCAAAAAAGGGTTAAGATATCCTTTCAATTTCTCTGCATATTTCGACGCAATTATTTTGTTAAATCTTGTTAGATAATCTGCTAAAAGGTCTTCAATCATCGTGTTCAGTATATCGTCTATATTTTGATCAAATTCAGTTGCGCTCTGGAATAAAAAGAAAACACATTTATTTTGATTTGAAAATAGTTTTCACGTCACTTTCCCTAGGGGGCGCGCGCGATGTATGTCTCTGATTCTTATCGTTCTGATTGGCTCTTCACGTCATTGCTGACCAATCAGCGAGCTCCCCTGTTTCTAATCAGCCGCCATTATTGTTAATTGCATTATGAAAGTGCCCGCTGAAACCGCCAGACGCGAAGACTGAAGAAAAACCTATTTTTCTTTGTGTTTCCCTTACCCGCTTTATATCCCGCCTATATCTCGCTGAGACACCCAGAAAGATTTGTCACGCGATCTCTCTTCCTACCTATTCCTAATAGGCCTACCTATGTAATAGGCCATAAACCCATAAATAAATCTTCGTCTTCTAAAGTTTAGAATATTGGGGTAGAATACTTTGGTAATAATAATTTACTTTAGTGAAGACTTTTACAAAAGTTAATTCTAATAACAACTATTAACAGTAGTGCGAAATGTTTGGTGGTGGGCGATCAGCCTGTGTAAGTTAGGTAAATACTATATTGTAATTTCAGAATAAAGAACAATTCAGAAAGCATTGTGCACAAGAATATTTGCTATAAAGATTAGTTATGAACTTCTTAAACATCAAATGTAACTTTACAATATTTGTTCACAATTCTGGAATAGTGAAAAGTCATTTATAATTGAAGTACTTCTTGTTATCATTATAATTTTGTTTGTTGTGTGAAAGGCAGGCTCACGTTAGGTACAAATAACTACAATTTGTAATGTGCGCTGCGCCTGCACAATTAAACTTCCTAAATTTTACATGTTTGTAACTTTAGATACTAAATAATACTACAGCACTACGGAATCAGTAATAAATTTGTTAACATAGGTACGAAATTATAGGAGATTCTTTAACGGTCCTAAGAAATGACACTCGTTTTTTTTTTCGAACATATCTTTTGGTTTGAGAAGTCACAAGTGACTCCGGATTGTCGCTCAGCCTTTACAAACAAAAAAAATTAAATACTAATTGAAACTATGAAGTTTCACTAGAGACTGTTTACCGTTAGTGGATCGACGAAACATCGGCTGCAGAAATGGTCTCGAGCGAGGAGGTTTCTGGGGAATGTGACTTGTAAATGGCGAGGAGGTTGCTGGGGAATGCGACCAGTAAATGGCGACGAGGTTGCTGGAGAATACCAGAAAATGGAGAGGTGGTTGCTAATAGATTAGGTAGTATGTGAATCCGCCGGACGGAGACTCTTGGAGGTACCCCTCATACATTCGAAAAAAAAAAACAGAAATTGTTTCATTTACTGAGATAATACAAGCATAATGCTTGTATGTGTTCACTACATGCATAATGCTTTCAACATAAATATTTATTTACCTTGATATTCTGTACAGAGAATCTGCATTCTTCAATCCTTTTTATGAGCACGGATTTGCCGTCCTTCGATTGTTCTAAATATATTTTACCTTGAAAACGTAAATTTTCAACTGCAAAGCTGAAAATGTCTTAATGTTTTAGCATTTTTATTTAATGTAAATGCGATAAAATAACATTGATATTGATTACAAGTTTTTTTTATACATTCAACTAGATTCTAGTCATTTAATGTAGGTACCCTAGCATATTTTTTATATTCTCACAAAATTAAGTCGCTGCTAATATGCAGTATATGAGATAAATAGAAAAATATTTATCTCATATGAGTATATCTCATTTGTCGTCTACTACACATAAATAAAATACTTAAGATCAATTCAACTTACTACATTTTTCCTGAACCAGCTAATGGAACAACTTCGTATATATTTCCTTCCATTTCATATCTCTCTGAAAAATTAAAAAATAAATAATTGTTACCTAATGCTTGACAAGACCAATAAGTTGGGGAGACTACAAGCAATAATAATCAAATATTTGACAAGTTCGTCCCAAACTGAGGGCTTCATTGAAAAATTTGTAATAAATAACCCCTGTAGGTTGAAATTTACACAAGGATGTGCTTTCACCGCAAAAAAGATTCTACCGACATCTATATTACATAACTCTATCATATTACATATATCTATATTACATACATAATCTATATTACATATTATCTATAGTACTTTAACTCGTGTTTGTCATCGGTCTTCTATAAGGAGGCGGTAGACAAACTAACCGGTTTATGACTGAGGAAAGTAGATTCCCCTGCCGCTACTGATTAAAAAGCAGAAAGCAGACACAATGGTTCAATAGAAATCTTTATCATCATCATCAGCTCGTGTCTTTACACTGCTGGATGTAGGCCTCCCTAAGGCTCGCCACCATGCACGGTCCTCTGTGTTTTCTTATTTAGCTGATTTCCTCGAAGCCATTCGTCTTTAGATCTGGTCGGAGGGCGTCCCACGCTGTGTTTTCCAATTCGTGCCTCCATTAGAGAACTCGTCTACGTCTGCGTCAAATATGACTGACCCATTGTCACTTTAGGTTGCTGATTCTTTCGGCTATGTTGACAACTTTCGTTCTTCGGCCAATTTCAGAATTTCTGATCTTATCCACCAAAGAACCTCGAGCACTTGTGGACCAGTCCTTTCGGCATAATATGTACGTCATTACTGGCAGGACACATTGATTGTAGACCTTGGTCTTCAGGTATTGTGGCAGTGGTGACAAAAAGAGGTGACGTAGCTTCCCGAAAGCAGCCCAACCCAGCTGGATTCCTCTGCCAGCCTCTTTATTAAAGTTGTTTAACAACTTAACAATTTAGAAAATTTTTAGTTAGAATCTTTTACTTTTAGTATTTTAGTTTAGAAATCTTGGTTCGCCTCGAAGCTTCCTTCAGAAAAATGAGACATTTACGATAGGAGCTACGATGAGCTTTAAAGTGTGGTTTCAATAGCAGATGCACTAAAGTATCTGATAATTTAAAATTACTAAAATAATATTTTACTGTGTTTAGTTTTTTATTTTAGAAAATTAAATCCATTAATAGAGCCACAAAAACTCGATTAGTTGCACCTGGAACTATTAGTTTTTCTGTAACTTTATTTTTACTTTGTTGTTGGATAATTTAGTGGGGAACCGCTAAGTAGTCTTCACTCCAGAATTTTATTTACAATAGCTTGTAAGTTCTACGAGATTTGTTAAATCTGTGAGCTATGTCTTCACGTATTCTATCTCGCCATTAAACTGTAAGCATAACTCTTTTATATCACGATGAGCAATTTTTGTTTAGTCTTTCAGGCTAATAGTTAGCAATTACTTTTCTTTTGTCCCCTATTGGTAATGCACATTGCTGAACATTTGGTTTTAAGGCACCGAGGTACACTGAATGAAAAGATGGTTCGCAATTTCCCGAACGAATTCTCGAGTTCGAATTTTTCGAAGTTGAGATTGATTATTGGCAATTTCGAAGATGATATATTTTAGACTTAATTGCGATCCGCCCCCCAGTACTTTTTTCTGCAAATTATATAGACAAAATTCTTTCTACGTTTATCGCTCCTTCTATTAGTAAAAAACCGTATAAAATCCGTTGCATCATTTAGATGAAGTTAGCAGAGAAATGACAAAGGCTGACAGCTACCTTATTTTATAGTACCTTATTTTATAATACGTAATAGGTATACATCTTACACTCTACATACCTGATTCAAACACCAGTGTGGGGAAATTTAATACCAAATCAATGCTCAATTCTTTACTATCAAAGTGAGATTTTTCAAGTTGGAAGTTTCCCGGACCAGAAAATGCTCCATTAGTTACTTCCAATTTAACGCTGAAAATAAAATTTTATATTATTACCATAATTAATTACTGACGTTACAAATCTTGCGACCGAAATCTAAGGGCGCCTCTGTGTTTCTCTCTCTGCTACTACAGCTAAAAGTAAATAAAGCTTCAGCATATGTGCTGCTCGGGCTCCAACTGAGATAAATAATCCGAGATAGTTTTTTAAGAGTTTTATTTTAAAGTAGCCGTCGGCCCCCGGTTTCGCACGGAATGTATAAAATTTTCTTCATGTCAATAGACAACAGGATACCTAATGACTTTATATTTTTTAGTTACGTTCGGTATATATACAGATTTCATTTTTTCGACCACAGATGTCGCTGCGCCAGCATGTTATAACGCCCTATACTTTTCATACAAGATTTTGACGTTATTTTTATAAGCTCAGAGAATAGAATTAGGGAACATAAATACATGCTGTCGCTCAAATGTCAAACTGACAGATGACGTAACGTTTTTTAGTTAACGCTTCTATTAATTTTATTCCTCATAAAATTCCTATACCGGGGCCTTATATGAAAATCGATTCTTAAAGAGTAAACTCCAAAAACTTCTTCCTCGGTCAACTCTATTATTGGAAACCGCATGAAAATCCGTTCATTAGTTATTGAGATTATCGCGAACATACATACAGACAGACATCACGGCGAGGAATTTGGTTTTATAAGGATAAATCTTTATGCACTTTCATACAGTTGTTGCTATACCAACCTTAATATGTCCTCTTGTATATTAAGAAATGAATATTCAAACTTATATGGATCCAAAACTGGTATGTCGTGCTCGCTGCTGCCATTTATTATGACTCCTCTCATCTTCTCAAAAAGCTGCCGAATCGCTGCGTTTATTATAAAGCGATTGTAATTCGCTTCGTGGAAACCATCATCTGTAAACGAAATCTTCACGTTGAAACGAATCAGGATAGCCCCGACTTATAAGAATTTAACTGTTATATAAAACTATTTTTATATCTGCTTTGGATTTGGAGAAGTTAGTATACCTACTATGTAACCTACGACAATCTGGAATATATATTTCTTTTCAAAAAACGATTCAGTTAGGCAGAAACAACTTTAACAAAGAGGTGACAGAAGAATCCAGGTGGGTTGGGTTGTTTTCGGGAAGCTACTTCATCTCTTCTTGACACCACTGCCGTGATATTTGAATACCAAGTTCGCAAGGTCCACAAGTTCAACGTGCTGTGGAGCAATCTATTCTCTTTGGTGGATAAGATCAGAAATTCTGAAATTCGCCGAAGAACCAAAGTTGTCGGCATAGCCTAAAGAATCAGCATGCTGAAGCGGCAACGGGTCGGTCACATCTGTCGTAGAGCGGATAACTGATGGGGTAGACGACTTCTCGAATGGTGGCTACGAATTGGAAAACGCAGTGTGGGACGTCTTGTGGCCAGATGGACAGACGACCTGAAAGGCTTCGCGGGGAGCAGCTGGATGCGAAGCGCAGAGGATCGTGAGACCGCAGACACGGACTGATGGTGATGAAAGATTTTTTCAATTAAGAGCAATAAAGCAGCTTACTCTCCACACTAATATACAATAAAATGCATTTACAACTTATGCTCTCTCTTTTATATTATATCTCTTCATTAGCACCCATAGATTTTTGTACAATGGCGATCTATTTCTGGTAACCCCACAAGCGGCCGACAAGCAGTCGTCTTACAGAAGACCGCAGTGAATAAAACAGCTCTTGAGCTGTTGTGTTTCAGTGCGTGAGAGGGATGCCAAAGCCCATTCCTCTATCACAACCCTTGTGCTTTATCTGCTATCCTATTTTAGGTTAGCAGCCCACTTTCGTTCCCTCCTTGCGTTGCTTTTGTATTAGGCGCCGGTAAGCACTTACCATTGAATGGATAATTACTTAAGTAGTAAAAATATAAAATTTAACAAAATATGATGTGGATAAATAAACATAATTACTAAATCAATACTCACTGCTGGTGCTTACGAAGCCGAAAGTAACCAAAAACAAAAACGATACGCAAACTGTCTTCATTTTATATTACCTAGTGTCTGAAAGATGCAAAGCGTCTGTTAAGAGTGTCAATTGGATATATTGTGCTAGAATAATTGTTTATTGGCCCTGAATTAGGATTAACAGGAGTTATCTTCAATTGTTTCGAAAGCAGGATTTAGTTATCATACAACAATCGACTATTGGACCATTGATATAGTTTAAAAAAATAGTCTTAAATTAATATTTTTTACTACACTCTTTGTAGTAGACTCAAGATCGTCAGGCGATCTGACGATCTTGAAACAGATAGCTACCGTCACCTATAAATACAAGCAATAAGAAGATTCTATTGTTGTGCTGATGCTGATAAAATAAATGGCAAAAGACTAAGGCTACGTTCCCACTACGCCGGACCGACAGATTAGCCGGAAACAGGCGGCCGGATGTAGATGTTCACATTATACCAGACCCCGCATCAAAAATCAAAAAATCAAAAATTCAAAATCAAAATATTTATTTATCAATTAGGTTTCTCCAAGAAACTCTTATGATAGTCATTTAAATTTACCAGCTAAATTTAAATTCACCAGGGTTTCGGAAAAAAAACCAAGATGACGATCCATCATCATCGACCTCGTTCACTTTGCTCCGGCTCGGACGTTCTGCTAGCGCTCCGCAGTGACAAAACGTCCGCCAAGAATGCCCCGATCTCGGATCAGGCATAGTGTGAACAGCTCCATATAAATTGTACACCCATTAGATTTTTCGGCACATTTACCGGCACGGTAAATTCGCCGGTCTGGCGTAGTGGGAACCTAGTCTCAGGTGATCTGCTTAACTTATCCCTTATAGGGTATTCCTACGAAGACTAGATACATAGTTCTGAGGCAACGGAGCACAACAGCAAACTCTCTGAAGCGATGGTTGCCAAGTTGAACTGCCAGTACTGGGTAGGTAATATTAATCATACTTTGATCAATATTTAAACTAACAAAATTATTCTTTGATATCTCTCTTTACATCATTTATCTTGTGCAGTTCTTACTCTTGTTGATACATCTTAGTTGCTTCTTGGGTATAATTTATTTTTACATGTGATAAGTAAATAAATAAAAGTAAATCAAATCTTTATTTGAACAAAAACATGTCTACAGAATCTAAATTGTGTGAAAATATCGCATTAGATTTATGTTAACACTAGCGACCCACCCCCGGCTTCGCCCGAGGTGCAATTTTTATATATATGAACATTCCCCATTTATCCCTCTTTCCATTAGTGAAAACCGAATAAAAATCGGTCTACCCGTTCACGCGTGATGCCGTGACCAAAAGAAATAGGGATTCATTTTTATATAAAGAAATATTAATTATGAAAATAATATTTTCTGCTTGGAACAGAATTTAGTAAAAAATGTACACTATTTTGAAATAGGCCTATCATTATTATGTAGACTGCCATAGGATTTCAGGTGCACTTAAATTCGTATTCTTCGCAGTAATTCCCATGACGGGGTAAAATAATACACAATGTACTTCTCTATAATTAAAAACCTTGACATACTTGAACAGACTCATTGATTAAATTCAATGTAATTCGGTCTATATGGTGCAATCAACCGACACACCTGTCTTAGACATACAGATAGGATGAATTAAATTTTATATGGGTTCAACATCAATGTGTTACGTAAATGTAAAGATAAGAGATTAGGCAGTAGAAAATTTGCCATAGATTTAACTTAAAAATTGTGATATGAATAAATGTATACGTTACAGTTAAAACCCATTCTTAGTTACAACGCGTTTTATCTAGTTCAAACTAGTTGCCATTGTTGCAACTAGAATTTACTACTGCTCAAAAATGAATATAAGTTAAAACTAGTTTAAAATGAATATAAGTTAACTAAATAAATCGCATTTTAAATCTGTTGCTAAGGAAGCAGTCATAAGAACAGGGCAAGGATTTATTCGCTGCTTGTCTAAGAAAGGGTGATTGTCAAAAAGGTGTCTTTGTAAGAAGAAAGGCAATCTTTGTATGCCTTGCAATAACCCTGAACAATGTTCCCTTTATGTCTGAATATGATGTTTTAAGTAACATTAATGACATTAGTGACAAGAATCATTAATAAGTATTTTAAAAGACACTTTGTTTCTCTAATAACTAATCTTTAAAGTTAGCAGTAAATTCTTGTTTTAACTAGGAAATTTTACTAACATATGCATTTAGTAAAAACGATTTTTAAATGGAGAAAAGGCGTTATGACTAAAAACGGGTTTTATCTGTAACATATATACAATTGTCTATTTAAATAGAACTTTACTTGTATATTTGCATTAGTGCGATAAAATGCACAATTTTATGTAGAAACAGGAGGATCGTTTTCCTTCTGTTTTAAACTGCATTTTCGCAATTATATGGACACGAAATTTTGTTAAAGTAATATTTGTTAACAAATAGAGTGGATGTGTTTTAAAGGGCACACAAAATAAAACAAAAGTAATAGTAAAAAATAATAAAATGAATAAATATGAAAAAAAAATATTGCAGTAGTACATATTTGTTTAGCCGTATTTGAATTCTAAACAGCGAATTTAGACTTCATAAGAACTAAAGAATTAACAAGGAAGCAAAACCTTCAACAAGAGTGAAATCTAGCGACATACCCATTACAATTTAAAATAAATACTGTCTACTTCAAAGAAGTTAATCTTTGTTGTTCTTCTTTTTTATGTTAAGATCAACAGACAGGCTGACGCTCCACTTGATGTTAGGTGGCCTACCGTCACCTATAACTTAAGTAACGCCACAGGAGTTGCAGGAGCCATAAGGGATAGAAAATAGGGCTCTGGCATCTCTTACTCACCGAAACACAACCGCACACGTGCTGTTATTTCTCCTATGAGGGGGTGGTTACTGCCACCAGACGGGCTGCCCAAATGACTGTGAACGTAGCGTGGTGCCCTGGCACCACTGGCCAGATTCAGATCAGAGCCAACTTTGAAAAGTTCATTTCCAAAGTTGACCCTGGCGGGAATCGAACTCGTTAACCCCAACTATTCATCCAACGAGCTCTTCTTCGTTTTCTTTGCTTATTGCAATTATTATATTACGTAATAAACACACGGCTAGTCATCTAGTCATAGCTGTTGTAACATCGATAGTTAAATTTTGATTTATTATGTCGTATTTAACAATGTTTATGGCTGACTTTTTCCGACGCCAGATGTGTAACATGACTTCTATAGTAAACGCAATATTTAAGTAGATAAATACTTATATTATCTACTAGCTCTTGCCTGCGACTTCGTCCGCGACACTTTCTCTTAGGTTTTAAAATAAATAGTTAATTTTATTGTCCTTTTCTGTGCCCCTGTCAACGTGTATACAAAATATGAGTAGTTAAGGAGTACAACAACAAACAAACAATCAAACAAACTCACTTTAGCATTTATAAAATTACTTAGGACCACGTTTTGTTAACATTATAGCAGAGTGATATATGTATATGTAGTTATAAAGGTTTTTTTAGATATAATTAAATTGCACGCAAGAAAAAAGAAATATCTACCAATTGATATGAAACAACAGCCTATGTGGTAACAGACTATATGCAATATATATCACATGCTTTTAAACTTAAAGTATGAATGTTGAATGCACTTTTAAACTTAGTATGAATGACCTATAACGTAACTAGTACTCAGGCATTTTAAAAAAGCCGCGGGCTCTTACAAATGGAGCGAGACGAAAGCAATAATTTCGACGGATGTGGGAGATGCGGGTCAATTTCAAGTAGGTATTTAATCTTTGTGATTCATTGAAGGCTAACCGACTAAATAGATATTCGATGAAAATAATTACGGTCTGTTTTCAATGTCTGTTCAGCGAATTTCATTGCCGTTAGACATTAGCGCCTATTTACGTCCCGTCTAACCTTGAACTACGCGTTACTCAGTGCGGAATTTAGGTACCTACGTCATACGTAATGTAGGTACTCTGACGTAACATTCCCGGTAAATAAATAAAGGTTGCTTTTATTGATTTTTTTGAGTATACTCGTTATTCCTTAAGACTCACTTTTCATATAAGGTATGTAAATTTTATGAGGAGTAAAATAAATATAAGCGTTAACTAAAAAGCGTTAAGTTATCTGTCACTATGACATTTGCGCGACAGCTGACGTCAAACGTCGTAATATTGTATGAAAAGTTTAGTATTCGTTGAGAAACGAAACGATGACGCGTTATAACCTGACGGCACAGCGACATCTGTCGTCGCAAAAATTAACTATTTGAACTTATAAAACGTAGTGACATCTATGTATATCGAACATCACTAACGTAACTTTTGTTGGAACACGTGATATCTGAATATGCAGAATGAAACTCAAAAATATAAAGTGATTAGGTATCCATAATTAGGCTTTATT
This sequence comes from Bembecia ichneumoniformis, assembly GCA_910589475.2. Taxonomy (NCBI): domain Eukaryota; kingdom Metazoa; phylum Arthropoda; class Insecta; order Lepidoptera; family Sesiidae; genus Bembecia; species Bembecia ichneumoniformis. The sequence continues at coordinate 8,914,034 of OU342523.1, forward strand.
GACACGAAGAAAATTTTATAAATTTAATTTTATAAGTTTAAAGGAGTAAAGGAGTTAAAGGAGCTGACACACACATATTTTTCTTAGTGTGATTTGCTCTATTAGACACTCTAGTTTCCACTCCACATAATCTCTATTTTCATGTAGGCTAAGAGGTCTACTTTTTTATGGATTAATTTTTTTTCCTATGACAAATTATTATTGTGCGTGAATGACGCAACCAGTTTGATTTTAATGTACTTATTTTGATTAGTGCATAGCATGCAATTCCTGGTAAACATTTACCAAACCAGCGCCTTAATCAAACTTGTCCAAAACTCAATTGTTACGTGCGTACCTACTAGGGTCACTATTATCTTAACCAGTACCTAATATTACTTAACCAGTAGCTTACGTTTAAGTAATTAAGTAAGTAAATTGCCTTTTCACGCGTTAAGTAAATTGCCAGGGAAACGGAATATGACACAGGGTACCTTTCATCCCGATAAAAGGCACTGTTCCCGAGGGATCATCAAAGTATAAAAAGCCAAAGCCTGGCAAAAGTTTAACAGCAATGAAGATGTCAGGCGTTATAATGTAACACTTAAAAGGTATCAAAAATTTGCCTATAAAAGTTATTATTTGGCGTGCAGTGCAAAAACTATTGATAAAACATAAAATTTGTTCAAATTAGTCAATCAAAACACGGGTATAAACGAAAGGTGATGGATATTCGATCATATGTTATCCTTATCCATATTGTATTATATATCAAAAATAATTTCACAATCAAGGTTAATTAAGTTAACGGAAAAGTGTTTGTTATTTGTATACAATTTCTAAAATAGATAGGAAATGTATGATATATTTTTTTAATATGCATTTTTTTAGGATAGGTATTTATACATTTTCTAAATAGCTATTGGAAATGTATTAAGTACTTTCGGGATGCCGTCAGTGGGTACAGCGGAGTGGGATGGGACGATTCATCATCGCCAAGCAACTTCAGCGCCATTTATAAAATGTGTTACAAGACTTATTTGCACTGGAAACAAAGTTAGGTTAGGTTCTGTAATCTTTATGAAAATGAATGCGAACGGAGCGCAGCGAAGCGAGCCCACCCGGAATACTGATTTTGACAAAAAATACTGACGAAATGTGTGTTAATACACACATTTGGATGGTATTGGAATCTTTGAAACATTATTTATTTACACATTTCCTAATTAAGCTAGGAATTGTATACGTTTCTTAGGAATTCTAGGTTTCCTTGGAATTCATACATTTCCGGTACATTACATGTAAATTCCTTTTTCAATAATTGGAAACGGACCTTTCGTTTATAAATCATGACGGGTATAAAAAGGCTAAAATGAAATAAATATATGCCCGGTGAACAAATTTTATGTTTCATTTAGTAGTTCTTGTTTATAAAATTATATAAAGTTATTCGGACGAAGTCGTGTACAACAGCTAATAAATTATAAAGGCATTTTTTTATTTATTAAATAATTTTCTAAAAATAGGTGAAATATTTCTCCATATCCTTATCCCTTACTAATCCCTTAATAATTCGAATTAGAGGGGACTAAAGCACACTTGTAGTAGGTACCTGTGGCGTTGCTTGTGTTATAGTAGGCGACCTACCATCAAGTGGAACAAACCTTAACATAAAAAAATAAACATTAAAAACTAAAATATTAAAGATAAAACATATATGTCATAGTGTTTAAACTAGATGTATATAATTTCAATATATTATATAATATATTTTAAGTATATGTATATAATTTATATGCAATATCAAGTTAAATGGACATATTCCACTGTAGTGTCGCTTTCAATAACTTCTTACTGCAGTTTTACGATTCCTTTATATGCTAATATGTACGAGTATTTGCAATGTTATCTTAGTGAATCTTTAGTGGACGATATAAATCAACATTAGACGGTCTCTTGTTTCGTTTAGGTAACCTCTGCTTATTCGCTTCCGCCGAATTCAGTTACCATTTTAACCTCTGAATAACAACATCGTTTTATAACCAATACTCGTGTATTCAGACCAGACCACAGTTGTTCAGACCGTGTAGTGATTTGTTTCGATGGTTCATAGATAAAATATATTTTTCACCAATAAAAATATTATCAGAATAAATTAATTGCGATCAACAATAATTAATATTTTCGATAAGATTAATGCTCATGGAAATCTTATCATAATAAATTATAGATATAAGAATAAATAATTGTTTTGAAACGCTCATGTTTATCTGCGTAACGATAACGAATATGTGTTTAATTCTTTCTTTAGCAGCTCCAATATTTCTTCTCACAGCTACATTTCAAGCTGCTGGGGCTCCTTACTCCAACTGTAAGTATTTATGTAAAATAATGTATTGCCTGATAAACAGTGATTTACTTACTAAAAAGAACTACGATAAAGATATGAGCTATGATAACTGTAATCATATCTACATCATAGGCCTTGGAATTTTTTATTGATAAAGAGCGGCATGCAAACTGACCAAATGTAAATGTAATTAATAAAAATAATAATTATTTCGTTAGATTACTACTAATATAAACTTTTTTTTTCGATAAGTATATAGTTAATACATATAATAAAATCGTAAAAAAGCTGGGTCTGTTAAAAAAAAACAATTTGTACAAAATTCTCAAAAACGGCTTAAGATGGCAAAAAGTCATCGAACAAAATGGCACATATACTGTAATTAAATGTACCTAAATAAGCTTTGAAAAAAAAAATGTCTTGAGTTTTCATATCAAATGCGAAGAAACTTTTTCCCCAATCTATTAAATACGTAGCTCCATTGATTCACATAATAATCCTCTCGTTTCAAAGGGACCCAAGAAATTTGTTATTTTTTTTCTCACGTTAAAATAATTTATGGAACGAATAAGCAACAATTAGGGAATTGGGGCGAGAATTTCAAGGTTATCTCCTATAAGCGTACTGGTAGGGCACACTGGATGCGCAGTGATAAAATGAGGGGTTCGTCTCTCGGCAATAATCGCTTTCTTACAAAGACCACATAAATTAACAGCATGTATGCTGGTTGTCCTTTGTGCTACCTTAAGTAAGGAATGCTTTCTCCTTATTATCCCTTATCTTAACAAGATAAGTAGCGCACTAGAAATCCCTATAACACAAGCTACGACATAGGTGCTGCAAGTGCACTGTTGACTATAGTAAGATGAGGATAAGGCTGATCATAGTAGGATGGGATAGGAGAATGGGCTCTGGCATCCCTTACTCACTCTCCGAAATACAACAGCATACGTGATGTTATTTCACGGTGGTCTTCTGTAAGATTACCGAGTTGGTCAAATGACTGCGAAATGTAGTGTGCTCTGTCACTTTCCAGATCCAGATAAGTTTATTTCCAAAGCTGGCACAATCGGAAGTCGAACCCGGGATCCCTAAGACAGAGAATGGACTCGTCAATTAATTGCGTATTTAAAACTCGCATTAATGAAACTTTAATCCGATGTGTTTCTTTTTGTTATTTGTAGTTCGTGGACCGCATTATACAGTAAGCAACACAGTTGAAGAATCAGGAAAACAACCTTACGTGGAAGCATACAATTCCACATATCATGGGATCGGCCCTCGCGAAGAAGCGCGTGCAATGTGTTCTGTGAAAACAAACGAAGTAAACGCTACTGCCAACGCTACCATAACGAAGAGATTGCATGGAGTCGTCACATCAAGTGAGCGGACTTATATGCTTTTCTTTAGGACTTATTGAAATACGTGAAGCGATAACTTCCGATTCCGTTTTGCAATTTGTATGTGAATCAATATTCTGTTGTTTTTTAAAAAACAACCATTGACGTCTTTGGTGTCCTCAATATATAAATAAATTAAAATATAGTAAAAATAGGAGCCAGAAAATTTCCAAAAGTCGAATATCGACCAATGGGCGAACAGTAGTATTAATTTTTAATATAAACCTATATATAAAGGCGCTGTATAATCCATTAATTATATTATAAAAGAGGTGCAGACCGGTGTGCACCTTTGTGCCTTTTTTATACTATGTGAGTTTAAGAAATAATGATAAATCTTAGAACCTAAAGAACATAAAGAACCTTGAAAACCTTACAGGTAGCTCTTTGCATCTTCTAAGCTTACAAATGACTCGAAAAAGACGTTTCTTTAAATTATTTTCGATTGGATCTTTAAATAAGAGGAATAAATCTTGTTGATACTTAATAAGCAATATGTGAGGCACACTGAAAATTTTGCGCTCCTGACTGTTCATAACTGTTGGAATTTCGAATAGTATATAGTAATCGCACTATCATTATTGTTTTTTTGTTTTAAAAGTGAACAAAAAGCATTTTTTAATACAGTTGCTCAAAAAGTGGCGTATTGCAGGGACGTATAGCGTTCGGGAAGTGGGCTATTACACACTCGTGCTTTTTTTTACCTTTCCCGAACTAGTGCGTTCTCTTTCCCAACTGTCAAAATAATGTCTATTAAAAAGAAAAACCAACCATGAAGTTTTTACTAAAAAAAAATCATAGAAGTTTTTATGATTCATGCAAATACGTATATTTCTAAAAAGAAGCTACTGATTTGTTTCAATATCAGATTTAATGATTTGATTGAACGAGTTAGGTTAGGTTTCATTTCATTTCATATCAATAAAAAAATTCTACTGAAGACTTGGCTGTATGGGCACATAGTTTCCTTTGACTACCGGAATGCGTGAAGAAAAAAAATGTCTCTGCTTATATTGTACGGTTGGCGCCATTTTCCAGAAATTCTCTTTGCGAGTTTAGTTGTTTGTTTTATTAAATCGCTTCATTTTTTCGCAACTGTATTAAAAATAGTCGTTCAGTACACGTGCGGAACCGCCATTGCAACTTGTTCCGACTGTCAACCCTCGCCTTCGGCTCGGGTAGACATTTGTCGGAACTCTTTGCAATGACAGCCTTTCCGCACTTGTAATGAAATATACTATTAAAAGAAAATGTGTTCGGAACTAACCAAATTAATTGCAAGCGAGAAAAGTGGTTAAAAAGAGATTGCGTTTTTCTTCTCTCGCGCGGATCCGGTTTATACAATCCCACTTGAATACCCAAGAAGTTTTAATGCTGAGTGGTACACTACCATTTGTTTATACAGTGTGCGTAAAAAATAAGAGAAATGTGACCGAGAATTCGCATCTTCTAGCACAATGACAATGTTTCTTTGCACCCGGCGAATAAAACAAAGCTATTGTAAGCATAAATAACTTTAGTTATTTTAAGAAAAAGTATTGTTAGTGAATTTTGATAATTCGGATTTTTTTCCCGAAAATCAAAGATTTATTGCAAGTTTTAACTTTTACTGAGGCGGTTATCGCTTCAATCTGCACATGGAAAACATGCCATTAGATGTTTTGCCTCGTGTTTTGAAAAATGGTTTGACAGAATGAAAAAATGCATAAAATGTATAGGAGAATAAGAAAATGTAAAATAATAAAGACATTTTTTTTGCTCAAGACTTTCAGTGCGGCCTACGTATTATGTATAAATTAGGTGACAATCCAATTTTTGAGGGAGCGCGTATTATTATCTAGGTAATAAGTATATAAAATTCTCGTGTCACAGTGTTTGTAACAAAAGTCTTCCGAAACGGCTGGAGCGATTTTTATGAATTTTTTTTTTGTATATTTGTAGGTATGAGAATAGGTCGTAAAGTATTTTTCACCCTCCATTTTTTAATCACAATTTTAGTATTTTTGTATAAACAATATTCAAATAATTTAACCGTCGTTGATTGACGTGAAGTGTCGCGTCACTTTGACATATGGTTTGATAATAAAATTGGACCCGATAGGTGGCGCCACAATCGGGTTACAGAAATAATTCTAATAAATAATTTCGGGTTCGGGCAGGACAACGTCTGCTGGGTCAATTAGTAAGTTTATATAACCGTGAAGGGTAATTTCTGGTACCCATTGCATCTTTTTGAAAGAGGTACATTATTCCAGATGAACATGGAATATTTTATTATGTATGCACTCAGGGCGCATATCTAATGTTTTCTAAAAATTAATTGAAATAGTGTAAGCATATTCTAAAATTACACTCTTTATTTCTAGGAGAGCTACACAACTCTATCCAGCGTTTAGAACTAATAATATTTGGTCAAATGCAGCAACTATGGCAAAGTTTAGACGCACTGCGTTCGGAACTAAAGGGAAGCGTTCACTCAACTTATCCGGATCGAAGGACCATACCATTAATGTTTAGATACAAACCGGAGGGAAGATGATAATCTTCAACAAGCAGAGGAGAAACCCAATGCAAGAGAAACATAATTCTCATTGCTACAATATATTAACACTGAATCAAGGACAGCGTCATTTATAATTTACTAATCGGTGACTTATAATTGTTTTTACTTTCAAGTCGCATTATAAAAGCAATTATGCCACAGGTGCTACTAAGAAACTAGACACGGTTTTTTGTTTTCTCCCTGTTATTGTCATAGAGACCTTCGCTTAATAGGGAATATGCACATTTTTTTTTATATTTGCATACGATAGGTTATATCGTTATATAACCGTAAAAAAATATTCAGCGCCAAAAAACAGAAATTTGGTAACAAAAGAAAAAGTTAAAATTAACTAACAGATAGGGGCACTTTAAACACTCGCCCTTTTGGCGCGCTTGTCGTGCCGTCAAAGTCTACAAATACAATCAAATGTTAAAAATCACAAACATCTACACGCTTGTTGACATTTCATAGACGTTCACGTCCCATTCCATAGACTTTGACGTCACATTCGATCTGACCGTTTCAAGTATTTTGAATTTCCCACATTTTTATGCACTTTTAATAATTATTTAGAAATAATATTAAAAAATATTTACATAGACATAATTCTAAAGCAAAAATGTTGATAAAAAAATATATTTAAGCCTTTTTTTGAATTAGACGCATATTTTCTATTTTCTACCATTTTATTATAGACAGAAGAATATATTTATGTAAATATAATTTTAATGCAAGTATAATTTTATCTATGTAAACTTATGAGAATAGCCTTGAACATTTTCCTGTTGGATTAATGGATTATAAAGGATAAATAAAAATAGGCAATTAATATTTTCAATTTATTAACAATTAGTAACTAAATATAATCATCAATGGCTTTTTCCAAACAAATTCAAATACAATGATGAAATTACAACACTTCAACACCAATTGTTTTAAACTTTATTGGATAAAACCAACAGACAAAAGAGTTCTTCGTTAGTTACAATTTTTTTTTGTTTAATATTTGTAAGTCTAAATGTAATTAATAAATATTAACAATTAAACAAATGTATTATGCCTTTCATTTTATTTATGAATCTTTTTGAGTAATAATTAAGGTAACGAAAAATCTATCTTAAAATATTTTTGGACGGATTTATTTTTAATGCTCGAGATTTTATTCATAAAATTACCCTTTTATGTCCACCTTGTACTAATTCATATTTTAACTAATATTTTTATGCTATAAAATATGTATATACGGTTACTACAGAGATAACAAGAATGAAATGAAAACATATTCATTAATATTTTAATACATCGGTTCTTTTCAGCAGACAAAAATAAAGATATATATACTCGTACATGTATCACATTATTAAGACATGCTTTTGGAGTTTTCAAAACAAATTAAAATACATTTGGTAAATTTACATTTAACATTATGGTAATAATAAATACTTTTTCATTGCTAACTAAGTATAAAATACCAATACAAAATATCCGAAACATGTGTTGCAGTGATTAATTCGCATTATACTTAAAGATCTCTTACATATATATTTTCAAGGAAATCCTGAAAAATACTGAAATCCAGACATCTTTTTTTGAAATTCAAACAAGAGGCTCAAAAAAATCAAAAAGGCTCTAAAAAAAGGGCCTCTTCGCGACAAAAGTGCGATTACCTTTCTTAAGGTGGACATATAATGCACTAAAACAATTTTTGACAGAGTATAGAACACGCCAATGACTTTGTTTCAATGATGATCACTCGGACGTGATCTGCAGCGTTAGGCTCGATTCGTGTGTACATAATATGATTAGTTTATTACGCGAGTCGTTCAGCGTACAATGTAACATACTAAGATTGCACGGATCAACGAAAGACGATGATGACGTCATCATACATAGTACAAGCCGACACCGACGCGTCCCAAATCGCTATAATTGGCATGGGCCTTCGAGTGTTTGTTCAAATAACACATTTGAACTAACCTTTTGGTAGCATAGGAAACATGCTGTTCAATATTCTGTGACAAAATCTGTCTAAAGTTAGTGCATGGTGTGTCAAAATTTGCGAAGCAATGTCTAGCCTCGGCTAATAACCTAACGTCTGTGCTGTGCGTTCCAAGATTTTTACAGGGCTTTAGATGATGAGGTGCTGTTATGCGGCGGTGGCTTGCAAGTATCTCCGCAGTTCCTCTTGCGTGTCGAATATCATCACTGGGAAAGGCGAGCCGGGCACGTGGCGTCCGGCCCACCGAACTTCCACGCGGTAGTCGCCAGGCTCAGTCGGTGAAAACTAAACAACATTCATTATAATTACATATTGTACATCATTTGTTTCATAGGTATGAAAGGCGACAGATTGGTTTTCCATTAAGTGTAAATGGCCATACAGTCGCTTCACGATATACAAGGCGATTTAAAGAAGCTGCCGATTCTGACAGCACAATATGAAACGAGCGTAACATGCTCCAAATGCTTTCAACATGCCAAAGTCTTAAATTAGTTACAGGAGCAGCTCATCGTATAGTTCAAAACGGAATCAAAACGGTCTCATTTTTCAGACGTCCCCCCAGGTTACCTCTACCGATGATGCAAGCACAAAGTATTTAATTCTTTAAAGCTAAAATATTTATTTATTTACTTTTAATTTAAAATATTGATTAAATAAAGGCAGGCCTTTTAACATTTCCCGTACAATCACCAGATTCTCATAGAATACGCGGTAATTATAAATGAATTTTAAAATAATTGGAATTGGTACGACGCGACGATTGGAAGTGGCTGAAATTCGGTTAGATTGTTTCCAAAATCAAACGATGTCACATGAATAGGTTTAATCAATCCTGTAATGAGTGCTACGCTACCTTGCAGAGTATAGTACGGTCCTTTTGGTTCTCTCGCTGCATCTCCACACGGAATGCGCCTTTGGGCCCGCGAACGCGTACCGTCAGTTGTCCGGCGCCGGCGCCGCGAGTGTCGCAAAGGAAACGCGACTGGAAAGTCGCCAGTACGCCGGGCTCCACTCCGGGGCCATATACGCGTACCTAACGAAACATATTAATTTCATAATATATGCCCTAGAATGCTCGCCTGTGAATAAACAAATGCTACAATTGACGTTTAAGTGAGGATTTTTATTTGAAGAGACAGATGTACTTTTACTGAAGGATGGTATGTAGGTTGACGGTACACTATATGATAGGTGACTTTCAGAACACAACCAATATTAGAATGTGATCCTTTTATCCCTGATCCCTAATCCTTTTTATCCTTTATTCAACGTTACTGCTACTGTTCAACGTTATTTCACAGTGGCCCTTCTATAAGGCCTTCGTCTGTCAACGGGTTGGAAATGAACTTTGAAATTATTCTACTCAACAATATGTAGTTATCATTTAAGATTATTATCACTTAGATCTCAATGTCAGATGTGGGCTGGCTAACTGTATTAAACTGTGTGATCTACGCAGCTAAAGCTGTAGACGAAAGACTAGTTAATAAATGATTAATAAATGAATAAAAGGCCGTCTCCACAGATTTATTCGTCTCAGACTTTGAAATCGAACTAGGAATTCAATTACCTACCTTGTTTAAAATGAAAAGCAAAGATTTCATATAATATCAGAAGAGATATCTTAAAATATGAATTGAATTCTATCAGATGGAGAGATAGATTTAAGATTAGATTGAAGATTTCGAAAAAAATAACATTGCGCAAAGCTCGCCTCGACAACATTTGTGTTTGATTTCATACATCGATTACACAAGAAATTTTGAATTGACACATGTTCATGTGAATTCCTCCAAACACATTATAGTGGCGGACTAAGCCCAGGTTCAGCGTGTACAGCCCGTCACGGAAGCCCGTGATTCGTGACTTCCGTGACGGACTGTAAAATGTAGTAGCCTTACACAGTGCGCTCAGTGCGATGCGGGCTCTCCGCGTCGCGGAAAACTTTCCGCGCGCAGTTGAAATCGCTTCGCGACGCTCCTTCATGTCTGTACTGACTGTCTCGACCACGATCCGCGTGGAACTGAACGACGAATTCATATATGAATCCACCCTAAGAGTCCAGTGATTCAATGGGACGTGTGGTTCTACCTTTGAGGGATCTGGTGCGCCGGCCACTTTGAGCACGAAGGGCGAGCCGGGGACATGGTCTCCAGCGAATTGCACGCTCAGAACGTGCCGACCCGCTTCCGCCGGCTTCACGTTCAGCGTGAACGTGCCGTCACCGTGTTCGTACAGCTCGCAGTACGCCACCTGTAGGTCAATACAATATTGTTGCCACAATTTCGATACTACAATACACTGAACAGAATCGAATCGAATCCTGCTAATCATAAGAAATAACGAAAATCTGATACTCAAAATGGATTGCTTATTTATTCTCTAGCCGAAAACGTCACACATGTTACAACGGCCATTTATAAAAACAGACTAACAGTAGAATATATAAACCATATTATATTTTGTTGTTGTTTTCGATTTTTTATTTTGTTTGAAAATTATGCGAACGGTGACGCGGTAACATCATATCGTCATCATTTTAGTCGGATGACGTAGACATATATGTATTGAGTCTTGGCAACAAGCGCAGTGCCGTGAAGCGTAGTGTCGTAAAGCGCAGTGTCGTGAATACGCTGAAGGACAGTCACACACGCGCAAATGCATACACACACATCCTAACTCTTTAACTAGATCTTCTACCCCATCATCCAAAATCAATTTTCCTTTTCAACATAATTTGGGTACATAATGAAGTCCTGTAAGTGGCAATGTGAACGGTGATGCTGTCTCTCTTGTGTCTTATTTTTTTCTGTATTGCTGTAGGGTTTTTGTTCAGAATAAAATAAAATAAAATAAAACACTGAGCGCTTTAGGCACCATCTGGCATTACTATTGAAAAGTTTGACCTTTTTTGTAATTAACCTCAATTATAACATTTATTATTTGAACGCGAGTTGTGTTGTTTCCAGTAACTTGAAGAAAATTTCAGTGAGTAAATCTCCTGAATTCGTGAAAATATTCGTGCGATAATTTGTTACGACTTTTGTCGTGAATTATCGATGATTCTCCATTCTAAGTCAGTGTGAAACGCTATAATGAGCTTGATTGTGGTCGGCATTCCCTCCAGGATGTGTCCAAAGAAGGTCGTCCAAAATCAATCAATCAACCAGAAAACATCGATGCTGTGCGTGAACTAATAATGTAAGACCGACATGTGATATACCACGAAATAGAGGCAACTCTGTGTATTATTAGTGACTAACATCAATAAGATGTAACATGAACATTTGTCCGTAAAAAAGATTTGTTCTCGTTGGATTTCGCACAATTTGACAAACGCTTAAAAGTAATCTTGCATCGATTGGTGCAAGGAAACGTTAAATACAATCGATACAATCGATAAAATACAATCGAGGTGCATCAAAAGTTGTATATAACATCTACACAGGTGACGAATCATGGATTTATGCATATGAATCTGAAACAAAACAGCAATCGACTGTATGGGTCTTCCAAAACGTGCAAAAATCAACAAAGTTGTTCCCCGAAATAGCACATCGAAGCAAATGATTGCCTGTTTCTTCGGAATTACCGGTAATGTGGCGACAGTGTCATTGGAGAATCGTAGGACGATCTATTCTGAATAGTAAGCGACCATTTTTTTGCCAGAAGTCTTCGGAGAAATCCGAAAAATTCGAGACGGAGGCGAATCGCTCTCTCTTCATCATGAAAATGCGAGCCTCACACGTCGGATCAAACAAACGAATTTTTGTACGGCCAAAACACCAACTGATGGGTCATCCTGCGTACAGCCCTGACTTTGCACCTAACAACTTCTTTTTTTCCCAAACATCAAGACCAAAGTGCGTGGGTAACGATTTTCGTTAGCAGAACTAGCTATTGAAACTTTCGAAAACCACATTTTACAGGTACCTTAATTGGAATGGAAAAAGTGTTCCGAAAATTGGTTCTAACGCATGCAAAAGTGTATCGATCGTCATGGAGCGAGTACTTTGAAAAACATTAAGACCAATTTCAATCATCAATCAGTATTTTACCTACCTGGTTAGAAAATAAAAATATCAGAATGACCTTGTTGGGTCCGGTACAGTGCGCGGTGAGTTCCCCAGGCCCCGCCCGCCTGGTGTCGATCCACGAGCGAATTTCTCGGCCGACGACGCCACCAGTTAGTCCGGCGCCGGAACACACGACGCGCGACGCGTCTCCACTCTCGGAGCCGGTGGACACGTTCACAGTCAGCGGACAACCTGCGCACCAACAATTCATCGGGTAACTACTCCCCACACAGATAAGCGTTCTCGCAAAATGTGCACAAATGCCTCTATTTGTTTCCTTTTTAAATTACTAGTTTTTTTAATCATAATAAAGAGTAATAGATAAGCCGACGGTGGTGGCTACTGTTGCCCATAGGTAGAAGGCTACTGTTGCTTAGGAACGTAAGTAACAACGGATAGGATAAAAGAACAAGACAAGAAAAATATTACTGAATGTAATATGTAGTTAATTATTAGAATAAAAGAAGATTTCACTTTATTTATACAAGCTTTATATCAATTAGTATTTCCATTATATTGTAGATTATTTCTTATCTAATACACACATGACGATGATGTCATTTCTATATATTCTATATGCATATAATATGTATTGTCACAGGACATGTTTTACACAAAAGCCACAGAACATTTACTTAATATCTATTACATCTCCCTTTCTTTAAAGTAATAAAAGAAAATTAAACAATAGTCTTTCAAGCCACTTATAAACATAATAATAAAATATACAAACTAAGAACATAAAATCAATTAGTACAATAATCTGTCAAGTAATTAGGTTTCTTAATTAATCTACCTGCTCGACTTCTAGTTTCAAGTTCAGGAAGACCATTGTTTTCATTAACATGATCATTTTCATTTGTCAACTTATTCTGTACATTTTCTGGTTTACATTCTAATGCATCATCTCTGTTGTTATTACAATTACTGGACACTAATTCTTCATACTCTTGATCCTGACTGTTTTTTAAAACTTTCATTTTTTCCTGATTTTTACAATTAATCAAATATTTTCTATTCCTACACATCACCTGTCCTTTCTCCGTTATAATCTTAAATGAATTAGGTCTTACATCCCTTTTTAACACTTCTGCATAACTATTGGGTTTATTATTATTATTACTACCTAATAATATTACTTTCTGGCCTTTTTCTAACTTAGGTAAGATTTTTGAATGCCTGTCATAATATGATTTTTGTTTCCAGGCATTTTTGTACAGCTTTCTTTGTATATTTAGATTTTCTCTATTTGGTTCATTAAAATTAGGTAATAAACCTTGAATTTTTCTCCCCATTAATAATTCTGATGGTGATTTATAATTAAATTCTGACGATATAGGTGTATTCCTATATTCTAATAATGATAGATATTTATCTTTTCCTTCAAATTCAGCCTTCCTAAACAAATTTTTAGTTATCTGAATGTAACGCTCTGCTAAACCATTAGATTGAGCATGTGTTGGGCTACTAGTTAAATGATTAAAACCCCAAGTATTAGCAAATTCTTTAAATTTGTAATTTACAAAATTTGTAGCTCCATCACTGTACAAAATGTCGGGTATTCCTAATCTACTGAACACAGCCTTTAATGCTTCAATAGTAGTTTCTGGTCTTAAATCTTTTAATTTTAACACTTCAAAATACTTACTATAATAATCAACCACAATTATATAATTTTTATCTTTATAATGAAATACATCTGTGCCTAAATGGCACCATGGCTTATTAGGTAATTCTCTAATCAGCATTGGTTCCTTGGTGTTATTTTTTGTATATCTATGACAAGTACTACAGTTTACAACTTTATTTTCTATGTCTTTTGACATATGTGGCCAAAACATGCACGATCTAGCTCTAGATTTACTTTTTTCTATACCCATGTGATTATAATGAATCCTTTCTAACATATCAGACCTTAACGTAATTGGTACAACAATACAGTTATTTTTGAAAATTAGATCATTACAAATGTACAGCTGTTCACAAATTGTATAATATGGTTTTAAATTATTTGGAATATTCTTCATAGTTGGCCACCCATACAAAATATAATATTTTAGTTGTTGTAAATCCTTATCTTTGCTGGTTTCATCTTTAAAAATTTGCAACTTTTGCTTTGTTATAGGCAACATACTGATAACCATTCCTACTTGGGCTTCAATTTCATCATCCATAATTGTATCACTACTTTTTAAGCTATGTCTAGATAAGGTGTCCGCAATTAAGAGATCTTTACCTGGCTTATATTTAACTTTTAAATCGTACTTCTGCAGTTGTAAACGCATACGTTGTAATCTGAAAGGTATGTCACATAAAGGTTTCCTAAAAATAGTCTCTAATGGTTTGTGATCAGTTTCCACTTCTATTTGTTTCCCATAAATATATTGGTGATATCTTAAACAACCAAATACAATTGCTAAAAGTTCTTTCTCAATTTGAGCATACATTATTTGTGTACCAGTCATGGATTTGGAGGCATAGGCTACTGGTAATTCATTCTGCAATAGGACTGCCCCTAAAGCATCCTTAGATGCATCAACAGACAATTTTACCGGTTTATTAACATCATAATATTGTAACACTGGGTCTGAAACTAATATATTTTTTAGTTCACAAAAAGAATCATCCTGCTCTTTGGTCCATGACCAAGGTACATTTTTTTTTATGAGCTTTCTTAATGGACTACAAACTTGAGACAAAGATGGTATAAACTTAGCAACATATGTAATCATACCTAATAACCTGTGCAATTCCTTGGAATTCTTTGGTTTTTCCATTTTTGTTATAGACTCTACTTTATCCGGGTCTGGTTTTATACCATCCTTTGTCAACAAGTGACCTAGATACCTTATTTCTGATTTACCAAATATACACTTACTCAGGTTAAGTTGTACACCATTTTCTCTTGCAATATTTAACACTTTAAGTAAACGCTCATCATGTTCCACTTTATTTTTGCCATACACTGCCAGATCATCGACAAATACTTCACAACCTTCTACATTTTGAAATATTTCTTTGTATCTTCTATGAAACACTTCAGGTGCTGAACAAAGGCCATAAGGTAATCTTTTGAAATAATACCTACCAAACGGTGTAGCAAACGTACACAGCTTGGCACTATCTTTATGAAGTTTTACTTGAAAAAATGCTGTTGAGGCGTCCAATTTAGTGAATACTTTAGCACCTGCCATTCTACTCGAAACTTCTTCGAAAGTAGGCAACTTAAAATGTTCTCTCATTATACAATTATTCAAGTTACTGGGGTCTAGACACACTCTTATGTGGCCATCAGGTTTCTTTACAATAACTATATTACTAACAAAATCTGTTGGTTCAGTAATTTCCTCAATAACATCTAGTTGTTTCATTTTATCTAGTTCTTTTCTCAATTTTTCATATAAAGATATTGGTACTTTCCTGCATCCTTCAACTTTTCCGACTGCATTTTCTTTCAGTTTTATTTTATACTCTGTTCCACTCAATGTACCAACTTTTCTTTGATCAAACAAGTCTTTGAACTGATCAGTAAGATAATCATAATCCTTTTGTATACTATTTACTTGTTTTCTTGCCATTAGTTTCTCTTTTATTATTGTTGGGTACCCCAAGACTGGCATGCTATGGTGAGATGTATCGACAACATAGATATCCAATTGCACCTTTTTATTATTCATAAAATATCCGTTTATTTTCACCTTACCTATGCAGTTTATTTTTGATCCATCATAATTACATAGGTTATTCTTAATTGTTGTTATTTCTTTATCTAAACCAAGCTCTTTGAAGTACTTTAATGGTAACACATCAACGTCTGAACCAGTATCTAACTTAAAATCAATGATTTTGTTATTTATTTGTACTGCCTCAAATAACTCATTTCTTATGGTATTTATTTTTATAGTACCTAATACTATACTTTCCTCATCTGATGACTCCTCCATATATCTTATGTTTCTTACCACATTTCTACACATTTTTCCATAGTGTCCAAATTTTCCACACTTTTTGCACTTCTGATTGAAGGCTGGGCATTTAAATCCATGCTTGCAACCACACCTTTGACATATCTGCGAAGAGTTCCAGGTCTTAGCACTGCCTTCCCTTTTATAATTTGTTAGTTTGCTTGTTCCCGGTCCAATTTGTTCTATATTTTCTTGCTTATTTGCTAATTCCTTCATATATCCTTTTTGTTCTTGTTTCCTGACTATGTTTACACTTTCTTCTTCTATATCAACATCAAACTGTTTTATTTGTCTTTCAGTTGTTTCATATGATTTACATATATTTATACATTTTGTTAAGTCTAGGTTTGATTCTTTCAGTAATTTTTCTACTACGTCCTTTTTCTTTATCCCTCTTATGATTTGATCCTTTATCAAACTGTCCCTGAGAGAGCTAAAATTACAACTGGAACTCAATGTTCTTAAACTGTTTAGATACTCATCAAAACTTTCTCCCTCCTTTATTTTACGTCTGAAGAATATATTGCGATTTATGCTCTCATTGCTCAGCGGGATAAAATAATCATTAAATTTTTCAACTACGAAGTCATACTTTTCATTTTCTTTAATGTCAAAGTTATTGTAAATTTCCATACATTCTTCTCCGATACAATGAAGAAATAAGGCAATCTTACCTTCTTCCCCCAATTTTTCACTTGCTCCTGACGCCTTGAAATACATTTTAAATCTTTGTAGCCATTTTTTATAGTTTTCTGCTGCATCACCTTGTAATGACAATGGCGGAGGCGGCTTTAGCAGTTCCATTTTATTTGCTGTTCTTTCCGTAATTCGACTGCGCCATGTAATATGTAGTTAATTATTAGAATAAAAGAAGATTTCACTTTATTTATACAAGCTTTATATCAATTAGTATTTCCATTATATTGTAGATTATTTCTTATCTAATACACACATGACGATGATGTCATTTCTATATATTCTATATGCATATAATATGTATTGTCACAGGACATGTTTTACACAAAAGCCACAGAACATTTACTTAATATCTATTACACTGAACTTGATTAAAATTAAAATGGCAGCAACTTTTGTATAGTTTACAAATCATTTCCTATTCCCTTATCCTTAATCGCACTAATGTCGGCAGCGCAATTTCATTAGATGATGGTAGCCACCTACCGTCAAGTGGGATGTCAGCCTGTCTCACGACCCATACAGAGCTTTCACGAACCTTTGACCAGTCGCCCGGCCCACAGCACCCGTAGTTGGTGGTCTCCCGGACGGCGTGGAGTGTACGTGGCCCGCCATACGCCGGGCCCAGCGGCGGCCAACGCCACCGGAACGTTGTCACCGTCTGATGACGTCAGCGAAGCTTCCGGTGCACCCGGACCGGCAGCACTGCCGTCTATTCACATTGTTTATGTTAATTATAATTAACTTCCCTCTGACAATTCTCACACTTTCTCACACCATTCTTAAAACTCATAATCACAGGGGGGCTTCGTCCAGCAGACGTCCTACGGCTGAAACGATGATGATGATTAATAGAGTAAGAAAACGTTTACGTGTATATTAATAGGCAAAGTTAATGAGAAATGGCAAACCAAACCGTCGTTGAAGAGACTTTCAAACAACGTTTGAAGAAGTATTTTATAAACAAAGAAGTCAGAAACTTTTATGAAAGGGAGAATCATAAAATTAAACGAAATTCGAAGACATGACCGATACATAAAATTGATATAGGTTTGAGTTTCATTTTTTTTAAAGTTTTCATGCTTTAAAAATGCAGCGACTTATGACCAACCCAATAAAAGCATAGTATATCTACTGACTGTAAAATATAGTACTATAAAATATAGTAGGATCAGTGTAATGTAAAGTGTAGTAAGTCGCAAGATCACCATACAGTCAGGCAACAAATGTACTTGCGTAGAGCAACGTTCGGCGAACTCGCTTCAGTTTGCAGGCACGAGCCATACGTAACCATACTTGCTCGACTGTATGACGTAAGTATGGTTAGACTGTGTTAAGATGTATGTAAAGTGATACTGTCTACCTATAGTGAAGAGCGCAGGCGTATGCGGCGCGGCGTGCGCGAGTCCGCGGCCGGCGAGTGTGACGCGGTCGGCCGTGTTAGCGCCGGCGACGAGAGCACACCTCGGGGCACCTCCCACCAGAGCCCCGTTATAAGTGAGCTCCAGTTCCTGCTCACCGCTGGCTCCTTCCGCGCCAGCCAGTGTCACCACCGCCCGCCCCGAAACGCTCTCCACTCCTGCACATATAACATTATTTCATTAAAATGGGCTACACAAATGGTAAACAAAGATGGGTTACAAACAAGAAAAAGAAAATGTCAACGATCTATCGAGGTGGACTAAAAGTGTGATATTGATAAAAGTCCATACAGATAAACGAATATGATGCACAAAATTTCTGTGATCCACGAATGAAGCGGATCAAGAAAAGAAAAAGAAAAAATGATCGTGATTGCTTACGCTTCATTAATTCAATAAATTGGTTGAATAAGAAAAGATGCCAGGTGAACGAAAGTAGACTAAGGATAAGATAAATCTCCAATCTCCATCCAAGTATGCAAAGACCCACCTTTAACGAGCCAATTTGGAGTACCATCTATATATTAGTCCTATATATTGAATATTGTTGTGTTGAAGTTATCCATTTGCCAGTTTCTAAAATTCAGCCTCATTCGCAAAGAATTAGTTAAAAGCGTTTTTTTTTCAATCCAGTTTTGCTCGAAAGTATTTTTCAAAAGTAAAGATTGTTTGAAAGTTGCACGTTGCACAAAACACAAAAATAAATAAAAGTCTACTAAAAAGAAAATAATGCAAGTAACGTGAAATGAGTAGTAAAATATAATAAAAAAAAAAACATCAAAAGCAGAGAAGTTATACACTGGTGAACATTTTTAAATTGGAAAACGAGTTAGGAAACCTGTTTTAAATTAAACATAAGATTGTATGCCTAGTTGCGAGGCATTTAAGGTGCTTTAAAGTATATTTTAATTAATTAACAGGGACTGTACGTACGGTAACATCTTCGAAAATACCATAATAAAATAATTATAACAATCACAAAACATCACGTTAATTGAATAAATTGGTTTGCTTACTGTTTAAAAAATTCTATATAAAAGCACGATTGAAATGAAATGATATGGAAAATGTTACTCACGTTGATGTCTTCCGGCCAATAAGCATTCTAAAGTTCCAGGACCGGCGTTGCTCGTGTCTAATACAAGTTTCGAAGGTGCACGAACTCGTCCGGAATTGTCTGATCCCCAACCACCGACAGGGACTATGGCCGAAGTGTCTATTACCTGGAAATAATACATATTTTTGTAAACTAACTGATCTCTTAGTTTTCGTTAAAAAAAGAAATTCTCGTGCTTTCATGTGAAATAAAAATGCATCACAATATACTTAACCTTAACTTTCTTGTCATGACATTTAATATCCGTGTGCTCTTAATTTGTCCACTCCTACGTATGTATACGTTTCACATCTATGACCTAATTTTTTGGCTCCAAGCGGAAAACCAACATTTGACCTACCTTTAATAAATGGGTCAAATATTTTTGACTTAGGATGCCACTTTCTCGCTGCATAAAATAGCTATTTTATGTTTATATTGAATTTTCAGAGAAATGAAATGTCTTTTATTTTCTTATATATTGTTACATTAAAAATTTTAATATGGCCATAATTGTTTCTGCGTCGTTTTGCTGTTTGATTCAATCAGGCGCTTCGTCGTTGTGGATTGTGGATTATAATCTGCAAGAGGGCGTGTCTTTAGGGCGAGAGAAGGGTGAAGCGAGGCGCAGGGGAAGTCTGTGCCTTAGCGGCGCTCGCAGTTGGTTTTTTTTTCCGAGCTGGAGCCGCCGAGGTAGCACGTGAGGACCTTGCGTACTGAAACTGAAACTGCGCACCGCCACCCCGTAATCAAGCCACGTGCCGCCATAAGACAGTATTTTTTTTATACGCTCTTAAAGCTATCTTTATTTTATTAATCATCGCCCCGAATTAAAATCGGGGCGTTTACGAGGAGTGTTTACGAGGAGCGTTTATGAGTGAGTGACCTGATAGTCTCCGAAAGGACTGGCCGTGAGGATACGGTCTGGGCGTCCCGTCAAAGGTCCCCTGCCCGGCTGTCCGTCTGGTCCTGGTAGAGATCAGCTCGTCGTCTTTCTAACGGTGTGGAGGAGTCGGCTCCCCGCGTCTTCACGTCTCGTCGAGGCTCGACTGCAGTCTGCGGGCTGGGCTTCCACGTAGTCGCCGGATGAGGACGACACTCCCTGGCTACCACCAGAGCCACCACAGATACGTGTTGATCATATTCCATATTTTTTTTTAAACCGGACGCGATATCGAACCTTACGCACATAGGTCGCCTTACCCTTAGATAACGGTTCACGAGGATACAATCAGATTTTGTTCCTTTTTCTAAATTAGTCTTTTCGGCGGCAGTAGAACTCGATTGCTTCACGAAGATCCTGCTTTATTTTTTATTTTATTACGTGTTAATTTGACATTGGTTTTAAATTTGGATTAGTGCTTAGATTATTAATTTTTTTTATTTTGTGTAACTTGTTTTTTTCATACTTATATTTAATTAAATCGTCTTAGCACAAGCATTTCTTTTATTTTATACTGTTTTTTATTATTTCTATTGTTACCATCCCACCACCTTCAGTGGGGGAAAAATAGGAAATAATATATCGTGTCATTTCCTATTCTATGGCCCTTTTTATGCTATATTTGCCTTTCATAAGATCATTGTATTATATAGTGTATAGGTTGATTGTGCGAAGATAGTCGCAGGTTTACCTGTACAGAGAAGGGGCTGCCAGGAAGTGGTCCTGGCGGCGTGAATATTCTAACTTCATAAAGGCCAACAACTAACGGTATATACGCGCAGAGCCACTCTCGAGGTGCGCCCGCCACCACTCTACATTCGAGCAAGCCTGAATCTGTGTTATCTTCTTTGCCTTCTGTTAACCTTTCAACCTGGAACAGTAAATAAAAATCGATAACGGCATAAGAAAAAAAAAGGGATTCTACGAAATGTTTTTGCGCAAATTGATGCGACCTGATAAATAATACCAGGGCTGTCCAAAAAGTAAAGATAAAGATGCTCTACAAAAAAAAAGGAAATTCAATCTTCCAAATCTATAAAGTTTCGTAAATTCCCCTCGACATTAAAACATTTCTTTCACCATTCCTGCTACTTTTCAAACACAAACGCTAGACCATTTTCTGAAGCTCCATTTCACTAAAACTTTCACGTTACAACGGTGCTCTAATTTTTTATCCATACTGAAAACACTAGACGATTATCGAACACATGTTATGCAAATTGTCACTTACGTCAAACGACTCTCGTTATCGAAAGCTGAAAGGATAGACAACGCGACGTATGCAATAATACCAACCACCATGTAACATATTCTCCCAGGACCAGTATTATCATTACTTTTTGAAGAGCCTTCGTATCAAGTTCTGCTTACCACTCAATATCTGCCCGCTTGTTCTAATAGAAAATATTCGAAGATATTGTGAGATTTAGTCATTTTACAGTGGGCTAGCATGCCAATAACAATCTCATTTTACAGATGCTTGTCACAAGCCCAATCTGTTTGTGCTTAGTAATGGGACGTAATAAGTAAAGACTGACAGAGATAAGGATACTTATGACTAAAGAGTTTTAGTTTTTTAGGATATAGGATTTAGTTTATAAGACTTTAGGGACACAATCTAACGTCATCGACCCATGTGAACATTGCTAGTTAATTATAAATTTTTTTTTTTTTTTTATTATTAAAGATGGGTTTGCTCTTGACCAACATCTATCCAAGTAAGTAGGATGAGGCCGCCGATGGAGCGAGCTCACCCAGAAGATGCCTATTCAGTCGAACCTTAAAAAGATTTGAGTTGTATGAGCTGGGAAATACAGACGCCTGCTGGCAGGGAGTTTCCAATCCTTATATTGTCAAACAGATATATCGTATATTAACGACGAATGTTCTTAATGATGCCTAGTTTGTATAACAATGAATATTCGTTTAACGAATATCGAACACACTGCAGCTGGCCAGTGTTATTCGACATACCATTACAGATTATTTACACTTATAAATCACTTCTTTCTAAGCTCTCCTTTAATTGTTCTTCATATATTTATTAATTAATAATTGAAACGCTACCCTAAATATGGAAAATTGTCAATGGCGAATCGCATTATCTAACACCCTGCTGAGTGGAAGAACAATTTCTTAACTGGAGTAAACTATATTCAAATTACAATAACACGAGAGATTGGGTAACGTTTGTACTCTTCTAAAGTTTAGTAAACAATGAAAGCCATGCGTGAAAGTACAAATTCAGTGATTCGTTGTTGTACTTAGGGTATAAGTATAGTGATACCTGTGGTGATACTATTAGAGGCGGCAGTACAATGAATATTATATACCTGTACTATGGGCGGGTCGTCATCAGCGCAGTGAATGGTGAAGGCGGCTTCTTTACCGACGTGCGCATGTGCGAGCCCCGTGCCAACGCAGCGAGCCGCGCTGCTACTGCGTCCGCTAAGCACGCCCAGTGACACTGGACTGCCAGGCACGTTACTGCCTGACAGACAAAACACACAACGTTATGATACGGAATGGGTGTCATTGTATGTGTCAAACTTTATAAAGGATCTGAATTGAAAGCGAATACGCCGCTTGCGCAGCTCTGTAATTGTTTTACGGAGCGTTGCAATAGGACGTTTTATATAAAACGTCCCAATGCGACGCCCCTGACTGCGGCTCATTTCAGACCGTTCGCTAAATTCAATGCTACCTACAAGTACGGACTGAGAAAAAATACGGGTATAGTTATCAATTTGAAATTATATCGATAAACTTATCGATTTGATTGGATTTTTTTATAAATTTTACTTTCAATTTTTTTTTATTAAATCTTATTACCCTCTACATATAACCAGTCTCACAAAAACAACTCTCTCTATCTCTATTTCTTTATGACATTAATAAAATTGTAGATTAATGCTTGGTAGATTTTGCCTCTTAATGCTTGGTGTCCGCCAGTTAGTTTATAATTACCTACGCTAATTCCAAAAAATTTTATGTTACCCTTTTGAACTTATTGTATAAACTAGAATTATGTGTCTATATAGGTAGTCTTTGACTCGAGGATGATATTTGAGCTTAATCCTCTATAGGATTGTAACAATTAAATCAAAGTCATTACATCTAAAAAATTTGGATATCAACTGTCATTTTTTGTCAATAATGAAAAACATGGCTTTACATAAATTCCTGATTAAAATTTGTTGTCTTTCATACCGAGTTTGACTCTTTACTTGACTGAACTAGTACAAAGACTATCATAAAATCGATTGTAATGTACACAGCGGATATATGTATTGTGTTGTTATAACATAGAAACATATAATATATCATAAGATCATCAAATACCTACTTTTAAATGAATTGGAATATAAAAGAGTCTAAAAAAACTATTAGCATGATTTAAAATAATTATAAATTACCTCCATATGTGATATAGATGCGGTAGTGCGCGGGCATGGTAGGACGTAGTCGTACGCGATGAACGTGCCCGTCTTCACGGATGTCCACTGGCATGTGCACGTGCCGCTCGCCCATTGCCTCGCACGTGACCTCCAACTCGGCTATGCCCGCTTCTTTCGTATCAACTGTGAATATATAATTTTATGTCTAGGCATTGTTCGTTCTTCCTCTTTTATATGATACTTTTTTATACTTATGACTATTCCGCAATTATCACGTTATTTTTGTGTTTCCTCCTTTAAGCAATGACATTAATTTGGATCATATTCAACACTATGTTATTCACCTTTATGTTAAGTTCTAAAAGGTTAGACGAACCTGTAAAATTGATCGGAGTCTGAGTAATGATGTTGCCAGTTGGTATTCCGGACAAAATCACTTTGTTGGGATCGAACGACTCACATGTGTATGGACTGCCAGATAAGGGCTTGGATAGATGCAATACCTCTGTGAAAAAAAAAACACTGATTAATTAGGCACTAATCTTATTTTCCAACGTATTTTATTCATGCTTTAAATAAATAAAAAAACAATATGTACATATTTATGACACAAACAAACGACACTCACGGTATTAACGTTAGGTGCGAATGTATGTATTTGGATACATAAAGAAACAAACGGATTTTTAAATGTCATTACTATTTTTTTTCTGTAATAGCCATTCTAAATTACATACGACACATGGATATCTATTATTACAAAATTCTACATAATCCTTGCCATGAAAGATGACATACGAAGATGACAACAGTCCAATAAGAAGCCATTTATGTAATTGTGTAGGTACCAATGCTGAATATTTTTACAATTTCTACTGGCGGCAAGTGAGTTATGTGAATTTTTTTTTATCATAATATAGTTTAGATGAAAGCTGGCATATGCACATCACTGTACTAAATTTAAGCCTGAACATCATCCTTGCGACAAAGCTTACTTGCACTAGCAAAGCTATGATTATTATAGTTTATTAGAAGCTTTTAGAATTGATCTCTGTGAGTTCTGCATCATGAACAGTAAATACATTGGTCATCGGGTAAAACTGCGGTCATCGGGCGAATGAGAGTGAAACAAGGCATTCTGTTGATTAAAGGTCCATTTATATCTTCAGACAACAAGCGTATCAGACACGTAGCGTGTCAGACAAAATAATATTATTTCATATCTAGCGTAACGTGTCCGCTCGGACGCCATCAGACACTGTCCGCACACGGACGGCATTCGCGGAGAAAATATTTTGTCTGAGCTGAAACGTGTCTGAACGTGTCTAAGGAACCGTGCAAGTAACTGCCGGCAAAGAGCGGCCGCTGACTTGTCTGCTTTCGTCTGATATGGCACGTTTCTGGTACGCTAGATGTAAATAAACTGTGTCTCACGGTGTCTGCGACGGTACGTGACTGATAAGTTTGTTGTCTGAAGACATAAGCGGACCTTAGTGCGTTATTCGCATTAATCAGCAAAATTTTTAAAGTAGAAGTTCTTGAACGGCTATAATGTATTTAAAAGTAAAATATTTGATCTAAAATTATAGTCAGTCCATTCTTATTCCCCAATGCAATTAGAATACATATTCCCTGTCCTTATCATTATTCTCATCTAGTTCGACAGCACATTTATATCCTTTGGCGGTTACGGGTGATGGTTTACATAAAAAAAACTACAAATTTTTGGTAGTCTGTGAGTTGCGTCAAGAGTGAAAATTAACTATTTACCTATAGTGCTTTGTCCGACTTCTGTGATGGTGTACTCAGCCTGCAACATGCCCGATTTGGTCTGATAGCAGCGCACTGGTAAGGCACGCGCGCCAGGTCCTGACACTACCACGTCGAACTCGCGCGCCGGCCGGCCCAGAGTGTCGATTCCGAATGCGGCCACGCGTCCCACTTGCGCCTGATATAGTCCGACGCCCACTGCGGACACCTTAACATCCGATATAGTTAATTTTGCAATTGTGTAACAACATATTAAAACAATATTTGCTTAGTGTTATATTGTTATTATGGTATAATCATTATAGTAAGGAAAATAGTTCGTGAAAGGACAGTTTCATTGAAATTTTACAGAGAGATATATAATAAATATATAATCAATGAGTACATTTTAGATTTTAGAACAAATTTTATAAATAATAAAAAAAATTATACATTTGAACAATGATATGACGAGGAAAAAATGAAAACTGCAATTGCGAGCTTTCTGGCGCCTACACTTTGTACCAACAACCTAACAAACCAAATAGCGAACAGAACTTAAAAAAATGAATCAACTTGATCACCTCTGCCCTTTTTGCGAGATCCAAGTTTAACATGCGTTATATCAATAATTGTCGTATATAAGTTTCATAGCAGCTGTTATTTAATAACGTGGAACGTGTACGAAGTATAGTAGGTGTCTATATTACCTCCTGTCCATGGTGCGGCGGCAGTACGTCGACCACAAGCGGTTCCGAAGCGAGCGGTGTGCCGCTCCACAACAGAGTGATGCGGTGAGGCGCAGCTCGCGCCGGATGCCACACCAACTCCTGACGTGAGCCGCCGCGTCGCCGCACCGAATGCGGAACCGTCTGGCCGCCGCACGACACGCGTCCCGACAATCGACCCGCGCCCGCTCCCATAGTGCTCACTGCGTAAACACGTTACATCTTATTTTACATTTCCAATCCCTTATCCTTAAACTTACTATTGTTGGCAGCGCACTTGCAGCACCTGTGGCGTTGCTTATGTCATAGGCGATGGTGGCCACCTACCACCAAGTGGACCGTCAGCCTGTCTGTCGACCTCAACACAAGAGAACAATTCAAGAATGCTGAGGTAGCTATTTATTTGCTTTCTATGTATAATTACAAAAAAAAAACTCAATTAAAGTTAGACAAGAGATAATAAAACCCTAAAAATATATTATTGTTACAGTATACAATGTACTTACCGGTTAGTATTGCTGGTCGATGCGCTACTGCATCTCCTACGGACAACACTTTGACGGCGGACGCATCTAACGCTTCGACTTCAGCGATTGGGCCGCGCGAACTCCTCACCACGTAGCGCCCGACACGAGTCGCCGGGAACGACAGGAGGCCCGTATCTTCGAGGTGTACGTCAGAGATCCGGGTAGCAGATGGCGAAATAACTTCCAGATCGGACAGACTTTCATCAATTTCCACTGTTGCTATGCTTCCTGTAACGAAATAAATTCAACATTATAGACCAGTGCCCTGAATAAAACTAATACTAATGGTGATTTGCAATCTTCGCTATTACCAAACGTGTTTATTTGTGTGATTGAGTGAAAAAAAATCATGTGATTATTTTTAAAAATAATAATATTTTTATTGAAATAATTATGATAATGTATTTTAGTATCTCTGTATAATCTGTGCTGTGGATAAAGCTGAATAAAGCTGATGCAGGCGAGTAATATCAAATGTGTTAAGTTACCAATCTGCACGTAGGTGTGTGGTTCGTTGACGCGACACACGAAGGGGCTGCCCGGAACCGGCTGCTCGTTGAAGGTGACCGACACGCGGTGGGCCTCGCGCGACACCGGCACGAAGGTCACGTCGTACAGCCCTCGGGCGACCGCCACTACCTGTTCACAGACCACGTTACGTTTAGACTGGACATTGTCTAAAAACGGTACTAATTGCAACAATAACCATACCTCAGCTTTAACCGTGGTCGACGGCGTGGACACTACCAGCTCAAGTGTCCCTTCTCCGGCACCCGCCGCGTCAACACTGAACGTAACAGGTTTGCCGACTTCGACGCCTCGGTCCTCATCGCCACCGTCCTCTAGGTTTAGGCCTTCGAGAGTACCTTCCAACTCTGGAATAATAAGGAAAAAAGCATTTCAAAGCATATTTTTTTTAACCAAAAAATAGCAAAAGTCTGAAAAGATTCACCTGTTAAAGGATATAATTAATCTTACAATGTCAAGGTAGGTTCAAGCACAGACATGCTTGACCTTTTTTGTACGATTAGAATAATAAAACAGAAAATATACTGATATACTTAATAAATCATAAAGATGTGCTTCACACCTAGACAATTTTCTTATATATTCAATTATATTTGCAAGCGTCCAATTGTGGTGTTTATAAACATAAACAACATAACTTGCTTGTAAGAGTTGTAAGTTTATCCATTCCAAGAATCGAGTCGACGTCTACAAGATGTTCTCCCATACATTAGCCGACAGAAACATTTTTTTTGTAATGTAACCATGTATAAACGGTTTCTTTTCTGTGAGATTCGGACAGACGGATTGGGGTTCGTTTTCTTTTGAAGTATCAAGACCAAAAAGAAGAAGAGAACATATTTACCGCCAGGCCCCAATCCCGTGACGCGCACGCGACGAACGTCGTACACGTTGCACGTGAAGGGCGATCCGGGCACATGTCGTCCTGCACACGTCACCTGCACGGTGTGGCGGCCAACCGCCTCGGGCGTGTACGTGCCCGTATAGCGTCCTTCGCCCAGCGCCGACACGCGCGTACGCACGCTGCTACCTCCCGGCCCAGACACGTACACGGTTGGCTCACCGGCTGTTTAATTTTTTTAAAATTGTTAACATTCTCTCAATATCTCTTGAAACTGAAGGAGTCGTTTAAAAGTAAGACTAACACAAGATAGACAAAGTCTAATAATAAATAACCATTTCACGTTGCAATGCAAAGCAAAATATTTCGTTATTTTCGAGTTTCTAAAGAAACATTTTTCATAAGCAGTAAAAAAAATATATACGAAATCATTGCATACTAAAAAAGGTGCTTTTAATATTAAACAGGAATATACAGTGTCTTTGGTTTCGAAATCAGAACAAAAAAAGATAATTTAAAAAAAAGCAAGCAAATAGGTATTTAGTGCTGCTGAATAACGGACAAACTTGTAAGTTTATAGCATTTGAGTATTCTGACAGTAGTACTGCACACACTTACGATTTCATTTTCTGAATAAAAATCCAATTAGTTCACAGTCTACATTTAGGAAAACATTAAACCGTACAGAAATTGAATTAAATGCATAAAAAACAATAAGAATAACGCAAACATCACAGTAATCTTTTGAAATAATTTTGATTATTGAAAGAACTAGCTTTAGAACTTATAGCTTAAGCTTAAATAATGAATCAACAACGCTCCGCTTTGACTGTTTTTTTTTTAAATTTTAGTCCGTTAGAATTCACTGTTATATTCTTTCGTGAAATTCTAAAATTGAAATTGTAGTCTAAATAATTTCATTTACAACCAAAGACACATTTTTACACACACGACACTAGATTTTCGGAACCATCGGATCGGAACCAGCAAAATTTTGAAAGTGGTCTATGAGGAAAAAAGGTCTGTTTTAAACTATCCAATTATAATAAATACAGACATATCTCTATGAACAATGTATCAAATGAATATGAATCTCTACTAAATGCAATATTGTTAGTTTACAACAACTATGGAACACAATTATTATTGTTTGTAAACTTTACACTGAAACAAAACAAATATTTTTCCACGTTGACTTGTGTAAGACAAAAAAATGTTCTGCGCTGTCATTGATATGCCTATTTTTAGTAAGCACAAATAAGCTTAGTAGTCTGTTAATTTCGACTTAGATTTTAAAATTGCACATTTTAGGCTTATTGACAATTCATCTAGGATATAGTTTATATTCAAAAAGTATACTCGGTTCGGGTTCGAAAAAAGATCGTGTTAATAAATTGAATTATTGCAGTATTGTGCTACATCCAAAATATGTAATAAAATTTTAAACACACGTTGTACTTATGTTATCGAGGTCAAAAAAAAATAGTTTTTAGATTTTTTGTCGGTTTGTCTGTGCGTTATGCACGCTAATCTCTGAACCGGTTTAACCGATTTGAATACGGTTCTTACTGATGTATTGCAGGAAGCTTCTCGTAACATTTACTGTATGTTTCATTCCAATCGGTTCACAAACAAAAAAGTTATGCCCTACTCCGTATACCACGCGTACGAAGTCGCGGGCACAGCTAGTCCAAAATATTTTAAACTCAAATTGGAGAAATATTCAAAGATTTAAGAGCAATTTTTTTTGCAACAATAAAATTAAAGGCTCAGAAAATCATACGACCATTACCTATTGCTTATATTATTAACGCGATATTTGTTTTTTTTAACAATAAAATTGAGTGAACGTGAGCGAGCATTATACTGACTGTGGAACCCCGTGAGGTGTATGTCGGCGGGTTCGCCTCGCGGTGCAGAGGCTAGTCCCGGTCCATGCGCGCGAGCGTCTGCGGCCGCCGGTGGAGCAGACACCGCGCACGTGAACGGAGATCCAGGCACCGCGTGACCGTTGAAGCGCACAGACAGCGTGTGCGCCGCCGCCTCGACCGGCTTGAAGTTCACCTGGACACCGTTACAACACGCCTTTATAACCTCGGTTCGTACAGTGCTTAGATTGCGTATCGCCCCGACTTCATTCAAGGAAAAGGGCAGCAGGTAGGCAGCGGTTCATTTCATGAGTGGATAATTTCGTCTAGGAACACAAGCAACACTCAGGAATGTTATGTGCGGTGCCAGCTTCATCACGATTAAGCTTCAAGCTGTATTTTCTGGCACTGTCTAAGGTCAGCTGCTAATAAAATATAAGGTATATATTTTATTTTACATGCCTGAGATACATAGTGAATTTTCATTGGCTATACCCAATCCCCCTTAAAAATATAATGTGCATACGCTTAGTAGCGTTGGATCTTATCAAGCCCGCACCTTCCCTGCAATATTAGTCAGGCGAGCGTGCAGCCATCCTCCACTCAACACGATTTCACAATGATGAAAGGTAAGTAAATTAAAAGATAATTTAATTAAATGTGTCTCCAAATGAATTTATATATTCCGAACAATTATTGCGGTACAGACAGCTGTAAACTTATGGTGATTTTATTTAAAAAAGTCTATTGCTCGTAACGTTGCGCAGAGAGTATCAACAATCACTCGCCAGTGAGAGTTCATTGTGGTAAATCAGTATAAATTAACCGTGTGGCTTTCCTTGCGGATTGTTTCTTAATTTTGAAAAACTTGCCTACGAAATATATTAAATTTGTGGGTGTATCATAGTTAAAATCTACATGCAAGATAACCTGAGAGAATTTCAACTGTCAAGGCCCACTAATTAAATTTTATTCTCAGTTATTTTTTATCCTTCTTTAGGTTTTAGTATGCTCCTTTGGTATACTTTTAAACATTGTAACCATTCTTCAGACATTTCAAGTCCTATCTTTGTTAACTTGTATTAGGAAGTCAATAAATTAGATAGACGCTGCTTATAAACCACTGCAATCTCAGATAATTGCAGTAGCGCCATTAAATTGTGAAAAAGGTAAAAGTGGACAGAGCAAAAATTAAATGTTTAAATTTAGATCGTGCGTTTTTGGAGTTTACTCCTTAAGAATCGATTTATGAGAATCAAAATTAATACAAGCGTTAACTAAAAGCGTTATGTTATCTGTCACTTTGACATTTGTGCGACAGCTAACGCATGTTCCCGAATTCTATTCTTATAAAAGCAAATGTCGAAATGTATGAAAAGTGTATGAAAAGTGTAGTTCGCGTTGAGGAACGAAACGATAGCGTGTTATAACCTGCCGGCGCGGCGCAACGACATCTGTCATCGAATAAAAAAAAACTATTTGAACTTATAAAACGTAGTGACATCTGTGTATATTGGACGTAACTGACATAACTTTTGTTTTAACACGTGACATCTGAGTATATAAAGTAACGAGGAAAAATTTAAACATTAAATTTTATGTGTTTAAAGGAATAAACTCTAGACGTGCGTTGGAGCTGACACACACACACACACACACATATTTTTTGCTGCTAGAATACTTTCAACAAAAAAAAAATACTATACTTTAAACTTTTCTGTAGTCTGTCATTTTAAAAACATATTAAGTATACAAAAACATTTAATAACATTTCGAAAAAGATGAAAGATTTTAGTTTTATTTAGCTTAAAATAAATAAGCTTTTACACGACTTTAGGTAGGTACATAAAGCTTTTTAGCATAATATAAAATAGGTAGGTAGAGCAGGTAAAAGTGGAGGTAAATTTTCAGCGCAAACTGAAAGATATATAATGTGTATGGGCATGTGCATTTAGAATTAATTTGACATTTATATTTATTTTTTGGC
Organism: Bembecia ichneumoniformis; assembly: GCA_910589475.2. NCBI lineage: Eukaryota > Metazoa > Arthropoda > Insecta > Lepidoptera > Sesiidae > Bembecia > Bembecia ichneumoniformis. The sequence continues at coordinate 8,946,133 of OU342523.1, forward strand.
TAAACCATTGCCATAAGAAATGTTCTTACCTTAAACCTAGCGTTTCCTTCACTCTGCACATAATTGGGCACATTTCTTCCGTTTACAGCAACGATTATCTCCAAATTGCCAGCACCTTCGGAATAAATACAACAAATTGAAGATGCAAATAAAAACTATATAATATTAGACTATATACTATATAGAAGATAAACTATATAGAGTAAACAGACGGTTCGTCACCTGCATGTGATGCGTTGATAGTGAAAGAGACTGGTCGACCGACGACTCCCGGTGCTATGTCGGTGACAGCGACGCGCGCAGCGCTATACGCCTTCACTAGGAAGGGACTGCCTTCTACATGACCTCCCATAGTACCCGCACGCACCTAAAATATAACACTGTTGAATAAAATTTTATTCACATTGCATAATGAAGTATATGTGAATTATTTAAGGAGCAATGTACGCCTACCATAGCGGCGGAAACAAGAAAGAAGATTAGTTTATTGCTTTTGTGTCTGTCAGATGTTAAGGTCAGCAGGCAGGCTGACGGTCCACTTGATGGTAGGTGGCTACCGTCGTCTATAACACAAGCAACGCCAAAGCTGCTACCAGTGCGCTGCCGACTGCAGTAGGATAAACGATAAGGGATTAGGAGTGGATAGGGAAATGGGATCTGGCATTCCTTGCTAACTCACCGAAACACAACAGCACACGTGCTGTTATTTCACGGTGGTCTTCTGTAAAGTGGTGGTTACTGCCACCAGACGGTCTGCCCAAATTACTGCGAAAACGCAGTGTGCTCTGCCACTACTATCCAAATTTGAAAAGTTGATTTTTCAAAGTTAACTCTGCCGGGAATCGAACCCGGGAACCCTAGAACAGAACCTAGAAACTAACCACTCATCCAACGGGCTCGTCAATTTTTTTAATCAGCAGTTTCAGCTTAATTTCAGTATTCTCAATTATGTTGTCTGTTGAATTAATTGCATATTTCTTTTCCGGATATATGTTATAAATGTATAATCATAACTGAACCAAACACACCTGTTACATAACTGTGCGACCGTTTTTTGTCGATTACCACGAAAAAGTCTTTTCATTTTAATGCATAATATAAGAGTATAACCTTTGCTGTGTCTGTCCTGAAATTCTATTCTAACTATTGCTGAAAGATTTTTTAAATCAGATGAGTAGTTTCGAAGATTAACCCCCTACATACAAACAAACAAACGAACATACAAACTTTACCTCTTTATAATATTAGTATAGATTAATAGATTTGATATGCACTAACAAATTTATCAGTGCGAAAACCATATTATATTACGAAAAAACCAATATTATATGTACAAGTATGACACTGTTACCGCATTGTGAGAGAACGGTCCAAAGTTGCTATAATTTATGCTAGCTCTTCTCAAACTATGAAGAGAAGCAATCGAGTTTTGATATTATTTATAAGTTCGATTTTTGTTAATGATTCAATAAATGTGGCCAATATTCATAATAAGTCATGCTGTACTAGTATAGCATTTTTTCAAGTTCCAACTTAAGTTTCTTTGATGGGAAAACGAGCTCCATGTTTGGTATAAAATTTATTGTTTAACAGTTTTTGAAAAATGTCGCTCAATTCTGCTTTGTGCGAGAAAGAAGTATAAATAAGCTATATAGTGGAAAAACTAAGGTCATATTTTACCTCAATACTGTGATCTCCGACGTCGACTGGAACAAACGAAATTGTATATCTCTTGCTTGCTTCATTTTCTCCAACAGTCTCTTCGGCTGACACCTTAAAGCAATTAAATCATGTTGACAAAACTGTTTAACCATGAATATTAGTTGATAGCCCCCAGATTTTATAGTCGAACTAGACAAACATAATTATGCAGTTACATTTTATAAGCTTATATTTTTGATCCAGATTAAACTTTGCAAATGTTTTAAGATGATTAATTTCAAAGTTTCAAATTAATTTTAACTATGAAAATATAGATGACAAATAAATAGAGAGGAATAAGCATGGAGTAATTTCTGGGACTAAAGCCTATTGCAGTACAGAATTCATAAATAGGCACTGTCAGTATTAGTAGTGCATCCCATCTGGCGGCTAAACACTCTCTTACAGCCACCGTGATTTGACGATGCAGTTTCATTTGCACTGGTGATGCCATTTAGCAACAGTAAGAAACCACGTGGTGTTGTTGTGTTTCGGTGTAAAAGGGAAATCCGTTTATCCTCACTGTGTCCACCTTTAAGCTTACTTATTAGGATCCCGGAACCTCATCACTTAAAATTAAAAAAATACTCAATCCAGCTATCGCCAGTCACAATTTAATGAAGATATTTAATTTGACTTTGATGCTAACCAAGTATAGCGTTCCTATAGGGATTATAAGGAAAATTTATGAGTAATGTTTGGGAAAAATTAATTTATTGTATTTTATTTGGCCATTTTCTTTTTCACAAACACAAGGGACTTTTGAAAAACAACTCAAAGGTAACGTGTCACTCGAGTTTCAAAACTTTGTTAATTTGTTTGACCTCCATGTTCATTGTTTACCTGCCTACCCAAAATTGCTGGACAATTTGATCTGTTAAATAAAGAAACAATCAAAACAGTATCAACTACTGTCAATCAACAATCAAAGTAGAATGTAAATAGCAATGGAACTAATGTTTACGCTCAAAATTATCTCTTCAACAGCCCTCAGCAATTCGCTGGTAATTGTAAATATATATTAAAAAAATGTCGATTGTAAGCGACTAAATTTTGATCTCGAAAGACTGTTAGTCATCGTTTTCAATAGTTCTTAATTGTTTTATTTATTTATTTTTTCTTCCTCCTTTTTAATTTTTTGTTTATTCTGTAATCATTGTTTTTTATTGTTTTTTAGATATATTTCCTTTTACCTTTCCTTATTATTTGAGATACGTGCCTTTTTATTGATGTTTTTACTATATTATTGCGCCTTACCTGTACAGGAACCGATCTTCTGGCTGGTCCCAACACTTCAACGTGAGGCGATGCCGGCGAATCAACGCTGAATGTGTAAGCGTCTCCGACAGACACCTTGTCTGGTGATTCGCCCGAACCGGCTCCGATCACTCTTGCAGGCGCCGACACGTGACAAATGAAAGGGCTGCCTAAAATACAATTTATAAATAATATTAAGTTTTAGTGATTTGAAGACTTTTTGGTTTTAGGAAAATCACATAAAATAGATACACACGTACATATAGAAATCCCTGGGGTTATTGGGCCGTCCAATTTATGTCCGCGACACTAAAAAACTTTGTTTTGATTTTGATTTCATGAGGAATTTTCAACGCTAATTGTTGCAGAAAAGGGGCCCACGCTAAAATTGACAACCTTTGTATATATGAATTATTATACTGATATTATTATGTTCCACAAGGGGCACGGACCTCTCCTTTATCTAATGAGGTGGGAGAGGGCTCAAAGAACTCTCAGTATGTCATCACTGCTTAAATGTATACATTCCGTAATGTTTGCATTTATTATTGCTGTTAGCGGTTATTTCCAATAACAACAAAGCGTCTACCAAGTTATTCATATATCAAACTAGCGACCTGTTTCCGGCTTCGCACGGATGCAATTTTTTTCTGCAAGCTATATACACAAACATCCTCGATTAGCGCTCTTTACATTAGTGAAAGCCGTATCAAAACCCGTTGAGTGGTTTCGAAGAAGTTAATGGAGAATCAGACAGATGAGCGACTTTTTTTATAGTATGTATAGATTATATAGACGTCGCTTCTATCTAAATTGTCTACAAGTTGCGAATACGTTTTTTTATGTTCATTTTAAAATATTATGTTCTAATCGAGTAACCGCGTTGCGTAACCAAAGTGTAAAATCCCACACTATCAACCGTCACACGTGCTCCATCTCTTTCATTTCTGTCCTGTTCGCAAATTCAGATTCTCTGATTTTCTTCACAATATCTACGTAGTATCGCACCCAATTAAATCAAATATGCATTACGAATGTACAGTTTCAGTCCCTACTGGCAATCCTTCCTTCCTCTTTTTCTTCCTATATCCGCGGCCGGGTCTTTCGACAACGCATCCCGACCCTGTTCATTAATTTTTTATCGTTGCCACATAAAGATTTGATAAAAATTAGCTCACCGGGTACGTGGTCACCGTTGAACCTGAGCTCGACGGTATGTGGTCGCGGGTCGCGCGGCGTGAAGCTAATCGCGTACGTATGAGCGCCCTGCGCAGCCGCAGCAGTCGGCACACGCCCACCGTTCACAGTAACCTCCAGGTTACCGGGACCAGCGGCCATTGTTTCCACTATCAAAACCAAAACGTGTTGTAATACCGTTATGGCTAGTAAACTTTTATTTATAGCGAATGAAAGTGTTTTGGAGGATGTGCTTAAAAATGCTCTTGCAACTTACCTAAGAATGTAACAGGCTTTCCGACTGTACCGTGCGCGACATCTTTAACTCTAATAGCTGTAACGTCGTATACCTAAAGAAAGTTTGACATCATCACAAGAGAGAAAAGCAACTTAGAGTAAGTGGTGTTTAAGAAACACAATGCAAGTAAAGAGAGTCCATTAAATAAACAAAACATTATTATTTTGAAAAATTGACTGTGAAAGGACCAAGTACCAACCTTTAGATGAAATGGACTTGCAGGTATTGGAATGGAGTCAACCAGTACGTTTAGTCTGTGTTCACCGACTGCCCTTGGCACGAATTCAGCCCGGAACACTCCGGAACCCGTTGCAGACACTGCGGCTGGCACTGATGCACCATTTGGACCTACGCCCTCCAGTCTCTCAGCTCACCTGCCTTGCCTTAACCCCGTAGTCTTCCAACCCCCATTTATAACCCTCTTTAAAACCCCAATGTTTTTTAAAAATATTTTCTAACAAAGCATTTTTCAAAAACCTGTTAGGGTTAGGGCAAAGCGGATGAGCTTTTTAATCGGTTGCAATGATTGTTACTATAAATCAATTCATGAGTATTAACCTGCAATCTGAACAATTATTGAACCATATTTTTGCAATATAGTAATATTGCAAAAATATTGCTATGTCTTATAGCAAATATTCTTAAGTTTTATTCGTATATTCCCTAGTCGTAATAATACCTTAATCTAGAGCACCACATTAAATTCAAAGCAGCATTAATGTATTAGTAAATACCTACTAAGTGGTTAAAGAGGTGGATTTGTTAGTAACGCAGAAGCAATTGTGAATCTAAAAAGCTATTGATTATTTGTATTTTTTCTATATATTTTTTTTTCACTTTATTCTCTTCAACTTTTTAAATTCTCCCCTTGTTTGGAAGTTGTAACTTAAACATGTTTCAACTACATTTTTCATTCATTTATACCACCCTGCAAAGAAAGAATCACAAAATTATGATGTTACTTCTTTAGAAAATAATGAACCAAGGTGTTCAATTTTTACAGAAGCTAAGCTACAATATCCACCTCATACTTTATACAAACTTTGTATAGAATCATAGTAACTTTAGAGAGATATACTAGTTACGAAATAATTAATAGTCTAAGATCCCACTGTAAACCTATCTGTTATTTGATCGAAATGTGATTTAAATTAAAGGTTACACGTGGAGTCATACAACGGCGCAGGGTGGCCTTCTTTTCTTTAAACAATTTTTCTTTTAACTTTTTTTTTAACAACTGCAATCATTTGTTTGGAAATATATGAAAAAAATATAAACTAAATAACTAAATAACTGAAAAAAAAAAATAGGTTGCCACTTCTTAGTCTGCCGCAACTCTTGGGTTGCTAGAAAAAAGAAGAGACAGATCATAGAAAAGAAGACGGTCTCCTTTCTAACAAATTTATTAACAAAAAATATCAAAAATAGTTTTGGTAAAGGTACTTGAGGCAACATTTTGCTAGGAAACCATAAAGCTTCGTTCAGATCTAGACATTGAGCGTATCAGACACGTAGCGTGGCAGACAAAATAATATTCTTTTATACACTTTACAAAGATATATTCACATCTAACGCACTTGAGCGGAGCGTGTCCGCGCAGACACCGAACCACGAAACATTTATTGAATTTGTTCGGGAATATACATTTTTATATGATATGTGTGATCGCAGGTACAGTGACAATAAAAAAAAAGATGGCGCATGAAAAGAAGCAAAAATAGCAAAAAAACTTTATATTTCATCTAAGAAGGAATTTATTTATTTACTTATGAAAAATCTTGTTTTTATGCATTGCTCCTGCAGGCGAATTAAAAAAATGAGTAAGTTTGTTTCTGCCATCAAACACGGTAGACTGACTACTCCCGCCTTGCCTTGGTAAATTTCTCAAATTACTAATTAGTTCTACTATCGAAAAATTGCGGAACACGGTAAGCACGTCCACTTTCTAGTTTGCCTGATGGTATCTGTTCAATGTTCATGCCGGTTGGTAGATGTGCCACGTTACGTGCGGGCACGCTACGTGCTGGTAGATCTGAACGAAGCTTGATGCCTTGTATGACCCCACGTGAAACCTTTTATTTAAATCACATTTCAATTACATCAGATAGGTGCAGAAATTTACGGTGGGATCTTACACTATAACACTTCCCTTTTTTTTAGCTACATGTCATATTAATTTTATGAGAAAATATTATAGTAAGAGTATGCATTGTTTTACAAGCATAGATTGTATGTAGCTTCCATAGGTAAACTCTAACGCGAAAATATTTGAGGTCACTTGTGTTTATCCTAATTGTTCCAATTTCCACTTTCAATATCTTATCTCAGTATTAATTTTCAATTCTTCTCAATATCTTGGAACTTAATTGTTCTAAGATTTTGAATGACACAACTTACCCTCAACATTGACTTCAATCTGATCTAATGTGGCAGAAGGGTGGTGCAAAGTGAGTGCAGCGGGTTGATGGAGGGGCGCCGGGCCTGGTACTGTGACACGAGCGCCGCTCCCAGTGCCTTCAGACACTTCTATTACTAGAGGGCAACCGGGCACTCGCATCTACAATTTAATTTCAATTTTTAAAGTTACAACGATAATTACACCTTGAATTTGGCTTTAGGGTGGAAGAACTTTACTTATAAACTTTTTCTGCAGAAAACTTGCAGAAAAACTCGTATAGAGGTTTATGTAAATGTCGTATTATCTATACATATATTGAAATCGTAAACGAGCCGTGTCTGTGCATTAAAGTTTAAAAAAAAGGTCAAAAATATAGTTTTTAGAATTTTTGTCTCTTTGTCAGTGCGTTTGTGCATGCTAATCTCAGAAACGGCTTAACCTATTTGAATGCGGTTTTCACTGATGTATTGTAGCAAGCTTTCCGTAACATTTAGTGTTTGTATCATTCCAATCAGTTTATAAACAAAAAAGTTACGCGCTATACCTCAGCCTAATGTGAGCCTAAATCTCAGCCTCAGCCTCAGCCTCAGCCTAAATCTCACTCTAATGTGATATTTAAAATAAAAAAAAAAAACTATTAAATAATGTAAATTGTAAACAAAAAGAGATAAGTTAACAAAGAGTTAAAAAAATATATAAATTTCATGTTACTAATGAAATTGTAATGTATCAACTTAATTTTTAGTCTACTTTTTAAAATAAGGATATTCCTTGGAATAAAAAAAATTACTCAAAATTTGATATGAAATATTAAAAAAAATAACAATAATATTACCTTATTGAAGGAAACATTTACTACATGGTCACAAGCTTCTGTTGGTGTAAATGAAACTGTAAATCGAGCATTCCCCTGAAACAAAAAAACATTTAACATTTATAATATAAGAATATTAATCAAACGATGAACATAAATTAAAAACAATACGAATAAGTGTTACTTGAGGATGAACTTGAGTTGGTATGTTCAGTCCTCTAGCAGCTACTGTAATCTCGAGGTTTCCTTCTCCAGCTTGAGCCGCATCAACGGCCAACTGTACAGGTACTCCAACACGAGCTGATGATCCTCCCGTCACACTAACAAGTTTTCCATCATACGCCTTACAGACAAACGGTGTGCCCTGTAATAGATAGAATAATTTTATTTTAAAACACTGATTTTTAAGCAGTGATGTTACAAAATAATGGTTTGTAAAGTATCAAGTACATGAATATTTCTAAATGAGAATGGTGAGGTAGGCAGAGAAAAGAGCATTAGATAAAAATTATAGAGGCATGAACTGGTCTCGCTATAGTTTTTGGTGAGTCACTACGGGATAAAAAATCAAGTGGCAGTAGGGACAGAATTTTGAATGAAAAAGTAGAATAAAGCAAAGAATCTGACATGGGTATGAAAATCAAAATGATGAAAAAAAAAAATCGTCGTCTCTAAAGTCGGTTTACCGACGATAGTTTAACGTGACAGCGTCATAACAAAACATTGTTTCTTCTCCTCGGATGCATAGGCCAATCGAGTGGAAGAGAGATAGAAAACTGTGTTTGGAGAGAATTGGGGGATTTTTTATTACCATAGGCCGAACGCTCAAGCCGATCGTGCCTTTCGCTCGCTCGTGCCGCGCTCTCGCTCCGATCGTGCATCGGCTCGAGTGTAACGGGACAATGAGTCATCATTTTTCGTGCCTGTAGCCGGCGTTCATCGATTTATTAGAAGATGTCACGTCAAAAAATCACTTTTTCAGGTAGGGTTACGAGTATAAGTTATCCACAATTTGTTACGACATTTTGCCTTTTTAATTTTATATTAGTGACTTTGAGAAATTTTGAGTAATTTTAACGAAATCAATAAAAAAAAAAAAAATTTAATAATAAAATATAATTATAAGACATCTCAACTTAAAACAAGTGTTTATTGGCGTTATTAAAAAAAATGTTTTGTGATCATCAAGATTTAAAATTTCAAATCGGTAACCACAAATTATATAATTTAAAACTATTTCAGATAATTTTCTGAAGCGAATTTAAACGAAATTTAAAGATATGTGCAATTACTAAACATAATTATCAGCAGTACTTACTGGTACTTGTTGGTTGTTATAATGAGCAGTGAGTGTATGAGGTCCAACATTTTTCGGAGTAAAACTGGCTACTAGTCCAGTTACTGCGTCTCCAGTCAACCGTACGGGTACTTCGCCTTTAGGACCACGAACGGTGACAGTTAATTCGCCACCCCCTGAACCCTCTACACGCACCGAACACGAGGCTACTTCTCCCACAGGAATAAGTTCTGTAAATGTAAAAAAAGGTGAATGATTATATGTTGCAATTAAAAATTAAAAAATATATTGTTTTATTGATAAAATTCATAACGAAAAGAATTCTTTCAATCAAAATAAACGAATTGAAGTCATAGGCATCATTGCAAGAGTTCCTAATGTCAAAGTCAGAGAGGTTTTTGACAAAGTGAAATATCATTACTCTGATGGCACATTGGTCAAGATGGCAAAAAGTCATCGAATAAAATGGCACATAAAATGTGTTGAGTTTCATATAATATGCGGAGAAACTCTTCCCTCAACCTATAAGATAAAGATTCTGAAAAGAATTACTTTGCCTAATTTAGTTAGAAAGGTAGGAGAGGAGAATATACCGATTTGTGAAGTATCAATAACGACTCGTTGGGCAGGGGCTACGTGAAATACAAATGGCGAAGACGGCACTGGTTCTCCATTAAACTTTATGTCTACTCGATGGGGCGTCGGAGCCTCCGGTCTCCAGAATACCAAGCAACGTCCACCACCAACCACCTGTAAATACAATAGAAATATTATATTGGATGGCCCTAATGGTCAAATATGTAAAATGGAACGCTCCTATAAATATAAAAATTAATTAGAATAATTACCTGCACATGATTGGGAACTTCTCCTTCGTTGATTGAAATTTCCAGTTGACCTTCACCAGCAGCGCTGGCGTCAACTGAAAATATACAGTAAGTATTACTCAATACGGTCAATAATTTTAGCCCAGTCAATTAAAAAAAAGAGGATTGAGAATGGCGGCACTTCTATTTGCCTCTCGTTCATAAAATATTGCTGTTTATATTCGCACATGTCGGTATGGTTAGTATTGGATTGGACATATTGGACATAAGGTACATTTAATAATGAAAAATTATACAATTAAAAATTTTAAAAACAATTTTACAGGGTAACATTACAGTAGGTACAGGTACACCTAAAAAGCGCCGCCATTTTCAATTAATTTTCTTTATTTGACCGCATTATACCTTGGAGAAAAAAAATCATACATTAACTACCTAAGTGTTTCAAGTATTATAATAAATTACATAAGATTACAAAATCACAAGATAAAGGTGAAATTTGCTGAAGAAAAAATTTAAGAGTTAAGGAACTAATATTTTAATTTAACTATAATACTTTTTTAAATATACATATTAGGCATCTATATTGTGTGTAGTTGAAAAAGTCGACATTCAAACAAACTTCAAAATTGTCGCATAACCCCACGGCAATTAGGTGTTTGATAAATAAAATTTATCCCGTAAGTCAAAAGCATTCTCGCCTACTTACGAAATGACTAGATTAGGCAAATTCGCTTACCTCGAAACTGGCATTGCTGACCGACAATAGCATTTCCTAAATCTGTTACTTTAATAAGACTGGCGTCGTAAACTTTTGCTACAAGGGGACCTGCTGCTAACTTATCTCCAGCGATTGAAACCTGTAAATTAATTTCACAATTAATTAACTACCTAGAGATTTCACAGAAACTGTTCAAGTTTTATCATAATGGTTACATATTATATACCTAGATTGTGTTTGTGTAAATACAGCCTCATATGATGTACTTAAAACTCTATTTAAAACACAGATTTAATAGAGAGTTTAAGAGTTAAAAAGAAAAGAATAAAAAAAAATTCCTCGCAAACGGTATTACCATGTACTCCAGAATTTGCGCCATCTGTGTTGTCATTAATAAACTATTAGATCCAAATCGAGGTCAATTTGTTTAAAAGATTGCATACAGATGACATGACTCGTTGGTATTTTGAGTGGAAAACATGAAATATTTCAGAAATATCGATGTATAAATACTGTTCAGTATCATTTTTCTAATTGATTGTAAACAGATTAACTTTTTGTTGTTTTGTTAAGTAGTAATTAACGAGCTATAAATGAAAAAAAATTGAAAGCAGATTTTTATCTTTATCTTCGAAATGAATATATATAATCGAATTTCAACCAGTTGGGGAACACTAGTTATATTTAAATAGGTAATTTGAAGTGTAAAATAAATAATTATCTTTTCGCAACAGGGGAAAAGGGGAAAATCTTATTTTATTAACACAAAAAACTAGACATTTAAACAATAAAGGGCAATATGATAAACGAAGAATGCGAAGATTAGTTCTAATTTTTAAAACGAAGACCATCAAAAATGGAAGGATATACCAAAAATAAACGCGCCATTTATTATACTACAATAGAATTAGGAGAAGCGGCGACATCTATCGGATTTGGGTAGAACTGCATAGAACATAACGCTTTTTAGTTAACGCTTGTATTAATTTTTACTCCTCATAAAACAATTTTACACAATATTTCTAGAAATTCGGTCATTTTGTTCAACTAATGGAATATATGAGTAGGTACCTAATAGGTGCGAATATGCCAACACTAATCAAAATTGAAGATATCGGCATTCGCGCAAATAAAGTGAAATAGCCACTTAACCTTCAAAGGTGAGGGGTTGGTATAATCTTTCGTCGCGCAATATGAAGGTTTAAGTTCACGTATACATGTGGGTAGCAATCTATTGCTGGGTCAGTAATTTGACTCTTGTTATTTTTTACCTTTGCTTATTTCTCGGTTGTGACAAAAAGTCCGTGAGTAATTCTTTAAAGTACAATAATTATACAAGTTTCCTAAGTTGATAGTTAAGTCTAAGTTCCTAAGTCCGAAGTTTCTTTCGGGGTTTCTTCGTCATGTTGGCTATTTTTTTCTAAAACTTTAGTAGAAATAGACTGACGATAAAAGCGTGCCAAATAAAAAGAGTTCTTGTCGGAGCTTCTCTGAATGACAAGGTTTGTAACATGGTGCTCTAATCTGTAATGCTAAGTGAGAGGTAAACATCCATAAAATACAACACGTGTTTCTGTGGGTGATTAAGGAATCCCAGAGCACATTTCGTTAACATCACCTCATAGATACAATTCATAGGTCTTCAACTTATCTCTACTTATTTAATAATTCTGTCTAAAAAAAGTTTTTTCCAACGAACAAATGAATACGTTTGATTATATTAATTGAGACGGATTCATATTTAAATAAAGGAACAAACAGGAGAATATATTTACGTCGCTCAATAAGTCCTTAGAAAATCCAAGAGATAACGCGGTTAGCATCGAAAATGGTTTGTTTTTAGTCATGACTCACGAGTTTAAACGTGGACCAAAATATGACCATTGTTCGGTGGAAGTGATTGCTCCCGAAATGATAGAGAAAATCCACAATATGGTTTTGTGGGATCGACGAATCAAAGTCCGTAAAATGGTTGAGGCCACAAGCATCTCGCTAGGTAGACAGTGATTTAAATTTTGCACGAATAATTAAATCTGAAAACATTCTGTGCTAGATGGGTGCTGCGTTTGCCCTCAATGGAGAATAAACGAAACGTGCGGTCGACTCTGGGGCTTTTTTGACGGTTTTTTATCGCAATCCTGACGAGTTTCTTCGTCGATTCATAACTACGGATATAATACTACATTCGAGGTATAAAGGAATAGTCCAAAGAGTGGGTTTTAAAGGCGACAGGCCTCCGAAAAAGGCGAAGAGTGTGAAATTGGCCGGCAAGGTGATGGCCATGATTTTTTGACATGCACGCAGAATTATGCAGAACATTGATTACTTAGAAAGAGAGAGAGAGAAAAAAAGGAAAATGTTCCTCATTAAAAAAAGGACCTCTTTCATCACGACAATGCACGGATGCACACCTGTGCAGTTTCGATGGTTAAATTCACGGAATTAAAATAAGAATGATTACAAAATCGTATTCATGATTTGGGCACTGATTCCTTGTTATATCCAAACTATAAAAAATGGTTCGGCAGACAACGGTTCACTTCGAACGAAAAGTTGATCGCCCAAACAAGGGCCCATTGTGAGGACCTTCCGAAATCTTACTTTTGAGATAAGATAAAAAAGTTGGAGAATAGTGTACAGAACCTAAAAGGAGATTTTTTTTAAAAATAAACAAATGGATACCTAAAATAATATCTTTTTCTAAGGGCTTATTGAACGAATTTGGTAAATGTGACCGGAGATAGGTAATGGTAACAATCAAAGCTGTGAATAAATGTGAATGAATGCATTTCTCTCAACACAGAATTTGACTTTAGAGAATTTGTGCAATAACGCAAATTTACTTACGTCGATCAAATGAGTGCCGACTTCATCTGGAGTAAATTCGATCCTGTATACACCTGGTCGTTCCGCAACATCTAATATGCGTGCCGTCACCGGTCGTCTGGACGGAGCTGTGACAGTTACATCCACCTAAATGAAAAAAAAAAAAATACATATAGATAGACCGGACTCCGTCGCCCGCACCTCTCTCGGTCCCCTTTGTCGTCATACCCCCGCGCCCCTGTACCGCGCGGGCGAGGACTCACTTAAACAAACGGTCTATCTATAATCCTTTTTAAGTATTTAATTACACTGGTTCAACTTTAATCATACGCTTACAACAATATGGTTGTGTTGTTACTTATTACAACCATATTTTTCTATGATAAATGTTCTTACCAACAAACTCGAACAAAGTTAATAAATACGAACATATAACATTTTATAATCTTCCGAATGTAATGCTGTTTAGATATGTCTTTTACTTTTAATGACATTGATTAAATTGTCTGCGGCAAAGGCAAAATGAGCTAGTGCTTGTAATCATTAGTCTTTGTTATTTCCTTATTACTTTGTCAGAGTTTTCTCCGTTTTATTCTTAATAACAGAAGCACTGCAAATCCACTGGAGATATATTAAAAAATAGCTTTCCTTATAATCTATTAGCTGTGTCCGTGACTTCGTACGCGCTGTAGTTTATTTTTTTTAAATCCCACAGGAACCTAACACTTTTCTCGCATAAAAAGTATCCTATATGTTAATCCAGGTAACAAACCATCTGTATGTCAAATTTCATCAAAATCCATTCAGCCGTCTTTGCATGATTGAGTAACAAACATACAAATTTTCGCATTTATAATATTTGTAGCTGGTGCCCAACTTAGGTGAAGCGGCAACATCTATCGGATTTGGGTAGAACTGCTAGGTGATAAAATGAGGAACCTATAGATTCCCCAGGAATCACTCTGTTGATATATGTCAACGGCTTGAAAATCTATTCAGTACTTAGTTTTTCAGATTATCGCGAACATACAAACAGACAGACGCGGCGGGGGGCTTTGTTTTATAATATGTCAAGACTAGCTGACCCGGCGAACTTCCTACCGCCCCAGAATAAAAACCCGTTCCATACAAAATAGAAAGAAAGAAAGAAAGAAAGACTTTTATTCACTGCACGAAAGACACTGACATTATATACAAAGCAGGACAGAGATTAATAAAAAAAAAAAAAAGTGTGTGTGTCCTCGCGGCAGCGAATCGGATACTGACTCAGCATTGTGCTGAGGTGCTAGACAAACACCTACAGCGCTGATTTTCAGCCAGCACCGTATGTGACTCATTGAGTACCATACAAACATACTTTATAAATTACTATATACATTTTTATAAATGTATGAGAAAATGAAATTTATTTACATTTTTTGTGAATATTTCAGATGTTTTAATTGTAATTCTTCTGTTCTGGGCGGAGACAAATTCAACAAATCAAAGTTCATAAAAATCGGTCAAACCGTAATATAAATTTCGAGATATAAATGACTTTCTTTTAAATATTATAACAGACGAGCGACCCGCCCTCGGTAAAAAAATTGTATATATATAAAAATGCCCCGTTTATCCCTCTTTCCATTAGCGAAAACCGAATTAAAATCGGTCTACCCGTTCACGCGTGATGCCGTGACCAAGGGAAATGGGGATTCATTTTTATATATAGAGATTAGGATAAATGAAAGTGTAGACAGACAAAAACGTATGTACCTTACCTGCAGTAGTGGTAATATTTAATACCTACTAATGTAATATCGTAATATCTAAATGTTAGATAAACAATAGATAGTCATACTTAAAATACACTTAAGAGCACGATTATACCGTTACCATGACTCAAAAAATGTCTCAAAAACTAAAGGGCAATTCCTTTAGTTTCGTTAATTAGACATACTATTTAGGTACCATTGTAGGTAATTGTATTATCCCGCGGTAACAGTGAATGATCATACAGTTTTATCTATTAGGACTTCGTCTATCTTTGTGTCGAGTTTCATATAATGTATTCAATAGTTTACCTACTTGAAAAACAAACATTTAAACATTAAAATACTTTCACATTCTTTCTTATTTTAAAACTAGCGTTCTACCACCGGCTTCACCCGGGATGCAATTTTTATATATATATGAACATTCCCCGTTTATCCCTCTTTCGATTAGTCAAAACCGAATTAAAATCGGTCTACCCGTTCACCCGTGATGCCGTGACCAAGGGAAATAGGGATTCATTTTTATATATTAAAGATTATTCAGACAAACATTTTTTTATTATTACTATAACAACACTTCTGCGGTAATTTTTAAATTAAATTAATTTTAGCTTATATCTAGATGGCGCTACTGTATGTTATATATAGTTATATTTTATTGATGGTAAATTCAATTTAGTAATTCATAATTTAAATTTAAATTAAATTCACCTCGCTCTTGTTGAAAGAAGCAGCGCCCGAAGAAGTGGATATCTCAAAGACAGCTGGCACTCGGGCGGGAATCAATCTCGTGGGCTCACCGCCACCGCCACCTGGCGGCCCAGCCATCACCTCGACTGTCCAAGGAGATCCTGTAATAAGAATGGGCGTTAAAACATTGATCTCAATAGACCCACAAGTTAAAAATAAAAGAAGAGAAAGACAAAATTGGTTTACAAATAATTTAGAGTAGGTAGGTACTTTATAGACAATATATCTAAGAATCTAAAAATTGCGCATAGTTTGGTTAGAATGACAACAGAAAAAACAGTGTAATAGTAGCCCCCTCCCGGCTTTGAATTGATTTTTTTCTGCAAATTATATAGGTACTATATAATTTTGAGATTATCGCGAACATATATATACATACTTACATACATACAGACAGACAGACATGGCGGGGGACCATGTAAGCATATACTCGTATTATAGGTCGGGAAAAACTTTCTTCCGATTTTTATGTGAAAACTCAAGAAAATGTTTTAAAGTTTTTTTTTACGTTTAATTACAGTATTTAATATATATGATTGTTCTTTAATAAAGTAAATTAGGTACGCTACATTTAGCCTTCCAAGTAAATACTTATGCAATATCAGCTATTACATTACACATTCTAACGTATTATGTCATTACAACTACCACTGGTGCGCAACAATGTTTATAAGGAACCTACTACCATATGAATGCTCGTTTAAAAAATTAACTTCATTAATTAATATTTACTATTGTTACTTGTATTCTTTATAATATGATATTTCATAACGATCGCTATTGCATAGGTTTTAAAGTATTGACGACTTAGTGGTCAACCGTTCCGCACACTTAGGTACAGATGCAATACAATGCATAGATAAAATGCTACTTAATACTGATTAAGTAGTATTTTATCTATGTACAAAGGTAGCGTTTCCTTGGTGCGTTTAAACGCAACGAGCAACGCGCGTTCTAGTTGAATACGTACATAATGTATTACCATAGATAAAATACTACTTAACCAGTATAGATGGTCACTCACGTACATTGAATCCGTACCCTATCCAATTTCGCTTATATCTAGATGCCGCCTGTGTAGTTTGTCGCTTATTTGTTGTCATTAAAAATCCGCTAGAGTCGCTGCAGTCGACCGTTCAGTCAATTCTCATGTACAAGAGATGGCACTACTAAAATTTATTTAAAATATAAAAGAAGTGGGCACGAACAACGATAAAAGGGCCGGTATAGGTTCTGTTCTAAAAAATAGGGCAATAAGGAACTAAAACGTTAATTACTGACCGATTATATCCTATAATAGAAAAACGTCTTGTCAATCGATAAAATTTTATTAATTATGTTTTTTGTTATTTGTATTCATAATCTTTACATACTTCGATATAATTTTGCTTAGGTACGTATTTTTGTGTTCAGAAAGCTGAAAAACTGGGTGATGGATTAACTTAATTTTTTTGCAAAACGATGCATTTTATCACAAAGAGTGTTTTATATATACTTTCTATTCCGAAGATTCAGCGGAAACGAAAATAAAAATGAGCTTACAGCAAAGCGTGGCCAGGTTCAGTTAGTTATAACATAGATAAAAATTAACTAGTTTTTGTCAATTGTGTTACGAAGAAAAAAATGATAACTCACACATTTTAATTTGTTATTTTTGTACTATGGTCATTATGCATTATAATTGTAAAACAAATTAATAACATAATGTTTTCTGATATAATAATATTAAATATCTAAATAAAATTTTTCTATCATTTTCATTAAAATATGCATGAAATGTAACAATATCATACATAAAAGTACTCCCAGCAACGTCGCCCTCTAGATATTACCACGATAATAAGGAACTATAACTGCGTGATTGAATTTGTTGGTTATAATTTTTAACAAAATACACATTAATGTTAAATTCGAGACTATTAGTGACATCTAGGGAGTGGAAATCCCAATATGAAATTGGCTTCAGATCGTTATATGGAGGTTGACCATCTATACTGGTTAAGTAATATTTTATCTATGGTATTACTTGGGTTCTTATGTGCGTTTATACGCAGCGTAAAACTGTTAAAAGCTGCGTTTACTATTCACTTGCCCAGTGAGCACGCGGACGCATAACCGCTGGACGTTTACAGTGCATGTGTTGTTTTTAAGGTTATAAAAAAGTACACAATGTTAAAAAATTCATTAAAATTTACAAAAAAAAACATGACGAATTATAGAGAATTGGATAAAAGTAAACCAATTATCTATAATTTAAATCCTAATATTATCGCTGGCAATTAGAAGCCTGTAGCTTAATAGTTGCCTTCTATCATCTGAATTTCGCTGCCAAGTAACATAAAATCAATTCTCCTTCTTTAGCTTCAAGCAAATTAAGCATTTGCACAATATTCAATTCATGTCTGTTTCATTCGAACAGTGGTAGACGATTGATGAATGTAACGTTTTTAAACGCATCAAGTAAAATATCGGAACGCGGCGTACACACGCTGTACCTACGCAGCGCTTATTCGTTGCGTTCGTACACACCAAGGAAACCCAACCTTAAGGGACTATTTAGGATGACTACAAACGAGACTTAGTATATAATATTTAGAATGTTTGATAACGAAGGTAATCAGTGCGAAGGCCAACTTTCATGTTGAGACATGGACACTTACGAAATGTTTCGTCCACAAATCGTCAATCATTTAGCGAGAGCGCAATCGTTCTGCATTTCTCTGAAGTATATCATCCGAAATACCCTATATTAAATCTCTGAAGGAATCTGTTAGATCCGTCAGGGAATCAAAGTGATAGAGAAGAATCAGTTAACGAAGAAGCGGAGCATATTTATTATGCAGTGTATAAGGGTTTGGATGGACGAGTTTTGGAGTCGAGACTACGATCTAAACACCCCGAAAGGTGAGCTGACATCCTTGCTTGCTGAAATGATAACCTAAACAGACGCAAGGCGTAAATGGTTCATGTCCAACAGCAAACAGTAGTAGTGGCAGGGCACACTGTGTTTTGCAGTCAAATGACTTAGTAGCCCGTCTGGCGGCAGTAATCACTCCCTTACAGAAGACCATCGTGAAATAACAGCACGTATGCTGTTGTGTTTCGGTGAGTGAGTAAGGGATCTCAGAGCCAATTCTCATATCTAATCGCCTGTCGGCAGCGCACTTGCAGCAGCTGTGGCGTTGCTTGTGTTAGGCGACGATATTAGCTATCTACCATCAAGTGGACCGTCAGCCTGTCTGTCGATCTTAACATAAAAAAAGCCCTTGTGGGCTGACAACGATGGTTATGATGTAATGGAGTGAAATGCGTTAAAAAAAGCAGTTTAAGTATTTTGGAATGTATTTAGTAAGTTTTCTAATATGAAAAACAAGTCAGCAAAAAATAATCTGTTAAATTTGTCAAAAAAATGTTGTTTAGAACCACATAGCTCACCACTAATGTTTATTACGCCACAAAAAAAATATGAAGTAACAACTTCACTCGAGACTAGTGGAGCCAAAACAAAATGTGTTAAAGTGGGCTAATCGAGTCAGTCACGATCAATCGACTCGAACCGCTTACATGCTGATCGACTGTTACTTATAAACGCATGAAAACTATGCCTTTATGTAAAGTCCGTCACGCAACACTTTTTATACAGCTGTTACATATTTCACTGATAAGGTAAGTAGGTTCAATCAATCAATTATTTTTTAGTTTAAAAAATCTAAAGTATAAGCAAATATAAAATTATGTACCTATTATTCATTTTAGTAGAGTGGTTTTTCTCGTATATATTTATTTTTTATTTTACAGGATCCATTATTCTATAGGTACTTAAAAAAATGTTTGTCCTGACTGACTATCGACGTACAGCCGTTTATTTTACAAGGTAAGCATTCTCTAAGAAAATATCTTTGAAAATTTAAACTCCGTGCGAATCCGGGGACGGGGCTCTAGTATTATATAAAATATCAAAGTAATATTGTTAATCTGTTACGTTTTCAAGTAGTTTTGGTTTAACATAGGGTATCTACTGGTATTCCTCTTACCCGTTAGTCCGCCTGTAGTCCATACTAATATTATAAATGTGAAAGTAACTCTGTCAGTCTGTCTGTCTGTCACCTTTTCATGCCTAAACCGCTGAAATCATCAATAGGTTTTGCATACACGTTGTCAGGGATTGAGGAAAAGACATTTAATCCAGAAAAAAGTACTGTTCCCGATCTGTAACGCTTGGCATTGCTATAGCTGCAATAAAGATGTTAGGCGTTACATTGCTCATATATTTAGTCAGACGTTATATTTTTTATTTTTCAACGCGGGCGAAGCCGCGGGCACCAGCTAGTCCTTAATAAAAAAATCGTAGAATTGATTGAAATCTCGAATCTGTAGAAAATAGATAGGCTATTTTTGAAATTTTCAAGCGGGTCAATCTGACGGTAAAAGCTCTATCAAATTCATTAAGGCAGTGTACCTTAATGACTTAGGCTCGGTTGCTATATCCCAACAACGAATCGTTTTTGCCTACCAACGGTACTTATAGCTACGAGTCGTAAGGGTGACGCGTTCCTATATTCAACTACTCGTAGATGAAATTACCGAAGCTTGTTGTCAACGGATGGGAGGACAACCGATAACGACCCGTACGTCCGTTCTAAGGCAATGAGTGATCGGTGCGTTCCTATATTATTTTCGAAAGGTCAGTGAGCTGTCAAATCAACCACTCGTAGTAAGAATTTTTACCGCCTAATTTTGGTCGATAATTGCAGTAGTGATCATAAAATAATTACATTTTTCAATTATAGGTACAGATATGGATATGGAATTACTAAACGCTTTATCGGATTGGAGTGACTCATTGTATTCATTGGGTATAATCAATTTTTAAGTTAAAATGCTTACCCGAATTATGTACATATTAAAGTTTGTTTTTAACCAAAGAATCAAAGTTTGAAACCAAAGCGAGAACATAGCGAGGTATTCCACGTATTCCTACGACTTTTGTTTAGGATTTTAGGATCGCTAGACCAAGATCACACAGAAAAAATAAGAATTTTTATGACTTATTTACTTTTGTACTACCTGGAAGCATTTTTTGCCTGGCAACATTTATACATTTATACATGGTGTATCGTGTATCCCCAAGACTGACGTGCGTTTACTTAGAACTTCACCGCATCGCCATAAAGCTTAATAACTACTAGAGTTTCATGTTTTCTTTTTATTGTGTTTAATATTACTACTAAAAAATAAGAGATAAAAATTGCTTTTATTTTACTGTTCACATTTTATATAATTTTGGCAAAGTAACCATTACAAATGAAATTTATTTCATTATTTATCAAACATCACATTTATTAACACATAGATAATTATAATTGCCAGTTTCTTTGTAAATTTGACAACGTCATGCAGGTTATTGTTTATTTCATAAACTGTATACGCCTATTCATAAACTAAATTCACTACCAGCTACCAATGCCCAAAACCGTTGCCGAAAAAAACGGTGTGAAAAGATATCGCAGATATCGAGAATATCTGAAAACGCCCATAGCTACCAATTGGACCCGATATGACAGCATCAATCACAAACAAAAGACAAGTGTCAATTGCAATTGATGACGTTTCGTTACACAACAAATAATTAAAATATGTTTTTAATTATAATGTTTTTAATTCCCCCCCTAGGTGGGCCAGGACCTTGTCGTGGTGGGCGGCGGGGGGGGGGGGCACACCCTTGGCAATCCGGGCGGTTGCAGGGGTCGCTGCTTTTTTCCTCACCGGTCTTTGCTCGACTGACCGGATTGGTTTTGGGGACAAAGAAGGCCCACACGACGTGGGCTCCGAGCGGGCTCCGTTTAACGGAGCTCGTGGCGGAGTCCAATAGAAGAGCTTTTTTTTCCTACTTGACATTGGCTGACAATGGCCATCTTCAAGATGAGCCGAATCGCCATTTTTAAAAGAAGAAGAAGAAGAATGTTTTTAATTTTTGAAAATTTGTTAACTAATTTTAAAGTGGTGGGGTTAAGCTACTTTAAATTAAAACTATTTCAATTAAAACAATACATTATTATTAAACAACAATAATTATTTCAAATTAAAACAATACACTTTTTGAATGAAACGAAACGTACGCTGTGTTCATAGACGTACGTTCCAACGAGACTGCTAGTACAGGGCGAACGCATTCAGACAACACATTAGCGAAATAGATATTATATAATTCCACGCCCGGTAATGTTCGAGCAGTAACGAGATCTGTGACCCGTGAACATCTCTGCGCTCGCTTACTAAAATTATCTATTACTGGTTGCAATGGCTCCTTGTAGCATAAAATGGTGTGGCAAGGACAGCAATAGCTCAAATTTTAAAACCGATGGTATAACATTTCACAGGTAAGCTGGCTTCTTTAATTATAATTAATAATAAAATACATTAATTTTAGTGTAACCGCAGTTCACCTCAAACTGGTCGTTCGATCCACCTCACTGACAGTGCATCCCTTTCTTTCATAACTAAATATATGATTACATTCCTTTCTTCCTTGATATGGCACGTGTAACTAGTGATGTACAGTACCGGATACCGGTTAGTGGTCGAATATCGATATCAGTTTCGTAATTGCATTTAAATCAATTCCTATTATGGAACGAAGTAGGCAGAAAATATATGGCTTTTTCAACCAATTTCCACAAACAAGGAGGTTTTCAATTTGGATGTTTTTTGTATATGTGTATCTTCGAGAATTGTAAACCGATTTTCAAGATTCTTTTTGGTTCATATAGGGTACGTTGAACGGATGGCAGTGGCTCCATATATTTCAAGAAAATATTTCTACTTTATGTAGTGGATCTTGGTTTTTCAAGGTTTTAAACTATGTAATTATGTTGTAAACTGAACGCGTGAAGAGTATTTATTTTCATAGTATATTTCATGTAATTTTGCTACATTAACTACTAATATTGCAATTTTATTGTGGTTCGAATGTTTTTAATGGTATTTAACAATTTCAAAAACTAACACTTTGTTTAGTAAAACCTAGATATACTGTAAGTATCGATCGTTATTTTTATAGAAACTAAATACCCCATCCCTATGTTTTGTGTAGAATTTCGTCGTGACCTTGATCGGACCAATTGGCGTTCAGTACCCCGCGCCCGCGCACCTCAGTTAGTTGCCAGAACAGTTTGCCGTCTAGTTGGATGATACGTCCATGGCTGTGTTGTAGAGAGGACTCGGTAGACAATCTACCGACGGACGGTTGTCGATATTAGGCATCGTAAAAAACTTGTGGAATGCTTTGTTACGACCCGTTGTCGGTAAATGAAAACGAGTAGTAACTTGTAACCAATGACGGATGGTAGATTATAGGAACCGGCTGTAAATCATTAAGGTACACTGCCAACCTTAATAAGATGAAGAATAGGGATAATTATCTATGGGATAGGCGAATAGGCATAGACACCCCTTACTCGTGCACCGAAACACGACAGCACACGTGCTGTAATTTCACAGTGGTCTTCGGTAAGGGGTGGCTACAATTGTTGGAAGTGCTGCCCATTTATGACTGCGGAATGGAGAGTGCCCTCCCACTACTCAGTCCCTAACATTAACCTTAATGAAGTAACAGATTCTTTATACTGATAGGAGTTTTACTACTGCCTGCATAACCAGATATGGTAATAAGGGAATTTATGGTTCATTCTTTATATTATAATGCACAGTTTTCGATTAAGGTTTACAGCTATCTATTGCGTGTGGTATGTCATTAAGTCAAAATATACGACCATAGCGAAGCTATTTTAAACACAATATTCGTAGCCCTTAATATACTGTTGACACATAACGGTCATGTGGAGTTTTTCATTTACTAAATCTTTTCAAATAAAATTGATCAACTCAAGATGAATATTTGATCAGCCTTTCAAACAATCAGGGCCGAAGCATTGTTATAGGACTTTAAAGAATCAGGAGCAGATACATTAGGCGGGGTATATTCATGACCTACAAGATGGCAAAAAGTCATCGAACAAAATGGCACATATAATATACTGTAAGTAATCAAATGTAAATAAACTTTGGAAAAAAAAGTCTAGAGTTCTCATATAAAATGCGAAGAAATTTTTTTCCCCGACCTAATATATGCTCTTAAACAAATTATAATTATTTACATAATTATTAAGGGACTTTTTCTCAAAATAAAAAAATCAAACATTATTTGATGGTTTCAGTAAATGGTTCCTAAGGTAGTTAAGATTTTTTTTATATTTAGCGACCCGCCCCCGGATTCGCCCGGCGTGCAATTTTTATATATATGAACATTCCCCGTTCATCCCTCTTTCCATTAGTGAAAACCGAATTAAAATCGGTCTGCCCGTTCACGCGTGATGCCGTGGCCAAGGGAAATAGGGATTCATTTTTATATATAGAGATTTTACATTCGAAATTTAGATAAAATCGCCTTAAGTAACTTATCGGTAACGTAGCTATGACATAAATAGCAGAAGCCACTAGCCGGAGTAGCCACGGGAACGAGATAACGGTAAACACGCATTCTGAGTATGCAATTAACATTGGGTTACGTACATGTAACAGCGATGCGGCACCAGTGAATGAACGAACACTAATGGCAGGCAGGCAATACATGAAAACTTATTGATTTTACTCCCAACCCTGATAATTATAGACGATGATACCAATTTTTATAGAAACACAATTGTAACTAAAGCTTTTGTAATGAATACAATCAATTTATTGGAAGCTAATTCCTAAATATGAATTCACTGGGAACCAGATCGACTAAGAGTAGCATAATCACCTCCTCAATCCAATGGACATTATAGAAATATTTTTTTCAAAACTTAGTGTCGGTAAACCGAACAGATAAAGCTTATAATCCGTAAGCTTAGATAAGCTTTGTATGTACAAAGTTAAGAATGCTTTTTAATTATTTTTATAGTTTTTTTTTAATATTACAAAAAGGGGCAAGCAGGCCAACGAAAAGGGTACCCGTTGCCACATGTGTATTGAAGCCTGTTAGAGAGCGTGTGTTAATTTATTTTTTGTCGTAAGATATGGTTTTTGACTTTTTTTCTGTGTCAAAGCATGGTGAGAGTAATTAATTTTTGATTTAATGTTTTACGTATACACCCACAAAAGCATATTTCTATCAAAATAATGTATGACACGGTTCTTAAAATACTTTTCACTGTAAATTAAAATATGTTTAAAATTACCAAACCTCCGCTTTCTTCGACGTTGTAATTTTGTTAGAGAAAACAGGTTTTGAGTGAGATTGAGTGGATTAAAATCTAGGCTTAATCTAATAATTTAATAATTTAATTTAATAGGTTGAGTCAGAGTCTTAAAGTTATTATGTAAAATTTTAATATTATACGCGTTTAATAACATTTACATCCGTACCTACATATTTCTAAAAACTTTAATATACTATTTTAAGGTCATTTTTTTTTATTTGAAACAAATTCACGAGTTTGCTAAGGTTCCATAAAAAGGATTTATACCATTGAAAACATTGTTCAAACATTTTTATTAATCTGGTTAGGTTATCACAAATTCTTTTACATGAAGATAAATAGCGACAATTTAAACTCCATTCTAAAGTAGATACCATAATAAGATATAAGGTTGAAGACGTGTTCGAAGCCACCTGTTACTAGGTGACGATTTAATTTGGTATTTCTCGTGAAATGATCAGTAGCCAATCAATTTTTTATTGTTTTCACTGTTTTCAAATCATTAGGCCCTAAGTATAGCCTAAAATATTATTTTAGGTTATTTTATAAAGAAAAAATGTAGTCGTAATTAATAATCAGGTTATTTTTAGTAACAGTTTTAAAATCAATATTAAGTATTAAGAAAGTTTCGTATAGTAATTTTTATTTAGTGCTAAACGAACACACTAAATAAATAAATAGATATGCATTTTCTATTTTAAATCTTCATATCTATAAAAAATTCGTGATTTGACGAGCCCCTTTGGATGAGTGGTTAGGGTGCTTGCCTTAACGCTCTGTGCTAGGATTCCCGGGTTCGATTCCCGGAAGGGTCAACTTTTCAAATTTGGCTCTGGTCTGGATCTGGAAAGTAGTGGCAGGGCATACTGCGTATCGCAGTCATTTTGGCCATTACAGAAGACCACCGTGAAATAACGGCACGTGTGCTGTGCGGTGAGTGATTAAGGGATGCCAGAGCCCATTTCCCTATCCCTTCTCAATCCTTTCCCTTAATCCTACTGTAGTCGGCAGCGAACTTGTAGCAGCTTTGGCGTTGCTTGTGTTATAGGCGACGGTAGCCACCTACCATCAAGTGGACCGTCAGCCACAAACATCCAAACGTCTCAAAAGATTAATTTTTATAATATTAGTGGACAAAAAGTGTAATACATACGAGAACCAACCGTACATTTGTGCAATCAATTTCTAGGCTGTAATCTGGCTGTAATATCCTTCAACCCTTAGTGTGGCTGGCGACCGCTCGACCACAGGAAATAACGTTGACATAGTGAACACTGTTGTAATTTAATGAACGTGTTTGTTTGACCTCAGTAATTTTTATATTCGTTGTATTAAAATGTAACCTATTTTAATACAACGATAAAGAAACGTAAGTAATTACGCAAAAATAATTATGATTATATAGTATGAAACCGTGTCGTAACAGAAAGTAGGATTTCATTTTAATTTGTGTACAATAATTGCAATTTTGTGTCAAATAAATTTGAGTAATATACGTCAGTATTGCTAGAAAACTTTCCCATGTCCTTTATAATTTATCTTATCAAAGACGACAGCACACTCGCCTTCCTTGCAGTGCTTGTGTTAGGCGACGATATAGCCAAATAATGTGGCCGTCAGCTTGTTTCCCGAATTTTACATATAAAAATATATATTGTGGCAATAAAGCTGGAGAGTTTGTTTATTTTTTATCATGTTAGATTTGAAAAAAAAAAACTAATTTAACTTGTTGTTACAAGCTAATTGAGTGGCTGGTGAATATAAGGTTTATCACGTTAGGTGTACATGCAAAGCGTTTTTGGACTATAATTTTTTCACATACTTATGTATTTATATGAAAAATAGTTCACCCTTTTAAGACAAGGTATTATTTCTTCCTTTTCTTTCAGGCTTATATACCAGGTGTGTCCGCGACTTCGAACGCGTTGAAAAATCTATACTAATATTATAAAATTTTCTTTTTAAGTACATTTTAGATTTTAATCTGATTACTGTCCGATCCCCTATTATCGCTGTGACGACGGTGGCGCCGAATTTTTTATAACCTACATTTTCATACATCGGAAACCTAAAATTTTTCCATGATAAACAGTCTATATGTTAATTCAGGTAATAAGCTATCTGTGTGTCAAATTTCATCCAAATTCGTTCAGTCATTTTGCGTTATAGAGGAACAAACATTCAAAAATTCAAATATGAAGATTTACAAATTTTCGTATTTAAAATATTATTAGGATTATTATATATAAATTAATTAAATAAGTAGTTTAAGGCTCCGTCCTAAAAGTAAAAAGTTTTGTTAGCATAAAGGTATTTCTATTATCCTTTTCTTATTCTTACATATTAAAAATTGAAGTCGATGCCCGCGTTTGTCTGTCTGTACATCTGCTAACTCCTTAAAATAAAATGCTGCTCCGGAGATTAAAATAAAACCTAATTGCATCCGTGTGAAGCCGGAGGCCACTAGTTATAGATAAGAAATGATTACATTTTAGATGATCGAAAAAGGTGAATTGTATGATGAAAAAAAAGCGTAATCACTCCAGAAGTGATTAAATGTAAAATTACGTTGTCACACTGTTGCGAAAGTAGTCAATTCAATTTGCGGCCGTGTTTTGAGTGCTTTGTTCACCATTCTTGGACTCGTTGATTTACCGTGGTAGTGTAATTGGCAGTATTGGTAAATAAAGTTGTTTAATAAGTAAATAAATAAATAATAATATTATTATTACGTTTAATAATAAATAAATAAAATTTATTTAATCATAAACAATTGCCTTACTTAAGTAACAGCATTTGTATTTGTAATTCTATGCATGAATAAGGAATTCCAGAGCCCATTTCTTGAACTTCAAACCAGGATAAAAATCCCATCAGGCTTGGCACCGTATTTGCATCCCCTGGTGTTTTTTTTTTCTATTGAAAGGCGACGATTTTTATTTTTATTTATTAGCTCAAATTTCCCTCTACAATTTTTATTTTAAACACTGTTTCTTCTTTATATATATTGTATAATATTTATGTATTTGTTAGTATGTATATGTGTTTGTATTTACGTTAGTATTGCTAATGTTAGGTGTAGGGGCCGCCTTTTGCGGTAGCCTCCTCCAAACTTTGCCAGATATGTCTTGTGCCAGTCTGGGCCATAAATTTCCTGTGGTCGCCAAAATGTCGTCACTCCATCTTTTGAGTGGTCTACCCTTCTTCCTTTTCTTGTCTTGTGGGTACCAATTAGTTACTGTCTGCGACCATCTTCCATCGGTTATTCTTTGGATGTGGCCAGACCATTTCCATTTTAGTGTTAATATCTGTTTCACGACGTCTCGAGCTTTGGTTATCTTCCTTATTAATGAATTTCTGATTCTATCTTTTAATTTTAATATTTAGTATGTTCTTTTTTTCTTATTGAAAGGCGACGATTAGCTACTATTAAATGCACCTCCAGATATTCTAGATTTAATAAAAAAAAACTTAAGTATAATTAACTGCAAATAAATGAATAAATAATTTAAAGATTTATCTATTTATCTATATTATAATTTTTTTTACTTTCTTAAACTTAAAATTGATGGATTTTCAAACACAATAAAATTAATCTACCATCCGATCGGAAAGCGGCTTCTACAAGGAAGTAACCTTCATAGCTGCTGTTTTCAAATAAATTTTCAATTAACAATCAGATTAAATAATAAATATACATTCAATATGAAGACAGTGAAAGGAGATCAATCACCTTTGAATAGAGGTCAGGCCATCAGTTTATTAACGGTTGAAAATTGTACCATTGGGTAAGATGAAATTATAGATTTTACGGGAAAAATATCGTGTAATTTGGCAATGAGGTTTCATAGATTATTTAAGTTTGAAAGTATTAAAAAATCTCTTTCAACTGCGCATTATTGATCGAGCGTCGAACAACGTAGAGTGTGATGTTATTGTTTTTTTAACAGGGAATATGCAAATATATTTTTTAAATTTTCATACGACAGGTTATAATCGTTATATAAACGTAAAAAATATTCAGCGCCAAATAACAGAAAATTAGTAATAAAAATAATTTTTTTAAAATTAACTAACAGCTACGGACACTTTAAACACCAGCCCTTTTGGCATGCTTTCGTGACGTCACAGTCTACAATCCCAATCAAATGTTAAAAATCACAAACATCTACACGCTGGTTCACATTTCATAGACTTTGACGTCACATTCGTTTCAAGTATTTTGATTTTCCCACAATTTTTTTTGCACTTTTTAATAATTATTTTCTTAACGAAAAGGAAATAATATTTACATAGACACAATTCAAAAGCAAAAATTTTGATTAAAAAAAATTTAGGCCGTTAGACGCACATTCCTATTTTCTTATATCATCTCCTTTTAAAAAACCTGAAATATTCGCAGGAAATTACTGAAATTAAAAAAAAGTTTTATTATCAAAATCTCTAAAGTGTAAAAATATGGCCCGGTTTTGAACTATGTCCTTTAGAACAATGTATTGTGATAAATAAATAATTTAAATTTAGTTACAGGTAGCTGTCGTGCATTCTTTAGTAACTTGTAATACAGTATACTCAAGCTTCGAAAATTCGAACTCAACCTATTTTTGATTCAACAGCAAACAATTAACAATATTCTTGATTTTGATCGGAAAAAAATGTATGTTATATATTTTAATAAACATTCTTGATGATTTTACTGTTTACGATTATTTCACGACTATACAATACTTTTATTGGGCTTTAATTTTATAGTTTCAAGTATCGATATCGACTTGTATATCGAGATGGCAACAACTGGTACTCTACTCACTTGAGTTTGCTAAGTTCTTATTCAGTCTAAACTATGTAATTATATTTTATTTTATTTATACCTTCCATTTCGTATCTTACTAATATTATAAATAAATGCGAAAGTTTGTATGTTTGTGTGTTTGTCACACAATCGCGCCAAAATGACTGAATGAATTTGGATGAAATTAGGCAAACAGATAGTTTATTACCAGGATTAACATATAGGATTTTTATCCTGGATAAATTTAACGTTCCCGGGGGGATCGTTTAAAAATATTTAAAAATCGGCACCGATTTATTATACATGTAATAAAATCGTAAACGAGCCGTGTCAAATTAAAGATTTTTTTCAAAAAACAACTTATACATGTTACTGAGGTCAAAAAAATAGTTTTTAGAATTTTTTCTGTTTGTATGTGCATTTATGCACGCTAATATCTGAAAAGGCTTAATCGATTTAAATATGGTTTTCACTGATGTAAGTATTGTAGCAAGGTTCCCATGTTTGTTTCATTCCAATCGGTTTACAAATACCACGCGTAGGAAGTTGCAGGCTCAGCTTACTCATATGTTTTTTCAGGTGTTACATTTTTCAAAGCTGGTGCAAGAGAGTGAATTAAATTGCGAGTTGAATACTTACGCGATGAAATGTTCTTATTGTTCTTTATTTAAAATTCACAACCAACAATTTCAAGTTATTCGAATAGGCGGGTTCATAAAGCATATGGTCCGCATCTCAATATAGAGCTTTTAGCGATATGAAAGCACAGACTGAATAGCTTCCCTGCGGCACCATACTGCGTCCTGTTTTTATATAGCTTCGCATACTGCACAATACGTGCAGGTAGGTGAACGTCGCATCTAGGTTCACCCTTGATAAGTAAAGTGGATAATTATTAATTATTTTGATACCTTTATTATTTTAAAAAGTCAAATACACAATATAGTTTCAGGATGTTAGTAGTGGCAGGATACACTGCATTGGACCGGAGTTGTTGGTTCGCCAGAGCCCGGTCCAGCTCATACAAGGGCTTCAAGGGGTCACCGGGGAGTTTTAGTAGGTATTCCCAGTCCCTTCAGGACTGGGCGAGTCCCACATACCCCTATCGCCTAGCCAGCGGTAGGACATCCGTAAATGGATTTCTCCTCGACAAAAAAAAAACAGGATACATTGCATGCTGCAACTATAAATTGGGCAGGCCGTCTCTGTCGGCAGTAATCGAAAGTTTACAGAAGACCAACGTGAAATAACAACATAGTTTTTTGCTGGGTGAGTAATCACTAAACTAAATACAAATAATAACTCCATTTCTATGGAACACATTGGCCCCTGCATCTATATTTATGTTTAAGAAAGGGGATAATTACAGCTGCCAGACTGGTTACACAATTTATGAGTGAGACACGCAGTATGCCCTGCCCTAAAACACCCACACCATAGTCAACTTTGAAAAGTTCAATTTCAATGGTCCTACCCGAAATCGAAACCGGGACCCCTGAGTCAGAGAGCTAAGACAGCACCTTAACCACTCGACCTATTACCACTATATTACTGCGTAATGCGTATAGTGGTTCGTATAGTAAAATGCGTATAGTAAAATCATTATAATCAAAAATATTTTTAATGGTTATTGGAATTAAAGAAATATGACCAACGCCAGTAGTGTTAATATAATAAAATCGTAAACGAGCAGTGTCTGTACATTAAATATTTTTTTAAAAAAACTCGTAGTTACGTTACCGAGGTAAAAAAAAAATAGTTTTTAGAATTTTTGTCTGTCTTTGCGTTTGTGCACGCTAATCTCAGAAACGGCTTATCCGATTTGAATATGGTTTCACTTATGTATTGTAGCAAGCTTCCCGTAACATTTAGTGTTTGTTTCATTCCAATCGGTTTATAAACAAAAAAGTTACGTGCTATTCTACTGTACCACGCTATACCACGCGTACGAAGTTGCGGGCTCAGTTAGTTACAAAATATATCTCTACCTATTATGTCAAGAGTATTATAATACATGTACAATACAGGATGTAAAGATATGTTATGTGTGTTTGAAACAATTGAACAGCACTAATATTGGTTACGAACATTAATTCTGACGAAATTTGACACGAAGGCCAAATCGCACCTATCAAATTGTTGCATATCGTTATTATAATTCATAAGTAGGCTTAAGACTAGTAACTACGTTACGCCTTAACGTTCCCCGAGGTCGTAAGTTCAATTTGCATATTTATACTTAAGAGTACGACTATTACAATTAACTCGTAATTTATACTTTGTATAATTATACCTACAGTTGCTTCCTTTGAATTTATTGAATTATCTTTTTTATTTAACTACGAATCAGTGACATTTTTGTGTAGGTCCTACCAGTCATACTATATAGTCCAGACTAGACGGAGCTAAACAGTAACAAAATCTAGACTGACAAGTGAAGACTGTGGCAGGAGATGATTTTTTTGACATAAAACGATCTCCTGAAAGCTCAAAGGTCTATAGAACAGCTATGAAAAAAAAGTTTAAAAGATTCTAAAAATATCTAAATAAAATTGAACGCAAATGAGCGAATATGACAGACCTTACCACAAGTTACAATGAAATGTGTTCGTATTTTTTAGCAAGTAATTCTCATAGCAATCCTGAGGTTTCCTTTTTCGCTTATCTACTATATGTATAAGTGTGTTATCGCTGTCGACTATTATTTTTATTATTTTTTCTATTATTTTTATTACATTCAAAATTTTTGTTGGTCTAGGCTAGGTAATACAATTAATAAATTATATTCGAATCTCACCATTATCTACAAAAAGGGCTCGTTTATATGACATACGTTAATTCGTCAGCAAGAGGCGCGGCCACCGCGCAGTAACCAGGCGGAGATTTGTTGTTATGGAAAAATAAGCTTTGTTGTAACTATGTAAAATTGATTTATGAAGAATCTTCATTGGAATGTTTGAATGGGAGAGCGCGTCGACCGATCGTGTTGACACCACGCGGTTGGTGGATTGCGAAGAATTTGCATGTTTTTGGCTAGACAGTAAGTAGGGTTAGTAATACGCGGGCGTCGCGAGGAAATTTTCGCGTACGTTTAACTGCAGCCTAAAGCTAGCCACTGACGATCAGTTAAATACATCAGTTTAACTGATCAGTCAAAACGGATGTAAGCTAAAACGATTCCCCACTCACTGGCTTCAAACAGGGCTTCATTTGTCTATAGAAGGCGCGCAGACGATAAGACAACACAGTACCAAATGTACTCTGTGATTCCGACAGAAGAACGGGCACTCACGGTCAGTTAGCGTGACGCAAACAAACGTAGTGATTATATACTCTTTGACGCAAACGAACTGAAGCCAGCGGATTACAGTGTGCCCGAAATTAAAATAAAAAACTTAACAAATGCGAGTTGAACTCGCGTGAAGAGGGTTCCGTACGATGTTACCTATCTGCACAATATTGAGTGATTTACCATGTTATTTTAATATCATGTACTTCTTATAGATTTTCCTATAATATATAAGTAGAAAACTAATTTCTGTATTTTTTTCAAAATTTTAGGATCAGTAGTTCGGAGATAGGGGGGGGGGGGGGAATGGTCGGACAGACGGAAACACGAGTGATCCTATAAGGGTTCTGTTTTTTATTCGGACGCATGGAACCCTAAAAATAATAATAATAATTCAATTTAAGATTTTACACTGACACTTCTGGATGTACGTTATTCCAACTGATCAGTTTAACTGACCGTGTGTGTCGAGCTTATATTGGATAAGTGTGGACATTTATGTGGATTATCTCAAAATCACTGCACCTGTTCTTCTTTCACTGCATGAAATGTGTTTCGTTTCAAAAGGACAAAGGTTATACACGTTATGAATCCTCCCTCAATTGTACCCCGGTAATCCGGGGCGCCACGATCTAGCATAATATGAGTACAAATTTAAAACAGACGTGAAACAAAATTTATAGGGAAAAAGCTACTCGTGTAATGATTACTTTACCGATAGAAGCTCTGCTTGGGATTGGTGGCTAAACATCTATACACATCTGTATATATAAAAATTAATCCCTATTTCCCTTGGTCACGGCATCACGCGTGAACGGGTAGACCGATTTTAATTTGGTTTTCACTAATGGAAAGAGGGATAAACGGGGAATGTTCTTATATATAAAAATTGCACCAGGGGCGAAGCCGGGGGCGGGTCGCTAGTAATAAAATAATAAACGAGTAGATTAAAGAAAAAAAAAATTTGTACACGTATTTATGTTACCGAGGTGAAAAGATAGTTTTTAGAATTTTTGTCCATTTGTCGGTTTGTTTGTTTATCTGTGCGTTTGTGGATGCTAAAACGGCTTAACTGATTTGAATGCAGTTTTTACTGATGTATTGTAGCAAGCTTCCCGTGACATTTAGTGTTTGTTTCATTCCAATAGGTTTACAAACTAAAAAGTTACGTGCTATACCGAATACCATGCGTTCGAAGTTGCGGAATCAGCTAGTTTAGTTTGTAGTGCTTGTGAAACAAAATTATACTGGAAAAGAATACCTGTGAGGTTTCTTGTCGG
Organism: Bembecia ichneumoniformis; assembly: GCA_910589475.2. Classification (NCBI taxonomy): domain Eukaryota; kingdom Metazoa; phylum Arthropoda; class Insecta; order Lepidoptera; family Sesiidae; genus Bembecia; species Bembecia ichneumoniformis. Next base: position 8,980,555 of record OU342523.1, read on the forward strand.
ATTCTTCCTCATAGAATCTGCATTCCGAACCGGCGGTAATTGTTACTGAAATTTGGTTTTACGCAGTAAATAAAAATTTTGATTAATTAATTTGATTTTAAAGTTTAGAGATTTTCATTGATAAATTAGCTATTGGAAAAGATTTCACAGACTTATTCGACTTCTTTGTCTGGTTAAAAAGTTTAGGGATTCTTATTCTATTTCTAATTACCTACATAACAGTTACGTATCGCACTGACCTCGGGGCAATGGAGGTGGTATTTTTAAACAAAGGGAATTTGCTAATGCCAACCTCGGGTGTTTCTGTTTCCTATTTCCTAATGCCGGCGCTGAGGGCGGACGTCACGATTGGAACAATTGTTTGGCTACTTTACCGTGGCGGTGGAGCACCGCTTCCGACTTCAAATAGAAACGGGGTTAACTGACACAGAATTAGAAATAGCAAGTGAAGTGAATTTGCATTGAGTATTTAACTGGGCTGAGTGGAAGCTGTTTATTAAATGCCACAGGGGTTCCTTTATAAAACTTTTTTATTATAAGTGGTTAAGCGGGCTGACTGTCTACTTGATATGGCTAGTACTTTTTATTACTATCTATTATTTATATTAAATGAACCCATTGTTTTGACGATAGGTAAAACTTCAATAGTATAACCGTTGTCGTCTACTGCTAAAGTCTCAATGTTCTCTCAAAATAAAATCATTAGCTGTGTTTTTTTTATGTTAAGGTCGGCAGACAGGTTGACGGTCCACTTGATGGTAGGTGGCTACCGTCGCCTATAATACAAGCAACGCCGAAGCTGCTGCAAGTGCGCTGCCGACTGATTTGAAAAGTTGATTTTTCAAAGTTGACCCTGCCGAGAATCGAACCCGAAACCCTAGAACAGAGCGTTAAGGCAAGCACCCTAACCACTCATCCAAACGTGTATATAATCACCAATCACACCTCGACTTATAAGAGTCGTAACGTGATGACAAATAATAGCCACTTCCTTAAGAATTAGGCCATCAAATTTAAAAATGTTTTTTAAAATTTTACTGGTAGTTCCAGAGCTTAGTGCGTTCAACCACCAAATAAACTCTTCAGATTTTAGAGATCACATGAGAATACTATTGGTATTAACCAGGAAGTAACTCTGTCTGTCTGCTGCGTACAACAGTGATATTATGCAGGGATTTGGAAAGAAAACAGACTGACTACTTTTAACTAATCGCACAGGCGAAATCGCTGGCAACAACTACTTTCAAATTTACTTGGTTTGCAATATTATCGAGAAAAACATTTGCATAATATCTGCAGCAGACTCGTATCTTTACTGTGCATTTTTTTATCCGTTGCACAACAAGGAATTGCAGTTTACCCACTTTGAGTGAACGCTACAAGAACATTAATTATATTAAATACAAATATCCGTAATATGTAGCCAATATTCGTATTTGTCAAAGGAAAGTTATTCGGAGTACTCAGACCACCGCGACTGCTGGTGAGGCTCGTTGTTGGAACGTGACTGGTCTAGGCGACCTCCATTCAAGCCCAGATAAGTCAGCTCGGATGAATACCCATTGCGAACTCTGAATTACTGGCTTTAAATGAATCCGCTTTAACCGTTTGTTTACACATACTGTTGCGAAATTAATTGCTGGAAGGTACTCGTTTATTGAAATTAAAAACCAGTTTACATTTATAATTTACAAACTTAAGTACACAACAGCTTGAGCATAATTGTTAATTGCGTTCTTCGAAAAGTGCATGTATATTTTTGTCCTCAATTTTACATATTGATTTAATATTTTTATTAGTTTTTTTTAATGATTTAATGTTTTTGTTATGAGTAATGTGGCAACAGATAGCACAGTTTGCATTTATATTGTAGTAGCGACTGGCTTGAGTTTTAGAGTCTATTTCCATTAGTTCAATTCCGAGTTCAATTACATTTATTCATTGAACTATTAAAACTCGAAAAGTCTCAGCAATTCAATTGTCTAAATTACGTGTTATGTAAATAATTGATGGTTAAAATTGATATTTTAATTAGAAAACTTCGACTGTTCTAAACACGGGAACATTATTTAAAAAAATCTAAAGTTACTTTAGATATGAAACAAAAATTACAACTCAAAGCTAATTTCCTGATCCGTAAAATATCTTTAATTGATAGTAAAGGCCGTAACAAAATTTGTTAAATAGTAAAAAAAACTCCCTTTCACTTCATTTAAAAATATGGCTTTTTCCTTCTTAACAAGAATTTAATTTAAATGTGTTTATATATGTAAATCCCGGAAACCTCTTTAATCGAAGTCTCTTTAAAACCCGTCGCGTTTTTACAAGAACTAAGCGGCAAAAAAACCCATAGTGGCTTTTTATACTACTAGAGATATATGTATTATTATTATTAAACTCTTTAATTGTACTATAAAAATATAAACAAAAATTAAAAAGAAAAGAAAGAAACAACAAACAATAGTACAAAAGGCGGCCTTATCGCTTTATAGAGGCAACCTTAGGGTAAGGAAAATTATATGAAAAATAAAACATTGTGGGTGGTAAAAGTCATGGCAAGGTCATCATAAACTTACATTCTAATAACGAAATATCAGTACGAATAATAAAAAAAATTAAGTAAATTTTCCTTAATTGCCATTTACTGCAAGCAGCATTAGCTTTCTGCAAGCTGCATATGCTCACACCGATCGGATGTAACAAAACCTACCTTACCCTATTAGACTAATTCCTCTGGGACCATGTTAAAATTGACATGTTGACCTGGAAATCTAAACTATAAGCCATTTTTTCTCTCTCTGTCTCAATGCTAATGTGTGTTTCGGTAGCTTCCACACCTGGGCTATTTCTGTTAACGATTATAATATATGTACCTAAAACCAAAATATTAACTGATGAGTTCTAGCAATAATATTATCTGTAATTTTTTCATGTGTCTAGAATGAAACTATGGACCGCATTATCTTTTTACGTTAACTCGCCAATTTGAGAATGTGTTTTTCTGCAATGCATGTTTCGAAATGCGTCAGGCATTCCAGTTTAACCTGTTCCTTGCAGGTGCTACATGAATAAGGTATATATATCCATATTAAAACATTTATAGGAATTTTTGTCGCGCGACTTATTGCCCTAATTATTCTGAGGCACCTTTTGGCTTCAGCGAACCTGTACTCTCTAAAATGACGTTCATTTGAAAGGCTCATAGTCAAAACCACCAAAACTCTTCACCAACTTTCACGAAGGACCCTTAAGTATAGGTTTATAACATTTGTAGTTTTTTTTATAACTGTATCTGATTTGTTAAACAATCTTTTTATACAATTAAGTCATTATGATTATGATTAAAATAAAACTTCACCAACTACAGGATGATTTTAGGGACAGCCTCTATTCCATTTTATTTATTTCCTGGCACTGCAGCACAAAACAAAATATATACATCGAGAAACAGACGTAAATGTTTTGTTTAGAAAGGATTTTTTTTTCTTGTGTGATTTCTTATTTTTACAATAAAATAATCACCAATAATAAATGATACTTAATATGTATCATTTAATATAAAGTACTTAAATTTATAAATAAACTATTAATTTCTTTTTTTTTAATAAATCGCTATTATAGTATTAAGCCACGTTCAAGTTGTTTAAAATATTAGATAAACATTAAAAAAAAATTCCTGAAAGTATAAACATAACATACTTACATAGATAGGTATTCATTTAGTGAAGAGTTATTATAACTTTGTGCTTACTTGAAATATTTTGCATTGTCTGTAAAAAATGCATTATTAATGTAAAAGTATCTCTTCTTTTAAAACACAGTGCCCAATATTTAAAACAACAAGATTCTTGATAAATTGTAATTTGACGCTTTGGCTTTGTGCACTTTCAAACTTTTAACAGTTTTAACAGCACTGGAATTTTTCGTGTAAATATTCTCTTTTGGACAGTTTCAAATATAAATTTTAAATTTTAAACGATAAAATCAATTCTTTCAGATCTCAATTTTGATGAGCCCGTTCGATGAAAGAGGGTGCTTGCCGCTCTGTTCTAGGGTATCTGGGTTCGATTCCCGGCAAGTTGGCTGTAGAAAGTAGTGGCAATGCACACTGCGTTTCGCAGTCATTTGGACAGCCCATCTGGCGGCAGTACCACCCCTTATAGAAAACCACCGTGAAATAATTGCACGTGCGCTGTTGTGTTTCGTTGAGTAAGTGAGTAAGGGCTTAGCATCCTTAATTCTACTAAGATCTGAGCGTGATTGTGGCGTTGCTTCTATTATAGACTACAATAGCCACCTATCATCAAGGGGATCGTCAGCCTGTCTAACGAAACTTTACTTGTGATGAGTAAAGGTTCGTTAGAGTGATGAGATATAATTTGACCTCAAACTATATTGGTTTTACAGGGAACGAAGAAATCAGGGAGAGAGCCACCATAGCCAATAGAATGGACAAACCGAACTGGCACGTACAAGCCATAAAGCTCTAGGAGCTCATAAAGCTCATAAGCTCTTTTTTTTCGAAAAATAAGCTATATACGCTGTAGACTTTACTTTGAACGATCTCCTATCAGATGGTTCGACGATGTATTTGATAAAAGTGATTGATGCATACGGCAACCGATTGTGTGCAATAAAAGCCATTGAAGAGCAAGTGGCATTTATTGAAATGGACGTCTACAAGCTGTATCTATCTCATTACGTTACTTAAATGGTATGTACTTTACTTAAACATTAATTAAACAACTATGCTAACCCACTGCGACTTGGCAAACTTTTCACGTCCGAAACTTTCTTCAATCTGCACATTCTAATCCAATTATGAAACAATAAAAACAAACACAGATGTACAGATTCGAACTTGCGTTACCCGTATTGATAGCCGAGCATACGATTCACTGGGTTATCACTGATTATGTTTATTGGAAAATAATATTGCAATTCACGAGAACGCGTGGTCTTTAAGTTTTTTGTTAATAAGAAAGTTTAGCATTACCGGAGTGAGTGTGCTTGATTTGACATGTTAGTTACATAGGTATATGTGAAGAATTTGCTGAGCGATATTACATGTTGCTCAATAAATCAAACCTGTTAATTATTTATACATAGTTAAAAATTGCAAAAATCGACAGTTACAATAAGGCATGGCTTACTGTTCTCTTACAAATCTAACTGGACCATTTTAATTTTTTTTATTATTAATAAAATTTATTTATTTATTTAAGCCATTTACTCTAAATAACAACAAATTTAGATAACATTACATTTCTTTAAATTTTTTTAATAGGAATCCGCAAATTACTGTCATCCAAACATTAATCTATGAATTAGTACCTACTGATTTAATTTTTATGTAGTCGCCTCATCGACGTAGGCCTCCCTATTTCCTCTATAACCTCCTGTCTCTTGCCTTCCTCGTCCAATTCTGTCCATATTTTGATACGAAAACATCACCTTATTTTTGGCCTTCCTGTTCTCCTTCTTTCGTCTCGAGGGATCCATTACGTTATTATTTTGGTCCATCTTTCGTTCTCCAATCGACACAGGTGTCCCGCCCATTTACATTTCAATAGCTTGATGTCTCGGATTGATTCTATTTTTGATTTGATTTTTTTCTAATTAATCATTATTAACCTTATCAGACAAGTTTAGCATACTACTCTCCATTTTGCGTTGACATATTGAAAGTTTACGTAAGGCATACATACGTAAGACATACGTAAGGCAAGGAAGAATGGCAACACTATATAGCTAATTGCTTTTAATTTTCATGTTAATATGCTTGTTTTTAAACATTTCTTTTAAACTCCAATATTTGTTCCAGGGTAGGGAAATATGTATTATAACATAATATATTTTCAATAATTAGTGATTAAATATAAGACGACACAAAAATATGTCGGCATTTGAGGCAGACGAAAAATAAATAAAAAGAAATAGTATAAAAGCGAAAGTTGGTTTAAAATGTAACAAAATAAGTAAAAACCATATCTGTTCGCGCAACGAAAACTATCGTATAGTTTTCTCTTAACACATTGTATGCTTCGACGATAAGCGATTCATGTTACGCTCGAGTATGTGGAACATAAAATAAGTCTGGTTCTTATATAAGGCTGTACAATCAAGGTGGGGGCGTCGAAGGCAGCCACAGAACGCTCGTTTCCGTAAAATGTGAATGTTGTATTGCACGCTCTTCAAGAATATTGAAACCAACGTTAAATCTAATATAATGCGCCGGCCGTCCGCACAGCACCGACCGCTCATTGCATAATAAGAAAGTGATAATATCTGTGAATATTTACATAAGTAAGTAAATACTATTTCCGAGGCGTCTCCGTTGGCAAAACGCGGCTGAATGCTTTCACCGCGGTAAACTAATTATATACATTACAGGTAATTACCGTTATATCTCTATCATTACACACTTTTCATATTACTAAAATGTTTTATAAGCATTTATTAAAATGAGGTAATAAGCAATACATTACTCGCGTGTGTTCTAATGTTAATTAAACAGTATATTATTTATTTTTAAATTGTTGGGTGCATTTCGTATGGGCGCTGAAATCTTTTTTATTATATATTAAGGTCGATAGACAGGCTGACGGTCTACTTGATGATAGGTGGATATTGTCACCTATAACACAAGCAACGACACAGGTGCTGCAAGTGCGCTGCTGACCATAGTAGGATTAACGATAAGGGACAAGGAAGGGATAGGGTAATGGTTTTTGGAGTCACTTACTCACTAATCGAAACACAACAGCACATGATATTTCACGATTTCACGATGGTGGTTACTGCCGCCAGATGGGTTGCCCCAATGACTGCGAAACAGTGTGCCCTGCCACTACTTTCCAAATCCAGACCAAAGCCAACTTTGAAAAGTTCATTTCCACAGTTGACGCAACCGGAAATCGAACCTGGGACCCCTGAGACAGAGCGTTAAGGCAGATAACTCATCCAACGACTTCGTCGTTTGTGGATTCATTGATAATTACCATGACTACTTTTGAGAATCCAGGATTAAAATTATAATAACTTAAATTATAATAACACTAACATAATTTCTACTATATTTTTGGTTAGTTTAAGTTCCAGACTTCTGTATCTTCTCTATCTATATGAGAAGATTAGTAGATATATTTTAAATTTATATTAAACTAGCTAACTTGACAGACATCATTCTGTTAAAAACTATTGGATGTTGATTGATATGATTGAATTGTCAGCGAGAACTTTGGATGGGAAAATTAAAACATTTTTTCGAGACTTGTTTTCCACTTTTGGTCTTCATAAGAACCTTCCTTGGACTTCAAAAAATATTTGAAAAAATAAATTAGCCGAAATGCTCCAGTCGTTCTCGAGTTTTGCACTTAGCAACACACTTATAGTCGATTTTTATTTATTTAGATTATAACGAAGAAACAAGTTTTAACCCTTCAGAAATTTTTCATTATTCCCAAGTTTTTTCTTCATAAGAACCTTCCTCGGACTAGACGTTAAACATTCAGTGGAAATATGGAATGAAAGTAATAGTAAAACAAATGCTCGGATGACACAGGTCGCGTTTGCATCTCTGCTTACTTGAATAATGATGGCATGCTCTAAGGACGAAGGAAAACACCTCAGAGAACCCTGTGTGTCTTGGTAGACTACCAATCCTAGATGACATATGAAGTCCGCTAATCAGCAGTGGATAAGATTGGTTGACTATACTTATTTCTGACAAAAAAATAATTGTCCCGTGTTAAAAATAAAACGTCATACAGCCCGATACAGATACAGGAAGATTATCAGTATTATCCTAAACTTAAAACCTTCCCATTTACAAATAAGTTATAATAACATGTCTATGCTTAGCAATAACTTAGTATACGTGAACAGTTCAACAGTTCAACAATAGGAACAACTTAGATATAGGTAGATCGTATTTCCATAAGAAACACCCACAACGTTTCAAATCGCACTAAACAGGTTGCAAAGAATAAACTGCCATTATGTTATTTTACTCATTCATTGTTGCATGTGTTCGTAGCGTAGGTAATTAGCTTTTTTTGCAGATTTTTTTCATGTCCTAGCCTCACTTGTTGTCACGCAGCATTGAACGAACAATCGGATGCGACTTGATAAGCGTAGGGCAGAAGAAAAAAAAACCGTTGTCAACTTGTCATTCAATAATAGTCATTAATCCCTACAAAGTAAAGAGCGTTTTGGTTCGTGCGTAATAGTTAAATAGGGAAGGATGTGCATGGGAAACGGCCCTTACAAAAGAGTTCAACGCACGTTTACGCTTTGTCCATAAGCGGTGATGCGAAACCTATGGTGTACCTGGTCTTGATATAAAAAAAGCAACTAGTTAAATTAAATGTATCGAATTTTTTCATCGCTTGAATACATTGCGGTGACATTATTTACGTGCCTACTAAATGTAGGTTAACACAAATTTGACCTATTTAAAATATGGGTAATGAAATAAGCACTAGTATTATTTAAAGTGATTTAATAGTTTCTCTAAATAGTTTACTTAACTTATAAATGTCGAAGTAGTTTCTAATAGGATTGTAGTCCCAAAATGGTATGGCAAAGGTTATGACGTGTCGCGCCTACACACTGTTAATCCGGCTAAATATATACAAAGCGGGTTTCAAGTAAATATATGCAAATTAGGCTCACCTTTTCTTGGCAAGTTAACTTTCAGTTATGCGGACACGAAGTTCCACAACTACAGAAATCTAGGACACAATAACTGGTGTGATTACTGTGAAGAGGAAATCACAACAATAACACTTTACCAATTCACTCACAACACAAGATAAATATACGTATGTTTTATATGGCTGAACTCAACTGTTCTTAAAGTAGGTCAAAAGAGCAGAGAGGCACTTTGCGATAAGTTCCTGCTGTTCAAAAGTTATTAGCACGTACGCGGTAATATACTCGACGAAATTGCATTTTGTTTGAGAGGAGGCTTTGGCGTAGCCTCGTTCGAACGATAGCGCGACTCAAATGTCATACCGGGCGTGCGCAGCCGCCGACTCGCCCGCGCCTAGCCTCGTGACGTCACTGCGGTATTCAAAATGGCCGCCTGGAATTCGAGAGCCTACATGTAACGACAGCAGATACGATTCAACATATTGCAATAGCAGCGTTAACCATTCGTCATTTTTGTAATTTAATTTATCATCAAATGTTAACGTTTCATTGTATATATTTTTAGATATGGTTTTGCAATTTTCAAGCGATTGTATTCAAAATTAAGCAGCGTTTAAAGTTAGAATCTTAAATTTTATGCACAAACCGTACCGATCCCCTTTCACTGTCACAAACGAGACGACAAGATATTAAAATCAATGATCTTGTTCTAGCAGGAAAGAGACAGAAATGAGATTTCGCATGTAGCCTTAATACATCATTTTAGGGGACATATACTCAAACAATAGTCCGGTTTCGCTGAGTTAAATGGTTTATTTTAGAACAGCTGTCTGCCTTCACAAAGCCTTTGCCTCTACTAGTTATGACAGCTATATTTTAACTGCATTAAATCGAGCGCCCACGATACTGGTATCATTTTACTGCCAAACACAATTAGGAATCTTTCAATATCTGGTATTTGATAGTAAAATACCTATTCAGAATAAAATTAAACGGAATAGTTAAAGTGAACCCATTACATTGAGTTACTTATTATATTATGTATTGAGTAATGAATTAATAAAATGTACAGAATGTAAGAAGGCTCAATATCGTTTAATGCCCTGCGCGTCCAATACAACAATGCCTTCAGAGTGTTTCTGGGGCTGCCGCGCTACTGTAGTGCATCGGGGATGTTTGCAAATGCAAGAGTTGCAGATTTTTACGCTATAATGCGAATGAGAATAGCATCTCTGATGACTAGAGTACGGGGCAGCCCCGACACGCTGTTGAAGGTAATTGCTGGGAAGATGGACTGCCCAATAATAAAACATTGGGTGATGTCACACATCACCCTTAATAGAAAATGATCATTTTCTATGATACTTGCACATTATGTATATTGTTAGTTTATATTTTAATTTTAATTTTCTACAATGTATAGTAATATAATTTAAAAAGCTATGGACACAATGAAGTCTGAAATAAAGTTATTATTATTATTATTAATATACTTATATAGTCTTAGCAGGTTATGAAGAAATTAATATTTAGTTGTGACTTTTAATAATATTTATGCAATTTAATTAAAATTAGTTTTCTAGGATACACTCAAGAAGATAGCTTGTGGAAAAGGCAGAAATATTCTTTAATAGAAAGCATGGAATCTGATATTAAATGAGTAGTTTAACGACAGAATTAATCATGAATTTTAATAACAGAAATTATCATAAAATGTTCACTAGATAATTAACTAAATGGCCATTATCTAAATTTATGTGACAACATATTATAACAAGTTGGTTTCCAAAATTAAATCTGAGTGAAATGAGTTAAACTTCAGGTCGCAGAATGAATGAACACACGTAAGAGGCGCGACCTTGGTGATTGGAATATATTTTTGTACGTTGTTAAAAAGTCGACGCAATTGCTAACTTTCCCTGTTTAAAAACTTTCAAGTGTTTGGTTTAATTGAGGCTTTCTGTAACAATTAAATGTGTAATCTTTAGGGGTAATTAATTGGTTCAAGAAAGCGTATTTGACAATTTCTCGTAAATGCTACGTTGAAACCCTTTGACGCATATACACTTACTCGTATTTGCCGTGGACTAATACACATTTTGTTAATTTGAATTTTAAAAAACACTTTGCTTTGTATTTTTACTTTTAAAACCATCAACCCTCACTCAATTATATGAGTTGATATCGAGGCTACTTGTATTTTTGTAAAATATACGTGAATTACCTACTTGTTTCGTCAAATTCGACGATCCATGCGATGTGCATTGTGCATGCTATCACAGTAGAAAAGTAGCCAATTTCTATGTATAAAATTTTGGTTTCGGGAATAGCTCACACAAAAATAATTTGAATTTAATGTAATCACTGTTTTTCTTAAAATTTATTGAAAAAGTTATACCTACCTAAGAAAATTATTTTGGGTTGTGTTTTTTTTATTAAAATTTGTAAAATAAACTTTCCTTTAACAGTTTGGGTGTTTTGCCCCATGCGCACGCCGGCCTCCGCAGTATGGGCCGCAGCGAAGCGTGGCCGAGTTCAGCTAGTAGCTTATGTACGCAGAGTTTAACACAAGACAAATTCACAACCATAAGACGATTACTAGGCGTACGTACGGTTGACCTGATGCGGTAATGGCGTTTTCTTTCTTTTAGTCTCAGTAAACACGCTGAATTACACGGTCCATGAAGAAACACATTCCACTTTCTATAGTCACGTAATAAGTATCAGACTAAACGTAAGGTTGAAAACTTAAAACCAAGAGATAGGGTGTCATCGATTTGTGCCCTTTAAATTAGAGATTAAACTAATAAACTACTGTAACTCATACTCATACTCATTTATATGTATAGTTAATTAGGTAATTTAAAACACGGGCAGGATTTTTTAAACATGCTATGTGTAACAGATTTTTTATAGAAAACTTGTATGTATGTACGGAACTCGGAAAATGTTATAAGAACAGGTTTAAAACGGAATTCACTATATTAAGAGATTCCGAGATCGAAATCAATTATGTAAAATTATACATGAATGTGTGTTTGGTGTAAGTAAGTACTAAGTACCTACTATAAAACAACGGCCGAACTATTATGAGTGAACTATATATTTTTTTCAGTACAACCAACATATTTGAAATTTACAATTTTAAATTAAACTGATAATATGTCTAAACTTCCTATGAGAGAATTATTTAAAAAGAATCCAATATTAGTGCCAGGGCACACTGTGGTCTGCAGTCATAAATTGGATAGCCAGTTTGGAGGCTGTAACCATACCCTCTACAGAAGACCTCCGTAAAATAACAGCACTTGTGTTTCGGTGAATGGGTAGGTATTAGCATCCCTACTCACGAGTAAGGGATGCTAATGCCCATTCCCCTTGTCCTCTATTAAGGACCACTTCTCCCCTAGTGCCATGTGGGTGTCTATGTAAGCCACCTGCTGACTCCCATGGAGTTCTTAGAGACTTGTCTGTCCGGTATCCCATCGTGGCCTATTCCATAAAATAAAAATGCGTTCTTCAAGAAAAGAAACAAAACGATCGCTGAAATCTACAGAACACAATCTATAAAATTATGTTTTCTTTGTTTGGATGTGAATGTGATATTTTTCAAAAAAGAACATTTCAACTTCGACAAGACTATGTGACCCTAATGAGATTACTCACATTTTTACTTACCCTGCACGTAATAATATCTAGCCTATTTGTGTTGCCTAAGTGCCTATGTATATTACTGTAGTTCCATTCAAATACCTTCAAACATGAAAGAGAAATAAACATGAATATATTGATCTTCACAAAGGAGAATTTTTCGAATTTATAAAATTAGTAGAATTTTTGTATAAAACCACAAAATCAACAAAAAGTTACTTTTCCTGGTAGTATAGTGTTCATGCAAAAAGATCGTGTTCACCCTGTTAATAATTTTTGCAATATTATCTACACACTTACCGAAATGAGACAATGAATTCAACCACCATTGCTCATCCAAAAAATTTTACTTCGAATTACTGGTACTTTCGAAGTTTTCACGAATTCTCCATATGACGAGCGTTACGCAAGATACATATTAAAAATTTATGTATCGTTCTATGAAGTGCAATGCCATTTTACTAGATTCAACCTAGGGTCCTCAAATTTTGTGTGGAATATAGAGACAGATGAGGAAACGTTGCTTTAAATCTATTTGTAGTATTATGAATTTTTATAGAACAACAGGCATACGAAATATGAAACAAAAATTATATTGCACATATAACGCTGGATTGTACATATATATATGTATAAATATAATTTCCAAGTATTCCAATAAGTGTCTTCTGAAGGTAGTAATGACAATTTTACTGTAATACTCGTATATGTATTTACGAGTGTGCTTCTTTTCATACAAGGTGATAAATAATTAACCAATGTGTGAGGTCATGTAACTCATTAGAAGGAGAGCAAAGTAGCTGCCAATATAACATGTGATCACACCAGCTGTCAGCTGAATCATTTTGTCAAATTGTTTTTTATTTCAAACTTACATCATAACTCTTTATTTTTGTAATATTCTTTCATAAATAAACCTATTTGAATTGAATTCATTTAATTAAAGAATTTCGTTACCTCGACGCTACGTTCGAACATTAAAATGGTATCGCACAAATACTGGTAGGTAGAAGCTGCCTTGGTAAGACAAGAGGAAATTGCTTGCAAATGCCATTTAAATTTAAATTTCATATTTATAAAGCGCGCTTCCGAAATGAAAGAAACAAATTAAATTTCACTTATAAATATTGAGACCGTCGTATTCACTACAAAGCAGTATATACATAAGTTAAGCAATCTTGCGTCAATTATAATATGTTTAATAGTACGTGGTTTATTCAAACCAAAATGTTGAAATAAGTTGATACAATAAATTTGTTTTAGTGATGGAAAGCTATTATGATTATCGATAAGTTGAGAGATCCTCGAATAGTTTATGATTATTAATTTGAACTATTTAAATGACGACGCGTAGTTTTTTGACGTGGGCTGAGTGCCAAGAGCTTGAGTTCTATAAAGAGGCTCCAAAAAGATCTGGAAAGTGTGTAACTAAGATCCTAGTTTGTTCGGAGTATGTTTGAATATACTTTACAGGTATTGAACATTACAAAATCTATATTTTTCTATAATACACCGGTACAGTACACCAGTACGAGTACAGGTGGTTATGTAGGTATTTTATACAAAGGGCGTTTACTGCTGCCAGACGGTCTGCTCAATTTATCACTCCGAAACGTAGTGCAACCCGAATTGCACTAACATTCTCCGAATAGAATATTCATTGCGTAAATAATAGTATTTAAATGGCCTCACGTTTAAAATAGTACGAAGTCACGGGTCTAAACTATATTTAAAACATTCCTTTGAATTTGCCCTCCTACGCATACCTTTCAATATTTACGAAACTTTGCTATCTAATCGTATAGTGACTCGAGTACTATGTTCCAAACCTTGAGATTCATTCGTAGCATTGAATTTTTTTACGCAGTGAACGATCAGGCGGCAAATTTTTTTAGATTACATTTTACACCCTAACGTTTGTGTAGGATTAAATGTACACTCATGACTTTACCTGAAGGTAACTGAATCTGTCATATGTCAGCCTGTCTATTTGAATATATGGCGTAAAGGACGCAAAGAATGGACGACCATTACAATATTGCTCGTAAGATTAACACTACGTATTTCCTTTTTGCAAACTAGTTACAAATTGTTACCTCGCTTGAATCTACGTCGTCAAAAGCAGTATGACGCCGAGCAAGGTTAGAATGGCTTGCAAAATTACAAATAAAATCATAAAATATCATATTACTACCAATTTTGCAAATTAAATTAATTTAATGCAACATAGTCACATTCTTTTTTGACATCACTATTAAAAAATGTAAATGCCAGATAAGCATCCTACCACCGGCACCGGTCAGTATCTGCTGAAAACTTTAGCCTTTCATTGTGAGGTAAATTGGGAGGTTAGGGAAGATAATTACCCTGATGAGCTATAAGTAAAGGTGAATTAGCCAAACTTACCTGGCACATGTTCGCCGTTGAAAGTAACCCGCACAGTATGTGAACGCGCTACCTTCGGTACGAAAGCGGCAATGTATCTATGTCCGCCAAGAGGTCGCACGGAGCTTGCGATTAAAGCCCCGTTTCCGCCTGAAACCTCCAGCTCTAGGTGGCCCGCACCGGCTGAGCTTCCGTCCACTGTACGACAAAGTGTTTCAATGAAATTAAACTAATTAACTACGAATTTATCTGAACATTATTTTCACCAATAACGAGTCAAATTAAAAATTAAATCGAAGAATAAATTTAAAATATTTGATCTTTGTTAAAAATTAATAAGTTTGGCAGTAATTATTTATATCAATTATGACTTAGGTAATATAATCTTATGGAATGTCGATTATAATGTTAAATGTTATTTCATTAATATTTATTTGCCAAATATTAGCTACAAAGTATAACAAGTTATTCTTACAAAACTCAAAAATAAACAAAAACATTTTGTTTCAACTATCTGTTGTTTTGATATTTTTGAATCATTTGAGCGATTGACTAATAATGAGTATTATTTTAAACTTAGTACAATAAAAATCATAATAAAACAATTCTAAAATATTTTATTGAAGACATCAAAATCTCACTAGTAAAAAGTCAAAGTAAAAAGTACAAAAAGGAATCATTATAGATCTCGAGATATTAATATATCTAGATTTGATTAGATGTAATAAATAAATTAATAATACAAAAAGGTAGTATAAGGTAAGTTTCCTCATGTGTTATTTTTTTCCTTGAGTGGGTCGAGGATAAAACGTTAGGCCGATAAATGGAATTGCCTCATAATAAGTGGTAAAATAAAATAGAGGAAATGTAAGAAAAAAAAAAAGACTTACCTATAAACTCAACAGGTTGCCCCACTGTTCCTTTGTATGTTCGCTTTATGAGTACACCTTTGGCACCTTTATTATTATCCCTTTGAATTGGTCTGAAACAAATATAACACAGTTACCCAAATACCAAATCGCCATTACAACCTCGTTTGAACTAGTTTCGTAAATTATAAATTCTTGCGATATCTAGCTCATTGCGTTAACAGGTCAAAAACTAATTTAATATTTATTAGCCAAATAGCTGGTGAAAAATTTATTAGGATTGCAAAATCTTGAATAGATTTTCATTCAAAGTTTTTTCATAAACACAAAGATAATTCTATGATTTGTTAAGCGCCATCAACATTTATTGACTAGTTTCAAAGGCGGCAATCTAACTTTGAGAATTTTTGGTAAATGAAAAAAAAAAATTTTAATTTTGAGAATTATTGAAAAAATGTTTCAACACTTAAGAAATAGGGGCGCGGACGAAGTCCCGGGCAGAAGCTAGTGTACAAATAAAACGTCTTTATAAAACTAATCAACACAAATTATACACTGAACATAATTTATATTCTACGATCTTTTAGTACTTTGGTTCGGGATGAGCACACGATCGGTGTTCAGAGCGGCTGTGGACAAAGTTAAAGTTGGGATGATGATCGTCAACCTCTGGATGCAGATGGAACCCTTAGAAGAAGAAGATCTTTCAGTGAAACGGATTAGAACAATGTGTAATAATTCGTCCTAATTTGCAGAATACATCTTTGTTAGGGTGTGACTGGCAATAGATAAAATGTATTGGCAAAGCAAACGTAGATTTTTAAGTGAAGATTGATTGGTGGTGATTATTGAACGTTTGTGTTCAAGTACCTACGAGCAGTTAGCAAACCAATGACTAGTAATAAAAGCTTTTTTCGCTTATTACAATTTCGCAAAGATAATATTTTAAGAGTTAAGAAAAGTCCATCTAATTCAATAAATAAGCAATTTGTTATTTCTGAGATCAATTTTTTCAAGTGGCCAATTGTTTTTTATATTGCTGTTTAATATCCAAGTATATAGAAAATAATAAAAAGTATGTGTGTCAACTCCGACGCACTACCGGAGTTTACTTCTTTAAACGTATAAAATTTTCCTCGTGTCGATATCTAATTATTTACTTTATATTATTTAGTTACGTTCTGCATACTCAGACGTCACGTGTTCCCACAAAAGTTATGTTTTGTTAGTTATCTTCGGTATACACAGTTTTATAAGTTCAATAGTTAATTATTTCAACTATAGATGTCGCTGCGTCGGTAGGTTATAACGCGCTATCGTTTTGTTCCTCAACGCGGCCCACAATTTTCATACAAGATTTCGACGTTTGTTTTTATAAGCCCAGAGAATAGAATAAAGGAACATAAATATATGCGTCAGCTGTCGCACAGATGCCGTAGTAACGCTTGTATTAATTTTACTCGTAAAATTTTCCGCGGAGGCCTTATTAAAAAAAGTTCCAGAGAGGGATTTAGAAAATTTATATATCTCTATATATATAAAAATGAATCCCTATTTAGGGAAATATTTCCCTATTTGGGGGACCAGGGGGTCACGGCATCACGCGTGAACGGGTAGATCGATTTTAATATTTTTAATTCGGTTTTCACTAATGGAAAGAGAGATAAACGGGGAATGTTTATGTATACAAAAATTGCACCCCGGACGAAGCCAATGGCGGGTCGCTAGTATGTAATATATGTGCCATTATATTGTTTATGTCACAACAGACTATGCAAAACAATTTTTAGCAGTTAGAAGTCTGAGTTTGCTTAATTTAGTAGTGCTTGGTACCAAGCTCTGTATTCAAAATGAGGTCTTATTACTTATTATGACTTTAAGTTTCTCAAACCTGAAACGGGCATGTGCTGCATCCGTCTCAGTTAAGGCCCCCCCGATAGGGTCGCGGGGGGGCCTATTGGATAAAAAAGACTGCTGTGGCTGTTGGTGTTTCTCCTCCACGCTGCTGTAGGAAGAGTCGCGCACCACGTACGAACTCTCTCGCACTTCTCGCTTGCTGAACTCTTGCTGTAAAATAAGTACTAATTTTAATCTTAGCTTCGTTTAGCCTAACTATATACTACATTTCATCAAAATAGGCTTAGCGACGAAAATACAAGAGAAAATGTCATTTCGCATGTGTAATACTAATATTTAATATGGATTTATTGGGTCACAGTAAAACATGCCGATTGGTTGCCTTTATAGAAATAAGCTCGATTTCGCATAGTACCTAATTTATACTTATTACAAAGTGTAAAACGTAGAGGTAAACGTTTGAGAAGAAATCGTTTAAATGTTCTTAATAGTTTAAATAATGAAAGTAAGTAACGTTGTTTAGAAGAACGCACAGAGAAAGAAACCTATTTTAATACAACTCAATTGAATGAATAAACATAACTTAGCCAAAGAAAAATAATTTTAAAACACAAATATTTAAGTGATCAAATGCAATATTTGCCGTATAATATTTTATACCGAGGCAGTACTTATTCCATACATAATCACAACAAACACTTACTTTGGTCGCATAGGTGTCCGAGTCGCGGTCGTCGGCCAACCTGTCGAGGTGACGGTTGAAGGAGTCGCGCGAGAAGTCGGTGAACTTGTTCAGTTGTGTGTTGCGCTTTGTCTCTCGTTCCAAAGTGCTTTGACTGTGATACCGATCTGAGGGGTTCTCGGACTCTAAGCTGAACAACATAAACAATGTGCTTAAGGGTTGCATTAGAAATTCTGTTACTTTTTTGCGTTTTTAGTATTGACTTCCATTTTTACCATGTAATCTCAAATATTGTCTTACTGCTAGACACAGGCTTCGCTAATTCAACATATACTAGCTCACTAAGGATTAGGCGCACTATACTATTGTAGTCAAAATGGCTATAGTCATCTTTAAGAGGTTTTCCTTACCGTGAAGCAGTGATAATAATTATTACTCAAGATTCGAATAGGGGGGTAAGGGGAGAACGGAATAAACACCAAACCGGCCCTACTGTCATCCTCACCTGCACGCGTCGTATGACGGCGGCATGGTATATATCATGCCGTGGTACTCCCTGCCGAATAACGAACGAGGCTCTGGCGACCGAGTCAGCGGCGGTATAACTGCTCACCTGGAATTTATAACCCAGAGAGGCTACCGCAAGCCTTGGAGACTAAATACCTCCAAAAAATGTGGCCGTGGCGTGATGGGGAAGCGCCTCGAGTATATATCCCAATAAAAAAAATCATGTCAATGTCGAAATTAAATACGGAACTACCCCAGGAGGGTACCGCTGATAGCGGAGAATCCCTCTCTGCGCAAGGCTGTTCTCAACAGCTGAGCCCAGACTGTCCCATGGTATCTGGGGGGGACAAATTTCGATTGAATGAACCGAGTTTGAGGAGTCCAAGTACAAACCAAGCGAAAATATTACACCAGCAGGTATTCCACAAATTGATGTTAAGTCGCCCTAGATCTAACTCTCATAGTGGCCAATTAAGAAGTAGAGAAACCGAATGGGCAACACACAATGATGAAAATGAACACCAAGTAAAAGAGCAGGACTGGACTTTAGTTCAGAACAGAAAACGGCAAAGAGCCAGCCCGGATGCTATCCCAAAGATGCCAAAGCAAACTAAATTAAACTACTGGCTCGCGGCACCCACTCCCACAACAAATAGCTTCTCTGAGCTTGTCAATGATTCAGATCCCGCTGTACCAACAGCTCCAAAACCACAAAAACCGCCACCAATATTTGTGGATAAGGTCAGTAACATTCAGCCATTAACTAAAATGCTAGCTGAAGTAACGCAAGGTGACTTCGAAATAAAGATACTACAGTCTGAACGAGTCAAAATACAAGTGAAATCGGCCGAGACCTACTCAGTTGTATACAAGGAATTAAAAAAAAGAAACACTGAATTCTACACCTACCAACCGAAATCAGAAAGGAGTTTCAGAGTAGTTCTAAGGAACTTACATCCTTCGACTGACCAGCAACAAATTAAATCGGCGTTAGAAGAACTAGAACATAGAGTCAGAAACATTTGGAACATCAAACACAGGCTAACGAAACAACCACTTAATATGTTCTACATTGATCTCGAACAACAAACTAATAATAAGGAGATTTACAACATTAAAAGCATACTAAATTGCAGAGTTACTTTTGAAGCACCAAGACCCAAACGTGAAATCCCGCAATGCGCAAATTGTCAACAGTATGGGCACACTAAAAAATTTTGTAATAGACAACCGAATTGTGTCAAGTGCGCAGGACCCCACCGTACGATTGACTGCCCTAGGAAAGAACGTTCCGACAAAGTCAAATGCATTCTGTGTGATGGTAACCACCCAGCGAATTACAAGGGTTGTAACGTATATAAAGAGTTACAGAAAGTGAACTATCCTGCATCTTTCCCCAGAAACCAAAGAAAACCAAGTCCTACATCAAACAAACCACTCTCAAAAACCAATAATAGTCAGTCGTATGCAGAAGTGCTCCGAAATGATCAAGCGCCTAATAATTCCACAAACACTGAAAATTCACTACTTAGGTTAAACGAGACAATGCAAGCCATCCTTAATCAAATGTTATCCCTCACCAAACTGCTAACTGAACTCATGTCAAAAGTAGCATTACATTCGGGGCATTAAAAATTTGTGTATGGAATGCAAATGGCCTGTCAAACCACTCCGAAGAGTTAAAAACATTTTTGAAAATTCATACAATTGACGTGATGCTGATCTCAGAAACTCACTTCACCAATAAAAGTTACCTCAAATTCCCAGGTTATTTATTACACCACACAATGCACCCAGGCGGAAAAGCCCACGGTGGCTCAGCGATCTTAATTAAACAAAACATTAAGCACCACCTAATAAAACCTTTTTGTACGGAATATATACAGGCTACTAGTATTGTTGTGACTGATTGCACCAGCGAATTAACTGTCTCAGCCGTATACTGCCCACCAAGATATAAAATTAAACAATCAGACTTCGAGTGCTTCTTTCAAATGTTGGGTCGCCGATTCATAGCTGGCGGGGACTATAATGCCAAGCACACTTACTGGGGATCTAGGCTCGTACTGCCAAGAGGTCGTGAACTTTTAAAATGTGTCCTAGAAAACAACATGGATATTCTCTCATCAGGACACCCCACTTATTGGCCTACAGACAGAAACAAAACACCAGACGTCATAGACTTCTGTGTGATTAGGGGAATTTCCAAAAAATATTTCACTTGTGAGAGTTGCTTGGATCTGTCTTCTGACCATTCGCCGATCCTTGTGAACTTTTCTACCACTTTAATTGAAAAAGAAACCAAGTGTGTCTTACACAATAACAGAACCAATTGGATTTTGTTTCGGCATCTAGCGGATGCCGCTTTCGAAGAACCAATCAGGCTGAAGACAGAACGTGATGTCGCCGTTGCCGTCGAACATTTCACTAGATCTCTACAAGATGCTGCTTGGAACTCAACGCCAATACGTAAGAAAAACATCGCTGAAAACTACGTACCTAAGCACATACAGAAGTTAATATCAAATAAAAGAAAACTTAGAAAACAATGGCAATCTACTGGGTGTCCCCAAATAAAAACACGATTAAACCATGTTACCCGTTTACTCAAGAACGCACTTGATCGCGATCGTAACAACAGCTTCCGTGCCTATCTGAGTTGTCTCGATGCCTCTGCCTCCTCAGACTACTCTTTATGGAAAGCAACAAAGAAACTCAAGCATCCCATAACTGCCTCACCACCGCTACGAACACCAGAAGGCACTTGGGCTCGTACGGACGCTGAGAAAGCGAAAACGTTCTCAACTTATCTGATGTCAGTTTTTACACCTCATCAGAATGAAAGCACACCTGAACACAATCAAGTGGTCCAAGATTTTCTCTCTGAGGTATCACATACGGGACTGGAGCATAACTTACCTCCTTTCACAAAAAAACAAGTAATAGCCTCAATTAAAAAAATTAATCCCAGAAAGGCTCCTGGATACGATCTCATTACAAGCCGATTGCTGGCTGAACTGCCACCCTCAGGATTGCATCGTCTCACGTCTATCTATAACACCATGACCAGACTTAAATTCTTTCCCCCGCAGTGGAAGGTGGCTAAGATTGTAATGATTCTAAAACCTAACAAACAACCAGATGATCCAAAATCCTATAGGCCTATTAGTTTGTTGCCCGTTGCCTCCAAAATATACGAGTCCCTTTTACTGACTCGGATGCTGCCAGTGATCAAAGAAAATCACCTAATACCTGACCATCAGTTCGGCTTCCGTCATAACCATGCCACCATTGATCAAGTCCATAGACTCACAGATGTTGTCGTAAAATCTTTTGAAGACAAGAAATATTGTGCTGCCGCGTTTTTGGACATATCCCAGGCCTTCGATCGTGTGTGGCACGACGGACTCCTATTTAAGATCAAAGCTGTGATGCCTGAGTATCTGTATTTGATTGTTAGGTCTTTCATAACCAACCGCCACTTCATGGTGCAGAGTGGAGATGCAGTGACAAATCTTTGCCCAATACTAGCAGGAGTGCCACAAGGCAGTGTGACTGGTCCTATTCTCTACCTACTTTTCACATCAGATCTACCTACAGACTCAACGGCTACAATGGGAACTTTTGCAGACGACACCGCTATATTGGCCACTCATACTCAGCCAGAAGCGGCAGCTAATAAACTGCAAAACAGCCTGGACAAAATAGCTGAATGGCTTAAGAAGTGGCGCATTAAAGCAAACGAGTCAAAGTCTGTCAATGTCACATTCACACTCAGAAGAGGAACATGTCCCCCGGTACAGTTAAACAATGTAGAGATCCCCCGCGCTGATTGCGTGCGATACCTAGGCATGCATTTAGACAAGCGCCTTACATGGCAGAGACATATCTTCACTAAAAGGAAACAGCTGAGCCTCCAACTTAGAAAACTCTACTGGCTTGTGGGAAGAAAATCCCAGGTGTCTCTTGGGAGTAAACTCCTACTCTATAAGGCTATCCTTAAACCAGTATGGACCTACGGTATACAACTGTGGGGGACTGCTTCACACTCCAACATAGAAATAATGCAGAGATTTCAAAACAAGATGCTACGCATTCTCACAAACGCCCCATGGTTCATTACCAATGAACAACTGCATAAAGACTTAAAAATGCCTACGGTCAGGGAGGAAATAATCAAATACACGAAATCATATAAGGTCAGGATTGTGAATCACCCAAACATATTGGCGCAGGGATTGATGGACGACAGAACATCTGTACGCAGATTAAAACGTACAATTCCCCAAGATGTGTTAAGGTGATCAATTGGTCACCTTAAATAATTGTGTGATCAGGATGCGGCAAAGGTCGCACTCCTGAACAAGTCCTAATGCACTACTTGTCACATATACCGCTTAATGTCCCACTTAGGAGACAGATCGCTGTAAATCTTAAAAAATTAAAAAAAAAAAAAAAAAAAAAAAGATTCGAATAAACTTTAGATTTAAAAAATACTTAATAATATAAACAAAATATATCCGACACATAGTACGGCCGTTGGGGCTGTAAGGTTCGCTAGTGGAGGCTACGCACCGGCAAACGCAGCATAGGATAGTTGGCATCCATGCATAGTTGGCAGGGCACACTGCGCTATCGCAGTGTCATTTGGACAGCCCGTCTTGCGGCAGTAACCACCCACTTACAGAAGACCACCGTGAAATAACAGCACGTGTGCTGTTGTGTTTCGGTGAGTGAGTAAGGGATGCCAGAGCCCATTTCCCTATCCCCTCCTAGTCCCTTATCCTTAATCCTACTGTAGTCGGCCGCGCACTTACAGGTGAAGGTAGCCACGTACCATCAAGTGGACCGTCAGCCTGTCTGAAAATATCTTAAAATAAAAACGACCTGATAAGGGCCGCGGGTCGACAGTGGATCCAAGCTGTTGTGATGGGCCCTTTTGCAAAAATTAGGGGGGAGACCTTTGTCTAGCAGTGGACGTCCTTTTTTTTTATGGGCGGGGTCGCAGGAACGTTGTTGCACGGCTATTCAGCGTGGGGAGGACTACGCTCTCTGTCGGAATCTCGGCGTACTCGGAGCGGAGGTACGCCGGCCATCTAGGGGACCTCACAACGGGCGGTAGTCTTCCCTTAGACTACCGCCCAGGTCCTGGTCAAGGGGGAAGGCGGCAGATATAGGCCATCCGCCTGCGCCCGAGCCTTCTCCGGCGGATCGGCTGGGAGAGGGGATCCTCTTCCCGTTGCCTCTCCGCCTCTTCCTTGCGCGACATAACGTGCTCACAAAACGTGAGCATCGCCTGCCACGTCACTGCCGACAATCGCTTTCACGACGGCCGGCAGCTGCAGTGGACGTCCTACGGCTGAGATGATGATGATGATATCCCCTTTTGCTTAGGACAAAAGTTCCTTCTATTGAACTATCTTTGTAAGATATTAGAATATAAAAATCCATAAAAGTGTAACAAAATATCAATAAAAGAAATAAGAAAAGTAGGCATCTGTAGGCAAAAGTAGGCAGGTTATAAATTATTTATTATTAAATAAATAATTTATAACCTACCAATATCTTATTAAAATTTAAGAAAACAGCAATTGCAATCTCAGCTATATTCATTCATTATTTATTATTATAGAAGCCTTCATGTTTCTAGACATTTAGTTTGTAGTTGCAAAGCTTTCACGTCTGAAGCAGGGGCGGATCCAGGATTTCATTTTGGGGGGGGCCATTCTGACAAAGTTCGGAGTTAGGGTTAATATCACAAGTATTTTTTTTGTGTATTTTTTTTACTAGTTGAGATGCATTATGGTTGTAAGTATTGCAAATACTTTTAACCCGCGTAATCGCGTATTTGAACTGTCTCAAATGTCTGACATGAATTATGAAACTTTCGATAACTTTGATTGATATGGATTATATTATTCTATATTCAGTTCATATATAAATTGAATTGTACTTGAATTGAATTGAAAAGTTAAGTCAAAAATATGGAATTCCTGGGTCTTTGGGGGGGGGGGGGGGGAATGGCCCCCATGCCCCCCCCCTGTATCCGCCAATGGTCTGAAGATCAAAGATTAACTTTCAAACATTCGCAAATATTATTGAAAGTAAGAACAATTGAGTCAACTAGCATGGCGTTAGTCATGCATAAATTTATTGGTCACTTTTAGAGTTCTCTCTCAACTTTGACCAAACACAGCGCAGATGAATCTCTGTGGTAGATAAATTTATGAAAACAATACAATGAACTATAAAACCTGAAAGACGAATAGCGAATATAATTCAATTCATATACACATACACGTTACTTAGTTAGTAAAGAACTTTAAAATAACAAAGCGTGTATGGAATATTACAAGTTTTATTCCCTTCAATCTCAGTAGTTCCTTTAGAGGTTCCTTTGATGGTATGATTCAGTTAACCGGAAAATGGAAATAAATTTTCCTTGGTAAGTTGACCGGCTCGAAGATTTCATAACCGCGCTACGATCTATGCGGCGTTTGTGTTTGTGGCTTCGCGTAAAGAGGTATCTCAGAAAACATTAAGAACATAAAGGAACATTTAAGATTTTGTAACATTAGCACATGCACAAAAATATCAAATAATACTATAGACGAACTACAGTGAGTACCTAATTGTTATTTTTTTTTTCATCAAACGGATATAAGATCTCAATATTTGACTCTCTCATTGCTGTTTCTCAATACATAATTTTATTATTACATGATTTTCCTAAAATATATTTTTAGTAGTAACAAAATATACGTAAGTAGGTGGCCACCGTCGCCTATAACATAAGCAACGCCCACACGTGCAGCAAATGCGCTGCCGATTACAGTAGGATTAAGGGTAAAGGATTGGGAAGGGATAGGGAAATGAGCATTGGCATCCCTTACTTACAAACTGAAACATAAGAGCACACGTGCTGATATTTCACGGTGGTCTTCTGCCCAAATAACTGCGAAACGCAGTATGCCACTACTTTCCAAATCAACACCAGAGCCAACATTGAAAAGTTAATTTCCGTAGTTGACCCCGCCGGGAATCGAACCCGGGATCCTTGAGATAGAATGTTAAGGCATTACACCTTCATTTTATATAGAACTTTTGTAATATCGCCGTTTGCTCATTGCTTTATTTCTCTTCGTCCAATGTCTGGAAGAGATTGCTACAAGCGATAAGAGGGTGGATCGTAGCACTAATTATGGATTTTCTTTCTTTTTGATTTTTTTCTCCTAAATGGTGTATAGTAACTATCTATATATTCATTTCTGCCTTTTGGTTAGCCAAGGGATTTGATGTGTGGATAAAATGATTTGTCTAATGATCAGGAAAATGTCTGGAAAATCTTTTCAGTTTTTATGCTACTTACTTTTGACGAGGTATTATGTAAAGCCAACTATAGAAAGTCAAATAACAACTTGGTTTATAAAGAGCCTACATTAATACTACTATTTGCAAACGACTATTATTACCCAATCATGCACAGAGTGCTTTAAAATATTTAACTCACCTATTTGAGCTCAACATTTGCCTGGTTTTCTCAACTGTATCCCAAGAATCCTTTCGGCCAAGATAAGATTTCCCACCGGGGTCACCTGCACCTATCGTGAGCATTAATTTCTATTAATTTCAACATCCTCTTTAAATACCTTAAATAAACACATTTCCTTACTATTATAGCAAAAAAAAGTGAGGTAAATGTATATTTTTCAAGCTTTCAAAGGAGGACTCCCGTTTTGGGCTATGAATATACAAGCCAAATATATATACCAAAAAATATCATATTTTTTCTTGATTAGCCCGGCTAGAACTTACCCTCATTAACAATGCAGAAAATACGTGAATTCTGTTGAATTTAGTGTTTTTGAACATTAGATTCCAAAATAAAATAACTTTATTTTCTATAAAAATGTTTTATATATAATGTTTCTATAAAAAATACTTTTCAGTTGGCATAAACGGTACATCGATAAGCGGAACGTAAA
This sequence comes from Bembecia ichneumoniformis, assembly GCA_910589475.2. Lineage (NCBI taxonomy): Eukaryota > Metazoa > Arthropoda > Insecta > Lepidoptera > Sesiidae > Bembecia > Bembecia ichneumoniformis. Next base: position 9,007,146 of record OU342523.1, read on the forward strand.
TAAAATGCAATAATCATAATAGTGAAGAAAATATTTACCAACTTATTTTTATATTCTCTGTGTGCATTGAGTTCTGATCATAGGATTTGTATTCTACGAGATGCTAGGATAAGTGCTAATATGTATGTGCCGGGTACGCTACGCCTACTATTCTATCTTCGCTTCTGTTTCGTACGCGTCTCGTGTCGTGATTTATTTAAATATTTCTTTCTGTCAAACGGTTAACATTAACCTGCTGGTACTGAACTCCGAGATCGATCGTTTCATAACATAAAAATATTTTAGTCGTAAGTGATGTAAATAAATAAATAAAAAAAAAAAAAAATTATATTGTTTGAATATTGACACTGTACCCTGTTAACAAGTCAACCGCTGGTGACTCGAATAATATAATCTACATATTATGTGCCCTGTAATAATTGTAAACCTAAATAAAATCATTTGTAAAGCTATAAGACGAAATAAAGTATAACCTTTTTATGTTACAATAATTAATGTCAATAGTTTCTACCTAGAACTCAAAACAATTTATCCACTTTTGGTTCTATAAAACATATACCTACTTACCTACTTATCAATGCAAAGTAATACATATTTTGTATAATTACTATTAGTGAAATATAATATTTTGTATGTCATATAATATAAATATATGTATATGACATACAATGCCACATATTATGATATATCATTACAATTATGACTCCCATCTTATCGCAAAAGGTAACACGCATCCACGACATAACCTCAAATGTGCATGTTGTAAGATTTATTTACAAATTTGGCCATTACTGATAACTGTGAAGATTGGGTTCGTGGAATCTTTTTCGATGTCTTAATTACAGGCCAATTTACAGATCTGTACAGTCATAGCCCAGGTTTGTATAGGAAACGGGGTCTTCCTTTGAAGATTTGCTAGTATAGGTACACTTTTATTTATTCGTAAGAGTATTGTTTTATCTATAAGACTAGCTGACGCGGAGAACTTCGTACTGCCTCTGAATAAAAATGCGAATAAAAATGCGAATTCATTCAAAATGTAAAAAAAATAATTATTCACAATGTTTTTTTTTCCAGAGTATTATTAGATGTTTTAATAGTTATTCTGTTACACCTATATATACATATATACACATATATATATGTATACACACACACACACACACACACACATATATATATATATATATGTGTGTGTGTGTGTGTGTGTGTGTACATATACCTATATATACATATAGTTGTTACTTCTTTTACTTTTTTGTTTAGTGACTAAGTTTTATCAATATTTTTTTAGGAAAGAGTTATGTAGTTTTTTTCCCCACCCTCGAAATGTGGGCTCGAACTAGTTTTATAAAATACCAAGGGACTGTTTGCAGGTCTAACGTTATTTTTCTTTTTTTTTATTCAATCGCACAACCCAATTTCTGCTGTTTGAAGCTTTTTTAAATCTTTAAATGGTAAGCTTTGAAGTTTACCATTTATAGCTTAATTAATGAAGATATAAATACTCTTAGATTTTTTTCTAATGAGTAATTTAAAAATCAGACAGTTTTGTTGGTTAGTTAATTTTTAAATGTGTTTGGCACTCACTTGGGCTGCCTAATCTACTGGATCGGTCTACTTCTAGTGAAGAGAGTGGGCTGCTTTGATCTAGATTGTCTTGAGAGCCACTGAATGAACTGTACATTTTATAGTTGGACCTTTTTTCCACGACTCGCTTCGAAGTTGTGACAGGACTGTAGCGTTCAGTGGGACTGCTCACTCTGGTGAAAATAAAAAACAGATTTTAAGACAATACCTAGCAACGAAGACGTAAAAATACGTGTGCACTCATTATTTACTGTCAGCAATTTCGAAAATGGAGCAAAGTGAAATTGTAGGGAATTTAACCTCATTTATAGTAAAATATTAATTAATTTATCAATTACTAGCTGAGCCCGCAACTTCGTACGCGTGGTAATCGGTATAGTGCGTAACTGCTTTGTTTGTAAACCGATTGAAATAAAACAAACACTAAATGTTACGGGAAACTTGTTACAATACACCAGTGAAAACCGCATTTAAAATGGTTAAATCGTTTCTGAGATTGGCGTGCACAAACACACGGACAAACAGACAAAAATTCTAAAAACTATTCTTTTGACCTCCGCAACATGAGTACAACGTGTAGCAATTGTTTTTTTTAAATATTTAATGTACAGACACGGCTCGTTTACGATTTTATTACTTACTAGCGACCCGCCCCCAGCTTCGCCCGGGGTGCAATTTTTATATATATAAACATTCCCCGTTTATCCCTCTTTCCATTAGTGAAAACCGAATAAAAATCGGTCTACCCGTTCACGCGTGATGCCGTGACCAAGGGAAATGGGGATTCATTTTTATATATAGAGTTGTGTATAGAATATAAAATTAAATTAAAATAATAATAAAACTTTATTAATTTATTTATGGAAAGATTATAAAATTTATAACTGCATAAGAATTGTTTTCAACCTGAAAAAATAACTATATAGGTTGATTTACAAAAGAAATGTATGTGTTAGGATTGATGAAAGATTTTTGATCGTTCATGGAATGAGTCTATGGAATGCTGCATCCACTTGTAAGGCCTTGAGTAATCGACTCATTGACCTGGCTTTTACCTTAACTCTCGTGAAATAATAACTGTAATTTTTTTTAAATAAAAGAACCTGGGTGATTTGCTAGTATTTTTTGTAGTAGCTCTAATGATAATATACCACTGATAATATAACACTGATAATATTTATAGTCTCGGAGCAGTAGAAAATATTTTGTGTAGGTATTTGAGGCATTTCAAATTTGCGTATTATCCTTACATAAATAAACTTCTACGATATTACGTACACTTTTGTGTTACTATGAGCCAGTACAAAAGTTTTTGCCCCGAATTATCTTAATTATCTCGAAGTAATTTACTTTTCTATGAATTATTAAATGAAATGTTTAATTATTAAACTAATTTAAAGTTTAATTAAAATTGAAAATTATCAATACCAAAGTTCACCAATATCAAACTTTCAGACACGTAATTAAATAAAGCAACTCAGTTCCAATATTCCCTATTGTACCTATCTATTAAAAAGTTATTCTCTACCGTTTTCTTATTATTATCGAAGATTATACTCGCTGCATTTGTTTACATGCCAATGTGTTAAATACCATTGAACCACGTGTTTCGTTACATGTATTTGGGGTATAAATAATTTTTTTTTGGTAATTTTTTGTCAAGATTATAATCGATAACGAATACGCCATTGTTTTAACACTATAAAATAATAAACAACCCATAGTATTCAAGCTTTACCAAACATCCAATGCTAAAAATTAAGACAAGGAAAATTTTGGCACAAAGAAAATATTTTCCTTCTGGTCGTCGTCAGTTTACGAAGGAAAAGAAATTAATTTCACCTCTGGAATGGTAATTTCTAAAATTATAAATTGGATTTTTTTTCCGAAGAAAACACAGCTCTTTGTTATGATTAACTTGGATGTTATTCGAAATTTAATTTTTTTTTAAATATTCTGTGGACGTATAATAAAACAATGAAAATACGTTACGATATTCGCTGGAAAATTCAAAATACGCTTTGAATGAATAGGCGGGAAAATAATAATGTGTAATGATTTATATGCTTCCCGCTTTGGGCTGATCGAAAATTGATTTACAACTCGAAATGCGCGCCCTACATTTCCATTTCCCCGCCTTTTGCAAATAAATAACATATAATTACAATATTTTTCACCTATAATTGCCTCCGAAACTGTTTGGTATTGAAAGTTCACGAAATAAATCTACCTATATATAAATCACGGCGTCACGATCTTTGTGGTCGCACTCCTCAGAAACGGCTCGACCGATGTTTATGATTTTTTTGTGTTAGGTTTTTTGTGTTAGGATTTTTTGTATTTGTTAGGTATGAGTATAGGTCGTGAATTCACCCTTCTACCGGCACCCCCATTTTTTAAATAGCGATTTTAGTATTTTTGTATGAACAATATCCAAATAATTTAACCGTCGTTGATTGAGGTGTCGCGTCACATATGGTTTGAACTAGTATCCGACCGAACTTACGGTTTCGGTTTCGGCTTAGTTTCGGCGGTTAACGGTTTACTTTCGGTTTCGGCTACCATCCAACCGAAACTACGGCCGAAACCGAAACTGAATTCAAGTGATTTCGCTCTGCGATCGGATGTGTCATAACTTGTTTTATTTTATTTGTGTCTGTGCGCCGCTAACTTTGCGGTAATTGGTGGAATTGCGAGCGAATATAACATTATTTCGAAACAGATAAGTTTTATTTCACTTTTGATGTGATTTAGTTCATGATAGTTAATGAAATTTGATTTCTTTAAATTATGTATAATAATAATACTTAGGTTTTCGTTCGTTACGTACTAACTTTATAGTAGTATTTTTTTGGGTACGCGACGTCCTTCGTATCAAAAGTTACAAAGTAGATGATATCTTGGGTTCGAGATATCTTTCTAAACGAAAATTCGTCGAAATCGGTGAGCCGTGAAAACGTAGCAGAAAAGGTTAGTGTCCTATTATCTATACCCATATACATATATACATATGTCTACTACTTATTATAAATTGAAGTCGCTGTTAGCGTTTGTCTGTTTCTAAACCACGCAACGGGTTTTGATATGGTTTTCACTAATGGCAAGAATGACTACTGATGAGCCCGATGGATGAGTGGTTAGGGTGCTTGCCTAATACTCTGTTCCAGGGTTCTCGAATTCGATTCCCGGCAGGTTCAACCTTGGTAATGAATTTTTTCAATGTGGCGTTTCGCAGTCATTTGAGCAGCCCGTCTGACGGCTGTAACTTCTTACAGAAGACCACCTTGAAATAACAGCATGTATGTAAGAGTGAGTGAGTAAGAGATGCCAGAGCCCATTCCCCTAATCTTTGCCAATCCCTTATCCATAATCCTACTGTGGTCGGCAGCACACTTGCAGCACCTGTGGCGTTGCTTGTGTTATAGGCGACGGTAGCCAGCTACCATAAAGTGGACCGTCAGCCTGTCTACCAAAAAATATGGCTAACATACATAAGGCATATACATATATGGCTAACATGGCTAAACATAAAAAATAAAATGGTAAGAGCGATAAACGAGGAAGGTTTGAGCATATGATTTGCAGAAAAATATAGTATCCGTGCGAAGCCTGGAATGGGTCTCTAGCTTATAATATTACTATATGTGAAGATTTAAATATTTTACCTATATATTTTGAAAACGTTATAAATGTTATAAGTCTCATTGTTGGGTACAGCCGTCTTCTATGTGTGAGGATGCTAGGCATTTTCAGATTTTTAAAAAATCCATGTCTTCCTTTTTCGTTAGAGCAAAAACGCTCGATATTACTAATATAGGAATGAAATTAAAAAAAAAATATTACAGACAACCGGGATTCGAACTTGGGCAAGCCTTTTCGGCTGCCTCTTATCGATTACTGCTTGTTTTTCATTAAACAATAGTAAAAATACAAGAGAATTAATCAAAATATTACTCGGTTTGTCTACCTGTTAATAGGGCTGGCAGTTCTGTTCAAAGGGCTATCTTTCCTCGTCAACGGACTCGTCCTTTCGATAGGACTCGTCACTCTATAAGGGCTGCTAGCTCTGAAAGGGCTGCTCGATCTATTGACATCAAGCCGCGATCCGTTCCCCAAATGTTTAGTAGTTATGGGACTGGCGGTTCTGTTTCTGGGACTCTCTGAGCCGTATCTAGTCGTAAAACCGTCAATCTTATTAATTCTCGATGTTGAATATGCGGAGTCTGTGACATCGTAGTTCCTTTCCTTCTTGTCGGAAGTGAATGATGATTTGTAATATTCCGTCGAGTCACGTCGCTCCTCGCGACGATCGAATGAACTCGAGTTGTGTTTCGTTGTATTGGATTCGTACAAAGGGCTGCTGAGAGGACTTTCAGACCTTAAACGAGTCACTGGAATGGAAAAACTATGAATTAATCAGAATCATGTATATTTTATTAGCACAGTACCTGGCAATTTATCTAAAAATGTCACAAAAATAAAGACAGGGGGTAAAAACAATACCTGTAACTGTCTAGTTTAGTTTCATATAAAATTAATAAAAAAAAGAACACCAGACGTAAATATTCAAAAATTCTAGGGTCTACTAAAAGTCGTAGGTTTATTTTAATAAAATTTTCATAGATACATATATGTCACTAAGATGTTTTTTTTTTAATTGGAAATGATATTTTTTAATTTAATTTTTTTTTTTGAAATACATTAAACATCGGTTACCTATTTCGATTTACGTCTATATTACGAACTAATATTGTTTAGTTATGCCCTATACTGAACTGATCATAAATTGCTTTAAAAATGGATTTGGAGTTCGTCATTCTCATCCTACTAATGTGTGGATGTTTGTTCCTCAATAACGCAAAAACGGCTAAACGGATTTGGATGAAATTTGGCACACAGATAGTTTATTACCTGGATAGATATAGGAAACTCTTTATTCTGAAAAAGTCTAAAAATGAACACGTCAACAGTGGTGGCGCTACCGTCGTCACAGTTGTAAATATTTTATTTTTATGATAAGGTCGACAGACAGGCTGACGGTCCACTTGATGGTAGGTGGCTACCGTCGCCTATAACACAAGCAACGCCAAAGCTGCTGCAAGTGCGCTGCCGACTACAGTAGGATTAAGGATAAGGGATTAGGAGGGGATAGGGAAATGGGCTCTGGCATCCCTTACTCACTCACCGAAACACAATAACACGTATGTACTGTTATTTCACGGTGGTATTCTGTAAGGTGGTGGTTACTGCCGCCAGGCGGGCTGCCCAAATGACTGCAAAACGCAGTGTGGCCTACCACTACTTTTCAAATCCAGACTAGAGTCAATTTTGAAAATTACATTAAAATTTTCAAAGTTGACCCCGCCGGGAATCAAACCCAGGGCCCTGAGACGTTAGGCAAGCACCCTTGCCACTCATCCAACGGGCCGTCAACCTATATATTTTGATTTTTCAACGCGTACGAAGTCGCGGGCACGGCTAGTATAAATACATATGCGAATATTTTTTGTTTTTCATTTTCGTGCCATTCTTTATTGAAAATTCTTGTTCTTGTTGAGTAGAGGGATGTATACCTATAGAGAACCAAATTGCTGGGATAGCGTTATACGTAAGTATATGCCAACTGAGCATGAGTGGGATTCTGTCCTTTTCAGCATCGTGAATAGCGAGAAAACTGTTTGAACGGACGGGGAAAAGATATTTAAACGCGAATTATGAATTCCACAGTTTCAATCACAGCAAAGCACAGCAAAAGCTGAGGCATACTGGTCATTACTTAACCGGTAATTTCAAACTGAATATAAATGAATATTTCAAATTATTTACTGACATAAAAAATACTATCAAGCAATATTTTATTACGCATAACGACCGAGTTTATGCTCAATGCTCTAGCTAGACTTCTATTCAATTAGCTAATAGGGTGTAACGTATTCGGCGTTAGTGGGATATTAGCTATCAAAGGTTGACTAAGTCATATTGTTATGAAATGGGTATCAAAAATAAGTACGAAAAGGTAGTAAATCCTCTTTAAAATATCATCAGATCTCAGTACCTGAACTTAAAACTCGATTCACATAAGCGTGGCTGGAAGGTACCTAATGTTTTCCACTTCATTGTGCTAAGGTTGGTCATCATGTAGTTCCAATATTTAACCGCTCAGTTATGATTTATGGTCTCTTGTAAAGGGTATACCATTTTTTATATGCGCCATCGGCGAATTGTAAGTGTTTAAAAATAAATTTAGAATTAATATTAATTTTTAAATTAAATACGTAATAATAAATGATAATAATAAATGTTTAGTAAAACAGAAAAAAATCGGTGTTTTCATGGTAACTGAACTTACGCTCACACTAGATACTAAATCACCAACATATTTGAAGAGTTGAATGTATTTAAACATACCTGGACTGGATATTCTCGCATAAGCTGGTGAGGGACTGGCGCTGTCACGAGGCCTCTTCGACCGTGACCCCACTCTGAACATGTGCGGCGATCCGTGGACGTCGTAACCGTTGAAGTAAATGTACAACTGGAAGTTGTTTACGTAACTTGATTAAAGTGTAACGTAAGGTAGATTTATGTACGTAATGTTAGAAACTTGGAAGAAGGAGACAAAATATTCCTTTACATATATATAATATTATTATCATTTTTACTTTACAGGGGTTTAATATCAAAGATGGCAAAGTCCGTGGACTTTCCAAAGTCCGATGTCTGATTTATAGTAATTGATAGCAATAGATTATAAAACACTTTGAAATTGACGTGACTGTGCCGTTTTTGTTAGAAAATTTAAATAGTTCATATTGCAAAGAGAGTGTTGCCCTATATTTTGGTATAATAATGTTTAAATTAAAAAAATTGTGGACTTTGCCATATTTGATATTAGATCCCTGAATTATTCAATTGAAAAATGAATAAAGTTCTCAGTAAATAACTGTTCTCACTACTTAATTATCTACGGCAATAATCACTATCTACGGCAAATTTTCATCAAAGTTCGCTTCCAGATTGCATTGCAGGTATATGTACATCTATAAATTAATTAATTTTATATAAACAAACATGACAGCATAAGAATAAGGATGAACCAAGATGACAGATCCGAAAACAAATAAGTCAATAAAATTCTAGTCAATATTTGTTTGAAAAGAATCAATGGAAAGTAAAGACTTTGTAATTCTACACGTTCGGCAGACAGGCTGAAGGTCCACTTGATGGTAGGTGGCTACCGTCGCCTATAACACAAGCAACGCCAAAGCTGCTGCAAGTGCGCTGCCGACTACAGTAGGATTAAGGATAAGGGACTAGAAGTGGATAGATAGGCTCTGGCATCCCTTACTCACTCACCGAAACACAACAGCACACGTGCTGTTATTTCACGGTAGTCTTCTGTAAGGGGGTGGTTACTGCCGCCAAACGGGCTGCCCAAATGACCGTGAAACGCACTACTTTCCAAATCCAGACCAGAGCCAAATTTGAAAAGTAAATTTTTCAAAGTTGACCCTGCCGGGAATCGAACCCGGGAACCCTAGAACAGAGCGTTAAGGCAAGCAGCTAAACCACTCATCCAACGGGCTCGTCTACATTCTTACATTCTTTAGACCCCTTCTTACATTCTAACTCCTTGTTTGACATTATATTGTGGAATTCTGCAGTTATTAAAAATCTTATTTTTTGGCAATAACATAATGTTGATGTAAATTTAAAGGGTTACTTTATAGAAGAAGAAAATAAAGTTTTTCACATCTGTACCAATCTCTACTAATTATATAACAAAGAGGTAAAATTTGTTTTCTTTTTAATAACGAAGCGTCTTTTTAATGAAGAATAATCTCTGATATTCCAGAACCAATTCTAAAAATTCTCTCTCCAATAAATAGTTACACTATACTCGTATTTTATTTAATTTGAAAGTAGGTAGTTTTCAGTTTTTAAATTTTTGTATCTAAGTCAATTCGGAAATAAGCGTTTTTGTATTGTCGAAAGCTAAATACACTGCTGGGTTAGTGTTTTTAACAGCAGGCACTTGGTACTTATCTTCAAAATAATCTTGATTTTGGTGAGTCGAAATTTAAAGCAGGGACGCCTCTAGTAATAATTCTGAAGTTATTAACAGATTTCACGATTTAAAGCGGTTGTTCAAAGATACGCAGAAAGTTAATCGCAAACGAAGCGTTATTGGAGGGAGAGTTATAATTAAAGAATGGAAAAACAGAACTAAATGGTCACTTTTCTACGAAGTTAACTTGGTATTTGCAGACGTTGGATGTAACTTATTAAAAGTTTAACGCTGCAGACAGTTCTTTTTAATAGTTAGTTTTTGTTTTAAGGTCCGCAATCTACTGTTTGGAAAGCGATTTTCTGCTATTCGTTAATTAGAGATAATTATTTAAGCAAGTTTTCTATAATTTAGGTTGCCCTAAACTCGGTCAAGTCGTGTGAGATACGATACAGATTCTCTTTTAAAACAATCAACACTATAGTTAAATTATAAATACGTATATAAAACATTAAGTTAAGGCACATTGCGTTTTGCAGTTGTTAACTGAGCAGCCTTTCAGAAAAACACAGTGAAAGCTATTTTGCTACTGGGTATGGGTGTGTAAGTAAGGGATACCAAACCCATTATTCTATCCCCTTCTTAATCTTTATTGGTTATGCTATATATAGGTAGGCAGCGCACTCGCAAAGCCACGTTTTCACTTACTATCAAGTGAACCGTCAGCCTGCGTTCAGTAGGCACTTACTTAAACACTTTGTAACATGTATTCTGAGAGTAGCCATATTGTCCTGACTTGTGTACTTATGACTTTCTTACTTTATGATCTTACTTTATGACGATCTATGAGGGTAGATTGAAAAGTACTTGGCCTAACCGACAAAATAAACACATATAAAATCAATTCTATTCTTATTTTTCTACGTAATCACCATCAATGCACTTCTGCCATCTCCCCTTTGACAGTTGAACATGACAAAGCGGAATCCCTTAATATACTGACCATATCACCATAGATGTCCTTTGGTGATAACTCCTTCTTGTATAGGTACTTAATGACAGCACGCGGCTAAATTTGCTCCATTTGCGGAAATTGTTTCGGATTGCTTGATAAATAAATTTATAAAATCACCACAAATTATTATAGTTTTGCACTTCGCTCAATTAACTAGCCTGAACTAAACTATACATATAATGTGGGTAGTTTTGATTTTAGGAATTAAATGGATCTGTGTCAGGCCGAGTACTTTTCAACTACCCAGATATCCCGGCGATACGGAAGAGTGTGCAGATGCATTTTACGCTTTTATTTAAAATGAAATAATTATATTTAGATATTGTAGGTACTAACCCTATGTTTTCCCGGCGCTTTAGGCATGAAGGTAGCTCGATATTTGGTAGAAGAAAGTTTTTCAAGAGCACACATAACACTCCGTTTGTCGTGTACTATGTCCAGTTGCAGGTCGCCTTTGGCACCACAACCACTGGTGTCCAGTTCGAACGAGTGAGGTTTGTGCGGTTCGGCTCCTTCTAACGCTCCCTGGCTGAGTCTCACTCCGGCTGGCTCGAACACATCGCAGGTAAACGGACCACCCTAATCAATATAGGAAACTTAGATTAATTCAAAACATAAAGGATAAATTACTTTGTGTATAATTATTCTATATATTTTAATTAGCGTTTAATTGAGTATTCACCTATTATATTGAAAACAATATATCTTGTTTCTATTAATAATATAAATTTGAAGCTGTAAAGAAAATAGTTTTCTTAAAAATAATAATTTAACTTCTCTATTATCTTCTTTTGCCTTTGTGAGCAAATAACACCTGAAAACGAAGTCCTTTGTCTCATTTCTCATTCTATACTAATGTTATAAATGTGAACGTAACTCTGTCTGTTCGTGTGTCTGTCTGTCTGTTACCTTAACTACTCAACCATTCACCATGAAATTTTGCTCACACACGGTTAGGGACACAGAAAAGGATCAGAACCTTTCGATCAGAATGTTAGGAGTTATGTTGCTCATACATTTAGTCAGGCATTATATTTTTTTATTTTTTAAGGCGTACTAAGTCGCGGGCACCATGAGTAACTAGCTCCATGATTATGTTTCGCTATTTGCAAACTTTCGCCAAGTGCAACGTAATGTTAGTTAACACATTTCGATTTTCTACAGTGTTGTCTCTCCTGTGTGCTGTATCGATCAGTCAAGCCACTCGTAGCGGTGCGTCGATCCATTCTAGCTTTTGTTTGTATATTTAATGAAGCGTATTTTTCAATTTAAATAATTTAAGATTATAAATGCCCAAATTGATTTTTGTTTCTGCAAACTAAACTACTGTCTTATTTTTGCCAAAGACAATGTGAAACGGATAAACGTTTACAGAGACCAAGTCATCTGATAAATCTTTGGGTTCGTTTGGCATCTGTGTTCATGAAAGTGCCTTAGCTGGGCAACCGAGTGAAAATAGTTTTCTTTCTTTGTTACAAAAGACTTATGTAAAATGGAATCGTTTGAAGGTATGACACAGATTTTTCCTAGCTTTGCCTGTACCATTTAACGTACAACTTGCTTAGTGGCATGAACGAATTTATTAAATAACAATGAGGTTTAAATAACAATATATTCCTTTCACAAACATTTTTATGCTTCTAATGCCTCCTATTTCTCCTCTGAGTTGGTGGTAGTATGGTAGTATAAAAGTAATTTTATTTAAAAGAATAAAAATTGGCCTTTTCTTAACATTATCAATAACTTTGTTTAAATGTATTAGTTAATTAGTAAATGCATTTCTTTAAATGTATTTAAATGTATTATTCTGTTTTAGAGAAGCTCGGAAATAAAGTGAACATTAAGAAATTATAATAAAAAACAGATCTGAAATTATTGTTACAAACTCAAAGTATATTTCACAAAAAAACTTACAACTTATTCAAATAAATACATTAAAAGTAAAATAAAATCTTATTTTACGGCGTTGTTTCTCGTAAATAATTGACAATTTCTAAATTTAATCTATTTTAATTTTGTGCTTTCTATTTTCATAAAATACTCATTACATGAAAATTAATTAATGAATGAATTGATTGTTACTGAAAGTTAGAGTTCGTTTACTGAAAGAACAAACGACTTTTCAAAGGGTTTCTTGAAGACTTACGACGACATCGAAACATTGACGATAATCGATTTCCTATTAGAAGAAAGATGAATTAGAGAAGCATTAAATACAGCTATGTTCCTTAACCATTTGCCAAAACTATATTATACCGGGCTCTATTCATGGTAATATTTTTATATCTCATACCTACTGCTATTTTTATAGTCTCATGGCTTGACCATTTGTAATTTTTTTATACAATTTTTATCAAGTTAAAAAATCTGCCTATAAGTATTCAAAAAAGTTAATGAAGGTGAAAAGTGAAATTGTACAAATTAAGCTAGATATTTTATTTTTAATAATCGTGATTCAAAAAATTCTAAATTTATTGCGAAATAATTTTACTATGGATTTAGTCTAAGCCTTGCTTGGATTCGTGTATCTTGTGTGTATCCTCTGTGACAGTTCCAAGTTAAAAAAAATACAATTTTAATTGTGATTTTAAAGTAAAATAAGACTCTATACATAAGTAATAAGTTATCTATACATATAATAAAATCGTAAACAAGCCGTGTAAATATATTTAAAAAAATACAGGTTGTATTTATGTTACCATGGCCAAAAAAATTGTTTTTAGAATTTTTGTCTGTTTGTCTGTACGTTTGTGCACGTTCATCTCAGGAACAGCTAAACCAATTTGAATGCAGTTTTCACTGATGTATTGTAGCAAGCTTCCCGTAACATTTAGCGTTTGTTTCATTGCAATCGGTTTATAAACAAAAAAATTATGCGCTATTCCGAATACCACGCGCACAAAGTCGCGACCACAGCTAGTCCGTATTAAAAAAAAGTCGCTATCCGTCTATATCTGTTTTTTTGCTAACTCCGTTTAAACCACCCAATGAATTTCGATACTGTTTTCACTAATATGGAGAGACAAACGAGAAATGTTTTTTTTTTTTACATAAATTGTAAAAAAAAATCCTTTGAAGCAGGGAATGGTTCGTTAGTCACATATAATATAATAGTGAATAAAACAAATAAAAACCTGAATATGTTCGCCTTTATAAGTAATGGCAATGGTCCAAGTGCCTGCTTCATCGGGTTGGAAGGTAGCGCTCGATGCTGTTGTGCCAGGAGCTGACGGTGGTGGATGACGAGGCTCGAGGGGTACAGCGCGACCGCTCGGTGAATGGGCTGTTACATCAATGTCTTCGCGTCTCGGAGCTCCTGAATGTAGTCGTAATTCACTCATGAAACGTATATTCGAATTCGAGACATCAAGTAATTAAACACTCAGTGCAAGTGCACTTAATGGCCTAAGTCATTTCCAATAAAATTTAATTAAGCCCTCATTAACCTGTAGCACTGACGAGCACTTCAACAATGCTGCCCACAGCACACGGCGCCATACCCGGTGGTGGAACTGACACTAATCTAGGCAAAACCCTGAAGAAGTATTTCCCGTCAACTCTGAAATGATTGATACATGTTTTTAATAAAAAAATAAAAATATTAATACGAGCTGTGATAGAATATGTTCTAGGAATATATAATGTATATGTGAAATATTTATTTTATTGTGTGATTAAAAATATATGTTTTTTTTATTTAATTATTATTAGGCAGGGAAAAATTCTTTTCGCATATAGTAAGTGTAAACTTGTAATAAAATTTCTTTGGGTGTGCTATTTGTATCTGGCTAGTTTTAATGACATTAAAAAGGTTACATTTCAAAAAAAGAAACAAATTAATAAAATGTTGTTTCCAGCTATTTTCCATTTGTTTTTCTTTCGGTGAAAATCAGTGAATCTAATGAAGAAATTCGATACGTTTTAAAATTTTATTACAAAAAAGGAAAAAATGCAAGGCTAGCACCGAATTTTTTTTTACTTTTATGGACCTAATGTCAGTGAGTAGCACAAAGTTGGTTTAAGCGTTTTCAATCCGTGAATTTTAATGTCAAAGGTGCTCTGATCGCCCCGTTACCGATAAAATGGACGCCATTTTTGAAAAAGTGGAGCAAGATGGGCATATGAGTAGTTACGACATAGCTGAAGAACTGGTAATTGACCACAATACAATTTTATAGAATGTAGAATAATAGAATGTAGCTACTATTACACACGAATAAAGTAGGTTCCTATTAGTGAAACATATTTAAAAGTCGGTTCAATAGTTTTATAATATAAAATTATACATTTTATATTTTATATAAATCCATTTTTATATATTTAAAATATATAAAAATATATGTATATAAGAATTAAATTTGTAATGTAATCAAGGTGTAATCAAATTTCAAGGTGGTCGAAGCTAGTATTAGAAACGAGTTTAAGGGTATTAATGTATCTTTTCGCTTAGTGATATGATGAAAACAAAGAGGTTAAGGGCTTCACTGAGGCAAATGACATTTACTATAGAACTCGCTGGCGGCGGATCCAATTCAACAGGCCTAGAAATGGTGTTTTTCTGTTTTTGCTATTATAACAATACACAAAATAAAAAAAAAATATTAATACAATTTTTTAATTTGATATTAACTTATTAATAGGTACAGGATTCATATGCGTGCAATAAGCCGTTTTAGAGAGAATTTCCAATAAAAGTCAAATTCTTCTTGTTTTCTAACTTTTTTTGTGGAGTTTCTATTACTTTAACGAAAATTCTAATCAATACAATTGGTTCTTCACATGTTTAAGTATAATATATATTTTTTTCAAAGCAATTGTCTTGTCCAGTTCTTGTAACATTTTCATTAAACAATGGATATTTTTAGTATTTAGGGTTTGTCTACCCCTTAAGTTGAAAATTACAAATTTAAAAAATTTACAAGCAAGTAGGAACTAGATACCTCATATCATCAACAGCCAGGACGATTTCGTGCATACCAGCGTGTTCTGGCACAAATTCTCCTGCACCGCGCGAATCCAACTTCAATCTGGACTCTTGTTCTAGAGGATTCACAATATACACTTTTACGTCCGATATCGACAATTCGTTTGATATGCTGTCCACTTTGATGTAGGTCTGAAACAAAAAAAAAACATTGAGTAAAAACCATTCCAATGGCATTATCTCGTTTCACGAGTATTTGAATGAATATTATTTTACATCTACATTGAATACTAGTTTTTGTCTGCGGCTTCGTCAGCGTAGGCGTTTTTGTAAGGCTTTGAAACATTTATTCAATCTTCATTGCCAATTCATTCAATAGGTTGTTTTTTTTTATTCTTGTTTTTAAATTGTCTTAAGGGAACAGTTTTTTGGAGAATCGATTTTCATATAAAGCCCCTGGTACGGAAATTTTATGAGGATTAAAATTAATACAAGCGTTAACTAAAAAGCGTTACGTTATCTGTCATTTTGACATTTGTGCGACAGCTGACGCATGTATTTATGTTCCCTAATTCTATTGTTGTATAACACCTAAGGGTTTATCAGTCAGGGCTTATAAAAGCAAACTTCAAAATCTTGTAATTAAAAGCGTAGTCCGTGTTGAGGAAAGAAACGATAGCGCGTTGTATAACCAGTCGGCGCTGCGACATCTGTTGTCGAAAAACTTAAACATTCGTGTATACCGAACGTAACTAACATAAGTTTTGTTGGAACACGTGAGATCTGAGTATGCAGAATGTATGCAGAACTACATAATATAAAGTTATATATTGACACGCCGAAAATTTTAAACAATTAATTTTATAGGAGCTGACAAACACAATTTTTTTTCTGGATGAAGTATCCTATGTCCTTTTTGTACCCCTGACAACCTATTTGCAAAATTATATGGTAATCTGTTGAGTAGTTTAGTTGTGAAAGCGTAAAAAATAAACATACAAACTTTTCAGCTAATAAGTTTATTCCGCAGTCTTATCATGGACAACCTGTACGATGTCAGAACTATACCTCGTATACAATCACCGTTAAATTACATAATGTAATTCAACTGTTGTATTTTAGGATGAGTCCAGATTTAGTAACATGTTAACTTAATAGGTAACTTCTCTTGTATAACCCGTCCACATTATTCGACTTTGCTATGTAACATTGTAACATTAAACAAGAGTGTACACAGTGCAATGTAACAATGTTATCTAACATGTCTACATTGTTGCTTATTCTGTAGTGCTTGTTCACAATCTCGACGCGAGAAGACTTTCGCTAGTTGCTGTAGCGAATGTTGTGCTTTTCAATAAGAAAAGAAAAAACTGTTGGTTCGTTCCAGTTTATTGACTAGAGAACAAAAAGATTAAATATATAGAAAATATAGAGAGGGCATTGGGGACCTGAAAACTAGAGTAAAATTTTAAAACTCTTTATCTTAACTCGATACGATCATTTTTCAATGAACAGGATTTCAAAATCACTAAAAAATTTAGGATTATTTTTGATCCTTCAATATTTTTCAGTAGTACCTATATTGATTCTTAATTTGAAAGCAAGCTAAGCTAAGTTTACTTGAAGTAATATACTTCCTTATTCCTAACTAATAATGTACGTATATATTATGTATAACCAAATATGTATATAGATACTAACAGGTTCACCAACTCTTCCCGAAGTAGAGTCAAGCGCGACCCTCAGCATATCGTGAATGGGCGGGCGTGGTGGTACATTTCGGAATTGACTAGCCCACGCCATCACCCCCAGATGCTCCACATCGCTTTGACTCATGTCGTGCGCCGATAGTACTGGCTGGACACCTGAAAAAATTCATAAATTAGCCTTTAAAAAAAAACAGTGTATTATTTATCACTGTAAACAGTGTATTATGAATAGTGCAAACAGTTTTGCCAAGGCCAGCTTGGTGTTACGAAGAACTCTCGGGAAAATGACCTTCGCATATACAAACGGAGTTTTACATTTTGTTTGGCTTTGTTTCATTTTAAAGGAATTCAATATGATTTACAATAGTTATCTTTAGTAAAAATACTTTTATAAGTTTAGATCGTCGAACACATCATCAGACAGGCTAACGTGACGATCCACTTGATGGTAGGTGGCTACCGCCGCCTATAACACAAACAACGCTACAGATGCTACAAGCGCGCTGCCGACTACATCATAGGATTAAGGATGAGGGATTTGGAAGGGTCAGGGAAATGGGCTCTGGCATCCCTCACTCATTCACCGAAACACATCAGCACACGTGCTGTTATTTCACGGTGGTCTTCTGTAAGGGGGTGGTTACTGCCGCCAGACGGGCTGCCCTAATGACTGCGAAACGTAGTGTGCCCTGCCACTACTTTCCAAATCCAGACCAGCGCCAACTTTGAAAAGTTTGTTCCCAGCGTCGACCTAGTCGGGAATCGAACCCGGGTACCCTAGAACAGAGCGTTAAGGCAAGCACCTTAACCACTCATCCAACGGGCTCGTAAATAAAATTAATTTAATCTATCACCGATTCAGAATTCTACCGGTAAGAAATAAAAATAGCTACATTCATTTGAAATGAAAAATGAATTATTGATTTGAGAGGCTCAATTAATGTTTCCTTAATAAACGGTTTTTTGAAAATATAAAAACTAAAGTTTAAAAAATAAAACTACCCAAAAATTAAGTATAAAATTAAATATAATATACGAGTATATTAGATACCTATTCATCTGTCTTAAAATTAGACAGCTCAAAAAATCTTGATCGCGAGTAGACTTTATCTATATCAAGATTTAGATAATATAAAAGATGTGAGTACTACAATTTAAGAAGTTTAGACTTACCAATTTTCTTAGCTGCATCAATAGCAGCCTGATTGTTCTCCTCCCATCTGGTAGGATCGCGACGCAACTTGCTGCTGGGCAAAGCGGGGCCGCCCATTGAACGAACCAACTCATTCGAGACACGGCCATCGTTCCAATCGGTCTGTAAATTATACGACTGTTCACTATCTTAATGATAGGTATATATTTAAAGACTATTGTGTTTTATTTCAATTCTACAACACAAGGGGCCTTAAAGTAATTGTAGTCTGACTCTTTTAATCTCATGATATCTTCTATATATAAAAATGAATCCCCATTTCCCTCGGTTTTGACTAATGGAAAGAGGAATAAACGGGGAATGTTCTTATATATAAAAATTGCACCACGGGCGAAGCCGGGGGCGGGTCGCTAGTACCAGATACAAATGAAGCTATAGATTTGAAAGACTTTTTTTAAGGATTATCATAATTATTAATTATTGTAAGGCATAGTTCTAGAAACCTGGGATTTATAGAATAGAAATAAAAACCAACTATTTCCATATTATATTTACTTAAAATCAAACATACAGTTTAAGTTAAAACGATTTTTTGTATATATTACAAAGAGTGTTAGGTAGGCGAAAGCCCACATAAACAGATATATCTGATAAGATAGCAAAGCTGATAAAAGATATTACCTATTAGTAAAAAATTATTCAAACACACAAGATTCTCCATGAGACTAGACGAAGTTGGGTCCCAGGAGTTTAGCTTGTCATACCATATTTTAAGCTAAACTAACACATATATCTCTTTTAGACAGGTTGGAGGCTATTATAGTGGCTTCGTTGTAAAGATTTAAATCTTAGGTGGTAAGCACAAGTGATATATTTACCTCTTTTATCTATTATATCCTGATAAGAACTCCTAATTTGTAAAACGTAATTTGTAATATGCTAAATATCTAATAACCACAATGTCTAAAGTAGAAACGCCAAAATATTTAAAATGTAGGTTGTGTGTCTAGACAATTATAACGAAAAAGAGAAAAAGAAAAATCTTTTTCTGAGAAAAAGATAACTACTTAGAACTTATTCTTATTTTTCAGTTATAAGTAGTGGCAGGGCACACTGCGTTTCGAAGCCTGTCTGGCGGCAGTAACCACCTCATATAGAAAATCACTGGGAAATAACAACACGTGTTCAGTTATGTTTCAGTATGTGAGTAAGGAAAGCTAGAGATCTCCGTACTCACTATTCCCTTCTTGATCCCTACACTATATCCTATCAAAGTCGACAGCTACATCAGCTGTGAACTAGCAGCACGTGTGCTATTATGTTTCGGCGAGTGATAAAGGATGCCAAAGCACATTTCGTTCCTAATCCCTTATCCTTAATCCAACTAAATGGTCGACAGCGCAACTGAGGCGTTGCTTTTTTAAATAGGAGACAGTACTCGCCTACCATCAAGTGGACCGTCAGCCTGTCTGACGACCGTTATGTAAAAAAAAAGAATAAATCTCCTTTTTGGATAAGACGAAATAATTTAAATTGAAATTTTAAAGGATTAAAGGTATATAATTACTCCGAGGTTTCTTTAAATATCAGCACGGATAATGTTAGCCAATTAGGAAATCGGAGAGGGATGGCCAAGTGTGCTTAATGTTTTACCAAATGAGCAATTACTGTAGTGACATAGTTTTATCCGTGTTTGGGTCGATTTTAGTCCTTAAGATTGATCCTTTGCTTTGCTTCCAGACCTTCGTACAGAATCTGTCATTATGAATCTATACATAATAATAAATTCGTAAACGAGCCGTGTCTGTACATTAAATATATATATAAAAAAAACAATTTTGTACACGTTTCACATATTATTGTTACCGAATTTTAGAATTTTTGTCTGTTTGTGCGTTTGTGCACGCTAATCTCAGTAATGGTTTAACCGATTTGAATACGGTTTTCACTAATTTATTGTAGCAAACTTCCCCTCATATTTAGTGTTTGTTTCATTCCAATCGGTTTAAAAACAAAAAAGTTACGCGCTATACCGAATACCACGCGCCCGAAGTTGCGGGCTCAGCTAATGTATAATAAACTTGCACATGGACAGATATTTTATATGAATATTTTCAAAAACGACAACCACATAAAATAAAGCTGTAAACCTTTTTTGGATATACCGTCAATAATACCGTACAATAAATAGTAATATTAATATTTTACATAGTAAAATAGTAATACATACCGTAAAATTAGTAATTCCTCTTTCTAAACGTGAATTGACCCAGTCTAGTGTAGTTCTGGAACCCGGACCACCTGGTCTCATAAAGTAGGAGAGGTAGGTCATACCCGACAGTTCATCCAACCATGGCGAGGCCAAATATTCCGGTTCTAGAACCATTGGCACCTCGAATTCACGGTGTGCCAGTTTCATGGCGCGTCGGCAATTTTCTATAGCTTCATGACGATCTGTAAATATATTTTGTGTAATATAAAGCCTTTAGTATAATTTATACATACCTATATTTATGTAAAAATAAATATCTAAAAACATACTAAGTTCGCGCCAATGCGGAAAAACGCCCGGCTTGCAGTAGTCGAGAAGCGCCGAGAGTAGGACACCGCTGTTCCAATCGGTAGTCAAGTTGTTGACGCGACACTCCGGCAGCGCCGATTGCAGCCACGATAACATCAATTTCCTGCAATCGCATTAACTTAAGTGTCCCACCTTACACCAACATTGACTCGCGTAAAATAAACTTCGTATAGGTAACCCGTTTGAGAAATATGAAGCTGATTTATTTCGTTGCTAACGCTCGCTTGAAAATTCTTTCGCGTTTAAAATAAAAATAGACTAACTTCTATCTTAGTTCTCGTCAGTTATTCATCAAGAAGAAAGTTAAAAAAAGACTTTTTTAATTTTATTTTGATGCCTTTAATAGCTATTAGGCGTTAAACATGCCTATATTTAGGTTAAACGCGTTGAGTCTCATTCAAGCACATGCTACGTAATAATTATTTACAGAAAAACGAAATATATTCAATCTATATTTATTCCCATATCGTTGACAATAATCTTAAATTGGTTATTTTTTTCAGAAATTTAGTTTTCTTATTTAAACTGGTTTAAAAAGTTGTGAATTCATGATTTTTACCGCTGCAAATATATATTTTGTTAGCGTCGTTAGCGCAGTCGTTCTTAAAACCGCTTAAAAAGGGACTATTTTCTAATTTTTATATGTACTTTTTCAATCATTGCAATTTATAAACAAAAGATTCGTGAAAATTTGTTCAGTTCTGATTGCTACGGTAGAGTCGCAAAGCGAGACCGTAGCCTTAAGCCGTTGACACAAAGAATTTCAAATCAACAGTTTTTTAAAAGTGGTTAATACAGTAAGGCAAATATAGATATGTACCTACACCACTGAATGTGCCCAGAGAGTACTTCACAGAAACTGATAATTTTTTTAAATTTATTTAGATATATAAAATTTTACAAGAAATTTTAGATCGCAAAACGCAAATAATCTACTATCGCTTCGGAAAGCTTGGTTTCTACGGGAACAAACCTTCATTGTTGCTCTTTTCAAATAAATTTTTCATTAACAAAAATAAATAAACAATAATAATTTAAATGCATTTTTGTCTGTAGGCCTTATTCACTTATTATAATAAAATATTTAAATATAATTATCGATAGAAGCTAGACTTTAAATATTATAGTGTAAAATGACCTTTAAGAGTTATATTTATAATATGAAGCCTGGAGGAACAACTGGTTTATCTTTATTTCTTAATTTTTAAATTTAATCTCTGGAGGGCATTAAAAATATTTAAATAAGTAGTAAGTATTTTAAATTTGATAAGAGCGTTGGATTCAGAACGCTCTGTCTTAGGTTCCCGGGTTCGATTCCCGGTAGGATTTTTGGAAATGATCTTTTCAAAATTGGCTCTGATCTGGATCTGAAAAGTAGTGGGAGGACACACTGGGTTTTGCAGTCATTTGGGCAACCCATCTGGCGGCAGTAACCGCCCCCTGTGAAATAACAGTATGTGTGGTTTTGTGTTTCGGTGAGTGAGTAAGGGATGCCAGAGCCCATTTGCCTATCCCTTCAAATTTTCACTACTTTTTTAAATTATTATTTTTAATAAACTTCAATTGGTAATTATAATAGATTTTTCAAAGGGTTTGTGAAAATGGATTAGATACTTGATGATTCCAACACAAAAAAATATGTTTAACTTATATGGTAACTTAAACTAACGCCTTGTATTTTCTTGTGCAATAGGTAAACACTATGTCTGTACAACACTTAAGCTACCATTTAGAAAGTGGGGATACATATACGTATTGCATAATGCAAGCGTGTGACCGCGCCTTCGCGGAAACCTGGGGCAATTACTTTTGCATTAAATAAACATTAAAAGCTTAAACTAAGAAGTTTCTTCTTTAAAACTTTTCAGCTGTGTCTGTGGAATAAAAGCTGGTGCATTCATAACGAACAAAACACAGTTTGCAGACTTTTAAAGTAAATGGTTTTACCAACTATCTAACCAATTTTGATACTATATTCACTGATAGAAAGTCAACAATTTTATTAATAACTGTTCATTTAGTAGTTTCAGCTCAATTACTCAACAATTTAACAAGTCGATGTTGTGTGTTCATTAATCCTATAACTATTAAAATTCAATATGAATTAAATTAAAAAGGCACTTCAAAGTAATCTACAAAGGTAGATGCGGCTTCTGCGAACCGCTAAAAAGGCAAGAGCACTTCAAAACGTGTATTATCGTTATTAATTAATTAGGCATTATGAACTTAAGAGGCTTACCTCGGCGGGAATTTGCTTCTGCCAATTTGATAGCGAACGATGAGTGACCAGATTAAGCCCAGTATTAATTTCAGATTGCCGTTTACTATGTCCACATTACCTAGAACACATATAAAACACAATTTATCGCAGATATTCTTCGTCTCTCCTTAAGGTGAGGTGGTATAAGCTGTGATATCCTCATTGCGACCCACTACTATTTGTTCAGGACTTCCACTCCCACTGAGTATCTAGCTTAAATGTAACTATCATAAATAAGTTTTCGCAACAAACTTACTGGCTGGAAATTTAGAGTTTATATCAACTGGACTAAGGCCCGTAATTGTAAAACGCTCTTAGCTTTTAGAGCGATCTTAAGATTGCTTAAGATTTTGTCTTAATTAATAGACCGGACTTAAGTCCGTCCTTATGTGCGGGGAATCACCTGAGTGACGCGCATATCTATCTATAGATATAATAAAATAATAAGCGAGTTAAATATTTTCAAATAAAAAATAAATAAAAAACAATTTCTACACGTTGTGTACATTGCTTACGTTATCGAGGTCAAAAAATAGTTTTTAGAATTTTTGTCTATTTGTCTGTGCGTTTGTGCACGCTAATCTCAGAAAAGGCTTAACCGACTTGAATGCTGTTTTCACTGATATATTGTAGAAAACGTTCCGTAACATATACTTTCATTCCAATATGTTTACAATCAAAAAAGCTACGCGCTATACCCAATACCACGGGTACAAAGTTGCGGGCTCAGCCAGTTAATAACATAAAACACGACCCTTTGAGCGCTTTCATGCTACTCAAGAGCGTATTTGCTTCAGTTCAGTCAAACCGTGACTTGAGAGAGTGTAGGACTTTTAATTCCATACAAAAATGGATATTCGATCGAAGGTAACCAACGAAGGTGGGGCAACAAAGGACTGCTGCTAAGAGTTGAAGATAATCATTCTTAATAACCTAAATTAAGAAAATTAAGAGAGTTAAGTTTACAGAAGAGTTGCAGAACAGTCTGGCAGCAGTAAGCACTTCCTTACAGAACACTGCAAGGAATACTAGGGCCCATTTCCCTATCCCCCTCCTAATCCTTTATCCTTAATCCTACTTTAGTCGGCAACGCAATTGCAGCATCTTTGGCGTTGCTTGTGTTATAGGCGACGGTAGCCACCTACCATCAAGTGGACCGTCAGCCTGTCTGCCGATCTTAACATTAAAAAAAAAAGACTACAGTGATGTAAAGTCTCGTCTGTTTCAGTAAATGAGTGAGCGATGCCAGAGTCTATTCCTCAAACCCTCCTTATCCCTTGTACTTTGTTATATTATCATGGTAGTAAGCGCATTCGTAAGCCCTATGTCGTTGCTTGTTAATATGCTATCATTAGCCTGTCTGATAAGCAATAAATGTATAATTATATCGAATTATATATATTTATTTATTGCTTATTGCTAAGGAATCACAAATCACTAAAACAAATTTTAGGAGAACGTTGTGTGAGTAGTTAGGGTGCTTGCATTATCGTTCAGTTCCAGGGGTCCCGGGATCGATTCTTTGTCCCTACAACTTTGGAAATGATCTTTTCAATGTTGGTTCTTGTCTGGATCTGAAAGTAGTGGCAGGGTATACTGCGTTTCGCAGTCATTTGGGCAACCATTCTGGCGGCTGTAACCGCCTCCTTACAGAAGACTATAGTGTATATGAAGGGACAGTGAATTTGTGAATATGTGAGTGTTTCGGTGAGTGAGTAAGGGATGCCCTCCAATCCCTATGCTTAATCTTACTATGCTCGGCAACACTTGTGTTATAGGCGACGGTAACCACCTACTACCATCAAGTGGACCGTTCGTCTGTCTGCCGACCTTAACATTAAAAAAATAATAGAAAAATATTTATTCTATATTCTATAACATATTTCTGTTTTCATTCCTTCTTTTTTATTTTACATTTTCTCACAAGTATGGCCAATGAAAAAAAATTCACCAATTCCGAAAATAATTTCAGTTGCTCTAATTTAATACCAGAATTTCTTGTACATATTAATTTTGCCTCTACACTTTTATATAAAACAGTTCACGTTGTTTTTGCTTAACGTAATTTACAGAGTTAGTTAACGACTACCTAGTACCTTGTAGTTAAGACACACTAAACATGCCATCAAAAGACATTGTTGCTCAAATATCTTATTAGTGTACTCGTAAAATCAAAGTTTGCTCTAATGGTCCAACTACTTGGGTACATGATTACTTTGAAGTAATAAATATTAAATAGTTTGTGACCTTTAGTAGAATGAACGATAATTCACAATAGTTAATGTTCGAACAAGTTCTTTATACATATAGTTATAAAGGAGTTAAGTAGTAGTTAGTATAAGTTAAAGAACTATAGTTGAAACTGTAAACAATCAATTCCAGGCATACCTAGGCCTCCCCCCCTAGGTGGGCCATGACCTTGTCGTGGTGGGGGGGCTTACCCTTGGCAATCCGGGCGGTTGCAGGGGTCGGTGGGGTCACCGGCCTTTGCTCGACCGATCGGATTGGTTTTGGGGACAAAGAAGGCCCACACCGAGGTGGGCTCCGAGCGAGCTCCGCTCAGCGGAGCTCGTGGCGGAGCTGCAATTTGGAGGCTCCAACCTTCCGTTGGGGCTTCACCGGTCATCGCTCGCGCGGGCCGAGAATCCGTACTCGGCCCGCGCGATTGGTGGCCGGTGAGAGAGAGGGCACCCCGGTCCTTGTTCGTCAGACCGAGGAATGGGACTCGGTACTGCGGATGAGGATCAGCGGGTGAGTCGCAGCGAGTGCATTCTCTTGGACGGCTCTGGCGCTCAGTGGTAGTCGGGCAACTTACGCGAAGACGGAGCTCATGCGACTGGGAAGGACCAACTGGCATAGTACCTGCAATCGTGGCATGTGGGGGGTGTGGAACACCCGGTGACCGGGCACCGGCTTAGTACTACCCTCCGCAGTCGTCCGGAAGAGTGAAGACCCGGCCTTGCCACCCGGCTTAGTAGCTCTTCCGCGACGACAACACGAGGTGGAGCCCGTCTCGGGCTGCCGCGATTGTTGGGGAAATGTCAGGGGGACACCCCTATGGGCCGCCCACCCATAATGTCGTATGAGATGAGCGGCCACACGAGCGGGGGTCGTCCGGGGGATGAAGGTGGAAGCGGCCTCCGACTCCGCGGATGGTTGTGCCGCGGAGAAGAGGTAAGGGGTTGATTCGGTTACGAATCCCCTCGCTGACTGCTCGCTGCGACTGATGAGAGGAACTTGGGCGGCTGTAGCCGTTTCGTTCGGGGGCGGCGGACGCGGGGAGGTCCGCCGCCCGCACAACACCGGGCAGTGTAGGTGTGGTGGCCTACAGATGTTCCAGCGGGCCACCACAGGAGGAGTTTTTTACACGGCTTGCCGTGTAAAAACAGGGGCGGGTCCGCAAGGACATGGCGGTGCGTGGGGCCCGGGGATAGGGCCTGGCTGTGACTCCGGGTCCCATTATCGCTGCCGATGGTGGAACATGGAGGCGGTTTTAGTGGAGTAGGACCGGCGGGGCGATTCGTTCCGTCGGGTGAGTCCCACACACCCCCTCGTCGATCGTCCCCGTCGACGAGGGATAGTGCGTAAATGCATTTCCCCTCCTTAAAAAAAAAAAAAAAAAAGGCATACCTAGGCCTAAGCATTATGTTCATTAGGTTCGTTTTAAAACATTTGAAAATGAAACTCTTTGGCTGTGGCGTCATTTTGAAAATTGCGTGTTTACATCACCATGTATTTAACTCGTGAAAATTCTCTTATTATGATTTTCTAGGATTTTAAGTATAACTTGACAGCTCAGCAGAGCTTCGCTCGGCTTCAAACTGCTTTTGGTGATGAAGCACCATTCAAGACGACTATTTATTACTGGTTTGCAATCTCAGTGACGAATTTCGTGATGGTCGCCCGTCCACCGTTGTGAACAACAAAAACATCGATGCTCTGGGCTGTATGATCGAAACAGACAGGCACATGACCTACCATAAGATTCGGGCATCCTTAGGCTAAGGCATCAATCATGCACAAACATTTGGGTGTGAAAAAGCTGTGCTCTCGGTGGATCCCACACTTTTGACTGAGATCCATAAAACGAAGCGCTCAAGAAATGCCATGCTTACCAGATTAAACGAAGGGGCGTCAAATTTAGCGTGGCACATAGGCATAGAGGTGATGAAACTTGGATTTAGTGCTACAATTTCAGGATTAGCAAAAACCTACCAAAGTAGCGCGCGTGCAAAGTGCCAAGCAGATGATTGCTTCTTTTTTAATAAAACTGGACACGTGGCTACTGTTGCTTTGGAGAATCGTCGTATCGTGAATAGTGATTGGTACACGACCATTAGTTATGTGCCGGATATTGACGAACTCCGTAAAAATAACCGTTAACGCCTTATCATATTTCACAACGATAATGCCAGTTCTCACTCGGCCAGACAGACATCCCGTATATAGTCCCGATCTGGCACCTTGCCACTTTTTTTTGTTCCCATAAATTAAGAACCAGTTTCGCGATCAATGATTTTCATCACCAGAAGAGGCTGTCGAAGAGTATGAAAAAAAAATGTTTCTGAGGTTACGACGGAGGAGTGGCATAAATGTTTTCTAAATTAGTTTATTCCTATGAAAAAGTTAATGAAAAAGCATTTAGGTTAACGGAGAATATTTTGAGAAACAATAAATTTATTTCTGACCATTCATAGTAACTTTTTTTATTAATTTCGGAAACGTTTAGTGTGCCTCAATATTGTTATATATAATCTAAAACTTTCAATTTGTAAATTTTTTTAGTTGTAGCATATTTTTCAGACTTGTAAACCCAATGGCATTCGTATAAATCATTTAAATGAGGATATATTATTAAAGAAAAGTTATCTAAAATGTATTATATATTACGATATATAATACACGTCCAAAGCGATATATGAAATCATATACATACATTTCAAATAGCGAAAGAATTATCTATTCAAAGAGGTGGAGTGGTTTTCTATACAACCATGCTTTCAAAATTAATTAATTAATAAAGCCTTGTTTATTCCTTAGAAACATAAAAAGCTACAATTTTATATGATTACAATTTTATACTTACAATTTAAATTATACATTGAATAAAATATACACTACGTGTCTTGCATGCAATTTTTCATTAGTGTACTAAGGACCTCTCTACTGAGTGAAGGCCTCCTCCATTTTTCTCCATTTATTTTTATCTTTTGCCTTTTCTATCCAGTTTTTTCCCGCAGTTTTCAGAATTTCGTCGAGCCATCTCTCCATTGGTCTTCCTCTACTTCTCCTACCTATTGGACCTTTCCATATGGTTATCTTTTTTGTCCATCTTTCATCTTCCATACGAGCAACATGGCCGGCCCACTTCCATTTTAGTTTCTTGCAGTGTTGTAAAGCATCAATAACTTTTGTCATGTTTCTGATATCAGTATTTCTTCTTTTATGTTTTAGTTTTAGTTTCAGAGTGCTCCGTTCCATGGCTCTTTGGGTTGTTAATATTTTATTTCTTGTGAATTTGTTGAATATCCATGTTTGTGATGCGTAAGAGAGAGTAGGTAGAATACAAGAATCCAGGACTTTTTTCTTCAGTCTCATCGGAATGTTTGACTTGAGAGCTTCTTTAAGGTTCCAGAATTTGTTCCAGGCCATGTTCACTCGCCTGTTTAGTTCATCTCTGTGCCTAGTTTTTTTGAATGATATTTCTTTGCCTAAATATATATATTCCTGAACATATTTTATTGGAGCATTGTCAACAATAATTGGGATATTTCTGCTATTTGTCATAATTTTGGTTTTAGTAGTGTTTAGTTGTAAACCAATTTCAAGGCTGACATTGTGTATATCCTTTATCATAGCTTCCAGTTGTGATGCACTTTCCGCAAAGAGAACTATATCATCTGCGAACCTGAGATTACTTAAGTATTTGCCATTTATGTATATACCTTTGTTCTTCCATTTCAAATTTTTCATAATATTTTGGAGCACGGTTATAAAAATTCTGGGTGATAGAGGGTCACCTTGCCGGACACCTCTACATATGTCTATTTCAGATCCCGGTTTATCTAGTATGACTTTACTTTTACTCTTCTTATATACATCTTGGATAAGTTCAATCGTTTCTGAGGGTACATCACATTCTTCCATAGCTCTCCATATGCTATTGTGCGAAATGGAGTCGAATGCTTTTGCGTAGTCTATAAACGCTAGGTAGAGTGGGCGGTTTATTTCTTCGTACTTCTCTATTACAAGATCTACAGAGTGGATGTGATCTATAGTTGAGTAACTTCTCCTGAAACCCGCCTGCTCTACCGGCTGCTCTTTTTCGGTATAGTGCGCGAGACGTTCTTCCACACAAGAGGCAAGTAGCTTATAGATGTTAGGTTGTAAACTAATCGGTCTGTAGTTACCTATGTCGGTAGGGTTTCCTTTTTTATATAGGAGAACTATGTCCGATTTCGCCCATTCGGCAGGAATAGTTTTTTCATCTAATATCTTGTTGAATAACGTGGTTAAAGGTGGTACTAAAACATTCTTTCCTGCTTTGATTGCCTCGTTTGGTATGCCATCTGGTCCGCTGCTTTTGCCATTTTTCAAAGACTTTATTTTTATAAAGATTTCTTGACATGTAAATCTTTGTAGTGTGGTGTTATTTACCTTTTGCGGTGGGGTCTCGCTATGTGCCGTAGTCTTGGATGAGTATAGATCTTTATAAAAATCGGTTGCTGTTTTTATTATTTCTGACCTGGAATATGTTCTTGTGTTTTTTGTAGAATTCTTCTGTAAGCAAGGGATCCACTTTTTTGTCGTTCTCAATTCTTTTAGACCTTTCTTCATACTTCCTGACTCGCTTAAGTGTCTTTCAATCGTTGATAGTCTAAATTCTTGATATTCTTTCTTGATAATTTTATGAGTGCTTTTGCTTTTCAAAATACGCTTTACAATACAATGAATATTTAGACTTTTCTGAGAAACTGAAGAAGGCATACGTGTATGTGAGCTATGAAGTAGGAACTACATATTTTTGGGCTAAATTTTGTTTTTGTTTGGAAATGTAGTAAATCTACCAGTGTATTTGAACGTAGATAACAACCAAACAATTTCGCTGTAAATTTTATTGCAGCATTTGATGAGCTTGTTCGTCGAGTGAAGTGTTTGTCTTGGCACAGTGCTCTAAGAGGTCGGGGTTAAATTGATGGTATAGTGTCAACTTCGAAATTAGCAGTGATTTGGTTTAGAAATACTTGGATATCGACGTCAAAATGCTGTTTGATTTCCATATTTTCAATTTTAACATAAGCCAATTTTAGTTTAGCTAATTTTAGTCAAAGCTAAATTAATTAATTTAATTTAATTTTCGCTAATTTTAGTAACAATACAAACGCGAAAATGTTTTTGTTTGTTACGCTTTTACGCCTTCTATTCAAACAATCATAATTAAATTCTGCATCCAGGTTTTTAGGGACTACCTAATTTTAAATTATTTTTTTAATAATTTATCAATAATTAATTAAAATAAGTTCCTCCTCTAAACGTAATTTGCCATTATTTTATTGTTTTATTTTATTTGATAGGGATAGAAATAATGTCCACGACGACTGTTCCCACAATAAGCAAAGTCAACTTTCATATTTCAACGTCAACTTATCATCATCTAGAGAGCTTTTCTTTTTGAAGCCACCAAAAATATATTCGCACTAAAGTGCAAAGCTGACGGAGAAGTTATGGCCACAAATAATAGCCAGCCGTGACGTGTTCCTGCCCAACTTTAAATAAACAGTCTGCATTTTGCGATACCCTTGACAAACAAATAAAAACTTCAACGGGATAAAACATCCCATGTTAGGCTACAAATACTTTTATACAATTTTTTCTAGTTTCAGAGCATACTGTATTCCGTAGTCATCCCGTACCTAGTCTCTTAAATATGACAACCATGAAAATTAAATAGCAGCATGAGTGCCATTGTATTTCGGTACCAGTGACAGGGATGCCATTCCTAGGGTTTGGTAGCGCTTTTGCCTCAACTGTATTGTATCTAATGGTTATAGGCGACGGCAGCTAACTACCATCAAGGGGTAGTATGTCTTTCGTCTTTTGTCATCCTAACCAGTGGGGATACCTTAGTTGGGATAAGCGATCCTATTAATATTAAAAATGCGAAAGATTGTTTGGATATTGGATATTTGGTATCAGGATATTTAATCAGGCTACAACGGATGAACAAATTTGAATGAAATTTGGTACACATACAGCTTATTAATAGGATTAATATATAGGATACTTTTTATCCTGGAATAAGTTCTTGTGGAATTTTCAAAATACGAACTACAGCGGGTACGAAGTAGCGGGCACAGCTAGTTAAAAAAAAAATACAGCCTCACCTATATTGACAAGTTTAACACCATCATCCTCAATCGCTTGCAAAGCAGTAGTGACATTCTCCAGTTTATGATGTTGATTGCTTGGACTTGGACTCCAACCTTTAAGTCTGCGACCTTGCAGGGCCTCAACTAGTGCACACAAGACGGTTCCATCACGAAGATCTTCCACTAAGTCCACTACCTAGAATTACAATGACACAAAAATTATATTATATTATATTATATTATATTATATTATATTATATTATATTATATTATATTATATTATATTATATTATATTATATTATATTATATTATATTATATTATATTATATTATATTATATTATATTATATTATATTATATTATATTATATTATATTATATTATATTATATTATATTATATTATATTATATTATATTATATTATATTATATTGATTCTGACAAGCGCATTCTCGCGCGCAGTTCGTAAATTCGTCGATACTAAAATTTTACAGGCCTCTGATTTGACTCTAATCCACAATCCGCAGCACCAAGCACTCGAAGTAGCGCTATCTACAATAAGTACAGGACTTCTGATACAAGCAGTTAAGTTTAGGTATATAAAAAACGACCACACTAACACAATAAGGGCGCTTTATTATGACACGAATTATTTCGTCAGTCAAACGCGCGACGAATTGTTGTTATGGTAAAATAAGCTTTCTGCAACTAAATAAAGTTTATTTATAAGAAAACCTGATTCTTTGAACGGGACAGCGCGCTGACCGACTGTATCGACACTTGTGAATATTTTGAATTGTTGCCTAGTCAGTAGACTTTAAATTCGAATGAACACAAGTACCGCGAATTATAACATATTATAATCCCATATTTCTTTAAATTTGCAAGAACTGTAATTTTCACCGCTAATTTCATTACTATTAAAACGGGCCTTATAAAATTGCATCTGCTCGTCTATCCTGACTCTCGCTTCTTGTGTCGTCCCAAGAATACCAAGCTTTCGCAGTCATTTGGGCAGCCCGTCTGGCGGCAGTAACCAACCCCTTCCAGAAGACCACCATTAAATAAGAGCATGTATGCTGTCATGTTTCGGTGAGTGAGTGAGGGATGCCAGAATCCATTTCCCTAACCCTTCGCAATCCCTTATCCTACTGTAGTCGGCACCGCTCTTGCAGCACCTGCGGCGTTGCTTGTGTTATAGGCAACGGTGACCCCATACCATCAAGTAGACCTACAGCCTGTCTACCTAGCTTAACATTTAAAAAAACCAGCGTCGTTTTTTTATATGGGTGCGTGCTTTGCAAAATATTTAACTGTGTCCGTTTGAAATTTGCTTGAAAGTCCGCGTGTAATCCTGAATACTTTTGCTATTGATAATCATATTTAAGGCGACGCAAGCCCCTAATGATAAAAAAACCACTTATTTGTAACCGTTTTCCTTTTAAATTTTAATCTGCAGGATATATGAAAGGGGATCATCATAATTATTTTTAATTATATATATATATATATTAAATTAATATTAAAATACAAATTTCGTACAAAAATATCAAAAATATCAATTTCGCATTTATAATTTAGTAGGATATCCCAACAATTATATTGTAATCCCTGTTGAATTACAATTTAATAATAATTAATACTAAATATGTTTTTATAATCATCTTAATATGTCGAATTGCCGAACAATATGATATTTTAAATAACCCATAGTGACAGGTAGATTTTACGTCCATACCTTTAATTCCGTCATATTTTTATGTGAAATTGTGACCTACTAGTTTCCATATATGACACTTATTGCCTAAAGAAAAATTATGAAAGAGGCATTCACATAACCTTACGCAGGTGAAGGTAGTATTTATGTAATTACATACTAAACGTGAAGCTTACCTTTATGTCCATAGGTTTGAGCGTTTCGTTGACCCAATTCCTAAAGGTGTTGGCTTGAATTTCGACCCAAAGGTCCTCGTGCCCTTTGATAGCCATGCCCTTGGCGGCGGTACCCTCCGCACTGCGTGCCGCCAGACCGGCTTGGGTGATGCGTCCCGCCGATCCTTCCGCAGAATGCGCTCTCACGCCTTGATGACTCATACGCACGCCTTCCATTTTCGTATTTATTTACTCACCAACTAACATAAAAATTCACTAGAGCATCGCATAGTATACTTGGTTCCTTGGCACAATTCATCGTTGTTATCTGAAACAAAAAAATAATAATAATAATAACATAACTACTTTTTAATCAGCACCATTAAAAAATTAACAGGTTCTAGGCGTCTGGCTTTGGTTTCTTAAATATAAGAGACAAATGAATTTGTTCCAAGGAACAAGTAAAAAATAACAGAATTCATATACCTATTAAAAAAAGAACATTTTGAAGATTTTAGAGATTTTAAAAAATTAAAAAAGAAATTGAGCAATTGAAAATGAAAGTGAACTCTTCAATACTCTTTAGTCTGAAGCAAAGATTTTCAATTGTATAGATCAGGCAAGACGAAAGAATCCGTAATGTGACATTTAGAACCACATGGTACAAAATCGCTCAGTCCATCGCCAACTTTACAAGACTATTTAGCTACTCCATGGCCATCCTGATTACGGCGATCAGGATCTATATTTTTGTAGGAAAAAGTTCCCAATGTCCTCTCTATATGTTTAATCTTTTTGGTTATGTCGGCTATGTAAAATATTGATAACTATAATGGGACTGTTTTGGACTTGACTGACTAGTTTTTTTGAAAAGATTGTCTTGGGATTTGCTATTTTTAATCTTTGAATTTAGCGTTTTTTATACATTCCGATTTTTACAACTGACACTGGCAAAATCATCGGAGAAAATCTGATGGAGCCAAAACATTACGGTTTTAAAACGGGTTTAAATGTTAGGTACTGTAATGTTAAACGTGAGTTTTATTGAATTTTGTAATGGAATACTCTCGTTCATCGCCTGAAGACTAAATTTAACCTATTCTGGAAAGCATCGGGGTCCAT
This sequence comes from Bembecia ichneumoniformis, assembly GCA_910589475.2. Taxonomy (NCBI): domain Eukaryota; kingdom Metazoa; phylum Arthropoda; class Insecta; order Lepidoptera; family Sesiidae; genus Bembecia; species Bembecia ichneumoniformis. The sequence goes on from OU342523.1 coordinate 9,041,747, forward strand.
AAAGAAGAAGATGTAGTAAGAAGTTTGTTGGTAAACTAATTGCGCCGGGGGTTTTTATGTAGAATTTTTCGTTTTAGAGAGACACAGAAAAAGATCAAGTAATGAACCAATATAATAAACATATGTCAAGCGTCAAACATTTTGACATATAATGTCAAAACACCCCGTGGGCCATCTGCTGGCTGGTCCCATGACTTAAAATAGAGAGGCTCGCAGTACATGAATACGGAGGGCGGAGGAACTAGAATGATCGCGCGGCGCAAATCACGAGTAAAAATATCTATGTCCAACAGACTTGTGGGCTAGATTTAGATAAAATAGATTTATACTTATAGATTACGTTTCCCTGCTGGGTACATGTATTGATTACTCAATTTCTCAATGATTACTCAATGTGAGAAGGTATGCTTATAGTCCACCACAATAGCCCACGCATGCTTTCTTACGATGTTTTCCCTAATATACACAAACAATAGTCGTAATAAGATAACTTAGCTTTTTTCAAAAAGTTTTTCATATACATGTACGAGTCAGTTCAGGTTAACTAAGGTTATCACCCTGTATAGTTGTTTGCGATAATCTCGTTCGTGGTGGAAATTGCATAGACTGTGGAGCATCGGTGATGTGACCTCAGCGAGAACACCCTACTCGTGCCGCTCTTCAATGTCTCCCTCACGTTGCCTCCCCGAGTTTTGAGCAGATTGATGACGTTATTGTCACTTAGCGTTTGATTGATTACACTTTTCATACAGTTTTATAGGAGTACGCTGTTGCGAAGCAGCTGAAAGTCTTGTTTTGCAGTTACGACTAAAACAGACTTTAACTCATCGGGCGACGGGCGCCGGAAGTAGAGCGTTGCTGAGAAAAAATGAGATAACCATCCACGTGATATATTGTACCAATTAGCGAATTTGTTCTACATTTGTGTATCGTTGCTTCGTTTTTAAATCGATTTGACAGTTAGGCTTTTTAAATTATTTAATATTTATATTTGGAACTGGCCATATAAGCAAAATTGATCTACTTAACCAGTAAACACATAAAATAAATTGTGTACGTGAAATTCTAATGAACATACTTAAGGGCTTAAGTTTTCGGGATATTCCCAGTTTTCGGGAATCGAATTTAACGATGTGATAGTTCAGTGGGTGGTAGGCTCATATGCGATATACTAGACTCAGGTTAAATTTTCGGTCTGGCCTGCAAATCTGAGAATATTTTTTTTATGATTTTGTATATAAATTGGAAATACTTAGTAAGTTCTAATGCCGACGAAAACCTTCGAAGAGACTTATCTCTTCGAAGAAATGTAGTCCTGCTCATCTGTTATGGTCGACTAAAGGAAGATTGTCGACTATTATGGTCGACTTTCCACTCGTCTGTGTCCTGCATATATAACATAATATGTCCTATATAACATATGTCCTATATATTCTAGGTTGCTACAAATGTATATGCCTAACATAACAATAATACAAGAGTAACTGGCTTGAAATTGGTCTTGATGTAATTTAACACCTAACTAAGTGCGCAAGAACTGCGTAATAACTATATAAAACAATGGAACAAACAACGCCCGACTTCAAGCTAAGTACGAATTCGATAAGCACGCTAAGCAAGCCGAGTGTGGGCTGAGCTAAGTTTAAATTGGTCCGTCGATACATATTTATGTAAATATTTCTATCAAAGAAAACTGCTCGTAGGAAGCGGCTGGTACCTATCAAGGCAAGACCAACTCAGCTGATGTACTGTCATGTCTATTTTAGTTCAAGTAGAATCATTATCACACTGTTATAATCATTGCATTTTATGAGCGCGCGTCTGCTTTAATTGTGTTCAGATGAATATGTGCATTTTATATAAGTGTGCGTGTCTTTACTTGCAGTGACGTCACCATAATGTCACCATATCCAATCAACCACACTTACTTAAATAATACGAATATTACACTATTTCACACTTTAGTAGGACAGGACACGCTAGGTTTCGCAGTTATCAACTGAGCAGCCCAACCAAGCAGCAACCATTCCCTCACAGACTGAATCAGGGATGTTAGAGCCCATTCCACTATCTCCTCTTTATCCCTTATTCTTTATCCTATCAAGGATATAAATTGTTATAAAATTGTTATAAATTGTTATACCTATTTATTTTATTGTTATAAAATTGTTGTTGTTGTTGTTATACCTCATTGTTATAAATTGTTTATTTTATTAAAATAAAGATTAATAAAATTAAAACAACCTGTAGAAAGTGTGCATTGTGCATTCTTGTTGTCAACAAGGATGCACTTATATGTTAGCTGCATGTTAGAGTGGGACGAGCAGGTTTGTTGTATGTTAGTGTTAAAGTTGAATCTACCTACAAATATTCACTTTGTACTTTTGTCTGTATTTGTAACAAAAATTCTGTTTATATTTCTGCCATTAAAGACAACTCAGGTGTACGCTAGAAACTTAATTGAGTTTATAGTACACCTAAACTGTGTACCGCCCAATGTATTTTTTCTTTGTGTAAATAAATAAAAAAAAAAGGTCGATTGCGTACATGTAACCCCTATGGCATTGCTAGTGCTAATGGGCGAGTAACTATCTACCATCAAGTGGTTCATCAGCTTGCTAGCCAACCATTACGTTATTAATTATATATGTTATGTATATTTCGCATTGCTGAATAGCTGGGTTGGGCTGCTTTCGGGAATCTAAGTCATCTCTTCTCGTCCCACTTTCGCTATGTCTGAAGACCAAGGTTTTTAATCAGTGTGGCCTGCCAGTATATGGTGCCGAAACGTGACCTCTCACGGCAGGACTGGTGCACAAGTTCAAAGTCGCTTAGCGAGCTATGGAGCGAGCTATGCTCGGAGTTTCTTTGGAGTTCCAGAAATTCTAAAATTCGCCGAAGAACCAAAGTTGTCGACACAGCCGAAAGAATTAGCAAGCTGAAGTGGTATTGGCCTATGGTAGAAGAGCGAATTCTTCAATTCTTTGCCTCCATTGTGAGACTCCCTGCGGCCAGGACAAATGATCTGAAAGGCATCGCAGGAAGCGGCTGGTTGCCAAGCGCAGAGGACCGTATGTAGTGGCAAGCTTTGGGAGAGGCACGGAAGAGCACACTGAAGAGACACGGGCTGATGATGATGATGAATACTTAATTTAATTTACCATGTTTGTTGAAGAGATTTGATCCTTGTGACCCTATCGATTGATATATATATATACAGTGCGATATATATCGATTGATATATATAGCGAATCGTGGGCGTGATAGGGGGTAGTATATCGTCAGGATTGGGAGTACCCATTTTTAAGTAGAGACAATGATGAAACATCAAAATTTATGACAGACATAAAATAAGCGAACAATTAGGAATACAAAGTTAAAAGAAACTCGAGCAGAGTAACAGCCTATGAGCAGGATGTAGTTAGGCACAGAAACCACCATGGGTTGTGTCAGCCAATAAAGGCGGTAAGTAAACCGACTGGTTTGTCGGGAGTTAGTGCTCACTGAGTCAAAGCCGAAACTAGACTGGCTAATACGGAGGCAACGCTCCGCCTTTTATATCATCTCAGTGCTACACGAGCGCCAACAACCCAATCCGTTGACACGCAACGTGTTTACAAACCAAAGGTGGGTAGTTTGATATTTTCACCTTACCCACTAGACAATATTTAGTATACGTAAACAACATAGTTTAATACTCGTAGTTATAGCCTTCGATTAGAAGGCTCTTATGAAAGTAAATTATTACAATTAGTGATCAAATAATCCAACATGAATTACTAAGAACCAATTACTAGTTAATAACTAGTTCATTTAAATAACGTATTAGATTATGTTTTGAATTTAACAAAGGAATATGCAAGGAATTAATGTTGATATGACGTAGTCCACGTTAGCAGCGTTAGCGTTAACGTTAGCGATATATATATGTATGTGTGTGTGTGTGTATAGGTGGATACACAGTTCTATTAGCAATGAATAATAACAGCATATTCGCTAATATGTATAGTGTCCGTGAGTAAAACAACCTTATAAAGATGCATAAACTGATTGAATTTATGCTTTAATTAGCCATTCGTTGCGTGATGTCAAACAAGTATCTGACTCAAGCGTTGACGTTGATTCATCTGGTTACGCGTAGTTTTTTTTTTAATTACGTATGTAGGTATTGGAACCTTTGGGTATTGGGATCAGTGGCGTAGCTACATATGTACACTTTCAAAATTTTTCAAGCGCTCTCTCTCATTTTTTGAACGATCGATTGTAACATTGTAACTTTGCGAACTTGTAAACATTGCATTTATATAGCCAATAAAAGTATTATCAAGAAAAATATGGTAAAAGATTACCGATTCATTATCATTATTTATTAAAACTGAAAAAAATTCATACACAAAACTCCAGATGATTCATTTCGAGGTTTGTGTATAAATAATTCCTCACGTGCCCATATGAGAGAGAGGCGTTTGAAAAATTTTGCTCCGGCGCTAAAAGTAAAGCTCATAATACGCTTTTTTGCTTTGAAATTGATTTTAGTTCCGTTTTCCGCTACCTTTTCTGGAGTACATTTAATTACCGGCTATTTGTTTCAGTTATAGTTCGAAAATAAAATGTTCCGAAAAAGTGAATATAATTAGGTGGGCATTTTCGATTGGCTACTGACAAAAATTTAAGAACAAAAAAATTTGCGCCCCCCAGCCCCCGGCGCCCTGGAACAACTGCTCCCACCCGCTCCCCGACGCTACGCCCCTGATTGGGATACAAACATTCTCACGTTTATAAAACAAAATCCCCCGCCGCGTCTGTCTGTTTGTATGTATGTTCACGATAATCTCAAAAACTACTAAACGGACTTTATCTATCAACAGAGTGATTCTCGAGGAAGATTTAGGTGTACAATTCTTTAAGGTTTTGTGTAAATCGGTAAGCCGTCTGGTACTTTAATCGAAAACGCTGCTTGATTATGTTAAAACTGATTAGTTACAACAAAACAATGCATGGTGGGTTTGTTTCTTTTTTATAGGTTATTTTATAGATAGCTATCTTCTAAAAGATAATTATATTTAAAAAGCTATTTAGACGAATACATTGAAGACTCCTTTTAAGCGGAAGCCTGTGCCAGGAGCCTTCGCTCTTCCATAAAAGCTAGTCATTTATTAACAAATCAAGCCTCAATTAACACTATTATCAAATTAAATACGTTAGTTACATCAAGCAGTTCATAAACATTATAATAGCACTACATAACATACAATTTAAATGAATATTTAGGAGTTATCGTGAATTAAAAACTACACGCGAGAAAATAAATTCAAGCGTTTTCGCACAAACGCGACGCGACGACCGACCGGACCGCAGACAAAGTCACGGTCACCAGCTAGTACTATTAACAAGATTTTTTTTAAAAATAAGCATTCAGAAAATTTAGGGCATTCAAGACGCCTGTTATAGCGTACCTTTACACAAAAAGTGAAAACAACCACTTTTATGTTTGAATAGTCTTTCTCGTGTCACTAAGTAAGTATGTAGGTAACCAGGTATTTAGGTACAACGTCTTATGTAACCCAAAGTTAATCAAAATTAATTTCTTCTAATTGGGCTTCACTTAGGCAAATGACATTTGCATTAGAACTCGCTGGCGGCGGAGACAATTCAACAAGCCTAGAAATTTTAGTATTTAGCGTTTGTCTCCACCTTAAAGATGAGGTATAAACTAAAATGGTAAAAATGTTTTAGTCATTAATATTCTAATAAATTCAATGTAAAAAAAGAATTTATCATTTGAAAAATATAATATCTCAGGTATAAAAGGTAAAACTTTGTGAGTTATATATCAAGGGATTCGATATAAACTTTTTATTTTGTGATCAAAAAAATATTACGAAAAATGTTTTGTTTTTTCGATTTTCCCTATCGCTTTTAAGAGGCAAAGTGCTCGCAAACAATTGAGGACGAATTATGGTCGGATTGCTTTTGTTACTTCACAAAATTGGGTTCCAGATTACAATAGCAATTACACACTGTCATCACTTCATTTGTTAAAGATACCCTTACAAACAATTACATTTAATCAATCCTAACTAATGTTATAAATACAAAAGTGAGTTTGTTTGTTCTTTGTTGGGCTGTCACGCCTTAACTACTTAACCGATTATCATGAAATTTTGCGTACTCATTTTCAGGGATACATGGAACCTTTTCTATGAAGATAAAAGTTGACAAAACAGAACAACATGTACTAGTAACTAACAAAACAAAAAACTTTTTTTTTTGTTTTGTAGTCCAAACAAAAAAGTTGGCGAGTACGTCAACGCTCAGAAAAGGACACAGGGTACCTTTCATCAAGAAAAAGACCCTGAGGGATCATTTTAAAATATAAAAAAAGGGACAAGTGAGAGTTGAACTCGCGTGAAGAGGGTTCCGTACGATGTTACCTATCATGTTATTTTAATATCATGGACTTCTTATAGGTTTTCCTATAATCTATAAGTAGAAAACTAATTTCTGTCAGGCCAGGCCTTGAAACTTTGTCAGGCCTTGAATTTTTATTTTTTTTTGCGCGAAAAGGGGCACAGCCTGAGTCGCCGGCAGGAGCTAGTATATTTTTCAAATCTATATATATAAAAATGAATCCCTATTTCCCTTGGTCACGGCATCACGCGTGAACTATGGTTTTCACTAATGGAAAGAGGGATAAACGGAGAATGTTCTTATATATAAAAAAAGCATCCCGGGCGAAGCCGGGGGCGGGTCGCTAATAAAATATAAAAATGTGATTTAAACCGCATTAGTAAAAAGTATATGAATTTTTTAAAGTAACTTAGCTAAATTCTTATTTATTAAGAACAAGCTGAGCCCCAACTTCGTACGCGTGGTATTCGGTATGGCGCGTAACTTTTTGTTTGTAAACCGATTGAATGAAACGAATACTAATGTTACGGCAAGCTTGCCACAATACCTCAGTGAAAACCGTATTCAAATCGGTTAAGCCGTTTCTGAGATTAGCGTGCACGAACGCACAGACAAACTGACATAAGTACAGACAAATAGACAAAAATTTTAAAACCAATTTTTTCACCTAGGTAACAAAAGTAAGTACAAAGTATTTTTTTGACTATTTTTGAATACGTTTATTTTTGAAAAAATATTTAATGTGCAGACACGGCTCGTTTACATCTATAATATTTTATTTTATTATAGATATAGATATAGAACATTAGAAGATTGAATAAGGTATCATTCAATTTTAACAATCTTATTTACACAATATCACTAGAGGTAACCTTGAATTTACTTAATGTTAACAATGTTTAACAAGCTTAACCAAATTTAATATAATAATAAAAAAATAAGAAAACAAAAAAAACATTAAGTATATTATTGTTGTGATGTTCTAACTTCGATTTTTCTATAGTAGTGTACGATTGTCGATTATCTATAGTACTGTAACTAAAAAAAATATATGTTTAAAAAAAATTTTTTTATCTATAAGTGAATTATTTAATTAATAAACCACTGAACTAATTCATCCTGTCGAGACTGGTGGGTAGTCCATAAGAAAATAAGTTGCGTGGGATAAATTATTGGGTGTTGATGACAATCAACCCACCCACTGATTCTGTTAATATACCTCACTTCTAATTTCCGTTTTAGTTGTGATTTGATTTACTATATTAATTAATAGGTTGGGGAAAAAGTTCTTCGCATTTCATATGAAAATTCAAGACTTTTTTTTCAAGGTTTATTTTCATTTAATTATACATTATGTGCCATTTTGTTCGATGACTTTTTGCCATCTTGTAGATAGTGACATGATCCCGTTGCTGCTGACATTTTGGGACTTCTGATCAAAAAAATGCGACAAATAGTTTTGGCAGTCCTCTCTTGGTGTTAACCTGACCCTGGCTAAAGAATTCTGAATTCGAGCTTTTTGTGTGCCCAGCATTTTTAAAATAGATCGAAACTGTATTGTGGTCAATTTCCAGTTCTTCAGCTATGTCGTAACCACTGATATGCCGATCTTGCTAATTTTTTCTAAAATGGCGTTCATTTTATCGTAAGGAGCAAGGTGCATCTTTGACTTCAAAATTCCCAGATTGAAAACGTTTACACCAACTTTGTGCTACTCTTACTGATACTACAGTAGGTACATAAACACAATAATTTTTTTTCGCGGCTTGCGTTTTTTTCCTTATTTGTCATAAAATTCTAAAATGTATCAAATTTCTTCCATAGATTCACTCATTGTGACAGAAAGAAAAACAAATAAAAAATAGCTGGAAACAACATTTTACTAACTTGTTTCCGTTTTGAAATGTAATCTTTTTGAATGTTTTGAAACAAAGAGTACAGCCAAAGAGAGTTTATTACAAGCTTATACATATTATATGCGAAAAGACTTGTTGTTTTTACTATATATGGAGCATATATATTTAAAGGCTTGTTTCAGTATTTTTAAGAAACTTTAAAGAAGCTTATCTGTAATTATTTTTCTGTTATCACTTATAAATGTTTAATTTTCACAAATATTGCAATAATTGGGTACTTAATTCATGAGATATCTAAAAATGGATAAAAAATTAAGTAACCACATCGAGTTACATTTTGTCAAATATTCATGAAAATAAATTGAAAAAGTCAGAGAGATATAATAAAGTAGGTAATGTTTTTTCTGATTAAAAGGTATACTCTATATTATTTTTCTCGTACCTCTGACAATGTGTGTGCAAAATTTCATGGTGATCAGATGAGTGGTTTAGGCGTAAAAAGTATAACAAATCAGCAAACAAACGGACAGGACATCAATCAGTTTTGGATGTGGAGTACGGGCCATCAGTGTATGATACCATTAGATGAGAAAAAATCACAGGAAAAAATCACAGGAAATTAAGAAAGACTTATTACTAAAATCTCCAAAGTATAAGTTAAAAAAATGGCCCGGTTTTGAACGATGTCCTTTAGAAGGTGGTGGCAGCGTATACTGCATTTCACAGTCATTTGGGCAGCCCTTCTAGCGGCAGTAACCACCCATCCATAGTAAAGACCACCGTGAAATAACAGTATGTGTGCTATTGTGGTTTGGTGAGTGAGTAAGGGATGACAAAGCCCATTTCCCTATCCCAAACCTTTATCTTCAATTCTATTATGGTCGGCACCTACCATCAAGTGGACCGTCAACCTGTCTGTCGACAACACAAAAAATAAAAACAAACTCCACAGCTTTATTTAATAATTTTAACTTATTAAAACAGGGGCAGATATTTTAAGGTTGCACTGCCAAACGGAGTGTGAATTATGTAAGCAAAAATTCGATATAATACAGAAATAGTTAAGATTTTGTTGTCACAAAATGTGTCAAACAGAATTTATGTATGTGATTGTTATAAAATTGCTTGGAGCAGCTAGAAAGATTTAGACAAAGTGTTTTATATTGTGAATCCGGACGTTTAAGTAGGAGACATGACAAAGATCGATGATAGATAAATAGTGTACAGTTAGTGGGTTATATTATATGTGGGAAGATAAATCATTTGCATTTTCGGAAGCACGCATTTTTCAAATTCACTGCTATTTATCATTTTCAATTTCACAAAGAAAAACGAGCACGAATCTTTAGTAAGATCTTTCCTCGTCTCGAGGCAACGAATGTAAACGAAAATAGAAAACAGAAATTTACTCGTATAGTTCGGAATCTGCCTACTTACGCTAAATGCACTAAAATAATTTTTAGTGCGTAATTTATGGAAAATATTCATAAGAAAGTTATTGCATCAAATATGTAAGTAATGGTAAGCAATAATTTAATAGTACCAAAAGTAAAGAAGTAAGCACTAAAATGTTTTCTGTGGCTTCACTCGTGCCATTTACAAACAAACTAGTTTTGTTAACTCAATAATAATAAGTAAGTAGTGACAATATTATTATTATTATCCTTCGCTTTAACTTGTCTCCCCCTCCAAATGCCAAAATTGAGAAGGAGACGGTATTACCCCCGACAGAACCACAGTCGGTCGGGGTTCAGGGCGACAAGGACAGAAACCGACGTACTACGAGCAGCACCGCTCTCTGCATCTGGTACCGCCACGGAATCCCAACAGCCTCAGACTGTCCCTAAGGCTGGCCGGGATCAAACTATTTACGGACAGAACAACTGGGATGATTTCAACGGAGGCCACAGCCTACATGTCGACGATCTCGTGGGCCAAGTCGAAAAATAAATATAATATATTAGAAGATATACATACAAAAATTAAATTAAATAAATAAACTCGTCTTCAGTTTGACAAAAAATGTGTCTTGAGTGCTATTTTGAATATTTCCAATGAATTAGACCAACTATTGTTGACACCGACGTGATAAAACAAAAGGAAATAACTTTAAATATTAATTTACGAATGCGACTCATTAGGCAGATTTGGAACAACGCGTTTTCGCGTTCAGCCCGATTGTATCCATTACAAATTCGTGGAGTTTTTTAGACTTACAAATAGACATCAAAATAAATTTAAAATTGCAAATGACAACTAAACTGTTTAATTGCATTGAATTATATCTAAAAGTCATTGTAATAATTAATTATCATTTTAAATTGTTTGAATGATTTTACAATGTTTTTTTTAGATATTACTGATTTTATAAAGCCTTAACTGTATGGTCTACCAGTATTTATGTCTTGTGTTATAATAATGGCAATCAACTCTCATAGCGTTTTTTGTAAGTTCATCCGGCTGAACAAGTTTATAATGATAATCTCTATTAATCAGTTTCTTTAAAAACGAATCTAAAACTGTAGCAATTAAATACTGTGAAAATATATGTGTATAAAGTGAAGGAAGTGAATACGAATGCCAATTTTAAATTGCTCGATATGGTTGGCGTAATAGCTTCCTGTCATCGTAGTATTGCGTTCTTTTATATCAATGAGCAATATTCCTTGACAATATTATCTTTTTAGTTGATTGAGTCACCTTTGCCTTTCTAGGCGGTTTTTCATCATAACGACGTCACTCAATCGATTCCCTTTTTGAAAAGGGATCATAATATCCCATCATACCACTGGTTCATTCCCAGTGACAATTGACTCCAAGAAATTGTTCGCGTTTGTGGGAAATGCCTCCAAAAGTTAATAGAGCACAATGCTCGCTCACTTCGCTGCACACTCGAAAGAAATATTGGCACCCATCTAGCGCAGACTTTATCCATATGGCAGATCCGCAAGACTGTAGTTTTTGAAATACCTGTTCTTGCCGTCATTTCTTATTTCTTTGGAAGTCGATCCTCCGGTACTTCGTCTCCGGTACTTGATGTTGTTTGGTGTGAATACCTTAAAGGGCCGACTGGAGCAAGGGTGAATGTCAATAGACTCTGTTCCTAAGCGAACCAATCTTTCATGGTGGAAAATGATGGAGATGAATCCCGGTAAAAGTTATCCAATCGTTATTTATTATTGGTTGGGCTAACACCTTCCTTTGTAAAGAATTTAATCATAGACTGATATTCAAATTTAAACGTGATAAAAATATTGCGACTTAGTGTTTTTCAAGAGGTCGTAAAAGCTAAATTAATGACAGTTATATTTTGAAAATAGTATTAAATTATGACAATTAAAATGACATATAATATATTGTTTTTTAACATCTACATATATTTCTGGTTAAAAACTTTTGAACCCTCCTAGATTTGACGTATCATATAATTTGCAAAGTTTAAAGTTTAAGTTATAGTCAAAGAAGTTTAAATTCTTAAATTGTATAATTTTTGAAACTTATGCTCTTATCTAATTGTTAATGTATACAATTTTAACCATTCTTATTTATCGGTTATAATTAAAGCAACGATTTTATTTCATTGCAAAAATTAATTAAATAAAGATTCTAACATATAGAATCTGCTCGTTGCTAGCCACATTAGATGTTGATGTAATTTGACCTTTATTGCTAATATTTATTAAGCACTTCGTTGATTATATGGAATCTCATTTGATTTTGGAACAGTTTATTTATTTCTCATTTAATTTTGATGATTTGAATAAGTAACTATTTTTTTATATCCAGAAATGCTATCGAATATTAATCGATCGATACTGCGCAAAATGTACTTATATCGCACTAAAAAATACCACTATACTAAACAAAAAAAATAATCTAAAATACCGCAAAACGATATTTGCGAATGTTGGTAATTCGCGTATGATTTGTTAAACGAAGCGTGCGACGACGCTTGCATCAGAGAAGGCATTTCTAAACGCTTCGGTTACCACTGATAGATGCGCGAAGAATGTGAGCCTAACGGATGCTTAAAATCGGCAATTACTTTACTGTTAAATCTAAGAAAAAGTTAATGTAATAAAGCATTAAGAGTTTTCTTTGTATATTTTAAGTTTAAATAGTAGGCCGATTTAATGAACTGGGATGGCGACAAACGAAATCGGTTGATATTTAAACAACAGGTTAAAGCGAGGACTTAGTAGAAAAAGCTTTATTTTCGTCGTCTAATTTGACTTGTTAGAGTAAAATTAATACTTAGATAAAAATACAGAGCATAATAAACTATATTTAAAAACGTTTAAATCGGGCAGATTTATATACAAGGAAATATATTTTTTGAGAAAAAAAAATTGTAAATCACTGCCCAAAAAAGCTTTCTCGTCACAGTACTGAAAAAATTCAGTGACAACTACATTATTCTCTAAGCTTATCAATTAACTAAAGTTTTAATAGGCTACTTTTATTTCATTTTTCATATTTTACACAATATTTAAGAAAAACCTTCCAATTATAGAGTCAATATATACCTTAAGTTTATAAAGAATCATTGGTTTTACCGTTCCGCTTACCTATGGCAGCTTTACCGACTGACTGTCGTCTATTATAATACTGAGCGTGAAAATAGTACTTGATCTAGATATTTTGATTTTCACCTTCAATGCCGAGTCAGTTTTCATGGCCAGGTTTGCAATGATGAAATGCTAGGAGCCTAACTTCGAAGTGAGACATTCCTTTGTTAGGTATCTGTAGTATATAATACAGTAGAATTACATTGTCGATGATATAACACACACTTCGGAAGTAGGTAAGTTCTGTCGTCACAACATTAGATAGATACAAATCACAATCATATTAAGTTTAAAGTCACAGCTGACATAACAGGTGTGATTGACAACAAACAATAATACTCTATGGAAGTTTACAATAACGTACCTCTACATGACTATGTTCGCGCGCAATCCTATTTAACATATAATTATCTCTATAATAGCAACTGATATAACATATAACTGATATAACAGTGGAATGAGTATAATATACTCGTTCCACGTAACAAAACGTAATGTTTATCTAATAGGGTTAGGTTAGAATTTTTAATCAAGTATGTAAGTATGTTATGCGTTGATTTCTCGTAGTTTTATTTTAAACTAACCTTTAAAACTATATTAAACTAACCTTGACCGCAACTTCGTATGCGTGCACCAAATGTTATGGGGAAGCTTGCTACAATACATAAGTGAAAACCGCATTCAAATCGGTTAAGACGTTTCTGAAATTAGCGTGAACAAACGCAGATAGAAACGACAATTTTATTATAATTGTCTGCGTCCCTCGGGAATAGTATTTTTATCGGGAATAGAACTATTACGATCCGGAACTACACATTTCTAATGAGCAATAATTTATTGAATCTTTACTGCTTGCTCATGTAAGTACATTTGTCAGGCGTTGAATTTTTATTTTTGATGATCCTCGGTCCTCTATAGAAAAAAGTACATTGTCCCCTATATGTACAATGTCTTTTTTCTGGATGAAAGGTAATCTATGTCCTTTTCTGTACCTCTGACAAAGTGAATTTTAGCCATCGAGAAACATGGCGAGGCTCTCGCCGTGTCACTCGACATATCAAAGGCCTTTGACAGGGTTTGGCATGCAAGTCTACTTGGCAAGCTTCCTAAATACGGCATCCCCTCCGGTCTTTGTAGCTGGATTTCAGATTTCCTGAATGAACGGTCAATTCGAGTAGTCATTGATGGCTGCTCCTCGGACCTCATGGCAATTGATGCCGGTGTTCCTCAGGGATCTGTTCTCTCTGCGACTCTTTTCCTGCTTCATATTAATGACTTACTTCTTCCAGGAGTAGTTGCATACGCAGATGACAGTACGGTCACGGAGAGATATTTGTCCGGCGCGGGGGCCGGTCGCGATGAGATTCGTTCTGAGAGGGAGGCAATGGTTGAGCGAATTGACTCAACCTTAAATCTTGTATCCCAATGGGGAGACAGGAATCTGGTTGATTTTAACGCCACCAAAACGCAGGCGTGTTTGTTCTCTGCAAAAAGGAGCCCTTTCGACTTGGCTCCAACTTTCCGAGGTGCATCCGTACCTGTGGCCAATGATCTTGAGCTTCTTGGCATGAGGTTGTGCTCAAATCTCAACTTCGGTTCTTCTATCGAGTCCAAGGCCCAAACAGCGGCCAAAAAGTTGGGCATCCTAAATAGAGTGAAGCGATACTTTACATCTGGACAGCTCCTCTCTTTATACAAGGCACAAGTCCGATCCTGCATGGAGTATTGCTGTTACCTTTGGGATGGCTCAGCAAAATACCAACTTGCTGCACTCGACTCGGTGGATCGCAGAGCTAGGAGGCTCATTGGCGATGATACACTAACAAGAACTAAGCTGCAGAGCCTGGCACATAGACGCAAAGTTGCCTGTCTGTGTGTATTCTATAAGATGTACTTCGGAGAGTGTGCTAGAGAGCTGCATGAGATCATACCGCCTTCCCCTTTCTTCTATCGGACATGCAGACGTACGGCTGGTTACCATCCTCACCTTGTCGATATCCCTCTAATTCGGACCAAGCGCTTTAAAACATCTTTTGTGATGCGCACTGCTAAGGATTGGAACTCCCTGCCGGCGTCTGTATTTCCGAGCTCATATAACCCAAATCTTTTCAAGGTTCGAGTGAATAGGCATCTTCTGGGTGAGCTCGCTCCATCTTCGGCCTCATCCTTCCTACATGGATAGATGCTGGTCAAGAGCAAACCCATCTATAATAAAAAAAAAAAAAAAAAAAAAAAAAAAAAAAAAAAAAAAGAATGCAAAATTTCATGATGATCTGTTGAGTAATTAAGGCGTGAAAGGCGTGAAAGCGTAACAAGCGCAAAGCGTACAAACAAATAACCTGACTTTCGCTTTTATAATATTAGTTATGATTAACTATTGATTAACCCTAACTTAGTATTGATGTAACACCATTGATACTAAATTGGGGAAGAAGATTGATTTTACTTAAAAGTCCCAGAAAGTCCCATTTATTCAATATTTACAAAGCGAAAATATCTCTGTCTGCTATTTGATAATTGCTATGAAAATAGCCTTGAATAATATTGACGTGGGTGATCTCGCAGGTAAAAAAAAAGGTAAAAGCTAGTAATCAATTTATAGTAACTATATTACTGAAAACAAAGGATATTCAATAGGTAATGGCGGAAAAACACATTACACATACATACCTACTAAGGTGTAGGTGTGATTCGCGATCCACTCGGTTTGGCTAAGAGTATTTTTAATATAATTAAAAGTTACAGCAAAAGCGTTTGAATTTTTTTAACCAATTCTATACAAAACAATTACAAAATCTTTTGCAAGAAATTTTCTAAATTGAAACGAAAACCACATCAAAATCAATCGCATAGTTCATCTAGTTAGAATATCTAAGTATACGAATAATATATATAATTTGTTTTAATATTCTTTACATAGCTTCGATATTAGAAACAACTACAAGGTACTAATTGTGTCCCGTTCCATCTACAGGTATCCGTGCTAAGGTATCCCCCCACTACTGATGATAAGTGGAAAGAAATACCAGTAGGGATAGATGGAAATTTTTCTTTCATCTATCCCTACCACGTAACACTCTGTTGCATTTTAATAAATAATGTTACACACATAGCAAACTTATATTAGAACATTTAAATTATGAAAAATAAACGCATAGTTAGTGGAAAATAACAAAAAAATAATAACAAAAATAATAAAAATAAATGTTGCCAGTGATAACATATGGCGCTGAAATGTGGTCTTTAACTGTGGTCTTTGTAAGAAAGCTCAAAGTTGCTCAACGAGCTGTGGAGAGGGGTACCCTCGGAGTTACTCTGCGAGATCGAATCAGGAATGAGAATATTCGTAGACGAACGAAAGTTACCGGCATAACCCGGCGGATTTGAGTTGAAGTAGCAGTGGCCAGGACACATAGTACAGAGAGCTGGCGGGCGCTAGGGCTGGAAGATTCTCGAGTGGAGGCCACGGACTGTTATGCTCAGCGTAGGACGTCCACCCACAAGGTAGACGGACCACCTGATAAGGACCCTTTGTGGACAGGCTGCTTCTGACCGGTCCTGTTGAAAAATTACGGGGCAGGCCTATGTCCTACGGTTGAGATGATGATGATGAATAAAAAATAATCCAATCGAATTTATCCTGTAATGCTTTATTATAGGATTAAACACAAGAGTAGCAAAACATAAAAGGTAGCCATAATAAATAACGAAGGTGACGGATGCTAAATTTATTGTATAATTTTATTTTTAACAAGCAACTTGCTAACGACGCGCTTCGTGCTCCGCCGGCTACAATAATAATGTGTGAACCCATCGATGTAGAAACATTCGTTATAATATAATATAAATATAGTACGTATTTTCAGTGTGGATGCATTCCACATGCTACGTGTTTATTAAATGCATAACAATTTTAGAAAGCAGCTACTTTGCTCATTCAATTTTCACTGAGTTTGCTAAGAAAACAACCGATTGTTATTTTCTGATGCTAACAACTAATTAGTTGTATCTTTTAGGTACACTATAATGTGTAGTGTAAATAACAAAATCAAAATTGTTTGTATAGTAATGATTTTAATTTCTTGTCTGATACGTAGAATATCAAATTTTCTATGGGACAAGAAATTTATTTATTCTAATTTTTTGGCATAAAATAAAATCGAGTACCGGTTGTTTATTTTATCAATATAATATGGAATGTTAGATCAATAGAATGATTAGCTAAAACACAATAACTCTATATTAAAACTAGAAATTAATATTCTAATAAATAATAATAAAAAAATATACAATAAAATGAAATTTACTATTTATAAATTGTTAATGCAATTTTTGAGTCTTGGTGGTAAGGTATCGAACATGCTGGGTGCATTACCTATCTGGATTGCTAAACTTAACCTCCGAGGGAGATAACGCCCAGCCCTGTCATACTATGTACAACTAAGAGAATTTCGCGTTTAGGACAATTTGTTTTAATGAAATAAGTCATCAGGCATCGAATCGGATTCCTAAAAAAACGCTTCGTATAAAGTTTCGATAAAGCGTCGATACTTACAGGATATTTTACTGTTCTCGACAAAATTGATGATCGCATCCGATTTTTTTTTGCAAAATTAAATACGCAAACCTTTACGTTAAATTTGTTTCCATTAGTGAAAACTGCATTAAAATTAGTCATTGGGTGGTTAGGAGGAGAAACAGACAGAAGCAGACAGCGTGTTTATTTTAAAGTCAGAAATATGAAAATTTACTTCCTCAGCTAATCATTAAAAAGTGATTTAGTTATTAGTTTATTTATTTGAGACGGTAAAAGACGCACGATACGCACGGTAAAGGATGCAGAAAAATCACTGGGATTAATAGTTCTTTTATTTATTCAGTTAAATAATAGAAAAAACGGTTAATACACCAAAATTTAAATATACCTAATATACGCACACCTTAGACATGCAGGATAGGAACTTGCATTTGCGTTTTCGACAGCTGAATATTTACCATCTGGACTATCACTGCTTAAGTTATACCTTCTGATCTATTAATGAATATACCTATCTAGGGTTAATACCTAGATATAATATATTTTGATATTTTATAAGTAATTATAAATACACTCATGCACGCAGAGAGAGACACAAAAATCTCCTTTTCTTTTTAATGACTATTGTTTAAATTTATATTTTATATCTTGTTAAATTCTGGCCTTTACAATTCAATTTAGTGTAAAGGTCGCCGAATAACTATATGTGTAAACTATCTGTAAATTTTAAAATAAATAAATAAATTGTATTTTTTATTTCTGTATTTAAATAGATCTTAATTTCTATACATTTTTTTAATAATTATAAAATGACTGATTTAGTTATCTCTTCATACATTCAAATATCGTTCGTAAAACTTCTGTTTAAAACTCATAAAGTATGAATATTATAGTGATTTTATTTACAAATGTTTTTGTCAGTTGACACTAGTGATATAACCTTAGCACACGTGTGATGTGGGTGTTGGTGTGAACATATTATTACGAGGTGATGTCATTATTTTATCAGGAAAAACGTGAGTTTCCCTCCGACTCTATGTCACCTGTGTCATGTTCAAGAAATAGTTTGGACACGCACAAGTGACATACTAAGTATAAACACATTTAACTTTTGTTATGCAAACCAAAAACCGGTTGTTCTCACTTACACCATACCCATTCATAGAATCAATACACCTGTTACGAAATTACGTTTCGACGTCCAACACGGCGATAGTAGCAACGTGTTTTTATTCATTTAACAACTTATAATACACAAATTGCTCGGCAATTTACGACTGCACAGGAGTTGACTTGAATTTGCCCTCGTTGTTAATTCGCGAAAATAGGAACAAAACAAATAAATTTACCTTGACATCTAACACTTAACACAACATAATTACTATGTCTCTCCAACACTAAAATTCACTTTTGAATTATAATAAATCGGTTTTCGTTAAAGAACTAAATAACGTGATGTGTGTGGAGTCGGCTCGTATGGCCGCGGAACATTTCATTCGCGTTGGGCGCGGGCGAGGCACTAGTTGTGAGGTGAGGAGTGACGGAGGCAGCAGGTTGTGCGGGAGGGATCCCCCCTCCACCTCCCACTGCGCTGCAAGGCTGCCCCGGCGCCGACAAAACGTAGAAACATTCCGACTGTGACGACAACTTGCCCATTTAAGTCTATGAATATTGTTCGCGGCTACGGCGACCATATGGTGTCTTCTACAAGACGGTGTCATTAAGTTTTTTCAATGGAATTCTGTAATCATAGTAAATCGCTTTGGGAACTGTGGGAAAATCCTCGAAAGACTTCAAATATTTTACATTACAAAAGAGATGATTTGATTTCTTGAAGGTCCCTCATAACTAACAATGAGATATTTTTGTAACCAATAATTTTTTTTGATAATTTTGACAAAACCTTCGTTGTACGACAATTACGTACCGTTTATTATTTTACTGGCTGTGCCCGCTACTTCGTCGTTGTCTGTTTTTTAAAATCCCACAGGAACCCTAATATTTTTCCAGGATAAAATGAATATCCTATATGTTAATCCACATAATAAACTATCTGTGTGCCAAATTTCTTCCAAATCTGTTCAGCCGTTTTTGCGTAATAAACATCGAAACATCTAAACATCCGTACATACAAACTGATTATGATTATTTCAACTACATAATCTACTGGTAAAATGCCATTTAACTAATTTTTTCAATAAATTTGTTTCAAAACTCAATAGTGATGTATTTCAGCGTCATCTATTGGCTAATCTAAACAATTTTCTTTGTAATATAATAAGTTGGTACTTACACGTTATTAACAAATTCGTTATTTTAAATTGTTAGCGCTTTATTGTCACGTATCATATAGGCTATTTTTGGATTTTCTAGAGATTTCGTGAATTGTCCGGCTAATGTGTTAAAATACATATTTGTTGGCTTCTATGCAAATGGTCTCGTACCGTACATTATGAATTACGTAATCTATTTCTGACTTTTGCTACTTCAGAATTAGAATAGCTTGCTCTGGTGCGTCTCCTAAGTATCCACGTAAGTTGTTTTTGAACTGATTCAAATCGAATTTTCTTAAATATTTTTTTTTTTGTAAATTTAGTAGTTTACGAATTAATAAGGTAAAAACTACCATTGCGAATTTTCCGTAAAACGGATAAACCGTTCGAAGTATAACTTCTTTGTTTAGTTGTACTAGCTGGTAGTTGGTAAGTATACACAATTGCTAGAGATAAACCCAATGAAGTTTGTTTGAGAACAGTACTGGCCTCTACAATATAAAATTCACCAAAAAATATATTGTTATTGTGTAATTAACATTTCTTGACTTTATAATCTTTCGCGCGATCCCTTTACCGTTTGTTGTGTATTTTAAACGAAAGGAAAATGTTTCCATAATATACGTGAAGATAAATTATAAATATTCGCAGCCCTGTACGAGCGCGCGTTTGCTATCTGTGGAAGAGTTAAATTAGATTTAAGGGTCACAGAGGTTTAATTTGATGCGGGTTTGGAGGAGACCCATACGCTATATGAAATTTTTCGATTCGAAAATCTTCACATGTACGTCATTTTAAAGAATTATAAATTTATCGTTCTGTTACGTAATCTTAGTTTTTTTTAATTTATTTTTATTGAAGATGGGTTTGCTCTTGGCCAGCATCTATCCGTGTAGGAAAGATGTACCGAGCTCACCTAGAAGATGCCCATTCATTCGAACCTTGAAAAGATTTGGGCTGTATGAACTCGGAAATACAGACTCAGACAGGGAGTTCCAATTCTTAGCAGTGTGCATTATAAAAGATGTTTTATATCGCTTGGTCCGAATTAGAGGGATTTCGACAAGGTGAGGATGGCAACGAGCCGTACGTCTGAATGGCCGTTAGAAAAAAGGTATGATGGCTGAATGGCCGGAGAAGACGGTATGATCTCACGCAGCCCCCGAGCACACTCTCCGAAGTACATTTTATAAAATAAACACAGACAGGCAATTTTGCGTCTATGTGTCAGGCTCTGCAGCTTGTGCCAGTTTATCACATTTTTGGATCCAGTAACGAATGAAAACTGAGAAAAATTCAAATACACGCCAAAGAATAGCAAGTAGGCGTGGTAACATTAAATATTTAAGTGCCATTCAGGATATTACTTGTGTGAAAAGGATACCTTCAACCAAGTTAATCATTAGCCTGCTTGCAGACCTTAATATCAATAATAGCTGGTGCTTCGCCCGCGTTGAAAAAAATAATAATGCCTGACTAAATATATGAGCAACGTAACGCCTAACATCTTTGTTGTAGTTATAGTTTTGCCAGGCGTTAGATGATCCTTCGGAAACAATACTTTTTTTGGATAAAAAGTATCCTATGTCCTTACCTGCATCTCTGACAACGTGTTTGCAAAATTAGGCGTGTTAGGTGTGTTTTTTTAACATAATTCTGGCCCCTTCTGTCGTCCTGAAACTTCCATTCTTTCTTCAACAATTGAAGAAATAAATAAAATTGAGACTTTTTCGAAATGCACATTATTCCGAAGATGCCAGATTTCCATTGCATTCGTTGTACGTTTAAATTCACTGACACAACTAAAAATTTCAGAAGTGATTCTTTACATCCAAAACTCTAAGATATGAGTTTTAAAATTGTCAAATACTTCATTTTTCTTTAAATTTTCCGTGTTAGCTAAAAAGCCTTCAGGAATAAAATGTGCTGGCAACAGTGGTAACTTTGATAAAACTTTTGTAAAATGTTTGCTAGTCTTCGTGGAATCTAAATTTAATTTTTCCGACTTCCGTGATAACATCCCGATGCTTACACTTCAGGATAAATATTTTGTATTGCAAGTATTGAAGCAAGTCAAAGTCACATCTATAACACTTCATAGTAATTTTTATTTTTTTCTCGGAAAATTAAGAAAAAATCTTTCATAATTATGTAGTACTAATTATTGGGTACGAAAGAATATTTACCAGAGAGCTACTAAACTGGAAGCTTGAAATCCTGATGGCTATAAATTTTATAAATTCGTATGCAAGTTATAAAGTTGAAAGAAAGGCTTTGGTTTTACTTTGAAAGTGTCGTCTCCATAAAGTGTATGAACGTTTTTTACTGGACACCGAATGCGCTCTAGCACTGACTGACTAGCATAGTCAGTCACTGACCGAAACACAATAGCTAGTTATGGTTACACATTGACGCTAGATGAACTGCCTATATGACTTTGTGTACTTTATTGTTTTTCAATAATAAATGGATCACTTTGTTCATGCCTTAACTACTCAAACGATCATCATGAAATTTTGCACGACGAGCCCATTGGATGAGTGGTTAGGGTGCTTGCCTTAACGCTCTGTTCTAGGGTTCCTGGGTTCGATTTCCGGTAGGGTCAACTTTGAAAAATGAACTTTTCAAATTTGTCTC
Source organism: Bembecia ichneumoniformis (assembly GCA_910589475.2). Classification (NCBI taxonomy): domain Eukaryota; kingdom Metazoa; phylum Arthropoda; class Insecta; order Lepidoptera; family Sesiidae; genus Bembecia; species Bembecia ichneumoniformis. The sequence goes on from OU342523.1 coordinate 9,064,029, forward strand.
TCGTCTGGATCTGGAAAGTAGCGGCAGGGCACACTGCGTTTCGCGTCATTTGGGCAGCCCGTCTGGCGGCAGTAACCACCCCCTTACAGAAGACCACCGTGAAATAACAGCACGTGTGCTGTTGTGTTTCGGTGAGTGAAGTAAGGGATGCCCAAATGATGCCCATTTCCCTATCCCTTCCCAATCCCTAAGTCCCTAATCCTATTGTAGTCGGCAGCGCTATAGGCGACGGTAGTCACCTACCATCAAGTGGACCGTCAGCCTGTCTGCCGATCTTATTATAAAAAGGTGGTCAGGGATACAGAAAAGGAGATAGGGTACCCTTCGTCCAGAATAATGTACTACTCCCGAGGGATTGTGACAGAATAATATGAAAAAAATAAAAATTTAATAAATTATTGCTCGTATAGTTTTGAAAGGCGTTGAATTGAAGAGGCACGGGGGAAAGCTAGTTTTTATATATTTTGAGATCCTGAAAGTTGCTAATTCTATGAAGCCCACTGTATGCTTAGATATTTCATATTACATATTGTTAGTACGGATTTTTTGTACTGAATTTGAATGTTTATACATAAGACGTCCCCGGAACGGCTGGAGGAGGATTGTCAAGCTAGGGGATTCTGTCCTAACTCGTGAATAAATTTGAATGGATGAGCGTTCAGGCCGCCGACATTTGCCCTAAAGGCCACAGGTGCTGCCAACTCTAACATTACGTAAAATGTCTCGCGCCAAATATAGGCGGGAATCTATGTAATCTATGCATGCAGATTGATTTTTTTAGATTCCTTTGCGGAAAATTCGTTTTCCGTCCGTATATCGGTTCAATCTATATTCAACGACGGGTCATGCTGTGTAAATGTAATACTAAATGACATTTCAATACAAAATGCATTTATGTCGATAGCACAGCAGATGCAGGTTTGAATCCCGATCGGCCCTACACGTGTGAGTGTTTTTTGATTTCATGTGTGGAATGATCACTGTTAACAATATTCTAGGACCTCTAATCGTTAGGAAATCTAAAATTGCATGTCCTAGAAGACAAAACAACAATTTTCGAAGAATTCGAAACTTGAAGATTTATTGAAAATCAATATCATTAGTCATAATGGTTTTTTTAATATAAAGATAATTAGACAGGCTGACGGTGCACTTGATGGTAGGTGGCTAACGGATTAGAAAGGGGTATAGGGTATCCCTTACTCACTCACCGAAACACAAAAGCACCAGTCATTCCACTTCGATCAACTGAACCGATCAACTGAAACCGATCAACTATTTACAGTTATCAACGACACAACTTTTTGGTTGTTTTTTTAGGATTGTTTTATTTTATTTAAATTTTATCTTATTATACCTATATATAGTAATCTGTTACCCCACAGATAATTTATCAAGGCATGTAATTACAATTGATTCAAAAACTGTCACATCTTCCAACCAATGCATTTCAGGTTCAAATTTAACATAAGAAACCACATTTAGAATTCCATCTATCTATATCATTACTTACTAGTAAAATTTATTGTTGGAATGTTACAAGAGAAACTTTGTCGTTTCATCTTCGGTTGGTTGTTTACTATATTCCCTATAGGAGAAAGCTGTATATAAATACCGTACAGAACAGGCCTGCAAAGCGTACCTATATAAGTATATATTGTATAGGTACGTATATACATAAACGGCAAAACTCAAATTGGATTTCCGCTCTTACTGCGACGGGAGCAGGTGGCGGAATTTCAAGAAAAATTTACAAACATTGAAAAATGTGTTTGGTTGCTGATACGTGTTAAACTTTGCGAGCTGTCCGAATATTAAACCAAAATTATAATTGTTTTCAGTTAATAAACTTATGCTGTTATGCTATTGATATTGCTGATTGCTCGCCTAATATTGCACGTAATGAAATTAAATAAATAATAATCGTTTTTCTAGAAAAGATTTATGAAAAGCAGTCACATCTCAATGCGACGAAATCTCCTACTGGCTTATTTCAGATTTTCTTCCTTATGCTTTTTTGTTTTAAGCAAATGTCTATAATATTACATAACCAGAGCAGTGGTAGCTAACCGATGTTCGGATCCCAGTCAGTGGTGGAAAATAACAGGAATGACTAGTTATCTTTGAAGATATATAAATTCCTGCCAATCCGCAATTAGACTAGAGAGATTTGTGATGAATATGTAATGTAACATGTAATGATATGTAATAATTATATATAGTTTGTCCTGACTGACTATCAACGAACAGCCAAAATTTGTAACGCGTAAGCGTCCGCTAAGAAATGATTTTTGAAAATTTTAACTTCGTGCGAAGCCGGGAGCGGGTCGTTTATTAAAAGTCCGTAGACAAGTTGACGGTCCACTTGAGTGGTTAACATTACGTAATGCCATAATGAAGGACTGCAAGTACGCTGCCGACCTTGATAGAATAAACAGACAAGGGTAATCACTTATCGAAACACAACAGCACATGTGTATTATTTTACTGAAGACTTCTGTAAGGTGTGGTTATTGCCGTTCTAGAAGCTGCACAGCTTTTGTGGAACGCAGTATAAGTATACTGAAATGCTTATTGCTATTTCGATTTTGCTTGTTCAGTTAAGTCAAAAGTGGTGCGTTATTTGTTGATCCAGAATGACCTAAGAGAAATTTTTATTTCACAAATATGCAAACGCAAAAGTTATAAATAGTTAATTTACGTATACTTAATTAATTAAGTACTTAGTATATTTGCTTTCAAGTTTGATATTGCTTTGTATTTTACCTATATAATGGGGGTTACTTTCTATAAGTACATACAGGGTCGCCTTTAACCTTTTGGTGGCCCTGGGCACTTTACAATAATCGGGATGATATGATAGACTGTGATAGAGGATTATTTATTAAAATAGACAATCTGAATTTTCTCCTTCTCCATTACTGCTTCACTTATCACCTGGTTATCAAATGATGATCTGATAGCAAGTAGAGGGCTACATCGATGGCGGAGCCGTGGGCACTTGCCCAGAGTGCCCAATAAAAAAAAGAGGAGCCTGAGTACATACATATATGCTTCATTTGATTGAGTTGGCTCAACATATCTTTTTATTATTGTTAGAGAACAGTGACTTCTAAAGCTCTACAACATGCTGGCGGTATACGCAATGGTTAGTGGCAACCAGGATCGTTGGTGATTTAATATTTTCAAGTTCCGCAGATGCTGATATTTAGAGGTTTACATCCACCAATGCGGATATCAAGTTTTTTTTAATAGATTTAATTTTTAATGCAGAAATAAATGATTGAAATTAAATTTTTTTTATTAATAGTAATTATTATTAATAGTAATTTTTATTAATAGTAATTATTAAGATCGGCAGACCGCCTGACGGTCCACTTGATGGTAGGTGGCTACCGTCGCCTATAACACAAGCGACGCCAAAACAGCGGCAAGTGCGCTGCGACTACAGTAGGATCAAGGATAAGGGATTAGGAGGGGAATAGGGGAAATGGGCTCTAGCATCCCTTACTCACAGACACTGAAACACAACAGCACACGTGCACGCGTGCATTTCACGGTGGTCTTCTGCCAAGACGGGCTGCCAAAATGACTGCGAAACGCAGTGTGCCCTGCCGCTACTTTCCAGATCCAGACCAGAGCCAAATTTTAAAAGTTCATTTTTCAAAGTTGACCCTGCTGGGGATCGGACCCGGTAATCCTAGAACAAACCGTTAAGGCAAGCACCCTAACCACTCATCCAACGAGCTCGTCGAATCAAGCTTTTGGTAGAAAATTGAATTCCAGATGTTGATACGATAGCGGATGTTGAAACCGACGTGAAAGTTCCGCATTAGCGGCCGATGCGAATATCCGCAACTATCCTGGTGGCAACTATCACCTAAGAAAAGCCACATGAATGGGGATTTTAGTGGGGTACACCATGATTTTAGGGTTAGAGACTAAATGGAGATACAGAAGCACTGTGTAGCAATTCCTACCAGTTCATGACTACTGAACACAGTCATAAACTGATATTAAAATTATTTAGAAAATCTAATATAGCACCTGAATTTCAACCAACCGATGAAACAGTTTATTCCACTCGGAATAATAAAACGTGGTGGCTATTTTATATCTCTTAATAAGACAGAAAGATCGTCGGCGAGAAGTTTTGTGTGGTTCGTTACAGTGCTCGTGTCGGGTATCTGAATTGCAATTTATAGCTTTCTCGTTGTTTTTCATAATTTATAAGATTAGCGAAGCCCGTTCCGCAGCGAGCCCTGTATAAATTTCAAATGAGCGTGATTTATGGGACGAGTAAAAACTAATGTTTTAATTACAACAAAACCTTCCGAGAAACTAGCTCTTAAAGTATTCGACTTCGTGTTAGATTAATCTCAATTATTAAAATTATGTATCACATAATATTTTCTTTGCTTCTAGCTCATTTGGACAGGATCACAAGTGGACGGAATCTCAGTAGTACAGTCACCTGAATATGTTTACACGGTACCTCTAAGGTCAAAGTTGGGTAAACAGGCTAACAGGTGAATTTGCCAAAAGACACAGGCAACCCCATATAGTCGCAGCAAATACGTTCCCCACTTTGATAGGTAAGGGGATATGGATAGATCGAGATATTAATATTTGTTCCTGAAGATATTTAAATATTACTTAAAAATTATCCCTTCAAAGCCTCAAAGAGTTTCCTGAACGGCTGACATTAGTCACATTTCCATGCAAACGAATTTGTACATTTCAATTTACTCGTATCTTCGAAAGAAAACAATAAATTAATATCTAGATAATTTAATTTTGTGCAGGGAATACTTTTATGTAATTTTAAGGTTAGGTATGTTTCTAACTGGAGCATTTTTTAAAGATCGTGAATAAATAAGAGGTATACACTTTTTCCGAAAGGTGGTTACTGCCGGCCCTCTTACAAATTCTGTTTCGATGCATGAATAAAGGATGTCAGAGTCTTTACCTTATCACCACATTGACCTCTATTATTTATCTTATTAAGGTCGGCACCACCTAGAGGCATTATTTGTTTCTTAGGTAATGGTTTGTCTGCCAAATTTTCATATAAAAATAACAAAAATACCAAGAACATCCCTTCCTCTCGTCTGTCATATTAGACTCGTCTAACCTTCTGAATTTTTTTGAAAAAAAAAAAATCTGCTTCATTTGGTGACGACTAATTGACATTTTTATCAATAATGATAATAATAATTATGATTAATAATGACATTTTTATTAATATTCACATTTTTATTTAATAATTACGAAAAACTTGTGTCAAATATTTTATTTCAAAGAAATTCACACTACAAAACCTAGGGCAGGTAAGTACTTTCGTTTGACTACTTCGGAGTAATGAACTAGAATCATATCAAAATAGAAATATACGAAACATCTGTAATAATGATGTAGCTTGATGAACTTATGAAAAAGAAATCTGATAAACTTTGATATACGCTTTTTATATGCCGCCCAAGTGTTGTATCTCCATTAGATGACGCTCAATTTGACTTTCTTTTTTCAATTGTAAACTTCGCATTATTCTGAGGATTCTAAATATCCTTACAACAAAGACAAGAAATATTACTTGTAAAATGTGGCATGTACACTTCCAACTGTGCGATCTAACTTTGTTACATTGACCAGGGTCTTTTCAAGCCTTAGATGTTCTTGCAACACGTTGTCATCCACTGGAAACTACGTGAGTTGCCTAAAGGAGTTGGACACTTCTTCAATGTTCAGAATGAATAACTTAAAAATAATACTAGAGATAGTGAATGTAAGTAAATTCTTTGTAAGTATTTTCTTGCATGTGTATTTCTTATTTTTTTTGTCGGCATTGATGGTGGAATGAATGAATGAAAGAACAACGAATGAGGAAAGATAATTATTATTTCGAATTAACTGATGGCCCAATTAATGGAAGGTAGCTACGGTCGCCTGAAACATGAGCGGTTGAAGAGAAAGCAAGTGCGCTGCCAACCTTCATTAGTTAAAGGATAAGGGATGGACAAGATGGAATAATGGAATGGACTTTGGCAGCCCTTACTCACGTACCGAAACACAACAACTTCTGCCAGGCATTCTGACTATGACTGCAGAACTATTCCACTACCAATTGGTATACAAATATTTACTCTACAGGTTTCATGTAATTTTCTTTTCGTAAGTAATTAAGGTGGACATCCTACGCTGCGCTTGCCAGTCCGTGGCTTCCACTCGAGGACCTTCCGCCTCCAGCGTCCGTCGGCTCTTCGTATCATGTGTCCTGCTCACTGCCACTTCATCTTACTAAACCGCAGGTTGATGTCGGTAACTATTGTTCGTCTACGGTAACCAAGAGCATAGGCCTCTCCATAACTCGTTGAGCTCTCTTGTTAGAGACCATGTTTCAGCGTTATATGTCATCACTTGCAACACACATTGGTCGAACGCTTTTGTTTTAAGGCAGTGAGGAATTTTGGACGAGAAGATGTCTCGGAGCTTCCCGAACGCTGCCTGGACTGTTTTAAATTTTGTTAATTAATATTTTTAACGTTTCGAGAAATATCCCGTAGTAATATACGATTATACTTATCTTCCATTATACATTTTTAAAATTATTTTAACTAATTTTTTGTATTCAGACTAAGTACAGCACCGTACTGTTCACTTGATTGTAGGTGGCCACCATCGTCTATAAGGAACAAAAGAAACAGATGAGATGTAGGTAAATAGGCTGCAAACTCTGTTTTATAAATGATAATAATTAAAGTAAGGAAGGGAAACAAGTCATTTCATTGTTCTTATTGTCATTTCATCGATTTTCACTACCTAACTATTTTGTGGTTGAATGAGTTCATCATCTTCATCATCATTCATCATCTTCAAAATTATAAACCCACAACACTGTGTCCACTGTTGGACATAGGCATAGGGCATATCCGCATCCATCCAGCGGCAGCCGCATTCATGAACCCATCATTTCAACGAGCAGGTGATTTTTAATAAATTTCGAAGAAAGTCTGCTGCGTCGCCGCTGTCGAGTGTTCTACCGAAAAGGCTAAGACGACTAGAGACGTTGATTAATGACGTTGTAAAGACCTATGGATGAGTATGCAACATGGATGGATCCACAACATGGTTTATATATGTAATTAAATTCACCGCATATTGGCCTTTTTGGCATTCCTTGTTTAACGTTATTTATATCTTGTGAAAAATATAAGCAGTAATTTTGACTGCGCCATTTTAACACGTGTCTTACACTGGCTTGGTCGAATAATACTGTCTCTAGCCTCTACCTTGTTTTCATGCTATAAATTTCGCTTGTAGCGAATAAACACCACAGACGTGGCGATAGGTTCGTAGGTGTTATAATCTATTAAAAATATCTATTATAATTAAAAATATTAAAAATTAGTAAAAATATCATTAATCAAGTGAAAAAAATAAAAGTGTTGACCGACCTTGTTTATTTATACCTAAAGTGGTGTATCAGAGTCGTTTCGATGCTGGCAAATAACGCGTTTGTATTTACGACGTTTCATTCCCTTTGTACAGTTGAATTAACATTTTTATGGTCAGCCAGCAAATGGCATGAAACCTCGTCAGTCATTAGAGAACATTCACAAACTTTATGGACGGATGCGCTGTCGAATTTTTGTATTTATTAACTAATTTTCATTTATTTTTTTAGTTTTCTGTGTTTGAACATGCTTGTTTGAACCTACCTAATATAAATAGGAACAACAATTATTTTCAATTGGAAATTTCATTGATCTATACATATAATAAAATCGTAAACGAGCCGTGTCTGTACATTAAATATTTTTTCAAAAAACAATTTGTATACATTGTATTTAAATTACTGGTAAAAAAATAATTTTTCGTTTTTTTGTCTGTTTGTCTGTGCGTTTGTGAATCTCAGAAACAAATCAACCGATTTGTATGCGGTTGTATTTTAGCAAGCTTGCCGTAAAATAGTATTTGTTTCATTCCAATACCACGCTTACGAAGTTGCGGTCCCAGCTAATAATCTTTCTTAATATATAGAAATGAATCCCCATTTCCCTTGGTCACGGCATCACGCGTGAACGGGTAGACCGCTTTTAATTCGGTTTTCACTAATGGAAAGAGGGATAAACGGGAATATATAAAAATTTCATCCCGGGCGAAGCCGGGGGCGGAACGCTAGTAATAAATAAAACTGTTTAAAAATTAATACATGTATCTTGGTATTAATTTGTTGCATTAAATTTTTTAGCACTGTCGGGGTACACTGCGTTCTTAAATTCTTAATTCGGTGACCACTCTTTTACAGAAGAGCACTGCGAAATAACAGCACTTTTGCTGCTGTGTTTTAGGGAGTAAGTAAGGGATGTCAAAGCCATTTACCTATCACCTCCTAATCCGTTATCCTTATTCCTATTAAGATTATAAGCGCGCTTGCAGCACCTGTGGTGCCATTGCTTCTGTTAATAGGCGATAATTGTCAGCTACAATAAAATAAACGATCAGCCTGTCTGGCGACCTTTAAAAAATAAAAAATAAAAATATGCTCGTTTACAGTGTATGCGAATCAAAAGTAACACTTCTATCAAAATATAGTAAGCGGTAGATTCATGCAGAAACGTTACAAGAAGCGTCACGTGATCGTTACACTTAAGCGTCTAACAAAATTCGACCTTGAAATTTTACTCAAAGAAGTTACACTTCACAGAAAAAGAAATACACATCTGTAGTAAGGAAACTGTCCGTGTCTACTCCTCGGTTAAGGCTAGGGATGTCTACGTGGATAATATCGAAACAGGATCACATTGCGAAACGTGGCAGAAAATGACGCATGTCGAACTCCGCGCGTACAATGACGTAATAGTATTTGAATTACTTAATTGATCGAGCAAGTTACATTTGAATGTTTGTTACAACGTTATAGTTGTAATTCATTTATAACATATAGTCGCACATCTGCTACTCTGCCATCATATATAAAAATAATAAAATGTTTATTTGTACCAACACAGAGATAGATAACAAAAGACATCATATCTGGCTAGTAGTCTCACTCTCAGTAGTTCGGTTATTAGTCCGGTGACCGGATTAATGAGCTTTTGGTGTCACTAGATCGGTAGCAAGAATTAACCGGACCACTGAGCCGTCAGACAAATTTTAAACTTAACACTGGTGCCAAATAAAGTGACACGTGAAATCTATATCTGGTATAAAACTTCTTATTATATACTCAAGCCGAAGTAACTAACCCACAGACCAATTCGCCAAAGAACTAGTTCGTCCATAGGGAATTTTAAACATGCCTTAAACAAGTGCGAGTTGAACTCGCGTGAAGAAGATTCCGTACGATGTTACGTAATATGTTTTTTTTTAATCTACGCACAATATTGAGTGATTTACCATGTTATTTTAATATCATAGACTTTTCCTATAATCTATATATTTATAAGTAGGAAATCTGTATTTTTTCGAAATTTTAGATTCAGTAGTTTAGGAGATAAGGGGGGGGGGGGAATGGTCGGACAGACGGACACACGAGTGATCCTATAAGGGTTCCGTTTTTTTATTCGGACGTACGGAACCCTTTCTATTGGTGAAAGAATTTTTAAAATCGGTCCAGTAGTTTTTGAGTTTATTCATTACAAACATACAAAAATAAAAAAAAGTCTAAATTTACAAGCTTTCTTTAACGAACGGATTATTCCTCTGAAATATTCTAATTGGTACTTAAGTTATAAACTTATAAATTACTGCAAGTTATAAACTTAAAATTTTCCTATATCCAAAATACATTGTCTAATGTTATCCTTAAAAGTCCCATTAACTTATTAGCACAATGATATAATTTTTCTATTAAAACAAGTTGCTGTGGATTGTAGAGCACATCCCAATCTCAAGGCATGTACATATTTTAAAGAGATCATCTACTGAAACAAAGTATTTTTAGCGGTTACTGTAACATTTTCCATATGCCAGCATTAACTCGTATTTTGTACTTTATGATATTCATGTCTGCTAATCATTGCTCCTCTCTGTTTTAAGGCGCGGAGAGTAATTTTATTTATTCAATTACTTTCTTCGCGTTTTTTAAATATAATAAATATAAGATTTTTAAAATACACGGTGTGTTTTTTAAATAGAAGGTTCTCTGTCGATTGGTGTGGAGAGACGTCTTTATTCAGAACAAAAATCACAAAACCGCCATTATAAAGGATTTAGTGCAAGATTGTAACGGCGCTGGTGTTCGTACACTTGAATTAATGAGACTGTTCTAAATTACTGTTAATAAAAGAACGTATTTTGTCTTTTCTCTCAAAATGGACAGACGTTAATTTATATAAGTTTTATCTTGCTAACGACAAAAATCTTTACACTCGGAACCTTTATATATTTTCACTATTAAAGTCGTCCAAATTTTGAAGGAAAATAATCTCTGAATTTTGATACTGCTTACCCACTTAGTGGCGTTGAAAGTTATGCCATTATTCGACATCAATAAGGACACAAGGGACATTAATTTATCCCTTTTGTAAACGTTACGCGAAACACAAAACCACTAGCGACGATTTATTCAAAGCTGAAAATTATATAAGGTGAATTTAAATCGCAGGGATAACTACTGGTAATATTATTAACGAGCTCTTTAGTCAAGTGTTTAAGGTGTTATCATGTAATACGAGTGCTTTGTGTTAGATTTTCGTCAAGGACAACGAAAAAACAAGTATAGTTTCTAAAATACAAGTCCAGTTTCATAGTACTTAATTTAGCGATATAAGATTGTAATGGTTTTTAATGCCATATTAGGCATGATAAGTCTATTTATAAAAGACTAGCTGTTGCACGCGACTTCGTCGTCTCTTTATAAAATATTACTCGCTGATAATGTAGCTTTCTATAGGTGAAAGAATTTTTAAAATCGGTCCAGTAGTCTTTGAGTTTATTCATTTCAAACATACATTTGGGAGGTGTGTGTGTGTGTGTGTGTGTGTGTGTGTGTGTGTGTAAAAAAAGAGGGAGGTAAAGGGGGGAGATGGGGAAGGCTGAGTAGCCTATGTTACTCGCTGATAATTTAGCTTTCTATAGGTGATTTTTTTTTTAAAATAGTCCAATAGTTTTTGAGTTTATTCATTACAAATATACAAAAATACATACATACAAATCTTTTCTCTTTATAATATTGGTGTAGAGTATAGATTAGTATAGATAAATTATCGTGCCTTAGTCTCGCAAAAAATAAAAAATAGCTCAAGCCATTTGATTTTTTTTGTTGTTGTTGTTTTGTTCGCCTCAATACTGGGTTAGTTTAGGAAAACCCAAAGGAACAGCCGACAAATCGAAAATATTGAAGTTAGTAATTTTGTATGAGATGTTCCACTTCGGATTATTTTCAATACGGACCTATTGTTTGACATTTGATAGCTCCGCCTAAATGTTTATGCATTATTCATTCGTGTTTATCACCCCTTTTACGTTAGTATAAAAGCTTGCAGTCGTATCTATATATGGAATAGCTTGACAGCTTATCAGAGACACAAAGCCGGTGGAAGGTAACTGGACTTTTAGAATAAGCCTCTAGATGCGAGCGAACGCCATTTGCTAACCATACTATTTACGAATTCACTTTGATATCTGCATTCGTGTAAGCGATTGTACGTTTATTCAAACACACGGCTGTAATGTAAACCAAATCGCTCTTAGTTTTTGAATTTCTGACTAGTATTATCTTTTTTCTGTAAAAACTCTTTTGCTAGTAAAAGATTCATTTTATGTTTCATACGAACGTACAAGTATTTTTTTTTAAATATCATATTCTTTTGAATAAATATTTCAAAGTACCAGTGAATGTGGAATGTGAGTTTACAAAGAATTGTACACTTTAAATTTAACCTTTATAATTTAAAATGTATTTCACGTCAAAAGTAACTCTTTTTTCACGTGATACTGAAAAGAGCTTTATTCTGTTCTGTTTCTATTAAATTTTAACTGAAAACTACTTGTGAAGCATCTGAATTTATAGTCTTTTGACTATATTAAATTCAGTATTTATAAAAAGACTTCAAATATCTATAATATTTATATACATTTGAACATATTTACCTACACATGTGATTGACCTCATAACTAAGCTGGACTGTAACTAAGCCAAACCGGCATCATCCCCTATTTTGATGTATGACAGGTAGGCAAGCAGCCCTTTGAACTTAATGTTGCCAAACTCTGGCGTTTGCAGTATCGCTGTCAATCATGTTAAAACGGAATACAAAGGAAATAAATGATAAGGACGGGAGAATTATATCCCTTATTCTAAAGCGCATTTTGTCATCTGTGGATAATATACAAACATTATTCGTATTGCAGAAGAGGACTTCTTTAGGATCAATTTCAAGAATTTATATTCTAAGTCATTTGGTAATTTATATGAAAATCATAATTATTGTAATACAAGAAATACTTAATAATAAGTGATTAACCACGCCGAACAAGTCTTACTAAAATCTGTGAATTTCTTAAATTACTCGTACTACCCTGCTACCTAACAAGAACCATATTCAAACAGTGTAAAATTATATATTAAGTATTCAATTTAATAGAGAAGATTTTGTTATTATTCACATAAATTAAATTGTTTCAGTATTTTTTTTTTTTCATAAAAATAAAAATACTTAATATTATTCCATAAATTTTTTATTATTTTTCACTTAATAAAATATATAACAAATATCATAAAATAACTTAAACTAGTGTGCCACTGATAGAAGGGCGAGGCCTCAAGCTACCGATTATTGAGAGTTGCAGAGTGAGAAATGCCCTTTCAAGAAGTATATACCGCTTTCTGTAACTTTCCTTTGTTCCAGCCGAGGTTCCAGCCATCTGGCGGAGCCTCTTCAGATATTAGTCGAAGTCCCCGAAACGATTATCGGGTCAATATGAGTCATCTTTTTAAGACGAGGAGGACTATAAAATCGTAAACGAGCCTTGTCTGTACATGAAATATTTTATAAAATAAAAGAAACAATTTGTACACTTTGAACTTATCTTACAGAGGTAAAAAAAATAGTTTTTAGAATTTTTGTGTGTTTGTCTGTTTGTCTGTGCGTTTGTGCACGCAATCTCTGAAACGGCTTAACCGATTTGAATGCGGTTTCCACTGATGTATTTATTATAGCAAGCTTCCCGTAACATTTAGTGTTTGTTTCATTCCAATCGGTTTACAAACAAAAAAGTTATGTTTTAAAGAATCACGTCCAAAATTTTTACCATAAAAATGCAATAAAATAACTCTTTATGTATTTATCATATGTAAAATGATGATGATTGAAAGTTTATATAAAGTTAAAAACAGTATGTACCTACAGATGCATGCTATGTATGGTGTAGTTGAAAAGCCGCGTGTCGGCGTTGAATGTGTTAGAGCCCGTTCCCACTTATCCGATCAGTCTTTTTGCCCTGAAACCGGACGCCGGACGTGGGTGTTCACATTATATCCGATCAGTCTGTTTTTCCGGTAGGTCGGTGTTTCGACTCGCAGCCAGTTTCCGTTTGTATTTCGTATTTCGACTTACCACGTCCATTTTGCACGAGCACTGACGCCGAATGAGACTAGCGACGCGAGGAAGGGCGGGGCAGAGGGGGTCTCGTCTTCAGTCTTGTCTTGACGCAACGTTCGTTCACACTCATCCTATCCGGGCGTTTTGACCGATCGCCGCAGTGGCAAAACGTCCGTCAAATAACTCGGATCAGTCTTTTTCCCGGATCAATCATGTAAACAGCTCCATACAAATTGTACTGCCACTGGCACATCCGTCTATTTAGACTGACCGAGAAAAAACACTGATCGGATAAGTGGGAACAGTCTCTTAGGGCATCGGAAGAGAAAACGTCCCGTATTGTTTCCTTGAAATTATGGCAACCCTACCTATCTATCTATGTACCTAAGTAGGTACTTGTTATAAAATAAAAATCGCGAGCTGCTGCGAAGCTAGGAGCGAGTCGCTAATTGAACAATAAATAATAGGTAATGGTATGTTTTGTTTACTTTTTTGAATATTAAATTAGTATCGAGATATCGCAGAAATTCGATGTAGTATATCTGGTAGGTATAAACGAGCGTTGATTTTCTTCGTCTTTGTGAAGTGCGGCAGCGGGCATGAAATATAACGATATAATTTCAATTTTAAATTATTTCTGCAACGCTTAATAAGCGATTCTCCGTAGCGGAAGTACCGACGGTGTATCGTGAACCTAAGTAAGATTAAGTAACGTACTCTAATACTCTAATTTATTTCTTTTAACACTTTTTAGGGTTCCATACGTCCGAATAAAAAACGGAACCCTTATAGGATCACTCGTGTATCCGTCTGTCCGACCATCCCTATCCGAAACTACTGTACCTAAAATTTCAAAAAAATACAGAAATTAGTTTTCTACTTATAGATTATAGGAAAAGCTATAAGAAGTCCATGATATTAAAATAATGGTAAATCACTCGATATTTTGCGGATAGGTAACATCGTACGGAACCCTCTTCACGAGAGTTCAACTCGCACTTGTCCCGTTTTTTAGTGTTGTAATATAGTAAAGTATGTAATGGTAAATAATATAGTAAAGTAAAGTGGGGAGCCCATCTGGCGGCAGTAGACACCTCTCACAAAAGAATGGATGCTAGGTTCCACTTAACTTCACCTTGCCTGTCTATTCTATCACATTGGACTTGCGACCTCCCTAGTGTTCAGATGTAACAGTAATTATATAAAAAAATCTAATCAGATGTCCTCTGCCATTATCTCACACGTCGCCGTCTTATTTATACAATTAAAAACTATCCTTTTTTATGTTGTATGTTTAGGTCAAAACTTAAAAAAAACTTTTGGCTCTAAAAATATTAGTGTAACAGATAAGAAAATTCACAAAATCTCCAGCCAGTTTTTCACTTAACAAAAATTTTGGAGTTTATTCTTTAAGAATCGATTTTCATATAAGGCCCCCGATATGGAAATTTTATAAAAAGTAAAATTAATACAAGCGTTAACTAAAAAGCGTTACGTTATCTTTCACTTTGACATTTGTGCGACAGCTGAGGTGGCTGAGGCATGTATTTTTGTTCCCTAATTCTATTCTCTGGGCTTAAAAATAGCAAATGTCGAATTATAAAAGCACTTGTATGAAAAGTGTAGTCCGCGCTGAGGAACGAAACGATAGCGAGTTATAACCTGCGTATAACCTGTCCTAGAAAAATGAACTATTTGAACATACAAAACGTAGTGACATCTGTATATACTGAACGTAACTAACATAACTTTGTTGGAACACGTGACATCTGAGTATGAAGAAAGTAACTAAGTAATATAAAGTAATTAGATATCTAGTTATCTATTGACACGAAAAAAATTTTAAGTATAGATTTAATTTTATACGTTTACGTCGGAGCTGATACACACTTTTTTTAAATTATGGATTCTATCACTACGCCATTTTCTGTAGTCACAAAACCGGTACGATTAAACTAAACTGATTAAATAAGTGTTTTATTTGTGTCTATTATTAAGCTCCCGGTTTCGCCCGGGGTGCAATTTTCATATATACCTACAAACCTACCCCGTTTATCCCTCTTTCCATAAGTGAAAACCAAATTAAAATCGGTCTAGCCATTCTTGAGTTTTTGAAAGACTAACGCACGATTAATTTTTATATATAAAGATGTTACTAAAAACATCAATCAATCAAAATTATCAACAATCTCACCATGCCTATAATTTATCAGAAATTAACGAAATTTCAGATAAAATCTAAAGGAATCTCTACCAGTTTAGGTCATGTGTTGTCCCCTAGTCAATAACGTGACAAATACCGTTTTATGGTGTTCGTGTAAGGGTAAATTGATAACATCGTTCATTTGATAAGAACACAAAAGCAAAGAGCATAAAATTTGCCTTTTCTCGTGATAACTTATGTGAGTGACGTCATGGAAATGAAGACTCATCATGACGCACAAATTTGCACATCATTTGCAATGTTATTGTACATTACCAAACCTTTTCTCGACACGAGGGAAAGGGACTATTATAGATACAACACGAAAAAATTTGCACACCAATTTGCAACACGAACAACACATTACATGAAAAAAGAATTAATGCCTCATGTACAATGTTTGTACGCTTGTAACTCAATTAAACACTCTAATTGGTAACCATGTTATGAAACGTTAATTTAATTATGTATATCTATATCTATTATACTTTAATTTTACACATATTTTAAAATTAAAGTAACTGTCCCCCTCTATCTGTTTCTCGGCTAATTTCTTCTAAACCACTCGACAGATTTTGATAAGGTTTTCACTAATGGAAAGAGCGATAAACAAGGACGGATTGTGTATATAATTTATGGAAAAAAATTGTGTCCGTGCGAGGCGGGTCGCTAGTATGAACTAGTAAAGTCGCTACCCACCGTTGTCCATTCGTTCAAGTTAACGCTTCCTAATTATTAAAGAGATTGAGATGCGGTTTTTAATATTATTTGATTTTTAAGCTTATTTAGTACATTCTACACAAGTCACAACAGGACTAAATAATTGCTTTTTTAATTTATAAATAGAGTTTTATTTAAAAGACACATTACTTTCCGTTAGCGACGTTAGATAAATTTAATTTTAAGCAGGTTCTCTTTTATGCTTAAATAAAATCAAGATAATAGTACTCTGTTAATTACTTGCAGTCCGCCAAGTACTTCAGCCCACTTACTCGTATTTTAGTGACACTTTGTAAAAGCTAGAACGAAAAAAATAATCCCTTAACATGCGTTGTTTGCCTAATAATGGTTTACGCTAGCGGACGCGTAGCCGCAAGGGGTTGTGACAAAAAATAGAGAATAGAAGATGTTTAGTTAGCATCGATTATTCTTTATGCACAGAAAGACAGACAGAGTTGTAAATGCAGAATAATTGCAGCTTACGTGGCTCAATTTAATAAATAGTTAACACGCAAATCTGGGCCCGGTTCTTAGATTATACGAATATTTCATACACATTACTTACTTAGTAAAAAGTAACTCTACCACTCTAGAATCTTCTGTAAGTACCTACTCCAAAGCTAAAAATAATAACTCTACATTTCGGTAACGGTCTCTCTTTGATAGTTCCTTATTTAGAAACAGAATAAGGCGTGCGATGCCTTTGATGAGTGATTGTCGCATAGTGCGACACAGGCGAGTTATCGGCAAAATACTTCCGGCTTCCCTTTATGCGAGTTTCCGTCTTTTATCCCTGTTAATGACGGTACGACCTTTATATTTCGGTTTCTATGTGAAAATTGTGGAAATGTTCTTCGTCGTTAGGCTTACTGGGCTGTTATTATGAGAGCATTGACTGGGACTTGACAAATATCTGATCTTGCCTGCTGTATCTGATGACTTTGGGTGACTTAAAACGTTAGATGTCGCAAAAATATATCTATTTGTATTGCATCATTAAATAAAGATTTAGGCTTATATATTTTTTATAATGTTAGGTCGGGGAAAAGGTCTTTTCGCTTAACATAGTATGTATAAATGTATAGTATTTGTATCTGGCGGTTTTGATGAGATTAAAATGGTTACATTTCAAAAAATGAAACAAATTTTTAAAATGTTATCTCATTTGTTTTTCTTTCTATCAAAATTAGTGAATCAAATGAAGAAATTCCATACATTTTAAATGTTTTTATTACAAAAGAGAAAAAATGCAAGATCACACACATCTTTAGCCACTCAGCAAAAATTAAGAGAGTTTGGCTGGGAGGTGTTAATGCATCCGCCATATAGCCCTGACCTTGCTCCTTAAGACTTCCACCTGTTTCGATCTCTTCAGAATTCTTTAGGCAGTGTTAGGTTAACATCAAAAGAGGACTGCCAAAACTACTTGTTGCGTTTTTTTGGTCAGAAGTCTACAGCAACAGGATCAAGATGGCAAAAAGTCATCGAATAAAATGTATATACTGTAATTAAATGAAAATAAACCATAAAAAAATTTCTTGAGTTTTCATATAAAATGCGAAGAAACATGTACCAATGTGTTTTTTCTAAAAACTGAAGTGCATTTACTGACTGATGATGACATAGAGTAACTCAAAAAAAATTAACAAAATGTATTTAGTTAATAAAAAAGTTCATTACATCGATTTTAATATAAAACCGAATCCGGATACAATTAAAAAAAATACCATTTTTAAAAACATAATACCTATTAATTTTACAGGTACAATTTTGTTTTTTAATTTTTCAACGATTAAAATTGACGGAGCAGAAATCTACCGTTACTCTAGCTCAATTTGATGAAGATAGAGGATGTCTGTATCTACATAACGAACGATTCCACAGAAAGACGTGCCATTCGTCAAGAGAGGCAGCATTTTCCGCGCAGTCTTCAAGCTAGAACAAAAGAATATAAAATGCAAAACAAACAACTGCTACGCCATCGTGATATGTGTACGAACGTTATTGATAGTCACTGAAATATGCTACATCATTTTATCTGCAACTGGAGCGGCGGGGCCACATTGTTAGCCCAAGATGTATTGCACATATAAATTTAGATGAGATATTCTTCCATTTTGTTTTGTAAATGTAACATGCAAATCAACTACACGATAAGTTTAAAAGGTTATTTCCGAATCACGTCTAGTGTGAGTATTTAAGCCGAGGATTTAGCAGAAAAGCGTTATTTTCGTCGCCTAATTTGACTTGTTAGAGTAAAATTAAATGCACAATAGATATATTTAAAGTTTGAATCGCGGACATTTTTATATATATTTTTTTTGAGAAATAAATTACTGCCCAAAACAGCCAACGAGCCCAAAAAGCTCGTCACAGTTTCAGCGACAACTACATTTAGAATACACTTATTTACTGTACGTGTCATGAAATTTTATAATGCATTGCCTTTGATCATTAGACAATATAAATCGCTGGACATATTCAAAAAAGCACTCAAGACACGTTTTCTGTCAAACTGAAGACGGACGACTTTATTTGTTTATCTTCCAAAATATTATATTTATTAATCTATCTTATTAATTTGTGTTTAGTAGTATTTAGTTATGGTAAAAGTCATAACCTTACCATGACTTTTACCACCCACATTGTTTTATTTTTCATATAATTTTAATTACCCTAAGGTTGCCTGGAAGAAATCGCTAGAAAGCGATAAGGCCGCCTTTTGTACTATTGCTTGTTGTTTCTTTCTTTTCTTTTTTCTTTTTTATTATTTTTTAGGTTATAGTACAAATAAAGAGTTTTAATAATAATAATATGTAATACATTTGTGTTTAAGCTTCTTAAGTTCTGTACTAAAGTTTTAATTGGCTACTTATATTTCTTTTTTCATAATTTTTTACACAATATTTAAGAAAAACCTTCCAATTTTAAATCTGTTCGGATATCTCCGAGAAGCTACAAAAATTTGTTGTGCAATATTGCACTTTAATTCATAGGTTTGTTGCGCTCATTTTGATAAATTTTGTGTTCGGTCTGAGGTTTCGCCATACGCGTACAAAGTGTCGTTTTTTTAGAGGCATATTGTAGGTAGCGTTGGCCAGTTGCCACGAGGCGGGATTAAAGAAAATTTACAGCCCACAAAAACGTAGCCTCGCAACAACACGGCCTTCCGCCGGGACTTACCGGTTAGATTAAAGTTTTGTTAATATGAGGGAAGGTTACTGTTATAGTACGATTTCCCAGGAGATCGAAGTATACATTGGGTTTCAACTTTCGAATAACGTTGGACTCGAGGTTCGTACGTCATTGCCTGTCCATATTCATTTTCTACCGAATAACAAGTGCGAATATGGAAAAACAAATTAAACTTTAGATGAAAACAAATGAGCCCATTACCCTATCCTTTCATTATCCGTTATCCTTAATCCTACTATGGTCTGCATTCGCAGTACCTGTGACGTTGCTTGGTTATATGCGACCGCAGCCACCTACCATCAAGTGAACTGTAAGCTTGTGAACTTAACATAATAAAAAAAATTGAAAAAAAAAAATGCAATGCTAGGCAGCAGCGCTGATTTTCCGGCTAACGATACTAATTGTCTGGCAATGGGTTATACGTTTTCTAGTACTATCCAGGACAAATTGTGGAAGAATTGAGTTATATAATTAAACGAATTTAGGCTGATTTATTACACACCTTTATTACCAAAGCCTGCTAAATCCACAATAATCTAAAGTTCATAGTAGGCCATCGTTCCAACCTGTCCTAGGGACATGCGCTGAGAAACTATCAGCTTTTATGAAATAACGAAAGTCTGGCGGCCACGTGCTCTTAGACTATGAAGCTCTTTGCCGCAGTAGCCACCGCTGTCAGCTAATACGGACAGGTCAATGGGCACCCGTTCTACGGGCTAACTTTTATGTGTTCCTTTCGCGGTCAAACGCACCGGGTGAGGAGCAGGAGGAGGCCCAGCGACGGCCAGGAGGCCCAGCGACGACCAGCGCAAGGGGACTTTGAGGGACAAACGAAATACTAAAAGGATCTTGGACAAACAACGCAGTCACACCGGTTTAATAAGCGATGCAGGAGAGAACCACCTGGTTCTCTCCTGCATCACACGTGTGGTCGTGTCCATCCGACCAGTCTAGTCTACGCTGATTAATATGATTGATCATATAAATTTGAGGTCAATTTATATTGGTGCATCAAAATCTCCGAAACTGTCAATTTTTAACTTTATATAAACTTTTAAACATCAACATTTTACAGATCATAATAAATAGTTAACTAAAGTTTCAGCCAATTCAATTGAACAGTTATTTTAAAGCATTTTTATCGAACAAATGTTTGATGTGTTTTTTAAATTGACGTAACTTTTTTGTTTGTAAACCGATTGGAATGAAATAAACACTAACTGTCACTGAAAATTTCCTGCAATACATACGTGAAAATTGTATTCAAATCAGTTAAGCCGTTTCTGAGATTAGTGTGCACAAAAGCACAGACGAACAGACAAAAATTCTAAAAACTCTTTATTGACTTCGGTAACATAAGTACAACATGTACAAATTGTTTTATTTTTAATATTTAATGTACTGACACGGCTCGTTTACGATTTTATTATATGTATAGATATCTACAATAGTCCCAAAATAAATAATAGTTTAAAACAATACAAGTGGTTTCAATTTTAAAGAATGTATATAGTTGTTTTATATACTTATAATAATACAAATAGTTAGTAGATACTGATAAGTTTAGCCTGGATTACCGTACAATGAAACTGTTTTATATTGCCCTAAATAAAATTAATATAAAAGTTTATGGGAACTTAACCGTGGCATCAATTCAAACTGATCGTTAAGTACTCCTGACTTCCTAATTAGTTATTTTAATAAAATGACATGTCCCATCACTTGGAAAAAGTATAATGTCAGGCATCAATGTATGTCATGTCAGGCGTCATATTTTTTATTTTTCAATGTTAGTTGAACATAAGTATAAAAACAGACGTAGATATTCTTAGTACGAGGATATCGAATTCTGGGTACCTACTGATTATTTTCCTTTTTTCCGTGTAGCCATTACGTACTTCGTATAAACACGTAGTAGATCCTTCCTACTTATTTAAATTAAACGCGCGTAATAAGAACGATTTTTATAGCTTCTCCTTTGAAATACTTGAAAGAAATACGGAGGCAATTTCATCGAGTTGGATTTTGGATCAAATCGGTCCTTGTTTTTCTGGGAAGGGAATCTATCGAACATTTTTCAGTCTCAATCAGCGCAGTTAGCAGGCGCCTCGGGAGCTTTCAGACAATCACAGCAAATTGTGTCATTAGGAGAATGCGTAGCGGAGGCACCGCGCGTAACGAGCGGGTTTATCCGCGACGATCGTTCGACAATTTGAATAATACATGAAATGCGACCACCACACCACGCCTTCAGTTAAAGCGTAAACGCACACTTATCGCCGGGAATACGATACCACGCAGCGTCGAATGAAAGGCCTTACCAATTAGTATTCATAGAAGTTCTAGACAGTAGAACTCATAGAAACTCATATCATTTTAGCCCTAGATAAGTATATATTTTTAGAAAGCTTTTTAAAGGGCTTAAATTAAATACAATCTTTTTGGATAACCCGGAACAAAGAAATTTTTTGCTACATTTTTATTTATACTGGGACTTGTTATTGATATTAAGTATTGAGTGTATCCCCCCCTAGGTGGGCCATGACCTTGTCGTGGTGGGGGGGCTTACCCTTGGCAATCCAGCGGGTCGCAGGGGTCGGTGCTTGTTACCCGCATCGGCCATTGCTCGTCCCGCCGGATTGGTTTAGGGGACAAAGAAGGCCCACACGACGTGGGCTCCGAGCGGGCTCCGTTCAACGGAGCTCGTGGCGGAGCGCAACTGACATGAAATCAAATTACTTGACATTGGCGGACAATGGCCATTTTTAAAAATGAGCCGAATCGCCATTATTTATAAAAAGAAGAAGAAGAAGTATTGAGTGACTTTTAAAATGACATTTTCTGGTTTTACTTGATGCTCAGAAAAATTGCTTTTTTTTAAAATACTAATTGCATTTTTAAAAAAATTGGCTTATCGCTGTCAAAAATATTACCGCTACATAAGATTTTCGTATATTACCATCATCACAATCATCAGCCGAGGTCTATTTAGGTAATTGAGTGCCACTACAGTCATCCATTAATTGCTAGATGCTTTTGTGAAGTCTTTTTTTATTTTTTATTAAATCAAGGTAGCGCTTGATCACTATCTCACCTGATGAGAGGTGCAGATGCGATGTGAGGTGCAGATCCGAGTATTACTCTCATCTCAGTACTGTATGTCATAACTGGGAATTAATTTATTGACCTTCTTCTTACTACATATTTTCCTTTAGTAATTAATTTGCTCACTTTCTTCTAATGGTAAATTTTAATTTTTTACTATATTTTTTTTAATATTGATAGCAATAAACAACTAGACAAGTTGTTTTCAAATGATGCACTGGAAACATACAAAAAACTATTTCAAGTGTTAATAAGAGAGGAGACGAGCTAGCGCCAAGAGGAGAGGAGCATCTTAAAAATTGTTGCTGAAAGATAACTCTTCGATTTTTAAACATTTTATGAATGTTTTAACAGAATAAGTTTTTCGGCATTGTACATGTAAATTAAATAACAAATAACAATGTTATCTGAAAAATAAATAAATAAAACATGGACCGCCTAATAACAGGGCTAATTGCATTCCGGGGTGATAAACTGAGTTACAGTCCTTATCTTGTCTTGTCTCCCGTAGAACAAACGATCTGCCCGTCCGTTGCACATGAAACTATTACATCTAACTGTAATACCTCATAACAATGATAAAATATCGACAAGAGAAATGAAGTGGCAGAGACAGGGGATAGTTTTCTCACGGACGGAGTAATTAATCAAGGGGTAGGATTGGTGGCTGCCGCCACAGGCGATAAATCATCTAGACCGGACTATAACGAGCAGATACACGTAGCGTCTATCTATGGATTTACGGAGCGCTTCTGCTGCTCTTAGCTGTCTCCATATAAATTCGTAACTGTAACAATAGAAAAACTTTCTTACAAGTAATTAATATACCTTATATACATATTTTGATGAGTTCTAAAAAATACATATAATACATATACCACTGATATTACATCTCAATCGCAGTAGACAAACTTTTTTTCAATTCATTGCAATCCTACGACATTTTTTCAATTTTTTTTGGGATTTTACAATATTTTGAAATTTTGTAGTTGTTTAGCGTTTTAAGAAATCGTTACAAGATTTTTTGTGTAAGTGGTATCAAAATCAACTATTTTTTTTACGAACTTTACATTGGTATTTTAATATTCAGAGCTTTAAATTTAAAGGGAGTTTTTTTATTAAGTAAAAAAATTATAAGATGAGAACTAAGCTACACAGTACACAACTTTTATTGGAATCTAATGAAAAATATTTCGAATTTTGTATCATATAACACATGTACATGAGGTATATGAGGTTGCTCACAAGCAGCCCGCGGGGGCGCAATTCTGAGTGCTTTTTCGGTTGTATTTGTTCTTTTACATTGGTTTGTTTTGGGTCTTAGTTTGGGTTTTGGTGTTTGTTGTTGTTTTTTTATTTACTTTCGCGGGTAGTTGCAATAACTTCTCCGCGTTAGAACCTTTCAAATGAGCCCAAACACGGGGTTACCGTTACCGATGGCAAATTACCACAAATGTTAAATTTATAAATTGGAAAAAATTCATCTCCCAGAGACCTCTTACCCCCACCTCGCGAATTCGAAACGACCCCAACGTGCCTAAAGGAGTTTTCACTTCAATAAATTCCCTGTTCGAATAAGAATAGAAAGAAAGAAATATTTATTTGCGTAAAATTTCAACAGAATCCTAATTCATAAATTGTTCGATACACATTCTGCCAGTAAGAGCGAACACATTTTATTGATTTATTTAAATCAACAAATTATATTTTGTATAATATAAGATATCATAATTTCTTTCAGAACAAAAATTTTTAAATGTATAAAAATTGTTATACAAAAACCATTTATGCAATTTACCCTTGGATTTTTCTATGGAGAGCTCCTTAATAGAGTGGGTAAGTGATTATAAAGAATAATGCCGACACCACGAATGTCTCTAGGTCTCACTTACCCATATATTTATGGTATTCATAAAACACTGTGTTACTAGAATTGGATCACCACCAATTCTGTGTCTTGACGATGTCTTTATTGACTTCAAATAAATCATTTTTTTTAAATTAAAGATGGGTTTGCTCTTAACCAGCATCTATCCATGTAGGAAGGATGAGGCCGACGATGGAGCGAGCTTACCCAGAAGATGCCTATTCACTCCAACCTTGAAAAGATTTGGCTTATATGAGCTCGGAAATACAGACGCCGGCAGGGAGTTCCAATCCTTAGCAGCCATATTCATTCAATAAGCCTGAAATTCATTTGGTTTGTAATAAATCCCATAGTAGACTGGCAAGAATATAAGATTTCCAGGACTTGCAGGTTCCAGGAAGTGCAGGTTTCTCTTCACAGTTAAAGTAATTGATAATAATTATCAATTAGAATAATTATTAAATATTAATTAGAATGAATGAAAACTTCTTTAGGCACGTTTTGCATGAGGAAAAAACCCTGAATTCGCGAAGTGGGGTAATTTTTTTCCAAAAGACCGAATTTAGAAATTTGACATTTGTGGTCATTTGACATCGGTAACGGGAGCAGGACCACCTTGTTTGATCTCTTTTGGTTTCTAACGAGGAGAAGTCATTGCAACTACACCCGAAAGTAATTAGAATGATCTTTAGCATTAAATCCGCTTTTTGTACATAA
This sequence comes from Bembecia ichneumoniformis, assembly GCA_910589475.2. Lineage (NCBI taxonomy): Eukaryota > Metazoa > Arthropoda > Insecta > Lepidoptera > Sesiidae > Bembecia > Bembecia ichneumoniformis. Next base: position 9,089,383 of record OU342523.1, read on the forward strand.
AGTTTTTAATAAATAAATAAATAAATAAAAATTATGTACACATTAAATAAAAAAATACTCAGAATTGCTCGCCTGACAGCGAATCGAATCTACGTCCTCTGTGCGTTGGAACCACTTGTTATAATTACAGTATACGCAACTCCTCCATTATGTACAAGTAGAGTGTTACGGATCAATACATGTAATTATTGAATTGATACAACCGAAGTATAATACGGTCAGCGCGTACATTGTTCGTGAATGGGTGTCGATCGGCCAGGCGGTGGCAGGCAGCGAGCGGGAGAGTCGCAGGCCGCATTGCGGTCAGATCCAATGTTGCACACAGAGCTCCTACGACCAACGCTAATAAATCAAATTATTAGTTGGACCGGAGCATGAGCGTCATGCGAGTGGAAAGGGAATTTAAAACTGCGGCCTATTCACATTACGACCTCCTTACGACCCAAACGTTGGTAGGTACAGATAAAACGTCTATACGTAATACTACGAAGGCTTAGTAAATTCAATTAACATTAATTTTCATTTCGCGGAAAAAAATTTCGACTTCAAAGCGTTATCAAAAAAGTTTTAAATTAATCTCGAAGTTCGGGAGTTTTTCAACGGGAAATAATAAGGTTGTAATTATTTCGCTCTCGTTCTCATTTGACAAACCGTTAATAAATACGACATTTATTTGTTGTTGGAAAAAAATTATGAATTTAAATGAATCGATTTCTCATTTCTGAACTGAAACCTACATAATGTTACCACCAGAAATTCGTCTGAACGATTGTCGCTACGATATTGTAAAATATATGTATTTTTTGGAACTGTTATTTGTATATAATAATTTCAAGTTAAAATTGGTAATAAAATTATCTGAATATAGCTTTTAAGATTATTTTGGTACTAAAAAAACGTATCAAATATCGGTCAATAACATTATTTATTTATTATGAGTAATAATCTACATATACATTTAACTAAACAGTAGCGTCGTACAACGATTGAGAGATGGCGATTAAAAGACATGTAACATAATAAAAAAACGATTTTTAACATTGAATTTCGTCTGTTTGTTTGTACACACCAATCACCGAAACGATTAAACGGATTTTTATGCAGGTTTCACAAGTAGAAATAAGCTTAGGCTGCAAAAACCTTTGTTTAATCGAAATCGGATGTCAAAAAAAAAGTTATAGTGATTTACAAACAATTTCAAATTCGCCGCTCTTCTGCAGCTATACTAACTGCATAGCAAACAGTGAGGTATTATGTACTAAAGCAAACTCTAGCGTCGAACTTTCAAAGCTATGGTTAGATACCATTTGGATTGTTTGGGATCAAATATAACTTAGGTACCTACATATTGTTTTGAAAAATTATGTAAGTTATTGACGAGCCCGTTGCATGAGTGGTTAGGGTACTGCCTTTTAATGCTCTGTCTCAGGAGTCCAGGTTCGATTCCCAGGGGGGGCAACTATGGAAATGAACTTTTCAAAGTTGACTCTGATCTGGATTTGGAAACTAGTGGCAGGGCATACTGCGTTTCGCAGGATTTGGGCAGTCCGTCTTTAACCACTCCCTTACAAAAGACCTGTTGGGTTTCCGTAAGTGAGTAAGGGATACTCTATCCCTTCTTATCCCTTATCCGTAATCCTACTATGGTCTGCACTCGCAGTATCGGTGACGTTGCTTGGTTATAGGCAGCGGCAGCCACCTACCATCAAGTGGGCCGTCATTCTGTCTGACAACCTTATCATAAGAAAAACAAAAATTATGTTTACATTGTTATAGATTAGTTGCTAACAAAAGTAGATAGCGCTATTCATTACGTAGAACGCTAAAGGAAATGTTTCGGTAATTCCTTCATAGAAGTCACAAAAATTCGATTATACTAGATGGCGCAAGGAGTACTAGATGGAGTACTAGTATGTTTGTAAAATGCACCAAGGAAAGCGTTTTAAAGGTTTACTTCGGTTAGACCACGTACCGCTCACGCTCCTTATACAATTAGCCTCTATTTTGATTTTACTTTGTGATATGCCTAATTAGTAAATAAAAATACCTGTTTTGGTAAGGAAAATACGGACTTATTTTTTAGTGGTTTTGCTACTATGACGAACTGTCTCGCCATCCCAATCCACTATTGTAGATTTCACAAGTTCAAATTGTTGTTAGTTCTCCTAAAAATATGTGTGATAGCTATTGGATTCCGAATGATGTCTAGAAAATTGTATTAAAATGTTTTACCAGCACATACCTAAACAATTTTTTTAATAACATTTTCTTAATACCTAATTCTTTTTTTTATTAACTTAAAAAATATAATAAACAACTTTTAAAAACTTTTAAAGAAGAACTCCAAGAAGTAAAGAAAATATAAAGCTATTATAAGATTAAAGCTATTATAAGTTCGGAAAATAACAGTTAATTAACAAATGCCAAACTTTTTTAAAATTATTTTCCAACGGGATTTGATTCTTTGAAGTGTTAAGAATAATCATAAATTCTCCAAATTTTTTAATTGATTTAATGTGATGTACCCTGTTTAGAGACGACGCGCTCATCCCGTAACGGCGGTGAAAAGATCTATTTTCAGCGTAAAATTAAAATTATAAATAAAATATAGATATCCGAATAATATATAGATATCCGAAAGTTAAAATCGGTCATTTTCGTAATCACTCAATGAGGCCTCTCTGTGAGCAAATAATTTACATGTGTCAACTTTCATGGTGTTATTTCAAAACGGTGTTGTAGTTTAATTATTGTATATAAAATTAAACAACAAAGAACGGGACAAGTGCGAGTTGAATTCGCGTGAAGAGGGTTCCGTACGATGTTACCTATCCGCACAATATTGAGTGATTTACCATGTTATTTTAATATCATGGACTTCTTATAGGTTTTCCTATAATCTATAAGTAGAAACCTAATTTCGGAGTTTCGGAGATAAGGGTCACATTTCGTCTATTTTCTTGAATAACTTGGAAACTATTTATTTTAAAATTACAAAAAATACATTTAAGATCTTCAAAACAAGACCATCCATTTGATATGTCACACGATGCAGTTTTCAATTTATTTTTTTAATTTTCCACCTTCCCCACAAAAATGACCTCCCATATACAGATTTCATCTATTCACGTCACACCTCTGCGTTTGGATCACAGAAATTGATATGTGTACCAAATTTCAACTTAATCGGTCTAGTAGATTCGGAGATAATTGACTGTGACCGACGGACGACGGACACACGAGTTATAAGGGTCTATAAGGGTTCCGTTTTTTTATTCGGACGTACGGAACCCTAAAAAATAAATTTGGTTTATTTTATTAAAATTTCTGCAATTAGAGTTTTATCATATCGATTATTATCGTAGGCAAATTGTTTTAAATGTCATAGAAAAATTTAACTAGGGAAATTAAGATTTCTATTGATCATAAGCATTCGTCTCTTTCCATATTTTTGTTAGTGTTCGCTATACTCACTATTAAAATAATTCTTACAGTGTTAACCCAACTTTGTAACACTAAACAGTGTTGTGGACTTTAACTAGAATTAATAGCTTATTTTATTCCATAGTGACCAATTCAATTGTGCTAATTATATACTGAGTTAACTTATGACTGGTCGTATAAATTCACAAAAAGTTTCAATGTACTATATTCATATGTAATGTCAGTAATATGAAAACAATTAAAATACAATTCCTGGCATACATATACATTAATACAGACTTCATATATAAAGGCAGATGAAACATAAGACAATAGAGAATAATTATTATACGCATTTTAATATTCTCATACGATAGGTTATATCGTTATATAACCGTAAAAAAATATTCAGCGCCAAAAAACAGGAAATAGCGCCAAAAAAAAATAACTAACAGCTACGGGTTCTTTAAACATCCGCCCTTTTGGCGCGCTTGTCGTGACGTCACAGTCTACAGTAACAATCAAATGTTAAAAATCACAAACATCTACACACTTGTTAACATTTCATAGAAGTTTCCGTTTCAAGTATTTTTAATTTCCCACAATTTTCTTGCACTTTTTAATAATTATTTTCTTAACGAAAAAGAAATAATATTAAAAAATATTTACATAGACATAATTCTGAAGAAAAAATTTTGATAAAAAAAATATTTAAGCCCTTTTTGGATTAGACGCATATTCCCTATTGAAATTGCATTACGCATATGGACAACAAATCCCAAAATTGCAGAAAGGCAATCCTGGATATTTTAATTAAGAGATTTTCATTCTTGAAGGCACCATTTCACATTTTATTAAGTTTTTGTGTTTTATAAATATGTTGTTAAACAATATTAATCATAAATACGTTACAATTATTTTTTCAAATTATGTTTTGTGTTATTATACTGTAAGACAATTAGGGCATTAGACGCATTAGTATACATTGTTACGGTTGACCATAGAACCTTCTCGAAGGAACGCTAGTGGGCGTTAGGGGCATAGAAGAGGTAATGTTTACCAAAACATAGTCACCATGCCCCTTTAAACAATTGCAAAAGGAAATTGGTATTTACGATTTCGACAGAGGATTCAAATTTCAGGAACCGAAACACTATTCTAGAACGGACAGAATAATCGAGGCGATGTTTTCTTGTTTAAAAGTACTTTCTACGACTATCCAGACTGTCTATGCGTGAATATAAAAACGGGCATGGATGTTTGAGGATCATAAATAGCGACGAGAAGCGACAGTTGAAAGTTTTTGCGAAGACATCTGCGATAGTGAGTTGACCTAATTAGCGACAACATTGGCGAATTTAACGGTTTAATCGACAAGCCTTGTGATATTCGGAATAAATCTTGGTCCGCAGGAATAAATCGTCTCCTATATATATATATCTCCAGGCCACGTGGGCAAGTGTTATAGGCGACGGTAGCCACCTACCATTAAGTGGAGGGTCAGCCTGTCTGCCAACATTAACATAAAAAAAACATACAAGTTAAACTTGATTTTGTATTTGGTTCGGACGTGACTGAAGTAGTATTGATTCCATTGTCAGCGTAATGTCAAGCAATCTACTTTGGGTGCAATCCAATCCCTCCACAAATGCATTTTACTGCTGGCTTGTGCTTTATTCAGTCTCTTTGTAATAATACCACTTATATTTAATTGTTCATAATTCTTTGGATATGGATCTGAGAAGGTGAGTTGTTAATTAAATTTTTATGATTTTTTTCTCTCGAAACCAAGCCCGCCCGCCCTTTCTTTGTGCACATAATGAAAGAGAAAATAGAAAGCAGAATGGAATAATATTGCACTAAGTATAATTTGACATCAAAGAAGCAAGTATAAATGAAAGCCATTAGTTTTATATTTGTGCCACTTTGCATTACCATTAACAAATATGATTGTGTCTTTAGATAATTTTTTTTTTAGTGGTCACCCGATAAGAAAAGTAAAATACGTACAATATTTTATGTAATTGTTAATAATTTATTAATCTATCACCCTGTTAAACTAATTGTAAAGGTTTATTGTAAGATTAGTGCGTGACACTATGCAGTTATAAATGTGACAGCCCATCTGATGGCAGTAAATACCCACTTTTAAAAAGATTAATTAATAATAAGTGCTGCTGTGTTCTTGTGGTGCGTGAGGTAAACTAAAGTGTTTAGATAGTCGACTATCTCTTGATTCTTTACCGGCGACAGTGGCTACATTCAGCCTCCCTTTTTTCATAAACAAAAAACAAAGCAAACCAACTCAATTAAAACGTTGACACAATAGCTGGAATAATGGAATATTATGTGATGATTTATAAAAAATGACGCCGCAAAGCGTTAGTAATGAGGAAAAATTCTGGAAAGATTCCAAATTAAAAACATTTGATAAATGACTCAATTTAACATTTTGAACGGGAAAGTATAGAAGCTGTAGAATTTAAAACAAACGGTTTTCATTGGACCGATTATGGTTCAGTATTCATCGAGGACTTTCATACAGGGGTAAAATCGTCTTATACTGCGTTTACAAATTCGTGGAACTGGAGAACGATTCTTGATCTCAAGCAAAAGAATATTGGTATCACTTTGAAGGCAAGGTTCTTGTTTCTAAAAGAATTGTTGTTCTTAAGAGGGCTTAGCTAAGTCTAAGCGTGAAGAATACGCCGGATTAGTGCCTAATTCTCTAAAAGCACCAAATTAGCTATCGAAAGTACTGTTCTGATCTCTGACCTGGCGCGCCAAAATACCAGCTAGATCATCTTGATACCTCTTACTGTCATAGAAACTTTATCCCATTTGAATAAACTCTTCCGTCTACACAATCCTTGCAGGGTAATCATATAGACATGTACCATCAAGTAAACCGTCAGAATACCTGCCTCTCTTTTTTATATGAAGATAAGAAGAGTCACGAGCATGGAGCACTCGCGAATAGCGTTCCCTTTGCTCTGAAGTAATGTCTTGGCGTAAAATTATAAATACCTATATAGGGTCAGTTTCAACTAAAAAATATGTACATATTTTCCTCCCTAAACTATTTTTGTTACGAAATCGATAGAGCCTGTGTGTGCCCTTTCTGATATTGCACAAGTCACACAAAAGCAAAATTATATTTAGCTCTCTTGCCAAGTTTCAGAAGGTTGAAATTTTAAAGCCATTAAAATTTTCCATAAATATGACCATAAGATTAATAAAGTGGTTGTCAATTGTCATCCGTCAAAGTAGACCTGAAATAATCTCCAAATATGTTTTGAGTACCTGTTATATGTTTTAGTAGGAGTTTAAAATAACATAATAGACTAAATAACCACGAATAATCTATGCAAAGAAATAAAATTTAAGTGTCCATGTGAACTGATTTTGATGACATTTTACTTTAAATAAAAAGAATAATTACGCTACTTACTAAAATGCATGTTTCAGAAAGTTATGTTTTTTGATGAATATTAAGTTTAAGGCAGGTTAAGTCGTGGGGTTTGCATAATTTGTAAATAAATTGTAAGCTAAATAATACTAAAAACAATAAACTTTAATGAAATAAGACAAATACCTCTGACCTTTATATATTTACTTTATTTATTTACTTGTATTTTATTGTTGGATATTAAGTGCTGTGTGGCTAAGTTTTATTTAAAAATAAAATAAAAATAAAACTTTATTTTTATAATAAAGACTGATGTAGACAGGCAAATGTACTTTTGTGCAAATATAATACCAATTGATTGTATATTTGATCCAATTAGGTTGGCCATTCGCTATAAAACATTTCAATCTACCGAACTGTTCAATTAAAATCGCATAAATTTCCAGCGCGAACGTTCATCGGTCGGTTTTGTTAGAGATTTTTCAAGTGGCGAATGATTTATTAGTTATAAACAAGGTAATCATGTTTGTATACTCCAGATTCCTCTCTATGTTTATCTTTTATTGATCTATTGGTATAATTAATGTCAGAATTAAATGGAATATTTTTTTAGTGCCCCCTCTTTTTCACATTGGGTCGAATGAAACTTTGTTCTTCAAAGGTTACACTGCAAAGGTTGACACAAAGATTGTGTATTTATAGATACAGTGAATATTATTATTTATACCATACAGTGAATATTATTTTCATAGAATTGGAAAATGAAAATAAATAAATATATGATATTAAATTATACAAGATACCGGAATTTCTTACATATACTTGCTCGATAGCTTAACTCGATACTTGCTTGCTTCGAAGAAATTAGCCTGGAACACTCATGTTAGAGGGCGAAACAAATTTTAAAAAAATGATGGTGGAAAAAACATTATTGCTTCCTCTCCATATAGAGGACTATAGAGGTGAAAAAATAAAAGGAACTTTAGATGAAATGAGGCTCCACATGCTTATGAAGGAAATAGTCCAACTTTCCACATGATGAGGAGAGACAAGCTATATGAAATCTGTGTAGACATCACGGCCTGTTATATTGATATGCTGGACCTGGTGGATGATTAGAAAGTAGAAGATGGACTCATGAGCCTCGACAACAACGCTATAGTTTTTAAATTTGAATTCGAAAAAGGGAAAGGAAATCATAGTGAAGGTTTGCACTAGTATCTATAATACAAAAAAGTTAATAAATATACGAAAGAAAATGGCCAAATTAAAAGTCAGTCTCAATTATGAACACATTAAAAACGTTGGATTTATTGAAGAATTAGAAAAGGCAAAAGAATATCTCAATTTAGTAGAGCATACAAATGTAAAGCTTATACCGTAAAATTAAGCCAATGAAAATCTAAAGTAATTTTGGTAGTCTGCCGAGCTCGAGAGACAGAAAATGGAGGCAGCCACTAAGAATCTCTAATCCGATGTGCCGATCCGCAGAGTAAAGTTAAAGAGTAGAGAGATACGAAATGCATGCCAAGACAGCAGAGGCTCGTCAACATAAGCGAGGTAAAGCTGAATTAACGATTGAACCCATGATGGTGAGAACTATGTTCCACCTTTTACTATAAATAATGTCTGTGAAAAGCTTCAACCCCAAAATGGCCCATGCCATCTTCCTCAATCCGCAACGGTACTGGAAAATCTTCCTCAATCTTCAAATAGCTGTTTCCCAAAATGTGGGAAGAGGCAAGAATGCCAGAAAAAATAATTACGAAGCTCTAAGTCGTATAGATTTTATCCGTAATGGGAAAAATTTTGGCGAAAATGTTGATAGGCAGAATCAAATGGCACTTACGCCCTAAGATAAACACTACCCAAAACGATTGGTTTATGCCCCAATAGAGTACCGAGGACTCCCTATATGACCTGATAGTCCATATACGAAGCAAGCCTGAAGCGAAGAAGCTTATTGTTTTGGTCTCACTGGACATAGAGGAAGCCTTCGATAACGCATGGCGCCTCCTAATATGAATATAACTTACGGCGGAGGACCGTACCGTAAGCTAGTACGGAATATCTGGATAAGTTTGTTATAAGTGAAGATTTCAGCCATTTTGCATAATAATTGTCATTATTCATTTCCTAATGTTATACATATTTTTTGATTTATACATGAGTATTCTCCAGGAATCCAAATACATTTTTGTTTTCTACATCTGGCGTGGTTACTGCCGTCTAGCGGTCTTCTGGCCCATTTCCATATCCTCTCCTAATCTTTTATCGTTAATCCTACTCTAGTGCGCTTGATGGTAGGTAGTAGGTGCTGCCGACGGTAGCCACCTACCATCAAGTGGACTTTCAGCCTGTCTGCCGATCTTAGTATATAAAAAAAACTGTTATAATATTCTGTGGTACAAATCTATACATATAATAAAATCGTAACATTAAATATTTTTTCAATAAAACAATTTTTACACATTTTGCTGATGTTACCGAGGTCAAAAAAATAAAATTGTTTTTAGATTTTTTGTCTGTCTGTGCTTTTGTACACGCTAGTCTTAGAAACGGATGTATTGTAGCAAGCTTCCTGTAACATTTAGTATTTGTTTTATTTCAATCGGTTTACAAACAAAAAAGTTACACGCTATCCGAATACTACGCTTACGTATTTGCGGGCTCAGCCATCGAAATATAATATAATACAATAAACTTTAATCTAAGTATTGATTACTGTTTATGATAAGTGGCACAATTATGATAAGTGGGTAGTTTATCCCTTAATTCTATCATGTAAGAACTATTAAAGAAGCAATCTCATATTTGTTTCATCATATCCTAAATGCGCGTGCATTTTCATTTAAAACTCTCATAAGGTTAAGGACATAATTTGGAACCGCCATTGTGTGTGCCTTGATAAATGAAAACACTCTCTACGCGACTTTCAGAGCACATACACTTTAGCCGAAATAAATTCTTCTGTAAGAAAAAGTTGATGAAGCTAATTTGCAAAATAAAGAGGGCATCACTCCATGTAACATGTGTATATGCGAAGGCATAACCAGTACATAATCTGCTTACGAGCTTCTGAAATAAGGTTTCTTTTCGTTTTTTTTATGCGTAACTGTATCAGCTCATTAGATTTGATCAGCTATATTTATTTATAAAGTCTACTTACTAAACCCAAATAATCGGTAACAATTTGTTTAACAGGGTAATTTTATATTTTTCAAGTGATATGCGACGTTCAGGCAGACATCCCATTAGATTGAATTTCATCAATAAGGTGTCTTGAGGAAGTAGGATAAAAGAAATTCACTTCATTAGACATCTTCGCTGACGCGATAATGTTAGGATGATGTTTTAAATTATCTGCCTAAAAGAAAAGTGTTTTAAACACACGATGAGTAATTTATGTAGACCAAATACAAAAAAGTACAGGTAAAATCGAATAACTTAATTAGATTTTAAGTTTTTGGTTTGTTTACATCAATTACATACTTTTTTGATAAACAGATAGCTAAAATATTAGGTATCGATTGCTATTTAAGTTCACAATTTACTTTAAGTCACTGTTTTTGGAAATATAGCGAAAATTCAAATTTCTGGCAAAAGCAAAGAACTGCACTACTTTCGCCAAGTGTTTTTTTATTTTAAAATATTTCTGTCTACTATTTAACTACAATTTGGTATGTAAAGCAGAGTATGATAAATTATCTTACTTATGAAATTTGTACTTTGTGATTAAGCTTCTTCTTATTTGTAAAGTTGTGAGTCTTTAAAATTTCAATTTGCTTTTTCTCAAAACCAATAAACATACACTTGTATGGTTCTCCCAGAATACCCTCGAGATATATACCCTCGATGTATATATATCTGATTATATCATTTTTTTTAAAGTTCTGATTTATATCATTTTTTTAAATTATGTGAATAAAATTCAACTTAAGAAATGTTTCATTTAACCGTAAACCGTCCGTCCTAATCCTTTGCAGAAAAATCCCTCACAGACGACCCAGATACTGGGTGTTTTTTTTTAATTATTTGTATCGTACCTAATGGAAAGAACTTAATGGAAAGAAACGAGTGTTTATTATATCTGATAAAAGCCTGCAACGTAAAATATCTATTCGAAACCGTATTAATAGATCTGACATCCCTAATCAGGGGCCCCGGGTTCGATTCCCGGCGGGGTCAAGTTTGGAAATTTTAATGTAATTTTCAAAATTGACTCTGGTCTGGATTTGAAAAGTAGTGGTAGGGCACACTGCGTTTCGCAATCATTTGAGCAGCCCGCCTGGCGGCAGTGACCACCCCCTTACAGAAGACCACCGTGAAATAACAGCATATACGTGCTGTTGTGTTTCGGTGAGTGAGTAAGGGATGCCAGAGCCCATTTCCTTATCCCCTCCTAATCCCTTATCCTTAATCCTACTGTAGTCGGTAGCGCACTTGCAGCACCTGTAGCGTTGCTTGTGTTATAGGCGACGGTAGCCACCTACCATCAAGTGGACCGTCAGCCTGTCTGTCGACATAACATAAAAAAAAAAAAAATTATTGCCATAGCTAATCTTTATTGCCATGGTTGTGTTTCTACAGTAAAGCGGCAGCCGCTGGGACTGTCAACTTGTCTGATTTAAACATTAATATTTAAAAAATAATATTTCGTTCTTTATATTCCTTTATTGTCCAAAAAATTCTTAGCAAGCTGAAGACAAGTAAGAAAGTAACATAAATGTGTTTAACATTAAAATGTTAAGAAGAAGAGATTAGGCAGGGTTGTTTAAATCCTTCACAATCTTTATTAACTGACGACTTTATCTTTAGTTAATGAGGATTGCTGCAAAGAAAGAGTTTAATGTTTTCTTTTAAGAAAATTATGAAAGATAATCATAGAAAGGCCCCGGGTAAATGTAATGTATCAGGAGTTAATTAAACTTATGTTAAAAATTGTTACTGTAAGATATAATATTTAAAGAGCTGTGATAGCAAATAATGTAGAACGTTAGGCAAGCTTTCCCGGCCGACAACTTCATATACTTGAGTTTGAGTTTTATTTATCAAGTGTTAGATTAGAAAAAATGAGTACTTCATTTGATAATGAGGGAAAACAAACGTAAAAAAATCGTGATTTTTAAAGTCTTGTGAAATTCAGAAAAAAATTCAGAACAAATTCAGAAAAAACTACCATTTTCTTCACTGTTATATTTCTTAGCAATTTTTTGTCTTCTAATGTCATTACTTTTTCATATCTTTAAAAACAATTAGTTTCGATATTTGAATTTTTACCATAAACAATAAGAGGATAAAATTGGCCTTTTCACTTTTTTACAACTCGATTTTACCCAAAAACAGGGTAGAACTCACTGCCCATGTCTCGCTTTTAATATTTAAATACAAATTTTGTTACATTCGCAGTGAATGCATATTTTGTAAGATTGTCGGCTCTTGTAATTTCCTAGCTTGCAGCTCTGCAAAAACATTACTTAGTCTTTGCGTTTTCTTATGTAAATTGATTTACAAATTTTTCAAACAAACTCGATAATAATTTCTTTTTACTTGCTCAAATCAACTCCAAGAAACTTACATATTTAAAGAAAGCGTGCATTCACAGACAAATTTTCTTTAAAATTCGTATTCTCAGACACGAAAGTTTAATCGGAATTGAATCTTATCGGCATGTCTGTCTAATCGCAAACAAGCCGAGCCCCTTGGGCTAGATATCAACAATAAAAAAAACTCAATTGTAACAAAATCCATCGTTTTAATAATATATCATACTAAAGTTACTTTTTTACGGGGCGTAGGCAACAATTTCATCATACATAACAAAGTATTTATGCCATTAGGTGTCAAACATTTTCTTTTGTGAAAAGTGACGCTACCGCATAGTAAAATGATTTTTACACCGCGCCTCTCGTGCGGTAAAGTTTCTTTGTTACAAACTAGCCTTCAGTTCTCAATAAATCTGCTCACATTGTATTTAAATAGAGGTGGATAGTCAATACAAAGCTTCGTTGGAAACGTCTCGACTTAAAAATAGAACGAAACATTGAGCAGTCGATTCATTCAAATTCAAGTTTTATAAGCATAGTTAATGTCGCTTATGGTCAGGCATTTTGAACACTGTTGGTTCTTGATTCTTCATCATCGTCATAATTATCTTCATAGCCTGTCGGCAGGAGACCACTCATCATCGTCATAATTATCTTCATAGCCTGTCGGCAGGAGACCACTGTTGGGCATAAGTCTTTTTAAATGTGCGCCGTCCCTCTAGGTCCTCCGTCTTCCGTAGCCATCCACTGTCAGCTTCTCTCTTAAGTTCATCGGTCTTCAAGGCGGGTGGTATGCCCACAGGGTGTTTCAGCCGTGCTGTCTATTCCAAGAATTGTTTACTATAACACTCATCTGCTGCACGACAGATATGCATAATTTCAGACTCACTTAACTTATTCTTGTGGTGCAGCCTGGCAAACCACATTGGGATAAGTTAGGTTACATCCCTCCCCTAGGTGTGCAGGGACCTTGTCGTGGTGGGGGGCTTAACCCTCGACAATCCGGGCGGTTACAAGGGTCGGCGGAGTCACCGGCCTTCGCTTGACTGACCAGATTGTCGCTGGGGAACCAAGAAAGCACAGCCGTGAGTGGTCCGAGCGGGCTCCGAAGATCGGAGCTCGTGGCCAAGCAAACGTTGGGAGGCTTCAACTGTCAGTTGGAGCTTCGCCGGTCACCGCTCGCTAGGCCGAGGATCCGCACTCGGCTCATGCGGGTGTGGGCCGGTGAGAGACGCAACCCCGGTCCTTGTTTGTCGGACCGAGGTATGGATCTCGGTTTTGCGCATGAGGACCGGCGCGGGTCGCAGCGGGCGGATTCTCTCGGATGACTCGATCGCTCAGTGGTAGTTGGGCGGCCGCATGAGCGGGGGTTATCCGAGTGTTTCAGGTGGAAGCGGCCTCCGACTCTGTGGTAGGTTGTGCCGTAGAGATAAGGTTATGGGGTGCTTCAGGGATGAAGCCCCTCGTTGACTGCCCGCTGCGAGAGGTGACTATAGGCTGCTCGTGCCGCTTCGCCCGGGGGCGGCGGACATGGGGTCGGCCGCCGTCATCACAACACTGGGAAATGAGGGGAGACGTGCTGAGTGTTTCCGGCACGTCTCTCCATGGCGCGGGGTTAAACTCTGCGCCTAATCGAGGGAATCTTGTAAAAGTTAATCCAGATGCACGTTAAGAAACATCGTATCCGGTTCGTAGTAATGCCAAATTGAGTCTTCGTCACAAAATTACTAAATATCAGAGTAAACCTAGTGTTTGTTATGAAATAAGGTAACGTTTATTTATTTTTTGGTTTAGATAAAATCTAGGTATACATACTTAGATTTCAAGGTACAAACATCCTTCTCTCCCAAAAGATTTTCATAGATAGACACTGAAATAAAACGCGTCAGCAAGTTTATAATTAAAAAACAACTTTATTAAGAGATAAAAAGCGAATGTTTCCGGAGGATCGTTTCATCGGTTTATTACAGCTGTACTTTTGCATTTGCTTCGGGGGAATTAAAAATTTAATGGGCTTTCAATACGAGCAAGTGAAATAAAACCACCCTTGGCGGTAACTACAACACCTTTCACGGAGAAATGGTAATAAATAAAATTCTGTAATATACCTACTAAATATAATGTCATGAAAAATAAATCGTTGTCATTATTCTGTTGTTTTATACATATTATTTTGAAACATTTAGAAGAGTAAATTTTTTATATCAAGTTATAATTAAACTGGTGAACTGCATTGCTAGCTTTGTCTTTGTCTTGATAGAATAAGTTAAAACTACAATGGTAACGAATTACACGAAACAACTTTCTTGGAATTTGAAAACAAAAGGCACGTGGTATTAAAGTGATATTTTCACTTTCCTAATTCGTAAAGTAGATTTTGGTCAGAAGTCTTACAGATATTCAAATGAAATTTGTGTGATGTATTGACAGAACATTAAAGAAGTTTTTAAGATAGTTTTTAAAATGAATTTTTTTTAGTAATTTTTTTGAGTTTTATAACCTTAGAAAATTAAGTTGTTATACTCGTTTTTAGAAAATTTTTGAGAACAATATTTTTTTATTCAGTGTAGTTCAATAGCATCAATTAAATTATGTTCTCATGTGATAGCTATAGTATCAGGCTATAAGAATAAAAATAAATTATAGCTTTAGTAATAATGGATTACTCACAATAAAAGAAATTGTTTACGAATTCGGAGTTACATCAAAGCAGCACAAAAAGCTGAATAACTCGAAATCTAATAATAATCGCTGAACATACATGGGGGTCCATTGGATAGGTATTGGGCCCCTCTACCACACACCCCGTTTGATCCGTCGATGCTGGGTCACCTGTATATCGTAGCGTGATGTTATATAGCTTATAGCCTTCCTCGATAAAGGGACTATTCAAAACAAAATGAATTTTTCAATTCGAACCAGTAGTTCCTGAAATTAACGCGTTCAAACAAACAAACTCTTCAGCTTTATAATATTAGTATAGATTATAAATGTAAAAGTAACTCTGTAAAGTTAACTTTTCACGCCTTACCTAATCAACAAATCATCATGAAATTTGCATACACTTTATCAGGGATACAGAAAAGGACAAAGGATACCTTTCATCCAGAAAAAAGTACAGTTCCGGAGGGAAAAATAAAAATCAAACGCCAGGCAAAACTAGTACAGCAAGAAAGTTTGAATAAATAATTGCTCATATATTTTGTGGGGCCGTGTATTTTTTAAAACCGAGTTCCAGCTAGTAATTTAATATATTATTTTGCCAGAGCAAATCGAAAAGACTCGCAGAATTATTTATTTTTCAAATACGTAAGTATATTTATTATGACATATTTTATTATTGAAGTTTATCCCGAAACGTGAGACTTTTTCAGCACAATTTTTAATGTGCAATCCCTGATTTACTTCAACGTCCTTTTTAATTGATTATTTATATATATTTTTATCTTTAATATTATAAAAATTCCATGTGAATTTAAGGTAACCCTGTAAATAAACACAACCTACCTTGTGTTTATTTATACCCAAAGGTATATCTCTCTGTTTTAGAATAATGTATCCAGTCAGCGTAATAGAGAAATGAGTTTCACGAAATGTTTAAAAATAAAAGGCAAGAATCGAGATAAAACGTAAATGGAGGATCCTTCCTGCTCCGGCGAAATAAAAGATTTTACAAAAATTGAGCCAAGAAAATCAGCTTTACGCCTGACGAGACTATATTTGAAATGCAACTTTGGATAAAATGCTATCATATCTTTGATATACTTTTCACCTTTGTTGTTATTTATAAAGTTTGAAATATTTTTCTTGTGTCTTTGAATTTATTCAGTTTCATTCTTATTGTGTTTGTGAATTGCAATTTGTTACATTGCAATTGATACATCAAAATTTTGGCAGGAGCACACTGGATTTACCAAGTGATCCAGATTACAGAAGCCAGCCCTATTCCTTTTTCCTCAGCCCCCTAATCCTTTGTATAAGTAACGCTAGCGCACTTGCACCCTCTCTGATCAAACATGTGTTTCAGTCGAAGCCTTTTCTTAAAGTTCTGCAAAGTTATTTCATGATTTTACTTGCTCATTGGCGGACATCCCGTCTCCCATTCGAGCGTCTTTTAGCTAATTAAAATTTTATGAATCTTGGGACTAGGCTATAAACAGACACGTCTCGAGTTCTGGAAAACATATTATTTTATTTATTAAATAGAAATGTTGTTTTTAGTAATTGTTTTAAGTAACGCGAAATAGTTTTGTGATAGTCTCAGAAGAGTGCAAATAGATCATTATGCCTGTTAATCTCATTTTCACAAATTAATAATTAAGTGAAAACTGTATAGAAAATAAGGTCGACATATGTTGTATTGTTTCGGTGTATTATATTATTTCAAGGCGGACGAAGCCACGTTGCAAAACTAGTTATAATAATTACATTAATTCTATTACTCTAATAATGATTATTTGAATGATGGGGCTACTTAAAAGTAATGGCTGAATGTTCTGTTATTGTGTACTTGTATCGGAAATTGATTGTCAGTTCTTCTTCATGGAATCTGCATTACGAAATAGTGGTAAACAAAAGATTGGCTATTGTAATAGACTGAAATTTAGTCCCAAGCAATAAAGAGTATGTTTATTGTAGTAATAAATCATTTTGTATGTTGAATACATATTTGTATATATGTATTATTAGTTATACAGACTTTGCAGAATAATATGAAATGATATTATGCCATGATAATTTTATGAAAGAAGGAATCCCTAAAAAACACTCTTATGTACACAGCCTCACTATTACATCTATATAATCATCGTAACCTGTCGTTTTATATCTCATATATTGAATGTCCTCAAATTTTTGAACATTTAACTATTATTCATTTTGGTAGGAAAAAATGATATGTTATATAGTTTAATAAGCCTTGATGTTTTTACGGTTCAAAACTCGATATTTACAACTTCACCCGATAATAAAATATTCCGAGTCGTAATTAAAATATTTTTACAAATTGATCAGTACGACGAGCCGTCATTGTTTTCTACAGCAGCCGCTGGCTAGCGGCTACTCGCAGTGGTAGCACTTTAGCACTTGCATGTTCATAGAGGGAGACGGATGTCAAATGTCAAAATATAATGTCAAAAAATAAGTAATCACGTTTAGAAGAATGACTACTTTTTCACAAAAGAAATAGTGCGCGCGGAGTGAGGAAACGCTTACTGCATACAGGATATTCGAGCGCAGTTACTAGGCTCGACTATCCTGGCCTTAATACAACTATTTCGAGTCCCCTGTGCAATCACTCAGGCGTCCATAACTCTATCGATCTACCTCTCCTTAGGTTTGTACTCGGCGCGAGTTCTCCTAATAGGTACAAGACTGTAGACTGCTATACAACATTAGTGTTCACATCGACTTGTTTGTTGATTTTTTAATCAATGTAAAATAGTTAAGCCAAAATAATTACTTTATTAGCTTAATTTACAGAACTTCGACGTTTGTGATCGCTAGAATTAAAAGGTTCTCAAATGGGGACTAAAGACCGGCGAGCGCAGCGTAGGAAATCCACCCACAAGATGCAGAGACGACCTGCAGGGTCGCGGGTAGACACTGAATCTTGGCTGCTTGCGACCGGTCCTACTGAAGAGTAATAAGGGATGCCCTAATAAATAAATAATTTCTTAAATAAATAATTAAATTACGACTCATATAAAACCAATTCGCATCGCGTTGTTGTTATGTTTTCAAAGACCAATAGTGAACGACATTGGCCCAAATCCCAAAGGAGAAACCATTCACATTGTTTATCGGAATGTTATGTTTATCTACACCGATTGAAGTTATTATTGTAACTATCTAATTTATGTATTGCAAACTTAATAATTTATGTTATCTACGTTTCAAAACCAATGTAGAATAATAATAGACACACTCACGCACACATATATTATATACTTAAACATTACAAGTAGAAATGTGAATGATTCTGCCGTTGTTCGTTTGTATGATTACGGATAGATCAGGCTGCCAGACGAGGCCCGCGTACTTGCGGGCTCTACCTCGATTAGTCGCGGAGTTTGACCTCCGCGTCATGGAGAAACGTGCCGGAAACACACAGCACGTCTTCCCTCATGCCCTGTATTGTGATGACGGCGGACGACCCCATGTCCATCGCCCCCGGGCGAAGCGGCACGAGCCGCCCATATTCACCTCTCGCAGCGGGCAGTCAGCGAGGTGCTTCACCTCTGAAGCACCCCATAACCTCTTCTCTGCGGCACAACCTACCACAGAGTCGGAGGCCGCTTCCTCATGAAACTTTCGGATAACCCCCGCTCATGTGGCCGCTCATCTCTACGGTATTAAGGGTGGGCGGCCCAAAGGTGGTTTCCACTTGACACCGGTGCCTCGTGAGTGTGCCTTTTTTGTTCCCCAACGACAATCCGATCAACCATGCGAAGTCTGGTGACCCAACCGGCCTCCGCAACCGCCCGGATTGCCCCCTCACCACAATAAGGTCCTGGCACACCTATTGCGAGCAACACCTAGAGTAACTACTATGTAAGTATAACATCTAATCTTGTTGTCCTGGAATTGGCATATTTAATTTTTATAACAAAGATATATATTTATAACAAACATATATTTTTATAACAAACATAACAAACATAAACAAGAATATGAACAAAATTGGAAACTTGGGGAGAGCCTACTGTCAATTGTCCCTTTAAAACCCTATTTTCGATCGAATAAATCAATAATTCTATTTCGAAATACAAAAATCTTAATAACTAAGCTATCATTACAAATATGATAATTAGTTATAGTAACTACTAGTAGTCTGTAAAGACCAACTGCTGGATATACAGATATCCCCAATTAACTATTATAGCTGTTTGGTTAGTCAAAGGATCTAAAAAAATGGTTTGTGAAAAAATGCTAAACCATGTAACAGAGATGGAATAAATTAAATCTTAGAGTTTGTCGGTTTTGGCAGTGAACATTCTCTTATAAAACTACAACGTGGAATTGCTTCTCCACCCCATGAATTCAGCTAGGAATTGTTGTCAGTGAATATCTTGAAATGAATGTGGAAGTGTGGATCGACGAGAGTCGTTCGTCGCAGGCGGGACGCAGCTTCTGCGGTTTAGATTTTAGTGCAACCGAGCGAAAGGAATGCAGACGAATGATATTCCTTATTTTCGGCGAAGCCGGGGATTAAGCAGGCTCCGTGTGAATTACACTTTCGTGGAAGATACACACCTACAAGTACCAATTAAGCGGCACCAAAACTCGGCGCGTGTAGACGACATGAAATTTAATTCATCGATTTTCTTGTTTAACTTGTTATATTCTTGAGTAACAGGCTTTTAAGAAAGTTTGTTGATTGTGAGTGAGTATTTTGTATAAAAGAAATTGGGTTAACATAATATATAATAAATATAATACATAATACAATAATATCTATACATACATATAATAAAATCGAAAACGAACCGTGTCGGTAGATTAAAGATTTAAAAAAAAAACTATGCTATCAATGTAAAAAAAACTGTTTTTAGATTTTGTGTCTGTCTGTGCGTTTGTGCCCGCTAATCTGTGAAACAACTTAACCAATTGAATGTATTGTAGCAAGCTACTCGTAATATTTACTGTTTGTTTCATTCCAATCGGTTTACAAATAAAAAAATTACGTGCTATAAACAATACCACACGTGCTAAGTTGCGGGCTCAGCTAGTACATAATAAATTGTATTTATGTTTTGGCTATTTATCTATATCTATCTTTATTATATCTATATTTTAATCGCCAATTGTATTGCTAAGCCCAAAACTCGAGAACGGCTGTAGAGATAGAGGAAGGTTCTAAGAAGTCTTTGACAGTCTGTCGGGTCAACTAATTATCAATAAATATAATTTTGTCAAAAGATTACTTATTATTACAACAATTATTATAACATAGGATAGAATTAATTTATACAAACCTTTTTATAAATATCAATGCCTATTATTATCGGTAGGCATTAACATAAGGAAAAGTTAAATTGAGTATAAATAAACTAAGTGAAGAATGGAAACTTGTCCAACAGAAGAAATTACGTAAGAAACCGTTTTATTTGTGAAACCATTTTAGAGTCAGAGTCCAAATTTAAAACTGCTGATATATATTTAACTTTGTTTATTTCAAATGTAAACAAGAAGGTACCGAAATTTCTAATTATATTATTTCCAAGACACAAGGACAAGGTAACCTTGGAGAGAAAAGTAAATGTCTTCAAACTTTTAATATCAAAACACAAATAAGAAATATAACTAAATAATAGTATATGGCCAGAGAGGATACACAGTTTGTACACTTAAGAAAAAAATAGCTTGACAGGTGAGATTGATCGGTCTAATATTGAAGCAATTATTCCACACGAACGTTGAAACAACTAAAAACTAAACTAATAGAAGAAACAAACAGTTATCTCTAGTTATTTAGTTTAGTGTCGTTTACTACGACGTCATTTACTACGTAAGTATGGACTAATTTTGTCTGATAATAAATGATTTATTATTATTATTATTAAAGTAAATGTGACAACATAACTTTATCTTATTTCTTTAATTCAATAAAGGATTATTGTTAACTAGCTGAGCTCGCAACTTCATACACGTGGTATCCGTATAGCGCGTAACTTTTTTTTTGTAAACCGATTGGAACGAAACAAACACTAAATGTTACGGAAAGCTTCCTACAATACATCAGTAAAAACCATATTCAAATCGGTTAACAAACGCACAATCGCACAGACTAACAGACAAAAATTCTAAAAACTGTTTTTTTGACCTCGGTAACATAAGTACACAGGGTAAAAATTGTTTTTTGAAATAACATTTAAAGTACAGACATGGCTCGTTTACGATTTTATTAATGTATCTTAGATTTATGAAAATTTCTTTAGGGAGCGCTTTGCTAAGCGCTAACACACCATGTATTCATAACATGTTTATTAACAAATACGGAAAATCTGTTTAAGTTGGAATTTAGAGAAAGGGATCATTTATAAATTATTTACACTGAGAAATCGGGATAAAAATTCAGTAACAGATGCGCGCCCGGAAAGCAGATTGCGCGTTAGAGTGAACTAAAATATTAACAAGAATGGAAACCCGAGTAAGAGGAACCCATCTCATAGACAACATCCCTGCCCGTCGGGCAATTTAGTTATTCCCTTTATTTATAAAATCAATGTAATCCAGCTTTAATGTGATTAAATTTACGCTGTTACGTAAATACTGAAACAATTATTATATACCTAAACTTATAAAATCGTTTGTCCTAATTGACTATCAACCCAGGGGCGGATCCAGGATTTCATTTTGGGGGGGGCCATTCTGACAAAGTTCGGAGTTATCACAAGTAATTTTTTTGTGTATTTTTTTACTAGTTGAGATGCATTATGGTTGTATTGCAAATACTTTTAACCCGCGTAATCGCGTATTTGAACTGTCTCAAATGTCTGACATGAATTATGAAACTTTCGATAACTTTGATTGATATGGATTATATTATTCTATATTCAGTTCATATATGAATTGAATTGTACTTGAATTGAATTGAAAAGTTAAGTCAAAAATATGGAATTCCTGGGTATTTGGGGGGGGGGCATGACCCCCATGCCCCCTCCCCCCTGTATCCGCCAATGTTCAACCTACAGCCAAAACTACTCCGTTAAAAAGATTTTTCAAATTTTTAACCTCATGCGAAGCCGAGGGCGGTTCGCTAGTACTGTATATAATCAAGTAAATAAAAACTTAACAAGTAGATTAGATTACAAATAATAAATGTAGCAGTCTATGCCAACTGAAACTATAAATCCCGATTGTACACCAAATTGTACGAGTAATAGTTGTCATTAGCTTATCTAAATCGCTTGCCATTAAGTTATATTAGTTAAATCTTAAAACAAATGAACGCATTAGAATACAAACACAATATGAAAATTATTTAAAAAACTGAATGGCCGTAAAACTGTGACTGGGAAAGACGTAATTTAATTATATGTGTCTAATAGTTTATATCCAGAGTATGGAATACCGGCGCACAGGAACTTCAAGACTTGGTTTTTGTCATGGGATACTTGGGATGCACAGGATTTTTATCGTTACGTTGTGGACATACCATCTATTCGCACGAAGTGCTTTCGTGTTCTTTTATTATGTGCACAGCGAGGGACTGGAATTCTTTCTCTTCTTCAGTCCCTGAAATATACAATTGGGAACTCTTCAAGAACAGAGTGAACAGGCTATTAACGAGTAAGCAAATTCCATCTTCGACTTCATCTTCACTTACCATCAAGTGAGATTGAGATCAATGGCTATTGCGTACACAAATTAATAAATAAAAAATTGTAAACATAGTAATTGCTATTCAACAGACTGTCAATGAGCTTGGCTGTCGTTGTTGCAAGTGAGATAGGCCAATAGTTATTTGTGTAAGATGTATTGCCTGTCTTATTTTTAACAATTGGAACAACAACAGTGCACATAAAAGCCTCATGTAAGTAAGAGTGACACATAACATTGCGATTACCCGTGGTAACAGTTTCCCAGCAGTTAAAATGTTCGATGCTGAGACCATCATGTCCAGGCGATTTTCCTCCACGCATGTTGTTGATAATCACCGAAAATTTGTTCTCAGAGAAATATAATTAACGATCTTTCACAATTGCGTCACTTCCATTTACACTTAAAGATGACTGTATAGTTAGATGTTCTTTTAAAAAAGTTTACAATTAGTTTATGATCATGTATGCCGTCGATACCTACAGGAAAATTTGGTTTAGTATTTATTTGTATTTTTACAAAATGTTTTAAAAAAAAATGCCTCATGATTTGATGCAAATAAATCCATTTGCAAACATGTATCAATTGCATGATGCACAGTTTGGATTCAGACCCTGTTTGTCAACTGAAAGTGCCATTCTGAGTTAGAAAGATACTGTCAAGTAGGTACCACACAAGTAGGTGAACACCGGTATACGTCTTGTAAATTATGAACACCTGTGGGATAAGGTGAGGCAGATGTACCGGTAGAATGTGTCACCCTCCTTCGATTCTGGTACATCAACCAAAAAAAAAACAAGTGAGGTGGGCCGGCAGCTTATCAGCTGAGTATAGACTATAATGTGGTATGCGCCAAGGAAGATTAAGTTCCCCGATTTTGTTTTATGTATTTATAAATCAGCTTATTGAGCGACTCAACAGCACTGATGTGGGCTGTCATATTGATGGATGTGTAAATAATATTAGTTACGCAGACGCAGTGTTGCTGAGTCCCTTGATAAATGCACTAAGAAAGCTATTATTCATGTGTGAAACTTATGCAGAGGCGAATGAGCTAATATATAATACTTCTAAGAGCAAACTACTTGCATTTAAATCAGGCAAATTTCTACCGTCTCAAGTGCCTCCTGTAATTCTTGGTGGGATTCCGTTACAAGTCGACGAATTTAAATATTTAGGTTATGTTCTGACGGAAGACCTCCGAGATGATAAGGAGATAGAGAGAGTGCAGGGCGTTGACGATACGAGCCAACATGCTCACTCGCAGGTTCACCAGTGTACAAACCCTGCAAAGATTATACTTTTTAAAGCTTACGGTCAAATGTTTTACTCTAGTGGAATGTGGGTGACATACACGCTACGGGCCTTCAACGCCTTGCGCGTAAGGTATAATAATGCTTTCAGGATGTTGTTAATGCTGCCTCGACGCTGCAGTGCTTCTGCTATGTTTGCAAAGCCATAAATGATTTCCACGCGATTATGCGCAAAAGAACTATCTCCTTTCTAAAGCGTTTACGGGGCAGCGGTAACAGCATCTTGAGACCTATTACATTTGACTGTCCTATCCAAAATCACTGGATGAGGATAGCCATAAGGCTAAAATATTATAATATCTTGTACAACCTTAATATCTTGTAAAGTATTACTTTAAAAAAAATTGACAAATAGTCTGAAATAAAAGTAAGGAAAGGAAGTAAGTAGGAAGTAAGTTGGTAAGGAACATTTTTCGCTAATGACTTGTTAAATTTTTCTTTCCGGTTTTTTTCCTGCTTGTTTTATAATACGTTATTATTTACAACACTCCGCAGTATTGTGTCTTTTTTTTCTGAATTTTGCCACCTAATAAGAATCGTAGGCAATTTGAAAGCTACAACAAATACAACGCCAAATATGTATAACTTCTAACATGCACGCATAAGTGATATATGTATATACGCACTATTTTATTTCAATCTATGGTGTTTTATGCTCTCATGGAACTTTTTAATAAAATTTTCCTCTTTACAAAAACACCTACTTAATGTTTTTGTAGATTAACAACGCGAACGTACCAAAATATTACGAAAGAGCAAAATGGTAATTCCAAAGGTTAATACTGGGGGCAAGTTATATTTACATAATCACGACCCCTGCGGACCAACGTTGGAGCCGGTCACTGAGTGCTACATATTAAATAAAATACTCTAATATCCCAACCACTCCCCAAGAGGTCTGTACTTTTGTTCTCTCTCACAAAAAAGAAGTTTCACAAAACAATAGTAAATGTACATTGGTGACAGTAACTAACGGCAGATCGTGAGACCCGCCTCAGAACCTCAAGCTTCCAATTCAAACACCTTGCTATATACATCGTTCAATAAGTGTGATACGCGTTCATAATACAAAATTTATGAGTCGCGATCCTCCAGTCTCATGTCGCACGCGTTCTAATACAAAATGTACTCAGAAGATATATCACAGTATCACATTTCCATAATGTCAACCTCGAATGGGAAAAGATTGAAACTGTGAACTAGTGCAAATGGCAGCGATTCTCAGTCTTGGGCATAATATGAATAAAAAAGTTATTAATGAAAAGAGGAAAGCCGATGGCATTTACACAAAAGACCACATATTAAGATAATATAATTATTTAATTCAGCAAATCAGCATATATCCCAGCTGCAGGTGTTTTCGGTTTCATTGTAAAATACTTTATTAACAGAAAAATAAGTATAAAAATAAAACCCACTCCACTCTTCTCTTTAGCAACCTTTCTCATCCTATCTGTTCCAGTTCTATTTGTAAATATGTCTAATTTTTTTCTGTCTAACTTGTCTTCTTTTAACGTCTCGTGGGTTCCATTCTGTAACACTTTTGGTCCATCTAGAATTTTTAAGCAGGCTACCCGTCATAGATATTTATTTTCACTCGTGCATCAATAAAATGTCAATGCGCCTGCCGATTTAAAAAAAATGCTTTACAATGCATATTTGGGAGATATCCATCTCTTCTTGTTTTAAGCTGTAGGTATTATGTAAGGCACCTCAAAGGTCTAGAAAAGTGTCTAAAAGTTTCTGTTATGCATCGTAGACCCAATGGCTAGTCATGTTACATTTCATTAGATTATTCACTTTACTTATTATGATGTAAATATTCACTGAATATTTGAATTATAGTCTAAAGTAACTAAAATTCAGCCAATGTATGCGCCCGAAAATAATCTCTTAAAACAATATTTCGAATTTCCAAAAAAAAAATACAAGTATAAAATTTTATACTTGTTTTTTACAAAAGAGACACAAATGTTCCTTACTATTTAAAATAAAAACATCTTCTACTACTACACAAACTTCGGAATGTAAGAATACTATTTAGTAGGTATCTCTTATTATAACTGTTTTATGTTTAATTAATCCGCCCATTTGCGAAAATCTGTTCAGTTAAAAATCTGTCTACTTGAGAATCTTTCCAATTGCTACGGAGCCGTATTTTTCAATTGATTTTTTTTTTAATTAATTGGGCGTAGCGCAAGTACAGGGTTGAACATAATTTATAAATCTGCAATTAAATTCTTATTAAATATTTAACTTGACTCGTTACGCCATCCTTCTAAAGTCTTTCGTCCATGGATGCAATTTTCCGGGCAATTTTTCCATTTTTTTCCCTTCATAAGAACCTTATAATACGAATATTCGAAAAAAAATTGTCAAATTGGTCCAGCCGTTCTCGAGTTTTGCGCTTAGCAATACATTTAGTGATTCATTTTTTGTATAAGATAAATGGAATGTATTTATATACATAGATAAATTAATATTTATCACCATAAATTTTTTTTATATAACCTATCTAAGTAAATTTATTTAGCCCATCTGCTTGCATCTGCCGTGAAGTGAAATATTTGGCTACAGTTTCTTATGGGGCGTTTCGCTGGTTTTCTCTAGTTCTATGACTATTCGATCTGAAATGGATATGTTACAGAAATAAATAAAAGCAAATGATAGTATTATAATTCTTTTTATTAACAATAAAATGAATCGTGTGCGATACATAATTGAATGTCCAATTTAAGATGCACAAGCCTATCACTGCAATAATACTAACTCGCCACCCCTTCCTCCATTTTAAATTATATATTCACTTGTGTGTATACTGACATACATACATAATCTTCTGGAGTGATTGTAAAGGAATTGCTTATCGTAAAAGGAATTACAATTCGTTTAATCAACTGTTTCCTGTTAAGAGTTAACTTTAATCTTACCAAAGACATTCACTGCACGATCATATATTTATAATCTAGTAATTTTATTATTCATTATGAAAAAAGCACTTTGCATGTTCGTTTTCACCGATCGCCCGCGCATCTTTCTTATCTTCATATACAATTGAGAATATGTTCGAAGAAAAATTATGGAATATTATAACAATAAATAAACATTTTATTTACACTTAAATGTTTTATCGCCTAACTATTATATTATCGGGCGTTTAGTTAGGAAAATGAAGCGAATATATAAACTAATGAAAATGTCTTCACGGAAACATTAATTTAACTACTAACTTCCTTAAACACTCTCAACTACTTTTGGCATTTTTTGTAAATTTTAAAAACATTTTTTTTCCATGATATCTTTTTTTTATTATGTTCTAATAAAAATGGTCACTGAACTAAACGCCTAAAACACGTTGTGAATAAAATATAGCTCACAACAAATGGTCCTTTCCTATTCACTATCTTGTCACACACAGACAAACTCAACGCTTGAACGCTTTCAGTATACGGCGGCTACAGAACGCGCATATGCGAGTCTATACCTATTAGATCACCGCATGCGAGCGTTCCATGTATAGCGTAGAGTTATATTTTTGTTAGTCTGAATGTAATGACAAAATATGGAAAAATAAACGGCTTATAATCACATCATATAATGTGTATATTATTAGAATCGTTATTTACAATTAGATTGGAAATGTAATATTATAGGCAGGTATGTCTAAGTAATTTATTTATTGGTACCGTTTTGTATAATTACGCTTATTTTTAACATTCTCATTAAGTAAAACAAACATGAATCGTTACATGATAATTGTTGATAAACTTGATTATCTCAAAGTTTCTTTAGAAAATCGCCGTGAGACATTATAATTTTAAAATATCCTATAAATTAAACGTTGGAATAGAAAGATGGCACTATACAAAACACTTTGATACATTAATTGGTATAACATTACGTTAAAACTTCTTTTATCTACTTAATATTATTTGGCAGTAGTGACTTTAATTTATTTATTGAACTGATGTTGGTATTCACTTTACCGCTATATCTATTAATACAATACACATGGGTTTTATAAGTACAGGTAGTTACTATTTGGATTTCATAACATAACACAATAATTGTCTGTTATGTATACTCAATTATTTTTTTATTATGAACTAAAAACGTATTATATTTTTTGGAGAGAAACTTCAAATATAATAAAATACATATTTGTACAGTCAAGGCCAGAAATTATACTTTTGCTCATAGCACTGAATAAATAAAAGCAAGGGGGCGATTCTCGACATTTTTTTTTAAAATTACTTACTTTTTTTGATACGAGTCAAAATTTATTGTTAAAAAATGCATTTTACTTTAAATTAAATTTTTTCGCTAACTTTGAAGTGTTTTCTAAAGCTGGCATTGGCCTGAAACAGTTGTTACTAACAGTTTGAGGTTATATTTTACCGTCTACACGTGTAGTGACAATATTCATTTATTCTTATGCCCCCAATAAATGTAAGTACTTGTTGTTATTTATTAAACTTTATTGGCTACAAGTAATCATTGTTAACTTGTTGCAGCCGCGATGGATCGAGGGTGCACCTTCTTGACAACTAGAGTTATTGTGTGATTTATTATATATTTAATTATTTTTTTATGTCTTAAATAATAATATTTCGTCATTGTCAAACAAAAATCTGCTAAAAGTATACTTTTGAGATATTGACAAAAAAGTTTTCTTGAAAAATTTTAAATATATGTAGGTTTATTAAAAAAAAAAGTATTTTATTTGAAACTTTGGATAGTCATATTATTTAACTTATTTAAACTTAACTTAACTTATTTAAATTTAATATTTTATTTATTATTTTGATAATAGAGTAAATTTTGCACAGCGCATATTTTATTAAGAGGTCTTGTGTCTTGCTATCTATCGCATAGCATATTAGGCGATAGATAAGGCAGACAAGGACAAAATGTTGCAATCTCAAAAAAGTGCTCATAGCAGATTTTGATGTGACAACGACGATATGCTGTGCATCATTGGTGAGTTGTATTTAATTGCTGTATTTATATTATAATCTGCTCTTTTTTATAGAAATATCGGCAAAATGACACAAGAGCAACGAAAAGAGACTGTTTCGCAGTCGAAAAGAGACGAAATATGATTTAAAAATAAAACCGTATAAACAACGCCTTTCCAAGAATAATTTCATTAAAGATGCATCTAAATGTTACATCCGCGATAAGGAAATCGGCCTGAGAAGATATTAATTATATTATTTCAATATTTTTATTTGTTTTTTCATTTGAAAATATGAAATTAATTTTTAATATGGAGCTTTCTATTAATACTCTTGAAATCCCTTGAAATCGGCTCTCAGTGAATTGTTTATTGTTCATTAATTACTTCATCGTTGATTAACTTACATTATTGGTTTTAATTGGTTTTAAGTCTGTATAAATTACTGCCCTCGACTGTACCAAAATTGCATTCAACTTATTGGCGTTAAAATAATATTTTATTTAAATAGAAAACGAAAAATCCATGTCAAAATTTGTGTCTTTACAACATGTGCAAGTCTTCCAGAATTTTATTTATAATTAAAGCTCAAATTTAATGGATAAAAATATATCCACCTCCCTCCACCTAGGTATATGTATTAAAATAACGCAAAATTCTTATAGTTACTTAAACACATCCATTTGGCCTTTCATTTTGGCACACAGTTAAGTCACCGATTACAAATACAACGTTTACCTTTCATATTATCATATACATAATATACATAAACTTTCAAACACGAGAGTAAAATTCATCACCTTCAGCAAAACAGGTAAAACGATATCACATTAATAAATACTAGGTACATATCTAACCACGATAACCTTAGTGATTCGATAAAATAAAATTCGTTAACATAGACACTTGTATGCGTAACATATTACATACATCTTCTACATACATGTAATCCTAAAGAAGCAATCCAATGTCGGCATTCGATCGATTCGTTAGGTTGGCCCTTTAGGACGATATCAGCCAAACTGAAGTCTAACCAAACTAGCTAAGACTTAGTCACTAGCAGGATCGCAGTCGCAGTCGCAGCCCTCGCGACGTTAGATTAAAGATATTGTCTTGGCAAAATCTCACTCCACGATCACTCGACAAATATTAGCGATTCGTACACCTATGTACTTACTAAGTATATTTTATAAATTTGATAAAGTTAATTCGTATTTTAAGTTTCACAATTAATAAATTCATTGTATAAACACTGAGTGTTCAACGTCCGACGCGACGCGAAATGGTCTACTACGGCACTGTCGTATGACTTCAGCAGACGGAGACCGCGGCGAAAGAGGGCGCGGGGGGAGCGCGCCGTTAAATGATGCTCTCGCGGTTGCGCTCATTCTCCTCCTGGGAGCTCAGGGAACTGCCGCCGCATATCTGCATCTCAATCTCTTGTAACCTAACCCAAAAAAAAGAACCTTAAATTTGCATGAAACAGGCTATAATCCAGGCAAGTATAATAAAAAGTAAATATAATTATGAAAACATATTTAAAAAAACTACGTCACACGTAACTTTTTTGTTTGTATACTACTATGCATACCGATTGTAATGAAACAAACACTAAATATTACGGGAAGGTTGCTAAAATACATAAATGAAAACCGCATTCAAATCGGTTTAGCGGTTTCTGAGATTAGCGTCCACAAACGCACAGGCAAACAGACAAAAATTGTAAAAACTATTTTTTTTTTCATCTCAGTAACTTTTAAGAAAAACGTGTACAATTTTTTTCTATTTTTGAAAGAAAAAATAATTAACAGACATGGCTCGCTTACAATTTTATTATATGTATTGATTTATATAATATACTAGCGTTCCGCCCCTGGCTTCGCCCGGGATGCAATTTTTATATATACATATAAACATTCCCCGTTTATCCCTCTTTTCATTAGTAAAAACCGAATTAAAATCGGTCTACCCGTTCACGCGTGATGCCGTGACCAAGGGAAATAGGGATTCATTTTTATATATTAAGATATGTGCAGGCAGAGGGATTGCAAGTGCACTGCCAACCTTGATAGGATAATAATATAATAAAGGGTAATGAGCTCTGGCATCCCTTACTCACTACCTGAAACACAACAATGTGAACTGATGTTTCGCAGAAGTCTTCTGCATGGGTTGTTCTGGTAATTATGACCGCCAGACGGCTGCTGTGTTTATGACTGCGGAACGCAGTGTGGCTTCCGCTACTAATTACACACCTTTGATCAACCTCCCACTGTTGCTGGCTTAGCTTAGCAGACATCGCTGCATTTTCGGTCTCGACCGTATGAAGCCGCTCTCGTAGGCGCTTTATTTCACATTCGAGAGCGTCGTGCGAGTCCAGTAATACTCTGGGCGCGCTTAATGCCGGCACCGCAGCCATACTGCCACCGCCGACCGCACTGCTGCTGCGCGCGCTCGACGCTAAAGACGCCACCGGAGACGCTACACGTAGAGGACTAACAGACGAACTGAAACACATACAAGCACCACGACACTATGGTGATTACAAAATTTATTACAGATGTAATATTGAATATCATTGACACACCAATATATTTCATAACAAGTATAACCTCTAAATGAAGGCCGTTTTGGGCCGCGCAAATTTGAGGACTGCACGGCAAAGTATTTAAATTTTTTCATAGTATATTGTACCTTAAGGGCTTTTTATATAATTAAAATTTCATTGTATTATCACATTTTAACCATACTTACGTCATACAGTCGGACAACGCTCAATGTTCGCCACAAGCGAGTTCGCCGAACGATGCTCTACGCGAGTACATTCGTTGCCTGACTGTATAACGTAAGTGTGGTTAGACTATGGCCTAACACTATTATAGTGTGGTATTATGCTTCATTGAATGTCGCACGCAGCACGCCGATTGTTGCCGTAGCATAATACAAAGAAATTTGAGCTATTTTAAAAGCCTTTAAGGAACAAAATTCTATGAAAAAAAATTAAATATTTTGCTATGCAGTCCTCCAATGTGCGCCGACCATAAGAATGATGTTACTCTATCTAGAACATTCTAAACAGACTATTCCGTTCAGAAATAGCGAAATACTCCCTCCTTATCCCTTATCCTTTATCCTTTATCTTATCAATTGCAACCTCTGACCTACTAGTTTCTTCATGTTACGGTACCCCCCCTAACATCAAGTGGACCGTCCGCCTGCGTACAGATCTTTATTCTTTTATGTAAAGGCTGACAGGGTGGCTGACGGTCAAACAGGCTGACGGTCCACTTAATGGTAGATGGTTAACGTCGTTTATAGCACAGACAACGCCACGGGTGCTACAAGTGCGTTGCCAAGCTTACCTAGATCCAATTTTTAAAGGTTTATTTACAAAAGTTGAAACAGTTCTAATAACATTGAGAAAAATATCAAAGACGATTCATATTCGGTTAGGTAGCACTCATGAAAATACGAGTCATTTGCTCTTCCGAAATTTCTCCATTATTTCGTGACATAAATACTGATGAAAAAAGAATGATAAACGTTGAAAGCAAGCCAATTCTAAAGATTTTGCAGGCACTTGCTTGTATGAAAACACCCCGTACAAATTATTTTATATATTACTTTACGGACGGCTGTTGGGTCGTACGATACTTAGACAGGTGGAACCTACTTTTTAAGAGTCGTATCAGGGGGATACATTTCTTTTTTCACACACAACCCTCGATATATCTTATAGAACATGTTACCTATAAAGTTGGTCCCGGTAAGAAGGACCGTGTGAAGATTGCATAATGGGTGGTGCTGTTGTTGGAGGAAGCTGCATGTCCTCAATCGGGACACGGCCGCTTGCCTCCAAGAAACCCGGTGTCGATTGACAACGACCCATCGCTACTACAAACAGAAAAATCAGTTAAATTCGTCAAACAAATACAAAAATTTAACCTTATTATTATTAGAAATCGTTTTGCAGCAATATAATTGGATACTGAGCCTTTTATAGAAAAGGCTTCGTACGTCGAAATGTTGTAGGTATCCACAGTCATAAGAAACTAAATAAATTACGCAAACAAATCAAATTTTATTACTTCGCATAAAAACAGAATGTAATAAAGAAATCAATTATAACCAACAGGACACAGCTCGGCTCAGAGGAGCATTACTATATGTATCAGAATAATATGTGATTATATACATGAATGTATTACAGTCGGGGTAAGAAAAGGTTCGTCACCTTAATGACGACATTTGCTTGTACCAGGGTAATTATCAGCCATACCAAAAATTCATTTCAACGTCTGTCTGTTGTCTGCTTAGTGCTTTAGTTTCAAAAGGTACCTACTAAGAGTCTACTACTTGATAATGGAATGAATTTAAAAAACTGACAAATCCTCTGTAATTGCAATCCTCGGCCAAGCTGATAGTCCAGCTAAGTCAAGATGAGCTCAATAATCTCCATGTTGACAGAACATTTTATGCTACCATAATAATTTGCGTATCTAAAACTTTTTCCATTTCGATACGGGATTATAAGTGTTTTTAATTGTAATTTTAATTTTCCGATAAATATGTCAGTATATATATACCAAAAGTGGTTTTACCAAAAGTAAGAACTACATATGGCAAAAAACTCTTACTTTTGAGGGACCACAACTTTTTAACGAATTACCCTTGGATATAAAACAGGCAAAATCTTTCGGAGAATTTAGATCCAAGCTGTTTAAGGATGTTATGTTAAGTGTTTGAATGTCATGTTTCGATAGCAGTGATCAAATTTGATTTAATTTTCCTTTATTATTATTATCATTATTTGTCTCCCTGTTCAATGTAGCGTAACCTATTTAAGTTTTTTTTATCAGAATTTCTCATGTAAGTAGCTATAAGCTTTAATGAGAGTAAAGAAATATAAACCGATTTTTGTGGCACTTCAGATGGCTGTTAATACTCGCATATATTTTTAAAAATAATAAAAAGCTTTCGCCTTTATAATGGACATAATAATATATCAAAACTAAACGAATCTGCCGTTAATTGCACTCAACCGAAAGGTTCTTAGATAAATAAGAACAAAAAAATCGTAATTTTTCTGTTTTTTATGGCCTAGTATATTGCTTATGGTATTGGCATTTTTGAGATTAAATCTCAACAATTTATGTCGGTCTGTAGCTGCACATTTTTGGAATTCCGCGACGCCATGTG
Organism: Bembecia ichneumoniformis; assembly: GCA_910589475.2. Classification (NCBI taxonomy): domain Eukaryota; kingdom Metazoa; phylum Arthropoda; class Insecta; order Lepidoptera; family Sesiidae; genus Bembecia; species Bembecia ichneumoniformis. The sequence goes on from OU342523.1 coordinate 9,123,553, forward strand.
TATAGTGCCACATAATACGACTACATTTTCTTTATACTACCTTTCTCCAGTGGTGCCTTTTTATATTTCTCAAGTCTCTTGACGGCGATGGCTTCTAAACGTACTCTCGCAGCCGGATACTCCTTCAACACGTCCCACATGTCCTTCTTGTTGAGCACGAACAGGTCCGAGTAGCCCACGGATCGAACTGACGCTGTCCGCCGGTTGCCTGTCGACGTGTCATCCACACACTCCGTGCCAAACGGTGTTCGGCCCGTAAAACCTTGTGAACTGTTTTGGCTCTCATTTTCACAATAACTTGTCACGTTATCATTTGACTTATTCCGTACGCTTCTCGTTGAGTTTTTCTGCCAAGACAGCTCAGAAGGCCGCGAAGAAGGAGGACCGAACACACGTAAGGAAGGAAACGTATACTTAAACAATTCATTAATATGACAATTAGAAGAACTAATAAACATAAGCTTTGACGTTCACATAAAAGTACTACTTTAAAGTTTTAGACAAAAAGTTAACTATAACGCTTACCTATAGCCGGTGAACCATATTTGTAGTAAGAAAATAATAGGAATTGACTTCAAAACAACCATAAGAAGCCATTTCTATCGCGTCTTCAATTTGTACTTCATTACAAAGACAAAGCATTATGGAATCAAAAATGATTATTAGTTATGTGATAATAATACAATACAACAGAAATTAATTGGTATTTATAATCTGTAAATAAATAAAGCGGAGCCACTAATTAACAAGGCCTAATATTAGTTCGGGAAAAGTAAAGTAAACTGTAATTAATACGCAAGAAACACTCGTTTAACTTGTGAATAAGTGAAGGAAACTTAATTATAATGAAGTCTTAATTAATAATAATTAATGGGGTAACATGCACCAAGAGGTCACGCCAAATATAAAATAGGTTTTAAGGATGGATGCAAAGCGACCGGGGACACTGCCTTCAATACATCCAAACGAGGTAAAGTTAGATACGCAAACAAAAACACACAAAGCCCAACCAACCGTCTCACTACATTACAGAGTGATTTCAACAGAATGCCACATAAAGAGAAAGTTATAACAAAATAACTCACCGTATGTAATTTCTTAAAATGAAAGAAACAAATTTAGCGTCAAAAATGAGTCAACAAATATAAAATTTCAAACCTTAACGATCAATGTGATTATTGTGAAGTATAAAGTTTAAATTAATAAGCGTACTAAATGCGAAAAACATTAAAAATTAAATAACTTATAAGCATTCTCTCACAAAACTTTTGCGAAAGTACACGAGATGGTGTTATTCGTCAATTGACATGTAAATAAATGTACAAAAAATTAATGTCTGCAGACACAATTTACAAGTTATTAAATGATAACACCACCTGTGTAATTGATGTCCCAGAACCTGTTGTTACTTGGCCGCCTCTCTCGGCCTGATTGCAGCGTCTCCTCGAAACGTTTGCTTTCAAACCTTTTTTTTGTTTGTTTTTGTATTAAATAATAGTGTAATAATGGCGTGGCGTCTCGGGCCCCAGATATTTACCAAGTTGTTTACCTGCTGTGCCCATGTTCAGAATGGAAATTTCGCCAAAATAAGAACCCGCTTTGAGTGTCGCCAGCACGGTTTTTCCATTTTCGCCCACCACCTGCAGTTTCCCTCGGTTCACTATGTACATTTCTTTACCGACTTCGCCTGAACAAAACATTTTAACGTTTTTATAAGCTCTCCACTGTTGCGAGTAGGGAATGTCATAAACTCGCACGCTGCATGCGGGATTAATGCCTTTCGTAAATTGATCGGGGAGGGGGAGGGGGTGGGGGGATTTACGAGTTTGAGAAAAAAAGAAGAAATTTTATACTTTATATAATAAGAATATAATAAAAATTTGATTTTATACACTGGCTATATCCAACATGACAAATTGAGAATGACAAGGCTTGACGCATAACTTCAGCAATCGCGAAAAAGTCGCTTTGCAAACACATCACATATATGCCGGAGTCAAATATTTTTAATAAACCATAATTTTTTATATACGAGTATTTAATTCTTACTCTTGTGAAGTTTAACATTAAATCTGTCAGACTAATGCCTAATGCCGCTAATAATAAATAACAGCGGCATTGGCGCTAATCCTACGGGATTGCATTCCCTTTGTAAAAAATTTCGGTTTAATTTCTCTGTCTTATTACCTTTTCTGCAGATGAAGTCACCCGGTGAAAAGAGTACTGGCCGAAGTCTCAACACCAGTTCGCATAAAAACCCAGCTTCCGTGTTTTGAAAAATTTCCACTCTACGAAAGAACATTGATACTTTGAAAATTCTCTATTAAAAAAAATTGTTCAGGCATGTGTGGAACCTCATAGTTTTTCATCATAAGTTATATAAGTTTATACAAGAAAAATTATGCATTAATAATTTAATTTTATTAATTACTAGCGACCCGCCCCCGGCTTCGCCCGGCGTGCAATTTTTATATATTAGAACATTCCCCGTTTATCCCTCTTTCCATTAGTGAAAACCGAATTAAAATCGGTCTACCCGTTCACGCGTGATGCCGTGACCAAGGGAAATGGGGATTCATTTTTATATATAGAGATTTATAACTAGTGACTCGCCCCCAGCTTCGCCCGGGGTGCAATTTTCATATATATAAACATTCCCCGTTTATCCCTCTTTCTATTAGCAAAAACCGAATTAAATTCGGTCTACCCGTTCACGCGTGATGCCGTGACCAAGGGAAATAGGGATTCATTCAATAGGGATATAGAAAAGATTAATTAAGTTACATTAGATTAATAAACCAAACAATATTAGAGTGACAAATTCTGATAAAGGTAAAATAAATATATGTATGTCAAAATATATCAGTGTAACTTAATGATTCAAGTACAGATTGGGAGGTCCCTCTAGTTAAAACTGGAGGCTTTACAGTAGACATTCTTTTATTCTGCATCTCCTCGCCTCTCTTTTTCACAATTTGAATTCCTTCCTCCTTCTTTCTATTCTATACTACCTTTCTCTATACTATTGCTCTTTCGCTCTATTTCGTTGTCTTTGTTCTGGTCCCAGCCAGAATCAGAAAGATGAAAAAACGGGACAAGTGCGAGTTGAACTCGCGTGAAGAGGGTTCCGTACGATGTTACCTATCCGCACAATATTCAGTGATTTACCATGTTATTTTAATATTATGGACTTCTTATAGGTTTTCCTATAATCTATAAGTAGAAAACTAATTTCTGTGTTTTTTTTTTCGGACACACGAGTGATCCTATAAGGGTTCCGTTTTTTTATTCGGACGTACGGAACCCTAAAAAGAGTAACTTTTACTAAGGATTTTCTTTTCATCTTGTTAATGCTTACCTATCTTCTAATATTTTTAGTACGTAAATATTCACTAAAATAATATAATATTCACTAAAATTCTAAACCACCCAACGGATTTGATACGGTTTTCATTAATAGAAAAAGCGATAAGCAAGGAAAGTTTAATTTGTAGAAAAATTGTGGGAAGCCGGAGACGGGTCGCTAGTGGAGAACAAAACAAATTTTACGAAATATAATTGAAAAATACAACCATATGTAGTGTCACTGCGATGCGAGATTGTGAAAAAAAATAGGAAAAAAACTGGAACTGCCATTCGGCGACAAAAATTTACGGATCGTAAACGAACGCTTTTGCATAATTCATGGACGTAAAAGCGAATGTTTCTCCTTTTAATTATACAACACGCGATATTAAGCTTCAACTTCTTTGCTACGCTGCATTAAATATGGCCGGATGCTTGGTCACGTAATGTATTCTATTACCAATTATAATTTGTATTAGAGGATCATGAATATCGTAAAAAAAAAAATATAAACAGGCAGCTTTGTAAAAAAAGATCCTCGATAACGCGAGTAGATATTATTTAATAATTTAGTCGTTTTTTTCTTTCATTTATTAATTCATTTAAACCAAAGAGGCTGCTATCGTTGAAGATTAATTGTAAAAAGAATTCATTGAGATGTACTAGACTGTAACCAAAATCATGTGCACACAGCATGAACAAATAAAAGTGTTACAGTTAAAGTAATAGAAGAGAGACGCGCTTTCATCCAAAGACAAGCTCAACTGTATTTTATATAAAAAAAAAAACTTTAAGATGAAAGCATAAGGCTACAATAACAATAGACATTACAATATACGTATACATAATTTAAATTCATGACGCTTAAGAGCGAGAGCGACTGACAGAAAACGTATTTCATTTGACTAAATATTATAATGCGATAATACATAACTCAGTTTATGGGTTTTCGCGGACAAACCCTAACTAATTGATGCAAAATCTCGTTTGTAGTTTTAACCCTGTTGAAAGGCATTTTGGACTAAACCAGCAAACAAAAGTTTGTTTAGAGATAAAAATTTAACAACGCGAAAAAGTTGTAAAAGTTTTTCCGCTGTAATGCGTGCGTGCGAAATTTATTTATTTTAATTTTATACTAGCTGAGCCAGCAGACGTTGTCCTGTCCGAACCAGAAAATAATTCTGTAACCCGATTGTGGCGCCACCTATCGGGTCCAATTTTATTTTCAAACCATGTGCCAAAATGACGCGACACTTCACGTCAATGAACGACGGTATTTTTTTTTGGATATTGTTCATACAAAATTACTAAAATCGCGATTAAAAAATGGGGGGTGGGGGTAGGAGGGCGAAAAATACTTCACGACATATTCTCATACCTACTAAATATACAAAAAAAAAACCTATGTTGTAATTATCTATGCCTGTTTCACCCGTAGTTTAATATAAAATATGTATATCATAATTAATTTCTCTCTCTCTCTAAGTCTCTCACTTTTCGCGGCGGCTGAACTCGGTCACCGCGACTTACCGCATCGCAACGTCCCCCCAGCTATTCGTTTTTACTTAGCATTTCTTTTAATCGTCTCCAAGCCGTTGCGGCATTACGTTAATATGTGCTTCAAGAACCAATGCAAAAACAATTTTTGTAATCCGACTGGTATTTTTTTTCTTGTTTCTTTTTTTTATGTTAAGATTGGCAGACAGGCTGACGGACCACTTGATGGTAGGTGGCTACCGTCGCCTATAACACAAGCAACGCCAATGCTGCTGCAAGTGCGCTGCCGACTACAATAGAATTAAGGATAAGGGATTGGGAAGGGATACGGAAATGGGCTCTGGCATCCCTTTCTTCACTCACCGAAACACAACAGCACACAGTCTTTTGTAAGGGGATGGTTACTGCCGCCAGACGGGCTGCCCAAACAACTGCGAAACGCAGTGTGCCCTGCCACTACTTTCCAGATCCAGACCAGAGACAAATTTGAAAAGTTCACTTTTCAAAGTTGACCCTGCCGGGAATCGAACCCGGGAACCCTAGAAGTAGGCTTGTCAAATTTAAGAGATTGGGGCGTTTAAATAAATAAACAACAAAACAAACTCAGTTTGAGATTGCCATAGTAATATAGACTTTAGGGCGGAAGGATAAAGTTAACATTTGTAATGAATACGTTATAAAATTTTAATAATATAGTACAGATTGGGGGTTTAGTCCTCCGCTGACCGCAAACGTGACACCGAGGCTTATCGAGCTGTCGGGAGTCAAACCAGGCTTTTACTAGGTAACACCACAATACACAACTGGAAAACTTTTACTAATTAAAAGCTCAGCCGCAACAGTTTCCAACTGACATGAACACGAACTAAATGTTTTCATTTAAAATACATACATTATAAAATTATAAATATTTTGTCATAGAAACGCAAACGAATTTAAAGGAGTCTCCGAAATTGTGATCTGTTTAAAACACTGGAACATAATCCGTGGTTTCCTGAACGAAGTTGTTATACTTGTTATTAAAAAAGATCGCGTGGTGAAATTCGTTATTCCGTGTTTTTGGGATTTGAAAATGAGAATTTAGAATTTCTACGACGTCAAGTAATTTTGGACTGGTCAAATAATTTTGCAGCATGCTGTTACTATACAGTACGGAAATTGGAATCGATATTTCACGAAAAGAAAACGTAGTTTTATTTGTTTAAAAACTGTATACATGGTGCCAATAAACAGCCGCAATTAATCGGTAAGGTACACCGATTTATTTGTATTGCTAATGAAGGGAGACACAAATTTATCAAAAGGTATTGGGTATTGGTAATACTGAAAATCTCATCGTAGCCAACTGCGACCGTCACCAAGCAGTATGCACTGTACATTTATTCGAGATTGTATAAAATTTAATGCATCGCAGAGATGTAGGCTAGAACTAAAATGAAATTTAGCAGAATATCTGCGTCAGAATACTTATTGTCTTGAAAAAAAAAAAAGAATGCCTTAAAATAGCACGTCAGCATAAATAATAAAAAATACGAATGTTACACATATAAAGGTAACTACGTAATTATGTATAAGTAAGTATTTAATAGGATTCATTGCCGTCACAAAATGTAATTCCACTTATGACGCCTCGCCTAGCCATCCTAGATGAAAGAACAATTTTCACCTATCCCTACTGGTAGGGAAAAGTGGAAAGAAATTTCACTTATCCCAGTGGGGATACCTTAGTATGGATAGGTGGAACGCGCGTGGCAATATATTGCCAGGTGAAAGATTTAATTATCTTAACTCTTTTGCAACCAAATCCTTAATATCTGTAACTTACAATCTACTATGCACATTTACTTGAAATCCAAACTTAATATCATCTTCATACTAATACTATTAATGAGCCCATTGGTTTAGTGGTTAAAGTGATTGTCTTAGCGCTGACTCAGGGCAGTGTCCGATTCCCGGGTTTGGAAATGAATTTTTCAATTGGTTCTAGTCTGAGTCTGGCAGGTAGTGTCAGAACGTACACGTGCCATTATTTTCGGTGAGGAGTTAATGCAATTCGAAACATTGCAACTAATAGATACACTGTTAGATGGTCTTGATGAATAAATAAATAAAAAATAATAAATGTGATTATGGAGCAGTACGAAAAATTTTAAAACGCCTGAGAAACCAACAGAGTTCTCTCAATTATGACATATTCTATTGGAACAGCCTCAAGCCTCAGATAGTCCTCCAACGTAGACCGTAGCAATTAGCTCATGTGTTCTATCAGTCTGTGTAATACTTGCATCCGCTTTTAGCTAACTTTTAATGAGCTTTATTACGTGTAATTCTAACTTGACGTGACGTCATTCAGCATAGAATTAAGTGTGTCGCTTGCCTGCGTTTGCGTGTTAAGAGCTTACGTTTTATCTAAAACAAACTTCAGGGTTTTAATGAAGGTTTTCTAGATGTCTAGAACTGCCAACTGGTCAGCGTAGAACAAAAATTAGCAAAGGATTTTTTTATACATAAAATTAGTTAAAAATCTTCATCGAGGACTAGTGTTCCCCATATTTTTTCTGCGCGTTCCTTTCGTTTGAAATGTTTGTTTCGATGTTATGTGATTGTATAATATGTTTCATTTCGTCCCAGTGACACCATGAAACGAATTATTAGTGATTAAGCCTATCAGTAATATGGTTAACAACCATTATAATTTCTTTCTGTAAATTATAATCTTCCTCGTTTATCACTCTTTCCATTAATGAAAACCGTATCAAAATCGGTTAGGTGGTTTAGAAGTTAGCGGAGAGAAAGACGAAGCGGACAGTTACTTCATTTTATAATGTTTATAAGAAAAAAGATAAGGAGAAAAAGAAAAGTAACTTCTTTTGAGTAAATTGACATTGAAAGAAAGTAACATTATTTTAGTTACTAAATCAGTGCTTGTTGACTATGAGAAAATTTATAATATCTTCTGTGTATAACAGTTTGCATTATAAATATATTTTAATATAATAATTAGTATTAACTCCATGCCATTAACCGGGGACAGAAATATTTAGCGTACTTATTTTTTGTGGTCACGGACGGAGAATCTCAAGAGAAGCTTTTTAAACAATTCCACGATAAAGAAAAACATATGATACCAAACATTTTAATAGTCATAAAGATTTACGACAACAAATAGCCATTTATGGCTATTTTTTATATATAAAATAAATTTATTAATTAAGTATAAATATGTAAAAAAGTTATTAATATATGTAATTAACTATTAGGTGTGTTAATTCATTTTTATTTCCATCAATAAAGTTTAAAAAAATATCCCAAAAATTTTGAACGGATAGCGAAAATGTGCTTATTATAAAATGTTATGTAAATTTCTTTTATGTTATGATCGGCGGACAGGCTGACGGTCCATTTGATGGTAGGTGGCTACCGTCGCCTATAACACTAGCAACGCCAAAGCTGCTGCAAGTGCGCTGCCGACTACAGTAGAATTAAGGATAAGGCATTAGGAGGGGTATAGGGAAATGGGCTCTGGCATCCCTTACTCACTCACCGAAACACAAATGCTGTTATTTCACGATGGTCTACTGTAAGGGGATGGTTACTGTCGCCAGACGGGCTGCCCAAAATAACTGCGAAACACAGTGTGCTCTGCCACTACTTTCCAAATCCAGACCAGAGCCAAATTTGAAAAGTAAATTTTTTGCTGTAATATTATAAAAAAATTACCTCTTTAACGTATCGAGATGAACATTGATTGCAATCTCAGCCTTCAGTTTATCGGGAAGACAGGACACCGCCTTCTCCTCGTCGGAGCATTTCTGCGTGAGCCACAAGTAGTCGAACCATTTAATCACCTTCACTTGCAAGCTTGTTGGTACTCTTCTCATACGCATATAAGTTTTTACACCATCCAATTTCGCTGCAACAAACAAAGTTAATTTGATTTTTTTTAACTACAACTTCAATATGACGACCAACACTATTTTATTTTATAACACAACTATATAAAAAAAGTTAATTTTACGTCCCATTATAAAAAACATATTTTTTTTTTTTACAAATACCTACTTGTGGGCTGAAAACTTGAAAATATTGAAAACACCCATGAGGAGGAAAGAAATCCATTTTGTTTCATTTATCAGAATTTTTTTATCCATTTTATCAGAATTTTAAATGCTAAATCTATTTAATAAAATTTAATCGCTAAATGTAAAATTTAAGAATGGCTGGACTAATTTGCTCAATTTTCTTTTCAAATATTCGTTAAAGTCTTATGAACAAAAACCTTATGAAAATTGAAAAATATGAAAATTTATTTTTAAAGTATTCGCCATTTTGTTTGTTATTAATTAATATTAAGACATCGTTCACGTCTCATTTTATGCGGAATCACTTTTAGTACCTATATTGTGTTAAAATTTCAAATTAAAATATTCAAACCGAGCCCAGATATATCGAGTTGAAATAATTTTTTCATCAAATTGTAAAAATTGAATATTGGCTGTTTTTGTTTTTTTTTATTTATATGTTACCCCACTCGCAAAGAAATTTTGGCTGAGTCTTGTGTAGAATGTTAAACAAACATTTTGATTCTAAATTTGCTCATTTGCCAAAGAGTTACAATTTTAAGCCCATAATTTTGAGGGTTCGCCACTCGCCTATTACAGTACCTTTCACAGTCATTTGGACAGTAGGGCTTCCCCCCTACGGAAGACCACCGTGACAGTATATATTTCGATGAGCCTTGTCTCTTCCTAATCTTTTATCATTATTTTTTTGTTTTTTCCAAAATGCAAAAATAAAAAATAAATCTATTTTTGCCGAATGTAATACTTATTTTATCGCTCAAACTTGCTACTATCACACTTAAGGAATCCTATGACATATTATTAATCATATTGCCAGAGGACATACGCCGCCTATTGGGTGGTTTAATCCCCTCTCCTCCCCTGCCTCCTCTGATGCACTTAATCTCACCTGTCGTCTAACCGGAAGTAAGTTAGGCTAAAGTGAAGCGTCTCGTAAATTAAGCACAAACTTTATGTCATATTAATTGCGTTTGTACAAACTGTATTACAAACAACCTGTATGCATGACAAATTAACATTTCACATTATTATAAAATTCCTTGGAAGACCTACAAAACATTACTTTATACTGTTGACACCCCCTACTTCGGGATACATTAATGAGAACTCCTTTACGTCATGTACAAACACTTGAATGCTAGACCAATATAAAACACACTACAACTCCATGACCAGACAGGTTGTCGGGACCAGACAGGTTGTCGGACATACGACAACCTGTCTGGTCGAACGCCTCTATTCAACTGCCTGCCGCGAACTAGCGATACATCGATATTTTGTATCGATATACACCCCAATTCGATATCTGGCTGTATCGTATCGTTTCACCGGAATATCGATACAAAAGCATACGATACGTATCGTGTATCTATACAATCGATATATCAATACCGCGAACCTTTTCACACCATCAGATGGCCGCGTGTGCGTTGCCAGTGCAACACTCGTACCGAGTAAATTAACTATGTAACATGCTAACAATACGAAAAAAAAAAAACATTTAAGAATCTCTTATAATATTCCGTCCTAGAATAGGTACTTAATTGGCTTAAAAAATATAAAAAAGCCGAAGATAGCAACATTAAATTTATTTTATAACTTGTAGCTTATGCTGAGCAAATTAATTACATAATTAATTTATAGTGTTGTAGAAAATGCTTGCAAAATGTTCCTAGAAGAAAACTAAACAGGAGAAACCTTATAGAGTATTGGCAGGGCACACTATTTCACAGTCATTTGGACAGCCCCTCTGGCGGAAGTAACCACCCTCTTACACAAGACAACCGTGTTTTAGGCGACTGTAGCTATCTACCATCAAGTGGACCGTCAGCATGTCTGTCGATCCTAACATAAAAAAAACCTTATATCTGGGGGCACGGCAGTGCCCCCGCCAAGTCGAGCAAAACAAAAACAGCGGCACGGCCGTACCATCCTTTTCTCGAAACAGTTCAGGCCATTTTCAACCCCCTATAACTTCGTTGGCGATAAAACTAGAAGCCTGAATTTTCAGTAACCAAGTAGGCATTGTATAAACTCGGTATATTACATTGAATTTGAGCCAGTAGTTTAAGAATTATTAAGAATATAACTAGTCAAAGTTTCTTAATTTTGTCACTCACTGACTAACCGATCATCAAAATTCTAAGGCACTTCTAGCAGGTCTTATACTGACTTATGGTCAGTATAAGATGTTGTTAGGTGAGCTAATTTCGTAATAACTCAAGACAGAAGTTTACTTAAGTAGGGACTGAATAAATTAACCGACTTGGCATAACATGGATCTCACAACTTTTGACGGTAGAAGAAGTAGAACTGAGTTTCGAGACTTCGTTTTTTTTACAAGTTATGTTTTTGATGGCATACGAGTATTTCGCTAACAGGACATCCCAATTTTGCAGATTTTATATTATTTAACAATGTGAAAAAAAAAAACGGGGAGCTAGTAAATACAAGATTTTTCTACTACCAACACCCAAGAACATATAAAAAACATATAAAAAAGCGTTACCATTTCGCTGACACACAGACCACAGATGTACGACCTTTTTATTTAAAAATCAGCAGGCTTCAGTTTGTGATAGGTGTCTACTGTATGCCATTCGCCATGCAGTTTCGCTGCCGACTTTGATAGAGACAATGTACTGGAGAATTGGCTTTGGGATAGATATTGCTAAACTACAAGTAGGTACTAAAGTACTTTAGGGTTTTTAAACAGTTTTTTTATTTATTTAAAGTTAATTTATGAACATGTTGTGTACTAGCATTTGCATTGTCAATAGGATATTTGACTATTTTTCAATAATTAAGTGAAAGAGTGTTTAACTTTCAATAACTTTATTATTGATCAATTTGAAGCTATATTTTTTGGTTTTGCATAAATAGTAACCGGATAACAATAATAAAACACAAAAAAATGTCATTTAAATTTTACCGCCAAACATCCATAACACAAGTGTGTATGACGTCAAATAAAAAGCATTTAGTTAATTTTAACATTGAATATATCGTAACTTCAAGAGGAACACAAATAAAATTATCTTTACTTGATGGTAGGTGGCTACCGTCGCCTATAACACAAGCAACGCCAAAGCTGCTGCAAGTGCGCTGTCGACTGCAGTATGATTAAGGATAAGGGATTAGGAGGGGGATAGGAAAATGGGCTCTGGCATCCCTTACTCATTCACCGAAACACAACAGCACGCGTGCTGTTATTTCACGGTGGTCTTCTGTAAGAGGGTGGTCACTGCAGCAGACGGGCTGCCCAAATGACTGCGAAAATGCAGTGTGCCCTGCCACTACTTTCCAAATCCAGATCAGAGCCAAATTAGATAAATAACGATAATATAGTTGTGATAAATAACGTAATTTGTGTTAAACTTCAACACATTGCTTTTCACACAGCACAAGGTTAAATAAAACTTCTTTCTTCGTTGAAACAAGACAAGACAAATTATATTTTTAAAAGAATGGATAATACCAAATGTCTCCGACAAATTTGTTAGCTAGCATTTGTTTCACAAAGCGACATCTAGTTACGACTTAAGTTACATTAGGGCCATTTCTATACAATTTGTATAAGTAGTTAAACTATTGTCTTTAGGCTTGGCCCTGTAAAAATAGTTGTAAGCGTGGAAATAAATAAAATAAAATAACGTACCTAAGATTTTTGAAAATTTCAACTTCTCGCGTGATTTCAAGTGATGACACAAGTGCATGACAGAATTTTTTCATTTATGTCACTATGTCTCTCCACTGCACGATAACCGCAAAAGTCAGTCATGTTTTTATAAATTAAAAAAAGCTTTTATCGTAGAGGAGGACGGTATTCTTATCTATCGATGATTGACAATTGGGGAGAAGAAAAATAAAAGAGAATTCCTCCTTTGAAGCGTAACAAGATTCCGATACAAACATGGAATAGATGATTGTTTACAAAACAAACAGGGACGATCGTGCACAAAAACAAGTCAACAATGCCTCAACCCTTTCTTCGATCAACGTTTACACAATATTACGCCTTAGAAATTTCGAGTAATTTAATCTTTGTCAAATAGAATGCGGTCGCCCGCCGCCGCCTCTCTAACCTTCCTATCAGCCTTATATCAGGGGGCGTGGTGCTACAACATTAAAGATAAACCTAAACAGGCTACGTTGTTTTGTAATTATTTTGACTAGCGTTTTCTCAAAGCAGCAGTGGGCTTGAGAAATTGACCAGTCTCGATTATTTAGCGGCTAGCTTTTCCATCATGGTTTGCTATGTTGACATTACATATGTGGCGTAATTGTCAGGTCAGATCTTAGGAAGCTGCAGTGGATGACACCAGCACGGGCCCACGGAACACTCACTAGTATCCTTTTCTGAGTCACCTTTTCGTTTGGGGGATGATTTGGCTTGTGGCTACCTAATTGGATTATTTGCCCCGAATAGATGTACTCATCAACAACTTTAAGAGTTGAATTTCCAATTGTTACTGGGGTGGACACAACATGGACATTGGACATAAAGTTATGTCCAATGTCCATGTTGTGTCCCATATTCATCTTAAGGCCTCCACCCTTTGGGAAACTCGGTTGAGGCCATCGAACATCGTGTTGAGTTTTCTTATCGACTTCGCCATGACCATAATCGATAAACCGAAGATGAGTTACAAGTATATACTCGCCGTTAATATTGATGCCAAGTCCTTACCATTTCAGGAGCTTAAATGCATCTTCCAAAGCGGCAATAAATAATTTCGGAGAGAGTACATGTCCCTGTCTCATACCTCTTCACAATGGAATTAACTGTGTGCTCTGCTCATGTACTCGAACCGACATGGTAGCTTTATTGTAAATAAACAGTTCGATATACCGATGGTCAATACGACATCGCTGCAGAGACTCGAGCACTGCCCAGTTTCGATATATAAGGACCTAATATTACCAATACTCTAGATGTTTATTAACCGTCTGGGTGGATCGGAGTTGTTGCCTCGGCAGAGCCCGGTTCACCCCGCTCAAAGGGTCAGGAGACACCGGGGAGTTTTAGAGGGGAGTCCCAGTGCAGCTATGATCAGACGCTGGGCAACCCCCACATACTCCTGCCGTCTAGTCAGCGGCAGGAGATCTGTAAACGGATTACTCCTCGTCAAAAAAAAAAGAAGATATTTATTAAGCGTGCCCGGTAAAATGGAAATATCAATAATTAATCAAAATTAAAATCGATTGATGATTAATGTTCAAAATAAAATTAATGTTTAGTGTCAATGTTAAATTTAATAATTTGTTAATTTTAGTGCTAATGTTCAAAACATAGTACATATATAATTTAATATTGAGCTAACGCTCATGAATTACCTTAATACACGGGAATAGCTAACTAATATAACGTACCACAAGAAATCGACATTGTTCGACGTTGTCGGGACTGTAGAAATAATTAAAATTTATTGCTGGTGATTCCCTACATATTGCGGTTGCAGAAGTAATTGGTCAACAGCTGCAGATTTCATTTGCAAACCGCACGTAATTAAAATATTATGTTAATTGAGTATACTTCACCCTTTTATAAATGCACTGATATCGAATTAAAAATACATTTTCTTTTAATTATTCTTTTAATTATTCATGACTTTTAATATACGGCTTTCTTTGAGTTTTAACCACATATATATGTACTAGATAGCATTAAATATGCATATGTAAAGTTTTTCTTTGTTGTTTGAAAAAAATATTTAAAAAATATCTATTTATTAGACAGAAAACACATACCTTAAACCTCATCTATCTAATATAAAAAGCTAAAGAGTTTGTTGCTTTATTTTGCTTTTTTTATTACGTTTTCACGCCATAACTACTGTACTGAACAACATGAAATTTTACATACACGTTGTTAGGAATAGAAAAGGCCATTAATAAAAATTAAAAATAGCTGTTCCCGAGGTACTATTTAAAAAATAAAATAAAAAAAGCTAGTTTGTTGCTTCATACTAGCCGTACCAAGCATGCATATCGCATTGGTTCATGACTTTTTTTATGTTAAGATCGGCAGACATGCTGACGGTCCATTTGAATGTAGGTGGCTACCGTCGCCTATAACACAAACAACACCACAGGTGCTGCAAGTGCGCTGCCGACTACAGTAGGACTACGTTAAGGACAAGAGATTGGGAAGTGATAGGTGAAACGCAGTCTGCCCTGCCACTACTTACAGATCCAAACCAGAACCAAATTTTCAAAGTTGACTCTGTCGAGCATTGAATCCGGGAACCCTAGAACAGAGCGTTAAGGCAAGCACCTAAACCACTCATCCAACTATTGCTTTGCCTAATAGGGGAGAATCTTTTCAAATGCCATTGAAAAGAAAAACACATTTAAACGTAATGCTTTAGTAAACACCGTTGTATGTTTAAAGTAGATAACGTCGCCAATGTTGACAGTGTTGTTTCGAGCGGTGGCCGCAAGCCGGCCGGACAGAACGCCACGCTGAGCGGGTGGCCAGTGAGCAATTCTCAAATAGGCTGTGGGCCGGTGTGGGCAGAGAGACGGCGGGCGGATCGATGGCGGACGCGACGCGGGACGCGCGCTCCCGTTGGGATGGGGCGCGGCGCCCGACTTTCGCCGAGCTATTTATAGCGTTCAAGCCGCTGACCTATTTTGCTGCAGCGCCGCCGAGGAAGGTCACGGATTCAGCCTGCTCTCTGCCGCCGCGGCGCCATTGTCTTTTCGACCGAACTGCAACGCTAATTAAACTTGTTGACACTTTGCCGCTTTTTTTTCCAACATAGTAATCCTTTCATCGGATTATAGATTTCGTTGCTATCCACGACTTCGCTAAGGGTACGGTCGACTTAGCGTAGCGTAGGTGACACGTAGAGAGGACGTGACGTCACGTACACCTGCTTAGCGCGTTAATGTGACAGGCATGACGCGTCGCCCGCCTCCCTTCACACTCGAAGCGGCTTTTTAAATCTTCCTCTAGGTAACTCCATTTATTCAATAACATTGTTTTCAAGTGGCCTATTTTCTGAGAATAACTTTACTTTTTTATGGGAAAAGCGGCTTTTATAGGCTTACAGTTTACTTGGTGAACGATGATTACCGTCACATATAGACAGAAGCAAAAGACTGCGACGCATTTAGGAATTAGGTGGGAATCAGAATAGCATAGCATAGCATAGCTGCTATAGAGCACTTTTTTATGAAGGTCGGCAGGCAGGTGGTCTATTTGAAATTGTATTTGTGTTTAAGGTTGTGGCTACCGTAGCCTTTGAATACAAGTAAAGCCATGTAGGTTACAAATGAGCGACCGAACTTGCTATTATGAAAGACAACCTAATCTTCTTAGTGGCTAGAGTACCAGTATAACTTCGTCCATTGCTGAAATATGTGATCGCCACGTAAACAAAAGCTCTCTATCTATACCTACCACGAAGACCTACTATGAAAGACGAGGGATACGTGGGGGATAAACGAAGTTCTATACTGGCATCATTTATACCCAGTCCAGTGCCGGACTGGATCATAATAGTCTACATTATTCCAGTCAATTAAACGCTATAACACTGTAGTGACAATTATTTCAAAAAAGGAGTTTAAAATTTATTTTAAAACTGCTCAATTACTCTTATATTTGCTACGAAACCAGCTTACAACAATACTTCCAAAAATATTAAAGTAGGCTTTTATTAACCATATAAAACAGATCCAGAGAACTCTTGTATTTTTTATTTTGTAGATATTCTTACCTTGAAATTCCTTTCTAGCGGTGCTAACCGATGTAACAATGTTCGCGACGTGCCCCAGCACCGTTGCAAACAAAAGCAAGCCAAAAAGCAGCTGTGCTATTACGAACACATATTCTCCTTTACTTCTCGGTCTTGGTAAATCACCTGAAAATACATAAAGTGATTTAGCATGAAATAACTCTTTTATTAATTTCCAATCCGGTCATGGCGTTCTTAGAAGAGCTCAAAGTCAACAACAAATCTGTTCTACCAAGTCCTTATGTATGCGCAGTACTATTTCTATGACTAATTTTTAAATTAGTCCTAGAATTGATTTATAGTTTAAATTTAATTTTTTTTATTTTACTGAAGGTACAATTGATGATTAAGTGGCTACCGTCGCCTATAACACAAGCAACGCCACAGGTGCTGCACGTGCGTTCCCGACTACAATAGGATTAAGGATAAGGGATTGGATAGGAAAATGGACTCTGGCATCCCTTACTCACTCACCGAAACACAATAGCACACATGCTATTATTTCATGGTGGTCTTCTGTAAAGGGGGTGGTTACTGCCGCCAGACGGGCTGCACAAATAACTGCGAAACGCGGTGTGCCCTTTCCAGATCCAGACCAGAGTCAAATTTGAAAAGTTCATTATTATTATTTTTTCAAAGTTGTCCCTGCCGGGAATCGAACCCGGGAACCCTAGAACAGAGCGTTAAGGCAAGCACCCTAACCACTCATCCAACGGGCTCGTCAAATTTCAATCTAGATGTTCCAAAACATGTGAATTAATGAAGCTTGGAGTGAGCGAACCAGTGGTCTCTCGTCTGCCTGCAACTTCACAAGTGCCGCCATCAAATAATTTGAGCGTGTCTTTATAATTGCTCTGTGTTCAGATTCAAACTCTGTGTTCAAATAATAAATAGGCCATACGCTTGTTAGCGTTACCCACAAACGGTTGCTTGCTCTATACGGTCATACAAAAAACGCATTAAAGAAATATTATAATATTATATCAACTTGAAACAAATTTACAAGGTTTACAATGTTTTTTTAACGCAAAAACGGTACGTATATTATAAATTTGATGTCTGTCTGCAAATTACGTGTGTGTCTGTTTTTTGATCCGTTTTTTTTTTTGGTTGAAAGCTGACTTGATCTATTTAGGTGGTTCTTAACTATAGTTTAAGAAGATTTGAAGACTATCGTCCCTTTTCTTAGTTGACGAAGGGATTTCACTAACTTCCACAGGTTCGATTGATGTGAAATTTACTGTTAACTCCACCGAGTTTTCCATGGTAATCTCGATCTGATCACGCAGCATCAAGTAGTTTGCGGGACACTCAACTCCTCAGCAACTTATAGCAGATATATAGCGTTATTGGGCTCAATAGAAAGCCAGGGGTTAGTTTGTAATTTTAATTATAGTTTGTTGGTCAAAATAAACAACTTGTGGAATTCGCATAGTGTTTCCATTTTGATGGAAGAAAACATCGATGCTTTTTTTTATAAGAATCGTACTAGGAATTAAAGAGTTCATCTAATAAAAAATGTCAAGAATAAGATTTTTTTTATATTAAGATCGGCCAGACAGGCTGACGGTCCACTTGATGGTAGCTGACTACCGTCGCCTATAACACAAGCAACGTCACAGCTGCTGCAAGTGCGCTGCCGACCACAGTAGGATTAAGGATAAGATTAGGGAAATGGGCTCTGGCATCCCTTACTTCACTCACTGAAACACGACAGCACACGTGCTGGTATTTCACGGTGGCCTTCTGTAAGGGGGTGGTTACTGCCGCCAGACGGGCTGCCTACTACTTAAAATTAAAAATAAGCGTAATAATACTTACAATAATTAATTTATAATAAATATGTGGATAAATCATAAATCAATGCATAAATCACCGTGCATAAATCAATGTGGCTGTGAAGAGTTTCCAATTGTAGTTCCAATGAATCCCCATTTCCCTTGGTCACGGAATCACGCGTGAACGGGTAGACCGATTTTAATTCGGTTTTCACTAATGGAAAGAGGGATATACGGGGAATGTTCATATATATAAAAATTGCACCACGGGCGAAGCCGGGGGCGGGTCGCTAGTATATATATATATATATATATATATATATATATATATATATATATATATATATATATATATATATATATATATATATAAGTATAGAGTATATAGACTAGAGCCACTCTTTACGGTGTTATAATTTACTACTCATAAAAGAATCCATGTAATACTTCACAATACTTTTAAGATTGCCATAATTTTTCTTGGTTTATTGATATCCACTTTTCCTAAAGTTACAATGCTATGTAAAAACGAAGTAAAAGAATCTTTACGAAGTAAAAGCAACGTTTAAGTTACTATTGTACTTTCGTCAACTTCGGTTAATTCGTATTGTAAACCCACTTATAACTTTTTAAGTTTACATTTTTATGATACTTATTACTTTGAGTTGCTCCTTATTCATCCTATATGACGTCTAATCCTATTAGATATAATAATCTTAGTTCATTGATTGATTTTCATAACTTAATCGAAATGTCTACCTTACTCATCCCAAGGTAAACAATAGCATGAAAATGTGATAGAGTATTAAAAGATGGATTTCAAAGTTGTCATACAACATTAAATATTTTTATTCGAACAAAAAAGTCTACGCTGCAGTTGTGTGTACGAATTGATTTGACTCTATCTTAATGGGTCATTATATACCTCTTCCTGTGGCTACCCAAATGCCAAATGAATTGTTGGAATCGACTACTAACAGTTTTTATGATTAATTAATCATCACCAGACTCAGTGTTAAATTGAAAGTAGCTTTTTCATTATTATGAAGAAAAAAGAAAAAAAATCAATTTTATAACTCGATAATATAAATTTCTCATTCTTTAAAGTTATAACCAAATTACTCGTATTTTTTAAATTAATTTGTTTTAAACATTTCAACTTAAAGACCTATTATTAAGAGCACACGCCACCACTGTTCAAAAACTCTGGAACCATCGAGTTTATTCCTCTAGAATCATGCGTATATTTAATTAAAAACGTTAACAACGCATACTAACTACTGGCTTTTTAAATCAACAAAAGTATACTTTTTATTTTACAACGCATAATTTAGGGAAACAAATAATTCAAAAGATTTAACAGCATTTTATCACTAGCCTTTCATGTACAGCTTTCTCTTTTACATAGAAACAATTTTAATTTAGATTGAAATAGATACACGAAAGGATTGAATGAAAACTCTACGAGTATGCGTAGAGGCGACGACGACGTCGAGGCAACTACCGCGCGCGCGGTATAAAGCCCAATACACATTGAAACGGTACCGGGAGCGTTCAGGGGGCGGAAATTTTGTAATGTACGAGTTCTTATGCAGCATGTCACACAGAAGTGCGGTTTCACTGCTATCATAAACAAGCGGAAGCGTTCCGCAGCCGGGACGGGAGCGGCGCGGTTTGCGGGCAAATTTGTGGGTAATACCGCGCCACTTTTCCGCGGCAATACGAGTAGCGAAGTATTCTGTGTAAAACGCTCCGGAAGACATTCGCTTCCCGTTTTCCCACTCTCGTGCTGTTTACCGCCCAGTGTGTTATGCGCTTTAGTGCGGACAGCGCATACCCGTACTATATTCAATGAAATGAAAATTAAATACGTCGTTACTACACACAAGTGGAATTTATTAACGACCACCGGGAAACAATAAAAGGGTACCTAACGGCTTGGCTCAAACGTCTTGGATTAAAACCTTTTAAATGTTTTTTTTATGTTTAGATCGGCAGACAGGCTGACGGTCCACTTGATGGTAGGTGGCTACCGTCGCCTATAACACAATCAACGCCAAATCTGCTGCAAGTTCGCTGCCGACTACAGTAGGATTAAGAATAAGGGACTAGGAGATAGGGAAATGGGCTCTGGCATCTCTTACTCACTCACCAAAACACAACAGCACACGTGCTGTTAATTCACGGTGGCATTCCGTGAAATAACAGCAGCAACGGGGTGGTTACTGCTGCCAGATGGGCTGCCCAAATGACTGCGAAAACACAGTGTGCCGTTGGATGAGTGGCAAGGGTGCTTGCTTAACGTTTCAGGGGCCCCGGGTTCGATTCTCGGCGGGGTCAACTTTAGAAACTTTAATATAATTTTCAAAATTGACTCTGGTCTAGATTTGTAAAGTAGTGGTAGGGCACACTGCGTTTCGCAGTCATTTGGGCAGCCCGCTTGGCGGCAGTAACCACCACCTTACAGGAATACCACCGTGAAATAACAGCATATACGTGCTGTTCTGTTTCGGTGAGTGAGTAAGGGATGCCAGAGCCCATTTCCCTATCCCCTCCTAATCCCATATCCAATCCTACTGTAGTTGGCAGCGCACTTGCAGCAGCTGTGCCGTTGCTTGTGTTATAGGTGACGGAAGCCACCTACCATCAAGTGGATCATCAGCCTGTCTGTCGACCTTAACATTAAAAAAAAATCCAGACCAGAGTCAAATTTGAAAAGTTCATTTTTAAAAGTGATCTTGCATTTTTAAAAGCAAGCACCCTAACCACTCATCCAACGGGCTCGTCAAATGTCTAATGAAACAAAAAAAGTTTGACTTGTTTTAAGAACGTAAATTTTTTTCTGCAATTAACATAATATTACATACTATGTATTATACTAGTAGGTAACTGTCAAAATTAGTTGAGTAGTTAAAACAAAAAATTTAACAACGGTTTATAATTCACTGATGGCAAGTGATAGACCCTTGTCGAGATACAGTTTTGCCTTACATGGTGGAAAAACAAAATACACTTTTATATACACCCATTTCCTAGAATACAACAATCAAAGAATTGTTACATTATTTATGTTACAGGGTAGATAAGTATGTGTTTTGTCGACATTTTGTCAGTCATGACTGATGATAATAATATCAACCTGTATATTTTATTCAATGTGTTTATTCATTTCTTGACCTGGTT
Organism: Bembecia ichneumoniformis; assembly: GCA_910589475.2. Taxonomy (NCBI): domain Eukaryota; kingdom Metazoa; phylum Arthropoda; class Insecta; order Lepidoptera; family Sesiidae; genus Bembecia; species Bembecia ichneumoniformis. The sequence goes on from OU342523.1 coordinate 9,145,183, forward strand.
ATTTATTTATAAACCTAGTTTATAAACCTGGTTTATAAATCACTTTTATTCACCTAATGTCCAAAACGCATTATATTATAGACAGTATTCTAATTAGTAAGTAAAGGATTATATTAGGTTCTCTTTTATTCCGCATTTTTAAGTAAGCCATTCTAAAAAGAAAGATGTTATAACTTGTGCAGAGCGAATCATAAACGGAACGACGCTTTTCCGGAAAAACTACGCACCCAATTCTCTATTCAAACTGAAGCTTAAAATTGTCAGTCAGTACACAATAATGTACATAGTTATATATTATGTTATTATGTACACACACAATAGCTCCCGTCTGCGAGTGGGAAGACGGATCGCTTCTCACTCTTGACAGCAAAAGTTGAGTGGAAGTAGTTGGTATCAATATTACGGATAATAATATTAAAATTAATCTAATGTTGCCTTATTATTTTAAACACAAAGAAACTTTGTAAAGAAGATTGATTGCGACACTGCTTTCTATGAATAATGTTGGACTGAATAATATTATTACGTATATTTCATATACATTTTATGTATAAGCAGTTTCGAATCTTTCTTGGGCATATCTTTAAATATTTTCAGTTTGATGATCAGTTTGATATCCGCAGTAATCACGCTAGCCAACGACAGAAAATGGTATATAATATCTTACTGATATTTTAAATGACTAGCGACCCACCCGGCTCCGCAAAGGTTTGAAATTTTCAAAAATCTCTTCTTAGCGAATGCTTACAAAATAAATCAATTTTTTTTTTAGATTTAGTAGTATTGACTGTGCATTGATAAATCAGTCAGAACAAACGATCTTAAAAGTATAGGTTATTATCAATATGATGACAGTACAATGATATGAGAAGATATGTAAACTTAATACGTGTAAACTTTACGGTACAAATTCCCTAAATAATAGTGAAAATCGACACAAAGTCCATTAAATAGTTTAGAAGAGACAGCGACCTTGATAAATTTATACGTTTGGGCAAAAATATGCTAACTGGCTTTAGAACTATAAAAAGAAGAGGTTAATAAATTCGTTAAGTGACAAAGACAATTATTTTTGATTTATTCTTAAAGGTTCCGGTAAGTGAGTACCTATGCTGAAGTGTTAGGTTGAATTATGCTGAAGTGCTTTACTTTTAGCTATGTCGTATATTAAGTCGATCTAGATCTAGTCATAACGAGATTTAGTCATAAAGCGAACTAGTCATAGTCATACCTTCTATTTAGTCTTAATGAGATGTAGTCATAAAGCTTCTTACCCGTTTTTCATACCACTGCCGTAGACGTAGTAGAGTTATGCTACGAAAAATTGCTATTTAATATGCTTAATATATTTAATATGCTTACTTATTTTTGTTAAAATACTTTAGTGCTAATCTGGAAAATAATGAACCGATATTAAACTCCATTAAAATCATTAACAGTGACAGCTAGAGCAGTGCTAGCTAGCCCAATAACACGTATATACCATTAAATTAAATTTATATTTCAGATCAAACCTTCCACGCTCTACTTGACCTTATGATAAGTATAAATGTTATATAAAATACGTTATAAAAATTTAAGTACAGTACCTACCATTAACTCGTGTAGGTACGAGAAGTATTAAAGCTTATAGCGACGGTTACCGGCGGCGCACTTGGAACATAAAATGATCGCTAACAAAGAATATTTTCTTGAAACAATGTGCCACCGTGTTATTACAAATTTTATGAGAATATATTAAGAAAGGTATATTAAAAATAGGATAAGTAATTTATTTTATTCTGTACTGACTTTTGCCCGCGACTTCATCAGAGTCCCTCGGGAACAATAATTTATTTTTGGGCATGAAATGTACCGTATGTCCTTTTTTGTACCTCTAACAATGTGTATGTAAAATTTCATTATAATCGGGTGAGTAGTTAAGGCGTGAAAGCGTTATGAACAAACTCACCATCGCACTTATAATATTAGATCGGGGAAGAAGTATTTTCGCATATAGAATGTATAAACTTGTAATAAAATATCTTTGGCTGTACTATTTATATCTGGCTGGTTTTGATGACATTCAAAAAAGAATCAAATTAGTAAAATATTGTTACCAGCTATTTTTCATTTGTTTTTCTTTCTGTCAAATTGAGTGAATCTAATGAAGAAATTCGATAAATTTTAAAATTTTTATTACAAAAACGCAAGCCGCGAAAAAAATTGTGACGTTTATGGACCTAATGCAGTGTCAGTAAGAGTAGCACAAAGTTGGTTTAAGCGTTTTCAATCCAGAAATTTTGATGTCAAAGATGCACCTCGTTCTGGTCGCTCTGGTTACAATTTTGTGCGCCGACAGGACTACTTACTCATTTCTTTTTTTATATTGTCATTTTAATTTTCCGTAAATGTTGAAATGGATGCAATATTTTTCTAATTAGTTCAACTAAAATAAATTTATTTAAACAGTGAAAAATTAATTATACCCAGAAAACAACACATATATTATATTAAACCTAACTTTACCACTAATTTAAAGTACCATTGCATATTTTTTTTTTTTTTTTTATAATGATAGATCAAGCATTTGACCGCAGTCTCACCTGATGGTAAGTGATGACGCGATCTAAGATGGAGCATGCTTGTCTATTAAGAACCGATTCACTCGCGACTTGAAGAGTCCAGGGTTGTAGTGTTGTGGAAACAAGGGTGCTGGAAGTTGGTTCCACACGCTAGCAGTTCGAATCAAAAAAGTTGACCCGAACCGCAACGTGCGGATTTTAGGTATATCAACCATATAAGGGTGACATTTAAATGTGCGCCTTGTTGTCCGATGGTAGAAGGGGCTAGGGGGGACTAGCTGGTGCAAGTCCAACGCACACTCTCCGAAGTAAATCCTGTAGAACACCGAAAGGCTGGCTACCAAGCGCCTGTGCTCAAGACTCTGCAAGCCAGCCCCGGTAAGGGAGTCATCGCCAATGAGTCCTATGGCTCGCTTCTGAACAGCGTCCAAGGCCTCAAGCTGATACTTAGCGGAACCGCCCCACAAGTGGGAACAGTATTCCAAGCAAGAACGAACTTGAGCCTTATAAAGGTCAAGGAGCTGTTTAGGCGCGAAATACCGTCGTACCTTGCTCAGAATGCCAAGCTTTTTTGCAGCAATTTTTGTCTTGGACTCAATGAAGGAGCGGAAGTTCAAGGTTTACATAGTATTATGCAGCATTCGATTGGAGTGTGCCCTGCCTTACTTAAATTGGATCATTAAAAGAACGGCGCTGCCAAACCTGATAGGGTACTTTAAAGAATCATGATTGTTCAAAGAGTAATATTGCTTTATAAACAGGAAAGAATGGAGAGATTTGGAGGAGGCCTTTGCCAAAGGGCAAACAGGTAAGGAGAAAAAAAAGTTTTAAATGTATAATTGTTTAAAAAAATGTTTAAAACCTTGTAACAGTAAAAAGAATGTAAATCAATGTAATGTACTTACTCTTATCTGAAATAAAGGCTTAATTAAAAAAAAGTGTTTTAGAATGGTAACGAGTAATGCGGCAACAAACAAATTGAAAGAAGAAAATTTCTCTTTTATTTTATATTCATTTTTTAAAATAAATAGCCAACACGCTTTTAACTATAAAGTTGTTACTACCTCCAAACAGGCTGGCTAGTTGATTAATGAGTGTTCAATTACATAACGTACATTTAATGTAACACCTTTCAACTTATGTAAAAGTGTCCATTGCGATAAAGTGTTCGAAGATCAAAGAGAATTAATGCGATTTAATATTCTCTTTCTAATTGTGAAGTCGTCCCCTTATTTGTGTTTTTCTTTCAACATTTGCACTTGATCTCGGCCGCTCGAATTCCCTCAAGGGATCTCGGACCCTGCTACAGTTAATAACCAACGGAAATAAAGTACTCAAACGTAATTATACTGCCGACGAAATATATTGTTTTAATACCTTTGTATTTTAATTAAGCACTCGTCTCTTAATCACCGAATGCAATTGAAAATGTATCATTGTTCGTAGCAAAAGTTTCAGTATAGTTGTAGAGTAGATTTGTAGCTACTGCTACGAATAAATTGGAAATCTCTACGAACGCACTAACTCTTTCAATTATTAAAAGAACATTGATTAAATATTCAGATATTATTAAAAAAACTATAATTAGTTTTAAACATAATTAGTTTTAAACATAATTAGTGATAATAACATAATTAGTGATAATAATTAAGCCTTTTTGGAGTTTATTGGAGTTTACACTTAAGAATCGATTTTTTTTTTCATATAAGATCCCCGGTATGGAAATTTTATGAGGAGTAAAATTAATACAAGTTTTAACTAAAAGACGGTACGTTATCTGTCACTTTGACATTTGTTTGACAGCTAACGTATGTATTTATGTTCCCTAATTCTATTTTCTAGGCTTATAAAAGCAAACGTCGAAATCATGTATGAAAAGTGTAATCCGCGTTGAGGATTGAAACGATAGCGCGTCATAACCTGCCGGCGCGGCGCAGCGAACTATTTGAACTTATAAAACGTAGTGACATCTGTATATACCGAACGTAACTAACGTAATTTTGTTGCAACACGTGACATCTAAGTATGCAGAATGTAACTAAATAATATAAAGTAATTAAGTATCGATTTAACTATTGACATTAGGAAAATTTTATACATTTAATTTTATACGTTTAGTGGAGTAAACCTTAGTCGTGCGTCGGAGCTGATACACACATTTTTTTTATATTATAATATTTAATATTATATATCTTTCTTTACCATGGCTTTCATCGCCATAAGAATAAGTTCACGTTAAAAATCAACCATTGATTTTATCTTTTTATATTCACTCGATGGTGGCTACCATAGTCTAGGCATATGTGCTGCAAGTACGCTGCCAACCTTAGTAGAATTAAGAATAAGGGATTAGGACGAGTTAGGAAAATGGAGAGTCCATTTTCCCTCCCTTCCTTCCCTTACTCACTTACCGAAATATAAAAATGCTGTTATTTCACGGCGATCTTCTATAAGAGTTGGTTACTGTCACAAGACGGGTTACCTAAATAACTGCAAAACGGTTATACAAATAACTGGTTACCCAAATAATCATAAAATAAATCATGACTTAATAATTTATAATCTAATCATAAAATGATAAACACTCGGTTGCAAGACCAATCGGAATTCCAATCCGAGATTATATCTCTATATTATCGCTATTAATATGTATACAACATCGAAATATAATATAACGTTCTAGCATTTCAGTTCGCTGGTATATAAGCATAACCTTGAACATATTTGTTATTATCAGTTTTATCTAATACAAAATCATGTAAAAAAATTAAATAATGTGAATTTTATTCTGATGCGAGCATACATTTTGTTCCACTTGCCCCTTTTTAAGTGTGACAGTTATTTTTAGCCGTTAATTTTGAGGCTAAATTTAACGAAGGTTTGTAACGCGGATGAGCTTATCGGGTGTTTATTTATTACTCGTCTCCGTTTTGAGGCAGCCGTTCATGTTAATTTGTTTAATGTCTGTTCACTTAAGAACATCCATAAATTGCTAAAGCCTGCTAAGATATAACGTCTTGCATGAATCATTAAAGGTAAATTTTATATAATATTCACAGTTATGAAAATTATAAGAGGAGGTTAATAGTTACATGATAATGATGCGAAAGTCACGCCTTTTAACTATTCAACCGATTACCAAGAAATTTTGGGTACACGTTGCCAGGGTTACGGAAAATGATATGGTATCTTTCATCCGGAAAAAAGTACTGTTCCCGAGTATCTGATCATAATAATTATATAAGCAATAAAAATTGAAAATGTTTCAACACCTAAGAAAAGGAGGCGCTGAGGAATTCGCGGGTAAAAGATAGTATATATACGTATTATATTTATAAACGAATCGTACACAAAATTGTTAGTTGACAATGCACGGACCGCACACATTGAATGAAATACGTTTCATGCTCGTATAACAACAGAAATTTTATTAGATTAATTAGTTCTCAGAAAAATGACTCCTAAAGACCGGTTGATCAAGAAAAAAACTTCTAGACATAATTAATGTAAAATATATTAATCATCCAATAGATACATCATGAAATTTATATTAGCGGTCTGCTTTCGGCATGGCACACGCTGTTTCGAATCCTGATTTCGCAATTCCAAATATTTTCGATTTAATGTGTAGACAGAGACTTCTTGCTCTAACGGTGTAGGAAAATATCGAGTGAAAATACTTGTACGTATATGACTAGAAACTTCGAAAATGAAAGCCTTGCCTATTTGCAGTAGACTACATCGTGAAAGGCTACTATGCCTAGGGTAGAGTCATATACCAAAGAGTAAGATGTAATCTTGTTAATATTATAAGTATTACGACAACTCGGTCAGTATTATTATTATTATTATAACCTTTCAATTAAATTATATCAGTTCATATATAAGTATGAACTTAGTTTAATACTTATATTATAAAACTACTATCAGTCCTGACACAGGTTTTTAAAGAATGCCTTGCTTTCCAGCATACGCCTCTAAGGCCTCCCGTAGAGCTTTCCACATTTAGCAATCGCAGGCCTTTCCCATCCTGTGTTTGCCTGCTATCTTTTTTAGTTTAATTTTCTCTTTCCCTTTAATGTTGAGCATACTTCGCTCTATACTGTGCTGATACTCAAATACAATACAACCAATCAATCACACCACAAACCGCGTGGATTGGCTTACATATCAATCACGTTCTTAAAAGCTATTATACTTTAAGTTAAATTTTTTTCCACGGGCGGAACGAGTGAACTAGCAGGCAACAGCCAGTATTTAATATGTGAAATCAAGCTGAAATCAACGCAATCAAAGAAAATAATTTAAATTTCGATGCACCGTCAAAATCTGAACCAATTAAATTCAATTATTGTGACATACAATAATTAAAAATGAAAAAGAGTCAACATCAAGTAATAACAGTCATGGTAATTTAACCGTAAAACTTAAAACACTCCTTTGTTATTAATTTTATTATCAATGTTAATATTATATTGATTGGAGGTCGACAGAGAGAACCTTTTGAACATGTTTCGGGAACAATGGAACAGTGGCAGTTACGCACGCAGGCAACAAATCTACTTGTGGAACATTGTCACATCCCGGGAGATTTGTGTGGTGATTTTCCAACACATTTACTATGCATTGAATGAATAATCATATTGTGTTATTTTTATGTTAGTATGTTGCTAAACTACAATGATAATTATGATAAACTAATAATCAATAATGTTGGCACTAATGTTACGTATCTCTTATTTGTAAGTGATACGGTAATGCGAGATGCGGAAATGTTTATTTGAGTTGCAGTTCAAATTGTTCAGTAATTATTTGAAAGTTCGGCGAGATATCCGATTTAATTGATACAGACGTTATACGCGGCCGTTCGCGCTTCATACATATTATATTATTCAAAAATAGAATATGAGCGTGCATCACGAAAAATATCTGTTAAACAAAAACCGAGCTTATATGATATACTGCGACGCTACGTGAGACAGTTAACTGAAACAGAGCCAAGGAATAAGCGTATAAAAAAGCTTCTTACATTTCTTTTCGTGTTCCATTTGGAATCTAGGTCTTATTGTACCTTTCTTGTTAACCGACTGTACCACGTCTCATCTCACCGTTGGAATTCAATGCGCCCTCATCTGTATACGTTATGTTTACAAAAACTTGATACTAGATAGTCGCATGCTGACTTTAAATAGCTTGGCAATAATAGCGTACAAGAAAATATGTAAATTTTTTTACGAAAAAAGGCAGCAGGTAGGCTGACGTTTCAGTATATAGTAGGTCGTTACTTTCCTCTAGATACACAACCAACATTGGGGAAAAGAAAGTACTGTGTGGTCCACAACTGTTCTCAAAATCCGTACTAGCCTTTTGCAATTTTATAAATCTTCTATTATATAAAAATGAATCCCCATTTCCCTTGATCACGGCATCACGGGTAAACGGGTAGACCGATTTTAATTCGGTTTTCGCTAATGGAAAGAGGGATAAACGAGAAATGTTTTAGGGAATATAAAAATTGCACGCCGGGCGAAGCCGGGGGCGGGTCGCTAGTCTTATATATAAAAATGAATCCCCATTTCTCCTGGTCACGGCATCACGCGAGAACGGGTAGACCGATTTTAATTCGGTTTTCACTAATGGAAAGAGGGATAAACGGGGAATGTTTTAGGGTATATAAAAATTACACGCCGGGCGAAGCCGGGGGCGGGCCGCTAGTCATTTATATAATCCAATATTTTATAATATCCTTTTTTGCTTAGGGTTTTCTTAATATAAACTTTAAATTTATTTATAAATAACTGTTGTATATTAGCAGGTAGCCCGTTGTAAAAGTGCACCTACACATTGTCCCATAAAAGAGTTGCCAATTTTGTGGAGACAACTTCCGTTGGGGACCTATCTTTGGCCTCACGGACATCCGCCATTATTCTTAAAATATATTTACAGGACATAAATTTAATATAAATAATAAAAATTTAAACTATAGGTACATCTGTTAAACACTAATTATAAAAATATTGACTAAATCTGAAATTAAAAGGCTTTAAGTATAATATATAAAATTTAAATAACAGTTATTCTGCTTCTTAAGTTTTGCTGCTGTTTTTAGCGTTCTTTTAATTATAAAATATGTTGAAGTTTTGTGTAGAAAGAGAAATAGAATGGCAATGCTAAGAACGAAGGAGAGGAAGCTGCAATATTTCGGGCGAGTAATGAGAAGCGAAAGGTACCATATTCTACAACTAGTGATGCAAGGAAAAATGTAGCAAAGGCGATATCCTGGTTTAAGAATTTAAGGGAATGGCTTGGTGTGAGCCGTTCGCTCCCTTCGTGAAATCAAAAATCATAGAAAATTGGCATCATAAGAAGAAATATTATAAAAGTAAAAAATAATAATAAAAACCACCTTTGCCTATTTCAAAAGTGGATAAGGAGAGTTGATTTAGATACCTGAAGCCTGAAATACCCGAGGCACTACAGTGTAAGGACGCTAAACTAAGACTAAGACAATCCAAAAGGATAATCCGACGAACGCTAAATGCAAGGATAACCCGCGTTTCCACAAAGGAAATCCAACCTGAAGAGCACTGAGGATAGCTACGCGAAGTGGAGAATGAATATAATGCATGCTCGTAGTGTAATGTAATTTGATGCCAAAGGAAATGGGCTTACAGGCCTCATTTGGCAGAAACAATATCTACAGATAATTGATGTGAAGCGACTCGTGACGTCATTAATTATTACATTACCCAAATACAATGTCTACATTTAATTTACCTACATAATTGCGTTGTCACAGTAACACATGTGCAAGTCTGTGGCATCCGGGTTGGCTAATGAGTATTTTTACAAGGCTATTATAAGTGAATTCTAATAAAAATGAATTTTAAATGTATACTAATATTATAAAGCTGAAGAGTTTGTTTGTTTGAACGCGCTAATCTCAGGAACTACTGGTTCGTATTGAAAAATTCTTTTTGTGTAGGATAGTCCATTTAATATAACATCACGCTACTACCAATATGAGCGGAGCTTCAATGAAAAATGTTATAAAAACGGGATAAATATCCCTTTTGAGTGCTTCCGTTGCGTGCGCTGCGTAAACGGTTAAAGTTACTCAAAAATTATGTATGACGGAATTGTTCCCTTTTAATAGTTCTAAAAAAAGTCTGCCACAGCATATGTCTATCTTTTAAGATTGACTCACTATAACCTTTTTTATGGTAATAAAATTTGTTCTAAAATACATATTTCTATAATTGCGAAATATGTTCTAAAATTGCGAACATATGTTCTAAACAGCGTTTTTATAATCATGATATTAATCCTTATCCAAATAAATACGTTATTCGTCGCAAGTATTTAATTTTGAACAAAATTGCCCTGGATATCTTCGATTTCAAAGAATATCTTAGGAGATATAATAACCATGCCGCGGAGATATCAGCAAACATTACATTACGCGCACATCGCGATTTTGCTGTCTCAAACAACAAGCATAAATGTCGTCGCATACCTAATACCTATCGGTATGCCATTGTATATACATACTGTATATAAATAGCGTAATTTTAGAATTTAAAAGATACCTAAATTTTTTGTGATATATTATTGATGAATACTTTGCTCACATGTTCGGTTTTCAGTTGGAATTGTTTTTAAACTCCTATTTTGTTCTGTAAGGTTTGAACCAAGAGATGATAACTATAGTTGTATTAACGTTGAAGAAAAAGTAGTATAATTCAATTATACATAAGTATAGTATAATACAGTTGAATTTAAATTTGACGGATAGTTCCAGAATAAAAGGGGACATATACAAACTTTGGGAGACTTATCACTGTTTCTAAATTGACTAATATTTCGATTAAACTCTCAAGACAGTTACATTTATCCTGAAGACGTAAAACAGTTATCTATACGAATTATTTCATTGTTCTGTGAGGTGTATTTTAGCTTTTGTCTGCGACTTCGGCCATGACTTTTTTTTTTCAGAATTAAAAGTACCCTAGACAACCGGTGAAGATTCCAAAGTCACCTATGGACTAGAACTACACCCATCTCGGGGGGTGTTTTAGGTGGGTAAAAATCCCACATAACCTCTATGCGCATTTGCATTTCTCCCCCTCGTAAAAAAAAACTTTTTGTACCTACCACTGACAAATTTATGCAAAATTTCATGATGAACATTTGAGTAGTTAAAGTGTGAAAGCATAACAAACTCTTTCTCACTTTTAATTTTAAATATTCGTTAAGACTAATTAAACTTAAACAGATTATATATCACTATAACAAGACAATAATTGAAAACCTAAAAAAGTTAGAATAAATTTCATGTCATTAGAATTTTTTATCTTACAACTCATCTAATGAAATGTTGACTCGGATCGCAGCTACAGTAATTCAAACATATTTCACACTTAATTGGGACTATGTAACGATCAGACGAATTTTACGTCGAGCACTATATAATTTGAGTAAGTGATTGGGAAAACTATCAATGAATTTAATGAATTTCTCAACAGTAGAGCTTTGAAGCGAAGCGAATAAAGCCGTGGACAAATGCCGCGAATATGATGAGTGTTACTATATATTATGGTTGGTATAAGAGTCGTGCGAACTTACTAGGCGAGATTGCAGTCATAAATACATAGCGTTAGCCCTTATTACTATAGGTGTTCAAGAGAGTGGAACTGAAATGGTGGTCATTAAATGAAATGGCGCTCTTCACTGAAACACCTAACGATATCAACTTCCTAGGTATCGACTGCAATTATACTGCGCCGTTTTATTTATAACACAACACTTTCCTGAGTGATTAAATACTTGAAAATACAGCGAGCTTTTTGTGCAGAACAATGATTGGCTTCTAGAACCCTTTTCGCTTTTTATTTTCATAGAAAACTTAATTAATTTTTTTTTTAAAGTTAATGACGGTCCACTTGATGATAGTTAGCTACCGTCGCCTATAAAACAAGCAACCCAAAAGCTGCTGCAAGTGCGCTGCCGACTACAGTAGGATTAAGGATAAGGGAATTAGGAGGGGGATAGGGAAATGGGCTCCGGCATCTCTTACTCACTCATCGAAACACAACAGGACACGTGCTGTTATTTCACGGTGGTCTTCTGTAAGGGGGTGATTACTGTCGCCAAACGGGCTGCCCAAAATGACTGCGAAACGCAGTGTGCCCTGCCACTACTTTCCAGATACAGACCAGAGCCAAATTTGAACAGTTAATTTTTCAAAGTTGACCCTGCCAGGAATCGAACCTGGGAACCCTAGAACAGAGCGTTAAGGCAAGCACCCTTCATCCAAATGGCTCATTAAATAAATATAAATTATATTTTCTCAATAATATTGTCGGTTCACCATAATAGTCTCTAAGAGCAACGCGATCGTCACATGACAAGGACTTAAAGCTTTGTTCATCCCATTTAAAAATTAAATTAATAAAGTTAACATTCGTTGAAATATAGTCAAAAAGTCAGGTAGTCAAATAAAATAATAATAAAAATTTAATTCTTTTCATGCATTTTGAATATTAGTGATTTAGTTATTAATAGATTGGATATTGATATCCATAATTTCTCATTCATTGCTAGTCTAAAACTTATTCAATTTGCTATTACTTCTGCATGGGCCTCTCTCGAGTAAAAGCTATCTGCGTCTTTTTCCCTGTGGTACTTTCCATGTTGTTATTGCACGTGTCCCATCAGTGTACATTGCCACATGGCCAACCCATTTTTACTTCAGTCCCTGAACGAAGATTGTTGCATCAGCTAGCTACCCCAGTTTTATTGCGAATGTCAGTAGCTTTCACTCTGTTTCTTAGACTCTTGTTACTCTGTTGTAGACAACTACTCTAAATTGCTCTGTGGGTGGTTTAATTTTCGTCTTTACTTTTTTATTGAATTTTATGTTTGGCAATCACAGGTCAGACATGGTAGTATCGCTGAGTTCGTAACTATTTTCTTTATTATCATTGGTAGCTTAGATTTCAATTTCCTTGTGGGCTCAATTCTTCCTCGAGGCTGAAGCTATCCTTCTGTCTATTTCTTCTATGTTTCTATTCGTTTTGAATGATAATTGTTTTCCAAGGTAGATATATTCTGGAGGTTCATTTTTTTTTTAATAAAATCGTTTTAATTTTATTATTGGTCATGATTTTGGATTTACTCAGGTTCATCTCCAACCTCACCTGGTTATTACAGCCTGTAGCTCGTTTATCATAGTGTTTATTTTATCAGGATTTTCTAATAACAGGAGAATGTCATCTAAAAACCTCAGATAGCTCATGGACCTATCCTCTATATTAATTCTTCATTATGAACAGTTTAGGTGATACTGAGTCACCTTGTTTTACCCCTCTGTTGATGTTTATACATTGGCCTTTTCCACTCTAATTTGACTCTGCACGTGCTTTTACTGTATATATATCTTTCAGAACGTTTATATAATATTATTTGGTATTTATATTTTTGATAAGTTAGCGTCTCCTAAATACTGTTGCGAGATATGGAATCGAAAGCCTTTCTCTAGCCTATAAATAGACATTTTTCTATACGGACTGCGGAACTCCATTGTCTGCTTTACTACGTGGGTGTGATCAATTGTACTGAAGCCTGATCTAAAACCGGCCTGTTCGCAAGGTTGGTGTCTATCTATGTTTAGGGATTTTCTATTTAGTAGACAAGAAACGAACAGCATGTACAGATGCGAGATGAGGCTTATTGGTAGTTCCCTATGTCAGCTGGGTCGTCTTTCTTATAGAGGAGAACAATTTCTGATTTAGTCCAGCTCACCGGCACGTTCCCTTCGATAAGGACTTTGTTGTATAAATGTGACAGTGAAGCAAGCAATAATTCTTTAGCATGTCTGATGTGTTCGTTTCTGTTGCCATCAGGTCCTGGGCATTTTTCTTGCCACCTCGAATTCCTCAAACATTTCAACGTTGTATTGTGTAGTGATAGTGATAGCCCGTTGTGTATCACTACTACATGTGCTTATCTTCGGTTGAATATATAGCTTAGCATGGAAATCAGTTGTTATGTTTATAATTTCTCCGCGTAAGTTGCTTTTGTTTGGGCCAGAATGCAGGGACAAGGACTTAGGATTAAATATAAGTGTCAAATATAATATGTAGTTCATAATTCAAAAAATTATAATCCCTTTTTTAATGTTAAGATCTGCAGACGGTCCACTTGATGGTAGAGGTGGCTACCAATCCCTATAAAACGCCAGAGGTGCTGCAAGTGTGCTACGACTACAGTAGGATTAAGGATAAGGGATTGGGAGAGGATAGCGAAATGACATCCTTTACTCAGTCACCGAAACACAATAGCACACGTGTAGTTATTTTACGGTAGTCTTCTGTAAGGATGTTACTGCCGCCAGACGAGCCGCCCAAATGACTGCGAAACTACTTTTCAGATCCAGACTAGAGCAAACTTTTTTCAAAGAACAGAGCGTTAAAGCAAGCACCCTAACCACTCATCCAACGGTCTCGTGAATCTGTTTATAATTCTGATATGAGATTGCCTAATTCCACAGATTTTTTAATGGTGATTTGACAATATTTGAGCTTTTAATTGATATAACTTTCATCTTATCCATTCTCAGGGTTGTATGAAATCATATCCGTCTCCTTTGATCCTGAGCAGTAAAGTATATCATTATTTTAATCCCTTTTGTTTCTTCAAACGCATTATACGTATAAGTAACTATTCAACGAACAACATTTCAAGCGCTTAAAAAGCATTTTAAAAAGAAACCAATTATTTTTTTAAACTGCATTAGCAATATGCATAAGTAAGTATTAGACGATCCATAAATAAGCCTCATCTTCCCCGCAATTATCTCCCTATTTATGAACGGAAAGTGTCAACCTCCGGCGAAGTTGTGCCTTCGCTTGCAGTGGCAAGCGAACCGTAGATAAGTGTTTTTTAACACTATAAAATCGAATTTATTAAACACGGCAAATGAGCTGAAGAACGCGTTTTATAAAATGTTATTTTTAAATTGTTTTTCTTGTATCTAAATAGTTGCGCTACTGAGAATATTTGGGCTATAGTGGTTTCAAATTTTAATTCTTATTTCTACTTAATATAATATTGAAAATTTTAAAATTTTGTTAAGATATTTGCATGTTCGTAACTCAATAGGGAATATGCGTTTGATTCAATATATATATATATATATATATATATATATATATATATATATATATATATATATATATATAAAATAGAGGTAAATTCAAAATACTTGAAACGGTCAAATCGAATGTGACGTCAAAGTCTATAATGATAGTGTTAACAAGCGCGGAGATGTTTGATTTGTGATTTTTAACATTTGATTGTTATTGTAGATTGTGACGTCACGACAAGCGCGCCAAAAGGACGGGTGTTTAAAGTGTCCGTGACTATTTTTTTGTTTTTCAGCGCTGAATTATTTTTACAGTTATACGTAGGTATAAAACGATATAACCTATGGTATAAAAATATTTTAAAAAAATTTACATATTCCCTATTACGCTTAAACCGATGAACGCTTAAACAATAAATATTGGAATAAAATAGACTGCAAATTTTCTGGATTAAAACATAAAATACTTTATATCCCATTTTATTTAAATAAAGATTACACGACGTTCTTGCTTCCAAGAATTATTTCCACTTAGGTCAACAAAAACTCGCAAAAATCAGTTGATTAACACATCAAAAGATCAGTTGAAGGTCGATAAAATAATATAAATAACTGAATAAATTTTACAAAATATAGATTCACCTACAGCTATAAGGTATCCAATGAAAAGGGAACTTTATATTCAGTTGAAATAATTCATCGTTATCGGCGTCGTGTTTTTATTGGAACATATTTTGGTTGTTGATTTATCTATGGCAGGTTCATCATATATACGAATATTTACGTATATTTTTCTACTTTCTCTATTTTCTATGATCATATGAAATGTATTTTTTTTCTATTTTCATATTATTTATATAGCTACAAAAATGACAGAGAAAACAATTAATTTATACATAACATTTGAATATTTTTAGTTAAGCATTTTTCTTTCTTTTTGCAAAGATTTCAAAACTGGGCAATATCCACACAAAATCTTTGTAGACTCAGAACCGATACTTTATTACGCTCACACATGTTGTAACATAAACCCATTAAAACAAAGACAGAATGTTAAATAGTAACTTATTTTGAATGATCGTAACCTGCCAGATATATTCCATTATGCCATTTTCAAAAAGTCAATCGCTTCAATCGAATTCCAAACCGCAATATGGAATAAAAAAATATTTTCAGAATATCTGTAAATTTCAGATTTAACTTTAACTCTTTATACAGCGATACCCCTTTGTGCTGGTGGGCGCGAACTTCGTCCGCATTGAAAAATGAAAAACATATTATGTGTACCGTCAAACGCTTGCGTCTGCATCAAGCGAGTCCCGTCGTTCGCGTCGCGTTGTTGTGAGACCGCTTCAATTTATTTTCTCCCACCTACTTTTTAATTTAAGATATCTCCTAAAACATTCATTGAAATGAAATGATGTCAAGGACGATATTGTTCAAAATTAAATACTTTTGATGAATAACGTATTTATTTGGATAAGGATTAATATCATGTTTATAAAAACACCTTCGTTAATAATGCATTATTTTAGAATAAATTTTATTACCATAAAAAAGGTTATAGTGAGTCAACCTTAAAAGATAGACGTTGCGGACTTTTTTTAGAACTTTTAAAGGAGAACAATTTCGTCATACATCATTTTTACGTAATTTTAACCGTTTACGCAGGGCACACAACGGAAATTGCAAAATCGGG
Source organism: Bembecia ichneumoniformis (assembly GCA_910589475.2). Lineage (NCBI taxonomy): Eukaryota > Metazoa > Arthropoda > Insecta > Lepidoptera > Sesiidae > Bembecia > Bembecia ichneumoniformis. The sequence goes on from OU342523.1 coordinate 9,161,591, forward strand.
AAAATTTATCCCCTCAAAAGGGATAAATTTTGCTTTTTTTTTTGCAACATTTTTTATTGAAGTTCCGCTCCTATTGGTCTTAGCGTGAAGTTATATAGCCTATAGCCATCCTCGATAAATGGATTATCCAACACAAAAATATTTTTTCAATTGGAATCAGTAGTTCTTGAGATTAGCGCGTTCAACCAAACAAACAAACTCTTCAGCATTATAATATTAGTATAGATACGCCGATCATTAGCCAATAGCAACTCATTACGACATTGTCACATGCTGAGACAAAATTAAATTAAAACTAAAACTATTGAGATGTACCAACGCAACTACAAGCATGAAAATATAGACAGTTGTTTTTGCATGTGACTTCATCCGGGTCCTTCGGTTACAGTACTTTTTGCTAGATGATACCGTGCCCAGATGATCCTTTTCTGTAGGTCATGACATTATGCAAAATTTCGTTATGATTGATTGAGCAGCTTAACAAACAAACATATTCACTTTAGCATCTATAATATTATAATGGGATTATTACACTATCTGTCAGATGATGGTTAGAAATGATATATATAAAGACGCGAAATGGTTTTCTGTGTTCTATATTCATTTAGTTAGATTGAGAAAATAAAAAACTCTGAATAATTCCTCGAATTCTTTTCTTCGTATGTTAATTTATATATGTTACTAGCGGCCCGCCCCCGGCTTCGACCGTGGTGCAATTTTTATATATAAGAAGATTCCCCGTTTATCCCTCTTTCGATTAGTGAAAACCGAATTAAAATCGGTCTACCCGTTCATGCGTGATGCCGTGACCAAGGGAAATAGGGATTCATTTTTATACATTAAGATATAATAGAACATTATGTATATAAATTAACATTTATAAATGTTATATATGGACCTTTTTAAAGTTATATTTAAATATATTGAACACATGTTATGTGAACCTACGTATTATAAGAATTTAAGGAATATTTTTGATAAATACTAGCTGACCCAGCAGAACGTTGTCCTGCCAGTGCAGAACCCGAAAATAATTCCGTAACCCGATTGTGGCGGCACCTATCGGGTCAAATTTTATTTTCAAACCATATGTTAAAGTGACTCGTCACTTCACGTCAATGAACGACGGTTAAATTATTTGAATATTTTTCACACAGATATACTAAAATCGCGATTAAAAAATGGGGGGTGGGGGTAGGAGGGTGAAAAATACTTTACGACCTATTCTCAGACCTACTGAATATGCACAAAAAAATTCACAAAAATGGGTCCAGCAGTTTCGGAGGAGTTTTGTTACAAACATTGTGACACGAGAATTTTATATATTAGATTTTTTTTCATGTAGTAAAACATATTATGTAAAAAGTGGATACTTCATACAAAATATGAAGGGTTTTTTTATGAATATACTAAAACATTATAATAAAACGGTGTCACGTAATCTGGGCAGCCATCTAGTTTAACGACATTCGTTCCAGGCCCACGCTTACGACAGCTCTTACGATGAAAATAGCCATATTGTTTTCATCGCTATTTTAAACCCTAAATAAGGTTTACTCGAGAATTTAAAATGTTGCCTTTGTTGTACATGTAACTTACGAAAGAAAAATATTACCATATGAAAACAATCTTTCCTTAGATAAGATTCTTGTTTCTTTTTAGTTCACGCGTTGGTTTTCCGAGATGAAAATCTGATTTTCTTTTTCTATTCAATAAAAAAAGATAAAGTACCAGAATGACGAACATACATACTAATACAAAGACTAATTCGGTAGATAATAACCCTAAGATATATTTGAAAGACGCGAAATGGTTCTGTGTTCTATATTCATTTCTGTCATAGTGGACGGGCCATTGTACCTACCTATGGATAGGTACAATAATAAGTTCTTTGTGACTAAAACGATTTATAAACATTGGGCTTATACCTAACTTTATGTACTGCTGTCACAACAAGTTATCTTTATAAGTTAAAGTTACAACAAGTTATCACACAAAATTCCATAAATCAATCAAATTTAAAATATCACAAGAATTTTCAATAAAACTTGATGCATTTCGCTAGTCTTGTAATCGTTGCGGTTTCAGCCTAAAAAAATCTGTTTCAATTTTAGAGCCATAAAATGCCGAATAGTCAGTCCACGCTCTCTCGTCTGGTTACTCTCAAGAGTGAATTAAATTCCCCAAATGCGACAAAGTATGAATTTATGACCCCTGAAAAAAATATAGGAGCTTCTAGTTAAAAATTAACCACGAAGAATGGCAATATTACTTTTTGAAAGGTTAAGAGTTATTTGATACATAATTGTATGTTGTTTTATTATTTAAACTTATGTTCAGTTATTCAGTACTAAAAATCTTTTCCCCAAGAATTCTACTAAATTTGTCTAGATGGCACTTAGTTCTGAGGAAAATTAGTTGAAAAGTACGAAACAGCTAAGTATCAGTCTGAAAAATTAGACTAAATATTTATGTCAGTCATGAGAAGTTAACTGTGTTAAAGAAAGAGTTACTAGGATGGGTATTGAGATCATAATATGTTATTCCTATTTAATGTACCAACATATTTTATTTTGTCTCTCTCGGTTGCTACTTGTTTAGGAGTATATAATGTAAGAACCCGGATTTAACACCCTCTTCGTAATATTTGTTCACATACAATTACAAACAATACAATTGCTTACAAACAAATGAATGTTTGTGGGTCTAATTATACGAAACATTTACAAATAAGACAAAGCCTTATCAAATATATATTTGTAACGTACTTTAAATAATAATTTAAAAAACTATATAATTAGATTATATGTCGACCAATGTACTGTGGGCCTTGGTTTGTGGTAGTATTTCAAGCTGTATAAGCTTACCTATAGGTTAAAACATGTTTTGAATTAATTTAAAACAACAACTATGAGCATCCTGTATATAATTGTAGAGATGCGACTTATTTGAAATACTTTTTTTTAAAATTCAAATGCAATTCAATTTTGCAAACTAATTTTGCATTTAAATAAGTTTTTTAAAAAAGCGTTTTGTATTTTATTTGAAACGCTTTTAAAGAAGTTTTTCTATTTATAAAATACATAATACATACTTACTAATAAGTCCCGCGGGGATTGTATTGAAAAGGGGATTTTTTTGTGAAAGGAGTTATTAATATATCCTATATTTTGAAAATACCTATTTTGAATTTAGTATTTGAAATAGTAAATTAAGAAAGTATTTGCATATTGTATTTTTTGTAAAATTTTTGCACATCTTTGTTTATTTTCTTGTTTTCCACCGACGCGACGATGTGTTATTTAGAAACATAAGTCAAAGCATACATACTCACAAATTTTTCCATAACTTGATTTAGCTTGATATGAATCTACGATATTGGTCTACGGTACCCACAGAAGCCCAGGTATTTAACGCTGTCGCAGTGCGGCAGAATTTCATCGCCCAATTTGTCAGGAGGCTTTTTCAACCTTCTTCACATGAAGGTTAAAATAAAAGTTGAAAATTAAAAAAACACTATAAAATGAATCGTATAATTTTCGCAATTTGCGGTGTGAACCGCAAAAACATTAATTTTATCGAAACAGTAGCGATATAACCTCCGATAATATCGTGCGACGTTTGCACTCATACATTATTCAAGATATAAATGTTTCGATCGTTTGTTTATGGAGGCAGTGCAACATACGCCGACTGGGTGGCGTTGGGCGGTCCACTTGCCACATTGGTGTCAGATGGCAAATTGCGATCAATTAATATCGTATTTCTTTGCATTGTTGTAGTTTGTAGTTCATGTCTACAGTGTAACAAAAATTTATTTATTAAATAGGTATCAAAGAAAGAGTTACTCCATTACTCATTACTCCATTTTAACAGGGTTAAAAGAACCCCCCTCTGAGAAGATACACCGCTAAAAACTGCGGATATCATACAAATAGTAAATCATCTTTAAAATACGCTCACATACATACGCTTATATTGCATTAGAAGACGTCATATAGAAAACACGTAACTTTATCAAAAATTGCGGGCGACATGTCCAGACTGATTGCAACTGTATAAAACATTTTATGCCTGAGAATCTCACTAGATGATGCTGTGGCACTGTCTTATATCATGGTATCAAAGTGATTCTTGAATGTTGTTTAAGTTCCACTTGTTTGAGCAGCATTCGATTTCATTTGTCTGAATCGAATCTGATTTGTCCTGATTATACGTCGCGAAGGAACAGGTATACTCGACTAAAAAATTTTTAAAGTATTGGCGACCCCAAACTTTGCTATACAACATGCTAGCTAGCATGATTGGAAAAAGCCTAAAGAAGCGTGTTTGGAACAGAGACAATGTTCGAGAACATTACATCATGGGTATGAGCAAAAAGGATACGCCATGCGACTCTGAATGTGTTGTTGCGTATAGTATAGGTCGCGTCACGTAAAAAGAACGCTGGGTATGTGTTTACGCATGGGTACACTCGCGCACGAAAGTACTAGCACTATTGTTTTATTTTTGAACTAGCCTTTCGCTCGCGGCGTCGTATATTCGTCATTGGTAGGTATTTCAGTTGAAATAATTCATCGTTATCGGCGTCGTGTTTTTATTGGAACATATTTTGGTTGTTGATTTATCTATGGCAGGTTCATCATATATACGAATATTTACGTATATTTTTCTACTTTCTCTATTTTCTATGATCATATGAAATGTATTTTTTTTCTATTTTCATATTATTTATATAGCTACAAAAATGACAGAGAAAACAATTAATTTATACATAACATTTGAATATTTTTAGTTAAGCATTTTTCTTTCTTTTTGCAAAGATTTCAAAACTGGGCAATATCCACACAAAATCTTTGTAGACTCAGAACCGATACTTTATTACGCTCACACATGTTGTAACATAAACCCATTAAAACAAAGACAGAATGTTAAATAGTAACTTATTTTGAATGATCGTAACCTGCCAGATATATTCCATTATGCCATTTTCAAAAAGTCAATCGCTTCAATCGAATTCCAAACCGCAATATGGAATAAAAAAATATTTTCAGAATATCTGTAAATTTCAGATTTAACTTTAACTCTTTATACAGCGATACCCCTTTGTGCTGGTGGGCGCGAACTTCGTCCGCATTGAAAAATGAAAAACATATTATGTGTACCGTCAAACGCTTGCGTCTGCATCAAGCGAGTCCCGTCGTTCGCGTCGCGTTGTTGTGAGACCGCTTCAATTTATTTTCTCCCACCTACTTTTTAATTTAAGATATCTCCTAAAACATTCATTGAAATGAAATGATGTCAAGGACGATATTGTTCAAAATTAAATACTTTTGATGAATAACGTATTTATTTGGATAAGGATTAATATCATGTTTATAAAAACACCTTCGTTAATAATGCATTATTTTAGAATAAATTTTATTACCATAAAAAAGGTTATAGTGAGTCAACCTTAAAAGATAGACGTTGCGGACTTTTTTTAGAACTTTTAAAGGAGAACAATTTCGTCATACATCATTTTTACGTAATTTTAACCGTTTACGCAGGGCACACAACGGAAATTGCAAAATCGGGAAAATTTATCCCCTCAAAAGGGATAAATTTTGCTTTTTTTTTTGCAACATTTTTTATTGAAGTTCCGCTCCTATTGGTCTTAGCGTGAAGTTATATAGCCTATAGCCATCCTCGATAAATGGATTATCCAACACAAAAATATTTTTTCAATTGGAATCAGTAGTTCTTGAGATTAGCGCGTTCAACCAAACAAACAAACTCTTCAGCATTATAATATTAGTATAGATACGCCGATCATTAGCCAATAGCAACTCATTACGACATTGTCACATGCTGAGACAAAATTAAATTAAAACTAAAACTATTGAGATGTACCAACGCAACTACAAGCATGAAAATATAGACAGTTGTTTTTGCATGTGACTTCATCCGGGTCCTTCGGTTACAGTACTTTTTGCTAGATGATACCGTGCCCAGATGATCCTTTTCTGTAGGTCATGACATTATGCAAAATTTCGTTATGATTGATTGAGCAGCTTAACAAACAAACATATTCACTTTAGCATCTATAATATTATAATGGGATTATTACACTATCTGTCAGATGATGGTTAGAAATGATATATATAAAGACGCGAAATGGTTTTCTGTGTTCTATATTCATTTAGTTAGATTGAGAAAATAAAAAACTCTGAATAATTCCTCGAATTCTTTTCTTCGTATGTTAATTTATATATGTTACTAGCGGCCCGCCCCCGGCTTCGACCGTGGTGCAATTTTTATATATAAGAAGATTCCCCGTTTATCCCTCTTTCGATTAGTGAAAACCGAATTAAAATCGGTCTACCCGTTCATGCGTGATGCCGTGACCAAGGGAAATAGGGATTCATTTTTATACATTAAGATATAATAGAACATTATGTATATAAATTAACATTTATAAATGTTATATATGGACCTTTTTAAAGTTATATTTAAATATATTGAACACATGTTATGTGAACCTACGTATTATAAGAATTTAAGGAATATTTTTGATAAATACTAGCTGACCCAGCAGAACGTTGTCCTGCCAGTGCAGAACCCGAAAATAATTCCGTAACCCGATTGTGGCGGCACCTATCGGGTCAAATTTTATTTTCAAACCATATGTTAAAGTGACTCGTCACTTCACGTCAATGAACGACGGTTAAATTATTTGAATATTTTTCACACAGATATACTAAAATCGCGATTAAAAAATGGGGGGTGGGGGTAGGAGGGTGAAAAATACTTTACGACCTATTCTCAGACCTACTGAATATGCACAAAAAAATTCACAAAAATGGGTCCAGCAGTTTCGGAGGAGTTTTGTTACAAACATTGTGACACGAGAATTTTATATATTAGATTTTTTTTCATGTAGTAAAACATATTATGTAAAAAGTGGATACTTCATACAAAATATGAAGGGTTTTTTTATGAATATACTAAAACATTATAATAAAACGGTGTCACGTAATCTGGGCAGCCATCTAGTTTAACGACATTCGTTCCAGGCCCACGCTTACGACAGCTCTTACGATGAAAATAGCCATATTGTTTTCATCGCTATTTTAAACCCTAAATAAGGTTTACTCGAGAATTTAAAATGTTGCCTTTGTTGTACATGTAACTTACGAAAGAAAAATATTACCATATGAAAACAATCTTTCCTTAGATAAGATTCTTGTTTCTTTTTAGTTCACGCGTTGGTTTTCCGAGATGAAAATCTGATTTTCTTTTTCTATTCAATAAAAAAAGATAAAGTACCAGAATGACGAACATACATACTAATACAAAGACTAATTCGGTAGATAATAACCCTAAGATATATTTGAAAGACGCGAAATGGTTCTGTGTTCTATATTCATTTCTGTCATAGTGGACGGGCCATTGTACCTACCTATGGATAGGTACAATAATAAGTTCTTTGTGACTAAAACGATTTATAAACATTGGGCTTATACCTAACTTTATGTACTGCTGTCACAACAAGTTATCTTTATAAGTTAAAGTTACAACAAGTTATCACACAAAATTCCATAAATCAATCAAATTTAAAATATCACAAGAATTTTCAATAAAACTTGATGCATTTCGCTAGTCTTGTAATCGTTGCGGTTTCAGCCTAAAAAAATCTGTTTCAATTTTAGAGCCATAAAATGCCGAATAGTCAGTCCACGCTCTCTCGTCTGGTTACTCTCAAGAGTGAATTAAATTCCCCAAATGCGACAAAGTATGAATTTATGACCCCTGAAAAAAATATAGGAGCTTCTAGTTAAAAATTAACCACGAAGAATGGCAATATTACTTTTTGAAAGGTTAAGAGTTATTTGATACATAATTGTATGTTGTTTTATTATTTAAACTTATGTTCAGTTATTCAGTACTAAAAATCTTTTCCCCAAGAATTCTACTAAATTTGTCTAGATGGCACTTAGTTCTGAGGAAAATTAGTTGAAAAGTACGAAACAGCTAAGTATCAGTCTGAAAAATTAGACTAAATATTTATGTCAGTCATGAGAAGTTAACTGTGTTAAAGAAAGAGTTACTAGGATGGGTATTGAGATCATAATATGTTATTCCTATTTAATGTACCAACATATTTTATTTTGTCTCTCTCGGTTGCTACTTGTTTAGGAGTATATAATGTAAGAACCCGGATTTAACACCCTCTTCGTAATATTTGTTCACATACAATTACAAACAATACAATTGCTTACAAACAAATGAATGTTTGTGGGTCTAATTATACGAAACATTTACAAATAAGACAAAGCCTTATCAAATATATATTTGTAACGTACTTTAAATAATAATTTAAAAAACTATATAATTAGATTATATGTCGACCAATGTACTGTGGGCCTTGGTTTGTGGTAGTATTTCAAGCTGTATAAGCTTACCTATAGGTTAAAACATGTTTTGAATTAATTTAAAACAACAACTATGAGCATCCTGTATATAATTGTAGAGATGCGACTTATTTGAAATACTTTTTTTTAAAATTCAAATGCAATTCAATTTTGCAAACTAATTTTGCATTTAAATAAGTTTTTTAAAAAAGCGTTTTGTATTTTATTTGAAACGCTTTTAAAGAAGTTTTTCTATTTATAAAATACATAATACATACTTACTAATAAGTCCCGCGGGGATTGTATTGAAAAGGGGATTTTTTTGTGAAAGGAGTTATTAATATATCCTATATTTTGAAAATACCTATTTTGAATTTAGTATTTGAAATAGTAAATTAAGAAAGTATTTGCATATTGTATTTTTTGTAAAATTTTTGCACATCTTTGTTTATTTTCTTGTTTTCCACCGACGCGACGATGTGTTATTTAGAAACATAAGTCAAAGCATACATACTCACAAATTTTTCCATAACTTGATTTAGCTTGATATGAATCTACGATATTGGTCTACGGTACCCACAGAAGCCCAGGTATTTAACGCTGTCGCAGTGCGGCAGAATTTCATCGCCCAATTTGTCAGGAGGCTTTTTCAACCTTCTTCACATGAAGGTTAAAATAAAAGTTGAAAATTAAAAAAACACTATAAAATGAATCGTATAATTTTCGCAATTTGCGGTGTGAACCGCAAAAACATTAATTTTATCGAAACAGTAGCGATATAACCTCCGATAATATCGTGCGACGTTTGCACTCATACATTATTCAAGATATAAATGTTTCGATCGTTTGTTTATGGAGGCAGTGCAACATACGCCGACTGGGTGGCGTTGGGCGGTCCACTTGCCACATTGGTGTCAGATGGCAAATTGCGATCAATTAATATCGTATTTCTTTGCATTGTTGTAGTTTGTAGTTCATGTCTACAGTGTAACAAAAATTTATTTATTAAATAGGTATCAAAGAAAGAGTTACTCCATTACTCATTACTCCATTTTAACAGGGTTAAAAGAACCCCCCTCTGAGAAGATACACCGCTAAAAACTGCGGATATCATACAAATAGTAAATCATCTTTAAAATACGCTCACATACATACGCTTATATTGCATTAGAAGACGTCATATAGAAAACACGTAACTTTATCAAAAATTGCGGGCGACATGTCCAGACTGATTGCAACTGTATAAAACATTTTATGCCTGAGAATCTCACTAGATGATGCTGTGGCACTGTCTTATATCATGGTATCAAAGTGATTCTTGAATGTTGTTTAAGTTCCACTTGTTTGAGCAGCATTCGATTTCATTTGTCTGAATCGAATCTGATTTGTCCTGATTATACGTCGCGAAGGAACAGGTATACTCGACTAAAAAATTTTTAAAGTATTGGCGACCCCAAACTTTGCTATACAACATGCTAGCTAGCATGATTGGAAAAAGCCTAAAGAAGCGTGTTTGGAACAGAGACAATGTTCGAGAACATTACATCATGGGTATGAGCAAAAAGGATACGCCATGCGACTCTGAATGTGTTGTTGCGTATAGTATAGGTCGCGTCACGTAAAAAGAACGCTGGGTATGTGTTTACGCATGGGTACACTCGCGCACGAAAGTACTAGCACTATTGTTTTATTTTTGAACTAGCCTTTCGCTCGCGGCGTCGTATATTCGTCATTGGTAGGTATGTACAATGAAAAATAGATAGAATATCATTAAATAGAATTAAAAACACATTTGATTCAGTGTAGAATGTTTAATCTAATTTTAAAAATTAAAATCTCTTCCATTAAGTCGCGTCGCGGGTGACGTGAAAACCAGATGAGGACGTGGTGTTGGTGCTAGAGGTGGCCATTTCATCGTCGTCACTGTCGTCACTTGAGCTTTCATCATCATTTGAGTCAGAATCAACGTCCCCTGCGATTTATAACACGTCAAATGTCTGTTATTTCTTTTTGTTTGATTTTTTTATTTTTGCCGGGAGTTCGGAAGGCAGTAAGAAATTCTGAATCTTTCGAACTCTTTACAATTCGTTTCTTTGTAGACTCGGAACATTTTTGGCCTCTGCGATTTGTTGCAATGCATCACATTGTATTAAATTATCAACTGCATTATTATCAACCTCTCTGTTCATAAAACAATAACGTCGTAAATCATTCTTCTCACTTTTCTATGTAAAACCATTTCATAATTAAAAACTTTTGTAAGCGATGATATTTAGAGAACGATCGCAACGTGGACACAGCGCGAAAAGTAAACATCGACTGACGAACCAATAGCGCACCGGCAAGCATGCGGCGCGTAAACCCGCCCTCCCCGCGCCTCACCTCATACCACCAAATAGACCGATAAATAGATAAATAGACCGCCAGCGTTCTTTTTACGTGACGCGACTTATAACCCGTGTGACCAAATTAGCTTGAATGTCAAGTGCAGTTTAATGTATGGTTAAGCAGTTTCGAATACAGGTGCTTTCCTATTTAAATTTCCGAAAGGCAATTCAAACTTACATCCTTACGCTTCACTACCATCTACCAGTGGTGCAAATGTGCATATGTCGTGTGTACATGTGTTGGCAGTCTTAAGAGCATCTGCAACTAAAAGAGTCTTAACAGCATTCTATATTAAATGTCTTCTCTAAATTATTCGAGTCCTTGCTGTGTCCTATTATAACCAGCCACACTGAATCAATGATCAGCAGATTCCAGCACGGTTTCCAACGTCGTAGGTCGGTGTCAACGAATCTGGTTACTTTTGTACATTCGATTTCAGAAAGACTGGATGGAAGGGTTCAGGTGGATGCGATTTATACTGATTTCAGCAGCGCGTTTGACAGAGTAAACCACAAGTTGCTATTGAAAAAATTAGCAATTTTCGGTATCAGTGGCTCCTTGCTTAAATGGCTTGAATCCTACTTAAGAAATCGGCAATTGACCGTTGTGACTGGTGGTTACTCCTCAAAGCCATATGAGGCAGTTTCTGGTGTACCCCAGGGATCACACCTTGGTCCTGTTCTGTTTCTTATCTTCATAAATGATATTGCTGACCACATACACAATTGTGATTTTTCATTATTTGCTGACGACATGAAGGTGTTTAAATCAATACGTTCAGTGCTCGATGTCCAGGAGTTGCAAGCAGATCTGGATCGTATTAGGACCTGGTGTGATAATAATTGTATGGAACTCAACGTCAACAAATGTTATCATATAAAATTTAGTAGAAACAGGAATATTATCGCTTCTTCTTATTCCATTGGTGGTACATTGGTTGCGGAGGTTAATCGGATTCGCGACCTGGGCGTAATTTTGGACAACAAACTTAGTTTTGTAGCTCACTATGAACATATCACATCACAGGGCTTTAAAATGTTGGGTTTTCTTAAAAGAAATACTATAAATTTCAAATCAACACAATCACTGCTTTCCTTGTACGGCTCCATTGTGCGTAGTTGTCTGGAATTTGCAAGCGTCGTATGGAACCCCACCTATCAAGTGCACAGCAATAATATTGAACGCATCCAAAGAGCATTCACGAGACATTTGGCTTTCAGAGACCCAAGTATTAGTCACAGATATGGTTATCAGCGTCGCCTTGAGCATTTTAGGTTGGATACACTGTCAGATCGTAGGTGCATTCATGACCACGTTTTCCTTTTTAAGCTGTTGCGTGGAGGCGTTGACTGTCCAGATGTAATGTCGAGTGTATCTTACTCAGTGCCACGTCTTAATTCGAGACGGAAAACTTATACCCCCTTTCAAGTGCCCGTATACAAGACTAACCAAATGAGGCACTCCTCGATCCCCAGAATGCTTCAGAGCTACAATAAAATATTTTATAGCGCAAACCTAGATATTCACTTCGACCATATCAACAACCACAAAAAAAAGTTCTCGCTGCCATTTCGTCGCACTCATAACTTTACATAATTGTTTGTGATTTGCTTTTTAATTTTTTTAATTTTTGATTACTGACTTTTTAATTTAAGACATATCCTTGATTTTTTTTATTTTTTATTTTTAACATTTTACTATGTAATTCTGACTTGTTGTTACTGATTGATTTGGTTGGATTTTGTTATTTTTGATTCATTTTGTTGTTTCAAAGTCTTAAAAGTCCACCTGACTGAGTTTGTGTACCATAGAGAATTATGTATTCAGCTCTAATTGGCTTGCACACTGGACCAAGATATTGAGCGATATGGTGAAACTGTAAAGTGTGCCAGGCTGTTGCTGTCTTAAATAAATAAATAAATAAATAAATAAATAAATAAACCGTCACCGCTCGCTGATATGGCTTTTGGATTATGTCTTTATATAAATAGTGCTTTTAATATTAATTTTAATTTGAATCAACATGTAAATCAAATTATACCTAGGTTAGTTTATGAAAAAGATAAAAAAAAACAAGTATCAAAATTATTAAGCCAAAATAAATATTTACTCGGTCATTGTAATTATAATTTAAAACAAAACAAGTTTTTATACTTAAAACATTGAACAAGCAAAATGTTTTATTGCACCATACCAAGTCAATATACCTGTAATAGGCCTGATGACGGTATTAAAGAATTAAAGAATAAATTATATTAGGGAAATATACGTTGAAAATGTTCTAAAAAATGACCCAGTTTAAAATTAATAAGATTTTCAATAAAATAAAAGTGTAAAATACTGCAATCCGCCATGTTAACTGAAACACCGATCAGAGCGAATGACGTTTCTCTTTCGTAAATATCACCGTATCGCTTGAATTGTGTAAACTGTCAAACTGTTCCTGAGTCAAGAAAGCGTGATGTCGCAAAGACGTCATTGCTATTATAGCGTTTTGGCGCAAAGTTGAAATTGTATTATTTAAAACATAATTTTTTCCTTCAAAACCTCGAAGTGGAGTAGTTTTTCAAAATCAGTCATCATGTGTACCTATTTATAATCATGAGCGCATGCCGCATATTTACTTAAGGCGCTGTTTTATAAAATTCTGTTACTTATGTAGGTACTTAGCCACATATATCTTATTAGATAAGTTGTGGTCTGGTTATGATGGCTGACGACAGGCGTTCGATCAATCGTAATGTTACGTGCGGGGTGAGTTAAAATACCGTGTAAGAGCGAAACGAACGATTTTGTTTCAAAAACCAAGATGACTTCCAAAAATCACAAAACTTGTCCGAAATCGTTAAACTTGCCAAAAATCGTCAATGATTGCCTTAATGTGACGTCGGTTCACTGTCGCAGATAACTTCAATAAAGCTCCAAAGAGTCGCTATCGTATCGCTGGTTGTGGCACCACTCACTTATCTCGCCCACGTGCTCTCTTATCGCAAACAAGATCGCAAACAAGCCATTGAAAGTTCGGGAATGCTATTTCTATTGAAATGTTGTAAACATAAGGACCATTTCCTTTTACACTAGTCGGGAAGGGGCCTTTTATCCTACCATCGATAGGATAGGACGTTCGAGACTTTCAGCCGGCGCGAACGCTTTTTCCAGAACGTTCCATAATTAGTCGTAACAGTAACGTGGGTATTTATTTTTATGTAGTAGGTGAATATACTTAGAGAAAATAAAACTCAATTTTTTTTATAATAAAAAAACAAATAAAAAACATACTACTCTTGATTGTGTGTGTTTCGACAAACAAAAAAAGAAGGAAATTGTGTTCGACAGATATTAACTTATTTAAATTTTAGGAATGTATGTACTTTAAATTTATAATAGACATTAAATATTTAATAAAGACCTTATGCAACATATGTAAATACAAAATAAAGTATCGCCAATTCAATAAAAATATTTTTGAAATAGATAGCAACAATAAAATTATAACAATAACTCAGATTAAGGAACAGTTACACAATAATATCAAAACTGATATTATAAGTATATACATACATATGTATAATAAAATCGTAAACAAACCGTGTCTGTACATTGAATATTAAAAAAATATATATATGTACACGTTTGTACTTATGTTACCGAAGTCAAAAAATAGTTTTTGGAATTTTTTTCTCTTTGTCTGTGCGTTTCTGCACGCTAATTTCAGAAACGGCATAGCAGATTTCAATGCGATTTTCACTGATGTATTGTAGCATGCTTCCCGTAACATTTAGTGTTTGTTTCATTCCGATCGGTTCACAAACAAAAAAGTTACGCGCTATACCGAATACCACGCGTACGAAGTTGCGGGCTCAGGTAGTATAAAATAAATATAAAAAATATTTATAAATAATTTGCCCAAGTAAAAAAAAATTTAAAGGAAATTCATCTTCGTTGTAGGACGTCCCTGTTGGACTTGGGGGTCTCCCATAATTTTCCAATATTTCAGAGAATTAGAGTCTCAAACCTGAGTCTCAGACCACACTCTGATGCCCATAATTTCAGAAAATCAGAGTGTTGGGTACCTTTGCCACCGATTACAATTAATAATACAACATAAATAATAGTGCAAATAAATTATACTTAACATGTTATTATTGAAAATGTATTACACAATAAACCGTTCAAAATAATGTTTAAGTGCAAATGAGTTTATGTAGGTATTGAAGAAAGGCTACATAGTTTCATACCTTCTTATATGACGAAAAAGCTATTAAGACCCCTTTCCATTACAGAAATAGCTTTTATACATATTTGTAAGTATTCAATCAGCAGTTCAATACTGAATAGGTATATTGAAAAGCGAACGACATCAAATGTTTACATTATAATTAGGTTTCGCTGCGACTTCCTCCAAGCGCCTTTTTCTTAGGCGTTGAAATATTTATTCATTTAATGCTGATTAAAAAAATCAGTCGTTGAATTTTTATTTCTATTTCTAAATGATCCCTTAGGAACAGTCCTTTTTTGAATGAAAAGTACCCTATACCGTTTTCTGCACCTCCGAAAATGTGTATGCAAAATGTCACGTTAATCGATGAAGTACTTTCGGAAATTTGCGTTTTTGAATAAACGAACATATTATTGCTCGTGTGGTAATTAATAAAAATTTTAAACATTCGCGAAGACATTAATGATGAGAAAAGTATTACATATTTCATGATTCTTTTGGTACATATATGTTATTGTAATGATCTAGTAGAAACAATTTTACACTTGACTTTACATCCGTTGACGTGAAGATACGTTGATTCGCGATATTTAAACACGAATTGATTAAACACGAAACAATTTATAAACAGTCTATAGACAACACCTTTATAATAATCTAGGTACTTACAAACAAGTCTTGTTAAAAAGTTTACGTCTAAATATTCTTGCACATAGAAACATAGTCTTCCCGTCTCAGTGGAGCGATTGTGACTGATCACGTGGAACAATGGACATTGAAGTATGCATGACAAGAGACGGAAGATAAAAATAAAAATGTTATAAGCGCCAAAATATTAAATATTAGTTACTCATAAAGAATAATGTCAAATCAAAAATTAATTCTCAAAAGCCTAGATAATCTGCGAATTAAGATTAATGATAATTTTTAGGTTTGTGATATGTGTTACAAACCTAAAAATTCTATCGATCGATAAATTTCTATCGATAAAATTTCATTGTATGATGTTTTCTGTCGGCATTTCACTTTTATTTATAATGTATAATCTATATATACTTAAATATTTTCTTATTTGTACTTTATATACTTAAATAAAAGTAAAATCTAGGTTTAACTGTTAATCTAGGTTTATTTATACGCGCTCTTAAGTATGTCATAGAATCCATTGATAGTGCCGTTTAACGAGGTTCTCACGTTTGGCGAGCGCCCGCCACCGCACGTCTCTCGGGCCCCTTTGTCGTTATACCCCCGCGCCCCTGTACCCCACGGACGAGGAATCGTTTAAACGGTCTATCTATAAATGCCTAAGCATATAAAGTTATCACAACATCGGTCTTCAAACACAATGTGTGCTCATTTTTGTATAGGACAGGTTCCAAATTCAATCTAATATTGTTCTCCTTTTTCTTGTAGCTTTAAGGTTGGAATGAAAGAATTATTCGTATGCATTGTATACATTACATAGGGTTTAATATCGGACAAAGGTTAGATTGCTAACAAACAGAAACGACAGTTGACAGCGTTCTTTCCTTTGCGAGTTCTACCTATGTCACTACTGTATTATTGCGTTCAATGTTTGACGTAAACTTGTAACGCGTATAATTTGTTAATATTACCATAGATAAAATACTACTTAACCACTATAGATGGTCACTCACGTACATTGAATCCGTACCCTATCAAATTTCGCTTATATCTAGATGCCGCCTGTGTAGTTTGTCGCTTATTTGTTGTCATTAAAAATCCGCTAGAGTCGCTGCAGTCGACCATTCAGTCAATTCTCATATACAAGAGATGGCACTACTGAAATTTATTTAAAATATAAAAGAAGTGGGCACGAACAACGATAAAAGGGCCGTATGAACGGTATAGGTTCTGTTCTAAAAAATAGGGCAATAAGGAACTAAAACGTTAATTACTGACCGATTATATCCTATAATAGAAAAACGTCTTGTCAGTCGATAAAATATTATTAATTATGTTTTTTGTTATTTGTATTCATAATCTTTACATACTTCGATATAATTTTGCTTAGGTACGTATGTTTGTGTTCAGAAAGCTGAAAAACTGGGTGATGGATTAACTTAATTTTTTTGCAAAACGATGCATTTTATCACAAGAGTGTTTATATATACTTTCTATTCCGAAGATTCAGCGGAAACGAAAATAAAAATGAGCTTACAGCAAAGCGTGGCCAGGTTCAGTTAGTTATAACATAGATAAAAATTAACCAGTTTTTGTCGATTGTGTTACGAAGAAAAAAATGATAACTCACACATTTTAATTTGTTATTTTTGTACTATGGTCATTATGCATTATAATTGTAAAACAAATTAATAACATAATGTTTTCTGATATAATAATATTAAATATCTAAATAAAATTTTTCTATCATTTTCATTAAAATATGCATGAAATGGAACAATATCATACATAAAAGTACTCCCAGCAACGTCGCCCTCTAGTTATTACCACGATAATAAGGAACTATAACTGCGTGATTGAATTTGTTGGTTATAATTTTTAACAAAATACACATTAATGTTAAATTCGAGACTATTAGTGACATCTAGGGAGTGGAAATCCCAATATGAAATTGGCTTCAGATCTTTATATGGAGGTTGACCATCTATACTGGTTAAGTAGTATTTTATCTATGATATTACGAACAATGCATTATCCGATTCACTAGTAGTCTGTGCACGTAATTTCTTAATACAGTCTGTGTTCCAGAATGGTTTAACTGTTCCTTGTAATATTAAGCCATACTGGAAACCAAGCCCTGATAACTATGGTCATCAAAAAGTAGAGGGGGATGAGGAAGCAAGACAGGGGAGGTCGGCGAGGCAAGAAGGGCAAGAGCGAGACGGAAATTTTTTAAGTTGAGATTAGGAAATTTTGACTTGAGGTGCGCCCCACGACTAATGTTCAGCGCACTACCTTAAGTTTCTCTTTTTATTGAAAGCAATCTCGAACTACATAAATTGAATACTTCAACCGTCGGAAAATCCTCTCGCTTCTCGGCTTCATCTGGTCCAAAACAACCGCTTGCGAGAGAAAGGGAGTATCGCGCGGTAGATACCCTCATCCCGAGTTCATCAGCAACGAGGCTCGCGCTACGTGGTGACAGTTCCCACAACCCCTTGCGTGTACTGCTTCCTGGCACCCGGGGCATCACCATCAGCGCTTGTCTCCAGCGTCGGCGAGAGTGAGGACGAGGCTGGCTTCACGACAACATCACGGTGAACGCGGGGGCACATTTCGGCTGCTCTCGAAGAGATACCCAAAGCTGAGTAGCATTTTTCTTGTACCCTCATATCTGTCTTCACTCGAAGTAAACCGCAATTAACTACCTTAACTTAGATTAGTATTAAGAAGAAACAGCCATATGTAATATAAAGTTATTGTTCGCTAAAGTGTTGTATTGTAATTATTGTGATTATTTTGCTACTAATTAAATTTGTATGTGTGCAGTGAAATCAGTGTATCTTTTATAGCTTAAGCTCTCCCAATCACTCAGACAGTGGGTGCCCTAGAGTCTCATGTTACATTTCGACTGAGTAAGTACGGTGAATAATTCTCTTAGGAGCTGCAGCGAGCCCAAAAGCCCACTGCAATCGAAGATGGCATGAGTTTAGATCTAATTTTAGACACCACTGCCTCTATGATTATTTTTATTTTTATGTAATTTTTAGTAATATATAATATATTAAAAATACAATATGTTATGTCCCAAAATAGACACTTGTGGACAATAAGTTTAGAATAAAAGAAAGTTTTTCCCTTTAATCGAATGAGTATAAGATATAGATTTAAATATGTTTATATTCCATAGTGCAAATTATATCATTACCTAATCTTAGATCCATGGGCTGCCAGAAGACCAGGCCCCCATGGAAACTCTGTTAATGGAATGACTTTGAAGCTGCGCCATCCCCAGAAGATAGGCACTTGGAATATGCGAGGCCTTCTTATAGTTGGTAAGCTCGAAATCCTAGAGGGAGAACTAGTCAGATGGAGTTTAGACATATGTGAAAGATAAGGAAAAACAGCGGATTTTTCCTTATCAAAGCTCACAACACATAGTGCTACCAACTAGCCAGAATAACTGTGTGATGTGTTATGAACCAGACAACGACGGGATCCTGAACGTCGGACTGAGGTCATCGCCAATCAATCTGAACATATTACGGCTCTATGCCCCTACGAACTCGGCAAGTGATGGAGTTATAGAGGACTTTTACAATACCCTATAAGCCACTATAGCTAAAACTCCCAACCTCTGGTACATTTTCTTAGACGCCTCTACGAAGACGGAACTACGTCAGTGAAAACGAATGAAGTCTTCTTGGACAGCTTTCACCCTAGCGCCGGAGTCAGACACGGATGCATAATTTTGACAGTGAACCGGCGACACATTAAGGGAATCATTGACGACTTTTGGCCAGTTTAACGGTTTCATCAGATAAGTTTAGTGATTTTGGAAGTCATCTTAGTTTGTGAAAATAAATCGTTCGTTTCGCCCTTACACGGCATTTTGACTCACCCCGCACGTAACAACATTATTCTGACGCTCTATAACGTTGATCACTTGAAAGTGATGATCGATCGAGTTTTTATTCAAGCCACAAGGCGTTTTCCAGCTTCAGTGATGGCTTGGCGGGGTAATTGCTTTCAAGAACTGACTGATCCATATTTTTATTAATACTTCGGCCCAGGTGTTCCAAGACACCACTATTTTGAAGGTAGTAACAAAATATTCCATAACCAAGTAGGTATGGTTCTTTCAGCAATAGTGAACACGATCGACATAAGTGCGGGTGGAAAGGAATATTTCTGAATTGCATCAGAGCTGAATAGATCGGTCGTCATCTAGAGCCGATCTTAATCTGTTTGATTATGATTTATGATCTCTTTTAGAGGTTCATAAACTTCGATGACTGACTATAACTTTTATTATATTTATATTCCCAATGGTGAAAAAACTGTTAATTTTCCTAACATAGTTATAGGTTTCAGACATGTTATCCCTTGTTTCAAGTTTTTTATTTTTTATTACTATATGTAGGTTCGCCAATAATCCGGTTGAGGTATTCCTAAAAAACTATAATACTTAAAACAGTTACTTTATACATATAATAAAATCTTAAACGAGCCGTGTCTGTACATTAAACATTTTTCAAAAAAAATGACTGTGCTTTCAAAAGTACCTACACGCAACATTACAGGGATAAATTTGGAATGCGGATATGATCGTAATTTAATTTTGGTGAACCCTCGCAGAGTGTGAGACACGTTAAGAGTGCCTGGCGCTTCGCACTGTTCAATTACCGTAAGCGGTACTTGCCATCTTCAAAGGAAAATTATGTTACAAGATCGGTTTTAGAGAGGATCTTATGCTAATGAGTAATACCGAAAAAATATTATTAAAAGCTCCAGATTACATGCAGAAGTCGCATATTCAGGTTCAAAACAAATCAAAGCATTTATCATACCGGGAACATAATAATGAAAGAGTAAATAATTAAAGAATTTTGTTTTTTTTTTTATGTTAAGATCAGCAGACAGGCTGATGGTGCGCTTGATGGTAGGTGGCTACCGTCGCCTATAACACAAGCAACGCCACAGGTGCTGCAAGTGCGCTGCCGACTAAAGTAGGATTAAGGATAAGGGATTGGGAAGGGGATAGGGAAATGGGCTCTGGCATCCCTTACTCACTCACCGAAACGCAACAGCACACGTGCTGTTATTTCACGGTGGTCTTCTGGTTACTGCCGCCATACGGGCTGCCCAAATGACTGCGAAACGCAGTGTGCCCTGCCACTACTTTCCAGATCCAGACCAGAGCCAAATTTGAAAAGTTCGTTTTTCAAAGTTTACCCTGCCGGGAATCGAGCCCGGGAACCCTAGAACAGAGCGTTAAGGCAGGCACACTAACCACTCATCAACGGGCCCTTTAATGTGTGCAAACATTACAGAATTTATTTATTTTTATTATTATTATTTTTTACATAATTTATCGTTGGATATTAATATTTCAAAATTTTAAGTGAATTAAATAAACATTTGGCTGATGTGCCAAATGGCTCTTTTATTCCAAATGGTTATTTAGAATTTAAAGAGATACAGAATCTCCACTTGTATTAGTATTAGTTGGTCACTTGGCCACGAAAATGACATTAGCACAAGTAAAATAAAATGCTGTTGACCTTGATAGGTAAAGCTTTTTTAGCAGTAGTCAAACTTGGGATAAAATCACTCCATTATGATATTCGCTAGCTGTCTAACACGATTAAGGCTTTAAGAGATAATTATGAGCACCTTTGTAAGATAAAGAGCTTTTAGAATAGCTCATTGAATAGGAAGTAGTTATATTCACCAACTTGGTGGATAAGTCCTGATGTCTCCCTATAAAGTGCCTTGCACAGGTTTACACAGAACATACAATTTAATAGGCAATGTATAATTTTGTAACATTTTAAACGGAAACAGTGTGTACCAAACAAAAAAAACTGTGATTTCCCACCTGAATTATGTAGTCGAATACTACAGTTATTCATAACGTTTGTGGAGATTGGAATATTTGGTTCAGTCAGTCAGAAAGCACAGAGCAAAGAATCGCCGCACCGCCCTATACTAGAGACAATATTCGTGCAGCGTAATTGCGCTGAGCGCATTTCAAGACGCATAAGGCCGCCAGTTTCTATTTGCACGTTGTGGAGTAAACATTATCCAAAAAAGCGATGGAAGTGCCTCATTTGTGCTGTGATTTGTGTAATAATCAAAGAAAAAACGTGAATAAGTAAAATTCCGGTAATCATATGGTGTGTTTCGGTGATTGAGTAAGGGATGCCGGAGCCCATTTTCCTAACCCTTTCCAATCCTTAATCCTACTGTAGTCTGCAGCACACTTGCAGCACCTGTGGCGTGTCTTGTGTTATAGGCGACGGTAGCCACCTACCATCAAGTGGAATGTCAACCTTAACATAAAAGAAAGCGGTAATTATATGCAATTTTAATTTTTTTTTAATTGTTTTGGAACACAAAACTTAAAGTGCGTGGACTAGCATTGAATAAACGGTAACACACACACCCCCCCCCCCCCCGACACGCGGGATTTGTATGGAAAGCGTTGATCGTGTCGTCCTAGCAAGGGCTGTCGTCGTGGCGATTCTTGGCTCTGTAGTTAGAAGATATGCCATAGTAATTAATACAGCGGAAAATGAATTTTCTTGATATACTGATTTCAATTATGTAAGTATATAGATTTTTTTATTTAGTAGTGTTTTTTTTTTTAAATTTAAGATGGGTTTGCTCTTGACCAGCATCTATCCACGTAGGAGTGATGAGGCCGACGATGGAGCGAGCTCGAACCTTGAAAAGATTTGGGTTGTATTACCGGAAATACAGACGCCGGCAGGGAGTTCCAATCCTTAGCAGTGTGCATGCCAAGGGCTTTAAAATATATTTTAAGGCGCTTGATCCGAATTAGAAGGATTTCGACAAAGTGACAATGGTAACCAGCCGTACGTCTGCATGTCCGATAGAAGAAAGGAGAAGGCGGTATGATCTCATGCAGCACCCGAGCACACTCTCCGAAGTACATCTTATAGAATACACACATACAGGCAATTTTGCGTCTATGTGCCAGGCTCTGCAGCTTCGTTCTTATTAGTGTAGAAAAATATTAAAAAGTATCAAGATCACTTGTGATGTCTTACATAGATAATATAATTGTTGTTTACAATCTCCTTTGGCTTGGATTGTTCTATTTGAAGGTTTTCAAGTGTTTACGTTACTTTTAAAATTGTCTGTCACATAAAAACAATTTTGAGTTAACTTATAAAGTTAAAACTTACCAATAGTTGTGAGCGCCAGTGTACACCAGTAATAACTTTGCAAGTATTGTTTTACGACGTCCGCTGTTTCGGTGTCGTGATACACCCAATTTTTACTACCGAAACCATTGTTTTTATATATAATATGGTACAAGCACCCGTTCCAATGGAATATCACTAATAAATAATGAATTAAACTGGTGGATCTGAACAAGTTTGGATAGTTCGTGTGTCGTTCTGTGCGATCCATGAAGGCCCAGAAGCGGTATATCTTCACTAAGCGAAACGATCGCAAGATCGAATTAAATCCGATGGACAAGTAGAGGAAGTCCAACGGCAATAAACACAAACAGTCTATGTAGAATGTTGTGGAGTTCATGTAGTGCGTTCTGAGCTTCGCCGCGTCCGTCTGCAACACGCCGTCCTCCAAGTAACCAGTTCGGAAGTGAAACAGAATGTCCGCCAAGTATAGGAAGTCCGAAAAGTAGTCTAAACAAAACCACACTATCAGCGTCTCGCCTGAAACAAGGGTACTTAATCAGTTCCCGCACTAAGTTCAAACATGGAATATTCATTAAAGGGCAAATAGTCTAGATCACAAGTTCAAACTGGCGTTAATTCTTGATAAAGCTCCAAAAATGTATCCTAAAAATATGTGCGATAGCTCATCGCATTCGGAATGATGTCTACAAAAATAGATTGAAATGTTTTACCCGCGCATAAACAATTGCAAAAGCTATAAACAAATTAAGATTAGAAAGAAAAGGCATTTGTTTTTTTTTTCTTATTAGACTTTATTAGAAGTTATTACTCAAAAACTGTTTTTTTTTTCCAATAAGCGTTAGAAGAATAAATTTTTAAAAACGAAGAAATTTCCAACAAAAATCTTTTAGCTATCTCTATTATTTATAATTTTAATTTAAGGCTGAAAATTCGTGACATACTAAAACTACACGAAAAAGGCTTAGGTCACATTTTATACGTTTAAATTAAAATTATTTTTATCGATATAATTCACTTCATAATATTTTAGTGCAATTAATATGGAGAAATACTTGTGATCTAATTTTTACATTTTAGTAATAAGAGTTTATCTAATGTACTTAGAAATTTATAATAATATAGTTATTAAAGCAGTTGAGACTTTAATATTTATTTGTTGGATTGTACCTCCAGAAATATTAATTAATTAATTTTTTTAGGTGGAACTTGTTAGGTTTTAGTAAAAAGGTCCAAGGAAAAAAACACTTTTGATTTTGCATTAACGTTTAGACAATACAACGTTTTTGATTCTACATTATCAAAATTTTTTATTACCTTATCCTATCTGATCAAAAAATCTATTTTTACATTCAAGTAAAAAGTTCATATTGAAATTTAAGTAAAATCATAGTTGAAATTCAATTTTAAGTAAAATCTTAAACGCAACTCGGAAGAGATCTTAATTTAAAATAGATAGTAAGCACGATTAGCAGTTGAATCTGGGTTGCAGCGCCTTAGTACACTTGGAGCATAGTTTTGCTTAACTTTCAGCAAAGAAAATTCAATTACCTATGTAAATAACTTTTCCGAAGACATTTCGCGTTGAAGACTTTGTATAATACTTTGCGATATAAAGTTTGGACCTTTCATCAGATGAGCGCTTTTATTATTTTATTACCGCTTCATATCCACGGTTAGGTTAGGTAGTGTGGAATGTGCATGGTAAGTGCATGGTCCATTTCTTTGTATTAGGCGGCAATGAAAGATATTTAAGATCATTTATAATTTTTGTCTTTGTTTTTGTCGTTGGTTTGTCGTGTCTAGTTTATTGTCTTGTCCGGTTCTTGTTCTGTTAAGGCTTGTAAATAGATCAGGATACGTTATATGGTAATTCATTTGCCTGTAATATCCCCTTAGATCAACCGAGACCAATACAAAGTGAACTATCGTACACTGACACTATCCCTGAGATTCTGTACGTGCAGGTACTGCTCTTTAATAAGTTTATATTACATGCTACATACATCCACATTCTTTCTAGATCCATCGATGGTTGTCGTATTATTGTGGAATAATTTGATTTGATATAGGCGTTGCTTGTGCTATAGGTGACGTAGCCACCTACCATCAAGCGTCTGATGACCTTAACATGAAAACAGACAACTGATTTACGAATTAACCACTATAGATATATAACTAAAACCTAAAAATCCAATATAAAGATTTCGTATGCATCAGAAAGTATGTGCATAATGTAGGTAAATAGACAATAACAATGACTGAATTTTCGCTGCAGTAAGCCATACCTAATTGTAAAATCTATATCATACGCAATTTATTTATTTTTTCTAATAACATCCCGCAAAGCGAAGGAATGTAGAAAAAAAATGAATACAGATATCATTTATAATTAAAGGTATCTGAGTAAATCGGGTATTTATAGTAAAAAACTTGAGCATAACTTAAAGGCGATTGGTCAGTGAGGGGAAATCTCAAACCATAAATACGAAAATGTGTTCTTAGAAACTAAGGCTTCGATTCTTTGAAAAAAATATTGTCAATTATTAAAATTGTAGACATTTTTATTTATTATTTACATAAGGATCCATAGCAAAACTTATGCCTTATAACCCACACTATCAACTGCAGTAATAAAAATACTTGCGATTTTTTCATGGAAATTTGACCAGGTTCGATTCTTCACATATGAGCGTAAATTTGAAAAAGTTTGAATGTAGTTTTTATTTTTTCACAAATCGAAACCCTATAGTCCCTAAGAACAAATTTTCGTATCTCTTGTGGTTTAAGATTTGCCCTCACTGACCTATTTGGATTGATCACCCTGTATAAAGCCAAGCAAGGGGTTCGGTATCTGTCGAAATTTATGTGTGTAAAATTACGAGTAAGTTTTTATCAAATATTGTAACTTGGAAAAAAATGTGATTCCATATTTATTTGTATTAATGTCAAATCAAAACAAATGTATCCTCGCCCTGTTCAATCGAACTCTTTTTTCCTAGATACATTAGTTACTGTAATAATGTGTGCATGATACAGAACCCATTGCATTTAGTATGAAATAACACAGCACACATAACATGCTCACCATTAATTTCTTGAAAGGCAAATCTATATACAATAACCCAGAGGTTGTAGAGGAATGCAAGTGAGACGACCATCGACCAGTAATAGCAGAGGCGTCCAGCTGGATCGAACACAAACGACCAGCGACCTCCGGACCGTAGTCTGCCGCTCGTGTATGTGGATCTCCGGCGAAGAGCACTTCTGCTGCCGCTGAAACCAAACAAAAAATTAAAAATATATTACATATACCTATTAAAAACTAGCTAAGCCCGCAACTTTGTACGCGTGGTATTCGGTATTCGATTGGAATGAAACAAAACTAAATGTTACGGGAAGCTTGCTGCAATACATCAGTGAAAAGCACATTCGAATGGGTTAAGCCGTTTCTGAGATTAGCGTGTACAAACGCACAGATAAACATTCTAAAAACTGGTTTTTTTTTACCACTTTTTTTTTCCCCACAGAATTACAACCTCGGGGTCTTCAAAACCAGGGTAAATGGGCATTTACTGGGTAAGCGTGGTTCACCTTCGGCCGGATCTGCACCTCACATCAGGTGAAATAGTGGTCAAGTGCTACCTTGATTTAATAATAAAAAATGTACAATGTGAACAAATTGTTTTTTTAAGCTATTTAATTTACCTACAGACACGGCTCGTTTACGATTATATTATATGTATAGATATAGATTTATCGAAGTTTGAATTTTTTTCTTGTTCTCTTAAAGTTAAAATTAACACTTCTCTAGCTTCTCTCGATTTCATTTTTACGTACTTAGTTTAAAAAAAATTTCAACTTCAGTCATTTTTGAAAAATTATTTATTGATTTGTGTGAAATCTTAGGAATTTTTCCAACTAAACATATATGTCTGTTTTAAAGAACATATATTTCCATTTCGGACATATTGTAAGAGTGGTATACCTAATAGAAAACAATAAAAATGTCCTACGGTGAATAAGTGTAATGCTGCAATGCCAAATTTTGTAAAATTACACTAAACTGAACGTTTATATTTATAAGCATAATTTATAAACAAGAAAATAAACAAATAAAATGTACCCAGTAAGCCGTTTCTGAGATACGGTTTATTATTGCATAGTGATTACATCACGAGTTGCTTCGGGGATTTTATGTTAATTTTACATTAGCTCAGAGTGTGCAGGACGATAGGTACGGCAAGCAAGCCAACATTTACCTACGCAACATACATTATCTTAGTACAGAAACAAGCTATAATGCACTCCCGTTGTTGCTAATTTTCTGTTAATAATGAACGCCTTCAAATCTCCTATCGCTAATTATAATATTAGAGCCGAGTGTCACGGTAAAAATATACATATCTTAATAAATTTAGTCATGTATAAATTATTTTCTTGCATTGTCTATATATATATAAATGAATCCCCATTTCCCTTGGTCGCGGTATCACACGTGAACGGGTAGACCGATTTTAATTCGGTTTTCACTAATGGAAAGAGAGATGAACGGGGAATATTCTTATATATAAAAATTGCATCCCGGGCGAAGCCGGGGGCGGAACGTTAGTAAGCAATTTAATTTCATAATACCAATGCGTTTGTAATTTTTTTTTAAAACCTTTCAGCTGATATTCTTGAGTTTTGATGTAAAAATCATTCCAACCCAAAGTACCTAATCCATACGTACAATGAAAAGAAGCGAGATGATAAAGGTGTTCTGAAATGCAACAAAATAAAATCTTTGTACTATGATAACAGTGTAAAGTTTTGAGTGAGATTGCTACTGTACATTGAAAATTTATTTTACATTAAAAATAGGAAGAAACATCCATAACTGTATGTGATAACATAACCATGAGAGATAACCAAAAAAATATATAACTACCAAAGATATAATTAATTTTAAGACATTTTTATCTTGAATTTTAAAAGAAACTTGAATGAGTAAATGTCAAATACGACACAAAGTAGAATTTTGTAAAATTAAATTGATTTGCTCAAGGGTTTGGTCTGTATATATTTGTGCCAGATTTCTGCCCTAAAGTTGTTAACACAAACAAGTAACAACATGCAAATGATACATAATGCATGTTAGAAGCGAACTCTTAGGCTTTCGTGTTTGCATTAGCTGATTGTTCGGAGTTACCAAGGATAGGAATGGAGGGTGCGGTTGTAATATCGAATCTGGAATAATTGAATATCGCATTTAGCACCTGAGGAATCGCCGCAAGGATATTTGGGGGTGGATATCCAATCAATCCTCGGATAGTTGACGGGTCCGCCTAACCACTAGTTTGCGTTTCCTATAATACTATGTCTACTGATTCATTAACCAAGCCGATTGCATATTTCAAACTGTACCATAATTAACTTGTCAATCAAGATAAATTCAACTAAAGTGCTTCGTATTTTGTGATATTTAACTCAACGTTTTCACCAATTATGGATGATATCAAATTAGCTAATTTTGGTAGTCATTAAGGGCTTCACTGAGGCAAATGACATTTACTATAGAAATCGCTGGCGGCGGATCCAATTCAACAGGCCTAGAAATGGTGTTTTTTTGTTTTTACCATTAGAACAATACACAAAATAATATTTTTTATTAATACAATTTTTTAATCTGATATTAACTTATTAATAGGTACAGGATTCATATGCGTGCAATAAGCCGTTTTCGAGAGAATTTTCAATAAAAGTCAAATTCTTCTTGTGTTCTAACTTTTTTTGTGGAGTTTCTATTACTTTAACAAAAATTCTAATTAATACAATTGGTTCTTCACATGTTTAAGTATAATATATATTTTTTTCAAAGCAATTGTCTTGTCCATTTCTTGTAACATCTTCATTAAACAATGGATATTTTTAGTATTTAGGGTTTTTCTCCCCCTTTGTACGGGATAATCTTCGATAACTCAATATTTTAAGGGAATTATCAAAACCAAACGACCGACTTGAGCAATTTATTGACAGGAACTAACAAACAAAACACAAACAAAAAGTTACCACTCAAAATAGAAAAACTAAAACATACTACCATAAAGAATATTATAAAAACAATATTATATAAAAACTCCTTAACACCCTTAATTATCATTCTTTCATGTGTTTATCAATGGAACTAGAAATAACAATCGGACTATTTTAATTCCATATTATTAGATGTAAATACTACAAGACTTTATGCTGCTCTCAATATATATATTAAATATTTTCTAATTAGAATTTATTTGAAGGAACTATAATAGTTTATTCAATTACTCGTTCATAGTGGTGGCAGAACACATTGCGTTCCGCAGATATGAACTGGGTAGACCATCTCTCAGCAAAAACCACTCTCTTAATGAAGATCACCATAAAATAACAACATTTGTGTGCTGTTTTGTTTCTCTGCGTGAGTAAGGGATGCCACAGCCCTTACAGTTTTTCCATATTGAGATATATTGTATCCATATTGAGAGGGTTTCAAGACACACGTGATTTTAGGAATCATGCGTGTATTTATCTTGAAAAAAAAATACGAACATAGACTTTACTCTTTACTAGCTTTGCCCGTGACTCCGTACGTTTGGTATCAAAATAGCGGGTAACTTTTTTATTTGTAAGTCGATTGGAATGAAAAAAAAACACTAAATGTTGCGGTAATCTTCTTACAATACATTCAAATTCACTAAGTCGTTTCTGAGATTAGCGTAGACACACACAAACAAAAAACGATTTCATTATAATGGTTATCTAATTATTTCCTGTAGAACATAATTTATGTATCTTCACTGAATTAGAAAAAAAGAACTTAAAGTTATCAATCAAAAATATTGAAAGAAATTTTAATGGCCTTAATTTCACAATAATTTTAATTAATCTCAATTTTTGGTGAAAGTTCACAACAATATTTAACATATCGTCATTATTAATAAAGCTACTGCTTGACATTTTCCATTAGTCAAGTAAATTACGACGTCCCTTGCGCGATTAAATATCTCTTCTCTTTTCACTTATATTAAAATATAAGTGGGAGTAAGCGAGAGGTGAAACGCTTCACGCTCAACGTTATTGACACTTGAAAACCCCTCACAGGTTAAAGCCATATTTTCCGTTTGATTTTCTTCTTCGGCGCTATTCTCTTTTTTTTTGTATAGTTTAGCGACAGACTGACGGTCTATTTTAAGATGTAATAAAGAAATAAGGACGGGACACTGACAATCCTTGCTTACTCACCGAAACGGCCTATTATTTCCCAAAAAAATTCCTAATTGGGATTTTGGGAGTTTCAAAAATAAACATTATTTTATTTTCCCAATATGTCACATCAATGTAATTTTAATTCATTTGAACTAAATATTTATTGATAGTTGCAAAATGTCGGCATTTTGGGTACATAAAAAAATATCTACTTATTTTTTGCTGTTCCCAAAATGCCCCAATTGTGAGACATAATGGTAGTCGCTGTTATTTCACGATGGTCTTCTATAAGAGCATTTTTAGGCATCCAGTTTGTGACTGCGGTACCTACGCAGTGTGCCCTGCGACTTCTGAAATTTAAATTTAGAAACATTGATTTTTAACATTGATTTTTGAGCTTTTTTTTAACTCAAATGCGTTTTCTGCCACGTAATCAACCTTATTGGTATATTATGTGTTAGGGTTTCCTATTTTTTAAGAATATGTTTGAATATTTGAGAATCAACTGTGTAATATCTAGGTTACAATACATAATATCACAGATAATATAGTTACTAGCTTTACTACACAAATCCATATGGCCATTATGCATGTATAGCATAAATTGCGATCTCTCATACATCAATTAAGCTCTGTTCAACACTGGACCATCTTAATCAGATACAGTTAATTAGAGTATTGCGGTTACCATTTAGTTTTGTAATAAGTAATAACAATTTAATGTGCGCTAGGACTTTATAATTATTTTTACTTATATAAAAAACGGGTAAACGGGTAACAATAAAATAATTATTAGTTCATTAACTAATCTATGTTGTGTTTTAAACGGATTCGGTTCATATACCTAGTCTAAATTGCTAAATTTTAGTGTCTTAAAAATCTGAATTTAAAAATGTTTACGTCATTGTGAAAATATTGAACTTTTACTGAAAGGCATTCAATAAGTCACAACACTAACTTACTATCTGAAACAGAATTTTGCTGGCGCGCCCACACACACACACATCTCTTTTTCTTTTTAATGACTATTGTTTAATTTTAAAACTGTATTTCTTGTTAAATTCTGGGCTTTACAATTCAAGCATGCTTAGTGTAAAGGTCACCGAATAACTATATCTGTAAACTATCTGTAAATTTTAAAATAAATAAAAAATAAAAATTGTTGCGAAATGTCAGTGTTGCCAACCAAAACGTCGCTTCATTGTGTTTCTACGACATGTTAAATAAAAGGTTTAGTAGGATATGTTATTTTATCTTGAAAAGCTTCTGAAATTTATATACCTAGCGTATTGAGTATAATAAAGTGCTTTTTTTTACAATAAAATGATGATTGTAGAAGATTCTGGCTTTTTCTCTCTAGAAAAATTGTCTGAGTTTTTTTTAAGCCAGACGTTTTCTGCCTTCTGCCTATTATGATCGTTTACATTTTAGACTCAAAATCTATATGAATCAAATCCGATTAATCGACTAAAATAATTGGACTTAAATATTTGGATCCCATTTACCATGTAAGTTAACTCTCCAATGTACTATTAAAAAAACGGGACAAGTGCGAGTTGAACTCGCGTGAAGAGGGTTCCGTACGATGTTACCCATCCGCACAATATTGAGTGATTTATTTTTATGTTATTTCATGTTATTTTAATATCATGAACTTCTTATAGGTTTTCCTATAATCTATAAATAGAAGGGTTCCGTTTTTTGTTCAGACGTACGGAACCCTAAAAATGTAAACAGTCTTCGGAAAATTATTGACTTACGTGTCGGTTCCGTTGCAGTTAGTCGACGCGAGATGATTGTGTGAATGGTGAGGTGCTGGAGTGGCAGGCGTGTGCGGTGTGTGTGGTGTGCTGCGCCAGCCCCCTAGTAACGGCGCTTCGCCGCTAGCACCCAGCAATTTTAATCTGGACAAATTAAACAATTGGATTCACTAAAAAATCACAGACATAAATGAGATAAAGACTGTTCCGAATAAGATTTTTGTTTTTGTTGTATTGTTCTAATGATAAAAAAAAACACAATTTCTCGGCCTGTTGAATTGTCTCCTCTGCCAGCGAGTTCTAATGTAAATGTCATTTGCCCAAGTGAATCCCTTAAAAGCCAGATTAGTTTTAGCTAAAATTTAAACTCGTGGTATGTTTGCATTGTCGTAATTAATCTTAAAGCATTAAGGTTGTTCAATAATGCGTCACCACAATACTTTTATTGGCCCTCCGAATCTAATCATTGCTAGCTACTCTCTTAATATTATCAACCGATCGAGTCGAGTAAACAACCTACGGGGTGTTTGACCACATTTTCGGTCACCACAACGTAAAATACGATATGATATATAATATGTATTATTTACTGTAAAAAATTAATATTGAATTAAATCATTTATAACCCTAAATCAGAACAAATGTATTCCATTGCTATTCAGGTCACGTCACACACCCTTACTCTACTAGATACGTTGGCAACAGCGGGCGGAAGAAAATCTCATCGGATCTTGGCAGATACAGAATGCACTTTGTATCGTTGGTATTCGTTTCCAGTAACGTGTAACATAAGTGAACAACGTTTTGTTTATTTCATGATGGTCTTCAATAAGGTGATAAAGTGATGCTGGCCCCATTTAATGGCACTGGAACCCAGAGCGCCTTCCCATTGGAAAGTCCTTCGACTTTTCATTAATTTAAACCTTTAAGTCCTTAAACAGTTTTATCACATTTTATTAGCGACTTTGTCCTGTTATCTTTATAATTTATAGTCTATCTGTTTTTCTGATCTATATTACTGTAAAGTAACATCAGAATTCATAATATACTAGCGACCCGCCCCCGGCTTCGCCCGGCGTGCAATTTTTTATATATATGGACATTCCCCGTTTACTCCTCTTTCCATTAGTGAAAACCGAATTAAAATCGGTCTACCCGTTCACGTGATGCCAAGACCAAATGGGGATTCATTTTTATATACCTATAGAGATAATAATTTTATGCCTGTATGGGTAACGAAAATCTATACATATTCTCACAAACTTTTGCATTCACAGCAATAGTAGGATTTCATTTAGTTTAGTTTGTCTTTGTAACTATCGAATATTCATGGAACGATGGCAAATACTGGCAAACCAACGAGAGATTCGATTTAGGTTTGACCGACTGTTCCATATGAGCTACCTGTAGCAAGAAAAGTGGAAATAGCTATAGTTTCGTTTGCAAACCAATCGACTTAGTGACACACGGGCGAGAGACGGTAAAAATTGGTTTTTCCAATACGACAGGACTGGGGGCAAAAGGAGCCGTAGCTTCGAGCTGTCGTACCGTGAAATGAGATATATATACCGTTCAAAAATGCGATTAGATCTTTCGGGCTTCAGGAACGGTTATCGATACACACGATGACGAATTTATAAATAAGTTTAAACTCAATCTTTTACTCTTTTCAAAATGGAGAAATATTTCTGTTCATATCGAGTGTATACAAAACAAATTATTGTTTGTTATGAGCTAACAACATCACCAAGTAACAAACCACTTACTTAATACTAAAACGTTAAAAGTTTTACCAATATTTAAATATGAAATAAACTTACAATTGACAAAAATTAACTATAAATAATAATAAAGATAACTGAAGACTGTATGTATGGATAGAACAGAAATAACAAAAGAAATTTTAAGGAACATTTTAAAAAAGAAAACGCAATAAGCACACATACATATAATACATATACAGGTTGTTCCGTAATTATAACCTTGGAATCAAAGATAGATTAAACTATCATCAGATTTTTGATTTAGTAAAAGTCGCACGGTTTTAGAGATTTCTGCATGTTTAAGTTTTTTTCTGGAAAATCGACACTCTTTATTAATTTTTAATAAACATGCCGTTTCCACAAATGAAGGAATACTTATTTCCAAACTGTGTACTGTTTTGGAAGAGTGGTTCTATTTAACGATATTAAGGCGAGGACTTAGCAGAAAACCTTTATTTTCGTCGCCTAATTTGACTTGTTACAGTAAAATTGAAACTTGTATAAAAACACAGAGCATAATAAACTATATTTAAAAAAAGTTTGAATCGGATGGATTTATACAAAAATTATATTTTAAAGAAAAAAAAAAGTAAATTACTGCCCAAAAAAGCTTTCTCGTCACAGTATAAATATTTCCAGCTACAACTACATTATTTTTAAACTTATTAATTAACTTAAGTTCTGCAGCTATTTACTCATATTATTTATTTTTACTTGTTAACAATTGTATTATTTTCTTGCTTATATTGTTTTTGTATATTTGTATTTTATATATTGTATGAGGAATAAATGTTATTTTTTCTTTTGTCTTACTTCCAATTCAAGTTTTTTTATAATTAAATCCTCCCTAGATGGAAAAAATGAAAGGGCGCACGGCGTTCCCCAATCACAAACTAGATACTAGAGTTATTCCTTAAGTAATACTTAAGTACTACCTCATTCCTTAAGTACTACTCCCTTACGGTAGACCAACGCGCGCACTTGCACTTGCAACTCCCTGATGCTGCTTGGGTTCTTAGGCGATGGTAGCTACATACCATCAACTGCTGTCAGACTGCCTGCCGCTCTTCACCTAAAAAAGAGCGCTAAGTGGTTCACAGCTTTAAAAAGTGCTCTTTTATATGCCGATAAGTGCACTCCAGATTATATACATATATGACCGATCCGCCCCGGCTTATTAAGGGTTACAATTTTTTCCTCGTTTTATCGCTCTTTTCTTTAGTGGCCCGTATCTAAATCCATTGAATGGTTTAGAAGTTAGCGGAAAAAAAGACAAAGGTGGACAGCGACTTGCATTTTTAATATAATAATACTAGCTGTTGCACGCAATTTCGTCCGCGTCTCTTTATAAAATATTATTCGTGGGAAACGGCAATTTTGTATGGAGGGGGTTAAAGGGGGGATATGGGGGGAGGGTGTGTAGCCTATGTTACTCGCTGATAATGTTGCTTTCTATAGATGAAAGAATTTTTAAAATCGGTCCAGTAGTCTTTGAGTTAATTCATAACAAAAATACATACTTACATACATACAAATCTTTTCTCTTTATATTAGTATAGAATGATAAAGCTGTAAAATTACTTATTAATTTATAATATGTAGAGAAGATAGAGAAGAGATTTATAGATGAGTGTAAGTATATAGTTAGTGTTACCTACTGCTAAAAAAAATCTTGTATTTTTAATTTACTAATAATTATCCCATTATGTTGCTTCTTTTTTGTAAGTGTTGCAGCCATAATATATTTTCTAGAAAGATTTTCATGTTTTGGTATCGAAAATCTTTATTTACTGTACTAGAAACTTTTTCAGTGAGATCTTGTGAACTGTAATCTTATGGCGGTTATTGTTATTTGATATGACAAAGAGAACTCTTTCCTGTATGAGGGTTCAGCGAGCTACTCATGATTAAGGCGGTACTTAAGAGGAGGGCCCTCGGGTTCCTCGGCAAACAAGAGACAGCCTCTCGAACCACTCGAGTGTCGCCTTAATGGAGGCGCTGACCGTTTAACCATATCTCTATAAAGAATATGTTATTTTTGGGAAAATAATTATGTTATCGCCGCTTCCCGTTTTGTGTTTTCACTTAAGCGCAGACTTTGATTGTTTTTCAACTAAACGAACGTCGGGAGGTCTATTATAGAAATAAAAGCCAAGTTTCTGTTCCCGAACGTCTGTAAGCAAATGAAACTAAAGCGTAACACGCCATCAGGGAGTTGTAAATAAACCAAATGTCACGTACAACGCCACGGGTAAAATTATTCGCTAAAGGGTTATAGGTCATATGTTGCAATTTACATATTACAAAATAGTATTATTTATTCAGATGGAAAATCACTTATTATAATATTTTATCATTGAAACGGCTCGTCTGATCTTACTGTCTTCTTGACGCTCTTCATTTTACTAATGATAACAGCCACGAAGTATTTACTACTGTCGAATATAGAAAAAATATATTGTAACGTTTATGAATAGAAATTGGAGTGAAATATACACTAGATATTACCGGAAGCTTGGTACAGTTGTAACGGAATCAACCGAATCGGACTAAACATTATAGGTATTAACTACTTAATGAGGGACGCAACGCCAAGAGGACTGTCTGTATGCCAACACCAAGTCCAGATATGTCCAAATTGTGGTCATTTGGTATTCATCGAAGTTTCATTTCATTAAATTTTATCGAAATATTCAACGAATTCATTTAGAATTTATCGAAACGTGTAGTTGTAGGGCAATTAATTAGGGTCGAGTCGATAACAAGGATTTGTTCATTAAAATACCTAAGTACAAGTACATGGGAACAAAAGTTAACAGTTTTGAGAAAGAAAAAAAAATTAAGCACAAAAACGCTGTACTCAGTTAAGGCGAAGCGCGTGCGGAGGTTACGTTGTTACTAAGGGATAAGAAAGAAAAATATTCAGTGGAATATGTTTCATTGTAGCGAAATAGAACTAGGTTTAAGAGGTTAAAGTACACTCGAATAGTCAATTTTAGGTTATTGTCGCTAATTAATTTTATCGAATCAATCAATTAAATCATGCTTTGAACTTCATACACTGAAAAAAAAAAAGAGACTGAATTCAACTGCGGACCTTGTGGTTCGGCTAAAGACAGAATATTTAATATTAAATGAGGCTTGTTTAGAGATGTACAAGCAAGGTTGGTAATTACCTAACAAGCCAATATTGTTAAGGATTCCTAGTTAGCCTTAACATTGCACTTACTCACTTATAAACAAAATCGTTAGCATTCCGAACCAATAAAGGAATTAGGTAAATAATTTAACAAAGTTTGATAATGTTTGCCGATTTGACTTATTAGCTGTTTGCAATTAACATTGTGGGCTCCATAAAAACAGTCTTGCTTGGTTATTTACAGTAATGACGTTTTACTGTAGATTTGCAGCGTTTCTGGGAGTACGTCGCCTTAAGGCAAAGGCAGAAATACACAAGTGCGCCTGTCGTAAACTATACGAAATGTTGACAGGCCAAGAAATCTAAAACTGTGTTACTCTATGCAATGGGTCACCACTTGTATTTCAAGTAGGGTTATTTATGAAGGTTTGGCGTGAGAACGAAGCATACTAGGTATAAGTTAAAAGTAAATAACAATCCTTATGTAAATATGTAATGTATGAATTAGTAAATACGGTTGCAGAAATTGTAATTAGGCACGACTGTTCTTAAATAGAAGTGAGGAATATTAACTTTAATACAATATGTCTATATAAAACTTATGTATGTTATAAATTGCTATAAGTAAATAAGTAATAGTGTAGGCCAAGGAGTGATGACAATAGCTGTGTTGTATAGCTGTTAGTAGTACAAGATTTCATAACCGTTAATCAGTACTTTACTATTAAATAAATAAATAAATAAATAAATCATTACGACCTAGTAGATACGATGGCCATGCCCTAGCTGAGTTAACAACAAAACAATGAGAGTAGCGATATAACTAGGGCAATCAATTAAATCAATTAATTAAATCAATTAATTCAAAGGGCCCCACAGTCACCTTTTGAGAATAGAGTTGCTAGGTAGATTATCTGTCAAATTATGGTATGGGAATATAAATATTTTAAACGGGGATTTAGTTATCAGATTGAAAGCTAGTACTAAGACGATTTACAGTTTAAAATTAAATTAGGTAAAGAAGTTGCCAGAATGTTTGTAGGGACCTTAGGGTGTCATAAATAGTCAGGGGATGCGGGGGGAAGAGAGCTGTCCCTTCCCAGAAAAATACGCACGAGTGCAACTGCATAGAGGCAGACTTGAAAAAAAAAAAAAATAAAACAAAAAATGGCCAAGAGAAATTAGGGGTCCGTGCGGCATTAGGAATCATTGTTTTTCACAACAATGATGCGGACAGGCTGACAAGCCGAAGGAGTTTAAAAATAAAATTATTAGAATGAAAACATCTTATTTTGAAAAAAAAAAGAAAAAGGGAATTTATATAAAACTAGGTCACACAACTTAGAATGAAAAGATACTATATGATATTAAGATACTATATGATATTAAGCCTGAAGCTTGACTAGAGTACTAAGTAAATATTTTATGATTGTCAGAGCCTAATTAGACTTCCCCACAGAGAGATATAGCTAGCGTAGGGATCGATTAAAGAATAACGTAATGATAAAATATAATTATAAAATCTCAATATTAGCGATAAA
Organism: Bembecia ichneumoniformis; assembly: GCA_910589475.2. Classification (NCBI taxonomy): domain Eukaryota; kingdom Metazoa; phylum Arthropoda; class Insecta; order Lepidoptera; family Sesiidae; genus Bembecia; species Bembecia ichneumoniformis. The sequence goes on from OU342523.1 coordinate 9,199,859, forward strand.
ATATAATTATAAAATAATTATTAGCGTTGCTAATTAGTGCTAAAAAATAAATATATGCTAGGCAAGATAGATACAGCCATTGTCTAGATACGTAGTGGTTCAGATGAATTAGGGAATTTAATGGCACACAAAACATTAACACATGGGAGTTAGGGACGCTTAGACTACGCGTTGTAGTATTCCTAACTATACACAAGAGTTGATGAAGAGGTATATACAAACAGAAAATAAATACCGACAAACATGCGGAACCCGCGAGCGTATTAAAATCGAATTTCGGAGAATGTTAAAAAGTAACGGTAAGGAGAGCTAAGGGATAGTCGGGACTAGACTTTGGGAGAGATCGGACGCGAGAGAGTGGTGACTAGACTTTGGGAGAGATCGGACGCGAAGAGTTGAGATTAGGACCTGTGAGGGCGCACACGCAGGTGTAGATTTGCAGACGAAGTGATCGCGAAAGTCGATAGGAAGTATAGGCAGGTTAAAATTGAATAGGGGTCGTACACTCGTAATAGGGCTCCACGATAGTCGAGATCGTGTCGCATGCACGAAAGAAACATAGTACGCGCGTGTAATACCGACTAGTAAATCAATCTAATAAATTGTAATAGTGGTAGGGCATATAAAATATTAGGGTTTAGGAGGGGGCGCCGCCTTCCTTGAGGTTCGTTATATTTTACAGTAGGTCTCGCCATAAATAGGAAATCAGTTAGGGCTAGCTTAGTTGAACGCGGATCCTAGGTCTAGGTGACGAAGAATTCGCGAGTCAATCTTCAGAGCAGAAGGAGTCATCGTCCTGGGCAAGGTGAGCAGAGGTGAAAACCCGAGGTTCGTCCAAGCACTGCAGCCCGACAGCCAAACCAATCACAAGTAAGTGATTTCACTATCTTTAAATTACCTGACGTTTATAATTTTATTATGATAATAAATTTATAATCCACATATTAATAATAAATCCCATACAACTCGGGAAATAATAATATCTTCCGATATTATCGAGTATGCTTTACTATGTGATTAAATAACGGATATACTTGATTCTGATAACGGCTCCCGATCGAATTGGGAAAGAATTATTTAATTCTTAGTGGCAGGCAAAATTATTACCAAGGTAAATAGCTAGTCCTGTTATATAATTTACCTGACGTTTATAATTATGATGATAAATTTGTAAATTCACATGTTAATAATAAATCCCATACAACTCGGGGAATAATAATATCTACCGATATTATCGAGTATGCTTTACTATGTGATTAAATAACGGATATACTTGATTCTGATAACGGCTCCCGATCGAATTGGGAAAGAATTATTTAATTTTCGGTGGCAGGCAGAGAGATTTGCGAAAATTATTACCAAGGTAAATAGCTAGTCCTGTTATATAATTTACCTGACGTTTATAATTATGATAATAAATTTATAATCCACATATTAATAATAAATCCCATACAACTCGGGAAATAATTATGTTTACAGATATTATCAAATATGCTTTACTATGTGTTTAAATTATTATAACGGATGGTATAAGAAATTGACATGAGTATACCTGTTTCTAATAACGGCTCCCGATCGAATTGGGAAAGAATTATTTAATTCTTAGTGGCAGGCAGAGAGCTTCGCGAAAATTATTACCAAGGTAAATAGCTAGTCCTGTTATATAATTTACCTGACGTTTATAATTATGATGATAAATTTGTAATTCACATATTAATAATAAATCCCATACAACTCGGGAAATAATAATATGTACAGATATTATCGAATATGCTCTACCATGTATTTAAGTAATTATAACGGATGGTTTAGGAAATTGACGTGAGTAAATATACCTGATCCTGATAGCGGCACCCGATCGAATTGGGAAAGAATTATTTAATTCTCAGTGGCAGACAAAGCGCTTTGCGAAAATTATTACCAAGATAAACAGCTAGTCCTGTTATATAATTTACCTGAGTTTATTCGTCTAGTCGACTAATATTACGACGGTTTAGGTAACTGAATTCCTTAACGAGAGGTTATCGATAACCAGTTTTGACTATTTCAGGGGAAACTGTAGGTATTATATAGACTAGCTTAATACCGAACTAATATTGTTATAGGTTTTACCTACTAAATAATTGGGTATTTCTATCTTTAATACACGATTATGTGCCTAATAAATTACACACACATACACTACAAACATATATTTTACCTTTTAATATTATCCTATATGTGTATTAATAGATTACATCACATACACTAACAAAGGTAAAGGTTGAAAAGGTAAATATGTAGTAGCGGATGGCTATCTGCTACGAGGTAAAAAGGTATTGGTTGTCTAGTTATGTGATTGTGTGTTAGACAGCATTAGACTTCCTGGAAACGAAGTAGAGATTTTGCCGCGGATCTACTCATTTCCTAGTCAGAAGGAACTTGGCGAAGTTATGAGTACGATCAGGTTTCGCACGTTAGTTATTGATGCGGGGGTCAGATTGAGGATCTACTCGTTATTTGACTTTCGCAAGAATATCTAATATGAGACGGAACACGATAATTAAATACTTTGTCTGATCGGGTGGTCTGGGCATGTCTGGCGGATAATTGCATGACATTAATCAATAGCTGAAGGAAAATGGTGGATGCTGATCCAGATACTCAGTCTTGCATAGTTGCCTAGTAGTCTTTGAGTACAGTTGGAAGCGTTACGTGTCGGTATCCGATAGAGGAGCTTCCCGTGGCGTTTCTAGCATGGATCGTGCAACCGCTTAATGAATGCACAATTATATTACGTGGATAGTAGATTATTTCTAAAATTCTGTTAGAGTAATCAACTTTGATCGCGAGCTTAGCTGGGCAGAGGACATGGATAGGCCAATCCTATGTACTTCTGACTTGGTGACGCTTGGCCGGACGGGTATACATGTGGATGGCGATACCAAGGGCATATAATGCCGCTAAGATAGGCGACCTTGAACCATGTATACTTAGTGGGCAGCCGTAAATAAATTTTGAATCATAGCTATACTTATTTAGAAACGATCTATTTACCTAGTCTATAATTGGCATTCTCAGCTAATATTTGAAAAGGTAACGTTTTTAAAGAGGTAAAAGGCTATTAAATATTATTAAATTTTATTAATCAAAGGAAGCGGTGTTTTATCTTACACGCATACACACTCCTGACACACTACAAAGCCTAAGGGCTGTTTCAATAGTGACAGACGTCCTAAGTACACACATGTATATATTACATTATAGCATGTGATAGGCGAATGTTATTAAAATTATTATCAAAGGAGGTGAAGTTTTATTTCACGTGCTTACGCACTCCTGCCACATCTCAAATCCTAAAGGCTGTCTTGATAAGGACAGTCGTCCTAAAGCCAAGTTCAACCAAAGGAGTCTTGCCTGTTAAATCAAGATTTTAATCGCAGACATTCTGCTGGGGGTTATAGGCCCCACTATTACTTTAATCGGAGTTTGCAGCTACGGCTGGCCTTCGGGCGGAGAAAGTTCACGTTGACTGAGTCAATCATGCGTCATACCTCTGGACTATCGGCCTCGGCAGTGTTCCTAATTCTGGCGGAGCTGTAATGGCACGCAGATCTTAAAACCTGTGTCGGACTGGCCTGAGTCCCTACGCTTTGATTTGACTAATAGTCCGTGATTATGAATTAGCTCAACTCTTCATCAACCTTCTGAGTCTATTTAACCCTTGGCAGAACAGTTGCTATCAGTTATAATTGCCTAAAGTAATAGACTTCCAGTTGGTTAAGCTCGGTGAGCCTAAATCCGTCACGGAGGCTTGGAGCGAGGGTGAAAGTCACGGGACCCGGCGATGGTGTGGGGCCGGTTCACTACCCTATCCTTACCCAAGTCCTGAACTATATCTATATCTACACTATACACATACACTCTACATTTTAGGCACATTCAAATTACACTTTGTTTAACTAAATGCAGTAGGTATAGATCATATGTAAAAATAGCGTTGCACTAGAAAAATAAATATATATATATATATCGAAAATATAATTAGTATTCATTAGGGAGTTACTAGCATACCTACCTACCAACAGTACCTCACTAAGAAGATTTCTGCGAGTATAGAGTGGAGTCCTAAAAGCATACTAGACGAGACAAAATCTACGATGGATCTAGGAAGTAAGTGGTAGATCATAAGCTAGAGAAAAATTAGTAGTAACTCTTCTGATTTAGACTAGACATAGCAGGTTCTAAATTAGGTAAAGGTGGAATTAGCTTAGCATATTAGTTTATAAGAAATAATTATTGATGACAATTTTAATTCTTAATTCAATCCCTAATACAAGATTTAGTTACTGCTCTGCATTTTAAACAATTCCAGGGGATCCAGCTACTGATCGGAGTGTGGCGGTGGCTGTAGGGAGCTGCGGAGCGGCGGATTGGTCGGTCTAATAAAGCGTAAGCCGGGGCATCGAGGTAGGTCATGATTATTCAATTATATTAAATGTTTGTGAGTGCATCATTCGCGTTGTGAGCACCTCTGAATAGGATAGGAATATCTAGTTATAGGAGTAGGCGTAGACTCGTAGGATCCCATAAAATTTGTATAATAATTCAGTAGATTGATATATTACAGCTTCAGTAGGAATACGCGAATTCGCTTGATAACGTAAAAATAGACTCATCGGGCATGGTCATATTCTCTAGGTTGTGAACAAAGGTTCTAAATAAAATTCAAATGAGGAAATTAATAATTTTAGCACAACACACTCTATTTTAAATCACTATAACTCAGCTTAAAATCATCCTAGTTTAGTTCTACATATTAATTCTTATAAGACTATTAGGGACAACACCTGACCAGGGCGCTATAGGGACCTAATCTATGTTAATTTATTAATAAGTTAGTCAAGCCAAGCTAATAAAAGAATATAATAATGAAAAACACGACAGCAAAATATTCACTAGTGATTAGGTAGAATCCAGAAATAGTTAATTTAATTCCCTATAACTGACAAAATAAAGTATAATTTTAATTAAGCAATCAATCTTTAGGTAAACATGTTAGGATAGCATCTAGTTAATTTGGTAATCAGTTTAGCAGTTTAGCACAAGACATTACGTACCTCTATAAAGAACTAAAGGGTTACTATTAAACACGACGTAGAGTACTGCCACTATTAGACGATCACAATGCCGATAAATATATATATTCATTTCCTATTTCCCATTAAGGAAGAATGGGGTGAAAGTTTACTTTTACCTTTTATCTTTATCTTTCATCTTTTGAAAAAAAATTTTTTATGTATATAGGGGGGGGGGGGGTAACTGTGACACAGTGCATGAGTGGAAACCACATGAAAATCGGTTAAGCCGCGTCTGAGATTAGCATACACAAAGGCATAGTAGGCAAAGAAAGATTTTATTATATATGAAATATCTCCAACCTAAGCTGAACCCTACTTAATATGACTGATGATATAGATATGAGGTCAACTTAAATTGGATTGTCAAAATCACCTAAACTGACTAACTAGTCATATACTAACTTATATATGACTAACTTATATGACTAACTTTATATGACTAACTTTATATATATATAACTATATAAAGTTAAAAACTTTATATAAACTTTCGTCATCATCGTTTTACTATTATATTACTATTATACGTGATAATATTTAGTTAACTAAAGTTTCAGCCAATTCAACAGAAGAGTTATTTTAGTGCATTTTTATCGAAAAAATGTTGGACGTGATTTTTTAAATTTACATAACTTTTTTGTTTGTAAATAGGTTGAAATGAAACTAACACTAAATGTTACGGGAAGCTTGCTATAATACATCAGTGAAAACTGCATTCAAATCGGTTATGCCGTTTGTGAGATTAGCGCGAACAATCGCACAGACAAACAGACAAAAATTCTAAAAACTATTTTTTTTTATTTCGGTAACATAAGTATAACGTGTATAAATTGTTTTTTTGAAAAAAACAGACACGCCTAGTTTACGATTTTATTATATGTACAGATTTGGTAACATTTGTTTTTTATTTAAAATAAGTTTATATTGATATATGCCAGATACTTTTTGTACATTGTAGCACAAATAATATACCCTAGGTGTAGCATATTAAGAAATTTAAATAATAATGATATAATATGACATATTAGATTACTAACATTTGTCATCGTCACTCTCATAAGAGAGCCGCATTTAATTATTAAAACAATAATTGTTAATTTAACTTCCTTTTTCCTTCTCTGTTCTCTAAATTTAGATTCTCCGTGATGTTCTTTTGATAAAACCTACATATTTGACACTGGCCATTAAAAAATGGCCATTAGTCTGATTTTTGACTGACAGGAAAGTGTCAGACAAAAATCAGAAAGTGTTGCAAATTTTTATTTGCATAATTTTAAAATTTAATTTACTTATTGGAAAAATGTTTCGCGATTTTTATAATCAGTTATGTAATCGGTTTATATTCGGTTATATTTTTGAATAATAATCACAACATAATTTTTGTGCATAAAAAGCCGATAAGAAGTGAATGTACTCGGAACAGTAAATCAACAAATATATAGGAAAAGATATAGCTTCATTGAATTTAAAATGAGCACAATTAATTGTACAACGCAAATCGCCGAACGAACAGAAAACGTCACCATATTGTGGTATATTCCTGATTGTAGACCTTTATTGCTCCAAAATATGGGACAATATCGGACTTCATGCTGCTCAAAAAGTAAAAGTGGAAGTATGACATACTCGAATTATGAATTGAAAATTCAATTTAGTAGGAAACAAAATCAAGAAATCGAAATTTTTTTCCTGTCTAATAAAAAAAGTTTCTTGCGATCCAAGATAAAAGGAGATTCCTTCAGCAGCCGAAATAAACGTAACAAACAAACTCACTTTCACAAACAACACTGTACTACACTGGTTAAAATTTATGTGGTTTGATAGAGTAATGAATTCGCTAAGTATCCGTGGACCAACTCGATCACACAACTAGTTGTGCTATCGGGACCTGCTTGGATGGATTTGTCCCCATTACACGTGTGAGTAGTTGGTTAATGGTTACATACATTTTTCATTAATTTTCAGTACCTGTAGCACAATTGACACCTTTTTTTATTATTTTTTTAGGAGGGGAAATGACGTTTACGCACTATCCCTCGTCGACGGGGACAGTTCGACGAGGGGGAGTGTGGGACTCGCCCGGTGAAGTAATTTGTCACCGGCAATACCCACTAAAACCCCCCGGATTCCACCATAAGCGGTGATGTGCGGGTCCGAGTTCACAGCGAGGTCTTATCCTTGGATCCCCACGTACCGCTACGTTCTCTTCGAACCCAGCTTAGGGCGATGGCTTCGCCTCACTTTAAATGTGGCGACCCGCTCCTTGCAGAGATAACAAACCTTTTGCATACGTTGCTGGCCACTTGAAATGTTACACTTAAACTATGACTTTAAATATTTCCTATGCTTTGTGGGTTTCCGGGATGATGGCCCAGGTCTGTTGGAAATTCTTCCAAACCAGTCCAGTCTCGCTCGAGAAGTCGAAAAGTGCAGAAGTGAAGTGCAGTGATGTGATGTATTTTTTCTTCTAACACGGACTACATCACTGAGGATGTCAACCGCAGTTGTTGACGAAACGTTTGGAAGAATTTCCAACAGACCTGGGCCATCATCCCGGAAACCCACAACTCATATGGATACCGGCCGAGAAAACCTACATTCTACTATTTCCTATGCTGTTTTGGATTTTCACTCTAGGTGTTTTAAAACATACCTGGCTTTGTGCGATCGTCTTGAGCGTGAGGACAAGTCTAGCTCGCTGGCGGCGGAGCATGCAGTGCCGGCCTGCAGAGAGCCGCGGGATCCTCCCAGCCGGCGCGATCCCAACCGGCAAGTCATCATTTCTATAACAAAAAATTGTATTATGTTAGAGACAATAATCGATCCAAAGCATTTCTGACTACATTTAAGGTACTTTTTTATATGAAATTTTATCTATTCCATATACATACAATAAAATCATAAACGAACAGTGTATGTAACGAACTGATGCATTGTAGCAAGCTTCCCGTAACATTTAATGTTAGTTTCATTCCAATCGGTTTATTAAAAAAAAGTTACGCTCTATACCGAATACCACGCGTACGAATTTGCAGGTTCAGCTAGTTTTAAATAATTGTTTATTGTAAAATATTAGAGACGAGCTTATTGGTCGATTGGTTAAAAGTGCTTGCGAAATCGTTCTGATTCAGGCAGGAGCAACTTGGGAAATGAAATTTTTAAAGTTGGCTTTGGTCTGGGTCTGGCAAGTAGTGACACTGCCCACTGCGTTTCGCAGTCAATTAATAATAATAATAATTTATTATAAAGAAAATTACTCTAATATGTTACTATGACAATTTACAGCAAGAGAAACTTCTCGTATCCACCAGGCATCTCAACGACTTTCACACCGAAAATGCAAATCGAAATTATTACTTTAGATACGGCAGTAACCACCCCTTACATAAGATCACTTATTATTTTTCAATATGAAATAATATTACAGAAGTGATTGATAGTTACCTATCAAGGTAAAAATTACCAATAAATTTAAATTATTTATTTTACCCCCATTAAAAATATGGCCCGTTCCATCTATCCCTACTAAGGTACCTACGGATTGTGGAATTTCACAATCCGTAGATATTCACAATTAAGGATAAGTGGAATTTCACCAGTAGGAATAGGTGGAAATTTTTCTTCCATCTATACCTACTAGGTAAATGTACTATTAAGATGAAAAGCCTTCTATATATTATCGGTAAAACTTGTCAAAATTCCTCAGTGCCTAGATGGGTTACCCAGTTTACAACAGCAGAATACACTTTGCAGTTGCACTACTAAAGGAATTGTCGCAATGGTGCTATCAATCCTGCCAAAAAGTGTACGAATGAAGAAGGCTGAGGGTCTAAGAGGAATATTATATTAATAGTCTGCGATGCTTTCCCATTGCGCTATGGTCTTTTCTAAGAGGTTGTTACTACTGCCAGATGAAATGCTCAATTTCGATAAATATCTGATATGAATTAAATTTAGTTACAAATAATTAATCATTAGTTAGAAGAAGTCATAGCAATGGAAATGAGGCTCTGCCTTGAATAAGTATCAGCAAATCGGATAAACTCATTGCGAAAATTTTCCCTCTTATAAAGGGCATTAACATAATTTATTGATTGCTACTTCAAGACTATCCACCGAGACATCCACTCCCGAAGTTTTGCTTCGTGTTACGAGCTTTGAAAAGAAACTCGAGCACTTGAACCGTCGTGTTACCTAACGAACTGTAAATAAATAAATTTACGATGCAATCGATCAGCTACGCCGCAACAAAGAGCCGCACCAGACGGAACGAATTCGCAACCGACTGCAGCTATATTTAACTGTGAGGCTGAAAAATGTCAATAAAAAATTACGTGTGAAAATGAATCAGTGGCTTCGCGATGACGTCAGAGCCTACTCGTTCATATGTGGATTGTTTCACTCGTACAGACATGAGCAGTGGTTTTGCTAAATTTTAATGACGTGTTGCGTCGCAGTGCGGAGTGCGCAAAGCTGGGACAATTTATCGCACCGTATGTACGACAAGTTATATTATATTTCGATGTCGACACTACAATTGAGATATTTCTCTTATTTTTGAACAAACATAATGACGACACGGTACTATGGGGAGTCAGACTTATTCGTCTCCAAATGAAGCTCTCTCCATTCACTTCAATAGAAAACTGTTAATGACATCGTCAGTTCTTCTATAATAAATAAATAAATAAAATAAAATAAAAAGCCCATTTATTCCTTCACCAAAATAATATACAAAAAATCTTATAATAAAATTTATAATAAATTTTTGTCACACAAAAATGGTCATTTTGTTCCAAAAAATTATCGTTTTCATCTTCCATCGCCTCGTAAATGTCCATTTTAAATGAAAACTTATTGAATAATAGCAAAATGTAAAAATAATATGTCAACTGTCAGTGCTATTCGTCGGTTAAGTATGATAGTGGCCACGTGACTTATTCAGCAGTTTAATAGCTGAATAGCGCTAATCAACGATTGTGAATTGCACACAAAGCGTTTACTGGATAGTTAATCGACAAATAGCCTAATTGTAACTTTATTCGGCCTTAGTAATAAACTGCGAAACAAGCCCTTAGTAATAAACTGTTGCTATACTAGTTCTCCTGTATTCTTCCTCATTTTCTGTGTTGCAGGTTAACTTTCCTAGGTTACCCTGTCTCTGTGCTAAACTAGTCTGAAATTCAGTCTTACACTACCTAATCAGGGCGCGAATTTCGAAAAGACACAACTCAGAGTTGCCCGCTGAATGGCACAGAATAAGCCACTCACGTAATACTCGAAACCCACCGAACGACTCGACGAAGCGCTACACAGACAACTCTGATTTAACTGTCCGACCTTGGAATCGAAGGAAAAAAATATTAATGTAACAATATTAATACGAGTGTTGAAAAACCTATTATTTATAAATTTCCGTTTTTCTCAATATTTTCTACTAATTATAGGAAAAGTTTTAGATTCAATATTGTTTTTGATTTTTATAAAACAAAGTTTTTTTTTATTTATTATAAAAGACGAAGAAAAATAATTTATATTTAAGAAATAAGTGCCTAATCCTACCTTCGGTTAATAAAACGTGGTGATAATACTCATACAATTTTTTATTTATGAATCTCATATGAAGTAAATTTAAATATCATTATATAAAAATGGTATATAATATGTCACTACGCTCCAGACTTGATCATTACACTCTGTGGCGTCATTACACTCCAACGATTTACATGAAAAATAATTCATCTCCACGAGTGCCTTTCACAATAAGCTAAATCTAGAAGATATAATATGAACAAATTTAAGAAACCGATACAAAAAAACAAATTCTACGAAATTGTTCCGATTTGGACGAAACGGTGGAATCAACCAAAAATATAAAATATAATATAGAAATATAAAATAATTTATTTGTACTAATATTATAAGGAGGTAAAGTTTGTATGTTTGTAATCTTCGAAACTGCTCATCCGATTTAAAAATTCAACTATAGTTAGAATAGAATTTCAGGATGGACATAGACTATATATTATCTCGTAAAATGAATCGAGTTATCTCGTAAAATAAATGAGCTATTTCGTGGTAACCGAGTTTGCAAATTAAGTCGACGACAAACGATCGTAAGAAATCTTTTCTTTCGAACGCTACTTTAACGGTGAGAGATATTATTATATGATTGATTTCTATAGAAAAGTTTTAAAGCTTGTGGCCTACAAAAAATTCAACGACAGCATATAACTTTTATATTTAAGCCACAAAAACTACTTTTTGTATAAAAAAAATCAGTGATGTTAATAGGTACTGTTAACAATGATAAATCAGCAATTTTGTCGTTCGAGCCCATTTCCCTATCCCCTCCTAATCCCTTATCCTTAATCCTATTGTAGTCAGCAGCGCACTTGCAGCAGCTGTGGCATTGCTTGTGTTATAGGCGACGGTAGACAATTACCATCAAGTGGACCTTCAGCCTGTCTGCTGATCTTAACATAAAAAAAATATACTTATCCGATTTAAAAAATTCTCTCACCAGTTTTAGAATAGAATTTCTGGGTGGACATAGGTTAAATATTCCACGCGGGCGAATCCGCGTACCTAAACCACCTATCTATACTAATATTATAAAGCTGAAGAGTTTGTATGTTTGTTTGGTTGAACGCGCTAATCTCAGGAACAACTGGTTCGAATTAAAAAATTATTTTTGTTTTGAATAGTCCATTTATCGAGAAAGGCTATAGGCTATATAACATCACGTTACAATAAATAGTATTATACAATATTAGCAGTTAAAAATCCAACACTTGGCAAAAGTAATGTCAGGCCTTATATTCCTTTACATATTTTGTCAGGCGTTATATCTTTATTTTTTCAACGCGGACGAAGTCATGAGCACTAGCTAATTACATAATAAAGTTGTCTGCTTCTGCCTGTTTCTACGCTAAACCACTCAACGGATTTTAACACGATTTTTACCAATGGATAGAGCGATAAGAGAGGAAGGTATTTATGAAAAAAAATTGCAAATGTGTGAAGGCGGGTCTGGTCGCTAGTATGAAATAAATCATAATAAAATACGACAAAAACTCGGTATATAATAAACTTATAAATGTATTGTGAGCAGAAATAATACAGTTGAGAAAAACGACGGAAAGCGAATTCCCTCCCTAATATATTTGCCTCGCCTTGCACCGTAAGATAATGTCAAGAAAGGAACCACTCACATCAGGCCCTCCACATGTAAGCCTCTTTGAGTCTGCAAATTCTCTTGTAAACGGACTATTTACAAACGTATTGCTTATCTACAAATAACATTGTAATGAAAAAAATAGGTATAATCTCTATATATAAAAATGAATCCCCATTTCCCTTGGCCACGGCATCACGCGTGAACGGGTAGACCGATTTTAATTAGATTATGATTTTAATTAGATTACATTTGTAAATTAGATTATGATACTTAATCGAAAATAATAATCTTCATTGCATAATACCATATTTATCCACCCACATATAGTTTACAATTAGTACAGATTCGCAAAATAGATTCTTTTAGCGACTCGCATCCGGTTACGAATGCACATAGGTATCCTTTTTTCTGCAAATTATATAATTCATAGTCGTCGTGTATTTGTGAAAACTGTATCAAAATCGTTTGGTGCATATAGAATGAATACTAGACTATTTAAAAAGGAACTTCTATAGTTTGAATCAATTTTTTGACATTAAGTAATTCGTATGTTTTTGTAATCAATGTAATATATTAATCAAATTAAGTTAGTACATAATACGAAAATTAGTAATTAATGCTTTTAACTTTGTGACATACATATTTAGTTGACATTTTTTTATTTTACATTATTTTGCATACCGACAACGGTTAAACATGTAAACTTACCATTAATTATTATATTGACATCTGCCTGGTAATGTTTAATGCAAATAAAGTACTTGATTTGATTTGATTTAAGAAGACATCACGAAGACATCCTACATGCCTTTTTAATTTTCAATTTATTATGCAAACATTAAGTGCACATAATTGTGAGTTAAAAAATTATCGCATTACTATTTTGAAAATAGTTAGAATATGGTTTGAATATGGCTTGAAATCGTCTAATATGTCTAGTATGCGTTGATTGACATTTTTTTTAATGTTATGTCGACAGACAGGCTGACGGTCCACTTGATGGTAGGTGGCTACCGTCGCCTATAACACAAGCAACGCTACAGGTGCTGCAAGTGCGCTGCCGACTACAGTAGGATTAAGGATAAGGGATGGGGGAAAATAAGGGAGGGAAGGGATAAGGGAAGGATAGAAAATGGGCTCTGGCATCCCTTACTCACTCACCGAAACACAACAGCACGTATATGCTGTTATTTCACGGTGGTCTTCTGTAAGGGGGTGGTCACTGCCGCCAGGCGGGCTGCCCAAATGACTGCGAAGCGCAGTGTGCCCTACCACTACTAGAATTATAAGGAACATTTAGCAATCTTTTAAAAACATTACAATCCCCACCCGCCTTAGCAAACTAATGAAGGTTTGTTCGTAGTAATGATTCATACTTGAATTTCTTATTTAAATAGATTGCCTTTACATGAAATAAATATGTTGGTTTCTAATGTTGGTGTCGAATAAATTTACTCTTAATTTACTCTTAAAAATAATAAATTTACTCTTTTGAAATTTTACTATCAAACAAAATCATCTTTATAGGGCAACTTATAATGCCTATAATCAAACTTTTGCCTTATAACTTTTGCCCTATAATCAAACTTTATAGGGCAAAATTTTCAATTCTAAACTGTATTTCACACTAATGACAAGGCACATGAGTATACTTCTCGCTAGTAATACTACCACAATTCAATCAAATTTTAATACTAATGTGCATTGCACTAAGAGCTCGCTTCCGCAATAAAGTAGTCACAAGCAGTAACTGTGTACTGCTTTAGTAACTGTTTGAAACTACTGTACATATTAAATGGTAGTAATAAAAGCTAAGCTGCAGAGCCTGGCACATAGACGCAAAATTGCCTGTCTGTGTGTATTCTATAAGATGTACTTCGGAGTGTGTGCTCGGGAGCTGCATGAGATCATTACCGCCTTCCCCTTTCTTCTATCGGACTCGCAGACGTACGGCTGGTTACCATCCTCACCTTCTCGAAATCCCTCTAATTCGGACCATTTTTTTATGTTGGGAAATCCATCATGGATAGCCGGCAGCGAAGGGAACACTGCGGGTTGTGCCGGACTCCTACCTGCTAAAACCCAACGACTTTCGAGCGCAGCCGTAGATGGGCGAGGTCGCAGGAACGTTGTTACACAACTTCGGCGACCAAAACTGCAGTGTGGCGAGATACGAACCGTGTTATCACCATGCAGTACGCAAGCCACGCAACCGCCATGCTAACTAAGCCGTTTTCTAATTCGGACCAAGCATTTTAAAACGTGTTTTATAATGCGCACTGCTAAGGATTGGAACTCCCTGCCGATGTCTGTATTTCCGAGCTCATTCAACCCAAATCTTTTCAAGGTTCGAGTGAGTAGGCATCTTCTGGGTGAGTTCGCTCCATCGTCGGCCTCATCTTTCTTGCGCGGATAGATGCTGGCCAAGAGCAAACCCATTGTTAATTTTAAAAAAATGTAGTAACACTAAAGTCTCATCTATAAGGAGACCCTTATGCAGCAAATTTAAGTAACATTACTAAAATTGGATGCATACATAAGTAGATAAGCAAGTACAGATATGCACACTAAAAATACGCTGAGCTGGAGAGAATTAGATGTGTAAGCATTTTGGTCAGTCCTATGGTAATAGTCTGTCCAGCCAGAATCACGCCGCACTGCGACGCACAGTCATTAAAATTTAGTGTTATCTGGAGGCTAGAGTCCCGATCCGGTAAATACTCCTACATATACCAATTAAACGAACCAACAAACGCGCCAAACTCACTCTTGAAATACTTGTACGTTTCGTAAACGGCTTATGTTGGGGATTAATTAACGCAACTTGGCTTTTGTATACATTTAAATTTAACAGTTAATTTAATACATCTTTTTGAGTATTTAGTTTTTATGGGTAAATAGCCGCAGGCAGGCTGAGGGTCCACCAACACTGATATAGATATAGATATTTTCTGTAACAATTGGTGAACTGTAATAAAACATTTCTGACATATTGTGAAAATTTAATAGACCAATGGGATGCAAGCATAAAAGCAGATAAGTTTAATTGACTGATATTCTATATGTACGATATATTCTTCTTATTATTGGTATTTTATATTTTGTGATTAATTTTGTTTGATTACCTATATTACTACTAAGAAATATGGTGTGAGATAAATGTAAGTGGACCTGTCCGTTTTTATCTCAGTAAAGAATTTGAATTTGATGGTAGGGGGGTTCTGTCTGTCGCCCATGAACACAAGCGACGCCAGAGTTACCCACCAGAACCATTGATCTGTGATACGATAAAAGATAAAATATAAGCTGAGAAGATAATAGAATTGTCTGTGGCATATTAGTCATGTCTGATACAACAATACGCGTGCATTTCACGGTCGTATTTCGTGAGGTTTACCTACCTGCAAATGAGGTTATAAAAAATGCACTCTTTTTAAAGGAGATCCGAACCTAAGCCAAATTTGAAAAGTTATTTTTTCAAAGTTGACGCTACCGGGAATCGAACCTGGGAACCCTAGAACAGAGCTTTAAGACCTTAGTCACTCATCCAACGGACTCGTCACAGCCGAGCTGAGTCAATATATCTAATAGAAAATAACCATTTATAATTATTACATAGATTTCAATATAACATACACTTACACAGTGATTGTTTAATATTGTTAATATGTTTAAGTTAAATTTTCAATGATAAAAATTAATAAAAAAGATTTCGGAAATAACGCAAATGAGGCATCATGGCATCATGTGCAAGCTACTCGCGTGAGCTGCAATCACAAATTACTTGCTCATTTAAATTCGCTAAAATAAACATGCGAACATTTATAACGTACCTACCCAAGTAACCCGCGCGAGTAAAGCCAGTTATACTTAGCCTGGCGCTGTGAGTATCGCCACGCGTGGGAAATCAATCGGTTTCATACATTTAGTATAGGATTTATTAGTTACATTAGTTATACATTACATACATAACGCGGACCACGCGATTCCGATTGGGATCGGTGGTGGGCTGTGATTCGTCAGCTCATTCAGCTCTAGCTAGGCTCTAGTGCAATCACGCGTGGGCAGTGGGCAACTGGACACGCGCAGTATGCCGCGTGGCTACGCAAAAAGGTGGACGTTCGCTCAATATGTCTGACAAAGGTTATTAAGATATTTATTGGATATATATATTTATAGATTATATCACAATGAAATATAACTTATAAATATATATTTACACGATGAATATAACCTGCGCGTGTTACCCGCGCCGTGTGTCGATATTACTCGAATGGTGGTTTGCTGGAATAGGCTTGTTACTGTCACTAAATTAATTAATAACAGATACCTTGAGGTTAAGTTCTTTAAATCACAAATTGACCTTGGGCTGACTCTATATATACTAATATATAAAACTGTAGAGCTTGTTTGTTTATTTGTTTGGTAGAACGCGCTAATCTCAGGAACTACTGAAAAATTATATTTCAGTATTCAGAAAAAAATACTGAAAAAATCTGAAACTGTTGAAAATCTGAAATCTGAAAAAAAAACTGTTGAAAATTTTTTGTGTTGTCCACGCTACGATCAATAGTATTATATGTATATAAGCAGTGACCAGTACGCAGCGAAGCGTGGCCGAGTTCAGCTAGAGAGATTCACCTTCAATTTTTAATCGTAATACAGGCCTAATTCTTCAATTTGAAGAATTATTATTTCAATATTATTTGATATCCGAATTTGAAATCCAAAGTTAATATTGTTGCCCTCGCATCTCATAAATTATTCGGATTAACATAATAACGTGATTTATATGTCGATCTTCCACTTTACATTATCGCTGAATGAACGTAGCAGAAAATGAGAATTTCATGCCGAAAGCACCAACATAATCTCACATTTTTAAATAAGATGCTTTTATCCCTGATTTTTTTTAATTATTCATATTTATTTTAATTATACATTTATAAGTAGACTAGACATATGCTCTCTGATTTCTCGCGAGTTAAAATAAATAATTAATAGCCTTCCTAATATATATTTTGGGGGAATTAGTATATAAAAATATCCAGCTAATGTCTATCTGGAATAATAATATATCTTTGAAATAGCGCAAGATTTTTTCAAATAAGTGCAAAGGCTCCTCAACGTAACGTAACAAACGCACAAAATCTGCTTTCTCTCCTTATAATATTAATTTTTAAAAATTTAGAGACATGAAAAATCATTTGAGTCAATCGCATTTTTCCATCATTTCAAACCAAGAAATAAAGATATTCCGTAGTAACAATATTATGTCAATAGTGAAATTAATTTTAATATCTTGATTATATTACTTATTAAAAAGTCTGAAATATTCGTGATAGAAAATAATTGAAAACATCCATCAATCAACTGCGAAGTGAAAAAGGCAGAAAAGTGTTAGTGGAAGAAAGTATTAGAATAGATTTTTAATTAAACCGGAACGTTAATCGCTTAAGTCACTAATGCTCTCTTGTTTACAATTTCTATTATGAATTTATGAACAAAGAAAACAAAACAGCGTATTGAAAAAAAAAAAAAGAGAAAAGCTAAAAAAGCGACGAAGCGAGAGCGCCTCCCTCCCGTCTTATGACCGATGGCGCGTGAACCAACACAGCGTGCGCCCACCCGCCCCGCACCTGCTGCTTACTGGACAGCGGGGGTTGGTCTTTTGTTATATTTCAAATATCAATTATATTTTAATAGTAAACTAATACAAAAATTAGAAAGAAAAAGTAAAAGTCTAATTTTAATAGAAATACTGGAGATAAATTAAACAAATATATTACAAAGATCGTAGATATAGTAAGAAAAAAAAAACAAATTACATATGCATAAATTAAGCAACATAAAGACCCTGATTAAGTTAGGACCATTCGCCCCCCCCCCCCTCTTCATATTTTTGAACATATTGAAACATATGTATTTTTGTTGTATGTACAATTGTACATATTTAAATGTAAATATTTTTATTAACAACTAGCAGCCCTCCCCCGGCTTCGCCCGTGGTGCAATTTATATATATATATAAACATTCCCTGTTTGTCCCTCTTTCCATTAGTCAAAACCGAATTAAAATCGGTCTACCCGTTCGAAAGTTATAGGCGTACATACATTTCGAAGATCCATTTTTATTTATATAGATTGACATGAGCAAAAATAAACCTATGTTGTTGACGGTTAATTTGCCTACCTTTTTTTTATTGTATTACAGTTTTCTGAAACTGCTTCCTTGAAACTTCTTCTTAGCCTTTTTGTTGTTTCTTTTGATTTTAAATTGGTTGTCTTTTCATATTAATTAATACATTCGGTTTTTTCGTTGTGAAATGTACCATTAAAAAAATGTTTCAAATATTGTTTAAATAAAATCTTTTTCCCTTTTACACCATTTTAAATTTTTACATATATGTTATGAAATAAATGGCCCACGAGTTTTGTGAAACCCTCGGCGGAATTAAATTTAAAAAAATATACTAAAAATACTGAAACAATTATTTGTTTACATGAATAGTTCCTGCATTTTACGTTATTTGCATTAGGTACTTAGTTTTTGATAGAATTTCAGCTTTAAACTATTTAAAATTCACCTCATATAAAAAAAAGTTCATTTAGATTCTTATAAACTTTATTTAGTATTAGTATTACCTGAACTGGTGTTTAATTGACCTGATGAACATATTTGAGGCCTGAATATAGGGCAGTAGTGGGTGTCTGAAGAATCGAAAAAACTATTATATATTTATGTAATAACAAAAGTAAACAGAAATTACCTTGCATACTTTACTGTTTATAATTGGTGCTTAGAATTCTAGATTTCAATAATCTCAGTAGTAGCGGCATTGTCGTAAAATGTATAAAGTTTCAGTATTGAGGGAGATATTTTAGTGTTACGACTTGTCAAGTAATTCCCTAATATATAAGTATTATTAATACTATACTATCGAAATGTTAAATAATACACACAGGTCTTTGTTGTCAAGTTAAAAAGGTTAGACGGAATTGTGTATAATTCCTATGAAATTTATTTATAAATTTTTGGGATCGTTGTTCTGTAGATGGCAATATTAGGTACGCAGAAGATATGGTGTTGCCGGTACCTTCTACGATGAAACCCCTGGGCCCAGGTGTAATACCACCAAGAGTGAGCCTTCAATGTTTAAGGCTGGGACAAAAAAATATAAAACAATAACACCAGTATCACTGAACAGTCTCCCATTTATTAGAGTGAGCCAATTCAAATACTTGGGCCACTGGGTTACGGAGGACTTGTCGAATGACATTGGCACAGTGAGAGAAACCAGGGCATTGGTGTTGAGATGTAATATGATGGCCCGCAAGTTAGCACGTAGTTCTGATGGAGTTATAAAACATTATTTAAGACATATTGTCAGTCTTTTTATACATGCAACCTGTGGGTGCATGTACTGTGGTTTAATGGACGTGTAGGCCATTAAAAAATCTTTTAATGCCCTACACGTCCAATAAAACAACGCCTTCACAGTGTTTCTGGGGCTGTTGCAAATGGAAGAGTTGCAGATTATTATACGCTATATTGCGAATGAGAATAGCATCCCTGATGACTAGAGTACGGGACAGCTCCGACACGCTGTTAAAGGTAATTGCTGGGAAAATGGACTACCCAAAAATAAAACATTGGGTGATGTCCCATATCACCTTCAATAGAGAGTGATAGGTCACTTTATGTTTTTTTTTGTGTAATATGTAAGTGTGTATGTGGCTTAATATAATATGTAAAGGATATTATTTTAAAAAGCTATGTTTGAAATAAAGTTATTATTATTAATAATAATAATAAAATTAGCGAGCTGAAGTGGCTGTTGACAAGCAACTTAGGTCATAGAGCCGATAACCGGTTAGAAAGAAAAGTACTCGCAGCGACCACGTATCTAGAGACGCTTCGCTTTACAGACTCACAGCAAAAGTTACAACTGTGACTGCAGGCTGTGTTGAGAGCTTATTGGAGGCTTAAGTCCTTTAGGCTATGTATTCTTAGGTGGTTAATGGTGATGATGATACCATTTATTTTATTATTTAAATTTAAAGTGGACGAATAAATATTAAAACTAGCTGCTGGGGAACAAGATTCACCTTGTGACCCTCCGTTCACCCTTGAGATGGCGGAGAGCTCCTTCAATCGGAACGTTTCCGACGGTGGAATGCGATGAATGACAGAAAGATAAGGTATGTGGAATGAAAGTACGAGAAGAAGTGATAGCGAGAACTGGAATGGAAGAGAATGGTAAAAATAGACTTCAGCGCATGAAGGCTTAGAGACTCAATTTAAAAAATAAAAACTAGTTGGTGAAAAATGCGAAAGTTTGTGAGGATGGATGGATGTTTGTTACTCTATAACATAAAAACTATTGAACGGATTTGAATGAAATTTTAACCTAACGTTTTCCATGATAAAATTATCCTACATCTTTATATATATAAAAATCTCGTGTCACGATGTATTGTCGCGATAGTTTCTTTACACAAATTGACCTGTTTGCAACTGGTCCACAAAAATATCGAAAAGATATAATGAAATCAATGCATTAGCTTAATGAGTTTTTGTTGTTCTTTTTTTATTGATTTTTCTCTCTTGGGTTTTTTTTTATTGGTGTGTATTTATATGTCCTCTCTGTATAAAATTTATTTACTACTTTGTGGAAAATGTTGTTGATTGCACTATTATTTAAGTTTATGTATGTTTTTTTTTTTCTTTTTTTAGTCTAATATACATGGTGTAATTGATTGTTTTGCCTAATAAAATAAAATAAAATAAAATAAAATAAAATAAAATAAATAAATAAATAAACTCTGAAATTACTGAACCGACTTTGATCAAACTTCGTAACTATCTGTTATTTGGTCCAACTTAAAAGATAGGATAGTTTTTATCTTAATTATTGACCTCAAT
Organism: Bembecia ichneumoniformis; assembly: GCA_910589475.2. Taxonomy (NCBI): domain Eukaryota; kingdom Metazoa; phylum Arthropoda; class Insecta; order Lepidoptera; family Sesiidae; genus Bembecia; species Bembecia ichneumoniformis. Next base: position 9,221,085 of record OU342523.1, read on the forward strand.
AATTGTTGAAGGACATAGGATACTTTAAGAAGGTGAAAAGGGGGGGTGGAAGTTTTGTATGGAAAAAATACTAATTCCGCGCAGACGAAGTCGCGGGCAAAAGCTAGTATTAGTCTAAGTAATAAACTATATGTGTGCCAAACTTCATCAAACTTAACCGTTTTTGCGTTATTGAGGAACAAACATCCATACATCCTCAAAACTATCGCATAAATTAATAATATTAGTGGGATTACAAAATTGTTATATGTAATAAAATAAGTCAGAATCCTACTGTGAATATAAATGATAAATAAGAGTAAATAAGAATGATTTGTGGCAAGAAGCGAAGGACAACCCTTACGTCTGGTGCGATTGAACCCGCCTCGGGTCAAGATAAATCCGCTCTTATCAAGCCTAATCACAATTATCCTTTGTTATGGCTGCTTGCTGCAGAATCTAATATAAAAGGATATTCCTATAATCTTTTTATTCAATATACGAAATCAGTGTTTATCTCACAAAGTGAGGTAAATATAGGAAAATATTTATATGTTATATCATTGACGAAGTACCAAATAAATAAAACAGTTTAGTAATTTTCAATTCAATAGTCGTAATTGGGCAACACGTTTGGCGACTGTATAACCACGCCCTTACAGAAGACTACCGTGAAATAAGTATGTGTGCAGAATGGGGAAAGGATGCCAAATCCCACTCCTAATCTCTTATTCTTTATCACACTAAGGTCGGCAGCGAAATTGTAGTACCTGTCACTGTTTAACCAAATGAAAAGTCAGCTTGCTTGCCTTCTCTAACATAAAAAGAATACTATATTTATTTTTCGCCAGGGAATAATGAAAAGATAATATTTTAGGACACCAGTCGTCAAAGTTTTATCTTAATTTGCGGAAAAAAGAACCAATTTAAATACGTATTGCGAATTAAAAGAATGAAAATAATGAGACAGGCATTAAAAGAATTAAAGCTGCGATAAAAAAGACATTACAAAAGTTAAAACTGTGATAAAAAAACCTGTAATAGTCACGCAACTTTTCAATTAAAAGAAACACCTTATGAACAGTATAATGGCGAGTCGCCATTGCTCCGCACGGTTGCAACTGAGGTTGCAATTAGAAGGTATAAAACTTAAACGTATAGAAATTGTCTAAATTAGATAGAAAATTTTATTTTATTCAATAAACATAAACTTAATTTAACCAAACTAACAGAAACAAACCAACAGACGTAAATACTCACATATTACGCGTAAATATTCCGAAAATATTATCTTAATTTGATTCTTACACGCATACAAAATATTCATTCTTCTTCAATACCTACATATCATTATAAAACAAAGTCGCTCTCTACGTCTGTCTGTTTCTCCTCTTACTTCTTCTACCTTAACAATTCAACGGAATTTGATATGGTTTCTAGTAATGTAAAGAGCGATAAACGAGGGAGTTTTGTGTATATAATTTGCAGATAAAAACTGCATCAGTGTGAAGTCGGGTTGAGAAATATAATAATTAATAAACGATATTCAAAAATCTTGAGACCAAGTTAATTAGACTCAAGTCTAAAATACTATAAGATGTTATTTATTTCTCAGGATTTTCTTAATATTTTCGGCTGATTTTGAACTAGATAACAAAGAATTTCAGAACGAAGTAATTAGATTTACCAAAAGACTAAGAAAATTTTAAGCCTAACATGCATAACCGCTAATGCAAGATGATCTTAAATCATAAAATAGTCTTAAATCTTGGTCATCTTAAAAAAATCAATACAGAAGAAATAAAATTTTATGTTTTTATATAATTAAATCATATTAAACATAATTTATTATTGAAATTTTCCAAAAAAAAGAATTACTCCTGGCAAGACATAACATATGAAGTAAATATTACAAATATGTTTCCCAATTTAGGCCGAGTTCCTTTGTCAATGAATTTAAACGCCTCTTAGAATTTGCATTAGAATTTTGACAGAGTATTTCTACCAAGTTAATACCTCGACTCGAACGTACCTGAACTATTAAACTTCGGCAAATTACAGCTTACAGTACTATTGTATGTAGTTTGAATTAATTATAAATTTAATTACCTCTTGTATTGTAATGGTAACTATGGGAGAAAGCCGCCTGGTAATCTGCAATATAAATTTTGTATATATTCTTTGTACGTTTAAAAGGCCAATAAGTTTTATATAACAACCCTTTAAAACTCTTTTAAAAAACTTAACCTTTTTTCAAGACTTTAATTTTTCAAGAAAAGGTTTTTTGGAATTATCTCAGAAGTATACTTTTTGCACATAGCGGATTTTGGTTTGACAAAGGACGCTTTTTTTTTGAGACAAAAACACTTTATATGACCTCAAACAAAGTACCAACCTCATAAGTACTATACAAGAACGGGTTGAATTCACAATAACCAAGTTTGGCTTGATGAAGCTAGTTTCTGTTAGATATATGTGATTGTAGCTGCTGCTATCATATAACTAAATGGAAGTGCTTTAAAGGTGTACTTTTAGCACGTAGGTATTTATCTACGTGCTAAAAGTACGTTAAACTAATTTAGTTTTTCAAATATTGTATATTTTATTATTATTAAATATACCTTATGTTCAATTTTCAACTATATCTCCATGTTATCGTTTTACAACTGGACAATTTGATACAATCTATACCTACCTATAATAAAATCGTAAACGAGCCGTGTTAGTTTAATTAAAAAGTTAGTTTAATTGTTTTTAATAAATTAGTTAAATAGATATGCTTGGTTTCATTTTTATGTAACAGCTCCTAAAATCCCAAATATTAAGCTCTTTTTAGCTCTATTTTTGAGATACACCGGCTCTTTTTCAACATAGTAGAATGGCAACACTGTGACATCCGGAGCAGTCGATTCGATTCTTCCGGCGCGGAAAGGTGCGCGAGACCCTAAGAAACTTCGTCAGGAGCGAAAGATTCGATTCTTTCGATGCGGATATGTGCGTGCTCACCCTAAAACAGTAATACACAAGCAAACCATAAATCGCTATATAAGTAGCGCAGAACTAATGTCTTCGTCATGTCGTCAATAACACTTCTCTTAAATTGAATGGCTGAAAAAGTAAATATGTCGATATCAATAAAAAGTCTTGTAATCTACAACTAGCTGTCAGAGCAGCGAGCGCATTCCAGCAATATTCCTGCATGTGCCAGCGGCAAAGGAAATTTCGCATTTCCTGGCTTGAGCGTCCACATCTAAGCTCATATTTTTTTAAAATACAGTTCATTTAATTCTAAGAAAATTTGACTACGCCAGGAATTGAATTTGGCACCCTACAATCCAGAAGCTAATTCAATTTAGTTTGATATATTTTAAAAATTAGATACAATACTGGCTGTTGCCTGCGGCAGCGTTCGCATGAATATTTAAAAGCAGTTTTTCGTCTCTAGAATTCTATCTCTCTCCATATCAAATTTAATTAATCGTGAACAGATATCATTTTAAAAAATCTACGAAAAGTAGATCGAAAACCTTTTCGTTTTCAAAAAGTGATACAGAAGTGGATTTGAGACGAAAAAATTATCTCAATTTCTAAAGAGAGATGACAAGAATGGAGCTACCCACATACTTAATCAAATTTCTCGGAAATTCAGAAAGTTCTCTGATTCAATTAGAAGATACGCGAGCTCGAATGTCGACAACTGCTCCCGTATCGTTTCCAACGTCGCCAGCCTACCACAAGCATACATACATATATATAACACATAAGATATTATTGTCTTTTAAATAAAAGCAAAATTAACTTCAACTTCACACAATTAAAGTCACATAAAGCGAATGCTTAATTAATTTACATAAAATTCTGACTCTTTAACAAATCAGATAAATCTTTTCACATTTATAAATTAATATCAAATAATATTTTGAAATTTTCATGTGGCTTTTCAAAATAATTAATTCCTACATAGACTCGCCATATCTTCTGTCGCCTATTATTATATACATATATAATATACATATAAAAGGAAGTAGTGTTATACATCATTAATAACTCGAGAACGACTGGACGGACTTTTATGATCTTTGATTTGTTGAATTTCTCTCCACCCCGAAACTATTAAAACATCTGAAATATTCACGAAAAAATGTTTTGTGAATTGTGAAAAAAAAAATTGTATGGAACGTTTTTTTTTTTTTGTCGAGAACGAATTGACAGATTTCGATGATTTTTTTTGTTCGTCTCGGCCTCGAGAAGTTCCTCGCGCATTGGAAAGTTTTTTTTTAAGTTGAGTTCATCAGACAGGCTGTCTATGACACAAGTAACTTCACAGGTGCTCCAAGTGAGCTGCCTACCATAGCAGGATTAAGGATAAAGTGATTAGGAAAGAAATAGGGCAATCGGCTCTGACATCCCTTACTCACTCACCGAAACACAAAAGCACACGCGCTATTATTTCAAGAAGGAGGGATTACTGCCGCCAGACGGGCTGCCAAAATGGTGTTCGTGATCTCATATATGATCCCATATATTAGATTTCTACCACTAAAAAACCGCGGTATTTCCTCGCGCCGTCTATGGGTCAGGGATCGTTGATACACGCAACCTTAAACCCCTGCCAAACGCATGTCTGATACATAACAGATACAAAAATTACATTCATTTAAATGTAATTAAAATAATAATAATATATTATTCATTTAGACCAACAAGGATCACATTATGGTATAGTAACAACTTAAATCTACATACATTAATAATATATTAGTCAGTACATGAACCATACACAGTGGTTCAGGTACTGACAGTCAAGCCCAGCAGCAATTTTTTTTAATGTTAAGTTCGGCAGACAGGCTGACGGTCCACTTGATGGTAGATAGCTACCGTCGCCTATAACACAAGCAACGCCAAAACTGCTGCCAGTGCGCTGTCGACTGCAGTAGGATTAAGGATAAGGGATTTGGAGTGGATATGGAAATGGGCTCTGGTATCCCTTAGGTACTCACTCACCGAAACACACCGCACACGTGCTGTTATTTCACGGTGGTCTTCTGTAAGGGGGTGGTTACTGCCGCCAGACGGGCTGCCCAAATGACAGCGAAGACGCAGTGTGCCTACCACTACTTTCCAAATCAAGACCAGAGCCAAATTTGAAAAGTTCATTTTCAAAGTTGACCCTTTTTTTTAGGAGGGAAAATGACGTTTACGAACTATCCCTCGTCGACGGGGACAGTTGACGAGGGGGAGTGTGGGACTCGCCCGGTGAAGTGACTTATCACCGGGAATACCCACTAAAACCCCCCTGGATTCCACCATCAGCGGTGATGTGCGGGTCCGAGTTCACAGCGAGGCCTTATCCTCGGATCCCCACGCACCGCTATGTTAGGGCTGATTAACCCAGCTTAAGGCGATGGCTTCGCCTCGCTTTAAATATGGCGGCCCACTGGAGTGCCGTGAGCCGCCACTCATCCTTATTGGGTGTTTCAGGGCGTCAGACACGTCCCCTTCTTACGCCCTGAGGTTGTCACGCGACGTGCGCCGCGGCATACGCCCGGGCACGTCGGCCGGCCCTTCCACGCCTGAATGAATCAGCCTGGGGAATCAAAGTTGACCCTGGCGGGAATCGAACCCAGGAACCCTAGAACAGAGCGTTAAGCACCCTAACCACTCATCCAACGGGCTCGTCAATGCGCTCAATAGAAACAGTGGACCTGCGACTCAGCGAAAATTCCCGATGCACTACAAAATCGTGGAAGCCCCATCAGCACACTAAACGCATCATTGTACTGAACTCACAGAGCGCTGTACTGGCTTCGAGTATACTCCGCCCACAGACTGCTCGTGTAGAAGGACGTACAAAATGCTCTAAAAAGAGTCACTTTGACATCCCTCGAACATTTGGCGAACCTGCGAGCAATCATATTAGCCCCGACAGACAGTCTGCATCGTCCTTCAAGTCATTTCTATTTTTGTTTACATTCCTTTTGATACATTTATGGAAATTAATTCATTTTGACTATTCATTTATTAAGGAATTTAATTTAATTCAGCTAATAACTTAATATAACATTTATTGATTCTGAGGCGGTCCGAAATCACACTCGAAAAGTACACATTAATAATTCCTAATTTCATAAACCCCTCGTCGGGATGTGTCAACAGTGAAACAATCTTCTCCCTGTCCCTAAGCTTAGCAATGGCAATAAGGTGAATGAATATATTCGTAAATAAATTCAAATATTCGTTAAGTAAATTCAAAAAGCATTTCATGGCGCGTGACATTGCACCGCAACAGCAACAAGCGTGTTGATCTAAATGAGTTATCAACATTGTCAATAATACAATAATTTCAATACTGTTTCATTGTACTTATATGTATTGCAATGTCTATTTTTATTGTAGCCTTGTAGAGACGTGCTTTCATCTCAAAGTAACTCCATATAAAAATACAGCTAAGCTTGTCGTTAGATGCGAGCGCGTCTCTCTTCTGTTATTTCAATCTAAGCGAAAAAAACAACACTGTTTCATTTGGACATGCTGTGTGCACACACAAGTTTTGGATTGCTGTCTAGTTCGTCTCAATGTAATTTCTATTTGCACCTAATTTTCAACGACAGTATCCTATAAATAAATTAATAAATTAACACAATATTACCAGGAGAGTCTTCTATTAACTTGAAACTTGAATAACAAATATGGTGATGTATTTTTTTTTTCAAACTTTAACATATTTAGTACATCTTATTAGCCACTACAGAAACAGATAATAAACATAAAACAATACTAATAAAAACGGGCGAATACCGGCAATTTACCGAAAATATACAAGAAATTTTGTTATAAAACAATACAAGTACACCACATCACACTAGAATAATACAAATCCTAATATTATTTTATTAGGATTTGTATTATTCTAGTGCGAAAATGTATGTTTGAATGTTTATTCCTCAATAATGCAAAAATGGCTGAACGGATTTGCATATCATTTGGCACACAGATAGTTTATTACCTGGATTAACATATAGGATATTTTTTATCCTGAAAAACGTTAGATTCCCGAGGGATCGTCTAAGAACATACGTAAATAAAATATTATAAAATATATAAATGCATATGTATAATATATAAATAGTACAAAAAAATAATAAATATACGTAAAATAAAGTAGTGGCAGGGGACACTGCGTTTCGCAGTCATTTGGGCAGCCAGTCTGGCGGCAGTAGCCACCCCCTTACAGAAGACCACCATGAAATAACAGCACGTGTGCTGTTGTGTTTCGGTGAGTGAGTAAGGGATGCCAGACCCCATTTCCCTATCCCCTCCTATACCCTTACCCTTAATCCTACTGTAGGCGGCAGAGCACTTGGAGCAACTTTAGCGTTGCTTGTGTTATAGTTTTTTACAAGAGGAATCCATCATGGATACCCACCCGTCTAGATACAGACCGGTGGGTTATGTCGGACTCCTGCCCCGAGATGGTAGTGGGGTAGACCTACCGACTAAACCTCTTGGCGCAACTTCACCAATAGCGGATGAGGAGGAGCTCATCCGCTATTGGTGAAGTTGCGAGGTCGGAAAAGCACTCTTCCGCAGCTCCACCGCGGGGGTCCGCAACCGGACACGGCTCATTTGGACGGCGCACCCGAACTGCCAAGGTGCGCCGTGTCTCTCAGGATGAAGCGGGCGGTAGAGTCCCCATCTATCGCCCTAGTCCTGTCAGGGGTCCAGGTGGCGGGCGTGCGCCAGCCGCCTGCATCCTGTTCGTCGGCGACGGAGGGGATGGGATAGGACGTCGTCCTCCCGCTCTCTCTCCGCCGCCTCCTTCTGCGAGATGACATCTTCGCAGAAGGATTGAGTCGCTTGCCAAGCGGCTCTGCTGCCGAACATAGCTTTCACTACGGTCGGCAGAGCGAAGTCAAATCCAATGGTCGCAGCGAGCTCAGTTCGCTGCGCTGCGCAGGGGTTGGCTCCCTACGAGCCACCCGGTGGAGATAACTCCCGAAGCAGCTATGCCCCGAGAGCACCTGCACCAGACGGAACGTGAGAGCCCCGTGTCTCCTCTGGAGCCACTCGTCCAAAAGGCGACGGTAGCCACTTACCATCAAGTGGACCGTCACCACTTGTTTGTTGTCTGTCTGCCGATCCCAAACATTAAAAAAAATTCGGCGCCATTGTCGTCACAGTGATAAAGATGTCAGGGGTAATAACTCAAAATATTTTAATTTTTCAACTCGTAAGCACAAAATAAATAATAGTACTAGCGTACAGAAGTTGCACTCCTTTCACATTCAATGTGAGCGACCTTAGGCAATTATACCACGGCATATGAGTTATCGGAAATTTTTTAGTTATACGGCAGTTCCAATTCGTAGCAGTGCGAATCACATAAGATGTTTTAAAGCGCTTGGTCCGAATTAGAGGGATTTCGACAAAGTGAGGATGGTAACCAGCCGTACGTCTGCATGTCCGATAGAAGAAAGGGGAAGGCGGTATGATCTCATGCAGCTCTCGAGCACACTCTCCGAGGTACATCTTATAGAATACACAGAGACAGGCAACTTTGCGTCTATGTGCAAAGTAAGGTCAGAAGAGAAACAGCCTGGATACAGAGATCAACTCACCTAATAAATATTGTATAGAAAATGTTTAGTATACGTTGTTGTTGCCCCGCGCTATTGTGATCAGCAAAAATGGGAACGCAGCAGAACCTAAGGGACTTAGGAGATGTGCGACCTGGGATACATTACCGGCTACGACACGTCCACATAATCAACCCTAACTTTGTGTATTTTTCATAGGTGTATTATATCGCTCCCTAGACACCTGCGCTTGCAGAGGCGTTTTGTTGGCTCGTTCGACTTACTTTTTACTTTTTTCCATTGTAAAACTAAAAAAACGTGAAGTCATGTGGAGGGTTTTAAAAAAATTTAAATATGTAACCCTCTTTTTATTTCAATAAAACGTGAATGATGAAATGTTTCTATTTTAATGTTCGCTGTTGTTTTTTTATAAACACAAACGCAAAAAAATAACTTTAATTGTCACAATTTTTCTTTGCAAACTTTATTTAATAAAACATTAAAAAATATATTTTAAATCGGATTTAAAATATATATATTTAATGGTAAAAGTCACAAACAGTACGTGTAACGATCCTTTTTTTCCTTCTTTTCTTCTGTACTTGTTATAACCATATAATATTAATCTACTAATATATTTAAACCACTATATCTATAACTAAACCCATATCACCTTCCTTTCATCACACACACAAACAACGCCACAGCTGCTGCAAGTGGGCTGCCGACTACAGTAGGATTAAGGATAAGAGATCGGATAGGAAAATAGGCTCTGGCATCCCTTACTCACTCACCGAAATACAACAGCACTCATGCTGTTAATTCACAGTGGTATTTTGTAAGGGGATGCCGGATGGTTACTGCCGCCAGACGGGCTGCCCAAATGACTGCGAAACGTAGTGTGCCGCTGCCACTACTTTCCAGATCCAGACCAGAGCCAAATTTGAAAATTAATTACAAAGTATTGAATTGTAAATTGTATTTGAATTGTAATTCAAATATAAATTAATTCAAAAGTTACCCTGCCGAGAATCAAACCCGGGAACCCTAGAATAGAGCGTTAAGGCAACACTTCACTTATAAAACTCATCCTTAACCATTACTTAACCACTTATCCTCACTTACAAAAGAGTAAAAACTCTATCTGCTACCACGAAAAACACCACACACCATGAGATTTTCACACTAATTAAAGACTTGTCCGCTACTCTTATGAATAGGTGAAAGAGTTTGCCTCACTCAACATATTGCTTAGAATTATTTAGTTAACTAATTTATATATAGGACAGGTTTTTGAATAATCAATACCTCACCAGCTGACTTACATTTATGTTCTCATAGCACTCTCGTCCCGGTTACCCAGAATGTTGTAAGTGTTTATTCCCTTACTCCCCGTACTAACAGAGGTATTCCTCCCATATTATAATAGGAGGAAGGAACTCCCTTCCTCCTATTATCTCTCTCTCTCCCAATACAATAGCTAGAATTATACGGCTAGCTAACTTATGGTATCGGTAACGCGATTTGGTTAGATTACTCCTTATTGACTAACTACATTTATAATTTAATTGCACTATAACTCCCTTCCACTTATCATGACATTGCTTATGTTTATTTCCTTACTCGTGACATAATGATAAGTTCCTTATGGTTTTATCTAGTCATTGCTAGTGTCCTTATCCTAATCCTTCAATATAAAAATACAAATTTCATTTATTAGCTAATTACTTAAGTAATGAATTCATCATCTCGGTGTAGCTGTCCTACATTTCTGTGAGCAAAAAATGCCAGCTTACTTACGTACTTTTCTTACTCTTACTCGTATAAGTATATCCCTATCCGGTATAATACTACATAGGTAGTGTATATATAAAATATTATATAGATGTCGCTTAACCTTGTATAACCACATATTTAATGTTACCTAAATTGCCGTCACTACTAACATACCTCCCACAACCATTCTTACTATACAATTTTTAACCTAAATTATTGAACTCTTCTCCTTTAGCCTTTCTGTCCTTTAACCACTTACCTATTAGTAATTTTATTATACCTAATTTCCTCACCTACTCAAACAGACAGCGGCCTTACTCAATTGTACCTATGTCCTATTCCACATAATTCCCATTCCTTATTCATACGTACTTGCTAATACCTTCATTTATGTTTATGTTATGTTATGTTATTGTTATGTAGCTATATTTTAATACTAAATCACCTAATTTTATCTTGCATACCTCGCAAAATCATACCTATATTATTTGCATTATATTTACTTCACTATCCCTTCTCCGTCTTCCTATCATTATTCGTCCTAACTTACTCACATTGCTCAATAAATTTCTACTTCTTAACCCTTCTTTTACAGTAGTATTACTTATGTATCGGCTCGTAATACTATAATAAGATTTATTCTGTCCTAATAACAGTAATCAGTTCAGAATTTGAGGACTATAGAAATATCTAATCTCTCCATATTATAATTATTTTCCTATATAGTAATTAATTTTCCTATTCCTAATTATAGCCTAGGTTTATTCCTATTCAGTGCGGTACGATGATCCAGGTGAAAGTCAACACTAATCAACATTCATCGAGGATACTAGACTAACTTAGCAGCATAAGTATTTTGGTTACATAATTTATCCCGTCAAAGAACTTAATCTGTGTTTGCAAATTTATACACATTTTATGTGTGTATAAAATATAAAGAAAAGGGATTCGACATAGAATTAATTGTTTCGATTAGGTATCCCTGTCACTTCTTATCATAACTAAATAATATTTTGTACCAGGTTAATCAATTAGTAACACATATTATTAAAATATAATAAATTATTTATATTAAATTAAGACTGCATAACATAATTAACAAGCTTGTTAAAATTAACAAGCGGATAATAAACATGTCCACTAACTTTTAAATGCTGTCGTGGCTTACCCTTCAGAATTTCAGAGGCTGGAATCGTAGGACTTGCTGTTGCGCTGATAGTCACTATACACTCGCGAATACCTTAATATTATATATAATTTCGCCTAAAAGCTATACTACTATCTACTAGCTACCTAAAATGTTATATCTTAAATTTAATTTATCCCGGATCTTAAATATGCACTATTCGCGATTGTAAAAATCATTGCCAATTTGTTGATAATTTGAGAGTTGAAGAGTGGCGGCTTCTAAATATTTTCCCCCGTAACTGATTTCTCTGGATCAACGTAAGCCAAGGGAAGACCGACTGTCTGTCTCGTATCATCCCCTCACTGCCTCATTTATTCTAATGTTTTTCCTGCTGCGCCTACGCATCAGACTCCCTCCATTGTCACGCCCATTCCTTGTCTTGACCAATCGTCCTGCTTTTCATGTGTCCACGCAGACGCGTTCTCCCCAGAGGCCCCGACCACTCTTTCTTCCCCCAATCACAATGCCTCGCGATTTCAAAAGCTTCCCTTCTCATTTACCCAAATGAAAGCCCTATCAACATCCCTTTTGCTCCTATGTTTCCAATCGAAAACAATTAGGAGTGGACATCCGTCGATATTGTAATCCTATTCTTTTAAATGTGTCTTTGTAAAAGCTCAATGTATTGTCATTAGGTACAGTGTCAATAAGGAAACAAATATACAAGAATAAGGACTAACGAAGTACTCAATCATTTAAAGATTTTAACAATTCGTCATCTGGGCCACCATTCTATAATATACGAATAGCTATTGTTTTTGAATGTTGTTTTATATAGAATACTGCGGATTTAGTGAGACAAAATATAATGCAACAAAACATGCTATACAAAGAATTTAAAGACCTAACAGTTTTCAATAGAAAAATGAGCACTTCGACTAATTTATTGCTAACACTAGTTTATTTTAAAGGACAAAGTCTAGTTCTGCTGCAATAGCTAATTCATAAATCACTGGGTACATAATTGTTGTGAAATCACTTTTTTCCTTGCATCCAGCCTTGGTAGTATTATATAAATTACCGTGATTTTGCTACAATAATAAAAACAATATACGAAAAAATAGTAATTACAGAAAATATTTAAAATAAAAATATAGTAAGTCTTAAAAAAATGTTTCTTTGCATATCTTTTAATTTTTTAATAAAATGTAAACGGCTACTTTGTTGAGTAGGTATATACCTACTGTTACTAGTAAATTATATCGAATTATAATTTAATATAAGTAAATTATATTAAATTATAATTTAAAGACTGATTAATTTAAAAACGGAGCTTTAATTTATTCAGTGTATTTTAATAATAAATGGTACAATTTCGAATATTATTCGTATAAGTTGGTAGTGATGATTAATGGTTTTAGTTAAGTAATTCATTGAGAACAAAACAAAAACTACATAAATATTGACTATTCCACCATTATTGTGACTCACTTATTGATCTACTTGGCTCACTCGTTAAACTTTCGACAAGTATCCTTATTATTATTGTTGAAAATGTCTTTTAATGATGGCGAAGACTTGGCGAGAAGCCTAAAACTTTAGCGAAGGTACCGCCAACCTTTACATAGGTATAAACAACTCCTTTGTGGGAAGTTTCGTCTTGTCCAGGAATTTGCTACCTTAATGAAAGTTTATGGACGTTTCCACAGCGAAATATTCTCTCTGAAGCAATTCAGTGCTCTTTCCTCGGAAAACGTTCGTTAATGCTTATTTTAGATGAATAAATAAACGTTGCTTTGTGGAATTCGGATATTTCATTTCTACTTTGTTTACTACTTACCGCTGCCTTAACATAAACATCTCAGGTTTTCAATTACAACGCATCTCATGACAAAGACGAAGAACTCTTTGTGATTCTCATTACACCAGGACACCTCTCACTCCAGATTTTATCTTCGGTTTCAATTATCGTGGAAATGCTCTAAGGGACTAAGTGAGATTTTTTATTTCATATAAAAATGTGACGAAAAGGTAGACAAACCAACAGATAGAGATTTTTTTTATGTTAAAATCGGCAGACAGGCTGACGGTCCACTTGATGGTAGGTGGCTACTGTCGCCTATAACACAAGCAACTCCAAAGCTGCTGCAAGTGCGCTGCCGACTACAGTAGGATTAAGGGAAAGGAGATAGGGAAATGGGCTCTGGTATCCCTTACTCACTCACCGAAACACAACAGCACGCGTGCTGTTATTTCACGGTGGTCTTCTGTAAGGGGGTGGCGGTTACTGCCGCCAGACGGGCTGCCCAAATGACTGCGAAAACGCAGTGTGCCCTGCCACTACTTTCCAAATCCAGACCAGAGCCAAATTTGAAAGTTCATTTTTCAAAGTTGACCCTGCCGGGAATCGAACCCGGGAACCCTAGAACAGAGCGTTAAGGCAAGCACCCTAACCACGCACCCATCGGGCTCGTCAAACTTAGGTACTACCTTTATTTCGCTTCTAAACTTACTACCTTTTATGTTAAAACATTTATTCAATCTCTTATGCTCATATATGTTGATCAGGTGCTGAATTTTTTAATTTTGTGTTTAGAAGGAACAGAAGGAACCCCTAGGAACAGAACTTTGTTTCTGGATGAAAAATACCCTATGTACTTTTATGTGACCCTGACAACGTGTACATCCAAAATTTTATGATGATCGTTTGACTAGTTTAGGCGTGAAAACACGCAAAACTTACAAAGCTTACAAAGTACAAGTGTACAAGCTTTGTAAGCTTCGAATTTATAATTATACATAGTATGCAATTAAAGAGAAGTAGCAATGACGATCGATCACGCGAAACGAGGATATAAATTTAAAAAGGGATAAGAGAATGGGCTCTGGCATATTTTTTTAAATCACGCATTGAAAGACTACAGCACTCACAGCTGTTTTTTATTATGAAAATCTGGTTTTGGTTTAATTGATTAATTTTGGACTGCAGTACACATTTTTTACTGTAACTCCATATTAAAGTACATATCACATAGCATGGGTACGGTATTTTATTTTTTATATTCACGTTTTTGCACATAAGTACACTGTTAAAGCATTAACCGAACGACGCCGTAATTACCCGAAAATTTAGCATCTGCAAATCAACAATAATATCTTCTACCGCCATACTATAATATATATCTATAATTTGGTTATCTCATTGTAAACGTTTAACGAGAATACACGCATAAAAACCAATAGACGATTTTTCATTCTATATTACAAAACAAATAAAGACGACATCCTCAACAATAACATACACATATAGGTATATTCACATCTAGTAAAATAGATAATTTCTTATCTATTTTACTTTCCATTTCATCGGCGTTACTACGTCTCTAGTAACTGCAAATACCAAACTATTATAATGAATCATTGATTACATAAAATACTATAATCATTATTGATTTATAGATGTCTTTAAGTAATTCTATATTAATTTTCCATCACGCATCAAATAGGGGATCGGACAGTAATCAGATTGGAATCCAAAATGTACTTAGAAAGAAAATATATATATTTTTTACGATTATTTATCGAATAAAATAATTTAATATAATTCATTTAAATATTTTTAAATGAAGAAATAAAATTTTATTATTTACAATATTTTTAATCTATACTGAAACACCAATCACAGTGCGTGACGTCATTTGTGGGCAATCATTGTCTTGTCTGCAGTGCACGGCTATCACTTGTTACATCTGTTATTTCACTTTCTAGAATCAATACCAACGATATTTTTTTCGTTCCATAATAACAAATAAAGAATATACTCAACGAAACAAAACTTCTTGCGAACTTATGCCAATGCAGCTGTTTTGTTATGATATGACCACAAATGACGTTACGCGCTCTCAGATGAACTGTCGTGGCGTTTAGGCGGCATTTTCAAACAAACAATATTAAAACATGATTTTGAGTACGTACCTAAAAGGCTATAAATAAATAAAATAGTATTTTTTATGGGAATAAATATTCATGAAGATTAATTTAAAACACTTTCTGAAAATTTGTCCGATCCCCTATTTATTTTATTTATTTATAATTTTAACAATTTAAAAAGAAAACTAAATATACATTAATATAATGATAGCATTAAAAACCACCTAGGTTTAACCGTTTGCTATCATAATGCTTTAAATTATTATTAAAATATTAAAAGATTTAACATCTAACTATGTACAATTAATTACAATGTTGATATAATCAAATACAATTTAAAAAATATTCCTTTAATTTGACTTTAATATTTTTAGTGTTTATGCTGTTACACAGATCTGAAGGTAGGCTATTGATAAGGCGCGGCACAATATAAGCGGTAGTCCATTCCCCGTATATATTATTGGCACGCTGTGTACATAACCGCTTCTTTGAAATTGCCCTAGTGCATACAGGGTGTTCCATCACTCTCTTTAAGGATTCATTAAAATATTGTTCTTTCAGTAGTGAATAAGCAAATTGAGTGTTTATTGGTTATATGTCACAGTGCTTAAAAAGATCGTTTTCATCTTCGTAACATATATTTTTTAATTTAGGTGAGACTAATGTTTTTAGAATTTTTACCTGTATTTTGTAAATTTTGTTCATATGAGTTTTATAGGTGCGACCGTAACTAGTAAGGCCATATTGTATATAGGGTTCTGCCAGTGCATAATAAAGCATACGTTTCACTTTATACGAAATGCGATTTTTTTAATATCGTAATATTTGCAAGGTAGGTCCTTAGTGTATCGCAAACTTGTTCGATATGAGGCTTCCAATTAAATTTGTCGTCTATAGTTAATCCGAGATATTTTTGCATTTTGACGATTTCTATAGATGGACAGTTACAGTTTATTGTATTGAGAACGTGTAAACAATCATGTTCATGGGCTAGTAAGTTCTTTATAGGGAGTTGTCTAATGTACGGTGATTTTATAATTAACAATTTTGTTTTGTTTGCGTTAAGCACAAGGCCCGAATCATGACACCACCTTGTTAAGTCATTCAGAACGGATTGTAATTGTTCACATGCCTTGGTCGGATTTCTATCAGAAATTACAAGGCACGTGTCATCAGCGAATTGGAAGCATGTGCTATATCTGATGCAGTTGTTCATGTCATTGACATAGGATAAGAAGTGCAGTGGACCCATTACAGAGCCTTGAGCTGTCCCCTCGGTTACAGACATGGGTTCACTATAAGTGTTATCGATTTTTACCGTATATGTTCAATTTTTTAGATAGTTCGTACACCAAGTCAGTAAAGGGCCACGCACTCCACAATCGTCCAATTTGTCAACTAGTTGGTTATGCACTAATGTGTCAAATGCTCGTGAGAAGTCAATAAAGAGGACAAGAACATATTTTTTTTCGTTTAATTGTTTATTGATTTCATCAGTGAACTTTGACAAGAGAATCGAAGTCCCTTTACCAGACTGAAAGCCATTGTGTATCACAGTAAAAAACTGAGCAGCCCGTCTGACGCAGTAACTCTTCAGAAGATCGTCATGATCTATCCCCCTCCTAATCCCTTATCCTTAATCCTACTATAGTCGACAGCGCACTTGCGTTGCTTGTGTTATAGGCGACGGTAGCCACCTACCATCAAGTGGACCGTCAACCTGTCTGCCGATCTTAACATTAAAAAAAAACAGTGCGGTGGGTGATTCCAGAGCTTACTTCTCTATTCTCATGTTGCACAGAGTACAATTTCATTTAAAAAATTGTCAGTAAAGACGAGGCCGTTTTACGTTAAATAAAATTTTGTCTTGCTGCGGAAAAACTGTCTGGATGTCTGTTGTATGCGATTAAGGATTCAGATCACATATATTGGAAACTATACTAAGGAAGGATTCAGATCAATATTGTGAAACACAACGAAGACTTGTTGATGTATCCGTAGTTACGGTGAACAATAATTTACACACGCTGACTGATTCAGTTGCTTCCATTGGACTAGAATAATTTTATCTGACGCACTTAATGAACTGTCTGTAATATAAAATATTACTTAGTATTACTTTATATATGTAAAATATTACTTAGTTTGTTTAGAAGAGAGACAAGAGGTAGAGATCCCTACTTATCCTTTATTTTCTTATACAAGAAAGTGTTTGGGCATATTTGTTGCGCTCGCCGAAACACAACTGCACATGTGCTATTATTTTACGATCGTTTTCCATTGGAGACATTATATTAGACATAATTTTAGAGGATGTTGACCAGTTTATTACTGCTTTGCTTAGTGTATCCTGCTACTATTGTCTATTGTCTATTTATTACTTTAATTCAATTCATGAGTAGTATTTAGCTTAATCTATTTAGTTTATACATTTTGTTGATAATATTCTCTAATCTCGAAATAAAAATTTAGCTGCCCAACTAACCTACAATATAAAAAACTATCCACGGTTATCTATCTCAAATATTTACATTGACAACTCAACAAGTTGCCTGGAGCTTACCTGGAGAGTATTGTTTTTATTGTTTTTATGTCTTTGTTTTTTGCTTTTTTATTTCTTGCTTTTGTTAATAGGATATAAGCACCTTAAACTTACCTGGTGATTGTAACTTGCAAATTGGATTTATTATACATACTAGCATAATATAAATTATATGTTTATACCTACCTAGTAAATATTAAATTAACCTATAGTAAACGTGTCAATTTAATATACCTAATTTATTTAGCAATATCAGTAATTTATTCCCTATTAGTGACCATTTTGTTGGTTTCTTTTGATATTTTACTAAAGCAATTGCCTATTTAATATGTATTCCAACAAGATAATGACCAGAAATACATATTATAAAGATATTAATGCACAGTTAAAAACTGCATTACAGGAGCTAAAATCTTCCCAAGCAACCTGTGAGCAATTAATGAAAGAGCGGGCTGATAGTGAAGCCGGCATAGAAGATTTAGTAAAGCAGAACTCTCTGCTCAAAGGCGAGATGGCCAGAATGCATGTTGAATTGTCAGGTATACGGGAGGACAGAGATCTGCTTCAGGTAAAGCTTGATAAGTATCATCATGACATTAGGATGTTTGAGAATAATCTCAAGCATGCTGATGACTTGGAAATCCAGCTTCATAAGGCTCATAACCAAATATTTGATCTAAAAAGCCAAATCACCACACTCGAGTCATCGCAGACTCAGTCCTTGTACAACGAACTCTTTGCTAGTAATCAACAAATAACAGTTGACCCTGTTAATATTCCTAATCACTCTTCTAACTTAAGTAAAAGAAAACACAAAAAAATGGTGAAATCTAACAAAAAAACATTGAAATTATTAAGTAATTTAAAAAAAAAGTTGTACACTAAAAATAAAATTCTTATTTTTGAAAAACAAAAACTAACCAAAGAATTAAGTAGAAACAAAGAGCAATTAGCACACTGTATCACTCAATATGACAAGGAGATACAACATCTTCAATCAGAAATTGATACTCTTAATGAAAATTTATTAGATATTACGGTTAAATATAAGGCAGCACAAAGTGATATACAAGATTACTCTCAATCGTTAGATAAAATACTTGAGCTCAGTAAATATAATGAGGAGACATTTAAATCATTAATCTCAAGCAATATGTGTAACTGTAAACAAAATTCATTTCACAGGGAAAAGCCGGTTTCAATAAGTGAACTGACTGATCCCGCTGTTAAAAGGTCCATTCACCTACAAGATCCTTCAATGGTGAAAAATGGTACCAAAAATGCAAATAGGTTTATAATGTATTGTGATGAGATAGGTAAAAGCATGAGTCGCGAGTTACAGGCTTCTGGTGCACATGTTACTAGTTTTTGCTATCCCGGAGCAAATTATGTACACATTATGGACCGTATTGTGAACACAGAGCACACTCCTGATACCTCACTAATAATCTTCATAGGGAGAAGGGGAAATGCAAATTCAGGACAAATAAAAAAATACTTTGATAAATTGATAAATTTAAAAGTTAAAAAATTATCTTATTTGCCTTTCCTTACAGTAAATATTTGTCAACTGATGAAAATAATTCTAGATATAAGTGCAATTTGAAATTGCACACTCTGACATTATATAATAATAATTGCACAATAATTGACAGTAACACTTTTAGTTACAGTAAATATTTTAATTTTTCAAATAATTATTATAAATTAACTAATTATTACAGACGTAATATAGCTAGTTCGCTACTATATTGTATTAATGACAATACCATTCAAGTTGAACGGTATAATGTAGATTTAAGATATAACTCAACTATTGCTGCTTCTTTTGAACAGCCATATGTTGACTTAAGCTCCTCTATAAACATGGCAGCTTCTATTGAACAGCCATGTATTGACAGGACTGTCTCTATCGGACAGTCAAATATATTACATTTAAATACATGTATGGGCTCCGTTCCGTCTAATTTAAATTAGCATCTCAGACAATAGAGGAACCCTCTTGCAGTCTTACTTTGGTTCTCCAAAATATTCAAGGCTTAACTGGAAAAGAACTTGAGTTAGATTTATTTATGAATAACTATAATGTTGATATTTTATGCATTACAGAACATTGGTTAAATAATTATCAATACATGCATAATTTCAGTAACCACCGGGTTGTAAGCTTCTTCAATAGAATGAATATGATACGTGGAGGTTCCCTAATTATTACTAAGAAGCAATCCAAATGTAAGGAAAGAAAAGATGTTCTGAATCTGTCTGTTGAGGGAGTTACAGAACTGGCATGTATTGAACTGAAGAATATTGTAATAGTATGCGTATATAGGCCCCCCAGTGCACCTTTTGATAGTTTTTTAAGGATTATGGAGAATGTTTTGTTGAAAGTTGGCACATCCTCTAAAGGTGTCGTAATCTGTGGAGATTTTAACATTAACATTCTAGACAGTTCTGCAGTTACAATTAATTTTTTAAATTTGTTCAGATCTTTTAACTTGTACAACGTTTTCTTTGAACCTACAAGGATAACTGCCACAAGTAGTTCATGTATTGATAACATATTTTGTAATTTAAAATCATATAATAAGTCAGTCGTGAATGTGCTAGACTCTGATCACTGTGGCTTGTTTGTATCATTTCATACAAATAAAAGTCAGTTTCAAAGAAAGCGCATCAATTTTGTTCCCATTACTCAGAATCGCATTCAACAATTTAGGGATAATTTAAACAGTAAACTGCCTGGGCTGCCTTATCATGATAGTCTTAATGAAATGTATAACTCTTTATTTAAATTAATTAATAATGAATTTGGTAATGTTTTTACTGCAAAATCTCATTTAGTAACCAATTCTAAGGCATTTAATGAGTGGGCAACTCCTGGCATTCATAAAAGTAGAACTAAGCTTTATGAGTTATATGGTCAGAAGCCATATAATCATAACTCAGAGTTTAAGGAATATGTCAAAAAGTATTCAAAACTGTTTAAAAGAGTCTGCTACATGGCAAAGTCTCTCTATGTGAAAAACAAAATTAGAACTTCCACAAATAAAATAAAAACTACATGGAACATCATCAACAGGGAAACAGGAAGAAATACAATGCACGATAGCAGCTTTCATCTAAAAATAAATGATCAGGACTTTAAGGCAGATATGGATGTGGCAAACGAGTTTGAAACTTTTTTTCCAATATTCCGGTTAACATTACACAAACACTTAATTCATCACCAACTGAGGCTGAGAATATATTAAAAGAGAATGTGAAAGAATGTGACACATCATTTGAATTTGCGGTTGTTAGCCCTGTTGACATAGTAAAGTTCTTTAAGACAATTGAAATTAAAAAAACTGCAGATCTTTGGGGTATGTCAGTGAAAACAGTTGCCTCTGTAATAAATATAATTGCACCCCACTTAGCAACTGTATTCAATTGTTGTGTTACATGTGGTGAATTTCCTAATCTAATGAAAATTAGCAGAGTTGTGCCTATTTTTAAGTCGAATGATACAACTAATCCCGCTAATTATAGACCGATCTCAATACTTCCGACTCTTAGTAAAATCTTTGAAAAAATTATTTTAAGTCAACTGCTAAAACATTTTAATGATCATAATTTACTTTTTAAAAAACAGTTTGGTTTCACGAAGGGTCGTTCTACTATAGATGCAGGTGTTGAACTTTTGAAAAATATATATGAGGCATGGGAAAACTCGCAGGACGCTCTAGGTGTTTTCTGCGATTTGTCCAAAGCCTTTGACTGTGTGCAGCACAACACATTGTTGAGGAAATTGCACCATTACGGAATTAGGAATAAGGCTCTTAATCTTCTCACTTCCTATCTGAGCCATAGAATTCAAAGGGTTGATATAAATGGTATAAAATCTCTGGGCTCTGAAGTTAAAATAGGTGTCCCTCAAGGCTCAATACTTGGCCCTTTTTTGTTCTTAGTTTATATTAATGATTTGGCTTTTTCTGTGAACAAACATGACATTGTATTGTTCGCTGATGACACTTCATTGATATTCAAGATTAGGAGACAACTTGGGTGCTATAATGAAATAAATAACGCACTTTCAAATGTAGTGCATTGGTTTAGTGTAAATAATCTCCTTTTAAATGCTACGAAAACTAAACTTATTAAATTCAGTACCCCTAATGTTAAAGATATTGGGACGAATGTGATTTTGGGTAATGAAAAATTGAAGCCCGTAGAATCGACAGTTTTCTTAGGTATTACTGTAGATTCTAAATTACAATGGGGTCCTCATATTGAAATACTAAGTAAAAGGCTTAGTTCTGCGGCTTATGCCGTTAAACAGATCAGACACCTAACAGATATCGACACAGCTAGAATGGTCTATTTCAGCTACTTTCACAGTATAATGTGTTATGGGATTCTTCTTTGGGGCAACGCTGCGGACATAAATACTATCTTTATTCTTCAAAAAAGGGCCATAAGAGCCATCTATCAAATGGGTCCGCAGTCTTCCCTCAGAGAAAAATTCAAGGAAATTAAGATTTTAACTGTTACTTGCCAGTATAAATATATGAAAATTTAATTTATGTGCATAAAAATATTAGTCAATTTAATAAAAAATGTGATACTTATAATATCAATACTAGATTTAAAAATGATATTAATTTACACAAGACGCGACTACATAAAATAAGTAATTCCTTCATGGGTCAATGTATACGGTTTTATAATAAACTTCCTGAGTTAATTAGAGCCTTACCTATAAATAGGTTTAAAAGTGTAATTAAGACCAAACTCTTTTCCAAAAGTTATTATAAAATCGCTGACTATTTAAGCGATAATGAAGCCTGGACTTGAGGATTCTGTGCTCATACTATGTTCAGTATTGTATATACTTTGACATGTGTATAATTGTAAATGTCATATTTATTATTTTATAGATGACAAAAAGAGTGGTATCCTGAGTTTCTTTCGGGGTTTCTTCTCAGGATCGTCATCATCTTGGCTTGTTTTTTTTTTCCGAAACCCTGGTAAATTATACCTATATTGACGGTCATAAGAGTTTATTGTAAACCTAATTGATGAATAAATGATTTGATTTGATTTGATTTGATTTGATTTGATACTACTTATAGTTATAAGCCATGAAGAAAGAAAAATTATGTGTAAAAATATATTATCTGATAATAAAATTATTTAGAATTGTAATCTATGGTGATTGTATTACGTGTTGTAAATCTTTAAAAGATTCAAAAGAAATCTAAAATTCGTTATATTATTTCGATGAATATTCTAATGTTACCGTGTTCTCCTTCATAGAACCTTTCCGAATCGTAATAACATCAAAGTACGTTTCATGTGACGATTGTAATTGAGTGAACGTACTTTCATCCCATGTATTAATTTAATTTGGAGTTATTTCGATTTAATTTTGAATTGCAATACCACAATCGAAGTCAGAACTGGCCTTAATTCTTTTATGTTTTAAATATATGTTATATTCGTATGTATGTATGTTTGTATATTTGTACTTTTAAATTGTAATTTGTCAGACCTAGGTTTTATAAAAATTTATTTATTTTTTAAATGTATTTATAATTTTTTGTATGCTGTTAGGTTTGCTATTCAATAAATAAATAAATAAATATATTTTAATCAGAATTTTGTATCGGTTTAATAAAAATCGCCGGAGTACTGTCTTCATGGTATTCTAAAATATGACATCCGCATAATAGGTGCATGGATAGAGGACGTAAAAGTTTCACGACGTTTCCTCAATATCCGGGATATGCCATACCCTCGTGATGGCTGCGATCATTTCTTGCTCGAAACCCACGCTTTCCCTATTCAATGGCTTTTTACGTCCACAACGCTTAAATCCCTGAGCGATTAATATAGAAGTTTTAGAAGTTTTTTTTTTTGCAATCTAAGCAGCTTTTTTGGCCCCCTCTGTTCCGTAAGATTTATTTTAATATATTAATTGTTATTCGAGTTTTATCCAAATATATAATATTATATACCAAACCAAAAAAGGAACGTTTTATATTTCTGATTTTTATGACTTGTTATCGCTCATGGGTAATTGAAAATAATTTACTCACAGGTATGACCACAGTGACGGGTATAAAAGAGGTATCTTTTTACATATTAAAAATTATAGAAATATCTAAATCGTAAAAAAGAAAAGTTTTTTTTGCTCTTTATAATATTTTAACTTAACGGTCGCCGTGTCGTTGATTAACGTGAAGTGTCCCGTCACTTTGACACATGGTTCGAAATTAAAATTGGACCTATAGGTGGCGTCACAATCGAGTCACGAAATTATTTTCGGGTTCTGGCAGGACAACTTCTGCTCGGTCAGCTAGTAACTTATGCAATTAAAATGGCAATCAATAATCAAGTTTATTTGGTGCCTATAGTGTATAGTAAGATAATAAGATATTTTTAAACGAAGTTCAAATTTTATATTGGAAATTGAGAAAAGATCTCGCCTAGCTAGAGGCCGTGATATGTTATAGTAGTTGTTGATTTAGTGTGTGACGCCGTCAGTTGGTTGTCGGACATTGTGACCATTTGAGCGCGGCCAGCGGCGTGACACGGGGTGACAGCGAGTGACAGCTAGCGCGTTGCCATTCGCGCCGCCCGCCCACAAGAGACGTCCTCGCTTCACGTCGACTTCAATCAACAGCACGTTTGAACCGTAATATCCATTTAACTCTCCGCGCCCGATATGGACCGATATGTGTTGGGCTGTTGTCTTAACCTAAAGGTTAAGATACCTTTAGGAACAATAACTTAATTGAATTTTATGAATTAGTGAACTTAATATATTCATTCAAATTAATATTATACATTACTAATTTGGTTAAATATGCCCCATTATTTCGGTGTATGCGAGACTATAACGAATTGATCAGTACCGACATTGACTTGGTTGGCTCTCTTTGTGCTTAGATGTATGAATGCATTTCGTGTAATTATTATTGTTTGTTTTCATTTTAAGACTTTGTGATTGTTTAATTAATTTGATTGTTTATTTGTTTAATATTGTAAGGAAGTCATCTATTCTGCATTTCTTTTCTTTTTGTTTTATGTTTTTAAACTATTTAATTTGTATTTAATGCTACTTTTTGATAATTGATGTATTCATCTGTAAAGGCGTATCAGTTGGATCTAGATTTTACAAGTGTGTGATATTTTTGTAACTAAATACTGATATTGTCGCCGGTGTATCAATTCTAATTAAATAAATAAATTATGTACCATGTCTGTTGTAGACAGTTTTCTGGGAATGTAGACATAATTATACAGAATTAGAATCACTAAAGTGAAGTTCTTATACAGGTTGATGAGGTCAGTGAGGGTAAATCTCAAACCATAAGAGATACGAAAATTTGTTCTATTATTTTAATAGCACTAAATAATTACTTTTATTGTACTATGAAAAAAATTTTTTTGGCTTCAATACACATACATACTTAGATATGATTTATATTGCAAACAAGAGAACAAGGCGAATAAAAACACGTATTTATAAGCTTAACAGCGTCATGAACCTAATACCCCTCGCGTTTATTTATTTATCAACAGAATTTATTTTTATGAAAAATAAAATGAAACAAAATAAAAATATTATAATAAAACAGACTAAAGTCTAATCTGGTGAAGCCCAAAGGACATTCAACAGTGGGTCGAATTTATGAGTAAACTGCAAAGAACAAGGCCAAACAGTAGATCACTTTGGGGTAGCCCTACTTCCCAGTCTAGTGGAGCACTGCCGTCATCGCTGAGTTGATGCAAACCATATGACACCTTAAAACGCCAAGCTGTTAGAATTTCTTATGATCATTACTCACACGACGCCGATTAGTAGATTTTATTAAATAACATAATGAACCTTGCAATTGCGAATTTAATCCTTCTTACTTGGATAAGAAACCGCTAAATACGGTCCTGAATTTTATTCCGCACTCATACCAAACTGAAATCTGAACTGAAAGTCCACATTTCATGCTCTTATGACTACATCCTGCAATAACTAGAAAACTTTCGTTTCTATCAAGCTATCCTATCAGATTCGGCAGCACAATTACACCCTCCTGATTTTGCTCGTTTATTTTGGACTAGCTTTCGCCAGCGACTCCATCTTTTTCTTAGTTATTAAAGCATTTACTCATTCTTTATTACCCACATATTCAAGGCGTTGAATTTTTTATTTTTACTTTTAAACGTTACCTCGGGAACAGTACTATTTTCTGGATGAAAGGTACACCTATGTACTTTTCTGTATCAACGTGTATGCAAAATTTTATATTGATCGGTTGAGTAGTTAAAGCGTAACAACAAACAAACTCACATTTGTAATATTAAGTTTAGATAATATTAGGATGGTGTCCAAGTACAACCGAGAGGACGCCAACCAGCCTGTCGTCCTTCTTCCAAAATTATTTTTTTATATTTATTTAAATACCGGCAATTCTCTTTTCCTAAACGCTTATTCAACTGAAACGTGTTTATAGAACTTTAAAGTCTAAATGTGTTTTCTATAGACAAACAAATAGCTGAAATAGCCGATAACAGGGCATATTGAGACATTGAACGTTTTGTCACGTAGCCACACGTCGGCTATCTGTGGCACCATTATGCTGATTCTGAGAACAATATGAAATACACACACATCCCCTTTGAACGTGGTGTGCTTTGCAATCTACATTCTTTAAGGATAGCACATTTGTTTTTAAACAATTTAATTAATTGAAAATAAACGTATTTGTTCTAGTGTTTTACATACATTTAGATTTTGTAGTCTTGTACTTTTTCTCTACGTACAAAAGATAATAAGATCCATCATCTAAAGAAAAAATTCCAAATTTAAATTAACCAATTAGATACTATGTGTAGATTATGTGTAGTATCTAATTAGTATCTAATGTGTATTACAAGGGGCACACTGAAATGATCGGGAATAGAATATTTCGGATTGAGTTACAATAAAACCTTTTTTAGAATTTGCATACTGGCCTCTTAGAATCTTAATGACATTCAAACAATTAAAAAATTTTATTAAAAACAAAAACTATGTTGGTTTAAAGTTGACACGTCGTTAACAGAAATGAAGCTCACGCGTGAACATTTCCGTGCCATAATTTATCACAATTTCGTCGCGGCTTATCTCAAGATAAATGTCTCAGCGAACTTGTTTCGATTTATGATGTTGAATCACCGAGTCAAACGACAATATACCGCTGGTATGCCGAGTTCCGACGCGGTCGTGTGTCGCTCTGCACTGTTTCTTCTGCAGGTCGACCAAGAACAGCGGTCACGCCTGAAAACATCGCAGCTGTGCGAACTATTATATTAGATGACCGTCATGTGACACACGAGCAGATTCGAGCTGTTATCAGTATTGGAATGACTGCAATTCAGTCGATATTACATAATGAGCTGTGTGTAAGAAAGCTAGTTTCCCGCTGGGTTCCCCACAATTTGTCCGAAGAGCAAAAGGCGGCTCGTGTAGATTGGTGCCGGAATACTCTGCAACGCTTCAACGGAGGGAAGTCAAATGCCGTTTATAATATCATCTCAGGTGACGAATTATGGATTTATTCATACGAACCTGAAAGAAAATATCAGTCAGCACTTTGGGTCTTCGAAGACGAGGTCAAGCCAACGAAAGTGGTTCGCTCCCGCAGCGTGTCAAAGAAAATGGTCGCTACGTTTGTCTCGAAAAAGGGGCATGTTGCTACAATTCCTTTACAGGAACGCAGAACGGTTACCGCCGAGTGGTATATTACGGTTTGTTTGCCAGAAATGATAGCCGAACTCCGAAAAAATAACCCGAAACGTCGCGTCATCTTACATCACGATAATGCGAGCTCCCATACGGCTCGGAAAACAAATGATTTTTTGAAGCAGGAAAACGTTGAACTGATGAGCCATCCTCCGTACAGTCCTGACCTGAGCCCAAACGATTTCTTTACATTCCCTAGAATGAAAGATTTATCACGCGGTCAACGGTTTGAAGACCCCGAAGCAGCTGTGGGAGCGTACAAATCAGCCATTTTATCAACATCAACTTCAGACTGGAATTACTGTTTTAATGATTGGTTTGCACGAACGGAAAAGTACATTAAGTTGAACGGAGAATACTTCGAAAAACAATAAAATACAATTTAGCTATACGTGCATGTGGTTTTTCTTATTCCCGATCATTTCAGTGTGCCCCTCGTATAGTTCATTGCTAAATAGATTAATGGATGAATTGCTATTACTGATATCTTTGGACTTCTTGCATGCTAATAGGGAAAAATCTAAAGAATTTCTTGACTTACAACTTTGGTTATTTGTAATTTATTTTATTTCATTCTCAACAAAAAACCTACAGCAACAGAGCAGAAATAATATACAAAAGAGACAGCATCACGAAGCACATTGCTGTAAGAGCTTCATTATGTACCCATATTATGTTGAAAATTAAAAAAGACGATGGGGAAGAGAATCTAGGTAGAGTTAGGATGTGTGTGTGTGAGCATGTGCGCGTGTGTGACTATTTGCCCTTTAGCGTATTCACGACACTGCACTTGAAGGACGCTCTCGGCGGCAAGTGGAAAATGTCCAAGTCTATATATAAACTTGTCATTGTAAGTTGTAGGTAATCTGTGGTAGGTATACTGAGTTAAGGTCGTAATTAGTTCGAGATAGTGGGACGTGGAACAACTTTATCCTTCTTCCACGCTTGGATCCGGCCTAAGCTGCAACATTTCAGACAGCAGTTTTGGACAATTAACAATTCCAGAACAGATACGGGTTTTGATGCTGTTTTCACTGTCAATTAGATAATTTTTCACGGAAGATTTATGTACATAAAAAATCCTAATTGCATCGTACGAATTAATGTAATCTAATTGTAATTACATTTTGTATTTTTAATTCATTACTAAATTAATTATTAAATAATAATAAGAATATATTATAATACCAGCTGAACTCGGCCACGCTTCGGAGCGGCCCATACGGCGGCGGCGTGCGCATGGGGCGCGCGGTATTGGACTCTGCTTTTATATAATACTATTTATCGTAGCGTGATGTAATATAGCCTATAGCCTTCCTCGATAAATGGACTATTCAAAACAAAAAGAATATTTCAATTCGAACCAGTAGTTCCTGAGATTAGCGCGTTCAAACAAACAAACTCTTCAGCTTTATAATATTAGTATAGATATACATACATGTTATGTTATGTTAATAATTTATTATTAACGATTGCTTCATACAGCAATAGGACCGATATAATCTAAGAATCGTAGCTAAGTATTTTGACAGAGTCAAGTATAATGCAATTCATTTTTTTATTAATATATTACTATTACTATTGACAATATTTAATATCACGTGATAATATAGATACCACAGTATCTTTATTTCATAGACAGGGGGCTCTAATCATTCATTTAATATACTAATATTTTTAAAAGGTAAAGTTTGTATTTGTTTATTTCTATATGGAAAGTAATCTACGAAACTCATCCGATTTAAAAAATCTTTCCCCAATAATTAGAACGGAATTTTAGGATGGATATAGGCTAAATATTGCACATGGGCGAAGTTGCGGGCACCAGCTGTCTGAAAATAAAGATCTAACGCCTGGCAAAAGTACGAGAAGGGGAGGTCAAAAAGTTCGCGGAATGACAGGACTATTTTTCCTTTTCATTGTATTCTCCCTTAACCCTAATACATTTATTAGATCTGTCAAATAAATTATATTAATACCGTCGAAAAAAAGATTTGTCTTGGGCGTCAAAAAAAGGCCGAAATTGCCGACTTCATTTTATCATCGTCCTCAAATTCTTTCTTCATTTTTGGAAACAAATAATAGTCGTTTGGGGCCAGGTCTGGGCTGTAGGGTGGGTGGCGCAGTTGTTCAAATCCGCATCGGTGAATGGCAGCCGTCGCAACATGGTTTGTGTGCACGGGCGCATTGTCGTGTTGTAAGCTTTCCCTCGCCTTTTTTCTTTACTAGCTTTTTTAATTGATCTAATAAAGAAGCGTTGTATTCTTCCTTTATGGAAACACCAAGTTCCTTATAATCAATCAAAAGAATACCTTCTATATCCCAAAAGATCGTCGCCATGATCTTTCCGGCCGAATGAGACACCTTATACTTCTTAGGAGGGGGTGTACCTTTTTTATGCCGCTGCATCGACTCTTGCTATGACTCAGGTTCATAATGGTGAACCCAAGTTTCATCGCCAATTATAATTCGGGCCATAACTTCCTCCCTTTGCTCTCCACAGCGGTCCAAAAACTCGCGACAACTTTCGACGCGCTCGCGTTTTTGATGCGCAGAAAGCATTCTCGGGACCCATCTTACACAGACTTTAGTTGATGAAGAATAGGGTGTTACACCCATTTTTAAAAAGTGTCTCAATTAGATTCTGTAGTGCTAATGAACCACTAAAAAAAACACCAAATTTTTATTCAATCGATAAGTTTAATAAAAGTGCATTTAAAATTTACATTTTCAAATTTCGCGCGTAATTTGACGAAAACGCTGGAAACTATTTTGCTCTGTGGTCATGACGTCAGTTGGTTGTGTAAACAAATGCGCCGGTAATTGACATGACACTGACTGACACTTTTTTGTTTACACAACCGTATGACGTAAACATGGCGGCTACTATTTCATTGTGTTTAAGAACAGACTAAAAATTCTGAAAACTTTGAATTCAATTTTAAAATTTATTTTGTTATTTTACGAACTAAAACTAACATTTTCCGACTGCTTTTTGCCTAAGTTATCTGAATATATACTTTTAGATTTTTTTCATATAGACTAAAATACCGTATTGATGTAGGATGTTTAAAATGGTTGTTTCTGATACTCCAACTAATACTGCAAGCTGTTTTTTCTTTAGCCGTACGCATCTTCCAGTACAAGTAGTTCAACTTTTTCGATTATTTCTGCCGTGGTAGCCTCAATCGGTCGTCCAGGTCGGGGGTCGTCTTCAATGGAGCTATTTATAAATCATGGTTTTCCCAGGAGCAGGAGTCCCCATAAACAGCTGACATCTCCTGAAAAATGGTTTGAGGTGTCTTTCCTTGTTTGGTGAGAAACTTAATGACGGCTCGATATTCAATTTTCTCCATAGTGGCTAGTTTCTTCCCGATTGACTTGTTTACTCGTTGATAACTCAAAAACTAATGACCCGATTAGGCTTAAACTTGGTATATATACTAACAATGAATCACTCAATTAGCGCCTACCTGGATAAGTAAACTCACCCTCGCTAACCCCGCCATTCCACGAACTTTTTGACCTCCCATTGTATAATGTCAGGCGTTAATGTATGCCAGGCGTTTTTTTTTTCAACGCGAACAACAGCTAATACGATATAAATTCTTCAATGTAATTTATCCTTCGAATAATTTATTCTGAATTTTATAATTTTTCCTTATATGAAATGCTTCCCATTTGGTTCAATAAAGTTCTCATCAAAGTGACATAAAGTTTAAATATGTTTAAAAAACTAACAGGTCACCAATGAACAAAGGTACAGTTTAAAATGATAAACGAATCTGAAAGATAAACAGCAATTTGGCAAAACTATAAGCTTCAATGATAAGGCTGATATGTTATTATCGGACAATGGGACGGCACTCGCCCCTCGCTTGATACGGCCGCATTATCCCGCCGTGTCAAATTGCACTGACATCAGGAAATTACTAACGTAACAGCGTTTTGCACAAAAGCCTCACCATTGTTGGGAAGAAACAGACTGAGAGAAATACTCGTTGAAAATAAAATTGTTTAACGCTGAATGAGTTTCCTATATAGTCTATATAAAAACTAATAATCGTTAATTTGAATTAGATAATCGAAAACATTTCATATATAATTTACATTAGGCCCTT
The DNA here is from genome assembly GCA_910589475.2 of Bembecia ichneumoniformis. Classification (NCBI taxonomy): domain Eukaryota; kingdom Metazoa; phylum Arthropoda; class Insecta; order Lepidoptera; family Sesiidae; genus Bembecia; species Bembecia ichneumoniformis. The sequence goes on from OU342523.1 coordinate 9,252,904, forward strand.
AAAATAATAATATCTACCTACTTATTTTCTTGTTCGGAATTAAAAACAATTTAATTTTTACGTTTATATAACTATTTCAAAAATATATTATTTATCATGTTACATTTAAATAGTTGCATTTTTTCACGGTGTCTAAGCACTAGGCATTTTTCACAATTTATTATTATAAATTGAATTAATATGATGTCATTTGACGTAAATTTGCTTTTACCGTAAAATTAAACCTAGGTTTCCACGCCGCGTGTCAATGGCTTTCAGAGGGAGTTTCCGATACGCGGCTAGTAAGAACGAGATTCGCGGACTCACGTGCGATAATGTTTTTTTACTTATTATTTCGTTAGTCAATTCGCTCACAATAGGTGATTCTGTACAGTTGAACATAAAAACTGAATAAACATTAAAGTGGAAACTAGATATTGCTTTTAAATAAAACAAATTATTGTTAGTGTAAATTACTTTGATAAGGGTAAAGACATACCGGAGATGCTTCGCGGTCGCGGTCGCATTTCGATACATCGATGTCGATACCTGGGACCTTCAGAAAAACATGTTGTCTAATAATGATAGTGAGAATGACGATGAATTTATGTTAGCCAACGCAAAATGGCGGCTACTTTCACTATGCCTGATCGGCATGTCTGTTGTGGCGGTTTTGGTCCCAATTATCCCATAGAGTAGGAGCATTAAAAATTGATTAAATCAATTCCATATTATAATATTTAACAAAATAATTTGTTCAAGTGTATAGCCCGATATATTGCAGTCTGGTATCTTTCGGCATGTGCGTACGTGTGTGTTTGCCTGCATTTGTTTTACATGGAGGTGACATCGAGGTAGCGAGCTAAACCGCAACCGCAAGATATCGCAGTGAATCATCTACGGCATGTTCTTACCCTTACCCTTACCCTTAGAAATCAATAACATTTTCAATAAGTAACAAGAATGAAATATCATTCTTTATTTATAAATTGAAATGAAACAATATACCACCTATACGAAGCAGGAAAATTTAAGAACCGAGGTATTTATTTAAAACTATTATCTAGTCGTACTTTATAATTAAAGCAGTACATTAATATATTTATTATGGATTTGAACGGACGTCTGTGAAGTCAAAATGAGGTCCCAACGGAAGATCAGCGCTGCTTGTAGTACATGCTGAGTACAATCACACACATCTATCAATGAAAGTCCCTTTAAAATCTGTCCAGCCACTGCGGAGATTAGCCGGAACAAACAGATTGGTTTTATTTTATAAATTGTTTTTGTCATAACTACCGTGTATTTGATATACATAATTAGTAAAAAAAAAAAAAACAGGAAAAATGCGAGTTGAACTCGCGTGAAGAGGGTTCCGTACGATGTTACCTATCCGCACAATATTGAGTGATTTACCATGTTTTTTTAATATCATGGACTTCTTATAGCTTTTTTTTTCTATAATCTATAAGTAGAAAACTAATTTCTGTATTATTTTTTTCAAACTTTTAGGTTCAATAGTTTCGGAGATAGGGGGGGGGGGGGTCGAACAGACGGACACACGAGTGATCCTATAAGGGTTCCGTTTTTTATTCGGACGTACGGAACCCTAAAAGCAGTTGTTTTGACATTACAAAGAGACAGTACTGCAATATTATTTTATTTGTATACTTAGATATAGATCGTTTGATGATACTAAAAACAGCATAAACATTATTTATTATAGATATATTAATTACATAACATTATTTATTAATTAATAACATTATTTATTATAGATATATTATTAAAGGTAATTATATACGAAACAGAACTGGAACTCATTCTGTTGGAGGGCATCCTGACCTAGAAAGGAATAACGGAGTGTACTTAATTACCCAATCCCTATCGCATCTCAAATGCTACTCACTTCTCGTTCTCCGTGTAATATTCCACATGAATAATTTGAGGTCATCTATTAGGGACGCTTTACAAAGCTGCTCGCTTCATCCGATAATAGCGCAAGAATAATCTACTGATAATGATAGGGTTGGATTTTAATCTATAATTCATGACACCATCAGCGAGAGGTTGCGGTGTCACATTTACATAGTAGCCTTATTATACAAACATCTCAGCGATATGCCAACTTCCGGGTTGACAAAACTGAAAACCACTTTTAAAAATCTAAAAAAAAAAGTTGAACATAAAGTTGAAGAGTTTTCTTTGGATCCGCTAATTTCTGAAAAAACAAGTCGGATTTGAAAAATTCTTTGAGCTTTTTTTAAAATTTATATGTTTATTTAACATGGGCTCCTTAGGAGCTGAGACAAAAGTAAAAAGTCAGAGAGAATGTTAAGCGAAAACAAGGTAATAGCGCAGGCGGACGATGCGGTGAAAATAGAGAAAGAGAATGAAATTTCTTTAAAATTAAATGACGGGACACAGCTAACTCTATTTATAAAAGACTAGATTTCTCCATTGTCGCTTGCCTTAAATTTGAATATTTGTCGTGTGTAGCCATGTTCTGTTCTATAAAAAAATATGGTACAAACTTAAAACCCTTAAATCTTATTTCCACAAATCATTTCTCGGCTAGCACCATTACATAAACAAATATCTGACTAAATTTTATAATACTTGCAGCTGGTAGATTTTGAGATTTCTTGATTAAGTATTTTAGTTATAGCAAGGCACAAAACGTTCCGCAGTCATAAACTGGACAGTCCGTCTGGCGGCAGTAACCACACTTACAGAAGACCAAATTGATGTCATAGTCCATTTACTTATCCCTTAAACTCTATCCTATCGAGGCAGACAACGCATTTCCAAACTCTATGGCGTTGCTTATGTTACATAGGTTACTACTTATGTAACGAGCCTTGGCAACACTGAAATTACTATTGAAAATTTTGACATTTTGAAAATAACCTCAACTATAACATTTATTATTTCGACGCGATTTGTGTTGTTTCCAGCGACTTGAAAAAATCTCAGCAAGTAAATGGATCTCGTGAAAATTTTCGTGCGATGATTTTTTTAGGACTTTTGTCGTGAATTATCAAGACAGGAGTGCTTCGATCAACTTACTTCGATTTTTGCCAATACAGCTCCATCCTAAGCCACTGTAAAACGTTAGCATTGTGAGCTTGGTGAGCGTTCCCTCCAGGATGTGCCTAAAGAAGGTCGTCCAAAATCAGTTGTTGTGCCAGAAAACATCGATGCTGTGCGTAAACTGATAATGCAAAATCGACATGTGACATACCATGAGATAGAGGCAACTTTGGGCATTAGTATGACTTAATAAGATATTCCATGAATTATGCATAATTTGACACACGCTCAAAAGTAAGCTTGCGTTGATTGGTGCAAGGAAACGTTGAAAAAATACAATCTAGGTTCATCAAAAGTTGTCTATAACATTACACAGGTGACGAATCATGAATCTATGCATATGAACTTGAAATAAAACAGCAATCGACTGTATGGGCCTTCCAAAACGAACAAAAACCAACATAGTTGTTCGCGGAAAAAGTACATCAAAGCAAATTGATCGAATGTTTCTTCGGAATTACTGTTCATATGGCAACAGTGCCATTATAGAATCGTAGGACTTCTAATTCTGAATGGAACACGACCGTGTTTTGCCAGAAGTGTTCAGTAAATCCGAAATATTCGAAACACAGATGAATCATTCTTCATCATGACAATGCGAGGGCTCACACGTCGGATCAAACAAACGAAGTTTTGTACGGCCAAAACATCTAATTAGCCAAGCCCTGACTTGACACCTAACGACTTCTTTTTGATCTTAAACATCAAGATCAAAATGCATGAGTAATGATTTTTGTCAGCAGAAGAAGCTGTTGAAACGTTTAAAAACCATGTTTTACAGTTACCTCACTCGGAGTGGAAAAAGTGCTTCGAATATTGGTTCCAGCACATGGAAAAGTGTATCGATCATCATGGAGAGTACCTACTTTGAAAAACAATAAGACCAATTTCAATTATTTATCAATATGTATTTGTTTTTTCATTAGTAGGCTCCATACATAAGCAGCAAACCTCGTAATAGGCAACAGAACTCCTGATCAGTTATATCGGTTTATATAGATATAAAGTAGATTTTAAAAAATGTGCCCATTGTTCTAAATTTGACCTTAATCTAGCACACAAAAGTTTTTTTTATAACACCAAACTCGTAGATAACTACTAATAAAAAAAAAGAATATAGAAGAGAAAAAGGTACTGAACTGTTCTTGTTTTGTCTTGACCAGTTTATATATGGATATAATAAAGGAAAGACAAAAAAATATATAATAAAGAAAAAACATGGAGCGGTACAAAAATTTATTTTAGCTCTAGGAAAAGAAATTATGGCTCTGTATAAAATATTACAAAAACGGCTTCTCAATTTCAGTGAATTGTGGTGCGTGAAATGAAGGAAAATTAGCAGATAATAAAGCAAAGTTCTCCAAATAAAGCTTTTTCGGATGAGTTAGACGGATTCGGTTGGAGTAAATTAATCAGACGCTGGGCGGACCCACGTAGCGCGTAGATTTACGAGCATCTTGAAGCCACCGCGCGCGCCCGTGCCACTCCGCCCGCACTACTCATCAATTTCCTCAGGACACACCGCTTGGAATCCTGTTAATTAAACTATACCGCCAAATTAAATCGAGATACTCTTGCGGCTTGCGGCATGTGACGAGAGTGTAGAGATGAAGGTCGTCCACCATTTGGAAAGACATCAGACTGGTTCGAAGTATCGATCATAATTGTTTTTGAACTGGATCAAATTGTCCGCTTAAATCTTGGCAGCTCAGTTGTGTATTGCAACTCATTGCAACTATGCAGCTCATGGCAACTATGCCACAAATTATGATTTCTTTCTAATTGATTAAGCCTATAGCCAGCAATATTTACCAGACAGTCGCTCATACTAGAATTCAGATGCGTTTCTGTGATCAAGAATCAGCCAGGTTGTAAAGTTTGCATTTCCGCAAAAAGTAAATTAGATTTTAAAATTTTTAAATGCTTTTGTATTTGCAGAAAATTTATTTGACATCAAAACTTGAGAATAAATGAACAAAACGGAACAAAATAATTGTTTTACTATAGAATATTGTTTCTTTCTCATCAAAATTAAACATTTACATTTAAGTAAGTGATGGACGGAATGACTTATGCCAACCCAGGGAAATGTTTGTAACGACGACAAAAAAGTTCAGAATAGGGTAATGTGCCTCACACCGAAACGTAACAGCACATGAGCAAGTTACTAAACGTCTATCTACTCTGATGGAAATTCTGTAATGATTATTCTGCTCAGCTTTGCGGACGACGAACGTGTATCAACTGGCGCGACCATTTTGATTACTGAGTTTGCTCAATCAAATGTATCTTACTTCTTGAGCATATTTTTATACGTATATTTTGTTTTATTAGCAACCTCTTTTTTATGTTTTGTTTCAATTGGGTAACGTCGCGCTTGTAAAACGTAGCATGCGCACTGTATCTCGAGACGCTGTGACGTCACGCGACGTATGGAGGATACCGCGCTGCGCAGCATGAAGCTGCCGACACAACTTTCGCGTACTAACTGAACTGTATACCTTTTTGTGTTGTGAATTAATTCTGTATTGAATTGCTACCTTAAAATGTATGCGCTAAAGGTCGGCGCAAATTGGGGGCGGCACGGCAAAGTATTTCAATTTCTTCATAGCATTTTGTACGTTAAGTGCTTTTAATATAATTCAAATTTCGTTGTATTATGCTACGACGGAATGCACGCCGATTTAAAATTGAAATAGTTTGCCGTGCCGTCCTCCAATTTACGTCGGTCATATGAGTGTATATGATAATAGTGTATGTACTCACCGATGAGACTGTGGCGGCTGGCGCCAAGGCTGGGCGCGGGCGGCGAGCCGGGCGCACGCAGCGCTCCGCCGCCGCCGTCGCCCAGCGCGCCGCCCTCCAGCGCGCCTAATGCAAACAAAACACAGCTCACTAAACATATAAATAACATAAAATCATTAAATCTAAGTCATCACAGCAGGGCCGTAGCGTCGGGGAACGGGTGGGAGCAGTTGGTTCAGGGCGCCGGGGCCTGGGGGCGCAATTTTTTTTTTTGCTTCTATTAGAATTATTACTATGTAATATTAGTACCTGTATATTTCCCTAAAATAAAGTAAATAAATATAATAAATAGCCAATCGAAAATATCCACCTAATTATAAATATTCATAATTCACTTTTTCGGAACATTTTAGTTTCGAACAGATTCTATAAACGAAACAAATAGCCGGTAATTACATGTACTCCAGAGAAGGTAGCGGAAAACGGACTAAAATCAATTTCAAAGCAAAGAAGCGTATTATGAGCTTTACATTTAGCGCCCTGGAGCAAAATTTTTCTAACGCCTCTCTCTCATATGGGCACGTGAGGAATTATACACAAACCTCATTATAATGAATCTGAAATCTTTCAGCATATTTTTCTTTATAATAATAATACTTTTATTAGCTATATGCATGCAATGTTTAGTTAAAAGTTCGCAAAGTTACAATGTTACAATTGATCGTTCAAAAAATGAGAGAGGTCGCTTGAAAAATTTTGCTCCAGGGCACTGAAAGTGTAGCTAGGTCCCTGCATTACAGCCTGTTCTTGTGATATGTAATTGTGCCTATATTATGGCCACAGTAACTAATTTAAGGTGTACAACCAATTTTGTAACTAATTTAAATCTGAAAAACAAGCAATTTTGCAATGCAAATTCAAGTTGCGATTCAGCATATTCTATTATACATATATTTCTTGGGCGCCTATGTTAATACTAAAACATTTAAGTAGGATCAATATATAAATACTCATGTGAGTATTTTCTCCAGCGATTGGTTGTCAAAAAAGCGAAGAGTTTTTGATTTTTAACATTTTAAACAAATATTTTTTCAAAAGGCAAAAGCGAAACTTTAGACAGAGTAAACTCAGAAATATGTTTCTTTTATTTTTTCAATATTTTATGTTTGTTAAATATTTAGAAAAAAAACGAGGTTTTAAGTTAATCGTTGTATTGTATGAAATGAAATCATCATCGTAATTTCAGACGTTCTACGTCCACTGCTGGTAAAAGGCCCCAAATTTTTCAAAAGGACCGATCAACCTGGATCCATCGTTGACCCATGGCCCTTATCAGGTCGTCTGTCGTCTGTCGGTAACTTTCATTCGTCATCAGTTAATGAAATGAAAAAAAAGTCCAAATTTGTGGTTAATCAATATGTGCGTGAGAAAGGAATATTTACTGTAATTGCGCACGCGCTTCGGGCTTACTTTAGCCGCCAACTAAATTTTAGAATATCTACATAATACTAATATTATAAAACTGAAGAGCTGAATATCTACATAGACTAATTTTATTAACATGATATTAATCCTTAACCAAATAAATATGTTTATCATCACAAGTATTTAATTTTGAACAAAATTTCCCTTGACATCATTTGATTTCAATGAATATCTGAGGAGATATCATAGTTTTAAAATAACCCCACAACAAAATAACAACAAGAAAAAGGCTCGTGAGAGGGGAGGGCGCTGGCCGGCCGCCATCGGTAGCTCTGCGAGCTACCAATACGTTAGCATTTCATTCACATTGTAATAATCCCTTACACCGTACAATTTAAATGAATATCTTAGGAGTATTGGTAAATTAAAAAGTACGTGCAAGAAAATAAATTCAAGCGGTCTGGCACCAACGCGACGCGACGACGAGATTCGCTTGATGCAGACGCAAGCGTTAAGTTACACATATATTTTTCATTTTTCAACGCAGACGAAGTCGCGGGCATCAGCTAGTTTTTTTATAAAGTGTCGCTATATAGCAGTTTTACTTGTACTTTTATTCCTTGTATATATTTGTATAATACATACATATTTGTAGGTCTTTAGATTTTTTTTGACTTATATAAGTGTTTTTCTAATCGACTAATTAAAGTTAGCTTGAGGTTTTCTAAGTATAAAAAAACTTATTTATACTTAGAAAACCTCAAGTATCAAGTATTTCGAATAACATTTATATAATATATCACTGATATATTATACACAACATTAAAGGATAAATTAAAATGATAAAAATGGAAATTATGAATTAAAAGTTAGTCTTTATGGAAATTCATTTCAGTTTATCAGTATTGAGTAGTAAGTATTTTATTTCTCTGCAAATTGTTTTTCGTAGAAAAATTGAATCTCACAAGTATAGAGATAAAGGTACGATAAAAGCACGTATCTCGTGATACCTAAAACGTCAGTGTCGAGGAAACATTTACGAGAAAAGCCCATGCGTTATACTCTCAATATGTTTGTCAACTGAGGTGTGACGTCATTTGAAGTGTGAACGTTTTCAATGAAGTGAACAAAATTTCAAGGGTGTGAGGTAAGGAAAATTGAAATTTATTTCGTATTTTCCAATCGGTATTTAAGAATTGTAGGTAATAAGAAAACGACTTCCAAAGTTAATACAAAACTAGAAGGAAAAAAGTGTGTGTGTCAGCCCCAACGCACGATTAAAGTTTACTCCTTTAAACGTACAAAATTTTCCTCGTATCAATAGAACTGGAACCTAATTAATTACTTTATATTATTTAGTTACATCCTGCATACTCAGATGTCACGTGTTCCAACAAAAGTTATGTTTGTTACGTTCAGTATACACAGATGTCACAAGGTTTCATAGGCCCAGAAAATAGAATAAGTCCAGAAAATAAATACACGCGTCAGCTGTCGCACAAATATCAAAGTGACAAATAACTTAACGCTTTTTAATTAATGCTTGTATTAATTTTACTCGTCATAAAATTTCCATACCGGGGTCTTTATATGAAAATCGATTCTTAAGGAGAAAACTCCAATCACAAATTTCTATAGGTGAAAGATTGTTTTAAAATCGGTCCAATAGTCTTTGAGTTTATTCATTACAAACATACATTTGTATGGAGAGTGGTAAAGGGGGGGAGATGAGGGAGGGTGAGTAGCCTATGTTACTCGCTGATAATGTAACTTTCTATAGGTGAAAGAATTTTAAAATCGGTTCAAAAGTTATTGAGTTTATTCATCACAAACATACATATAAATCTTTTCTCTTTAAATATTAGTATAGATATCTTTTCGATTGTCACATAGTTTTTTATGTAAGAATCGTCAGACAGACTGACGGTCCATCGCCTATAAAGACAAGGATTAACGTCCGACCGAAAACGATTTTTTACCAAAATGAGTATAATTTTCATAAGAAACTTTTGAAGCTTCGTTGTGATAACGGAACAAATTTAAAATTGGGAGGTTTTTCTTAAATAATGTGTTAAATATGAAAAATTAAATAAAAGTAGTCGATTAAAACTTTAATACAAAACTTAACTTAATTAAAAAGCTTAAAAACAGATGTAGGCGTCGCTGAAATTTTTTATTACCTACTGTGACGAGGAAGTTTTTAAGTAATTTACTATTTGTTTTTCTCAGAAAATGTAATTTATTGTATAAATCTGTCGAATTCAAACTTTTTTAAATATAGTCTACTATGATCTGTTTTTTATCTGAGTTTTAATTTAACTCTAACAATTCAAATTAGGCGACGAAAATAACGCTTTTCTGCTAAGTCCTCGCCTGAACATAAATTAAAACGGTTAGCGAAATGGGCTTTAGGAAAAGTTGTCTACGTATCTATAAACAGAATTTCAATATGGAATATAAAGTTACTTTTAAATTTCCGAAAATTAACAGCTTCGGTCAATAAACACACAGAACTTGATTTATCAACAACAGAACTTGATTTATCAACAAGCAAAATGAAATATTGGTCTGACATCATTTTTCGGAATTAAATTCGGTAAATTGAAAGGCAATCACAATTGTCATGTCGGACAGGTATTACAGGTCTCTAAATGCAAACGCGCTTTATTTTAACGTGCTCAATCTTATAGAAATCTGAGATTAGTACATTAAAGATATTTTAAAAAAATATATTTGTACATGTTGTACTTATGTTACCGAGGTCAAAAAAATAGTCAAAATTTTTTTTGTTTATTTGTCGGTTTGTCTGTGCGTTTGTCGTGCGCGCTAATCTCTGAAACGGCTTAACCGATTTGAACGCGGTATTCACTTATGTATTGTAGTCTTCCCGTAACATTTACAGTCTGTTTCATTCCAATCGGTTTACAAACAAAAAAGTTACGCGCTATACCGAATACCAACGCGTACGAAGTTGCGGGCTCAGCTAGTTACTAATGAATTTAATTATTTCACTGAGACTTTTTAACATCATCTAGCAAAATAATGAATATTAATCATACATTTCAATAATCACCTGTCCATTAATTCTAAAAAATAATAAATAAATAACTATTCACAAAAGTATTTTTTTTAGTATAAAAAATTTAAACCTCAAAATCTGTTTACAAACGGACTAATTTGAAATATGCCAGGGTCCAATTTTAACAATGGTTAAAATTATTATTTGCAAAATCTAATTGTTAGCCGCATTTTTAAATACCCTGAATAAGAAAATAGTTCACATCACTGCTATAGTACAGTAGACAAGAGCACTTAATTCAAATTATAATTACTCAAAGAGAATTCAAATTTAAATATCTTCGTAATTACTTAATGCCACTGTGATGTTATAAAATGCCGAGTAAGAAATTATCATAGCAACTGGATAATGTTTTAAAAATATAACCGAAGAATTTTTAGTGATTTATTCTTGGTATTTGAAATGATGAGTCATGGACCATAGGTCCAAAAAAAGCGGTCTCTCTTTTTCTGGTTTTTACTTATAAATTCATAAAGCTTAAAATTCAGTTCTTATACTTATAAAAGTATAAGAACAATTCTTATAAAAGTTCTTATACTACATATATAAAATTTATAAAAAAGTATTAATTCTAATTTAAAGAAATTATTTATAATTAATTATAATGTACATATTTAAGCAAGTTCTTGTAATTAAAACAATCTTATACTAAATCGATAAGTAATAAAATATATTAAATGTGAAGTGTCTAATCTTACTAATATTATATAATAAATGTTTGTATGTTTGTAAGTTTGTATGTTTGGATGTTTGTTACTCAATCACGCCAAAACGAATTTAGATAAAATTTTGCACACAGATAGTTTATTACCAGGATAAACATATATGATACTTTTTATTAGGTATTAGGTTAGGTTATTAGGTTCCTGAGGAATGGTCTAAAAACATAAAAATATCGGCGCTATCGTCGTCACAGCGATAAAGATGTCGGGCATTATATGTATTACTCATATATTTTCTCAGGAGTTATATTTTTCATTTATCAACGCAGACGAAGTGGCGAGCAAAAGCTAGTTGTTTATACAAATCTCATAATAAAAACAAAACTTGGACAAAAAAAAGATACCAAATATTTTAAAACAAAGGAAATTTTAGTATATTATCAAAAAGGTAAATGAAGAAAAATATTACTCACATAAATGTATCATTGAACACGAAATGAGGACAAAAATAGGACGGGAAATTGATAGGCCCTTTCAGTTTCCAATAACGGGCTGTGATAAGGGCTCAGGACATGGCGACTCGTTCGAATGTATGTACACCGAATGACGCACTGGGGAGCCTTCGCGTTGCTTTATGCTCGGGTAATATTTACAACACAGTCACATTCGCACGACGGAGTACGGAGTACTCGAATTTTAATTTCTTTTCGTAAAGAAAATTACAAGACAGTTTATTGAAAAAGCACAAAAAAATAACACCGTGTCTCATTACCTATAGACGGTTTCGCGAAATCTCCCTAAGACCTAATATAATAAAATCGTAAGCGAGCTGTGTCTGTACATTAAATATTTAAAAAAAAAAAAACAATTTGTACCTAATGTTAACAAGGTCAAAAAATAGGTTTAAAAAATTTAGTCTGTTGTCTATATATCTGTTTGCGTTTGTGCACGCTAATCTCAGAAACGGCTTAACCGATTTGAATGCGATTTTCAGTGGTGTACTTGCAGCTTGCCGTAACATTGTGTTTGTGTCAAGAAGATTACACGCTATACCGAATACCACGCGTATGAAGTTGTGGACTCAGTTAGTCAATATCCTTACGTAGTATAAACTGAAATCGCTGCCTGCGTTTGTCTGTCTGTAAACCTAAACCTAAACCTCGCAACAGATTTTGGTACGGTTTTCACTGTCAGGTAGATAATTTGATTTTGACAAATATTTTGAATAGATTAAGTACTTGTTACTCATTCCCGCCTAATTCGTTGAACGGATTTGGTTAAAACTCGATTCAGGGTTAGAAATTTTCTCCGATATGAACGTGTACCAAAATGCTGATGTTCCTGATATAAAGAAAACGGTTGTTCATATAACTATATTAAATAATAAAAAGATTCAGTTATTAATAATTGATATGAGCGACAGCTAACAGTAACATAAACTGCAACACTAGTGATTTTATTAATTACATAATTAATTTCTAAAATAATTTGATCTTAATTAATTTATTATTGTGTAATATGCACTCTGCTCTATCTATTAAGATAGGTAACCGAGAAATTAATTATTTAAATTACTTAGTGATGAATTTAGTCAAGTCTACCAAAAAATCTAATTTAGATAGCAATTTTATGGCATTTAATGAGTGGGCAACTTACAATAGTTGCCACTCATTAATGACTACAAATAGGCTTTATGTTTTAAAGATAACAAAAAGAATAGTATCCTGAGTTTATTTAGTGGTTTATTCTCAGGATCGTCATCTTAGCTTTTATTTCCGAAACCCTGGTAAATTTAATTTGGTAAATTTAAATGACGATGATAAGAATTTCTTGGCGAAACCTAATTGATAAATAAATATTTTGATTTTGTGATTTGATTTTGAGAAGTCCACAGGGAATATAGAAATCACCGCCATAGCCTACCACTTATCATTGCTGTATAACATTGCAATCGAGCTTAATAATGGCAAGACACGCAATTATAATGCCTATAATTGTCATGTGGGGAGGCGTCTTGCACCAGTTACCACCCTTTAACAGATTACCATAATGAAGAAACAATATTATGTTCTGGTAAGTGAGTAAGGGATGTCAGAGCCCAACCTTTACCTTAAATCCTATAAAGGTCTACAAAACACTTTTAAACCCATAGGCGTTACTTGAGTTTATAGACCACGGTAGCAATCTACCATCGAGTGGACCGTTAAAAAGCTGTAGTGAATATCTGACCTCATACAATTTAATTCATTACATAATACTTTCACAGTTTCTTGCATGCCGTGATGAATGAATGTTTGGGCAAAAAAATAAACTACGGGGCTGTGAAGAAAACAATTCTTATATATTTTTTTATATTTATGTGGGATTAAACATAAAAAAGAGAGGGTGCGATATTAATTTAATAATAAGATTGATTTTGCGTTAAATGGAACGTATCATACAGAAAATGAATGGAGTAAATGAGGTAAGGAGAGAGTAAAGGAGTAACAAGATGGATGGCGAAGAATGTAGAAGTTATGTGTTGTATAATGTAATTTTAAAATTTAAATAAAGACGTAATTTAAATCGAGCCAATGACTGATTTATATCTAAAAGACCCCACATTTATATAAGGATATTTTTTTTCCTCATATTATAACATATTTTATAAGATCATAATAAGATATCCATATTATAAGATCGTCCAAATTCCTCAGTGTCTTAAAACAAAATTTTCGACCAATGTGTGTTGCCGATGATGACATATGACGCTGAAACGTGGTTTCTAACTATGGGCCTCGTAAGAAAGCACAACGTCGTTCAACGAGCTATGAAGAGGGCTGTGCTCGAGGTTGCAGTGCGAGATCGAATCAGGAATGAGGAGATCCATAGATGGACGAAAATCACCGACATAACCCGGCGGATTAGTAAGTTGAAGTGGCAGTGGGCAGGACACGTAATATGGAGACCAACGGCCGCTGGGGCTGGAAGGTTCTCTTGTTTAGGCAAACGCAGCGTAGGACGTCCACCTACTAGGTGGACAGGCGACCTGATAAGGGCCGCGGGTCGACAGTGGATCCAGGCTGCTTTGGATGGCTCCTTTTGGAGAATTAGAACTTTTGTACAGCAATAGACACCATAATATGGCTGAGATGATGATGATGATAATAAGATATCTTATAAGATATCTTTATACCTACCTCTGTTCTCCGCTAACTCCTTCTAGGTGACACAGTTTTGATACGGTTTTCGCTAATGGAAAAAGCAATAAGCGAGGAAAGTTTGTGTATTTATGGACTTAAATTGCAGAAAAAAATATCCATGAGAATCCGACAGCGAGTGGCTAGTATTTTATAACATATAATCGGAGCTTGTTGCAAGTTCCCCGTGTAGGTACTTGATACAAAATAATAAAAGTTTACGCAGTATATGAGGTTATAAAAAAACCAGTTTGGTTACCGTAATAATGGCAGTATAAACAGTCCCAAAAGTGGTATAAGCGCAGAAATCGTGCACGCCTATTTCATAAAGTTCAGGCCTTCGCGTTTATGAACCAAGTCAACGAAATTTATTTGTGTAATTTTGTTCATTTTCTATACTTATTGTTCTGCGTATCCGTCCGTTGCCATTAAAGAGGTAACATTTGTCTGTAATTGACCTGCCATACTGTTTTATTGTACGACATAATATATTCATTTTAATATTTCGACAGATAAAAACATGTAAGCAATTTTTCTATTGAAGTTTGTTAATTTAGTGCTGTCGTTTCTTTGTTTCGTTTCAGGAGACTGGTGGTGGTCACTGGACGATTTTTAACAGACTTTTTAAAGGCTTGTAAAAATCGCTTGTAAAAATAAGAAATGACTTATAATAATTTGTCTCCTAAATTATCAAAAACCCCGTAAGCATCAGATCCGGCCCCGTAACTACAATATTTTGTTTTAATCTTTAATATATTATGTCTGCACAGTAAATTCTTCTAATATTATAAATGCGAAAGTTTTTGAGAATGGATAGATGCAGGTATGTTTGTTACTCTTTCATGTAAAAAAATGTAAAAACTGAACGGATTTGAATGAAACTTGGCACCCTGATAGTTTATTACCTTAGATTATCATATCAGCCAGGTAGTTATATAGGATAGTTTTTATCCTGGAAATCATCTAAAAATATAAAAAATTCGGCGCCACCGTCGTCACAGCTATAGAGATGTCAGTTGTTATCCCAGGTGTTATATTTTTCAACGCGGACGAAGTCGCAGGCACCAGTTTACCAAACCTGTTTGGATCAATATTGCTTATATTTAAAAATGTATCAATTTAGAAAATAGACACATTTCTTTTTTCACATCAGCACCAGCGTAAAATTTTCTCAACAACCCACATGCTTTTTTTTTCAGACTAATATAAATATTTTTGATAATAAATAAAAAAAAGCATCAAACAAAATAAACATTTTTTTTATGTTAAGATCGGTAGACAGGCTGACGGTCCACTTGATGGTAGGTGGCTACTGTCGCCTAAAAACAAGCAACGCCACGGTCGCCGCAAGTGCGCTGCCGACTATAGTAGGATTAAGGATAAGGGATTAGGAGGGGATAGGCAAATGGGCTCTGGCATCCCTTACTCACTCACCGATAACACTTAATTATAAACTTCAATATTATGTAATAATATCAATATTTGTTATGTGGGCAACATAATATTACAAAAATGGACAACAATCTTTAACTGAATACATTTCGAAAATGTTGCAAGTATTTTATCAAATGTATAAAATACTAAACACAAACTAACTTAACACCCCTTTGGGTCTACCAATGTTACCATTACGTTTAAGTTACAAACCTATCTACTGACTTGTTATTTTTGAACATCGTTTCAAAAATTCATCGACCTCCCGGACTCTTGAATTGTGTCTACTGAATGGTTTTAGTCTGTTTAACTCAACTCGCATTTCCCGTCTGATATTTCGCCATTTCGTTAATACAGTTTCATAGATTATTCACCGCATTTTAAATGTTCTCTTTCATACTTTTGCTGTAATAAATAATAATTAAATATTTAATTAATTAATGTCTGTTCTATTTAATAGCTTGTCAAAATATAAATATATTTATATTTATAAAATACAACAAACTCAGATAAATGGTAAACAACGGCACCTGTAAAAGAGGGAGTTAATTACGATACCAAATTGTATTTATATAACTGAGGCCCCGTTTCAGTAAGGAGCATAATCTATTAAAATACTTTGAGGCTCTTTAAACTTCGTCAGATATTCTATGGCCCTGTATTAAGCCAATATAATATACATAGCTTTGAGTTACGTAATCAAATTAAGTAGCAAATTATTCGATAACTTTCCTGAATACATTTTAACAAGACCGAGGCGGTTTTGCAACTTCAATAAGTAATTTTACACCATCGCAAACTGGTCATAATAATCACTATAATCGCCAGACAATCGAACCATCGATGTTAGACTTGTATACAAATATCCAGATTTAAGGCCAACTTGGGGTGTTACCTGAGTTTTGCTGGCATATTTTTTCGGTGTTTGGGTTAATTATGCTCGCTCAGTTATAGTCATATATATAGGCACAGGTCGTTGCAAAGAGTGCTGGAAAGAAAGTTCATCCATATTCCTGGAGTTTTTTTTATATTGGTTAATTAGAGTTAATTAGAGTCTCCGGTTTTAGCTACGAACTCTTTGCCGTCGAGTGATCATAGCGACGGTTGATATCACCTTTAAAATATAGGTGTAAAGGTGATATCAATTATATTGTAAAGATGACAAAAAGAATAGTATCCTGAGTTTCTTTCGGGGTTTCTTCTCAGGATCGTCATCTTGGCTTTTTTTCCGAAACCCTGGTAAATTTAAATTTAACTGGTAATTCCAAATGACGATCATAAGAGTTTCTTGGAGAAACCTAATTGATAAATATTTTTTTTTTTTTTTTTTTTTTTTTATTATAGATGGGTTTGCTCTTGACCAGCATCTATCCATGTAGGAAGGATGAGGCCGAAGATGGAGCGAGCTCACCCAGAAGATGCCTATTCACTCGAACCTTGAAAAGATTTGGGTTATATGAGCTCGGAAATACAGACGCCGGCAGGGAGTTCCAATCCTTAGCAGTGCGCATCACGAAAGATGTTTTAAAGCGCTTGGTCCGAATTAGAGGGATATCGACAAGGTGAGGATGGTAACCAGCCGTACGTCTGCATGTCCGATAGAAGAAAGGGGAAGGCGGTATGATCTCATGCAGCTCTCGAGCACACTCTCCGAAGTACATCTTATAGAATACATACAAATCTTACAATATTTTGATTTTTGATTTTTGATTTTGATATCACCATACTTGACAGCAGACGTATATTTTAAGCAAAGAAGATTAATCACCCCTTAGATCTTAAGATGTGGAAATAGAAAAAAGATCCGACTTCTTTGGATCACCATATAAAGTGTGTAGTATCACCATATAAGTGTAAAGGGGTAAAGCATCAAAACATTGAGTAGTATCAGACAAATAAATATTACATATATCGTTTTATGGTTAAGCCCGGTGAAATTTTATGGTTTGCTTTTCAATAGCGTTTTCAATCCGATTCAGACTTCGGGATCTTCAATAAGCAACTTTCTTTATTTATTTTTATTAACTTTTTAAGATTTCTCGTCCATGTCACCTTAAAATGTTCTACGTTATTTGATTTTCCAAGAAGGAAAACTTTGATATTTATTTATGTACATGAAATTATTAAAAAAATTAATCGCCTTCCGGTTCGGAAAACTATTTTTACTGGAATAAAACCGGCAAGAAACCTCCAAGTTGCTCTTTTCCATTAAATCTTCCATTAACAAAAACATTAATAATTTATTAATTATTATTAATGAATAGTAAACATAATTAAAGGAGATCTTTGCTACTTCACTATGGCTTAAATCTTGTAGAGGAAGTATCAGCAATTTTTGATGGTCCCAATTTTTTTTAATATTGTTCAATTCAAAACAAATATTTTATATGTATTTAGGTCAGTGATACATATTGGGTTATTGGTGTATAGAACATTTATTAGGTATATTGGATGCTTCTAACGTCCGATCGCAATATGGGATGACTTCCATTGTCTTAAGTATCTTATTGATATTGAGGATTCCACATGAGACGCTTTTTTGTTTGGAAGCCAACCTTTGTACTTATAAGAACCCACAAAACTGTTTAAATCGATACATAATATAATAAAAACGTAAACAAGCTGTGTCTACACATTAAAAAAAACATATTGTATTTAAGTGTAAAAAAATTGTTAATATTTTTGTCTCAGAAACGGCATAATCGATTAATATGCGAGTTTTCACTAATGCATTGTAGCAAGCTTCACGTAACATTTAGTTTTTGTTTCATTTCAATCGGTTTACGAACAAAAAAGTCAAGTTAAATATAGGAGTTAGATGGAAGCCCTTTGCACAGGTATTATAGGAGACACTTGACAAAATGTACCATACTAATGTTAGCCTTAAAAGAAAGTCTTGTTTTAAAAGTAAATCTATCCAGAACCAGTTGTATAGAATTCTATGAGTTATATAGAATGAGCGTTACTGGCGGTGAGATCTAAGAAAAAGCATGATTCTTGGATTCGTTTTCTGAAAAGGTCAATTTTAGAATTAAAGATTTAATTTTTCATTTAAACTCGCGTCTTCTCCAGTGAAATGTGTGAGTGTCAAATATCCATTTGACAATGAGTTGATGGCAGTTTTTATATACAAAGCATCATAAACAATCACGTAAGTAATAATACTATTAATAATATTAATGCTACAGACAAAGTTAATTAATTTATTAATATATGTATATAATATAACTAGCTGAGCTCGCAACCTTGTATGCGTAGTATTCGGTATAGCGCGTAACTGTTTTGTTTGTAAACCGATTGGAATGAAACAAACACTAAATATTACGGGAAGCTTGCTACAATACATCAGTGAAAACTGCATTCAAATCGGTTAAGCAGTTTCTGATATAACGTGCACAAACGCACAGAAAAGCAGGCAAAAAATCTAAAAACCGTTTTTAACCTCGGTAACATAAGTACAACGTGGGATTTTATTTAAATATTCAATGTACAGACACGGCTCGTTTACGATTTTATTAAATGTATAGATATTATACAATGTGTTCAACTAAATAAAGTTTTATTTTAAATAATTCTACTAATTACACCCAGTATTGAGAGGACCTATTACTTAAATCCTACTTATATTTTATTTACTCAGACAGTTCATTCAACCTTTATGCAGAGTATACATTTAGAGAGGGATGCTTCATTATTTTATTCTATTTACGAGTATTTACCCCTTTACTCCACCCTTTCAGCTCGTTGGGAAACTATTTATTAAACCTTTTCAAAGCGCCGTGGAGGTCTGGAGATAAAAGGAGGCTTTTTGCAGACGATTTACTTTGCATAGGTACAAAGAGAATTTGTTAATAGGTCGGCATTATACAAAATTTTATATTTAGCACACTTTTGTATTGCAAAGTTTTCTTAATTTGAAAGCTCAAAAAATTCAAGTATAGGGTTTTACTTGTAACTATGTATCATCTAAGAATTGTAAGAATTGATGATACATCAGAAACAATACCTACAATAATTAGAAAAAGGGGTATTGTGTTTTAGAACTGACAGAATTTCTAATATAAATCTAAAAGGAAAGTTAATAATAAGATTTTATAAGAAACTATTTCATAGGTGATTTTATATTGACATTTTTAACTTTGTGCTTTTCCACGAATGTTATGTTGTTAAAAAAGATCGTAAACTTTTTCCAATACTTGGTAAATCTTTAAAATTTCTATTATAACTAGTATATCTTTTCGAGGTTCAGTTTATCTTTAGGCGCTTATTGTGCAATTCCAGTTTTGTAAATACTGTTGCCAATCCCAAAAAGTATTTAACCATCGTTAAACAAAAATAAAGTTGAGAATGAACGTTTTGGTTAAGGTCTACTTCTGAAATTCCACTAGATATAAAAATCTAAGATTCCAACAGTTCATGATCACAAACGGTTTTGTGAATTAAAAATTAACAATTATTAATTTTTAATTCACCATAGAGGATACTTGTTTTTGATATACAGAATTACTATCAAAATTATTTAGTAAATTTAAAAAAATGCTTTCTAAATTAAATAATTACTAAAGCATTTTTTGCTTTAATAAATAAGTAATTAAATAATTACTAAAGTATTTATAGATTAAAAGAAATAATTAAGGAAATCCAACCTGACATATTGAAGGGATAGAGAACGAGCTAATAAATTCCACTAAAAAAAACTCTTCAAATCTTTGTTTCAAACAAAGATAGGTACTAAAGAAAAATCTATGAAAAATTATTAAATTATTTTTAATAACTATAATTAGAACCACACAGAGCGTCCCGGATTTACAAACCACTCACATAGCGAACAGAAACTACTCCCATACAGAAGACGACTTTGAAACAAATCCTCGTGAGTTGAGTTTCCATGAGGCATAAGGGTCGCCAGAGCCCATTGCCCTCCCAAGATATGCAACGCACTTGTGCCAAATTGACCGTCAACCTAATTGCTATCCAGTAAAAACAAAGTCTAAAAAGTTAAATTTCACATATATTTACAGTTAAATGTAAAATTTAAATTTTAAAAATGATTAATTGATATAACTTTTTTGTTTGTAAACCTATTGGAATGGAACAAACACTAATTGTTACGGGAAGCTTGCCAAAATACAATAGTGAAAACCGCATTCAAATTGCACAGACAAACAGACAAAAATTCTGAAAAAATCTTTAATGTAATACAGATATATTTGTATTTATAGATAAATAATGATTGCAAAGAGTGCAAGAACGATTTGTAAGCTTCAAAGCAATTACATACTAATAAAGCATAACCCATGCAAGTTGCTTTGATGTTAGAAAATTGTATAGTACGATGCTCTTTAGTTGGGGTCGAATTCCAAAGCGTCCAGTAACGCGGTTCTTCAAATTTATGAGTTAATAGCCGACGAAGAACGTGGGACGGGGAACGGCCTACTTCCGAGTTAAGTTAAGACACTTATATATCTAACTTAACTGCAAGATTTAATATAGTAAATTCAAATATTCACTATATATCAGTTTATATATATATTGATATTTTACTTTTAAGTAGCTATATATACTATCAATTTAACTAAATATCGAAAAACGACATCATAAATGAAATAAAAGACTCTTTCACTGTTAAAAAACTAGAAGTATGTTCCTAAAATACGTCAAATTAGTATAAGCCTGAGAAAAGAAATCCTTTACACAGAGGCATATATGTATACCACTGAAAACTTTAAATCAATCAAAACTCGAGCTCAGCACTCGTAACGGAACTGAGCTTTAGCATAACATCTCATTTTTATTGGTCGATATACAAGCATGCGGAGTGCAGGAACTGACACTACTCAGTGCAATCACAAACAGTTAAAATTGCTTTCAAAGCGTTCGCCAAAACGTTGCAGAATTTCCATCGCCCTGCATGCGTAAACCGAATATTTCCCGCAACCCGCATGCGGGGCCTATCGAACAATGAAAATTAACCTTAAGTCGCATTAGATTCTCTATGGAAATACTTATTATAAACTCTGATTATAGAAAAAAAAGAGTAACTAAAATATAACTACAGAAGACCACCGTGAAATAACAGCACGTGTGCTGTTGTGTTTCGGTGAGTGACTAATTGATGCAGCAGCATGTAACTACAATCAGTTTTTTGACGGCTTATTACAAAGCGCGGCGCGGCGACTAGTGCCAACACCGATCAACGCCGCGCGCGTCGCGTAAAATGGAGTAGCTGCATGTATGGTCTCGACCACATGATCGACAATGTTTCAGACAGATTTATAATTAATGTCACCGAAAGCGATAGTGGTGATTTTTTATCTGATGATGAATAAAAACAAATTATGTAATAAGCGATGTTTTTTATTTTCATTACCTGCCTATAATTGTTATATTTTATACATCTATAGTTTCAACTACTTGATGTATTGAAAATAGGACAGTCTTACAAGTTTCCTCGCAATGTTTTCCTTAATGTTTAAAACACTCGGTATTCAGTATAGGTAGATACTATAGGAACATAGTCGTCGAAAACTCGTTGGTATGTAGGTACAAAGCACGACTAAAATTCGAACCCCTTACCCGATATCGGCAGTTCGGCACACTAACTATTCACTAGACAATCGAGACAATTTCATTCATTCAGGAGTTTTTTCAATCATTCACTTTGTCACAACACTATTTTTATTTCGTCAAAAACTGACAACACAGTAAACGTCAGTTGACTTCTTCTAATTAAAAATACGACAATAACAATTACTTGCCTTACTATCAAGTAAGCATTGTCTATAATTTAGTAAACAATGGGGTAAAAAACTGACTTTTGCTCACTTCAGATGGCAGCACTGTTGTGTGTTCCCTAAATTTGACAAGTAACTGTCATTTTCCATAGTAATTTTGTAAACAAACAAAAATAACTGAATTTATTTAATTAACATGACGCTTATGTTCAGCTTTGGATTGCAAAAAGATGGGAATCCATATATTCCCTAAAGATTTCAAAAGAAGAAAACAATAGATAAAAGCTTTACGAAGAAAAAATTGGGAGAAGACTAAATATTCGAAATTATGTGCAGTAGATGCTTTTCTTTTCCTCAACTGTTCTTTTAACTGCTTAACACTCTATCTCAAATACATTTTTGTAGAAATAAACGCAAATTTGCTGGTAAATACAGGGAACCAAAAACGCAATATGGGGGCGAATTAGGATCACTCAACAGTGGCGCCACCTACAATTAGCTTTCAGTTTTTAACCCCATTCTCTTACACGTAACCTTTACAAGTTGCGTGATGGCAACACCAGTCAAAAAATTTGTCAAGGTAGTTATCACCAAACACTTATAACATGAAAAAGAAATTATAAAATAAATAAATCTACTGAGAACGTGCCATTGTTGTATTATATCTTGTAATTGTAATTTTTTCCTACTGACATATTCTATATTTTTGAAAACATTCTGCTTTCAATATTTTTCTTTTTCAATGTTTGAAAATCAAACTTATTTAAATACAGCCAGTATTTAAGTTCAAATTCATCAACATTATATATATAAAACCACGTCTTAGAACGTAATACGCAGTTACTAATTTGTTACTAAAGACATGCTCTAATAAGGACAAACATTAAATAAAAGTGTTTGAGTAGCGAATACTAAGTTAGGTCTTGAATCCAGTTGGCAGCTCGCCACGTTAAAGAACCAAGATAATAAAAAGAATAATAGAACAGTTTCGTAGGTACGTGTTAAAAGAAAGATATATTTGAAAACCAAAAACCCTTGATTCAATTTAATATTAACATGATAAATTTAAAAAGAGCTTCACACTTCTGTGTTGAGGGTAAAATAGGTACCAAATAAAATTTTATAAATAAAATTTAACACTGGAACAAATGCATGGAATCTATGAGGATGTCAGTCATATCCGGTAACTGTGCGCCGAACGTTGATTAAAATATAAATTACGGCCAGTTGCATATATCCTCGTTAATAGGTACACCCTTTATACATATACCTACTCTCCTTTGTAACATACATATATGGAGTCACCTGTGCACACTAATAGTATAATTTTTACATTTAAACAGACGATTCATTTGTTGAACAGTTCTAAATAGACATGTTCAAACCACCATCACGAAAAAGAAATAAGATAAACGGTATGGGTCCCTTAAGGCACCATTAAGAGACATGATCAATTGGACATTGGCGAAAAGGACGATTTCTGTCTTGAAAACAATAACCCTTATCCATATCTATATCTATCCTGGTTTACTTAGCACAAAGAGAAACTTTGAGCACATACGAGATTTTGTATAATTGGCATTCTATCTAGGACAAGCAGGCGGCAATAAAATTGGCAATACGTATCAGCACTAAAAGGAGAAAAAAAAAGTAATAGCAAGACACAGAAAGAAAATAGAAGAATGCTCACCGGAATGAGTTTGGATGAGCTATTGGTTATTGAAAAATGAAAGTAGAATATTGAAAAAAGTGGTAATCTATACCTATAATAAAATCGTAAACGAGCCGTCTATGTCTATAAATTTGTCCAGGCTAACCTAAGAAACAGCTTAACCGATTTGAATGCGGTTTCCGCTCGTGTATTGTAGCAAGCTTCTTGTAACATTTAGTGTTTATATCATTCCAATCGACTAACAAATAAAAAAGTTACGCGCTATACCGTACGAAGTTACGGACTCAGCTAGTAGAAAATATGGTGATAGTGAATTGAATGGGTATCGAAATATAATATAACGTTTTCAGTTCTCTGTGAATGGATTATTCGTTCGTTATTCCACCAAAACACGAAGTGCTCTTATTTTTGTGGGGCCTTTTGTAAAACAGTGGCATACTGCCGCCATTATATGATTGCCGTTTTGACAGGTGTCAATCTCCATACATTTTCTATATGAATTTTATGCAATGGACATAAAGAAATGTCAAAAACTAATTAGTGCCGCTAGACAGCACTTGAGAGTCAATTCCGCGGCTGCATTCTTCATGAGATTCTGGTGAATCGATTCCGAAGGTGTGAATTTCAAATTATATTGCTAATAGCATAAGAATTTATAATTTAAATTATATTTATAAAACAACAAATCTAAAAAAACACTCTGTCATTAGAGCTTTATTGATTCAGTGACAAAATAACTGGCGAATATTTTTTAAAAGAGGATCTCGGGATAAGCTCACAGTCAAATTTTTCGATGACACTTAATTCAACCGGAACCAACGCTGATTTATATTCGATCCGCCTATCCGGATATCCGGATTTAACTTTCACAATTGAATGTAAAATTATTTAATTTTATGCCAAATTGAAGTGGAAAACCAATTAAAAGGTACAAGATTATGTACAGACAAAAAAAAACAGTCATACAAGATTATGTACTAGGACTAAATAAAAATCTAGGACCATATGTCGCTTAGTTAGAAGAGTTAATCCTAAACCTAATATCATATTACTCGCTGTTGCATGCGACTTCGTCCGCAACTCCGCATCTCTTTATAAAATATTATTAGTGGAAAACGACAATTTTATATCCCCCGTAAAAGGGGAGATGGGGGAGGGTGAGTAGCCTATGATACTCGCTGATAATTTAGCTTTTTATAGGTGAAATTATTTTTAACATAGGTTTTTTTTAAATGTTAAGATAGGTAGACAGGCTGACGGTCCACTTGACGGTAGGTGGCTACCTTCGCCTATAAGATAATCATCGCCACAGCCGCTGCAAGTGCGCTGCCGACTACAGTAGGATTAAGGATGGCATCTCACCGAAACACAACAGCACACGTGCTGTTATTTCACGGTGGTCTTCTGTAAGGGGGTGGTTACTGCCGCCATATGGGCTGCCCAAATGACTGCGGACGGTTGGAGGCATTTGTATGCCAGTACAATGTCTCCAACTGTTCGCAGTTGAAGTTTGAATCGGTCCAGTAGTTTTTGAGTTTATTCATTAAAAACATACAAAAATACATATTTACAAATCTTTTCTCCTTATAATAATAGTATAGACTAGTATAGATAAATGCGTGAGTTTGTATGTTTGTAACTCAATCACGTAAAAACGGCTTAATGGATTTGGATGAAATTTGGCAAACAGATACTTTATTACCTGTATAGGCTACTTTTTATCCAGGAAAATACTGAATATCACCAACCTCAGGGGATAGGAAATGGAAATTAATTCATATAATATGCTAACTTCTTATTCAAACCAAATGTTAATTTTGCACAGTCAGAAAACTTAACTGAAAATATATGCAAAGTGTGTCGTAATTACTTCGCTAACACAACATTCTAAGTTCAACAGAATGAAAATAAAAATTAAATTTAATAAGAGTCGTTTGCCCCGTTAGCCAACACACACAGCGGAATTTTCTAGTACAGTATATAATTAAAATTGCGTTCATGGAATAATTAAAAGATTCGCCTCGCTTAGAAAAATTTGATAAGGAAATGGACAAATGAAAGTGTTAACTAATTCAATAATTTTGAAACATTATGTAACTTTTTAATTTGTTTCCATATGTCGCCTTACCAAGAATCAAACCCGGGATCATATCATTACAAGGACACATTCGAAGAAGAGATACAAACTGTATATTGTAATACTAGCTGAGCCAGCAACTTCGTAGGTTAGTATTCGGTATAGCGCGTAACTTTTTTTGAAATGAAGACTACCTAAAATGAAAATATTTTTAAGTTAAAACCTTCCAAAAACGATTAAAATAATAATAATATACTACAATGTCATTAATTCGTTAGGTCAATAGGTTATTTTTTCAGGAACGAGTATTGTGTTCAAAAACAATACATAACTGGAACAATGGAGTTGTAATTGCCTAGTAAAAAACAAGAGATGAAAAAAGAGTTTACAATTACATCCGCGTTTGAAACATTCACGGTTTACAAAAATATGTCGGTAACTAAGCACGCCTTTGTTCACAAAGCGACATATCGAAATCAAGTAACAGGAAACAAACACGTGAATTTATGCTTCAACAAGCGATCCACTCCCGGCCTCGCACGGGTGCAATATTTTCTACAAATTATGTATATAAACCTTCCTCATTTAACTCTCTTTCCATTAGTGAAAATCGCATCAAAGTCTGTTACGTAGTTTAGGAGGAGTTAGTGGATATACAGACAGACAGACAGACCCGGGAAGCGTCTTCAATTTATACTACGGATAAGTAAAAGCAACACCACATTTGAATTAGGTAGGTACTTAAAGCTTCCTATAATATGCCATTATCGTAGCAATCATTTATGTAAATTGGTGCTGTGCTGTGTGCTGTGTTAATTGTGTGCTGTGTTGTTCTTCTTATATATCAAAATCAGAGTGGTCGTGGTCGTGCGGAGGCTTGCCGCACTGCCGCTCCCGCGATGTTTCTCCACTTTTGTCTGCTGGTGGCGTCATGAGGACAGTAGATCGGGTTGTGGATTTTATTTGGTCTATCCAGCGGGTAGGCGATCTACCTCTTGGGCGTCTTCCCTCCACCTGACTCTTATTCTTCTTATGGCTATTCTTAGCTAGCGACGCGCCCCCGGTTTCGTATTAATGCATTTTTTTCTACAAATTATTCATCGTTTATCTCTCCTTCCATTTACCAGTATGAAAACCCTATCGATATCCGTTGGGTAGTTTAGATGAAAATAATAGTTTAATTTATAATAATATGTATACATCTACATATCAATGGTCCCATCGAATAAACGCGCAAGAGTAAAATGATAAATGCTCAGGAAAAAAAAACGTTAAAACTTCAATAACGATTATTTTAATAGTAGATAGGTACATACAAAGTATTATGAAATCAAAAGTAAAAAAAGTATCTTTAGACTAGTATATTAACTTTTAAAAAATTATAATCAACTTTCAAGAAATTCATGAAAAACCATTTCATTTTTTGTGAAAATCGTGAGACTAGGTAACAGTAATGATCATTACACGTTTATTCGTGTAATAATGTATAACTTGAATTCGTATATTTTAATGTTGCCCTATTATTGATTAGAAAGAAGCTTGATCTATGTAAATAAATGAAGTTTGTCAGCTATAACCATTTACCTGCTTGTTCACAGTTCATTATTCTGTTATTTGATGATTGAAAGATAGAACGCATTTGTATTATGTGTTAATAAGATCGGTACTCAACTTCTCATTAATGCAATACGTTTACATAATTGATTATATATGGAATAATAAGTAAATTACTAGATTAATTACTTTTACACGAATAAACATGTAAGAAGACATAACCCAAACTAAAAAACGAAATAGAATCGTCTATCTGTTTTAACATGTTCTTTCTTGTGCGCTCGGAGGCGTTAAAAATATGCAATAATAGCATACACTGTTATTCGTATATAATATAAGAATATATTATTTCCGTATAATAAAAGAATTAACTGCATAGTTTGAGTGAAGAATTAATAAAAAAATTAAGACCAAGGAAACCAATAATGGAAAAAAAATCATGTAAGAAATCTTGTACGTTTGGCCATCGATATAACTATATTGTTTATGTATGTAATCAAAAAATATTTCTAAAAGCCATACGACAATTTGTATTTAATTTACACGATTCATATGTTGTACATATTTAAAAATCTTCGAACCTTATGCACGTGTTTGTGATTTTATATGTAGATATATCAATCCCCAGATAATCGATAACGTAGACATAAATGATAGATATATGTATTTCCTCCCTAATTGACAAGTGCACGCTGGACATGCCAGTTTCTAATTAAAGTCATGTTCGTTACTCGAAAGGCGGATCTGAGCTCCAATGGTGGATTAAATTTTATGCTAACTTCATTTCGCCGACTACACAGGTAGGTTCCACTAAAACCGATTAAGTATAGAGAAAAGTAAATTCATTTCGGTAAATCGTGTTTTACTAAGCTGTTATGTATAAGGAAAATCTAAAATTATGTATAATGTTTGATTTGCACGAATACTTTTAACTGAACATCCTTGTAACTCGTCGGTTTGCAAGTTTTGAATTACAAGTGTTAAATATATATATATACTATATTTTTAAATATTTTAGGGTTTAAATTTTTTTCGCACATATACTACCTTTTCAAAATCGATACATCCGTTTCGGAGATTAGCCGGAGCAAGTAGAAATTTTAAAAATAGATTTTTTATTGAAAGTACCGTAAATACTTTGATATAATGAAAATAAAAATAAAAAAGGCTTTTATTTCTTACGAAAGTTAATTAAATACATATAATCTTTATTAATCTCATACTAGTATGGTAAACTTATGAATTAGAATATTATGTTTAAGGCAGAATATTATTTTTTTATCCTAACACCATTAAAATTTAACTTAGTCTGCAAGAACCCCTCTGCAGGTGAAAGCTTGCTCCAAACCAATTGTCTCATCTTGGGATGCTTGCATCCAGCATGGACCGGCCGTCTGGATTACGTCGTCTTCCCGTCTCTTGTACGGTCTTCCTCTGTAGCGTTTCCCTTTTGGGCCTTTCCACAATGTTACTCTTATGGTCCATCGGTCGTCTGGCAATCATGCTACGTGCCCCACCCATTTCCATTTCAGTTTCTGAGCCTCATTAAGATCATCAGTAGCTTTTGGCTTTTCATAGCAGTGTTTGTAAGGTAATCCCACTTCTGATGAAGGGACATGATTAGGGTCCTCCATATCATTGATCACAGATAGGCACGAATAATCGGGCGCGGAGAATATAACCACAGAATATATAGATTTCTGAAGCTAACCCTCAATGAGAGGTGTAGGTTACCGCGTATTCTATAAATAGTCATGGAAATTCGATTATTTTATTATATGTAAAACGAACCAAAAATAAAACTGCTGCTGATACATTACGACCTCGACCTGACCTTTTTACTAATATCAAGTGTCATCAATAAATATCTCAGTCGTCAGTATATTAAGCGA
The DNA here is from genome assembly GCA_910589475.2 of Bembecia ichneumoniformis. Classification (NCBI taxonomy): domain Eukaryota; kingdom Metazoa; phylum Arthropoda; class Insecta; order Lepidoptera; family Sesiidae; genus Bembecia; species Bembecia ichneumoniformis. The sequence goes on from OU342523.1 coordinate 9,282,429, forward strand.
ATAAATCTATTTTTGTTTCACAAATTGGACTTCAGCTACGAGAAACGTATTCAAAGTATTCAAAAAAGAGGCGAGAATGAAAAAGTTTTATTTCCCCCGAGTTTTATCCATTTTCCTTTCAGAGTTCGTTTAACTGTCCAAGGTCCGTTATACAGTCCGCCTAATAGTTAAACTTGAGTCATTCGAATTTAAAACTGCAATGTTTTAAAAGAGGACAAAAAATTTAAAATAATATTCTCCACAAGCTACCAATTTAAAATATCGCTCGGAGCGTCTAAATTTCTGATTGCGCGTTCCTTTTCTTTCGTTTTACTTGGCTCTAGCGGTTCGTGTTACGTAATGTTTTGGCTTGTAAACTTGTCGGAAGTGAGTTTGTATTTTTTTACTACTTGAAAAAAACTACAGTTTTTAACAGGTCGTAAGTATTTAGACTGGAAGTTTGGTGATAACGCATAAATGTAGAGGTACTATTTCCATTTTACGATTGTGAAGGTACAGAGGCAGTGGTCGTAAATGCGCGTACTCGCAGTTTACGACGAATGGTCGATGAGATCTCCTGAGGATAGTCATCAAAACTTACATACTTAAGTGAAACAATACACACTAATCTGATTTACTTTCTAGAGGTAGGTAACTACATATATAACTATTTTTATCGTAAAATGAGTCTAAAATGAGATATTTTCAAAAACTGTTTTCAAGCGCCTGTTTTCTAGCAACAATACGAGCTTGCAAAGTATAAATTCGGAAATAGCACTTCGAAATCTATAAAATCAACAATTTTCAATAGAGAAGGCCATGTCCTCTAAAACTGACTATAATTTTTAGTCTAAGGGATTTAGATCTAGGCTAGATGAGGGCCAGTCTACAGCTCTTATAAAGTGCGGAACGTTGGTTCCGAGCCAGGCTTGGCTAATTCGTATCTTGTGATCAGGTACAGGGTGCCGCTGGAAATAACTGCTGCAGGATGATGACCACGTTGTACCTTTCCTACCACTAGGGCAGCTTCTTTAGAACTATAAGCGTACACTTTATCATTTTTCTTGTTGTAGTGCTCTTCAATAGTGAAATTTTTTTCATCAGTAAAGAGGATATTTCTGTGTCTTTCACCTGCGTATCGGGACAAAAGGCGTTTTGATCGATTCACTCTCTTTATCTGTAGGGATTGATTTAGGAAATGTCCTGTATATCGACGATAAGCACCGAGCCTCAGGTCTTGCTTTAATATACGCGACAGAGTCCTAGCGGGAATCTTCATTTCTCGCGATAAGATTTCCGTATGGGGTTTCGACGAATTCTGGCTTTTGGCATTTTGGCATTAACAACCTTTGTAGTTCTAACAGCGCGCGGCCGCCCTGATCTTATATGGTCATCGACAGAGGAAGTGTTGGTATATCTGTCGATAGTACAGGTACGTCATGCGAACATACGGCTGATACCAAGCTTTTGAAGTGTCTTGCATATGACCGACACAGACACGACAATTATTGCCTTACTCTGTGTAAGGCAGGAAAAAAATATGTGAAATGGCGAGAAATCAAAAGAAGTTTTTGACATAATAAACGCTTTCCAAATTCAAAATGAATAAAGAGTTGAAAGAAGAAAAAGTTTTTATGTAACATGATAAATTCCAGCCTCCCGAACAAGCTGGTTTTCTGAAAGGCTATAATATGTACTACAGACTACATCCATACGCTACGACAAATTATACAGAAAATCTAAGAGCATAACCTTCCGCTATGTCTGGCGATTGCAGACTATGAGAGGGCCTTCGATTCGATCGAAACATGGACAGTGCTCGAGGCTCTGCAGCGGTGTCGCATTGACCATGGGTATATCAATAAAGCTACCATGTCGGTTCGAGTACAGGAAAAGAACACACAGTCAATTCCATTGCGAAGAGGTATGAAATACTTTCTCCCAAATTATTCACTGCCGCTTTAAGCTCCTGGAATGGCAAGGACTTGGGAGCAACATTAACGGGGAGTATATTACCACCTTCGGTTTGCCGACAATATTGTGGTCATGGCGAAGTTGATAAGAGAACTCAACACGATGCTCGATGGCTTCAACCGAGTTTCCCAACGGGTGGGCCTTAAGATGAATATGGACAAGACGAAATTTATGTTTAATGTTCATGTTGGGCCCACCCCAGTAACAGTTGGAAATTCAACTCTCGTAGTTGTTTTAACGAGTACATCTACTTGGGACAAGCAGTCCAATTAGGTAGAACCAACTTCGAGAAGGAGGTCAATCGTCGAATCCAGCTCGGATGGACAGCAGCTCGGATAGCGAAAGTTACCTACATAACCCATATGATTAGTAAGTTGAAGTGGCAGTGGGCAGGACAAATAATACGGAGAGCCTTCCTTTTGGAGAATTAGGCCTGCCTTTGTCCAGCAGTGACGTCTTACGGCTGAGATGATGATGATGATATCGTAAATTGACATTTATGCGTATTGACCATTCGACGTATAAAATACTTTCTTGGTTAACAATTCCAGATTTCTCCAAAAAAAGTCAGCTTAAGTATAAATTTAAGGTGTCGAGTGGTCGTATCAAATAATATCAGTAATAATATTAATCAAGTCAAATACAGACCAAGAGGCAATTTTGGGCGGGTTCTCCCACGGCCCCAGTGGGAGAACCCGCCCAAAATTGAAAACATCGGATTTCTCTTTGTGCGACTGCCGGCCTTTTAGGATACCTACCTACTCATAAATTTTGTCGAGCGTAATACAAAAACGTAACATATGAGCAACAAATATATTTTTATTGTAATTAAATATTATTTACACTTTAAATTATGAGTAAATTTTAGAAGATTTATATTTAATAAGCTTAAAAACAAATTTAGTTGTCGATGAAAATTTTTATTAATTTTATTTATTTGTTTAATATGACACGAAAGGTTTTATTTGAGCAATAATTTATTATTATTTTTAGGGTTCCGTACATCCGAATAAAAAACCGAACCCTTATAGGATCACTCCTGTGTCCGTCTGTCCGACCATTCCCTCCCCCCCCCCCCCCCTTATCTCCGAAACTACTGAACCTAAAATTTTGAAAAAAAAAATACAGTAATTAGTTTTCTACTTATAGATTATAGGAAAACCTATAAGAAGTCCATGATATTGAAATAATATGGTAAATCACTCAATATTGTGCCGATAGGTAACATCGTACGGAACCCTCTTCACGCGAGTTCAACTCGCACTTGTCTCGTTTTCTCTCATAAAATAGAATTATTTGTATATATCTGCCCTATTCAGACTAGGTCTATTATGCACTGTAAGTTATATCTTTACTCTAAGAAGTTAAATTAGGCGACAAAAATAACGCTTTTCCTAGCCTTAAGGGGGACGCGGAATATTGATGCGCGGCGATACAGGCCGCGGGACGATATATGTCTGTCTAGAATGAACCTTTTCTCCGTCTATGGGGTTGTGGTGCTTCCATAATATCCCACCTAATATGCATTCGATGACAGTTGAATACATTCTAGAGCATAGGCAAGATAGGATGAAAATATTAGGTATATATGCAAACGCGTATATATACAAGCTTCACGCTCTGACTCTGAGTTAGAATCTTCTCAGGAGTTCGATATTAGTGCTAATTTGAGGCGAAAATGTTAAATTTAAAATTAATATTTTATATCCATTTACTATTTATTTAAATATTGACCTTCATTCTGATGTTAAAATTTATATTACAAACGCATCTCACAAAACATTTTCTGTAATTAATAATCTGTAATTGATCTATTTATTTTATGAGGACTTTTATAATGATAGAGGAGTAATGGTGCTTCAGCGCTCTTACTCAGAGGACGGGTTCTATTCTCAGCAGAGCCAACTTTGGAAATTTCATAATTGACTGCCTGACTCCCTGTCCATTGTATGGTTATTCCATAGCACAATCCTATAAGTGCCACACAATTGATGTGTATAATCTTGGCAATTAACTTGATTTATTGTAAATTTTGTGTAGATAAGACAGACGAACAGCTCGCATTTAAAAACGCCACAGTATATTGTATAAATACCAAATATACACTTTCTTTTAAAGTTATGCACGGTTAAATGAAATACATGGTTATTTATGAGAACCAAGCGAAAGGTTTAAAAACATTTACACGTGTATTATCACCACAAGTCCTTTACAAACAGAGGCACAAAGCGGCTTTAATTATATCCCCCCTGTTTTACTATGAAATTAAGTGAATTTTAAACAGCAAACAAAAGTTCTTTGGACGCTGACATTACATTAAATTTTATAATAATTACAATATTATTAATATATACGAAATATATTTAATATATTGCTTCTTGCTATAAGTTATATACATATTTAATAATGAAAAATAATATGTATCAAACTCGCCATGATTGAGAATTTATCATACTCAAGATTCACAAATAGTTGCTAAAACGATGTTCAAAAATTCAATTGACTTCTAAAGCCCAGTCTGAGCCGAAAATAATTGATGGTTACTTACAGTATTAGTAAAAAGGTAAGTATGGACATATTTCCCAATCGTTGTTTTATTCTAATTTGTCAGTCGTTTTTACAATATTTTTGTTAGAAGTGTTCTATACATTTCTCTCGCTAAATGTGTGACCATCGAACAACATATAAAAATATAAAAAAAGCAAAACTAAAGTTTTAATGTCAGCATTCTTTAAAACGTAAAACTTCGTATATGTACTGAATATTTAAAAGTTAAAAGAAGGCTGACTATTTAATGCTTTTTATGATTTAGAATTATTTTATTTAATACATATTGTTACGTGCGCAGTGAATAAAAATGCCGTTTAAGGGTGACAGGAGTCGATTTATTCCTGCAGACCAAGATTTATTCCAAATATCACAAGGCTTCTCCATTAAACCGTTAAACTCGCCATTGTTATCGCTAATTCGTTCAATGTGTCGCTAACTCATTGTCGCAGAAGTCTTCGCAAAAACTATCAACTGTCGCTTCCGTATGTACCGTAGCACCCTGTCCCTCGAACGCCTATGCCCGTTTTTATATTCGCGCAAAGACAGTCTGGATGGTTTTAGAAAGTACTCGAAGTTTCAAACTAGTAAACATAGGCGTCGCTTATTGGTTCTGGAATGGTGCTTCGGTTCCTGGAATATAAACCCTATGTCGTTAATGTAACGACCAATTTCCTTTTCCACTTGTTAAAAGAGGCGTGGTCACTATCCATTATTAAATATTACATCTAACTCCCGGAATGTTCCTAACCCCCGACGCCAATCCACGTTCCTTCGAGAAGGTTCTATGGCCAACCGTAACATTATTATATTTTACTAGTGATGCGCCGCCGGCTTCGCAAGGATGCATTTTTTTTTTCACAAATATTCCTGTTTTATCGCACTTTTACATTAGTGAAAGTTTTACTGTTGTGTTTCGGTAGTGAGTAAGGGATGCCAGAGCCCATTTCCTTATCCCCTCCTAATCCCTATCCAATCCTACTGTATTCGGCAGCGCACTTGCAGCACATGTAGCGTTGCTTGTGTTATAGGCGACGATAGTCACCTACCATCAAGTGGACCATCAGCCTGTCTGTCGACATAACATAAAAAAAATAGTGAAAACAGTATCAAATCATTTGAGTGGTTTAGAAGAAATTAGTGGAGAAACAGACAGAAGCGGATAGCGACTTTATTTTATTTGTGTGTAGATATTGATTTGATTGCCAATTTTTCGTGAATTCTGCACTTAAAAAGTAAATAAAACGTAAACAATAAATCTTGTGTACTCTGTCGGGTCTCAGTCGCGCAAGTGTAACAAATAAGGTATAAGTTATTCTCTCTAAACTTAATCATTTTTGTTTGTTGCGTGGTTACGCTACGTGTATTAGGTACTCGTTTCCCTGACAAAGTGATATTAAACGCCATAAAGGTAAGCGAGGACGCATATTAATAACAAAAGCAGAGTGTGGTAGTAAGTAATCTTTTGTAAAGAAATCTTTTGTAAGGTAGGAGTGGCGAAGCTAAAGGGCATTTTGCAAGCCACCCCTACCGTCCTCTACAAACATTGTATGTGCGCCTTGTAACCCGATTCGAACTAAACTCTGCTTATATCTACGAGTAAAAGTAAATACAATTTTTCGCTTAATTTATTTATCCCTTACGAAAAATGTTAGGTTCCCGAGGGATCGTCTAAAAATGTGAAACATTCGGTGCCACTGTCGTCACAGCGATAAAGATGTCATGCGTTATAACTCATATATTTTTAGTTTTCAACGCGTACGAAGTCGCGGGCACAGCTAGTTATAAATAACTGGCGGCCCGTCCCGGCTTCGCACGGGTGGACGTTTATTTTTTAAATGTTCAATAATTTTCGGCCTAATAATTTTTGAGTTTATTCGCCGAAAACGGCAATTTTGTAAGGAGAAGAGGTAAAGGGGGGAGATGGAGGGAGAGTGAGTAGCCTATGTTACTCGCTAATAATGTAGCTTTCTATAGGTGAAAGAATTTTTAAAATCGGTCCAGTAGTTTTTAAGTTTATTCATTACAAACATACAAAAATACATACAGACATACATACAAAACTTTTCTCTTTATAACATTATTAGTATGTTAGTACATAAGTATAGATTAAAAACGCTTGACGCGCGTATTGTAGCTTCACAGATCGACGCCGTTTGAGACGCTACATGTGCTACGAAGGAGGCCATTTCGAGCAACATTATGTACATTTACTACGAAGTGCTACGAATAGCGAAGGTATCGTGTATTTAGGGCAATATACCGTTCTGTTTTTTATGTTGACTGTGCCGCGCCATTCGAATTTATCCATTCATCGTTCTGATTCTAAATTCTTTGAGACGCTTTGAGATGCTTTGATGCTTTTTGAGACGCTACGTGTGCTCAGAAGTGCTACCAGACATAGCGACAATATCACGTAGGTAGATAACACTAAATATTCCGGTCGCTCTTGCGAAGACTGTGTTGTGGCGTTAAAAGTGCCCATACTTTAAGAAAAAGTCTATAAGTTTTGTAATTTATCTTGTATAGTATTGAAAAATACAGACGAAATCACATAAGTAAATCTGAAAAAAATTCATGCCGTGCCTATCGACTAGGCAAATGATTATAGTTAGAGACGTTATAAAACATTATATTTGAACACATATAGTGTCGTTTAACTTACCTACGATTTCCTCTTAATATTATATATAAACTATTATATCGCGGCGATAGGACTTTAAAAAACTTGAATGTCAATTTTTATTGCTGAGTAGTACAACAATAAGATCAAGAGGCGGTGACAATCTGGTCGTTGTTAGCAGTATGGAAAGCAAATCAAATCAAATCGTTTATTTATCAAAAATAGGATAACAAGATAATTTTTTTGAAGCAGGTTATATATTTAATAACCATTTTTAAGGCAAAAGGTTGCGAGCCCGATCTCCAACGGATCAAGTGAAGGATGCCACCTCTTCTGATACGTGGGGCGCACTAAAAGTTTCCGGAATGAATAAAACAAAGTTACTATGAATGGTCAAAAATGATTTTATAGTTTCTCAAAATATTCACAGCGTCGAATAAACCAATTTTGAAAACATTTATGCCACTCCTCTGTAGTGACCTTGGAAACATATTTTTAATACACTTCGACAGCCCCATCTGGTGATGAAAATCGTTGACCGCGTAACTGGTTCTTAATTTTTGGAAACAAAAATAAGTCGCAAAGTGCCAGATCGGGACTGTATGCAGGATGGCTCATAAATTGGGGCCACCATCACGAAATTAGATACTGAGATTGACATGACCGCGTTTGAATTCTGCAAACCACCTATAAATAGCAGAGCGAAACTCTCCTAAGTTGTCAAATTACACTTAAAATCTTCATTTCATTCATCAATCACTAAAAATTTTCACAAGTTAAATTCACAAGTCACAAAAACAGGCCATTTTTAAAATGACGCTACAAATTAAAAACAAGTGACAGTCAGGTGAAAAAAATTGTATTCACTGCCAAATAGTCCCATTTTGAAATTTTACTTTTTAAATATTGTTTAAGTAAGTGGCCAGTTCCGGAAACATATTGTGTGTCCTATGTACACTTTGCCAGGCGGGAGGGCGAGCATGGACAGGGGCCAATGGAGGCGGACGGTGCAATTGAGTAATTAGGATTTCGTAACCACGATCCTCAGTAACGAGTGACCGACCGGAGAGAAGAGAATACAACAATGACATGAAATCGAAACATTATTACTTTTTAATACCAATATCTCAAAATTATTTCTCTAAGTGTCATATAAGCCTTTTTATTTGCAAAATACACTCCTAAATTTATTTCAACTCGACTATTGGGAATCTACTTAAACAAAATTACCTTTTTTACATTCATTTATAAAAAGTAAACTAGAATAATCCAACAAAAGCGCAAAAGCGCCATTCAGCGCAAGAATGGGAAGCTTTATACAATGTTCAAAATTTCATGATAGAACGAAGATACTCAAAGCGCTTTGTTGCACTTCGTACAGAGACAGAAAATATAGCAACTTTATCGTAACACTACAACATTGCTTCACCTTGTTTGAAATGTATTTTGATACACTGTTTCATTCAAATAGATCAGAGATTCTGTATTGGAATTTAATTGTAATGATTAAAAGAGATTTTGTTGTTACTGTTTTATTATACACAGGAGTCACGGTCAAAGTTTTTTTAAAGGGGGAGTGACAATTGACGTTTTGATAGTTGATTGATATACAAGTGACAGCACGGAAAGAGAAAAAATCAACTAATCATAGACTATATAAATAGATTGCTTCTATCGTTCTTGTACAGGTTCCCAGACTTTTTTCTCATAGACCACTCATTTATCTGGTTCCGGTGGACTCCCTGCAGCTACATTTATACCATATTCCTAAAACTCGACAAAAAATGTAAAGATTAGATCTAACTATGGAAATTTGCGTTGCGGCTGAGTTCCAACCACGAACAGATGAGTTTTCTAAATGAAATAAGTGACGATTGTTTTTTTTTTGTCACGCCAACGTAGACCCCCATCGAGTCTCCTCTCCAGTGGACCCCTGGGGTCCACCTGGACCATTTAGGAACTAAGGAAGTAGATGATTATTGTTCATCCATAAAAAATATTGTAAACCAAATGTCAAAAAAAAATTTCAAATCAACAGCTAAAGTAAGTACGTGAGTAGGTACACAGAAGATTCACACGTTAGGCACAATTTTTTTACTATGATACGTGCCGTGTCATGCGTAAACGGAGATTTTGATAGTCAATAGACTTTATGTTCTTTAGAATTTAAGTATCATTTAAAGATGCTGTTACGGAGAATATATTTATACCAGATAGCATGCCTGACTAAACAAATATGTTGGGCGTAAGAAACCACCTCTAACAAAAGTTTTAGATATTCTTGAAAAAATAGTTCTTGCGATTTAATTATTTTGCAAATTAAAAATTATAAATAATTTAATAATGAAATACACTCAAATACCACAAAAATTATTAATTTTCTTTTTCTTTCTTTTAATTTTCAACAAACTATATTAAATATCTTCATAAAACTTAAATAACAAATAAGAACTACTTTACTTATACTACTTACTTACTTATTTTATTTAGGTATGTGTACTACTTTATTGTTTTATCTAAGTTTTCGATTTTTCCTTTGATGGTAAGGTCTCACAGCTGACAGTAATTGGTAGTTGTCTATGAAGCGCTTCGTAAAGGTTTCAGACTAGCTACCAAGTCGTCCCGTGTTCAGCGGTTCTGTGATGCGTAGTTGGCTTGTTCTGTGTATTATTGTGAAAAGGCAACCCTGAGTAATTGGGCTTCCTAATTCGAGCGTTTCATCGGAAAACCGATCGGCTTCGCTGATCGACTCGTGATGTTTCGAGTAGGGATTCTCACCGGAAGGTGGCGAAGAGCAGGAGATCAGATTTGGCCCGGCAACACCTTGACCTAGATCGTCGATATAATTGATTTATAACTAGTCATGAAAGAAAAGAATTCTGTGAAAAATAGTTACCTACATGTACCAAAACATGTTTTCTTAATTATAATTAGGAAATTATCTTTCCTAATTTAATATAACAACATATATAACAACATTGACCCTAGCACATTCAATTTAACATTTTAGGAGAATATGCATTAGTTTCATAACATTTCAATTAAATGTGTGCAGTGAAAGAACACAACAGTTTGCACACACAAAGCTACCTTAAAATGCATTGTTCTATTATTAATAAGTGGACAATAAAGGTGATTATGCAGCAAATGTTTTCTCGTACAACTAGATATTTCGTTATTAAAAATAAAAAAAATATTCGAGAAGCACCGAATACTTTAAGAGACTCTTAAACATTAAAGAAAAAACATTCCTATATTTACGCTTATGTAGCGTCCCTATCCCTATCCCCTCCTAATCTCTTATTCGTAATCCTACAGTAGTCGGTAGCGCACTTGCAGCAGCTTTGGCGTTGCTTGTGTTATAGGCGACCTACCATCAGGTGTACCTGATGGTAGCCACCTACCATCAGGTGGGCCGTCAGCCTGTCTGCCGATCTTAACATAAAAAAAAATTTAAAATGGTTTATTCGTATGAAAAAGAGCATTTATGGTACTTTTAGAGCGCCCAACATATCATAAATATCTTTCTTTGTTCTTTTTTCTTTTGTATTTTTAGCTGTTCTATTTATTTATTTGCAAAAGCTGCGTCTAATTAAATAACATGTTATTAAACTTTGTTGTGAAGCACATGAACATTATTTAACATTATTGTATAAGAATACAATATAACAATGTTATCTAACATGTCTATAATTAACTCGCGATGACGTGACTCACCCACAACTTATATACACTTATATAACTTAGTTTTATAATACATATAGTCCACATATGTAAAACGTGCTATGTAACTGTGTTTTATAACACTTGTTATATAGTCTGGACTCACCCTACGGTAGTTTTTAGTTTTTATACCTATCGTTATAGTGATTATATGAAGATAATCAAATATTTAATAGTATAGGTATAAAAATACGGTGATTTGAAAACTGTTGATAAAGAGCGAAAGGTGGTCTCTCGGTCTACTTGATTGTAGACCAGAAGCCACGCACTCCAATGCAAGTGCAAATGCGCTGTCAATCTTGTTATGATAAGGGTTATAGGTGGCGATAAAGGAATACGCTCTGGCAACTGTTACTCATAAACCAGAACACAATAGCATATTCTCGGTGGTCCTGAAAGAATGTGGTTATTACCAGCTAGACGAGATGATGAAACCAAATTAGGTATGGGTTTTTTTTGGAGTTTACTCCTTAAGAATCGATTTTCATATAAGGCCTCCCGGTAAGGAAATTTTATGAGGAGTAAAATTAATACAAGCGTTAACTAAAAAGCGTTACGTTATCTGTCTCTTTGACATTTGTGCGACAGCTAACGCATGTATTTATGTTCGCTAATTCTATTCTCTGGGCTTATAAAAGCAAACGTCGAAATATTGTGTGAAAAGTGAAAAAATCTCGACAAGATTTGTTAATACCCGTTCCGGGCGACCTGTCAGAGCTAATTATGCTCTGCCTGCCGGAACGGGTAGGATCAAAAAATAGTAGAGCAAAATTAGCCTAGGCCAGAGGAGTGCTGGACCACACTCCTAGTGCCATCGCCCGCGCGCGTTATGATTTCGTTTTCGCTTAGCGTTCGTTGTGACTTTTTTTTCTATGTGATTGGCATTTAAGGGTGGTAGCAGAATGATACATACACCTACAACCTTCCTATAACCTTCCTCGAGAATTGATCTAACAAATACAAAAATAATTTTGAAAATCCGACTGCTAGTTCCAGAGTTTAGCGCGTTCAAACAAACAAACCCTTCAGCTTTATTATGCGAGTATTATAGTATAGATATTACAAAAGGAAACTCATTTTACCCGGATATGACATACAGCAACGATTCATTTTCCTGCACAAATTAACATATCTAGAAAGTTTTGGGGCCGCGGATAAACATTGAGATTAATTTTGCACTTTTAACCCTTAGAAAGTCAGGACTAATGCGAAAAGTTTTTTGAATTGATTATGAAACAAGACCCTAAAGTGACTTTATTGTACAAGTCAAAGTTTTGCTTCTGATAAAGCTCCCCGAAGCATACTTCGGTCGGTGATTAAGTTTTGCGGATATAATTCGATATTGGGAACCCTTGTAACCAAGTTTGTAAATTAGGACAATCTGCCGTACGTCAACAGCCAACGGCCAATAGTTGCCATCATAAAACACCTGCTCGATATTCATTTTATTTTTTATTTTAATATACCTAAAGAACTGGCAAAATGTTCTGACGTTGCTGTAAGTTCCCCTAATTTAAGGAGCCACATTTTACTTTGGGGGAACACTGCTGTTACACCAACTTTTTAACTTAATCCCAAAAAATAAGCGTTTCAAAACACATTAATAGCAGAATAGGCATAGTTATTAATTCCTTACATCTAAGTAATAAATCATTTCACTGAAAAAAGTAAATAAATGACGAATAACTCATCAAACGCAATATCTAGTTGATAGTTATTATATTTTAGGTGATGGTAAACATTATCCGTTCTTTTCACCGTTCTATTCTTTATCCTCTTTTATTGGATAGACGCATTTTTGATAGACGCACGACCTCAAACTAACTGTAAAACGTCATTTGCTCAACGTTTTGCTCCTCCATCCCAAGATTTACAACCACGTAGTCAAGAATTGCCAAATACAGAACTGTTCTCTATTAGAGTTCAAAAAGAAACCATGTTTATTGTTAATCACCCTCGACTTTAATCAAACAGAACATATCCCCAGACCGGTTTTTTATGCTTAAATAAGTTTGGGGTCCAAATATAATTCATACACACGCATATTATATAATGTGTACATATACACACGCATACACACTCATATAACATGCTCCTTTTCATTGGTATTTTCACTAATTGTAATTTTGATGCTAAATATTATCCTCCGCTTGTTTTAAATTTTAAATCAATAAATTTTGAAATGCGGAATGGCTCTCACGACACAGGCATAGCCTAATCTGGGAGCCATTAGTAATATTTACATCCTTCTCAAAACAATTATTTAAATAAATAGTTCGCTTCTTTTATTTTGTTTATAATTTAAATGGAAACAACTTATTGTAAATAAATAACACAGGTAAACACGATTTTTGAGTCTGAGTTCTGTAGTGCTAATTTTGATTAATCATGTCTAACTAAACAAGGAAAAAATACTTTTATCTAATAAAGTTTGCTTTTGTAGCAACCAGAACGAAAATTCAAATTTTAAGAAAATTAAAATTTTTTGAATTCAGTAAAATACAAAAGTAAGAAAAAAACTTTAATTTATATGTTAATCACTTTTATTTACAAAGAACAATGAAAGTAAATCTATAAATACATAAAAAAAAAACAAAAAAGCTTTAAAAATAAACATTTTTTGTTTTTCTTCTGTGTAAGTAGAAACTTTCTCGTATTAAGCTCCAAATGTAGTCACCCAACATGTTCTCATTGTATTGTCCTTGATAACGCTGTTCAAAGTTCATCACATCTTGGTGAAAGCGTTCTCCTTGCTCTTCTGAATATGCCCCCAAGTTATCTTTAAACTGGTCTAAGTGAGCATGTAGCATACGCACTTTAAGGGACATTCTGCAACCCATGAGTTTGAAATTATCAAGCATATTACAAATCGTTGTTCCTCAAACATTCTGTCAAAATCTTAAAATATTTATTTTTCGTTGTAAAAGGTACAAAAGCAAACTTTATTTGTTATGAATGGAGCCTGTGGTTACTTTTAGTTGTAGACAATCAGACAATATTAATTTAATAACAAACCCAAAAAAAAAATTTTTTTTTGTTGACTTGTGTAATCAATGACCTTGAGTGGATTACATTTTCGACGTAAATAGTAAATGGATGAAAAGATCGATAGTGAGTACAACAGAATTCTGTTCCTTACTTTACATTTTTAATGTTGTCAAGCCGGTAAACAAAGAGTCAAAAGCCCTGTTCTATTGAATACACTCTTTTAACAACAAAACATCGAAGTATAACATTAAAAAGTGAATTAACTTTTCAAAGTTGGCTCTGGAATCTGACAATTTGGGCAACCGTCTGGAGACAGTAACCACCCCCTTATAGAAAACCCGCGTGAAACCGCAACACGTGTTTCGGTGATTCAGTAAGTGATGCTAGATCCCATTTACCTATCAATTTTCCTTCTTCTCATGCCCAAAATAAAAGTCTCGCAACACAAAACGTAAACAATAAAATAAAACGAAAGTAATAAGTAGAAAATAATTATTAAGTTTCATGTTGGAAAATAATTGCAATTCGGTCCATGTTGCAGTTTAAGCTCCTTTTCAATTAAACTCAAAGGGGTCCAACACACTAAAGAAGACATAAAAACCAAAAATAAATTCAACTCCGATGAGACACTAAAAAGATACGACCAAGGAGAGCGCGGTGTCATAACCCGTGAAAGCGCGCGATGCATTGCACTAACGCAGAGTGCAACAAACTAAATAGAGTTCATAATCCTACCTGTCGCCGAATCTCTCTCCCATAGCGATCTGAGAAGATAGTTTCTATCGGTATTAGGGTAGAAAGCATTCTACGGAAGCGAAGGGTAGGTGCGATATTTCAAGTTAGACATATACTTACTTAAAAATAAACGAAAGGCAGCTAGTTTATTTGTGATGATAACACTAGTCTTACTAAAGATATAGAAATATTGATCTAGTGATTACACCAGACGAAAGTATTATTATATAGTGTCACATTACTTCTGGGATAAATCATATTGTAATAAATGTATTAACTTAAATGTATTTATGAATGTAAATTAGAAAACAAAAGTAAGCAAATAAATATTCATTAATGTGTTTCTAAATATTACATTACAAGAGGACTGATGTCATTTTATTATAAAATTATTCCTTGTTATTATAAAATTTTGAACCGAATTTATAAATTATATAAATTAACCATGTGTAGAAAAAATGCTTACTATATGGCTATACAAATATATAATCATGTACTTACCCATTCTTTTAAAGGAGCTCCGATTAAGCTAGGGCCACACACATCGCGATGACGCGAAAATTCGCTTTATCGCGATGTGTGTAGCCGAATATTCGCGAATACTTCGGCACTTCGGGCGAAGCCGCAGACACTTCGCCCCACTGTCGGTAATCTAGCGCATATCAAAGGGTTTTATCGCGATGAACTTCGCTTGCGTGGCTACACTTCAGTCGGCCGACAGGCGTCGTGCGAAGCGGAACTAGCGGACGTATTGCTTTATTTGTTTGCGAGTTCATCTGCTGTTGAAGATTGAATATGGATGGGAGTAATGACAGAATTTTAGAGTTTCTAACCAATTACGAGGATGAGCCAATGTTATGGAACCCAAAAGAATCTGGCCACAAGCGAAAGGATATTTATTTACGATGCATGGGTGAGAAGAAAAAATAACCTGGGTTTTCCGTGCACAATTGAAGACTTAAAAAAGAAGCGTGATGCATTTATGGCCTATTAAATAGGCCTATAAATAACCTATTATGGCAAAACCTAAATGGCAACATTTAAATAAGAAAAAGAAAACTATTAAATCTGGTGCTAGGACGGAAGATTTTTTTTGCACAAATTTAGAAAGAATTGTTTAGCGCCATACAGAGCGACAGCTTCGTCCATTTTTCCGCGATAAACCATTGCGACATTTCTCTGTTGCAATGTGGCCATGCACAGCACATTCCCCGTAGGCCGAAGACGAATTCTATCGCGATGTGTGTGGCCCTAGGGTTAAATAATTCAAAAATAAATTGCACAAATGGCTTTTATACTAAAATTTTTACAAATTAGATGACTATTTTGTTTAAGATAGATATATTATTATAACATAGTTACTCGTATATTAGTTGTAAAATATTAATTGTTATTTATAACAAATAAATAATATTTGTATGCCACTATTAATGGCAGAATGTATATAGGCCATCATTATGTATAATTAAGATCTTATTTTGTACTCACATTTTAAGAAAATACAATTTCTTCTACATTTTAAGCAATTCTTTCTTTCTTTCTTTCTAATATATTTTTGTGCAGGGTGGCATTTTTTTATGAATTTTTTGTTAAGAAAAACTTTCTTTTTTTTCTTGTTTGTAATTAAAACATTACTTAAGTTCCTACTTACGTATTGAACCTTGGCAACACTGATCCTTTTAAGCGCCATCTGGTATTTCTATTGAAAAGTTTGAGTTTTTTTATAACCTTAATTAAACATAACGCGATTTGTGTTCTTTCCATTGACTTGAAAAAAAATCTCAGCGAGAACATTTATCTCGTGAAAATTTTCGTGAAATGATTTTTACGACCTTTGTCATGGAATATCAAAACAAGAGTGCTTCGATCAATTTACTTCGACTTTTGGAAATCTTCCAAAATCAGTTGTTGTGCCAAAAAACATTGACGCTGTGCGTGAACTGATGACATACCACGAGATAGAGGCAACTGTGAGCATTAATATGACTAGCATCAATAAGATATTTCATGAACATTTGTCCATTAAACATGGTTTCCGCATAATTTGACAAACGCTCAAAAGAAAGCTCACGTCGATTGGTGCAAGGAAACGTTGAAAAAAATTCGATCGAAATGTAGCAAAAGCTACGTATAACATCTACACAGGTGATGAATCATTAATCTATGTACATGAGCCTGAAATAAAACAGCAATCGACTGTATGGGTCTCGCAAAATGAGCAAAACTAACAAAAGTTATTCGCCGAAAAAGCACTTGGACTTCGAAGCAAATGATAGCCTATTTCTTCGGAATTACCGGTAATCTGGTGCAGTGCCGTTGGAGAATCATAGGACGATCAATTTTGAATGGTACACGTCCATTTGTTTGCCAGAAGAAGCGAATCATTCTTTATCATGACACATCGGATTAAACAAATGAATTTTTAACCGGTCAAAACATGGAATTGATGAGTCATACAACCCTGACTTGGCACCTACTGATTTCTTTTTGTTCCCAAATATTAAAAAAATGCGTGGATAACGATTTTGTCAACAGAATAAACTGTTGAAACGTTCAAAAACTACGTTTTACAGATGCCTCAAACGAAGTGAAAAAAGTGCTTCGAAAATTCGTTCCAAAGCGTGCAAACAATAATACCAATTTCAAATATCAATATTTGTTTTTTTCATTAGTAGGCTCAATACATAAGTAGCAACCATCATAGTCTATGAACATTCGACATTTTGAGTTTACCAGGCTAGTCCGACTCTATCATTTACCGTTTCGATATATGTTGCATTTTATATAATTTAATAATATGGTGGCCTCGGCGCCGAATATGGTTTTGTACCATTCGAAGTCGAGACACTCGGTCCGTGGGGCCCTGCAGCAACGAGCCTTTTCAAAGATATTTCGAAGAGGCTTATTGATACGACGCGACGGGAGACTGAAGAGCTGGCACTTTCCTCGGCCAACGTATTAGTTTGGCCATTCAACGAGGAAATGCTGCCAGCGTACTTGGTACAATGCCGCAGGGTCCATTTTTATATGGACATAGACATAGATATAGATATTTTTAGTTTTGTTGTATAATAGTATATTAACTTATGTGGATTCTATTATTTGTATAAATTTATTAATAATTTTATGAAATACTTAATAATTATTAAAAAAAAAGTATTATTAATATTCTTTGATCTAACGTTCTCTTTGGGATCTGAAGCATTAGATGGCCGGCCAATCAACTCTTTCAAGCCGACATCGCGATATGAATCACAATGTTTTGTGATACGGTTTTCGCTAATGAAAGCGATAACCGAGGAAGATTTGCGAAGCCACTTTAAATACATTCGAGCAGACATAGATTCGTTCGGATACACCTCGGAGATGGTCAAGCTCAGAATGACACACGGCAAAAAGTGACTTTATGGTATATTGGTTACGGCTTACCCGTGAATCTGGCGGTCGTGATGTGTTCGGCTAGGTCGGGGCGGGCCGGCGCTCCGCCGCCCGCATGCTATCAGCTTGCTGGTACAACCATGTCGCTCGCGCGCGCCTCCAATCACCGCCCAACACCTGTCGGCACAGCCACATATAAGCTTAGGGGATAATCACTACAGCTCCATTCTCGTATCGCTGGACTTATACAGTTCCGCTTATATCAGCCGCGTATTTTTATTATAATATTTTAAATACCAGCCGGTACTACGAGCGACTTGAAATCTTGAAAAATAACGCTTGACATCTTTATCGCCGTGACGACGGTGGTGCCGCCACGGCGACAGTGGCCCCTAATTTTTAATATCTTTATACGATCCCTCGGGAACTTAACATTTATCCATAAAACATATAGGATAAAAAGTATCCCATATGTTAATCCAGGTAATAAACTATGTTATGTCTGTGTCAAATTTCATCCAAATCCATTCAGTAATTTTTGCGACCTCCGAGTCGAACCTCTCGGGATCTTTCGGTGTAGTTCGGAGAATCGACGCGGACACCGAAAGTAGTTGAGTTCCAATTATGTCGAAAGCATGTGCTTGAAATATTATTTTGAAAGTCGGTGCCGGCCTACCTTTTCTCTTTCCCACGGTCTGGTTGTACAGGGACTGGGATGTGCTAACTGTTAGACAGTCTTTTATACTTCATACTATTCTCAAACAACATACTCAACTACCGTACAGCCCCGTTCTGGAAAAGAATAGACGTAGAGGGGGGTTTATTTGCCCATCCAGAAAATTCAACTTGGGCATCTCATATAGATTCTATTGTTTTCTTGACGGATACCTTTACAACAATATCAATTCCATCCTATTAATATATCCTCTTCCACTTCTTAGATACAAAGCAGTAGTCACAAAATCGCTTAAGAGTTTAGACTACGAAGAAACGGAAAAAAATATTCGTCAAGGGTACAATAAATTTTAGTAACCATATTTATATTATATTATACATTTTTTAGTATTTAAGTCAATTATAATTTCTTGCAATTTGTGGGTGTCAACTTTGTGCAACCTGCGAAGTGAGACCCGGTGACCTGTAATACAGGTATTCTTCAATACCTGTCACGGGCACTGGGCTCTCACACAGTTACAACCATTGCTTATATGTGTCAATTTAGATTAAGATTGTTTGTATCATTTGTGTGCTTATATGTGATAGTGTGAAGCAAATAAATGCATTATTACTATTATTATTATTATTATATATTTTCTTGGTAATTGTCTGTAAATAATATATAAATAAATCATAGTAAATAATATGTGGATTTTATTATCTTCATCATGTACGCCCACAAGAGTAACAAACAAACATTCTTCTTCACAAACTTTCGGATTTATAATTTTAGTAGGATAATAAGACATATGAGGGAGTAGACTGTAAAGCATTAGAAGCGAGTTTACAGTGACTCAAGCTTAAAAACTAATCCTCTCCGTCCAAGAACATACAGTCGACAACAGCTAAAATTGTTTTATTAAAATTCAAAGTGGATTTCAAACTTACATTCCCTACACAGATCCGAATTTTTCCTGAGAACAACGTACCCTGTTCCGCAATAATCATTTTTGGGGTTCCAAATAAAGACACAAAAACATGTAGCGTATTTTTTTTCTTTATTTACACAAAAAAAAATACAAATGGTGGTACACAGTTTAGGTGTACTCTAAACTCAATTAAGTTTTTAGCGTACACCTGAGTTGTCTTCAATAGCAGAAATAT
The DNA here is from genome assembly GCA_910589475.2 of Bembecia ichneumoniformis. NCBI lineage: Eukaryota > Metazoa > Arthropoda > Insecta > Lepidoptera > Sesiidae > Bembecia > Bembecia ichneumoniformis. The sequence continues at coordinate 9,302,197 of OU342523.1, forward strand.
AAACAGAGTTATTGTTACAACAAATTACACACAAAAGTAAAAAGTAAATATTTGTAGGTAAATACAACTTTAATACACTATAATACAACAAACCTGCGCGTCCCACTCTAACATGAAGCTAACATACAAGTGCACACTTTCTACAGGACGTTTCAATTTTATTAATCTTTATTTTGATACATTTATAAATAATGTATAAAGCTGGATACATTTATGTTTAACTGGGGAGAGATGACAGTATTTCAAAAACGCATCCACGATTACTAAAACGTATCCTATAGTATTACGACCACCCAAAAATTTGCTACTGTACCTTTATACAAAATAGTGTAAGGTCGCCTGTCCAGTCCCCGACGGCTTTTTGTTTACTTTGCACGGTTATCAGTGATCTAGGTATTTTCTAACTCTGGACACTCTGAAGGACAAGTTAACAAAGCAGAAATGGTAACATCGAGGTAGATGTGAAATTGTTGATTTTTTTACTAATAATAACTTTAGGAACTATTCCTGGGCAAAATATTTTTTTTACGTAACATTTTTTTATCGTAAACATAGACAGACCTTAAATTGCCTGTCTATATACAGAGTCAGGATTTATATTAGTGAGACATGTAAAATACAAAATCACATGTTCCAGTTATTTAATCAGCTATTTATTTACGCATAAGACAACAATCTGAACCGTTTTTTGACACGGGCATGTAAGTTATATCAAGAAACATTTATTTTTATAAAAGGTGCCCCGATTGCAGACAGATATCGACAGATCTTGAGCAATCGTGATTTTTTTTTCTAATTTCTCGTCGGCGACACGACTCACTTAGACAGTAAAAGCACTGAATGTTCATGTCGGTAGGGTTAGATGCAGTTTCTTTATCTGAACAAGTGGCGTTATGCAGCAGCGTTTGCAATAACTTGTTTTACCATAGTTACTCGTATGACACACTACACGTTTCTTAGAATCTAGTTACGACGCTTCGGTTCGTTAGGAACGGACAGAACTAGTGTACCTTTGTAACTTTTAATCTTAGGATACTTTATCGAAATATAACTTTCTAGCAGGATACTTAGGTTTATACTTATGTATTGAGCCTTGGCAACACTATGCATTTCAGGCGCCATCTGGCATAACTATTGAAAAGTTTGACTTTTTTTACAAAATCTCAATTAATCCTTTATTATTTGAATGCGATTTGTGTAGTTTCCGGTGACTTGAAAAATTTTTTTTAGCGAACAAATGGAATTATTGACCTAATGACTTCTTTTTGTTCCCAAACAACAGAACAAAATGCGTAGGTAACGATTTTCATCAGCAGAAGAAGCTGTTGAAACGTTTAAAAAACCATGTTTTACAGATAACTTGATCGGAATGGAAAAACCGCTTCGAAAATTGGTTCCAACTCATGCAAAAGTGTATCGATCATCAAGGAGAGTACTTTGGAAATTAAATTCAATTATCAATATTTGTTTTTTCATTAGTAGGCTCAATACGTAAGTAGCAGCCCTCGTAAGTGCCTAAGCGTCTATCGAGTGCTACAAAATCGGTACGCGGTAGTTTACCAATAAATGTTACCATTTCTCAGAAACACCTGAGAGGAAGAACACTCCACGCAGGTTATGACGCGATCACTCGTGTATCGTACCATGTCAAAGAAGAGGCATACGTAATCTCTCCGTCGCTGTAAACAGTCGCGATATACGCTCCTTCGCTTCTTCTCGTTTCTGCAAGATTTGGAGGCCCATCTGCGGGCACGGTCACGATAGTGTGTAAAGGGGGCATATGAATCTATTTCGTAATTACTCGAGGAGTTCTATGTGTCATTATAATTTATTTCGTCACACCACTGCGCCGCCGTAAAAATCAGTCATCGAAAGTAGGTAAGTAGAAATCACTCGACTTCATTTTCTTAATCGACGTTTTCGACGTCGAAGTCTCCGCCACCCCGCGAAAGTGATGCCCACATGATTTTCTTTCCCACGTGACGTCGATTAATCCTTGCAGCACGTCAATACGTACTGCTATACACTATCGTCGTCACTCAAACGGGACGTCAGACCACCAAAATATGCCTCGTCCGTGGTAGCCATAGGTCAGGCAAATCCCTCAGAGAAATGGTGTTCCAAGTGCACTGCGGCTATTGGAGATGGAAACTGATCGGGGTTGGGATCCATGATGCATGAAGAGTCAGTGCCCACGTTCATCTGTCGTTTCGCAAGAGAGCGAGAACACCAACTACACCAATGAATGTCACTGTTGATGTATATGTCCACATTGATGTCAATAATGTCAATACATCAATGTTGAACATGGAAGTATTATATAGTACTTATTACTTCCATGATGTTGAACGATCGAAACCAAAACATCAGTGAAGCTATAAACAGATGGCGTTAGCAATATCTTATTTCCATTCTCTCACATACATATTCAACAACTCTTTATTGAATAACTACTTTATTTAATAGATAACTTAATAAAAGCATTGATATCCCAGTTTAAGTCCCGACAGTTTCTTAACGAGTGTTTTTTGATTTCGTTTTGTCGATTTGTGTACATTTCGTCTGCTTGTCTTTATAAATTATAGCCCATTCTTATGTATAATCTATATTACTATAATGTTTTATAAAAATTATTAAAAAAAGAGTGATGAACATCCATGCATCATCCTCCCATTTTTATAATTAATTAACAGGTAATTAATTAGCAGAGTTTTTTAGTAAGAGAAATGTTGTTTTATAACAGTGCTTATGAGGTCACTACGGAGCATATTATGGTGTTGTATCCCAATGTTGAATGCCCGTACCATCCTTACGGCCGGCGTGTTGGTAATCTCACGAGATTCACGCGCTGGCTTATAGAGGTTCACTGCAAATGAACTTTGACCGCCGCCGGTATGCTCCCATCTACCAATATAATTACACATACTGGCGGTGAACTTTGATATAATGAAGCAATATTGCACGAGAAACTCTGGTTTTTTTTCTTCTTATCTCACCATGACTAAGAATTACATTCAGACTAGGTATAGAATAAACGAGAAAAAGCAATTGTTACCTCACTTGCTAGCAAGTAATCACTCTTTGGACAAGGTTCTATATATCTATGGTATGTGGATACCGTCGCCTATAACACGTCAAGGTCCTTGTTAACAAATTTTTTGAGAATAATTAAGCTTTTTAAAAAAAAATGTTATTCTAATTGAATCGGTCATTTCAAAAACCTCTTAAGTCACATTTTTTTCCAATATGCTTTTTTTGCTGAAAATAGTTTCTTAAAGAGAGATGCGTATCAAGATAGCATTCTGGAAGAGCATATGCCATTTTATAACAACATTTTTATATGGCCAACTGCAAATGTTGAAGATAATCCAGATGAGAATGATGGAGAATATGATTATGTACCCATAAAGATATTAAAACATGACAAATAAAAAATATGATTACTACTATTGTTTTGGTTAAATTATATACCACTAACCCTATTTCTCGCTAAAACAACATAAGTCATGAACTGTTTTTCAGGTTTTTTTCATTATTTCTATTAATAAGCTGTAAAGGTTATTCGCTATTTTAATTTTTTACCACTCAAATACTAAATTGAACATAAAAAAGTCCTTCAAAACTCATTTGTTTGTGTATGAAACAGTTTTTATTGATTTCTGAAAAATTCTAATTAAGTGACTTATGAGGTTTTTGAAATGACCGATTCAATTGTACTTCAAACATAACAAATATGTAACTTTCCATAACTCAAAAATAATACAGTTATAAAAAAATACTTAAAACATTAATAATTTTTTTTACTACTAGTAGGTACAGAATCAGTATCACTATAAAATATTTTCAAAAATAGAACAGTATAGGATTAAACTTAAAAAAATATAGTTTTAGAAAAAACTATAGGACTCGAACGGTTATTTAAGTTTTTCGAAGTTTTATTACCTTTATCAAATTTAATTATTAAAATAAAGTAACTAAATTATTTTCTTGTCAAACATTCTTAATTCGACAAAAACGTTAAAATATGGCGCATGGCCGTTTTTATTTTTATCCTAGCCGCATTAATAAATAGGTACTAAAGTAACTATAATTTTACGAGTCACATTTATCGATAAAATTTTATTCAAATACGCTCATAAAATAACCCTAGGCGTGTATATTATGACAGTAATAATTAATTTCAGTTATAAAATTGTTGTGAAATTTAAATGTTATATCCTAAGTACTGGCGCCAAACTCATCAGGCAAAAGTTGCTTGGACAAAGAAGTAAGATCGTGAAGGCTCGTGAGATTAAAAAAAATCGATTAAACAGAAGCAGTTAAAAACATTCATTTGCGTATAAGTCTTTTCACTATCGATACCTGCACCTATGGAGAGAGTAAGGCAGAGTTTCCAATTTCTAATTATCGTACCAAGATATTTAATTTCTCAAAAACTAGTGCAAAAAACAATTAAAATAACACTGATTTTTTAAACTTATGTCATATGTTTTATACGTACTATATATTAAAAAAATAGGGCAATAGATACGCCAAAATTTTGAGATCATGCCCGTCGAGATTAAATTATTTTGTTTAATTTTTAATCCTATAAAACATTATAAAGGCGAAAATGTGTTTGTTTCCATCTACTCAATCGATCATCATGAACTTTTGCAAACACGTTGTATGTCCTATGTCGTTGTCTGTGTCCCTAATACAAAGGATACCTTTCATACAGAAAAAAAATATATAAGCAATAAAGATTAAATAAATATTTTAAGAAGAAAGGAGGGCGCGGACGAAGTCGCGACCAAAAGCTAATAAACGAAAAAAGTAACACATACTACTTGAAATTTCGTTTTTTCACTGTGTTTTTATTGCTCGTCTCTCAGCAATCTAAATTGAACCTTATTTTATTAATTTTCACGTACTAAATTCGCTCTTCTATACCTAGAACTCATAGTTCGTCGACTCATAGTTCGTCGACAAATACCAAGTTCTCACGACAGTGTTTGCAAATGTTATTAACCATATTTGCATAAGCTTGTCACCAGTGTCCACCAGTTAGGCTTTTCTAACTAGTCACAATCACACGAGAAACTTGGCTGCTGTTCCATAAATGGACACGATTTAAAGCAGAACTAACTGAGCCATCGCCGGATCAATATTTTCTTAATACGCCACTGCCTCTTCTTGCATCGCGGATCTATTTATACTGTGAAACAATAATAACTTCGAGCAGAGAAAAAAATAATTAATGTGCTCGTCGAGTATATAGGACAATAAATAAATATATATAGATAAGTAGACTGTATAGAGTATAATTATGTACCTACTCTCTGCTCATAAGATCGGCGTAACTTATAAAGAGAAAAGGTTTGATTTGTTTGTTTGTAAAGGATAAACTCAAAAACTACTTTTTTTTACGTTAAGATCGGCAGACAGGCTGACGGTCCACTTGATGGTAGATGGCTACCGTCGCCTATTACACAAGCAACGTCAAAGCTGCTGCAACTGCGCTGCCGACTACAGTAGGAAGGGAAAGGAGATAGGAAAATGGGCTCTGGCATCCCTTACTCACTCACCGAAACACAACAGCACACGTGCTGTTATTTCACTTCTGTAAGGGGATGGTTGCTGCCGCCAGATGGACTGCCAAATGACTGCGAAAACGCAGTGTGCCCTGCCACTACTTTCCAAAGCCAGACCAGAGCCAAATTTGAAAAGATCATTTTTCAAAGTTGACCCTGCCTGGAATCGAACCCGGAAACCCTAGAACAGAGCGTAAAGGCAAGTATAACCACTCATCCAACTTAATTGAAAAATAATAATAATGTAACCCAAGGTATCAAAAATTTGCCTAAAAGTCATTATTTGGCGTGCGCTGCGAAAACTGTTTATGGTACAGTCGGGGTACGAAAACTTTCGTCAGTTTTCATATTAATTCCTTTGTCATGTCGTAGACTCTTAGTACCTTTTAAAACTAAAGCTCTAAGCAGACAACTGACAGACGTTTGAAATGAAATTTTGGCATAACTGTTAATTGTCCTGGTGCAAGCAAATGTCGACTTTCAGGTGACGAACCTTTTCTTACCACGACTTTACATGCAAGTAAAATAATGTACTGTGCATTTTATAGTCCGAGGCACAATTAACCGCCAATCCGGCAAAACTTTGTTTCCAATAACTAAACGCTTATAATATTGAATGACAATTTGTTAAGTGGCTATTTTATGATAAACTAGCGACCCGCCCCCGGCTTCGCCCGGGGTGCAATTTTTATATATAAGATCATTCTCCGTTTATCCCTCTTTCCATTAGTGAAAACCGAATTAAAATCGGTCTACCCGTTCACGCGTGATGCCGTGACCAAGGGAAATCGGGATTCATTTTTATATAGAGATATTAAGACAATTCATGACCCTTTTTTAACGATACCCTCAAGTGTGAGTCTCCTTTATTGAGTTCAGTCGAATATTGTCTTCCGAACAGATTGTTTTGCGCGTACATAAAGTATTGTCTGTGAAGTTTTTATACACATTTCTTGGTTCTTAAGGTGCGTAAGAGTTTGTTAGTTGCTTTTTACTCAACTTCGTACGCATGGTAATCAGCGCGTAACTTTTTTGTTTGTAAACCGATTCGAATGAAACACTAAATGTTACGGGAAGCAATACATCAGTGTAAACCGCATTCAAATCGGTTAAGCCGCTCCAAAGATTAGTGTGCACAAACGCACAGACAAACCGACAAGAATTCCAAAAACTGTTTTTAAACTTCGATAACATTGGAACCTACAACGTGTACCAAGTTGTTTTTTGAAATAATATTTTATGTACAGACACGGTTTATTTACGATTTTATAATATGTATTATTATTATTATACACTTATTATGAAGAAAACGGACCTTTAACAGCTAATGTGTACCTAATATTTTTATTTGCATTATATTTTTTGGAAACATAGCCTTTTCTTATTTTCTAAATTTTAAAAATATTAATTGAATTCGTTTTATCGTTTGCCCTTTGTTCAAAATACATCATATACATTTTTCATGGTATCTAGTTTTGTTTTATTAATTAAATAAGTCTTTTTTCCCTCTTCCCCTGACTTCCATCTTAACACTGGCGATACGTAATAAGTCATTAACGTACATTTCATGCGTAGGTTGTGTATTACATAAGACGAACTAATTGACTTTGCACAACGACTTAGCCAGTTAACCTTACATAATTAAAATGTACTAAAATTTGTGGTTTAAAAGACTAACAAAGCTTAATACCGAAAATCTTGTAACTTTCTCTACATAAGTCAAGGGCGAGACCATTTAAATATTTGATTTCTCTTCTTTTGTCTCGTAGGCGAATATACACACAGAGCTATTATAGGTTGATTGATAGGGCTATTACCTACATGGAAGTAATAAGTACTATATATAATACTTCCATGATTACCTATTATTCATGCATTCATAAAACTGCTTAGTATTGACAATTGTAATATTTACTCTATGGATCTATGAGGCTTCTTGTTGTTTCTCATGGGATTCCTTACTAGGAATTCGAATCAAGCGGTGGTGGTAATATGTCGACTTTTGACTTCGGAATTGATTGAAAATTTTATAGAAATAATTCTAATTTTTTTTTATATCAGAATTAAAACATTGACAAACAAAAACAATTTCCCATCATTTACGCAATAATGCTAATTGATTTTTTCGGCAATATTCTGTTTTTATTATGCCATAACATAGATACTATTCTGTACTCAAAAATCAGGCATGTAGCAATTACCTTGGCGCTGTCGCAGTCATTACAGAGGTCCACCGTGAAAAAAAAGCACGTGTGTCTCTAAAACTCTCCCACCGAAACAATCCTCTATTCAAGTCTATCCTTCATCGTCATCTTTTACATTACAAATTCATTGCTTCGTCATGATCGGCAGGATACTTGCATCCTCCACTGCTATATGTCACTAACACATGGGGTAGCTACAAGTTGACAGTCAAACTGTCTGTGGCAGGGACGTAGCTACTGCCGTATCAATTATATGGGGCCTCCTGCCTACAGGGGCCGCAACTTGTGTAAGCAAAAATTCGTAAAATATTATCCACAATCAGATTTAATTTTTTAGGCCGTACGTTTAAACTCTACACTAGCGAATTCAGTTTTCATAAGAAAAGTGCAGAAAAGAAAACACTGCTTTGTTTTCCTATTTAGCTCGTTCAAACATAAAGCCAATGTAACAAAAAATATACATATAATAATATGTGTATAATAATAATATAATATAACTTCTGGGTCTATAATGTTTTAAGTATAAATGTTTACGAGAAAATCAATAAAATTTGAATGTCTTGCTTTGTTACAAAAATCTATTCAATTTGGTTATTTCAATATGGATTGCAATGTGTCTATAATCAAATTATAGAGTTTCATTTACACTATTCATTAAATTCAATTGCTTCAGAAAAACAAAGGTTTCTTTGATATTTTCGAGTAGAGGATGCCCCTACTGGAGGCCGGGTAAAAAGAGCCCCAGTTGCCCAACGTTGGCAACGTCATTCGCGTAGTAGAGAACGTTAAGAGTTTAGGTCTAAATACATTGCCTCTAAAAATATGTGAGTTTTATTGTTTGTTTCATTAAAAAAAATTAGCCTCCATTTGAGCTTCGCCACAGTTAGACCTTGACAAATTTTGATATTGGGCCCCAATATCAAATCTAGGGATTTTGATATCTAAGCCACGTCGGACACGTCAGAGACAATATTTCGAATCGCTAATCATATGCAACGAATTCATAATGCAATGAAACGGTAACCAAACTTGTCATCGCATCGCGGAATGTCATCGAATTCCAATTTCAAAAGTCCATTTATCTTGTCTTTTATTCTCTTGGGATGCAGGCAATTTTTATCTAAGAAAATGAAACGAAGCAATAACTCACATCGTCCTTTATCCTATATCCTGTCAGGGTTGCCAGCAAAATTGAATCCCCCGAGTATTTCTTGTGTTTATAAACGACTGTATTCACCTATCATAAAGTGAACAGTCAGCCTGCATGTCAGCTACAATTGAAATATTCTAAGCACAAAAAATACTCAATTCTGGGCAGATCTAAGTGTTTTTCTTTTCAAATTTCAAGTAAGTATAGCAAAGCCTCAAGGCACAGCCTCTATAATAAAAAAAAATATGCTTATTCCTAATCATATTATAAAATTTACAATATTATACAATTTGTAAAAAATTTAATAACAAATTTCGTCTTTTTTCTTTACAGCACACTTCACACGTGTCTAAGCCAAAGTATACGGAAAGGCGGGATAGCAAATTGATTGCAGCTATTTGTACGTATGGAAATCACGTAAAAATATGATGGACACTGCTACGTACTTGTAACAAATATGTTGTTGTCGTCTAATAACATCTATAAACAATAATAAAAGATAAAATGTCTCGCTAGTAAGGCACAGGGACAGGGTGTACACGCAAATAGGATTTACACATAGCTCAGAGGATGTGAATTTCTCTACGGTGCTCCTAAAAGCTTTCCTACACGTGCCTAAATACATTTAGCGTAGTGTAGATTCACACATATGTACAATAGTAGTGTGTTTATAATTAATATTATATATTATATAGCTTAACACATAATATCTATAGAATTGCAAATTCAATCTTTGTTTTGGCACTGGTCTATTTTATTCTGAGACTCTGCATTTTTTAAAAGTATTTTAACATATGTATTTTTTTGTATATCTAAATAAAAATTGTCATGTTAGTGATTTCGTAATAAATTCTTTTCTGATTTCTATCGTAACGATTTTTAATTGATTTATCGTAACACATTTTTTTATTCTGTCTGTCATTCTGTTTGTTGGTTTGTCCGGGATAGTATTCCAAAAACTGAATCGAATTCATTTTTACGTATTTTTTTCAATTTTTTTAAAATTGAAGATTAGATTTTTTTACTGTCTTTTTTACAGATTTTTTTTTAATTTATACGCAATCAAAGATGCGGTCGATCATTAGTAACGTTTCATCAAATTGAAAACATAATATTTATTTTAAGTGTTCTACCGATTTTCATTGCACAACCTAAGCTTTTCTATATTTTGAAACACTTGTCAAAAAGTTCTTTGTTAAAAAAAATACTAATAATCAAAGTTTAGATATGAATAAATCAATTTAGAAACCCACTAAACTATATTTAAAATTATATGATTAAATTAAATTAAACAAAAAAAAATTACAATATTGATTTTTGTAACAATGTCTGAGATTCAATGTCAAACTTACTGGCATTGAAACGACACCTGTTACTTTGATTTAAAAAATGCACTCACGAGTGAAATGGGACATTTATTACTGAAGCCATAGAATATAGACAGCTAAATTGTTTTCTAAAAATAAAAATAAACTAAACCACATACTACACCAGGACACCTGAGAGACAGCAGCGCACGTGCTCGTCTTTAAGCCAATTGAATAAAGGTTAAAATACGAATCTGTAAACGGAAGGAATTCCTCGTCACAAGGGAACGTTCAGTGTTAAATCATGCGAAGAACTATACACGCAACGCACCCACTTACACATGGGTTCACGGCTGCAGCTCCCTTACATCGCGCCACAATCGCCGGTTCGGAGAGCGTTTGCACTGGACACAGGGCACTTGCACTGTAAGGATATCGCCAGACCGATTGGCAGAGAGTAGCAGGTGTATGAGTCAAGGGCGTTGTTCTGTGGGTGGACGCGGTTAACGCGGCGGTCGTGGCTGCACACGGCAGGCGACGCACGGTCCTTACGCGGTGCGGTGCGAAACGAGCGCTCGCACGGGCCAGCGCCGACACACGACACAGCCTCCGTCGCAATGGCGAAGCGGCCGGGTTCACGCAAGCGCTCTTAAACCACCATCCCGAATACCGACGATGACCTGCGAAATCTCACGACTGGGGGGTGAACAAACCCCGTACAGCGTCTCCTTCTAACACAGTAGCGATCTTAAAAAAGATTTAGCATTTCTATTTCGCGGTGTGACCGCTGAAATCGTTTTAGACAGGTGCCCCACGCTAAATATTGGACGAATGTTGAAGTTAAAATTAACTTGAATCTAAATATTTAAAATTATACTGAACATTTGCATTTAAATCTACATAATATATTAGACAAAGGTTTAAGACAGTATTTCTTGATTGATATGAGTACCTACATTAATCATTAGTTAAAAATTAAAATATATTTTCTTGACTCTAAATAGACATTTGAATAAAGAAACATTTGTTGAATTCCTTAGGGATTTTGTACAAAATTCAAAATTTAATCAAAAAAAAATAGAAAAAGTATATAAAAAAACTATTAATTGCTTTTGAAAACGTTCCAAATAGTGCAAATAGATTCCTGGGAACGGAACAGGTGAATTGAGAGCATACAAAAACACTTACTGAGTCGAACTCGTTGTTTAGCCACAGTTGTAGAGATACCATGTTTATACAGATATGAGATCATACTAGTAAATATGTAAGAGAATCCCGTGAATTTCTAACAGTTTATATCGCGACTAGATAGTTGTAGTGTGTATTTAAGGAATAGTTTAAAACATCCCTATATTTGTATCGTTGTTTTTTTTTTGGCAGTAACATGCTTCACTATTTACGTAGCGTAGTCGGCGGTAATTAATCGGTTCTACGGACGCGTAGACAAAGGCTACGAATTCGTAGTGATTGATCGCTGTACCAAAAATTAATAGAGATCACGGAATTTGTTTTTGGAAACCTTGTAAATCACTAAATTATATTTAGCACTAGTAATGTATATAATAGTAGAGCGAATTCATCGACTTCGATTTTTGAGTAATCGCTCTTCCATTGAATCAATACAATATGCGTTTCCCGCAAGACTCTTCTTGGTAACTCCTGAATCAATTACAATCTATGAATGCTGAGAATATTTTTCTCAAAATTTCTTTTTTTTTTTTGGATATATATATTCCGTGAAGAAGCTTACCATAGGTGGGCACTGTATCCAATTTTGCGAAGCCCAAACGGAGGATAAATAAACAAAAAAGCTCGCATGTTTTGACGCAATGCATTTAGAGTCCAACTAAATAAATTTTTAAGACTCTAAACCCTAATCTCTAAACTAGTAAACTTTAACTTTAGCGTACAAGTTAGAAATTTAAGGCGACGAATTGGAAATTTTGGTGGCAGGGATTTAGATTTTTCTCAGCAATGACAACACATATAGGTAAAAGTGATGTTTGGTAATCTGTTTCTTCATGTTCATGACTTCATTTTGTCAGTTGGATTACACGATTAGTAAACTTTTATAACAGAGAAAAAAAATTCAAAGAAACCTCTTTTAAAACACAGTTACATTTTACAGGCAAACGGAACCCAATTTTATACCTTTGTATAAACATACACTTTAATTTTGCAGTTGGATTTCTTAAAACACATTATAGTTTTTTAATAAAAAACTATAATGTATTTTCGTTTTCTTATGCAATAACAGCCGTATTAATTATTTATCGCTGCGTCGCCTTAAGTGAGATTATGGATAATTTTTACGTCGTAGTAGGGGAGCCCAAGCGGGGATTTTTGAAGTGACTCGAGCGTATCAGATAATTATATTGGGAGAATCCTTGCACCGTTTAATGTACCTCTACCAAATATGAACCCTTCATATGGCGGGGTGTGTTGAGGGGAACTCGTCAGATTAGTGTAGCTACCGTGTCACGGCCAGCGCTTCCGACCGAGTTTTTTTGATTCCAAATATTTTCATTAAATTTGAAAATAAGTCGCTCTCAAACTGACGTCCTTGGTCGCTTGTGAGTGTTGCAGGACATCCAAAACGAGTGATCCATTGTTCATATATTTGTCTGGCAACTGTTTCAGCGCTTATGTCGTGAGTAGGTATTGCTTCAGACATTCGTGTAAGATTCCTGCACCTATGGAGTATTATTGCTACCTCATCACAATCAGCGCGAAATTAGTAAAAAAAAATCGATCCTCAGAAAACTCGAGCGCGTCAGATTAAGAAAAAGTAGATTAATTACATTGAGAAATGAGCGAGTCCTGAAGTTGTAATAAAAGTCATCTCAAAATACTCGAGCGCGTTTAAAATTTTTTTAAATTGAAGGAAACACTGTGAGAATTATGAAGAACTAATAATCTGACGGTTTCCATGGGGCGATGTCGGTAGAATCGCGGAGAAAAGGTGATAGTAGGGGAGCTCAAGAGGGGATTTCGGGATTTACTCGAGCGCGTCAGGTTAAGGTATGACAGATTAATTACATGCTGATAAATGTGTACTTTAATAATCTGACGATTTGAGCGTGACTTAAGGGAGTAGGAGGGTCATAAAGTGGCAAAAAAAATCTTTACCTGGACATTCTCGAGCAGAGGTCAAATTTTTATTTTTATTTTAAAGGAAATAATTCAAGGATAACGGGAAACCTTAATCTGACAATTTGCGCAAGCAGAAGAAGAAAACGAAACGAAATTAAATTTCAACGTTTTTCTTTAATCGTACATTTTTTTAATTTTACATTCTCGTTTTATTTATGGTTTTTTAAACCATCAATAAAAACGATAAAAATAATTAAAAATATGGTTTTTTTTTTATTAAATTCGGCCCTATTGTTTTACAAATTTCAACAAAATCGTGAATTTTTTTTCAAACCGTCAGATTAAGAAAACCCCTCCATATAATTGTCAGATTAAGGATCAGTACAACCGGAACATCAAGCCGAGTCGTCTGTATGAAAAGCTGACGTGCTCGAGTATGTCAAAATGACGATTTTTTTTGCATTTTCAGAAATCTGCCACGAGCTTGCGTCACATCCGAATCGTCAGTTTTTTATATGTGAGCTTAGTTTGGGTTCACTTAACATCCCCTCTGAATATCTGACGCGCTCGAGTAAATACATTTTTTTTTTTTTCATTTTCCAGCTTCCGTACGGGAGAACCCACCACCCAAACCGGCAGATTAACATATATCCGTCATCAGGAACATGTGGGCCATTTACATTATCAATATCTGACGCGCTTGAGTACTTTTATACAACTTTTTTTTTACATTTTTAAAAATGTTTACACGCTTTCCCCCCACTAAAATAGAAAACTTGAAATAAACTTTTTTTTATTTTTAGAACATAAACTTTCAAATCCAATAGGTCCCCATGACGCTCGAGTAACTGCAAATTTAGCATCCTGGCCTCCTCTACTATCGGTTCCCTTGTAGCGCGATGGCCCCATATACGGCGTTAACAACGCCTCTGGAGTCTACATACATGTTCCATTGAGTTTATATGAGTATTATTGTGAACATGAATTGTCACAATCACACATCTGATTTACAGTTATTAACTACTGAAAGTCACAGAACAACCTGGATTAAGAACTAAAGGTCAACGTTCAACTATATGCCCAGTCTTTAAGGTGGATTAAGGAAAATTCTACTATATTAACTAAACTACTTAACTTTGATAATTATTTCACTCCTCAATTTAAACGTTTATTTGTCTCAATTAATGACTGTAATTATTCTATAACTGCGTTAGTAGACTGTCCATAACCTTAGAATCAATACTCTACAGATGCAACTAAGGTTCTGTAAGTAATTAAGTAAGAATAAAAAGATTTTCTTTACATTTAACACTTAGTTATGTTATGACTGTAATAAATATAACTTCGAAAGTACAACTTCAGAATTACTTACTAAGTCAAACAATATTCATGAAAAGACGCAAGTAAAGGTGTGAATAAAGTATTTTCGCACTCTAATTGGTCATTCAATAATGAAGTTTTAATGTTAAGTTAGGTATCCCAAAACCACTGTTTTTAAAAATTCAATTGAAAGACGAGTGACAACAATTACAAAATAGTTATTTTATATGTTAAAATCGACAGACAGGCTAACAATCTACTTGATGGTAGGTGGCTACCGTCGCCTATAACACAAGCAACACCACATGTGTTGCAAGTGCGCTGCTGACCATAGTAGGATTAAGAATAAGTGATTGATTGGAAGGAATAGCGAAATGGGCTCTGGTATCCCTTACTCACCGAAACACAACAGCACACATGCTGTTATTTCACGGGGGTCTTCTGTAAAGGGGTGGTTACTGCCGCCAGACGGGCTGCCCAAACGACTGCGAAAACGCAGTGTGCCCTGCCACTACTTTCCAAATCCAGACCAGAGCCAAATTTGAAAAGTTAATTTTTAAAAGTTGACCCTGCCGGGAATCGAGCCCGGGAACCCTAGAACACTCATCCAACGGGCGCGTCATAGCTGCACCTGTATCTAGTTTTCCTCACTGTTTCTAGAAATTCTGTTTATAAATAGTATAACCAGTACTCACCTACATGAACGTGATTAATTAGAACGCCTTCATAGCTGTCCTCTTTATACCTAGCCCAGCACCTCATCCCAGCTTCGCACAAGTATAATTTAGTAAAATTCGGCAGACAGACTGAAGTTTACTTGATGGTAGGTTGCCTATAAACTTGACGCGCCAGGAGGGATGAAAGTGCGTTGTCGTTCTTGAATAGAGTAAGGAAGAAGGGACAGCGTAGGGATAGTAAAATGAGTTATGGCATCCCTCAACTTAAAAACCAAAATACAAACATTGTCTAGATAAGGGTGTGGTCTGTTTTTCTATTGAAGTTTGCTCTACTAGACAACAGAATGTAGCTTCGAAGAAAATCTCATCTAAAGCAACCTAAAGTTACCTAAAGTAGATACCTAACTCAAGGTTATGGAAACCTAAGTCACCTAAGGCAGACCTAAATTTTTTAAAGTTAACCCGTTCCCTAAACAAAGAACTCATGACGCCAAATATTAAACTAAGTAATACCAACTACGCTTTGTCGATATTCGAGTCTTTGTTGTCATGGTCGAGGCATTATGTGCTATAAAAAAAAAACTATATATACATTCAGCTGTTAAAAATTAATTTATTTGAATTTGTGAGATAATATTAATAACATAATTTAAATAAATAGCTACACATTTCTACAAACAAACGCGAGGCAAACTATATTCGATGGTATCATCACAGTCTAAGTTCGCAATAGCACTTTTGTGTTTGTATTCTACGGACATTTCAAAAGCATCACAATCATTAGTGAGTTTATCAAAGAAATAACTTGTATTTACTTTGGACTGAAAAGAGTGATTCGAAACGTGTGAAGGAAAATCAAACCTCTTTTGTATCGGACTGCCGTTGGGTGTTGAACAATTGTTATGGAATTCATTCTGAAAAATTCTCCCACAAATAGATTTTCGTGGCGTCGAATGTTTCTCAAAAATAAGTTTCATTATGTTATTGTCCAATTGAGTTGTTTTCGTAATAGGCGCTTCACTAACAATGCCGTCAACTATTGCCGATAATTCGCTATCATTGATACTATTAGCACTGACTTCAAGCATTCCCAATAGATTACTGGAATCACGGCTCGCACGAGCAACATTGTTGGAATAATCTTTAAACTTTCCAAAACAACTTTGCAACAAACTAGATTTTCGTTTCTTCTTTGCTATAAAACTATCCATAGTTTTTTGATTTTTATTCCTTATTTTTCTTTTCAACTTACGTACACTTACACTTACATTAACTTTATTACTAATATTATGTCCTATCTTATTCACGGACAAGTCTAGATTTTTAATAGAACTACTAAGATTGTCAATCCCTTCATCAAATAAATTCTTAATTTTCCTTTTATATTTTCTTTTGGGTTTTTCTGAATCAGTGCAATTTTTCTTTCGCCCTTTAGTTTTCTTTGGCTTCTCTGGTTTCTTAATAGACTCTTCGTAATTCTCGACTAGCTCTGGATAAAATTTACGCATCAAATCTTGTCTTTCGGTCGAGGTCCAAGGCTTAAGATGATCTTCGTCCTCTACAAACATATCAATTAAGTTAGTTTTAATTTCAACTTCAATAACGTTAAGATGTCATGTACTTATGAAAGACCAGAGCTTGAATGCTGATCTAAACCTATTAGATTTGACACTATCATCATAAGAAATTAAATTAGTTTTGAACAGTTTGGCTAAATATATATATCGATTTGAGGTAATAAAAATAAATACGTATTAATGTCTTCAAAACCAGGGTAAATGGGCATTTACTGGGTAAGCGTGGTCCACCTTCGGCCGCATCTGCAGCTCACATCAGGTGAAATAGTGGTCAAGCGCTACCTTGACTTAATTAAAAAAAATGTATCCATAGAAAATTACCTTCAAATTGATCATCAGGAATCAAACCTTCATATTGCCCGTCAATGTCATTCCATACGACTTCATAGCTTGGAACACCTAAACAAATAAAGTTATGAAATGTTTATCTTGTTATAACTGCAACTCGTAGAATACCGAATAAAATTTATTCAACAAATTTTAAAGAAGTAATTTCTTTGCATTTTCACCTAATCAATCAAAACAAAACCTCAAACTAAAAACAAAATAATTATTACTCGAGCAATCAATTTAAAAAAAAACTGGTTTACAATTACTGACCTCTAGGGTGTCTTTTCTTATTTATCTTAACAGGTTCAATGGTTCTACTGGGAACGTGGGTTTGGAGGTGCCATCTAGTTAACAGTGGCAGAAACTTTTCAACGCAGTACCTTTCCGACCAATCCAACTTGCTAGACATTAGTTTCTAAAATGTCAAAATAAAAACATAGAACTCATTTCTGTGCATTAGAGGGGAAATTATTACGTTAATGCTAATAATTATATACTTACAATAAACTGTATAAGTTTTGGAGTGCTGGTATTTATCGAAACATTTAGGTCAATATTCTCTGAAGTTCTATGCAAGAATTCATCCATAATATTGGTTTCGGGAAATGGCAGCTGAGACGAAAGAGCACGACTGCGTAATGATAGTTCTCGTTTTACTTCGGACAATTTTAATCTAAAAAGTAAAACCAAATATATTATAAATGACATTATACTACGCAGGGCCGCAAAGAATGCGGGTCAGTTAGAAAAAAATGTAATAACTTTTAAAATAAGTATTAGAGCAATCTTTAAAAAGTTTATTTAAAAGTTGACCCTGCCGCGAATCGAACCTAACCACTCATGCAACGGGCTCGTCGATAAAGAAGTGAAGTTATTGATTAAAGTTATTCATGCTAGAAAGTTAAGTATATTTCATAATTCTACTATTTTGTAACAGAATATTGTGTTATTTCATTGAAATTTATTTATTTATTTATTTATAATGTCAACTGTAATACAATTTAGCAAAAAAGTTTTTTGTAAACAATGTACAAGACGTACTTATGGCCGGTGTCGTGACAACCACGCTGAGTGGTGCAAACGGGACATCCGTTCCTCGAATGCGCGCGTCCTGCGTGCCCGCAGCGGTCGCAGCGTCCCGGAACGCTGGCCCAACGCGACTGCTCCTCATAGTGCTCACCCTTATCCACCCATGACACAAGTCTTAAAACATTCATAATATTTTAGTCCTAATCCATCCTAATATTACAAAGGCGCTACCTGTAGTCGGTAGTAACAGCAATAAAGATGGCAGGCGTTAATATTACTCATACACGAACGAAGTCGCGGTAACCAGGTAATTAACAATAAAAATATGAAACGATGCATTATTTACGAATGTAAGACTATCTGATCTTGTAATAGACTATCGTTCAGCCTTAATAATATTTTAAAGCCGATTTATACCGGATTTTGTTTTCAGGAAATGAATCACCCATTCACCCATAGTACCTCCTAAATAGGTAAGTATTACGAATTCGGAAATATATTACTAATTATGAGTAAATGTAAGTTTTATCTATAAGATCTATGTACACCAATAATATAATATCATAGAATAATAATATCACCAATAATTCCGCAAACTGCCGAGAGGCGGAGTTGATTCGCCCGAGCTCTTGTCGCGTATAAACTTTGGGGTTCTTAGTCGAGCGCCCAGCCCGGGCAGATACACACCATTTCGACTAAATTATTTCAGAACCAACTTGGGCCGTTTTTCCCCATTAAATCGTATTATGGATGTTGCTAACTCCTTGAGTCACGATGTTGACCTTTTTAACGACGCATTCTCCAAAATTAAAAGACTCATCCTTGTCCGTGGTTCAGATAATTAACACTAGTTTATTTTTGACATTTATTCCAAATTTCCAATATAATTATATTTCTGTGCATTTTTTTTTATAAATTTTTTCATAATTTTTTTGATTTTTTTTTCTAATTTTCAATTAGTGCCTCCTTTAATTGCGGCGGCATCTGCCATGTTATTTTTTTTCTGTCCCTTGCTGTGTGTTTTTGTTCGGTGCCTGCCTCGTTGGAGGCCATGTAATAATAAATAAAAAAATACATGTAATAATGAATTATATGTAACGTTGAGAAAAAAAACCTGGATATGACGTCTTTTTCTGCAACAGTGTGTAAGAAAGAGACAACAGTATTAATGGAGGAACCACAAGCCCCAACTCCATAATCACAGCCGCACAGTAGCGCTAAAGCCACCATCTTGTTTCGACCAAAACCTGATCAAAAGAAAAGAGAACATTTAATATTATGGACGAGTCTATTTGAAAATGACCACATGGTGCGCGTTTGAAATAGGAACTCATGCCATAATTGAATAATTTATTCACTTTTTGTTCCACATAATGTCAATGTCAAGTAGAGGTAGGGCATGCTGTATTTCGCAATCATATGGGCAGCCCATCTGGCGGCATTAACCACCCCCTTACAAAAGAGCACCGTGAAATAACAGCATGTGTGCTGTTGTGTTGTGTTTCGGTGGGTAAGGGATACCAGAACATATTTTCCTATCCCTTATCCTCAATCCTACAATGGTCGGATGCAACGGTATTGCAGCACCTGTGGCGTTGCTTGTGTTATAGTCGATGGTAACATCCTACCATCAAGTTGACCATCAGCCTGTCTATCAACTTATTACCTAATTACCTAAATTAAATAATTTATCTAATTACTTAATAAAAATAAATTCGAAATTAGAACAAAAATAAAATATAAAGGTCTATAAGGACATGACAAGGGCCCTTATTGTAATGTAGGATAATTATTATTATTATGACCATATTTGTATATAGGGCATCCAATAATATTGTAAGGCAGTCGGAAATATACGATGAACATGAAACTGCGTTTCTTTGCGGTGCGCATATATAACATTTATAACGACGTGTTGACGTCAGGATGGTGCGTTCTTGGATCGCGGATGGCGTGTCTCAATGTTCCCGCGACTCCGCCCATCTACGGCCGCGCTAGAAAGTCCGAGATCAAGGTAATTGAGTACAATATCATGTGGATTTAAAAAGAAAAATACGTGAAAAGAAAATCCATGAAGCTCTAAACGCCACATATATCATGAATGATCCTCAATGTTTGATACATACCATTGTGTTTGAACATTTTGTCGGCGTCATAGCAGTCGATGGAGCCCTGCAAGGCCCCGCCGCCAGCTGCGCTTGACACACTGAAATTGCGATAAACGCGTCTTGCACCATAAGCAAAACAATCAGAATCCTGCGAAACGACTGCATCTACTAACTGCAAGAATATATAAACAATTTATAAGTATAGTTTTTAATATTTTAAAAGTAACGAAAACCCTTCAACAGGGTGCTATAAAAAACAAAAGGTACGGTGATTTCCTATCTGAATACCATTGTATCGTTGAACACCACAGCCATCATAATGTTTGTGGAGATTCTAGGAACGGTTTTTATTCTTCTTACCATTTATATAAAACAGAAAGAAAATAAATTTAAGTCAAACTAACCTTAAAATCACATCATAATGAATAAAGCGGTAAATTAATCTTCTTTAAATACTACAATGATGAAATAGGTCTTTTTTTTATTTAGATGTGTGAAATCTAAGAAAATATCAAAAAGGATTCAAGATCAAGTGTAGGATCTCAAGTACTAATTTCTCACACAACTGAATATATTTTGGTGAGTAAGAGATGGCACAATCTATTCCCATAACCACAACTAGTGATAGGGAATCCCTAGTTCGTCCTTATTCTTTATTTAAAAGTATTGAAGTCTGCAGCACATTTGTAACAACCGTGTTGCTTGTGTAATGACAGCCTGCCTGCAGAACTCAGAGATGAAAGGTTAATTTGTTTGGCGTGAAGCAGAGGTTTGTAGTGCAAGAGTAAGTCCATGGTAACAATGTCAATTACTAATAAATTCATTAATGAAAATAAAATAATAAAATTAATTAAACTTAGCCCTGACTTTTTAAAATAATATACAAACCCCTTTTCTATTTAAATCTGCACATGTTGCTTCTGCCTCCCCCTTGCCTTTAACACAAACTACCCCCATACTTTTCAAAAGGGTTTCACACTGAAACAAAATATTGCCATTACAATAAATAATCAGTTTCTGTCGCCATAGCCTGAACATTCCATAAAAAGTCACTTTTAATACTTTGGAAGTACTTAAAGCTAACTGTAGTTTACTGAAAACAATATTTTTTATGTGAGCAAACTCATGAAATTTAAAGTTTAGGTAAAATTTAAAAATTACATTTTTTGTTACTGATACTTATAAAAACACCATTTTATAAATAAGACTTCTAAGAATAAACAGACTCACTTTAAGCTCAGGAAAATCTGTGATGGGAAATGGATTTTACTTAAGCCCTTGAGCTTCAATTTAAAAAACTTATAAAACAAAGTAAAAAAAATAATAATTCATAGTGTGTAGAAAATATCAATATCTTACTTCCTTGTGAACATTTTTAAACCTCTTTCTTGCTACATCTGGTTTCTTATTATTATTTTTACTAGCTTCAGACCTTAGTGCTGCTCCGCGAAATTGTATGGCATTACGGTTTGCCATAACATCTTTTTTTGATTCTGGTGCATCACCCTCAAGAACAAAAATGGGATTTACTTCGGCTAGTAATAAGTAAATTGTTCTGAAGAACAGGTTCCTGAAACAAATATTTGAATAGGTTTAATGGTAATTTACAATATGATTGTTTTCCCTTAGATAGCCTCCTTTCTAGTGGTGGTTACATTATAAAATAAACTAATGTTCCCAATTTCAGCTATCTTAGTAGATTTGGCTGTGCACTGGTAGTCCAGTACAAAAAACAATTCTATAAGTATAAATAATGCCACCTTACAATACAATCTATGTAATACAATCTATGTGGCCTTTTGTGTTGAAAAGGTCCTTATTTTAAGCATTAAGCATTAACTGGTTTTCTATGACAGATGTGCGAAGAAAGTGAACTGTGTGCAAGAAAAGTATCACTTCAATTTCCTAATCTCACTCTGTGTAACACTATTAGAAAAATTTAGGGAAGTGCATATACAAAAAGAAAATGTTTTTAGTTAGTAATGCAATCAGCATACCAGTCAATAAAAAATTTGATGTAATCATACAGTCAGTGGCGTAGCTAGGCGTGGGAGAAGTGGGCCCAGGCCCACGGCCTCGCACTTAAAAGGGCCTCGCGAAGCCTCTTTAAATGCGATGCCACCACCCCTTTTATTTTTAAATTAAATAAGAACCTAAAAATATTGGGCACACTCGTCACTTTACTGAACCTGAAATAACAACAAAACATAACTCCTAGTTTTACGCTTTAGGTATATAGAACGGTAGCCTCGCTTGCTTATTTGACTCGAGTGAGTGAGTCGCTTATAAAAAAAATATGAAGTGGGGATTCCCTGATCTGTTTGAGTCCGGCCAGTCACCAGAGACACAAAAATCGTGTTAGGTCGCAGAAAATTGCACTGTTCTGATTTTTTTGGATGTTGTTAGGATAGATACCAATAGTGTAAAACCAAATTTGCAGCTTCGAAAGACCTGTGCTAACGGCATATTGCTCGGAAAACCTCGAAATTTTCAGACTTTTTTCAGTTTTTGCCTTATAACTTCTAAAAAGTGCATTCTGCGGAAAAGTTAAGTTACAGTGCAATTTTTACGACCTACGATGTTTTTAATGACTGGCCAGTTTTATTGGGTAGATCTTGGGAACGAAACATAAGGGGCCTCGCTGATGTGACTTTGCCCACATCTATTTTAGACCACGCTACACCACTGCATACAGTGTGTAATGAAGAATTGGATATAGAAGTTGCCAACAGATTTAATTACTGCTTTTAATATACTACACACCAGAATAGAGTACCTATGTGATGCATCCTTGCATTACTCAGCTTCCTTGAGTATTGTAGTAGGCACTTCTTGAAAAACAAGTCTAATTCTGTGATTTTGTTGTTGATAACTTTATGATTTAACAAAAATTTATTCACCTCACCTTAAGTACAGTTTTGGTTGAATATAGTAATCTGTAACATTTTGACTATCGCAAATCCATCCCGAAAGGTCTATAGCTACCGTTTCCCCTCTTATCTGAAAACACAAAAGGTAACAACTAGTAAGTATGGCTATTTGTTCTAGGTGCCTACAAATTATGTAATCCGAAAGAAATTGCTAATATATATGCATCTTACTTATTATTATTACATAATATTCATTAATTCAAGTATTTTATAGAGATAACTAATAAATAAAAAAAATACCTCATGCAAAGACTTCTTTTCGCTGTACGGAGCCAGGACAGACCACAGTCCTTTTATTCCCATTTTTACATTTATATGTAAAATATACGATATATTTCAATATGTTCTACGATTTTGTTGGGTGTGATAAATAGAAATAATTGCCTTGATTCATTGTCTAATGCAATGACAGGGATTCGTTGATTTAAAACCAAAATATATTATGATATTATAATCACTATAAAAAAAAAGTTGCGAAAAAGTTAGGAGAAAACAAACATAAATAATACACACACAATAATTATAAATAATAGATAACTGCACTATATATAAGTTAGTAATAAATGGTAATTTTATTTTCTTTTGTTTCATTTATAAACACTTTGCCGACAAGATAAATAAATCAACATTTATAATATTTTTTGTCAAAATCAAGTTTTTAAAAAATCGAATCAAACCGTTTTCATCAAAGAGAATATAATCATGGTTTTCATTAGCATTGAGATATTCAAATTTTGACATTGACAGAATAACCACAGACCCAATCATAGCCTTGAAAATGAAATTTCATACCATTGCGAAAATTCCCTTTGTCGATGTCAACTTCTTTAACACCTACTCATCAACTTTTTTTTATTTTGTTTTTTACAAATTCAGTAATACGTTGCTACAGATTCGATTAGCAAAGCAACCTTTTATCTGGTTTATGCTTTGACAAGATTTCACTTATGCTAAAAAAAATTCCTATTGGCACAGGATTTTTCTAAAATGTTATCACTGAAGGCAAAATAACATTTTATGATCGCTACCAAACATTTGTATTCGGGGGAATACCGGCTTTCGTTTGGATGTGGATGTATAGCGCAGCAGCGACTCAAAATAATAGGTATATAGTCTATTCGCGTTAAGGAAGCAGTTGAAAACACGTCTGCCACTAAATATGATGTATAAAGATTTGAAATTTTTTGCTCTCCAACTTGTAATTTTGCCACCATAGCAAATATTATTAGCCAATTTCCTAATATAGCAGGCGAAAATTATATTCAAAAAAATGATTATGAATTTAAACAATTAAAACTGGACAGGAAAAGTAGCGACTAGAATCTGGTGGAAGTAATTGTGTTGAAAAGTTTTGGGGGTCTATTGGAAAATATAGAAAAATGGATGGAACAAAAAAATATTTCTACATCACAAATCGCAAAGAGTCTGCTGTGTTTGCTCTTGTCAAACGCTTCTTGCGAGAGAACATTTTCTCAAATAAACTTAACAAAAACGAAGCACCGTAATAGGTCCTTTGAACCCACACAAAAATTCGTCAAAATGACCAAATCTATTTATAAAGATAATGAAAGTGAAGAATATGAAATGAACGTCGATGTTTAATTTTGTATTCTTTATAGATTTTTACATTTATTTTAGTAGAAGTTATCAGAAGCTCGTAAGTAGTAAAAATAATTAAGGAGTTTATTTTTATTAGTAAAAATAAATAATTTTTTTTGTTTTCCGTCCAGTACAATGCAGTATTACAAAAAAAATGTCAAGAATTGCCAAGCATTTTTTTCGGTTGGGTTTGGCAGTATTTGGCAGTTTTCAGCCCAAAATGGACAGGATTTTCAATTTCGAGATGGTCACACTGACACACATGTTCAATTGGTTGACTAAGTTGACTTGCTTGACTGACATTTCTTTCGAATTTCGAATTCGAAATTTCGATGTTCAATTTTCATTTCACCAAATCACCGAAACGAAATCAGTGATCACTCAGTGATTTCAAACACAGAGTATCTTTTTTCAAATCACCACACCAGTCACCACAGCCACATTGATATTGAATGTGAATGACGTAAATTTGAATTTTTATAATAAGAGTCTGAAGGCGTAATGAAATGATAATTAATGAGAAGATAAGTACAATATCATACAATATGGTAGGCATATACAGCTCTTATCGCATTTTACAGCGATACCACAATACGATACTATACACATACAAAACGGCTGTGGGCGTGAAGAGGCCGGTCTTTATTGTCAATAAAAATAAAGATAAGAAAGAACTATATTGCACAGATCTTACTTAAACTGATTAAATATGAATCGAATAAATAAAATTTGGTAAGTGTAAACTCACTGATAATATAATTTTATAATTCAATTAATATGCAGTTACTAGAGAATGAAATAAAAATATTTTTTAGAACTATTTCATAAATTTGTATTGGCTCACTGGCTCTTCGTTTAAGCATGTTCAAAAGGCTATAATAATCAAAATTTAATCTATTAATATTCCAAATTAATTACATGTTAATATTGGAATCGAGGAATAAATTCACCGAGTTTATGCAAATATTTTGCTAATGCTTAGTGGAAATGTATTCACCGGACAGGCTCATTGATAGTGTAGTGATTTGACGATTAATGTGTTTTTATTTCATTGTTACTATTGCTTTAACCAAGTTTTAACTACTGTAATTTATGTATGTTCATGATTTATGGTGATGGCACACTGACCTACCTATTGAGGAAGGACCTACCTATTGATGGGATCACTAACAGTTCTCAATTTAGTAGCTGAATGGAAACAGTGGATCTCTACTTTGTGTGAACTCAAGCCCTCAAGGGTTACTCTATGTTGTCTCCCATTTAATTAAATAAATAGGTGATCAAGTTCTGGTTACAATATCACATTAGGGCTACCTGTAAGAATATATGTATTGTAACACTAGCTGAGCTCGCAACTTCGTAGGCGTGGTATTCAGTATAGAGCATAACTTTTTTGTTTGTAATACAAACACTAAATGTTACGGGAAGCTTGCTAAAAATTAACTAATACAATATATCAACCGCATTCAAATCGGTTAAACCGTTTCAGAGATTAGCATGCACAAATGCACAGACAAACACAAAAATTCTAAAAACTATTTTTTTGACGTCGGTAACATAAGTTTAAATTGTTTTTTTTTTTTTAAATCGTAAATGTACAGATACGGCTCGTTTACGATTTCATTATAATTAAAATAATATGTAAATAAATAAATGTAGTGATGGATTTTTTAAAATTATAATCCATATATCTATCTGGTTAATGGAGTTAAGTTCTCCTATTGAAACACATCACTTTCTAATATTTTATGATAAAATATACAAAACTGTAACTCAAACCAGTTGGGCTGGGCCTATGAGTATTGAATTTCATATATGGATTTCAAACAATGATATCTTGTTGTACATATTATGTAGTGCTAATGATGGAAAACATTGTGAGGAAAATTTTGTGTAATGTAGTAAATATAGGCTGGTACAGAATTGTTTAATAACTTTCTAATATGTTTATTTTGTATTTTCACAGTAACATAGCAGTATTACAAACTTTAAGAAGACATATCCACATAAATAAGTTTAAAAATGAAATACAAAGGAGGAACATAGATAAAGTTTTAATTGCTAATAGAGGGGAGATAGCTTGTAGAGTTATGAGAACAGCAAAGAAACTGGGAATAAGAACTGTAGCTGTATATTCAGATCCAGATAAAAATGCAATGCATGTTGAAATGGTAAGATAATTGGCAAAGTTTATAATGACTGTGAGGTATCTTAATAATATTTTTTTTGTCTCTAAAACCATTTTCATCACATTTCTTTCACCGATTAACTTTAAAAGTTACCTTTATCTTCAATAGCATAAATGAAATAGCATATGTTCAACTCTACAGACAGACACTTGATGCTAGGTGGCTACTGTTGCCTATAATACAAGTAACACCACAGGTGCTGCAAGTGTGCTGTCAACTTTAGTAGGATTAAGTATAATAGTGATAGGGAAATGGGCTCTGGCATCCCTCACTCACTCACTGAAACATAACAGCACACATGCTATTATATCACAGTGGTCTTCTGTAAGGGAGCAGTTACTGCTGCAAGACAGGCTGCCCAAATGACTGCGAAACGCAGTTTAGGGCCACTACTTTCCAAGTCCAGACCAGAGCCAAATCTGAAAAGTTTATTTTCATAGTTAACCCTGCCAGGAATCGAACCTGGGACCCCTGAGACAGACCACTAAGGTAAGCACCCTAACCACTCAGCCAACAGGCTTGTCAAAAAGCAAAAGAATTATATCAACTCCATTTAGTCATTTATGAAAAGTTATTAGAATTAGTAATTTAAATTAATATACCTATGCAATGTAAGTAATTTAATAGCTAAATTAATCTATTGTTTATCTAATAACTAATCATAATAGAGATAGTATCTACTTTAATTCCTATTATTCAATAATAATAGGAAAAATATCAAGAACATAATGAATTATCCAATAATGCAATTAATTATGAGAACATTTCTGAAAGGAAATGTATAATTTTTTTTATTTAATATTTTAGGCTGATGAAGCATATCACATTGGAGCAGCAGCATCTACACAAAGTTATCTAAATGCCACAAAAATATTAGAAGTGGCAAAAAAATCTAACAGTCAAGCAATACACCCTGGATATGGCTTCCTCTCAGAAAATGTCGAGTTCTGTGAAAAATGTGCAAAAGAGGATATCATTTTTATTGGACCCCCTCCATCTGCTATTAGAGATATGGGAATTAAAAGGTTTGGAAAATAATGTACAAAATTAAGTATTAGAAATCTTAATAGAAAAAATAAAATAAAAAGTATTTATTTTATTGAATTGATAAAACTTTGCACACAGATACAAGTGTATGATAGATACTTTTCATCCCCTTAATGAGGCCCTTTCCCATGATGTCTCAGTTTTAAAATACAATACATCAATATATTAAAATACATTCATCAAGAAGTCACAGTCAGAAGCTAGTACCTGAAAATTACGTACTGACTATAATGAGATTTTTATTTCATTGCTTATACTAAAGGCATGTTTTATAATATAAAAATAAAAATGCTTTGTATATGTAAATTTATTACCTTTTGTTAAAGGAAGACTCTCTAAGAACTGTATTATTATAGTTCTTAAAAATTTTAACAAAAGAAAAAGTCTGGTAATAAAAAGATTAAATATATAGAATATATAGAGAGGGCATTGGGAAAATTTTCCTACAAAAATATTGATCCTAATCGCCGTAATCAGGTTGGCCATGACGTAGCTAAATAGCCTTGTAAAGTTGGCGATGGACTGAGCTATTTTGTACCACGTGGTTCTAAATGTCACATTAACCTCTCGTCTGTATTGAGACCTGGTTCGAACTATACCCGCATCTGTTGAAGTTTTTGAAAGCGCATGCGCGGAGCTTACTGGCTTGTTTAAGGAATCTTTCTTCTTGCCCGATCTATACAGTTGAAAATCTTTGATTTACATGAATGGTATTTTAAATGTTTTAGTACATCAAAAGCAATAATGTCAAATGCTGGTGTGCCCATAGTGAGAGGATACCATGGGGAAGAACAATCAATAGAGAAGTTGAAAGCTGAAGCACAAAAGATTGGTTTTCCACTTATGATTAAAGCTGTTAGAGGAGGTGGAGGAAAAGTGAGTTACCATAATCATAATGTATATTAGTGTGATAGATTAGCTTTCTGCCTGCTCTTTCACACAATAATATTAACTCAATTAAGAATCGTCTGCTGTCCTATTTACAATACTCTAGTGGCATAGACATAGGCATAGCGGCATCTATACCTATGATGGCTGTTTTGACACTTTACAATAGTGACGTGAAATATGTCAATTATTCATGACATCCACTGCTGTACAAAGGCCACCCTAATTTTCCAAAAGGACCGATAGAAGCAGCCCGGATCCACAGTCGACCTGCGGACCTTGTCTGTCCACTTTGTTGGTGGACGTGCTACGCTACATTTGCTGATCCGTGGCCTCCACTCGAGAACCTTCCATCCCAGTGGCCGTCGGCTCTCCTTACTATGTGTCTTGCATTCGTCAAGGGATCTCCTCATTCCTGATTCGATTTCGCAGTATAACCCCGAGCCTAGCCCTCTCCATAGCTCATTGAGCGACGTTGAGCTTTCTTGTGAGGTCCATAGTTAGAGACCACGTTTCACCGCCATATGTCATCACTATCAACACACATTGGTAGGAAGATACGTAGCACTGCCTGTGTCCCAATTCTAGGTTTAAATTTGTAAAGTCCTTTTCCACACAATAAATCATATTGTTTGCGATTAGGTAATTGTGTTTGAAAGCCTTATTTTTTTTTAATAACGCTCAATAGTTAGGTGCCCACTGTCGCCTATCACAGCAACACCATAGGTGGTGCAAGTGCGCTGCCGATCTTAGTAGAATTAAGGATATGGCATTATGAAGGTATAGGGAAATGGGCTTTAGCATCCCTAACTCACTCACTGAAACACATGCTGTTATTGCACACTGCCCAAATGATTGCGAATTGTACTGTGCCCTGCCGCTAATTTTTAATATCGAATTTCAAGTAATAGAAACCTCCACTGAAGTTAAGTTGTGCCATTTGTATCATGTTACTCTACCTTGTAATGTTAACTTGCAATTTTTAATTATATTTCCCTGTGTATATCAAATTATTCATTAATATTTTCAGGGTATGAGAATAGCAATGACTGAAGAAGATTTCTTGCCACAACTAGAATCTGCTAAAAGAGAATCATTAAAATCCTTTGGAGATGATAATATGCTTTTGGAACAATATATTACAGACCCCAGACATGTTGAAGTGCAGGTTAATTGTTTGCTTACATAACATTTATATAAGCTACTTAGCACTTTTAAAGTGTAATATATTACACTCCTATTTTTAGGTATTTGCTGATATGCACGGCAATGTAGTACACCTACACGAAAGAGACTGTTCAGTGCAAAGGCGTCACCAAAAGATTATTGAGGAAGCACCAGCGGTATGTACAAATAGATTATTTAATTTTTTTTTTTTTTTCATTTGCTAATTTATTTGTTATGACTAATTTAATTCTTAATACTAATGAACTAACCTGTTCAGAAAAGTAAGAAGTTAACAGTCATTTCGGCAGCCCATCTTGTGGCAGTGACAGTGACCTACCTGACAGAATGTGTATTGTTGTGTTTCGGTGAGTGAGTAAGGGATGCGAGCCTATTACTTATCGACAGTGCACTTGCAGCAATTTTTTGCATTTTTAGAGTGCACGCTAATCCGTGAAACGGCTTAACCGATTTGAATGCGATTTTCACTGATGTATTGTAGCAAGTTCCTGTAAAATTTAGTGTTTGTTTCATTCCAATTAGTTTACAAACAAAAAACCGAATACCACGCGTACCAAGTTGCGGGTTCAGCTAGTACCCAAATAAATGTGTACACTTTTCAAAAATTATAGGCACTCCATACTACTAATATTGTATTGATTGATAACTCTTACATGATTATTATTATTATGAGCTGGATAATAGTTTTAGTTCACATGAATATAGTAGTATATTAAAAATGCCAAACGTTTCCCACTTAGCCAGGGCTATCGGAAGAGACGCGGAGGCAGTTAGGGGAAGCCGCAGTGCGCGCGGCACAAGCAGTCGGCTACGTGGGAGCGGGAACAGTGGAGTTCATACTGCACCGGGTCACCCATGACTTCCATTTCATGGAGATGAACACGCGCTTGCAAGTCGAACATCCCATC
This sequence comes from Bembecia ichneumoniformis, assembly GCA_910589475.2. NCBI lineage: Eukaryota > Metazoa > Arthropoda > Insecta > Lepidoptera > Sesiidae > Bembecia > Bembecia ichneumoniformis. Next base: position 9,333,311 of record OU342523.1, read on the forward strand.
ACTGAAATGATCACGGGTATACACGACTCCTCACTAATCATCGCGTTAGCTGTAATTAGTTTTGGACTTGGTTGGTAGGTTATTGGGACTTTGTGTCGCCTATTAACACAAGCAATGGCCATAAGGGTTGTATTCTCACCATGCTACAGCTGAAACAATTAACGTTCTCCAATGATAGAAACGATAATTGGGGAACAGTATACCCTGGCGGAAGTTGAAGAGACTGTGGCAAGAAACATATTCCATCTAAGTGGAGATCTGTCTTTCAGCTGTTAATGATAAAAATAATGTCTATTTATACCTATAAAATCGTTTGTCCTGACTATAAACGAACAGTCAAAACTACTAAGTCTAGAAATCTGAAATTTGGAGCACAGGTTTATTTTATAACGTAAGCATCAACTAAGAAAAGTTTTTTGAAAATTTGAAAACTCCGTGTGAAGCCGGATGCAGGTCGCTAATAATTTATATCACAATAGTTAGTCTCTATAGCAATTTAAATTTTCGTCTGTCAGGTACTGATCTCGTAGAATGGCAGCTACGTATAGCTGCCGGTGAACCATTGCCTGTCAGTCAGGAGGAAATCATAAGAAGAGGACACGCCGTAGAGTGCCGTATATACGCGGAAGAACCTGCCGCCGGCTTCTTACCGCGTGCCGGTACTCTTCATCGTCTCACACAGCCCACTGCTGAGGAGAATGTTCGGGTGAGTTAAATACTTTTATCGTATACTAGGGGTGGACCCCGGCTTCGCCAGCTTTTAATTTGGATTGAAAGAGACGATGGGATGGCGCTCACCAAGTACCTGCTGTTAAAGAGTATGTACATCACGGTTTGTGCCTTGAGCTACTTTATGCACCCTCTTTTGGAGTTTACTCCTTAAGAATCGATTTTCATATAAGGCCTCCAATATGGAAATTTTATGAGGAGTAAAATTAATACAAGCGTTACTTTATCTGTTACTGGTTGCTGTGATATATGTACATATATCCAAGCAACCAGTTAAAGTATCCTGTGAGGCGAAATGTGTTTTTGCCATGTTAAGTGTCGATTCAAGTGTAACCAAGATATTTGACATTGTCAACTTGATGTATGTAATCGTTGTATACAGGGCGTCCCACAACTTTGCCACATGGAGGGAAAGTACTTTAAATACTGTAGATAGAAATTTTTACTGAAAGAAGACTTCATTTTTATTTTAAAAACAATACAAACTGCATTCAAAGAATTTTAAATAATCACTTGTCTGAACCGGGAGTCGAACCCGCTAAATGTGAAAAAAAAATCCCTATAATTTTACTATACCGATCGAAAGGCTAAACAATAAGCATTTATTTCTTCTAAATAACATGGCATCACAAACAAAAGGAAGATCATGAATATTAACGTTCAATTTACAATTTTAATCAGAATAAGTGCTTATAACAACTGACTTCATCAATTCATTATTTCAAACTATTACTAAGTAGTAGACATTTGAGACATTATAATCTCTCTATTATAAGCATCGAAATATAATATAACGTTTCAGTTTGCTGATTATAAGTGTATGATAGCCTGGGTGATGCCGAAAGAAGACTATTTTCTGCCGCGAGGCTCATCTAAGAAGATCAAAATTTTCTGAATTTTATTCATCTGTTGAGTATGAGAGTGTGCAGGAGTTATTATACAAATTGAGCTTAGAAATAATATTTTAAAATTCACAATAAAAAAATGAAAAAATCAAATTATTAAAAGAGTTACAATTTGTATACAACACGAAAGGACACATTTTGAGCATTTAATAAATTAAATTGATTGCAGTTAAATTTACCTTATTATTTTAAATAAAATATGTTAAATTTCATGCTCTTTTTTTTGTTGTTATTTAGAAGAAATAAATGCTAATTATTTAGCCTTTCAATCTGTACAGTAAAATTACAATTTTTTTTTTCACATTTAGCGGGTTCGATTCCTGGTTCAGACAAGCGATTATTTAAAATTCTGTGAATGCAGTTCGTATTGTTTTTAAAATAAAAATGAAGTCTTCTTTCAGTAAAATTTTCTATCTACAGTATTTAAGGTACTTTCCCTCCATGTGGCAAAGTTGTGGGACGCCCTGTAGAGTAATGTGCATATGTGTCTTCTTAGGTTTAAACTTAGGTTAATTAGGTAGCTTAGGTCTTCTTAGGTTTAACTGCATATTTAAACCAATAAGAACTGGTTCACGGTAACCCATGTTACTTGTAAATAAATTATTTGAATTTGAATTAGGATGAATGTTACATATGAACCCATAAGTAATAAAAGTGGCCTAATCAGCTCTTGATAAGTTTATTATATCGTTCTAGGTTGAAACTGGAGTGAGGGAAGGACAAGAGGTGTCTGTACATTACGATCCAATGATAGCAAAGCTGGTAGTATGGGGACGTGATCGGAACGAAGCCCTTGCCAAAACTAGGGCAAAACTAGCAGAGTATCAGGTAAGAAAATATTTAAGAAATCTATATTTATACAACCGTTAAATTATATTAAACGAAAGTGAAATAAAGAAAGAAGTGTTTTATTAAAAATTGTTTTTACAGGTGGCCGGTTTAGAGACCAATGTAAATTTCTTGTTGCGTCTGAGCAGTGCCAAATCATTTGTATTGGGCGATGTTCACACCGCCTTCATCCCGCAACATGAGAAGGAATTATTCCCAGAATCAGACTCGACGTTGTCCGATGAGCGCGCTATACAAACGGCTCTTGGCTATGTAAGATTATGTTAATATATCTATACATGTAATAAAATGGTAAACAAGCCGTGTCTGTAGGTACATTAAAGATTTTTTCAAAAAAAAAATTGTACTCGTACTTATGTTACCAAGGTCAAAAAAATCATTTTTAAAATTTTTGTCTGTGGGTTTGTGCACGCTAATCTCTGAAACGGCTTAACCGATTTGAATGCGATTTTCACTGATGGAGACATTTAGTGTTTATTACATTCCAATCGATTTGCAAACAAAAAAGTTACGCCCTATACCGAATACCATGTGTACGAAGTTCAGGGCTCAGCTAGTTTTTTTAATATATTGAGAGAATATTTTTTAAATAACAACAATTGATATGTGTGCTGTTCCACTGGAATACTTGTTGCCATCTTGTTGGTAGTGACTTGATCCAGTTACTGTAGAAATTTTGAGATTTTAGTTTAAAAAATTGCGACAAGTAGTTTTGGTAGATATGTCAACCTACACTACTTAAAGAATTCAGAATGGACCAAAACAAGTAGAAATCTAAAGTTGCAAGGTCTTGGCTAAATATTAACACTCCCCAAGCAACATTCCTCAATTTTTTTTGAATTACCAAATTTGTGTGAGATGGCGTTATCATGAGGGAAGACCGCGACCTTTCTGTTTATCAATTCCGGTTGCTTTGTTTAAATTTCTTGGTTTAGTCTCGTCAGCTTTTGGCAGTAAATATTCTCCTCAACCTATACATCTACTAGTGATCAATTACCGATAAATCTTGGCGCATGAGCGAGCAAAGCAATTAAATGACTTTCTTTTGGAATCTGAGGTAAACGATTTTAAACAACTGCTTTCACCTCAGATTGTTCTCTATAGTATTTTCATTGTATGATGATATGCGTGACAGTTCGTAACTGATAATTTTAGTGATGCAACTTAACGACATTTAATCGATTGTTTGATTTTAGATTTTCAGATTTCGAAATAAATTCTAGTAATTAGAAATAAAGGTTACGTTAAAAAAAATTATAGAATACTATGCAGTCTGTTTAAAATATTAATTTATATATTCATTACTGTCAGAACTCGAAACTTGACAACTCGTATCAGACTCAGAACAAAATTTACTTTTGTTTTATTGTTATTATTAGTCAGCTTTAGTTTTATTATTAAAATACGATGTTTTTAAAAATATATGGAATAGAAAAATATTTGTTAAATCTTCGAATATCGAACAAACATAGAGTACTTTCGATATATCGAATATAAGTGAATATCCCTATAGCGTTATAGCGTCAATCCCTATTGACACAAGTTCCGTTCCACGCTAACCACGCTTTTAACACTTTTAAAATATATGTTTTTTATTACATTTACTTATTATAATAATAAACCTATATATATAAAAATGAATCCCCATTTTCCTTGGTCGCGGCATCACGCGTGAACGGGTAGACCGATTTTAATTCGGTTTTCACTAATGGAAAGAGGAATGAACGGGGAATGTTCTTATATATAAAAATTTCATCCCGGGCGAAGCCAGGGGCGGAACGCTAGTTAATAATAAAAGTGATAATTCCTTTTGTGTTTTTCGAATAGATATTTTTTTTCATACATGTGTTTGTTTAATTGTTATTTTTCTTGTGCCGGTTTTTTTTTAGTTGAAAAAAGTATGCGTGACTTGAAAAAGTGAGAACTGTCACGCATATCATCATACAGTGAAAATACTATAGCTGGCTAATTAACGATATTTTTTTTGTCTCTTGTTGTTTTTGCAGTTACTGAAAAGTCAAGTTCAAAATTCTGCCAGCGAAAATTGGAAAGGAATCTATGTCTCAGCAAATGTATGGCGACCAAACTATCAGTTGCAAAAGACTTTGACATTAAAACATAAAGACAAAGGTAAGTGCTACATATATATTTTATTAATAAAAAATCGCAAGTTACAACTGCATCTGCTCTACGATGTGAATAAATATAAGATACCCTATGTCCTTTACTGAAACACCGACAACCTATGTATGCAAAATTTCATTGAGCGGTTTTAGAAAATTTCATTGAGTCCATGGAACATATCAATTTTACACACATCGATTTTATATACAATCATAAATTTTATAATTTGACCATACACTCTGATAATGAAACTGCAAAAGGAGGTTTCGTTCGGGTCTGAATTTTGTTTGTGGATTAGAAATAATAATTACTAACACTAACGTTGAAGGTAACATCGTAACGAATCGTGGTTGTCCTAGAAAATTTGCTATCTTTGTAGCTTGGTTTAGCTTGGACTATAGCCCATGCCATCTCCTCACATTGAGAGAGATTTTTTTCCCAGCAGAGAGAGATATATACATATACATACATATAATTTGTATATGTAACGATTTTATTTTACGCAATAAGATTGGGTAAATAGCTGCAATATTACTTTTCAGACATAAAAGTAACAGTCGAACAAGACAGTGTACCTCACAGCTACAATGTACGTGTAAACAATGGCAATTGGCAGCTAGTTGAGGCCAAGTTAAAGCAAACTGAACGCGGCGCTCGCCTACTCACCGTCCTGGATGGCAAGAGAAGTGACCTCGGACTACTAACCCACGACAATCAAGTTCACATTTACGATGAGGTGGGTTCAGTGTTAAAAATTGTTGATTCACATCACACACTTCATAAACAATTGCAGACTATGATAAAACCTATTGAATTAAATCTTACATTGTTACAATGTTAGATAAACCTTATATAACCTAGGAAGTCGCCACATCACTTACGGATAAAATATATAAACCATAGCCATCTATGGCCAATAATTAAGATATTTTTAGTGTACTCCTTAAGAATTGATTTTCATATAAGGGCCCAGGTATGGAAATTTTATGAGGAAAAAAATTAATTCAAACGTTAATTAAAAAGCGTTACGTTACTTTGATATACGTGCGACAGCTGACGCATGTATTTGTGTTCCCTAATTCTATTGTAGTAAAACAAGCAACACCAAAAGGTTTCTCTGGGCTTATAAAAACGAACGTCTAAATCTTGTATGAAAAGTGTATGAAAAACGACAGCGCATTATAACTTGCCGGCGCAGCGACATTTGTCGTCGTAAAATGAACCATTTGAACTTATAAAACGTAGTGACATCTGTGTATACCGAACGTTAACTTTTGTTGGAACACGTGACATGTGAGTGTATAGAATGTAACTAAATAATCTAAAGTAATTATATTGCAACGAGGAAAATTTTATACATTTAATGTTATATGTTTAAAGGAGTAAACACACTTTTTCTTATGAATTGTCTAATTTCTTAAAAAAATTAATACTAAGTTGATCTGCATTGTATTTGCTTCCTAAAACCCAAAACATCACTTCTTAAATCCTCACACAATATTTGTCATTTTCTTTTTTTGTGTTTCGACAATCTATAAATACTTAAAAATTAATAAACGTAAATAAAAGCCCAATATTACAGTTTTTATTGTTTGTATATTGTGAACCGATAATAACGATATTTTAGTTGTGTCAAGGCACACTGCCTTCTGCAGTCGTAAACTGACAGCCTTTCTAGTATTTCACTGCATTGTAACCACCCCTTACAACACAATGAAATATCCGTTATATTTTGGTTGATGAGACAAATAGGCTGACGGTCCACTTCATGGATGGTGGTTATTTAAAAACGATAACGAAGTTCACAAAAATAAAATGTATGGGATGTATCACGTGATTTAGCGACGGCATATGTCAATCTCATACATTTTATTGTTTTCGAACTTCATTATCGTTTTTAAAATGTTACTTTGTCTAGTGCTGCAGGTGCTGCAAGTTCGCTGCCAGCCTCAGTAGAATTAAGGATAAGGAATTACGAAGGCTGTGTCATCCTTTATTTACTCAATAAAACACGACAGCATAGATGCTATTATTTCATAAGTTGCAAGTGGTTTTTTGTGAGGGGGTGGTTAATTGCTATGTTTCGATGTGTCGTTCGCTGTTTAATGTATGTTCGTATAACTGTAAAACTTGAAGTATGCCATGGGACCTCATTGTGAAAAGTGTATACATAGGCATATAAACTTTTATTGATTTTAGTAGTTGGTGTATATTGTTAATTTCCTTAAAATTCTTTTTCAAAGATGTGACTCTTTATAACCGCAATACAAAAAATGTAAAGTGAAAATATAATAAATTTTATGTCTAGCTCGGTCAAACAGTGGTGGAGCTGCCTCGTCCTAAATATGCAACCACAAGTGCAGATGGTGCGACGGCTAACGCGAACAGTGCGAGTTCGCCTACTCCTGGCGTGTTGGAGAGGATACTCGTCAACGCCGGGGACAAGGTGAGTCATTTTATACTGGAAGTGTTTAATGAACGTTCTCTCAATCCCAACATGCTTCCCTCCATATAGTTAGAATGCCTGTCATTTTTTAAATACATAGGGCACACTATATGTTTCCGGAACTGGGCACTTACTTAAATAATATTTAAAAAGTATTTACAACATTTGAAAATGGAACTCTGGCTGTAGAATTCAGTTTGTTTCATCTGACTATCACTTGTTTTTAAATTGTGAGGTCATTTTTAAAATTTCGTATTTACATCACCATGGATTTAACTCTCACGAGTTAAATCCACGAATCAATTTTCGTAGTATGATTTTCTAAGATTTTAAGTGTTATTTGATACCATAGAATACTACTATTTATAGCTGGTTTTACAGAATTCAAAGATGGTCGTGTTAATCTCAGTGACGAATTTTGTGATGGTCACCCGTCCACCGTTGTGAACAACAATGAACATCGATGCTGTGCGCCGTATGATCGATCGAACAGGCACGTGACCTACCATGAGATTCTGGCATCCTTTGGCATAGGCATGAGTCAAATACAATTAATCCTGCACAAAAATTTGGGTGTGAAAAAACTTTGCTCTCGGTGGATTCCACACAATTTGACTGAGTAGCAAAAAACGGACTGCGTCACTTGGTGCAATGCTTTGCTTACTAGATTCGAAGAAGGGGCTTCAAATTTTGTGTGGCACATAGTAACAGGTGACGAAACATGAATTTATTGCTACAATTGCAAAAGAAAGCAGCAATCGGCCGTATGGGGTCTTTTAAGATGAGCAAAACCAACCAAAGTAGCGCGCGTGCAAGTGCCTCCTGAGTAGATGATTGCTTCTTTTTTTAATAAAACTAGACACGTGGCTACTATTGCTTTGGAGAATCTTTGTATCGTGAATAGTGATACACGACCATTTGTTTGCCGGAAGTTATTGATGAACTTCGTAAAAATTACTGTAAACGCCATATCATATTGCACGGTCTCACACGGCCAGACAAACAAACGAATTTTTCAAGGTGAAAAACGTAGAAAAACCTTCATGCGTGCAGTTCCGACCTGGTACCTTGCGACTTTTCTTTTCCCCCAAAAACTAAGAACCAGTTACGCGGTCAAGGATTTTCATCACCAGAAGAAGCTGTCGAAGAGTATGAAAAACGTGTTTCCTGGGTCGCCATGGAGGCTTGGCATAAATGTTTTCAAAATTGGTTTACTCGTATGAAAAAGTGCATTTACGCTAACGGAGAATATTTTGAGAAACAATAAATTCGTTTTTGACCATTCATAGTAACTTTTTCTTATTAATTCCGGAAACTTTTAGTGCGCCCCACGTATATCATTCACTTTAAAAAATATTTATGTACAGTGTACACTATAGCTGGGAGTTAAGAACTCTTCTCGCCTTTTATCACAGTCTAACCATAATTACGTCATACAGTCGGGCAACGCTCAATGTTCGAGCCTGCAAACTGAAGCGAGTTCGCCGAATGTGTTTCCAACGAATGTATTTGCTCTACGCAAATACATTCGTTGCCTGACTGTATGACGTAAGTATGGTTAAACTGTGCTTTTATCCCTTTCTTGGTGTGTTAATGTACTTGTTTTATTGGCATGTTGGCTCCTACATCAAAACTGTACACTAATCTAGTCAAGTTATTGGAGTTTTAAAAAGGATAGAGTCAAGGATAGAGCTTTTTTGAATAAAACAATTTGGTTAAATTGATTTTTTTATTTATTTAAATAAACAGGTAGTTAAAGGCCAGCCACTATTTGTAGTGATTGCAATGAAAATGGAGTATGTGGTACGTTCTCCGCGCGACGGTGTCATTGCAGCCGTCACTAACGTCAAGCCAGGAGACGCAGTTGGCAAGGGAGCTCAAATTGTACAACTTCAGGAGATGTAAAAAAGAAGAAATGATAGGACCGCTTTACAAACGAACTTTTTTCAATACCTGACTTAAAAAAGTATATTTTCTTTATGTAATTTCTTATAAGAAGCATGAATGACGAAATTAAATATTTTACTAACAACAATATTTTTAATAAGTTTTTTCAGCAGTCTATTAAGCCTCTTTATAGGCTGTTGATTAAAAGTTCTCAATGCATTTATAGTTGATATTTAATGCATTTTGTTAGGGAAATTACAAGTTGTAAATTATAAAAAAGATAGGATGATTATGATAAGGTGACATGTTGATTTAACCAAAAACCTATTTTATATACTTATTTATGTGTATCGTGTCGTGTTAAATAGGTATATTTTGTATAAAAATGTTGATTTTTGAAAAATAAAATGGATGAAAAATGATTCCTTAGTTTATTTTATTTAAATTATGACTACTTAATGATGTTCAGCTAATGCTTGTGGTGACACAGACATTTTATGCTTTAACATATTTATTTATTTATTTTAAAATTTACAGATAGTTTACACATATGAATAGTTTTTCGGTGACCTTTACACTAAGCATAGCTTGTATTGTAAAGGCCAGAATTTAATAAGATATAAAATTTTAGAATTAAAAATAGTCATTAAAAGAAAAGGAGATTTGGGTGTCTGTCTATGTGTCTGTATGTGTGTGTGTGCGTGTGTGTGTGGGTGTGTGCGCACATATACACTTCAATATAAATGAATTCAGTTAATTTAAGTAATCATAGCAAATTTTGTTTTTATCATAAAAATTTAAATATTGTTACGTGTTAAAATGCCATTTAAGGGCGAAACGAACGATTTATTCTCACAAACCAAGATGACTTCTAAAATCACTAAACTTGTCCGATGAAATCGTCAAACTTGCCAAAATCGTCAATGATTCCCTTAATGAGTCGCCGGTTCACTGTCGCAGATAACTTCGCAAAGGCTCCGAAGAGTCGCTTTCGTATCGCTTGTTGTCGTACCACTGCTGACTCATCTCGCCCGCCTGCTCTCTTATTTATACTTGACGCAAAACGCCTCAATGTATTTCGAGTTTTCCAGAAAATCTAAACAAGATCGTAAATTAGATTAGAGATTTAGATAGATTTAGAGATTCTATTTCTGTTAAAAGGTAAAACTCTTATTTTGTAAACATAAAGACCAATTTTCTTTGACACTAGTCGAGAAGCGGCGTGGCTACCGTCGATAGGGTGGGACGTTCGAGACTTTCGCCGCCGCGAACGCTTTTTCCAGAACGTTCATAGATAGTCGTAACAATATTTATAATCATATATCATTAATGAAATAAAATATTTATTAATAATTACTTGAATTTATTTACATATACCTACTAATAGCAACGCACGCAATAGTAGGCTGCATATTGATATTCTTCACATTTCTTTAGGAACACCTGGAAAATATCACATTTTAAACAGAAATTTTGATCTTTAATCACTTTTTTATGTCCTACACCAACCACATTTCGCAGCTTAGCGTATCAGCGACTGCTCATAAGGCCGGCTACATACATACGTTTTTTTTTTCTCGATTTCCGAATTAGTTTACCGCGTTCGGAGACCCGAATGCATCAAATCGATAGAAAATACATTGACTGCCGCACACTTTCTTTTTTTTCCGTACGGAATACATTCCGTACGTACGTTTCGAATGTGGGCCCGTGCGTTCGGAAACCCCATGCGGAAAAACCTAATGACGTCATGCAGAACGCAGCGCTTGCATACATTTTGTTTGTTTAGGTGCACACGTTCGGAAATTTCCATTCGAAACCGCGCCACGCGCTGAGCGTATTGGATGTGTTGTGTGTTTTTCACGTCTCATCACGAGTGCATCAAGACAATGTGTGAAGCAAAAGCATTAATTTCAGCTGTTGAAAAACATCCCTGCTTATGGAATATACACAACATATACTCTCTTTAGATAAAATAAGATAATGATAACAGAAATGCAATCGCAATTAAATCGTTGTTCTCCATCGTCGTGCGTTCATAAAGCCACCACTGAACGTACTGGCAGTATAATATTCCGAATACAAATTCCGAACGTCTGCGCTAGGCACACGGAATTCCGAATACGGAAAACGTATGTATGCGCGTAGCATAATGCTGGGCACATACATACGAACGTGTGCGGCAGTCAATGTATTTTCTATCGATTTGATGCATTCGGGTCTCCGAACGCGGAAATCTAATTCGGAAAACGTATGTATGCGGCCGGCCTTAAACGTAGTGATTATATTAGTATTTGACCGCTCATGACCAAGACAAACGCACGCGCACGATTGGCTGCATCTCGGACCAAATATCATGGCTGCATAGAAAAATAACTAAATACTCGTAGGCTGACTGACGGCACTGACGCACTACTTTTAGGGACGTCAGAGAAACATCGATATTACAATATTTTTGACCGATATTTAAGTTTACGATTCATCGATTTACAAGTATCGAAAAGGTATATAAATTGTTTTTTTTTTATTGGCACACAGAGGGTCAGTTTTTCAGAGATATTTTTTTTATTTATATCCGCCACTTCCGCCAGTCATGCGAGCGGTCGCTGGTCGCAAGGGTGTGGAAATATCGAATCACTCTCTTCAGACGATCGGTCTCGATCGACCATTTAGTCAACACCGGCCCTTATGTTGTCTGCAGTGTTGCCAGTGGCAGATAGTCAAATGTAACATGAGACAGTTCAAAAAGTAACATTTTCCCGAGAAAAGTAACATTGCCTTATTTTATGTAGAAAACGACACTAACTAAACATAAACTAAAAAAGCAACACCATATTTGTTTACCTTTTTTAACGTTCTTAAAAAAATGGAATACAGGGATTAGCAAAGAGATCGAAGAAGACAAAATCAAATTCTAGGTCACCGGCCGATATCAGCCCACTCTAGTTTCTGTAAACAAACAAAACCAAAGTTACTATTACTAGTTAAGTAATAAATAATTTCTTAAAGCTAATGTGCAGTGACATTCATCATGCGGGATACTTATGTCCACTAAAACCACCCTCGATCAACACAATATCAGATCTATTCGCTAGAATAGTCAGGATTGCAGGATGCAGGATCCTGGCTGCTTGGTTGCGCCTATGCAGATTAATTGTTGGCAAGAGCGGAACAACCAGAAGTAACATGCCGGAGTGTCTCTGGGTGGCGACAGGCTCACATATGTCCTCTGTGCCATCCTTTATGACATACTTTCGGTGATTCCGTGTCCTGACAACCTGATCTTGTATCGCACAGACAAATCCCTCGATCTCTCCAAAGAGATCACCGAAGCGCAGTCAGTGCTCGGAGGCTTTACTATTAACTGATTAACTGACTGAACTGACTGACGGCGCTCGCTCGCTCTTGCCTAATACTAACAATATTCAACAGTGGTAGGTTATGAATATACGCGAGAGATGCGATACGTACGACGAAATTATAAATTTTCGGGTGGTCGTCACAGCGCCAACAAAATAAACGATGTTACAAAAGTAACATTTTAAGCCGTGTAACATGGAGGTAACATGAGAGGGTCAAAAGTAACGTAAAATGTTACAAAAGTAACATTCTGGCAACGCTGGTTGTCTGTCACTGCATCAACCATCATCATCAAAAGTACTTTGTGTTGCACAGACCGCATGTTCGGTCGGCTGTTCGTCCCATTTACTTTGACTAGATGGTCCGTCCGCACCACAGTCCCCACACCCCCCACGCCCAACCCGTCAACCCAACATAACAAGGCACATAGTACTCTCTAGCCTAGTGTTTCCACTTTTAGGGATTTCGAAGGGCGAAACCATTAATTTAAAGTGTGGCTCAGGGCTATTTTATATTTTTGGGGGATTTAGGGATATTTGGCATAAAATCAAATATGAAATGATAGTAACACTAATTTAACATATAAACTGCCACGTTTGTATGTGGTCTGTTATCAGCGGAAGTATACTGGAAAATATTTTAAGCTTGAAAGATCATCACCGAAATAACAAAAACTTAGAAGTTGTGATATCACTTCTGTTAACACTGCTATTGCCGAACTTTGAGGTGGAAAGATTATTCAGTGTATTAAAAAACGTAAAATCCGACAGAAGAAAAAGGCTCCATAACGAAACCCTCAATGGTTTGTTGCTCGGCACTAAACTCGGCATGATAGGCTCTATTTTGGAACTCGGCTGTGCTATGATGAATTCAGCTAAAAAGTTAAAATCTAGTGCTTCAGCTTCAGCATCAGTTTTATATTGTTCACCGTTTATTTCTTTTCGTGATCAATTGCTTACTACAAGTGGCAATACTGTAGTGCTGTCCCGTTGTAACCATTGAGTTGCCACTTTACTTTTAGTTGCCATGTTACTGTATTGCCATTTTTCTTAACTATTTTGCCAAGCTGTAGCAGCTGTACCTGATTTAATATAATAGACGATTTTTGACGACCTCTCTTTAGCTTTATTAAATAAAAAAAATAAAAGATAAAGTTTCTGTTTCATTTCTTGTCATTCATTCATGTCCCTAAATCAAGGATTTTGGAAGACTAATTATTTAAGGTATTTAGGATAATTTTTAAAAAAATCTTCAGCAAAACTAAAAACCGATAGTGGAAACACTCCTCTCAACAACCCAACATCAGAGTGACCGTTTTTAGCATAAGTATTTCATGTTAAATTAAAAATTTTTAGTCATTTTGTAATTACAGTTTTTTTTTGCAGGATATTATTTAATTAAAAGTTGTTTTTTTTAGCATAATATTTAAATGTTTTTTAGCATATTTTAGCACAGGCAACCCTATCTTTTAGCACATTTCGCTCGAGATGACATTGACATTGATAACCATTTGATAACACACACTCCCCCAGACTAATACAACATCTTTGTGCACTGCCCAACATCGTGCGTGCGTGACATTTTTTATTTTATTTTCAAAGTGTCATGTTCAAAGAATATACAGAACCATTACAGAACTCTCGCTAGAGAGTACTAATGTTCCTTGATACAGATACAGAATATACTACTCTCTAGCGAGAGGTCATGTTTTAAGTTTTAAATTTTTTCATTTAATTTTAGCTTCTATACATCGTTTATTTTTTTTTTATTTGATTGCATTTGTGTATTTTGTGTTGTCTAATGCCTAATGATTTTATGAATTGAGTGAAATGGATTTCGCTCGAAAACAATTACAAAAGTATGGTTGGAGTGAAGGTAATATTTTCAATTTCATGATAATGGTTAGTCGATCTGAGTTAAAAGTTTCCTTAGGCACGTTACAAATATTTCCCCATATTTGTAGCGGCTTTTACTATCTATTTGTACATACACCACATAATCTTACAATTTCTTTTCTCCATTTCTTAACCTAAAAATATTGCTCCGCTTCACATGCATAGCCTTTGGTAGAGTGGAGACTACTGGAAACCATTTTTAATGCCAGACTTAAATACGAAATATTTGCGAACGAGTCTGTATAATTTTATCTTTACAATATTTGTGAGATGTGTATTTTTCCATATACCTAAGCACCTTTGTGAAATCATATACGTAAACACATTTTATGGTATCTTTCTAACAATGATAGTCCAGTGGGGCAAACATTCAGCTATCTAAACAAGTTTTGATTCCGATCTCTTGCCCTAGGAGTAGGAGAATGCCCTGGAAAATAAGCAAAAGTACTGGTTGGTGGGTTTTGAAATATTGACCTGTGAACTGGTTAGTACCTTACCTATACATTTTGACATTCATGCACACAGTAATCTGAGGTGTTATTAAAATATATATATATATATATTTTAATAAATAAATAAAATAAAAATAAATCAATAGAAGTCTTTATTTATCTATCCAAATAACACACAGAAAAACAACAGTTAAAAATGTAATTTATTCAATTTGGCTAGTGCCTTAGAGGCAAAGGCCTCCCCCATCTTTAACCACTTATGTTTGTTTTTTACTACCCTTCTCTCCATGTCACTCCTATCTTTCTTAAAAATATCATCCCATCTTTTCCGTGGTCTACCTTTCGACCTTTTCTTATCTCTGGGTACCTTCCAGGTCTATAGTACGGTCATTCTATGATTGCGTTTTTGTTTTTGTTTTTGTTTCTTTATGTCCATTGCATAAAGTTCATTTCCGAATAAATTGATGTATAGGCCTCAAAGTTGTTGATAGATGTGTAATTGCCAAAAATCTTATTTTTTAAATTCACTCATACTTCCTCTTATTCCGTGCTGTCTCTACTTTTAAATGTAATTTTATTTAAATAAATATTATAAATACCTTGTTATGAGTAAGAAAATTGAATCAATTATAAATAGATTCCAAGTAAAATATTTGTATGTATGTCTAAACAGACAGTAACTTTTCCTGATTGTACACAGATGGTGAAACAAAAAAAATGTCTTGTGCTAAATAAATAAAATCAAATATTTTTAAAATTAAGGTGAAGTCTGTAACTTTTTACAATTTTTTTTACAGGAAAAGGCCTGGGGAAACATGAAAATGGTATTTCTGAAGCCTTGAAGCCAAAGTTGAAACGCAGCGTTACTGGTATAGGTCACGACGCTGCTGCAGACTTCACTGAACACTGGTGGAGTGCTTTATACGACAAGGCTGCTTCTAATGTTCAGGTTTGTTCTGTATAATTTATTCTGTGAAAAAGTGTAAACTTTAAGCAATAAATCCAATAAGTCTACACTCTTGACAATAAGGCAGACAGAGCTTCAAATTCCAGTAGTCCTGCACTTCAGAAAGAGTAAGCTTATAAGACCAGCTTATAGAAGACCATCATGAAATAACAGTTATGTTTCGTTCCATGAGTAACTAACTATTCTTTTGTCTTTACTCAGTATGTTCACAAACAACAAAGTAAGGATTATATTGTAAATTCTATAGTCAATAAGTATTTGTAATGGCGGGATGCACTGCATGGCGCAAGTAATTACCACATAACAAAAGACCACTCTAAAATAACAGCACTAATGCTGTTGTTTTTGTCCATTATTATTATTAATTATTAAAACTCTTTGTACGATAAACATAGAAGATAGGTATAAAAAAATAAAGAAAGAACAAGTAACAGTATAAAAGATGGCCTTATCGCTTCATAGTGATTTCTTCCAAGCAACCTTAGGGTAAGGAAAATTATATGAAAGTAATAAAAATAGAGAAAAATATATTGTTTTGTAAATGATTGTTTAATATTATGTTATTATTTTGATAAAAGCATCTACAGAGATTTATTGAAGACTAGCTGAACTCTGCCACACTTCGCTGCGGCCCATACGGCGGCAGCGTGTGCATGGGGCGCGCGGTACTGAACACTGCTTATATATAATACTATTTATCGTAGTGTGATGTTATATAGCCTATAGTCTTCCTCGATAAATGGACTATTCAAAACAAAAAGTTTTTTTTTAATTGGAACCAGTAGTTCCTGAGATTAGCAGGTTCAAACAAACAAACAAACAAACTCTTCGGCTTTATAATATTAGTATAGATATGTTTTTGGAGATAATATATATATATATATATATATATAAGCCCACAAATGGGCTATGGCATCCATTGCTCACTTACGAAACACAATGGCATGCATATATTTTGCATTAGACTTTCTGTTATAACTGTGGAACACAATGTGCTCTGCCACTTATATTATGAGGTTATACAAATGCATGCAAATCAATCATTTCATTACAGATACAAGAAAAAAATGGCACAACAGAGAAGATAAGCACAAAAAACAGTGATGAATTTGAAATAACAAGTAGCACATGGAAGATCAAAAGGAAAAAGAGGAATGTAAAAAGTGATCAGTATGCAGATTTTTTTGTTAAGAAGGCAGTTTTAAGCAATGGAGGTTCAAAGACAGAGAAGATAGTAGAATCAGATTCAGAAGGAGAAGTCGAGAAGAAAGATGTTTTCAAAATGACAGACGAAGAGCTATTCATGGCTTGTGGAGGAAGAACAGCACATAAGTGAGTCTGTTCTGCTTATTTCTTTTTGTATTGCTTACTAGGTGCCTCAAGGTCAGTAAACAAACACAGTAAAAGTAACACAGTTGTAAATATAAATCATGTTTACTCTAGTCATGTGTCACAATGTGACACAGTTTATGCAACTTATTCAATCTTAAATTAAGGTTAGTGTGCATAACAATGTCAATGTGAAAGGCGTACACAGCTTTGACCACAGTCCTATAACTTAACAGTAACATAACACAAAGTAAATTAAATCTGAATATCCATATTATACAAAGCCATCACTCCTATACATGATAATATAACACTTGATATATTGTTACAACATTTGTATACATATATTCAGATCTTATTTTTTTATTGCATTACTGTTATTTATTGTAGAACTGTGGTCAAAGGTGTACGTGAAATGTAAGGTGCATTTCATGCACAGTACCTAAATTTAATCGTCATCACAACAGTAGCATGTTCACTGCTGGACAAAGCCCTAATTTTCCAAAAGGGCCGATCAGAAGCAGCCTGGATCCACCGTCGACCCAGGGCCATTATCAGGTTGTCTGTCCACCATGTGAAGTAGGTGTCCTACACTGCGCTTGCCGGTCCGTAGCCTCCACTCGAGAACCTTTCGGCTCCAGCGGCCATCGCCCTTCCGTACTACACTGCCACTTCAACTTTCTCTAAAACAACCCTATCCAGGGTTTAAGACATTACCCATTATAATGTAACCGTTTGTATATAACTAAATAAAATAAAATAACGTACTAATCCGCCGGGTTATGTCGGTAATTTACGCTCATCTAAGGATCTCCTCATTCCTGATTCAATCACGCAATGTAATCCCGAGCATAGTGCTCTTCATAGCTCATTGAACGGCGTTGAGCTTTCTTCGGGGCCCATAG
The DNA here is from genome assembly GCA_910589475.2 of Bembecia ichneumoniformis. Taxonomy (NCBI): domain Eukaryota; kingdom Metazoa; phylum Arthropoda; class Insecta; order Lepidoptera; family Sesiidae; genus Bembecia; species Bembecia ichneumoniformis. Next base: position 9,351,159 of record OU342523.1, read on the forward strand.
TTAGATACCACGTTTTAGCGCCATTGTCACTGGCAACACACATTGGTCGCAAACTTTTGTTTTAAGGCATTAAGGAATTTTGGACGAGCAGTGTCTCGGAGCTTCCTGAAAGCTGCCCATTCGAGCTGGATTTGATTTATAATTAAAAAAGTTTTATTTCCTTATTAATTAATAAAGAAATTACGGTGCTGGCTGAAAATCAGCGCTGTAGGTGTTTGTCAGCACCTCAGCACAATGCTGAGCCAATATCCGATTCGCTGCCGCGAGGACACACACACGTTTTTTATTATTATTAATTTCTTCCCTGTTCTTGTACATAATGTGTCTTTCGTGCAGTGAATAAAAGTCTTTCTTTCTTTCTTTCTTCTTTCTAAAGAAACAAATGAATTATCTGTAGCTTTCATTAGTACTAATTTATAATTAAATTCCAATAATACTTTAATAAAAAATAACTTTTATTTATTTTCTTATTTCAGAGGTGCACGGCACGGTCTCAAATCTCTTGGAAAATTAGCTAGAATAGAGCAACAGGAAAATATGCTTTTGAATGAGCCTCGCTTCGAAGGATATTCACATAAGAAAGTCAAGAAGAAAGAAATCAAACTAGACAGTGTTGTGGAAGATCTAAATCTAAATAGTGATGAAGAAGATGATGTGAAGCATAAAAAAAAAGCCAAAAAGAAATATTGCACCAATATTTCCGATGATCAGATTAATGTTGACACATTGAGTTCAGAACCTTTGGCAACAAAGAAAAAACGAAAGAAAACTCACAAAAACGAAACAGGTGAATTGGATCTTGTTCAGGGAAATCTGGGTGAAAATGTAATAGAAAATATTTGTACAGATTTACCAAAAATTAAGACAAAAAAGAAAAAAAGAAAAGATAACCTTGCATTGATGGAATGTGAAACTGATACTTGTGAAATGAAACAAAAAGTTAAAATATTTAAAAAGAAAAAACAAAAGGTGTTATGATATGAGGAGTCACAGAACAAAACTATTTTTTGTAAATTTTACAGGAGAACCTAAAATGTAGGGTGGGTACGTTTTATAAGCGATTTTTTTTAGCTTTGAAAATGATTCTGTGTAGGTAATTTTAATATTTGAAATAGCTGTGTAGGTAATTTATAATTTTTGAAGAGTGTACACATTTATTTGGGTACTAGCTGTGCCTGCAACTTCGTACGCCTGGTATTCAGTATAGCGCGTAATTTTTTTGTTTGTAAACCGATTGGAGTGAAACAAACACTAAATGTTACGGGAAGGTTACTACATACATCAGTGAAAACCGCATTCAAATCGGTTAAACCGTTTCTGAGATTAGCGTGCACAAAACGCACAGAAAATCTAGAAACTATTTTTTTCACCTCAGTAACATAAGTACAATGTTTATAAATTGCTTTTTTGAAAAAATATTTAATGTACAGACACGTTACGATTACGATTTTATTATATGGTATGACCCAATCACATAAGTCAGTGGAAAAAATAATATACTTAATTAAATAATTGATAAAATAAAACTACATTAAACTAGAGCCACATACATTACCTCCCAAAGTAATTATTAATTACGTCTTGTCGCTCTGCAATTACCAGTCCCTCTTCATCATCTTCTTTCCTTTCAGTTCCATAAATTGGTACTTCTATTTCTGGTTCAACATCTTCTATATTCATCTGTCTACAAATATTATGAAGTACAGCTGCAGCTATTATGACAGCCTGTATGTTAGCCAGGATAATCTTATTTTTAGAGACATCACAGGGAAGCGTCTTCCACACTCCAAAACATCTGAAATATAAACAAAAACTTAAATTATATTAAGAAACTGGACACTGACAATTTTGTAATAAGTCATAATATAATAGTTGGCACATTTCAATGGTATTTCGAGTTCGTATATGAGCTTGGTTGTAATTTTGCTCACTTCTTGAAATGGGATTTAACAGAGGAGGCAATAAATAAGTCTTACAAAGGTTATGCACTGTCTCTTACTAACCAGCGATTTCTAAATAAACCGTTCTCACAATGGACTGAATATGCACAAATTAATAAGTGTACATTAATAAAAAGTATGCTGCTTCCATGTCTGATTTTCAAATGTTTTTTTAAGATATTTACCTTTGAGTTCGGAATTATTAAGAATTGTAGCATCATGGTTCGAGCTCGGCCAATGGGCAACCACATTCATAAATCTCAAATGAACGTCACATGGACCTTGTACATTCATAGAGAAGTATCCCTTCCTGTTCCTAAATATTTCACCAATTTTTGAATCTGTAATCATAAAGAAAAAACGTTTTATTTAAATAAAATATTTGTTAAAATAAATATTGATTCTATATTCCATAAATTGTTAGATTGAATTAGGTATGTCTACTTTAAAACCTGGCACTAGTCAAGTTTGAAATCTCTATAGAGGCATTTATGTCACCTAATAATGCTTAATGCTATATTACAGTTGGTAAAATTTGTTACGATGTCAAAACTCGTAATTAAACATCGGATAATACTAATGTACATCTTCTTAAACAGCTTTTACACTTACACTAACGGTGTTCTCTTATAACGGTAATTTGAAAAACATTACGCATTAAGGCTGCGTACAAAGCAAAAAATATTTCTAATTTCACCCGCGTGGCCCCATAAGCGATTGTGACTGATCATGTGAAAAACAATGCGCATTTAAGTATGCATAACATGAGACGGAAGATAGCGCATTTCGCGCAATAAAAATGTTTTAAGTGCCAAAAGTATTAAATATTAACTACTCGTAAACTACAATGTCAAGATAAAGATTCAGTGCATATTATCTTCTGGTGAAGATGTACTATTGGAGGAGCTACTAGACGAAGTCGAACTTGCAGAACCAGGGCCTGACGAGACTGAAAATATTTTCTTCTTTAAATACAAACAAAAACTAAAAAACATAATTACGAAACAAAGTATAGTCATTTGGAAATACTTGCCGTTATCATTTGCTTCGATGATATTAGAACGGTTGTTTGATTGCGTAATATTCACAGACATTCACAGACACAGTTTTTATTCGTCGCCAGTTCTGTCATTCGCTTAGATCGTGACACCATCTGCAAAAACAAAACACATTATTAAAAACAGGTTAATGCATACAAAGTGTCAAGTCAGAACTATCCAACAAAGCTTGGAAAAACATTTTTGACTAATTTATAATGATCAGTTTTTTTAGATACCGCAGCAATCCTATACATTCCCAAGGTGGACCACGCTTACCTAATAAATACCCATACACCCTGGTTTTGATGACCCCGAGGTTGTAGTTTTGTGGGAACACAGATGCAGGCAATGAGTGAGTTTCACTCCTTTGCGGTCCGAACAAGGAAGATGGAACTAAAACGCTTCGTGCGCGATCGAGGAACGTGGACCGCGAAGGGATGAAACCCCCGTCCACGCCTCGTGGTCCGCAAATGGAACGGTTCCGGTTGGATTAGTTCGTACAAAATAGATGCACACTCTCCATAGTGTAGACCAGGGGTTCCCTAACTTATGAGTATCACGCCTCCTTACTGGTTAAAATGAATATGCCCACGGCCCTGCAAGTAGCAGCAAGTGAGCTCGTCAAGCAATTGTAAAATAAAATAAGGGTAATAAAGTCCAAAAATACAATCAGATGTTTTATTATAAAATATTGCTTTTACACACTTGTTACGAGTCAATGTGACGGATGAGCTTGCATTTTTTGACAAGATTTTCAATTCTGGGTTCAATAGAATAAAGTCATTTACTACAATAGCTCTTGCTTTTGTTCGGCTCATAGACAAATATTCAGCAGTTTTTGAATTTGGACACATCGATTTTATTAAATTGGTCAGATGTGAGGCAACATTAAATGCAAGTTTGTGTTCCGCAATAAAACATGCTATACTATATCCACGGAAACGAGTTAGTAGAGCGCTTTCTCTGTCTGAATTTTTCATACAAATGACAAGGACAGGAAATGAACAGTGGGCGTAAACAAATCCGTAGAAAAGTAAAGGCGCGTTCACAGAGCGACTTATTTTAGACTACTTTTTTTAACACAATTGCGCATTTAAAATAATTTTGCTTTTTGTATTACTCGTTTTTATACATACGTTTTTACATTGTTTTCTTTGTAAAAAATATTTATGAAGGAAATAAAAATTACAGTTTAATATCATGCTTATTTATTGTAGATGCATGCATGAAATACAATTGAAACAATCAAATAAAATTACAACGTTGAAAATTTATAAATAAAAGCAAAACAATTAATAAAATTGACAGATTCAAATAAATTTAATTCAGTATTCAATTTCACTCTCCGACGAATCACTGTCACTGCTGTCATTTCCTACATTTATTACTAAACTTTCAGTCATGACTTCTACATTATGGTCCATAGCGTTCATTTTGGGCTCAACTTTTTCTGTGACATGCCTTATGCATTTTTTCCATTTTTCAGCGTCAATATTTTGTATGGACTCATTTAATAAAACTTTTAATTCAGCCATTTTGAATATTTTCATGTTGGCCGCTACGTAACCCTTCACTTGAGCCCAAACTAATTCTGTTGGATTAAGTTCGCAGTGATAAGGCGGGAGTCTTAATACTGTTTTATTTTGTCTTTTTGCTAATTCGTCTATAACGCATGCCTCGTACCGCTGTCTATGATTTTTAACAATGTTTAATAATTCTCGTTTTAACATACCTTCCTCAAAGCTAATTCCTTTTGTTTGTAACCAACTTATAATGTCCTGTTTTTTACATTTTGCCGTTGGTATTTCCTCAACTTTTCTAGAGTGGTACGAGGCGTTATCCAAAACTATTACACAATTATCCTGGAGTTTGTTTAAAATTTCGCTGAACCAATTTTCAAAAACTTCGGCATTCATCTCTTTATGATAATCGCCTTGTTTTTTAGATTCAAACACGTGTAGACCATCTTCAACGAACCCGTCTTCGCTCCCGATGTGCGTTATAATAAGTCTTTTGCCTTTTCCTGTAACAAAAACATAATAACATTCAATACAAACAAACAAAGTCATTAGCACACCTGGGCGCATCAAACAATAAGATGTAAAAGATAGAAAATAACAATGATACAAACAGACAACAGTGTCTGTCATTAACGTACCTAAGCCGGTCAGGCAATGTTTATGGTACGTGTGTAACAAAAATATAACAATAATAATGAGAAAATAAATACACACCTGAAGGTGTTTTCAAGCCAGTCGTTAATCCATTAATGAAAGCGCTCCGACTGCTGTTCACTGTTGAATCGGTCCATGCCTTTGAAGTAGTGTGACCTTCATTCACCCACGTTTCGTCCAAGTAAAAATTTTTTGATTATTTTCTCGAGCGGTTTTGATAGATCGTAAATATTTTCTTCGCCAAAAAAAAATGTCGTCACGGTCCAGCAACATGCTATTTCTGCTTCTCTTGCTGTACTTGAAACCAATTTTTTTCAATATTTTATGTAGCGTCGATCTCTTGATTGTGCCCAAAGTACCATCATCATTTATTTTCTTTAAAATCTTGTCCAATGTAGGTATTTCATTCTGCGCGAAGAAACCATGCACTATACATCGGATAGCAGTCTTTGTAAAGTCATCGATCTTATCGACGATTGGCACGCGTATCTTCGACTTTTTGGGCGATTTAAGCACACCACACTCCTTCTTTTCTTTAACAATTCTATGGACCGACATCCAGTGCACACCTATTTCCAATGCAACACTTTTTAAAATTTGACCGGTCGAGGCCAAAGGGTTTTCATTCCTCTTGGAATGAAAACTATGCAATATCAGAGCTTTTTCGTTTGACGAAAAAGCTCGCCGTTTTCTTTTTTCAATAGATCCATTATCCGACAGATCCGCCATTGTCACTACGCAAAGTACGCAATCAAATGTCCGTTATACAAGTCGCCGAGTCGTCACAAAGCAATCGAGCACAAAGTCCATAAACAAGCCGAGTCACAGGTAGAGGAAATTTATTGAGCAAATATTGCAAGAAAGAACACGTCTGCACAGTACGGACAGCACGAGTAGACTAAAAAAGTTTCGCTCTGTGTACACTGCCTTAGTGTAAATCGCCGACCAATCACAGTTAAAATTTTGTGCAAGAGAGATAGCGCTCTACTAACTCGTTTCCGTGGATATAGTATAGTTTAATTTCGCCGGCTTTTGCCATTTGCTACGGTTCCTGTGATTTTAAGAATGCGTACAAAGATGTAAACTTAGGTTGCTTTTGTATTTTTTACAGTTTGCTTGCTGCTTTAATGAATTTTTGTGTCGCGTCAATTCTTGAATTCCGCATTTACGATCACAGTCGCATGCGGAGCAGTAAAAATGCGTATTACCTTTTTTCTTTTTGCGAGCCATCCACTAAACTTTTCGTCGTTGAGCCAAGAGTCAATAAATTTTTACTCATATCTCACTACTTTTTCTTGGTGGGGATTTATCAACATCTGATTCACTGTCACTACTGCAACTATGCATATTCGTAACCAATTCGTAACATTTTGCTAAACTCACAACGTCACCGAACAAAAAAAGAGTCTATTCAGATGAATGACGGAATGCACATATAAAGCATTTTCTTCGCAGGTTGACGAAATATTGGAAGAATTTGTTGATAATTCTTCTCTTCTCCTCGTGATGTGAAAATTCCAAACGGCACACTTGAAATAATAACACCCGCGTACTTCAACTGCCGTATATACTGCCTTTAATGCGTTGATTACGGCAATTCTTATGTTTCGTGTATTGGACTTGGAATCCTTAGTGGAGTAAAAATTTTCCACTTTTTCTATGTATGAACTGTACATAAAATAAATATCGATTCATTTCGCAATAAATATCGAAATGCAATCGGGGAGCAATTAAACTTATTACGAATCAATGACATTAAGAGATAAAATAGAATGGTCAGTATGAACCCATTATGTATAACTGTGACGGGTGATGCACAATTACTTCAAATACAATTCAACACCTAGTACTGATGTCTCCCCCAAGGGATAGACCACTATAGACACGAGTCCGAACCGCAATTTAGATACATCAATTCCCGTTCTACTTATTAATCTTCGTTCTGTTTCTTTACAAGCCGTAAGTGATTTTCGGTGATTTAGATTTGCAGATGTTACGAAAGATGATTGTGTAGCGGAATTTGATGTAATAAACAGTAAGCAAAAAAACCAGTACGCTGCATTATTTTTTGGTGAATATAATAACCAAGATCGGTTAACTTCAGTTCCTTCATCTTCATTACCGACCCGTCGAGAAAACCAAGATTTTTGGCATTAGACGATTAGTTGATGTTGTTGCTGCATTTAAACTGGCATCGTTTTGAAATGTGCAAGATCCACGAATAATTATTTCCTTTCGAAGTTGGTTCGATATTATTGGAAAGTTGTTTCTAAATTTTAAATAAGCAACATCCTTGAACTCCAGAACGTCCGGAATTGCAGCAAGTGTTTCTGTTGTATATTCTGTGTTTTTTATTAGAAGTGAACATGAATTTATCATTTTTGATGTACTTGGGCCACCTTCTTCAGAGTCTTGTATTTGTTGAGTTGTGTTATTAGTACATAAAAGTTTAGCAGCAGTAGGTGTACAACCTGAATCTGAATCTTAATATCAATGTGTAGGCTGATAATTACATCAAAATACGAAAAAAATTCTGACCGCATAAAAATCCTCCGCACACGTGGCAAGTTCATTGACAATCGACACTGAGCGCGTGAGGCGGGAGTAATCATTACGCATTTATCTTTCTTTGGTGAGTTAAATTCAGTCTTAAATATTTTTCGAAACTTTTGATTGCTCACAGCACCTAACTCTTTCGTATCGTCATCTTTCAAATAAAAATTTTCTATACAAATAGGTAACATCCCTAAATTCAGTTGGTAAGTATAATTTGTTACTTTTGTTTCTGCAATAGTGCGAGGCAGGCAACTTTTTAATAAAATTATTTACGAGCGTTTCTTGAGTAGATTTGTCGTAAATTGTTTGAATTATGTGATCTCGCATCATTTCATTTTCCATATTTTTATAATTGCATGTTTTTATCATTTGACGGCATTCTGTTAGAAAAATATCAAATGGCTCGTCTGGTCTTTGACGCCTTTCACTAAATTTAAACCGTTCAAAAACCTCATTGGTTCGAGGACGTACAAGATTTGTTATCAAATCACTGTCATATTTTATGTCAACACTGTCATATTTTATCGCATCATTCTCGACTATGGGAAATGTGGAGACAATCCTTGCTGCTTCTGGCCCCATCATATTCCTGAGCAAACTCAGCTTAACAGAATCCTCCTTATCTTTTTTCCCTGTGAGAATTATATAATCTTCAAAGCAGGAAAGCCAAAATTTCCACTCCGTAGCAGCATTTTGTGCATTCAGGTCTACATTTGGAGGCAATTTCACAAAATTTTCTGCCATTTTGGCGGTTTGAAATTAGACGCAAAACTGAAAATTTACCTTACAGGTACTATTCCGCCTACAATCTTAAGGTCGGGAACACTTTACCCTTTTATACAATTAAACTTTTGTGTTTTTCGACTGCGCTATGTTATAAAATCATTAATGCAATAATTATCACCAAACATTTAGTAATAATTATGATGTAACATCGAGTCATAGACTTCAGATACATAGATAAGTGGAAGAAATTGTCATAGCTTAATTAAATATGCATAGATTATACAACAAGATCATCATTGACAAAATCATAAAATCCGTCGTATTCTTTATCAGGGTCCTCCTTATCATCACTATCAGTATTTTCAGAAATCGGCGTTAAGGACTCTACCTCGGAAATTACCATCTACTTCAGCGAATCCAATAATGTTATATGGCTACCACTGCTAACAGTTATCAGTGCATTATACCAGCAAAATTTAAATTTGGGGAAACTAGCTGCAGCAATAATGGCTTCTTTCCATTCTAATTGAAATATTGATGCAAATCTCTTATGCAGCGCATCAATGCATGCGTTTAAAATTAAATTTGCACTAAAATACCGAGGACCCTGAAAACGGGTAACGGACGAACGGACCTGACAAGACCAAGGCGCAAGCAATGCTGTTCGTTCGTTCCCCCGGGGACTCCCCGTGCGTCTCACTCCGTAGTCCGTTCGAACCGTTCCGCCGCCCCGCACATCCGTCACCTCCCCGATTAAGTATAAGGATCAATGAAAACATCGAGTAACGTTTCATCGATGTATCAAGAAAAACATTATACATCCGTGTTTTTTTTTCGGTACAAAATAAAAGTTGTTAATTCTTAATTAAAAACTATAATGCGACGTTTATCTCATAATTAAGAGAATTGACGATCTAAAAAAGTTAATAAACTTAGATAACATTGTACAAATTGTCCCAAACGGAAAAATGTAAATATAACCTTTGAATAGTAAGTTGCTTCTATTCTCAAATTTATCGTGTTTTCGTTTCAATAATTATAAAATAACAAGCAAAATTAAGTGCATTGTTTTTATTTCGTGTATATAATATGTGACTTAACTATGCTTCATCTTAGGCTTAATATATTATTTATCAGTGTCGGCCGTCATCTATCATTGAATCTTAAAACTTGATCTAAGAACATCGTTTAGAAAAACATCGATGCATCGATGGATTGAAATAATGAACGTCACATAGATGTTTTACTCCTGAAAATCGATATTTATTTATTTATTATTCACATATTTACTCAATATAATAACAATGTCTGTAAATCACTAATGGTTTGTCTAGACATATAAATCACAACACTACAACATTACAATTACATTACCTTTCTCATAATAATAAAAATAATAAATTCGTACCTACAATTTATCAATATACAATAATAAAACACAAAATAAATTACAATAATAAAAACGTTACAATTCATCAATCAAAGTTATATCAAAGTTATAACTAACTGAATCGCATACAAGATGCAACAAATATACATTGATGTATCGTTTTCATTCCTAATCAGTTCCGCTCGTGCTCCACTCCCACCCGCAACGTATGAATGTACGTCACAAATGGATCCATCGCTCACGCAAGTAATGCAGGTCCGCGGATTCGTATCCATCCGGACTTACCCATTCAGTTCCGCTCGTGCTCCACTCCCACGCGCAACGTATGAATGTACGTTACAAATAGATCCACGGAATGGTATCCGAATACTACGATGATGTACATCCATCACTCACTCAAGTGATGCGGGTCCGCGGATTCGTATCCATCCGGACCTACCCATCTCTAATAAACACACATCGAGAGGCTGGGTAAAATGAGTCAAATTGGTAGGTAGCAGTACAAAGCGGATGTTATGCTCAGTGCACATATCTACAATTCGAGGATTAATGTGAGATGCTACATTATCACCCAAAATTACCTTTGGCCCTACCAATTTTTTTGCCCACGGTATTATAACCGTTAAGAACCAAGTTTCAAAAATGTTTGCGTCAAACCATCCGAACTTTGTATTGTTATAACGTGTTTCAGAGGGTCCGTTGGTAACCCATTGTGACCACAGACCTTTTGCTTTATAAACCACGTAGGATAGAAGTAAAGTGCCATCAGCAGCTACGCAAACATGACGGATATGCATCCCTTGCTGTGGTTTATTATTCTTTCGGGATACTTTGTCCCTCTTCTAAATATGCATTTAGATTTTCCCGGGTCATCTGAGAGATTAGTTTCGTCATAGTTGACTATTCTCGATGCTAGAATGTCTTTTAGGGATTCTTTCAGATTAGCGAAATATTCTTTATAGTCTTCAGATGATTTTTGAGCTCGGGCTCGCTTAATGTTCTGTGTCACCCTCATGGTAAGTTTTTCTCGATGGCGCTTCAAAAAATTGTAAGACCATTTTGCACAGGGCAATTCGTCTTTGAAAATGTGCAATTGACCGTTCTTCTCTAAGTATTTATATACTAACATTCGAAGTTCTATTAAAGTCAGTGGACTTCCGAATTCAGCAGAAGCTATTAAACATTTAACTATTTGTTCTTCCACATGGGTGTCTAGCTTTGTGGGGCATCCTATTTTATCTATAAGTGTTCTTCTTATAGATAAAGTAGGATCCTACTTTATCTATAAGTGTTCTTCTTGGTATACCATACAAACGTTCAGCTTGATAGGACGATATTTCTTTTTTCTTCAAGCTTTCAAGGGCGAGTTTTAAAACTTTTCGTAGTGTACGATCTGGGCTTAGATTTCGACTTTGTTTCAATTTTTTTTTGTCTTATTTTTCCTTTTCGGCATCTAAAAATAATAAAAAATCCCTATTTACTAAGTTTCATCAAAATCCGTTCAGATGTTTACAACAAATTTCCAAACTTTCACATTTACAAAAATATTTGCAACAAAATGTAAATTTAGGAGAACGTTAGGTAGGATTTCATATTTTCAAAATTTTGTTCAACCCTATGGGCAGGCGAAGTTGGGAACAAAGGAGTCGAACCAGTGTGTCATAACTTTACCTAGTCAAATAACTCCGAAACTAATAAGTATAACTTACTGATGATTGGTTTCTATAAACATGACGACATTTCGAAACATACGAAATCAAATTTGACGACTTACCTTTTAAACTCTTTTTGCAACAGGCTTACATTTTTTGGAGCACCTTCGAAAAAACACCGAGACACACGACCGCACACGACTAACTTTTGACAACTGATTCAAAATGGAATGGAGGCAACTGGTATCGTGCAAGTGTATGCAGTGTGACCATAATTAAAAACTAAATTACCTAAATTCGATTTAAAGGTGTTGCCATTTAAAAATAATGAGTTTGGAATGATAGTTTTTTTTAGGCAGCTAGGCGAAGTCAGGGTGATTGACGGTACTTGAACCGTAATGTGTTTAATGCATATATCTAAAATAACGGAAATAGTATCATCTTTGCTCCATACGACGCAATGCAGAAGAAATTCACCATCGATAACGTATGTTCAGGTGTCATATAATATCGCTTTCGTTGTTTTTCTCATGCCATTACATATTATCAAATAAAGATGTCGGATAAGCACTCGAACTTTATCTCATTAAAGTTCAAATCTTCTGTTCATCTTTCTGTTTTGGTAAAAATAACAAACTATGGTAAAATTAATTTGGTCATTACCAACGATTTCAGATGCCACCTGTTTTGTATTTAGAAATAGATTTTTGCATTTATGAAGAGTAAACCAATCAACTAGTTTATTTACATCAGTATTATATTTTTTACTCGTGAAACCCTAGGCATCGACGTGTTGTTCTGCAGAACCTAAAGAAATGTTACAAAACTTTCCAATTTTCTTGGGATTTTTTTTACGAGGGGAGAAATCTTCAAAAGATACCTTATGAAAAAATGCCGCATGCAATGCAAATGCCCATAGAGGTTATGTGGGATTTTTACCCGCTAAAACACCCCTCGATATGGTTCTAGTCCATAGGGGACTTTGGAACCGTCACCGGTAATCGGGAGGCGAGAAGTACACCTACTTGAAAGTATACTTGAACACAAAGAAAGCTGTAATTTTGTAAAACCTATCGGGACAGAAGAAAAACTCGCTGTGTCTTTATTATTATGTATCTTTATTTTTCAAATATTTTCATTTTCATAACTTACTTATTAATCTTAAGTATTTATTGAGTCATCCAATCTTGAGATGGCATCGGAGTTTGATTTCCAATACAATACAATAATATCTAATTTATTTGCGATGACCATAGGTAACTGTTTACCAAAGGTGACATTTAGTTTTCTTCTTTCTTCATGACCAACCGGTAAATATTCATTGTGCAAATCTTGACATCTTGCAACTCGAAATCTTGAATATTGAATATTTGACTCATTAGTTTGCTTATAATAATTATGTACAATTTTATTGTTTAAATTTTAAGTCATACTTTACTTTTCGTCCTTTCATTTGTAGTTGTTGACTTATTGTTATAATTACTCACAATTTTTATCTTACTAAGTATTTTTTTAAATACTCTCAACTAAAAATGATAAAATGTAATTGCTGCAGATACTTGTAACTAGCATATAAAAAATATGTTTTATTCGGTTGTAATAGTGTGACTTAATAACTTTTTCTTGTTCTGTTGGTACCTACTTAGATTAAATAAAATACTTCAACATAAAATTGAGTTTTACTAAAAGCCTTTTACACCTGATATATATCGTACCGTGAATGCTTGCCAAAATTTGTTAGGGTCAGTTCATACTGGAAGCCGCCGACACCACACGCTTACTCATTGAACTGTGTACTTTTTAGTGTAGTAAATAAGTTCTATATTCTGTCTATACTATCTTATAACGGTGCGCGCCGCGCAGCTTTTCGGTGTGAGCTGACCCTAATAGGCTCGGTAGCAATAGCTGCAAACCCGCTGTTGTCCTGCACCATGATAATGGAGAAATTGTCAATTTTGTCTTAAAATTCGCGCCGCGCAGCTTTTCGGTGTGAGCTGACCCTAATAGGCTCGGTAGCAATAGCTGCAAACCCGCTGTTGTCCTGCACCATGATAATGGAGAAATTGTCAATTTTGTCTTAAAATTAATAAAACATGTTAATTTATTATTTACCACTTTAATTATCTTTTACATAAATTATATAAACGTAATACAAAAAATATATTATTTTTTTGGTTGTGGTGGAGGTTGTCTTAGTCGGGGTTGTGGTGGGTTCTGTCTTTGTCGCGGTTGTGGCGGAGCGAGAGCCTTGGCCCTGCTAGGCTGCGGTGGTGGTTGACGATCACGCGGCTCTGGAGGAGCTTGACGGACACGAGGTTCTGGAGGTGGTTTTCCATTTCGTGGCATCTAAAAATGTACACCTATATTAACCCTCGATATGCCTGGTAATATGCCCTCGGCGTACCGGTGGGTGGGACACATAAATTTGCAACTATTACCATACGTTCTCGAGTCTCGACGCCCGCCGGCGCCGCCTGCTACCTTCTATTCGGGGTGTGCTAGTCAATGTTGATAAAAGGAGACGAAGACTGATTATTTTATTTTTAATTGCAAATATTAACTTATCTTTTTTTAAGTCTCATTACATAATTGGATTGATAAAAATTACTTTATAAAAAAAAGTTAGATTTTTAGTAAAAAATGCTACCTAAGTTTAATTAGGAGCATAGGTAATAAAAGTTTTATTATCTTAGCTTACCAATTAATATATTATTGTATATAAAATACAGACTGTTATTAGCTTGTGATAATCCAGGCCCGTCTTGTGATATAACTTTTTATTACCAGGAATGCTAAGGGTAAAACTCAAACATAAAAAAAAAACATATTAATAAAAGTTTTCAGTTTTTCTTCAAAAAAACTTAATGTCATCTTGCACTTGTGAACGAAATCAAATAGCAATTCGATTTTGACGTGGATTTGCGATAACTAGAATTTGCAGCAACTTTGGGGGATGGTGCAAGAAGTGCAAAAAACTTTCGCATTTATAATATTAGTAGGATATTCGTTACACGTTAAATGATTACGTTCACATTTCACAAAACATACCTATTCACTTATCAATGACATAACGTAGGTAACGCAAGTTTTACATTTTTCTTAACTAAGTACATTTTAAAAATTAATAAACTTAACAAACAAGGATTGACTGCCAATTCTAAATTATAATTATATAGAGTCTACGAAAAGCAAATAAAACTTAATTACATTTATTTATAGATATTGATATAGTATGTACTTAGTATTACTTTCATATACATTATAAACACTTATTATATTGTATAAGCACGACTGAAAACATCTTTGCACACGGATTGTAAGCACCGACTCCCGCCCGAGATACTCCAAGATGCAAACTATTGCAAACGCTTCCTTTGCGTACTTACGAAACGAAAGAAATAAAGCCCGGTGATTGGTTGTTGAAGCTAGGGCCCCTGGAGGTAGAGAATTTATTTATTTTAAATTTTGCGTTTGTATAGCTCTAATTACAAACTACTTTGTGCAAATAAATTATTATATTATTATTGTACAATTTATAAACAAACTTGGCCATTTCTGAAAAACGTGAAGATCAAAAACCTTTTTTATGTTAAGCTCGACAGACAGGTTGACGGTCCACTTGATGGTAGGTGACTACCGTCGCCTATAACACAAGCAACGCCACAGCTGCTGCAAGTGCGCTGCCGACCACAGTAGGATTGGATAAGGGATTAGGAGGGGATAAGGAAATGGGCTCTGGCATCCCTTACTCACTCACCGAAACACAACAGCACATATATGCTGTTATTTCACGGTGGTATTCTGTAAAGTGGTGGTTACTGCCGCCAGGCGGGCTGCCCAAATGATTGCGAAACGCAGTGTGCCCTACCACTAATTTTTAAATGCAGACCAGAGTCAATTTTGAAAATTACATTAAAATTTCCAAACTTGACCCCGCCGGGAATCGAACCTGGGAGCCCTGAGACGTTAGGCAAGCACTCATCCAACGGGCCGCCAAAATATTTTTTAAAATATATCGATAATCGTCAGACAGCTGTTAATGTAACTACTGGACAGCAGATGGCGCTTATTACAATAGTTTGAAGTCGAAGTTATCTGGAATAATTTGTCGGAAATATCAGAATTTTAAATTATATTAATTTTATTTCACACATAAATATACAGATATATACGAAAATAAGCCTATTATACGTAAATACGTGTAGATGTTTTATTATTTGCAATACCTCCAGGCACGGGATGGCATAATTTTTTTTAATATTGATTTTTTACCTTTTATTACAATTGAACCAAAAAGAACCAAACCAAAACATAATTATAGAATTTTTAGAAATCTATGCACTGAACAGACAAAACGTGTAGGTACGCATTTGTAAAGTTGGTGATGGACTGAGCTACTTTTTTACCATGAGGCTTTAAGTATTTTACGGATTCTTTCGTCTTATCCGATCTACAGTTAATTTAAGTACAGTTCAAAATCTTTGTCTCAAATGGGTAATTTGTGTTAAAGTATTGAACTTAAATACTGGCCGATTTAAAAAGTATTGATAATTTAAAATATAGAAAAACAAGATGTGGTTTTTGACATAATAATAATATGTAAAAAGATTGGAAGAAAGTGGGCTTTAGTTTTTTGAGTTGAAAAAAGATGAGTTGGTTTTTGTAATAAGTGATTTTAAATATGTTATGAAATTTTAATGGAATAAAAGATGTGTGCACCATCGAAAATGTGAAATCATTTTATTTAGATCACGAAACAAAGTGTACATCACGCAGTGGAGGCATTTAGAAAGAAATCCAATAAGAATTTGATGGTTTGATAGATAACGTGAACTTACCATAAAATCAGAATTTGTTGCACAATTCACTTTAATGCAATTTAGAACCGAAAGTAAGAAAAGTGTTATTAATTTTTGTGAAAAAATTAAAAAAAAAATTTTAATAAAAAAAATTTAAAACAAACAAGTCTTGCTTTACTAATAAGTCACAAAACTAAAGAGTATATAATGTCAAAAACTAGGTACTTCTTTTGCCAAAAAACTTCTCCGATGATTTTGCCAGTGTCACTATAGCAATATAAAAATTCAAATTAAAATCAAAAGTAGCAGATCCTGAAACTAGTCAGTCAAGTCAAGTACATACAATTTTTTTCTTTAATTTTTTTCTAAAACAGATCAAGTCCAAAGCAGTCAAGTCAAGTCCCAGGTCCCAGTCCCACAAAAACAAAAATTAAATAAAATAGTAAATACCATGTAAATACTAAATACGCTGTCACTAGGCTGTCACTCAGTCAGCCAACTTCACACCATATGTCTCACACTCATGACTCACAAACTCACATCCATGGAAGTATTATATAGTACTTATTACTTCCATGCTCACATCACAATCACATGATGGTTGCGTTTGTACTTCGTACTTCCCCAAAATGTCACCTCACATTTTAGATATCCTTAGCATAGACTATAATTTAATGTATGAAATAATGTTAATACATTGTTATGACTATGACTATGGATTTACACTGTGTTGACTTGTTGGCCCTATGGAGGACCGAACCCCTTCTGAACAGTGTTGCCGCTAAGGAAAAAATAAAGTCACTAAAACCTAATTAAAAAGTCACCAGATTATGAGAAAATTTTACTTCAAGAAGTCACTAAAAGTCACTAAACTTATTCAGAACATCGAAATAATAAATACCCTTCTAGTTCGCTGATTCACACTTTTAAAATAAGATTTTAATTAAACCAAATATGAAAATCAATCTCAAGTACCTACGTAAACAAATACTAAGTAAGAAAACAGTTAAAAAAATTAGTTCAAAATTCAATCAATTGAATAATGTCGTCATCAATTCTCCCTTCATCTTTGTCCGACAACGTGGGTTGTTGCTCAGAAGACGTAGAAGCTTGCGGTTCTTTTGAAGAAGTGAATGAAACAGCTGTTTGCCCTTTTATGTTTTTTACAGTCTTTGTAATTTTGGTAAGTACCTCCGTAGGTAAGACGTAAGTGTGACAGGTTTCTTTTAAAATTACGCTATATTTTTGTTCACCTACGTCTTTTAAAAGTTTTTCTCTGAAGTGTGGTGCCAATACCTGGTTAATAATTTGCGTGCATTTAGTTTTGTGCATTTTTAAATCGGCGGATTTTGAATCTGCAAACACATCTTTGCACAAATCTGTCAAGTGTTCCGTAATAAATAAAGCAAGTTTACCCTCAGCCTTTTGAGTGAACCTGTTTTCTTTGGGAGCTGGTGCAAAACTTATTTGCTGATACTTACTTTGAAAGCGTTGCACATTTTTGTTTGTGCTTTTTGGTTTCTGCATGTTTTCTTATATCGGCTACTCTAGATTCGCTGTGACAATATGAACAAAAAGCTTTTTTGTATCACTTATAACAGGTTTTCGCCAATTTTTTAATTCTACTTCATGTTCCCACTCAGTTCTGTACCTTTGAGCGTATGTCTTCTTCTTTAAAGGCAGATCCATTACGCAAAACAGCTAGATTTGAATTTGAAAATACAAAATAAAACTAGCTTGACACAACGACCGTGCGAGAAAGAAACTAATGATTGTTTCTGATTGTTCTGAACTGTGGTTAGAAAGGTGAAATAAGTAATAAAAATTTTCATTGGGAAGTCCCGCTTTGTTAAGCTCGTGTTGCCAGTAACAATAAATTAAGAATACATATGTTTTACTATTTTCTAGTCAGTTAATTAAGAATAAATTAATTAAGCGAATGCTAAGAAATAATAGATAACTGAGATTATTGGGAAAAGTCACTAAAAGTCACTAGATATTTTTTTGTCACTAAATCCCAAAAAAATGTCACTGAAAGCATGAAAAACTCACTAGATCTAGTGACAAAGTCACCAAAACGGCAACACTCTGAAACAAAGCGTTAAAACCAGCACCTTAACCATTCAACCCAGCATTCAACCAAGTGGCTCGTTAATGACTTATGTAGATAATAACATGAGTTATAAACATAATATATTTATAAGCACTTGAAAACATGTTTAACTTATAAACATAAGCACAATGAAATTATTTTTGCATTTAGAAGAAAATGGTGTGGATTTATGAATGATTTTTATCCAAAATTGATAATTTTACAGTAATATTTGAACAGTCAAACAGTCACAAATATAGTTGTCGCTTTTAATTGAGAACTCAAACATAGTCCTCCCGCGAGTCTTTCTTTTTGTCAAATTTTGAAAATTAATTAAATTAAGGTCATGCCCCTGTCTACCATACAAAGAATTAATGAAAAAGTGCGTGTGAATAACGAGGATATTAATGAGGAAAATACAGATTCTTTTGTCATTTCGAAGGTATAATTTAATATGTAATAAAATTCTCTTGTAAAAATAGTTATCTTATCACTATGGTTAGACCTAAGATATACTATTAAACATCTTATACTCCGGCCATTATAAGAGTGCTGTTCTGACAGGTGTCAATTCCATACATTTTCTGTATCGTTTATTCGGAAATGAACTTTATGCAATGCATATATTTAATACTCCTATATTGCTAGTCCCCGTAAGTTGCAGCGTTGCCGAGACGGAACTACATATTTTGTCTCACACGTTCATACTTGACGAGTTGTGCACATGCGTTGCAACAGTAGTGGGAGTAGTGGGAGAAGCCCAGCCAATAAGATGCTTATAATGTAGTTCTCGGACATGCGCACAACGTTCGAAGTCTTCATGAAGGAGACAGACTTATATATGTCTGCACCGTTCGGTCGGCATCAGTTCGGTGCACCCTACTAGCAATATAGGAGTAATTAAATATATGATGCAATGGACATAAAGAAATGTCAAAAACGCATTCATGGAATGACCGTACTATAGGGTAGTTATGCTGCTTATAGTTTTGTAGTCTGTAAATTCCTAATATACACATATCTAGGTTCAGAGGCTCTAGTAAGTATGAGATGAGTTTACGATACTACACCAATACTACACTCGCTAGCGAGAACGTAAAACTTTTGACTGTCAATGTCAAATTATCAATTTTCCATATAAATGTTTTACGCTCTCGCTAGCGAGTGTAGTATCGTAAACTCATGCTAGAGCCACTGTAATAACGTATAACCATGTAATAACGTTCTCCCTCTACGTGTAATAAAGAAATATCTATTTTACTAGGTACTGTAGGTACCAGTGTATCCACGTTATATCTACCACAGAACATAAGTATATACTCTCTGGCGAGAGGTATCTACTATGTAGTATCTACATATTAAGCACCATAGAATAGTAACTAAAGCCTAGAACCCAGACTAAAATAAAAATCAATTTTTAGAGTGTGTTGCTCCTTATGCTTTTGCATTAAGACCATAAGTCAAAAAGAGATAAACATACAAACTTTGTTCTTATTTTTGCTCGGCGTATTTAGATCAGACGTCAAACTTGGTTCCTTTCATAGAAATATAACTAAAGCATATATTTCTATGGTTCCTTTACTTATTTGGTGCCGTTTTATGATACCGATTTAAAGAGGCTAGTTAAACGTTAACAAATGATTTGTGCAAAGTGTCAACTTAACTTATCTGTATTTTTGCGTTGTATGTGACTGTGACATGAGTGACAAAGTTTTAGTTTATTTCTTGATTTCTGTATCAAAATATAATAAATCTAGGATCAAATCAATTATACTGTGATTATAACAATGTCTTCTTCAGTGCCAGGATGTAAATCTACAATAATGCGATTTACATATGCGTCCAGTATATGTAAATCGCATTATTGTAGATATAATTATAATGCGCATATAATTATAATGCGTCCAGAAAACAAAATGAGGATATGTTTATAAGTTACCATCGGTAAGTGATTTTGTTTGTTTGCATAATCAGAGTCGCGTAGTAAATATACTGAGAGCTTGTTTTGTATAATAAAAATGACTTATAAATTACGTTTCTTGAATTTACGTAATATTTTAACGAAAAGATAAAGAAATATGTTATGTCAGTGTTGTGCCGATGATATATATGGATAATTTGTATAGATCACTCTGGTACGGAACAGCCAGACGAAAATCTAGTGACATTATATTTGTCTCTCTTTAATTTATGGCCTTAATGCAAAGGTGTACGAAGCGCCACACTATAAATATTGGTTTTTATTTAAGTCTGGATTCTATGTTTATGTAGTTATTATTCTAAGTTAAGTACGAAGAGATGGTCAATAGATTCAATTATCGACAAATTCAGTACATGATTGTCAATAGCTTTATCGATAACATATACAACATTACTTACTGACGGATTTTTTTTGTGATTGACAGCTTTGTTTTATGTGTTCTTGACGAAAAGTAAGTAACTGATCCATACAAATTTGTAAGTAATTAATTCTAATATATTTTTATTTGAATTTTCTTATTTTGATTATTTTTTAATATACCATCCATGATTATCCAAATATTTTATTTGTAATTATTATTTATGAACATTACTTTCGATAAGTTTAGATTTAAAAATGGCCGGCCTTCGCTCGGTCGGTCCGGAGCCGGATCTATTTAGGTAGATCGTTCGGATTGGACCGATATAGTTCTGATTGCGGACATAGTTCTCCATAGTTCTCGGAACTATTATAATCCGGAACTACACATATCTACACAATAATGCTTAAAAATGAAAATTTTAGTAGATCACATTATTTATCCATCCTTATAAAAAAAGTGATCAAAACTAATAATATATATAAAAAAAATTGTGATATTGCTACATTATCTTTTTGACGATTTCTTAGTTATTATTCTATGTTGACGATGTACATTTTTAGCAAATAGCAACATTTTTCAAAATCATTCATTCAGCGCGATCGCCATCAGAGTTGCCACACGTGCGAAATTAATGTAAATCCACGATAATTTACACTCAAAACAATATCTATGCTCAAAACATACTGATGAATCGATTAAGCCTACGCTTTTGCATATCTGCGATAAGTTCCTTTTGAGATAGGTATATTAAAAATGTCTTTAAAAATTGTACTTAAATTTTAGTTAAATTTACCTAGTTGTAGGCATATATTGCAATTTTTTTGTAGCTGCTAATATGGGTGTTAATATCTGAATTAAATGATTACATAATTTTCGTAGTTCGCATAACAAATAAAAATATTGATAAAAACGAATGTAATATAAATCGTCAAATTGACTGACAACACTAAACAGGTCGGCTCGGCACCATAGAAATTATTTTTCTATGGGTCGGCATACCAATCAGTCGTTCATTCATTATTTCGTATTGTAAAAGAACGAATAGAACAAAAAAACCTCGAGTGAAAAGTGTTTCGGAAAGGAAAATTGATGCCTTTTCATGTGATTTTGTGAATTTGTGTTTGTGCAAAATTCATTGTAGACTGTATTTGTATAGTATTTTTGGTGCAACGTTCCCAAAAACACGTACTGCTTGGTAGTAATATGAGTAATGTTACCAACCAAAATGGAACAGGTCTAGAGCAGCAGGTCAGTACCTCATGTACACTAAGTGGTTTTGTATTGATTTTTTTCTATCCTTACATAGAAATCGTGTCACATCTGTGATAAACTGAAGACCAGTTGCAATATTTAATAAACGTTTAATTCATGAATTAAGTTTATGTCATTAAAAAAACCCTTAATCGAAAATATATTCTGCTGTACGTGTCTCGGGCATAACCAACATGGCGACCTAGCTTTCTAGATTGCCTAGTTCATTTTTAACCTTTGTTTCTCAAAAAGGAGAATGCGATATAAATACATTACTAATGTAATTTTCCTCTATGTAGTGAGGTCATTGTCACGACGTAACTGCGTGTCATGGCGGGAGGGATATTGGTTTCGCAATAAATTTGACCGCATTTGCTGCCTACACTATCAAAACAAAAGATATAATTTAGCTTTGTCTAATCATAGAACTACACATTTTGATAATAAACAGAAAGTCTTAATATTGTATTATCAGCATTCTATATTTCGAACTTAATTGCTAATTCATTTTAAAGGGTTTCTTGAGAGTTAAATTCTGTGTTAGTGTAATAGTGTAATGAAATTCTCTATATCGGCTTAGGTTCATTTTAAGAAATGTCACTCAAGATATGACCATGTCTTTTAACCAAACTTTAGTATCCAACCGAGGTTCAGCCTGGCCACGGCCACCTTCAGCCAAAAAAACCACCTTCCGCTTTGGCCCGAAACCTGGCTAAACCCGATAGTTTCGCCGAAGGTAGCAGCGGACAGGCTATCTAATTTGATTGGTCAAAATGTAGATAAATTATTATTTTTAGCTTACAACATAACACTGTTTAACTTTGATTACTAATCCTTTTAATTAATAGATATCAAAACGCCAATGAGAGAAGACTTTTGACTATTACTATGTGATTTTTTTTCAATAGCAGTCAATTTAGTTTGTAAGGCTAAGTACAAACATGTTTACTAAACATCACTTAATGTAATCGAATGATAAAATATTATAATTTTAACTTGTTTGTAATACTGTCAATACCTGATTATTTATAATTATCGTAATTGCTACCCAAAGATTTTCATCCTGTATAGTAGATCAAGCAAGACAAAAGAATCCGTAATGTGACATTTAGAACCATGTGGTACAAAATGGCTCAGTCCATCACCAACTTTAGAAAACTATTTAGCTACACCATAGCCATCTTGGTTACGGCGATCAGGGTCAATATTTCTGTAGGAAAATTTTCCCAATGTCCTCTATCTTAATATATAGAATTCTCGTGTTTTTGTAACAAAACTTTGAATCGGCTTGACCGATTTTTATGATTTTTTTTTTGCATATTTGGTAGGTTCATAGGTCGTAAAGTATTTTTCACCCTTCTACCCCCACCCCCCATTTTTTAATCGCAATTTTAGTATTTTTGTATGAACAATATGAACAATTTTTGTATGACGTGAAGTGTCGCGTCACTTTGACATATGGTTTGGAAAAAAAATTGGACCCGATAGGTGGCGCCACAATCGGGTTATAGAATTATTTTCGGGTTCGGGCAGGACAAAGTCTGCTGGGTCAGCTAGTATTCTATATATTTAATCTTTTCGTTACCTTTATTTTCAATTTTCTAAAATTTTCAAAACTGTTCGTCTTATCTATTTGTTAGTCTAATTTAGTTTCACACTAGTTAAGAAAAACAGACTGATTGATAGATCTGATTGTGATTGTTAAATTATTTTGAAATGGTATTATTTTTGACAAATAAATTGCATGGTAAATTTTTTATCATCTCTAGATCACTTCTAGAGATGAATTAAATTACTTTTCTATATTATACAGTCAATATAACCCTTCAATGTTTAAAGTTTTAAAATAATTTATGTATATCATTAATTGTAGATTGGTCTAAATCTGACCTTCGATCGGACACTACCAATCTTTGTCAGTGTCATTTATAATTAGTATATTAGTGGCAAATTACATTCAAAAAATAAGAAACAACGTAGTAAATATTGATAATATGTAACATTAACATATTACTAGTTATTGTACATATTTTTTTCCTCTACTAACCATGGTCCTTCTCACTCCAATGTTAAAAAGGACCTATCTCACAAACTACCTTTGATACATATTATATTTGATTATCATTTCACACTCCTACTTCTAAAGCTGATATGTCCCCTATAATGTTACTTTTATTCATCTCTTTCTCTTAGAATGCCAACTATATGCGAAATATTGTAGGTGATAAAAGTTTTTTGGTGTGCTGACTTATAAATTGGTCAATGCTGTGTAGCCAGATGCTGTTCAGCTTTCTCTTTCTTTCATCTTAATGATAATCAATTTTTGCAGATTCATTTTGTATAAACTTCTCCCTTGAATTTTTGAGATATTCATGCATATATTCCAGAATCAACCTGATATAACCTGTACTGTATTGTTTTGAGCAATATGTAAACGAAGATATGTCAAATATTAAAAAAAATCCCCTTCAATTTACTATTATAAAGTATAAAGGTTATACCCAAAAGTATATTTATTTGACACATTAAAAAAGTTTAAATTTATAAGTTTTTTGTACTACATAGAGATGTAATCATAAATGTTTTTAAACACATGTTTTGAGGTTATAAAATTTGTTTACATAAAATCTCTTGCTCAAATGAATAGAATATAGTGAGAAATAATCTACACTTTCAGAGAAAAAAATAGTCTTTTAAGCTTCCTACCACTCACCTCCATTGTTGCATTTTTGTTGTGCCAAAAATAAACTCATTGCACATATCTATAATTATAAAATTGTTTGTCCTGACTGATTATCAACACACAACAAAAACTACTGAGTCTAGAAAGCCAAAATTTGGAACATAAGTTTATTTTATAATGTAAACATTATAAAATAAATTCTTACATTAGATAATTCTTATAATTCTTTACAACATAATGTAAAGAAAGGATTTTAGTAAATTTAAACTCTGTGCGAAGTCAGGGTTGGGTTGCTAGTTACTTATAATCGAAAGGATTAGCTTAACTGGGCTACATTTATTTATGAAATAATTTATATTAATTTTAATTCTATTTTACTTACAGCTTGCTGGTCTGGACTTGCAGCCCCAGGCTCCAAAGAGCGCTGGCCGCTACATCCCCCCGCATCAGCGCAGATTGCAGGCTGGTGCTTCTCAAGGTATTAAAATATTGTTATTTATAAAATTTTATATATTTATTTTAGGTTGTAATTATAATTTACAAGAAATAAATGATTTATTAAATAAAGAATAATTTTGAAATAATAGTCAAAACTCGAAAGACTTCCATTACAACCTCAAAGAAAACAATGCTCCCGACAATGATTACATTATATTAATTTTTGAGATAGCAACATATCTTGAGGGAAAATAATATTTTCAAATCTATTTAGGATAAATTTGTTATTTAGCTTATTGAGAACAGCTTATTGTTTAAATCAAGTGAAACTTTAGCTGATAAATTATTGTCTTATTTTATTATTTATGTTTATAAAAATTACTGAAATACAATGCAAATATGAAAAGAAAGCAACAAATCATACCGTAGCAAAAAGTTTGTTGATTGTTTGTTTCTTTTATAATAAATAAAACACATAAATTTGTTGTGGGAGATGAAGTGATGAGTTTGATTTTGTGTTGCAGGGGAAGAGTCTAAGCGGAGCTTAGACAGCCGTCCAAGTGATTCGCGGGAGCGTCCATCATTTGGAAGTAGCTCCCGAACATACGACCGTGGTGGTCGGCGCGACGACCGCGATCGTGACCGCGACCGTGACTACGATCGCGGCTACGACTCGCGATTCCCGCGCAGAGACCGCGGTGAGATAAACACTCTGAATCTTTGAATAATCTACAGATTGAATTATTTACTGCTCTCATGGTAAAGGGATAAAGCCTCCAAGTCTGATAGTGAGAAGACATAAGGTCACCTTTAAGTTTAAATTAATGTGGAATTAACCAGTTGAGCTTCACTTGTTTCAAGGTCTTATTTATTTTTTAAAATTTAATTATTGAATAATTAGCTTACTACTTTCCTTCTTGATTTGCTTACTGATTTGCTCCTTCTTGACTGATTTGTATTATTTGAATACTGCCTTTAATAAAATTTCATTAAGAAAGACTACAGTTACCTATAATGTTAAGATTTGTAAATAAATATTTTAATAGTCCCAAAAACCTATTTCTATTGGTAATTTGTAAAAAGGGGAACCCCTATCAACTTGATGATGAATGTACAAGAATTAATGGTCTTTAAGCTCATTCATATTTTACTATCCTAATCCTTATAATTATTATCTTAATATTATAAATGCGAAAGTTTGTACGTTTGAATGTTTGTTCCTCAATAACGCAAAAAAACCTGAACGGATTTGGATGAAATTTGACACAGAGATAGTTTATTACCTGGATTAACATATAGCATATTTATTATCCTGGAAAAATGTTAGGTACCTGAAGGATTGTCTAAAAATATAAAAAAATCGGCGTCACTTTCGTCACAGCAATAGAGATGTCGTATATATTAATTTTTCAACGCAGACAAAGTCGCGGGCACCAGCTAGTAAAATAATAATATAAAGTAAGCTTTAATGGTTTCATGTGTATCTTTTATACATAAATATTTATGTTATTAATTCCATATTAATTAATACTATATCAAAATAAATTTTGTAAATTGATCTAATTACTTTTTAATGACCAGATTGCAACTTACAAAGTGACAAAATGACACATGCAACCCCATATTAGTGATGCATTCAGACTATAGAGGGGGCGTTTTTTATTTTATGGGAGAATGAATAGATTTACTTGTAATATCAATTTATATATTTTTTTAATTACACAATTATAGTATGCGCGTAACTTTTTTTTTTGTAAACCGATTGGAATGAAACAAACATTAACACACTTGCTATAGTACATCACTGAATACACCATTCAAATCAGTTAAGCCGTTTCTGAGATTAGCGTGCGCAAACACAGACAAACAGACAATATTTATAAAAACTATTTTTTTGACCATGGTAACATAAATACAATGTGTAATTTTTTTTTATAATGTACAAACGGCTAGTTTACGATTTTATTATATGTTTGGATGTATTAAATATGATTGTATTTTTTTCTATTTACTCGACCATTTTGTAATAATTTTAAGCATTAAGAAGTATACTTTATTTTTTTGTTTTAAGAGGTATTTGCGATAGGTCGTGAGGGTGGACAACAGAATGGAGAATCAGATCGGTGGTCAGAGGAGAGGTGGGGCAGCGGCGGAGGAGGCGCTGGGGGCGGTGCAAGCCGCGGGCGAGAACCAGTACGCGACGTGCGGCGCGACGAGGACTTCAAGGAGCCGCCACCGCCGCGCAATGACCGCTGGAAGGAGCCCGAGCGCGACGAAAGGACCAATTCGCGCTGGGCCTCCGACGACGTGCGCCGCACCTCGTCTCGCCGCGACGAGGTATATTCTCGAACACTCTCTTCTGTTTTTCAGTAGGTGATACGGCAGTAGGCGACAGACCACCCCATTTAAAGTGGTCACTGCCTATATACATTATACATAAGCGGCAGCAAGGGGGACTTATAACAACTTATAGCATCTTATGACATCTAATTTTGGTCTTTGTTTGTAACTTATAACAACTATCATACACTGCAGAGGGCAAATGCTAGAGAATTTAGAGATGAGTTCATTCTTGCGCACTATAGATAGATACCGCCAACATTACCCAACATGTATTATAGAGGATTAGATGATAGGATACAGATTTACCCAACACGAGGAGGACAAAACAGAAAATACAATTGGTACCTGTTACTAAAATCGTAAGGGAGCTTAAGTGGAGATGGATCATATGGCAAGATTACAACAAAAGTCGCAAATAATCAAAGGATGATATGATAGATGTATATAACAATTAGAAATATATGTATTTATATATGGAAAGAAAGAAAGACTTTTATTCACTGCACGAAAGACACATACATTATATAAAACAACAGGACAGAAATTAATAGAAATACGTGTGTGTCCTTGGGCAGCAGATCAGACACAGGATCAGCATTATTCTGAGGTGCTAGACAAACACCTGCAGTGCTGATTTTTAGCCAGCACCGTATATAATATATAAAGTCTTAATCTGAAATGTAATAATACATTATAGTCATATCTAGGTTGATTAATTTGAGAAAATAGGTCTAAATAATTAAGTTAAAAATTCACTGTTTTATGATATTTGTGCTATTTATTTAAATTCTTCCCATTAAGAGATGACATCGATCACGAATTTCACATTATGTACCTTAAGAAATTGTGAAATTGTGTTCGAGTCGTTTTAATAAATGTTATAGGATGTTGGTACATTTCAGAATGACTGGACGATCCCGTTACCTCGCGACGAGCGGCAGGAGTTGGAGTTGTTTGGCACTGGCAACACTGGAATTAACTTCTCCAAATACGAGGATATCCCCGTGGAAGCTAGCGGCGACCGCGTGCCAGATTTCATCACCAGTGTAAGATCATTATTTATAATACCTATGTTTTGACCTCATCTAGACTCGTTTCGTTTATTGAAAATCTATAAGACCTATCTTGACTTCGTCTAGGCTCTTATGTTGTTAATAAAGTCGAAACATGAATTTAATAATAAACATTAGGTTAAAAGTACCAAGATAGTAAGGAGGCATCTTGACATTTTTCAGCAACTTTTGTTGATTTTAGTATCTAGGCAAAATCAACAAAAGTACCTGAAAGTTTATTTTTGGCCCTTCTGTTAAACAATATTAGTTACGAAACTACCTGAACTTGATTACTTAATGTATTTTAATTGCTTTAACAAACCAATTTGTTATGCATGTGGTGTGACCAATGTTTCTTAAAACTTATCTCTTGTTGAAATCGATACTGTAACATTAGTTAAAATGAGTATTTTTATTGTAAATTTTGTGACTGATATTGGTATTTCAATACCAGTAACAATTTTTAATTAAGACCAACTATCTTTTCCAGTCAAACAAACCAATGATATTGGTGGTCCATGAAATTCATGTAAAGATGCTTCTGAAACCTTTTTTGAAAAATGTATAGACAACTTCAAAGTTGACTGTATCTAAAGAATTAAGAAAGTTATGGGGGAGACTTTGTCCAGCAGTCGACTTCCTATGCTTGATGACGATGAAAGAACCAGCATCTACCCTTTAGTTAAAAAAAATTTCTTAGGAGATCCTGAACATAAATTGGAGTTACTTCCAGATACAGTTCCTTGACATTTGTCTTACTAGACCAATTTTGTAACGAATTGATTATATTGGTACTAGATGAACCCGCCCACACCTCTATGCAGCTTGCGCGTGATCTTCTTTGACAAAATCCTTCTTTAACTTGGCAAATCTAAATAAGATATTCATGAATTATACACAAATCATCCTCAAAAATTTCTCTTTTCATCGATACAATCAGGAACAACTTTTCAAGATTAGCGTAGGTATATATGCAGACATACTGAGAAAAAGGAGGACCTTATATTATGTACTGATGAATATAGTTAGTGACATTTGCGATTGAAATTGTCGCTTTTGTGTTTCCAGTTTGAGGATGTTAACCTGACAGAGATAATGCGTTCGAACATAAAGCTGGCGCGGTACGACAAGCCGACGCCGGTGCAGAAATACGCAATCCCCATAGTGCTGGGGCGGCGCGACGTGATGGCGTGCGCGCAGACGGGCTCCGGCAAGACGGCCGCCTTCCTCGTGCCCATCCTCAACCAGATTTACGAGGCGGGGCCCGTCAAGGGGCCCTACAGTAGACGCAAGCAGTACCCGCTGGGGCTCGTGCTGGCTCCCACGCGCGAGCTCGCCACACAGATATTCGACGAGGCCAGGAAGTTCGCCTACCGCTCCCGCGTACGGCCGTGTGTTGTGTGAGTTGCCTTATTATATTTTCTCAAAGTACTATAAAAAAAAAACTATACAATAATAGTTCCCTAGTTTTAATAGTGCCAGAGTAGTGAGACTCTGTCATGACAAGTTCAATAAGCGGTCTCTGTTTATGACAGATACGGCGGGTCTCCGATACACGAACAGTTTCGGGAGCTGGAGCGCGGCTGCCACCTGCTGGTGGCCACGCCGGGTCGCCTGGTAGACATGCTGGCACGGAACCGCCTCGCATTGGACCATTGCCGTCACTTGGTTTTGGACGAAGCTGACCGCATGCTCGACATGGGCTTCGAGCCGCAGATTCGAAAGATAGTCGAGGGCTACAGCATGCCGAAGACGGGCGAACGTCAGACGCTCATGTTCTCGGCCACTTTCCCGAAGCAGATCCAGGTGCTGGCGCAGGATTTCCTGCACACGTACGTGTTCTTGGCGGTTGGACGTGTGGGCTCCACGTCGGAGAACATCACACAGAAAGTGGTCTGGGTGGAAGAGTCGCAGAAGCGCTCGTTCCTTCTCGATCTGCTTAACGCTTCCAACCTGATGCAGAGGTCACGCCCCGAGGAAGATCAATTGACTTTGGTCTTTGTTGAGACTAAAAAAGGTTTGTTTATCAATTGTTTTTACAATAACCGCATTTAAAATGGTTAATTTAATTACTTAAATGAAGAAGACTGCATAAGACCATAAATTCTGTTAAGACACATCATTATTCAAAACGTCACTGCAACTGTAATTGCGTAAGCTAACTAAATTTAGCCAGTATCAGTATTTCTTTCAAATTTTTAGACATCATGACTCCCGTTTCTAGGTGGTAAGACTTTTTTCTTTAGATGTAAATATTTTTATTTATCTTAAAAATTTCTTAGACTTTTTCTATTGTTAACTTTATAAAGTATGGTACCTTCATAAATCCTTTTCTCGTTTTGAAGGTGTTATGAGACAACTTATATGTATATAATCAGATGAAGTGTAAAGAGCAAGGCTGGTTATCCTCCTTGTGTCTTGAGCCTGGATCTCGCGTTGACTTTAGAATTGTGTGTGTAGGTGCTGACCAATTGGAGGACTATCTCGACACGGAAGGATATCCTGTGACGTCAATCCACGGTGACCGCACACAGCGCGAACGCGAGGAGGCGTTGCGCCGATTTCGTTCTGGACAGACCCCCATACTCGTCGCCACCGCAGTCGCCGCCAGAGGTAAAAATAGCATATAATTTATTAATTCATAGTAGTTCTGTTTTAAATGTGTTAAAACATACATATGTTAATCTCTTAATTCATATACAGCAGTTACAGTACAAAGTATGTTTTACAACTTTTGTTATTTTTCTAATAATAATTGATATGTGTTTTATAATAATATGCTTTAGTCATAATAGCAATAGTCTAATAAAATCAAAGTTCTTTTAAGTTTAGGATCCGTCAATTCCTTTATGTTATTGGATTGATTATTGTATGCTTTTACATATATGAATATGATATACTTCTAGTCTACATTTTGGTATTTGCAATAGATTACTTTGCCTAGTTATTTTGGACTAGTTTCGTTATTTTTAATAAAATAATTTGGATATTTTCTGACAAATACAGGCAATGTTTTTTTATAAAACTAATACAAGCAAGGTTAGAGTAAGCAAAGCAAGGCAAAGAACAGGATAAGTCTCTAAAATTTACAAGTAGCGTGTGTCTTTGCTTTAAATACACGTTTTGAAATTTATAAAATGATAATATGGCAATATGGTCTACTAGTTGATAAGGCAACTCTTCTTAACTTTGACAGGCGTGAAAAGTGTATAATGTGATGTGTGATGATTTTAGGGTTGGATATCCCTCACGTGCGCCACGTGATAAATTTCGATCTGCCTTCGGACGTGGAGGAGTACGTGCATCGCATCGGGCGTACGGGCCGTATGGGCAACTTGGGCGTAGCCACTTCCTTCTTTAACGACTCCAATCGTGGCCTGGCCAGGGACCTCGTCGAGCTGCTTGTCGAGGCCAAGCAAGATGTGCCCAAGTCAGTGTCTATCTGTATTTAATAATGAATATTGGAAATATACTATGGTGTTCACTGTTCTATTTACAAACCTCTGTGGATTTATTCTCAAGAGGGTTGATGCAAATCGGCAATGGATGGTGTTAAACTAAATATTTCATTACACTTGCTGGATATAATTCTTGAATTTGTAAAGATAAGATTGTATAAATTGTAAGATTTGTGGATAAAATATCTTTGACAGGTGTAGCAATGGCCTGAAAAGAGATTGTGTTGGATATCTTAATTTTTTTATAATAAATGGAACACAACAATGCGTGACTCACAACACTAGACGTAACAAAGATTGCAATGACATCTTTAACTGTATTAAAATTTAAACCTCTTGCCATAAATTGCTAAACAAACATACTAATAATATTGGCCAAAAATAAGTATTGGTTGTATTATGGAAATCACACTATGGATTGGGATAATATTTATGTGTACGGTTTCAAGGAGTGCACATTTCGGCTATTCTCAGTAATGCTCGTTTCTAGTCGCCCCCCTTGATCCATAACCTTCCTCAAGAATTGA
Source organism: Bembecia ichneumoniformis (assembly GCA_910589475.2). Taxonomy (NCBI): domain Eukaryota; kingdom Metazoa; phylum Arthropoda; class Insecta; order Lepidoptera; family Sesiidae; genus Bembecia; species Bembecia ichneumoniformis. Next base: position 9,383,622 of record OU342523.1, read on the forward strand.
GCTATTAAATGCAAAAAGAGTTTTTAAAATCAGACTGCTGTTGTAAATCGATCAACCAAAGAAACTCTTCAGCTATTATATTGGTATTAGTATATAATATAATAAAATCGTTCAACACTGTAAAAAGTAAAAGTGAAAGAATTATCAAAACTCCCAGTACTTTCATAAATAACCCAGATCCTAGTATAAAAATTTAAATTGTTTGTTAAAACAGATGATTGTCTACAATTATGTAAATGTGCATAATCGTGGCTTCATCACAAATTGGCTACCATTATTATACCATGGTGAAACTGAATATGTATATCCAAATCAAAGCCAACGTAAAATACAATCATTATTGTTGATATAGGACGGGCGAGCCAATAATTTCTACTTTTCTTATTATATTTAATCCTTTATTATTTTAACATTTTATATTCTCTTCATATATTTTTTACACACAGAACAAATTAAATACAGAGTAGTTAGAATAACATTGACAGATCATGATTGCATGAACACAGATATTCTCAACAATTATAATAAATTAGATGGTTAACTACTCTTATTTTATTTTATCGATTCAACAGTTTAACACTTTAATATCAATTAAGTTAGGTAACATAAAAATCAATTATAAGTTCGCTTATACAGCATACTACCAAGACATCACAAAAAAGCAAATGAAAAAAAAAACAGGCCTTTTGCACTTTGAAGAAGCAGCCATTGGTGAGCACATGCCTCACCTGAGCAATGCTTTGTTAATGTTGAGAGAACATAATATTGGTTATATCTATTTAATAAGAAAAAGATTTATGTTGCTACGTACATGTTTTTATTCAACTGACACTTATTTCAAATATTATTCTATATTTACAGAATTAATATATTAAAAAGAGTATTTACTGAGTAGGTTAACAATCAATTACTAGACCTATTTACAACACGCCCCCTTAATTGAGGTTAACCTAAACAAAACAAAATAATAATAATAATAATATTTACAGCAACTATTTAACTAAGCCCATACTGGCTATACATCGCTTATGTGCGATTGGCCCTAGAGGCTTCGTTAAAACATCTGCAGGCATATCACTGCTTTTTAAATATTCTATTCTAATCAAATTATCAGCTACTTTTTCCCTAATAAAATGAAACCTAGTATCTATATGCTTCGTCCTATTGTGGTGTACAGGATTGTTAACTAAATTGATGGCGCTCTGACTGTCTGATAATAATTCAACACAAAAAGGTTTACATACAGTTACTTCCGAAATGAATCTCCGTAAGTAGCATGCTTCCTTAGTAGCAGACGTAAGTGCCATGTATTCAGCCTCTGTAGACGATAGCGCTACTGTAGGTTGCTTTTTCGCTTCCCAAGATACTGGTGCTCCAGCTAGGTTGAAAACGTAGCCGGTATAAGACTTCCTATCTAGAGAACAATTTGCCCAATCGGCATCCGAAAAACCTTTTAATGGTTGTCCGGTTTTTCTGTAACATAAGGAATAGTTAAGTGTACCCTTCAAGTATTGCAAAATTCTTTTTGCGGCACACCAATGTTCCTTTCCATAACAGGTATTAAATTGACTTAGGTAGCTTGTTGCTATGATATATCAGGACGTGAGTAAACGGCTAGATACATTAAGCATCCTATTAAATTCTGATAGGGATATGAAGACAACTCACAATTCTTGTTGCGCTCTAATTTTTTCTGAGCTAAAGGACAGCTGACGGTCTTACAGTCTTGCATATTGAATCTTTTTAATAAGGATATAATGTAATGTGATTGACTCACTCTGGTATAGTTATCATTGCTTTCTATTTGCAAACCTAAATAATATTTTAATTTACCTAAATCTTTTAATCCAAAAAAATTTGATAACTCATTTTTGACAATTTCAAAAGTTACGTCAGATTCGTAGTAAATGATTATGTCATCGACATAGATGCCTAATATGACAAGTTCATTACCAAAAAGTTTTGTAAACACACAAGGTTCAGAAGGAATTCCACTAAAACCTATTTTTGATAAAATTTCATTCAACCTTTTATTCCAGGCGCGAGGTGCCTGTTTTAGGCCATAAAGTGATTTATGTAGCAAACAAACTTTATCTTTTTGATCTTCTACCGCAAAGCCAAGTGGCTGCTCCATAAAAACTTCTTCTTCTAAGTTTCCATGTAAAAAGGCTGTATCAATGTCCATATGTCTCATTTTTAGATTCATTTCCGTAGCCAATGCGAATAACGTTCGCAATGATGAATGACGAATGACAGGTGCAAAAGTTTCATTGAAGTCTACACCTTTTGTTTGATTAAACCCTTTCACAACGAGTCTAGCCTTGTATTTAACGATATTTCCGTGAGCATCCCTTTTTATTTTATAGACCCACTTGCATGGAATCACCTTTTTATTTCTTGGTCTATCAACCAACTCCCAAGTTTGAAGTTTCTTCAGCGATTTATACTCATCAGCCATTGCTAACTTCCATTTGTCAGCATCTTCCGTTTGAATAGCTCCAACATAAGTAGTTGGCTCAGTTGATTCTATTACCTGATAGGTAAGAAATTCTGGCGGTTTTCTACTTCGCAAAGGGTACCTTCTTTCAACGATTTCAGGTTCTCTTTCCTCTTCTACATCCATATTTACAGAACTTGTGGGTTCATTATGCTCAACAGTAGGAATGGACTGTTCAACGGTATTATCAAGGCAATCGTAATACTGAGGTCCATCGTTATCAACCTCATCTTCAAATAATAAAGATTGCTGTGTCAAACTATGAGGTTTATCATTATCAATCTCATCTTCAAATATTAAAGATTGCTCCGTCGAACTATGTCATGGCCTCTCTTTCTTCAAGTTCGTAAAAACATTTTCAAAGAAAGTCACGTCTCTTGAATATACAATTCTCCTAGGATTGACTGGATCTCGAAAAATGTAGGTGTTGGGATTTTCGGAGTATCCAACAAATATTGCTTCCTTTGCTTTTAAATCCAATTTTGTTCTCTGACACGCAGGTATATGAACAAGGGCTCTACACCCAAATACCCTTAAATGACTTAAGTCACTTTTCCGGTTAAACCACTTGTCATAAGGTATATCACCATTTAAGGCTCTATGAGGTGACCTGTTCTTTAAATATACCGCTACTTGAAATGCATCTTCCCAATATACTTTGGGCAGAGAACTTTCAGCTAACATCGACCTAGCTTTTTCCGTTATTGACCGAATGGTACGTTCAGCTACACCATTTTGTTGCGGACTGTATGGTGTCGATGTTTGGTGCCGGATTCCTTTCGAAGACAGATAATCACTAAACTCCTTATTTACAAACTCCTTCCCACCATCAGTTCTAATTGCTTTTATTGGAAAACCTAATTGTTTCTCCACTAATACTTGAAATAAACGAAATTTTTTAATAACATCGCTTTTAGAGGAAATAAAATAAATAAATATTTTTCGGGTATAGTCATCTACAAGAAATAAAGCATACCTGTTTCCTTGAAAAGATGTTGTGCTCATAGGACCACAAAGGTCACTGTGGACCAATTCCAAAGGTGAAGTAGCCTTATTATATGCTATCTTCTTAAAACGTTTTCTAGCCTGCTTTCCTTCTACACAAGCTATGCAACTACTTTTATCTATATCTGTGTAATCTACACCTACTTCATGTCTTTTTAATGTGTTCATCCCTATACGACATAAGTGCCCTAACCGTTTATGCCATAGTTGATTCTTAGTCAGACAGTCAGTGTGCACATCATACGCTGCATCATTATGCTTAGTTACATTCGTGGGAACGTTAGTAGTGCAATCTAAAGTATACAGTCCACCACAGGGCGAAGCATGCAGTACGGATTCACCTGTAAGACAAAAAGTATTGTTTTTATAAAAATTACAACCATTTTTATCAAAAACACATACAAAACCATTTTTTATAGCTTTCTGTACAGATAATAAATTAGCCTTTAAATCTGGAACAAGAACAACATCACTTATTGAATTAACTAATTTATTGGGTGTGTTAATGGAAATATTTCCTAATCCACAACCATTCTAACTGCTCACCATTTGCTACAGTTACCTTTCCATTATCAAGAGTGGTAATGTTTTGAAACCAATCTCTCCTAGAAGACATATGTTTTGTAGCACCAGAATCTACATACCAAACATCCTTCGATGGACAGCCCGAAGTATTAAGCGCAACAAACGATGTGTTTTCTTCATTGTTGCTTGTAGAAGATAACAAAGCTTTATTTACATACTTAGCGTTATTCTTCTTAATCCTCTGCGGGCAATCTGGTCTTTTATGTCCGGGTACATTACAATCATAACACACAATTGCTTTCTTCTTTTTAGGTTTTGATTTCACTACTTTTAAGACTGTATCAGTTGGTGTATCTGTTATGGTTTTTGACAGTTCATTCAATAATTTAGTTTTCACTAAATCGGATGTAACGGCAATGTTTGAATTTTCAAGTGCCATAATTAACGGTTCGTATTGTTTAGTGAGACCTCCAAGTAAAATGGCTGCAATAGAGGAATCATCGATAACCTTATCAATGTCGGCTAAATCTTGAGCCATTGACAATATAGCATTAATGTATTCCTCAATGTTATCGAAATTTGAAAGACTCATTCTATATAATTTTCTTTCTAATGCAAGTCTCCGTCCTAAACCCTTATCATGCTCTTTGATTAGTTACTAGACACTCTAGGAAGGGAAAATGTTGGATTATGACGCAAAGGTTTGGCGGGGGTTTGGAAATTCAATTTAGCTAGCAGATCAGGACAGTCAATAACACCGTTAGCTATTTTCTAGAGGAACACTACGTCAGCAACGTTAGAATACTGTGTCATAAATTTTTCATAAATGGTTTATCATCCTTAATAAGGGTTGATGAGGAAATGATTATTATGCAAGAATCCAAACTAACATTGTAAATGTGTAAATAATTCTGTCTGTCTGTTACTTTTTCACGCCTTGACAACTCAACCGATCATCATGAAATATTGCATACACATTGTCATTAACAGAAAGGACACAGGGTACCTTTTATCCAGAAAAAAGTACTGTTTGTTCCCAAGGGATCATTTAAAAATACTGGCAAAAGTATAACAGCTCATATATTTTTATCTTTCTCCGACAGTGGACACCAGCTCGTGATTTAATAAACAAAAGAATGAATTAGTTTTACAAGAACTAATGATATAGTGTGTTTGATTTTTATTAAGAAAATCAATAATCAGTAGAAAATAGTTTAGTAACTTCCTAAGCAGAATCCTCATTAACCGAAGTCCTTGTTGCGAATGAAGATTTTAGAAAGATGTGTGATGTTGCAGTTGGCTGATGAGCACAGCGGCGGATGGGCGACTGGGCGGTGGTGGGCGGCGGGCCGGCAGTCGGTCGAGCGGAGGCGGAGGTGGAGGCGGAGGCGGAGGCGGTGGTGCTGGTCGCTTCGCTAGCGCCAGTGGCTTCGGCGCGAGGGACTTCCGCACGCAATCGCGTCAGACTACGCGCTCCGCGGGAGTCTCTTCCGGTACGAATAATCTTAGTTTGCACTTGCACTATCAAGATCACTCTCTCTATTCTTAAGAAAATTCTTATTCATAAAAGCGGCCGACCAGTCGACCGAATGTTATAAGTCATATTTATCTCAAATTACACAATATAAATTCTCCAATTTTCACTCCAAATTACAAAGGAGAATGCCCGTTTCCCATGCAAGCCTGGGCTATGACTGTACATGTTTGTAAATTGGCCTGTTATTAGAACTCACAAATATCAGCAATTTGTAAATAAATCGTACAATATGCACATATTTTGAGGTTATGTCGTTGATGTGTGGTATGTTTTGTGATACGATGGGAATCATAATTGCAATGATAAAATGTCATATAATTACATTATGTGCCACTTATTATACAAAATATTTATTACTTATATGAGTAATTACCTAATTGATTTGCATTGACAAGTAGGTAGGTAGTTATATGTATTTTGTTTGTAAACCGATTGGAATAAAACAAACACAATGTTTGCGGGAAGCTTGCTATAATACATCACTGAAAACAGCATTCAAATCTGTTAAGTCGTTTCTGAGATTAGCGTGCACAGACAAACGGACGAAAATTCTAAAAACTATGTTTTTGACCATGGTAACGTAAGTACAACGTGTACAATATGTTTTTTGAAAAAATATTCAATGTACAGACACTGCTCGTTTACGATTTTATTAGCGATTGACATAACTTATTTTCTAAAGGAAAAAACGTCATAAAACGCATTCGTATATCTGCCAAGTTTTATACCACCAATTTAGAGCTATTTAGTCATTGGTTTCATACAAAATGCGCCGCTACAATCATACAATTATCTCAGTATCAACGCACACAGTAGAATTAATAGTTTCTCTGACTAGTCAATCACATATCTGCTTTTTTATATTATCGGACTTGCTCGAGCAATTTTACATTAAATAAGCGTCAACACTAACAATATAAGAGGCAAATGTCAAGTGTTTTTTCACGTATAGAGTGTAATGAATATCATCTCGTTCGGCAGGTGGATTCAGTTACGGTGCCGGAGGTGGATCGTACGGCGGCAACTATGGCGGCTCGTACGGTGGCGGCGGCGGTGGCGGAGGTGGTGGCGGCGGGCAGGACTGGTGGGGGGACTCCTAAATCATCCACGCCACCCCCGCACATTTCTACCGACACCCCGATACCTTATTTATGTCAATATTAGAGGATGCAAACCCGGCGCTTACAGGACTGAATATTCTCAAACAGGCGGAATACTCGCACGGTCTCTCTAGGGACTTCGCAAATAAACTGGTCATGTTCGACGGGGTGAGTTGGCTACGCGATCTGCATTCAAGGGGTCCCTGGTAATAGAACCTACTACATCGGGTTTGAAGCTTTATTAACTAATGCATTAGATCGGATCGATAACTTCCTTCGACGTCCTTTTGATCTGCGTTTTTTGATTTCTGCAAAAAAATAGGGACATAATTCCTTTTTTTTTTTAAATTGATTGTTAGACTAACCTTCCATATTGCAATTGTAAATGCGTTTAAACAACCGAGGCGAAAGTGAGACTATACTCGCATACTGTGTCCCCTTTCGTTTTAAAATTTGTGGATCTGTCTTTAAATGTGACTTGTCTCATGTGTTGTTCAGTACCACCCGTCGATATCGCAACGTGGCCGTCCCACCCTCATCGGAATATGTGCGAAAACCCTTAAAAATCTCAATACCATTTTCGTCTAAACACTTCAAAATAACGTTTCTCTTTAAATCGTACGCTATCTCAGTCATTTTAGTGGCGGCATTGGTCCCGAGCTATCCCCGGTATTGCATTCCCTAATCGTTATTCATTGTTGTACTGAAATGTCGGAGTGAAATTCACCAGTGTATATTGAATGGTTGGTGCGAGTGGTGTGACGTATGCTAATAAAGTGTATGAGAGGAACCGCCTGCGGCCGATGAATCTCAGGCGCGCGGTTCGTGGGCGGTAACGACTAACCGACTACTGACTTACTCTTATGTACAAATGTAACCGAACTGAGGCCGCCTTCACACCGGGCTTATCTTCCTCCGCCTGCAAACAAGCTTACTTAAGCTCTAATATGAATGTTTTTCGTTCACACTAAAGTGCAGCCCAATAGTCTTGTAATGTGTGATTTGATTTATTGAGTTGTTTTTGCCAATTGTTTGATGTGAAGTGTGTTTACTTACAATGTATGTATGAGATTAGTTGTAACTGATTGGAAGTTTCAAAGGACCTACAAATATAAAATCTGATATTGACTCGCCTAATATGTTGGTGTTTTGTCGATGCACTAATCTAAAACGTTAGAACTTACACTGCTGTTCGCAATTAAGTATGTATTTTTGTATGTTGAGTTGCTACTGTTCACATAAACAGAGCATTGTGCTTCCAAATAGAAATAAGAACCTGCTGATGTCAGCCCTTCGATATAACGTCCATTTTTCCATTGAATCACATATTAACAATTTTTAGTATACATTTTTTATACTAGCACACCTGTTTTAGTGTGAACTAAATGTTTTTTTATGTATAAAAGGACTGCATAATGTTAGTTCACATTCGGCAGCTGACAATACATCTGGTGTGAATGCGGCCTAAACCTAAACGAGTTCACCCGCTCGCCTGGTCCCATAGATGCCTGTGACGTCACGTTCTTTTTTCAAATAATTCTAATAACTGCACCGTGTATGTCGCAAGTCAACTGACGCGGCCTCAAAGTGAAACAAAATTTTTAACATAATCAATGTGTGTTAAACGGACAGTATTGACCTCATTAAAATAAATAAACACGCTATTTTATTTAGATATTATAATTTAAAAAAAATGTACTTATAAATATAAGATAAGTATGAAGATGGGTCGAGTGAATCTAAAAATTCTCACTCGCTACGTCAGTTGACTGGTGATTGACCGACCGCATATACAATAATTGTAATAGCTTATTACATTATGGAAACATTTCGGATGTTCGTTCTCTCTGTATCGTGCAATTGATACACAATGATATATACGTTTTACAGTCTCGTTTCTGGCTCACCCCTGTCACTGGAGTTTTAAGCATTTATTGCACCCTAAATCGATGTAGCTAATGATCAGTAGATTTAGAAATTGAGAAGTACCGATACAGTATGATAGAGTAAAAAATTTGTCTGTAGAAATCCCATAATGTACCTAACATCTGTCGACGTGATCTATAATTTGAATGTGAATTTATCAATAAAATATTAAGAAACACTCGAGTTTGTATTATTGTTTATAATAAAATATTGAACACAGCTGTAGCTGTTTTTTTTTTAAATTACAACATACGTTCTCGATAATGTATGTATGGATACGTTACTAGGTGATTCTGCTACGAAATTAGTCACTATATTTAAAATAACACATTGATATTGCATTAAAGAAAAAAAAAATGAATTATATGTTTTAAATATTTTGTCGCCCGTCAAAATGGGGGGTTTTATGGTAATAAGAGCAGGATTGTCTAAAATTACAATACTGAGACAGTATAATAATATACGAATATTCATTCATTAAATACTTGTAGGTTAAAAGAAACTTCATTAGGTATCAGTTTACTTTTACTAGGGTTTCGGAAAAAAAATAACTAAAATGATGAAACGAGCCCGAGGTAGGATGCTTGCCTTAACCCTCTGTTCTAGGTTACGGGTTCGATTCCCAGCCGGGTCAACTTGAAAAAACGAACTTTTCAAATTTGGCTCTGGTCCGGATCTGGAAAGTAGTACCAGGGCACACTACGTTTCGCAGTCATTTGGGCAGCCCGTCTGGCGGCACTAAGTACCCCCTTACAGACCACCGTGAAATAACAGCATATGTGCTGTTGTGTTTTGGTGAGTGAGTAAGGGATGCCCGTCCTTATATGAATAAATTCACACAGATTTGCTCAGTAGACCTTATGTTTATAAATCCGTGTTGTTGATCTGTAATTGTAAACCTAAAGACAAGATAAAATTTATCACAAAATATTTGAATGACAGATACCTAAGGATAACGAAAGAGCTTTTCCAAGAAGGCCTTAGGTAAGATACCAGTCATCATTATCTCAGCCGCAGGACGTCCACTACTGGACAAAGCCCTCCTCTCCTAATTTTCTAAAATGACCTGTCAGAAGCAGCCTAGATCTACCGTCGACCCGTGGTCTTTGTCAGGTCGTCTGTCCATCTTAGGTGGACGTCCTACGTTGCGCTTGAGAGTCCGTGGCCTCCATTCGAGAACCATCCAGCCCCAGCGTCCGTCGGCTCTTTGTACTATGTGTCACTGCCACTTCAACTGACTAATTCGCTTGGTTATGTCGGTAACTTTCGTTCGTCTACGGATCTCTTCATTCCTGATTCGAACTCGCAGTGTAACTTATAACTTTGCTCGGCAAAGCTCTCTTCATAGCTCTTAGACGACGTTTAGCTTTCTTACGACGCCCATAGTTAGAGACCACGTTTCAGCGCCATATCTCATCACTGGCAAAACTTTTGTTTTAAGACACTGAGGAATTTTGGACGAGAAGATGTCTCGGAGCTTCCCGAACGCTGCCCATCGGACCAGAGGCTCTAGTATGAGTTTACGATACTACACCAATACTACACTCGCTAGCGAGAACGTAAAACTTTTGTATGGGAAATCGTGAACTGTCAATGTCAAATTATCAATTTTCCATATATGTAAATGTTTTACGCTCTCGCTAGCGAGTGTAGTATAGTAAACTCATGCTAGAGCCACTGGATTCGACGACTGACCTCTTTCTCGAAGTTGGCTCTACTTAATTGGACTACTTGTCCCAAGTAGTTGTACTCGTCAACAACTTCAAGAGTTGAATTTCCAACTGTTACTAGGTAAGATACACCAGTAGGTACGCAGCGAAAATTTAAGAAGTAGGTATACACCTCTAGTACTTATTATTACTCTGAAGTATACACAGAGTGTATACCTACTTACCTACTTTTTATATAGGAATGCCAACAGTTCTATAGTCCTTGTAAACGTCTAAAGTTCATAAATAGTCTTTGACCGTTGTTTGGCGGATTTTTTTGGCGAATCTATGTAGAATTCTGAACAAAAGATAGCGGTAAACCGCAATGCTTTGAGAGCTTGCCTCAGTTTTCTCAAGAGATTCTTGACGCCAAATCATTCGTATGTTATGAAGCTTAATTTCTTCTCGCTACCGCGATAGTTGGAATGTCAATTACCTATATACCTTTGAGCTTGGATTTACAGAAGAGTCCAGGTTTTGCCTAAAACAAAACGATGGTTGGATTTTTTAAAGTATAGAATAGAGATGATCTGAGAGAGGTACTCATCGAACTATGGAGGTCCTCAATGCAAAATCATTGGAAAAGACATAATGCCAATGCGTTCAAAACCATACCGAGCAGTCCGTGCATTCTCCGATGTATTAAAGTTTTGACACTGCCAGAGATTGCCCTATCTCAATCTTATGGGACCAATTGAAAAAAAAAAAGCCGCAAAGAAAATAAAGCACCGTTAATACCGAACACGAGCTCATAAACACTAAAAATGTATTGGGAAGGAATACGCGTCCAGACAGGGTCAGTGAGTGTAGGTTTACGGGAGCATCTACACGCGAATTTTATTGTAATATATTGGAAAGACTATTAAAAGAGATCATCTTTGAAATAAGATTTCTCTTGTTTACCGCAGGTAGTAATAAACTTTTACATGAAATTAAGTTGCAGTTACTGTTAAAACTAAGTGGTTTTGTTTTGACTAGGAGGTTCATGTGCCTTTTAATTCAAGGCTAGTTCTTTCAGTGAAGGAATTTTAATGCGCTCAACACATAGCTTCTTATTTTTTTAATATTTCAGATTTATTAAATCTGGAATAAACTAATTGGCTTCTATTTAGGTACAGAAATTCAGAATACATTTTCTGAGAAAAATGCCTAAATGTGAGCACTTTATTCGAATTTTCATCACAGAATAGAGGCGACACATATTGTAAATCACTTTCCTCTAAGCTAAAAACGCCTGAAAATACCAACAAATTAAACATACGATTAGGATTGTTGCTGCATATCCGACACAAAGCTGGTAGTTGTCAGGAAGATCTCAACGGCCGCAAACGCATTTGCTCAGACAACTTCTCACTTGTATGATGTGTCTTTACGTAATTACTTAATATTTGAGCCTCTAAAATATTTTTTATTGTTTTGATTGATAAATTTAGAGCAAATATAATATAAAGCACTCAAATTAACATGCTGTGCCATGTATCACACTCGTAGTGTATCACTTGCCATATTTTAAATACTTATTTAATATTTTGTCTGACCCATAAAACTATAGCTTACCTACTTAATTTAAAACCTTGACTTCTGGCCCTTTGCACACTAAATGTAATAAATAAAATGTGAAACTGAAAAAGTCCTCTTTTATTCCTTCATAATAAGAACTGGCTTTAAATTGACATAGGCATCGGCTTTTCCTTTTTCTCGGTATCAAGGTGGTTGAAACTTATTATACTTTTTTTTAAATTTGATTTTATACCAAAGAAAAAACCAGGTATTCAAATGGTCCTGCTTATTAATAGATAGAAACATGCTCTTTTGTTTAACATATTTCAACCATTTATCGAATTTTAATGGCAATGTTATGGACGATAGAGGCCAAATTGTTTCAACTAAATTATGTATTTTCGAATGGTGACATTTATCTAGTATAAAGTTACATATACATTTTTATATTTTATTGTTTTATTATTTTGTAAAATATGTTTCTTTACGTAGGTAAAATTTACGTTAATTATTTAATTATTAACCAATCAATTAGTAAAGTAAATTAAATAACCTTTATTATTTGTATGTTTTGGTTACTTATATCATAGATCACCATGAAACATGTAGATCTCAGTATATTTTCTTAAAGAAAGTTTTTGTGTTGTCCAATTTGAAGGCGAACAAAGCCACGTCCTAACTAAAATGTGTAATAATTGATTAGACTCCGCTAGCGCTCCAACGTAATGCGATAGTGAGTTTGATTGCTTGTTAGGTACCTACGCTTTCACGCCTTAAGTATAACTAAGTCATCGGGGGTACAGAAAAGGACATGTGGTCGTTTTATCTAGAAAAAAGTACTGTCCATGAGTCCATGACAATGGTCCCTGTGAATGAAATAAACAAAGTTACCGGCAAAATATATTACAAGACTTAACTAGTTGACTTAGTACTCAGTGTTACAAGACCTATTTGTAAAATTTACCAACACCATCAATATTTATTATTCTGTTCAGCGAGAAAAGAATAATTATGTTTATTAAATTCTCTTCAAAAGTTTCGTTATTAATTTGGGTACGTTCGATTGCATAGTAATGGCCAATGGGTTATTGAATATGTCTTTTTGTGGCGCCTTTTTATTTGGTGAACGCGTCTAGAGCGGGCGATGGCGGGCCGGACCCCGCCGCGAAGGCATCCACGGAATCTCCAAAAGGTGACTCGAGGATAAATTACAAGCATTTCTTCCATTTTAACGATTCCCTTTATTATTTAATTTATTTTTATCGTATGTTACACATTCGGCTTGTAACAATGTTTGTTTTGGGGGTTCATTAACATAAGCCTCACGCTGTGGCTCAAAAAACAAATGACCCGCACTCATTCGTTTCATTTCTCTATAGGTTTTATATGTTATCCGTAATTTCACGTGTCTAAATCTAAAGGAGATAGCGAGACGGGACGTCTCAATTCCGTAATCGATTGTCGTTTTTTTTTATCGCATCTCTCTTGCGACATAATAAAACAATTAATTTATTATCGCTCTGGGAGATGATTTTGATCAGTTTATGAGCGGCTCGCCCGGTTGGACGTTAATAGTTTTAATGTAAGATGTAATTTTTATTAATTGGCCGTTGATGGACTGGTCGGATGGACAATTAAAATATACTTCCATGCGGGACATGTCAATACTTACCTTCGCAGTGTAGGATACGGGCAAAAAATTATTGTAATGACGAATATTTTTGAATGTGCAGAATTTATGGTGCCTTTAATATTCTCGAATATAGAAATATTATGTCATGCAAACTATAGAATATTGTCTGAAATACAGCCTCTATAAGATGCATTCTATAAGACGTACTTCGGAGAGTGTGTTCGGGAGTTGCATGAGATCATACTACCTTCCTCTTTCTTCTATCGGACATGTAGACGTACGGTTGGTTACCATCCTCATACCTTGTCGAAATCTCTCTTAATTTGGACCAAGCGATTTAAAACATCTTTTTTAATGTGCACTGCTAAGATTGGAACTCCCTGATGGCGTCTATTTCCTAGCTCATACAACCCAAATCTTTTCAAGGTTCGAGTGAATAGCCATCTTCTTGGGTGAGCTCGTTCCATCGTCTCGGCCTCATCTTTCCTACACAGATTTTTAATTTTTTTTTTATTTTTTTTATTTTTTTATGTTAAGATCGGCAGACAGGCTGACGGTCCACTTGATGGTAGGTGGCTACCGTCGCCTATAACACAAGCAACGCAACTACTCACAACAAATATATTTAAATCACGATCATGGAGAAACCTATTTGATAAATAAATATTTTGATTTGATTTATTGCTGCAAGTGCGCTGCCGACTACATCAGTAAGATTGAGGATAGGGATTGGAAATAGTTAGAGAAATTGGCTCTGGCATCCCTTACTCACTCACTGAAACACAACGTGCTGTTACTTCACGGTGTAAAGGAATGTTTATAATATCCTGTTTTAAGTTACAAAATTTGTTGATATATAATAGTTATAATGAATACTTATAAGATACATAGCTAAACTTTATGAATAAAAACCATAAATAAAAAAAACAAAAAGCATGATGTATGAGGGTATTTTAGCGAAATGCCTTTTACCCACGTGGCCACGGCATAACAATTGTACAAACAATGGAAACGATAAAACTAAATGGTGTCTCCTTTAGAACAATCGGGCAAACTGCTTTTGTGTCTTCGACGAGAAAAAGTCGTGAGTCATAAATTACAATTGCGTAAAAGTGGTGCTACAATGATTTACGATGTTTCAGTAAAAAAAAAGGAAACGGCCAACAAAAATTACAAGAAACCAAGAATGGTACCAGAACTTTATAAATTACTGGAAACGGGTAAATAAATAAACAATGTTTACATTCATAATAGTCTACTGCAGGATTTGCTGTTGCAGGATTCCTATTTATGTATATTAAATTTGCACTTTAGGTATGACTTTCTGGATTAACTTGCCAGGGTTGAACCATTCCAAAGCTCTCATTAAAGTCTATAGTTGAAACGTGACAAATCAGGCTATGTCGTTTAGTAGGAGCAATTTGTGTATGCTATCTAGGGCACTAACGGGGCACCGCCGCCTCAATAGGCACCTAAAAGTAATAGGGCTCACTAGTACGGGAGAGTGTCGCCTCTGCCATGAGGCAGATGAAACACCAATGCATATCCTGTGCGAGTGTGGCCCCCTGGTGCACAAGCGCAGTCACATCCTAGGAAGCCACACAATGGCTTGTGAAGATGTGAAGAATGCCTCTATCAAAAAAGTACTAACGTGGTAGGTATAGGTAGAAAGTTTTAGTTCACGTGGCGATCACAATATTTCAGCAACGAAGTGATACATGACTGGCACTCTAGCGGACAGAAATAGCCACTAAGATAAGACAAGATAAGATGACTTTCTGAAGCGACCCATAAGTAGTTAGAAAGTGATATTTATTCATTATCTGGGAAAAATCATTTAAATACCTCGCCATAATCGCCCATCATAGGTCACGATGGACATAAATAGTAACAACCCATTTTTATTGATATACCTATAAGTTATGAACATTCATCATATGAGTAACATTCATAAAATTTACCCATAAACACTCATGCGGACATATCAACACACCCACCATTTATGAAAAGCCATAATTGTTAACTCGAAGAGATAGGCCTTAAATAAAGGCATATTTTATTTATCTGTTATATCTACTTATAAAATAGTTTTTTCTAACTATCAACGAACAGCCAAAACTACTAAGTATAAGAAGCTGAAGATAACGTAAGAATCCGCTAAGAAAAGATTTTTCAAAATTTCAATTCCGTGCGAAGCCGTTAACGTTTTGCTAATTTATTATAATGGTAAATTCTTTATAATTGTACTAATATTTTTGTTTTTAATTGTATTCTATTTGTAATTTGTTAGTAATTAAGCCTTAATTATTAATTATTTATTAAAATGTTTCTATTTACCTACTTCAGTTATACAAAGTTTCTAATATGTACCTGCTTATAAAAATAACTCGTTTTTTTTTCTTTTTGAAATTTTTTTTTATATTAATTAAAAAAAAGTTCAACCCCGGCTTCGCACGAATGCAATTACGTAGATTTTATTAAACATCAAACTGATGGTTACAGGATAAACATCAAACTGATGGTACAAGGAAGAAATTGATACATTAATTTATTTTCTTGCCTTTTCCTTTTACAATACATATCTACTTATTATGTTGATTTAAATCTTACAACTTAGATCAGTTGATAATTTGTTTACTAAGATAAAGCATTTTCCGATTGAGAAAATCGATTAAAATCTTATTTTTTTAGATATTAAAAAAAATTCTAAAAACAATTACCACAGATCTGTTTAGATATAAAAAAGAAGTTAATTTCCATACGTCAGTACAGAAAATGACCATACTAAAATTAACCGCGAGTATAAACCACTTCGTCCATTTGGCTCTCATGATGAGGCTTCCATGGGATTCTAGGAAAATTATTTTGCCTTTTGGCTCCCATGGGGATTCTAGAGAACCTATTTTAGCTCTCAAGGGATTGTGGATAATTATTTATTGCACTTGGTTCCCATTTCCTTTTATTAATAATGTTAAAGTCTCCGTTCACTTGGCTTTGCCATTTCGTAAAATGAGCAAATACCTAAATAATCAAAACGGTCTAATTTCACTAGTTACATGCTCGCGGTCATACTGCGAGATCGAATCAGGAATGAGGAAATCCGCAGACGAACGAAAGTTACTGACCCAACCTGGGCGGATTAGTAAGTTGAAGTGGCAGTGGGCAGGACACATAGTACGGAGAGCCGACTGCGGCTGAGGCCAGAAGGTTTTTGAGTGGAGGCCACGGACCGGTAAGCGCAGCGTAGGACGTCCACCCACAAAGTGGACAAATGAATCCGGGCTCCTTTTGACCGGTCCGATTGGAAAATTATGGGAAAATTAAAACTACGGCTGAGATGATGATGATGACAGTGATCAAATACGGCAATCACAAATTTAATTCTATAATTATTGCCTTTTAAAAAGGCAATAATTAATTTCGTAAGTTAATAAAAATGCAATTTAAGTATTTCTGGTATTTTTTATTGTCAATAAGTGTTAACGCTATTTTAAAAATATCAGCAAGTTTTTTTTTAAATGAATAGCTTTGGAAGGGAATAGAATGAGCCAAAGTGAGATATTTTCTTCTCTACCTATACTTATTTTATTTTTTATAATGTGGCTCATTTTAACAGGCCTTAGGTATATTGTGTGTCATAGCCACAGGATAATTTCAAGTCATAAAATTGAGATCACAGTGGGTCCACGGCTTAACAATTACTTGAATGGCGTGTGTTTCCTAAACAAGATGTTGGAAGCTCCATTGTGTGTTTACAAGTTTTGTTAGTTGAGAATTTCAAATACTCAGATTTCATTGTATTTTCGTGCAAGCGTGTATAATTGTGATTGACACGATTGTTAACTTTGTGACAAAAATGCTAATATATCTTGTTTTTCATTTAATGCAGTTTTATTTTTTAAACTTCGCTCTGTACTAAATGATTTATGGTTTATTGTCCCAAGTTGCTACTCTTATATTTCATTACTTTTTTATAAATTATAACAGGAAAGGGTTAAGCAATTTTTTTTGAGTACGTTTACTCATTGAATGGTTGAATTTAAAACACCAGTGGAAGAAATATTTCATAATGGTTTTTTTAGAAAGGTTTTTTCTTTCAAGCCACAAGAGAAACGAATATGTATATACAACAGTTTCTTTTTTGTTTTTATTAAAATAGGCAAAAACAAAGTAAACAATTGTTCATATATCTATCATATGGCTTAATAGTGCAATACTTAACTGATTATAGAAATAACTTATAAAACATCGTTATCATTTTTAAGAAATAAATTATATGTTTACTTAGGTTTCTTACTTTGAAATAACGGCATTCCTGTTGTGTTTCCAAAGGAATCAAGGGATTCAAGGGACGCCGATCCACCAAGCCCGACTGCCTATTTTGGATTGGTGTAAAGAACATCGTTCCAACCATTTTTTTTAACTTACACTGAAGATTTTGGTAATAAAAGTCTGTGTTAATTTCAGTAATTTCCTGTGAGTAGATATTTCAAATTCTGTAAATGAGAATTGGATAGTTTAATACTTTCAAACTGAAATATCTATGAAACCTCATTGCCAAATTACTTACACGATATTTTTCCCGTAAAATCTATAATTTCTTCTTACCTAAGTCGGTTAAAAAAAACCTTTCCGTTTCTTACTTTTCAACGGTTAAAACGAAAATACCATACGCTGATGGCCCCTAATCTCCACACAAAACTGATTGATCTCCTTTGCATTGCTCCTAGTGTTCCTTGTAGGTTGTAGGTATCTACACTAGAAGTTCCTAGTGTTCCTCGTTCGTAATGCCGAATCAAATTCATATTCGCCTTTTTTTTAAGCCCATTTATGCAACTAACTATAATTATGCTGTAAACGCTGTGTGCCCTGCCAATACTTGCCAAATTTAGATCAGAGCCAACTTGGAAAACTTTTGACCCTGTCGCGGAAATCGAACTCGGGACCATATTAAACCACTCGAATAACGGGCTCGTGAAAAATTAATATTGTTTTATTATCTTGTTTTTAAATTAAAGAAGTAATCTGCTACTCTTGTTACTTCCTACCTATTAAAAGATTCTATTCAAAAGTAATTATTGCCATCTACAAAAGTATTTCCAGTCATGAGTGAAACTGTGAAACAATAGTTGCGTCTAAGTTAGTTATAAAATTAAAGTTGTTAAAATGGAAAATTGAAGTTGTAGGTATTATGTAATGGGTTTTGTCCTTGACAAGTTCTAATAATAAACTGTGCAAAGTAACTATATATAGTTCGCGTTGTTTAAACTTAGTTAAGTCCAACGACTTTTGTATAAAAACAGTTCTAATAAAGTAATCAGTGATTGTCACATTTACAGTGCGAAGGCTTCAGTGCTTCCAAGCGTTTATTCCTCTGCTATTAACGAATTTGCCGTCAAACATTCTTTCCGACGTTCATCGTTTAGAAATGCTTTGTGAATTCAGCGCTTTGTGAGAACTGCTCAAGTCTTGGAAGCAAACAGATTTAATGATTTCGTAGAAAAGTCTTAAATTTGAAATAGAAAGGGCAGCATAGGTTTATTATTGGTCTCCGTAGGAGCGCCAGCAAACACCGATCATTAATCTATGGTGACAAGATTCGAACAGAAGTTGTTGCTCAAACGAAGACGAAAGGTTTGGTTTTGTTAGAGAGCCCCTATAATACAGTTCTTTTTATAATGTGGAAAATTACTTTTTTTTTATTGAATCCAACCAATACTTATCAAAGGTAATTTGATGTTCCTTAGTTTGGTGTAATGGACCTTCGTATTAAACACAATTTCGCTCACTCACCAATGCGATCATGGTAGCCTAGTATCTACAAATAAGGGTGCTTGCTGGTCAGCTTGCTTGCCATTAAAATTTACTTGCGGTTGTACCGAGTCGTTATAATGATCGTGGGAAGGATTTCTAATGTAATGTGTAAAAAAATGTAATTTAGTCGTCAGAAATGTCACTAAAAATTTTCTAGGCAAAGGCGGAATCGCATAAAATTTATTAACTAATTTAAAGTTATTTGTTAAGTTGTCTAATTCGTAACAACATCAACAACAACAACAATATGTTTCTGATTCTAATAAATATAATTAAGCAAATAAAAAGCAAAGCAAAACATTTTGGGATATCTATGTAGGTGTAGGTATGTGTAAAAATTGCCGATTACAAGTTATAAAACAGTATAATTTATGATGTATTAGAAGTAGGTACGTATTTATTAGTACGTTCTGCAGTCATAAACTAGGCAACCTGTCTTGGCGAGGTGTCAGTTTTTTTGCCTGTTTTATAGAAGACCACCGTGAAGTAACAGCGCTTGCGCTGCTGTGTTTCGATGAGTGAGTAAGGGATGCCAGGGCCATCTTCTTAATCGTCATCCCTTGTTTTTATATTAGAACCAATTAGAACGAACAGCTGACGAAACTTCAAACTTCGAATGCCAGTTTGGTTTGCAAGTTTTTTCGATTAGTACCTATGTTGAAGTTTTGCTTATTTGTATTATTAGCATTAGGTACATTGGTAGCATCTGATAAATATACCTACATGTACCTATTTTTTAAGTGTGTCACCTACATGTGTCACACAGCGCCATCCAGCTTCAAACTAAGGAGTGTCTGTGCTTTAGGTGCTAGACAACTATTAAATCATATATGTATATATTATAGGTACTTTATCTAAATAGGATACATAAAAAATATTCAGACCAAGACAAACTTACATACCTATTCATACTTACAATGTGTGTTTTCAGTAGGGTTTGAACCCGCGACTTCTAGCTAAGCAGGCAAAGCTGATGCTATCTCTGAGCCAATCAAGTCTTTGTGATCTTTGTAAGAGTCCCTCGAAAATATTTTAAATACAGATCCATTCTTCACGAAGTGGTGGCAGCTGCCTTGTCACAACAAGAAGTGAAGAGCGAAGGACCCTTGATTTGAGTTGTGAATGGAAAGATCACTTGATATTACGGAGAGTTGACTCCGCGGTGTTCTGCTACCGCATGCAGCGATCTCCCGCCGGTCGCGTCGCGCACGCGTCACCATTCGCCGTGATGGATTCCATTTGGACTGCCAATACCTAATACCAGTTATTCACAGAAAGAAAGGGTTATTTGGAGCACTTATTTATACACTTAGATATATAAATATGTTAGCTTCTATATATCATTGTAAAGTCATCTGCCAGCATTGTACAGAACAATATGTACATTACAATTGACAACATTTCGTAGATAGGTAGGTAGGTATAAATACCTACTGTTATAACAACCACATAATGTTGCATGGAGACGCATATATCGATTTATAAGATTTACTTATTGGTAACAAGGATTGCATTTGAATTGGAAATTGAATATTTAAAAATTAAAATTTTAAAAGTTTATTTTTTATTTTTATCTTTTATTTTAAGACTGCAGTCAGATCCTGCAATGGATTATAATATTATCTACATGTCTTAATTCGCCTGCGCCAAAATAGGTTATCTTATAAAAATGAATCCCTATTTCCCTTGGTCACGGCATTACGCGTGAACGGGTAGACCGATTTTAATTCGGTTTTCACTAATGGAAAGACGGGATAAACGGAGAATGTTTGTATATAAAAAAAATGACACCGCGGGTGAAGCCGGAGGCGGGTCGCTAGTATTGCATAAAAGTCAATAATTATAATAATCATTGACCAAATTGGCCATATTAAGTTGGCCTACCTATAAAATAGGATTTACAAAAATACCCAATATTAAGGAATATTTTGAAGGCGATAATAAATAATTTCGAAGTTCACATATAAGGCTTGGCTTTTTAATTGTCTTTTTTATCATACGAACAATAATATTTTGCTTTTACAATAATCAAAATTGCCTTGTGAACCTGTTTTTAAAGCCGACTGCGACGATGGGCGGAGTTCTGCAGTCCACGCCCCTCGCACCGCCTACTTCAATAAGTAATATTTCAAGGGTAGTTATAATATAACTTGTATGTAACCTTAGATCAAACACTAGAAGGCTCACATTTGTTTTAATTATTGTTAAAATAGCCAGCCGTGTATTCGTTTCTGAATTACCTACTCCTTTTATTGTGTAGGTAGGTAAAGTACCTAACCAATATCTAAAAAATCAATATTGATTTTAGAGGAACGTAGATACCTGGCTGGTATAAAGTTCATACCTATATTTTATCATTTTTTTTATATAAAGGTCGTCAGACAGGCTGAAGGTCTACTTGATATAGGTAAGTGGTTACCGTCGTCTATAACACAAGCAAAGCCACAGGTGCTGCAGTTGCTTTGCCGACCATAATAGGATTAGGAAGGGATAGGGACATGGGCTGTGGCATCCCTTACTGCACATATGCTCTTATTGAATTGAAATACAACAGCACATATGCTCTTATTTCATGTTGTACTTCTGTTAAGTGGTAGTTAATGCCTCCACAGGCTGCCTAAATGACTGCGAAATGTAATGTACCCGGCCATTACTTGCCGTAAAGACCAACCTTAAAAAGTTCATTTCCAAAGTTGGCCCAGCCGGGAATTGAATAGGGATCCCTAAAACAGAGCCCTAAGGCAAAGTACCATAATCACTCAACCAAAAGGACTCGTCAAATTAATAGCTTTGTGGTAAAACAGAATGGGATAATTGAAAAAAAAAAATGCCACCTGAACAATGTTTGAAAATGCTATGTAGGGCTTATAGGTAGGTGAAAATCCTACCTACCTTCTCTTTAGTAGGTATAGTACCTATACCTACAATTACGATTAAATGAAATAAATCAATAATTTATAATTTGTAATAAATATCTTATATTGTGTAATTAGTAGAAAAACAGAATAGAGATATATATCTACAAAAAAGTATACAAATAGAGAACTGAACGTCCTTGTAGGTAAAAATAAGAAACATCAAATTACCTACTAAAAAAAAGAAAGAATATGTTTTTATTGAGACACAATAGGTACTATGCGAGTTTTCGCATAGTAGCCATACGAACCCAAACAGGCTGAAATTCGTGGAAATTCTCGTTTTTAAATAAAACCGTTTTTAAACCTTTTCAAAGATAGGTACCTACTAGCTTGATGTTTTTAATTATGGACAAAAGTCTAAAATAGACATATTATTGTTATTTTGAAATTTTGACTCGTCTCCCCCTCTAAAAGCCAAAATGAAGGGGAGACGGTGTAACCCGCGACAGAAGCACAGTCAGTCGGGGTTCAGGACGACAAAGACAGAAACCGATAAGGCGTAGGGATGTGACGACCCCATCGCCCAGCGGTGAGACAGTTAATGTGACATAGCTGTTTCACCGTTGCAATTAGTCAACCCGATTCATCCCAGGGTCAGGGATTTAGTTACCCACAGGTGTAAGGACCGTACTTGTGGGATTACATCTAGCTAACATACAACGGTCCCCTCGGGCAATTGGGCGCACCCCGTTGTATGCAGCCTAAATTAAATGTAGATGGATAATTATGATATAATTATAGGGCCGCTACCTGGGGGACGCCAGGGCACGTCCAGGTCCCGCGCTGGCACTGGACGTGGCAGAGGGCGAGCCAGCGTACAATATCCATCTCCACCAGCTGGCTTGGTGCCGACAGGGTCTTCTACGACCCAAAATTCGGCATCCGCTACTGGTGGAACAAGAAGGCGCATGGCGTGGAGTATGCAGATGAATTCAAACGCCATGCGCGCTTTTTACAGGGCGACTTTATTATTATTATATTATTACTAAACCGAGTTCACATTAATTTGGTACCTGTTTCCCATTACGCCTTGGATCAATAATACATTACTGATCTAAGCATTACGCAATAAACTTAAATTTCGATCTCATTTATTAAAATACTGTCAACAGATGCGCCTTTTCCCACTTCGTAAAGAACAATCTACCTCTCCCGCCACTTTGAGTGAATTATAAATAAATAGTATCTGTGTAGAAAATGGGATAACGACAGGAGGCGTAATGGATGGTCCTGTTCGGTTTATAAATTACTCACTTGCGATATTTATTATTGCAATTACTGCTCCTTGTGCCTTTATTACATGTAACTAGATAGACCTTCTACCTAGTAAATGAGATGAGTAATAATATTTGTATATCAAAGCGTTTTGGAAAATATTAGTTACCTCATGTATAAAAAAATATACCTACATAAACCTTTTTTTTAAGTGTGGTATACCGTAATTTTTTTCTTTTCAATTTAAAATAAAGAATATGTTCTTAAAGAATTATTTGACACTGTACATTTATATGAATAACGTGAGACAATACAAAAATTAAATTATTTGTTTGATGGTTTGAACTTGGAAACACGTTTTCGAAACGTAATAGGTACCCATCTAATTTTACTCGTTGTCTAATAAATCTAAAATATTTAATCGTCAAAATAACGGCGATTTAAACAGCTTATAGGTATAGTTTTTTCCCAATGGTGCAAAACTCAATCATTTAAGATTTGCAGATGACCTTGTAATCATAACAGATAACCCTACGGACCTAAAAATCATGTTGGAAGATCTTGACACACAAAGTTAATTGGTTGGCCTCACTATGAATATGACAAAAACAAAATTAATGACAAATAGTACAGAGGAACAAATTGTTGTGAACTTGTGAAGGGAAATGTAATAGAATGTACCTAGGACAGATAATATCACTCTTAGACCAGACAAATAAAGATATCGACAAACGAATAGAAAACGCATGGAATAAGTTTGGGGCACTTAAAGAGGTGATGAAAGCTAAAGAAATCCCGACAAATCAAAAATTTAAATTATTTAATATGTGCATAATACCTGTAATGACATATGGATGCCAAACTTGGACGTTGACGACAAAAAGCCAATTCAAGAAACTCGAAGTTTGCCAAAATCATATGGAAAGAAGTGTGCTTAATATAAAGTTAAAGAATAGAATTAAACTCTCAAAAATTAAAGAAAAATCAAAAACAAAAAGAATAAATGATATCGTAAAGCAACAAAAATGGCATTGGAGTGGACACATGATCAGACATAACGTGAGTAAATGGACCAGACATTGTGGAATGGTACCCAAGAGGATCATTACGGAAAAGAGGAAGACCTTATCTTAGATGGACAGATGACCTGAACAAGACAACAAACGGAGCTTGGCAAAAAACGGCAAGAGACCGCAATAAGTGGAAAGCTTTGGAAGAGGCCTATGTCGCAAGGCAAGTTGGAGTTGTTGGTGATAAATAATATATTATGCTTTCTTTTCTTGTTAATTAACTTCAGCAATAAAGGCTATTTTTATTTTTATTTTTATTTATTTATTTATTTATTTATAGGTATAGTTAAGTTGAATTAATCACTAACCTTAAAGCTTCATGTAGACGGACCCGCACCGGCGTGCGGCGCGGCGCCCGCCGGACCGCAAATTAGTGTATACGAAAGAAATAGCTTATGAGTCCGGGCCGGACGGTGTACGATTACGGCTTGTGTATGTATACAGAAGACCACCGTGAAATCACAGCACGTGTGCTGTTGTGTTTCGTTGAGTGAGTAAGGGATGCCAGAGTCCATTTTCCTATCCAATCCCTTAGCCTTAATCCTACTGTGGTTGGAAGTGCACTTGCAGCAGCTCTGGCGATGCTTGTGTCATAGGCGACGGTAGCCACCATCAAGTGGACCATCAGCCTGTCTGCAGATCTTAACATAAAAAAAACATGACGTAATGTGTTTTTAACAAAACGTTTGCTATACCTATTATGGTTAATTTTACAAGCGAGTATGTAAATCCTTCCTGTCATTCAGGTTTTTGTTACGGGAACGAACAACCGGTACTGGAGTTATCTTTATTCTGCTCTTGGCTTTGCAAATGCCTAATTAATCATTTGCTAATTACAGATGTATGTTGTACCTTTTCATGTATCCCCGCCGATTGTTGATTTTATGCATCTCTCTACAAATAAGGGTAAACATATGTTAATTTAACTTCGGAGTGGGCAATTGTAAATAATTCATTAAGTAGGTATGTCGCGATCAAAATCAATTAATTGTGACGCTGCTTCTTGTTTTATGTAAACGTCGTCAGACAGTGTAGTGTAACAACTAAAATCACTATAGGGGTGGCGGGTTGAAAGGAAAGATGGACTTCGAGGAAACACCACACTTTAATACCACTAGAGTCCCTATATGTACATTAAAAAAAACACTGCAGTCCTTATAAATTTTCGTATATATATAATTGCCCTTCGATGATCACGTCTTCCGTGAGAACAGCTTAATGGGGATAATGCTGTGCACAGCGTTGGAACGTCCCTTTCCAACAGGATCTTAGGTAAAGTAGATAAGAGATTTAAGCAGGTCTTGTCGACTTGAAGAAACAGTTATGGGATTCGTTTATTCCGATTCCCTTTTGAAATAAATCTGAGTCTTAGTTGATGTACTTATATCCAGTACCTCTTCTCTTTGTCGATTCTCTCTCTCGAATCCCGTCCTCGTGAAAAAAACCCTGTCAATCCCCTTTTCTCAATTCTGTTCCATTTCATTTCAAATCTCGCCGGCCAGTGTATATGTAATATAAGGTAAATAAGGTTACATTAAAAACAGGAAACAAAAAGTTTTATTATGAATGAGAAAAGTGAATGAGGATGAACCCTACAACAGGCTGACGTTTCAGTGATGGTAGGTGGCCACAGTCACCTAAAACACAATAGTATTAAGGATTAGCAATTAGGAAAGGATAGAGAAATTGACTCTGGCATCCATTACTCTCTCAACGAAACACAACAGCAAAGATACTGATATTTTACGGTGGTTTTCTGTAAGGGGTGATGGTTACTGTAGACGGGCTCCCCAAATAACTGCGAAAACGTCAGACAGGCTACCGTCCATTTGAAGGTAGATGGCTACCGTCGTCTATAACACAAGTAACGCCACAGGTGCTGCAGGTGCGCTGCCGACTATAGTAGTGGGGTTAGATAGCTGAAAAAAGTTTCAGATCTGGCAACCAATACGCTCTTTTGGATTCAGATAATACATGGGTAGACGGGACACAATTTTTTCTGGCCCTATTGCGGCGTTGATGACGTCATCAATATGGCCGCCAAATTTTTGTGATGCGATTCTAAATTGTTAGTGATTATTATTCAGGAGTAAACGCACTTTCCAACGGTATATTTAACATTATAACATAATATTAACATATATTTAACACTAGCTGAGCCCGCAACTTCGTGAGCGTGGTATGCGGTATAGCGTGTAACTTTTTGGTTTGTAAACCGATTGGAATAAAACAAACATGAAATGTTACGGAAAGCTTGCTACAATACATCAGTGAAACAGCATTCAAATCGGTTTAGCCGTTTCTGAGATTAGCGTGCACAAACGCACAAACAGATAAAAATTCTAAAAAATTTTTTTTTATCTAAGTACAACATGTAGGTACAAATTGTTTTTTGAAAAAATATTTAATGTACCTACAGACACGGCTCGTTTACGATTTTATTATATAATATAGATATTTAACATTTAGGTATACAATAGCAGAAAAATTTGTTATTTTATTAAATTTTTTGATTTTGGTTTTGATTTATTGAGACATTTTGCTAAATAACTGGGAATCCGTTATATTATATGTAGCTTCTATTTTATCATAAACAGTTGCTGAAAATCTGCCAAAACATTATAGCATAGCACAATGCACGGCGAGTCGTTTGGAAACAATTCCCTATACATATAATTCGGGTTTGTATTTTGATATTAACCTATATAGTTAGCGATTATTATTTAGGAGAAAATGCATTTATATATACGGTATATTTGACATTATAATTTAGTTTAGGTACAGAAATATTTTTAGCAAAGCCGTGACCCTTGAGTTACTGCGTGAAGACAAACACCTTACCCTCTGCACCAATGGCTCATTTTCTATGGGTGTCCCCCTTTTATGAGCTTTGCTTTAACTCAAAATAAAACACAGCATTTTCCTTTCAGCGACTCTGGCTTGAAATTAAATAAAAACATATTCTAAGATTCAGAAAATTTTTAAATTATGTTATTACATATTTGGTCTTTAGAACTTACAGAGCGTTACCACAGGTTTCGCAAAAATCCGATATCTCTATATATAAAAATGAATCCCCATTTCCCTTGGTCACGGCATCACGCGTGAACGGGTAGACCGATTTTAATTCGGTTTTCACTAATGGAAAGAGGGATAAACGGGGAATGTTCATATATATGTATAAAAATTTCACCCCGGGCGAAGCCGGGAGCGGGTCGCTAGTTTACAATAAAAATCCAAATATCCGCTATAACGATAAGAAAAATTACGCTATTTTCATTCTGTTAGTAGTTTAAACTCCTAAAATGATTATGTAAAATAATAAAATTGGAGCTTGATTATTTCATGTTCATTTATAATATCAAAATAATATAAAATTAACCGAAAAATCAATCACTATGGTAATTTTCCTTCAATTTGTCGTAATAAATTTCATTAAACTTTCGAAAAAAAATTAAATTACAAAACATGCAACTTTTCTCTGTAGTTTTTTTAATAAGTTTTGCCAGTAGGAAACATCGATCTGCTAAATTTCTAATTCAGAAGACAGTAAAATATCAATTGATATAGGTATATCCGCATAAATATTAAAAGATATAGATATAATGGTATAATACATCAGCGACCCCGCTCGATACACATGCCTGGAAATATATATTCCTGACTTAATCAAAACTGAAGATTGGCGTCCGAGGTAGTCAACAGTAGAGGTGACATTCAACCAAGACAGAGGCTTAACTTAAGTTAAAGTTAATGTAGCTGGGCAGAACACACTGCGTTTTTCAGTCATGAACTAATCACCCCCTATTAAGACCATCGCGAAGTAACAGAACGTGTATATCGGTGAGTGAGTAAGGGATGCTAGAGCCAATTGATACCAGTGTTGGCAAAGCAATTGCGACTCCTATGGCGTAGCAGCCATATTTCAAGTGTACCGTTTACATAAAGAATAATAAAGTATAAAACAATAAGAAATAAATTGACATTTAAAGGCATTTAAAGGTGCAAATATATAATGTGCAAAGTAAACACAATGTCTTTTACAAGTTCGCGATAAAAACACAGTAGCGACGATAAAGTAAAGATTAATTGTGCAATTAGTCTGAGGGCGCAGCGGAAACTGAACATTACTTCACTCGTAAATAAGAATAGTTTACATCGTTTACGACAACATGATAGTTTTATTTGCAGTGCCCTCATAGAGTTCCCATTAGTTTAACATTCTTTTGTATTTAAGAGTTTAAGAATTGTCCAACGAGAACGCACAGTATTTATTTATCTATACTTTTGGATATTTTAAAAATGCTAATCGATTTAAGAACCCTTTTAAATTTCATTCATAAAAAAAAGAAACAGTATTGTGGTAAAATAAAAACTACTATATATGGGTAATACAAACTAATATTTGTATATTATAATATATCATGGAATGACTCTGTATATTGTACTAATGGCTTCACAATATTCTGTATATTGCTATACTCACAAATTTCGAAAGATGAACTAGCGGACTGCTTTATTTGAGCACTTACTCTTACTGCGTTGGCATATAAACGTTAATTAAAGACATATATTATATTGGTATAGTAACAGTATAAAAATAAAACAGTATTCCTCACCTATACACATCATACACACTCTTACACACATCCATTATACACGCTACACATACGTCTCTTCTTAATACGCCGCGCCGTTATTGGCATTAAGATTTAAATCATACAGTATATGTATTTCTTGTATTTTATTAGTCGATATTAAGTGCTGTGTGACTTTGTATTCATTAAAATAAAGAAAAAAAAAACTGTTTTATTATTAAGAGTGGCAGGCGGGCTGACGGTCCACTTGATGGTAGGTGGTTACCGTCGTCTTAGGACAAAAGCAACACCAAGCTGCCGACTCTGTAGGAATTTGTTTACTGCTTGTTTGAAGAAGTCCATATTGTAGCTAGATGGAAACACCCTAGAAGAGAGATTGTTCCAAAACTCGCGCTTCTCGGGATAAAGCTTATACTAATCCGGTCTGTGCGCAGCGGCACCTTAACCAAGTAATGTGGATGAGTTTCGCATCTATGGCGCACAGTGCTGTAAAGGGTATAGCAGAACCAAAATTTTAAAATTTTTATAACATCTAATTAATAAATATAGATATTAAAATTGTTTAAGCGACTGTTTATTATTTAAAGCAAACCTTTCCGAATAAAAAAAGATAAGTTTTATCTTTCATTACTTTAGCCATCGAGATAAATAACGATAGTAACAATATATATATAGATGTATATTGTTACGATAGTAACAATATACATCTATGACTTTAGCAACAATACGTCTTGATCATAGATGTATATTGTTTGATGTAGAATTTGCCGCCCGTTCCACCTATCCCTATTAAGGTAATCCCCACGACTGTTCGGAAATTCAAAAAAATGCGTATATTGTACAATCGCATTGATAAATATTTTAGGAACTCTTGTATTCTTGTCCAAATATCGAAACTGTCGTGTCATATTCGTAAGTGTTTAGCAATGTGCTTCCCTTTCATAATTCATAAGTTATTTTGACAATGTTATTTTTTATTATTTTTTTGTAATTGTAACACTGTATATCTACCTACATACTTCACAAATTCACAATGCCTCAGATCACATGTTATTGAATATGAGTGACTGAAAAATTTATATATTTTTTGTAAGGGCTATACATATTTTTAAATAGGTTTTTAAATGGATGTATTCAAAGGTTTGTCTGGTTATTTGTTGTGTTTTATGCATCGGCGTTGGGACCGTTTGGCCACCCGCTGGCTCGCGCTGCACTCTTCGACCGTTCACCTAAAAACTAAAATAATTTACAACTTGTCGCATTATTTATAAACAATTAAAATGAATATTTTTTTACTCTTGATTAAATTATCTTTTTCTTAATTCTTAAGTTAAGCACGTGCGTTGTGAGTTTAGTTATTGGGGTAACAGATGCCAATAAAGCACGACATCACCACTAGCTTTACTGCTTGAAAAATATCTACATTTTTAATAATGGAAACTTCTACAAGTGAAAAAAAAATGGTAGACGGAACTAAATATTTCTTACCTACGCTCATGATTATTTAGTTTTTAGGCATTTTTATTTGAGCGCCACCACAGAATATATACTAGTACTAGACCTACTAGTATATATTCTATTATTAGTATATATTCTGACCGAATATACATATCTCTTGTAACGTAATAAATAGGTTGGGGGAAAAGTTTCTTCGCATTTTATATGAAAACTCAATACATTTTTTTAAAAGATTATTTAGATTTACATTTTTCCATCTTGTAGGAAGCGACATGATCCCGTTGTTGTAGAAATTTTGGGACTTATAATCATAAAAACACTGGAGTCCTCTCTTGACGTTAACTTGACACTGCCTGAAGAATTCTGAAGAAACGGAAACAGGTGGAAATCTGAAGGTAAAAGGTGAGGCCTATATGGCGGATGCATTAACACGAACTTTTTCGCAAGTTCTTGTCGTACGTGATTCACTTTTCATCACCAGTTATCAATCTCCTTAAAAATGGTTCGGTTTCTTTACGTCTCAATAAAAATGGCAAATGAGTACGCGATTCATAAGAATTCATAAGAATCGTGTACTTCATAAGATTCATAAGTGTTCGTGTGGCATCCAAATATCGAGCTTTTATTGTGTACCTAGCTTTTTCAAATCGGTCAAAACTATTTTGTTGTCAATTCCCAGTTCTTCAGCTATGTTGTAACTAGTGATATGCCGACCTTGCTCCACTTTTTCAAAAATTGCGTCCATTTTATCAGTAACAGGGCGACCAGAGCGAGGTGCAGGTTTGACATCAAAATTCCCACATTAAAAACGCTTTAATCAGCTGTGCTACTCTTACTGACACTGCATTAGGTCCATAAACGTTACAATTTTTTTTCGCGGCTTGCGTTGCATTTTTTCCTTTTTTGTAATAAATTTTTAAAATGTATCGAATTTCTTCATTAGATTCACTCAATTTGATAGAATTTATACCCGGGTTAGTAAATTTTACTTTTGTTTGGTGAAATTGGCCCTTAATAAACTATTAGTAAAATAATATTACTGCGGTCTTATGTTGCATTTACTTTTGAAATCTCCCAATTGGTGTTTCAACAATTTGCTTCACAACAGTGGTACGTGGTGGTACCAACCACTGTTTCTAACGCCTGCACAACAAATCTGCGGCGAGATTCAACAGTGCGTGGTGAGTGCACGCCCTCAGCTTGCTGCGATCACCGCGGGTTTCCAGTTTTCAAAAACACCGCGTTTTCAAAACGGAACCCGCGGCGACACGTCCGTTACAATTAGTCACGTGAGCGAATTCAAAACTCACTAAATTTAATTTGACTTAAATAACATGGATTTCCTTAAATCGTAATCGTGACACATTGACAGATCACGAGTTCTATTTTTGAATTTAAATATGGAGGCTGTTACGCTTATGTTTTTATGATTTCCCAAAAAATGTTCTAGACAGGTCTCTCTATAATCTATAATATACAGAATGTATTTGAAAGTAAATATACTTGTATTATATACTTTTAATTTAAAAAAATTAAATTGAAACAATAACACGCGTACGAAGTTGCGGGGCTCAGCTAGTCAATAATAAAAAACTTAAATACAAACGTATAGCTCTACCTTTCTTTTAGAAAAAACTTACGTTTGTTAAATACTTATGTATATCACAATGTCTTCCAAAAGACATTGTAAAGACAGAACTAAAGTAGTAGTTATTAGAACTAAACTTATTAGAACAGGCAGATATGTAGATAACCTAAGATTCGTTTCAGCAAAATTTTTATTTTTTTATTTAAACATTAATAAATGTTCACACTGGTTTGAGCACGTTACTTCTCAAGTGTTTATCGCAATAAACATTTCTTTTAGAAAAAATAACAAAAGGAATTTTCTTTTATACTTGACGTCAATCGTAGGTATACTAGGCTGCAATTCTAAATTTAATTTTTACTCATTGTTATTGCCGCGAATAATGATAACGTTCAAAGGGCAAGAGTCCGTTCTGTAGACGAATTGTATAGCACATTTGGTGATTTCAATATTAACATAGTGGGCCTTTAGCAGAACCCTGCCGGGAAAATGGCGGGGCACCGCGGACTCCCGTGATCTTCAAACAATACCTCGCTGAGCCACGACACATAATACAGACGTACACCAACTATCCATTCACTCTTTACAAATCAAACAAATTATAGGCGACTTTTCATTCATTGGTTTTTTTTTAACTTTAAAAGAACCTTGTAATGCCGTGTTTACAATTCCATTTATTCGTATGTAATTCAAAATGACATTTTTTTTTAAATTAAATGCATATTAATGTCTTTTTAATTTATTGATTATCATATGTCTTACTAATGTAGACTTGCAAATTTTATGTACTTTTTTTTTTTTTTTTGTATGTTATGTCGACAGACAGGCTGACGGTCCACTTGATGGTAGGTGGCTACCGTCGCCTATAACACAAGCAACGCTACAGGTGCTGCAAGTGCGCTGCCGACTACAGTAGGATTAAGGATTAATATTCACCAATCTTCATAAATGTCTGAACAATAAAATTATGTAAAAGAAACACAAGGTCGTCAGTCAGGCTGACACTCCAGTTGATGGTATGTAGGTGGCTACCGTCGCCTATAGAGTCCAGCACCTGTAGCACAACACTATAGGTAAAATAGGCTGCAGACCTTAGTAGAAGATTAGAAGAAGATAGAAGAAAGATTAAAAAGAGATAGGGGAAATGGGCTCTAGGATACCTTACTCACACACCGAAACACAAATGACAATATTTATGACGATAAACATAAACCCTTAAGTTTAAGGAGAGATTTAGCCTATGTTTGTGTGTGTGAAGAGTTGTTGTTATTACTTCGAGTTTTTATCCACATTAGGTAGATACTTGGATAGGCTCCGTGTGTAGCGACACACGGTTCGGTTGAGAATACCTACCTTATTTAAATAAATTATAATGCTGTTTGTATCAATACGAAAAAAAAAAACATAAATATTGGAAATAGACATAAAATAATTGCAAATTTCCATGAAATCTATATATATAAATATGTATAAATGAATCACCAAAAATGATGCTAAGCTCAAAACTCGAGACCTGTTGGACCAATTTGGTTATTTGTTTTATTCAATATTCAATAATTAAATATGGAATACTATATTATATTCCATATAAATTCAATATATGGAATAATTAAATATGGAAAAGATTCGTCAAAGTCCCACGATTCTTATGAAGAGTAAATTTAAAAAATATCCCGGAAAACGTAAAATCCTCATTTTCCTTTATTATAATACATAGTATCTTTTAACAGAACTGCGTCTGTTGGGTCAGCTGGTGTTTCATAATTGGTCGATGGAATTGGATATCGACTTTATTACATGAGCTACATACAAAGAATGCTTTATAATCATAAGCAATATGTATAGCTCTGTTCAGAATAAATCTTTTAAATAGCTCTAAGTTCACATATTCATTTTGAAGTATTTTAATATCCACGAGCCTAAGAGCTCTTGCCAGTTCCAACAGCGCGAGCCTCGCAAGTATCACTCGAATAGAGTAATTGATTTCGAACAAAATCACGCTCAGATTACTCAGCAATCTGAATGATCACACGAGTAGCTATTAAAGCAAGCTCTTATACGCACGTGACGACAATCGTAGGTACACCCCTCACAATATAAGGTACTTGATTTGGTACTTGTAAATGAACATATGGATTTCCCTTTTCACTTCCTCATAGTCACTCAATTAGATTCGTTTTACTGATTCTTAAGAACTATTTGAATGTATTTTTTTTAAAGCATAGGTATTGCACAAGAATTGCTAAATACAAATAAAATATTTGGGCATTGGACAATGTTTTAACTCAAAATACTCTATTATGTTTATGATACTGTATGAACTAATGATACTTACTCTAAATCTTACAATCTACAATCTCTCTCTTCTATTCGAGGCATACCACGGAACATCAGATTGTTTTAAGAGGCAATAGAGTCGTTCTTCACTTTGTTTTCAAATAATGACCCCCTCCGTGGCTTTCCTGTTTTTTTTAAGCCTTATGAAACTATGTTTTCGATACTTTGAGTTACAGATTTGACTTAAGGGCCGAGTCTATCGGTGCAAAACTATACGAAATAGAGGAAAAAAAATCACCACTTAATCTACCTATAACCCAATAAATTAATGAAAGGGATTAAAAATGGCTACTTTTGCTACCTATGTCGTGCATAATATTAAATAATTTATTCTCTAATATTATTGACTAGCTGTGTCCCACGGATTCACCCGCCTCGGCTCGTAAGGGTCATCAGTGTCATCATTATCAGTCATCATTATCATCATCATCATTATCAGTTGATGATAATGATGATTTCCAAAGTTTGTACATTCGACTGTGCGTTGATAGATCAGTCAGTCAGTAATAAACATTTTCTAAGAACAGATAAGAATTTAGGTATACCTTTAAAGCGTTCCTCCAATTGTTATGATATCAATCCACAATATCGAGATATAGTGCAAAATTGAACATAAGGTGTATTTAATAATAAAAAATAAACAATTAAAAAATAATTTACATGCTAACTGTGCTGCACCAATGTTAACACTTGCAAGACACCGCCATTTTCAACCCCTTTCTTTAATTGACCGAGTATACTGAATAGAGGTGTTTAAGTATCAAAATATACTAAGTATACTATGTATTTACCTCGATTATCTTACGGTTCCCTTGGCCATTGGTTCTCACTCCTGCAACGGTTTCATTCCATGCGAGTGATTGAGACAAATATTTTATTTGTGGCTGACGCTAACTAATGGCCCTTAAAAGGACGTAAACTCCAATTCCTAAGTTTGAATATAAAGTTTGAATATATTAGAAAGTTTCTAAATACATTAAACCATTAAAATAACTAACTATAAAATATATCTACAATTTTGCAGTGGCTGAGGACACACGTTCCGCAATCGTAAATCGGGTTGCCCGTTTAGTGCTTGTAACATGCTCTTCAAAATAAAATGAATTAACAGCACACGTACTGTTTGTTATGTTAGGTTATGTTTCAGTGCTAAGTAAGGGATGCCAGACCAGAGGCCCTATCTCCACTTTGTGAGCTTCCTAACCCACCTAGATAGGTTATTATCGCCAATCTACCTATCCTGTAAATAAAGATTAGCAGCGCACTTGCTTCTGTGATAATGCTCTGTCCTTAAAAAACGGTATGTATCTACTATTAAACGGACTTTCATCGTCTACCTAATGATATTGAAATACGTCGAATTTATGTTCAGTTAATAAATCGATAAAATTCTACAAGGCAAACAGCTCGTGAGAAGATTTAACCGTTTTCCATTGAGTTTGTTCAGAGCGTTCCGAGTCAAAAGTCAGAAGCATATTCTTCGAGTTCGTGCGCGACAATAAGGCATAATTATACGCTTGAACAATGTAGATCGCGAGTTGACTTCAAAGCTTGAGCCGATAACAAAATATGCTGCGCAGTGGCCCTCTTTAACGTTTCACATTTGAAATGTTTTATGTGTATAGAAAGAGCGCGAGCGCAAGAAAATCACCGCATTCCGGGGGTCCGTGCACTTCCGTTTCGTTTCACATTACGCACAACTCCATTGTTCTTGGCGTCAAGGGTGGTGTTTTAATGCACTGTGCGCTCTTGTATTGTTGTTTCTGCAACGTTCTTTGTCATTTTGTTTACAATAAAGTTGAAGATTCGTTATCACACATTCGTTTAATGAGTGCGGTAGAACAATTAGTGAAACATTGCTATACAAGCTGGTCAGATTATAATTTGAGGAAAATTTGAGGAAATTGCAGTTAGTTGGACTGATAAGAAAACTCAAGGTGACTCACCGTACTGTTGAAGGAGCAATATATACCTGCGAGACAGCATCCGTATTAAGAAATCGGAAGGTAAATTGAAATGGCAATTGAGAACCGACAATTGGGAGGCTCACCTACCGAAACCTATCTTGGGCAACTTTCATTAGATTTGGTATGACAAAAAAAGTCACGGGAAAACAGCTGGTGCGGTCGCCGCGTGTTCTTTGAAAGCTTGTACCGAAGGCCAGTGTGGTGCTGTAGGCATTGTGTGGCATTAATCGCCTGTAATATTAACACGTTAAACAGTAAAGCCCAAAAGCAATAAACTTATTTGTTGTAGCGTTAGCCATTGTTTGTGAACCGTACAGAGATCGACGACGGGGCCGGAAGGTTCCCAGTGGAAGCCATGGACCGGCAAGTGCAGCGTAGGACATTCACCCACAGCGTAGACATCTGATAAGAGTCACAGGTTGACGCTGGATCCAGGCTGATACTGAATGATCCTATTGGAAAATTATGTGTCCATTGTCCAGCAGTCCATCCCATGGCTGAGATGATGGTGATGATGATTTTGAACCGTCCATTGTGAACCTCATAAATGAAATCATTGCAGCTTTTAAGTTGAAAGAAATGACTTAGACCTTTCTCATAATTAATTCCTTGTAAATTGCATATTTTCAATCTGAGGCGTGATTCTTATAACTTGTTAATAGTTGAGACTGCTAGATCATTTTCAAATGTTTTTATTTGTCGAACATATATGACATTCTTGACAGGAACTCTAACAGAAAGTCAAATTGCCGGTGCTTTATTCTCTAATTTACCTATTACAAGATTTACAAGACAAGTTTGGTAATGCATATCAATTCTCAACTGTCGATTCCGGTGTATTAGTGATGGGTGTACAAATATTATTTTGCGAATAGTTAGCTATACCTAATAAAATGTAAAAGTGTATGCTCTTTATTTAGTTAACAAATAGGGGATGTATTCTTAGATTTTTCTTTATAATGCTCCCTCGTTCATCAGCAGCATTGTGGTTCTGTAATAGCAGTGATTTGGGAATAATCGCTATTCTCTTAGCGCCGGGGGTCACGGCGCGGACGCTCATTGCGCGAACACGATACTTGTGAGAAAAGACGTTTACAATAGACCGTTCATATTATATTAGGGTCTCCTATTAAAATATACAACAATTTGCAAAGTAAGTTACTTATATTTGATTATTAATGGATGTCTTAAACTTCGAATTCGATCATCAAGCAGTTATAGTGGGAAATTTCCAAAAATTGCACTTGCTCATTTGTTATACCTTAACTATTCTGTCGCTTTCACAAATGTCGCGTAAAATATATATATATATATATATATATATATATATATATATATATATATATATATATTTCAATTTAAGTAATTTGTACTTTTATTTACGTTGTCACATGGAAGAGTAGTTTTAAAACCTTCATTTCTACCAACGGTGAGACGAGGGTATACCTTAATAAAAATAATAATGGTATCCCATTGGCGCGAATTCAGCAGCGTGTATTTTAAAATAAACTTGCTATTATTGACTTTAATGGATTTCCCTTTTTATCCATTATTAAAGGCAGTGATCGCTATGATTACCTTTCAGTCCACTTTCCACTCTTAAATGAAAAAATTAAGTGACGTTCTCGACGTCTTTTCGAAAAAGACCATCTTACGCCTCGCCTTGCCACAGACTATCAAGAATACCTTTCAATCTTAACCATCAATACTGTATATTATGTGACATCTGTCTCGAATTGTAGAATGAGAAGTCAAGTCTACACTAGAATGAACTAGCTTTTTTATAGAAAACAAACGAAGTATTCGAGAATAATATCCTGCGTTTTAATTTAAACACCTAACCTAACGAACCAAAACAATATTCATGAATGCCAATAGATGTAGATAAATGCGAGACATAAAATCCACTTGAGAACAGAATACTGTAATTATTTCAATGAACTATGGTAAGGTAAGATTAAAGAATGGTAATATGTCACTGAACATAATAAAAATGTATTGTGACAACGTTATTAGCGATCCGACACTTTTCGGATTAATTCTAATAAGTAGTTACTCCACTTAAATGCGTCACAGAATAGATAAATAATAGACTGCGTATAGAAAAGCATCGTTTTGTAGAAAATTGTAAACTTCATATAAAAAAAAGTTGGACTGAAACTACTATTATTACCTACGTGTATTACTTATTAGTTACTTCTGTCTGTGGCAGCGCTAATACATACCTACTTGCTTTTGGGCCTTATGCAGCCGATAGCAGAAGCCAGGTGATGTACATGAACAACACACGGTCTGGATCTATTAGATACATCCAATCATCACACATTGCAGGTTAAAGCCTTTAATGTCTTTATAACCTCTCGGCGGAATACTTTACGTTGCTGACACAAACTAAGAATGTGTGAGAAAATGGACATCTTTCAATCAGTAAGACTGTTTTTTCTTAAAATAAAATTTCTATTTTTAATTATTAAAAAAATAAATGAAAATATAAATTAACGGATAAAGTTTACCTCGACTATACTAGGCTCATGTAGAGGCGTCTTTGTTTAGAGGCGGGAGAGTTTTATTAAATTACCGCTTTCACAAATTATGTAGAAACAATAATTCGGTTGGCTGGCGCGGAGTCGGAGGCGGCGCCGCGGGGTGCTGCACTTTTAATTAAACCCTAAATTATTGTTCACCTTCATTAATTCTTGCTCCTGCGCCGGGCCTTACTAATGAGTTTCTACTTTTTATACTGATTTCATTCAAACCACTACCGCATTGTTATTTATTCTGAACCTGGTCTCAAACACTGTTCCAACCGAGGATGCTTCGTTTTACTTCATATTTTCATTATTTTTTTCGACAGTCACAAACTGGGAACTGGCACAACTGGCGGCAGTGACCACCATCTTAAATAAGATCACTGTGAAATTTGCAAGTGTGATGTTTCGGTATATAAGTAAGGGATGCCATAGCCCTTTTTTATCCCCTCCTTAACCCGGGTTACCCTTTATCTTATCGAGGTAGGCAGCGCACTAGTAACTTCTATGACAATGCGGTGATCACTTACCACCAAATGGACCGTCATCCTGCCGTCACCTTTAGGTAAATGTTAAGTCACATTATTTACGTAGGCAGGAATTCTTCCGCCTTCCAGTGAGCCGTCTTCCTTCTGTTTCGCACATCATAAGTAACATAAATACTAAAACTATGACTGTTTCTATTATATCTTAGGTCTCAAATTCGGTATATAGAGGCAGCTGGATACAATTTCCATGTCTGTCCTTTTTTAACACAAATTAAATTAAAAAAAAAACAAACTTAAACTGACGAGGTTTGTGGATTCGATGCGATTGACAATCTTAAAAAACGTACAAATAAACTTTGAAATTAATAAAAATACTTTTAGCATTTTTAACAGACATTATATCCTTTCAACCTGACCTGACTCCAAAAATCATTATCATCTGGTTGCTTAGTCAAAGTTATACAAAAAAATCCTTCCAAGGTTTGGTACAAGAACCATGTTATTTCAGGAAACATTGAGTTGTGTATGTGTCCGATCAACGGCCTGTGACGGATCCTCTTTGAAGACCAAGTCAATTGAAGACCGATTTAATAAGCCTAAGTATTAAAACGCTCGTAGAACAGAATAGCTCGTTTAATGTATTAATTGCCTATCCAGATCCAAACACAGCTTGCTGAGTTTTAGATTCAGTAACGGCTTGGATGGACTATAAAATTTGATCATATATTATTTACCGATCATTCAATAAGTCCGTATAAGTAGAAACTTTATCCCATGGACGCACTATTTTTGGAACAATCGGAAGCGCAAATCCATCGCCCTGGGTTCTTAGGCGACGGTAGCCTCCTACGATCGAGTAGAGTGTCAGCCTGTTTGCCACTCTTTGCAATATAAAATAGTTTGTCTACATTTTATAATTATGTGGCATGTGAATTTTGATTTATTATATATGTAGATAGATATTTGAGCATACTTAGACGTATGGCGATGTAAGTATGTAGGTAATAGAACGGAAGTAGAGAGCAGGCAGCACGCGCGGTTATATTTTATCAAATTTTCTTCGGTTATTTATTTATTTATTAAGGGTAGCGCAATAAATTGCGTTAAGTGGGGGCGGCTGGATCCCCGCAGGGCTCCGCGGGGGCGCCCATAACCCCGACGAAAACGCGCCTCAGCCATAAGTGCCTTTCTACAACAACACTAAGAAGGCTATATTATTACATTGCGCACAAGGGTTCAAACACTACATTTACTTAACGCTATCAAGATACAAATAGCTATAGGTAAGTAACAAAGAATGTAGTCTAGCACATGAACACTTATGTACTACTTAACTATAGTAGGTATAGGACAGCTCTATAAATTTTAAATGTTGAACAATCCAAGTTTGATCCAGTCAGTCTGGCTGCAGTAACCACTTCTTACAGAAAACCACCATAAAATAACAGAATGTATGGCGACGGTAACTACTTAGGTTCTCTGTTATGTTTCAGTGTGGTAGGAGTAGGTAAGGTAAAGCAATTATCCGCTCTTTTTTAAAATACATATTTTCATATCGCCGACACTTATTGATGTTACTTGTTCCATCAAGTGGAGAGTCAGCTTGCCCACCCAGTCTTAAAATCCCTTATTTATATCTACCTATACTAATATTATAAAGAGGTAAAGTTTGTACGTTTGTTTGTTTGTTTGTATGTAAGAGGTAATCTTCGAAACTACTCGTCTGATTTAAAAAAAAATCTTTCACCAACAGAATAGAATTTCAAGATTTCAGGCACCAGCTATTTAAAAATAAAGATTGAACGCCTGGCATAAGTATGATAATAATAAAGACGTTAGGCGTTATATTGCTTTACTTATTTCGTCAGGCGTTATATCTTTTATTTTTTCAACGCGGACCAGCTAGTCACTTATAATTATTATAAAAATATCTATATTAAAAATTTAAAATATCATAATGACATATTAAATTTTTTACCTACTTTAGTAATACTTACCAAGTAAATAAGTATTAACTAAAACCGCTCAACCGATCACCGTGAAATTTGCACACAGGTGTCAGGGTTTCAGAAAAGGACCTTATATTCCGCACGGACGAAGTCGCGGGGAAAATCTAGCAGATTAGGACCAAATACAGTTTTGTAAGGTCCATAATAGCTCCTTCTACATAATTTTTGTACCTACCACCATTGTTTTAAATTCATATTTTTATTTATTTATTTTCAACCATCGAGGGTCATAATAATAACAATAAAATTTAAAATTAAGATACCCAATTAAATAAAATATATACATAATAATAAGATAAAATCTTACACACTAAACAATATACAAATCATGACTTGGTGGTCAATACATGAATCATAGAACAATGATTCAAGTATTGCCCATCTAATCTCCCAGCCAAGGCTTGAAGGATGTGGCCGGGGCCAACCCGAACCCTGCGTACGAGGGATGTGCACCGTTTGCGCATGATGGCGTAAAAATTGATCTAGTTTAGTAAGCCTCGGTGACCTCAGTGTATATCCAACTTAATATTAATAATATCCTAACAAGGTTTTTGCATATAAGTGACGTTTTGTTTATACGTAGGTACCATACAAAAAAATGCCTGAGATGAACAAAACTGAATTATTCATTTAATTGTATCTCAAAATAAAAATAATAACAATAAAATTAAATCATTATGTAAAAAACAGGTAAAAAATACTTATTATTATGAGTACTATTAATTACTTATAAGTAAAATTAGGTATACCTAAGTAATTATGTTTTGGTTTGTATTCCTTCTTTCGTGTAGCAGCTTCCAAGGTGAAGATAGCCATGATGGTCGCCAATCTTCGTAGAGAAGCGGCACGTTAAGAAGAAGAAAAAGTCTTAGGTAGAAGCCAGTTATTGACGTTTTTGTCTAGCTTTATAGGTTTTGACAGAATAGTATCGAACGGCCTCTTTTAAATTATGTAGCATGTACCTACAAGGTGAAATCCATGTCGATACCTACCTATGCAAAAAGTTGTGTTTAGAGAGCGAAACAAAGTCCGTAAGAAAGAAAGGCTCAGTAAAATATAACATGCAATTCAAATCAGAACACTGAAAAGTAACGGATACGCAAGCAAGACAGGGAATAATTGAATGAATGATAGATTTTTAGTTATGAATTGTTCTTCTCTAAGCTAATTTATTCCAGACAGCCTCTTTTAGTCATTACATAGGTACATAATCTACTACAAAGACGTACAAATTGGGGAAACCGCAGTGGGCGTCTCAGGATTTATTTTCTTCTCGTAATGAAAAAGGCAAAATGAATTAAGTTGATACCTATCTATCTTTGTCTTGCGGACAAATAAACCAATCATTCCGGAGCTCTAACCTAATAAAATACTAAAAATATGTAGTATATTTCACCCTAGTTGTACAGACATAAGAGTTATTTGACAATTATTATTTTATTTTAAATATAATTTAGGAGTATTGGCCATTTCTGTCCATTCCAGGCATTTTATGGGCATTCTCTTTTATCTTTCAAAGAGTGCTTATAGCTAATTTATAATACCTAGCTCCTTTGCATTACGAATATTGTTTGTATATCAGTAGCATGTCCCTAAAGAAGTATGACAAAGGACCTGATTCTATGTATATTTTTTTGTACATGTGTATATTAGTTTGTGTTTTTTCCAATATATTAGGTAATAGCTTCATAATCGTGGTATTCGGTATAGCGCGTAACTTTTTTGTTTGTGAACCGATTGGAATGAAACAAACACTAAATATTACTGGAGCATGCTACAATACATCATGAAAGCCTCATTCAAGTTGGTTAAGCCGTTTCTGAGATTAGTGTGCACAAACGCAAAGACGAACAGAAAAACAAACAAAAATTCTAAAAACGTTTTTTTTGACCTCGGTAACATAAGTACAACGTACACAAAAAATATTTAATGTAGAGACACGGATCGTTTACGATTTTATTACATGTATTGATATTAATTGTAGATTAATGAAGCCAACTGTTTCTAGGCGAATTGATTAAAGTGGCTATACTCCGACCATTAGGTATATGATTGCCGTTTTGACAGGTGTCAATCTCCATACATTTTCTATATCGTTTAATCGAAAATGAATTTTATGCAATGGACACAAAGAAATGTCAAAAACGCATTCATATAATGACCGTACTATATTATGTTTAATAGGTACCTATAAAAATAATTCTAAGTAAAGTATTTCTAATGTTTTTGTTGCATGTGTTTAAAATTTAATTAAATAAGTTTACTTAGGAGAAAATGGTGTGTGGGCGGTCGTGCGAAGGCGTGGACAGGCGGGGCGAGGCTACCCTATTAACGCTTCCACGCTTATCAACAACACATATTTCTTAATAAAATTCATCAAAATTCGTTAAACTCATTATGTTATAACTACAATTTTGTGATGATTTAAAAAAAAAATGAGTAGGGTTTTTTGTCTTTTTTTTTTTAAATCAGCTCCAATAGACTTATTTTATCTCTGGAAAGTAGTGGCAAGGCAACACTGCGTTTCGCAGCCATCTGGGCAGTCCGTCTGGCGGTAGTTAACCACCCCCTTACAGAAGACCACCGTGAAATATCTTGTGCACTTATGTTGCCGGTGAGTGAGTAAGGGATGCCAGAGACCATTACCCTATCCCTTCCGTGCAGCGCAAACGCAGCAGCTGTGGCGTTGCTTGTGTTATAAAAGACGGTAACCACCTACCATCAACTGTGTCAATTCTAATTAGGTAATAGATATAAAACTATGTTCTCCATTTTGAACTTGAGTCACCTAACTTGACATCCACT
Organism: Bembecia ichneumoniformis; assembly: GCA_910589475.2. Classification (NCBI taxonomy): domain Eukaryota; kingdom Metazoa; phylum Arthropoda; class Insecta; order Lepidoptera; family Sesiidae; genus Bembecia; species Bembecia ichneumoniformis. Next base: position 9,427,849 of record OU342523.1, read on the forward strand.
TAACTAAATTTAATTTAAACTGACTAAGTTCACAATTTTATGAGCATTTGTGAATGGATAAAATTTTAGATTTAATCTTACGAATTGTAATATAGCCATACAATTATTCGGCCGACTGTACTTGAACTCACTGATTTGAATCAGATAAAGAAATAAGCAAAGATTGTCTTAAATTTATGAAGTTATATTGTATTAGTTGCTATGATGAAAATTGTATGTAATTGAACAAAATTGTTAGATTTTTGTGTTGAATACAAGAAGGATGATCAGCGTGAATGTAATCAGATGAATCAATGCTGCCTACGTCATTTCATTGCAAATGTTGCAAAGGGAGACTTAACTGTGGGGATCATTATCGTGATGTAGCCAATCAAACTCTATTGATAAGCTGGATTTTAAGGAACATTATCGGTTTACACGATCCTCGTAATTATATTTTGTATTACTGTTAAATTAGAAATTCGATGGGAACGTCGGTTGTGTTGTACTAACCGTTAAACGAACAATATATCCATTGGTAGGTTGCATCTGAAAAAGTATGTAAATAATATATAAAATATGTAATAACTTATAATAACTTATATTAGTGAGAATATATAATTACCTACTAGTTGGTGTCTAGAATAAAAAGTTAATCCAGATAATAAACTATCTGTGTACCACTTTTCATCCAAATCAGTTTATTTATCTATTTTTTTATTTAAGATGGGTTTGTTCTTGGCCAGCATCCATTCGTGTAGAAAAGATGAGGCCGACGATGGAGCGAGTTCATCCAGAAGATGCCTATTCACTCGAACCTTGAAAAGATTTGGGTTGTACCTATGAGCTCGAAAATACAGATGCAAGGAGTTCCAATCCTTAACAGTGCGCATTAGCCATCCCTATTAATTATTTTTGCATAATTGAGTAACAAACATCCAAACATACAAACTTTCGAATTAATAATATTAGAAGAATTCTCCCTTATGTATTTTTAAGGAGCCCCTTGGTCGAGTGGTTGGTTAAAATACTTGCTTTAACATTTTGTCTCATGGGTCCTAGGTACGATTCCCGGAAGGACCAACATTAGAAATTAACTTTTAATAAGTGGGTTTGCTCTGGATCTGGCAGGGCACGTTGCGTTTCGCAGTCATAAAGCATGGCAGCCCATCTGGGGGCAGCAACCACTCCCTTACACAAGATCATCGTAAAATAACAAAATGTATGCTGTTGTATTTCCCTGAGTGAGGGATGCCAAAGTCCATGTTCCTATCTCTTCTTAATTTTTTATGGTAACCACAAGTGGGCCGTCATTCAGTCTGATGACCTTCAATTAATAAGAACATATATAAGTATCACCCCTTCTGCATCCAACGTGGATACAACAATCTTTATAAATAATCTATATGAATAAGAATATTATTTAAAACGAAATAATTATAAATGCGTTTTTGGTATATGATTAAATCAGCTGTGTTTCAGAGTTATTAATGGATTAATTAAACAATTAAAATGTAATTAAAAGTCATTAATACTTTCAACATTTTTAAACCAACCAGTATTAAAGCTTTTCCCAGCAAATGTAGGTAGGTACAATATTGACCATTAGCACCTAATCCATCCTGAAGATTCATGCATTTGGAGTGTCAACTACTCAACTAATGAGGCCATGGAAGTAGGGAACAGTAGTAACAGTTTCTAATTAATTGGCAATAAGATAATAAAAGTATAGTCAGCGATTTTTGACTCTTGTAATAGCTATTTAATAGATGATAATTGGCCCCATGGTTTCTTACCTACCAATCGTTTATTCTATTACCTAGGTATTATATAGACGTTGGTCTATTAACGAGTATAACGACTCGCATCTAATTAAATCTAATAAGACGTATGTCATTAAAAATGTATCACATAAAAAAGAAGTTGTCCGATTTTCCGACAGCTCTCCAAATCAACTAGCTTTTCAATTCTCGTTCAGTGGAACTATTCAGTTAGGCGTAGAAAAACGTCTCATTCGTTATGGTCCACTTTACCGTGAGTCGCAATCGCATTTCGTTTTTGGACGATTGATCTATTTTCAAAAATGAAAGCAATTTGTCGCGTTCGATTCGTGGCTGGAGCGGCGTTTTTGATCGGTTTTTGTGGGCGGCCTCAGCGGGCGCGATTGGCCGCGGTCGCGGTACTCTCTCACTAGTTGAATTACCCGCTTTTGTTACTCGCGCCAGTCGCCGCGAACCGTTCCTTCAAAGGCTAAACGAACCGACCATCAACACCAATTGTTGTCGTATACATGCTGAAACACTTCAACCTATTTACTTTTGCCTCGGACGATATTCACTTAAGTACCTATCAAACTATTTTTATACTAGATAATAAATATGTACGTAAGTGATCGTTATAAGCCTGTGTTGTATCAATAAAAGAATGTTCTTTATTATTATTAATTTAAATATATAAATCATAGGAATTATGGTGAGTAAATTATTATTAATTGATTTCATAAATAAAGTTTTTCCACATTTTGGCTTATTTAAAAAAGTCACAAAAAATGATTAGGATGTACATATCTATAAATTTTATCAATTTTCAAACCCATAGGTATGATAGCTTTCGCAATAGTTTAAAAAATAAATATAAGTAGGTAGGTACTTTTAACAACTTCTACTTATCTTCCTACTTTTAACTCAAAGTTACGTAGGTACTTAACTGATTTCGGTTTTCCTCAGCTAAGAAAACAAAGATTTGATAAAAACAAAGAAAACTTTGATTATTGAATTATTGATTCCAATAATTGCTCTGCTCGGTTGGTACTCATTTACGTATATTTTATTAGACATTTAATATTTTCTTTATAGTTTCGCTTTCCTCTCTTTTATTTTATAATTAGCCAGATACAATTATCTAACAGGGTTATTTATCTTAGAATTGGTACTAGGTCATTTGAAAAGTTCTTAGCCTAACATGGTTAAAGTCATTGGTTTTTTTTATAACTACCCTCATTTTGTAGTTACATTATTTAGCAACAAGTATGCACAGTTTAGTTTATTCACAGTAACTCATTGTTCGTTTACACGTGATATCGTAAGTCAAGTCAGAGCTATTTTTGAAAATCGATAAAATTTAACATCGTGCAGTGATAAAATACCTGAATTTGAAAGGTTTAACTCCAAAAGCTATACATGAAGACATGTCTGCTATTTTGGGTGAGTCCGCTCCTTCGTATGCGACTGTTAAAAACTGGGTGGCAGAGTTTAAACGTGGTCGTAAGACCATTCAAGATGAGCCCCGTAGTGGCCGGCCTTCGACTGCTTCCAACAATCAAAACAAAGAAAAAATCTGTGATTTAATTTTATCTGATCGAAAATTGACTGTCGAGGAGATAGCTAAGACTGTAGGCATCTCATCTGAGCGAACACATTATATAATTACCACTGAACTTGGATTCTCTAAGGTGTCTGCGCGGTGGGTACCGCGACTGCTTTCAGTGGAACAAAAACGCAACCGACTCACAACTTCTCGCGACTGTTTAGAGTTATATGAAGCTGACCCAATAGAATTTGTTGAAAGATTTATAACCATGGATGAAACCTGGGTTCACCACAATACACCCGAGACAAAAGAACAGTCGAAACAATGGAATAGAGCAGGATCGCCCACGCCAAAGAAGGCAAAGGTGGTTTTATCGGCGGGCAAAGTCATGGCATCCGTTTTTTGGGATGCAAAGGGTATAATTCTCGTGGATTATTTAAAAAAGGGTGAAACAATAAACTCCGATTACTATTGCAACCTGTTGCGTCGTTTGAGAGAAGAAATCAAAGAAAAACGTCCAGGTTTATTGAGAAGAAAAGTCTTGTTTCATCAGGACAATGCGCGCGTTCACACCTCTGTGCAATCCATGGCAGAAATCCATCAATGTGGCTTCGAATTGTTACCTCATCCCCCATATTCACCGGATATAGCACCGTCGGACTTTTATCTGTTCCAAAAGCTGAAAATTTTTTTAGGTGGTAAACATTTTTTTACAAATGAAGAGGTCATAGCCGCCGTGGACGCTTATTTTGAGGAGTTAGACGAAGATTTTTTTAAAACGGGTATCGAAGCCTTACTGGGTCGATGGAAAAAGTGTTTTGAGCTAGGAGAAGAGTATGTTGAAAAATAAAAATAAACTCAAAATCGTGTGATTTCATTAAGTATCACACATTATTAAGGCTAAGAACTTTTCAAATGACCTAGTACATTCACTTTAGAATCTGCATAACAAAAACATGAAAATAAAACATTATATTACAATATGACATCTTTTATCAACAAGACAAATCTGTTTGATTACATTTTATTTATAAAAATATAATATTCTTACACCAATAATAAAATAATTATTGAAAATTTACGTTTTCATCTAAGGATTGTATTTTTTTATTATTAAAAAAGACCTACCTACCTATTTAATTAGATAAATTGTAATTTCATAAGACATTAAATAGTTAGTATGCATAAATATGGTCATGGTGCGTCAAATCATAAAGCTTTCTCAAATAACCATTTTCTCGGTGTTGGTAACCGTCTAGGTTATACCAGCCTTATTATTCTCTTTATTGTTACAGCCGAATCCATAACTCTGTAACGTTTTACATGTATTATGTAGCATTATCGGGTTCTGGCCTCTCAATTTCGTGAGGTATGAAAATGGCTTGTCTTCTGAGGTTTTCTTATGATTCTGTTAAGAAAAGTTATTTATTTATTTATTTTTATATTAATAGGTACACCAATAACATGACACACTTAAAAATTACTAAGTTTTATAACTTTTTGAATCCTAAATTTAAGTTAGCGTGCGTCAATTACCTATAGGCGTACACCACTTTGCTGATCACAGTCCTAAGATAAGTTAACAGTAAAATAATACAAATAAAATAAATCTGAAATAAAATAAATCGCGTAGACCTATACACGAGTATTATATCCATTTTATACACAAACAAAATTTTAAAATTAAAGATAAAATTAACTAATTATTACACAAACAAATTTAAATTTTATTAATCAATAACTCGTAACATTTAGAATTATTATTTATAATTCACGATGGACCTACATAAAATATCATAAAATAAACCTGTTATGATATTTAATGTAAGTTCTTCTGAAGTATTACAGATGATTTTTAGTAATTGAGCGGTTCTAAATACTTCTGAATATTTATTTATTTCAGAAGATATTCCATTGTTAGTCTGTGATTTTAGGAAGTCATGTTTTTGTTTTTGTAGAACAATCTAATTGAGGTAAAAGTTTTGACTTTAGTCAGTAGAATAATCCAATGCGTTACACAGTACCTATCTACGCTATCTACCAATTTCGTGTTGTTGTCGTGTAAACAGACAATAAAAACAAGGGTTGTGAGTTTGTGTCCCGAGCAAAAAGGGCCTGGTTGTACAATCGTCATCGCTTTATTATTCCGAATGCGTTTCGAATCAGCCCGTTTTCATTTGGTTTTTGCTGCGGCATGTGGCAACATCGCCTCTTCGATCTCCATCTCTTATTATTAATTACCTTCTTTTATATCGACACACTCCAATCGATCGTCTTGATTAAAATATCTAAATAATAGAGCGATGTTGTATAAAAAGTCATTACCGGGACGATAATAAGTAATTAAACAACGTAGTAATCATTTATAAGGACACGTTTAAGATTGAAATCATAAACAGATGTTAAACTATTTTTTATGGGTAAAGGTGACAGGCAGGTTGATGGTCCATTGATGATCTGGCATAGGAGAATGGGCACTGGCTCTGACATCGAAACATAACGGCACTTGTGCTGTTATTTCACGGTGATCCCATTTAAGGAGTTGCAAGGTTACATCAACAAATATTCTGTCTGGTCATGTCTGGTACATGTTGAAAATGTCAAATGCTATCTCAAATAAAATATAAATAAGCGCCATAACCTTTTGCGCCTTCGTAACAGTGGTAGGAATATCTCCCTGGCTCTTTCACATTGATGTCTCATATAAAAGCTCCGCTTATGCTAGTTCAATATTCAGGTCATTTTTACGATATTTAGGACTCCATCTTTGATATTGACATATACCTAGGTACTTTGGCATAGACTTAGACGTAAACTCCAACGTACACTGAGACACTGACACTGAGACAATTTAATCCTTGATTAAATTGTTTCAGAGATAGCCTTTGTCTTTTATTTCTATAGCACAGGATAATAACGACGATGATAAGGAAAGCACAAAAATCCGTTATTCAAGCTTCGCGAATACGCTCATCCAAAAAGATACAACGTATCTATATCAAAATAAGATTTTAATGAGTTGTATTTATTAATAAGTTTAATTTCTTTGTGCACCACTCGATATTGGAATAATGAGAGCTGATTAAAGATCACGCACGGCAGAAAGCGGTGATGCGCGGGCGCCGAGCGACGTGTATAAATTGCTCAATTTGGTTCCGAGCAAATGGCATATTAAATTATTATCGCTTATAATGCACAGAGGTATATGTATGTGTACATAGCCGTTTAGCTTCTTCAGTACGCTTTCGTGGTATCACTGCGGGTGCCTGCGTGATGCGAATATTGGTTGGACTTGCGAGTGGCTTAATTTCAGTAGGTAGAGTTCGCTCGTAAATCACTTTGTGATAATTAGTATAAGTAACATGTTTTTATAACACATGAGTGATATCCAATATTATTCAAAATAATAAAGGACTTCAACTTATAATAAACTTGAATTTGCATTAATAGTAAATATATATTAATATTATCTATACCTACTTACAATAAAATCGTAAACAAGCCGTATCTATATACATTAAATATTTAAAAAAAAAAATTATACGCGTTGTACTTGCGTTACCGAGGTCAAAAATATAGTTTTTAGAATTTTTGTCTGTTTGTCTGTGCTTTGTGCATGCTAATCTCAGAAACGGCTTAACCGATTTTCATGTGGTAGCAAGCTTCCGGTAATATTTAGTGTATATTTCATTCCAATCTATTTACAAACAAAAAAGTTACGCGTTATTCCTGGGCCAGCGTGGCCATACGTCCTTGTTGAGAGGGTGGGCCTGTGCTCCTGCAGAGGGGACATATAATAGGCTGTTGATGACTATAATACTAATATTATAAAGAGGTAAAGTTTCTATGTTTGTTTGTTTGGTGTATGTAGGTAGGTAATATTGGAAACTACTCATCGGATTTTAAAAAATCTTTCGCCAATAGTTTGAATGGAATTTTAGGATGGACATAGGCTATATATTATATTCCACGCGGGCACCAGCTAGTATTTAACAATTTCACTTGTAAGTACAAAGAAATTGTCCATAACATTTTTTTTTATATTAGACACTTACAAACATATTCGATTTGTGTTTTAACTGTGCTTTTATAAAATAGGTTGCATCGGTTCTTTTTGTTTTTTGTATTATCAAAGTATTCGTCAGTTTATTAACGTATAATTAGGTATATTGTGGAATTTTAACTAATCCAAGTTATTAAGTGTGCAAAACTTATCTCTATTTTAGTGCTGCCCAAAATCAGTCTTGATCATAGAATTAGAAACTGTTTTACTGAATTATTCCTACTTTACTCAAGAGCTAGATCAAGATCGAACCCATCTTGTTCTTGTGTCTCGCATAATTCCATTTAATTAATGGAATTATGCGTCATTTTTACGGTTCCTTTAAACGACTTAACATTTAATTTATCCAAATATTACAAAAATGGTAATTATGTAAAATATGTTTAAAGTATCTACATATTGATCTAGATAATATATCTACAGCACCTTTCAGAGTCCGACATTGAAGAGACTGTATAAAGGACATAAATAATATGAACATGTTCGACAAGATCATACTCACTCAAATACATATATATCTAAGTAAAGTACATAATATAATCTGTACCTTCAGTGTTTCTAATAGGCATGTTATGGTGGCCCAACCTCCTCTTAAATATCAATCTCTTTACTGGACATTAGCCAAAGTTATTGTCTTTCCGCTGCTGCGGTCGGAAGGTTTTCGAATGGAGACCACGAACCAGCAAGCCAAGGTAGGATGTCCACTGACAAGATAGACTGACTACCTGATAAAGGCCTTGGCCCTTTTGGAAAATTGTAGAATGATCAGTGCACGTCCTACGGCATCAGAGATGATTGATGATGATGATGAACTGAAGTTAAAATTTGATGTAGACCTCCTTTAAACCAATCGCGTTTATTAATTTCAATCATACGATTAAAAATAATTATAACAATGACAGTCCAGTGGAATGAATGCTCGGCTGCTGTAATCGATGCATGTATGATAAAATCCTAATCGTTCTGCGCCTCTGAGTCTTTTCGATTTCGCGTTTTAAAATGTTTATTGAGGATTAATTTCAAATAAATATTTGTTGTTCTAACGTTGATGAATACTCTCGGAAAATAAGAACATAATTTTTTTTCCTGTGCTGCCAATTCCGTTATATTACTAAATTTGAGGTTGTTTGGTGAAAACAGAACGAATATTTAATCTAATTCGCTTTTCAAAAGAAGTGAGTAGGATTTCCTTTGAACGTAAGACATAAATAGAGTCCAAATAAAAAATAGATCCTTTTGTATAATTGGTACAAGCCGTTTTTTATGCCGTCGTGTCACGCAAGGCAACAGGTAGGCAGAGAGAGAAACGAAAACGTTACGAATCTGAATCTAATTTCAGTTGATACCGTTGCGGCAAAAAGTCGATTCACATCGGATTGTGTCGGCGGCGGACTCATAGGAATCGATATTCAAAAGTCATCCGATCGACGGAATCGAATTAATTACACGTTACTCCCAAGGAGGAAGGGTTGAGCATTCATTACAGTCTCATGACGTCAAATATTTTTATTTGTTAAGAAAGAATTAACACTAATACTGTTTCCGTACTGTACTACTACTACTGTTCCGTACTGACTAAGTCTTTAAGAAATATGTATATGTTGGCTTTATTGCACCCAGTCTAGACATTTCAACCTCTACGAGTTATTCCATTATCTGATCCGTTCCTTTCCCTTATACTTTACCCTAATTACAACATCTAAAGAATAAGGGATTTGATGAGTTTTAGTTTTGAATTTTAGGTCTGTTTGTATTGATAGGCGACGGTATACCTAGCCATCTATCTACTCTCAAGTAGTTCGTCAGCAGACAGGATAATTAGGGAATGGATCCTGGAAGTACTTACTAAAACACAAATGCTTTTATTTCACTGTAGTCTTACTGTGTTATCATTGATCTGCCCATTTTACCATTCCAAAAACGCCAACACTATCCCGCCATCACTACTTTTGAGTTTATCAATAAGTACTTATTTATAATAAGTAACAGACTATGAATTTTATAAATGAAGACAATCACTATAAACTATCATTATAAACTGAGAGTAAGTTTTATTTTATTAGGTTAGTTTTTAAGTATTTATATTAATATTAATTTCTAGTTTTAATATAGAGTTATTTTGGATATAGATACTAATACAAACTAATAAAGCGTGTTGAAAAATAATACAAGTAGGTAAGTATACAGTTCGAAAGAAAAACAGCTACTTACCTCGGCTTCGCCCTCGAGGAATTCAGATTGTACCTCGGTATTGGGTCCTACCTATCTCGCAGTCGTAGCGTACGCGTTTTAATCTACTTACATTGTCTCTGTGGTTTCACGGCGCGGGCGCGCTTCACATATGTATATTATGGTATTATCCTCTTTAACCATACGTCCAAAACATATACAGCAAAAAGGAAAAAAGTTTTCTTGTGACGATAATTGTGACTTCTAATTTTAATAAGGATTCATAATTGTAGATAATTTGGCCAATATCATCAGCTAATAATTTTAATATATTTTTTTTTACAAAAAAGTTATATTTTTTTTACAAATTTTTTTACAAAAAATTTATGTGGCTTAAATATAACGGTTAGAACATATCTCTCACCGTTAAAGCAGCGTTCCAAAGAAACATTTTCGTTCGATCGTTATTTCTTCGACTTGCAAAATTGATTACCACAAAAAAGCCTTTTCCGTTTACGAGATAATATATAGCGTGTATCTATTCTGAAATTCAATTCTAACTATTGCTGAAAGATTTTTTTAAATCGGATAAGTAGTTTTGAAGATTAGCCCCCCACATACAAACATACAAACTATACCTCTTGTATAATTAGTACTTACATAGTATCAATACCTTTCAAATACTCCAGGTACAGTGTTTTCAGATATTACCATTCAGCTATAAACAAACTTAGAAAACGTCTCTTTATCTCTTTATAGTATTAGTAAAACTTACATAATAATATTGATTACTTAACATGAACTTACTAAAAATAACAAATAAAAAATTGAACTATGAAAAATAAATGTCAAAATATAATAAAGAACAATTTAATAATAACCCCTACGAATAAATTTAAATAGGTAATTTTTAGTTACAAAGTCATGTCAATATTATATTTTATTAGTGATGTTCACATTCAAACTTTGCCGAACTCTGAAAAATAACATTACTTTACTTTAGACTTTGTTATTTAAACACCATAAATATCATATAAATTCTTCTTCTCTCAGTGCCATCTCCTATCGGAGGTCAGCTATCATCATGGCTATCCTAACCCTCGAGGCGCCGGCTCGAAACAGGGATTTGCCATACCATTCGCGGAGATTCTTGAGCCAGGAGTACGTCTTCTGCCCGGCTTGCGTCTACCCTGTATTTTGCCCTGCATGATCAGTTGCAGGAGCATACTTCTCGCCGCGCATGCCCAAAGTATTCAGTTTTCTGACTTTTATGGTTCTCAGTATTTCGGCCTTCTTTTTCATTCATACAGGTACATAGAAAACCTAGGATTTGAATTCATTTTGATTTGTTCAGATAGCACTGAAAGAACATAATGCAAAATTTTATTTTTTAAAATACATAAGACATCGACTGTATTCCTACGGTTAAGTAAATTAAGTTTTCGACGTTTTTAAAGTGTAACATAATGAATAATGGCTAGCTTCGCTTCGTATAAGTTATGCATTATCTTAATCTTAAATTATTAACTTAATTGAAAGCTTTAGAGACAAAATATAATTAATATTATAAACCTTCGTGATCATAATCAGTTTCAAATAGGCTATATTTATAATTCACATTTTTTTATATGTATAATTTGATAATGTTATATTTTTAATGATAAAATATATATTAATTTAGCTAGCTACACTGATGCTACGTAACGACTTCTGCAGCCGGCATCATAGCGGTAACTATGCTAGTGTAAGACATCGACGAATAGATGAAGAAGATAAGTAGAACGATAAAATAACAAAAAAAAAGTGTACGTCAGCTCCGACGCATGACTGAAGTTTACTCCTTTAAACGTATAAAATTAAATGTATAAAATTTTCCTCGTGTCAATAGATAACTGGATAACTATAATTACTTTATATTATTTGTTACATTCTGCATACTCAGATGTCACGTGTTCCAACAAAAGTTATGTTAGTTACGTTCGGCATATACAGATGCCACTACGTTTTATAAGTTAAAATAGTTCATTTTATTTCAACGACCGAAGTCGCCGTGTCGTGGCGGCAGGTTATAACGCGCTATCGTTTTGTTCCTCGGACTATACTTTTTACACAACATTTCGAATTTTGTTTTTATAAGCCCAGTGAATAGAATTAGGAAACATAAATACATGCGTCAGCTGTCGCACAAATATCAGAGTGACAGATAACGTGACGATTTTTAGTTAACGCTTGTATTAATTTTACTGCTTATAAAATATGAATGGTCTTATATGAAAATCGATTCTTAAGGAGTAAACTCCAAAAAAGGTTTTGTTTATTTTTAAGTAAGTATATTTTGTAAATATTTTATACTCGTGTTTATGTAGGTAATATATGACGATAGGTGGGTAATAGGTTATTAGCACACTAATGCGCTTCCGACCTTATAGAGCAAATAAGGCATGGTATTACTAAGGTAAGGTTTGACGTTCCCACATAAATTTGAATGCAAGGCAACCTGAATGTTGCCTTACATCGTTCAGATTTGTGTGAACATTCCTTACTCACTCATCGAAACACAACAGCAAAGGTGCGTTATTTCATGGTGGTCTTCTGTAACAGAGTTGTAACCGCCTAACAGGCTGCCCAGCCCAATTATAATATCGAAATGCAGTGTGTTCTACCACTAGTGCTCATATGTACTTTTAAAGATATAAATTTTCTTTTCTATATATATTTCGCCATTTGTATGTAAACTTCCCAAAAACTTTAGCACAAAAGCTTGAAATTTAACCAAAATTTCTTAACAATTTAGACATTATTATGGAATCTGTTTTTTTCTTTAAATTGGCGATTGAAATGTTTGAAAGTTTCAATCGAGAAACGCGAACCGGAGCGTGATTCTATTTGGTTCGGTGGTCACAATTTTCCGCATTGCTCTCCATTTAGAAACTCACGGCCATTCGTCATTTTTAATAATAGCTTTATAATGAATCATAGACGTTATCGATATCCGCTACACAGCTAATCTTGTGATTTCTAAACGAATTAGGTACTTAATTGAGGGATCAATATGTCTGCCTTGAATAGAAGCATATTTCTTCATATGGTATTTGAATACCATATGAATTCATATTTGAATGAAGTTTCAAGAACAAGACTTATTAATCCTTTTTTTATAAAAAAAAAACTCGATGATAGTGCAAGTCCACAATATTGCCAGGAGAATCCAAGTAGTGGTCGATTGGTTCAGTGGTCTTACGTTGTATTGTGACCTTAGCGTCATACATGTACCTAGGTAGGTATGTGAGAATTCTAAACCCAATAAGCACACCCAGTAGGTATCACACTATTTCGTATTTTCTTCGGCAGTACATAAATACTAAAATTGGAACGACACAGACAAGATTAGCATAGCACCTACGCAAGGATGACACGTAAAACGTGAAGAGATCAAGTGCACAGTTGACCTTGGCAGGATAAAGAGAAAAAGATTTGTTGGGGATAGTTGAATGTTCTCTAATAGCCCTTGTTCACACATCAAAACACAAATAAATATAGCACATGATGGTGGTCTTCTAAATGACTTCCTTATCTTACCACGTGAATAACCAAAAATTTAACTATGTCGAGAAAATATCAAAAAATATATTAATATAAAACTCTTTTGGGCTATAATAGCACAGATATCCAGTTATTAAATAAGTTATTAATATAATTATCATATTTCAAAAATAATTAATAATATTTCAATAGGTAATATTCTCTAATAAATTACACGAGTAAATATACTTTTAATTAAATAGCAGGTAAGTCCTAATACCTATAGGTATTTAGTAAAACATAAAATATAATTAATACTGGAATTTGTCTTTGGAATCATTGAATTTTTATTTTTTAAAACATAAATTATTCATTGAGACTTAAAATATTGGACAAAACTTCTAAGAAAACGGCCCCATGTAGGTAACCACTGCCTTGGAAATTATTACAGATCATAAATATGTTACTTAATTTTCATCTTCCAAAATTCTCTTTTGTGTATGTTCTTTACCATTTGAAGAATTATAAATTTATTGTTAGAATATTGACAACTTTCGTCACAGTTTTTATTTAATGCAGGCTATTAATTAATAGTCCTTCTTTTAATCGGGTAACGGTTATAATCGGTTCAGTTTTTGGCAAAATTAAAACAATTTTGAATACAATTGTTTATAGGGCTGCAGCGACGGACCGAACTGAAGGGCTGGCGACCATCTGTTGGGCCTCGATTAATAAGGATGATGTCCCGCAGAGGTATTGTACACGTAATTTGTAGGCTACATCACTCCCTACAAACATTCATATAAATAATTACATTATTTATTTTTATGTATTATTTAACCATAACAATAGGTATATACTCTCTTTGTTACACAATCGCGACAATTTTAGACACATTTTTTTTATAGAAAAAAATAGGAACTTTAGTTTGCAAGTGTAAGTAGGTACATAGAGTTATGTTTTTTATGATAAAGCTTGGTGCATGCTAACGATCCATTTGATGCTACCGATCCATTTGATGCTACCATTGCCTGTAATCAAAAACCACGCCTTGGGGGCTGCAAGTGTGCTACGGACCTTGCTACGGTGGGTTTAGGGAAACAAGGTCTTGCATCCCTCACTTGCGGTTTTTGGGAATTTGTTGCACAAGTGCTGCATAACGTACCTACCAAGGTACAGCTCATAAATTGAGTGATAATATCCATCCCCTTAGCCCAGCGTAGGACGTCCACTCACAAGGTGGACAGACGACCTGCCAGCCCATTTCGCTATCCCTGTGCCTAATCTCTTAATACTACTAGGGTCGGCAACTTGTAGCTCCTGAGGCATAGTTATAGGCGACGGTAGCAACCTACCATCAAGTGGACGGTCAGCCTGTCGGTGACCTTAAAATATAAAAAATCCTCTTACAGAATACTTTAAATGGTTCCCACTCTTATGCTATATTGTGGTGAAATTGTATATGGCGCTAGGCCCTCTACGGATATTGTGGGGACTTCATATATTATCTGTATCTAAGGTTCGTAAATAGTGCGATTTATTTCTTTATTGGCAAAGCAAGTGACGTTTCTCGGGGACTACCTATATATTAGGTAAGTACTCTACTGTCTAACATCGAGTTTTGGGAAGAATGCCGTTTCTTTATTTATTCAAAACTAGGGACGCGCCCGCGGCGTCGCATGGATTTTTTTCTGCTAATTATGTATAAACACGAACAAAATTATACAAATAAATATAAATATAAAATTCATTAGGTGGTTTGGAAAAACAGACAGACGTAACTTTATTTTTTGATCGATCTGAAGGGATCTTGGATTATCGAAGGGACCTTGGATAGGAAAAAGTCAAATGGGAATTTTACTTACTTCCGGGCAAAATGTTAAATTTTTTTCTGCATCTGCAATCTGCAATTTTATATAAAATGTGAATTATATTTGAATAAAAAAAAATTACGAATTGGACCAGCTGTTCTCGAGTTTTGCGGTGAGGAACACACTAAGCGATTCATTTTTATTTATTAAAAATACCTATATCTAGTTCGCAACAAACAACAAAAGAAGAACCGCATTTCATAAATCATTCGAAAAACAAAACGTGTGCCTACAAATGAAAGAAAATATGTTTGAGTGCAATCCGAATAGCCATTATGCCCTCGCAAGAGTCGCCAGTGAGGATAGCAAAAACATATTGCGTGAGAAACGTTGACCGGTAAAAATATATTAAATTAATCACGAGCCTGTTCGTGCGGGCGTACGAAAATAAATATAAAAATTGTAAAAGCGCTTGCGCAAGAGTGCTTCGCATCTCCCCTCTCCGGGACTAGTCGTTAACCAATCGTGGGGACCGCTGCTCAGGGGCGTGCCGTCGCCACGCCAAGGCACACGTGGAATGCCACTTTTACCAAATAATTACAAAGAATGCTCCGAACATCAAATTAATTATGTCAATTATTTTCGGTACGCCATACTCAGATAAGACACGTTCAGAATTTTAATTATAGCAATGACAATATAAAGGTAGTAAGTACTAAAGCTCGAATGAATGCGCTTATTATGAATTACAAATCAGGACTAATGATTTGAACTTAATTAGGTAAGGTAAAATAATCATTAAATTTAAAAAGATTATTTCCGTACAAACATTAGGTCCTCTAGGACTGTTTTGCAATGAAGCAAATTAATAAGTATCTACCTACATTTATTATAATGGTAAATGTTAAAACATTTTGAATATTTTGAAATTTTTGAATTTACAGAAATTGCAATTCGAGCTGATAACCACCACGACTCAGTTCATAAACTAGTTAAATGCTAGCAATGACTAATAAAAATATAGAGTAACTAATAATATCTACTTATTGTATTTTCAAATATTTTCTCCTGTAGGTAAGTAAGGATACTGATAAAATTAGTTAACCACATAAATAGATAGAATAAGTAATTTTAGTAATATAAGTAATAGGTAGGTACCTACTAAATAATCAATAGGTATCTACCAAATAATCAACAAAATGTATATTTATAAATACCCAATAGAAAAATAATTCTATATTGCCAGTAATAATTAGGTAGGTATAAACTATTTGGGTTAACTGATATTGTGAACTGGTTATTACTTAAGTTAAAAAATATATTTTTCAATTAGGTATCTACCAACTACTAATTAACAAAATTGAGTGGGATTTTTTTGGTAATATGTATATAGGTGGAACCATATGTATTCCTAAATGGTTCCTAAATCAACTAATAATTTTAGAAATAAATCCATTTATGCTAAATAAATAAAAATATTGATGATTATATGGTGGAAGAGCTAAAGAAAAGCTGAGACGACCACCTCGTGGCACAACATGGCCACGCAGCATGACACGTATTAAATTAAAACCGTCGACATGTGTTTTCCTTCCCACAGGAAAATACATTAGCCGGAACATTTCCTCGGATAGGCGATCTCGCTCGCACAATCACCTTCGGACGCACGTGAAAGAAAAGCTCGACATGGCGCCCTCTGAAGCTAACGGTTAGCTTTCAACGTAAATCTGATAAAGCGAACGCATTACGACACCAGTACAAAGAAAATTTCCTTCTTAACACCATCTTTATGAGCTCAACAGTGTCGCGCCTCTCTATCTGACTCGTGCTGCTGTAATAGGACGGAAAGAGACGGTCGAATTGTGTCGGCGCCTATCGCGCGTTCGGTGTTATTGGATGAAAAAGTTTACAATGTCCCGCCCTTCTCTTAGGGCTGCGTTAGCGCCTTCGGGCCGGGCTCGTAGAAATATTTCCTTGGAACAGTATGTCGGCTGTGTCGAGGGGAGGCGACGCGGGAGCCCGCAGTCATGCTGAGAGTCTCGGCGGAACCGGTGGACACACGTCGCGAACCTTTTCATGCTTACGGGAAAAAACGGTTTCATGACAATTTGTTAAAGAAACTCATGCCATTTGCGAGAACCAATTGTTTCACGGAAATCGTCTGCGAAACGGTTACGAGAAATTTATAACGGCGCGTCAATATCTGTGATCAATACGCTTGTTTTAAGAGGATACTTAAATCATATTTTTGTCTAACCTGTGAAGTGATTCCAATATATTTTGTTGCCTAAAGTGCGTAAACTAGATATAATAGAATAACTGTGGTTAAAGTCAGCAAGACTGGATTATCCGTACAACGCAAGTAAGCACTTAAAGCTTTCGTATTCAATAAACATTAGTAGGTAAACTCATATGATATATACATATATACACTTTACACAGACAAGGCTAAATAAGAAGGTAAATAATTAAATGAAAGAATAACTAATTTATTTAGTCACTACTACTAAAGTATTCCTTACAATAAAAAAATAATAATTTAGACATAATTATTAAAGATTTAACTGTTTCTACTTGATAAAATATGTAACTAGTCACATATTTTTAAAAGGCCGTAATAATAATTAAATTTTTTACGTTACCTCATAATATCTGTAATAAAATATAGAAATAATTAACTGTATGCAAATTTTTTTTATCACATGCAAATAAATTAAGTTGCGTCTTTATTAATAAAGTCGTTAATTAAAATGAAGTGTTGAATTAAAAGACCATTGTCAACATCATGCAATCCCGTAAAAAATTCCCATACCTAGGGATGGAATTTTTCATTCCCATACCTAGCGACGGCCAACTGTTCTTAATGTTTTATCTAGTCTTTAAAATAGGATTTTGTATTTTAGTAGATATAAAATCGAGAATTAATAAATTTTAGGGTATTTTATACATCAGGCGTAAAAGATCACAAAAAATTATAGAAGGAATAAAAAGCGATCAACACTTTTCGAAGGAGTTTAAAAAAATTGTATCAATATGATATTTGTATTGCAACACACAACAGCGACGGCAAAATGTGTCGGCATAATAACACACTTTTTTTGTTAGATAACATCATTTTAAATATAATAATATAATATTATATAGCTTTATTATAATATTTTATTAATAAAACAATACCTAATTTCTTTACATAGGTAGCCTAAATTTAAATATAGGTTTAAGGATACGTAACATTTTTGTAAATAATTTCTGCAATCTCAATTAACCTATTTCTTAAATTGTCATAATTTATCTAGTTTGTTTTATTCAAGTGGTTTAATATTTATTGCGTATGCATTTCATTTAGATGTAGGAATTACACATAACATAATATATATGTAGATAGATTGGAATTGGAAAAAATAAAAAATAAATAGAAACAATAACAGCTGCTCAAAGTGGATAAGATTTTTTAAAATAACTATTCATCATTATCATTCCTAAATAAGAAGGAAACAAGGAGCCATTCCGGAATTCAGAGGATTGTTCATAATTATTTTCAAAATAAGAAAACTTAAAGAATTCGTTCATTATCAATTTTATAATAAGTACCTAGTATTAATTATTATTATTATTATTTAATTTAATTATTTTGCCTATTAATTAATATTTGTAAGAATCTACATATTTTTTATCTTTTATTTTCAAATGCAGCTACCTATAGTAGAGATAAATTTCTATATAACTAATAGAAATTTATCTCTACTATAGATAGGTTTTATATAATGTAGACATTTATGTTTAAATAAATTAATAAATATGAATTCCAAAAATAGAAATATATAGATACGTAGGCGATATATAGGATATCCCTCAGAAGACAACATAAAAACTGAAGTTAAGACAGAAACTAAATTTACATATATTTACTTACAGAAGTTAAAATTACTTATGGTTTTTTTTTAATGTAAAGGCTAGATAGACTAACGGTCCACTTGATTGGTTGGTGGCTATTATTAGTTATGCTATGAAGAATTTGGAAGGGATAGAGAAATAGGATCTGGCATCCCTTACTCACACACTGAAACTGAACAGCACACATGCTTTTATGTCACGGGGGTCTTCTGTAAGGGGGTGATTAGTTCTGCCAAACGGTCTGCCCAAATGACTGCGAAACGCAGTGTGCTCTGCCATTACTTAAGGCCTTACCCTAGTAAGTGTAGTAAGATTCTTCTTTTAATAGTTTTTTGTTTTTGTTTTGAAGTGTACTTACATGAACCGACCCATTACTTATTTTGTTTCCTACTTACCTACTTAGTTACAGTAGTACCTACCTACTGTTTAAAAGTGCTTAGTAGACTTCATTATAAATGTTGGGATATAGCTACGTATATTTCTATTATAATGTTGACTTTTTAAACTTCAAGAAACCTATTTCAAACGTAAAGTAGGTATGTATATCAAAAAGTAAACTAGATAGGTACCTACGTGCTAATATTTACTAGCGTATCCAATAGGCACTTCTCACGGTGATCATAGGCGAATTAGTGGCCTTCTTAAACTTAAAACTTGATTATCTACTTCAATAACATTTCAACAAAAAATATCTAATTGCTTATTCATTCTTACTTATACATTTCCAATAAAAAAATGTGCATTTTTTTATATATTTAACTAGTTATTGCCCGTAACATTAACCCCGTCCCTCGGGAATAGCCCTTTTTTGTACCCCAGACGATGTATATTTAAAATTTCATGTTTATTGGTAAAGTAGTTAAGGCTTGAAAGCGCAACAAACAAACAAACAAATTGATTTCACATATTTATAATATTAAAGTAAAAATTGAACGGCGAGACTTTTATTATAGACACTTAATAAGACATTTTTAGTTTACCAAAGTGGATGTGTGGTCGTGAATGTGTTTATACTAAAATTTTTATCGTATTTTAAAATTAAATAATATGGAATTTAAAAAATTTACATTTAGTATGTTTTTCTAATATTAATACTTATCTACTCCAGTAGTTATATAGGAAAAATGATTTCTCAAATTTTGACTTATTTAGAGAATCTCTTCCCAAACAAAAAAAATGTTAATTATTTCAATTAATTTCAATTAATTACTGAAAGCAATTTTATTAATGGCTTTAGATATTTAGAGGGGGTTTTGGGTAAATAATTATTTACCCAAATAAACTAATTTGGGTAAATATGCTTCATTATTTCGGTGTATTCGAGACTATAACGAATTGCTCAGCCCCGACATTGACATCTTTCACGATTCTGAAATTATTTTTAAGAGGAAGTGTGCGGTGACGGTTGGCTCTCCCTGTGCTTAATAGGTGTATAAATGTATTTCGTGTGATTTTTATTGTTCGTTCTCATTCTAAGACTTTGTGATTGTTTAATTCTTTGATCTGATTGCTTAATTGTTTAATACTATAGGGAAGTCATGTATTCTGAATTTATTTATTTTCTTTTCTTTTTGTTTTATGCTTTTAAACTATTTAAATCTAAATTTTTACTTTGTGCTACTTTCTGATAATTAATGTATTCACCTGTAAAGTCGTATCTGTTAGATCTAGATTTTACAAGTGTATAATATTTTTGTAACTAAATACTGATATTGTCGCTGGTGTACCTATCTATCCCAAACAAATAAATAAATTTTTTTTTTCTATAAATTAGGAAACAAAGGGTCTTTAATTATAAATTCGAGTTCTTAATTATTAATTTTTGTATATATTTTTTAATAAAATAAAAATTATTAAAAATATCAGTACTGTATCAAAATGTTTACAGTACCTACTGTTCTTTCTGTATCTTAACTAATTAATATTATTTCCTTTATTAAAATAAAAAAAAAAACATTTCAGAGTAGTATAATAAAATAATATAAAAAGAAAATAGAGTAGAATGGCGATCTTTAATTGCTGCTGTAAATGACACTTTTAAGTTTAAATCAAAAGATAATCTCTTTTTAACCATCCACTCATCTGGAATTATTTTCCAGGGCAGTAAATCTTTTACACATTAAGCAACTTTACGGAATACAATAGTTCACTAATAAGATTACCTATGACTAATTCTTTAAAACTGCGAAAAGTTGAACAGATGGATGAGAAGTACCTACAAAAATAAAAAACAGTCGAGCAAAACAAATAGTTACTCTATTTTCAAGTCGCCAGAGTTGTTATTTGTTTGCAATTTAGTTTGAATGATGGCGAATGTCAAAAATTTTAGTAATCGTATTACTCGATGTCTGTCTGTGAAGATCTGTCAACCCGTTGCTTTGTGATGAAGCGGTCCGCAGCGGGGAGCCGCGTAGATAATGTAAAGATTAGATGGGAATCTGAAAGGCCTAACATTGTTTAACGGGCCCAGGTAAAGCGTTTCATATACTACGTCCTCGGAAGACTGACTCGAACAATACATAAACAATATTATTTGGACGAAACACGATTAACTACGCCCACAAAAAATCGTGATTGACTGTTACCTATACCCATCGGGATTCAATTGGGAAAAGATAATAGTTCATTGTACACAAATATCTACGCCTGTCATTAAATTATAACAATTATAAACAAAATAAAACAATAGTGGATAATTGGTATTGAAATGAGAAGAACTCTGATACATATTCACCGCTAAACCGTTAAACCAATCTTGGTTAAATTAATATAAGAAATTACTCTATTAGGAAAATATATACAGACTACTTGCTACTTTCTTATTCAATTTACTACAAGAAAAAGAAGTACAATAAACGTTATTTTGTTGAACAATTTTAAAATTCATATTTAGAATTAGTTAGAATAGTTAGGAGTTAGAATTAGAATAGAAAATGAATTACTAAATATTTAACTAAATGTTTTTACTATTTTAACTAAAAGTATTAATATTTACATTTAGTTTTTTCTTTCTATGTGCTAATCCAAATCCAATGAACTAAATCCAATGAGAATTGATAAGGTTTCTCCTTATTTAATTTATTTTAACAAAATAATAGTTATAACTAAGTAGTATACAATTTTATGACCGTAATTCAGTAATAATAATAATGCAGTGGCAAAACACATTGGGTACTGCAGTCATAAATTGGCAGCCCATCTGGCAGTAGGTAACTATCATTTTACAGAAGACCACCGTGAAATAAGAGAATGCGCGCTATTGTGTTTCGACGAGTGAGTAAGGGTAGCCGTCAGAGCCTGTTCACCTGTCCCGTCCTTATTTCTTATCCTTCATCCTGTTAAAGTCGGCATCGCATTTGCAATTTGAATTGAAGCACCATTGTGCATCAAGTGGATCAAGTCAAATTAAATCAAATCGTTTATTTCTCAAAAATAGGATCACTTTTTTGAACTAGCAAAATTACTGTATATTATATATTTTATTAGGGTTTCGGAATAAAATAGCCAAGATGATGACAATATCCTGAGAGGAAATGCCAAAAGATTATTTGGCTCCACCATTATTTTTCTCATCTTTAAAAAACAATTACAATTATTATACACAAATAACAGTACATACCAGTTCAACAATCAGACATCAGTAATAGACAGACATATACAGACCATCAGTTTTCTTGGCGACCTTTGCATGAAAATAAGTTTAATTCAATGTAATTTAAACTTTTGGTTAACTAAAGCTAGAGCTTTTATTGCAATTTTAAGCGCACGACACAGGTTGGCACCATCTAATAAACGTAAAGAATGGTGGCAATAAAGTGTTCGTTTGCACTCCGTCCATATTGGAACTGGTCGTATCATTCATAAAACTATTTTTAATAAACTATATTATCGATGCCGAGAGTCATAAAGGAGATTGGAGGCACGCAGCCGTAACAAACAAACTAAAATTAAATATACACGAACACAATCGAAATTTTTGTCTCAGGCGTATAAAAGTGTCCTATAAATTTACCCACAGTTTAATTTAATGTCCAAAAAGTACCTGCGTCGCATTTTTTTATTACAAATGTTCAACTTCGGTTCATCGCGCGGGAGTTTATATTATTATTTTTGGGAACGTTTTCGAATTTGTCTCGGAATGTTAGAGTAACCATTGGGTTAATGTTATATATTTTACTTTATTATCAAACAGGTTAATTTTAACCTGTTCCAGAAAAATACTGGCAGTGTTCGTATACAAGCTGCATTGGAATATCGCTTAGATTCAAAATATTTTTTATTTAAACATAATATAATGTCAACTATACACAAGATAGAGCCATACAAATTATTCTCTATAAATTGAATTCGTAGGGATAAAAATGTTGAGAATTTTCTATAAGTAGGGAAAAAAGTTCATGTTATTTATGCCTGTACAAATGAAAACATGTAAATTTATTGATTTTTTTCATCAACTGTACATAATACCTGTATCTACTTACAATATTTATTAGCATACTTTTTTTTTCAAACAACCAATTATGCTATCTACCAAATGGTACCATAGAGCGTCTATCGACTTGGTTTCATGCAAATTAAACAAATTCTACACAAGTTGTTGTAGCGATGGCAGGGCTAACTGCGTCCGCAGTTTTAAACTGGGCATCCCGTCTGGTAACCATCTTACTATGATTAAAGCCACCATTACAAACAACATGAGTTAGGGATGCCAAAGAACATTCACCTTGTTCCTGTACTTTAACCTATCAAGGCCAGGAACACAACACTGTGTCTCCCTAATGTTTGCGTTTTTATTTGACCATCCTACCATAAAATGGATCATCGACTGTTTGTACATATCCATTTTATGTATATATTGACAGTTATAAGTTATAAATTTAATACTTATAATGTAGTAATGTATATTTCTGTCGATAACAGGGATCAAAACGAGACGTGGCGACTCCAAGGAGACATTCGGGACCCTTTTTTGAATTCGCAAGATCAGTAGCGGGTGTGACCCGCCGCGTGGATGGTGGCGGGCGAATGGGGCTATGCGCCGGCATCGGCCACCCCCGCCATGAACGCTTTCCTGGAGACGAACCATGCTCATTTGGCGTCGTATGGGCTCAAAATGTCGCCGCAGCCGGGATGTGGCGTCCCGCAGCACCGTGCCGCGGCACCTCATCCTCCTCCACCACACCATCCTCCTCACTACCAACCGTATCCGTTACACTCGTACCAAACTGGCTATCTGCGAGACTACAGCGGATGCAGCGAACTGTTTCCCCAGCAGCCTCTCGAACAGAGTTGGGACTGGCGAGGTGACATGCACTATCAAGGCGGAGCCCCGCCTTTGGTCCCACACGCTCACACGCATCCTCCACATGCGTTCCTACGTTATGTGCGCGCGCCTCCCAGACGCGACATGCGATGTCAGTGGCTCGATCCGGAACAACCTCCGCCGAGGAAAATGTGCAACAAATTGTTCTCAAGCATGCACGAGATCGTGACGCATCTCACAGTTGAACATGTCGGCGGACCCGAATGCACGACCCACGCGTGCTTCTGGCAAGGATGCTCGCGAAACGGAAGGCCCTTTAAAGCGAAATACAAATTGGTGAATCACATCCGGGTGCACACAGGAGAAAAGCCGTTTCCCTGTCCGTTCCCTGGATGCGGGAAAGTTTTCGCAAGATCAGAAAATCTCAAGATACATAAGAGGACTCATACCGGTAAGTGTTTGTTTTATTTAAATAGCTTTAACCAGACACGCGGTTTTCGTAAACTTCGGAAGTTAGTTAAGACTGTATATTATTTATTTTATTTTATTTTGAACAAAAATCCTATACAGCAGCAATACAGAAAATAACCATACAGTTGAGACAGTATTGTCAATTACATTGCCACAGAGGGCTTCATTAGGTAAACGGAAGTTTAAAATATTCAAAAAAATCTAAATGATAAAGTAGGAGAACATACGTGTAAGAAGTTAGGATATAATAATATGTGTGTGTTTATATGTGTACATATAACTATTTATCCTTCAGCGCAAAATGAAATACACATTTACTCAGGAATAGTGTAGTTAGGTATGTAATAGTGATATAATTTTTAGAATAATATCGGCGTTTATTCGTAGGTACATGTGAACAAACATACCTTTTATAATATTGGTACACATGTAGATTTTAGTAATACAAACAGTCTTCAGAATTAGAATTAATTTACTCTCATTAAAAAGTCAAGGACAAATTCTTATTTGACATCCGGTAGTTAAGGCTAACATTGAGATGTCGCACCAATTCAAGCGTGCGAGTGTTGATCTGCGGAAACATTTCAATTCTCATTAATTCATAATGAACCGCCCCCCGTAGCTGGCGAGTGCCGGCTGCCTGGGACCGCAGCACGCCCACCAGTGCGATACATCTACCACAACGTCTCACAGCACGCCTCGACAATAACTGAACCGACACAATGACACCAAACAACAGGCTGCCGTCTAACTCGATCAATGTGACGCGTCACTACAGATTCAAATCCCGAAACATTATTTCGGTATTTACGGGACTGTTTCATACCACGGATTTTAGGTATTAGTGGAATCCCGCAGAAATTTGCGATACTTTGCTAATCATAAATTAAGTATCTACCACATTAAAAGAGTTTTTTTAGTTTAATTTAGTGTAGATTCCATATGCAAATAATATATTTGTCGTTTATGTGTCAGATGTGCAGTATTAAATTATCAATATCAAATTCATCTCATCTTCTCTTCTGAATCCTGCAAATCAATCCAATAATTTTTATTAAAATTGATCCCAAATATCTGGTATTCCGGTATTGGATTCCTTACGTGACACTAACGCTATCGAGCATATGTCTAGAACTGTCTCCACTGTCGACTTGTGAAGTCCGATTCTTAGTATTGAATTTAAAAAAAAACTCCACCACGGGTCTTCATTTGTCAATTCGCTACAAAAGTCAAAAGATTCGTCCGAACTGTGTAATGTTTGTTAGAAAATGTATCATAAATTAAAATGTCCGGTTCCGTCGATTCGGTTTTAGGGACAGTAATATTAAATTGATCGTCTAAGGACTCTATTGCCTCGTAATAAGGTTCACTCGTAGTTTATTATGGCTCGGAATCTATTGTGCATTGTTAAAATATCCAGTGATACTTAACCTTAAAATATCTGTTTTAAGTGAAACGATTCTGGAATTTGTATAGCCAGCAGCCTTAAGAAATATGGGCAGACTCATTGTTCCATGTCAATGTTTAGTATTGCGTTCAGACTTTTGTCCCGTGCCTTCATTCGCTATTATCTCACACTGACTTTTGAATGATCTTTTTGTGGGTGAAATTGAAGTTGCTTTATGGATGGCCATAAATTTTGTTGGAAGGTTCTCCGAACTAATAGAAAACTGGAAGCTCACAATAATCATGACTTTAATTAGGTTTGCATGTAAAAAAACTCTCGTGCCAATTTTAGTTTTAGTAGAAAAAAAATTGAATAAATTCCTTATATTAACTACATACTGTAGTCGATATTTTTTTCTTTTCTTTTCTTTTCTTTTTTAAGTAAATGTTAGTAACTATAATCAATATAGTAATTTTAGCTTATACTTTACTATAATAGTGATTTTAGTTAAACCTAGGTAAATAATTAACACTATAAAAGTCTTATGACTCCTTTCATTCAATGACTGGATAGAGCAGTCATATCTTCTGATATGACTCTCAGGATGATACCCCTTCTGCTCCATATGACATTTCTTTTGATATGTCAAATTCATATTATATGTATCCTTAATCCTACTATGGTCAGCAGCGCACTTGCAGCACCTGTAGTACCTATTGCTTGTGTTATAGGCGATGGTAGCCACCTAACCATCGATTAGACCGTCAGCCTGTCTGTGAACCTTAACATTAAAAGAAGCTCAATAGTAATTTTTTTGTAAAATATCATCTGAGAAGTATTCGTCCGCGCGCCCGCAATCATACCAGAAGCACTGCAGCGCCGGAGTAACTTGAGCCCCATCCTAATTCCTGAATCGAGGCATTGAAGGTTCTTAGTATATAAATATATCATCCACATAGGGCACAGTAGGACGTTTGAAACTGTGCTTTAAAAAACGATAGATTAATCCAATTAGATCGCAATAATCGACTCTGTAAATAATGTACCAAATTTCACGATATGAAGAGTATAGAAAAACAATATATGTACTACTTACTACATTTAAAAAAATGGATTTTTCAGATTTTATAGCTCATTCGTTTTAAAAATCAGACAATAGAATTCTTTTTTTTTTGAGTGCCTTGCATAAATAAGTATTAGTGTTCGTAGACAAAAGCAAAGATTTTTTTGATAAATTGAGTGTTTTAACAATTTGCGTGAAATAAAATCGTTGTTTTATAATAAGAAACAATACAACTAGATAAGTCTTAGAACAATTTTCCAGATTAATCATAATCGCTTTACAAGCAAACATTAATAGAAAAATTATTACTTATTGTTTTCGGTTTTAGATAATAATTATCTTATAGGGGATCTAACATAAAGAATACAGCATCACATGATATTTATCAGTCGCTGTCAAAGTTTAAAATCGCTACGCGACGCGCGACGTGTTGGTAAATTGATATTTTTATTAAAATCTCGTAATATTGCGGCGTAAGGTGATACATAGTTCTATAATATTCAGTAGCGACGTTCTTTGTTATTTATTTACAGTCCTAAAGTGAGTAATTTCCCTTTTACTCTGTTGTGTAACATCACTTGTGCTATTTCGGTGTTAGAGCTATTCCCCGACCTCTGATTCTTTTTCCTTACTTGTATATCAAGTGGTCTGTCAGCTTGTCTGCCGATCTAAATGATAGAAAATATAGGTTTAGCCACTTACTTATTTTACTGAATACTACTTTAGAAGTAATCTTCTCGTTGCCATAACTTGATTTGCAATTGCAACAGCAATTAGTCACCTCTTTCTTCTGCATTAAAAACTCAGACTGAATTTCATTACCATATCCAAATCCTACATAATAAAAAGATACGTATACATATATGTAGACCAATAGCTAATGGTATAACGGTGGAAATAGCAGTAGAAAATGACGTCACAGAGTCGCATCTCTTTCAAAATTTATATTCCTAATAAAAAAAACGCCCACAAACCTGTGAATCAAATTAAGTTACGACTTTTCATAAGATACCTGTAAGTTGGAGGCGAAACCAAATGTAGATAAATATTTAGACCAATATGAACTTTGAACTTTTGTTTGTGGTAGACCCAACCAACTATTATTTAACTATTCAACTAATGCCATCGTCACACAATAAATACAGAATAACATTGTGATAGTAAATCACAATTTTATTGCAACTCATTAGAAAAAACAAGTATTCTAAAATATCTAAAAAAATACTGAGAGTAATTTATAATTTGTAAACATTATAGAGGTTGAATCTAGGTGTCAAGGTACCCGGCATGCTAGCACCATTATCTCGAAATCTATTCCCATCACAAGAATGGCCATATTGGGACATTTTGAGAACTTTATTGTTTCCAAAATGTCCACTTTCATTATCTTTATGGACATTTTGCAAATTTCAATAAATATTTATTTTACTATTCCCAAAATGTGGCATGCTTCATTTAAAGTAAGCTTCTAAAGCAAGACAAATGCTAGCCGAAGTTGGATAGCTACAAAGAAAATAAAGATTTGAAATACCTATACATTTTCATCTCAATTATTTGAGTTAAAACCGATGTTAATGTTACTTTGAGTCTGAAAAAAAATAAGAATTAAAATTTTACTGTGACAAATTAGTTATTGTAGTACGAATAAAGAGGTGTGTAAATAAATCCGATCTGTTTTGAATATAATGAAAATCACGTTGGCTTGCCTCAGGGCGAGCCACATAGAGCTGCCACGCGGTACGCGGTGTTAAAACGCCGCCGGCCGCGGCCACCCGACGCACTGCGATCCGCCCACAATCAACAGAACTGTTATCACTTCCACCTGTTAACTTAATTCACATAAGTAACTCATTCTTTCTTTCTTTCTTTTACACGTCATGGTAGTGTAGATTACTTCATGATGCACCTATATATGGGTTTATATGCTACAAATTTCAATTCACTATATCTTAGCTAATACAACATATCTACTAGCTACCCCGCGGTTTTACTTGTTCTCAATTTATATTGACATACTAGCTGAGCCCGCAATTTCGTGCGCGTCGTATTCGGTTTAGCGTACAGCTTTTTTTGTTTGTAACCGATTGGAATGAAACTAAATGTTACGGGAAACTTCCTATAATACATCAGTGAAAACCGCATTCAAATCTGTTAAACCGTTTCTGAGCTTTTAGTGCACAAACGCACAGACAAACAGACAAAAATTCTAAATCCTATTTTTTTTACCTCGGTAACATAAGTTATAATGTGTAAAATTGTTTTTTTTTAAACATTTTTAATGTACAGACACGGCTCGTTTACGATTTTATTATCTGTGTAGATATACATATACATGTTTGCCTGTCTGCTTTATTAAATACTTCGTTTTCGATTAGCGTTCATTCTTTTTTTTTTTTCTTTTTGCTCCCAAGGGTCGTAGCGTGATGCTATATAACCTCAAGAATTTTTGAAATCCGTCTGGCAGATCCAGAAATAGGACGTTAATACAAAAAACAAACTCTTTTTTTATGTTAAGGTCGGCAGACAGGCTGACGGTCCACTTGATACTACCGTCTCGCCTATAACACAAACAATGTGCTGCAAGTGCGCTGCCGACTACATTAGGATTAAAGATAAGGGATTAGGAAGGGTTAGGGAAATGGGCTCTGGCATCCCTTACTCACTCACCGAAACACAACAGCACACGTGTGTCACTGTATGGTCTTCTGTAAGGCGGTGGTTACTGCCGCCAGACAGGCTACCCAAATGACTGCGAAACTAAGTATACTCTGCCACTACTTTTCAAATCCAGACTAGAGCCAACTTTAAAAAGTTCATTTCCAAAGTTGACCTTGCCGGGAATCGAATTCGGGATCTCTAGAACAGAGCGTTAAGGCAAGAACCCTAATCACTCATCCACTCATCAATTATTATTATTACTAGAAGAGTAACAAGTGAAAAAAACTGTACTTTGTTGCTGGAGTAAATATTGTTTCGTCTTATTAATTAGAAGTTCTTTTATCGAACTACACTATTAACTTCACTATTAAATTAAAAATCGAAAATTAAAATAAATTGATATTCATAGCTAATACTTAATTATTTAATTACAAAATAATATAATATAATGTCAAGGTCAGGACAAGGCTATAATTATTAAAATATATGTCAAATGCAGAAAGTAAGTCATGACATACTATAACAAAAATTTACTATACAAAAATTTTAACAAAAGTTTAAACCTCGTTGATATCAAATTTATATAAATCTTATACGCGTGAATAATCATAAATAATTACATTAAAAATTTAGGTAGATACATTGTAAATAATAAAAAATAGGTTCTACAATAAACAAATATTAAAATTAAGGTTTATATATGCTGCTAGTTTTCCGGTAAATTATTTTATTTACAATGTCTTACAGAAGTATTTATTTTGAATTAAAACTCTTTTAATTCATTTGAATATATTATTACCACCGGTTATATTATTATAATTGTTAAAAATGTATATTGTAAACCTATTAAGCGTTTTAAGCATGTTTGTGTCACTTCTCGCAAATTTCAACTCATCAGTTTTTCTTGCTTTCTGCAATTTTAATGAAAATATGAGAGTAAAAATCAAAATGAGATTTTCGTTTGTAAATTTACATCCACAACAACTAATAACTTTGTTAATAGTAAATGTATTAAAAAAACGATAGCTGTGATTTTGATGACTTCAACAGCAGCGCGTCAGTATAGGGTTGCTCCGACACAATACAGTAATGATGATATGATTTCGGCCGGCGAAGACGTCCCCCGACTATCAAACGCAGCGCTTGGCTAATATCCCGTATAAAATGACGCTTTCAAAATATTTGCAAACAATACGGTACCCTTCCTGCGCCGATGTCGGTGCCGCCCCTGTGTGCTGCGGTTATTTCATTGTTTGCTTTCATGCCACTCGCGTCGAGTGCAGCTCCTTATTGCTAACTAATGCGTGATCACTATTCTACTACTTTTTATGGGCTATTTGAGTAAATATTTCGAATTTCCCTCAGTAAATTATCCGTTAAGCGATCCAAATAAAATCATACTACAATTGGTTCGTCATCAACATTATCTTAATCTTAGCCATGTCCACGTCCATGTCTCGTCCAGCGCTTATGTCCAACAGAAGACCCTTAATTCATTATTTACAGTGGACTGGTCAGAAGCAGCCTGGATACAGCGTCTATCTCTAGCGGCGTCGGTCGAAAAACAATTCAAATAATTAATTTATATCTAAATCTTTACATATAATAAAATCGTAAACGAGCCATGTCTGTACATTAAATATTTTTTTCAAAAAAACAATTTATTGCACGTTGTACTTATGTTATCGAGATCAAAAAAAATGGTTTTTAGAATTTTTGTCTGTACGTTTGTGCGTTTGTGCACGCTAATCTCAGAAACGGCTTAACCGATTTAAATGCGGTTTTCACTATGTATTGTAGCAAGCTTCCCGTAACATTTAGTGTTTGTTTCATTCCAATCGGTTTATAAACAAAAAAGTTACCCGTTATACCGAATACCACGCGTACGAAGTTGCGAGCTCAGTCTATCTTGTTTAGCTAGGTTAGTTCAAGTTTTAGCCACGAGCTATTCTCGTATTTTAAAGGTGACTAATTTTAAATAACTATATTTTGTGATGAATTCTGATCAGAAAAAGGATAACCTCACGCGGCTCTTTTAATAAGTAACTAGCGTCCCGCTCTCGACTTCGCACGTATGCATTTTTTTTCTCTGAAAATTATCCTTTTATCATTAGTGAAAATCGTATCAAAATCATTTGGGTGGTTTAGAAGTAGTTAGCGGAGAACAGACAGCGGCTTTATTTCATAGTATGTGTGTATAGATAAACAGATTTGTGACATTATAATCACCATGCAATATATTATATTAGGTGATTATAAGTCTCTATCTGTTTAATTTGTAAACATTCTTGAGAAAATATTTATTAATCGTGCTGTAGATATCTTAATTTTTTTTATTATTTTCACTAGTTTTAAATTAATTATATCATTAATTTCAACTCTATACCTACACTAATAATATAGGAGCACAAATTTGTTTAATTCTTTATTCAGAATTTTATAAATTAAAACAATTTTTTATGAGAATGGGAGGCAGTCAGGCTGACAGTCCACTTAATGCAACATCAGGGAAATAAAGAATATGTTAGAAATATAGAATAAGTGGTGATAGGAGTAAATGCTTATACAATGAATACACATTGTGCTGGCAATTTCGTTTTTTTTTTCGACACAGCATAAATTAATTATAAAATTATATAAATTTTAGTTACATTAGTTAGAGGAAATAGGTACTAAAAGTAACTTATAAATTGTAAAAAACTGAATTTTTTTTGTAACTAATATGAGTATATACTACACACTACACAGTCTCGTCTCGTATTCTCACATAAGTATGATAATATTATAGTGCGTAGAAAGAAGGTAGCCCCGTACAATAGTCGGGTGCATTTGAATAGGTGTTTATGTGAGCCGCGGCCATCTGCCCCGGATTGATAAATTGTATAAAAAATGTTAGCAACAATAAAAGCGCAAGTGTGTGCGTGCTTTTCGAAAGAGGATTTCGTATTCAACATATCACATACTCACCGTGCGTGTCATCGCCATTTTATTTGCTTATTAAATCTTTGTAATATATTTTTATTACATTTTTATTATTATAAAATGGACAGAAAATTAAAAATAAAAAAAAACAAGAGATTCCTAATAGTTATAATATGAGAGGCCCTGGATCATTTTGGTATTTTTTTTTGAATTAAATATAATGCAATTTGCAAATACTTATTCGTCAAATTTTGCATAAAAATTTTCACACACATTTTTTTTAAACATTTTTATGGCTGGCAGGCAAGCTGATGATCGACGTAAACCATAATATTTTATGGCTACGTAACGGAGTTTTACATATTATATCTTACAAAAAAATCAAATTAGAATCTATGGGGCACGTAGGTATAATTGACAGCTATCAATACGGTGACATAGGTAGGTATTACCATGGTATTACTCCCCCTATTAGGTGTACCTACGAGTACATCTAGTAATCGCCCATTGGTCGAAAGTCGACCGTAATTCCGTCATTCATTCAAACTGTAGACCTAGGTAATTATTTGTTGACGACATTTTAATTTTTTTTAAAACATTACACCACTGACCATTAGGTTTATCTATGTCTGACTACTGCGAACTATGAACGGAGTTATTTTAAAATAATTGTTTTTTTTTTAGTTTTCTGCACTCAGTAATGGTAAAAAAGTTTTCTGTTCACGTTCATATCTCACAGAAATGTATAAAATACTATAGGAATGTGCCATAGGTACATAATAATAAGTACTTATGTATTAAATATGGTATCATAAAATTTTATTCATAAAGAAATCTCTTGAGAATTCTTTCTCTATTTATGACCATAGAATGAATAATGCCCAAAAGAGATTACCTAGATATCTATTGAGTCTGTTTTTCATTTCGTAATAAGTACGAATATCTTTTATCAAACATGAATTGGTTTATTCTTAAATCTAAAATACTTTGACTAGAACTATATGTATAACAAAAATAAGATAACATTTGAGATAAAACTGTGAGATATTTATTCTCGTAATAATTGTAGTAACACTCGTATTGGGCGGCCAATATTTTAATAATTTTAAGCTTCATAGCAAGTACAGTATCCGTATAAAAATGATAAAAAAACGTTTATCTCAGGGGCGTGGCTAACACATCACCCGTCGTACGTCGTCGCCAGCAATAACAACGACCCTCACACAACCCCGAATCACTTACCGTATCCACTTACACACACCATCGTAACGTAATCTTTCGCATACATAGATAATCCGTCCAAACACACACAGCAATTGTCCCATAGACAAAAGTGAAAAACGCGTTATTTTTTTGTCTCCTTTTCAATGACACCATACAGTCCCCGCCTTGCATAAACGCCACATATGTTACGGTTGCAACTGCATCGTCTGCAATAGTCATTGTTTATGAAAAGCAAATTACGGCTAAATTTAACAAGTTGCCGTTACAGAAGTTGCCCGAGCTACTTTTTTAACTATATCATTATGTGTATCACCATCTGTTGCCAACTATAAGAGAAATCGTACAGGATTGCCTCTCTATTCAAGGATTGCCTCCTTTTATGTGAAACTCGAAAATAGGAGTTAAACAAATAAATAGTAATAATCCGAATACAGATTGTGTCTGTCATTTTCAACAATAAATGAATCACATGAAAATTATGACGAAAATGTGGGTAACCAAAAGAGATCGTAAAGATATTGGGGGTGAATGAATACAAGCACTTACATGCAGTACTTACTAACAGTGTTTCTTTCAGACATATTGATTCGGAGGAGCTTTTAAGAGGTTTGGGGGGGGGGCGAAGTAAAAACGGGACTTCTTTATAAATTCACATTAATCTCTATATATAAAAATTAATCCCTATTTCCCTTGGTCACGGCATCACGCGTGAACGGGTAGACCGATTTTAATTCGGTTTTCACTAATGGAAAGAGGGATAAACGGGGAATGTTTATGTATATAAAATGTGAATTATTATTATTAATGTTATTAATTAATAATAATAATACTAATATCAGTCAGATCATTCGACGCCTGCCAGTAGGCTGTCCATTGTTATGTATATCGTTCATCTATTATAAATACTTAAGAAGATAATATTCTTAAGTATTTATAATATTGTCAATATTCATTTATTCTTAAAAGATTATTTGAACGATCTCACTGATATTAGTTAGGAACTTCATGAAACGGCGCCATCACGTACTGCCGGATTATACTGTCAGCCGCCGATGACATAGAATTAGCAAAGCCTACCACTGCCGCGCCATAAAATTCTATGGCATGTAGCATGCTATGGCGCGGGCTCCGAGGGGGCGCTAGAGCTACTTCGGGAGGGCACCCCCGAACAAGTGCCTGAAAGAAACACAGCTTATCAAGCAACGCATACTGCTTGGAAAATGAAATCCTGCAAATTCTTACTGGGTGTGTGTGGTATTGAGTAAAAAATCTTTGAAACACCCACGCGTTTCTGAAAGTTATCTATACATACCGCCCGACGGTATACAATTGTTTTTATTCTGTGGAATTTCGCTAACGTCAAAGAGGATGGTGCGAACATGGTGCGAACAAAGCTACGGAACTCGCGCAAAAACGTCAAACCTCGTATCCAAGTTGACATACCTACACATACGAAACTGATTTTCCATCAGACAGGATCGAATTCCTTTTAAAATGATAGCGATCTCGAATCGCTAATGTGACTCGGGCAATTAGATAATTATAAAGTCATATTAACAAAAACACAACAATGATTTATGAATGATTCGCTCGAGAGTCGGAGGCTCACAATTATACCAACATATATCGAACCGAAATGTGTAGTCATTGAAAAAAATAAATTAATTATCTATTTATGTCTCCGTCTCTATAAGGACGGGAAGTCTTACTGTAAGATTTTTTGCTAAACTCGAAGCTCTGGCTAAAGCTTGCCACCCACATAGCACTACGTTCGGTAATGAATAATTAATTTAAAGTACTTACAGCTTTTTGTTAACGTCTTCATTTGAAAGTTTATCCACAAAAGCGATCACATCTTTGCCTATCAATTTTACTGACACTGTTTTCTTTCGAATGTTACGTAGCAACATCCTAGTATGTGGCATAGGTAAATGAAACTAGAGGCTGGCAGTTAATGGCAAATTTAATAGAATTATTCATTCAATCAAGGGCTCTTTTGTTCGTAAAGATAAGCATCTGGAGCGAGCAATCAATCAAAACTCCAACATAAGTTTCTCTATAGTAGATCACCTGTCTTCGTTGTTAATTGAACGGGTAATCGGGAATACTAGTATAATATCCGTTCTGGATTGTTGAGATTACAATCTCTCATTATAAATGTTTCTTTTATTATTATTATTATCGATTAATTTAATTTATTTATGATTAATCTAAGTTTTTTACAATATGTATCTATAAAAATAAAATATATACATATGTTATAAAAAACTTTAGATTATTTTTCCCCTGGTAACGGGACAAGGCCCAATCTACAGAGTGCATGAGGAACCTCTTAACAATACCTGCCGTCTCAAGAAGTACCACCTTCCGTATGTACCTTGACTCAGCCATCTAGTGAGAATTCCTTGAGGTGTTGTTCGCTATAAGACCGTTCTTCGATACGACTATCAGTACGATGATGGCCGAATCGATATCCCACATGGGGAGTCTATGTAATTGATAAGCTTTTCTTTTTCGGCTTTGACGAGGTTTTTGTCATGCGGAAAAATAAAAAATAAAAAAATTATTTTGATCAACCTAGCTTCCTCATCTAGTTCATCATTTCATTAATAAGTTTTTAAGTTTAATAATACTACAATGTATACCAGGTACTATACTATGTGTCCCTGTCAATTATTGTACAGGATATTATGAGGCCTAGCACTAAACGTATACTACTAGCATTATAATTACTGGAACTATAAACGTCTCCTTTTGCGATTCTGGAATTTATCAAAACCTAGTACCTACTTTTAAACTCTCTAAGTATCTACTAATATAATAAAACTTAAGAGTTTGTTTGTTTGAATCTCTGGAACTAGGTACCAGTCGAATTTTAAATATATATTTTTTTGCATTTGATAGTTTGAGGAAGGTTTTTACGCTACGCTATTTTATAATCACGCTATGTCCCTTAGAAGCCGGAGCGGGTGAAACCGTGGGACACACCTAGTGTAATATATAAAGACAGATACAGGGGCCTTAGTCAAAGTAACATAACGATAACGATAACGAAGTTCGCAAGAATAAAAGGTATGGGATGTATCACGTGATTTAGCGACGGCATATGTCAATTCCATACATTTTATTGTTTTCGAATTTCGTTATCGTTTTTAAAATGTTACTTTGTCTAAGGCCCCAGAATATTCAATTGTGAACGTGTAACGGAATGTATATTTACTGTGTCCAGCCAATGAATTTTGATGAAACTCGGTGTCAAAATAACTTCAACCCTCAAGTGTCATAAAAAAGTTAGTGCTTAAATAAATATGACGCCTCAATGTTCACAAGGCCTGTTCTGTTCATCCCTCTATTTTATGGCGTTAGAAAAGTACAGGAAACAAGTATCTGGCAACCGTTCCGAGTTCAGGTACGTACTCGGTGCCGCGAACGGTCATAAATTGTATGAACGCGGTTGCGTTGTAACAATAGGTTGGAAACGATGCGCCCGGTCGCGGCTCTGACGGTCTGCCTACGCTTTCCTAACTTACCGCAGACATTCCTCTGACACTTTACTATCTATGTCTGTATTTTACAATGACAGCTGCCCTGTCTGCTGCAAGCTGTAATAATACAACAAGGGTAGCGATACTTCAGAAAATATTGCTAGCTGATTTTTGTACTGACTTCAATATTTGCACTGGTCACGTGATAGCGAGGTTACGTGCATATTAATGAGTAAGTTCCGTACCTCTATAAGAAGTACTACTAAAAAATTAAAAATGGAACATTTCATGAGTTTTCAATGAGAAATTTTACATTTTTTTTAAATATAGGTCTACAAAAAGGCTGGCAGTCGACTTCATTGAACTATAGGTTAGTTCAACTAACCTATAGTTACCACCGCTCATTAACACATGTGCTTCATGTGTGCTGCAGACCTTAGTAGGATAAATGATAAGGGACTAGGAGGGAATAGGAAAATGGACTCTGGCTACCCTTACTCACTTAATTAATAATACTTATAGCATATAATTGTTTTTTTTTACTTTTTAGGTACATTTGGAAGCAAAGTATAATTATTCATTGTTCATTAATAATGGTGAATTTTTAGATATAGATCGAGGCGGCACTTGTATGCTCCCTGGTGTTGCTTGTGTCCTTAGGCGACGGTAGCCATACATCACCCATTGTTTTCAATTATTCAATAGCAACAAAGGTTATTTGAAATTATGCTGTAATGGCTGTAACTCTCGGCCCTACCAATACTACTCATAAATTCTTTATAAAATAACTAACACAAAACTTACTCATTCGTGCGTCTTTAATTTTATATTCAAACTGACTCAAGAAACAACTAATCTGACGAAACTAACAAACGAAAAAGAGTTAATATTTTATGAAAATTTTATGAGGAATAAAATTAGTACAAGCGTTAACTAAAAAGCGTTACGTTATCTATCACTTTGACATTTGTGTGACAGCTGACACATTTATTTATGTTTCCTGATTCTATTATCTGGTCTTATAAAAGCAAACGTCAAAACCTTGTATGAATAGTGTAGTTCCAGGTTGAGGAATGAAACGATAGCGCGTTATAACCTGGCGCGGCGCAGCGACATCTGTCATCGAAAAAGCGAACTATTTGAACTCATAAAACGTAGTGACATCTGTGTATAGCGAAAGTAACTAACTTAACTTTTGTTGGAACACGTGCGTGACATCTGAATATAATGCAGAATGTCACTAAATAATGTAAAGTAACTAGATATCCAGTTATATATTGACACGAGAAAAATTTTATACATTTAAATTTATACGTATACGTTTAGGGGCTAGAGGTAAACTCCAGTCGTACGTCGGAGCTGCCATATACACTTTTTTATTTTGCTTCTTTTAATATTGGGGAAAATGTTTTAATTTTTATCATACCATCGAAATTAAATATTACATTTTAAATAATTTACTATTAATACCTGTCTATAAATTTATATAAGTATTTAGTATTTACTAGTACATTATCGTACTATATAATAAATATATAATATATATTATATAAAATAATAAATGAAAAATGCAAATTTCAACATTAGGTATGCTAATGTTTAGGAAATCTTAAATCGAATACTTGGTCAGGTCATCTTGCATGCCGAACTCTGCACTAAACATTTTTTATCTTTTCCTAATCCTTACCCTTATCCGGAATCGTACTATGGTCGGCAACGCACTTGCAGCACCTGCAGCGTTGCTTATTTTATAGGCGACGGGATCCACCTACCATCAAGTGGACCAGCCTGTTTGATTTAACTGAAAATAAAAAAGATAACACCTCTTATCGTTACAATAATGGTTTTTTTTTACCTTTCATTTGCTTACCGTACAATATGGTAAGCAAGTATCATTAGGTAATTTAGCTTAGGTATAGTAAGGTTCTGTTTCAACTAAGTTAATAATAGGCTGGTATTTTTTTGATGTAAACATAAGTTTCTCATTAAATTAAATGAGCTATCAGGTCGCTTTCAATGCGGCGAGAAAAACGTTTAACTCTTTGAGGTTCCTAACTGTGCGAAATTCTTTAGTCTTGTACGGCAAACGCGGAGGGTCTCACTGCATCATTCATGCGTTTTTTCGCCGACACCTTGTCGCTATCAATATGTATGGAAGTGTGTGAAGTTGCCGACTTCGAGGCCTTCCACTCTTTAACTACGAGCCAACATCTCGTAACGTTACAATTTTTTTTTTTACATTTAATGGTCCTACCATAAGAATTTTACTAATATAAACCCTAAGAACCCATCAACTAGACAAATAATCAGTTTAACCCTGATACCTACAGTTTAATATAGATGACATTATAGAAGTTTACTGATAATTTATTTTGACATACATATATTTTATTGTTTTATATATACATATATTAAGTATTGTATATTATATTATGATTTTAAACGCCAGACGTGACAGTACATGAGGGTGCATAAACAAACCAATAAGAACTGGATCAAAAGGGCTCACGTTCTTGTAAATAAATTAATTTTATTTACAAGACTCTTGTCGTGCAAGGGAAAATCGTAGGCACAAGACCACGGGACAGATCCCCGATGAGATCAGATGAAATCTGTGGTGGGTGCTCTTGTGCACTAATATGTACTGTGCAGTTCTGTCTGTCTGTTGCCCAATCTACCGGAACGTGATAAGCACGACCACTCTGACAAGAGTGCAGCGACCAAGAGGAAGAAAAGAATTTGATTTGATACAAATACATTTAAGCGTTAACAAAAGATTTTCAATGATTATTATAGTTATTATTAAATAATTTTATTGTTAATGCTTAAATTTTTTTTAACAAAAGTTGATGATTCTGAATATAGGCTGGAAGTTATATTTATAAAATAGTTTATCTTGACTGACTATCAACTTAAAGCCAAAACTACTAAGTCTAGAGAGCTGAAATTTGGAACATAGGTTTATTTTAGCAACCGGTAAGAAAGTATTTTTGAAAATTTGAACTCAGTGCGAAGTCGAGGCTGTTCGCTAGTTGTATATAATATGTATATACCTACGTAGGCATTACCAAATAATAAGAGTATTAATATGCATTAATGACAGAATTAGAAATGTTTACTCTGAACGCATTAGTCTTTCATCATAATTATTTAACGTTTTTAGAAACACATTATTTGTTTATGCGGTATAAACAGTTCACCTATCAAAAAAATTTCAAACTCGCCAAGAATTCGAGGACAACAAGATTTTTAAAGAAGTAAAACCAAAACAAAAACCGCTATTAATATTCGTTAGAAATATTGGTTTGTCCCAGAAATGTGCCCAGGGGCTGAAATGCGATCTCGCGTGGGCGCTAAGTGGATACGGCCTCGTTTATTATTGTCCATGCAATGAAATACGTATACAAATTAATTTTAAATATCTTTAATATTAGTAAAGTCCTGGCTTGTAGCAGACAAAGGTTTTCATCAAAGTCCCATGATCTTAAGGTGGTTTCAATTTTGGGGCCTCCTTTTTACATCCAAATTCCTTGTTATTCCAAATGTAAATGTTTGTTACAATAGATGAAAAACTGCTTTACAACTTTGCAGTAAAATAGACCATTCCTCAAAATAACACACAGAATATAATTTATATAAAGATACGCGGACAAAGACGCTAGTTAATTAGTAATAAAGTCCGTGGTTCTTTCCTGTCTTTTTTGCCATTTTGCAGCATTTTGCCATGTCAGTGGATTTAACATGAATGCCTATATTATAAGAAAAATTAGTAAATTAAATTAAGATGTTCAAAAATAGTCAGTGATATAAATTTCCATAAAGTAAACAAATTATGAGCCGCAACAAGAGGAAAACGATTTTCTTTGAACAAAAAACTTGAAGCAAATATTAATAAATTTTCCATTTTTATATTCAATGACTTTAATATTATTATTTCTTAAAACTCTCCACGTACCTTCTCTTCAAATAGAAAACAAGCCCCTGATAAAGTAACTAATTAGCCCTTAGGGAAAATTGACCGGATTTGAATTATGAAATTGATTTTAGAATAAATAACCTCTGAAAAATGCCACTTTTTTTGTAGACTGTGTGTTATTGTGATCTATCGACCCACCTTTGTATCTTCGCACATTTGCAATTTTATATACCTTTATATCCTTCTCCGTTTATCGTTTTTTTCCTTAGTGAAAACTATATCATAATACGTCAGGTGCTTTAGAAGTAATAAGCGGATAAGCAGACAGACTTTGTTATTATATTATTAGTTAAAAAAGAAGAGATTCCGTTGCGTTTTTTAACCACATTAAGTATGCACATCCCTACTTTTGATAACGATATTTCGTATCATTTTGTGTCGCTCCTTTATGGGAAGTTGGTCCCTTTACCAAGAAATGTGACTCCACTCGAATACGATTAAAAAGAGACAAGTATCGTAATTATCAGAATATGTTCATCCCGAGACTAATTCGATTTCATTTTTTATAATATATAAAATAATATGTGTGAACAATGTGGTCCATGTGTAATAATTTTCACTTGTTCATACGATTTCGAAAATACCTCAGAATACATAAGAAACCAGAAGTTGCGCTCAATCATAATTGCATGTTGTGCATTGTGCTGTAAATAAAATTATTATATAAATTAGTGCTGTAAATAATTAGATATTTAGAGTTCCCAAATTAAAATCTTTAATAATAATAATAATAATAATAATAATAATAATGTGTGCCGTGTACTTCTTGACACGGCACGCATTGTCAGGAGGTTCCTCACTCTGCAGCCCTAACCACCGGTAGCTTGGGCCTTGCCCCGCTACTAGTGGACACCTAATTTTAAGTTTTTTATAATATTTATTGTTTTTATATACACATATATATTGTAAAAAATTTAAAATTAAGAAAAGAAATAAATAAATGAATAATAATAAGAATTTATTTGCGATGACCATTTAGTGTCCGTTCTGCAATATTCTGAAAAAATATATCATAGGATGATTTTGGTTATGGTCATCATTTAAATAATTAGTTTAAGCGCTGCGTTCTTCTTGTTGTTGTTCTTTCCTCAATCCGCTGCGTTTTGCGGTCGGTTGACCCGCTAAGGCGACTCCCCCCTCCACCGCCAGGATGGACCTCTTCGTCCTGGTCCATCAACTTCGGCTCCTTTTCCAGGAGCAGCCTGATGCCCTAGACAAGATATTTCAGCTGGCCCGAGAGCCAATGGAAGACTCTCCTGAGTCGCCGATGGACGCCACTTCGGCGCCCTCACCCTCCCCCTCGCCCACACCCACCTTGCGAACTCCGACCCCTTCCACCAACGGGTTAAAAGCCGAGGAATCCGATTCCCAGGACGATGACG
The DNA here is from genome assembly GCA_910589475.2 of Bembecia ichneumoniformis. Classification (NCBI taxonomy): domain Eukaryota; kingdom Metazoa; phylum Arthropoda; class Insecta; order Lepidoptera; family Sesiidae; genus Bembecia; species Bembecia ichneumoniformis. Next base: position 9,470,427 of record OU342523.1, read on the forward strand.
GCTTTACCAAAGTAAGGGGCAAAAGGAAGTCTAAAAAGAAGTTCTCAAAACCCTCGCGAAAACCTAAACTGGAGACAGACTCCACAACCTGCCGCCCAACACCGCCGCGTACCGCGACCGCGACCGCGCCCGCACCTTCCACCACCAAGGCCCCACCTCCTGTCTTCTTCAGAGGCAAGAGGCCCTTTAAATAAGCTATAAATCAGAAGTGATTATTATTTGAAAAATATAGTAGGTAAGTAGAATATTTTTACATTTATATCCTGTTATTTAAACGTTGTATCTATAATGCAGACTCTCTCTCTCTCTCGTGATAGAAAACCATGAATCAAACTAATACTTCTAGCAATTCTAATCAGTTCTACCATGGTTCTACCATCCTTTTTTAATTTTGTGTCCCAAGAATATTTCTATATGATATACCCATATGTTACCTACATATCCGAAGAATATACCCATATACCATATACCCAAAAATATACCCATATGATATAGGTACATATCCGAAAATACAGATTTTTGTAAACTTGACAGATCGGTTTAGACATACATTAAATATAAAATGAATGAAAAGACTGAAATTAGTGAAAAGACTGTCAGAGCTTCACTATCGATAAATGAAGCCAAAATGGTATCTATATCTATATAAATGCCCCTCTTTATACCTTTAAAGTCAACAGTGCACATGCATTTCACCATTGGGCTTTGGGGTCCTATAAGACCTTATATTTAAAAAAGCAATTGATAAAATGGTTCAATGTAGTTTGAATAGCATAAACATAGTCTTTCTTTTAAAATAAGCGTTTGGCGTGTTTGTTACTGGCAACTATTATTCAGACATGTCGACCATGCCATAAAATATACCTATACCTACCTACTATTTTTTATGAAAATCCTCTTTTGCTATAGAAAGAGTTGACACGTGCTATCAATGTTGTCTCGAAACTCTTTTAGCGCCATTAATTTTTCACCAAAAAATTTAACGCTACCAATAATTTTCAAAGAACACCGTCCCTCACCAGAGTTCTGCTTAATATAAAGAATCTTCTCTTATAGTAAATACGTTTATCATGTTTCCCAGTACGTCTTACCAACAGATATTAACTCGGCGATATGTTATCGAGCATCTCGCGACACGGGCCGACTGTCGTCGGAGCACAGGGGGCGCAGTCTAACCTCTTGCATTCACGAATCCATTGACACGTTATTATGATCTTAAATCTAAATTGGACGAGCAGTAAAGCCTTCGGAGAAGTCTAACAATATTTTTTAATATAGGTATTCTCTAAATTGCTTTACAAGCGTTTTGTTTTTAGCAAAACTGAAACGTCTAAAATCGACTAAATTGCGATGTGTAGCTCTCTGATTCCTAATTTTCTAATTTCAACAAGTAAGTGCTTATAATACATGACACACACAATTATAAACTCTCTCTCTCTGTATCTCTTTCTACACACAACAAACACAAATCGTTTACAAATAATCTCAATATCCATGGATTCTTCAAGACCGAAATAATTTGCAATGTTCTCACAACATATTTTTATATCTCCTTTGTACATAAATTCATTATTAATTATATATTTTTGTATAATCTATTGAACTTAGATTAAATCAAAGACAACCATAGAGAATATAACAACAAAAACAAGTACATACCTATATATGTATACGAATTGAACATGTACTTACCTATATGAAGCAAGTAATAGGTACATGATTCTTAGGTCACCTTAGTAAGATGAAACAAGTTACAATCGTAAAACATACTTCATTTATTGAAGTTAGTTTAGCTACAATCATCAATTTTATTCGTTCGCTGAATCGTAAAGTCGCAATGTAGGTGTACGGGCATTTTGTCCCGACCTCTTACGGCGCGTCGTTTTATTTGTTCCAAGCGCTCGCTGTCATACCGGTGACGTATGGACACAGACTTCCCACGGCTTTACACGCATTACACGGCTATACGTACCCATCTACCGTTCGAACTCAACAAATTGGACTTTTCTTTCCAATATTCAATAAAGTTATATGTGAAACATGCGTGACTCGATTGAATTTAATAATAATTATACAATTCACTAATTTGATACATACTTTTTAATAATTTCTATCAAGAACCACGGCTTGTTAATCACTAGGGGTTGCTAAAATAGAACTGGCTGGCTGAGGTTTACTTAATTTACCTATAATACCTATATAATATATTATAAGCCTCCTCTCGAAAGGCTATTTATAAGGTTACTGATTATTTAAGCGACAATGAAGCCTGGAACTAAAGCCTGGATTCGGAACTCATACTATGTTTAGTATTGTATATGTACTTTGATTTAAGTATTACTTAAGTGTTGTATATAATTGTTGTAATTTTACATTTTAAAGATGACAAAAAGAATAGTATCCTGAGTTTCTTTCGGGGTTTCTTCTCAGGGTCGTCATCTTGGCTTTTTTTCCGTAACCCTGGTAAATTTAAATGACGATCATAAGAGTTTCTTGGAGAAACTTAATTGATAAATAAATATTTTGATTTTATTTTGATTTGATTCGTTTTCGATACTTATTTTATTTTGTAAACAATTTTTTATTGAATAACTAGCGACACATCTCCGGCTTCATGCGGATTTTATCTGCAAATAATATACACAATGAGCCCATTTGCCTATCCCCTCCTAATCCCTTATCCTTAATCCTACTATAGTCGGGAGCGCACTTGCAACAGCTATGGCGTTGCTTGTGTTATAGGCGAGGGCAGCCACCTACCATCAAGTGGACCGTCAGCCTGTCTGCCGATCTTAAATTAAAAAAAATGTTGCTCGTTTATCGCTCATTCCATTAGTGAAAACCGTATCAAAATCGGTCGAGTGATTTAGAAGAAGTTAACGGAGAAACAGACAGAGGCGGACAGCGACTTTATTTTATAATATGTATAGATATCGATTTCCTGCAAATATATTATTTGATAGAATTTAAATGATTATTTATTTATTTCCTAAATTTTTCAAGTAGGTACAACAAAAATTTTACAATAAAACAAGTATCGAAAAACGGGGTGTATAACCTACTATACTAACCTACTATGCTAAGGTCTCCGTTTTTGTGCTGCCTTCATCAATCGATCCCATCGTCCTCTTTCACGTGACTTGAAATCTTCTCCTAAGACGGTTTTTCCCACAATTAAAACGACTTTACTTGGGCCATTTTTTCTCTGACAACACAGCCTCCCAATATCATTTATGGCTTGTCACGCATTCCATGGTATTTGCCAAACATCTGTACAACGGCCCCTGAGTATAACCCTAAACAATTTTCTTTCTGTCTTTCGTTAGGGCCCAGGTTTCGACTCCATAAGATAACATTGACACGTTAATTATAAGAAAAAAAGCCTTCTTCACTGTGAGTCGAAGTCATGTTAGGTATAAATTAGAAAATCAACACTCCTGTTTTGATATTTAGAATAGACATGATATGAGGCTCTTTTCATTTAGGTTACAACTAAATTGATAAATAAGAAAATTTGAATACCTAAGTTAAAATGACATTATAAAAAAAATTATAATAACGCACAAACAAAAATGAGTAACAGAAATTATGGTAACAGACCCTATAAGTACTTACTAAGTCAAGTCAAATTACAAATGTATTGATTTTGTGATTTATTATATATGTAATACTACATTTGCAAAGACCAAATGTGGTCAAGTGCGCGAGCAGCAATTACAAAACTATCTCAGATATAAATCAGAGCAGCCAATCTGATAAGAGTGAAGGGACAGGAATTTTTTTAAAAATTCGCTTACTTACTTCAATACTTATTTATATATTTATGAAGTTAGCATGTAATTTAAAATTTATTGTTGTGTTTTTTTAAAAGCAATATGTCTATGTAGTCATTTGGGCCGTTGGAGGTCGGCGATGATGCCGGTTAGAGCTGTCAAAACGCTTGACATACAGATTGACGAGCATCGCCGGTACGGGCTTCGAACTCTTTTTATATTTGTTCTCACAGGCACAGGTGCTCACGGACAGATTCGGCATTGTTTCCTACTAAACTTTTCTGAAAATCTCCTCCAAATCGAAAATAATTTATATTTTTTAATTGTTAAGGTCATCAGAGAGGCTGACGGTGCACTTGATAGTGGCTACGGTTATAAGACAAGCGACGCCACAGGTGCTGCAGGTGCGCCATAGTAGGATAGTATCCGACTATAGTACCTAAGCCCATTTCCCTATCCCTACTTAGTTCCATCGCTTTCTCGTCCCTTACTTACTCACCGAAGCACAACAGCACATATGCTATTATTTCACACACGGTGGTCTTCTGTAAGAGAGTAGCCATTGCCGCCAGACTTAGGCTGGGTTGCACCATAGCACTGGTTAAAGTAAAGATTGACGTCAAATTTGTCACTAGCAATAACGCTTACTTTAACAGTTGCTGCAAAACGCGTTGCACCGGCACATTCGTAAGCTTAGTCAAAGTTACCAGGGTCGCCAGTAGGTATAATGATAGTATAATGAGCTGTAATTTACCTCAGAATCATTGTGGGAAATATTTTTGGATATTGTAACACTATAAATAAACTCTAAATTTTGAGCTGTCATTTTTATAATTTGAATTACAAAGTTATATTGTCTTGGATTTAAAATTAAAATTTATTTTGTGGGTTGCACGTCTCTGTTTAGTTTAATTAAAAAATATATTTGGACTTATTTTTCAATATCATTTTGTAAGCAAAGTATGGAAGTAGTTTTTTGAGAAGTGGAAGTGTTTCTAGTACTCTAACCTCAGGTGGTCACACAGGGTCAATTGATCTTTTAAGTAACAGAATCGATTGGCGCTATAAAAACAAAACGTAAAAATTTACCTTATTCCCGCTGACTTTACCATTTTTCCAAAATCTTTGAATGCTGATGGGAATAACTATTAAAATTATGGATAGTCTCCTAAGGATGTTTTGTTCTAGCTCAATGGTTTAGGTAGTTGTCCTTACTGACCCGTCTCAAATTACTACCCTGAGGTACTTTATGGATTACAGCATTTACAGCATGCTGTAATGCATAAAGTATCATTTATTGTAATCCATAAACCAAAAAGACTGAGCTTTCACAAACATTAGGACCTCCTACATATTACCTCTCTACTACATATACGTATAAACCTAATAAATGATTTCTACATTATATTTAAAGACATTTAGTTCAATGAAATGTTAATGCCGACACTTTTCCGTGTCTCCTAAGATAAATGCTTAAGATGTCTCTATTGAACCGTCTCAGCAGATAGTTATCAGAGCAAGACAGATGGTATTTTCACAGTTTTCGCCAGTATAGCGCACAACCAGTAGTTTACTATGTGATTTTAACGATCACGAACCTCCTTACGAAACTTTTTGTATGAAAACATAACGTATTACCAACACATCTCTGTTCAGGCGAGTTCCTCAATGCATTATTAGGTATAATATTAGGTACCTACATTTAATTGATAAAGATGATTAACAGCAATCATTCCGGGTCGCCCTTGCCAAATTAACACAGTTCCTTAAATTTTTAAATACATTTTCAAAATGTCGCAAATATTATCACATTTTCACTGTAAAATCCAATCCATACTTATTTTACACTTATATATTACATATATGACATACTTTTTTACACTTATTTTGTCAAATATTAAAACTAAGAATGAGACGAAATAAGTATTTTCGCATATTAAATAATAACGAATAGAAAGTTAACTAAATTTTAATAATTTTTATTTTATAATTAATTAAAAAAATTGTTAATTATTAATTTAAAAATTAATAAAAAAAAAAGATAAAAAATACACCTTAAAACTTAAGAAAAATAAGACAAATTTAAAAATTGTGTTTTTTAATTAGGTACCTACGTAAAATACCTAAACAAATACAATTGACTGCAACTTTCAAGAAGTAGGTACAACCTAGTATTATAGGTACAAGCTTTAGATGTTAAGTTTTAACATTTTAGGTCTTTTAAGTTATAAATTTGTAATTGCATTAATTCTTCATTTTTACTTAAGTAGCTAAGTGAAGTGAATTAAGTAAATCGAAGAATTGAAAAGTAATTTAAACCTACATAGATCTAAGAGGTATTAAAAATTATTCAAAGCAAACTCGGAATTGTTAATTTGAAACGTATTGTGACATAAAGTTTGTTTGCAATACAGCAAAAATTTTAAATTTTATTTTACTTAAAATGGAGTAGCACTATTGACTCATTTCTTTATTAATTTTATTCAGTGAATAAAGTTTTATCTATTTATTCATCTATTTATGTGCCATTGGGCTTTTTAAAAGTTCATATTTTAGTCAATTTAGTTAATTAATGAAGTTAATTAGCAACATAGTTTTGCACCTTACTTAACCAGGGGTGTTCTCATTACTCCTTTCATTGAAACAAATCTAAAAAATTGTTTACTTCACAACTTTGTTTATTTAAATAAAGAATAATCGTATTGAAGAAAAAAGAAAGTGTCTCTGAAGGTCCCGCAAACTCTTTAAATTTTAACCGGGAACTTTAAATATTTGAAGGATAATAATTCTTCCCTGTGTAGGTAGACCTCTACCAGTAAACCGGATAAAAATACTAACAGGCGGACTGATAAAAATTTAATACGTATTATTAGTTCCGACTTTTTTAAAAGTAAACCAGATGTCAAAACTCCATTAAATATGCCGAGAGGTTAAAAATTAACAATCCAAGTTCTTTAATTTTATTTCGATTTTTTTATTATTATGGGATAGAAGATCATCTTAATAAAATGTAATTTATCGTAATTATATATAATTGGAAAATGTGTTAAAAAAATTAAGATTTCTTAAATAGCATAAGATGTTTCTATTTGGAAAATTGTACGTAGTTAGAAACAACGAAAAAAAAAAATTGATAAAAAAGTATGTTTGTCATGTCCCACGCACGACTGGTCAATTGATAATTAGATACCTAATCTATATCTCTATATATAAAAATGAGTCCCCATTTCCCTTGCTCACGGCATCACGCGTGAACGGGTAGCCCGAATTTAATTCGGTTTTCTCTAATGGAAAGAGAGAAAAACGGGGAATGATTTATATATATAAAAATTGCACCCCGGGCGAAGCCGGGGGCGGGTCGCTAGTTACTTTATATTATTTAGTTACATTCGACATACTCAGATGTCATGTGTTCCAACAAAAGTTATGTTAGTTACGTTTGGTATACACAAAAAATGTCACTACGTTATATAAGTTCAAATAGTTCATTTTTCGACGACAGATATCGCTGTGCCGGCTTGTTATAACGCGCTATCGTTTCGTTCCTCAACGCCTACTACACTTTTCATACAAGGTTTGCTTGCTTTTGTAAGTCCAGAGAATAGAATTAGGGGACACATAAATACATGCGTCAGCTGTCGTGCAAATATCGAAGTGACAGATAACGTAACGCTTTTTAGTTAACGCTTGTATTAATTTTACTTCTTATACAATTTCCATACCGGGGGCATTATCTGAAAATCGATTCGTAAGGAGTAGGTATACTCGAAAAAAAATTTATATTATTTTTCATCCTCTAGTTAGCACAAGATATTTTCATTGGGAAAACTGTAGGTATGTAGTTAGATACCAAGAGTAGAGGAACAGAAACGACAAAAAAAAATATATAAATTCTTACCTATTTAACGTACCTGTTTATTGACTGAAATATTAGCAAGTGAAATTGATCAATCGATGCGATTGATCAATCGACGCGACTATGGTGCGCTTCCAGTTTTGCAACTACTGATGTTTAGTAAAATAATCATATTCATAGGCTTCCTATAATAGGTTTACAACTTAATTGCTTACAGATAGGTCTGTCAGTAATGTAAGTGGATAATTTAAGCGGTCGGACGGTGCCGCACAACAACGTCTCGACGTGAATCATGGATCGTGGCTCGGCTTCAACGATGGATCACAAAAAAAAAAACAGACGTCATTGCCTTTTTGCAAAACTACTCCCTTCACGTGATTCTGAGTCTAAGTGTTGACTATTTATAAATCGGACAACTACATAATCTAATTAGTCACGTATGTCTTACATTTTTTAGGGTTCCGTACGTCCGAATAAAAAAAAGGAATAGGATCACTCGTGTGTCCATCAGTCCGACAATTCCCCCCCCCTTATCTCCGAAACTACTGAACCTAAAATTTTGAAAAAAGTACAGAAATTAGTTTTCTACTTAAGTATAGAGATTATAGGAAAACCTATAAGAAGTCCATGATATTAAAATAACATGGTAAATCACTCAATATCGTACGGAGCCCTCTTCACGCGAGTTCAACTCGCACTCGTCCCGTTTTTTTTTTAAATAGAGCACTTCAATTGTCCTTCTTGTGGGATTACTGCCTAGTAAAAATTATTCGATGATAAGGAGGCGAATGCGATAATACCAATGTGATTACAGTTAGCCAAAAATGCAGCGAAACTTTAACTGTCTGGATGTTAATACAAACATCACTTACGAGGTTTTTCAAAAAGTGTGTGCAGTATCAAATCATAATTGCAGATGATTATATATTGTTGCTTGATATTGATAGTGTCTTTCTTGTCGAAGTTGAATCCATTTAAAATCATATTATGAAGGATCTTTAAAAGCATTATTATTATTATATAGGTACTTATATATTATAATCCTTTATTATTATTATAAGACATATCAAAAACCCTTGGTCTGCTTTGCATATCTTGAACTTTACTTCTTGAGTTAAAAAAGCTTTATTTGAATATAATGTTCTAATTATTCCTAATATTTTTAATAATTAAATATTATTAGTTACTAAATTAACCTATTAGCAAAAAACCGCACGGAATTTGTGGCCATAGTATACATATTCTAAAAAACAAGTTTACACATAAATATACAGTGTATAGACACTATTGTAAATAAAAGTTATCTCTATACATATATAAAAATGAATACCCATTTCCCTTGGTCACTGCATCACGCGTGAACAGATAGACCGATTTTAATTCGGTTTTCACTAATGGAAAGAGGGATCAACGGGGAATGTTCATATATATAAAAAAATCACTGGTGTTTAATAAAATAAGGTTAATTTTAACAGTGTGGTTCTATTTTCAATTTAAAATGAAGCTCGAAGAGCTCAAAATGAACGAAACAAGTAGCTTTTCTTTAAACAGTTATTGTAATAATTACAGTCAGTATTAATTAATAATTATATTGTTACTTATCAACCTTATGTAGTGTAATTATTGCCTTCGGGCAATAGAGGTTCCTTCGCACTATTAAAGGAATTATAGGAACACATACACTATTAAAGATATGCTCTAGTATAATTAGTATGTGAGATTCTACCTTAAACATAAAATATTTCTATAGAATCATTCCACATTAAGTTGTATTTTCGACAAATCACCAATAGTTCAACTTTAGGTAAACTGTAGTATGACAAACATAAAGTCATAGGATACTCGATTTTAATGTTATTTTATCATCTGTGTCACTCTTCGGCATACTTCGTGATCTTTCTACGTGTAAGAAGTAAACGTTGGTTTTAATTTGCTATCGCCATGCCTTGCTCAAATGCTCACGCGCTCGGAGTTATCATTTAAATAATATTTATCAGCGCGATATGACTGTGCAGTTTGTGGCCAGTGTTGTTGCTACATTTACTATTATATTTTTATTGGGATGCTTTTGTATGAGTTGGCAGATATTTATCGAGTATCGGAACATTATTCGGTCCGCTCATAATCGTCCACATAAAGCACCTTGTCACACGGTCGTTGGGCGCCGAATGCGCCGGCTCGGTCGACCCCGCTTATTCTTTTTGTGTTCCCGGGACGAGGGCCCGTATTCTCTGAGAAGTGGAAAAAATGAAGATATTAATATATCTTTCTAATTCGAAATACGTTTCGTATAAAAGGTACATCATAAATCATTCGACGCGTTGTACGAAATACACTTCGTGTCTCTACAGTGTAACGCGGAATATTTCTCAAATACACTTTTGGAAAAGTGTTGTCACTACTCAAGTACCTACATTTTTTTAAAACAGAAACATTTCGTGTTTTGTGGAGTCTTTATCGTTATTTTTGAAATGTTTATAAATGAAACAAAAATATATTAAAGAAAATTTTTTTTTTTCGTAAAGTAAGGAGATTTTTTTACTTTATAAACTCTAAACTAATGTTAAATTTTCTTATGCTGCCCATGCACTACGCCATCTAATTCAATTATGGTGATTGAGAGATTGAGTTCAAAAATATCTTATGTTTTTATTCACAAAATAGACTGACAGTGCACCAAATTTCATAGAAATCCGTCCAGCAGTTTATGCGTAATATAGTAACATACTTCTAAATATTTTTACTAGTTTTAGCATTCATAATATACATCTAAGTTTATTATTTATACTACAACATATCACTATTTATATCACTATTTATTCATTATATACAATTAAATTCATACATCATTTACTGAGAGAAAAGAGTTTTATAATAATGGTGAATCAAGGGACCCCAAAGACTTCTCCCAATCTTGTTTCTTACCTTTTAACCTGTCAAGGTAGGTAGCGCGCTTGCATATCTCCTTGGTATACAAAGACTGTATAAACATTTAGAATCATTTATATTTATATAGCGACATTTAGAACCACGTGGTACAAAATCGCTCAGCCCAACACCAAATTTATAAGGCCTTGGCCATCCTGATTACGGCGATCAGAATTAATATTTTTGTAGGAAAAATTTCCAAATGCCCTCTCTATATATTCTATATATTTAATCTTTTTGTTGGTATACCTTGTTTCATGTGAGTTTGTAGGAATCGACTTACCATCATGTAGCCTGACTGCCACCGGCTTGTTCTGCCTACCAGATTCCAAATTAAAAAATATAACGCCTGTCAAACAATCTCATTTTAAACAAATTAATTATTTTAAATATTTTTAATATAGCCTATACCTATAGGTATAAATTATTAGCGATTTAAAAGTAAGTTAAGTAAAATGCATACTAAAGGAATCAAGTATTTTTTTATTATTATTGGTTATTTTAATATTACTTAAAAAAAGCATCTAAAGAATCGATTTCGTACAGGTCTTTATAATACTTAAATAGGTATACCCGAAATCGGAAAATGGAAACAGACGGTAAGTATTACTGTCGGCGTAGTGATATTTTAGATCGCAAGTTGACCTATACACTTTCCGTGACCACGTCTGTCTGGCTGCCATATGAAAGAGCCAGTCATCCGCCGCTTATTAGCCGCCTGTCTATTCGAGATTGAATTAACTCCGATATTATGCATCACGCCGCACCATTTAATAACCGAATAAACAATCACTAACATGCCCCAATCTGAAAAGGTAATTATTTAATAGTCGCTCATTTCATTTTATTGCCTTCTTATATGTTTATAGATCATAGATCATTGAGATGTTTTGTATAGTAGATGAGATGTTTTTATACAACATATATTATATAAAAACTATATTGTGTATGTATATATGTATATTAAATATAATCTATTTGGGACAAACGATCCTGTTAGGCAGAAACCACTTTGACAAGAGGTTGAAAGAAGAATCTGGCTGGGTTGGGCTGCATTCGGAAAGCTACGTCATCTGTTCTGGAGCCCTAGCCAAGATGCAAACGCTTCCTTTGCGTATCAACTTACGAAACGAAAGAAATAAAGCCCGGTGATTGGTTGTTGTAACAGTTGTAACTTCAACAACCAATCACCGGGCTTTATTTCTTTCGTTTCGTAAGTACGCAAAGGAAGCGTTTGCAATAGTTTGCATCTTGGCTAGGACCCCTGATCACCACTGCCGTAATGCCGCAATGACCAAGTTATATAAAAGGCTTCTCACGGCAGGACTGATCTATAAATTTAAAGTCGCTGAGCGAACTATAGAGCGAGCTATGCTTGGAGTTTCTTTGGTGGATACGATCAGAAAAACCAAGGTTATCGACATAGCTAAGAGAATTAGCAAGTTGAAGTGGCAATGGGCTGGTAACATCTGTCGCAGAACGGATAAGCGATGGGGTTCCTTAAAAAAGTTCTTGAATGGAATCCATGAATTGGAAAGCGCAGCATGGGATGCCCTGCGGTTAGGTGGCCAGATGTCCTGAAGCGGCTGGATTCGAAGGACACAGGCTGGTGATGACGATGACTAGAGAAGTAATAGAAGGCAGTGTGGTGCACGCTGGTATATTCGCAACCAGGGTTGTTGCGTTTGCGGATTTCATGTTTTTTAATAGATTTAATTTTTAATGCAAAGAATAATCATTATCAATAGCCTATTATATGCCCCCACTGCATACGGATACGAATATCCTCAATAACCCTGTTCGCAACGACTACCTTCATAGGGACTTCAAAGTAGACCAATATGCAATGACTTCAATATGCAGAGGCTTATCAACAAAGACTTCATCATTATGTGAATGCTGAAGCTATTCAGCTTCTCGATATTACAAATAAAATAAAAGTATAAAACCTTTGAATTAGTTTAGGGACAAATTAGTGATATGTAGTGAAGTTAGTGTTACTTGTAAAGAACACAATATAAGTAACAAACCCGTTATTAGGGACAATAAGCGTGTTAATGGACATATTCTTAGTTAATATCAATTTAGTAATCTATTAAAATTGTTCACTAGTCTTACGATTAGATTGTATTAGCAGGATACTTCCTTAACATAAACAAGTAACTAATTAAAGAAACCCGAGTAAGTACATTGATTGTAAAATCTGCCCTGCTATACCTAAATATACAAATGTAAATATGCTATCGCTCTTCCAGTTCAATTAAATATTAATTACCTACTGGCAAGCCGCACTGTTTTCACAATTTGCTACAGAGCAAATTTAATTACACTTTTACAATTGAATGTTGGAGGTATTACTTACATGATTTCTCACAAAAATAACAGATATTCAAAATAACAGGGAATGGGTGGAAACCATGTTAGTGAAAACCGCATCAAATTCCGTTGCGTGGTTTAGGAGGAATTAGCGGATATACAGATAGACGCAGGCAGCGACTTCAATTTATAGTATGTAAGGTAGACTACTGTCGGAAACAAGATGGCTATATTTGGTTCTGGCATAAATGCCGCACTGAAAACACAACAGCAACTTTGTAACTGAATTGCCCAATACAGTATGTTTACTACTTGGTTCAAATAAAACATTTACGAATGTTATACGTGGATTTAATTAGACAGACAAAAATGCAAAAATATTAAACAGGTGTGTTGGCTATCAAATATCAAACGCGAGGCGATGACAACGGTAGTCGTTTTGTAGAGCTAATATTGTGTTGTAAATAATACATGAAATTCTTAGTTCTCAGTCATTTTTATTTTCGAAGATAAATAGCAATTTATAAGTATAAAACGAATGTAACACGCAATTCGATATGGACTAACCCACGATTGTTTTTTCAATAAACTCACCTAAAGCGATTTACCACAATTTGGGTGCAAAGGCCGAAAGTGTCGGGTTTCACATCACTCGTGCTATTTCTAAAAAGCTTGTTTTCTCAGCGGAGCGCGCTTAAGTAGCGATTTGTAACCTAATATCGCGTATAATTCGGTCTAGGCGATGTGCCAACACGTTATTTGCTTTTTAATGCTAATAAATTAAGAGATATTACAACGGGTGCATGAAATTTTATAGTTTATTTAGACAATTAACTTTTCTCTGCTACAAATCATACAACTAAATTATAATTAAGCGGCTGAATTTCTCATGGCACCTTGGCTGCAGTAGGATGTCGTTCCTTACCATGCCATACCTATCTGGTTCTAAAAGCTCTGTGATATTATAAGTTTTTGGAGCTTACATATACCTATACATACCTTTACCTTCTCGTGAAAAATTCTAATATTCTGTTTTACTGAATTACAGACAGCCGTAATTCTATGATCTATATTCCTATTTTATACTCTATGACCAACCATCCTATAGATATTATTTATTTTCTTTAAGTATACCTTAATCACACTCTAACCATACTCAATGTTCGAGCCTGCAAACAGAAGCGAGTTCGCCGAACGTTGCTCTACGCAAGTACATTCGTTGCCTGACTGTATGACGTAAGTATGGTACATAACATACTTAACAGTATGGTATGATACATAGTATGGTACGTAACATACAAGTAGACAAAATATTCTCAAATGATTCATTCATTTTATTAAATTTTTGTTTTATTCTTCTTTGTATCCAAATACTATATCATCTAAATCTGATAAATGTGACGTGGTACATATCATATGAATACCGTTTTCTATTATTTTTAAGATAATTAAAACAAATATTAACCATTTAACAAAAAAAACTTTAAAAAAAATCGCAGACTTGTGTTAGTTTTGAAACAGGCCAAAAATTACTAGAATTTAATAAGGAAAGTGGTAGATGAATTTATTATAGTGAATGTCGCAAGGAAGCGTGGGCGAACGAGTTTAACAATCGGAAACAAACAACGACAGATTAAGATAATCGTTGGAGTCGCCACAAAACATTGAATAACACGGTCGGGATAACGTTTCACATCGATAATACGTTTACAAAAAAGTGTCTCCTGTGGGTGATACAGCCGTTTAAGATAAGCATCTGACCCTAGCTCGTGTCCCGGCGCGGCATGCAACGAATTCACGACCAGCATTCCATGCGTATGCCCTTTTCTTTTTAATATCACATTTAATAGATATGTATACATAATATTTTTTAAAGAGGCCTTGGTTTGTTTAAGATTTCGAATCTTGCATTGCCAAAATCAACTGTGGAAATGAATTTTTTAAAACTTTTTTTATGTTAAGGCAGCGCACTTGCAGCACCTGTAGCGTTGATTGTGTTATAGGCGACGGTAGCCACCTACCATCAAGTGGACCGTCAGCCTGTCTGCCGATCTTAACATAAAAAAATAATAATAACATGATTTATTAGTTTTTTATAAACCAATATTTAGTGTAGTTTTTTGTTCAGCGTCATCTATCGGCATTGTGCTAGCTGAATAATCTTACTTAAACAATCTTTTAAGATCCTAATTAATACGTTAAATACTTAAGTGATTGGTTTGTTTGTTATGGCTTCACGCCTTTACTACTCAATCGATCATTATAATTTTTTGCCTACACGTTGTTAGGGATACAGGAAAGGAACTAAGGTACCTTTCATCCAGTAAAAGTGTATTGTTCCTAGGAATCATCTATAAATAAAAATAAAAAAAATCAACGCCTGACACAAAATATTTCAGCAATAAAAATTGAATAAATGTTTTAACACCTAAGGGAAAATGGGCGCGGAAAAAGTGTCTCATTGCTGGGCTGAGCACAGGCCGTTTCTCAGCTATAGACCGACAAACCATTCCAGTACGCCAGGCTGCGAAATGAAGGACTTCAAAATATATGTCTGCTGTGGTTTCAGCTAGCCTTCTCGGATATGTAGGTTGTTAAACAATCTAAAGAGTATTTTGTATTTGTATATTATAGTATTTTCATTGTATGATGATATGCGTGACAGTTCGTAACTGACAATTTTAGTGATGCAACCTAACGACATTTAATCGATTGTTTGAAAAAATCGAATCAGTTGTCAAAGCAAATGGAATCGAACTACCGATTTTAGATTTTCAGATTTAGAAATAAATTCTAGTAATTAGGAATAAGGGTTACGATAAACAAATTATAGAATACAATGCAGTCTGTTTAAAATATTAATTTATATACCTATTCATTACTGTCAGAACTCGAAACTTGACAACTCGTATCAGACTCAGAACAAAATTTACTTTTGTTTTATTGTTATTATTAGTCCGCTTTAGTTTTATTATCAAAATACGATGTTTTTAAAAATATATGGAATAGAAAAATATTTGTTAAATCTCCGAATAACTAATCACAAACCTAGAGTACTTTCCATATATCGAATACCTATAAGTGAATATCCCTAGTGTCAATCCCTATTGACACAAGTTCCGATCCACGCGTTTGACATTTTTAAAATAAATGTTTTTTATTACATTTACCTATTATAATAATAAATTAATAATAAAAGTGATAATTCCTTTTGTGTTTTTCGAATAGATAATTTTTTTTTCATACATGTGTTTGTTTAATTGTTATTTTTTTTGAGCCGGTTTTTTTTAGTTGAAAACAGTATGCGTGACTTGAAAAAGTGAGAACTGTACAGTGAAAATACTATAGTTTGGTATTTTTAAAATACCATAAACGAAATTAGAATTGTATCTTATCGTAAACGAAAAGTCTTATCGCATTAGTGGCCGAGATGGCTCGTGCGGGTTCGCAGATAACGCATCACCTTGTAATAGGATTTGTCGTTGATCCTTTTTTGTGACATCCTCCATCCCATCTACCGTGGCTGAGATGAGACGCCCGATTACTAATTAGACGGGTGACACATGTTTTCAACTCTTTTATTTTATACACTCATTAGTGCCTCGGATCAATAGCCTTTTTTTACTGTTTAGATCCCAAATCGGACTACTCTTCATTTCAATTTTTTATTAGTCCGTGTCTTTGAGAATATTTTGTGAAATATGCAAGTATAGCAACAGCTTGAAAAGGTTAAAACAGTTTTTTATGATAAAGGTTACCTGGCAGTTTAACAGTTCATTTGATGGCCCAAAAAAGCCATATAAATCGCTTCAATAGCTTTACAAATGACTACTGTCCTCCACGAATACAGGAATATATGACAGTAAAATTATTATTTTGAAGTTGACTTATCACTAAATCAATTTAATCTTAAACATCCCGTTGGATGAGTGGTTAGGGCGCTTGCCTTAACGGTCTGTTCCAGGGTTCCCGGGTTCGATTCCCGGCAGGGTTAACTTTTAAAATAATGATATTTTCAAATTTGGCTTTGGTCTGGATCTGTAAAGTAGTGGCAGGGGCACACTGCTATTCGCAGTCATTTGGGCAGCCCGTCTGGCAGCACCCCTTTACACCCCTTTACAGAAGACCACCGTGAAATAACAGCACGTGTGCTGTTGCGTTTCGGTGAGTGAGTAAGGGATCCCAGAGCCCATTTTACTATCCAATCCCTTATCCTTAATCCTAAAGTAGTGGCAGAGCACTAACTTGGGGCAGCTGTGGCGTTGCTTGTGTTATAAGCGACGGTAGCCAACCATCAAATGGACCGTCAGCCTGTCTGCCGATCTTGACATTTAAAAAAAAACACTAACTAAACATATTTAACTGTTTGTATATTCGTTTTGAATTCTTATTGCATACTTTATTTATTAGTTTTTGTCCAAATTTTGCTGAAAAAATGACATCTATTTTTTTTCATAAAAATCTTCCTAAACCCATCACCATGAGTATTTTTAATTTTTATATAGAAGCCCTAAGAATTTGTAGGATATAAAGTGGACTCTTATAATCTGAATCTTTGTACCAAAAAATTCCATCAAAGCAAAGTTCAGCAGTTTTGGGAATTAAGATTATTCTCATAAAACACTTGTAAACAACTATTTTTCAATCATATTTTTAAATGTTAGTTACAGTCAGAGCGTGAGTTTTACAATTAACATGTCGGGACATAATCGTCTTTGTGTTTACTTGAACGACAAACAAAATTTCACAATAGGAACTGTTGTGTGAAAGGAAGTATCACTCCATTCAAAATAAGCTTCGAACTCGCGAGTCTTTCATTTAGTAGTAAGGTAAGGTACACACTTTTGATACACACAAATGTGGTAAGCGAACACCTAAAAAGCTTTATTATTGCCGCGTTAGCAGACACTTGAGATTAGCATCTGTGCCTCCTCACCGCGATCTTCAAGTTTCAAACACAATACGGGGGATTACAACCGAATAGGTTTATTTGTAAACATGACAAAGAAAAGCACACTTATTGTTGCGCGGTCACACTGGCCGCATATCGGTGGGTGCCTTCGTCTTAATGTGTATCATTGAATGGTACTCGTACACGATTCGGTGAACTTGTGACGAATGTGTCAATATGCCTCATGGATCTTTATAAGCAAGATAGTAGTAGTATTCAATGGATTCAATGCAATTAGTAATAATAATATCAATGAATTATGTATAAAAAAAACATCAAGTGCGAGTTGAACTCGCGTGAAGAGGTTCCGTACGATGTTACCTATCCGCACAATATTGAGTGATTTTCCATGTTATATATTCTTATAGGTTTCCCTATAATTTATAAGTAGAAAACTAATTTCTGTATTTTTTTTTTCAAAATTTTAGGTTCAGTAGTTTCGGAGACAAGGGGGGGGGATGGTCAATTTTCGTCTATTTTCTTGAATAACTTGGAAACTATTTGTTTTAAAATTAAAAAAAAATACATTTAAGATCTTTACAACAAGACCTTCCATTTGATATATCACACGATGCAGTTTTCAAATTTTTTTTTTTAAATTTTCGACTTTCCCCCCAAAAATGGCCTCCCATACACAGATTTCATCTATTCACGTCACACCTCTGCGTTTGGGTCATAGAAATTGATATGTGTACCAAATTTCAACTTAATCGGTACAGTAGATTCCGAGATAATTGACTGTGACCGATGGACAGACGGAAACAGGAGTGATCCTATAAGGGTTCCGTTTTTTTTATTCGGACGTACGGAACCCTAAAAAGGCGATAGTTAGGTACACACCAGTAAGGTATTTGCTTATTTTTCTAAAAATGTTTAAACTTAATTATTGATGAATTTTAAGCTACATATTTTTTGTTTTGCATAAATAATAACCGGTTAACAATGATAAAACACAAAAAAATACTCATATTTAATTTTTGCCGCCTAACCACCCATACGTCATCATCTGGTCTGACGTCATATTACTCGAACAAGATATTACGAGAGACTGACAAAAATGGGCTCTGGCATCCCTTACTTCACTCACCGAATCACAACAGCACACGTGCTGTTATTTCACTGTGGTCTTCTATAAGGGGGTGGTTACTGCCGCCAAAGGGGCTGCCCAAATGACTGCGAAACGCAGTGTGACCTGCCACTACTAAAGATAAATTTAAGTATATTATATTGTGAAGATCATTCGTGTTTCTCTTGAAGTTGAAGTATTTAAAATTAATTTTAATTAGATGCTAAGTTTTGTTTGAGTAATATGACGTCACACAGACGACATTATGGGTGTTTAGGCGTTAAAATTTAAATGCGAATATTTTGTTTTGTGTTTTATCATTGTTATCCGGTTATTATTTATGTAAAATAAAAATATGCTTAAAATTTATCGAAAAATTAAGTTTAAACACTTTTTGAAAATAAGCAACAACTCTGTTATATGGGTCTCAAAGTAAGCACTATTATAAGGCTTGTGTTAAAGGTCTATAGAACAGGCACACGAATCAACTTTGATAAATTTATTTCCAAATTTTGGCCTTGCCGGGAATTGAAACCCATACCCCTGATTGAAACCGTAAAACAATTAGGCACAAATATTAAGCATTGCCGATGATAGAACAGACAATTTACTAAAGTGGTAAGGCTTCAAAGGTCGCTGTTCAAACATACAGGTAGACAAAATGAGTTTATTTTTAAAGCACAAACTAAGGCCAAATAAACAAAAAGAACCTATATGTTTTTCAGTGCAATTCATTCGAAAAATATTAATTTTAATTTTAGTTGCAATTTTCATTTCAATTTAATTATATTCTCGTTCATTGATGATACTGAACAAAATTTTATTTTATATAAATAATAAATTTATCGACAACAAAGCTCAAATAATGATAATTCACCATTAAATTAAAGGATATCTTTTCGCATAGAGGTAATCGGACTATGTAAACACCATAGCAAGATATCTAAATTTAAAATTTAAAAATATTTTTTAACAAATACATATGTACCTGCGATACTGTAAGGTTGTGTACGTTATATATGTATATTTCGTGTAAGTGTAATAAAGTCTTTAAAATTTTATGACATAAAATTTTATAGTGGCTATTAAAGAACGTGCTTAACTTTTAAACAAACATTAAAGGTGCTTCCAATTACATAAATTTTAATATTAAAAGCACATTTGTATTACTTGAGATAGCATAATACGATTATCAACAATTTTATTACTATTCAAAATGATCACTACTAACGCAACGCCCCCGGCTTCATAGTTTATTGATCTTTCCATTAGTGAAATTCGTATCCTAATTCTTTGGATGGTTTAGAACTTCGTACGCGTGGTATTTAGTATAGCGCGTAACTTTTTTGTTTATAAGCCGATTGGAATAAAACAAACACTAAATGTTACGGGAGACTTGCTACAATACATCAGTGAAAACTGAGATTAGCGTGCACAAACGTACAGACAAAAATTCTAAAAACTATTATTTGACCTCCTTAACATAAATACAACGTGTACAAATTGTTTTTTTTTTTTTTTTGAAAAAATATTTCTCGTTAACGATTTTAATAGATGTATAGATTATTGATATACTTAGATATAGATAAAAATAGAATAGATATTGATTATCATACTATATTATATTATTATTTATACAGTTTACTGCTTTTATTTTTTTTATATGTCTGAAACTATTTTTAACATATTAAAACATATATTAACTAATTTATCGATACTTACACTATCCCTGAGTCATATAAATATATTTTAATTAGATAAATTTTAGAATAAAAAAGTTCAAAATCTCAATACCTTTTCATCATTCAAAGCTTAAAATTAAAATAATTTTTAAAACGTTTTGCAAAAAAGAATACCTACTGTACACTTACGAAGACACACATTTTATGTAAATATAGGGAATTCACACCTCACACATCTATTTATTTGAGTTTTATTTTTGTTTATCATAAATTAATTGACCCGGCGAGTACCTCCTCAAAATTAATAAATGTTGACTTAATTTGGGTATTAGCTCAACTAAATTCAGTTTTTTTATTATGATAAAATGATAAATCAAAATTAATTATTTTCAATAAATGTATTTATGAAAACTCGAAAAATAAAAATGCTGCATACAACGCCGTATCCGTCATGTATCAGAGATGGCGTTGTATGCGGATTAAATTTTTTGTGATTTTTTTAGGTACTTTTCCAATGCGCGAGGAATCTTCTAGAGACCGAGACGAACAAAAACAAATTCATCCGTCAATCCGTTTTCGACATAACATAAAAAAGTAATTCCAAACTAAATGTATGAAAAAAAGGATTTTTTTTCATAATTTTTCTCCTGAATATTTCCGTTGTTTCAAAAATTATTTTGCTGTTCGGGAAGGAGACAAATTCAACAATTCAAAGATCATAAAATTCAGTCCAACGGTACTTGAGTTATAAACGGAGTAACTAACACGTATTATACAGAAGATTGTTGTCCCAATTGAGACGACAATCCTGTTTTGGTTTCTGCAGGCCTTCTAGTGTTTTCTTTATTCTGAGGGCGTTAATTGACCGAACATTGTTATTAAAAACATAGTTGTTAATGTCGAATTTATTCACGGTTGGATTATATTAGATCTATTTTAATAAAATATTATAAAATAATATCTCTGGCTTACACGTTAAAGTTTCATATTCCTCATCGAACCGCATGCCAATGGGTGCCTATTGTTAAGGAGATGTGACAAAGTCGTCTTATACAGATGATTTATGCTCTTGTTAAGTATCCCGTGCAATTGTTGTGAATGTTTATTTGTACTCGTGAACTATAAACAACGAGCAAATCTGGTTATTTATGACGTGATTGGACATTCGCTTACAGAGCACACACTTCGTTTTATTCTAATTTCCGTTACGGAAATAAATATTATAAGAGTTATACATAAAATACCTTTCCTTTACATATACATAAAAGATTTCCTTTATACTTTAGGTACAATAAATACTATTATAAGCAGGTAATTTAGGGACATCCTTATCCCAACATATTATAAAACAAAGTCCCCCGCCGAGTCTGTCTTATACGTGTTCGAGATAATTAATCTCAAAAACCACTGAACGAATTTTCATGCGATTTTCATCTATCAACAGAGTTGATTGCTGTCATTACCAGCATAGATACCTATGCTGGTAATGTTAGATACTTTTTGCCAGCCTTGACGTCTCCACTTATGTCGACCAGTCGCTTGACCAAATTTTTAAAATATAATTTTATACCGAAAAACACAAATTGATATATAAAATTTAACAATTTTTACTTGCATGCTAAGGAATTAATTTTAACTTAACTTTAATGAGAAAGTCCAAATTTTGAGTCGCACGGCACACTCTCAATCAAAGGCAGCCCGTCTGGATGCAGAAGACACTTCCCCATAGAAGACCAATATGAAATAAAAGCATAGGAATTGTTTTTTCGGTATGTGAGTACCTAAGGGATGCCAGATTCCAAAGCTCACATATCTTCTCTCCTTGTTTCTCATTTTTTGTCCAAAATCTTTATTCTCTTAGATGTAAGTCCAGCGACTTATATCTCCCTGGAGTTGATAGTGTTTATTGGTTACGGAAGCATCTACCATCAAATTGACTGTCTCTCTATTGTTATTTTTCACATACAATATAATAGTAAATGTTGTCAGATGAAAAAAAAAAAGAGTGCGCTGTCATTACCTACTTGTATTTTATATAGCTAACTGACCAGACTGACTTCATTCTTTCAAATGTTATTGGACTGTGGCAGCTGATCTGTAATTGTCAGCAAAAAAATTTTTATTGGAAAGAAGAAAATTCAATGCGATTTTTCCAATTTTACTCTTCGTAAAAACCTTCCTCGGACTTCAACGAAAATTTGTAAAATATCTCGAGTTTTGAGCTTAGAAACACATTTATCAATTCGTTTTTTTATATGATAGATAATAATATGATATAAGATGCTGTTACTAATTATGATTTAATATGATGCTATTGTCTTTCCCAGGTGAAAAACCTTTCAAGTGCGAGTACGCCGGGTGCGATCGTCGGTTCGCGAATTCCTCGGACAGAAAAAAGCACTCGCACGTCCACACCTCGGACAAGCCTTACAACTGCCGGGTGCACGGCTGCGACAAATCCTACACGCATCCGTCTTCGTTGCGGAAGCACATGAAGGTGCACGGAGCCGCTGGGGATGCTTCCCCGAGGTACGACAGCGACGGAGACGATTCCTCATCAGCGGGTAGCGTGAGTGTCACGGCCGGAGCGGCCAGTCCAGCAGCGCCTTTACCTCAGCCTCCCACCGCCCCGCCTCATCCTCCTCATCACGCCTCTATCGCCGATAAACTAGAGAGCCTAAACGATAAATACCTCACACCTCACGACCAGAAGTACGAGCGACCGCCAGCCCCGCCGCATCACAACCAACCACCGCCGCACCTCGCAAATATAGGTGGGAACGGTGTGATGGAAAATAAGTTAGGGTTCGGTGGTCACTGGACGCAGTTCCAGCAGCCTGCGCCCACGGTACCCCACGCTGTGCCCGAGTGGTGGTGTCCCACGCAGGAGTCGTACCACCATCACCATC
Source organism: Bembecia ichneumoniformis (assembly GCA_910589475.2). Classification (NCBI taxonomy): domain Eukaryota; kingdom Metazoa; phylum Arthropoda; class Insecta; order Lepidoptera; family Sesiidae; genus Bembecia; species Bembecia ichneumoniformis. The sequence continues at coordinate 9,493,908 of OU342523.1, forward strand.
TGATGCACCATTCCGGTGCAGCCGCCGCCTACTGACCACATCGCGCTTAGGGGACTCTTCATTCGACGTTTGAATGACACTCGGTAACTTTGAAGAGCTGAGCCCTCTGCTTAATTCTCGATTATAACTTGTTTTTAAGGCGCTACCATTTCTTTTTTTTTTTTTATGAAGATATATTGCATAAATTAATGGGCGAACAATTCACTCTTGATGGTAGATTATAATTCGCCTGGAAAAATGCGAATCCTTTATTTATTTTTTGATTCTAAACATTTAAAATTCACATCAATTGTTATAAATCTCTAATCCATTAAATTCAAATAAATAATTGCCAATTGATTACATGTTTTTATAAAGAATTGATAATAATTTTTATAAGAATTAATTTTGATTAATGTTTTTATATATATATACGAATATTACAAATAATGATTTTTTCTATATGTTAAAATATTTATCTCAGATGTCTTAATGAGCTTCAATGAATCAAAAATCGATTCCGTGGTAGCGCCTTAAACGATCTCATCGTGGAATGAAAAGTTCACTAAAGCGCTTTAAGTTGTATGCTTGATTTTGTAATAAATATTGTGTTACGCTTATTAACAGCTAGGTAGGTAATTAATCAGATTACTCGGACAATTGGTGCAATAGACGTCCTATTATACAATATAAAAAGGGTTATGTACAAAATTCACATAGAGATAAAGGCTTCAGTGCATATCCGACAGGTACGTCCGATGCATGTCAGATATGTGCCGAACCCTTTACTGTTTATTGCATCAATTGTAATTACAAATTCGTCATGTGCAGAAAACCGTCCGCCATCATTACTAAATACATTACTATATGATTATAAATATAACCATTGAATTTAATGTTTAATAAAATGAGTAAAATAAAATACAAAAAGTCTGTTTCCAACATTTTGTTGTTTGCTTACAATTGAAATGTAAACAGTGTTGAATTGTTGGAAAAAAAAATATTTTCTTTACAACACATTCTTACGCGAGAAACTCGCCTTATTCTTGTATAACACAAAAAAGCGTAAAACCACGTTACGTCCGTTCGTAACTTTTGTAATTTCTTAGGGATGCGTCATTACCATTATAAAATGCAGTGTAGATTTTTGTCATCTGCCTCATTGACAGTGATTTATGGCAGCCATTGTGTTTCACAAACGAATTGCTTTGTAAAATTACATTTCTCTAAATAAATTCTAATAACAAAACAGGAATTTTGTGAAATAAACCTATTTTATATATTAAATAATACCTAAGTATGTAAAATATCCAAAAATATTATATTCGTCAAATTTACGAAATCTAAAATCTAAAATATTTTTGCCAAAAAAATATTAATATTAATACTCAATTTACAAATTGTTTGTTGTTTAGGTAACACATCAATCTTTTTATGTAAAGATGTATCTTTAAAGGTTAAAACAATTTCGAAGAAAATGTCATTAATTATAGATTTTCACATGTTTTTTTATTTTTATTTTCTTATTGAATGATAACGTAAAACAATGACATACCATAGCGCCAGTAGGTCGTACATTTGCGGCTGCCGATACGGCAGATGCGACTTCAGATCTCAGCTACACCTCTACGAAAAACACTCAGAAGTGTAACTTCGGAGTGTTTTTCGATTAAATGAGCGGATTTGAATAACTGGCTGCAATGGTAAGAGAAAAAACATCGAAAAGAAACCTGAATCCTCTAGAAGTCTAGTAATCATTAGAAAACATGTAAAGTCTTCCCACACCGCTTACCATACGTCTTACCATACATGATGTACTTTATACCATGCTTCCTCAAATTGAGATTATGCCTCTGTTTTGCAGTGGAACTGCTTGTATGATTAAGCTCAAGTAACGTCATCAAATATAATATTCAGTATCCCTTTATTCATTATTTGTATTGAAAATGTTTATTTACCATGTTTGTTACACTTCTTTGCAAAAACTACTAAATTAGTCTTGATGAAACCTTACAGTAACATACGTCAGAAAAATATATAGAAAACGTTTACAAAGATACGTGTTCGAAGTCGCCGGAAAATGTAGATCCATCCATTCATTTAAGAACGCCATTATATATTTGAAAAAGTTTTTCAAGTTGTCTATGTTTTTGAAAAAAATATATATATATAAAAACAATAGCTTACAAATGGCATGGCATAATTTTCTTCATCGAGTCAAATGTACATTTCTTACTTATTTTCTTTATTATACCTAATTTTCTTAGCTCTATATTTTCTCAATAAAACGATTATAGTGGCTAAGTTGTATGACATAGGTAATTGTAGAACTTTGTTTGTGATCGGATAACTGGTTTGTATTTCGTGATTATGATATACTCACAGTGCAGAGATATCCCCCTTAAAGGAACGGGGAAATTGTTTTATAATGAAAACACTTCCCATTTATGAACAGTTGGAAGGTAGGGTATATACAGAATACGGTATAATTGGTCTACCTGGACGGGCCCCGTCCATCACTGAAGAAATTGTTAAATAGGTGTGGAATAATTCTTTTTTTTTTTAGTTCAATCGCGCTACGAAACGTTATAAGCACAATGATTTGCTTAATTTTCATTTATAAAAAAAAATAACTAAGTAATTTTTTTATAAAATGGCCAAAGTATAACAGTCCAATAAAACTAAGTACGATTTATAGGTTGTAAAGTTCTTGTAAATTTACTAGGTAAGAGGACAACTGAATATATTGTAAAAATTATTGTAAGAGAAATCCCCAGTGATAATAGAGGTATAAGAGATCAAATTTATATGTAAAATTTAATCTGTACATTGCCACATCAGAAAAGTGCTATCGATTTCTGCAGCATGTGTCTTATGTAATCTAACTATTTTTTCACTAAACTACAATCTAGATAGAAGATAACAATGTTATTTAATAGAAAGAACTGATATAGTACATATAATTTGTATTTTAAGATATTTTAAGAGAATGAATTTGTTGTCTTTTTCACGGCTCTGTAAATATAGCAAGGAGAAATAAAAAATAATTCACCAAACCGAAATTATCTTTTACTTCAATATTTAATAATCTACTAACGAAAGCTTTCGCAAGAAACTGAACGTATTTATCTTAACATACACACCCACCTACATTTTGTTTCCTAAAAAACACGTACAAATTGTAATAATTTTACGAAAACCTTAATCTACATAATATAAAGAATGCAAGCGATTTTATAAGTTTCTTGTAAGTAAGTAAGTAAGTATATGGAGGGTAATGTGCAAAATCACTAAACTTATTTAACAAATTCTATCACCATTTAATAGTACATTACTGGCGAGACCGAAAATTGAGAAATTGTCAGAGAAAATAGTATTGAAAGTACGATACGAAGCCGAGTAGGTATCTACTTTCCAAGTGCATTTAAAAGGCCCAGGCGCAAGCCGAGGCTCTTTAAATCAATGAGGTTTAATTTTAATCAATTAGTTAATTGCTGCTTCGGCCGAGATTTGTACTTGTACAGTACTTCTCTAAGTTGCAAAGAAATAATATGCAAAAACATGCAAGAAATGCAGTAAATAGCTTTAATAGAAATGTAATTTATTCTCTAGATTTTTGTAAGTAATAAATTTTCAGATAATATTTTAGCCTCTTCGATTACGCTATGTGCCGTAAAATCCATTTCTTCCGATGAAATACTCATTTATGTTACTATTTCTAAATGTAAAAATGTTCAATATATTTGTTAATTCAGAATAGAGTAGATTTAACTCAATTGCACCATCAATGTCGGGGCACGTCGGACTAGTTATTTTATAAAAAATGTTTTCCTATTTCTTTTATTAATGAACATAGTTGAGTAGGTACATGTTCAATATAAGTACCTGTCTACTATATTTATTCAAAAAGTCTTGATAAATAAGTAAATAGAATTATTACCTAACATTACAATAATAAATAAGTATTAAAATATTTAATAAAAACAATAAATATGAAGAAATAGAAGAAGGCAACAGTTTGAACCCTTATTAAAATTTATTTTGCTTTTAAATAATTTTAGAATTCTCAGTGATGTTTAACACGTTACAATAAAGAGATGTTTTTCTATGTAGGTAGGTACTCAGAGCTTCGATTAGTTATTTGTTGGAGTTTTCTTTTGATTTCATTCAAAGAAAGTTTTTGAAGAGCTACTTACCAAAAATATTTGCCACAATTAAGATTGTTAACTAAGTAAGTATTTTTCTTCTAGGTACAATAAAAGGACATAGGTACATTATTTTTATTGATTTTATCTGTAAGACAATATCTTGTAGGTCGTTTCATAACGTGTCATAAGACGAGTTTTGTTGGTAGACATGACAACGAATCATTATTAACATTTCTAATGTAACATAATAAATATATTATTCATATAGAAATTCCGACATAAAATTAAACATAATTTTCGAATGTTTAATAAATTAATTTCGAGTAACAGACGTTGTCTTATTTTTTCCCACAAAAAACAGGATCATAAACAAAAGTTCGTATGCCAATACAATGCCCAAAAGATTGATCGCTCGTTGCACGAAATCTAAAATGGAAATCCAATTCTCGCGATCATTTCGATCGGATTCCGATCAAAAAACCTAAGTCCGTGACGATGCCCACAATAAAACACCACAATAACAAAACGAGGAACAATCATATTCCAAAAGAGAATTGAATTTATCACTAAGAGGGAACGAGAGAAAGAAATGATAAATGATCGGCGGAGCGCAAAGTGCGGCGCGCGCGAGCGAGACAGCACTAGTGTTCGATTCGACTTCACTGTCCGCGGTAATGATTTATCGATTCTCAACAGGGATTGGCCGATCCAGTACTTAAAGATTTATAGATCCTTATGGTGCATGCGCGGTAGGAGCGTTTTCTTATTATAAATCTCACTCCTGCGCGTGCACTCGCAATTGCCTCTTTAGCTGTCCGGAGCAGAAATTAAAAAATCATGTTAACATATTATACATGCTGAGAGACACGAGCCAGTTTTCTGGTGGCCAAACGCTTACCTAGATATAATTAAAATTTAAAATGCGATGGAAAAAATTAAAGAATTCTTCAGCTAATTAGACAATTTAGGAGTTCAGTGCATGATTTAGTGTAAATGTTAATTTTGAAATGCAAAAACTAATGGGTTTTGCAAAAGACATTCTCCGAAAAAAAAAAAAAAATGTTTTATTTGTCAAATGTAATGTGGTGTCGCTGTTTTTAGATGAATTTATATATTATACAAAATAAAATATTTATAATTGCTTTATTTGTTTATTGATGATTTCGAAAATTTAAGGGTGTTAAATTTTTTGTTACTCTTTTCAGATTTTAACTGATAACTTTCAGATTTTTAGTTACCTAACTGTTAGCTCCTTAACAAAATTTATCTGTAGAATATAAAGATAATTATTCCCGCAAATCAGGATAGAAAGTAATTGAAATTGTGCAGTTGAGATTAGAGGCGAGGCTTGGGCTACGGACAGGCGACGCGCCGCCGGCAAAGGGGCACCTCCCCGGAGCCCGGAGCCTCCGGTCCCGGTTCGAGATAAGATCTGCAGTCTGCGACTGACACCTGGCCCCGCCCTTCGCAACCCCCGCAGTTAGGGTGTCCCCTTTTTTGTTTACACACGACAATGTGTTATTAAAAACCTTGTATATATTTCATTATTATGTTAGTAATATATTTGAAAAATTGGACTACGTAAGTTATGCACCTCAAAATCGAACATATTCTCTTTTAAAAAAACTAAAGACAATGAATAGGTCGTTTAACCGCAAAAGCTTTAAATAGGCATATATTATTATTATCTCAAAGAAAGATTATAAAAGCTTTCAAATGTCTCTTGCTACATACAATTTACTAACTATAAATCCCACAGAAGTGACCATCTAAATATTTAAAAACCTGTATATATTTATTAAACATTGGCTAAATATTTATGAAAATATTTAATTAAGCATTCACCAAAAAATAAATTCTTAAAATTCCACACAAAGGCTTCAAACAAAGTTGTATAAGCCTGATTGACTAGGGGTGAGGTATCAACTCATTCTTACCCTTTTAAGAGACCCTGATGTTTCATGTATTTCAAAGCGACGACGGTAGTCATCTACTATCAAGTGGACCTCAGCTTGTCTGCCACCCTTTAACACAAAAAGTCACTGTATATGCAATGTAATAAAATAATCGCATTTATAATATACAAAAGCATAATGTTCGTTATACTGATTCTTAAGAAAACTTTTTTTATTAAATAATTAAACTTTTATCAATTCGATCAATTAAGGCTCTATGAAAGGGTCATGACAAAATGACGACAAAAAGAATGAGTCGTAACATATTCAGTTAAGGTGCAAAAAAGAATGTACAGCAAAACACAATAGAGTCGGAAATTCAAATGCAACCCGGGCGGTCGTTTTTAGAATGGTCCTGTTTCGTATTCACTTCAATCTTTAATGTATTAGAATCAGTAAATTATAAACGTTTTATGTCCATCGTATTGTTATTGACAAGCGACAAAAACTTTTCGCAGTGAAATTAAGACAGAATTGTGTATTCGCCTTGTATTAGCTGCATGTTTGAGAATTCATTTGAACTTGAACGATATAGATAAAATTATTTTATAGATATACACTATTTTATAGACTAATTAGGCAATTGACATCAATTTTGTTGATTATAATTTAATTCTCAGTAATTACTAAGAATTAAGTTTATTAAAACAATTTTTTTTTTCTAAACCATTTTTAAAAAAAATGTAAGTACATCATACAATCAGTAGAAAGGTATGCCAAGTCAGTAACTCCTCTGGTTTTTGATTCATTTTCTCATGAATTCCTAAAACGCAGGTTCCAACATATCGCACCCCTTAAGGCATCTTACGGTTCTTTAAATGGATAGTTCAACTGCGAGTTAGTTTGGGTGGCGTTTATGATCATGCACCCCGTAGTTTTAATAAACCAGGAAGCACTTTTTCTTTGTTTCGGAGTAGGTAATGTCTTCATTTTTACTATTTTTTTTAATGTAAAGATCGTCAGCTAGCCTGACTTCAACTTAATGGTAGAAGCAAACAGGTGCTGCAAGTGCGCTGCCAACCTTATTAGGATTAAGAATAAGAGATTGAGAAAGGGATAGAGAAATGGGCTCTGTCATCCCTAACTCACTCACCGCAACACAACAGAACATTTCATGGTTGTCTTCTTGTAAGGGGGTGGTTGTTGCTTCCAGACAGGCTGCCCAAATGACTGCGAAATACAGCATGTCCTACCACTTTTAAATGTAATGTTTGTGTATATTTAAGTTGGAATCACACGCTGAACGCCACAATTAAGATTCCATAGATACATAGCCAAATCTTACAGTCAATAGAAATTCTTGAATTTCTATCTACGCCTTTAGAGGCCGTTATATTTGGTATTCGTTTAAACTGTTTTTGGCTGTACCTACTTAATTGTCTTTTCCAAGTCATTTGACGATCAATGTAGGCCCATCCTTAAGTATTTTACTGACTTTAGCAAATGATTTTCAAGCTATATTTATATTTTGTGCTCTCCGTCCCATATGTCAATAAAATTTATAAGACTATTCTGTATATTTTGAAAAGTTTCCCTTTAATTTTTGCTTATCGTTAGTGGCGTTTACCTATATTAGGTACCTGTTGTGTATCAAATAATGAAGCCGTAGAGTCTATGTGGACATTTTGAAATGTGGACCTTATATATGCTCGTAAATCGTAAGTATTACCTTGATTAATGAAATAACAACAGAATGAATAGAATTGTTATAATATTCGTAAATGTTAATGTATGGTAGAATACACTTAGTAAGAATGGAAGCAACTGAAAATAAGAAAAAAATATGTTGATATCCAATCATTTACTGTGCTACAAAATAAAAAAGGTTAAAGCAAACAATTTAGATAGATCTTAAGTGGCAAGTGTTACCTGCCCAGAAAATTAACAAGCAATACCTACTTATGGCGCAGAAACATAAATTATGCGACACCTGAATACACGATAAGAACTCTTTGTTTCACTATCAGTACAAGTGTATTGACGAGCTCCTATCGTGACTCGCTGACATTCGATCAATCGCACGCACTAACTAAATAAAATACACGAAAATATACTAAGGAAACCACCGAAGCGAGTCAAAATTTGCATTTCGTACAATCTTATCTGTATATTTAGTTAGTTTAGTAAATATTTGTCAAAATGTTAGACACCGGTTTTCAATAAGGTAACAAGAAATTTTTATTGTATGTGCCGTGTCAATTAGTGAATTAGTAAGTACATCAAGAAAATTGGTATGCTATCACGTTTTAAAAGTAATAGAAATAAAATAAAATGACTTTCATTTACTAATCTTTATTTCCTACTTTTATTTCCTAGACGTTTTAATCGTAAATCAAATCCTAGACTGATGAACTTTTCTATTAGTCTTTAATACAAATCGGTGTTTTGTATTTTACAGTAATTTACATAATTACTGTAAAATTGTGAACAAATCGCATACTAAACAGAAGTTTGAGATACCTTTTATAATAAAAAAACTAAATCAAACCTTTACTTAATTAGGCTATTCCACCTACAATGGTATATTATATAAATAAATATCCTACAGTACATACACTAAATATTTAATTCAACTTATTTAGGTCGTAACAATGTACACAACCGATTTTTCTTTGCCCAAGAAGTACCTTTCTAGTAGGTGAACTCATCAAAAGCCTGCTGCAAGGGCACAGGCCTACCCCCTCGACATTTTCTTCTTTGGCATATGAGAAGAAGAAAATTTTCCTTCACCGTTTGAGAGCAATCAGTCCCACCAGGATTATATAGTAAGGTTGAAGGCCCACTATCCACAATTTGGTAAAGGCCGTTTCCTAAAGGCCGCAAGTAGCAACACAAAAACAAAAACAGATCAAAAATATAAATAACATTATTCTGAAAGATGATTCAGTCTGGAATCATTCTTTAAAAAGCATACAAATAGTGTCAAAGTAAATCGCTCCAAATACACTCCTAAACTATAAATGACCTAGTGGTTTATTACACTGTATATTCCTTGTATAGCCAATGCCATAGCCAAACTAGTTTTGTCTTTATTAAATAAATTCATTTTCAACGTTTTATAAAACGTTGAAACAAATGAATACATAATAACTTTCTCAAAATAACAAAGAATCAGTTTGTGTTGCCAAACTCGGTTTACGAAGTAAATTATTTCACATATAATTTCAAGTAAAGTCTCTGATCGAGTGATCGTCTAGAGGAGATTGGTGTCTTTTTGGCATTGGCAAAAAAGTTAGTCACGATATCGACCCCAATATTTCTCAGAGTTAGAAATGGTATTTATTAGGGATGTGACTAGGTTAGTGGTCCATGAATTATTACGAACGAATAAACCCTGAGCAAAGTCTTTTACAATTCTAAAAATTATAGGTTAAGGCGACGCCAACCCCTAATGATAAAAAAATCCACTTATTTGTAACCGTTTTCCTTTTAAATTATCATAATAATTATAATTTAAAAAATATTCAAATCATCTGCAGGATATATGAAAGGGGATCATCATTATTATTTTTTAAAATATATTTAATTATATGTATAAAAAAATTACTAAGTTGCGGTCTAATATCGATGTTTTAACCGTGCGATTTGCTTTATTAAGCAATATTTTAAATAGCTAATTCTTAAGATAAATTTTAAGATCCACTATCTGAAGTCACATCAAATGAAAAATTTGAATTATACTTTATTTAATTTTTAAATAGATATTTCCGAGTTTTGCAAGTGCGGCGGGTAGCGACTCCCCCTCAGCAGTCCCGTCAATTCAGTGCGGGACGAGTTTTGCGGCTGGAGTCGCCTTAAGGGCTGCGGCTCTGTGCCTTAAACCATCACTGGTAACACGTATTGAAAGACTGGGCAATACCAGATGAGAATGCGCTTCTTTTCCTTATCCAACTATTCAGTGGGTGAATATTGTGTTAATATGATAAGGTATACAAGACAGAAAGACACTTTGAAATGTGATTCCTTTCAGCGTATGATTTAAAAATAGATTAAAGTACATTAACAAATTCACTAAGACGTAATTTTCTTCATGCACACAGGCGCACTTCAATTTCAAAAGAAAACTCAACCGGTTTTCACAAATTTTAACTAAACGGACTACCAGCATTTGTTACGATATCATACCTTTTATAAATAGTAACATGTCGATTTCATAGATAAATATGAACCTTTATGTTGCTGCAAATGATCCAGTAAAATTGCATTAAAATCGATAAACCTAAATCAGTTTTAACAGCGCTTTCAATAATAACACAGTTCTGGAACAAGATTTTTTTACCGTACGTCCCCCTTTGCTTACGCAGAGGGCATAATTCACACAAATCTTTATTTTTCTTTGTGTTCGTGTGAGGGAGAACTGTGAGCCCTCCCGTTGCGAGCTGATGATGAGTTATGACCACGAGGAGCAGTAGGCCGGAACCCGGAAGTCACCCCTCCACGCCCGCCGCGTCATCCCGCCCTACTTCCGCTACCAATCGGTGGGCTATGTCTAACACTAACTGCCAACTGTTACAATAGCGACGATTGAGTGTTTCATAACTCGAATCAAATTCGAACCACGAGGGTTGTCTTACTAGTAGCCAATTGATTTGTTAACAATACTTAACCCATTTTGGTATTATTAAAATTCCAATTGAAAAATCTCTAGTTTCATCATAAGCCGACATGTGAATGATAAATCCATCGGTGAAGTGGTTATTTCTGAACTTCTTGTTGAAGAACTTTGAAGAAATTGTTTAAAGCTTACATTGGTATTGGCAGGGCCCTCTTTTCATTGGGCGCTCTGGGCAAGGGCCGCGCCATCGATGTGGGCCCCTGGATACTGCCAGATCATTAGTGATAACCCATATTACCGATAAGTATTATTTTGAAAACTATAAATGGAGCAGTAATGGAAAACGAGAAAATTCATTTTGCCTATTTTAATAAAATAATCCTTTTATCATAGTCATAGGGCCCCATTATTCTAAAGTGCTTAGGGCCACCAATAAGTGAAAGGCGGCCTTGGGTATCGTTTTCGTTGACAGTGTGTTTTATGGTTTCCAGAAAAATAAAAATGCTCCCGAGGGATCGTCTAAAAATAAAAATGTAACGCCTGGCAATACTATAACAGCAATGTTATATTTTTATATTTTTATTTATGTTATATTTCAGGCGTTATACTTTTAACTAGCTGAGCCTGCAACTTCGTACGCGTGGGTATTTGGTATAGCGCGTATCTTTTTTGTTTGTAAACCGATTTGATGAAACAAACACTAAATGTTACGGGAAGCTTGCTACAATACATCAGTGAAAACCGCATTCAAAACGGTTAAGCCGTTTACTTACAAACAAACAGACAAAAGATAAAAATTCTAAAAACTTGTACAAATTGTTTTTTGAAAAAATATTTAATGTACAGACCTCAGACCGACAAAAACTATAGACGGAACAATAACACACTCTTAAGTGAGGCAGATAATAGGAAGACGATTCTACAATAGGGTGACAACCGCTCTATAGTCTGACGCGAATAGTTGATATACCTGACTATATTTTTTTGTTTAATAAGTATTATAATATTTAGTTGGGCTAAAAGTTGTTAGTGGATAACATTTTAACTGCATACACAAACGCATGGCCACTATACGAGAAGTAGGGTTATGCACACATCTTCAGCGAACCGGCTTCATTTTTTAAAACATTTTTGTTCGTAAGGGCTTGTCTATAGTTTTTGTCGGTCTGAGGTACAGACACGGTTCGTTTACGATTTTATTAAATGTATAGATTTATTAACGCGGACGCAGTCGTGGGCACCGGCTAGTGGTATAATATTTGGTAAGTTACGAAAGAAATAGAATGTAATGGAAGGGTAGTAAAAGCATCCGCTTAAACCCACTAGATCGAAGTTGAACTTATGTCGCACTAAGCAAGTGTTCAGAAGTGCGTGCTAAGGGGTGTTTGGCGCGTGGCGTCGATCTCTCGACGCGGTCGCGAAAAACAATATTCATAAATAACTTGAATAACAATGTGGCGAATAGAAGCGGCACGTGGCGCCGACCAGTGCCGCTGGCGTACGCGCGTGTCCCGCCGATGCGCCGTCAAATCTAATTAATAGTAAATATTAATAAAAGTCTATCCTCTGAAACACTAACCTTATTAAAAACCCCCACCGCAAACATAAATTAACTGTCATAATAGCTCGTACAGATGGAAGGTGAAAAAATTATGGTGCTGGCCAATTTTTAAAAAGAAAAATGCCGCCATTTTGTTTACACAACATTAAGGTGTTTTAAAGAAAAAAAAATCTATTACACCTTTTTTTTTCATAATAAGGATAAGTCAAATTGGTATTCATATTTTAAAACTAGCGTTCCGCTCCCGGCTTCGCCCGGGATGCAATTTTTATATATAAGAACATTCCCCGTTTATCCCTCTTTCCATTAGTGAGAACCGAATTAATATCGGTCTACCCGTTCACGCGTGATGTCGTGACCAAGGGAAATGGGGATTCATTTTTATATATATAGACTAGCGACCCGCCCCCGGCTTCGCCCGGGGTGCAATTTTTATATATAAGAACATTCCCCGTTTATCCCTCTTTCCATTAGTGAAAACCGAATTAAAATCGGTCTATCCGTTCACGCGTGATGCCGTGATCAAGGGAAATGGGGATTCATTTTTATATATAGAGTTTTCTGGTACTGGTGTTCAAATATTAGAAAAAAAACAATGTGTAGTTGGTTCAAGAAATTCAGAAATATGTAGGTGCTTGCGTCTACCTATGTCAGAATAAATGCAAATGCCTACGATTCGTAGAGCTCAAAATAAACAACAACACAATTCTTACCAGATTTGTTAGGTCAAATCAACCATTAAATATGAATACTAGACTTACACAATTAATCGACCTGTGTTCCATTGCACACTGAATGTATTCGTTAAAGTGGGACTATTTGTTATATCTTATTGCATATATAATTTAATTTATGTTTATTACTTTAATTTTATTGCATATAAGGTTTAATTTATAATTAAGAAACTATACCACATCGCATTGGGTTACTCGTGTAACGATGTGTGTACGTATTTTGAAACTAATAAAACAAAAGATTCGCCAAAATGTCTTCGCGTACCGTCTTCTGCTGCATTTCTAACCATGAGGGCGGGCCCTCGTTGGTAAAAAAGGTGTATAAAAGAGGTAGCTGCAAGAGAAGAAGTATTACGCGCCACTGTTCGCCACTGATCCACATAAATCGAAACTAAAACTAAAATCCCTGTTTGCTTTATCTCGCTACACGGATCCAAACTACATTCAGTAGACTGTCCCAAAAAAGTCGCACAAAATCCGCATATTATTCACTTTCAACAATTAAAATTCTTTCCGATCAAGAAACACGCGTTTCGTGTATAATGTCATTTTAGGCATCTACTAGGTCTACATAACACCTGTCGCTGTCCTCCGTTATTCCTCCGCTAACTTATTCTAGAGTCTAGACCATACCCAACATATTTTGATACGTTTATCACTAATGGCTAGATTGGGTATTTACACGGAAATAATGCACGAGTTCATAAAAAACATTTGTTAAATGTTGCACGAAATCTACATTCAGTATTGAAGCTAAGTTATACATGTATTGTAACTTACTATGTAAACTGAAAATTATTCACTAATTGTAAAAGGTCTTGAATATAAATGAACCGCCTAGCCGAGGAAAGAAATATACGCCAAAGAAGATACTGTGGAATGTTTGGTCGACTCTCTTTGTCCTTATCTAAGATCGGCAGCACCTTCAACAATTGCGTTACTTATGTAAAAGCAAGAATAAATAAAGAATTATTTTTGTTTATGTTTTTGTCACATAAACAAAAATAATTCTTTATTTATTCTTGGTTAGGTAGGTATTCTAGGCAGATTTGCACAAACGTGACACACATACAAAGAGAAAGAAAGAAATAATAATACAACTGGTTAACAAAAAAGATATAAAACAAATTTAGAATTCATACAAGTTCCCAGATAGTGTTACGTAATCTCATTTAATCCCACTGAGTGTGCGCCATGGCAGCAAAAAGGTATCTGGCTCAGCATAAGCGGAGGCAAACTGAGACTATATAAGTATATTGAGTATATTGACTGATCATATTGATTTCAGTCAATGCTCAAGATACTTGGCTCAACTCATCAATTAGTAATTTAATATAATTGTTTTTGATTCTACAATATATCATACATTATGTTATAAAATATATTACCAACAAAATTGACAAAAAATTAAATTTACTCACTTTGACAGAGGCGTAGCGTCGGGGAGCGGGTGGGAGCAGTTGCTCCAGGGCGCCGGGGCGTGGGGGGCGCCGGACAGCGGGGCAATTTTTTTTTCTTATATATAAAAATTCATTATAATATAAATATTCATTATTCACTTTTTCGGAACATTTTATTTTCGAACAGATGTCTATAAGTAAAACAAATAGCTGGTAATTAAATGAAAATGTACTCCAGAAAAAGTAGCGGAAAACGGAACTTAAATCAATTTCAAAGGAAAGAAGCGTATTATGAGCCTTACTTTTAGCGCCCTGGCCCTGGAGCAAAATTTTTCAAACGCCTCTCGAATAGGCACGTGAGGAATAATTATACACAAACTTCGAAATTAATCATCTAGCTAGAGTTTTGTGTGTGATTTTTTTCGGTTTTAATAAATAATGATAATGAATCTGTAATCCTTCAGAATTTTATATTGATAATAATGATACTTTTATTAGCTATATGCATGCCATGTTTAGTTACAAGTTACAATGTTACAATCGATCGTTCAAAAAATGAGAGAGGGCGCTCGAAAAATTTTGCTCCAGAAGTGTAGCTACGCCACTGCACTTTAACTAAACATAATTATGTATATTTATTAAAAATTCGTTTCAAATTGACGTTTAAGTTTTTTAACTTACATATTTTATATATATCTACTATCTATTAAATAATATAAATCCAACAAGTAATTGTTAAGAACTACTTAAGCTAAAATATCAGTGTAAACGTCGAAAAGTATTAATATAATTTATTACTACTATTTATAAATAACAATGTTATTTATAAATAGTAGTAATAAATAAATGTTTTTGGCATAATGACATTTCGTCGTAATATTACAAGAGAATGCTTATGCATCACACAAATCACAATGCTGTATTTTTAAATAAAATAAAATAAAAGAGACAAAAAAATAACACTTCGACGAGGATGGGATTCGAACCCACGCGTGCAGAGCACATTGGATTAGCAGTCCAACGCCTTAACCACTCGGCCACCTCGTCACGTGCAGCGATGACGCAATTTGTGTATATCTATCCAACCGAATGTTTGGTGTTCACAACTTGTTTTAATAGATCATCATATTATTTGTATCGTTTTTTGTAATGGCGTCATGTATTAAATTACTGCTTCGGTATAGTATATCTTATCGCGGTAATGAGAATATTTGCCTTAAAACATTGTTTAACAAAAAAATTTAAGTCAAAATTACATTAGGTAGTTATACTTATTTATTAGGTATACCTAACACTGTTTGTGAAAGTTAATACAGTATGAAACCTATATTTGGTTAATATATATTATTTATTTTGACGAGCCCGTTGATGGGTGGTTAGGGTGCTTGCCTTAACGCTCTGTTCTAGGGTTCCCGGATTCGATTCCCGGCTGGGTTAACTTTGGAAGTTTACGCTGATCTGGATCTGGAAAGTAGTGGAAGGGCACACTGCGTTTCACACTTATTTGGGCAGCCCGCCTGGCGGCAGTAACCAGTCCCAGTAACAGTAGACCATCGTGAAATAACAGCACGTGTGCTGTTGTGTTTCGGTGAGTAAGAGATGTCAGAGCCCATTTCCCTAATCCTTCCCAATCCTTCATCCTTAATCCTACTGATGTAGTCGGCAGCCCACTTGCAGCACCTATGGCGTTCTTGTGTTATAGGCGATGGTAGCCACCCATCATTAAGTGGACCATCGACCTGTATGCCGACCTTAACATTAAAGAAATAAATTAAATGATTATCAATTACTAATTGATAATACATTCGTCGTATAAAATCGTTTTATATGCTTAATAGATTGTTGTCGTACTTACATTAATGCAGTAAAAACGAGTTTGTACACACAAAATAATAAGTGGTCTCTAAGAGGCCCTGTAAACCAAGAATGACTAATGATCAACATATTATAATGATGTACAAGCCTCATTTATTCTCTCCTCTGCACCACCATGTTCCAACCTAACTAGGTATAATACAAACATTATAAAGGCAGAAGAAACCATTTAAAATGATAAAGAAATGTGACTATTGTATGGATAAACTGTGATTTTATAGTTTATCTATATTTGTTAATAAGAAACATTTTCTATTAAAAAATATATATGGGTAGGTATTTAGGTTTGGGAATGATTTTTGATGTAATTGTTAGCATAAAAAGAAGTGACCTGATGTCAATCCATATACATCTATTATACTTCATTTTTTTTACATCCTATTACTTCATTTTTTGATCGGCAGACAGGTTGACGGTCCATTTGAAGGCGGGTGGCTACCATGGCCCCCATGGCATAATACAAGCAACGCCACAGCTGCTGGATTAAGGATAAAGGATTAGGAGGGGATAGGGCATCCCTTACTCACTCACCGAAACACAACAGGACACGAGTTGTTATAAATGCGAAAGTGAGTTTGTTGGTTAATTTGTTACCATTTCACGCCTTAACTACTCTGAAGAGATTATGAAGTTTAGCATACACGTTGTTAGGGATACAGAGTGGATATAGAACTAGGATAACTTTTTATCCAGGCAAAAATAACGTTCATTTAAAAATTAAAATTAAAAAATCATCGTCTATCAAAAATACGTGAGCTATGATAAAGAAGCGCGAAGTCGCGAGCAAAAGCTAGTTGTAAAATAAGTCGCTGTCCGCTTCTGTCTGTTTCTCCCGTAACTTCTTCTAAACCATCCAACGGATTTTAATACGATACGCCTGTCGCTTTTTCTAAGGAAGGTTAATTTGTGTGTACTCGTAGGTAAGTGTAGTTTGTAAAAAAAAATGAGTATCGAATTACTTTTGTCTAGTTGACTGTGAATAATATCGATAATATTCATTTGATTAACATTTATCACTATGCAGTGAATGGGAATCCCCGTTCTTATACTATGCGATTAAAGAACTATTTTATTTACATGACACCAGAAAGAATTTCTCATGAATTCCGACCTAAGCGCCATAAGTATTATTGTTGTTGATAAAGCGGACTTGCGATATTTGGTAACATATAAGTTGTGGAAATATAAATAAAAACGGGACAAGTGCGAGTTGAAATCGCGTGAAGAGGGTTCCGTACGATGTTACCTATTCCCACAATATTGAGTGATTTACCATGTTATATTAATACTTCTTATAGGTTTTCCTATAATCTATAAGTAGAAAACTAATTTCTGTATTTTTTCCAGTAGTTTCGGAGATAGGGGGGGGCGAGTGATCCGTACGTCCGAATAAAAAAACGGAACCCTAAAAACAGATTTTTTTTATTGATTGCTTACAGTTTTAATGATAAAAAATAAATAAATATAATGTGTAGATTAACAGTCATTAATTGCATAAAGATATTGTTAGTAATTTAGTGATTATGTTAATGAAGTTTATATTAGGTATGCTAAAACAGCGTTGCGAGTTTTCTTGGATATTTTAAAACTTACAAATATACCTACTTATTCTCATAATTTCTATTTATTTATTTTTATATTAAAATGGACGGAGAGGCTATTCAACACTTTTGTAAATATGATAGAATCCCATTAGTTACTATGTAGTCTTTTTCATATAAAAAAATGTAACAGGCAGGCCGACGCGACGCGAGACGGTCCATTGGACGATAGTTTTCAGTCAGTTTATCTGTTGATTGCAATAGAAAACTGTATGAATATGAGAAATGAGGCTGTTAGCTGTTCCATGGACGCTCAATAAAATACCATCCACATAAAACATGCATTACAAATGTTTTGTGATCTTTTAGCGAGGAATCGAACTAAACAATATGATTAATAAATTAACAATTTAAAATTACATTTACTTTTATTTAGAATTATTTATAGTTATGTTTTTTCTCTAACAATAACTGTGTTTTTTATGAAAAGGTCGTCAGACGGTCAACTTGATAATAGATAGCCACCAGCGTTTTTAATGCAATTAAGCAACGGCATAGGTGCTACAAGTGCGCTGCCGACCTTAGTTGTGGTTAAAGATAAAGGATTAGAAAAGGATAGGGAAATTGGCTCTGGTATCCTTTACTTACTATATATTATGTTATTTATATGTGTGTTACTTCACCGAGCGTTATTTCACGGTGGTCTTCAGTAAGAGGGTTACAGAACTTCTGTAACTGATTACGCCCCCTAGACCGGCTGCCCAGGTGACGGCCAAACGCAGTGTACCTATCCTACAGCTAGGTTCTAAATTTTATGTTTGTGTATCTTTATGTTAGAATCACACGCTAAAAGCTACAGTTGAATTCAATAGATCCACATAGCTATAGTACATATACCATTGGCAGTCTTGAATTTCTATTTACCCAAGAGTATTGAAATTCATTTGGTCTGTTTTTGCCTGTTAACCACTCGACCAATGGGCTTGTCCAAATTATCATCATCATCATCATCGCAGTCGCAGGACGTCTACTGCTGGATAAAGACTTCCTGTTTCAATTTCCAAAAGGACTGGTCAGAATCAGCCTGGTTCCACCATCGACCCGCGGCCCTTTATATCAGGTCGTCTGTCCATATATGGGTGGACGTCCTACGCTGCGATAGCCGGTCCGTGGCCTTCTACTCGAACCGACATGGTAGCTTTATTGTACAAACACTTCAACACTTCGATATACTGATGGTCAATGCGACATCGCTGCAGATTCTCATAAAACTTAAAATATTTTAATTATGTACGCAAGAAATACACTTACAAAATTCGAAAAAATAGTCTCAGACGGACAAAGGCGGGCACAAGGCGCCAGTCACAAGTTGCATCGTCGTCTCCCGAATAATATGACAAATAACATTAAAAATGAAACTACACGAATACTAACATAAAATAAAAATGTCAAAAATTTAAATTAAGGATTAAAATATTTAAATTTAGTGCGGGCGAGTCCCGCTCGCGCCAGACCGGCCACTCTTGAGCCCTTACTACTGACAAGGTATACAACTGTGGAAGAGGATTCTAAGAATTAATTACAATTTTTAGAAGTATCTACTAGCTTTTGCTAGCGACATCGTCTTTACTAATTATATCAAATCTTTCATGCTCGCAGCCGAAATCTGTTATTTCGGTAGATATCGTGACACGTGATTTTTATATTAAGATGAAATGTATACTTGAACAGATCTTTATTGGACCAACCAAGTTATACAGCGCACAATAATAATAGTCCTAATTACCTAATTACCATCTTTTTATAAGAGGCGGCTCGTCGACGGGTTGTATCACATGATCAATTAAAATATTAAACCTGAATTAAATTGATATGAGTTTAAAACTACAAGAGTTTAAAATTGATTTATGTACGTCTGACCAATATGTGAATATCTAAATTATTTCTTCTAGTTCTACATAGTTGTTAGCCATTCATAATTTCGACTCGGAAAGATATTGGGAACCGAAAAGAAAGTTTCTTTCTTATAATTTTAAGCTTTCTTTATAATTTTAGGAATGTGGGTATACCTACCTTTTAAAAAGGATTAACAGCTCATGTGATTTTAAGTGTGAGAACATGTGAAAAAATAATAAAGTTTTCTTTACAGACATTTAATTAATTTTATGACTTTAATTGGTACTTAGTTTCAGTCTTTCTAGAATAATATAAGTCCTAAAAGGGCCTACGAATATTTAATACAAATTAATATAGGCGAAACAAAGTTTACAGGTAGCATAACATGAAAAAAGACGAGCTGTCCTTAATGAGAATGACATTTACACT
Organism: Bembecia ichneumoniformis; assembly: GCA_910589475.2. Taxonomy (NCBI): domain Eukaryota; kingdom Metazoa; phylum Arthropoda; class Insecta; order Lepidoptera; family Sesiidae; genus Bembecia; species Bembecia ichneumoniformis. The sequence continues at coordinate 9,513,981 of OU342523.1, forward strand.
GAGGCAGGTCAAACGCGGGTCTGACTTTGTAATTTAACACTGGGATTTAGTCTCGGTAGACTTTAATTATTTACATCGAGTCTATTATTGGATTTTTTCTTTTTCTGGAATACTAATTTATTGCTTACAAAATGAAAAAGCAATTGGTCGATGCTACGCTAGCAGAATAATAAAGTAATGCTTCGAATCACTTATGGGTCCGAATAAAAAATAATTTATTTTTTTATTTCGAAAACATTTTGTATTTTTGAAAACCTATTTAACATACCTAATTTGATTAAAACAATTTTCATTGGACATTTATTTATATATTGTATTAACACAAAAAGTTGTAAAATTCTCGTCAAATAGCCTTTCCTCTTTCCTTTATCTTAATTATTAATGTCTATTTGTTTATAAATCTTGATTATTATTTAATTATCTAAAAAAAAAAACATGGTATTGGACAAAAACACAAAATGGTACTTCTCTTAAAAATAAGGGATTATAGGTAAGGTATATATATGCAGCCTTTTTATTAAAGGTATATTTTTTATTATAATTATTAAACCTTTATGCCAATCCAATCGAGCAATAGAGGCAAGTGCGGTGTTGATTTTGACATGATGAAGGGTATGGGAGAAAGTGGGGATAGAGGAATGGGCTCTGATCCTTAAGGTGGATTTATATTATAGGCCGTTCAAGATACTTAACCGAGCCGTGTCCGTGTCACGGCCGTGTCTCGACCGTTGGGAAAAACACGGCGAGCGCACGGTCCGGTGTCGGCACGTTGTTATATGAATCATCCTTTACGCATCGAAACAAACTGTTATAATTATCACGATGGTTTTCTAAGGGTGCGTCATGCAATTTGCCTTCTTGCATAAAAACAAATATCCCAAACTACTGTTATTGACTAGCTATATGTATAACCAGTGAAACAGGTTAAATAGTTCAAAGAAACTCGTTTTTAAGCTATTATATGTATATTTTATACATATAAAAAATAGACAAGATGATGACCATCGTGAGAAGAAACCCCGAAAGAAACTCAGATTACAATTTTTTTTAAATAAAATCTATAACAATTACATTATTATAGGTACACATATCACAGTATATATAATACTGAACGTATGTTTGAGCTCAGAATAATTTAAATGCAGGCTTCACTGTCGCTTAAATAATCAGTAACTTTATAATAACCTTTCGAACAGAGTTCGGTTTTGATGACACTTTTAAATTTATTTATAGGTAAGGCTCTGATTATCTCCGGAAGTTTATTATAAAATCGCATACAGTGATCCATAAAAGAATTACTTATATTGAGTAAACGCGATTTATGTATTTTTACATAAAACGCAGTAGATGTGCTTCAACCCAAATTATGAAAAGTTCCTATTGTTTTAAAAAAATCACCTTAAGCTAAGAAAAATAAAAAATGATCTCCATAGTTTCCTAGCTCGTCCGAATACTATAAATTAATGGTGTGTACTGTGCCAGAGAATTTTAAATATTTGAAAGCATTAGGTACCTCAGTGTGGTTCAGTTTAGAAAAAATCAAAACCTCCACTACAACATAATATATTACGTAAAATAAATAATGAAATCATATAGTAGTTGTAAGTGTAGTGTTTATAAAATGCATTCGTGATTTTATGGTCCATATATAAAATACGGGATGGATGGAACATCTAGTAGGGATGAGTGAGTCTCTCCACATTGAATAAATGCCACTCTATAGACGAGGCAATTTGTATTAATTAACGCGATTAACTGCGGGATGAGAGCGATACCCGGACGACCACTATCCCATTCTATTCTGATGCTCACACATTAATTATATAGATTTTTATTTGTTTACGAAATTGACTTTTCAAAAACGAATTTAATTATCTCATTTTTTATAAAAAAGGAAATGTTACATAAAAAGGTTATTTATCTCTTGGCATGTTGTAGTAGCGAAAATATTTCTCTATAGAACGAATGGTAAAACAATTCAACGATAAATCGATAATTATTTTTCATCATGATTTAACGAAAATTATAAAAAAATATTCGAAAATCCAAACACTAAAATGTTACTAAGAAGGCTTTCTTAGTATTGGACAATGGTTTCCGCCATACATTCACAAGTACATTTTTTCATGTTAAGGTCGACAGACATGCTGACTGTCCAATTAATGGTAGGTGGCTACCGTCGCCTATAACACACAAACGCCACAGGTGCTACGAGTGTACTGGAGACCATAGTAGAATTAAGGATAAGAGATAAGGAAGGGATAGGGTAATGGGCTCCGGTATCCCTTACTTACTCACCGAAACACAACAGCATACATGCTCTTATTATTTCACAGTGGTCTTCTATAACTGCCGCCAGACGGGATGTCCAAATGACTGCCAAACGCAGAATGCACAGAGCATTCCACAGGCACTACTTTCCAAATCCAGACCAGAGCCAACTTTGAAAAGTTGATTTCCATAGTTGACCCGGTCGGGAATCGAACCCGGGACCCTTGAGACAAAGCGTTAAGGCAAGCACATTAACCACTCATTCAAAGGCCTCGTCAACTCAAACTCAGTCATTTAATTGTTAAAATCTTGATATAATTTGTAAAAGTTAATATGACATTTACACTATTACTTTTATTATTTAGGTCTTCAAACAGTCTAACGATTACTTGATGGTAGGTGGCTACCGTTGCCTATAACACAAGCAACGCCACAATGCTGCAAGTGCCATAGTAGGATTCAAGATAAAGGATAGGGAAATGGGCTCTGACATCCCTTACTCATTTACCGAAACACAACAGCACACATGCTGTTATTTCACGGTGTCTTCTATAAGGGGGCTGGCTAAATAACTGCAAAACGCATTGTGCCCTGGCACAGCCATCTGTGAAAAGTTTGTTTCCAAAGTTAGCCCTGCCGGGAATATAACCCGGGACGCTCTGTGCGTTAAAATAATTAACCCCAACCACTCGACCAAGGGATGATCTTACAATTTTCCAGCTCCGTGTGTCTTAAGATCAAGTAATAATAATTTCTTTATAATGAAAGGTCGGTTGGTTTGGGAGCCATCGCTAGGAGAAACATCTAAATTAGTCTCAGGTACCGAGTCATGTAGTCCTGGCGGTGACAGCTCATAATTCGCGCCCCTCTCGCATCTCGGGTCCGCATTGTACGCGACAGCCGACCTTTGTGTACTAATAGTAGGTACATTGTAGCCGGTACAACCTGTCCGATACACTGCTACACAAAAATGAGAAGGGAAACGCAATTTCTTTTTGACAAACATATTAAAATGTTTTGAAGAACCGAACAAGCATTATTAAGTTACTACCAAGCTACATCCTGAAAATATTTATTTAAGTTAAAAACTAATCACCTAGGATTTTGAAATTTTAATCAGAACTACAAGGCAATCGGAGCAGTTAGAGGTGGGCATTAGAGATGGCAACTTGCCCATCTCTAAATAAAGTATCTTTTAAAGTGTGAAAGAATTTTCAAATTGTCATCCCTTAATCTTAATCTTTAATCCTATTATTACGGTCGGCAGCGCCCTGGCAGCGTTGCTACCTATGGCGTTGCTCCTGTTTTAGGCGACGGTAGCCATCTACCATCAAATAGTCCTTCAGCCTGTTTGTCGATCTTAACATAATGAAATAGCCACTGCACCTATTTCGAACATTACTCTTTACTCAGATTTTCCTTATAATCTAAGAAAATCAGCGCTTTCTCTTAAAAAAATTTATATAAAAAACTAACTCACTCTTTCTCTGTCTGTTTTCATGGCTTGTAAAGGTTTAAAAAGGTACACACACACTACAACCAAATCTAGTGGAAGACATTAAACTTTGCACAGAGTGGGGAACATGACGTCACTGTCTACTAATTCTATATAATATTATTATAGTAAGATCTCTATATATGTGAAAGTATTTTTTATAGTTTGAAATAGCTTATAAAAAATACTTCTTTTTCATTCATCCGCAGGTTAATAAGTGTATTATTGAAATTTGGCACACAGGTAGTTTATTACAAGGATTAACACATAGGATACTTTTTATCCTGGAAAAATGTTAGGTTCGCGAGGAATCGTGTAAAAACTTGATGACGATGGCACCATCACAGCGATGGCATAAAGATGTCAGGCATTATTATTATTACCTATTCATATGTTTTCTCAGGTGTGATATTTTTCATTTATCAACGCGAACAAAGTCGCGGGCACCAGCTAGTTAGTACAAATATTTACTTAAAATAACTCATTGTTGCTTGGTTGTAAAGGTGTGTTTCAATAAGTTTAGAGACAAGCAAGGCTTTGCCCGGGTATCATTTTATATACATATATGTAATAGCCTATGACCGTTTGGAATAATGTAAGAATTTTTCGAATAGGTAGATACAGCGGTTCCAAAGATAGGTAATTCTTCAGAATCCCCAGATATACTTACAAATTCAAAAAAATCTGATTCTCTCATAATAATATATTAATTTAGATAAATTAGAGATCACTGCAGGTACAAGTCAGGCCGTCCAAGGGAGCCGATGATAACATATTCTGTTCATATACGATTTATTAAACAAAATTAATACAAACAATATGGTTTAACACTGTTGAATAGTTTGAAACGTAGAATATTATTTAATCCTTGAGAAGTATTTAAAGATAGCCACAGATTGCACTAAAAATCTTTCTTTTAGCACGTAAAATACTTTAAAAAAAATGAATTATGTATTTGACATCTTAAAACGATGAAGACAATTCATAAACTAGGAGAACATCACCAACAAATATTACAATGTCAACGTGGCACAAGCGTTTAGCCAAACTTTGTACACTGTTCAAGGTTGAGCAGCTATTTTCATAGACTTCAGTTTCGGTTGAAAGCAAAAGGGCTATCACGCGAACGCAGGGAGGGTGAATGTGCTTTGCGAGGGTGGTATCGATTGCCACGCCCACCCGTGGCGCGTTGCCTAGCAACAGGCACGCGCCTGTCGCCTGCTTGTCCTCATTCTACAGACGTGTTCCCAAGACGTTCAGGGTCGTGAGACGATAAACGCTTTATAAGTAGGTAAATTTTTTTATATGTGTTTCTTAAAATGTACCTACACTCAATAAGTACAAATACGTATACAATTTGTTTACAATGAATATATTCAAGCAATAAAAAGAAAGTAGGTACCTATTTCTGATACACACTGAAAATCCAACATACGAGATCATTTTCATTCGATATACGTAGAAAAAACCCCAAAGTTAATATACCTAATATTAAGCTTGTTTTGTTTTGTTTTAGCTTGTTTGTTTTTTTTTTTCATTTTAGGGTATCGACACAAATTGCTTTTGCTTATACTTTTTGCGCAGAAATAGAAAAGTTATGTTCTTTTGTTATAATAAGTTGTATATTTTATATTTTTTTCCTATGGTTGAAAATTGCCCAAAGGTTTGAACGAAGTGCAATTGATTTCTGCCGTTTCAAGAATCTGCCATTTAACGAATAATCGGCAGCAAATAATCCTTACATAGCATAAATTGGAGTCGCTGCCCACTTCTGTCTGTCTGTCTGTCTGTATGTTCTCTAACCCTAAACCACGCAACGGATTTTGATGCAATTTTCACTAGTGGGAAGAACATTAAACGAGGAAGGTTTTTATTTATTTGCAAAAAAAATTGCACCCGTGCGAAGCCGGGAGCGGGTCACTAGTATATAATAAAATCTTAAACGAGCTGTGTCTGAACATTAATTTAAAAAAAATTTGTACACGTTGTACTTATATAAATGAGGTCAAAAAAATCATTTTTAGAATCTATGTCTGTTTTTTGTGCACGATAATCTAAGAAACGGCTCAACCGATTTAAATGAGGTTTTCACTTATGTATTGTAACAAGCTTTCCATAACATTTACCTAGTGTTTGTTTCATTCCAATCGGTTTACAAACAAAAAAGTTATACCGAAACTAGTTTTAAATAATAAATTTTTGTAAATACTTCGAATAAGTAAGCACTTGTGGCGCATATTATTGGCACCCTTAAAGAAGCTTGCGACAACGAACATCATGAAAATAGTAAGGGACGTATCAAACCTCAGAAGAAAGAGAGAAAAAGGAACAAAGGCAAGAATGGAAATTGTAGGGAGCCGGGAAATACACACCGGAAAGCGCATAACACGCGGTACGGTTATTGTCTATCTCCCCGCGATTGCAATTCGCGCATACAATTTAAAATTTCTTTCTAGACAAGATCAAATTCCCCTCAATTATTTTAAATTTTCATAAATATAACTAATTCAATTAATTACAAATTATAAGCATCTCTAATATAACAATAATATTTCGGTTTATAATACCAGATAAATAACTAGCTAGAAGTTTTTGCTGAGTGGCTAAATATGTGTGTAGTCTAGCGTTGCCGTGATGAAAGACCACACTCTTTCTGTCGACCAATTTTGGCCGCTTTCTCTCAACTTCTCGGTTTAATCTCATCAGTTGTTGACAGTAGAGATCCGAAATCTATGGTTCAGCCCGGCGGTAAAAGCTCGATGAACAATGCCCTTCCAATCCCACCTTACACACAGCATCATCTAATTGCGAGTTAACCCGGGTTTTGGCACAGTCTGTGAAGCGTGACAGACCTTTGACCACGACATTCTTGTCATACGTGATCCACTTTTCATCACCAGTTATCAATCTCTTCAAAAACGGTTCAAAAACTTCTCAATAAAGAATAGCAAATGAGTACACGATTGATAAGGTTTCTCTCAGTGAGCTTGTGTGGTATACCCAAATATCGAGCTTTTTTGTGTACCCAGTTTCAAATGGGTCAAAACGTTATGTGGTCAATTCTCAGTTCTGATATGCTGATCTTGCTCCACTTTTTCAAAAATGGCGTCCATTTTATTCGTAACATCGGCGACCAGCGGCGACCAAAGATGCACCTCTTTGACATCAAAATTCCAGATTGATAATGCTTAAACGAACTTTCTGCATTAGGTCCATAAACATCACAATTTTTTTCCGCGGCTTGCGTTGCATTTTACCTTTTTTGTTATAAAATTTTAAAATGTATCGAATTTCTTCACTAGATTCACTCATTTTGACAGCAAGAAAAACAGATGAAAAATAGCTGGAAACATTTTACTAATTTGTTTCTTTTTTTTTAAAAGGTAACCTTTTAATGTTATCAAAACCAGTCAGATACAAATAGTACCTACAGCCAAAAATATTTTATTACAAGTTTATACAATACTATATGCGGAAAGACTTTTTCCCCGACCTAATATAACTTTTTAATAAACTTGCCTTTGTTAAAAATCAGCTTACGGCGAATGCTAAGAAAAATATTGATTTATTAATGAAAAGACTCATTTATTACCGGTTCGTTTGTATTGTAAAATGTTAAACACTCTCTATGTGTTATTTATAGGCCTTTTATCGTTTCGAACCATCTTCGTGACGGTCGTCTTTTGTCGTGGCCACGGTTTTTTGATGCGTTCACAAAACGATGTCATTAAAACGGTCCCGTTGATTGCAAACGGACCATTTGGGCCGCAATCAGTGCGGAATTCTTTGTTGTTAGATTTTATCTTTACGATTTGTCTTAGTTAATAATCTGCGATAGTGTGCTGCTCCACTGTTTTATGTCGAGCGGTGGTTTTTAAATGTTTTTTGTGGACGATTTGGTTAGACTCTTCCTTTAAGGATTGATCGTTTTCTTGTAAATAGGTGTAAGAAAATACGGAAATTATTGCCATTTTGTCGGAATTTTCTTGAAAGCAAAGTGTAAGACAGTTCCTATTAGATAGTAATACATTCATACTAATATTTATAATAAAATAGAGGATTTTTTTCTTTTGACGCTGTAAACTATTTAAAGAATATTTTTGTATTTTAAAGTCCAATTCCTATAGGTTTTTGCCATATAAAGATATTATTCCTCATTTCATATTCATGCCATTTTAATTATACTTATTTTATAACATGAAGTGCCTGTTTAACAATTGCGGCTTATATATAAAACTTTTTTTTTGACGAGGAATAATCCGCTTACAGATTTCCTGCCGCTGGCTAGACGGCAGAGTGTGTGGGAGTTGCCCAGCGTCTGATCATAGCGGCACTGGAAAACTCCTCGGTGTCTCCTTGCCCTTTGAGCGGGGTGAACCGTTATATATAAAACCTAGGTATATGGTATAATACTATACCTAGGTATATGGTATTAATATCTTTACTTAATCACGCAAAAACAGCTGAACAGATTATTACCTACCTTGATTAACATATAGGATACTTTTTATTGGCACACTGCGTTTCGCAGTCATTTGGGCAGCCCGTTTGGCGGCAATAACCTACCCCTTACAGAAGAATCTGTTTTTTTTTCCTATCTTCAAAAAATCCGAGTAAACGACCGCGCTAACGTGTGACGTCACTCCCTGACTCTACATAGCATACCTTCATACTTTAACTCGTTGCGCTCGCAGTCTCGCTATAAATTTAATTGTTTTTTTTATATTGGATCACTAAAATGGTTAAAAAATATTGTATTATGCCTATGTGTACCAACTCCGGTGTAAAAACACCCCGAAAATTGTTTTTTTTTCTGTACCAAGCGGTAATATTCGGAAAAAGTGGTTAAAAGTTATGAAAAGAGCATATCCTCTTAAAGCTTCTAGTTACGTGCATTGTTGTGAAGATCATTTCGACGTACATCCAAAAGTGTTCCTTTTAAAAAATATACACCTAACCTAAAACTGTAGTTGAATGTGCAGGCCAATGTCCTCGCAGGTGGCGAGGGACGGGCGCGCGCGCTTCGACACGCACCTAGGGTTGAGTTGGCCTTGGCGATAACTTTTTGTTTTAAAAAACAAACCCATTTTTATTAAATCTTATCACAAATGACTCAAAATACTAAGTATTTTGCGAATTTATTACGAAGAGGTCATGCACGAAACCAATGCCTATTTTGAAGGATTGCCTAAGTCGTATTTTATGGAAGGGATCGAAAAGCTAGGGAAACGCTGGGTGAAGTGCATTGAGCTACACGGAGACTTTGAAAAATAAATAATAATAATTTAATTAATTTTACTCCTTGTTTAATATTTACCAGACTTATCACTCCGCCCTCGTATTATAGAAGGATGATGAGAAATTATTATTGTTACTTTATTTCAGAGTTTTCAATGAAAGCATTGAAAATTATATCAAAACACCTTTACAATAGAAGTCATCACTAGCTGTGGGAAGAAATCTGAAATCTGAAGAAAAATTCTTTTTGTGTTGAATAGTCCATTTATCGAGAAAGGCTATATAACATCACGCTACGATATATATATATATATATATATATATATTGATCGTAGCGTGAACTTTTTATTTTGTATTTACCTAATAAAAAAGACACTATTTAAAAATGAAATTAAGAAAATGTTTGTCCCCCTGCCGTTTGACACTCGACAAAAAACAAACAGTTGCCTTTAAACTTAATTGAAATACTAACATACATGAGAAGTTACACATTTACTTACTTATTCTGTTTTATTCCAGACAAAGATCGCGTAACCAAAAAAATGTCGATTTTGGTAGGTTATCCGACTGTCCTTTTACAAAACCCTCTTCCATCACTATGTTTATATAATAACAATAATATTTCAAGTAGTCGCTAACACAAAAACTTAAAATAATAATTACAAACCACAACAATCAAATTTTATGAAAATAAACACTCCGCATTACTTGCAATCGGATAATAACTGTGGGGGTATGACGTCATCGCAGTAGTTCGCGATGAACGCAAATTTTAAAAAGCGGTGAAACTTTACAACGCTATAACTTTGGAAATTCTGGCCCGATTTCGATGAAACAAAAACTATTATTATTTGCACGAGTACGCGTATGAAATCCAGTAACTTTTATAGTAATATTTGGATGTGTTGGTGTTCTCCATTATTGATCAATTTTAAGCTTTTTTTTTAAATTGCATAAATAATAACCAGGTAATACTGAAAAAAACACAAAATAAAATTCACATTCAAATTTTGCCGCCTAAATAACCATACGTCGTCACGTGGTCTGTATGACGTCATATCACTCAAACAAAATAAAGCATTAAGTAATTATAATATTAAATATGTCGTAACTTAAAGATGAACACAAATGATCTGCACAATATTATATATTGTTATCTGGTTATTATTTATGTAAAACAAAAAACATAGCTTAAATATTTATTTTTCTAATTCCCGAAATGTCCCAAATTGGACATTTTTTGTGGGACATTTTGGGAATAGACCTAATATTTTCGGCTTATGCTCCGCTCGCACGAAATATCTGGCACGAATAATTTATTCCCCTTTACCACTAATAAGTATGCTCCAATGCCACGAATCAAAACCTTTTTTAATAATTTCCCTTTTGGCACGAATACATATGCTCCGTTGCCACGAGACTTATTATTACTCTAAATTTGTACAGTTGCAAAAAAAAATTAATAATTAAATGTTACCTCCCAACAATGTAATTTACAGAAATAATATTTTTATTTTGCTTGTTGCCGAATGCAACAACTAGAACGAAGCACTTGCATTTAGGTATAATAGTTAAATTATAAACAATAGGGCGCCTCTACACAGGATGTTTACAAATATTTTATCTAGGTGAACCCATTTCCATTAGAAATTCTAATTTGTTAGAAATAAACACTAAAATTAACAATACCATTTCATAGAAAAAAATTGCAATTTAGTTCAGTGAATAATAATTCGATATTATAATACGAGAATGATAATTACTAACAAGGTACGATTGTATTAGCATGTAAGTCATTATCGAAAATTCCAAGTTTTTAACTTATAGAAAAAATTGTTTACTAGAAATTATATGTTTTGTATATTTTTGTTATATGTCACTATTTTGTTTTAGTATTTACTTTATGTTTTGTATTATTATTACAGTATGCGTGTAAATGAAGCCTATTAAATAGGTTAAACGTCGTAAGTCTTTTCGTTACAAGTTTTACATATTTTTTGTGTGTTATTTTTATTTTATTTTACGTTTTGTATTTTAATTTTACGTATATTTATAGATGTAGTTAAAAAGTAAAGGAAAAATGTTCATATCTTTCCGATGGCCACTAGAGGTGGCGAAAGTGGTCAACGGGAATAAACCAATATTTTGTAAGTATTTTATAAACACATTCAAATATTCTAACCAATAGTTTGATATATGTAATTAAGAATTTTAAAACAGTGAAAACAGTTGATGATTTGATTTTTCAAATAAATATATGCAAATAAAAGCCTTATTTATTTTTATAGGTACAATTACATGTTGATTTAAATTTAAGCATTTTATTAAAAAAAAAATATATGAAAACTAATAATTTTTCGTTTTACTTCACTCGTGACCAGTTCGTTTTAGGATTGTATAATCTATACAGTAATGGGTACTGTATTTGTTATAATATATATGTATATCTATATTATATAGTATTTATTAATATTTTGGTTAACCAATTGTTGATAATATTTGCTACTACATATTTTGCCATCTGTACTTTTGTATTAGTGGCAGCGGGGAATTCATATTCATATTCGTGCGAAAGGGGAATTCTTTGTAGGTATTTTAAAAAATATTGATTTGCCACGTGCGAGTGGAGCATAAGCCATATTTTCGCAGTCATTTGGGCAGCCCGTCTGGAGGCAGTAACCACCCCCTTACAGAAAACCACCGTGAAATAACAGGACGTGTGCTGTTGTGTTTCGGTGAATGAGTAAGGGATGCCAGAGCCCATTTCCCTATCCCCTCCTAATCCCTTATCCTTAATCCTACTGTAGTCGGCAGCGCACTTGCAGCAGCTTTGGCGTTGCTTGTGTTATATAGGCGACGGTAGCCACCTACCATCAAGTGGACCGTAAGCCTGTCTGCCGATTTTAACATTAAAAAAATAATTAAGTTTAAACACTTTAAGCTTAATTATTGAAATATAGAAAATTACTGAAAAAAAAATACCCTATTACTTCAAATTCAAAATACTGAACTGTATGAATATAACTTAAAAAAGGTCCACATTTAAATTTTACGACTTGGTATAACCTCAGTTTTGAATTAAATAAACATTATTACCAGATAACGATCTCCACAAGCCTTTCCTAAAATATGTAACACACCTATCATATTAAAATTATAACCTATAATTTAATTTTCAAAATGATTAACAAATAAAAAATTTGGGCGCGTTGTCAGGTGGAAAAAACCCGGTCGCATAGAGTCGTTGGTTTTTTTTTTAAATATAAAGTAGATATTAACCCTGCGTTATGGTTTTCGGATTAAAAATGAGGGTGTTCTAAGAATCACCACAATAACTTGTGTGAGTAGTTTTTCTTTTATGTGTCTGATTGTAATAAATAAAGTTTATAAAATAACAATTGAATATTCATAATTAACTGCGCAGGAGCTCATTTTACAATATTAAATTTTCAAGCAGTTTTATTAAACAAATCTCATATGGTATCCACAAATTACTTAAAAATAAAAGTAATTATGTGCCTACCTGTGAGTCTACATAAATAAAAAAAAATGTCTGTATGTGTGTTTAGTAGGTTCTGCATAAGCTCGGGAAGGCACATAAAAAAATCTTTTTTTTATACAGCATTGCCAGCCACGGCTAGATCTCATTTCACGCCTTAACTCAACTGATCACTATGAAAATTTGCAAACACGTGAACCTTTCATTCACAAAAAGTCGCGGACAAACTAATAGGTATATCTGAAGGCAACTCTTTCTGTTTCTTACATTTTACAGCTAAACCAACCGCGGGTAAAAACTAGTGCAATAATGAAAATTAATTTAAAATAATCTTCATCTTATTGCATTCATATGTCAATAAATCTTAATGAAATTAGTCAGTACCGTAAAGGAATTTAAATTTATACTCAACTCAACTGACTACAAATTTCAGCCACATGAATCTGCCGAATTCATTATAATTATGTTAAACACTAGCTGCTGAGCCCGCAACTTCGTACGCGTGGTTTACGGTATAGCGCGTAACTTTTTTAATTGTAAACCAATTGGAATGGAACTCACACTAAATGTTACTAGAAGCTTGCTACAATACACCAGTGTAAACCGCATTCAAATCGGTTAAGCTCTTTCTGAGATTAGCATGCACAAACGCACAGACAAACAAACAAAAATTCTAAAAAATATTTTTTTGACATCGGTACTTGTACAACGTGTACAAATTGTTATTTTGAAAAAAATATTTAAGGCACAGACACGGCTCATTTATGATTATATTATATTTAGGTATAGGTACCTATAAATTTCGATAGAAATGCTTGTACAGTGTCATCTACTGCCATTGGATTTGAATTGTTTGAATCTATATTTAGTGTTCTGTGGCTTAAATGATATACTTACAATTGTTTTTATATAAGTAGATATATTATGTATTTGTTTATATAGTAAGAAATGAATAACCGTTCCAGGCAACCAGTCAAGCTAATTAGGTATGCTCTGCCTGCCGGAACGGGTATTAATCAAATGACAGTAGAGTAAAGTTAGCCTTGGCCGATGTAGTAGGTACTGGAACACACCCCAGGACTAAAACCATGCCCATACCTAGAGTAAGAAGTGGTTTCAGTGAGTAAGGGATTCTTACTCACATATATAACCTTATGCAAATATGCATTGCAAGGGGAATAATGTTCATGAGGTATCTTTTTGAAGATTTCCTCTGTGACATATTTTATATATTTTATTAAAAAAGTAGATATGTAAGCAAACTAAAACCCTCCTATCGTTACAATTTCTTATTGCGGAGCAAATCATATCTTTTGCAAAGAAAATTAAAATTATGCAATGGAAAATGTATTTTAACACTATTGTGTTAACGTGCTTTATTCTTTTAAGATGCGACCATCTAAAAACAAAGGAACCTAAACGTTTGTTTGATGTTGATCTCAATTTTATAATGTCAAAAAGATAAGGAATCAATCCACACATGAAATGAAATACTAAAGAAACATTACGCCTTATTAAAATAAATACTCTTTTAACAATAACATATTATACATTACTTACTTACAAATAAATATAAAAGCGTAGAATGATTTTAAACGTTCCCACGAGCAACAAAAGAGCGGTGCGCCTCGCTATCGCCAATTCAACAACCTGCGCGCATTTCGTGCTTGACGAATGACTCCTACGACAGGACACATTATCCGTCATAAACACGCCTCGATTGATTGTGCTGTGTTCACTTGGGCTGCAGAAGTCAGCTGTAGTACAATGCTGTTCGAGGAAATATGTTTTAAAATGCAACCACTTCGCCCTTCAGGTAGAGAACAAAACAAGCCGATATCTTCTCAACTTGCCAAGAATTATCTTGTGTTTTCTTGATTTCAATTTAAGCTAAGAGTCTTGTTATTTAACAGTACTTCAAAAGTAACAAGCAAAGCATATGGTTCACCACGATAAAAGTCCACAACGAAATTACAGGACTTGTAAGACATACGAGTACCATATACTCACATTAACTTTGAGTCCTTTGGGGTATGGTAATGTCAATTATCCGTTGCATTTTTACCATATCATTACCATAAAAAAAATAATGAACTTCGAATCTAAAACTGTTGAAAATTGTTGCGAAATGGTCCAGATTCTTTTTTGGATTGCAAGTATATTCACTCACCTTCGGTTTGGTTACGATAGGTATTGTGATCGTGGCCAGCCTGGTTTACTGATCGTGGCGAAGTCGATGTGAGACACCAACACGATGCTCGATGACCTCAGCCTCAATGCCTCACGTTTCCCAAAGGGTGGGGTCTTAAGATGAATATGGACAAGACGAAAATTACGTCCAATATCCATGGGGAAACTCAACTCTGAAAGATGTGACGAGTGCGTTTATTTGAGACAAATTATCAATTTATTCGGGATAGTTAGGTAGAGTCAAATTCGAGAAGCAGGTCAATCGTCAAGTCTAGCTCGGATGGGCAGCGTTTCGGAAGCTTCAAGACTTCTCCAAAATTCCTTAGGGCTTTAAAACAAAGGTTAAACACTAATGTCTGTTGGCAGTAAAGTAGTCTCTAAACATGGGTCTCGAAATACTGTAACTTTTTTATTAAATCACCCGGGCTAGACCGCAAGGTACATAAAGCCAATGAAATCACAGAAAATAAATCAAAAAAAATTCTTTTGGGTTTACTTGATGGTTACCATCGAATGTATACACAAACATCTAACTTTTCCCTGATCCTTTCTTGCGGCTTACAAGAAAGCTTAACGACGCTTAACGAGCTATGAAGAGGATTATGTTGGAGGTTATTCTGATCAGGAATCAGGAGATCCGAAGACGACCGAAAGTCTATGACGTAACCCGGCCGATCAGTAAGTTAAAGTGGCACTGGGCAGGACGCATAGTACAGATAACCGACGGCCGCTAGGACCTGAAGGTTCTCGAGTGAAGACCACGGATCGGCAAGCACAGTATAGGACGTCTACCCACAAGTTGGACCGACAATCTAATAAAGGCCGTGGGTCGTCGCTGGATCCAGGCTAGTTCTGACCGCGATCCCATGGAAAAATTAAGGGGAGGCATATTACCAATGGACATTTTACGGCTGAGATGATGATGATGTTATATGCTTTTGTTAATAAATTAATCTTTCGATCTATTTATATAAATAATCTCAGATTGTCATCTACATAATAAAATCGTAAACGAGCCGTGTCAATACATTAAATATTTTTTCAAAAAAAAAAAAAAATTGTCCACGTGTTACCGAGGTCAAAAAATAGTTTTTAGAATTTTTGTCTGTTTGTCTGTGCGTTTGCGCACGCTAATGTCAGAAACGGTTCAACTGATTTGAATGCAGTTTTCACTGATGTATTATAGCAAGCTTCCCATAACATTTAGTGTTTGTTTCATTCCAAACGGTTTACAAACAAAAAAGTTACGCTCTATGCCGAATATCATACGTAGGTACGAAGTTGCGGGCTCAGATAGTATTAAATACGTTTGTTTGATTTACCTGTAGCTATTGTTTAATAATGTATGCTTAGTTAGTATCAAACAATAAGTAATGTTACCTTACAAGTAATTTAAGCAATCATCATTTCATTCTATCAAATTAGTTGAGTTTTTGTATACATTAATTAAAATAAAATCAAATGTTACAAAAGAAAAGTTAATTTGTATCATTGTATTAAATTATAAAAAATCTTTATTCTATAATGTTGTTACGTCACAAAAGAATTAAACCGTTACCCCAGAGCACAGGTGGAGCGTTCTGACTTTTTGCAGTAAAAAATGGAGATCTTTCTACAGTACAACAATGGTGTCCACTCCGCATATTATGTTGCCGCCCGCGAGCCGCGACAGATGCATCACTGAATAAAGAAATGATTAATTACACACAACTATTAACATTTCTCATGAAGATGAAAAAAAAACAGATCTTTTTGCCTTTTGTTTATTGCGACGACGCCAACGTGTCTACACTAAACAGATTCGAATTTCGAAGGACGATCATTAATTATATTTTGTCTTACTCACGCATTCCATTTTCAACTCGATATGATCTATAGATCCGATCTAGGGGACTATCGATCACGCGCATCGGAATCTAAATTTATTCATTTAGTGGCATCTTTTTGCAGATGATGTTTGACGTATAGAAGATGTGATAAATTGTCTACGTTTTAAACGTAAATAGTGTTCTTGATCGGAAAACTAATTATTATCGTTCGAACTCAGAATATTAAGTAGATATTATTTAAAATACAACATTTTGTCTATTAACATTTCAATCGTTATTCAGTTAGTGTGTAGCCCTTGAATAGATACTTATAGGTATCATTTATGTAGGTATATAAAATTCCCTATTTACTTTATATATGTACAATTCCTAAAATAGATAGGTAATGTATGATACATTTTGTAATAATCACTTTTCCTAGGAAATCTTTAAATACATTTCCTAAATAGAATTAGAAATGGGGGAAAATTTGGGATGCCGTCATGTGGGTACAGCGGTGCGGAATGGGACGATTCATCGCCAAGCAATTTCAGCGCATTTACAAAATGTGTTACATTACTTATTTGTACTACTTAGGAACAAAGTTTCGTTAGGTTTTGGAATTTTACGAAATTAAATGCGAACGGAGCGAGCGAACACACCCGAAATACTCGTTTTGTCAAAAAAACTGTCTACTAACAAAATGGGTTATAAGAGTTATTAGATACAAAATATTATATAAGATTTATTATTCTTATTATACTAACGTCTTTCGTTCATTTTATTAACGGAAAACATTAGTTTATATAATTTCCTAAGATAATCTCGGAATTATTTGAAACCGAATAAAGATTACGATATCTTTTATTTCTTTTTCTTTGTTAAAAATTATTTGAAATAATAAGTTTGTTGAACAAGCTTTACGAGAATCGTTTTAAAGAATGAAGCACATTGAAACAAGAAGGTATTAAACAATTTGGTTCCAGTATCGAATATATTGAAAGCCTGATCAATCCTGAAGTTCTAATTCCGCGATCAGTCATATCCACAAAGATGTTCGTCGTTGACAACTCTGAATCATGTCGTAAGATACTAGCGACCTGCCCCCGGCATTGTAAGGATGCATATTTTTTATTTTATTTTTTCACACAAACCTGGTTCTTGTCTATCACTTTTTCCATCAGTGAAAAGTCGTTTCTGAGATTAGCGTGCACAAATGCACAGACAAACCTTTTAAAAACAATTTCTTTGACCTCGGTAACATATTTTTTTTTTTTTTGAAAAAAATATTTAATGTACACGGCTGGTTTACTATTTTATTATATGTATAGATATGATTAGATAAACATATATACTAGCTCTACCCCGCGGGTATGTTTTATTAATCAAACAGTATTATATATAAAAATTTATATAATAAAAAAATATATTGCGTCAAGTTTCACATAGATCTATCATACTCTTTCCGTTTTAATCCACTTCGCATGTAGTTAGGTAGGCATCAACGACATATAACAAATTAATTAAGATATTATAATGATTTAACAAAGAAAACATCATTAGTAAATAAAATAATCACATTATAAACAATAGACAAGTAAGTAATTAACTTGAAACCATATTTCATCTACCGCGATTGCATGGCGCGAGACAAAAAAAGAAAGGTCGGAGTGACCGCGCCAAAACCAAAACGCTCCAAAGCAAATAAAACTAAAACAAAAAATGATGCCAGTTAATAAGCTGGATGACATTTGGGAATTCGAAAAATTCATTCAAAGCATTATTAATAGCGCGTTTGAAGTGGGTTCCATGTCATTATTAAAATGAGAAGAGCACCAATTACTCGAGGTTAGACAAAGAATTTTTAATTAGTTCTGTTTGTTAAGAATCGACTGTCTTACCTACGCGCCTGTTTCCCAGTGTGTCGTTAATCCGATGCCTATGTTTTAGTGGCCTTATTGTTTTATTGCTCGTATAAATGTTTCATATAAATGTTCGCCGAGCGATACTCTTATTTCATTTTAAAGTTTGCTCCTTCGTAACAAGTCCCGGATGGCGTGATAGCAAATAATTTTATAAAGGCCCTTAACAATATGTCAAGTCGTTTCTCGTGAACTTTTTTCTTATTTTCAATAAATAATACATTCGGCCATAAGTTCACATTGTTCGATCCGAAGCGAGGCGCTGCTCTGCGACGATATTTCTCAAATACACAAAAAAATATATATAAATAATACAAAGTGGTTTCTTTATGCATTTCGGGTCTGCATTTGATATTATGGGAGAATGATAATGTGATTATTGTTTTGCGAGCTTTCGGATGATTGATAGTCTGATGTCACGGATAATGAAGTGTTTGGGATATTTCAAATTTTATGGCTTTTTATATGTAGTTTTTTTTATTACAATCATATTATCGGTGTTTCTGTTTATACGTATCTATATAGTTGATGCACAAAGATCATTAGCGGGATCGGTTCCAATAACAGCCTAAGAAAATGTCGTGATCTCGCATGTAAAAGACTTTTCGCTCGTAAAAGAGCTATCCAGTAAAGACTTGCGGGACTGAGAAAAAACGATGTTACGTGTTTAGATATGCTTAAGTAAACGAAGCTAGGTCCCATTTTCCTATCCACAGCTTGTCCCTTATCCTTTATTATGTCGAACTTGGCATTATCTCTTGACTTTCTTATTTTCAAAGGTGTTATAGTAGTCACCTATAGTCGCCGTCACGATAACCCAGTAAATGATTTAAAATTTGTATCTAGGAACGTATCAGCATATACTTCGACGCTCGCAAGCAACTCAATTTGACAGGGTTATAAAAAGCGAACGTAAACATATGCCTCCATTTTATAGTATGCCCACGTTATTATTAATTTTGGTTTTTATTTCATTTTGTTGTTATTAAATAGAAATTAGTGTTGTTTGTTAATTGTTGTTTTATTTATAATTATTATTTGATCCAAATGTTACGAACCCCTGCATGTTTATTTATTTACAGCTTCTCGTGACGGCGACTATATTCAAATTGACCGTCAGCCTTAAAAAAATAAATATGTAGTTCCTATATTTTTATTAAATAATTTCTATTAATCTAGTTATAACTCAAACTCATTATAATCAAAACAAACTTGAAAAAGAAACCTACATGTTTGACATACGAAAATTTTAAATATTTTGCTTATTTATATATAATATTAGTATAGAATACAACTATTTCAATAATTTTATAAAATTTATTGAAACCAAATACAAACCGTTAAAATCACAACCTTAAAAATTAAATTAAAGTTGATATTTACTTTAAATTTTTTTTAGCATTTGCTAAAAGATCTTCTGGAAACAAATATCCAGAAATTGCGGGTTCCCGCTAATGCTTGAATTCCGCGGGATAGAGAATGCCCAGTCCCGTAGGTAATAAATCCTTTAAATTATTTTACTGGGTGGCATACTTTATGGAGGAGGTTAACGCACAAGACTCATTATAGGTATCGGCTACAATGTATCCGAGAGGTGTTCGATACAATCGTTCGTTTATCGGACACAATGCAAGCCGACGCGGGACAATGCCGCACAAATTAATAATTCACGCCTATAATGCTATTAGATGTAATTTTAATTTGGACCACGGCTCTGTTCGATACGCTCTCGCCGTAGAAACATTGACGTTGCCTTTTTCTGCTTATAGGATTTCGTCAATAGACTCTGTTATTGTTGTTGTTGGCTCGTGTTGATCGCGTCGATTGTGGGATGTCGATGCGAGCGATTGTTCGATCACCGAGACTTCTATTTTTAAAATAAATCGGTTTAAGAACCTCTAAATAAACTCACAAATACATAACCACAAATCCGGGCTGAGATCGATTTTATCTTTCTATTATTATAATAAGGTCGTGACTGCTTGACCTGGCACAATTTATTAGGTAGATATTTTTTTGCGAAACTACTTACATCGATTGAATAATAAAAGGCTTGTTTTCTCAATTGCCTTTCAACACATTGATTGAATTACTGCTCCACTTTTTATTATACTTGTAGATGCCCGTGACTTCGTCCGCATTGAAATATGTATAAAAGATGTAAGAAATACATATTGCCTTACATAGCCTGACAAAATATGTAAGGCAACATACCATTTAACATACATTGACTATTCACATTATAATTTTGCTAAGCGTTGGATCTTTATTTTTAGATAGCTCGTGTGAAATATTTAGCCTATCTCCATCTTGAAATTCTATTCTAACTATTGGTGAAAGGTAGTTTCGAAGATTACCTCCTATATACAAACAAACAAACATATAAAATTTACCTATTTATAATATTAGTATAGATAAACGCAAGAATGCGTTTGTATTTTCATCAACATTATCTTTGTAAGTATATAGACGCAACATTTATTTTCATTCAATGTGTCTTGCCCGACTGTATGACGTAAGTATGGTTAGACTGTGATTCTACTCTTAAAACCTAAAACTAATAGTATGTAGGTAACTACTATTGTTAGTATTATGTACTAACACTAGTATGTAATAGGGATAAGATTCAAAGGTACCATCGTAAACCGAATTTTACTGGAAGAAATTTGAAAATTTTCTAATGTATTCCCACCAGCAAACGTCGTAGTCCCTAGTTGTACCTAATGTCACAAAGAAAATTGCCGCCACAAAGCCCTACAAAAATTATTTTAAATATATCATTGGAACCTCTGAGCTTTGTAGTAGTGCAAATTTGTATTTAAAAATATGTATATGGTCAGTGGTTGACCTAATACAAATACAACCAAAACTAAAGTACATTCTTAATATGTAGGTATAATCCATACTATTTATAATTATAAATGTTAAAGTAACTCTGTCTGTCTGTCTGTTACCTTTTCACGCCTAAATCGCTATACCGTTCATCATAAAATTTTGCATACACGTTGTCAGGGATGCAGGAAAGGACATAGGGTACCTTTCATCCAGAAAAAACTGTTTTTGAGGGATCATCTAACGCCTGGCAAAGCTATAACTGCAATAAAGATGTTAGGCGTTATTATTGCTCATATACATATTTAGTTAGGCGTTATTTTTTATTTTTCAACGCGGACGAAGCGCGGGCACCAGCTGGTTAATGATAAACAAATGCATACCTTAATTACCATTGAGGTTGAAGAAAGTGGGCTCAAAATGTGAAAAATTAAAAAATATCCCTTGACGAGTCTTTAATGTTTAGTTGACCAAGAGATGACGCCGCTAGTGTCAAATGTGATAATATTATTAATATTTCTTAGAGAGGTATACTTGTTTTCTTTTTTTTGTATTGAAAAAATGGAAATGAAACTGTATGTAATGTAATATATGAGAAAATGTATGTAGGGAAAATTATGAAAAAGATACAGTCCACTAATTGAAATAAAGTTTTGTGTTTACATTCAAAATTAAAGTAGATAACCAACTAGTATTTTATGTTTTCCTCAAATTTCAATCCGTCTTTATAACAAATTGCATCAAAATTGGTTTACGGGTTTAGCAACTATAACGTTACAAATAGACAGACGGAATTGTTACTATATAGTAGACATAGTTACCTACTTATAAAAGTACAAAGTATGAGCACTTGTGTATATCAAATTAGAAACAAATCATCAATAGTCAAAAAGTAAAAATATTTGTTAATAAATTGTAAAATAATCAAATAAGTATTTGATATTATCTAAATGCCAAATCGTTCACTGTTTAAATTATGAAATTATTTATAAAACAGTAAAAAAATATTTTCTTTATTAAAAATAATTCCAAGACTCTTAAATCGTTCAATATTAAACTACATACCTATTTGATGCTGATTTGATTAAATTGTCATCACTTAAAAAGGAACATTGGTCAACCTTTTTGTGTTTTGTGTAAACTAAAAATGAATTCCATGTTAGTGGGCGTGCCCACTCCGCCCAGGATCACAAACCCACTCATTATCCACTTAGCTACATCACTTCTGTATGAAAAATGGACATAGCATCTCTTTTTTATGAGAAATTTGAAAAACAACCATGATTACATTTCAGTGTGAGTCATATCATAGAAATAAATTATATTTAGTAAGCATTTAAATGTGGGTATAGGTATTTATAAAAAAATATTTAATACAGATATTTCATGAGTGCACGAAACTATAGAATGAAAATACTCTTTATTACATCATCAATTTCAGGATACTTTAAAATCTATACTAATATTATAAAGCTGAAGAGTTTGTTTGTTTGATTGAACGCGTTAATCTCAGGAACTACTGGTTCGAATTGAAAAATTCTTTTTGTGTTGGATAGTCTATTTGTCGAGGATGGCTATAGGCTATATAAAATCACGCTACGACCAACAGGAGTGGAGCTTCAATGAAAAATGTTGCAAGCGTAAACGGTTAAAGTTACGTAAAAATCATGGACGACAGAATTGTTATCCTTTAAACGTTCTAAAAAAAGTCCATGTGTTTATTTTTTAAGGTTGACTCACTATAACCTTTTTTATGGTAATCAAATTTGTTCCAAAATAATGCATTATTTGCGAAGGTGTTTTTATAATAAAATCGTTGTTAGTTTTTGTGCACGCTAATCTTCGAAACGGCTTAACCGATTTTCATTTGGTTTCCACTTATATGAATTGTAGCAAGTTTCTGGTAATATTTAGAAAGAAAGAAAGAAAGAAAGCATCTTTTATTCCTCTAAATAAACACAATATACATTATATGAACACAATATATGAACAAATAATAATTATAAACAAACAAATATATGAACAAGTAAGAAGAGGAAAAGGAATTTAGTATATATTTCATTCCAACCTGTTTACAAACAAAAAAGTTACGTGCTATACCAAATACCACGAGTACGAAGTCGCGGGCACAGCTAGTTCTTAATTTATTTGAACTAAGTAGGTACGTAATTTTATAAGTAAACATAACTTACAAGTAACAAATGCAATCCAAGCGAATTAAAAGGGGTTTCACGAAACACAATCACTGGTAATAGCATTTACACTGTAATGTTATTTAACCACAATATATTACAATATCCCCCCCACACTCCATTAGGGTCCCGAATTCCTAATGAACTTACATAGATTCCAATCAATTATAGTCATATGAAATAATATTTGCTTCCTGTTTAGATACATACGCTTCTATAACAAATCCCAAGCCATAAAATTAGTGACAGGGAACAAACTCTTCAGAGCACATTGATCTATCCCTTCCTTATCTATTAGGTATCCCTTACTATTATATTCCATGCCAGAACACACTTTTCTATCCCTTCCTTACTCTACTCAGGTCGGCAACATACTTGAAGCATCTGTGGCGATGCTTGTATTAGGTAATAGGCGACGGTATCAAGTAGACCTGCAGCCTGTCTGATGATCTTTACAAAAAAATATATACCCATATTTTAAATTCAAAATATTGACGTACATATGTTGTAAATAAAGGGGGCTATTCAGCGTACGACAACTTGATTGTTGATTATACATATTACAATATACCTCATATGATAATTAAAAATTTGTCAAAATATGACAATTTTATTATGTGACTGACATTTGGTCCTATACAATGCAGATTACTTAATTATTAATATTATTTCGACTTCTAGAACTTTCTATGCAATTCACGCTAGTTGATTTAAAGGGTGACAGACAGGCTTGCGGTCCAATCGATGGTAGGTATATCATGGTGTACCTAATTCTGTAAGTTGCCAGAAGTGTGCTCTACTATATATAAATATACATATATAAAATACTACCTATATATTCGTACAGAAGACACTTGACAACGTTGTAAATTATAGAGGCTTAGATATATGAGGCCTTATATGAGTTTTTATAGGACACTATAGAAAACTGTAACTCTCTATAAAGCAGCAATGCAATAAAATTGACTTCTGTAACACACTTTAAAACGATTGTATCATGAAATTTATATTACTTGATAGCTTAACGAGCATATATGAAGTTTCTTACAGCGCTCTTCCTCATAGATCGGTACTCCGTACATAGTAAGAACTTGAACTTTGTTCTGATTCAATAAATAAGCAATTTAGCTTTTTTTAAAATTTAAACCTAGTTGTAATAGCGGCCTGCCTCCGACTACGCACGGGTGCAGTTAGGTTTCACTATAAAAATTATCTAACTAATAGTGAAAACCGCATCAAAATCCGTTGCATGGTTTAGGAGGAGTTAGCGTATATTCAGACAGACAGACAGAAGCAGACAGCGACTTTAATTCATAGTATGTAAGGATTTTATTTCAAACTAGACGACGCGGCCCAACTTCGCCCAGGTGCCATTGACATAATATTTTACTACATAATAATTATAATAAAAATAATGGCTTAACTTGAATCTGTTGAACTTAAGTTTACTTTTACCACCGTACAACGCGCTTCATCCGCATTAGGTATACTTGGATAAGGTGCCGCTGCGCACAGTCCGGATAAGTAAAAACTTTATCCCGCGGACGCGGGAACTCTTCTGGGGTGTTCCCATTTAGTTACAATATGGGCTTCTTCAAGCGTGCCATAAACAAATTCCTGCAGGGTCATCAGCGCACTTATACCACCGTGAACCACCGAGTGAACCGTCAACCTGCCTGCCAACGTAAATAACATTAAAAAAAACTAATAAACTTAGCTAATTAGCCACTTTTGTTGTTTTTTTTTTTAATTTTCTTAAAATTAGAGTTAGTAATAGTGACAGAGCATACACTATGTTTCGCATAAATTGCACCGCCTTAAGTACGGAAGACTATACCGTTAAATAACAGCAATGTGTGATGTCGTGTCTCTTATCCTTTACCCTAGTAAGGTCGTCAGCACTAATGTTTACAGGCAACAGTAGCCACATACAACCAAGTGGACTTTCAGCCTGCCTGTCGACATTTACTATAAGAAAGTAGGTATTTAAAAAGCGAGAATTTAAAATTAAATAAGAATTTAAATTAAAAATAAATTTAAAATGATTACTTTTATAAACTTGATCACTTAGTTTTTTCTTTTTTTTTTATTAAAGTTTTACGTGTAATAAAGTTAGCTTATCTATTCACCCTTACTGTAATCAATGTCTAATTCCGTATTCGCAGCTTACGATAATGATTAACGACAAACTTTATTAATTCGATCTAGTAGGATTAGAGGCTCCACTGTGTGGCGAAGGGTACGTGGAAAAAACAAACGAATTTTGCAAGGGATGTCCCGTTGGGAAATCCTATAAACATTTGGGTAAGGGTTGTGAGTTACCGAAATAAAAAATAAGTAAGTACACAAACTACCTTTAGGAATTGTTTTACTTAACCAGATTGTGACGACCCTATTGTAAGTCAACGTATAATATAAATACTTTTGTGTAGCATTGTAAATATACATTTCAATAGAATTTCGTCTATGTATTTATTTTAACAAAATATTTTGCAATGATTAATATATGTATATTTAATTAAAAAATTAATACAATGTTCAATTTTATTTGTGTGTGCTTAAATTGACTTATCAAAGTTTTATTATTAAAACAATAAATACAAAACCACTTATCTCTAATGGTACGCGAGAGATAATAATTATGACTTATTACAAACCACCCAGGAATTGTCTGGCGAAACGCTTTGAACGCAATTCTGATTTCTTTATCTTATCTTATTTTTTATCTTTTTTTCTTATTAATACTTTCTACACGGCGTAGGCTAAGCACTATTATTTTTAAGTCGCCAAAGTCAGTAGAACAACATAAACAATTTATATGAAGAAGTTAAATCATAAGTAACTTAAATGTCTGCAGAGAGAACACGTTTGATCGTCAACCCTAAACTTCAAATCCTTTGTAAACAGACGGGGTCGCGTACCCTACACCTCAAGGGAAGCGTTTGTTTTTAATAAACGCCTTTATTTAACAATAATGTTGTTAGGATCATCACCGAGCAACCAGCGGTACACATTTATAAAACGAAATTACTTCTCCCTCATAAACAACAAATCTTATAGTTTCGGAATATCTCATCATTCATTTTTCCAGGACGGAAAGGTAGAATATTTAACATATTATATACATTTTTCTTATAATTCCAAAGCGCCGTATGCCGTATTTACCGATTTGCATAAGTTCTTATCGAATTTAATCGAACCAACATTTAAAAATAGACTAAAATAACATAATAAATTAAAAACGTGTGTGTCAGCTTCGACGTACGACTGGATATGCAATAGGAAAAGAGGGTAAATAAACGCGCCATCTATTATACTACAATAGAATCTGAAGCGGTGATATCTATCGGATTTGGGTAGAACTGCCTAGAAGAACATAACGCTTTTTAGTTAACGTTAAAAATTTTACTCTACTATAATATAATATTTCCATACCGCGGGCCTTATATGAAAATCGATTTAAGGAGTAAACTCAAAAAAAAGTCGAAACTTCAGAATTCCGTTTAAATAAATTGAACAGTCCATAAGAATATTTTCGTAATGTTCAGTATCAATTACTTTAAAGAGTACCATTGCAATAAACAAAGGAAAACCAAATCGAGAAATCAGTGTACCTAGGAGAGGAAATCCACATAAACGTAGACTGATTATGGCGATTGGGTTTTTGCATCTGGCTGGTTTTGATGACATTAAAAAGGTTACATTTCAAAAAAGAAACAAATTAGTAAAATGTTGTCTCCAGCTATTATTTATTTGTTTTCTTTCTGTCAAAATAAGTGAATCTAATGAAGAAATTCGATACATTTAAAAAATTTATTACAAAAAGGGAACAAATGCAACGCAAGCCGCAAAAAAAATTGTGACGTTTATGGACCTAATGCAGTGTCAGTAAGAGTAGCACAAACTTGGTTTAAGCGTTTTCAATCCGTGAATTTTGATGTCAAAGATGCACCTCGCTCTGGTCGCCCTGTTACGGATAAAATGGACGCTATTTTTGAAAAAATGCAGCAAGATCGGTAGTTACGACATACCTTGCTAAAGAACTGGGATTTTGATAACGAAACTGTTTTAACCCATTTGAAGCTGGGTACACAAAATATCTCAACATTTGGGTGCCACACGAGCTCACTGAAAGAATCCTCAGACGTAATGAAACCGAACTGTTTTTGAAGAGATTGATAACTGGTGATGAAAAGTGGATCACGTACGACAAGAATGTGCAAACAAAGTCGTAGTCAAAGATCGGTCAGGCTTGACAGACTGTGCCAAAACCAGGCTTAACTCGCAATTAGATGATGCTGTGTGTACAAGTATGGTGGGATTGGAAGGGTATTGTTCATTATGAGCTTTTACCGCCGCGCATAACAATCGATTCGGATCTGTACTGCCAACTGATGAGATTAAAGCATGAAGTTGAGGGAAAGCGGCCGGAATTGATCAATAGAAAAAGTGTGATCTTTCATCATGACAACGCTAGACTACACACAATATTTAGCCACTCAGAAAAAATTAAGAAAGTTTGGTTGGGAGATGTTAATGCATCCGCCATATATGTCTCTACTTACAACGGGATCATGTCACTACCTACAAGATGACAAAAGTCATCGAACAAAATGGCACATATATACTGTTATTAAATGTAAATAAATTTTGAAAAAAGAAAAGTCTTGAGTTTTCATATAAAATGCGAATAAACTTTTTCTCCAAACTATTAATTAAAAAGTTATATCAGATTGAAAATAAATTTTTGCATAATCATCCTTACACACTGATAGTGTTTTTGTTAAAATTTTTGATTTTATTAAACACTTTTGCGTGCCTACACTCTATTTCTTTTTGTTGTGGGATCCAGTCTTCTTTCTTTAAATTAAACTCATCTATTTTATTATATACATGCACATATATTAATCCATTTCTTATATACCTTAAAATAAATAACACTATAAAATTCTATCCTTTACATATCGTTTCTAAACTTCAACACATTCTCACAAATTTTTCTCACAATGACATCTTACATATATTTTTAAAACATTCTTATTTTAAACTCAAACCTATATAAATATATATTGCCAGTATTTATGTTCAAATACATCAACATCCCCTCTGAATCTTAAATACTGGCTCACTATACTACACCAACTTTAAATACTAAATCTACTTCATAACTCATGAAACTATAACATCTTCATTAACTAAAATACTCATCTAACATCCCCTCTGAATTTGACTGTATTAAACTTTTCTAAAAACCCCAACTGACTGTACTACACCAAAATAATCTGACTGACTGTACTTCACCAAAATAAGCTGACTGACTGTACTTCACCAAAATAAGCTGACTGACTGTACTATCTATTCACCTATAATATCTATCCATCACATACATTACTCAATACCTATCTTCAAACACAACACTAATTCCTACAACAAACTAACCCCCTAAATATAAAAACATCACCTTCAAATATAAAAACACTAACTCATCATATAAAACACTTATGTTCTCCTCGAACTTCATCTTCATCTTATATGAAGATCATCATCAACAACATCTCCACCTTCAATTACTTCACTATATAAAACTCCTCATCTTCATCGTATAAAACATCTTCACCTTCAATTACTTCACTATATAAAACTCCTCTATCTTTAAACTTCAAACCATCTCTTATTTTAACATTTTCCCCCTCGAATCTATAATCCTTTCTATATTTCTCTCTTCTCACCAACTCTCGATATTGCTTTCTAATAGTCTCCTTCAATACAGCCATCAGTCATCAAACTAAATTTCCTGAATCCTTTCGTAAATAATTTTTATCTCCATCAAATCTTTCAAAATATATATTTCCTTTTCCTTCATATTAAAATTTCTACTTAATCATTTTCAAATTCTTTTCAAAATCAATTTTTAATATAAATTTTTCACAAAAATGTCATCGATTGTCAAATCAATAAGTTTTCCAATTTTCGTAGCCATCTTTTAATCTTCCTTTCTTGATATATAATTTTCTATACTTTCTTCATTAAAAACATTTTCTTTCCATAAAATTTCTTCTCTATAATTTACGCAGTGGTAGCGTTCCTGGGTCCATGACCTCTTAAAATTTTTTGGTTTGTTTAAACACTTTTGCGTGCCTACACTCTATTTCTTTTTGTTGTAGGATCCAGTCTTCTTTTTTTAAATTAAACTCATTTATTTTATTATATACATGCACATATATTAATCCATTTCTTATATACCTTAAAATAAATAACACTATAAAATTCTATCCTTTACATATCGTTTCAAAAACTTCAACACATTCTCTCTAATTTTTCTCACAATGACATCTAACATATATTTTTAAAACATTCTTATTTTAAACTCAAACCTATATAAATATATATTGCCAGTATTTATGTTCAAATACATCAACATCCCCTCTGAATCTTAAATACTGGCTCACTATACTACGCCAACTTTAAATACTAAATCTACTTCATAACTCATGAAACTATAACATCTTCATTAAATAAAATACTCATCAACAGTTTTGACTTTTAATCGATTAAATCTTGTATTGATAAGTATATCAAAAACGAAGTTATCGTGTTTGTTTCGTACCATTATGTACGAATATTAAAAAAAAAACAAGTCCCTAAAAATTTTTTTTTAATGTTCCACAAGATTTTAAAAGTCGAAACAAATGGTTTGAAGTGGTGCGATGAACTACGGTCAAAAAAATAGTTTGTAGATTTTTTGTCTGTTTGTTTGTGCGTTTATGTATGCTAATCTCAGAAAAGGCTTAACCGATTTGAATGCGGTTTCCACTGATGTATTGTAGCAAGCTTCCCGTAATATTTAGTGTTTGTTTCATTCCAATCGTTCACAAACAATAAAGTTACCTCCGTGCTATACCGAATACCACGCGTACGAAGTTGCCCGGCTCAGCTTGTATATATTATTGAAACAGTAATTACTTCCTGCAAAATTATTGCCACTTTAAAATATGATTATTAGTGCTTATTACACATATAATAAAATCGCCAACGAGCCGTTTTTCTTTGTATATGTTACCGAAGTAAAAAAAATAGGTTTTAGAATTTTTGTCTGTTTGTCTGTGCGTTTGTGCACGTTAATCTCAGAAACGGCTTAGCGGATTTGAATGCTGTTTTCACTGATTATTACTTCAACATTCAACATTCAAGCTTCAACATTTAGTATTTGTTTTATTCCAATCGGTTTAAAAACAAAAAAGTTACGCGCTATACTGAATACCACGCGTAACGAAGTTCGGGCTCAACTAGTTACTTAATAAAAACTTATAATAAATCAAGAACACTCACAAATTAAAGGTTCATTTTTTTATAGTTTTAACAGGTGCATATCTTAATTACGCTGTATGTATCTCTATACAGTTTGTGTTGGATCGTTGTAAAGAGACCTTAGCTTATTCTTTGTTAACTGTCGACTCTACTAAAGTATACATAGTGGTTGCAAAGTAAAGAAAGATAGATAGGTACATAATCCCATATCTATTCATGCCAATTTCTTTGGCAATTTTGATTGACAGTGTGCAGGAAATGTCAAATTCAATAGATACCATAATACTAAACTACAACTGTCTTATCTTTTCAGTACAGTTGGTAACGAAATTGTTTGTATTGTGTTCTATTATTGTCGTATGGTATGATCGAAATGAGTTAAGTATAAGTAATAAAAATATAACGTAACTACGAATTTTAAGTATAAAAATATAATTATATCTACTTAATATCTATATCTATACCTTCATAGATATTATTATTATAAAATAAATGTTCCGCCTCTGTATATTTCTCTCTTCTAAACCACTCAACAGATATTAATACAATTTTAATGGAAGAAGCTATAAACGAGGATGGTTGTGTATGTGATTTGCAGAAAAAAATCGCACCCATGCGAAACCAGATCAGAGTATTACTAAAGGCGACAGTTTGTGTATGAATGTTTGTTATATTTCACGCAAAAATTGCTCAACAGAAATCCGTTGGATGAAATTTGGTACAAAGATAGTTTTATTACCTGGATTAACATATAGGATACTTTTTATCCTGGAAAAATGTTATATTCCCGAGGAATCGTCTATAAATATAAAAAATTGGGCGCCACTGTCGTCACAG
Organism: Bembecia ichneumoniformis; assembly: GCA_910589475.2. Taxonomy (NCBI): domain Eukaryota; kingdom Metazoa; phylum Arthropoda; class Insecta; order Lepidoptera; family Sesiidae; genus Bembecia; species Bembecia ichneumoniformis. The sequence continues at coordinate 9,545,573 of OU342523.1, forward strand.
CGATAAGAATGTCGGGCGTTATAATGCTAGGAACACACTTGACCGCACCGCGTTCGCGCCGTGTATCGGCCGTATGTGGGCCAAGTGTTGGCCGAGTGTGGCGATGGACTAATCCTAAGGAATTGTATCGCCGCGTCTCCACTTCTCCGCATCAAACCCGCACCGTGCACTATATGTTTTCCGTGATCATGTCCGATTAGTTTTGTTTACTTTTCGACGAGCACGGTGCGGTTCCTTTTCTTCTTGTTATTTGTTTATATATTTATTTGTTTCTTTTATTTGTAATTACAGTTTATTTGTTCCTATACTTAGTGTTTGTATTTGGCTGATATCTGTATATGTACCTCCTAGAGGAATAAAAGTTGCTTTCTTTCTATTATATAGGCACATAGACACAATAGACAGGGTGGGAAAAAAATTGCAATCATCGTGGATAGTAAGCTCTACGTCAATTCCACGGTTAACAAGTCAGTCGACCGACACTCGGCCGCAACACGACGCAGACCCGCGCCGCATACGTCAAGTGTGTTTCTAGCATTCATATTTTTCATTTTTCAACGGGGAGGAAGTCGCCGGCACCAATTAGTAATATGTTATGTGTAAACGTCAAAGTTACTACTTACCTTTAGTACGCTATTTGGTCTGTATATATTTATTAATGTGTTATGTGTTTTATGTAATATACCTACTGATGTGCCCAAAATTATTTTCACGACAAATTTCATCAACAATGTTGCATGTAAACATCATGTTTTACAATGCATACATTAGGTATATTCTTAATGCTTTGATGCTGACGAAAGCCACTGTGGATTTCACGACGCTAGAAACACGTTTCCCTGGGTATGAAATTAGTTTGATGAAATTTAATAATCCGTTACCGTTACAAATGCAAAATCCGTTACCGTTTCTGCTCGAAAGAGTAAAAACATTCATCAATTCTCACAAATTTTAGACGCACAAGGATAATAGACACATAAATAAAAAAAATGTCAGATGGTAGTTTGAACAAACTTGTACCGATGATTTCGAATTAACTTTTTAGCTTATCTTTTCAGAGTCTGCTATTGTTGTTGCCACTTCGTTCGCTTTGAAATTGGACAGAAAAAAAAACTTTCTCCATAAAAAATACTTATTTACGTTAAGTGTATCAACTTTAATTGCCTATGACTCATTCCCTTCCGTGGAAAACCGGGTGCGGCTACGCTCCCTGCAAAGGGAAGTTAAAGCTCGCATTTCGGAATTCCGCAACAACAGCTGGAACCGTCTGTGAAGCGAGATCGTTGAAGATGGATTCCAACCTGACCCAAACCCCACCACTAAACCGACCCTCCGGCCTTCCGGCGTTTGACGACGACGAGAAGGCCGAACTCCTCGCCGACTCGCTCGAGGCGCAATGCTCACCCAGCTTCCAGCCGGTAGACGTAAATCACGTCGCCCGAGTGGAGGAGGAGGTCGAGCGTCGCGCCTCACAAACCCCCACCGATTCCTTGGACCCAGTTTCCCTTCAGGAACTGGTGGACCACATAAGGAGTCTAAGCCCCAATAAATCGCCGGGAATCGACGGTATCTCTAACAAGATACTGAAGATCTTCCCGGAACTACTTTTGTCCCTACTAGTAAGCATCTTCAATGCAGCCTTGCAAGATCGCTTCTTTCCAGCCGCCTGGAAGGAAGCGATAGTTATCGGCATTGCAAAGCCGGGCAAGGACAGATCCCATCCGTCTAGCTATAGACCGATCAGTCTCCTCAGCTCCATTGGGAAGCTCTACGAGAGAATCCTAATGGCGCGCCTTTCGAATTGTCTAAATTCGAAAGGTGTCCTAATTAACGAGCAGTTTGGCTTCAGAGCCAAACACTCGAGTGTCCATCAGGTGCATCGGTTAGTCGAGCACATACTCACAGGACTGACGAACAGACCGAAACGTGTTAGCACCGGAGCTGTCTTCTCCGATGTGGCGAAGGCCTTCGACAAGGTATGGCACGCCGGTTTGGTATACAAGCTATACCAAATCGGACTGCCTGAAAGTCTCGTACTCATAATACGGGACTTTCTGACCGATCGTAGCTTCCGTTACAGAATGGAGGGCACTCTCTCAACACCCCGACCCATCAGGGCTGGTGTCCCCCAGGGCTCAGTCCTCTCCCCTACCCTATACTCCCTCTACACAAATGACATCCCTCGCTCCGAAAAGGCCGAACTGTCCCTTTTCGCTGACGACACATGTCTCTACTACTCCGCCCGACATCGAGGGCTACTAACGCGTACCCTCCAATCCGCCGTCACCTCCCTGGGTGACTGGTTCGTCAAGTGGAGGATCGAGGTTAATCCCGAGAAAAGCGCAGCAGTGTTCTTTTCTTGGGAGCCGACTCGTCCCCTCCCTGACGTCCCTCGTCACCCAAATGCCACTGATCGACGCACTCTCGGTCAGATCTCTCTTCACGGTCAAGTCATCCCATGGGTGAACGAGACCAAATACCTCGGCGTCACTCTCGACTCGAGGCTCACCTTCCAACCCCACATCAAGCGCGTCCGCGATCGGGCAGCGTTTATCCTCAGTCGCCTATCTTGTCTCCTAGGTAGGCGCAGTAGAATGTCCCTTCTTAATAAGGTGACATTATACAAGGTCTGCGTGAGACCTATTATGACTTACGCCAGCACTGTGTTCGCACATGCTGCCCGCACCCACATTAATACTCTCCAACGGATTCAAAACCGTTTCATGCGAAATGCCGTGGCCTGTCCATGGTATGTCCGCAACGTAGATCTCCACTACGACCTGGATCTCCCGTCTATAGTCGAGTGCATTAAGGATTTCTCCCTTAAGTACTACGACAAAGTCCCTCATCACCCCAATCCACTAATCGTGGATGCATTATCCTACACCCCCGACCCCGATGTTAAAAACATCCAGTCCTATAGGAGGCCCAGGCACGCCCTCCTCGACCCCGACGACCACATCACGGCTGCTAATGCCGTCCTTTATGCTCTAGATGATGCCGTACAACCGGCACCTAGACCTCCACACAGAGGCAGAAGGAGAGGTAGACCTCCCAGACGTCTCCGTGGCCCCCAGCGTTAGCGCTTCTCAACGCTAATAGCCCCCGTCCTCATACAATGAGGCGGGGATACCGATGTCCCCATTCACGGCCATTAAGCCGCTCCCCACCGCCTAGTTAATGTCGTTCAACCGACACCTAGGCCCTTACGGAGTGCCAGAAAGAAGTTAACCTCCGTGACCCTCCCGGGTCTCCATATAGCAACAGTTAAGCTTCCTTTAACTGTTAGCTTCCCCCTTCCTATTTCGCGATTTTCCCGATCGCTGTGTTTGCAGGGCTGAGTGTTTTTAAACGCTCGCAGCAAGGTCCGTTTACGCTTTAAAAGTCCTAGGACTAAAAGCTAAGCAAACCGGGAGAGGTTTTAGTGTGTAAAAATCTCACATAACCATGAGAATATAAGCAGTCCACAGTGCTGTCTTATCCCTTCGCAGGTACCTTTTGAAGGTTTCCTCTCTCGAAAACAAAAAAAAAAAAAAAAAAATCGACAAATCAGTCTCGCTCGAGAAGTCGAAAAGTGCAGAAGTGAAGTGCAGTGATGTGATGTACTTTTTCTTCTAACTTGGACTACACCACTGAGGATGTCAACCGCAGTTGTTGACGAAACGTTTGGAAGAATTTCCAACAGACCTGGGCCATCATCCCGGAAACCCACAACTCATATACATTATTTTGTAGTTAATAAGTTAAACAATTTAATGTCTTTATTGTTTTCATGGTACAGCAAAAAATCTTAATGGCCCTTATTTTGTTTTGAGTAGTATATATACGAAGCCTTAAGCAATTGGTACGTCAATGTATATGTAAACTTTATCTTACATGCCTTCACAGACTTGATACCGACCCACTTACACGATATATTTTAATTATTAAATAATTGTATATAATTTCTTAGACACAGGCGTTTTTAATTTTCATTTTTAATCAGAATCGCGCGGGCGTGTGGTTTTGCACAAGATTAATCGTCAGATATACATTGATATAACATTGATTAAAATAATTATCTTAAACATTATCAGTTACTTACTTGGGTGCTAATTCAATAACAGAGCAGTTATAAGTTATTCTTAATTATGTACCTAGGTATACCTTTTTTTATTTACTTTGGGAAATCCATCATGGATACCTGGCAACGAAGGGGACGCTGCGGGTTATGCCGGACTCCTACCGGCTAAAACCCAAAGACTTTCTAGCGCGGCCGTAGATGGGCGCGGTCGCAGGAACGTTGTTACACAACTTCGGCGACCCGCCACGACTGTCCAGCGCGGGGAGAACTAGGTACGCTCCCGTAAATCTACTAATATTATTTAGTAAGCTAAATATGAGAGCTCATTTCCCTATTCCTTCGCAATCCCTTATCCTTAATCCTATTGTAGTCGGCAGCGCACTTGCAGCAGCTTTGGCGTTGCTTATGTTATAGGCGACGGTAGTCACCTACCATCAAGTGGTGGACCGTCTCGCCGTCGATTTTGAAAACATTGAGTGTGAATCGCAGGTGCCAAATATCGGCCTTGCGATCTACACTGATGGGAGCAGAATCGACGGCGGAGTCGGAGCAGCACTTTCCTGCTGGAGGGACGGTGCGGAGATCTTTGCGAAGAAGTACGCGCTGGAGACCTTCTGTACGGTGTACCAGGCGGAACTGTACGCCCTCCTTAGGGCGATGGAAATTGCCAGGAATAGAAAAGAGGTGGAGGTCGGCATACTCAGTGACTCTCGGTCTTCGCTGGAGCTGCTCAAGGGAGACCGGAACCCATACCACCCCTTGGTGCACGCGATTTAAAAAAATCTACGCTTGATGGCATCGGAGGGACGGAGGATCCGGCTCTATTGGGTACGCGCACATGTGGGGATCAGGGGGATCGAGAGGGCCGACGAACTGGCTAAGCTTGCGGCAACCAAACTTAAGGTCGCCAAGAACTACGATAGGTGCCCCTTATCCTATATTAAGGGGCACCTAAGGATGGAGGCCGTCGCCCTGTGGGGGAAAATGTACCAAGAGGGAACCACCGCTGCGGGTACTAAAATCTTCCTACCGGACGCTGTGGCCGCATACAGCGTGGTACGTAAACTGCAGCTGTCACCAACTCTGGTGCAGGTGTTTACGGGACATGGCGGATTTGCAGAATACCTGCACCGATTTAATTTAAAATGGTCTCCAGCCTGGACTGCCCGTGCGGGCACGGGGTAGCGGAAACAGTTCTGCATTTATTGGTGGATTACCCCAGGATCGCGCGGGCGAGGTTCGTGCTAGAGCACGACATAGATGTAAATATATCAAAAGAAATTATACCGGAAATTGTGAATAATAAATTTAAAAGGAACAAATTTTTAGACTTTTGCCACAATGTGGCATCGGTGTCGATTAAATCAAACAGGACATAGATTAATAGTAACAAATTGCATAAAATATAATGTATAAATAACAAAAATATTAATGATGAATAAAATGAAAAAAAATGAAATTTTGCATACACGGTCTCAGGGTCACAGAAAAGGACATAGGGTACCTTTCATCCAGAAAATACTGTCCCCGAGGGACAATACAAAAAAAATATATCAATGATTGAATAAATATTTTACCACTTAAGAAAATAGGACGCCGACGAAGTCACAGGCAAAAGCCAGTGATTCTATATTTTTTAATGAAAAAACGATAGACTTCTCGGCTTGGTGGCTATCGTCAAATGACATCAGAGCAAGAAATAGAATGGACTGTGATATCCGTTCCTTGTGCACCGAAACGTGGCGATCTACAATCTATATTATCGAAATGGTAAGCGGAACGCAATCGCCCTGTCACCACAAAAACAACTTTTTATTTTTTACAAAATAGGTACTTCATTTCTTCAAAAAATCTCGCCAAGCTCAAGTCTTTAACAAAGTGTGCTCAACCAATTAGGAACTTTTAAACGAAGTATAAAGTAACTTAATAAGACTTATAAATCCATGGACAATCAATAAGATACATTATTGCTTGACTTCTCTTCACCTATCAATTTTTCGTAACGGTTATTAAACTTCTTGTTTTGTCGCGCTTGAATGCTGGCGATTTTCTTCACCACTGTACTATGCTCATAATTGCTCGATGTCTCTCTATTTTACATGGTAGCACAGTGGTAAATATATTCATATCAGTTTCTTGTTGCTGAGACGCGCGCGCGCGCACTGATAAATTATCGCGATCAACGACATAGGTATACAAGTAAGTAAACATTTATATTGAAAATTTTTAATAATAGAACATGTGTTTTAAAGCTGCGTAGATACGTTTAATTTCAATGTTCAAATTAACACTTAAATGTTAATTTTATTTTTGTTTCTTTGTATTTAACAATACGAGTAAGTACCTACCTCGTATTGTTAAACACAAACAAAAAATACATAAACTTAAAACTAGTCTAAGTAAACTTGATTTTCGGTGCGTTGACAAAATAAGGATAAATGTTTCATTTTCCCTAATTACCTAACCATTCTTGTCCTGTCTTAAGAAATTGTTTTAGATTGTTCGATTACGAAATTTAAAAATACAAAAACAGTCGATGCAAAAGACTTAAAAAAATACAATTTTTCAGTAACCAATTGCATGTTTTAAAACGATAATATTCATTGTTTAAACATTAGGATGAACAGTCATTCTGTTCATCCTTGGCAATGACTTACTACTACGTTCATTGCCAACGAACGGTCACATAGATAAGTGAGGAAACCTCTTAAATATTAGGAATTTCTACATAAAATAAAAAAGGTATACCTAACAGATAATTTATAGTACAAAAAATAATATAATATGACTTGTTACCGTTTAGAATTAAATTCCTTTTCTAGACTTATAGGTATATGTTCAAACTTGATCATAAGCCTCCACATAATACCTACTCATATAAACTAATTTACATGCATTACTTTCATAATTAATTTATTTTTGATTCTCGCAATATAAAAAAACATACGCAACTATAATGTCTAGTTAACTTATAAAATATAGATGCACAAATTCGTATCAAACAGAATGATTCTGCAGACAGGTGTCTCCTACGTAGCCTCTTCATGAACAGGAGAATAAAACTCCAACTTCTTAATAGCCACAATATATACTTACCTCTTTCAGTTCAAAAAAAACTTATTGAACTTACTCAATTGTTACTGTTTTTCAATTACAGAAATGATGCAAAATGTTGTAGCAAAGGTGCTGTTCTTAGCCTATCTTACTGCAGTAACATCTTCACCTATTCCGTCTGACGAAGAAACAAGTACAGAGAACTCCAATGGTAACCCAGACTTTTGCAAACCACTCGTAATTGCACACCGAGGAGCAAGTGGCTATGTACCAGAGCATACTCTTGGATCTTACGCTCTTGCCATTACAATGGGTGCGGATTATGTAGAACCGGATCTAGTTATGACAAAGGATGGCCATTTGATTGCTAGACACGACAACGAACTAGGATTGACTACAGATGTCGGCGAATATCCTGAATTCCAGAACCGATATCGTACCCAATCTGTGGACGGTGTGGAAATGAGTGGATGGTTTTCGGAAGACTTTACTTTAGAAGAAATGAAAACTTTGCGTGCCAAGGAACGTATTCCAAACATTAGACCTGGTAACGCGAGGCTCGACGGTGCTTTTTACATACCTACGTTCCAAGAAATTATTGATCTCGTTAAAAGTATGCAAGTAAGTGAAAAACGAACTATAGGGATCTACCCCGAAATCAAGCATAGCAGTCATTTTAAAAATCTGGGCCTAGCTATGGAGCAACCTGTGGTGAATATACTACACGAAAATGGCTATGTAGGCTCTCAAGCCCCAGTTTACATTCAGTCTTTTGAAGTTAGTAATTTGAAGGAACTTAAGAATATTACTGAGCTCCGATTGTTACAATTGTATGAAAGCAATAGATCATCACAACCATTCGATCAATTTCAACTTGGTACAGGATTGACTTATGGTGACATGGCTACACCCGAAGGACTCGCAGATGTAGCAAAATACGCTTATGCTGTAGGACCAGATAAGAGCTTTATAATACCACGAAAAGAAGACAATAAACTTGGTGATCCTACTAGCTTTGTGGACGATGCACACACGGCAGGATTGAAAGTACACCCGTATACATTCCGTGCTGAAAATCCGTATCTCCCAAGCGAATATAAAAATCAAGATGACGCTTCTGATTCAGGTATCGGTGATTTAACAGGTGAAATACAAGCTTTCCTTGCCACGGGTATAGACGGACTATTTTCTGATCAACCAAATGTACCTGTACGTATTAGAGGACCTTGCGTATAGATATTTGTAAATATATATCTAGTCTATATTAGAACAACGGTTGATAAAAATAAAAGATAAAGTTTTACTTACGTAAAATTTAGTTTTAAAAAAGCTTCAGATACTACAAATGAGTAGATACTAGAAAGTATCTAATGCAGCCTGTTCAAGTAGTATTTTCTGTTCAAAACGACTAGTCTAAACTCTATTTTACACAGCCTTGTGTTTATATTGAGTTATTAGACTATTCTAAAAATCTTTATATCTATCTGTTATTTTACAGCATAAAATACTGATTTAGATTAAAAGATTGCTTTAGAATTTTGCACCAGTGTCCTAATAATGAATTATAAAAAATATTTTGTTATTTTTAGCATTAACTATACAATAAGCAAAATTGTAATAATATTACAATTTTGCTAAGATAAGATAATATAATATCTTATATAATTTTTATAAGATATATCTACTAAGATATGGTCTAATAAAGTGTTTAATGTAAACGAGAAGTATTTTCTATGGTTCTTATTTAAAGGTAGGTACAACAACCAAAAAAAAATACCTAACGTTTAAAGAAACTAGTCCCATGTCCAGAGCCGGATTAATTATGTCGGGGCCGGTAGACAATACATGTCTCGGAACCCCTTTACCGTTTTCTAACTTTATAAAATACTAGCGACTTGCCCCCGGCCTTCGCCCGGGGTGTAATTTATATATATATATATATATATATATATATATATATATATATATATAAACATTCCCCGTTTATCCCTCTTTCCATTAGTGAAAACCGAATTAAAATCGGTCTATCCGTTCACACATGATGCAGTGACCAAGGGAAATAGGGATTCATTTTTATATATAGAGAAGATTTTCGACTCTATTTAAAAATTTTCAAAATTTAAATGCAGGTGATCCATCCAAATGGATCAGGGAGAGGAAATCTCAAAGGATAAGATACAAAAATGTGTTCTAAGGAACTAACTGCCGCACACAGAGTCGTTTTAATGATTACTTAGCGACTCTTTAGTAAAGATTTAAAAATGTTTACTCTCAGAGACAGTTAATGGTTGATTAGTGGTCTTAAGTGACACTTAACTTTAATGACAGCTCAACCCTTACTAAACTTCTTAAATGGAGAATTTGACATTTCGAAAGTGAGGTAATCTTATTAATAATAATCTATTGTTCGTGGAGTCGTTACGTAGGTACCTAAAATTATTTTAAAAAAAATTTAAATTTAAAAACTAAAATTATATCTTGACAAGATGATACTTTACGAAAAAAAGTAAAGTATATTACTTCTATGAAAAATTGACAATGATGTGAAATGTTGCCGTATTTAAAAAATCTTGACTTTTTAATTTATTTAATTATAATTACGTCTATTATTGTTAATTTTAACTGATAATAATAAGAAAAGACATGTTTAACTGATTTTTATGAAAATCTCTTATTTTTTTCTATACATAAATTGCTTTGCCGAATGATATCGTGTCATTGAGTTTTTTCTTATGACAACACTGCACGTTATCGATATGCATTTCGATAGAACGCACAGTCCTATGCTTACTTAAAGTGGTATTTAACTAATGAACCATTAACTTTCGTCTCTGGGAGCCGTGGCTCATTAACGTATTTAATTGTATTTAGTTAAGTGTCTATCTGCCGCACTCAGAGACGTTCATTAGATTAGTACTAATAGACACTTAACTAAATACAATTAAATACGTTAATGAGCCGCGGCTCCCAGAGACGAAAGTTAATGGTTCATTAGTTAAATACCACTTTAAGTAAGCATGGTACTGTGCGTTCTATCGAAATGCATATCGATAACGTGCAGTGTTGTCATAAGAAAAAACTCAATGACACGATATCATTCGGCAAAGCAATTTATGTATAGAAAAAAATAAGAGTTTTTCATAAAAATCAGTTAAACATGTCTTTTCTTATTATTATCAGTTAAAATTAATAATAATAGACGTAATTATAATTAAATAAATTAAAAAGTCAAGATTTTTTAAATACGGCAACATTTCACATCATTGTCAATTTTAATTGTCAATTTTTCATAGAAGTAATATACTTTACTTTTTTTCGTAAAGTATCATCTTGTCAAGATATAATTTTAGTTTTTAAATTTAAATTTTTTAAAAATAATTTTAGCTACCTACGTAACGACTCCACGAACAATAGATTATTATTAATAAGATTACCTCACTTTCGAAATGTCAAATTCTCCATTTAAGAAGTTTAGTAAGGGTTGAGCTGTCATTAAAGTTAAGTGTCACTTAAGACCACTAATCAACCATTAACTGTCTCTGAGAGTAAACATTTTTAAATCTTTACTAAAGAGTCGCTAAGTAATCATTAAAACGACTCTGAGTGCGGCAGTATTAGTACTAATTTAATGAACGTCTCTGAGTGCGGCAGTAAGACTTCGATTTTTGAAAAATGAAAACTGCATTCAATTTTTTTTAATTACCCATAAAATATCTCCCCCCTCCCCCCCCCCTTTATATTACGTTACCAGGAATCGAACCCGGTCAAATCTCTGTAAAAGTAGCAATTATTTTTAGCAATTATTTTATAAATATTAAACAGGTCAATTTTATTTTAATTTTAATAATTTAAAATTTTAATTTTAATTATTTTAATTTAATAATTTTAATTAATTTTAATAATAATATTTTAATTTTAATAATTGGGAGCACATTTAAATAAATTATTTGGACTAATGGACCCCATGATAGTACAAAGCAAGTTAATGGAGGCAAAAACTCGTATTGAGGAATTGGAGAAAAAAATAGCTATTGTAGAAGGAAGAATACCACAAAAATATCCAGATGTAAATTATCTAGGTTATAAAGAGAGGAAACGAATATTAGTAAGTACATATTTCTTAGACTTTAATTAGATGCACTCATATTTTCATTTTTTGCTATATGAAATAAAAAATAATTTTGGACAATGTATTATAAAACACTGAATTAATTAAAACACTGAGGAAGTATGGTCTATAATAATTTGCTTTGAATGTAACGAAAAACAATACAAATAAGTTTTTAAATGATGTGTGTATAATTTCTTAACTTAAATATCGATGTTAGATGTTTAGTTCACAACTGTGACAACAGATGGCGTTAGTGCAAAAGGTTAAATCGCGCTAACGCTACGTTTCTAGTAAATCGTTAAAATAAATTCTTATTTAATAATAAAAAACCCTTCTAACATGCTAGACGTGTGAGACTAGTGTACAAATCAATTTCCTTACTGTGCGATTAAATTACTTGCCTTAAATAAAATTTGTCCTTCCGATCCGAGCGGGATGTCACTATGTCAGTCAGTGTCACCCACGAATCGAATCACGATATCCGCGTTTTTGTAAACTACACAGTAGTGGTGGTTAATATAACGTATAGCTGATAAAAATAGCACGCTATTTACTTGCATTGCAACGAATAGCGTGCGCTATATAAAGATTTAGTTAGAGTTAAAATTATAACGATATCTTATAAAGTCGCGCGGCGCGCGGCTGGCGGGCGGCGCTGCTACGCACGCTCGTCCCGCGCAACGAAAATAGCGCGTTGTAAACAATAGCATGTTAAAAGAAAACAATTGTTGACCGGTAACTGGCCGTCATGTTTGACATGGGCGGAGGTCGTTTAGCGATTTCGCGCGCTTTTTTAGAAAACCGTTAAATTTCGAGTGTGTGTATTAATATGAAACTTTGTTATGCCAGTTGTGTTTTGTAAATAATGTTTTTAAATGTAAATAGATATGTATGTAAAAAGATGTGTAAATAATAGCTTTTGTATATAAGCCGATTTATGTATATAAAATGAACTTTTAAATGTCAATGAATTTTGAACTTAAATACTGGCTGACTTAAAAAGGTTTGATATTCAAACAGCAAAAAAGAAAAAGTATAATTTCATCTTTTGACGTGAAAAAAACATAGAGAGTGTGTTTTTATACATGTGGATAGATAGTTGTGAAATATTTTATACTTATATAAGTTATTTTAGATGTTTTGTGCACCATCCAAATACTTAAGTAATTTTAATTACTATAAATAAAAATTAAGAATTGAAGTAATCCGAAGAAGTGAAATCCACAAGATTAAATACGCCTATAATTTTAATATCCATTTCTATAAAATTTCGATCATACATGAAAACCAAAGAAAATAAAATTATAGACAGTCCTAAGCCTGCAAAATATGAAGGATAGTTCATATTATAATAGGAACATTTTTTAAAAATAATATATTTTTATTATACTACTCATAGAAATATTCATGAAATCGATAATAAGGAAAGTAATTAAGCCACCATGATAAAATTAACAAATTCGATACATGTTATAAGTTTAGTAGAATGTTAATTTACCCGCGGTATTTAATATAACGTCGCCAACGTTACAACGCGTACGGCGCGTTTTAACAAGAATCTTATCGTTATAATATAGCGTCAAAAATAGCATGCTATAAAAATATAGCATATTCCATGTAGCGTGCTATTCAAATATAGCCGTTAAGACCAACTTTACTACACAGTACACTAACTACACTTACGGGTAGTGGATTTCTGTCGCAATCGCAAACACAAGTGCCAGGAGCCGGAACGAGGTCCGCGGTGGTACTATAAGCATCACCCGAACGGTGCAGTGCGGATCCTGAGGGTCGAGCGAAGGGATTCAGGGCTTCCCTCCCTCGGTGCGTATTGTTAGTGTAGGTAGAATAAATTACAGAAAACCTATGCCCGATTTCAGTCAGAATTCATTAATACACTTAGCAAATTTCGAATACATTCTTGTAACTTAATACATTTATCAAATTAATTTTTAATATGGATAGACTTTTAAATTTTCAACAAACTTGTATGACAGAATGATCAAGGTATAAAGTAATTAACAAAAATCGCCTGATGATCGCATCACTAAAGAATACATTGATGGCAGAATTGAAATAATTGAACAACTTTGGTTCAAATTCCTAATCGGACACAAAGAGTTGATAAGAACTTACGCACTTGCTGATATAAACTGACTGACGATAATGATAAAGCCGAAAAATTTTATTTTGAGTGTAAATGCGAACTTTAAGTTATACATAAAGGGTTTAACACTATAAAATGTGCTATAAATAAAACACTGCAAGAAAAGGACATGCAATATCCACAAATAAATATTCGTTATTTTTCTGGTAACTATCAGGAGTGGGCGTCGTTTAGCATCTCTCTTTAAGTCTCTTATCATAAACAACGAAGCATTTGATGACGTTAAAAAATTACACTACTTAAAGGCATATTTAAGGGGGGAACCAGAACAGTTAAATAGACATGTAGCAATAGAAGAGGGCAGTTTTGAACGATGTCGGGATATTGTTAATGAAAGATACAACGACAAAAAATTGATTTGTCATAATGTCTTATAAAGATTTTTCTTGATTGCCCACTTGTCAATTATTTGAAAGTTTCCTTAAAGAACGATTTTCTGCTATTAACCGCCTTGAATTAAAAGTACAATCAGGCAATAAATTAGCTCAAAATTCAAATAGAACCCCTAAAATAAAAGTTGGCAATTTGGGAAAGATAACTATAAGACTATTTCATAAAGCGACGGTAGACACCCGTCACAAGTTTGTTTTAGAAAATAGATTACGTTTTAATTGTTTGGGTGGCAATCACTCAGTCAAAGATTGCCGCAGCAAGGTTAAATATCGCGTTTGCAAACGCTCATATAATTCTCTCTTACATCCCAAGGGCGAAAACGTCACTATCGGGAACAATGACGCAGATGAGAGTGTTCCCTCTTCATCAAATGATACTTCAACGAATTCAACGTAGTTAGTCTCATGTTTAGCAGTGAGTAAAGTTATGTATCAGCAAGTATTACTGGTAACCGCTCTGGTTAAGGCAGCTTCTCGAAATTGAGAGGACCTTAGGTGGCGGTGCGACCGTCTTGTCCAAGGGCATAGTTAACATTCAACTAAAGTCCCTTCATAATCCCAATTTTACCATAACCATGAAGGCACACGTAATAAATAAGTGCATCTTCTACCCAGCAAAAGGGTAGAAGACTTGCAATGGGATGAACTACTTTCCTTAAACCTAGCATATCCCAAATAGAATCGACATACTTTTGGACGCCGAAGTACATACGCAAATCATTCGAGATGGTACAAAAAAGGGCCGCTCGGCACACCTCTGGCTGAAGCAACAAGCTTGGGATGGATCTTATCTGGTGTGGTTAACAGTATATATAAACCAAGTCTTCAAAGAAATAATTTACACTGTCATTGCGCAGACGACAACAACAACTTCTCAAAAAAGTCTGGGAAGTTGAATCGGGTGTTCAAATTCCCAAGCAACGGTTGTTCACTGACGGGGAACATTGCGAAGAGTATTTTTCAAAAACAACAGGCAGAGATGCTGATGGTCGTTAAGTCGTTCCGCTTACATTCAAAAATAAAAATCCTCAAGTAACTTCGCCACGTGAAATTGCAGACAAAAGGCTGAAATAATGTGTATAGCATTGCAGAGCAAAAAGAAATGCTTACAGCATTGGCAACCAACGAATGCGAATGGCGAATACCTAAGTCGGTGAAATACCATTTGAAAAGGGTCATCGACAACTCCACCTTGGCCTACGAAGAAATGGCAACTGTCCTCGTTCAGGTAGAAGCATGCCTTAATTCTAGCCCCCTGTCTGCAGTCATGGACGATCCAAAAAAACTAAATAATAATTATAATTATAATTGCTGTTAAATTTGATAATGTTACTTCTGTTAATTAATTTTTGCATGCCTTGTAAAACGGCGAAACATTTTGTTCCTTTTGTAACTCTTTTGCATCTTCTATACAATGTTTTAAGCAAATAAATGGATTATTATTATTATTATTATTATTAACATTCTAACTCCCGGGCATTTCCTGATCGGAGAGGCTATCTTCACAATGCCTGACCAATCCGTTGAATTCGTAAACGTAAGTTCATTGAGAAGATGGCAGCACGCTTAATGTATGTTCCAATCGTATTGGCGAAAATTGTCGCAAGAATATCTCACCAAATTCTTACTGCTGTATAAGCCAAGGTCGACAAATACGAGACAATAAGGTCGGCGATGTAGTCGTTATAAAAGACGACAACATGCCTCGATGTCTTTGCCTCTACGGCAGAGTGATTGCCATTCATCCCCGCTTAGACAATATATTGCGAGTGGTAACTTTAAAAACCAATCGGGTTCTTTTAAAAACCTATATTTGATCTAAAACCTATTTCTGTTAACTAGGATGAACAGTTAATTTACCTAATTAAGATAAACACCTCTGTACCTTATACTATCCATTTATTAGATGTAAGCTTTGTATGGTTTGTATTATACAATCCATTTACTTGAGTTTTAAAATTATAAGTTTACATCCTGTTTGTAAGCAAATGAGCGCATTTGTTAAATTTAAGTTATTACTTTTGATTAATTAAGGCCATAGGTTAACTTTGCCCTTGGTGGGCGGTAGGTATGTATAATTTCTTAACTTAAATACCTATCGGTGTTAATTAGATGTTTTAGTTCATAATCGTCAACAGATGGCGTTAGTGCAAAAGGTTAAATCGCGTTAACGCTACGTTTCTAGTACCTAATTCGTTAAAACAAATTCATATTTAGTAACAAAAAAACTCTCCTATACTAAATTTAAATTTGACTAGTGTTCAATTCAAACCAATTTCTCTACTTCCCTTGGGTGGGCGGGCTGTAGAGATGTGCCAAATGATTACTTTGATGTAACCGTGACAATGATTACAGTTACTCTGAAGTACTGATTACAAATACTGGTTCCAGTTACTCACGGTTCCAGTTTACAAATTGGAATCATATAATATTAAAGTACCTACGAATACCTATTACAAGTAACTTGAATACAGTTAAAAAAAACGGATCGTTGGACTCATTGTAAATAAAATAATCTTCTACGTTGTTCAATCAAGGTTGTTTTTATTAATTGAAAAATGTATTACTTTTACTATTAGACTATCTATTACCTATTTACAATTTTAAATTTGCGTTTAGAAACATAAGTTTACTTTTTTTGTTTGTAAACGTTAGGACCTGTAAAATTACTAAAAGGCAGTTTAGAAAACGAATGGCTTCTATTCCGATTCCGAGTTGGTAATGGCTACCCGAAAGTGAGTGCAATGCAACGGATACTTATTACTGAATACAGATACTCTTTCCCCGAACGCAGTCCAAAGTACGGAACGAGTACTTGTAATCAGTATCTGGAAATTGCAGTAACGATTACAGTGGCACCAATGAAGTAGCGATTCCAAAGTAACGGTTACAGCACTTTTGACACACCTCTAGCGGGCTGCATCCTGCACCCCTTGGGCGTTAGGCGCGTAGGTACCGCCGTACGAGTGCATATAAAATTTAGTGTTGGGTTGGTCAGCTAACAGTTTTTTGTTAACTTAGCCAATCAGCTAAAATTAGCTGGTTAAATAACGGCTAAATAGCGAAATCGAATCGGCTAAATTGTTATAAAAGATTATAAAAATGAAATTGCTTATGCTTACCATGATTGTCCAGAATATTTTATTGACAAGAATACTAGGTATAGGAACTAAAATAAATAAATACTGCATTATGGATATGCTTCCATAATTATCTAATCCGTATCGATTCTGGTAGTATAGAATAAAAAAATAACTCTTAAAAATACCTACCAATGAAAATGATACCTATATTATTTATTTTAATGTTACTCATTAAT
Organism: Bembecia ichneumoniformis; assembly: GCA_910589475.2. Classification (NCBI taxonomy): domain Eukaryota; kingdom Metazoa; phylum Arthropoda; class Insecta; order Lepidoptera; family Sesiidae; genus Bembecia; species Bembecia ichneumoniformis. Next base: position 9,562,679 of record OU342523.1, read on the forward strand.
CATACTAATCGCGAAAGCAAAATGTTTCAAATATATAATTATATATTTTAAATATGTTTTACAACATTTATAAAAATATGTAAATGTAATTCAAAATTATGAAAAAAATTGCTTATTTTCGTTTGCATAACGTCAAAAATCGTCCTACGTACTCGTTTATGTATAAGCTAAACGTAAATATCTGATCCACCACTGATCCACTATTATAATAACCATAGATAATTAATTCAGCTGACAGCTAAATATCTAACCTACTGTCACAGTTAAGGTATTATCCATAACCGGAATTAACCAACTATCGATAGTAGTTGTTAGCTGATAAGCTGACGGAGTTGTTAGCCATTTGCCGTTTTTTTGTTCACGGGTAAATATCATTTAGTGTGTATGGATGGACGGAATTATCAAACTCTGTTAAAGAAGGATTTTAATTATGTTTAAAAAGTTTTACCTTTTTATATCATTACAACAACTAACTAAAGTGTAATTGCTTATATCTTTATTATGTTAAGGTCGTCATAGGTGCTGCAAGTGCGCTGCTGAACATTGTCAAATTAAGGATAAAGGATTAGGAAGGAGGATAGTGAAATGAGCCCTGGCATCCCTTACTCACTCAACGAAACACAACAGCACACATGCTGTTATTTCATGGCAACCTTCAAGAGACCACAAAAATTTATCGTAATAAACAGATAGTCGTTTAAGCAATATTAATTCGTTAAAGGGATTAGTCAATGTAACTGAACTCGTATCCAGTCTCTACGTATTTACATACTTTATACATTAAATTTAATACAGATTCGGATTTTTACATTTTTAATTATACAAACTTGATTTCTCTTAAATGTTGTCTATTGAGAACCTGTTGAGAACTTATTGTATTATTTAACTTTATTTTCATTTTAATTATACATATTCTTACTAATATTTTTTTTATTTTATTTACGAGCTAATTTTAAAGTCTTAAACATATTAAACAACAAAAATTAATAAAGATCCATCATCTTTAAAAAATATTTTATCTTCACCATCAAAAAGTCATACTTTTTTATGTTACTGTTAAGAGACAGATTGAGAGTCGACTCAATCTGTCTCTTAACAGTAGGGGTTACCGTCGCCTATAACACAAGCAACGCCAGTGCTGCAAGTGGGCTGCCGACTGCCTCAAGGATAAGGGACAAGGAAATGGACTCTGGCAAGATATTTTATGTGAGCCTAAAAATTTAAAATATTGTCTGCTTCAGGTGACTGGAGGAGCAGGTTTTGTTGGTTCTCATTTAGTTGATGTTCTCATGACGCAAGGCCATGAAGTCATAGTAGTAGACAACTTCTTCACAGGCCGCAAGCGTAATGTCGACCATTGGTTTGGTCATCGGAACTTTGAAATGATCCATCATGATATCGTCAATCCACTGTATGTTGAGGTATGTGTATGTTAAAATTTGCTATGCTGTTCTTTAAATTTCTTTTTGACTGCTGCTAGGATGATGAAATGTAATTTTATTTGTGTTTTAGGCAGACGAAATATATCACTTAGCAAGTCCAGCGAGCCCACCACATTATATGCAAAATCCGGTGAAGACTATAAAAGCGAACACCCTGGGAACAATTAATATGTTGGGTATGTTCGTAACGGTAAAACATAGGATCTTGTTAATGTAACCAGAACACCTCATAAAAATACAGCACTATTAAATAAGAAATAATGTGATTTGCACACAAAAATTTGCTATACAATGCTAAGGCGCTGTGATGGTGATTAGTCAATAACCGCATCCACACTGGCCGCACGGGCTAGCGAGGCAGCTTCGCGGATTTGGCACGCGAGTCATGGGCAGCTTCAAGTAAATAACCACTATCCCGAGACGGACCTCGCGATGAAGGCTGAGCCAGAATAAGCTCTCGAATATTTTGAAATTTACAGCCATCTGTTGTTTAAATTTTGCACGCCAGATGAGGTAGTACATGAGGATACTCAAAGTCACATTGGCCCATGTTACTTACAAATAAATAATTTGAATTTGAATTTTGAAAAACGAAAACAGTCACGTTTTAAAGAAATACCTATGCTTTGGTGGGTTAAAAAAAACTTTATGAGCGTCGCAATCAATGTGGAAATAATTTTCGGTATGTATGTTCAAACGTCAACTTGAATTGGCTCAAGAGCCAAAACAGCAGCCTTCATACCGCACGAACAACGCACACCGAGTTGGTCCGTTTACCGACAACACATGGCTCGGGCCCGAGGCACGCTCGACTAAGCCAACGTGGACCCGACCAACCCCAAAACACGTTCACACCGACCGAGTCGCGAGGCTGGCCTCGTGAGCCCGTGCAGACGATATGGACGCGGCTAATCATCATTGCAGTGCATCAGCAGTACTTTTTGTGTGATTTTACAAAGGATTTTCATTGAGTTTATGAAGTTAGTAAGTTATAAACGTGTGTATGTAGTAATACTTTAAGCCGGATAAGTAAAAATAAGTAAAAAAAAACCGTGAACACAAATACGAATCTCTCTTTCGAGGTACTCTTTTTGAAGACATTATTTAATTTACTTAAATTACAAGACCACAAATGTCGCTAAATAGATTGAAACTTAAACGAAATATATGAATATACTTACTTATTAAAAAATACCAACGAAAAATAATATTTGGTTCAGCGCTGAACTTGTGCCGCTTCCTACGCGTAGACTTTAATGTTTCAATTTCAAATTACCGGCTTTTCTTTACAGGTAACTAAAATCAACATATACAAGCAGCTATTGGCAATTTTGATACGTTCAAAGAATAAATGGATCGAAAAAATTTCATGAGAATCGCGAATTGTTTTGAGAATATTTTATGAATATGTATTTTGGTCATTTCGTAGGTTTGGCACGACGTGAAAAACGACTGTCGGTTTTTTGGCAAAGTTCAAAGGATGAATGTGCTTGCGCCCGTGTGCCTGTTCACACGCGCGCGTTCGCTTTAGTATCTCGTGCATATTCGCAGCGACCGGAAGTATTCTGTGATCAGGAGAAATGTCGGACTGGTCAAGCGGCCAAATACTTTTCTTCCTAGAATGCTACCAGGTAATAGCCGAAGGTAATAGCCGCCACAATATTGACATCTTCGGTGTCCGCCATGCTTGCACATACTGGCGTGTCGCCATGCGTGTGAATATCTTGCTTGGCCCGCCTACTCTCGGCGGGTTACGTGCCGGGCTGCTTGCCGGGCCACCTGCCGGGCTGCGTGGCGCGCGTTTAAACTCGGCATTAGATTTCGCCTATCGAAGGATGCAGTAAACCAAGTGCATAATTTTATAAAACATAAAATTATTTCTAAAACGAAAATGTTATTATTCAAGAATAACATATTATTCAAATTAAAAATAACCAATTAAATCGTAATAAGTTGAAGTCTTTGTTTTTCAGTGTCTACATAAGGCCGGCCGCATACATACGTTTTCCGAATTCGTTTTCCGCGTTCGGAGACCCGAATGCATCAAATCGATAGAAAATACATTGACTGCCGCACACATTCGTTTTTTTTCTGTACGGAATACATTCCATGCGTACGTTTCGAATGTGGGTCCGTGCCCTTACGGAAAAAACCTAATGACTATCTAACCTAAACCACTATCCGATTTAATTTGCCTATAACCAAGAGCACCATCGGCAACTTTCCAAACTGGCAAGAAACCGAACGACGCCAGCCAGATCAAAATAATCATAACATAATTAAATGAACTAAAGTTTTACTTTAAATAATTTCTTTGGAAAAAATACTAGAAAGGAAAGGAGAGACAAACAAAAATCTGACTTATTAGGTACTCATAGAAGATTTAGTTCAAAAAACAAATTCACTGGATTATTTATTTCGTACCTAAGGGAAAAAGAACTATTAAAAACGTATGTTCTCCTACATCACGTTGACAGTTAACTGACAGCTTGACAGTGACACTAACGGTAATGTTTATTTATAATTCCTTTCCTTTCATAACTTTCATTACATTTCATTCTTTCAATTTTAAAATAATAAACTTCGTGCACATATTTTGAGGAATATTGGTATATGTAATGAAATATGTATCACATTTTTACATAGAAATGTAAGCAAAATTGCAATTATATCTTCAGAAAATGATAAGACAATATTTAAAATTTAGGAAAACCATAACCTGTTTATGTTTCTTGTTTTTACGTAAGTATTTCTCGTTATTTATCTTATGTATTTACTTTCGGTTTAATTTAATTATCGAGTTAATATAATAACAAAATTATGGAAATTGGTATGCAATGACATTGCATTTATAATAGGTATTTGTTTACAGTAATTTTACTGATACTAATTCTTACAAAGGATACACCTAATAACGCCTTTGGACGAAAACACCAAAGAATAGTTGACGATTTTTCTGAAGTAGCCTTAAGAGATTTTAATCATATACCAAAGAAACCCGAGCATGTCGCAGTAGAGTGGAAAAAAGATAATATGGAGACTAATAGACCCAATGATAGTACAAAGCGTGAATTGATGGAGGCAAAAGCTCGTATTGAGGAATTGGAGAAAAAAATAGCTATTGTAGAAGGGAGAATACCACAAAAATATCCAGATGTAAAATATCTAGGTTATAAAGAGAGGAAACGAATATTAGTAAGTATACATTTCATAGACTAACAAGATGCACCCATATTTTTATTTTTTGCTCCATGAAACAAAAGTCAATATTGGACAATGTATTATAAAACACTGAATTAAAATACTCAGGGAATATGGTCGAAAAAAAATTTGCTTTGAATGTAATGAAAAATAATCTAAATAAGGTTTTAAATTATGTGTGCATATAAATGTAAGATTATAGTATGTATGGAATTATTACTCTGTTAAAGAAGGGTTTTAATTGTTTAAATAGTTTTTCCTTTTTATGTCATTACAGCAATTCATTTGTGTAGGTAATTGCTTATATCTTTTTTTATGTTAATATAATACAAGTAACGTCATGTGCACTGCTGAACATAGTCAAATTAAGAATAAGGGATTAGGAAGGAGGATAGGGAAATGGGCTCTGGCATCTCTTACATACTCAACGAAACACAACAGCACACCTGCTGTTATTTCATGGTGACTTTCAAGAGACCACAAAAATTGGTCGTAATAAACAGATAGTCATTATATGCAATATTAATTCCTTAAAGGTATTTAGTCATTGTAACTGAACTCATATCCAGTGCCTACTGTATACATACTTATATACATTAGTCTCTATTGTATACTTTAAACATTAAATTTAATACAGAATTGGATTTTTACTTTTTCATTCATACAAACTTGATTTCTCTCAAACCTTGTTTCATACTGTTGAGAACCTATTACTAACTTTATTTTAATTATACATATTCTTATCAATTTATTTGTAATTATATTTTCAAGCTAATTTTGAAGACTGAAACATTAACAAAAATTAATAAATAAATGATCCATCATCTTTACAAAATATTTGATCTTCACCATCAAAAAGTCTTAACATTTTTTTATGTTACTGTTAAGAAACATATTGAGAGTCGACTTAATGGTAGGTGGTTAGTCACCTATAACACAAGCAACGCCACAGATAGTTACAAATGTGCTGCCAACCATAGTAGGATTAAGGGTAAGGGACAGGGAAACGGGCTCTGGCATCTCTTACTTACTTACCAAATTATGCTCACAACACACATGCTGTTATATCATGGTGGTCTTCTGTAAGAGGGTGATTACTGTCACCAGACGACAAGATATTTTATGTGAGCCTAATAATTTAAAATATTGTCTGCTTCAGGTGACTGGAGGAGCAGGTTTTGTTGGTTCTCATTTAGTTGATGTTCTCATGACGCAAGGCCATGAAGTCATAGTAGTAGACAACTTTTTCACAGGCCGCAAGCGTAATGTCGAACATTGGTTTGGTCATCGGAACTTTGAAATTATCCATCATGATATTGTCAATCCACTGTATGTTGAGGTATGGTTAATACTGGTTATATTACATCACTTCACTAGCACTATAGACTTTTTTGCACACAATTCTTTAATGTTTTTTAGGGTTCTTTTTGACTGCTGCTAGGATGATGAAATGTAATTTTGTTTGTGTTTTAGGCAGACGAAATATATCATTTAGCAAGTCCAGCGAGCCCACCACATTATATGCAAAATCCGGTGAAGACTATAAAAACGAACACCCTGGGAACAATTAATATGTTGGGTATGTTCGTAACGATAAAACATAGGATCTATATTGTTAATGTAACCAGAACATAAACAGCATAATTAACAGCATATAACATAACTTTTATAAACAGAACACACAAAAATTGGGTCAGAGTTTTGCTATACAATACTGAGGCACTGCAATGGTGAATAGTCAATAGCCGCGTCCACTCTGGGCGCACAGCAGCTTCGTGGATTTGGCTCACGAGCCCTCTCGCACTGCAACCTCAGATAAATAACCACTACCCCTGGGGGCCTAGCCAAGATGCAAACTGTTGCAAACGCTTCCTTTGCGTACTTACGAAACGAAAGAAATAAAGCCCGGTGATTGGTTGTTGCAAATCTTGGCCAGGGCCCCTGGCGAGCTGAGCCAGGAGCTCACGATTATTCAGAAATGGACAGCCACGTATTGTTTAAAAAAAGAAAACAGGCACATTTTAAAGCAAGACCAAGACTTTGGTGAATTAAACAAATTTTATGAGTGTCGCAATGAATGCGGAAATAATTTTCTCTATGTATTTTCAAATGTCAACTTGAATTGGCTCGAGAGCCAAAACAGCAGCCTCCACACCGCACACCAAGTTGGTCCATTTACCAACAACGGCTCGGGCCCTATGCACGCTTGGGCCAGTCAATGTGCACCCGAGCAATCCTAAAGCACATCCACACCAATTGAGTCGCGAGGCTGTCTCACGAGCCCGTGCGGACTATCTAGACGCGGCTAATCACCATTGCCTCAGTGCCTCAGCAGTACTTTATGTGTGACTGCACAAAGGATTGTCATTGGTCATGTGAAGATGTAGTAAGTTATGAATGTGTGTATGTAGGACTTGTGTTGCTCTGTGAACAAAGTTTAATATTTTAGTATTTACACAATATCTAATATTTACATGATATATTATAATTAAATTATTTACCTGTAAACAAAGAAAGGACATTATTTAACTAAGTATATTATTTATAAATTTATTTATTGAACATTATTTTTTAACAAATAACAATGACGATGACAATTGCTTTTACAAACTTGTTGGCTGCCACCATTACATACCTCTATGAAGTATTTATACTTTCTTTACATATATTTTGGTTACTTCGTAGGTTTGGCACGACGTGTAGGCGCTAAGATTTTGATAGCCAGTACGTCTGAAGTGTACGGCGATCCGATGGTACATCCACAGCCAGAGACTTACTGGGGCCATGTTAATCCTATAGGTATGTAATATATATGACTGCATTAGATAGAACTTTTACTTTATTTATTAATTTATTTTCACTGTATTTTTATTTGGGATACAAATAAAAGTAATGTTGCAGTATAAAAAAAAATATTAAAAAATGTGAAATTGCTTATCTTTTTTATTTAAATTTTAATATTTATTTTTTTATAAATATACTGCACCAAATATCAACATTGAAAATAGAAAATGACCTCATACTTTAAATAACATATTTACAGTATGGAGTCGTTTTTTTATATATTTCCTTAACAGTACATTATTATGTTTAATTTGTTAGCTGGATTCATTCATAACGAACTAGCAAATGACAACTCACGCATTTGCCTACAACATAACCCCATATTCATAAAAATGCAGAAACTTAATTATGTTCACCATTTTTAGTGACAACTTCTTTTGTTTCCTTCTTTTGTTAGTTAAAAGGTTAAATTTTGCTTTAAAAGGTTTTGTAAACATGTCATGTGTAAATGTTCAGTTTTAAATATGAATTTACAGCTTACGGCTCATCTATTTTTGGATAGTTATTGAAAGAGAAACAAATAATTTGTTCAATAAATTGCAAAAAATAAATAAATAATTGCAGGACCTCGGGCATGTTATGACGAAGGCAAAAGAGTCGCAGAGACTTTGGCATACTCATATGCGAAGCAAGAAAATGTGTCTGTGAGGGTTGCTAGAATTTTTAATACATATGGTCCAAGAATGCACATCTCGGACGGTAGAGTGGTGTCCAATTTCATTCTACAAGCTCTACAGAACTTGACCATTACTGTAAGTATTGTTTTAGCTTTAATTTAATATTTATGAAGTGAAAAGCTCTTGAACAAAATCTTTTTCAGTTGATCCTCGAACCAATATATGATATATCATTGGGATCGAAAGGATTCAAAAATTAACTAAGTAATCATAAAAAACTGTATATACTCTTTAATTTAAAATAATAACTGATCTTATCTTTTGCTTTGTTGATATTTGTAAGCATATCACCATATTTTTCATTGATATTTAAAAAAAAATGTTAATTGAAAAATATATCTATAAAAAGATATTGAAATTATTATATACATACAATAAAATCGTAAACAAGCCGTGTCTGTATATTAGATAAGATTTCTTTTGCCATTTTTTGTTTAAAAATCTCCTTTTATAAAAATCTCTGCCATTAGATACTTATAAAATACAGTTGAAAAGTTATTGGACAGTCTTTTCTATTATGTACACATAGACATGTTCTTTTACATTACCATCATAATAATGTAATAAATGCAGAGACTGAACGGATTTGAATGAAATTTGGCACACAGATACTTAGTTTATTACCTGGTTTAACTTATATCCTTGGTTTACTTTATATCCTACAAAAATGTTAGGTTCCCGAAGTCGTCCACTGTCGTCAACAGTGGCGGCGCCACCGTCGTCACAGCAATAAAGATTTCGGGCGTAATAACTAATAGATTTTCATATTTCAATGCGTACGAAGTTGCGGGCACTGCTAGTAATACATAATAATTATCTTCTGCAAATTTGTGCTGCATTTTTACTTTTCTTGAAATAAAAATGCGTTAGTTACAATAATATTCTATTACTAATTAATAATTGTAGATCGTTGGTTAGTTGTATCTAAAATGTTCTAATTGTTTTTTTTTAAGTACATAAAACTTAAAATTTTCCTGCGTATTACTAAAATACGCACAATTTTTTTTTTAAATGACCATAGATAACACGCCTAACAAATCTATAACTGAATTGTTGAATTGTGTCAATTTCAGGTATATGGTAACGGAAGACAGACACGTTCATTCTGTTATGTGTCCGATCTCGTCAATGGCCTTCTGGCTCTAATGGCATCCAGTTATACGCAGCCAGTTAACATCGGCAATCCCGTTGAAAACACGATAGAAGGTACAATATGGTAAAAATAGATAAATGATACATAAATGTATATTTTTATTTTGCAATGTAGGGAGGCAGGCCAGCCGGAACGATCCACAATCATCGGCTTGCCTTCCTCCCCTTGCTATTTGTATTCAAGAACATCCGCGTTTGATTAGAACCTATTAAATTGTGCGAATGGGACATAGTCTATTAAAGCTAGAAGGGAATAAAAGATTCGAGTGAATTCTGTCTGCTAAACTTTCGAATTTTCAAAAAACGTTAAAGCTACAGCTATACAAGAAAGAGCCACGCTTAGTGCTAAGACCTAAGCTACTCGCTTAGTGACCGATCCCAGTGAACAGACATATTGCATATTATCGCGTTGGTCACACTGCAAGCGACGTGCCAAATGACTAACTAGGTGACTAGTTAGTCACCATGCAGGTCGCGTTGCAAACGAACTTGTTGGTAAAGGCGCCTAGCGACTACAATGGAACAAGTTCTAAATGCTGGTGTTTTGAAAATAAATCGATTTTGAATTGTATTAAATTTAAGCATTGTGTTTTCAAGCAATAGCACTTTCTTAGAAAATGACATATTTTTTCTGTTCACACCAAAAAACGGCGCTAAAGTGAATTGGGTGTCACAAGCTAAGCGTCTTTGTATCTTGTTCACAAGCGTAGCTCCTAGCTTAACTTTAAGCTTGGCACGTATAGTGTTGTCTTAGACTAATAGGTTGTTTAATTGTTGTGGTCGTGTTCCAGAATTCGCCCTTATAATAAAGAATCTAGTCCCGGGATGTCGCAGTACTGTGTCTACGAGTGCGGCAGTGGAGGACGATCCGCAAAGAAGGCGACCGGACATCACAGTCGCAGAAACGCATCTGCAGTGGTCACCCAAGGTTGCTATTTTTTCTACATCTAGTTTGATAACAGCTTAGTAATAGCAGAGAAAACTGCGTCTTGAATTAGGCAGGCAGTTCGTCTCGCGGCAGTAACTGTTCCTTTACAGAATATCACTGTTAAATAACAGCTTGTGTTGTGTTTCGGTGAAAGTTAAGTATGCAACAGTCCATTCGCCTATCGCTTCCCGGCAGTGAACTTACTTGCAATCCCCTCTTTTTAAGTTAAGGTGGTTGCTTGCGGTCCGTACAAACTGCAACGAAGATAGATGGCGCTGATTTGGAAAATTGATGTTTTTTCCATTTTTATGAATGAAAATGAGCATATAATTTAATAGTAACAGGTTTAACGGAAAAGGCGTAATATTAGTAATGCATTATGGTATATTTCAACTATATATTAGTTTTAAATTACTCGTAAGTGTCCCAAGAATATAGCCATCCTAGCGGTAGAATTACTCACGCACACATTTAAGGACATTTTTCGTACGTAAGTATTTGCCATTTTCGTCAGTTATCTAAAACGCGGATTGGACCTAGTGGCTTAACTGTGCGCTACGATGTCATGAAGCGCCGGTTCCAACCCCTTCACTAAGGAGTTTTTTTTTAAACTTTACAAGGGATTTTATGGTTTTTTTTACTTTATTTTTACGTTTACGTAGTTTTACTATAGAATGGCTTGACCAAAATAAATTGAAAATCAACTTCACCAAAACTAACTTTATAAAATTTGACAACACTAAAACGGCAAAGCTTGACATTAGATATGAGAATACTTATTGAGGAATTAAATGAAACTAAATTTCTGGGAGTAATAATAGACAGACAACTCAGCTGGAAATCACATATCGATTTTGTCTGTGAAAGAGTAAACAAATTTGTATATGCAATAAAATGCCTGAGAAAAATTACAAACCTGGAAGCAGCTATTTACTTGCCATGCTTATTGAGTGCCATGCTTATTAGTTTCTGTTCTTCGCTATGGTTTGATCATTTGGGGCAACAGTGGTCACCTAGGTAAAGCTTTTGTTGCACAAAAGAAATGTTTGAGAGCTATGACTTTTAAAACACAACGGGATTCATGTAAACCTTTATTCAAGGAGCTCAGATTATTGACTTTGCCTGCATTTTACGAAATGTGTATATTCGTGAAGAAACACAAATTTTTGTTTATAAATGTCAATAATACAGATTCACGTAGCAACAGATATCCGGAGAAACTAATAGTAAAGGAAACGATCAAGTTGGCTAAATATAAAAATAGTTGCTGAGCGTCAAAATATTTAATAAAATTCCTCTAAATTTTAAATCTTCACCATTGATACAGTTTCAAAGGACTGCAACATTTGAAAATGGTAGAATATAGCGACCTTTATTGTTAACAACTATAAATGAACTAAAATTTAATAAATTATGAAAGTCAAAATAAGTAGTAGTGGTGAACTAATCAGTAGAAATTCGATGTTCGACATTTGGAGTTCAAGGAACAAGAGAACTAGATGTCATCTCTGGTATCAATTACCCATGATCGCAAATAAATTATTATTATTATTATTATAAGGATTAATAATTACATAATTAATACGAAAGTAAATTGCTTGGTATTTTTCATGACGTGATTAGATGTAGGCTACGTACGTTTTACACGCGATACGATATCAAAATAAAAAAAACAGCTCATTACAAAATACATTTTTTATTTATATTGCTTTGTACAATGATACAGGTCGACACTGAATTTTTGTAGACAGTAGACAAAAAAAGTAATTATTTTTCCCAATGACCATCGCTTGATTGATTGTCTGCTAGCTGGTTAAAAATATAGTCGTTTGGCTACTATAATTTTTCAAACAGAACATATATTTAGTATTTTTGCCCAAAATATAGTAGGATACTATATTATGTATGAAGGGTGCTCCAAAAGTAATGATAATGAAATTTAATTTATTGTTCAACATTAAGCGTTAGTCTGTATATCAGCTAAAGCCGCATAGGGTTATGTGGGATTTCTACCCACTGAAAAACCCCTAGAGATCTTCTGGCGCGACGGTTTCTTACTCGGCGGCGGGGCAGCTGTGCGTCATGGTCATCACGAGCAAGCGCCGCGTTTGCTGTTGTGATGGTCCGTCAGGATATGTTGAGGTCTTCTTCTGAAACAAGAGAGAGCGTTATCAGGCGATTGACTGAGAGATGTTCAGTCAATAAGTACAGGGCATTCGAAATGCAATGAGTATGAAGTGAATGCTCGCAGAAAAGAAAATTAGTACGCTTTACTTGGGAATGACCTTCTAGAATGTCTTCAAATTTCTTGTATCTGAATTGCTCCAACAGTATAAGACCATCTCTTCTACAAGCACACGAGATTCCAACTATTACGGTATATTTATATGTAGATTTTTACCATAGTGAAATATCTACACAATTTTGTTGATTGCGAACTCTTCTTAGTACAATCTCAGGCAAAACACACAAACCTGCAGTTGGCCCTGGCTCTGCAAGAAAGTGACTGAGATTTTATAGTTATACATATTATGAAGAATGTGTGTTATAAATATTGCAATAAAAAAAAAACAGAACTAACTTGATAGTAATAGTTGTGTTTCTTATTTACTCGTAAGTTCCCTTAACTTAGAGTGGAAATTTTTCTTTGGCAGCAGAAAACATGTTTTGATTGTTGCGAGCCAATGAGGGAAAACATTTTATTTCCAAAAATTCCAAATACTTCTATAACCCCTGAATGAAATCGGCCAAGGTAAATGATAATGATTACAAAAATATTATTATAATGATGACTTGAAATTGATCAACATACCATCTGGGCAAGCTCCTAAAAAGCCAAATATTGTTCTGGGCGCAGACTTATTGTGATCATACACCATGCTGATCACATGGTTGTGACGTGGTGTTGCTTTTCGTTTACATTCCTGAAAAAAATTAAAAAATGTAGCATTTTCGATGTATGTACGAATATTTTGTCATTACTTGTTGGTTTTGTGTGCAATACTAAAAATGAATAAATTTTAAATTGTTACATATAGGTATATTATTTTTTATACCTATGTCTATTTTATTTTGTTTTGTTTTTACAGGAAAATAATACAAATTGGTCTCGAAAAGTTAACTTGTGTATGAAATAACCGTATAAATATTTTTCACAAATAATTTCCAAGTATAACAATAGTCCAAAGTAAACAATTATCAAATACAACCAATTAGAGAGGTTATGTTTTCGAATGCCGAGACCACAAAAATTGTTTATATATGTTTTAGTGTGGTGTAATTAGTAGGTGTAAGGGTGTAAGTACGTACCTTTGGATTTCTCTGTGATATCGTTTCATCAAAAACTCGTTTGCGACATTTATTTCGGCTTAGTTTATCACTGCTCCATAGTTTATTATTGAAATACTATAATTCCAATAAATCAATAAACTACTTATATAATTACACTTATATCTGCAAAAAGGAGCCCTTTCGACTTGGCTCCAACTTTCCGAGGTGCATCCGTACCTGTTGCCAATGATCTTGAGCTTCTTGGCATGAGGTTGTGCTCAGATCTCAACTTCGGTTCTTCTATCGAGTCCAAGGCCCAAACAGCGGCCAAAAAGTTGGGCATCCTAAATAGAGTGAAGCGATGCTTTACATCTGGACAGCTCCTCTCTTTATACAAGGCACAAGTCCGATCCTGCATGGAGTATTGCTGTCACCTTTGGGATGGCTCAGCAAAATATCAACTTGCTGCACTCGACTCGGTGGATCGCAGAGCTAGGAGGCTCATTGGCGATGATACACTAATAAGAACTAAGCTGCAGAGCCTGGCACATAGACGCAAAGTTGCCTGTCTGTGTGTATTCTATAAGATGTACTTCGGAGAGTGTGCTCGAGAGCTGCATGAGATCATACCGCCTTCCCCTTTCTTCTATCGGACATGCAGACGTACGGCTGGTTACCATCCTCACCTTGTCGATATCCCTCTAATTCGGACCAAGCGCTTAAAAACATCTTTTGTGATGCGCACTGCTAAGGATTGGAACTCCCTGCCGGCGTCTGTATTTCCGAGCTCATATAACCCAAATCTTTTCAAGGTTCGAGTGAATAGGCATCTTCTGGGTGAGCTCGCTCCATCTTCGGCCTCATCCTTCCTACATGGATAGATGCTGGTCAAGAGCAAACCCATCTATAAAAAAAAAAAAAAAAAAAAAAAAAAAAAAAAAAAAAACTAAGAATATTTGCAATTTCAATTGCAAATCGGAGAATAATATTGACCGATTGAAAATAAAAACACAAACACTATACACATGACATTTGAGTTTGATCAAATTGCGACCTGCGCCGAGTCTCAGTGTTGCCTTATCTTTTGCAGGACTTTTGCCTAAACATATTTCGCTGAAATATTTATTGTAGATGATTCTATTTAGGAAATCAAATTGTAACATTACGCTACATAACCCGAAGTCGTAACTTCAATAATTATATACCTAAGTAAAGTGATACAAATATCAAAGCACAACCGAAACAACTTAAAAATTATTAATTTTGTATCTGTGTTATTTTTAATTGACTAATTTGATTAAAAGACACAAAAAGATTGTTTACCATATACGTAGATAACGAGAAACGAATTGTTTTCAATGTATTTTTCCCTTATTTCGTGCTAACGTTTATGCAATTGGCAATACAGGTGTTTGCGCAAACTTCTAAAAGTATAGAGAGCCGGAGAAATATACGATGCGCGCGCGGCCTTGAACGTAATGCGGCACACAGACGAACTGGCAACCTACTCACTGGTACACACACGTGAATAATCGTAACTAGCGTACGACACTGTTGGTGTCCACTCACACACTAACAAAAATGGACTAAAATTTCGATCTTATTTAAGCTATTAATCTACTGTTTTCTTTAGGAAAATAAAATTCAGCGTAAATAGGGAGTAAATTAAATACCGATGGATGTGAGTTTAGTGTAAAATTATGCTCCATTTGTCTATGTAAGTAAAAAAATCATTCGTATGGAAATCGTCTCACCTTAAGGTCGTCAGAATGACTGACGGTTCACTTGGCGGTAGGTGGCTACCGTCGCTACCTTGTGTGAAATTTGAAAAAACTGCTGCTTTGGTTTATATACGTATAATCTGACTAGAAATAGGTAGAGGAACTTCCTTTGCAAAATCGTGCTTTACAAGAGTTTAAAAGGTTGTTTTTTTTTATTTTCAGGTGTCTCTTCAAGATGGATTACTAAAAACGATAGACTATTTTAAAGAAGAATTATCAAGAACAACATTTTATAATAATCAAACATACATGGACATCAAAGTAAAGGGACATCCTTAGGGCAATAAATGAAAATCCTTTTTAAATGTGATATATAATTATATGACAGATGTATTAATGTTTTTTTTTACGTTTTTGTAATATTTGTTTGAATTAAAAATACGTTTTGACTACATAATCTTTTATTGTATATCTTTTAAACAACAGAGTTTAAAAAGTACAAGTTTTGTGAGGCTTATTAAACTTTTTTTTATTTAAAATAGATATAAGGGAAAGTTCTGTCGTTTTTGGAAAATGTCACTTTTATGCTTTGTTGACTGAAACCGGTTCAAACAAATTGGATGACTTATATGACCCAATGCTACAGATTTGCGTCTATTCTTACACCATTAAATTGCTTTTCAATCCTTAGCAAAATAATCTCAAAACCTATATCACAAGTTAGAAATTGTAGTCCTATAAATAAATTCTAAGTAGGTAATCCCATAACTCATCTATTTTACAAAATTAGTAACAAGACATATCATTCAACCTTCAATTCGTGCTATTATAGTGAAGGTATTATTTTAGTGTCATAGTAAATATATATTATGGTATTTATGCTTAAATGTCTTAGCCAGGGCCTGATTTACCCACAGGTTATTCAGGCTTGAGCCTGGGCCGCAAGTTCCAAAAGGGTGCTGGGGTGGCTTCGCAATCATCACTTATTTACAGAATAAAATTTGATAATTTCTTCCTTCTTACTCTTTCGTTGACTGACTGTGATTCGAAGATTTTAAATTACTTCAGCTCTCTCCTCAACCTCTAATTGAATTAGAGCTTGGAGCTCACCAGACAAACACTGCCCCTCTGCCTATTTGTACAATGGTCAATGTCTAATGTATTGATCTCTCCCATCTAGTTGCCATAAATAAAACCAGCTGGTATGATTGTTAGAACAATATAATTATGTATAAAAAAATCTATCGTCATACTATGAATGCGAAAACTATATCTATCTGGGCTCTCGGAACTCTAAATCAGGCACTTGTCTCAGCGATAAGTATTATTAAATTTGAAGATTATTGTTAATAGTTATTTGTTCAACTAGAGAGCAAAATTGTTTTTTCCTGAGAGTGCGGACTTTAAATCACGAACTAGCGAAGTAGTCTATAGAATTGAATCAC
This sequence comes from Bembecia ichneumoniformis, assembly GCA_910589475.2. Classification (NCBI taxonomy): domain Eukaryota; kingdom Metazoa; phylum Arthropoda; class Insecta; order Lepidoptera; family Sesiidae; genus Bembecia; species Bembecia ichneumoniformis. The sequence continues at coordinate 9,579,359 of OU342523.1, forward strand.
AAGCGTAACGAGTGATTCTAATATAGACTACTGAGTGAAGTGAGTGATTTAAAAGGCACGAGACATAAAAAAAATTTGCTCTCATGTTAAACATACAGCTTTTCACCTCAACAGCGAGTTAGACCATCACCATTGGACGTACTCATTTTTTTTTATATTTACCAAAACAGTACAAAAACACCAAGACCTAATGCTCAACTAGTATCTGAACGGCTGTGAAACTATCTTCACAGCTGGGCCAACTACAGTTGGCTATGGTGGGCCGAATCTAGTCGGCTATGGCCGGCCGACCCTAGTCGGCTATGGCTGGACACAATAATAAAATTCTAATGTTATTCCTGTGAGTTAAATCGCGTATTCGAAATTTGAATTTCCTCACGCTCGCAGCAAAAATCGATTTCCCTGCAAGTTTTTAGGCACCAAAAGCACCCTTTTCGTGCTGGAGGTGAAAAATAAATTGCTCCACTCTATGCTATAAAAAAACTCAAAGTCCACTCTATGCATACAAAAGTAAACAAAATACAACTAATAGCTGCTAATAAAATTGACTAGATAGAATAAAAAATACATTATCAACAATTATACTTCATTATTATCTACAGCACATACTGGGTAAAACGTTCCATTTGTATGAATAAGATTTCCTATCGGTCTTTTCAGCCTTACAAAGTTTTTCGCCTTGTGAATACACTAAAGTTCTGTACATTTGAAACATATCACTGGGGGTCTGCTTATGTCTGACAAGCATGTCGTTACTGCAACCTCTCGACTTCCATTCGGTATCAAATCTGACATCATGAACTCTGTTTATGTCACCTAAAGCGGATGTCCATACACCCATTGATACATCTTCGGAATTGTAGTGGCTGAAATTAAATACAAAAGATATCAATATAGCATGAAGAAAACAAGAAACCTGCATATCTTCTAAGCCAGGGATGGCAAATCTTTTATTGGGCCAAGTTTAAAAAAGGCTAAGCAATTGCTTTAATTTTTAAAGTAATTGTACTGGTCAGTACCCATGACAATAACACTATAATAGAAACGGTAATGAAAAAATAAATTTTCTAATAGAAATATACATATAAATTATAATTTCTATTTTGTCACATAAGTGTTTAAAAGTATATAACTTGTAAGTGTACTATATCCTCAATCCTCATATTACTTGCTGACTCGCTCACGGATCAAAATAGTTTAGAGGTAATTAATTAATCACTTGCTTTCACTATCATATTTATGAAAATCTGATCAAAAAATGCCTCCTGTCTGTTTGGTCAGAAATGTTTCATTTATACAATACCTAAACAATGATTCCATCTCTATCTATTTTTTCTCTATTTTTTTGTCCAATATCAAGACAAAGAACTGGTCATTAAAGGCTTCCACAGAGTATTATTTGTGAGCTTCATTATGCAAAAGCTTATAAATATTTTTATTTCACAGGGAGGATGTAGAGGACTGTGTCTGGCCTTTACCATTCTAACTAATATAAATGCGTGTATTTTGCATACACGTCAAAGACACAGAAAAGGACTTTTTTATGGGTATTGTTCCCCATAAAAAAGTACTGTTCGCGGGTTATCATCCAACAATAAAAAATTATAAATAAACATTTGATGGAACTCAATGAGCAGTAAGGATTGAATAAATGTTTTAACACCTAAGAAAAAGGGACGAAGTCGCGGGCAAAGGCTAGTTGAATAGATTTAAAGTTGCATGGCCTCATCTTGATTTAATTTTTTCCTTTAATTTTTATTTTATCTTATTAAATACATTATTTAAACCATACATTATGCCGTCCAAAATGTATCTATAAAGCAAGTTTAATCCACATATAAAGAACCATGTGTATGAGTTTGGAAGTGTATGTCTTTGTAATTATTAAAAATTACAAAAAACTTTAAGTAAATAAATCATCATCATCGGCCCATGTCTCTTTACTGCTGGATGAAAGCCTCTCCCAAAGCTCGTCACCACGCTTTGAATCCAGCCCCTTCCTGAGAAGCCCTTCAGGTTGTCTGTCCACCTGGCTGCAGGGCATCCTCATGCTGCACTTCATTCGAACTGGCCTCCATTCGAGAACTCATCTACCCCATCAGTTATTTTTCATCATATTATGAGACAAAGTAATAATGCTTTAGTCTAAATATAGAAAAGATATGATTGATTAAATATATGGACATTTACCATATAATAAACCTTAAGATATATCTTCTTCATATTCAAAATCTGTGTACAAGAATTATGTGCTAATCCATGTTGATAATGAAGAATATTTATTTATTTATTTCCATACTTGCATCAATTAACTTTGTCAATTTGTCATAATCGTACATAAATTTAGAATTTTTTATTTTGTACTAAATGATCTGGTGAACTTCGTACCATCTAAAATTTATTTGATTGTAACTCTTCAAAAATGGCAACATCATTTATCATGACTATTATAAAAATTGTAATGGGCCCAAATTACTACCCTGGCGTATTCCTAGTAAAATATGATTCTGAGCTAAGCTTTACAGATTGTGTGTCTCTAATGTGTATATTTGTATATACATTATACATTTACATTAAAAGAACATTTCAAACAAATATTACCTTAGAATATCAGCATTTTTGGCTATGAAGTTCACAATACTTTGTGATATGACATAACCACCTCCGAGTGCATATGGCAGATAATTGTCACAAAGAAACCAGCTTTGTTCTTGCCATTTTCCATTTAGATACACTCTTGCTCGGCCATCAAAATAGCCCCAATATAATCCTTTGCATGAAGAAACAAGTTTCTGAAATATTACAATTAAAACATGTTTTTATTTTAGCATTTATAAACAAATCTCAACCTTAGAAGGCCTTGGATGACAAGGATTCCAAGACATCTTTTTTAGCCCAATACACTTCTCAAGAAATTATACTTCCTCACATTTTAATTTTTACAAAAGTTAACCAGGCAATGCAACAACCATAATTAGAGACTACACTAAGCAGCATATTACTTTAGTTTTTATAAAGTAATTTGATGGTATTATTGAATTAAATAATAATTCCATAACAATAAATCTATAAAATAAATATGTATAATTATATATTTTATAAATTTGCTGAAGAACCACGGTTGTCAACATAGTCAAGAGAGAAGGCAAGTTGAAGTGGCAATGGGCCACTCACATCACATCTGTCGCAGAGAGGATAACCGATAGGAAAGAAGAGTTTTCAAATGGAGGCCACAAGCAGCGTGGGACACCCTGCGACCAGGTGGACAGACAACCTGAAAGGCTTAATGGGAAGCAGCTGGATGTGAAGGACAGAAGACCATGCACTGTGGTGAGCCTTAGGAGAGGTTTATATCCAGCAATGGAGAGACACTTTGTTATAATAGATAACTATTAATTTATTCTAAAATTTGTAGTTAGTATGTATAAACTATATTAAAACTAAACAGGCACATTCTGGCTTCGCCCAGGTGCAATTGCGAGACTTAGTACACATATGGGACTATACCATGTTCAATTGTTCATATTGAATAATGTACCTTTCAAATGGTGACATAATTTTTCAGATAGTTGCAGTGGTTCCAGTAGTGAACAAACTTAGATCTTTACAAAATTAGTACCTATATATTTCTTACCTTATAACTAACAAATTTACTGATCTCAGATCCATTCATCTCGGGTGCGAAAGCCTCTAATTCTTTTATAATCAGGTCAATCCTCAGGAAAGAATCATCATCACACTTAATTAAATATTTTAATCCTTTCATGTTAGTATCAACCCATTTGATGGCATGTAACATTTTGATGGCTAAATTTTTATAACTGTCTTCTACATCATTTAAAAATAAAAGATCGTTAGTTCGTTCGTTTTCGGTCTGTAACTTCACTGCCTTACTTCTTGTTAAAGCTTGTATGCCAACTACAAAATAAAATTTTATGATATTCTGTGAGGCAGATTGAAACGTCCAAGTGTGGTTCCATTTATAAAGCCTTTCTCCATTTTCAATGATAATATTAGTCTGAAATTTCATCCATGTAGCTCTTATCGCATCCCTCTTACTTTCATTATCTGGTCCAGTAAGTATTAACACAACATATTCTATATTATTTTCTTTGGCATCCACGATTTTTTTGTCTTCATAAGAAAAACTATTAAAGCTAGCATCAGCGCAATCGAGGCGCAAGACACTCACAGAAATTATACAGCCCGCATAAAAGAAGAAAATGCTAGCGAGTATCATAATTTTGTGTCTTTTAAAAAAACCTTTCACCATTTTTATGTAAATAAAAGAGGGAATTAGGAACCATTTAGTTGTTTGCCGTTGGCCATTAGGCAATTAATGGTAGGTATTGATTTAAATTTATCAATCTATTCGTTTAGTTTTACATTTAGCGTTTATCAAAAAGGAATGACAATAAAACGTCACAATCTAAGAACAATGCTTTAGATTGCAAATATCAAAACTAAACTTTACACATAATACTTTACATACAAATTATAAATACACTAACATACATAACACAACACTGCACATCCGTCCATATGTCAGTTTGTCATGGTTTGTCAGTACAGATTACAGATTACTGCGGCAGCAGTGCACCCATGAACCCATGGTGCACCCAGTGTGCAGGCAGATAGGTGCAGATGCACTGTGCTGTGCAAGTGTGCATGCACCAAAGAGTATATAATCACAATCACTACGGCATGCACCACAGTCACCACACCCAAAGATGTATTAGTCTGTACCTATAGATGGATCACAAAATGCAACAATATTTTATTCTTTCTAACCTTCAAATTCAACCTTCAAATTGTCATAAGATTGAAAGAGACATACATATATAATCTGTAGGGTCGAAGTTGAGTGAATGTCTCCATTTTGACTATACAATGCAAGCTAAAGTTATAGCGTATAATAGTGCTGTGCATTTTCATCGATAACTAGATATCGTTGATATAGATTTTAAATATATGACGGATAAAAAGTATGGCTAAATGCGTTTCGGTGTACTGTTTGGTTATTCAAAATAAATAAAATGTGGGTGCGTACTGGTACTCGCCGCATTGCTAATCGGTTGTATGCAACCTCTCGCATTTATTTTACCAAAATATTTCAAAAGAATAGTTATTTTTTGGGTAGAAATATTTAGATTCCATCCTTAAGAGGTAGAACCGGAGTAGGTTTTTATTACGAGGAAAAAAAACTCGATAATTTTAAAGTTTTATTTTTAGAAACGATATCACAGATTATCCAATCTGTGATATCGTTTCTAAACTGAGATAGATAATTAAATGAAAATAGTAAGGAAAACTAGAACCAAAAAGTAACATTTTAATTTAAAGACTTGCAGTTAATGTTGACGCTTGGGTATCCACGTATTTTTTAGTAAGTTTTCTTTTTCTGGGTAATTTCTGAAAAGAAATAGTTTTTGGTTATTAATGATTCAAAAGATTTTCATAATTTTCATAGATTGAAGCATAACTTCTTTATAACTTATAGATATTACTTACTGGTTTACACGATGGTGGTAATTTTGGAAATATTGTCGGCACTGCATACGAGTGTAGAATTTTACGCTGAAACCCTTGGCGAAAGCAAGAATCTTCATAGTGCATCGAGCATATTCTTGTATATTGCGAAGCTCTCCAATCGTCGCCTTTTCTTACATTTTTTGTCCACGTTTTGTTTAAATCGATGTCGGTGGGAAATCTGTTATAAATTGATAAAAATTACTTTCAACCTGCAGTGAATGCTAGAAATTGTCAACACTCTACTAAAAATAAATTAGTTATCGATATCGATAAACTTATCAAGATCAGACTACAGCACTATAAAGCAAGACAAATGTCAAAAATTCCGATTAACTTTGGTTTTTGTAAATTTAAGTTATAAACACCAGCTTTTCTTTAAATAAATCAACCTTAGAGCTGTGTATGCATGTACAATGATTCATTTTTAGTAAACAATTATAAAAATTTATTTACAAAACACCAAAATTAATGAGTGCGAGCTGTGCGACTTACCGGTGAAATGATATGTTTACATTATTCTCCTTCAAAACACCCACTCTACTTGGACAAACGGGAACAGTACAAGCCATTCTTGGCAAGCAACAGATTTATGAAATCACATTTTCAGATTTTTAAGTATTTTAAATCACATAAAGCTAAACGCGCTTGTTAACCAGCATGATATAAACAAATATGACGTTGCCTCTTTTATGGCGCGCAGCGTTTTAAGACGTACATATTCGGCTATTGTTATCTCTTTTTAACATACGACATGCAGCCATTAGAAAGACGGGTATCGAGTATCGAAGGAATCTTCAATTTTTTGTGTTCCATCTATACACTAATACAATTATCTTTGACCACACCAATCGAGGCACCAACCAATACATACACATACTTATCTATGGTATGCATGCAGCACAGAACATATATACTCTCTAGCGAGAGGTATGCACAGAGGCTCTAGTATGAGTTTACGATACTACACCAATACTACACTCGCTAGCGAGAACGTAAAACTTTTGTATGGGAAATCGTGAACTGTCAATGTCAAATTATCAATTTTCCATATAAATGTTTTACGCTCTCGCTAGCGAGTGTAGTATCGTAAACTCATGCTAGAGCCACTGTCCACTACACAACCCGACACAACCGTACCGTAGCTTAGTGCATAAACTGCTTGTGGAGATGTGGTGCTGGAGACGCCTCCTAAATATCTCATATGGACAGTTTCTTACCAATAAATCAACGAGGAGCTTTAAGTTAAGGACAGGCTTTCGTCGGTTGTGCTATTGTGAATACAGTTCTTTTACCACATCTCTAGGAAGGAAAATTCATGACTGGCTTGTAATTCAGGGTCAAGTAATGGGCAAACGCCCATGAGGTAGATTGCCTACCCGTTCTGGACAGATTTAATAAAATTCACATCTCGATCTATTGTGATAGTTTTTGGAGCTTATATTTTCATATAAGGCACGCGATATGACAATTTTATAAGGAGTAAAATTTAATACAAGCGTTATCTAAAAAGTGTTACTTTACCTGTGACTGACATTTACGCGACAGCTGACATATGTATTTATATTCCCTAATTCTATTCTCTGGACTTATAAAAGCAAGTGTCGAAATCCTCTATGAACAGGGTTCCGCGTTGAGGAACGAAACGATAACGCGTTATAGCTTCCCGGTGCAGCGACATCTGTCGTCGAAATAATGAACTATTTGAACTTATAAAACATAGTAACACTGTGTATACCTTTGTTTTTTTTGGGGGGGAGGGGGGGGGGAATTTACGCAATATCCCTCGTCGACGAGGACGGCCGACGAGGGGGTGTGTGGGACTCACCCGGCGGAACAAACCGCCCCGCCGGTCCTACCCACTAAGACCCCTCCGTGTTCCAACATCAGCGGTGGAAGGAGGAACCGAGGCAACAGCTGGGCCTTGTCCTCGTGATCCCCCGCACCGCTACGTCCGCTGCCGGACTCCTCAAGGGCGGATGTACCGCTTTCCTCTGGAACATTTTTTATTTCCTGTAGGCGGTAACACCTCACTAATGTAATCCGGGCGTCAGTTGTCCTCTACTGACGCCCAGCGATCATTATATATTGACGGCACTTCAGTCGTCAGGGCTACTGATCATCGCTCTGACGACAGCGGGTAAGGACAAGTCATGTCCCACGACTGCCGTCAGAGCCGGACTTTGGCAAGTTGACGACAGAGTCGATGCACTGAGTTCCAACTGCCACTGATGCCATCGAGATGTCGCTCCCAGAATTTAGTCCTGTGGAGCTCCAGGAGTCGCTTCACCTTTCCAGTGAAGCGCTGTTTCAGTGTGAGTTGTCAGGTCTTCCTTATCCTCTTCTTCTCAGTTATGACACGCAGTACATAGGCCGGCAGAGGTTGTACGGCCGAGCGCGCAGTCGTGTTTGATGAACAGATTTCCAACGACTGTGGTCTGTGGCATATCTGTGGTGAAGGATGCGTTGGAAACCTGTTCGGTTAACAACGCGTATTTCACCACAGTCGTGAGCTCCACATCCTGTGGGGTGGTATAATAACTGGCTTCGTAGGTGTGTTGGCGTCGAGCATGTCAGCGGAGGTATTCCAGTCTACAGAACGCGGCGGTAATGTATTAGGCGATTACCGACAGGTGATCCGTGCCCATATCACAAAGCAGAGCACCTCTTGTGTAAGCGGTCCGGGTAGGTCGCGGTATACAATGATGTCGTTGACACTTGGATCGTGCTGAGTAATTTCCGGATAGTGCGTCGGCGTCTCCGGTCCCTCGACGTAATACCCACGAGATTCACGTCACTGAAGAGGTGTCGTCCGGTCGTGTGCTTTCTTTTTTTTTACATGTTAAGTCTTATTGTCAGTGTCAATGTCATTTACGCGTCAGATGTTAACTTACTTCTCAGAGTATATTTATTTAGTCATTGCCTTACTTAACCTCTTGTGTCACTGTCAGTAGTGTCAACTAGTGTCAGTAGGTTGTCTTGTGCCTTTTGACTTTTCTTTCTCTTCTCTTCCTTCTTGTTGATTGAACTGGATTGAACTCATTGAACTGGTCTCTGTCTCGTCTTGTGGTTGTGGTTTTGGTTGCGGGGTTCGCTCGCGGTTTCGGTCGGTGTCCGCTGTAGCTGTTTTTAGTTTCAGTGTGGTTTAGTCAAATTGCATTGAAATGGTTTTGTTTTAAAAATTTAATAGGCATATAGTGAATATTAAAATTAGGTAGTTATTTTTATTAATTTTTTTTAAAAAAAGTAAGGTAAATATTTAGTCGTACATTCATGGCCTCATTTTACCCTATAATTCTATTGGGTTTACTATTCTCAAACATATTCCCTTTTGATTAATGTTATTTAGATACAATTTGCGCTTATTGTTGAAAAGCTTTATATCATAAATTACGTAGACTCATTGTTTTAAGTCAGCATTTCGGTTTGCCAAATTATCCAACTCTAGGTGGAATTAGTAGGTAACTTATTTCAAGTATCACGCTCGGGTAATTAACTTTCACGTTTAAAATTTTATATCCTCGTAAAAAAGAACTGTTTCAGAAACAACAAGTTGAATAATTCACATTTTTGCAGGTATTTGTATAAATTGTTAAATAAAATGGAATCAGGGAAAACGAAAGAAAAACCTCCAAATCCTAGAGCCAAAGCCAACCCGTTATCAGCTTTAACTTTTGCGTAAGTTCATCTTTTACAGAATTACAAAACAATGCTGCCTAATATTTTCTGTACTAATATTATAAAAAGGTAAAGTTTGTATGTTATTTGTTTGTATGTAGGTGGTAATTTTCGAAACTACTCATCCAGTTTAAAAAATTCTTTCACCAATAGTTAAAACAGAATTTCAAAATGGATATAGACTAAATATTCCACATGGACGAAGCCGCGGTACCAGCTAGTTATAAAATAAATTAAGAGATAATTTAATTATATAATCTGTTGGTTAGGGAGTTTAGTGGTAATCATTTACCTAATGAAAACATTCTAAATTTAATAAATACAATTATACTTAAACTGAATTTACTGAAAATATTTTAAATATTAACAAGATTATATATGAAATAACTTACTTTTAGATGGACACTACCTATATTCTGGGGCGGTCTGAAAAAGGAAATGGAAGAGGAAGATTTATATGAACCTTTAGAAGAACATGCATCTGGTGAGTCATACCTACTTACATAATCTGAATTAACATAAAACCAGCTGGACTAAGGAGTAGTAAGAAGGAGTGAAAAGTAGATTTTTTTCAATAAATTATTGAAAAATACAAGTTAATATTATGGGACAATTCTTACATAAGATTTTTTTTTTTTTTAATTCAGCCTTATTTCAAAAAGAGTTTTCTATCAAAAATTTTAGCCTCTTGACAAAGTATGTTATCATATTTTTCTGGATTAATTAACTTAAAACTTATGATGGATTTTTTTTAATTCAACCCCTATGAGAATGAACAACTTTTGAATTATTTTACTAAATAATAAATTTTCTCATTATTCTTCAAAACAATAAATGAAACTGGTACATTTTAAAAAGAAATTTGATAAAAGGAGAAAGATGTTACTGGAATGTAAAAATAATAATTTGGTGGTGAAGTGTTTGATGACAGTATGTGTGAGGAAGATCAGGGCAAGCTTGATTTATGTCGTGGAATTCAAAATTAAGCAGGCAACACAAAAGACCATAGCTACTATATAATTCACTAGCTGAACTCTGCCACGCTTCGCTGCGGCCCATACGGCGGTGGAGTGCGCGTGGGGTGCGCGGTACTGGACACTGCTTATATATAATACTATTGATTGTAGCGTAATGTTATATAGCCTTAGCCTTCCTCGATAAATGGACTGGACTATTCAATACAAAAAGAATTTTTCAATTCGAACCAGTAGTTCCTGAGATTAGCGCGTTCAAACAAGCAAACAAACTCTTCAGCTTTATATATTAGTATAGATTCTAATACTAATTAGTTTTGTATATACATGAGAAAAGTAGCCCTTTTAAATTAAGGAGTTTAAAAACACATTTCAATCAACCCTTTCTATGCGCCATAGAATGTTACCCCTTTTGTTAAACCAGGTCTGTTTACTAGTTCATTATAAGTTTCTAAAATAAATCTTCAATCAAAGTAATTCTTGAATCATTTTGTCCTTTTCTAAGGTCGTCTTGGTGATAAATTTGCTCGACTTTGGGAGGAGGAGGTAACAAAAGCTGGAAATAAACGCACTCCCAGTTTACTTAGAGTGATGCTAAAGGCCTACGCAGCCCGCTGCATGTTGTACGGTTTCGTTTTGCTTGCAATGGAATGTGGAATAAGGTTAGTTACAAATGTTTTTGTTTTAAATGGTTCCTTCATTATAATTATTATAGTTGCTGATAATAATGGAGCTGAGAATGTCTATTTTGATCAATAGGCATGATGACAGATTTTGAAATTCCCTTCCATAATGTAGATACACGTCTACCATATCCGAAAAAAATAATATTTCAGCAAAAAACTCTATTTCAATGCGTATTATTGAATGTTTTTAAATCTATTTTGAATTACACGCGAAAACGCTCTTAGGTGTCATGGCGTCGCGTCTGATGAACCGTGACGTCACCGAAATCTCATCAGATTTTTCATTCTGTCAAAGCAAAGTCAAGCAACACGATGGCACTTACCTGGGCGTGACGTCATTCGCTCTGATTGGTGTTTCAGTTAACATGGCCGATTGCAGTTATTTATACTTCTATTTTATTGAAAATCTTATTAATCTCAATTTTAATACAAAAAATGAGTAATTTTTTAGACTCCTTTCAACATATATTTTTCTCCACAACCATTTATTCTTTGATTCTTTAATACAGTCATCATGCCTATTACACTTTTCTGCAGTGAAATCTTTTACATAAAAATACCGTAAAAAATAGTATAAAGAGTTTGACATGCTGAATTTAGATATGTTTTTTCCGTTATATACTATCACACACACGCACGCACGCGCAAGCACGCGTACTGTCGTTCTTGCAATAACGCCATTTTATTTAGTTATGATCGTATTTGTATAAAAAAATGGAACGCTCTGATAGAAAGAGAAAGAACAATATCGTCTGACCTCGTTTTTATAAGAATATTGCCCGCTTGCTCAGAGTATGAAAGAAAATGATGGCTAAATGAAGTTGTGGAAAAAATTAAATATTCAAAGTACCTAGTACCTGCCTATAATACTCGCGAATCTTCTTGGGCTTTGACCTTGAGCAGGTGTCTTTCATTTGCGCATGAACAATATGGCGCAACTGCTTTCTCTCTTGTATAAATGTTATCATTGCATCTCGCTCATTCCGTGGCTCCCCCCTGCCTCATAATATCTCACAAACGGTCCTAAAATCGGTTTCTGCGCATATTTGACACGTGAAATCGCCAGAGCCCAAAAAAATTTGCCCCGATTATACACCTGGAATATTTGATCTGATCTAAAAGTTGTAGCAAAGTTAACTGGAATACAAGGAGGATATACCAAATTTTATTGTTTTTTTTTAATGCCGATACCAACAACGCTCCTCGTAAGGTCTACAGTCAGGTCTTAGTAGTACATTTTTCCTTAAAGCATTCCTAAATCCCATCTCTTGGTGAGGATTTTTTAGTTTTTACAAAAAACATAGCAACTCGAGTGAAATTTTTTAGGCTGATATATTTAATGTAATTTTCTCCCACTTGCTTGGAAACGGAATCGGAAATTGCTTCATTATTTAAAAGAAAGAAACCAAACGATTCCTTTCCGTTCGCACGCCGGTAATTTCCAAGAGGACAGTAAAGGGAGAATTCTACACTATTAACATGCAATGCCACCCGACGACGTGTCACACACCCGACTCGATAGTAATTTCTGAACACATTGCTGACAGCAACGGAAGTGTATGGTTGCTTTCAATGGTTTGCACACAAGATGAAGAAGTTGAAGAAGATTTGATGCAAATTTTAGGATTGTATATGATACTGACGGCTCAGTCGTGCCCGTCTTATATAATCTAGAATGCTTTTAACATTCTAAGATAAAGATGGCTTGTTTTTGTCGGTCCTATCCTATTGTAGTTCAAACTTGGACATAGTCGACAAAATAATTTTGGCCGCAAGTTATTTACGAAATTATTTGGGCACGGATAATTTGCCCTCGCATTGTGATTCACTACAGACAAATCTGACAGAATCTACAGCTTTTGATGACTTTAACCCCTTAAATCCAATTCCAAACGGAATGCTTTTTCAGTTTAAAAAGTATTTTTGTTGTGAATGTGACGTTCTGTTCTGTGGCAGCTTGATAATGTTAAAAGAAGCAAATAAAATAAAATAAAAAATACGACACTTCGAAAAAGGCATACACATACCATTATATAATATACCATACCATACCTATATACGTATTATATATTATGTATGTATATACCTACCAATTTGTTTTCTAATAAATATGAATATTTGTAGACAAACTTCGTGCGTATTCATTACCGATTACTAAATAATTTTATAATAAAACACGTTATTTCATTTATATATTACATTAAAACATATTAGTTATTTGAAAAATATGAAAGTATAATGATCATTAAAACAATTAAATACAAATGTTTGCATGCCCTCGTTTAATAGCACATACCTACATTGTACTGTAACTATTGGTAGACATGTGTTTTTGCAAATGAAGATTTATTTACTTACTAGCTGTGCCCGCGACTTCGTATTACTGGGAATAGCACGTAACTGTTTTGTTTGTAAAACAATTGGAATGAAACAAACACTAAATGTTACGGGAAGTTTTTTTACAATACATTAGTGAAAGCCGCATTCAGATCGGTTAAGCCGTTTTTGAGATTGGCATGCAGAAACGCATAAAGTTCGATTTTATTATATTTATGATGATTTATATTGTTCGTCTATAATTTTTTTCCGAAAATGTAAATATATTTTTTGTCTGCCGAAATTGTGGAACGACTGACGCATGGCTTCGGGCGGGGGTATAAAGGAACACATACACTGGCGACTGGCGTGTTTAACTCCGACCATCAGTAACACGTCAATCTGGATGGATAGGAACGGGTAGAAAATTATATAATAATATGTATATGAGTATATATGAAGACATAATGATTATGGTTTTAATCGTAAAATAAGATGACGATTTTGGACACATCAAGACTGCTCAGAATTAAAAAGAATCGTATTCATTATAGTTGGTTGGAATGGAAAGACTGATTGTGTACATAATTAATTATAATGTGTATTATGCGATATACTTTGATCGTGTACTGTAATAATATGTTATTGTTTGTAAATGTAGGTAATTGTGGGTAATTAACCCGACTGACATTATGAATGTTAAACTTAATTTCTATGATACAAAATATGAGGCGTATATATAGGCAAAGTTCATAACAGTTGACACGGATAATAGACGATATATTTCTCAATAACGATTAAGGGGTGATTGACTTAGAGATAAACTCTTTTGTTTTTTAAACATTTTTTTTGTTTATACTATTGAATTACACATAGAAATCATTGGTTTATACATATAATATTAGTAAGTACCTGCTTATACGCGCGCATTGTTGTTGCTGCTTGGTAATATGATGTGTATTTATAAATTAGGGCCTCTAATTAAAAGTTGAAATGGTTGAAAGTCTATCTTACTTTTTATAATCCTGCCAAAGCTCAAAAAAAGATATGTCTTTTTTGTGACATATCTCCATCTATTGAAGCCAAGAGCCTTAAAAATTCACTATTATAGAACCACACTATTACCTATTAAAAAGCACACATTCTCATCCCTGTTACTGTAAAAATATGTGTCAGTATGTGCTCCTATTGTTTTCACACTGTATTACTACGATACGATCTGGAATGTATTTATTTTGAAATTGAGAAAGTTTCCCTTGTACCAATGTTAAATTTTGGTAAAACGGAGATTTATTGTTGTTGTTTATTTTGATTAACAATTTTCATATTTCTTTATTTTGAACTTGGTAAATAAGTTTTGCATTGAGAAAGGATATAATGTGCGGGTTTTTCAAACACACAAGTTTCGCCCAATAGACTATGTTTAAAAAAGTTTTAATCGGGCAGATCTACACAAAAAATATACTTTCTGCTTAAAAGCTTTCACATCGCACTAATAAAAAATTTCATAGAAAACTGCATTTGTTTTTAAGCTTATTAATTAACTTAAGTTTTGTACTAAAATTTTAATCGGCTAGTTTTATTTCTTTTTTAAATATTTTAGACATTCCATAAATCTGTTCGGTTATCGCCGAAAAGCTACAAAAATTTGCTGTGCAATATTGCACCTTAATTCGTAGTTTATTAGGTTGCGCTAATTTTGGTAAAAATTAGTGTTCGGTCTTATGTTAAGTCCTCGATTTGTAGCCGACTTGTCAAAGCCAAGGTCGTGAGCGCTATTCTCGTCTTCACAGCATGTTCCGGTAACACAGTTATTTTTCATTTTGCAATGAATACGTGGATGCGTTTGAATTTTTTCAGTGAAGTTCATTCATGCCAAATGTATAATTATGATGCCAAACTTTTCCGTTGACGTTTATTGATAAAGTCAATAAACGTCCACTGTTGCCACGATGAATCAACGGTGTCTCGATACGACAAAGTCACGACGTTAAAATTGTCTTGTTTCAAAACCCGTCGACGAATAAAATTACATTACATGATAATATTGTACGTAATACATTACGAATTCATTGATCTCCGAGTTTTCATACTTTTGTATTATGTTTCCAATTACTATCCATGCTGTTGGAAGTTTGTTTGAATAATATTGGATATCTGTGACCGTGGTTCTCGTCCCTCGAAATTCTGTAGGTATGTGATGAAAAGTTTCTCATAATTTTACTATGCATTATGAAAAAAGTAATTTAATGGTGACAATATTTAAAAAGCGTATTAAGTATTTATGAAAACTCCGTAATAAGTTAGACCGCATTGCGTCTACTTACTACTTATCTAACTTCGAAACTATCAATACCTATAATTTCACATTTCTTTCTTCGCAAACTTCGAAAATCGTATAGGGCTCAAACTTATTTTTATCCTCTATTTGCCATGGAGTTATAAATAAACACATCAACAATGCCTAGGGATATTTCATTTTTACCTTATTTTACAAAATTCTGTAAATATTTTGTTAAAACAATTATATATGAAATTAAAGTTTATTTTATGGTTTATGCTTGCAATATATAAAAAGAGATGCATCAAAGATTTTTAATTAATTTTTTTGTAATTTTATTTTTAGGTTTAATTTTTACTTTGTACATAATGGATTTTATATAGGGAATTATGAAAATTAAAGTAAAAAATAACAAAAAAAGGCATTTAATTAAATTTAATAATCAGTATTTCCTCCCCTAACATTAATTAGAGTTCGGCATCGGTTATTCATGCTCAAAATTAAATTATCCAAATCGAGCTGCAGTAACAGGTCCCAGGTTCTTTTCAAGTGCAGGAAAAGTTGTTCTTCTGTCATCAGATTTGGAGAAAAATTAACCATAGCTCTTCGTTGTAACATGCCCCATGCGTGTTCAATGGGATTCATGTCGGGGGACTGAGCAGGCCAGTCCATAACCCTGACTTCATGTTCCCTAAGCACAGATGATACCAGCTCAGCCGTATGGGCACGGGTATTATCGTGCATGAGTTGGAACTCCTGACCTATTTGTACCCTGTGTGGGATAATCACAGGTTCCACTACCTCATTGCGGTATTTCAATGCATTCATGTTCCCTCTTATCCAAATGAGATCGGTTCGCGCACCTATACGAATACCAGCCCATACCATGATAGTCCCGCCTTGATATGAATGGACTTCTTGTGGATGCTGGAGACGGCTTCGTCTACCAGGAACTCGCCAAACCCTTAACCTTCGTGAATCCGGATGAAATCCAAACCGAGACTCATCAGAAAAAAGCACCATGGACCATTGCTCGTCACTCCATGCGAAATGTTCTCGAGCCCACAATAGTCTCCGCCCGCGATTGCCACGCCGCAAAGCTGGAACCCGAAGTGGTCTGCGAGAACGAAGACCAGCTTCATGTAATCTTCTTCTTACAGTTTGGTCACTAACCAACAATTGGTGGTCAGATTGTAGCCTTTGAACCATTTGCATAGCCGTAATATTGGGTTGTCTCCTAGCGATATTTTGAAGAAAACGGTCCTGTCTAAGAGTGGTGATGCGATGGCTGCCTGAATGCCGTTCAGCGACATCGCCTGTAGTACGATAACGTGACCATAACCTGGAGATTACATTTTGGCCGGTTTGCAGAGTTTTAGCAAGCACAACGTTGTATAGAGCCAGCTTCCAACATGCCTACAGCTATCTGCTCTTCCCTTGTCAAATGTCGACGTGACATAAATAAATGTAACACACGTTTACTTAAATTAGAATAAAGAAAATGTGTAATCGCTTTTAATTTTTCATAACTTCACTGTTATATTGTAACATGAACAAACTTTTCGACCGCCAAATTCGAATAATCGATATTCTTTTGTTTCAAAATGTTTTGTTTTTTCTTTTTTTTTTTAATTTCGAAAGAGGTGGTGGAGAAGAAAATATTTTATATACAAACTATTTTTATAGTGTAAATAGTTTTTAAGTCAAGAAGTCTTTCATGTAATATCCCTAGACATTGTTGATGTGTGTATATATCCCAATGTAATAGGTTGGGGAAAAAGATTCTTCGCATTTTTTAAAAGTTTATTGACATTTGATTACAGTATATATCTATGTGCCATTTTGTTCGATGATAGTGCCATCTTATAGGTAGTGACATGATCCCGTTGCTGTAGAAATTTTGGGACTTCTGATCAAAAAAACGCAACAAGTAGTTTTGGCAGTCCTCTCTTGATGTTAACCTGACACTGCCTAAAGAATTCTGAAGAGACCGAAACAGGCGGAAATCTGAAGGTGCAAGGTCATGGCTATATGGGGCATTAACACCTCCCATTTGCCAAAGATGTGTGTGGTCTAGCGTTGTCGTGATGAAAGACCACACCTTATCTATTGATCAATTTCGGCCGCTTTCAATTCAGTTGTTGGCAGTAGAGATCCGAATCGATGGTTCTGCCAGGCGGTAAAAGCTTATAATGAACAATGCCCTTCCAATCCCACCATACACACAGGTTTTGGGTTATTGCGAGGTAACCCGGGTTTTGGCACAGTCTGTGAAGCCTGACCGACCTTTGACCACGACCTTTTTCGCATGTTCTTGTCGTACGTGATCCACTTTTCATCACCAGTTATCAATCTCTTCAAAAACGGTTCGGTTTCATTACGTCTCAATAAAGACGCAAATGACTACACAATTCATAAGGTTTCTTTCAGTGAGTTCGTGTGGCACCCAAATATAGAGTTTTTTTGTGTACCCAGCTTTTTTCAAATGGGTCAGAACTGTTTTGTGGTCAATTCCGCGTACTTCAACTATGTCGTAAGTACTGATATGCCGATCTTGCTCCACTTTTTCAAAAATGGGCGACCAGAGCGAGGTGCAACTTTGACATAAAAATTCCCGGATTGGAAACTTTTAACTTTGTGCTACTCTTACTGACACTGCATTAGATCCATAAACGTCACAAATTTTTTCGCGGTCTTGCGTTGCATTTTTTCCTTTTTTGTAATAAAATTTGAAAATGTACTGAATTTCTTCATTGGGTTCACTCATTTTAACAGAAAGAGAAACAATTGAAAAATAGCTGGAAACAACATTTTACTAATTTGTTTCTTTTTTTGAAATGTAACTTTTCAATGTCATCAAAACCAGCCAGATATACATACAAATAGTACAGCCAAAGAGATTTTATTACAAGTTTATAGATACTATATGCTAAAAGACTTTTTCCCCAACCTAAGATTTTCATTTTTCAATGCGTACGAAGTTGCGGGCACAGCTAGTAATGCTGCAAATTTGTGGTGCATTTTTACTTTTCTTGAAATAAAAATGCGTTAGTTACAATAATTAATTTTAATTAATTGTAGATCGTTGGTTAGTTGTGTCTAAAATGTTCTAATTGGTTATTTTTTTTAAGTAGATAAAACTTAAAAAATTCCTGCGTATTACTAAAATACGCGCGAAATAACGAAATAACGTAACGAATTCCTAAACGAAATGAGTCTCAAATTAATCTCTCATCATTATTTTTGATGCTAAAAATAATTTGACTAATCATATGACCATCAACGCATAAATACGAGTTACTACTTAATCTGTACTTATTATTATAAAAATGCGAAAGTAATTCAGTCTGTTACAATTTGGCTTTTAATGGCTTTTAAAGGATATCTATAAAATATCGTACTTAGTTAAAATTATAATAAAAGGTAAATAGTGTAATTATTTTTTCATCTAATCTTGGGTAGTCCATAGAAGTATCTTCAATTAAGAGTATATTTTATCTATATTTTACTCTATACCTCAAGTTAGAAAAAAAATCAGAGTTCATCAAGTTTATCTTCTTAAAAATGCAATATAAAATCTTGATTTCGTGCTGCATTTCTTATGATAATTGAAATGATTTGAAGATCATGGCTACTTTCAAATTCTGTGTCAATCGCAGGAATCGTACCAGTTTTGTCCAACTTAATTTAATGATATTGCCAGGAAAATAGAATTTAATACCTAAGTCGAAAACTATTTCACGCTAACAAAAGATAATGGCAACAAAGTTATGTCTAAGCGTTGTGCCCTTGACCTCGCAACGCTTGGATTCTCGGTCGAAGACGCTTTGTATTATGTCAATACTGATAGGGGACTAGCGTCTTGTAGTAACGAAAACACGCAACGAAAGACGAAAGAACGAGATAGGTTCCATGACCGCTCTGGACTCGGTCAAATCGAACTTATGCACAATATGTAGCAATCCAACATTTTATCTGTTAATTTTTTGTTAAAATGAAACAACGCGATGTCAATCAACATTACCTAAAATAACTCGAGGAAAAAACGTTGTCTACGTTGAAGGTAAATTGATACAGATGTAAGAGTACCTTATATATTAGACTTATAGAAATTACATCAAGTCCTTCTAGGGTCTAGAGCGTTCAATTCAATTTTTTGTAATACTTATAGGTATTACAAATATTTGCGTGTAGTTTTTGTTTGGTATACACAACGAATGTCGGTCATTTATAGGTGGCCGATAGGACCTACATATAAATTTGTATTTATATTGTATTCATAATACAGTTTAATGAATGAAACAAGTGAAATTTTATAAATCTAGAATACTGTTTCCCAACGAAACCAAGCAACCTACCACTTCGAATCGAATATTCTCTCTCCAGTCGGCCCATGATAATTGTGACATGGTACTTACTTTTCGTCGATTGCTTGTGATTGTTAGTGGCTTTATGCTCCTCAATGTAAAAAAGTATGAAATAAGCCCGCTACGCATCCGCATCTTGAATATTAGACTAATCTTATTATTTTAAACAAGAAAAAATTAAATATTAGACCAACATTCGTCCATGTAAAACATAAAAAGTAAAATGCTGCCAATGTAATGTACCAACATTACTAATATTACTTAAATGACTGTGACATACATTTTATGGGCACGTGGCGTAGCTGCTGATAAACGCGCAGCTGGTTATGAGCAAATGACGATTCCAACGCTGTTCAAAGTTCAAGTATCGATTAAACTGTAATAAATGTGTTTTTATTTTTACTCGAACCATAGATTCTACTGGCTAGAATTGCTATTGCTATAAGCACGCTCAACACTATTTGTAGTATTTTAAATACTTTATAATCTGTAATAATGATTACGCATACAGTGGTATAGATAGCGGGTGGAGGCTATATACGAAAGCGTTTGTGATAAGATAACGTGTTTAAACACGTTGGGCAAGAAATAAGCTTGATAATAAATAAGAATAAATTAATGAATAAGAAATAATCATATAAATTTAATCATGTTTTTTAAATTTTTGATTAATTAAATTTAATCATAAATTTTTTAACCAATCATAAATTCACATTATACCGTGTAAATATATATTCCTATTGCTTTATATGAAAAAAATAATAATAATGTCCTAGCATTTCTCTATTAAAATAGCTAAGGCCTCTTAAAAAACTCCGAGAATTGGCACTATAACCACGCGCGAGCGTCGATGAATTTTTAATAACATTACTTTAAAAAATGTTATTCTTACGAATACTTCTTGTGTCCTTACGATACTTTTTATTATAGGGCTATACAGAGCTGTCCCAATGTACTACTACTAACTCCATGTAATTTAGAAATACCACAAAATTTAGAAAAATGTATTCCTTTCGATTCATTGGCATTTACAGTTCCTACAATTGAATCAAAGACTCCATTCTACCATTGCTATATAATTATGAATATTATTATACTAACAAGTATAGTAGCCGGCAAACTTCTTGGACAAACGACCTTGAATGCGCAGAAACGAAAAATAGGTCTCTTTATCTCTCGTGATCTCTTTTCTCTCTATACCACCAACTAAAACGTTATTAGGTCAATCAATAAAAACCCAGTAATAAAAAAATAGCGTTTTTCAGTGAAACAATATTGTTGCACGTAAGTGTACCACGCGCAATCTTTCCCCCACCACCTCACGCGATGGCCAAGAAGTTTGCCGGGTACTATACTAATATAATTATTTTGGTACGTCCCTTAACTCCCATGGCCACTCCTAAATACATACCTAATCACTTTTTTCCCGTTCCTACAGAATACAGCAGCCGCGTTTCCTGGGTTCCTTCATCGGGTACTTTGATAAATATGACCACGATCTTACGCATTCAAAATCAAAGAAACTACCCGATGATCAATACGCTCAAAGGCATTCACAAAACAATAGCGCTAAGTTAGCAAATATTCATTTTTATACATACTATGTAGTAGTGTTCGATAGCGATTGATGTGATTGATTTTTATTAGTAAATAATAATTATAATAAAATAATTGCTTCTTAAATAGTTTCACTTATCATACGAGATTTTTTCATTGTAATTTAGAGTTAATTTTTTTACTTTATTAGTATTTAAACTAATTACAATTTCTGTGGCTGCACGCGTGGCAATAAAAAGTGCGAGCACATCGAAGCATATTGCCCGCTTACTCCCTCCTATGGCCTTATGGCAACGCGTAGTGAAGAACAACGCGTGTATCGATATGGAATCGGTAAATGTTTACAAAATTAAAATCAAGTACTTGAATTGTTCAGTCTGTCAGGCCGAACTAATAGCCATAAAAGAAGCAATAGATTCATTTGGCATATATCCCAAAATTGACATTGAAATTTACGTGGATATTCTTTAATTTCATTTAAAAATATCAAAATGTTGTTGATAACAAAGCGTGTTTGTTGATAAATATTCACACCAACAGATGTAATATTGTTATGGAAAAAAAGCCTCTATTAAAACTTCAAAGAACGAATGAAAGGAAACAAATAATAACTCGGTATTTAAGGACTGTCTACATTATTATAATGAAATATGTAATTCGCTATTTACGATCCACATACCCACTGTTTCGTAATTACCCTCATTAACAAATAAATAATAAAAGTGACCAATAGCTCTTGATCGTCATCTAATTGCTTTGAACAGTATACGTTACTAACTGTTTAGTTGTATCGCTAGCGCGTGCTCGAAGCAAGCACAACATTACGCGAAACAAGTTTTATTGCTCTGCGTGCAACGAAAAATTATTATAGAACCAAAAAGGGCCGTTGATTTAAGAGATGGCTTTTAAAAAATTAAATATGGGGCAGTGGTTTTTAAATGGTGGCCCATGGGCCATAGAAGCTGACGAAAATCAACCATTTCAGAATTGGTGAAAATAAAATGACAAATATTAATAATCAAATTGAATTTAACATTTGTTATAGCGACACCCTACGCCATCTATTTCAACCATCGACTACCAAAATTACAAATTGCGGTCCTTTTTATAAAGTTGACTGCCTTTTCATTTTTATGTAATTCAAAAACTCCTTGTTTAATTCTCGTAACATTCTCCTTCAATTTTTCATTTATTAATTATTACTTGCTTAGAAATTAGAAAAAAATTAGTTTAAAAGTTTAGAATAAGAATTAGTGTTAAAATTGCTTAAAATGAACTTGAAATTAATTTAGCAGTGGTAAAGCACTATGTTCCACATTAGTAAACTGAATACCTTGTTTGGCGGCAGTATCACTCTGAAATAATAATAGCATTTGTGCTTATGTATTTTGGGTAAGCATGAATGCATTAGCCTGTTTCCACCTTGTCCTTATTTTCCTTTCTATGTTTACGAGGGTAACAAATTACTATAGTAGACGCATTATCAACTGAGTCGTCAGGTAATAAATAATTTTTATCAGTCTATCTCGTTCGCATTTATAGGTCTTATGGAGTTGTATGTATGGAGGCGCATGTCGATAACCTGATACGATCTGATATGTAATTTTTCGCTATGTGAAAATAAAAGTTTGTAATTTCTTTTTATCTGTATCTTGATAAATGTTTATTTAGAGGTAATCTAAACAAACAGTGTATTGTGACCGTATTATTGAGAAATCGAAGCAAGTCGACGGTTGAGCTCTAGTATACAAGGTAGCCTGTACTGTACATCAGCCATGAAAACATAAGCCAAATTTTGAGATATCTCGAGTTTTTTGATAAATTAAAAAATATATCATTTTTCCCATAGATACAAAAAATAATTCAAATGATCACAACTTTGTAAAAACTGGCTTTATGTACAAAACAAAAAAAGGTCATTAGGCAGTAAAGTTCGAGTACATCATTAGTTTTCCAAAATTTGCTAGTCGATTATCATCGAATCTGTCCGCTACGGCCGGTTTTCGTACCACTTATCGATAGCAATCTGCATTCCGTTGCACATTCCTATCGCCATTGACGTTTATCGCTCGACGACTCAGTTGATCATGCGTCTATTATAACAAATGGTTTGTCAGCCTGCCTTCCGTCTTTTACTTGAAAATATATTTATTTTTAAGTAAAGTACGCATTGTGCCCAACAGTTTGAGAACCACTGTGCTTGATATATGTACAGCGAATGTTATATTTAAATCTATGTTGTTTATTAATTATGTAGATAGAAGAATAGAAATATTAGCAGTGTTAACCTGTCTACAATATCTTGACCATCGATGTTTATTGACAGATTAGCTCAACCAGTCTTCCTTGGCATGTTGGTGGAATACTACACATCTGGAAGCAGTAAATCTGTAACGCAAGAGCAAGCTTACTGGTACGCGGGCGGTGTAGTGCTGTGCTCTGCGTTGAATGTGTTCGTCATACATCCATACATGATGGCCACACTTCATATGGGTATGAAGTTCAGGGTCGCGTGTTGCTCGCTCATATATAGAAAGGTACGTAAGCGGAGACCTTATCTCAGACATATAGTAAATATTCTCGACCCTATAGTAAGTTATGAGATTTGTATGAAGCGACACCGCTAAGAGAACTCTGATAGACTTCAAACTTTTATGAATATTACAAGCTCTCTGAATATCTAACAACTATTTAGCTAAAGAAAAAATTCGACCTCCTGTTACCTAGTTATCATCATTATCTCATCCGCAGGACGTCTACTACTCGACATAGGCTTCCCCCATAATTTTCCAATAGGACCAGTCAGAAGCAGCCTGGATCCACCGTCGACCAGCAGATCATTACATAGTATGACATTTATATTGTGCACTTTTATCGGTTCTTTGCAGTGGCAAAATAAAAAACAAAGGCGATTTTTTTATATTTCATAATTAATAATTAGGTCTCAATTCAGTTGAGTTTTACAAGCTAATAACAAAATTTATTTAACTAACTTGTCTAACTTTTTCTACGATGACTCGAACGTCAATTAGAAATAAGCCTTGGACTGGTTCGAAACTATTAATTTGTCGTTTGATGTAGGTATGATTTCATATAGTAGGTATTTTTTGATTTATAACTTCAATTACATGGTTTAAATTCAATTCTTTAGAAATAATTTAGTGACTACTCATAAATAACATAAATAACATAGATAACATAAATAACATTTTTGTGTATCTTAAACTGCGATCTATGTATGCGTTTTATCTATGTAACTATGTATTTTAAATAGATCTATTTAAAATATGAAAATAATTTTGCATTTACAAAGAATGTTACAACATCAACCTTAAAATACATGCCTCATAATGTGTATTTGAAAATAAATAAATATGTCATCCTATAATTTTCTGTTATACTTACGACTGTCGATAAAAAAATAATTTGCACTGAAATTTACAGAATATCACGTATAGGTATTGTTGCTATTTATATATTCCCTTTTCCGAGTAAACTACTTCCATAATACATAATTCTCTACATACACACTTCATTCTTATACATTTTCCTTACTTTTGTTCTGCAAATACCTTATAAGTATTCTTTAAACAAACGTATTCTTGGTTTTATATCCCATCAAAAGGATAAATTATATCCAAATTGTCTAATACATTTAACTTTAAGTAAAAAAATACATTTAACTGCCAAAACCACAACAGGTATCATTAAAAAGTTTGTGTTTATTTAATCTTATCTAAACAGATTTGTGAACCATTAGTTAAAAAATATACGTATTATGGGTATAGTATTAGGTCGAGGAAAAAGTCTTTTCGCATATAGTATGTATAAACTAGTAATAAAATCTCTTTGGCTGTACTATTTGTATCTGGCTGGTTTTGATGTCATTAAAAAGGTTACATTTCAAAAAAAGAAACAAAGTGATATAATGTTGTTTCCAGCTATTTTTCGTTTGTTTTTCTTTTTGTCAAAAAGAGTGAATCTAATGAAGAAATTCGATACATTTTAAAAATTTATTACAAAAAATGCAAAGCAAGCCCCGAAAAAATTTGTGACGTTTATGGACCTAATGCAGTGTCAGTAAGAGTAGCACAAAGTTAAAAGTTTCCAATCTGGGAACTGATGACGAAAAGTATCACGTACGACAAGAACGTGAAAAAGGTCAGTCAGGCTCAAGGTCAAAGGTCAAAGGTCGGTCAGGCTTCACAGACTGTGCCAAAACCCGGGTTAACTCGCAATAAGGTGATGCTGTGTGCATGGTGGGATTGGAAGGGCATTGTTAAGCTGTTGGCTCATAATGAGCAATGACAACAAAATGGCACATAATATACTGTAATAAAATCTAAATAAACTTTAAAAAAAATTGTCTTGAATTTTCATATAAAATGCGAAGAAACTTTTACCCCAACCTTATGAATAACGCACATTTAATGCAATTAAATTTTATAATATCGAGTAAATGACTAAGTAAAAATGCTATAACTAACTCATCAATCTCTAAATGTAGGCATTTAAATCGTTCAAAGTTTTCTATATTGTTGATAAAATTTCTCTTGGTGAATTAATGAATCATTTTACATCGGGTTGACATTTCAATGAGTGTGTTGCAATCTTGTAATCAAAACATCGGCGATTTCGTAATAAAACGACTCCTCTAGTGTAGTAATTATTATTCGTTTTTGTAATTGCTTCTTCACTAAAGTCAGTTGCTTTCCAATTTTCTAAGAATTTTCCAGGAACCAGGAATTTTCTAAGTTTTTTCTAGTATAAAGTATAAATTATGTATTTCTAAAAAACTTAGGCTTATATAATTGAAATTCGTTGATTTAAACTTTTCAATACAAATGCATGTAATAATTCTCGCACAGTTATTTAAAATCGCGAAAATTACAGTCATAAAAAATTACTGTGTGTTTGTGCGAGATTATGAGCATACCTATCAGTTTTATTTTTAACTTATGATATGTAATACGAATGAAAAAGGCTGACGGTCCACTTGATCTTTGGTTGCCACTGTCATCTAGAAACACAGGCAACATCAGTGTTATGTGTATAATGTTAGTTTTGTGAGTAAAACATTCTTGGTTGTATGTTTTGCACACAATCAACTATCTTGTTACAAAGATGGCCGGAAAGAGCGAACACGATACCTTTACTTGCCTGCAAAAGACCTCAGCACACGCAGTATTATTATACGGTGGTATTTGAATACCACTGATACTGCCACCAAGTGACACTAGGACATAATAGAAATATTGTTCCAGTCCCTTCGCCTATCGAAGACCGCTCTAGGAGAGACGACGATCGGGCAAGTGGTGAATTTACTATCGAACGACGTGAACCGTTTCGATGTGGCCATGATATTTCTGCATTATTTGTGGATCGGTCCTGTCGCAACAATCGTCATTACGTACCTCATGTGGCTCGAGATCAGTTGGGCGGCGGTTGTGGGAGTCGCATTTATGCTGCTCTTCATTCCTTTGCAAGGTACTGTACACAGAATAGAATAATCCTCTAGAGAAGTGTCACGAGTAATAAAGAAAGTAAATAACCATTGGCGTGTGTGTGAATTTGGTTGTACTGGTTTTTGGTTGAGTGAACATAATAATTATGGTGGAATAATTGGAGTGAATAATATTCTCTACATATTATTTTATTCTGAGTTGTTGGCTTGGCCAAGCTTTTGCAGCTCATTATCACTGTGACCATTGTTCACTTATTTTGAACACTTTCTTTATTCATATAAACAAGACAATAATGAATAAATGTCAATAAAGGACATAGAAAAAGGGTTCTAAATTTTTTTGTCTGATTCTCACACTAATAAATCTGATTCTCACAAAAAATAACACTGGAAGAAATAAAAAAACAATTTTTATATCTACCAGTGTCATATGTTTTCTTCTAAATGTAAACTTATAGAAACAGTAATTTATTTAGTGTTTTTGGGATACCTGTTGGACATTTAGTAATTTTCCACTCGACTGTATTCATGCACAACCATTATTAATGAAAACGTATTATTTGTTATGGGAAATAATAGTCATTAACTATTATTCTCATGGAGAAATAACGTTTTCAATAAATTTCAGCATATCTCGGCAAACGGACTTCGGTGCTGCGTCTGAAGACGGCTCTACGAACCGACGAGCGGGTACGACTCATGAATGAAATACTGTCCGGTATACAAGTGATAAAAATGTATACATGGGAGAAACCGTTTGCAGACCTTGTAGCTAAGGCCAGAAAGTAAGAGACAATATACTTGTTGCTTTTATTTATTTAAGTTCACACGTAAACTCGTCACGTCGCGTCGCCGAAGACGTCATTTCATGGGTGTCAATTCACGGAACAAGCGTCCAAGTGTCGAGTTAACGTTCCCAAACTAGCAGTAGGTACCTAACGTTTTATGAGAAACAATTATTGCCGTATAAATGCTTTTAAAAATTTCTATGAGCTTGCTTAGAAATTCTCACAACAAAATCTTTGAAAAAGTCTGTTTCCTCGTGTAAATCGTAGTTTTTTTATAATCACGAACTCGGTTGGTTCGATAATGTATAATATCAAATGGCTAGGGTCTAAGCTGTCCTTTTTAGACTAATTTGCCTGCATATTCAGTCGATTTTTTTTGGCATCCCTATAAGTAACAACATTATATTATTACCGGTTAAATAATATTTTAAAATAGATATATTAAAATAAAAGATATTTTTAGTGGAGAATAATTTACTTGTTGTTTTAAACGACGAGCCCCTCGATCGAGTGGTTAAGGTGCTTGCTTTAAGGCTCTGTCTCAGGGGTACGATTCCCGGTAGGGCCAACTTTGAAAATGAACTTTTTATAGTAATTTAAGCTCTGGGTTGGATCTGGCGAGTAGTGGCAGGGCACACTGCGTTTCGCAGTCATTTAAGCAGCCCGTCTGGGGGCAGTAACCACCCCCTTACAGTAGATCACCGTGAAGTAAAACAGCATGTGTGCTGTTGTGTTTCAGTGAGTGAGTAAGGGATGCCAGATCCTTATCCTTATCCTGCTATGGTCGTTAGTGCACTTGCAGCACCTGTGACCTGTGACGTTGCATAAAAAATTAAAATATTTTTCTGGTGGAAATAAAATAAAGTTAAACCTGTATGAATACGCCAATATTGTAACAACTTTACACTTAAACGAATGATTGAAAATGAATGTGGGTTGTACCCCACATGAATAAAAAATCGCAGTTGGCAGAATTCCGTTGAAGTAAAAATAAGACTTCGCAAATCGCGATTAGTTAGAACGTGTCTATGAAAATCTGAATAGCATTTAGTTACTTTATAAATTAGCTAATATTTGTCTTGTGCTTGCAGTAAAAGCGGACAGGTTGATACAATGTAAAATGTGACATTTGTAGACATTTGTGTATTAGTGTATTTGTAGACACGGTATTGTCATGCGGCGATAAGATCGGCAGCGAGTTTGTTTAAGAAATATGATGGTAAATAAAGATAAACATCACTTAAATAACTGAACGTGCTCTATTCAGAATATTAAAATAAAATTATGTTTTTTCCTCGATCCTATCAAACGTAGGCATGTCTTGTTAAAAAAATTAAAAATGTTCAATTACATTAGTTTTTTTTATAGTTGATAATGATGTGTAGCCATATAATTTCCATTACATTTAAACGTTTTCGATCTAATTTATTTGTTTAACCCGAAAAAATCATAAATTCTCCTTGAAAATAATTCTTTTAATTACAATGGGCTAGCAAAGTGGACCGTTGCCCACAAACAGTAGAGTCCCGTGATCGACAGTGGTTCAAAATATATGTTAAATAATGTAAGCTGGGCTAAGTTCTGTTAAAAGAAAACATAGTTTTTTATATTGTATATATGCATTATATTTTATACTTATTGTTTAAAGTATTGTTAAGAGGTTTCACAATTGTATTGTAACTTTTTTTTTTTAATATGCTATATTTCTTGAGATAAAGTTTTGATTTCGTAAAGAATTTCTTCAGTTTTTTCATCGAAGGGCATTTCGTCGACGGCCTGATCTTTTTCATCAAAGGGCAGTCGATAAAATAATTATATATGTTATTTTTTAAGTAATATTTTATCGATGGTTGTACTACCAATAACCCGATACATGAATATTAATAATCAATTTATACCAGGTGATTGGAGATATTTTAAATTTTTATTTGGCTCCGGGCCTGCTTTGTGTAATTCTATCACAATTCGTTTCTCTTTGTTACCCATTCGATTATAATAATTCGTTATAATATGAATGAGAAAATGAAAAAACAAATGAATATTATGTAACATTATCTATGACCACTATGACCAGACTAAGTATATATTTATTTTATTGTTTTCAGGCATGAGATTAAACAGATTCGTGCAACGTCTTACATTCGAGGCGTACTGACGTCATTCATAATGTTTATAACGCGGATATGCCTGTTTTTCTCCATATTGGCGTATGTGTTGGAACATCACGTGATCACGGCCAAGCAAGTGTTCGTTATAACCAGCTTCTATAATGTTCTCCGGCAGACAATGACTGTGTTCTTCCCGCAAGGTGTGTGCTTGATTGAATCAATTTAATTTTGATCTCCTGTCTTCTCTGTGTTAAAAATTGAAATTAAAAATAAGTATTGTGTTCAAATGTAAATCTTCTACTAACAGAGGGAATTTCAGGGAATCCGATATGAATGTACATTGTAGATTAAAATTGCGCGAGGATAGAAGGTTAAAAGATTTATTCTTTACTAACGGCTCGCTCTGGCTTCGGACGGATTTATTCTGCAAATATGTACATGAATCTTCCTCGTGGATTGCTCTTTCCATTAGTGAAAACCGCATGAAAATCAGTTCAGTAGCTTTCGAGATTGTCGCGAACATACATACGTACAGACACGCAGATGCGGCGGGGGACTGAGCCCACAACTTCGTACGCCCTGTATTCGGTATAGCGCGTAACTTTTTTGTTTGTAAACCGATTGGAATGAAACAAACACTAAATGTTACGGGAAGCTTGCTACAATACATAAGAGAAAACCGCATTCAAATCGGTTAAACCGTTTCTTAGTTTAGCGTGCACAAACGCACAGACAAAAAATCTAAAACCTATTTTTTGACCTCGGTAACATAAGTACAACGTGTACAAATTGTACAGACACGGCTCTTTTACGATTTTATTATATTATATAGAAGATATGTATAAGCACTCTATATTTAGTACTTTTACAGTACGTATTTAGTGAGATGAAGAGTAAAAAAAGATCTCTAAAGTAATTAAATGCTAAAAACTTTACCTAAACTACTATAGTTGCACCTAAAATTATTATAACGAATTTGGTCTACGTGAAATGTGACTGATGAAAGTGAGTGGGAATCTGCAACATAACTATGTTACCATACAATGACTTTAATAAAATGAAGCACACTAATATTTCTAATTATTTTGGTTTCGGCTATAAATATGAATTAAATGAATTCATTAATTATTCATGAATTCATTTAATTCAAGAAGTTCATGCTATGTTGAATTTTTCGAAATTACAATGATTTTTAATCTTGATTTCCTTTACTTTTATTATAAGAATGGAAGGAACAGCTTGTACAGATAGAAATCAGTATATTGGCGTTTTGGTTCATAAATATTAACATCTTAATATCTTTTATAAGCATTATATGGAACTTACCCTTATAATAATGACATAGTTAACCTAAAAATAGAGCAGACTATTGTCTGTGGCGTCAAAGAAATGTTATACCCTCAAAATGCAGTATGTTATACATTTAATTCTTGTTTTTTAAAATTAAAATTATGCTGTATCCTATAGCAATGTGGTTGTTTTATTTTAATATTATATCCATTTTAAACTAACTTTAATTTTGATTATATCTTTCAATTCATTCCAGAAATATTTGGTATCATGTGGGTAATTTTTAAATGTTTATAAATTATCTACAAATTGGTATTATTTTTTATTATTTTTACAGGTATTGCCCAAGTAGCGGAAGCTATAATATCAATAAAGCGATTGCAAAGTTTCATGTTGTACGAAGATACGAGTAAACCGGTCCCGGGACTGGCCGAAATACAAACATCCAAACTGAAAGAGAGCAAATACGAAGATCGAAGAGAGTCAGAGCCCACAAAAGGGGTCTTAGAGTTGCCACGGGACGACTCCAAGTTGACGCAACTCTCTGAAGCCTCCAATTCTAACAAGGATGATCCTTCTAATAAACATGGTGAGAAATGTTATATAATATTATTTTCTAATAGCCTTCTCAGACCATAGTTATTAATATGATTCCGGCGTTTATAACATTCCACCAACGCCTTTTTTCATAATGTTGACGTTAAGTACTCAGGTATTCCTATTGTTGGCGCCGTTTCTGCTATAAACCCGCACACATCCAAACACGCATCACACACATGTAAACGTTCGCATCGCACTCTTGACTA
Organism: Bembecia ichneumoniformis; assembly: GCA_910589475.2. Classification (NCBI taxonomy): domain Eukaryota; kingdom Metazoa; phylum Arthropoda; class Insecta; order Lepidoptera; family Sesiidae; genus Bembecia; species Bembecia ichneumoniformis. Next base: position 9,611,203 of record OU342523.1, read on the forward strand.
CCTACATATTATCAATTTTTTCGTACCTTTCCTACCCTATGAAAGTCTAAATCAAGACAGAACATTCCAAGTCGTCGCAACGCTCGCAACACCGCGGTTTCAAGCCTATCCGCTGTTCGTGTGTGTAGTGTGTCATAATTTAGCCAAATACCTAAATGCTGTGTAACAAAAAGAGGGCCTTCCATATAAACTCTTTAATCAACAAAAAACTCTTCGAGCAGTCGCGCGTCCACGCGACCAGCGCGAGTCGAGCAGGCGAAGTAGCAATACATCTACCTGAGTCTGTCTTGAATCCTCACCTTGATACACCACCTACTTCTAAGTTTTTTAGAGACCTCACAAGACTCAGTGTGGCATTAATCATATATTCTCGGTTATAATTCGATTGTATAGGTATCAAAATTATTTATCAATCTAAGAACTGGGCTTGCAAATTCCGATGCTGGTTCTAGAGATTAGAGCGTTTTAACATAAGAACAAGGGTGGCCTCACGAGGGCAGCTGTCTTTATGAGTTGCAACCGGGTTTAACCAAATTATTCTGTGGTGTGGTGTGACGTAATACAACTTATTAAGTTACAATAACATTAAAGTGCATATTTAATAAACTTTTACGAAATGTAACGAAAAGGGAATTTTGCTGTTGCAATTTTTAGAAATAAAAAAATTAAGTTAATTAATGTCGGTTCCATTTTGGGATCGTAGGAGGTGTGCTGAAGGTCAGTCTCATTGATTCGATCACTTTTTCTGGTCGGTATAGCTCTGTAATAAGCCCTGACTGAAAATCAGTGGAGTGGGTCCCTCGGACCGCCTTTTTTGTGTATATTATTTTAATATATATTTTTATGTGTATGTGTGTGCACTTCAATAAACTCAATAAAAGTATACTATAATGTTCTAGCAGATAAATTAGGTGCTGTTGCACCACTGGAGTCTGGCGAAGAAGACGAAGAGCTAGCGGCACGCGTGGAGGAAGATTCCCGTGGCGTTCGTCTTCGCCACGCGACCGCCAAATGGATCCTCTCGCACCCCGAAAACACTCTCACCGACCTCTCGCTCACCATCAAACCTGGCAAGTCAGTATGTCAAACTTGCGATCTCTCATTCAGACTCTTTTGGAACCTTTATATGGCTCTACTCGGGTAGTAAGAAGATTTCTTACTACTCCACCAGATCCCAGTACTTTTACTAGTTTTGGTAGAAAAAGGTTCCCATTCTCATTAATCTGCCACCAAAACTAAACTAAAACTTTTCCTGATTGTAGTGTTATTATTGTTCGCCATGGTGTGACTGAAGATATAAAGAGCATATGTAGTGTTGTGGGTTGTTCTAGATTGTAATTTCTAAAATGAAAGGCTAAGCTTAGGTTTATACCCTATAAAGTCTTCGTGTATGTAAATTTTTGCCTGTACAGGCCTCTTATTAATGTTTTTCCACAGGCTCATCGCTGTAATTGGGCCTGTGGGTGCGGGCAAGTCGTCACTGCTGCACGTACTGTTGCGCGAACTGCCTCTGCTGTCGGGCAGTGTCCATATTGGCGGCACAGTCTCCTACGCGAGCCAGGAGCCATGGCTCTTTGCAGGTATTAATAACATCCTTTTGACGTGACAACGTCTTATAAATCGATGAACGCCGGCTGCACGCACGAAAAATGATGACTCATTGTCCCGTTACGTTCGAGCCGATGCACGATCGGAGCGAGAGCGCGGCACGAGCGAGCGAAAGGTACGACCGGCTTGCGCCGCATCTATCTCTCTTAGTGGGTAGAAGTCCCACATACCCCCACCGATCTCCACATGGTCGATGGGGATCTGGCTCGCAGATTTTCCCACGCAAAAATTCCGAGGTCATAAATTGGACAGCCTGTCTTGTGACAGTGACCAAACCTTTACAGTAGACCACCGTTAAGTAATGGCGTGTGCGCTGTTTTGTTTCGTGTATCAAAAAGTATTTGTTTGCAGGTAGTGTACGTCAGAATATATTGTTCGGGCAAGCGATGGATCGTCCTCGATACAACACCGTAGTTCGTCGTTGCGCGCTCGATCGGGATTTCACTTTGTTTCCTCACTCCCACAAAACCGTGGTAGGGGAAAGAGGAGTCTCGCTCAGTGGAGGTTAGTAATGCGAATTTCAATAAAATAGAATCTGAATAAATAAGGTATCTTCCATAATGAGGTAGTTAATGTCGCCAGACGGATTCAGAATAACGGCTATTGAATGCTGTTTACATAATATATCCGTTACATATTTCGCAAATATGCCGCATATATTTACGAAGGCATTCCTGCAGTTTATTTTGTGATATTTATGCGTGCATGTCGCCCGATTGTTAGGTTAGTGCTTAATTATTATTTACGTTTTTGGTGAACTCATGAATAAAAGAAAAAAACGTTAATTTTTCCAACAAAATACACGTGATTGCGAGGGGCAAGTATCAACTAAAGACGAAAAGAAAAATAAAATCCGAATTCTCGTTTATGTACACATCGAAGGAGACTTTTGACATCTTACATCTCTAAATGTAGAGATGCAGGAAACAATACTGCAACAATTAGTTATCAGCGTTGAATGAGTCTCCTATGGCACAGGATCAAAATTAAAAGAATTGGAAATAATTGGTGTGTGCAAATGACGAAATATTATTCGCTCATCCCGGGCGCCCTTGTCATCTTATCCCTTTTCACGCCTTAAACGGCGAAACATGATGTTCTTTTTGTAACTCTTTTGCTACCATGTTTTAAGCAAATAAATGAATTATTATTATTATTTTATTAACCATTCAACCGATCAGAATGCAATTTTGTATACACATTTTTAGGGAAACAGAAAAAGACATAGGCACCTATCACTAAAAAAAAGTACTGTTCTCGAGGGCTCATCTGAAAATAAAAATTCAACCCCTAGCAATAAGAGCCAATATAATAGCAATAACAGCCAATAAAATTTCTCATTTATTTTGTCAGACGTTATATTTGTTATATTTCAACGCGGAGGAAGTCGCGAGCACCAGTTAGTAGTCTGTAAAGTGTGTTTGATCAGGTCAACGCGCCCGCATATCACTCGCGCGCGCCGTGTACAAGCGTGCAGACATCTACCTGCTGGACGACCCGTTGTCGGCTGTAGACGCGCACGTCGGCCGACATCTCTTCGAGTCGTGCGTCGTAGGCTATCTCCGGAACACCACTCGGATCCTCGTCACCCACCAGTTGCAGTTCCTCAGAGACGTTGATCAGGTGCTTAATTGATGCTTTTCCGCAAGCTTACGTTATGCATTGGCATTCACTGCAGGTCCGAATATTACAAGTGGACAGAAAGTATGTCATAATTTTTGAAGTGTAACTTGCGCGCGATAACAATAAAATTTCCAAGTCGAATATTGTGTGACGCTTCACTGTAACGATCACGTGACGCTTCTTGTAACGTTTCTGCATGACATCTACTGCTTATTTGATCGCCAAAGACGTTTCACTTGTGACACGCATACTCTGGAGGAGATAGGGAATGAACTTTACTACCTCCTACAGACTCATTAATAAAAATGAAACAGCACTAGTGCTCCAATTTCACGTGGGTTTTCAAAAAACAAAGAAAGATTACAAAGTCCAAAACACTGAGAAGTATTTTCCTCTGAAACTCTTTTCCAGAGTCAATTCGGTAGACAAGTGACAAGGATATGAATCTTTTTTTGTATTGATGGATGTAAAACGTTACGCGAGCAATTGTGTCCATGAGTGAAACATGTTGGTCTATAATTTCAGATAATAATCTTAAAGAACGGCAGTATAGCCGCGGCGGGAGACTTCGACACTCTGAGCGCGTCTGGCATGGACTTCGCGACTCTGCTCGCCCGCGACGAAAGCGAGGAGGAACGCCGCACCGCCAACCCCTCCGACTCTCAGCCGGCAATGGAAAACGACGAGCTCACCAAGCAGGGCAGCTTCCGCCAACGTCAGATGAGCATACACTCGGTATTACTGTACTCTTATCAGTCTTCTTATGACCACTGTTATCCATAACTCCTCGCAGACCACGCAAACCCGTGGCCAATTGGCGGATCTATACATGACTTCGAAGATTACTTATCTCGAAACTGGAAACAACAGTTTTCAATCACATATAATAAAAAAGACTCACAGTCTTTTAGTAGTGGCACACTGCGATTCGCACTCCTTTGGCCAGCCTGTCTGGCGGCAATAACCACCCCTTACAGAAGGCTACCATGAAAGAACGTTCCTTACAGAACGTGTGCTGTTGTGTTTCGGTGAGTGAGTAAGGGATACCAGAGCGCTATCCCTTAACAATCCCTTATTCTTAATCCTACTATGGTCGGCAGCGCACTTGTAGCACCTGCGGCGTTATTTGTATTATTGGCGACGGTAGCCACCTACCATCAAGTGGACCGTCAGCTTGTATGTCTGATCTTTTTTTAACATAAAAAAAGACTCACGGTTGCAATCCCCAGTGGGATCTTAAACAGCATTGGCTATGGTTATAAGTTATTGTCATAGTTAAATGTTCTCTAATAAATAATACTGATATTTTAATTGTTACAACTCATACAAAGCCATTGGATTTTGATTTTGACGAGCCCATTGGATGAGTGGTTAGGGTGATTGCCTTAACGCTCTAGGTTCCTGGGTTCGATTACCGCAGGGTCAATTTTAGAAATAAACTTTTCAAAGTTGGCTCGGGTCTGGATCTGGAAAGTAGTGATAGGGCACACTGCGTTTCGCAGTAATTTGGGCTGCCCGTTTGGCGACAATAAACCCTTCTAGAAGGCCACCGTGAAATAACAGCATGTTTGTTTTGGTGAGTGAGGGATGCTAGAGCCCATTTTCTAATCGTTCTCATCTCACTTATCCTTAATTCTGCTATGGTTGGCAGCGCGCTTGCAGCCCTGTGGCGTTGCTTGTGTTATAGGCGACGGATGCCACCTACCATCAAGTGGACCATCAGCCTGTCTGCCGATCTTAACATAAAAAAAATACAAGAGCTGATCATGAAATATCTGGAATATTTGAATTTCCAAGTTTTTATATGATTTTAAGATCCTATTTTTGCTAAGTTGGTATACATCATAGATAAACTATAACCACCTAAAAAATGCAACTTTCAAATAGTGAAACCAATTTCAAAATAGTTTCTTACCTTTTTACGCCTTAACTACTAAACAGACCATCATGAAATTTTGCATACGCATTGTCAGGGATACTGAAAAGGACATATGATACCTTCCATCCAGAAAAAAGAACTGTTTTTGAGGGATAAATAAAAATCCAATGCATAATAAAAGTGTAACAGCAATAAAGATGTCCGTCGTTATAATGCTCATATATTATTATTTTGTCAAGCGTTATTATATTTTATTATTATTATGTATTTATTATTATTTATTCAGCGTATTTATTAGCAATAGCTCGTATTTCTTTCTCTTCTTTGATCAACCAGTATACATATATAGTATTGTGTTGTGACGACGTAAAATAAATAGTATTTGAATTGGGCACAGGTGAGCTCGGTGGACAACCTGACGGCCATGGCTCCGCCGGACGGCGGCCGCGAAGAAGCCGAAATACGCTCGAGCGGCTCCGTGTCGGGGAAAGTGTACGGGGCGTACTTCCGGGCTGCGGGTCACCCCGTCACCGTCACGTTTATGCTGATGGTCGCCGTTCTCGCACAATTGCTGGGCTCCGTCTCGGACTGGTGGACCGGATTCTGGTAAATATTAGAGGACATACATACATATAATGTTGGGCTCATGGTAAGTGGCTAATAGCACCTTAAGTACACGAGCGGCTGCAACTAGTCTTACACTAGAATAAACAAACTGAGTTCGTTATTTGTAGATAACGCTTTATATTGCATCTATAATATTATCGCTTAATCCATTATCTTAGAATTTTATTTAGAATTAGCTGTGCCCGCGACTTCTTATGCATTTTTAGATTAGCGCGTAAGTTTTTTGTTAGTAAACAAACACTAAATGATACGGTAAAACTGCTATTTATATATTTTTAGCCCATGTTAGAAATAATATGTCTTTCTCCAGGGTAAATTTGGAAGAAGGAAATTCGTCTCCAGTGATGCGTGCATTAGAAGTAAATAATAGAACCGGCCCTCTAGAATTGATGTCTAAAATCAATGATACTTTGTTAATATCCAACTCTTCGTCGAAGAATCTGCAGCCATCTATCGAAACACTCGTTGATAATGTATACTATCCAAATGTGGGCATTACGAGATTTGATTGCATTTATATTTACACTGGTAAGTGCTTTATATAATTTATCTATCACATTATGAACTTGATTTCACTCTATGATATATTTTGATTTTATTGCGTCCCATAGTAATTCAGATTTGGTATATTAGATTAGATGATAGGAATGATAAATGGTCGGCCATTTATCCACTTTCAGCGGTGGGTAAAGCATCTACAGATTTTACTCAAGCATGTCAGATATTGATATGTTTATGCTCCAATATGTCTCATATGAAATATATAATAATAATCTGCTGATTTCCGTGGTGGGGGTGGCCATACGAGAGAGGTGAAAAAAAAGGAAAATTTACTCGAGCGCGTCAGATTTTCAGAGGGGATGTTCAGTGAACTATACTGATGCTCCCATTTCTTAGAGTGATGATTTGGAAGTGAAGCAAGCTCAGCGAATTCCTGGAAATGTAAAAAAAAATCGCCATCCATCAAATACTCTAATCTGACGGGTTCCCCTGGGCGTACCCCTTATATTAAAGGCTCATACTGGCTGGAGGTACTTATCAGTATGTAAGGTAGCCTCCCTTATATTCTGCCGCGCTCGAGTATATTGAAGACAGGACAAAGAACACAAAACCGGCCTGTTCTTAATCGATATTTGTAATAATATCAACCAATCGCTTTAGTGCTTTTCAATAATAACTTAATGCTTTAGTGCTTTACATAATATAACAAATTTCAGGTTTAGTAGTGGCTCTTGTGGTGGTGTCGTTGCTGCGTTCGTTCATGTTCTTCTCGATGGCAATGCGCGCGTCTACTCGCTTGCACAACAACATGTTTGAGGTCATCACTCGCGCGCCCATGAGATTCTTCCACATAAATCCCTCCGGAAGGATCCTCAACAGGTTCTCGAAGGATATGGGGGTTGTAGACGAAGTGCTACCGTCTGTGCTACTTGACGTTTTACAAGTAAGCCCATTCATTTAAAATGTCCACAAAAAGTTTTAACGCTCCGTTTTGGCTTTGGTGAAAAGATAGTCACAGTATATCTCTTCAATGACAAATGTATCGTTTTAAATTTTTCTTTCAATTCTGAATGTAATGTCCATTACACTGATAGTAGTTACAAGTCTAATAAGTCTGACGAAATATCTATGATAACAATGTAATAGTAGCATGGTTATCTCTAATTCTTATCCTTACATAGTATAAATTGAAGTCGCTGCCAGCGTCTGTCTGTCTGTATGTTCTCTAACCTCTAAATGACGCAACGGATTTTAATGCGGTTTTCACTAATGGAAAGCGATAAACGAGATATCAGTTGTAGTAGAGATATAGGATCGATTAATGGCTTCCCTAGATCGGGCTGTCGCTGATGGGCATCGTGTCGGTGGTTGCCGTGGTAAACTACTGGCTGTTGCTCCCAACGCTGGGCGTGGGACTAGTCTTCTACGGGCTGCGCAACTTCTACTTGGTCTCCTCGCGTGCCATCAAGCGGCTCGAGGGTGTGAGTGAGTCATCCTACACATTATTGTTAGATTTGAAAGTTCAAGAATAATACTCCAATATTTACATTGACATTTATTCACATTTTCACTGTCACGTTATTGTTTTAATAGACTTTGAAATAAATTTATGACATTTAAAATGAGGCGCTTTCTCAAACTGGCTATCTGCATCTTCATTATTTGGCCCAATAACAATTTTATATTCCGGACGTCCAAAGTGTGGAACAATCTCCCTGCTGATGTTTTTACATCATTGCACAACTTCCGGATTAAGTAGTTTTGAAGTTCACGCGAATGTTTGGCACCGTGTAATTTGATTAAGAGAAGAGACATGTTAGAGGGGCTTATTAAGAGCGAAGTAAATCTCTCCAATGTTTGTCTTCATTGTATCTTCCGTACTTCCTTCAAAAATTCCCTCTTAATAAGAAAAAATGGTACTTACGGCAATGTTAAATGAGTTTCAGCTCGCATGATAATATACCAATAGGATGTTTTCAGCTCGCAGTCCGGTATTCTCTCACTTAAACGCATCCCTGCAAGGAATTACCACGATTCGAGCCTTCGGCGCACAGGAAGCACTCATCAGGGAATTCGACAACCATCAGGATCTACACAACACCGCTTGGTAAAGTTACAATAACAAATTAGACTAGCTAGAGTAGCTGGAGAATGAATGAATGCACATTTTCGTTTGAATTTACTCATTCATGATCTCCTTAATCCTTAATAAGTAAAGTAAGTACCTTACCTTACTTACAGCACCTAGTAACTTAATACTACTTTACTACAGTATTAGATTAGATTATTGAATTTTATTTTCGTAGGCGTTGACTAGACTATTACCTAATCAACGCCTTTAATTGAAAAATCTTATTTTCTAAATGTCAAATTGAGTGTCGAAAATTGTAAACATCAAAGAAATTAATATAACCCTGCACGAATCTATAGATACGAAACGTTAGCGCGATTTTAACACATGTTTGTGATGCCATCTATCGTCGCCCTACAATAACAATCTCATTCTCTTAATAATAGCTGTTTGAGACTTACTTTTGTTGATATGTTTACCAAAATAAAATTTTATTTAAAAACATGCAAACTTAATATATATATTTTTAATATTTCAATACTATGATTTACGAGTATATATGTTTACAAAACTATAAAAGAGTTCTCTGAAGAGAGTTCAAGTATAATAATTTTGCCTAATAAATAGTTAAATGTCTTTTGAGTTTCTTAAACTTAAAAAAATACTACTAGACAAATGTTACTATAAAATTTGTGATTTCCTCGAGGACAAGTTGCTATTATAAATAAATAACTTATAAATGAATAAATAAAAGTAATATAAAACCAATTCGATCTCAAATAATAATCGTAAATAGATATAAGAAATAAACTAGATATTTCCCTCGAAAATAATATTATACATTGTGCAAGGTGTAATTTTTGGATATTATTATTGTGTGTAGATAGCTAATAGTAAGTTTAAATAGTTTTAAGTTATTGGTATTTTTCACACCGAATGATTGTCGGTAAGGTCATGTAGGAGCGGGACTATAAAAATGTTATCTCAGGTACAATACCCATGATCTCGAAAATAAATATTATTATTATTATTATTATTATTATTATTAAACTCACTCAGTGCATGCATATTCCGATTCACGATATACCAGAAGGCGCGAATGATAACAACTCTTCAAAATAGACATGTAAAAGATAATTATACATAAAAGTATTTCTTTGCAAACATAGGCGCATTTTTACACGTCAGAAATTCATTTAAAATTGTACTTAACCTAACGGACACCATTTTCTTTTACTCGTTGAAAGAAACCGTAAATGTACCTGATTTATGGCTTCCACGCTCTTCGTATCATAATTTGAAATTAGTATTATTTTATTTCCTCTAGGTAATAACATAAATTCAATAAGCTTCTGTTTCATTTATACAGTGAAACTATATCTTTTACCCGCGACTTCGTCCGCGTGAAATGTAGGGTTAGAATGTCCTCTTCTGAAACCCTGATAACCTATATGCAAAATTTCACGGTGATTGGTTGAGCGATTTTTGAAGTCCTTAGGGAAGATAGTAAGTATTATGGCTAGTAAAATCTATTATAAATAACTAGCTTTTGTCCGCGAGTTCGTCCGTGCCCCTATTTCCTCGTTTAAAAGAAATAAAAAACTCAACGCCTGACAAAAATATATGAGCAATAATTTATTCAGTCTTTATTACTCATAAATTTCTGTCAGGCGTTGATTTTTTATATATTTTTAGAATCCCTCTGGAATAGTTCTTTTTTTTCGGTGTGAAAGGTACATCCTTTTCTGTGTTCAATATGGTCGGTTGCGTAATAAAGCATGAAAGCGTAACAAACAAACTTGTCGCATTTATAATATTAGTTAGGATTTACAAATTTAATGGATTCATTTATTTTTACTGCGGTTAACATATAAAATACAGGTTTTATTTGGATTCCAGGTACCTGTTCATTGCGAGTTCTCGCGCTTTTGGCTTCTGGTTGGATCTGGTGTGTGTTCTCTACATTGCTATCGTAACACTTAGTTTCCTCGTGTTTGGTGCAGGTAACACATAATCCATAATATTATTTAAAAAAAAATTGAAGTTAAGAAATTTCTATAATTCGAAAAAAATACTGTCAGCCTGGGTAACTTTGAATACTTTTTTAAATATTTTTATCTTACAAGTATAGACATAAAATAAAATGTGCATACTCAAGTTTATTGAATTATAAATGTACTACTTGTGTCGTTTATGGGTTAATAAGCTGAGATTATTATAGTTAAGCTTAAAACTATTAAATTCACATTTAAAGATAACACAGAATTTGGGTAACTTTGAACGCGCATATTTTTTGGAGTATAAAACCTAAATAACATGATCAATTGCGGAGCTTGGGTAACAGTAAAAAACAAAATTTTCTCTGTGGCTAACAGTTTGCATGTACGAACTTTTTGTCATATCACCTGGGGATATCACAATCCCATCAGACACGTGATCGTTGAACTGAAACATACGATCAATTTTCGTTTCAAACCCCTTACAATAACTCGACAAGTAAACATTGATAGGTCCAGTTATTAATTAAGGTGGTGTATGCATTGCGTTTCTTTTCATGCAGTGGTTATTTTAACATTGTAATATTAGGGTAAAAAATATATATATGAAACTGTTTATGGAGTTTAGTTCAAAGTTAAATAGAAATTAAAATTACCCAGGTTGACTGTATTTTGATGATATTTTGATTTTGATGATATTGAACTGCAAACATGTTTTAGACTCGAAAATAAACTATCAATATTATTGTTGTTATTTCTGTAAGGAATATGTTTTTAGTCTTTATTTTTTTAATTAAAATGAACGTTTTTATCTTTGTGGCGAACCAAGGGTATAATAGTCTAATTGATAATACGAACGTTGCATTTATTTTTATGTACTTTGAAATTTTGAGCATTTGCTGAGATACTCCAATGATTTCTTTTTATGAGATATCTCTTTCTGAGATCTTTCTGAGATACACGTTCTTTCATTCTCTAAGAGTTCCCCTTTCTCTAAAAATGTATACATTTTAAAGGGATGTGTACTAATTTATTAACAGACTATTTAAATAAGATTATTGTGTAAATTGTGCAGATGAGCAGGCTGGCAATGTGGGTCTAGCCATAACCCAGGCAATAGGTCTAACAGGAATGTTCCAATGGGGAATGCGCCAGTCCACTGAATTAGAGAACCAGATGACCAGCATTGAGAGGTAAATCCAATTCATTAAAATATTCCCACAAATAATGCTAACTTATATACCATCTTCATTATATTTTCAAAGCACGATTATTTTAACTTACACTCAATAAAAGAACCTATGGAATTGTCAATAGACACCTAAAAGTATAAGAGGCTTTGGAAGTCGTGTATATGTTATCAGAAATGTGTGAAACCTAGGAATTGTATACAAGTCCTAGGAAATATATACCTATAGTTCCGAGCTTAATTAGGAAATGTGTAAAATTATGTTCCAAAGATTCTTTTTGGAATCTCGATTTCCATAGTATTTTTGCCAAAACCAGTATTCCAATCTTTCGTTTTTTTAGAGGGCATTCATTGCAATTATCAGTATTGCGAGCTGTTCGCATGACTTGTCGTCCGGTTGCCGATAGGTTAGCACGCATTTTACGCTTTTACGCACGCATTTTATGCTTTTACCACTTGAGCGAGTGATAAGTACCGATCGGTAATACGAATTGCGTTTGTTATCTGTATTGTTAACAGGATCCACGAGTATTCGGAGATAGAGTCGGAGCCACCACTGCAGTCGGCGCCCGGCAAGAAGCCGCCGCCGTCGTGGCCTGAAGCGGGACGCTTGGAGTTCCGCAACGTTCGGCTGTACTACGCGCCCAACGAGCCGCCAGTCCTCAAGGATCTCACGCTCCAAATCCTGCCCAAGGAGAAAGTGGGCATCGTCGGCCGTACCGGCGCGGGCAAGTCCTCGCTTATCAACGCGCTATTCAGGTACGCCACTTTTCTTTTCTTCATTTATTAAAATGCTTTAATGTGATTAAGATAAAATTATATTAGAATAATTTTGTATAGAATTTAGATAAAATACAAATGTTTTGTGTACTAGCAATTATGTTGGCCACATTTTTTAAAAAGATGTTACTCGAAACTGTTGCAAATATTTGTAGATTTTTTTTTTATAAATAAGTGAACGTAAATGAGAGATATTCTAAAATCATTGAATTTAATTCGTCTGCTTTATAAATGACACGCAAATAGCGCAGATAGAGATTAAATAAAATGTCTTTCGCAGTCATAAATTGTGCAACTCATCTGGCGAAAGTAGCCGCCTACCATCAAGTGAGTGGCATCTGATTTACTGACGACTTAACATAAAAAAGATATTTACATGACATTTAGTTTCCTTATATATCTAAATCCATATTCTTAGCTTTAACAATTATAAGGTCCAAGTAATATTTAGAAAAATACGTATAAAACATCATTTGTGTCAAAAAGTGTGCACCAAAAAAACTCTATAAAAAGTATTTTGGTATAAAGAGATATTTTGTCAGTAGAAGTAAATTACTCCTTTCCTAATTCGCGTTGCAACAGAAGCGCTTTGATAGATGCGTGTGTTTTCAGACTGGCCATAATCGAAGGGGAGATAATAATCGACGGTCGGGAGACGTCGTCGCTGGGCCTTCACGAGTTACGCAGTCAGATCTCCATCATCCCCCAGGAGCCTGTGCTCTTCTCGGGCACTATGCGCCACAACTTGGACCCCTTCGACGAATATCCCGACCAGGTGCTTTGGCGGGCGTTGGAGGAGGTATGTCTTCCTTTTTTACTACCCTGTATAAAAAAATCCCAGAATATAAAAACTTTTAATTTTAGTAATTATCACTCAAAAAATTAAAATCTCTTATATGCTCACTAAATTTTTTTTATATAACATAAAAATATAAAAATTCGTGTGTGTGACCGCGAAAACCGCTCAACCGATCCCATGTAGCGATTGGAAAAACATATTTCTTTTGTGATTTTGCTAATTTTGTGTCATGTTTTCCCTACATATTAATACAAAATTAGGTTTTTGTGTTTTAGTGCGTTTTTAGTGCGACGCAACGACGTGACTCGTTTGATGCAGACGCAGGCGTTATAAATATTATTCATTATTTTCTCATTTTCAACGCGTCAGTCGCGTGCACCAGCTAGTTTAAAAATAAAAATGAAATATTCAATGCCTGTCTAAATTTATGAACAGTAAAACCTAAGAGAAAAAGGGCCGTGGACGGAAGGTAGCGGACAAAAGCTGGTAATTGATAAAAACAAAGAAATACAAAATTAAAATTTTTTCTCCTGAACTAAACTGAATCAAATTATCTAACGTTGTTATAGGTGGAGTTGAAAGAGGCGGTGACGGAGTTGGCAGCGGGGCTGAGCTCGCGCATCTCGGAGGGCGGAGGCAACTTCTCAGTGGGACAGAGACAGCTGGTGTGTCTCGCTAGAGCCATCGTGCGCCGCAACCGACTGCTCGTGCTCGACGAAGCCACCGCCAACGTCGACCCACAGTCAGTATGCCGCCCTTATCGCGTCTACTCCAACCCTCTTTTATATTATAATACTCTGCATTTTTTTTTGTTTTGTAAACCGACTGGAATGAAACAAACTCCAAATGTTCCGGGAAGCTTGCTTACAATACATCGGTGAAAGCCGCATTCAAATCGACTAAGCCGTTTATGAGATTACAGACAAACAGACATGTAATCTAAAAACTATTCTTTTTTTTCTCAGTAACATAAGTAGAATTTGTAGAAATTATTTTTTTAATGTTCAAAACTGCCAAGTGTAGTAAACTGAAAGGAACATAACTTTATTTTACAACAAAAGCATTCGTTAAAAAAGGATTTTCGAAAATTTTAATTCCATGTGAGGCCGGAGATAAGGGCATATTTCGGCTCTTGCTAATGCTCGTTTCTCGTCGGACGGCCGTCCTCGGTTCCAAATTCAACGCATCGCATCTTACAACCCACACGCGCTATTACTCGTACTACTTTTTCGGTTGGCATTCTTTTTAGTTACTTTTTTTTTCGACTTCTTGGGCTCATAGCATAATGATGATTAAGTAGCCTATAACCTTGATAAAGAATAAAAATTAGGCTATTAAATACAATAAGATTTTTAAATTCGACTGGAAGTGCCAGAGTTCATGTTAAACCAACCCAACAAACAAACAAGCTCCGGCTTTATTATATTAGTATAGATTTATGATGAAAAAAAAGTTCTAATGTCGCGATCGATAGACATTTTTTTATGGACCCGTCCCAACAATGTCGGCTCAGTTCGTTCTGAAGGAGTGTGAATTAGAATCTTCATGTTTAAAACGCTATTCATAATGACTATCATAATCATCTGATCAAGTTTCATGAAACTAAGGATAAACTTATTATTTTCAGAACGGACGCGTTAATCCAAATGACAATAAGAAACAAGTTCGCCGAATGTACTGTACTTACCATCGCCCACCGTTTACATACCGTCATGGATTCAGATAAGGTAAGGTTTAAAAAAAATATTTATATTAGTTGCATGAAGTTTACTAGACTTTAAATTCTACACTAAGATTAATCCCGCTATCTAGTTCTAGTCCGTTTGAAGTTAGTTGATCTAAAACACAGGGCAACAGATGTCGGCAACAAGAAAATGTATGAATATGTCTTTAACAAACAATGTCCGTTTTTATCTTTATATATCAAGATAATTAAATGTAATAACAATTATAAAAATGAATTTATATTTATACTCACCCATAACTGAAGTTTGCTTTTACAGGGAAACTATGGAATCTTTTATAGGAAAACTATCACTAATACTAATTGACTGAAATGGTAAATCTGTCTACAATTGCGTTTTTTTAGATTGTTTTTTCTGTACATCTTGGTGAAAGCTTCATATAAACTATCGTGCGCACATAAAGATTCCATTTATGTTGATTATCGATGGACTATGGAAGCTATCGTACAGTTTTGCTTTCTGCATGTTGCTATACGGAAACTTGCAATATGAAGGTGCTTTACAAAACTTATGATTCCGCTTTTATTTCCTCATCAGCCCTTGTACCAATTCCCATACAAATAATAGAGAGATAGAATAGATTACTTGACGCACGCTACAGCCATTGGCATATACCGAAGCGTTGGCTCATACTCTCTGTTATATCAGATTATATAGGTACTTTTTAACTCCTTGTTGGATGCACGATCTGACATGGACAGAATTAAATTACAAGATGCACTCATAATTGAAGATATCTTCATGGTACTCTGTGGTCTTTTTCTATTTATTTAAAAGCTAATAAATAGCTTAGAGGTATATATAGAGCTACATTTGCCGAATATATGGGCATCAAATCATTCATTTTTATTTTCATAGGTACACGTCTCTTTGCAAGCCTTTAGTGACAAAGAATAAAATGATGAGAGTCTATACCTACAAAGGCGGCCGTCAATGATATCGTCATATTAAGCCCAATATTCTTTGAACCAACCGCATCAAATTCAAAATATGTACTAATGGATAACACTGGAGTAAAACAGACTAAATTTTTATACTATGGATGTTTGTTCCTCAATAACGCAAAAACTAGTTTTCTTTATAAATAAATGATACACAGGAGACATTACTAGTATTGTTTTAGAATATTTTTATATATTACGAGTTAGTATTAATTATTATGTGAACAAAAAAAAAGATAGATATAGTTGTATAATTTTATTGCTTAAACAAAAAAAATTCTCTAAAAATTCAACTTCTAACATTTCTTTAGAATCACTCGGTTCACTGACCAACTCGTCGTCTTATTCGGTCTCTGTAATTATTTTCAAGATTATTGACATGGTCTGATATTTTCTTCCAATCGTTTGCAATAATTTTCTCGAAACATTCATAAATGATTTGTTGGTCAGTAGTGCTAATGAATTGTTGGTTTGTTTAGGTGCTGGTGATGGACGCCGGATGTATGGTGGAGTTTGACCACCCTCACGTACTACTGCAGAAGCCAGAAAGCGTACTGCGCTCCATGGTGGAGCAGACGGGCCGTTCCATGGCCGACACGCTTGCGAGAGTTGCTCAACAGGTCACTATCACTTTTATCTCTTTCTAGAGATGTAATAATAGCAAAATTAAATGTCATCCATTTGTCAATACAATTAAATAGACATTATTGATTCAATCAACTTTCTTAAGCAAGAAGCTACAATATGTTTTTCTAGTTCAACTTGTAGTCAATAAGCTCCGTTAAAGCATATGAAACGACAAAACAGATTGATGGATCTGTGAAAAACAGTATAAGCGCATTTTTAGAAGATATGATTAATAGCAATATAATTTTCTAAATTTGTTTGTTTCAGTCATATGAGAAAAAACAAGCCGATGCTGTTTCGGCGCCACCGAGATCTGAATGAGGGTATAATCGATTGCGTATCAATCTTACTATGAGAGTGCACGTGAAAATACTATACGTAGTACTACTCGGCCAAGTTAACTCACCCCTCGACCTCAACGACACCGATGCGAGATGCCAAGTTAACTTGGTACCGAGTGGCGATAGTGGACCTCTAGTTCAAATTAGTTTAAATTATTTTATTTATGTGATATTAAAACCACTATTACAAAATCTTGACATGTTGTAATGTCTTCAATGTTCCATGTGGTTGATTCTCTGTTTTCATTATTTTTACATTTTGTAGTTTTATAAGAAGAAAATAATAATTTTTGGGCGATATCGCTCAATGGATTCTTAATTCAATTTCAAATAGACTGACTTAGTAATATTATATCTGAATTCTCATATAACAAGCTCCAATTGTGTTATTTTTAAATATACAGTCATGAAATAGTGACTGAAAATAAAATTAAAATAGGGTAAAATTTTTGTAAAAGTATTATGTCATGTGTAGGAAATTGATTACGAAAATACGTATGTTTAAACGCATTTTGATTTAATTAATTTATCTATATCTGGTAAATAGTAACAATAATATGCGAAGAACCTTACAAAATCTACAGGACTGATTTAGAATTTTATAAAGATTTTTTTTTTCTTTTGTAAATTATGTCTTAGAAAAATACTTAATTATCATAGTGAATTGTATACTTAATTATTTAATAACTTTATGATGAAGTTGGTCCAACAAATGCTCTGAGCTTATTGTAGTGCGTACTACTATGTGCTTACACTTCTGACGTTGGGTCTCGAGACAAAACAGCAAATGAACTTTTATCTCTATCTTTTATCTTTTATTACTAGCTAGTGAAAGGGTCACAAAAATGGCGGTTGCAAATTGAATCTCACGATCGAAATGCAGTTTACCCTACGTCAGATGTGTTTTCGTACGCTGATATCTGACGGGTGCTAATTATTTGCGTCCATTCGTCTGCGAAATATATTTGTATGTGATGTATGTATACTTAATATTGTGAAATTAACAGTTACTTTATGCATTAAATGTAATAGAAAATATAAATTATGAAATTTTTGCACTGTATGTGTGATCCGATGATTTTTATTTCGTGATATTTTGTATGTATTTTTTTTTATTTACGTGATATTGATCTACCAATGTTAACCATATTGCTATTAAATGCTACAGACCAATTTGTAAAATAATTAAGATGAATCCTATCGTTTGTTAAACTTTTAGGAAAATAAAATTTTCTTTTACAATAAATTCTTTTATTTTTTTACTATACAAAAATTACAAGTGCAAATAACTCTTATAAACTATCAAATCTAAAATACTGACAAAAATAACAATTTTTAGTTTTAGTGCATTGAGCACGTTTTTAAACAGCGTCGTCTCGTTTATGGAATAGATCGGAACATCGTTCCGCGACATTCCCAAACGAAAATCGACTTGACACAGTAGTAATTTAGAAATTTTTTTAAACGGAATGTGACATCTCAAAACAATATAATGCTTAACATCGCTTAAACATAATTATACACTCAATGCAGCTTAGTAATAAAAAGGTAAAAAAAATATTGTAATACTTTCCACACTTCGATTATCACAGGACTCCGCACTCGCACGCCGCCAAATCTTTCTCAACACAACCTAATTAATGTCAACTAAATCGTAACTACAATAAATACAATTTTGCAAATACATATTAATTAATTTAGCACAGTAATTGGTGTAGATTCCACATTGAGAAAAAATAAATACTAAATAGATTTCCGTTCGCCTAATACCTAATCAATCGAAGTCATCGCTCACTTACAATCTCAAAAAGAAAATAATGCAAAATTAAGATGAAGTTAAAACCAAAATTTGTCTAAACAAAAATGTGGCATCACTGTGAGCGATGACTTTTACATAAATAAATAAATGCACCCTAAAATTACAAAATGTCATGAAAAAATTTCCCTTGGCACGAGAAAGAGAAGGAAAGCTAGTTCAGCCGAAACGAAGAAAGATTCTGAGATCTTCGAAAACTGTTCGCAAATTGAAACTGCCTACCTAAATCTAACTTAACTAATGTGATACAAGTAATATAAAACTATATAAAATATTCACAGTCTTCGTTCTGATTGGCATCACGAGCGAGAGACCGCTCTTTGATAGTTGCCATCGAAATAAACTAACAGTTCGTTCCACCGCACTTCTCCTCTATTCGAGAAGACATCTCTTTAAACTAATGCAGTCATGCTGCTCGACCGACAATTTTTGTTTTCCAATTCAGGCGAGACCGATTTGTTCTGTAACAAAAACAAAAAAAAAATTATATTCAGTATCAAAAAACCTTTGTTTACCTTAACTGTTATGTCAATTACTGCCTAGAGAACTGTCAAATAGGGAGACAACACAATAGGATTTCCTTAAGTATACGAAAATATTGAGACATGTTTGGTTTAGTCTTCTTCAATGGTCACATTGGACTCCCGTGGTTAAACCTATAGGACTTCCATGACAAACAAAGCAAGCCACTAGCTTGTTGATGTTGCTGCCTACTGCCCACTAAGCCCGCATTCACTGTTTTCACGAGTTTTGCTCGTCGGACCATCTAACGGGGGAGTAGGCCGTCAAGAGTAGCTTCTACTGGTAGGTTTTATTGGTCATGTGGCCCACTACTGTATGTCTGTGATTTTGAGTTTTTCTTTGACTGTCCTCGTCACCGATTCTGTATCGTAGAGAAACCCTGAAAATAATCCATAGGCGGCCCAATGTTTTCACAAAACGTAAAAAAGGAAAGTAGCTGACCTGCTTATGGGTGGTCGGAGGCGGCGGAGGAGGAGGCAACGGCAGGGCTAGTCGCAGTGTAGTCCAGAACTCCTTTTCGTGCACGTGCCTCCACGGCACCAGCTTCGTGTTCCGCAGCACGCTCACCAGCCGCTCGCCCGACTCCTTCGCCTCGCGCTTCAGTTTCGGCAGATCCTGGACCAGGAACAATCACATTTACATCCGCATAGCCGAATCCACATTAGTAAATTGCGTATGGCAACACACATTTTTTTAGTCCAGTAAATAATTAGAGCTTTTCTTGTTTATTTTAAATTTGTAATTTTTTTGGCAAAATAAAAAATATTATACGTTATCCCAGCGGAAGAACAAGCTTTTTTATTCCATTTTCAAGACAGAAAAATCTATGTTTTGAGTCAAATTTATAATATGAAAATATTTCATGTACTTTGGAAATCTAGTAACTATAATAGTAAACGGTTCTATTGATTCGGTCGACAAAAAATGAATATACTCGTAAATATGTCTAAAATGTAAACCAATATTGTATAAAAATTTCATAACTTTTATTACAATCTAGAGCCTTCGGATATTTTTTAATCTTATTATACATAATAATATACTTTTTTCATAACCTAATAAAAAATAAAACAGGATTCCAGGATTCCGTAAGTGATCCGATTGAGCGATCTCATGAAAAGGGAAAAGTCTTCAACTGAGACATTATACATGATAAAATGGAAGAAATAAGCGTAAAGCGAATTAGTAAGCGCTCGATTAGTTCTCTGGGTGGATAACTGCAACGCATGAATCAATGCAACAATGAATCAGCCATGATGTTGATGACTGATAACCACTTCTGATACTATACGTCATCTAACGTAGTCTAACGTACAAATATGTGTGCCGTAGCTAGAACTTTGATTGAATCAATACTGTCATAACTTTTGAGTTTAACCTTAGAGTATACATAATTATATATACTCAAAGGGTTTAACAAACAAATAAAATGATGGCCCTGAGGAACGATAGGCGAATGCACGTTTTTATCTTCTTTATATATAAAAATGGATTAGTTTACTATGATGCCTATAGATCCCAAAACCGCTCAACCGATTTTGATGAAATGTTCAGAGAATCTTCATATTAGCCCAGCATATTCATATGCTGAAATTCATGTTGAATATCATATTGAATTTCAGTAGCGATCGGATAAGAAAATGAGGCGCGGTCAATAAGAAAAAAGGAGTATTTAATATTTGTAGCAAATATATGGTTTTGGATTTCCTAATGATTATTACCTGGAGAAGCACCACTACGGGCGGTCTAGGAAGATCTCGGAGCTGGCGCAAGGCCACCAACAATTGGTGCGGCGTATACTGCGTCGGCGAAACCACTACCACGATCGACCGGCATCGGAACTCTTCGCACATTATCTCCTTGTACCCTATGATTGCAAAAAAATTCTCTATTCATTAAGGGAAATTAGTAAAGTGATAAATGCCATTTTCTCTATATAAATCTATAATATTTTTATAATGTGTAAAAATACATACATATTTTATTTAATAAAATAAATCTATCAGGCTATACATGTTCAACTCATCTTGGCGCACGGCACTATGTATTACAGTCAAATACACTGTCTAAAAGAACTTTTTTACATAAAAATTTATATGTCGAAATTTTTTCGCCATATATATCTCCAATAAAAAAATAATATTAAAGTTCTTTGGCACTTTTCTTACAATATTTATAAGGATATTTAAATTTAGTACTTTTCCTTAGGCTTTCATATGCGAGTAATTATTAGCTTTCATAACCCAGCGACCCAATTTTATTAACACTGTCTCTGTTATTGAAATTTAATTTTAGATTAATTGCAATATTCGTAATATTTTTCAGAAATTCGTATACAATGGTTTCACGAGAATAAAACGATTGTGATAAATTAATGCAAAAATCAAAATTTATAAGACTATATTATTTAATGAGGGTTTTCTGAAACGGTCTAATTGAGATGGCAGCACTGTAGCTTCAGATCCAATGAACTGTCAAAATATGTACATACGCGAATTGCAATTTTCTATGTATTTTAAATAATTTATGTTTAGTACCTACGACTTTGTGCTATCTGACAGCTGTTTAGACCTGACGCCTACGAAGCGCCGCCTGATGGCAGAATAAGTATCGGAAACCCTCATTCTATTCAAATCTGTTTAGCCACTTTAACTGAAACAATAACGAACCTACAAACACTTGCATTTATAATGTGGGATTACCTAGACACTTATGTATGTAAAGATTTATTTGACTTTTAAAACATTTGCTCGGTGAGGGACTAATTTTTTTTTGTCGCTTATTGTTAAAGGAAATGCAATAAGAACACGTCTTGCCTATTGCATCAACATGCAATGCAAATCAAAGCTGTATATTTAGTACACGCACACATAGCACAGCACGCCAATATGGGTTGAATACGTCCATCGTAGGCTACTTGAGAAAACATTCTATTCTCTAGCCAGGGTAACATTAGTTCTGCACGGACACAATACTATGTGAAAAAAGTAAACTAAACTCACAGGTGTCGGGTTGAGTGTGCAGAGCGAGGCTGTGTACTCTGTAGTGGTAGCGAAGCTGCAACGTGGGCAGCAACGCGCCTCGCACCAGTTCGCCGTCCACTGCAGTCCAGCACACGAGCACATCGAACTCCTTCTCGAGCACTGCGAGGAAGCACTTATTATGCACTAAAGTGAAACGACTTTCGGGCGTATTATTTCCGCGTTTTTCCTAATTTTGAGAGAGGAAAACTGATAGGACACGGTATGTGCCGCAGTCATAACTGAAGGCTACGTCTGTCAGCTGTAACCTTAATCAAACTGAATACAGTACGTACGTAAGTAAGGCAAATCTAGTATTTTTCTTAATATTTCTGTGTATCACGCATGTTCGACGGTGCCACTGCCTCTCGCGTTACACTGATCTCTAAACAAGAGCCCATCTTGTAGGCGGTCTGCATGTCCTTCAGACGACTATAATCGCCTCCTTACTGAAGACCACCTTAACATGACTACTTTGTTACGCGATTAAGAGATGACAGACACATTTTTTTAAAAAAAATTTTGCGTGATCAACTATGATCATTTAGATGCGTCTCAGCCATTTGGTGAACCTCCATCCACAAAATGGACAGATTAGCTAATAAAGGCAACGCGGGTCGAACCTGGGTCCAAGCTGCTTCTGACCGGTGTTACTGGAAATTTATGGGCGAGGCCTATGTCCAGCAGTGGGCATCAAAGGGCTGAGATAATGATGACGATAACTGAGATTTCCCTTGGTGTCGAGTACCGATGTATATTGCACTTTTATATAATAGCTGGTGTCCGCGACTTCGCCCGCGTTGAAAAATAAAAAATATAATGCCTGACAAAATATAAGACGTGAAACAAGAGTTAATTTCATATTTATAATTTAGTATGGATGGTCCCTGTAAGTTGGGGTGGTTCATGTGTGTGCGTGGCAGGCTCTAGTTGAGGCCTATGCTGGAAAGCAAGATAATCTTCACGTACCGGTGTCAGATAGTTAATAAATTGTATTGTAATAGGTTAAGTCATATATCCCGTATGTAAGATTGTTAAATAAAGGCTATTATTATATATTATTATTATTATTATGGATGGTCTCACCTCTGGCCCTATGCTGCGCCGTGTTGGTGCGCGCGTGCGCTTGTCTCACCGCCAGCAACAGCTGCGGCGTGCAGCGTCGGTGCAAGAATATGCACGACACAAATACGGACACCATCAGCAACGCGCCGTAAGCCAGTAAGCGCCACGGCACTGCGTCGCCCGCGCGCCACGTCTCTACTTCGTGCTCTATTTAAATACCATAAACATGAGCACTTAACATGGGATTGGATCGGATCAGATCGATTTGCGAATTTCCCTATTCGCTGATTTTTAATTGAGTATTCGGTGTAAGAAATTTCTAAAAGCAATAGATTCTGTCAAGACCGTAACTACACACGAAAACTTGATTATATAATTCTTTTATCTTTTATTTTAGCCATTAAATGTGTTTTTTCATTACATAGAGACTTTACCACTTTTCTATAGAGCGATAAAACACAAAATTCTTTTCGACTGTTCAAACTTTTTTCACAAAATTCCATGTCGACTTACGATTTTGGATAAGTATTCAGTATTCTGGTTGTTTGTAGCCAGATTCGAGGTCTAAAAAAGAAATTGTTCTCTTTATTGGCAATAAGTTGTCATCAAAGAGTATAAAATCTTCATTTGCAATTAGCTGCGATGGCGTCCAGTGCGACCTATGATGTGTACTAGATTTTCAAAGCGAATAAAAAATTCAAATTATATTACTGGAAAACAACATTGTATCTAATTTTGGCTAAGTTTACCTACAGGAGAGCGTTTTAAAGATTTTTTGTTTTGCAGTAACGTTGTTTCTACTATTTGTATATTCGTGCTTCCTACAACTTTTTAGTAATATTATATCGGTATTAGTGTAGACTTATATTTAGTTTTGTGCACTCTTTGAATTTAAAATAACGACATTTTCGTAGAGATAAAGAAAACGTGTTTTTGTCCAAGTTATGGAAATAATGGGACATTTCAGAACCACAACATTGTAAGTATAATTACGGTAAAATTGCACTAATAAAATATCTATAGGTAATTATTGTAGTGTGTTCAATTTTAAGTCAATAAAATAGTATTTCTTCTTACAATGTTATTACAAGGCGAATCAGTAACTCAAATTACTATGTTTTTAAGTCACAAATGCGTTTTTTTTTCTTTTCAAGTTACCATTCATATTTTTGCCATTCAAAAGTCGATCCAAAGTTCGTGGAAATAACATTCCAAGAAAGATAGCATTAAAAAATAGTAATTTAGTGGTGTATTTTAAAATAACATTGTGAAATGAGATACAATGTTGTTGTTTTTAGGTGTCAATATGTATATATTTTACTCCAAACATAGATGTTCCGTTTTCTGTCATAAACACAAATCGAAAAGTTTGATTGTCGTTCCTATTTGCAGAAGATTAGATTCAAGCTGAGATTCAAGCTTTGTATTTCAACAAATTAATTGAACCTGTCTATAGTAGCATTGTCTATAGACAAGCTCAACTTTTAAAGTTGGCGTTGGTACACCCAAAGGTTTGTACTAAATTGAAAAAGAGATAAAAAAACTTTCAATTAATACATTTACAGCTACCTAAGCGCTCTCCTTGGAGTAGAAAATAGTCTTCGCGACTTATCCCTGAAAGCTAGAGTACACTGAGTGAATATAAACAGTGCCGGACTTACTCTTGTAGAATACATTGACGAAGTTCTTGGAGACGATGTCATTGGAGTGTACCACGCACGCATATCTACCGTAGTCACCGGCGGACAGCCTCTCCACCGACAAATACGAACCGGTGATGTCCTCCACGTCCTTGCTGAGAATATTAAGTAAGCATAAGTAATATTCTTTCTCTCGGAAGCATATTTCTTTCTCTCGGAAAACAGTAACACGCTTTTAAATATAAATGTTCAAACTGAGGTACCGCTGCCAAAAGAATTCTTAACCCCCTAACGACGACGTCAACAATAATAACGCGTTTTTTTTTGTCCCAAAATTTCTACAGCAACGGGATCACGTCTCTACCTACAAGATGGCAAAAAGTCATCGAACAAAATGGCTTATATATACTGTAATTAAATGTAAATAAACTTAAAAAAGTCTTGGGTTTTCATATAAAATGCGAAAAAAAACCCCACATTTTATGACGTCATATTTTTCTAACAAGTGAATTATTATTAGGAGACGAGTTTAAAGTTAACCACAACGCCTATCATAAAATATTATACACATAAATACAGATTTATTTATGTGTTTGTCTAAAAATAGCTGCGTAGACAGTACATCATAATATGATCATGACTGTGTCGCCACATAATTCACGTCATGTGTTAACAAATCATAACATACAGATCAATTGCAATTTACTATTTCACAAAAGTATTTAAAGAACGAGATTTTTATCATACAAATATTCTTTTAAATATTCCCTATCCCCTTCCTAATCCCTTATCCTAACTATGGTCGGAAGTGAACCGTCACCCTGTCCGTCGACTTTTACTTTAAAAAAATATATTTAGATTTTTTTTCGATTATTATGCGATCGACTATTAAGGGGAAAATTCCGGTATTATATTAATATGCCATATCTATTAAATAAAAATGACTCTCACAAATGTGTTGCTGAGCGCAAAACCCGAGAACGGCTGGACAAATTCGGCTATTTTTTTTTATACAAATATTCGTTGAACTCCGAGGAAGGTTCTTATGAAGATGAAAAAGGGAAAAATTGCTTGGAAAATTGCATTCATGCGAAGCCAGGGGCGTTGATAAAAATAAATATATAGATTAAATATTAATTTAGTTTCAAATATATTGTTCATCCACCAGCATTTCTTTATTTTATAAAGGGTGGCAGGCAGACTAACATAACAGCCCACTTGATAGTAGATGGCTACCGTCCCCTAAAGGCAGAAGCCTAATGGGGACAAGAATTTGTTAAAGGCTTGCTTGAAGAAACCCATATTTTATCTAGGTGGAAAACATCTCAAAAAGGAGACCGTGCGCAGCAGCAGCTTATCTATATAAAGAACTTAACGTTTTTGGCACGTAGTACGATGATAAAACTTGGGGTAGGCATTAATTGAAACAATTCTTCAGAACACTTATTTGGAACACACAAAGAACACAATTTCCGAATGAACACGTATTTCATAACTCTGCTCGCGAACCATATTCAAGAACAAAGTTTCTAACAGTAAATGCAGGTAAATATTTATTTAGTTTTCTGTTAAGTAACGCATGTTTGTGCGTATGCAACACGCATTTCTCGGAATTAAAGATAATGGATTCACATTTTATCGAATCGACAAGAAATTAATTGCAATCAACAATAAAATGTCATTTGTTACAAGAAATATCTATCACATGCCTACATAATTACTCGTACTGATTTAAATTGGGAAAAATACTCTCGACAATATATATGTCAAAAAAATTATGACAAAAAAAATGTGTTGGAAAAAAATTGCACACGTGAAGTTTGTTTATTTAAGACATATCCTGTATGTAAGCCATCGGAGTTTTAAGAACATTTCAAATAAAAATAAACAATATGTATTGTATTCGTCTTACCGAACTGTTTTAATCTCTATCTGTGAGGGCAGAAGGTCCACTTCTGTTGCATTCGGCCAGACCCTCCGCCATCGGAGGTCGCTTCGGGCGTCCGCTAAGTATGAGCGACCTATAACCAACCACATAAGTAACTTGAATCTTCCATCGTGGCTTCGTAGCGTAACAGGAACACTATCCCATAACCAAACGACGTCGTCGTAAAAATTCAAAGTTTTTTTAAATATTTCTATTAAGATAGAAAAGATCTGAAATTGAGAAGGTATTAGTAAAAAAACTCACCAATAAGTGCTTCGCAATACAAACGCAGCGTGCTGCCCTCCTCTAAATACTGATCACTTGATATAAACATAATTTTTGGGGCATCTGTCGGTTTTTCTGTAGAAAAAAAAAGAAAAATATAGCTTTTTTACAATCCTCAGTTTACCTATTACTATAAGAATATGTTCATTTCAGCAGAAACTCTTTTCCGGTGATCTAATAAACGAATTACTGATGTCTTTTGACATGTATAAAAATCTGATAAAGCGGGTGATATGGTATTACATACTAATTTGAAAGGAAACACGTCGATAAACTCGAAGAAAGCATATATGCAGTTGATATAGTCAGTTTTTTTAAGGCAGAATACAGTTATATTATGTACTTACATAGAAGTAAAATTATTTAATTTCCCTGGAATTTTAAACAGGACTTAACATGTCTTTAAAGATTTATTAGTTTTTCAACCATCGATGTTTTTTAACCCACACATGAAATTGATGAAGCGGGTTTGTTCAACTGGTAACCTCTTAAATGGCAATAACATTAAAAATATACACATTTCATTTCAACCGTAGGGCGTCCACTGCTGGACATAGGCCTACCCATAATTTTCCAATAGGATCAGTCAGAAGCAGCCTGGATCCAATGTCGACCCGCGGCTCTTATCAGGTCGTCTGTCTACCTTGCGAGTGGACGTCCTATGCTGCGGTTGCCGGTCCGTGGCCTCCATTCAAAACTTTGTGGGCCCAGCGGCCGTCGGCTGTTACCGTCCTACCCACTGCCATTTCAACTTATACTAATCCGCCGGGTATGTCGGTAACTTTCGGTCATCTGATTCGATCTCGCAGTATAAAGGATGAAACATATTACACCGGGCCGGGCGCTCACCGTGTTTTTCTCAACGTGCCCCGGCCGGGTTTGCTGTTTGTCACCGTGCCGCCGACGGGCCGCCACCGGGCCTTGCCCGTGCCTTGTCATTTCCAAGTACTATTATACTATTTTGTATTAATATTACTATACTAGCTGTGCCCGCGACTTCGTATGCGTGGTATTCGGAATAATGCGTAACTTTTTTGTTTTTCAACGAAAATGTGAATTTCGAAATTTCGTCGTGAACGAAAAATTCGACTCCCCGAGACCTCTTAAATGAGTACCAACACGGGGAGTCTGCGACGCACCACTCCCGAGATATTTTTGAAAAAGTCCAAAAAAGCGAATTTCGAAATTTCCTCTTCACGGAAAAATTCCTCTCCCCGAGACCTCTTAAATGAGTACCAACACGGGGAGTCTGCGACGCACCATTCCCGAGATATTTTTGAAAAAGTCAAAAAATGCGAATTTCGAAATTTCGTCTTCACAGAAAAATTCCTCTCCGCGAGACCTCTTAAATGAGTACCAACACGGAGGGTCTGCGATATCTAACTATCGCAGACTAACTATATCTAACTAGCCTATCTTTGAGCAAGAAAATAGCAACAAAATAAGCCGTTCGAATGGGCCCGCTAGCTGCATTGGTTCCCGAATACTCTATTTAACGTATCGGGGTAGTTCATCCCCCATGAAGGGTTGGTATTTTTGTATATCTAACTAGCCTATCTTAGAGCAACAAAATAGCAACAAAATATGCCGTTTGATTCGGTTCGATATGTGCTTTCTTTGTCAAGATATGGTATATGGGTATTCCAGCGTAATATTACGTCAGTATCTCGGTCATTTCTCGTAAACTAATGGAGCAACAAAATCAATTCTTGCGGTACAAAATAGCAACAAATTAGCAACAAATTCCCATATACTTCTCAAGTCCGGCTTATGAAATTGGTATACCAGCGTAATATACGTAATCATCTTTAACTCCTAGCATATTTCTCTCCATGTTGAGCGACGTTGAGCTTTCTTACGAAGCCAATAGTTAGAGTTCAGCGCCACATGTCATCACTGGCAACACATATAAACATTTACTTACGTAATATATCCAGTTTGGCTGTGTGTGAAACAGTGTGTGTCTCATTACTCAATCTGCAGGTATAGTTGCCGGAATCGGCGCGGGTAGCTCTTCGCGAGTACAATGTTTGATTCGCCGCCTCCGGGTCCAATATGAGACTGGAGACGCCCGCCGACCACGGATAAGCCACTCCATTTTTGAACCTGCAGACAAGATATCAATATATAAAATAAACGTGACATTCAAATGGACTTTGTCGTTTAGAGAGCAAACTGTTGTGGTTGCGGAGTATTGCAGGAAATAATTCGCAGTATCAGGTAATGGGGCGTCATTCCGGCGCACTTTGTGTTCGGCGTCTGTTGAGCGAAGCGATGCAGCTGCCGATGACGGGCGCGCTTCCGCGAATAGGCGATTGCATTAAGCACTTTTAAATGAGGAAATCATCGGCCACCGGACTCGCATGCATTTGTCAAATATTCAAAAACAATTGCGCGATTGCGCGCTATCCGTCGTTCGTCCGGTAATAAATATATGCAGATGCCGTAAAGTTTAGGGAAAATCTTCCAGGAAGTTTGTTATGTTTAGGTTATACATGTAGGTATATTAAATCAAGTAGATAAAAGTCAATGGTTTGAACATTAATAATAATTAATTACAGTAATAAATCAAGAGGTATTTTAACTTATGCAATTTTATTGAAATCAATGCAAAAGTGAGTGTGTTTGTGTTTTTGTATGCTTTTGAATTTTGCATACACGTTCTTAGGGGTAGAGAAAAGGAAATAAGGATTGTTCCCGAGGGATGCGATAAAGTCGCAAGCAAAAGTCAGTTAAGACAAGGACTAACATCAGACCGAACACAATTTTTATCAAAATGAACGCAACCTATGAACTAAGGTGCAATATTGTACAATAAATTTTTGTAGCTTCTCGGAGACAACCGAACAGATTTAAAATTGGAAGGTTTTTCTTAAATATTGTGTAAATGTGAAAAAATGAATAAAAGTAGCCGATTAAAACTTTAGTACAGAACTTAAGTTAATTAATAAGTTTAAAAAAATTAATAAGTTAAAATAATTAATAAGTTAAGTTAATTAATAAGTTTAAATATAGTTGTGACTGAAATTTTTTATTACTGTGACGAGAAGGTTTTTTTTTATGGGCAGTAATTTATTATTTTCTTTCTCAGAAAATATAATTTATTGTATAAATCTACCGGATTCAAACTTTTTTAAATATAGTCTACTTATACTTATGCTCTGTATTTTTGTCTAAGTTTTTATTTTACTCTAACAACTCAAATTAGGCGACGAAAATAAAGCTTTTCTGCTAAGTCCTCGCCTTAAAAATATAACATTATACGACTATGTAAATTGGAGCAAGGTGTGTGTGATCTATATATTTATTTACCTGACGATTGTACGTATATTTGAATATAATTTACAAACTGTTCACGATAACTGTTTACGATCCTATTAAGGATCGTGAAATTTTTGCTCGCCATTTCCTGTAATGTAACCACTTGTTAATAAATAAATAAATGAATGTATATGAAAATAGACGCTTAATTAATTCATATAAAATGTATTTTTGAATTGATACCAAATAGATATTGACCATCAAATAGGTACTTTTAAAAAAGGGCTAAAATAATGAGTTACAAATAGTTACTTTTAAAAGTTTTGAGAATACTTAAATTTTTATATTCTCTAAACTAACATTAATGGATTTTTCTCAAATCGATTTTTGCACATCGGCTTACTCTGAAGATGCGAATTGTTCAACGAATTTGGTCTGAGCAAACAGAGCGTCTCACGAACGTTCGATTTTCCACGAAGAGTAAAACTCCGTGTGAGCCGTTTTTGAAACATTTGAAAGTAAAACAAACATCTGAACGATGTTTGATCGCAAGGCCGCGCGGGGATTGTTTCTGAGAACTGGGCGCAGAGCGTAACACGCCGCAAATCCACTGTCAATACCATTACATAGCCACAAATGTCTAAAACATTACTCAGTTTCGGTACTTGAACGGATTAATGAAAATATGTCACATATTTTTCTAACCCTTCCCAATATCTTATCCTTAATCCTACTATGGTAGGCCGCGCACTTGCAGAACCTGTGGTGTTGCTTGTATTATAGGCAACGGTAGCTACCTACCATCAAGTTGACCGTCAGGCTGTTTGCCGACCTTTACATTAAAAAAATTCAGGAAGCTTTCTCTTTGAAAATTTCTCTGCGCTTTTTCTCAACAAATATGTGTTTATTTGTTAGTTATTTAAAAACGTCAACAACATTTTCAATTAAAATCGACAACAGATGACGCTAAACAAAGCAATAATTCGTAAACAGATTACGAAAACTTTACGATAATTACGAAAATCATATAATCGTGTACTGGATTCTTCGATTTTATAATTTTTTAACAAATAGAACACAGACTTCAAGTTTACCGACATGAAATCGAAATAAAAAGTTTTATTTTTAGGGTCACATTTACTACAATATAACAATACAATATAAAACTAAAATGGTTGGTGAGTTCAGTGAGTTGGTGTCGGCGTCTTCACGCTGCGGTGCGCTACTTCGCGTGAATCTTGAACTGTGTACCTTTTAGTGCAGCAAATAAGTTCTATATTTTATTGCCATCTTAAAAGTTCGTGCCGCGTCGCGTTCCGGTGTGAAGCACCTTACAACGAAAATGAAACGGAAACGTACCGGAATGAAACACCTCCCAAACAGCGAAACTCTCTCTAGTATGGTTTTGAACGATGTGTCCGCTTTCGATTAAAATGTCGAATCCGGTGTAGATACCTATAGTAAATCATTTCGGTGTACGAGGGCGGAATGATAAGTCTGATACACGTTCGTCTGAGATGCCTACTATCTCGACTATCTCCCTCACTTTTACCCTTCGGTCGTTCAACATTATGTCGTGGATTTTAGCGATCATCTCTGGAGTAGTGACCTCAACTGGGCGTCCTGGATGCACAGCATCGCCTTGTGGTTGTACGACCACAGCGAAAATCAGTAAATCACTTATGAATCATTTTAATCGACGGAGCAGAGTCCCTATAATGTTTATCAAGTTTTTTTTGTTTCCGTAACAGTTTTTTTTTTTGCGCAAAAAATAATGTTTCACAGTTACGAAATTCACTTTTCTCCATATTTGCAAAAATTTGTTCAATTATTTTTTTAATGGCTGTCACAAAAAAAACTAACCGGCGGTACTGGCTGAAATTTTAATTTAGTCCTTCAAAAGAGTTGTGAACAAGGAGGTTCCATGCAATTTGCGATAATTTTAATCCAAAATAGATTTTTAACAGACTTATCACTCAGCCCTAGTATATATGTCGCAGTATAATCGGAGAAAACGGATTTTCGCAATAATCCTAGTACGACTGCAAAAGACCGGATAATAGGAAACTAACAACGAATTTTGTAATCATCCCAGGTATTTTCAGGATCGTTGCAAAAATCCCAATTTATTTAGGACGATTAGAAAATGAAACGCTGATTGGTCAATGATTTATAGATTCTCTGTTCTGATTGGTCGGAAATGTCTCTTCATTAATGTCTATAGACATGGAAATGTGAAGAAGTGACAAAACAATATTCATTTAAACTATTTTTATTAAATGTTACAATTAAATATCTTATTTTTTACAAAGTAGGTACATATCTTAGTTAAGTTACAAATTCAGTCTCGTTTATTTTATTAGTAAAATAAATAATAATAAATATAATTATTACTTTTCTTACTTTAATTAAGAAACGTTCAGCTCGTTGACTGACGACTTCTTCTTGTTTTATTATAGTCTGTTCAAGTTCTTCTTCGTCTTCTACTATCGGTAATATGCTGGCAGGTAAATAACTTGAGGTAAGACATGTAGCAGGATCATGTCCAAATAAGGCTCTGTAAGGTGAGCGCGGTGGTAAGATGATTTTTTTTAAATTGCATAAAAAAGCAACCCGTAGACCAATCAGTAGAGTTATTGCCAGATATGTATATGCATATTCTCAACATGTAACACATTCTCAACATTTTAGTTGTACCACGTTGTACCGTTCGACTGAACCTTGAAATGTTCAATTGAAGTTGTAACAAGATTAATTCGCTCCAATATCCACTCTGGCTTTGTAAATTGTCCCGATGAGCACTGTATGACTTTCTTAACTCTATGAAAAAAGGTATTTTGCTGTCATAACCTCTATTCGAGTCATCTATTATAGAAACTTACACTGGTTAAATTTGAGGTCTTTTAATTAACGAAAATACTCTGTTGTATTTTTTCGGCTAAAATAATGTAAAATACAAAACAAAACACTGACAGTAATTGAAAAAACAGTAGGTTTCATTTCGGCCAATCAGCGCTCAAGACTTATGACAGATGAGCGTTTATTCGCGACTTACCTAAAACTGGTTGGATTTTTGCAACGATCCTGAAAGTACCTCGGATGATTACAAAATTCGTTGTTAGTTTTCTATTATCCGATCCTTTGCAATCGTACTAGGATTATTGCGAAAATCCTATTTCTCTGATTATACTGCGACATATACATAGTTCAATGGGCGTCCGTGGTCGTTTTTGCTTTCGTCTCTGTATAGTGAACGAAGCCGCGAGATACAAATAGTATTTATGGTAGTTCTGTACACACACAATCATAATTAATTTCCTTGAATGTGTTCCATGAAGAAATGGCTTGTTTACTTCATTTTATACCAGCCTGGAATATAATCCACTAACAGTTACCCTGACGCGGGAGTCTTGTACCGTGATTATTTTTGTCTTTCGCCAAAATGTCCCACGCATAGTGTGGTCAGTTGGAATTACTCGTAAAATAGAGATCGACTCCTTGGAATTGTAACATTGTAACATATTTATATAAGACATCTGTCGTTGAAAATAATGAATATTTGAAATTATAACGTATTGACATCTGTGTATATCGAACGTAACTAACATAACTTTTGTTGGAACACGTGACATCTGATTATGCAGAATATAACTAAATAATAAAAAGTAATTCTTAGGTAACCAGTAATCTTGACACGAGGAAAATTTTATATTTTTAACTTTATACGTTACACACACATTATTTTAATTCTAATTTAATATTAAGGTAGTTTCTTTGCTTTTTACGCTTTCACGCCTTAATTACTCAACCGATCATCATGTAATTTTGCATACACGTTTTCAGTGGTACAGAAAAGGGCAGAGGTTAACTTTCATCTAGAAAAAGGGGCTGTTCCTTTCAATATATATAACTAGTTATAACATAAATAATTCATTAAATTAATAATCCAAGAGATACATTGAGGTAATCAATATTTATTGCTGGACAGAACACGGAGCGAGACGGAAATGGCAAGCGAACAAGTTCCAGGAAGTATGAAACAAATAAAAAACTTAACAAATAAAAAAGGTATACGAAGGAGGCGCAGCGAGATACGGCCAATATCCGCGTCCTGGTACGAGAGCTCACAATTTATTATATCTTTACAAGCAACAAAAAGATGACTTGCAAAGTTTACAATACATTTTAATTAACTCCATACAACATTCATTTATTTTTACATTACTTGCCACTCAAACAACAGGTTAATGTTGTTTCTAATCTCCGTCATTGGGTCAAATTGTCTGTCTTTATCTAAAAAAAAAACCCAAGAAAAGATCACGTAAAAATATATTGTTTTATAATACTTTCGTTTTGGTATTTAGTGTACAAATCTTATAGAAGTTTTTCTCATCACAATATATATATCATAATAGGTAATATGGCTCATAAAAATTTTTTAAAGCGTTTAATCTAAAACTGTATAATTTTCTTTTAATTAAGCTAGTTTGAAGATTCAAATTTCCGTTCAATCAACTTTTTTAAAGTCTTAATGCATGATACATTATAAAATCAATAAAATCGTTATATGCCAAGATTAATGTGCATAAATATGCATTAAGAGCGTTTAACAGTTTGAACCCTGTTTGCGTCGTTTTTTACGAATTTCTGAACATTATTGTGGTTGACGTAAAAATAATACAAACAAAACGAAAATGGAACAGGATAGCACAATCCTATTTCCATTATTTGTTGCAATTAAAAATTAAAAATTATTGTTTATGTATGTAAAATCCTGTTTTTAGCAACACCTGTTTTCTTAAATTTTACTATCGAGTCACTTTTGGTCATCTATTTACTTTAGAAAAATTGTTAGAAATGTGTTTTGAAAAATATTACAACTACAGGAATATTCTCTACTTTTATTTGTTGCACTCGAAATTTAAAAATTTAATTCAACAATAGTGTTAAAAAAATAATGAAATCGTGCATTTTGTGCTTTATATTTTGCGCTATTTCTACAAATTCAGACCGTTCATTGAAAAAACAATACATGTACATGAAATTTCAATGCTTAATATCTAATAAAATAAATAAATATTATTATAAATGGCTATTATCTCCTTTGTATGATTTTTTAAAAAATACACTATAAATGCTCCGAACAAATACTCCTGTGCTCATTACGCGCGCAGCGCTCACGGAGGGAGGGTGTATCGCTCGCCGACAACGCTCTATAGCTATACATTTATTGTAGTTTGAACATCGCTACGGCAGAAAATTAACGCGACCGACTCATTTTGATCTGGTAAGTATTTATTTTATTGTGATATTTTATGCACGGAAAATTTTATTTAATTTACTATAGCGCATTTGTTTATAACGTATTTCGATCACGAGTAGTTTTAAAATTGTCATAATGGTGCAGGTCCGAGTATCGATTCTGTTTGTAATTTTTGATAGCAATTTTTACCTTTATACTTGATATTGTACACGTTTAGTTAATGTTGCTTATTTTCAGATCTGGACTTCGATTAAATATCAAATCTATGATATTAATAAAAGGAAAAGGAAATATATAAATAACTAGCTGAGCCCGCAACTTCATACGTGTGGTATACGGTACAGCGCGTAACTTTTCATTTGTTAACCGATTGGAATGAAACAAACACTAAATGTTACAACTTGCTACAATAAATCAGTGAAAACCGCATTCAAATTGGTTAAGCAGTTTCTGAGAATAGCGTACACAAACGCACAGTCAAACAAACAAAAATTCTAAAACTATTTTTTTACCTCGGTAACATGGTCTAAAACGTTTATAAATTGTTTTTATTTTTTTGACACGGCTCGATTACGATTTTATTATATGTATAGATTTAAAACTAGCAAATGAACTTAAAAAGTAATAAACTAAATTTCAAAATGTTATTTATATATTAAATATACTATATTGCTGTGAAAGTGATTAACAAAATAATCACTGTACCATAGAATGTTGCACCAGAATACATTATGTAGAGCTGAATTGCCGTCTCTTCCAGAACAGACGTGACAAATCTCTTTGTATTACCGTTTAGAACTTTTTTGCATATTTATTATTGTGTGTTTTACGAGACCTATAAACTATAATAACTTTCATCGGTGGCCTAGCAAAAAAGAAATTATCCAACTTCCATAAAAAATACTCATGGAAATTTATGGTGAAAATTGTATGTAATTGCGAAATATTGTCATTTTTTTTATTTTTATGATTTTTATTAGTGATTCATACTCCTTATAGTTCCGACTTAGCGCTATATCATTTCTATTTATTCTCAAAAATAAAAGACAAATTAGAGGAATTCGCTTTATAAGCCCTGAAGATGCAGTAAAAGCGTCCGAAATCGCCGTGAAAGACACCTCTAAAGAAGAGTGGGCTACTGCTTCAGTCAGTTGTTCCATCGCATGCGACCATGCTTCCAAAAAATGGAGTCTACTTCGATTTTTTTTAGGTTAAGGTCGGTAGACAGGCTGACTGTCCACTTGATGGTAAATGGTAAATGGCTACCGTTGCCTATAACACAAACAACATCACAGGTGCTGCAACACGACATACGTGACTACATTAGATTTGTAGTCATGCAATATGAACAGGAGATATAATTTCTATTCAGTCAAACCCATATATTATGTTTTTTTGCGGTGTGGACAGGACACGACTTTCTTTTGAAAATTACAAAAATCGCAAGAGACGACGTGTTTTGGGAAAGAAAAACGGAAGAAAGTTTAATCATCTTTTACCAAAATTTTCATTTGTCTGAAATGGTTGACCGTAGAAAAAGTAGCTCAATGCCTATCAGGAACATCTGACATCTGCTCAAAAACAGAGATGGCAAGATGAAAATGGTTCAGAATTCGTCTTACATGAAACAGGCCTGTCGGTGCCCCCATCATTTCTGCAATATTTGTCAATAAAGGATTTTTTAAATTATATTCTTTTTATTTTCTCTCCCTAAGATAAAGATACGTAGGTCTTACATTTATGTCATATATAAATTATACGTACACAATCTATAAAAATCGATGTGTGTATACACATGTGGACGTCAAAACTTATTGCTAACTCTGCTTCTTCTTTAGCTGCTTTTTTCATTCACAACTTTGCCGCATTTGCCCACCAATAAACGGCTTCCCCGTTTATTGTGTATAATTTGAAGAAAAAAAATTGCATTCATACGAAGTCAGGACCGGGTTGCTAATATGTATAATATAACGCATGTAAAATAATTATAATGCTAAAAATTAATACTAAATTTATAAAAATAAAACTAAGTAAATAAAAAAACTAATCCTTAATCAATAAAACTAAGTATCAAATTATTCGCTCTTCCTACGTTCGTCGTTCAACGGTCACTCACACAAAGACAATACTTGTACGATGCTCTGTAATCTTTGTGGGAGTGCGTAAGCGCGGCGCGATCTGGAGATCGTGAAAATTTTGACTTGCCTTAAAACTGTTAAGCGCTCTTAAGCGTTCAAAAACCATGTTATAATTGACTAAGCGCCATCTAAGGTAGTGCATCGGCAAACTGCTATCGTGTTTTTGTTTTTAGTTTTTTTTTGTATACAATCTCATTAGGCCATTTGTCCAAATCACTCTATTAAAAAAATAATGTGGCACCATAAATTAACTACAACAATAAATAAATAAACACAAAACTTGTTTTTTGTTTTGCAAAATGTGATTGCTTGAAGTGTATATTTCTTTTAAAACAAAGGTTTGTTAGAGTTGTATTTTAGATTTGACTAGCGTGGCCCACAACTTCGTACGCGTGGTATTCGATATAGCGCCTAACTTTTTTGTTTGTAAACTGATTGGAATTAAACAACACTAAATTAATGTTACGGGAAGTTTCCTAAAATACATAAGTGAAAACTGCATTCAAATCGATTGAACCGTTTCTAAGATTAGCGTGCACAAAGGCACAGACGAAAATTCTAAAAAAAAAGTTTTTGACCTTGGTAACATTAATATATTTTTTGAAAGAATATTTAATGTACAGGACATGGCTCGTTTACGATTTTATTATATGTATAGATGTCAGCCATCAAAATACAAAATATATGAACTAAATTTTTCACGATTTAAATATGTATGGCAGTAATGTATTGTCAGTACCTAAATGTTAATAAAATTATTATGGTTACATACGTATACCAAAGTGACGCGACACTTCACGTCAATGATCGACGGTTAAATTATTTTGATATTCTTCATACAAAAATACTAAAATCGCGATTTAAAAATGGGGGATGGGGGTAGGAGGGTGAAAAATACTTTAGGACCTATTCTCATACCGACCAAATATTAAAAAAAATCATAAAAATCCATGGAGCTGTTACGACCACAAACATCGTGACACGAGATTTTTATATATTAGAAATAGAAGAAGATGATTATAATAAAATAATTATCTGTATGCGACTTGTAGCCTTTAGACAAATTCAAACTAAACTAAATTAATAAATGTTTTAAAATATATAATGGTTAAATGGCAACAACAAATCACGATGCAACCTTCTATTGTGAAATTGAATTCAGCAAGATATTTCCTGCGTGTGAGAAATCGGGATTATAATACGTTCCTCCAAGAGTCCAGGCTTTATGGGAGAATTATTCAAATAAAAGAAGTGGCGATGAGGTCATCTCATCCGTCTGGGGAACACCGGTCGGCCGATCGTGGTTGCGATGCGTTCAACGTTCACCCTGCGAATATTTCCCAAAACGCCGTCAGACCGGTGTTTGACCCCGGTGTCGGGTTGCAATCCCTCAGAGCTCGCCACAAATCATACCTATGCAACCTGCTCTTTCAATTTTAAAAAGTTTCAAATTTCGCATTCAAATCGGCTCCTTATATTATATGCGAGATGCTTTTCGAGAATACAATAAATTTTAAAATTTATGAAACCTTTGAAAACTTCCGCCAGTTCAGTGTATTAAAATTTTAAAAATAATCGCGCTAAAAATAACACCTTCTACCTACGATAATTGGTTTAAATAATTGTTAATATTACTTAATAATGTTCAAATAAAGATATAATGTAAACATTATTTTGTACCTACGCAAACGCGAAAACTTTACAAATATTTATAAAAATCGAGACGCTAATAAAGATAAAATTCATACTCTTTGTCAAATGTTTTTCTTCGACATTCAACATTTCTTGGAAAATATATAGTAAAGTGTTTTTTTAATAAATACCTATACAAAATTGTCTGGATCTTATTATACTAAGACTATCTTTTAATGTAAGTAGAAGTACATATATTAAATCACCTAAAACATGAGTCAACTAGATTCTAGTGTAAATATTATTTTCTTTGTCATACTTTGCAACTCATACTGCAATCAGAATACTCTTGATTGGCATGCGACCAGCAATTTTAATAATATTATTTTTTATTTCATAACTCTATTTAAGTTTCATATAATTGTAGGTCGCTATATTATAGGTTATTGGCTCCTGGGTTAAGTAATTCCTCTTAATTTAATTTAATTGTTACTTACATTAATTAAATTTTAATTTTATTGTTTACGCCGTAATCGAATGGTTGGCTGTCAAGTCCATTTTCCCTTTGTACCCGCATTCATTAAAATATAACCCTCCATTTTTTCCCTTTTT
This sequence comes from Bembecia ichneumoniformis, assembly GCA_910589475.2. NCBI lineage: Eukaryota > Metazoa > Arthropoda > Insecta > Lepidoptera > Sesiidae > Bembecia > Bembecia ichneumoniformis. Next base: position 9,651,112 of record OU342523.1, read on the forward strand.
TACCCACGCATCCTTATAATGCATGATACCACCACCGCGAACGCTCACGCCTACGCTTCAAGTGTTTCGAACCAAATTGAACTCGAAGTGCATTCATTATCCGCGCCTTAACGTGTACAACAAAACCCGCAAGTGAACAGTGTCGGCCAGTTGGACGCAACGGAGAATCCTGCAGGAGATCGCACCAGAGCACCGGTTACAAGGTACGTACATTTCCTTCTTCTGCCATCCTGTCCATCAGACAGTCAACTGTTCGCTTACGGCCGCAACCAATATATACAGTCCACTAAACCACCGCAGAGATTCATGGCGTGAAATGTCTCAATCCCGCCCCAACGAGATTTAGATCTTGTTTAATCCTTCAGGGTTTTCTCCGCGCATACATTTATTGTAAGTTAAGAGGCCTATGGTGATTTTGCAACGATTTCAGTCAATTTATTTTAAAGATTTTTCATAAAATAAACAGAGTTGAGTACTTTGTAATATGTCATTAGAAAGATTATTTCAATAGTAATGGAATAAATGAGCCACATTTTTGTTTTATTTCTGTAATTTCGATTTATCCATCATGTTCTAACATCCGTTTCAGAAAATTTGATGTTCGGGGGCTCAATTTTTTTGCTGTTTTCAGTCGACATTGTAATTTAAACTTAACGAAAAAAATACTGTGCATTGGCATAGAAGTCTTCTAAGGAATGAATGAAACAATTTTTTATTTTCGTACAAAATTTTCGAAAAATAAAATATAAAACGCAGTGCAATTTTCGAAAATATCCACCCAAAACTGATGATTTTTCTGAATAGGCTAAATGTTGTTTGCTAAAAATAAAAATACCACTGTAAACTTTACATCATCAACTACTTGTGTGCAAAAAATTAAATAAATAGATTTACAAAAAATACTAAAAAAAATTTTTGTAAAAACACGCAAATCTTGCAATATATTAGAAGACACATTCCCTAGCCGGTCAGTCCGCGCCAAGCGCTTCTAGAGGGAGGACGTATCGCTTTTCGTTGTGCGCCCACGTGACCACTTCGAGCGATCGAACGGCGAACCGGGCAAACAATATAGCGCAACCAAAATGTTTTGACAGTTTTCTTTTTATATTTTTTTTGTTGTCTACTAAATATTGATGAAAACTATGTTTTTGTTTATAAAGTATAATTGCGATGTATATAGTATGTAATTTATATTTCAGATATTCGTTGTTTTTTCTTTATTACGAAGATAACTATATATCGAAGAAAAATAGAATAGAATTATAAGTAATCCAATATTTTATTGATCTAACAATGACGCGTGAGAGAAAAAACAGTGCCTTTGGCATTGTGAAATGAAAAAAAAATTCATGAATTCAGAAGGTTGATAGGTGCAAAAAAATATTTAATGGACATAATTTTTACTACCTTTAAGGATGATTTATATTACACCGGGCCGTGCCCCGTCCGGAGCCCGGTGAAGATGCTAGTATGCTTTTGTATGAACCAATTCATATTACACCGGGCCGTGTCCGTGCGCTCCAATCGCGAAATTTCAAAAAAATATTTCTTTTCACCGTGCGCTCGGAGACAGCTTCGCGAGGCCCGCTCGGGTATTAGTCTTTTTAGTGGTATCATTTAATGTATACTTAGTTTCTTTTTTAAATTGTTAAAATTATAAATAAATAAATTAATTAATTAACCCGAGGCTGACTGCCTCGAGGTATAATATTTTTTCAATAATATATGTATATTAATTTATTCCTGGTGGGTATAATATATTTCTGCTTAAATATTTTTTCAAAAAAGAATTTCAAAAATATCTCGGGAGCGGTGCGTCACAGACCCTGCGTGTTTGTGCTCATTTAAGAGGTCTTGGGGAGAGGAATTTTTCGGTGAAGACGAAATTTCGAAATTCGCATTTTTGGACTTTTTCAAAAATATCTCGGGAGCGGTGCGTCGCAGACCCCCCGTGTTGGTACTCATTTAAGAGGTCTCGGGGTGAGGAATTTTTTGTTCACGATGAAATTTCGAAATTCATATTTTCGTGGAAAAACAAAAAAAACATCTGTTTAAAAACAAAAAAGTTACGCGTTGTTCCGAATACCACGCATACGAAGTCGCGGGCACAGCTAGTATAGTAATATTAATACAAAATAGTATAATAGTACTTGGAAATGAAAGGCATGGGCAAGGCCCGGTGGCGGCCCGTTGGCGGCACGGTGACAAATAGCAAACCCGGCCGTTGAGAAAAACACGGTGAGCGCCCGGCCCGGTGTAATATGTTTCATCCTTTACTTTTGGTCTGTCTGTCTGCAAACAAAACTGAATCAATTTCTCAGCCACTTCACGTAAGCCTAGCGATCTGAAACTTGGCCAACATAGACTAAGACTGCAGGTGGAACAAGAAAACAAATTATAAGCGCGAAAAAGCTACAAAACTTATTCTTTTTTCAAGTCTTTATTCATTTTCAATTTGGAAAACACTTATGTCACTTCTTTTGATTTCTCGCTATTTCACATATTTTTTTAGTGTTTATTATCAAATTACAATATGAAATGGGATGTTAAATAAAATAGGATTGCAGCCTTACACAGAGTGGGTATGGAGCCGTCGGTCATATTCAAGACACTTCAGAAGCTTGGTATCAGCTGTATGTTCGTATATATCGTACTATCGACAGATATACTAACACTTCTTCTGTCGATGACCATAAAAGATTGGGACGACCGCGTGCTGTTAGAACTACAAAGGCTGTTAATGCTGTTAAAGCCAGAATTCGCCGAAACCCCATAAGGAAATAAAAATCTTATCGCGAGAAATGAAGATTCCGGGTAGGACTCTGTCGCGTATATTAAAACAAAACCTGAAGCTCGGTGCTATTGTCGATATACAGGACATGCCCTAAATCAATCCCTACAGATAAAGAGAGTGACTCGATCAAAACGCCTTCTGTCCCGATACGACGGTGAAAGACACAGAAATATCCTCGTTACTGAAGAAAACATTTCCACGATTGAAGAACACTACAACAAGCAAAATGACAAAATGTACGCTTTGTCATTGAACGCTTTGTCACCTCAACCCTATATGAACCAAAAAGAATTTTGAAAATCGGTTTACAATTGGCGAAGATATCACGTAACATACATACAAAAAAAGACATCAAAATTGAAAACCTCCTTATTTTTGGAAATTGGTTAAAAAAACCATGTATTTTCATTGTACAGAGCTCATGAGGAGGTCAAGTTATAGGGAATTAAATTCTCTAAAAGATCTTTACTGTGCCATTACAATAAAAAATTTATTACGGCTTTTACACCATTTTCAAGACGAGAAAAATTTTGAATTTTTTTTTTAACATTGATTTATCTGACTATTACTCATAAATCGCCAACGAGAAAAAATTTGAAGCTTGGATTCAAGAACTAGAAACTTGAAGCTAAAATTTCCTTTTTTAATGAGCTCTATACGACCATTTTCTTCGAAGTTACAGCCTGTTGAAAATCACCTAAAAATTTGGAACTTTTTTTTATATCCTTTGATTGTTGTGTTTAGTGTAGAATAAAGACCTTTATCAAAGCTAAAGGTGGCCATTTTGAAAAGAATTTTTTTGCTGAGGCTTCAATAAATATGTATACGTAAGTTTAATTATGATTACCTTACTTCATAAAAAAATAAATGCATTTTCATTTGTAACAGAATTTATGGCTTTATTAGGTACCTTCCTTAATTTTATTAATAGTTTCGGATTTCCGGCATTATTATAAAATTTTCAAAAAATAATAAATAAACAATCACAATAAATAATAATAATGAATGAAATAATAGTAAACGATAAATAAAATAATAATAAATAATGAATTGGCTTTCTCTACGATTTTACTATTAGTGATTTACTTTTTCACACATATGTATCAGTAATGGAGGTACATACTCAAAAATATTTAATATTTAAACTAATATAAAGTAACTAACATTGTATAATCTTAATAAATATAAGAGAAAAAATATTGAAAAAAGACATTACTAATTTATTAATTACTATAAAAATATATGGAAAGGATCAAAACCGTTTACACCGACTCAACCGCTGTCCGTAGTTTAGTTCACGAAAGATCACATGGCGGCGCCACCGCCGCGCGTCAAATACCTATTGTCGAGCGGCGCGATATCACCTACGGGGCCTTAAATCCCCTTGATAGAGACAATAAGAATCGTGTTAGTGAATACTTGAAACTAATAGTCCCGGAAAATTTAATCAGTCAGTGAGTGACAAAATTAAGAAACTTTGACTAGTTATAATTCTTAAACTACTAGCTCAAATTCAATTAAATTTGAAATATACCGAGTTTATACAATGCCTACTTGGTTACTGAAAATTCAGGCTTCTAGTTTTATCGCCAACGAAGTTATAGGGGGTTGAAAATGGCCTGAACTGTTTCGAGAAAAGGATGGTACGACCGTGCCGCTGTTTTTGTTTTGCTCGACTTGGCGGGGGCACTGCCGTGCCCCCAGATAAGAAATCAAGAGTTACAATTTTTTTGCATAATTTGGAAAAAACACCAATTTTTATTTTTTTCCATTCCTTCTACAGGATGAAATTAAATTTTTTTTTCACCAATCGACACTTCTAGAAACTTACCTACATATACCAAAAATGCCTTTGAAGGACAAAAATTTTGATTCGTTAGTAAATTTTCCTGTACGAAATAGGTATTCTTATTTTTGCAGGTCCAATTTGTATTATAAAAACAAACTAAATTCTTTGTTATGCTGTTTTAGATGATGATATCTGAATTAAATGAAAAATATTATTGAGCGAACAGTGGACAAGAGCTAATGAGAGGTGCCGGCCGGGCACATTGCAATTCTCCGAATGAATAATTAGGGCTAGCAGCAACCGTCGGCGTCGGACGACGCCAAATTGACTTAGCCCGAAGTGCGGTGAGGAACTAAATTTTTCTTGGCTGACGGTCGAGATTCGTGCTCATCGTTTCTTTGAAATGCAGTAAATTTTGTCATGCGAGCCAGTTGACACACCGCGTAGTTCGGCCCCCTCGCGTAAGTGCGTTGCGTAGTTTTCTACATAATCACACAGCACCCACAGTCACGCACCGTTGACAATCATTACCTATGTTGTGGGAATTCAGAGAAACAAAGTATGCCCACTGCACAATACAAACTATGTTTATCAACTCTCAAGGCGGAAGTAGTTTCATTGGAATAATAAATATTAATAAACTATGGAGAAAGAATGGAGAGAAAAAAATTCATACAACAAAAATGAAAACTAATTTCATCGCAAAAAACAAACAATACAAGCACATACAAGTGTCACAACCAAAAATTTTCAACTGTATAGATCGGGCAAGACGAAGGAATCCATAATGTTATATTTAGAACCACGTGGTACAAAATCGCTCAGTCCATCGCCAACTTTATAAGGCTATTTAGCTACGCCATGGCCATCCTCATTGCGGCGATCATGATAAATATTTTTGTAGGAAAAATTTCCCAATTCTATACGTTTAATCTTTTTGGTCACAAATGACTAATGTCACATAAACTCAGGTTACCGTTATTTTTCGTCTAAACATCCTATAGAATAATTTACTGTGTCACTTCAAGCTACTTAAGTAAAAACCAAAATAATTTTGTAACAAAATAAAAAAATGCACTTTACCTGCTTACAATTACTTGTAACATTTCTTTACAATTTACTCAAAAAGGGTGACAATTTTGACACTAGAAAAGACGAACGCTTGCAAAAAAGAAACGCTTGCAACTCTCACTTGCCGAGAAAAAAAAGATCAATTTTAAATATCCTTTATAGATTGTGAAGCCTTATTTGGGTCAATATTTGCTAATTGGCCAAAACGAGTTCATTTTTTTTTGAAAAAAATTGTTGATATTTTAAGTTTATTGTATGTAATAAAGTTGTAATATAATATATTATATTCAATTAACGTGCGTTCCGTTAACTTTAGCCTATATTAATAATATTATAAGGATATATTTGCTACTGCCATGACAGGAAAATGACATGACGACAGGATAATGACAACCAAAATTTAAATCAAAGTATTTATTGTTAAATAAGACCTAAACATCACTAAAATAAACCTTTAAATAGAAAATAAAAATAATACTGAAGTTTTGACATAGGTATTACAAATTATAAATTACAGACATAACAAAAGACTAATTTAAACACTTCCGAAAAATACTTTTTACTCATAACTATCATTATTAAATGGACATAACAAAATTCTTAAGCTCTTAATAGAAAAATCTCTGAAACTTAATACACACTAGGTAGGTGCCAACATACACTTTTTGTGGTCTTAGTGTCTTTCTTTCCTGCACAAATACGACTATCTTCATCTTGTGCTTAGTATCCTCTGAAACTTTGTCAGACCTCTCTTTGCGCTGATTTTTCAATAGGTTCTCACTTTCTGGCTTAGCACGTTCCTTTTTTTCGTTATTTCGTTTTCTTTTGACAGGACTTTGTATTTTTTTACAGAATCCCCAGAAATCCCCAGAAAGAATCCTAGCCTTTAAAAATATTCGTTTCTCAACTGGACTCTTTAAATTTTTATTCAATTGCTGCTTCACGACCTCACCGAACAACAACTTTCTTTTAATTTCTGACACATTCTTTTCCAATCTCATTCACTTTTGTCCTGGGACTCGCGCTATTTATCTGTATCTTTCGGTTTACTTTGTGGAGTAACTTTTGGTATTTTGTTATCTGCATTTTTAATTCACTAATAGTTTTATCTTTTTGTTTTAATAATCTGTTTTTGAGGAGTCTGTTTCTCTCCGCCCTTTTACGTGCTTGAGCTATTCGTCCGTCTTGCTCACTTTTGTTAGATATTGTCGAAAGTTGGTCTGCTTGTACTAATGGTTCATCTGAAGGAGCTAGCTCAATTTCATTCTGAATCAATCTTCTTTGTGCATCCTCAGTACATTTCTTCTTTTCTCTAAATTTAGCTGTACTTTCTCTCCATTCCTTTCTCAATTTCCTTTGGCATCTAGGTGTTAAATCCGTAACACTTTTAACTTTGTCTTCACTTTTCTTTTTTATATTTTCTTTATAGTTTATATAGTTTTTTATAGTTTCTTTTTTATAATGTTATTTCTTATGCTGTTTAAGCAGTTATCAACATTCTCCTTTATCAACATCATCTTTACTTCTTTGGTATCTCAGTTTTTCCAATTCCCTCTTTCGCTTTAAAACTTCCTCTCGTGTCTTTTTCTTTAGCGGCATTATAACTTTTTGCGAACTTATTATACTGAAAAGGAATAAAAACTGAAATGGGAATAAAATAAATAATAACTATTTAAACTGGTAAAACGAAAAAGAGAAACATAATCCCGCCCATAATCACAGTAAATACAGAACAGTAGGTTATCTAAGGCCGCCCGCCGAGTTATTAGCCTACTCTTGCGTTGATCCCTAGGGTTGTCACTTTTACTTTTAGTTAATATTTTCGAACAAGCAGCACTTGATCTAAATTTATGTAATAAAAAGCATATTATGATTGAATATTTTACCAATTTATAAATTTAGTAAAAATAAAAAGCCTTTATTCACATAACATTTATTATATTAGATTGTATGGTAGATCAATTTGGGTTGAAGTGGTGACTGACGTTTCTTCGATTTGAGTTCCTTTATCTTCTTTATTTTTAGGCAAACGTAAACACGGTAAACAATTCTTCTTTAATCGTTTTCGTTGAGAGTTCATAGAAATGTCTTCTGCTTTAAAATGTACTTCACATATTCGTTCATTATGTTTCGACTTGTTAGATAAGTCTTCGCGATTAATTAACCGTAGCCACTGTAAGCGTCTGAAACAATTAAACAAATTGGTCAAGTGAAATAAATAGAGAGTTCCATACGTATTTTCGCGAATATGTAAAAAAATATTCATCACCTATTATTTTCAATACATGATACCTTACTTTAATAAAAACGCAAAACCAGCAAAACAACACACAAGACAATAGAAAAAAAAAATAATTTCAATAGTAATTTGCAATATTAATTATTGTGAAATTGCCCTTATTACACTATACGCGACAAATACGTTTACCTAAACGATGTTTTGTACTTAATCCTCTGTTTTATAGTAAAACTAGACTTCTTAAAATAAACTTTAGCTCTAAACATAGTATTCAGGAAGTAAATTTGGGAATACATTTATATGGAAAAATGCGACTCGGCTACGCTCTTAATAAAGCAAATAAACTGTGAAATAAACAATACAATACCACATTTACTAATAAGATTTAAGTATAAGTAGGTACTTACATTTCTGGTTCAGTAGGAACTATGAAAAATGATAAGTCCGGGTTTGCGAAATCGTTATTGAGGCACCCGAAAATACTACAAAATTTTTTTCCCCCTTTTTGAAGTCGTGATACTCGTAATAATTAATATTATGGTAAGTGGCCGGCGAGAGTTGACGATCGCGAGCGGTCATGTGACGTACGCGCGTGCTCACAGTCGCGCGGCACAGCCCGTACTGCCGCCACCTTATTCCCCCATATATTATGCTAGCGTGTGCGTGAAATCGCGTGCCGACACGGCGCGCGGCGCGCACGCACACATTCAAACCGAGAGCGGCACGTTTGTATGAAGATATTTTACTGGGTATTTACTGTGCCATAATACTACACACCACATCTCAAAATCTCGGATAATATGAGATTGAAGAGATATAATACATACATACATACATACATACATTCACATACATATACACCCATCCCAAAAACATTACTTTCTTCTAATCGTAATCTGGTAAAAATTAGCTACATCAAAATCTATATTATAACACATAGAAGACACAGATAGTCATTATCCTGCCTAATTGTCATTATCCTGTCATGGATATGACAGACTAATGACGGCAGGAAATTGACGGAATGGCACATTTTGTTCAGTATTTTTATTTTAATGTTTAAATAAAGTAAGATGAATGAATATCTGCGCACGTAATCAAATAACTCAATTAATTGCAAAAATATTTTCAAGATTGACTCACGTTTTCTAGTGTTTTTGAAGCACAGGAAATATGACCATAGTTAGAGACACTCGCAGGATAACGTGCATCGATGACGCCGGTAACCGATGTTCTGATAAAATGGCGTTTTCCAACCCACTAATCACAGCAAGTGTCGCCGTGTCTATCTCAAGGGTTTTGAATGGTTATGCTACAGCTTCTATGTGGCGGGATTTTTTAAATTGAAGTTTCGGCAGACTAATGACCTAATAGGCATTCTCCAAATTTCAAGTATGAATTTGGACTTGATTATTTTAATAAAATAAAATTAGTAGGCTTTAGGAATGAAGTACCAATATCTAGGATACAGATTAAATAAACATTTAGGCCAACTTTACTAAAATAGCTTTGTTATGAAAAAATATGTTCATGAAACGGGATTTTTCCCCGGCAGGAAATATGACTTTTAAGGCTAGAATATTTTTTTTTGGAATTTATTTGTTAAACTACTTTCCTGAAAGTTAAATGACACACAGGTATAACATTAAAGTATTAAATAAAAATAGTTGGAAAGGTAAGTAGTTTCTTATTTCGATAAAATATGCAAAAACTCGTTTGGGCCAATTAGCAAATATTGACCCATTTAAGTTTAAACGCCTTATTAAGCATTCAGTGTTATTGCTCACAGTAAGTCACTGTAAAAAGAAAGTAAGACATCGTTGGTGTGGTCCCATTTTCTGTAACGGTGCCATCATTTGTTGTAAACTCAACAAGCAGAAGTAATGCCTCGCCGACGACGACGCGATCGGATGCTTATACGCACGCGATATTATGCGCGCACGCCACACCATTTCCCGATAAATCCGATGATATATTGCACATCACAACCACTGGAGATATTGTCTTCACTGGTACGATTACAAAAAAGAAAAAAAAAATACGCCATCATTGGAAGAGCAATTACTCCCCGTGTTCATGGGAAGAATGCAATGTAACCATACGTTTGAATTCCGGTACATTAATAATAGTGTTGCAATCATAACACGGAACGTCGACTACCAACGAACGTACATGGCAATTTCTTACAGTTAATGCGGTTTAGGGATGTACGATGGGAATAGTTAAAGCGTTCAATAAAAATATTAGAAAACCGCAAAGTGCAGATCCTCTGTAAAAAGTAATAGCAACAGGTGAACGGGAGCCAACCGCGACTTCCTGGAACATGATCTGGGACTAGAGAATATAACATTCTATACCATAGCAAGTAAGATAATTTCAATTCTACGGCTACCACTAATAGAGTTTATATCACAGATAAATACTAAATACACTAACTTTGGAAGATATTTTAGGTTATGTTAAACAAATTTTAATGAGGCTTCGTTAAATAATCGACTGTTGGTCTTCTCCTGTGTAGTTCTATGTAAGTAGCAGCGATGGCCGCCAGCCACTACTATCATCGGCGTCACAATATTGTCCTACTTGCGCCGTTCGGCGACAAGATATCCTCTTTTCCAAAAATCTCAAAATTTCAAGTAAAAACAAAAGTATGTATGCGAACAATAAAAGCAATCTTAGTTATGTCCGATTGTATACTATTGGTTTGCAACATATAGACAAATAAATTTCATCTTAGTATTTTTATTTCATGAAATATAAGTACAATTTTTTTAATGTTTGTTTTCGGTAGTCAAATTCTTCACTGCCTGTTATCATCAAAGTAAAAAAGAGGAAGGCTTTCCCTGTTTATTTTTAAAATATAAAAATATGTGCCATGCGAAAGTTTGCATGTCTGGTTTTTACCTAGTTACTCTCACGCAAAAACGGTTAAACGGATTTGGTAAAAATTTGGCACACAGACAGTTTATTACCTGGATTAACATAATTTTTTTATCCTGGAAAAATGTTAGGTTCCCGAGCCATCGTCTGAAAATATAAAAAATTTGGCGCCACCGTCATATTTTAATTTTTTTCAAAGATTATCTTCAAGATTAATCTCACATAAATACTGACATTACTTTTACAACAGAATTACCTACCAATGTCGTAAGATCCCATAAAACAACCTGATGCTATTAAATTGAATTATCCCTTCAAAGAAATGTTAATTTTTAAATGTTTGACTAAAAATAATAATTTTATTTTGTTGGTGATCTAGACTGACTATGCGTCACTGATGGCCGTTGTAAAATGAGGATTCAGAATCGTTCCGGGAACGAGCGCAGCTGCAAAAGCTCCTGCTTTGTTTGAGGATAATTTAACAAAAACATTATTTGACTGAATTCGAAATTAGTTTCCAAAGATTCTACGGTAATACGATATAATTTCGTAACGTTGAATTTTTAACTGCATATCTACGAGTGAATTCGTCTGAGAGTAACTACCTCACCTTTAAATTCGAAGACAGATTTTATTTGTGAGATCAAGAGTAAGTTTCAAGGTGGATTTATATTACACCGGCCCGTGCCCCGGCCGTGGCCCGGTCAAGATATTCATAATACCTATGCTTTTGTATGAACCATTCATACTTCACAGGGCCGTAGCCGTGCTACGGCTGTGCCCCGGCCATTGAGAAAAACACGGTGAGCGCAAGGCCCGGTGTAATATGAATCATCCCTTAAGGTAGACTTAAATCGTACCGCTACCGGGTTTTGCCCCGGCCGTGGGCCGGTCAAGATATTCTTAGTAGGTATCTACCTATGCTTTTGTATGAACCAATTCATACTTTACAGGGCTGTGTCCGTGCCACGGCCATGCCCCGGCCATTGAGTAAAACACGGTGAGCGCACGGCCCGGTGGCGACACGGTGTAATATGAATCATCCTTTAAGGTTTAAGGCACGACTTACATCGTGCCGCAACCAGTTTTTGCCCTTGCCGATGCCGGGGCACGGACGGGGGCCCGGTCAAAATATATACTTATAGCATGCTTTTGTATGAACCAATTTATACTCTACCGGGCCGAGTCCCTGTTTCGGGAGGGGCACGTCGTCAAAATGTCGGTGGGTATTGTTTCCCAGATCCGACGCGCTCCAATCGCAACATGTCCTAACCTGGAGTAAGGTGAGTAGCGCGACCGCAAAATGCAAGACGAAAAAATTGCTAGAACATGTGTATTTTATTTACCCAATACATTTTATTGTAAAATCGAGTAATATTTTTTTTATTTAATTATTTTTAGCTTTCTTCGTTATTACATGCTCCATTTTATAAAATAAAGGCAAAATAAAAGAACGGGCACGGCCCGGCGACGACACGATGTAATGTGAATTATCCCTTATCTGTTAATTCATAAAGTGACGCTACATATTTTTTTAAGTTCGGACAGGCTGACGGTCTAGCGCCACTTATATTGGTGATGGCAAGATAATATTTCTTTAGATTTGGTGAAATAAATATAGTTATGGAAAATAATGTTTCTACTTCGTAGGTAGCAAGATGGCAGTAAGCACTTTTTGATCAAGTGCAATTAAGTAGGTAGGGTATAGAAATAAATATGTAACGTATGTCCCGGAACAGCCAGGTGGCTCGGGGAGAAGGTATGGGCAAGGAATGCTACCGGTGTTCGCAATGCCTGGGAACTCACAACCTCACTCGACATCTGTACAACCTGATTTAGGAACGTAGTAACGGCTTCTCTAACAACTGAACTCGCTATTAGTCGAGATGAAAATATAAGTAAAAACGTTGCAGCAAAAGCTATCAACGATATAATACGCTTCGAGTCGATTTAACAAAGCTCTCGCCTTTATTACGAAGAGATGAACAATTTATATCAACTTTTAAGTTTGTGAAGATGTTTGAAGGTTTATTAAAACAAAATTATTGGAAATATTTTACATATTAAATACCTACGGATAGTTTTAATTGAAGGTTGGAGTTGCAGTGCTCTTTAGATACAAGATGTCTTTCTATAAGGAATAATAAAAATAGGTTGCATCAGTTAAGCAAAGCTTATATTTCAAAAGACATTAACTGAAATACAAAATAGGCTCTTTGGGAAATAATGTGAAATAAATCATTCCTTTGATTTATCCTTGATATATCCAGATTTTAATAAATATGCAACCAACATAAATGTGTACCTACATACTTTGCTGCAAGTGACCATTGTAGGATTAAGGATAAGGGATTAGGAAGGGATAGGGAAATATAATATCCCACTAAAATTAATATAAATGCGAAAATAATACAGTTTATGCAAAAATAACAAGTGGGCTATATTTTATTAAGATAAAATGGCTATATGTGTTATTCTGATTTACCTGGACGAAATCGCGGGTAAAAGTTGGTCTGATATGAATTTTCATTGTGAAAATGTATAATTAATTAGTACCAAAAAAAAATTTTTTTTAATTAGATATATATATTTTTATTGCAATCTAGATATTTAATATTACCGAATTGTGTTGAAATGCGAAGATCATCTCTACTAATAAAAAATATTATTAGAGTGAAATATGTGAAGATGTGAATGATAGATGGATATTTATGGATAAACTTGTCTTGATTACAGGATGCTTTATCCTGGCAAAACTAAAAACAAATCTATAATTAACAAATTTAAATTTAGTTTATTTAAAGCCATTTTGAAACGGATATTGGCTGCCATATTCCGCAGCGGGCGTTACTACCGGTAATGAATGATAGACAGTGCTTTGTATTTAAATTAGATGGCTGTATCAACAGTAACAAATCAATGTAACGAACCGAGTTACCGAAGTGCTTATCGCGTATTCCATCACAATACAAAAGTGTTTTTGTCTTTTTCGCAGAAAAGCCGAACAAATAACTGAAGTTCTGTTAAATGGCTTCAGGAGGTTTTCAGTTGCAATCATGTTTGAAATTAAATTTATTTCTATTTAACAATAAAAATTGTCATTTTTTAGGTACTACCAGCATCTAAAAAATGACTACAAATACCTAATAAATGAAGTAATATTGAAGCAGTGATAGCCACTGGCTACCGAAATAACAGACGTAGGTTAGAATCCCGATCGGCCCTACAGCGGAGGGTTCTATAATTTCATGTTTGGATTAGAAATAATGATTTTTGCTTTAATGGTGATAAAAAACATCGCGAGAAAATCTATGTCATTGTGTCAAATCTTATTAAATTTGATAAAGGGGTTACGACCTTTCTTCTCACATAGAGGAAAGGCCAATAGTCGGATCAGAGATGAATATAAGTATAGGCAATATTAGTGGCAAGACATACTGCTTTTCGCGTCATTTGGACAGCTCGTGAAATAACAGCACGTGTGCTGTTGTGTTTCGGTGAGTGAGTAAGGGATGCCAAAGCCCATTTTCCTATCCAATCCTCAATCCTATTATAGTCGGCAACGCTTATGCTATAGGCGACGGTAGCCACCTACCATCAAGTGGACCGTTAGTCTGTCTGCCGATCTTAACATAAAAAAAATATTTATGCACGCTGTAAATATCTTACGATGTAATTTTTGGTATCATCAATACATAATGTATTCCACATAAAAAAGAACGTTGTCTTTCTAAATTTTCAAATAGTGACTCTCGGTGTTTGTGTCGCTACGTGGTGTCTTAGTAAAGCAGTGATGGGCAGCTAAGTCACAGTTTCACAGTAGGTAGATAACCCTAGCCTGCAACTAAATTATCCATATAATTAAGAGTATCAACATATTAGTGTCGAAATCAACTGGAAGCTTATAAATAATATATTAGGGAGATAGTAAATTTACGTGGACGCATCTTGAGCCCTACATATATACTTATGATTTATTGGAATGGAGCCGATGATGTGCCAATATTATGCGTTCAGGAGAACAATAGCCATTTAACATTCGGTAGCCGATCGCGGTTTCTTGGCACTCGGTAAAACTGCAAGTGCACAAGAATTTATTATTGCCGCAGGTCACGCGACGAATATTAAGTAACGGCGACTCGCTGCTCGTCCCGTCTGTGCGTGATGCCGTGCTCTGACGATGCCCAGTCGATTGTGCGAAATATTTAATATTCGATTCCACGAAACGGCCGGAAATGACTGTTTCATTATGCGCGCCGAGTGCGTGAATTGATCGATTCGTATGGCACGTAGACCGTTCGACCAACCCTTAGACTCCAAGCATCGGTAGTTACGCGCCAGGTTCTCCTTACTGTTCGATTAAAATCGGCTTAGAGGAACAGATGCATCATCATGCACGCTTTTTAGAATTCGTAGTCGGCACAAGTAGAATAATTGCATTTCTTCATTTCGAGTTTCTTAACGAACAATTCTTTTGAAGAGAAATTTTTTTGCGCGTGGGATCGAATTTTGTGTGACGCTTCAGCGTAACGATCACGTGACGCTTCTTTTAACGTTTCTGCATGACATCTATCGCTTACTATATAATATTATTTGATCTCCCCTAATAAGTTTAACTTTTGATACGTCCT
The DNA here is from genome assembly GCA_910589475.2 of Bembecia ichneumoniformis. Taxonomy (NCBI): domain Eukaryota; kingdom Metazoa; phylum Arthropoda; class Insecta; order Lepidoptera; family Sesiidae; genus Bembecia; species Bembecia ichneumoniformis. Next base: position 9,666,516 of record OU342523.1, read on the forward strand.
CTTTACACGCGCTGTATTTTTCTAAAAGAATTTGTTCAGTTTGAAGGGTAGACCACCAAGCTAGGTTGCGTAGAATGAGCGGCGTTTGTTTGTGAGGTGCGCGACACACGACGACGGCATAATAAGTCTCTTCTCTGGGCGAACTTTCAAGTTAACTGTCAAGATGCACGTGCGATAGGCGGGCTGTGACTGTTGATTTCAATAATTAAAGCGATAGATTTTCCGCAGGACAAATATGGGTTTATTGCATCTATCTACCTAGATATTGCAACCAGGTACATTTGTTTTCAAAACTGATCTAGGTAGGTATAGGCAGATTTTGGAGTATAGATAGATATTTGGTAGTGTACAGCAGTCATTTATTTATACTGGATAGCCCTAAGATCACTACGGCCTATCCGACGTGAGCAAACACTTCCCTTAAAGACAGTTTTCTCTTATCCTTTATTGTCACATTTAATTCCTACGAGTTTTTGGTTAACGGGTGATAGGTACCATTAAATTAAGACTTTCTTGACCTTTAGGGCCTGTATGGAAAACTAGATTGTCTGTATGTTCATCATTGTTGTATTAAATTACATTGTCTCAATCAACTGAACATAAACTGAATATAACTGAATAGTTAGAGAACTATTATTCCTTGTTAAATAATAATTTGCATCCACTAATAATATGTGTAATTAATTGTAAATAAATAAAAATAAATCAAATCAAATCAAAATCAAAAATAAATACCTTATAGTGTTTTGTATTGTTTCCATTATGATATAAGTTTGAAGCTTCACTAACAATTATTACCATTGATAATTGACAGATTGAATGGTAATGTCACACGTTCACGCGTCCTAAAATATATTTACAAGTGACAGTTAATGGAAACAGTACCTACCTATGAGGAATAGAAAATAGATTTATCGCGAAGAAGTGACAATAAATTGTCACCTCCATGAGCTGTTAGAACGGCGCAGGCCCTCCCACAAGTGCAAGTCCCAGTTATTACGTAGAAACGTAGGTGTAAGTAAATACACGTTGTGTACGGCAAGAAAGCGCGTGTGTATGATTGCGCGGAGAGCGGGCCCTGTACCGGCGGGGCGGCGCGCAGTGCCGCGGGGCCGACGGATCTCGCTCGCACGCAACATCTTCCCGCTAATCGCGCCATGTATCGACAGGCTCGTCCTGCTTATTAGGTTTCCCGGAGCGGCTAATTGTGGGCACAACCATGCACTATGCACGACAACGTAACTCGCAATAATGCCTTCAAAGTGCATAACGCCGATTGCGTGTGAGAATTCATTTCACTGTTCCCTGTCAAATTTTAACAATACTAAGCTATGCGAAAGTTTGCTGTGCTGCGTTGTACTGAACTTTCAACAACGGTTCAAACAGCTCGTATAAATATGACATAAAATTATTTAAATAAGAAAACATTTTTTATTAGATATTACAAGCTCTATACAAGCTTAAAAATTATTCAATAGATGGTCTCGATGCGATTTCCAATAAGAGTTTATTGTATACTAGCTGGTGTCCGCGACTTTGTCCGCGTTGAAAAAGAAAATATATACTACTCAAAACAAAATAAGGGCCACTAGTTTATTTACATTTAAGTGCACTTTAGTAAACTGAAAGTAACTGATAAGTAGCATTATACTGATATTATGAACTCTTTGGTGTTTGATCTCTTTTATGCTTCCTAATTTGAAAAATATTGGCCATCATTTTAAGAAAAAAAAAAATAATTGGAAATAATTCTTATGTTTTTCTTCGATTGTCTTTTTAACTTGTTTCGGTTATTTTAGGAAAAAAGTTTTACTTTTTCAATTTTAATTGATTCATTTACCATCTCGCGTTAATCATGCTACCAGTACGAAGGCACATGGATACAATTACAGCAACCAGAGCCATAACTATGATTCAAGAAGGACGTTCTCAGCGTTACGTGGGTTTGCAGTTGGGTTTTTCTCGAAGAACTGTCCAAAATGTATGGAATCGCTTCCAAGAGACCGGCAGTGTTGCCAGGAGACCCGATCCAGGTACAGTTCGTGTAACAACGGCGCACGAGGATCGGTACGTCCAACTAAGTGCTCGTCGTGATCGTACAGTAACGGCCCGTAAGTTACAACACCACCTAAGGCTGACAACGGGTACCCGTGTCAGTGATCAAACTATACCTAATCGATTGCACGAAGACCAGCAAATGTCAAGAAGTCGAGTTGTTCGAATTCCTCTGACTAGGGTTCAACGTGCAAACCGTTTAAGATTCTGCCGTCAGTATTTGAACTGGGGGATTAATCAGTGGGGCAAGGTGCTTTTTACAGACGAGTGCAAAGTAAAATTTTTTAATGATGATCGGCGTGTTAGGGTGTGGAGACGACGCGGCGAGCGTTTTTCGGAGTCCTGCATCCACGAAGTTGACCGTTTCGGTGGTCCCAACGTAATGGTTTGGGGTGGGATTAGTTTACACGGTAAAACCGAGCTCACCATTTTAAATGCGGATACCGTAACTGCAGAACGTTACATCGAAGACGTCATCAGGCCTCAAGTGATCCCATTTGCACAGCGAGTGGGGCCTGGACTCATCCTGATGCAAGACAATGCCCGTGCACACACAGCTCGATCGACCCAAACTGTCCTAGAAGGGTCTCATATTGAGGTATTACCATGGCCAGCTAACAGTCCGGATTTAAATCCAATCGAGCAATTGTGGGTCCAATTGAAACGAAGGGTTAGAGAGAATGAGCAAGGGGTCTACAACCAACAGCAGCTGATTGATGCTTTAAAACGTGTCTGGGAGGAGATTCCAGATGAAATCGTGAGGAATTTGATCCAGAGTATGCATACGAGGCTTCAGGAGTGTATTGTTAAGAGAGGAGGACATACTCGTTACTAAAAAGAAGAAACAAAAGTGACAAGAACAGTATTTTGTCTTTTTCCGGTGATTTCTTTTGTTCATGTTTTTCATTCAAAATGGCCAATTTCATTATGAACTTTAAAAAAACAGTTCATGATCATTATTTTAAACAATTGTTAGCCTATATTATAACCAATAACATTATTTTGTAGTTACATAAGTTAAACAATTTAATGTCTTTATTGTTTTCATGGTACAGCAAAAAATCTTAGTGGCCCTTATTTTGTTTTGAGTAGTATATGAGTAACTAGCTGAGCCTGCATCTTCGTACGCGTGGTATTCGTTATAGCGTGTAACTTTTTGTACTTTGTACGTGTAACTTTGCACATTTGGAACCACTATGGCGTTATTTTATGATGGTAGCCACCTGCCATCAAGTAAATCGTCAATCTGCCTGCAGATCTTTACATTTAAAAAAAATCAGCTTCTACAGAAGAAAATAAATAGAATGCAGTGAACGAATTTAAAACAAGAATAAAATACTTTTTTATGTAGTTGTAGACTGACAGGCTGACGGTCTGATGGTCAACTTGATGGTAGGTGAATTACTCATTCACCGAAATACATCTGCACACATTTCTATTGTATCACGGTGGTCTTCTATAACAGTTTTTATAAGATGTCATATTTTTCATACACAAAAAGAGGACATCAAAAGATTTCACTGACTTATGTTTCTAATAACAATGAAACACATTTTTGTGCCTAATAATGTCTACAATTAAAGTCATTTGCACAACCTATTAAAATATACCCTATCGCATTCGTTAAATCTATTAAGATCCTTAACACCGAATTAAAATTCTGAACGCGATAAAACTGTCCTGCTACTAATTTCGAATGTCAAACGCTAACGTATTTACCAGCGCGTAATGGGATTTCCCTTGTCAATGGCAACAATTCCCTTTACCATTTCAAATAGCAGTTGCTTCTGCATAACTTAATTTCAAAGATTTTCTTTAATAATTATAGAAGAATTACTAAAAAGAATAGACACACTATTTAAAAGTTAAATCTAATTAAAGTTGAACAAAAGAGAAGACGTTGGATTCGTGGCTGCATTAATTTCATTAAAATTATTATGAAGACACTTAAGCTGAGCCCGCATCTTCGTATACGCGTGGTATTCGGTATAGAGCGTCACTTTTTTGTTTGTAAATCGATTGGAATTAAACAATTACTAAATGTTACGGGAAGCTTGCTTTACAAATAAATCAGTAAAAACAGCATACAAATTGGTGAAGCCGTTTCTGAGATTAGCGTGCACAAACACATGACGAAAATTCTAAAAACTATTTTTTTTACTCGTTTACAATAATTTTATTATATGTATAGATAATGTTCATCGGATATACACGCAAAGAAATCCGTAGGGGCAAGTAGTATATGATAATTGTAGCAATGAATGTTGTTGCCAAGTCGTTGCAGGATGAACAAAGTTGTTATATAGGTTTGCATGTGGCCTTGAATTAGGATAATTCCCGCGTAATGTAGGACCGGCTCACGAGACACTACTTATTATAATAAACAATGACAGTCAATAAAAAAAATAATACTGTATGTAAATGGGAAAATAGCGAAGCATAAGTAACTGAAGTGCAATTAGTTCCACAATCACATGGACCTATAGTAGCATTAGTTCATGCGCTGTGATAATAAATCCTATTAATTATTGGGGAGGTCAGGAACGAAAAGTGACGTATTTACGTCATATTTACTAATTAGTAGCTGGTTAGTAGAGAAAAACTCAAAAGGTTTTTATATTATATTATTAAATTTAATAAATATTAAAATTTACCTTCAAATTGACACATAGACATGGTTAACAAAAATACCTACATACCCTAACTTATAATTGCAAGATCAACCAAACTATATATTTTTTTAATTTATCAAAAACAAAAAGTGCAAATGTCAAATTTTGTTCCCAGACTTCAAATGTGAAAGTGTGTAAAGATGGGTTTAGTTACACTTTCACGCGAAACTATAGAACGGATTTTAATGAAACTAATATTAGTTTATACATCAGATTAACATTTAGGCTACAATTTATAAAAATACGCGGAAGAATACGTGGGCAAAAGTTAGTATTTTTTAGATAAAGTAGGCTAAATTGACACACGCCAGCTTCGCCCGGATGCAATTTAGGGAATTAGTATAGACACTCGTAATAATTTAGCCTATGTATTTTATCTTTCAAACAGTGAAATTTTTTTTCAATTAAGTGCAGTATGTCCGGAGATTACCTACCATCCACATATAAACAAATCACAAAACCCGCGCGCGCGCTCTCTCGCTCTCTCTTTATCATATTAGTATATTAAGTAATTTAAAAGCTATAACGATTCGTTTGATACAGCATTAATTGGGAACCACTTCGTAACGAGATCGTCTGATAAAAAAAGAACGACTATGTGAGCATAGTGTCGATGAAAGCAACTTTTCACTAGTAGTTTTCTACTAATACTTTTCATAGTCATTTGTTTAGACTAAAAAAAATCAGATTGTTTCTTGAATACTACCTATCAATCTAGTATTTAATGTAAAAATGTATTTACATTTTACGGATGCATTTTTTGCGGGGTGAATACCCATGTTCACAAAATATGTGTAGCCTATAATAGATCCCTACTTTGTACTTATTATAATTTGGATTTGATTTCATAATAATGGCAGGCGCCCTTCATAAATTGATAAAAAGTAATTAAAGCACTCAACGTTGTAAACTTAATCGATCCGACAATCATACGTTATCGTTAGGTATGTGAACGGATTTATCATATAAAATTATCGCAACGTGATTTCCTCTCAGCATTTGAAGAGAACATTGAGTTCACGTTACGGCAAGAGGCAAAAATACATGTTAGTTCTTACTGTGACGTCATTGCATGAGTCAACAAGATGCGGCACAGACGGAGCACCGCTAGCGGATCTTACCATGATCACACTTACTTTGCTATTAAATTAAATGAGCTTTTGCTTGCAACGCCCACAAGTTATGTTAAATAAGACACACCAACCAAACACACTGATGAACAGAAGACATTTATTAGTCAATATGACGTAAACTTATCAATTTGATGATTTTTTGGAACAATTGCCCGATGCATTTTAAGAAAAAAAATGTGTTGAAAAAGTCAGGCTGCTACAGCCTCTCCTTGATGGAGGAAAACGTTAGTAAGGCGAATCAAGTAATTTTCACAGCCACATTAAGACCTTGGCTTTGGGGATTGCCCAGGTGCGTCCGGGCAATCCCCCATTGGAGTTAGTCTAGCCAGCAATGGCTAGGCTGCCCTGGGAGTTTTAGTGGGTTAAAAAAACCTTGGCTTCATGGAGACAGATTATGTTTCTGATATTTTTTTACTCTAGACAAGTAAACCAAACTTATTTGGTTTAATACAAATACAACGCACCCACGTTGTCAGAGGGGCACAGAATCATGGGGTACCGTTCCAAAGGGACACGGACGAAGCCGCGGGCAAAAGAAACTTTTATATATGAAGCAGTCATATAGTGCTACTGTATAGTATATAGGCCGCGATACTATATAAATATTATTTGTATAATCTGGTTAAGTAGTATTTTATCTATGGTATAATATATACTGTATACTTAGTTATCGCGGCCTAACTGTCGCTGGCCACCTCAAACTGCAATTATGTGTCGTGGCGTGCCTACATAAACGATGTTGTAATTTGGAGATGACAAAAAAGTAATGACAAATGATTTAGGGGCAGTCCGTTACATGTAGGTATGAGAAGTGACAAATGACAGTGTAGCGAGACGAGAATGCCTCGGCGGAGGTCTCGGAGGGAAGGACCACATTCAATATTTGCTTTGTGGTGCGCGCGGGGCTCGGGACGAGGAGAGACAGTCGCGGCACGTTGAGATGCTGGCCGAATGTTAATTTTCACGATGAAGCCATTTGCGGGACGTGCACCGGCGACATAACGAGCTCGCGCCACATTTCTCGAAACCCATACGAATCGACGACCGTGCGATGCGATGTCTATTGTTACATGAATTATGCCATGATGGCGTATTAGTATTTCAAAGCGGACCTGCGCAGAGTGCTTTGACCAGACCGAGTCATACTTTACTGTCCATTGCACCCATCAATTTTGCAATTCTCATGAGGAATGTTCGGTATTATATTCCGAATTGTCCACTTAATCGAAGCAGCGCCTTACGTGTCAGTTAAATATAATCACATTATCACATAGCTTTCCGAGTTCCTTTGTATCAGATTACTTATGAGACATTTTTCGAGCTAACATCTACCACGGTGGTCTTTCTTCGTATACTTACGTCTAAAGAATGTTTAATTAAGTATGTACGTAATTATATAAAAATCTATGTGTGCATGTGCATAGACTCGCATAACTGCTCAATCGATTTTAATGAAAATTTCAGGCAATCCTCAAATTAGTCCAACGGGTAAATTAGTCCTTTGAAACTTAGTATCGATCGGATATTGTTTTTTTTTATTTTTTTTTAATTTTTCGTTATTTTTTTCCTACCAATTAATATAAAATCTGATATTTTTTTCTATCTAAAAAAACAAATGAAATATTCTATGCCCGACAGGAAAATATCAAGTGTTTACTCGAGAAGGAGCAATATTAATAAAACAAATTAGATTTAAAAAAAGGGCAAAATAGATACAAGGCATATGCGACGATTTACATAATGTCAACACAGTTTGTTTGAGAAGAAAATACATTTGTGAATGACCAGCCCAGTCGTGTGAAACGGTCGTGGACAAGAATGTAAGCAAAGAAGTATCCGATCTCAACAAACTGATATTTCCGCTTGAAAATGTACCGTTTACCTACTTCACTATAGACTTCAATAATAAACGTTTTCGGCCTTATTCAAGCCACACGCTCCATTATAACCGTGCGTCTGTTTTACGCAAACATGATGACGAATGTGTCGACTACTATTTCCGAGAAAATAGAACCAGCAATTTACCAAATACACATGCAGTTGCAATTAACGCTGGTAACTTGTTTTACTTATTTGGCAATTTTATCAACATATAAATAACATAAATAAGTATAAGTAGGTATTGCTTATATGTAGTAGTTTAAATATGACGTCTGAAGGATGCAATAATATTTTATTTTTAAAAATTTTGAATTAAAAATTAAAAATTCTTTTAAAATGTAAAACGTGATAAGTTTAAGGATCGTGAGAAGGTCACACGAGTAAGACTGCAGGTAGATTGTGATGATAGCCAATTTGTGTGGTATTCGGGGATAAGATGGTATGTTAACGCGCCCTGGGCTATAAACCTCGAAATGAGGACAACTATGAATGGAACCGGTAGATAAGATCTAATTACGTGTTACAATGATTTTATTTGTTTTTTAATGAGAAATAGAAAACGACAAGAAAGTATGAAAACAATGCTAGACAATAAATTGCTTCAGATAACATTTGCACGAATATAAATACAAAATCTTGAAGTTAAGTGATGAAATTAAGATCTTAAAGTCGTTACGGTAAATCAATTAAATGGTAAAGAATCAAGTGTGACAATAGCTGCACAAACACATTCACTTTTTATAAAATGGCGAGAAACGGTCTCCCAGAGGACAATACAAAATTCAAGATCCCATTCAAGGGGAAACATTGTGTCATGTCATGTGTGTGTGTGTCTATGAAATATGTGAACAAAAAATGTTTACAAAGAAATTGTATTATAGACTGGAATTAAACAAAAAAATAAATAAATTTAAGACGCCATGGAAGATCAATACGTAAGATAAATAAGGCGGTCCATTGTGAAAGGTTAGAGCTTCGTGCGCATGTAAGCATCCTCGACCTCCACAAGTGGAGATCGTTCATTTATACTTAGAATTAATGTTAGTTTTAAATATGTATACATTACATAAACATTGATAATCCCAATGTTTTGTCCTAAAAGTATTCAACCATAAAAACGTTCTTAAATGAAACCCCAATAAAACAATTCACAAATTTGTAAAACAATGATCCTGCTCTCTACCTAACCTGTGTAAAGTTTTTTTTTTTCGGTTCGACAAAATCAGGTCCTTCAAACGCGTCAGGACATGTCGGTTTTTTGTTCGCCGCACAGTGGGATGTCTATTGGTTGTTTTGCATGTTTTATGGGACCCTCATTAAACCTATACCTTAAGAAACGCTTATTGACACATCAACGAATAGAACATTTCGTGTCATACGTACCTGTATTGTAACTGTCTTAGATTAGCTTAGAAGAAAAATTGGGATAACCTTGCGATGTGAGATCTTAGATGTGGGGTAGTTAGTTTCCTCTTTAGCACATCATCCTTTTCTAATTTTAGCACATTTTAATCACGGTAGGCAATTAGTCACATATGAGTGATAGGAATAAATGTCACGAACTTCTATAAAGATATAATAATATTAGGTGTAGGCGGTCAGTATTTGGAACTACATAATATGTATTTCCAGAAAGGGGGACATTCGTGCGTGTTACTGTCTAAAATTGTAGGTAGTCAGAAGCGTTTCGATGACCAAGAGAATAATGAGGTCGGCCCTTAAGATTTTATTGTATGTCATGTCGAGTTGTCGAGGTTCATTCCCACAGCAGCCGCCTGCAGCAGGAGGAGGTGGGGGCGGGGGAGGGAGTGCTGGCGGCGAGTAACAAAGCGCCTTCCGGGAACCGCCACAATACAGGTTCGCGGCAACGTGCGATACCTTCGCAGATACCGGCCGAGACCGGCCAGGTACACTCGTACTCTCATCAGAAACATACGACCGAGCCCTTTGTAATCTACATAAGAATGAAAGAACACAACGGTACAACTGACGAACTTTTACAACTACTCTGAACTAAAACAATTCAACATTTTTTCAATGAATTTTATTTGTTAGGAGCGCATTGTTTGTTAACAATAACATAGCTGTAATTAGAATAAGAAACACTACATTTATATGACGGTTCCAAAGTCCCCTATGGAGTAGAACCACGTCCATCTCTCGAGGGGTGTTTTAGTGGGTAAAAATCCCACATAACCTCTATGGGCATTTGCATTGTTTGCGGCATTTGTTCATAAGGTTTCGAAGATTTCTCCCCTCGTAGAAAAAAAAATTATGTAGCTCTTTGTTGTGGTATCATTTTTATGTTACGGTCGGTCCGCCGCGCCGCCGGCAAGACAGTCCACTTGATGGCAACCGTCGCCTATTAACGCATAAGTAATGCCATAGGTGCTGCAAGAGCGTTGTCGATAAAACCGTAATAGATAAAAGACAAGGTATTAGGAGGGTATGGCATCCCTTATTTACTCACCGAAACACAACAGAATACATGTTACAGTTTAAGGCAAGTGTAAACCATGATTATGTACTTGACCCTAGTATGAGTGTCGCCTTGAGTGATTCGTGGCATGGATGGACTATACAAAAGTTATTTCAATTTAGGGTGGTGAGGAAGAGCCGATATCAAAGGATCAAAAGCATTTAATTTAGGAAATAGATTTGTGCGTTTTCTAATTATTTTGTAATTAGAAAATTTATGGCTTTCCAGCTAGGCGTCATATATTATAAACCCCAAATTTTATAAGATTGTAGCGCGCATGTGACGTCCGTCCGCTAACTTCGTTTTTTGTTATTTTTTTTATATGTAACATAACAACTTTTTTTTACATATTGTAAATTAATATTAGTGTTTTTTTTTTAATGTTAAGGTCGGCAGACAGGCTGACGGTCCACTTGATGGTAGGTGGCTACCGTCGTCGCGTATAACATAAGCAACGCCAAAGTTGCTGCAAGTGCGCTGCCGACTGCTGTGGGATTAAGAATAAGGGATTAGGAGTGGATAGGGAAATGGGCTCTGGCATCCCTTACTCACTCACCGAAACACAACAGCACATGTGCTGTTATTTCACAGTGGTCTTCTGTAAGGGGGTGGTTACTGCCGCCAGACGGGCTGTCCAAATGACTGCGAAAACGCAGTGTGCACTGCAACTACTTTTCAAATCCAGACCAGAGCCAAATTTGAAAAGTTAATTTTTCAAAGTTGACTCTGCCTGGAATCGAACCCGGGAACACTAGAACAGAGCGTTAGGCAAGCACTCTAACCACTCATCCAACGGGCTCGTCAAAATAAGCACTTTGGTGATGAATAAGCACTTATGGTATAACAGGAAAAACAGAATTCCTGAAAAATGTTCCACATTCATTTATCACTATTGACGCACTGATTATCAGGATAAGTAAGATTGGGAGATATAGAGTTATCTATTTATTAAGTATTTTGTTAACACGTGAAAGTTTTCAGGTGAACATAAATCTTTTTCTCGGAACAGATACAACAAATTTAAAAAAAAAAAAATACTATCACAAGTACTTGTGTGACAAGTGACACGGTAATTCTTAAAACATGAATGAGTGGTGAAATAAGAGTGCTGTCAGGTTTGTGGCAGCAGTATGCAAGTTGTTTTGTAACGTATAAAAGTAAAAGTGGGGTAATAAAATAAATTTGAAGCAGCACAGCACTGTCCCTAATGTAGAGACTCAGAAATGAACGGTACAATACCGATTACTGAGTCCGTCCAACTGTTTATCTGAATATATCTGGAAACGAACCCACCCAAGCAAGCGCAGACATCGTTCTATTACCATTCAACATTACATCCAATCAATTAAGGAAAGGTATTCAAAATGGCAACTGCAAAAGTTGTATAATATTGTTAATATGTAAATCAGTTTTTTAATTGTATATTTTTTATTATTAAAAGCACTTTATGTGCAATTTTGAACTATATCTCCATGTTTAACTGGACAATTAGAGAGAACGCTTTAAAGATAATGACTATTATCTATTTTTAGATTATTTTTTTGTCACTGACTCGCTCGACTGATCTACGAGTAGGTATCAACCTTAGATCAGGGTATCAACGAACAGTCGAAATTACTAGGTTAAAGAAAGCTGAAATCTGGAACGTAGGTTTATTTTATAAAGTAAGCATCGGCTAAGAAAGAGTTTTTGGACTCTGTGCGAAGCAGGGGCCGGGTATTAAATAAAATTTTAATAAATGATTAAATACTAGTTGAGCCCACAACTTCGTACGCGTGGTATTCGGTATAGCGTGTGACATTTTTGTCTGTAAACCGATTGGAATGAAACAAACACTAAGGTCTTGCTACAATACATCAGTCAAAACTGCATTCAAATCGGTTAAACCGTTTCTGAGATTAGCGTGCACAAACGCACAGACAAACAGACAAAAATTCTAAAAACTATTGTTTGACCTCTGTAACATAAGTACAATGTGTACAAATAGTTTATTTTTCAGGTTTAATGTACAGACACGGCTCGTTTATGATTTTATTATATTTAGACTAGCAAGTCTAAATAAATAAAAATTACCAACCATAACGACACATGCGATTATAGATAGACAGGATATTTTGTGAGCGAGAAGCAAATAGAGGCGCCGCCATTTTTAATCCTTTCTTTAATTGACTGGATTATAAATAGCGAACTCACCTTGGTTTCGAGCGAATGAAATTGAATAAAAGGTAATTTTAATTTAAGGAATCGACTATAAAATGTAAAAGCGTTTTTTGCAGATATAATTACAATTACTGTATTAGTCAAATTTGTATTATATAAATGTGGGATAAATGTTTAGAGTGAAACTTGTTTATTTCGTTAATAATATTTTATTTTAATTTAGACCGGCACAACATAAAATCTTAAGAGAACTTTCGCCATCTTGTCTGTCCATCCATATCTGTCGCTTTCTTTTCTATCCGTTCATACTTCTCACTCATTCTTACGTTCCGTTTCCCACATAAATTTGGCAATTTTTTCAATAATCGTCATTATACTTATGTAGGCATTTATTTGAAAATTTGATTGAGAATTTTTCCCCGGATGCGGTGCGTAGGTTATTATGTTACATTGATTTATTATTTTTCCTTTATTAGGGTACCGACGCGTAACCCTATTTATATCATTTATTAACTACATTTAATTCTCTTTACTGATCTGCTGGAAGAAGTTGATATGTATTTTTTGTTGTACTTTCTGAACTATGATTTTCTAATGATTTACTCAAAGCACATTTAACAAAGTCCAAGATTGACCAAGAGCCGTTCTGTTTCTAAAGATTTACAAAAGTTATTGAACTTCTTGTGATTTTACCTAGTACGTAAGCTCAAATGTATGTCAACAATCGTCCTCCTTCAAGATACTATGCAAAAGGACATGGCATGGCTAGAAGATTATGGTAAAACAATAATGATCGCTCACACGACACGTAGATCCTGTCGAGCGGGCCTATCATAACAAACTACAATAATATTATCTAAATGTCATCTAGTTATACCTTATCAAGATTGTATTTTAAGAATAAAATCATTATGGCGCTTGCAACACCGAGAATTACCTTATTTGACGTCTGACGTGGTTCAAGGTTCCAAATTACGAATTCAATTATGATATTAGCTTGACGTTTCCTTTTGTACCAACTTTATAATAATTTTCGCTATATACATTCTAGGTACAATCAATCACAATTATTCTTTTTACCTAATCCACCATGGACACTAAAGTCTTCAATTTCTTAGGATTGTTCAAGGTTTGAATAGTATGTAGGTGTATTTAAGATAGAATATATTATGGTGGTGAACCAATCAAAATAACATACTTATTCAAGGTCCTTAAAGTCCTTTAGAGATGCCCAACAGTTAGTATTTCCGGTATTTTGTATATTATTGCTCTGATAGAATGTTATGTATCCACATTTTAATGAAATCACTAGATAAGAAAATGTTATCATTATCTTAGTCATTTTTTAAAAAACACTACAGAGCAATGATTATTTTATACCTATATAAAAATGAACAAGTTGAAACAAGTGGATAATGACATAATCCGTCGTGCCGACAACCTAGAGTTTTATCGTATGAATCATACAAATGAATTTAGTACAATTTGACACATTATTTAATTGCTGGCCTATAAATTTTATTATCTTTTTAATATTGGCAATAGGCACTGGACGCAAACCGTTGCTAAGTTTAACGCTTGTTCTTTTTTCAACATATCCGAAGCTGCATGCTGCATCATTACGACAGATTGATAAATGTGTTGTCGGTCGAATGCATGGAAAGAACCTCGTGTGCTTTTGTATGATGTATTGACTGTCTATAGTTATATAATGGCGAGGGGAACTTAAATAAAATCTATATCTACTAATCTACTTAATGTTCCTAAAAAAAATCAATTTCAATATACATTTGCACCTTGTTGGACGAGTAACCTCTGGGAAAAGCGACCAAAAATTAAAAATTTCACTATAAAATGATCACATAGTTTTTTTTTGTATACTAGATCCAATTCCTAAATGTATTATCCCAGATACTTACGTAAATGGTCTGACTTATCTTCCTATTTCAGTCTTTATTCAAATCAAATAAAATAATTCTTATGGCTCAGGACCAAATTTCAGTCGCTTACAATCATCATCATCATAAAATGCCCTTCAATCACCATAAAAAAGATCAATAAAATATTATAAAAGAGAAATTATGGAACCTGTAATGGCGTACCAAACATTGGTTAATGAAGCCTAACATATCTTAGAATTTTAAGAAGAAATAGGTACATTCAGAGATAAGCTGAGATAAGGCATTCTAGTTTAAAGGAATCGTAAAACATTTTTTTCGGAGCAGAACGATGGTAGACGTATATGTATAAAAGATATATAAACGATAATAGTAAAATGATAGTGCCTAGAATCGAGCTAGCGTTAGTGAACGCGATGTTGGCAGCTCTGTATTTTAACGAGCGACAATCACCACTTCTGCGAATCACAGTTGTTTTCGCACCACATGCAATTATGACTTGCGTTTGTATATGCATGTATAGGTATGTACATATTATAATATTTTATAATAGCTCTGTAAATGTTTTAGTTTTATATAGTCTCAACTCAATGAGACCGGTTGAACATTTCTTTAGAGACTACAAGTCCAATTTTTTAATTCAACATTTAATGCTATTGCAAGGCGACAACTTAATAAATCTTGTAGGTATTAATCTTGTATTGTAATATTTGAAAATTATAGAAAAAGATTCGTTGAATAAAACTTTAATTAGGATTTGTAGTTAAGAAATTTTTAGATCTCCTACATTAAAATACTTATTAAACTAAATACTTAAAAAACTATAACAATCACCACAAATTACACAAATGACAACTTTAAATATAAAGCATAAAATATATTTTGTAAACAGGTAATTTAAAAGTTATTTAAAAAACATAATTCATTCGTAGATCAATTTTAAATTTAACTATGACTCATTTTTATAAGTTTTTGAAATGCGTGAAATGGCCTAGCGTTAAATGTAAGAAAATGACGACTTCAAGGGCGGAGGTATCTATTGACTATTGAGCGTCTCTATATATGAGTCCATTGACACAGACTGAAGTTATTAGAATTTCTCCGCAATTACATCGATGTATATGAATTACGCCAAGCAAAGTCCGAGTAGGAAGCAGTTGAAGTCACCGTTTCGTGGAATCGTGTTTTGAATTGATTTTTCATTTCAGCGGAAACGACCAACGACGAGCGTCCATATAGAGCATATAGTCATATAGAGCGCGGATAGTTTCCATTGGCAATGTATTGTGTCGTACGAGTGTATATAATATAATAGAGTGCATATAAATACGTGACAGTTATACTTGAACAGATGAGTTATTTGTGCTTAAATTAATTCACTTTTAGTGGGAGAATATCAGAATACCCACTAAGAAAGTCATAAATACAGCTGAAATTAGCGTTCTCAAAGCAAAGTAGGTAACACGTAGTAGGTAACTCAAAGCAAAGTAGCTCTAACACAGAAACACATTCCATCTTTTATAAATTTCTTAATATATAAACAATCCTGTTGCTTTTTGATTGAAATAAAATAATTATTTTATGTGAGTTATTTTTTATGTTAAGATCGGCAGATTATCGCGTTGCCTATAACATAGGCAAAACGCCAAAGCTGCTGCAAATGCGCTGCTGACTATAGTAGGACTAAGGATAAGGATTGGACAGGAAACTGGGCTTTAGCATCCCTTTACTCATTCATCGAAACACAACAGCACACGTGCTATTATTTCACGGTGGTCTTCTGGAAGGGGGTGGTTACTGCCGCTAGCGGGCTGATGACTGCGAAACGCAATGGGCCTTCTACTACTTCCCAGATCCAGACTAGGGCCAAATTTGAAAAAAAAAAAAAAAAAAATTACTATAAATGTATTTTGAAATAAGTTTATTTAAATTCAGTAGTTACAGTTTTACTGTCCAAATCAACTGGGAATCCTGTCTGGCAGTAATACACTTACCCCCTTACACAGAAGAACTATCTATCATAATTTATTTCATGATTAGCTAGTTTCATGATAGCTGCAAGAAAGAACATTAACACTGATATCAAACGTTAATATTATTAGTCATTCGAATGTTTTTATTTTATTTACATACATAAGGAGTTTTCAGTAAGTAATAAATATTTTAACAACTAAACATTTATTGTTGGATATTTGTAAAATGAGAATATTTTATTTGGAATACGTACTTATGTAGAAAAAATGCATTATGGCTTATTGACACAAATACTTTTACACACTATTATAGTAACATAATAAAATCAATTTGGTATAACTGTTTTCTCTAAAAAAAAAACAGCCTTTAAAGGAAGGTTAGTCTACACAGTTGCGTAATTGCAAAGCATAAGAATAAATAAGAACATAATGTGCAAAGCACCGTTGCGAGACCATACTATCTAATCGAACACGTTAAATTTAAAAATATTTGGTGGCTTTAACCAGACATCGTCAAAGAGAATGGTCATGGGAATTGAATTATGTACGTTCAAGCTTGCTTTACATAGTTCCAGATAAATAGATAATAAGGTAATGAATGTTTGAATCGCCTAGGGAAACAATAGCCCCGCAAAATGGGTAGGTTAAGTATATTGCAAAGTAGTTTTGACATGCGACAGCAACGCACGAGGAGAGTTCATTGTCTGTCACATGTAGCTTTGTATGGTTGGTGGTAATTTTTTGCACATTCGAACAATGGGCGAAATTCTGGGAATCTTTGCGCTCATCGTCTCGCACCTGGTCGATAGCCGTCATGTTATTATATTATATTGTTTGCTTGCAGACTGCATAGCGTCGAAAATTCGATAAGTACCCACCTCTTGCATATCAATAAATGTATCAATGTACATATAAATATATTTCAGTTGCGGCCACGTTTCTTTTTAAAATATATCTTTCGTTTGTTTTAGTTAATTCATGCGCTTACATTTGTAACTTATATTTTAGAGGCTCTCAATTTGGGGAGATTTTATGAGCTTTACAAAACAGAAATGATCATAGGACCACAAAAACTGCGTTTTTATATACTTGTTAATCAAAATTGATACAACAGTCATTCGTAAAATAAGAGCGTCGGTGGCGCAGTAGGAAAGACGCGGCCTATCAAGTCGAGAAGTCCAAATTCGAGCCCCAGTACATTTACTGACTGCTCTCAAACGGCGAAAGAAAACATAGTAAGGAAACCTGCATACCCCAAAGAAGAAATTCTAAGGTGCATTTGAAGTCCACCAACCCGCATTGGGCCAGCCCAGCGGCAGCGTGGTAGACCATATAGCCCATACGCGCTTGTTGAGAAAGTAGGTATGTAAAACGCAGAACAGATAGTCCCATTCCCTCCTAATTCCTTATCCTTAATCTTACTGTAGTCCGTAGCGCACTTGCATCACCTGTGACGTTGCTTGTGTTATAGGCGACGATAGCCACCTACCATCAAGTGTACCGTCAGCCTGTCTGCCGATCTTAACATATAAAAAAAGTCCATGTCCATATTTAAAACAGAGGACACTTCTTCTATAACATTTCATTTAATTATTTACCAAAGGGCGTCTCACGTGTAATATATCATTCATTGAAACGAAGATTTTGATATTATTCATTTATTCATTATATTATTTAAAAAGTGTTTTAGATAAACACTATTTTTTATGTAAAAGGTAGTCAGACAGGCTGACGGTCTACTTGACAGTAGGTGATCGTCGCCTATTAACAAGCAATGGCACATGTCCTGCAAGTGCGCTGCCAACCTCAACTCACTCACCGAAACACAACAATACACAATACACATGCAATTATTTCACGGTGGTTTTCCGTAAGGGGGTTTCACGGTACCTAATTATGAACTTTATCAACTGTGAAAAGTTCATTTTCAAAGTTGGCCTGACCGGTAAGCGAACCCGGGTCCCTTGAATCTGAGCGTTAAGGCAAGCACCCTACGCGACCAATGTGTTCATCAAAAGTTTTTTGAATATTTTATTTAGCCTCACCTTCTGTGATTAACCAAAAAAACTAACAAACAAAGATGAAATATTTACACTCAGAATACAACCTAAGACATATTATAAACAGGCAACACAGTTGTTCTATTTTATTCTAAGTACTTACCATTCTATACTTCGATATCCTCTAACGCAGCAGTGGATGCTCTTGAATTTGTCTTCGTACCCATATTCGAGCGGGACGGGTTCTTTTGCGAAATGCATGTAAGACGATTTGTTCGGTAGAGTGTTGACAGAGCAATAATCGGCTCCTAGGGCGATCGAAGCACTCACCAACACCAATGTTATAGACACCCACATTTTATAACAGCGTCCTGAAACAAAGTAATATATTATTTAAAACTATTATTTCTTCTAATTTAAACGATATTTAAGAATTTCTTACTGAAGGTTTAATATGTTTCTTAAATAAATTATGATAAATAAATATATTTTAAGGGTAAAAATGTGGCTACAGGCTTAGTGATCGACCATTTTATGTATCTAGATTAACAATATCTAGGTATACAAAATGATCGACAATAATAGGTAATCTTAATAGGTAGAGCAAAATTTACTCTTGAAAAAACAGTAGCGAATTGGAATAATATTTTTATAGAGCAATTTATTTTTCAAATATATACTAATATTATAAAGTTGAAGAGTTTGTTTGTTTGAACGCGCTAATCTCAGGAACTACTGGTTATAATTGAAAAGTTTTTTTTATTTTGAATAGTCCATTTATCGAGGAAGGCTATAGGCTATATAACATCACGCTACGATAAATAGTATTGTATATAAGCAGTGTCCAGTACCGCGCGCCCCATGCGCACGCCGCCGCCGTATGGGGCGCAGCGAAGCGTGGCCGAGTTCAGCTAGTATTACATAAATAGCTCAGCTCGCATCAAATAATATTATATAAAATATTGGAAATATATAATTATATAATATCTATCATGAAAAGAAAAGTTTGTATGTATGTATTTTTGTATGTTTGTAGAGAATAAACTCAAAAACCACTGGACCGATTTTAAAAATTCTTTCACCTATAGAAAGCTAATAATATTTTATAAAGAGACGCGGATGAAGTCGCGTGCAACAGCTAGTAATTATATAATATATTATATATATGAAAATCAATTCTAAAATAGCCTAAATTTTGTATAGGTATTTAAATTTTTAATAAAAAACATGACTGAATCGGCTGGTTTTTTTTTTATAAATTGTTATCGAGAAGTAACGTTAAAGAAAATTATATACAGTTTCACAGGGCCTTTAAAATAATACTTAAGTATCTGACTATTCAAAATTGTCTGTCTGCTCTCCTAACATTTACTTTATTAATATTATTTAAACTCTCGCAATCCTCAACGTTCAGTAGAAACGTTGAATTTTTATTTTCAGTTTAATTAATTAAGCCAAAGTAAAATAAATTTGTAAATTTGACGTTTGTCTAAATATCAGAATCGCTCTATTGTTGTTGAGGACTGACTTCGAGAATCTTTTTTTACTAATTAAGGAGATGCGTTAATTGATCACAATCGAACACGATCGATTTCCAATAATTATACGAAGGAATTTTTTTTTTATTTTTTTTCCAATCTTTAAAACATTAAACTGTTTCTGAAATAGACTTTAGATTAATTTATAATGAAAAATTTTCATTAAAATAGTAAATTATCAGAATCACTTAGCGACTGTTAACAAAAAAAGGTGGCATATTTACCTTCGAAACAATACGGCATTCGCACTAATGTTGTTCTAGGTAAATTGTTATTAATAAATCTTTAATAATTAACGGCATCATTCTAAGAATACCGTTTCTTTGTGTCTAACTTAACCTAACCGGTTCGGGGAAAACAATGGGCATGACGTTACAATAGAAAGTCCAAGGATTATGATAACAACTTATGGTTTATTGGTATTAACGACCTCGCCTTAAGGGCCTATTGCAACGTTTCTTTCTATTCAACAATTTTGTCTGAATGGTATTTTATACACAATGATATAATACTATATAGAAGTAGGTAGCATTTTGGTGGTACCCACACTCCACCAGTAAGTGCAGCTGCCCTCGTCAATTCTTTGCTTAGAATTCGCACACTTGTCTTCTTTCAGCGCTTTTCGGAAGCTTTACAAAAAATCAAAGACAACGATAGCGACACAAACAATTTTAATAAAGATGTCATATCATACTACTGCATCGGCTTGTTTAATTTTTGCGTTACATTTGTACGTAAATTTGGTTGTACTGGTTTATATGGTGTTAATTGGAATACAACTATGCTATTGTATTAATTGTGTTTGTGGAGTATGTGAAATTGGTCCCCCAATATCGTAATAAAAAAAAAGACGTGAGTTCCAGTTGCCACCCACATAGTTCTGGAGTTCTCTATGCTTTATATCTATAGCTCTGTTTATTTTCCACGAGAAATTGATTATTGAACTTGATGGGGGGCCAACTTCACAAATCGAAAAGTTGTGTCGTCGGATCGAAAAAAATTATAAAAATAAATTGTAGAACTCTTTGGGGGGCAAACAGAACTCGTGGAACAGATTCCGTGGTTCTCCCCCTGTGTCGCAATACTCACAAACAGCCCCAAAATCGGTTACTGCGCATATTTGACATGTGATATTGCCAAAGCCCAAGATTTGCGGCGATTATATCCTCGTTGTCTATATACATCGATTACCTGAAATTTTATGACAAAACCAACACAACCATTTTTTTTTCTCTGGTCATGTCTGGATAGGCCATTAAAAGGTTTTACTGAATTAAAACTATATTCGTATACTAGCGAATTTAACATTTCCGTTCGAGTGATTTCACGAGAAATATGATTTTAAGAATAACATTCAGAATTTTTGAATTCTGCTAAATTCGCAAATAAATTATTTGCTTTACGCATAATTTAGTAGTTTAGTTTCACACTCTATTTCGCAATAATAAACAGAGAGCCCGTCGACCTCCTTAATGTAATCACCTCCTTAATGAAGACCCCATAAAATAAAAGTAACATTATATTTGTTTCTGCAGGTAAATAATGAGTGTAAAAGTCTATTCCAGGCAGAAGATGTGACACTCTACCCTCACCTGCCGACATCGGGGGGTGCACTTGCACTGCCTTGATGATATATTTATAGGCAACGGTAGTCACTTATCAACCAAGCGCCACCACTTTGTATAAAAAATCCTTATATACTATTTATTGTAAACTCAATGGTACATTAGATAAATGTCTACAGAATCTGCTCCACCTTTAAGTTACTTCGCTATTGTGAGGTCCTCACACCTTTAAGAACCATGGAATTACAAAAACAGGGTTTCTTAAATAGTTGCTACAAACCATAAATGAATGTTAAAAATTTCTTCTCGGAAGGGTTTATTCAACTTCAATGGGTAAACAAATTTAACAATGACTATTTTTACTGACAGTTTAGGCGAAAATATTACAGTAATGAGCAATAGATACAACAGGAAAAAAATTTCACCCAACATAACAGGGAAAAATAAAGCTAATTTGTAAAATACATTTCAATCTTCATGTTAAGATTCCAACAAATGACCTATACCTAGTTCTGCGAATGTGGCAGCGGACGGATGACTAGGGCTTTGCTTCTTAGAAAGGCACGTAGGTACCTACATCGCATGCAGTCTTTCTGCTTTTTTTATTAATGCTTCACGAATACCCAAGTTCTACAAAATAACATAATAAAATTATCTTATTTGCTGCTAATGTACGAAGCTTATTAAACAATACTTCTCGTTCTTGAAGTTCAAACTATTTTTGTAATATTAAAAAGCAAATACTGCGATTTGTACTTTAGTGGAAATTCCTTTTTCACATAATAATAGTATTGAGATCTCTATTCGCTTTCGCAATCAGATGAAAGTACATATATTTCTGTATTTGGAATTACCTGTATCTCGGTTCGTATTTGGTAAATAGGTGTTAGGTATTACATTTCAAATATGGAATGGACAAGCGATTACATATGTACGCGTAGTGGACGAGGCGACGGTCATCGCACACGAGTTGTATTACAAGGAGCACAATCTCGTTCCGCGGCGAGGCGAGTGATTTTTGCAATTACCGACAGGCGGTACACATATCTGAGGGCAATTTGCCGCTCCTGCAGCGAGCTCCGCTGATCGGTTTCTCGGAAGTGCAGTTGCATCAACTGTGCACCGCGCTAGAGCGATTAAAACACTAATTACCGTCGCGCAATCGGTTCGCACCAGCGCACTCTTTACTGTCAGCACTACTCGTAAACCACTCGAACACTATGCCGCGCCATGACCACTGTCTGTCCTAACTGTGAATCCTTCATTTTCCATTTACTTCGTTGGGAGTGTTATTTATTGGTGTAGTCTTCATACGACAGCTAAATCATCGAACCAAATTCGTTGAAATTTGAATCATGGTTTAATGGATAGTTCAAACCTAAGTAGTGGCAGGGCACGCTGCGTTTCGCAGTCATTTGGTCAAGCCGTCTAAATAACAGCATGTGTGCCGTTGCGTTTTGGTGAGTGAGTGAGGGATGCCAGAGCCCATTTCCCTATCCCTTCCTAATCCTTAATCCTACTAGTTATGATCGGCAGCGCGCTTGAAGCACTTGTAGCGTTATTTGTGGTATATAGGCGACGGTAGCCACCTACCATCAAGTGGCCTTTAAGCCTGTCTGGACGACCTTTATATAAAAACAGATTAAGGGGTTTTGGACTTTACTCACGGCTGTAATTGCGGGAAATAACTAGAAGTTGATATGAAATTGCGAAAGTAATTTTGCACTATTTTTTATTCTGTGGTTAGGTTTTCACAATCAAATAATTTAATTTTAGAATTATCTAAAAAGACACAGGATACTTTTTTAAGTATGCTCCCAACGAGGTCATAAAATGAAATAGGGGATGAAAGACAGTATGGACGACCCCATGATTTTTCTGTAGTTTTTCAATATAAAAAATGAAATTTAGGCTTTTTGGTACGAACAGAAAAAAAGTAATTTTAAGGTTAATCAGACTAACGGCCAAAACTTAGATCATTTACAGTATTTAGGTGCAATCACACAGCTTTAATAGCTTATTACAAAAGACGCGGAGGTGATTATGATCGCAAAAAGGCAAGCACATTTATGATGTAACATCATGATAAAAAAGTGGTTACTGCCGCCAGACGGTTGATGAGTGCGAAACGTGTGCATCTCCATTTACAAGTGACTATTGGCAAACCATACTTTAAACAGTAATTGATATCATCTAGAGATTATCTCTTAATTGCCATCACAGAAAAATGTTTGAACCTTATAAGCAAGTATTGTTTTCCATTGAATTGCAACATTTATACAACTATACTGAATTTATAATTGAAAAACTGCGTACGTTAGGTCCGGAATTTATGTTTTATTCCTAGACAACAAAAGAAAAAAAAAATAAAGACAATTCTCGACTTCGCGCAATACGCTAAGTTAATTCCACTGAGTATTACGTTCTACTTGTGAGAAAGTTTTTTCTCTTTCCTCAATTTCTTTCACAGAAAGTATGGCAACAACGTTAACGATGCTATTCTTGGAAAGAGAATCAGCTACCATCAGTCATATTCCTGCGGTACCAATGCGGACCATCATTAAGAGTCAATTCTGATAAAAGCGAATGCGAAGCGACTAGAAGCGAACTTGCAAATATATATTTTGGACGTTTGGACTTTTATTTTAAACTAGCTGAGCCCGCAACTTCGTACGCGTGGTATTCGATATAACCGTGGTTTGTAAACCGATTGGAATGAATCAAACACATGTCGGGAAGCTTACTACAATACATCAGTGAAAAGCGCATTCAGATCGGTTAAGCCGTTACTGAGATTAGCGTGCACAAACAGACAAAAAATTTAAAAACTGTTTTTTTGACCTCGTTAACTTAGTACGTTTTTTTTAATGTACAAAAGACGGCTCGTTTACGATTTTATTATATGTATAAATATAGATAGACTAGCGGCCCTCCCTGGCTTTGTCGGGGTTGAACTTCCATCAATAGAACGAAGGGGCTGAACAATAAATTTTAATTGTTACTGTAATTAACAGAAGACAAATCTACAAAAATTTTACAAGACGAAAAATTCAGCCATATATTACGTACAATTTTAACTATTGCCGCAGAGTGCTCCCGGTGGAAGCTCTCAGGAGGCACATGTCCACCTTTTTAGACTTATTTGACGAATATCAATATCACTTTAGCTTATATTTTGTATATCATATACAAAATATACAGTCAATCTTCATCTGGAATAATGTACCTTTCAAATATTAAAGTATTTTTTTTCAATTAGGTCCAGTGGTTTCGCAGATTACCCCTCACATAAAACCAATCTCTCTCTACGTAATTAATATTAGTGCAGATATTTGTAGAAATTCAAAACAATGTCTAGAATTTCGTTTTCTTATTCGGGCTCATGGAGTAATTACAGCCAATTTCTTATTTGTCATTACCAGTTACGAAAAAACTACTTTTTCTCCATTGTTTCATAAATAATAATTTTAACAATTTCTTTTCTGTTTAATTTGCGAAGGGATTATGTTCTTTTTTTTCTCACAGAATAAATCTTGACCAGCATTCTGTTTAATGTGGATATATTCAATGGATCTATTTTTAAAAGGCCTACTAAGAAACCTTAAGGGCAGCATTTACCATACTTTTAATTAAGGCCTGTATGTAATTACAGCACTCATTTAAAACATTTGTTTTCTTTCCCGCAATTTTTTTTTACCTAATAGCAATAAGAAAAAGTTCACTAATACTTGTTTTTTAAATAAATCGTATTCTATGCATAACTAGGTAAAATGTACCATCAAAATATAGAAACATAAAGGCACATACGCTGTTGTTTCAGTTGTCTTCAATGAGGTGGATACTGCCATTAAACAGGCTACCTATAGTTTATGAATATGGTACGATTAGGACCATTTATCCACTAGCGAGCGACCGGATCGCGACTTATGTAAGGTTATCTTACATTCCTTACATACTTTACTAAGGTAAGTAATATCCTTTCCTCCCTGACAATGTGTGTATGCAAAATTTCATGATTGAGTAGTTTCGAAAATTACCTCCTACATAACAAGCTTTAGCAATTTATAATTTTAGTAGGTATAGATTAGACAGTATTAGCAACTGCCTAGGGGGGACTCCGTCATCTAGGAGCCCTGCACCTCAAAAAAAAAGTATCCCTATGTTTTCTTTTATGTTATTTGTCTGTGTGTTTGTGCACGCTTAACCGATATGAATGAGGTTTTCACTGATACATGCTTCCCGTAACATTTTGTGTTAGTTTCATTCCAATCGGTTTACAAATAAAAAAGTTACACGCTATAGGCACAGCTATCTATAGGTACCGAATACCACGCGTAACGAAGTTGTTGGCACACCTAATTATAAATATGTTTTCAGAAGGTAGAAAATGGTAAAAGGGCTCTGAAACCTGCATTGCTCAGAGACCCCAACACGCTCAATCCGGCTCTGGGTACGATGTGTCCCTTGTTGTGATTTTCGTAACGTAACTAATGATAAATGCGCATTTATCTATGTGTACATATGTATGCGTACCTACTTGTTTAATCATTTCATTATGATGAGGTAAGATTGTGCAACTAACTATTCAGTTGTGAATAATTTTAACTCTTATAACTTTGTACAGTGCAATATTACAATGTGTAGTGGAGAAAAATTGAACTAAGTAGGTACTATAATAAAAAATATTTTTATGATGTTTAAAAGATGTTTTATTTATAGTAGTTACTTATACATTTTCTACTTCTGTACCTCCACGTTCGTGTCGCTGGGGTTGCCAGGTGGTCGGGACTCCCGCAAAAATACAAAATATCCCGAAAAACAGAGGTTTTTAATAAAAACCGAAATTTAAAATGACTACGAGGTTTCAAAATCAAAGCAATGCTTCCTATGAAAGGGTGTTTATCTTGTACATCAAAGAGAGAAATCGTATGGTCATAGGTTTAATAATTACACTGAATTTTGATGCCAAATTATTTGAATGTCAAAACATTTCTGACTACTTTTCAAAGGTCAAAATCAAATACCAATTTCATTTAGCAACGTAAGCATACCTATCTTAGTTATGCATAATGCATCTTATACCTATGCATAATGCTCTCTTAATGTGCCAAAAAGTTAACTTGTTTTTTCATTATTTTAATTTTATTAAAATGTGAAATTTTGATTTCTAATATTTGTTTGCCCTGACAGTAATCCCAAATATATTTTAACTTTTTAAAAATTTGCCCAGATATTTTAGTCATCCCATCTGGCAAGCCTACATGTCGCCGCCGTCGCCGAAAAATTCAAATAAGGTCTGTTATAACTAGGGTCAATATGATTAAAGATAATCTACAATAGAAACCGGATATAATGACTTCGGCTACAAAAACAGATCTGTTACAATGACTAAGGCAAGATCCCTATAGAATCCCTATAACAAATTAATATTGCTTATAAGGATTATCCATTTATTACAACCATTTTTGTGGTCCCTTGAAGGTCGCTCTATAAACGATTTTCAGTGTACTTAATTAAAAGAAGTAATTAGGTAATGAGTTAGGTATTGTGGCATAAGTTGGTAGGGGAGACGTGGCATTAAAAAGCCAGTTTACTAAATGGAGTAAAAAAATATAGTTTTAATCAAATAAATAAAGACATTTTTTATGTAAATGAAAATTTATTTACTACAGAATGTATTACCATGCGAAAAAATTTAAAATACAGTAAAAAAGTCAATGAAATATTATTATTTTTTAATGTGTCTATTAGCTCTTTCATAACATTTTGGTTTTGAAAGGGCCAGTCTCTATTAGGTGCCTATTAAGGTGTTTTATTAAGTACACATATTACTCAAACATATTACTCAAATCATTTTAGCATTATCTATGCTAAAATTAATATTAACAAATGCATTTACTTAAATGAATTAATAATTAAATATGACATTTGTTACAAAGGGTAATGAATACAATGAAATAATATGAATTATACTATTCCAAAATCAGAGGTAAACAGTGGATCAAATTTATTAAAAAATATTACCTACATGTATTTTCTTATTTCCACTCCCTAGTATAGAGGAAGAATGAGATTTTCATAATAATTATTTGATTGATTATTTGAAAACAGAAATATGCAATTAGAACCTTAAACTTTTGCATAGAAATAAACAATAAAAAGTAAAATAATTGTGACTTAAAATAAAAAACAATAGTAATAATAAGTTATGTTTCGTATTGATAAAAAAAACAGGATTGTAGTATAAATATAATCACAGTTAGACACAAATAAAGTTTAAATATTTGACAGAAAATAGTGAAATAAAAGTGACAGAAAATACCCAATTTTATTATTTAGATTAATATTATTAATCTTTTTATTATATTTATAATTATATTATATTTATAATAAAAAGATTAACATTTTATTTAGATTTAACATGTTTTTATGTTAATAACATGTTTTTATGTTTAAAAAATAAAATAACATATTTTATTTAGATTAACATAAAAATGCATTGTGTTACGATTTCTTTATAAGTTTATCTATATTTTATTCTTTTATTATAAAACAAATAGGTAACAAAGTCTTTTTTTATGAACAAATTGTCTACAAAGTGAAGTCTCAGTACGTTATCCTAAATAAAAATAATAACAATAAAAGAAAATAATTACTCACCAAGATGACAAAATCCAAGTTTTCCAGGAATTATAAAGCGAATTTTTATAGTACAAATAGATATTGAACTTTCAAATATAAATTAATATTAAGTCACTAAACTTATTGCAGAATTATTCGTATTTTTATATGCGTAGTTTTATTCAAAAAAATCAAAAATCTTACTGATAAACAATAAGTAATTGCACGCTCACTATTTGTTCACCTTCCCATAACGAACACGCGACTTCAACTGACAGACTGACACTAGCCATGCCAAAGCCAAGCCAGACAGAGAGACAGAAGACCACTCCACCACTGACTGAACTGACAGTGACACCACTCACCTTATATATACCACAACACAACCCACGGTGCATGAAGGAAATAAAAAATTGTTAACACGAAAGAGCGACAGAGACAGAGATGGTAATAATACCGGCCGGCCGGTAAAAAAAGATATGCATGACATTGACTTGACAATATATAATAAAATTGACATTTGTTCATTCATTTGAATTTTGACAGTTGACATCGACAGTTATAAAGCAGTAATATAATATTACTAATATTACTATATTGCATACAGTACAGTCTTTAAAGAAAGATAATTTTTCTCTTTCATGCAAAATTATAATCTTTTTCATGGAAGTGTCCACAGTACAGTTATAGTGGAATAATTTATCACGGGACTTAATCGCCTAACATTGTTAAAATACTCGCCGTTCAATTAGAATAATAATTAGAAATATACATTTATCATCTTAAATCACTAATATAAAGGTTGTTTTCTATTTCTTCTTATTTTTAGACGTAGATTTCTTCACATTTTTCAAGAATCGAAAGGATCCTAAAGCTCGCCGCACCATCACACCTCTCCACCACGCCTGCAGGCGTATGGCGGCGTTGCGTTGCTTTTCTTCCCGTGCTAGGCGCGCTGCACGCTCGCGTTTAAATGTAAGCCAACCGCGTATTTCACCTTCATGCAGATCATACTGAAATAGTAAACAACAAAATATAAAAATGGGCATCAATTTAATTTGAAATTGATCTCAATTGTTTAATAGTTTGAAAATATGATATACCTAAATACTCAATACATAAATTAATAGACGGGAGCATAGGTATAGGTACCTACCTGTATTATATTTTTTTAATTCTAACATCAGAGAGAATATTAACAAAAGAAAATAAAGATGATGTTTAAGTTTCTTTTGATAGTAATAATGTCAATTAATATACTTTTTATATAATTGTGATCATTTTCTTTTATTTCTTTTACTGCACCTCTCATGTGTAGGTAGGTAGGCTTACAAACGCCGTGTCTAGATTTATATTATCAATCTGTCAATAAATGCTATTTAAATTTTACAGTCCACATTATTGCTCCGATATTGACTCCAACATTAGACCATTATTTTAAGTGTTCCGTATATCAAATATAAGTAATGTAAGGTTAATAAAATAATAACATGGAAACATGGGTAAATCATGACGAGTATTTAAAGTAAACATGTTCAGTTACCGTTTTTTGTAATTCTCCTCTTCGGGTCACCACTACCGTAAGTTGTTCCTTCTTCTCTCGCAATGTTTCACTGATGGCGACAATGTCGCGGTCATATTTCGAGTTCCAATAGTCTAAATTTTCCTTAAGTTCCTGCAAATGGTTTAATACCTGCTTAAATTATAAGATAATATCTCAAATTACTGTTCCTCACGAAACTTTTTTTTTTTTTTATCAAATCCCTCCAACATCATTGGAGCCTATATCTACTTTCCTCTTCCATTCAAGTTCTCGCTAGCTTTCCTCTCGCACTTTCATTCCGCATACTTTATCTTTCTGTCATTCATCACCTTTCATTCTATGCGGGTGGGATGCCCGCCTGATACTACTCTTACTAATCTTACTATCTAATTTAGGGTTGCAGTTTTGCCTTCTTATACCTTGTCTTTACCTTACCTTTTATTTCTTTATTATCAAATTTGAGTACATTATTTTAACATTTGACACATAACTTTCACGAAACCTTTAAAACCTCCTTTAAAAAAACTGAGGTCTTCAGATATCACCGGTAAAGCTTTTAAAATATTTCACCACTTGGAATTACCTAGCTCTAATAGTTTTTGGAATTCTGCAAGGTTCTATTTTGACACCGTTGCTATACTGGCATTTATAAATGCTTTATATCTGCTCAATCTGCTCAATTTATAATCAAATGATTTATCGTTTTTTTTAGAGTGATAATTCTATCACTCTCTACAAAAAGTTCAGTGTAACTTGGTAGATGTCAATACTTGAATGGCACATTTTGATTGCAGTGCTCCTAACCAGACAGAAGTAGGTAATTATTTTCTTTTCAATGTCTCAAAATTTTCTTTTGTTTTTTAATTTAAATTTCTCACATAAGTAGGTGTAACTGTTTAATGAGAATAAGAAATATTAGGATATTTCTCGTATAAAGCAACAAATATTTTAATTAAAATGTATACCTAAACATTTTGTACCACAACCCAACGTTCTTCTTTTAGGTTGAATTGTTCCTAATTTAAATAATGCTTCAGTATGGACGACGTAAATTATTTATTCTATTGTTACATGGGGTGAGTTAAAATGCCGTGTAAGGGCGAAAGGAACGATTAATTTTCAAAAACCAAGATGACTGCCAATTTGTCGCCAAATTTGTCCGATGGAACCGTTAAACTTGCCAAAAGTCGTCAATGATTCCCATAATGTGTCGCCGGTTTACCAAAGACTGTATTTTTGATTGCGATGATGTTGTGGTGGTCCATAGGCTATATCCCATCAAATGAGCATATTTTGATGGGGATATTTTGTTTGTTAGTCACACCTTAATGATAAAAGAAAGCATCCAAGGCTTATGTTGTACAGTTTGTTACACCAGCAAATGAAGCGTACCTTAACTTGCAATTCATACGCTTTTAGAAGTTCACTATGCACTCTTTCTTCGTGTTCAACTTGCGGTATTGGAGCGTTATTAATCTGACAGTGCATTTCAAGTGATTCAACTCGCGCGAACAACCACGACTCGCAGTAAGAGAGGCGAATTTTAGCATTTAAAGAATCGTCCTGTGAAATAGAGTAATTTATTAGTAACACAAGCAACGTCACAGCGGCTCAAGTGCGCTGCCGACTACAGTAGGATTAAAGATAAGGGATTGGATAGGAAAATGGGCTCTGGCATCTCTTACTCACTTACCGAAACACAATAGCACACGTGCTGTTATTTCACGGTGGTCTTCCATAAGGGGTTAGTTACTGCCGCCAGACGGGCTGCCCAAATGACTGTGAACCAGAGCCAAATTTGAAAAGTTAATTTTTCAAAGTTGACCCTGATGGGAATGGAATCCGGGAATATATGATTTATCATCTATTACATGTTTATAGATATAAACTGGGGAACTCTCCTTCTTCTTCTTTTCTTCTCTATGCCTTATAAAATACGTCTTCATCTAATGTTAAATCAGTAGCTTATCTATCTGCCCACGAGTATCGAGACATTCTTTTTATAAAAATGTCCGATGCATTCTGCGGTAGGTATTCCAAATAATAATATACTAAAAATGACTGAACCTGTCGGAGTCGGCACTGTTGGAAGGGTCGCCATTCTTATTTCATTCTTATTTCTTATTTTTTATCTTTTTATTCCATAAAGAACTTGCAATCCTAAGGCGTTGCTAATATTAATGGGCGAGGGTGCCCACCTACCAATATGAGAGCCATCAGACGAAGAACCATTGCCCAGAGAAGAAAATAACGGGTTTCATTTCTGTCTTTGAGCTTGCACAGTTCCAAAATCTTTTTCTTAGAGAGTAAGTAATATTCTGTAGACAAAAGTAATGAAACCATCTAATGCACCTTGTCACCAATATATAAATAAGTAAAGGCCAAGTTATCAGTGTTTAGCGTTATAAAAAAAAATTAAGGAAAATGTTTTTTCCCACCTTGGAAATAATTATAGTTGAGTCGAGTAGTGGGCGAACACTAGTTAGTGTTATTAAACTAAATGTAGGTAATAATAGTTATAAAGATGTGTTTGCCTACCTTCAATTTATCTTGAAGATATGCCACCTTTTTGTCGGCGTTGCACAGTTCATTCGTCCAAAGATCCCGATACGTTGTTAATTGGTATCTGATTGCTCCGCGAGATCTACAATAATTAAAGAGCGTCCTTTATCTTACAAGCAAAACCACAAAAATCACCTTTATAAAACTATAAAAATGTTGGAGCCTGCTGTTTCGTGTTATCTTACTCATTTGTTGAGTAGGCCGTGCAAATACTTCAATAATATAACACTACACAGATGGCGCTTTAATAATAAAACATTCCCCGTTTATCCCTCTTTCCATTGGTGAAAACCGAATTAAAATCGGTCTACCCGTTCACGCGTGATGCCGTGACCAAGGGAAATAGGGATTCATTTTTATAGATATAGATTATAAGGAAATAACTGTAACGATGTTTGTTACGTAAATAAATAAATATAAATAAATACAGCATATTTAGTTTATAAAATTAACAAAAGGGCAAGGGCCCGTTTGAAAAATAGGATAAAGGGTGCACAGATCATTCGTTAGGTAGGCAGGTATTGTTCTACTTCAACAAAATTTTTGAAATAATTCATTCCAACTATCAGTTAACTAACAATAATTAGTTAGGTTATTAGGCACCTACCTGCCACAACAAAAACATAACAGATTGAATTTTACAGCATTATTGCGGTTGTTTCTAACAAAAAATATATATGTACAGTTACCTACTCCTTTTGAGGGTTTTATGAGGCCGGCCCAATTTTTTTTAAACTTTGACATACCAAATATTAAAGGATAATAACTTGGTAATTTATTTATCAGCCTTTTGTTATGACGACAGTGATGTTTTATTTATTACCTACGCTTCGTCTAAACTGTTAAGTGTGGGATGTAAAAAAGAATTGTTATTTCTGATTTTAATTTGAGTTACAACTGATTTAACCTATACGGAGTCTAGCAATTATTTTACATAGCCTAGCCTAGGAATGGTTGAGTGAGTGAGCAGTGCCAGAGCCCATTTCCCTATCTCCTACTTATCCATCATACTCTATGCTGTCTAGGGCAGTGTATTTTCAACCCTATAGCGTTACATGTAATCATTTACCATTAAGTGTATTTTACATTAAAAAATCAGTTTAGTTTAGTTGGATATGAACAACGATTTTCAACTTTGTAGATCGGGCAAGATGAAAGAATCCGTAATGTGACATTTAGAACCACGTGGTACAAAATCGCTTAGTCCATCACCAACTTTAGAAGGCTGTTTAGCTACGCCACCATGGCCATCCTGATTACGGCAATCAGGATCAATATTTTTGTAGGAAAATTTTCCCAATGCCCTCTATATTTTCTAAATATTTAATCGTTTTGGCTATGGATAAGTTAAGTTGTTTAAGTTGTTTATGTAGCAGTAGCTTTATCTAATAAAGTTTTAATACAAATTATTGTAATTATGAATTAAAAAGCCATGAAATTGAAAATAAGATGCGACTAAATCGCAGGCCGCGACTAATAACTAAGAAAAGGCTAATCTTAGCTGCGTATATCTCACTTTTGCGGTACGGATTATACTTACATACATTTTAAGTCGGTCATGTTGCAAGAGCGTAACTTGAGGTGTGGAAGAGACTCGCTCCAGAAGTCGTGCTGCTTCTTGAAGCGAATTCCATTCTCCTCGCTCACATAGTTCCATTAATGTATTTCTTAATACATCCTTCACTGTTTTCCTATAAATTGAAATATTAAGCTATTTAACTGTTAGTTACAAGATAGTAAGTTACATAGATTATATTAAAAAAAAATCAATGTATTTTTTTTTAAATTGTAGGTATATTGTATTTTAGATAATGGCAATATTTTAACGTAACATTAATTTGAGCATTAATTCCTGACTGCCATTGACAATTGTAGTTAGTGGTATGCCAATAATACATAATGTAATGCATTCATAAACTTGGCAGCAATTACGGTGATAATAACAATTACCACATCATATAGATAGAAGAGCGCTGTGAACTAGTGCTTTTACGCTTTAGACTTACATGTGAGTAAAAGATGTCTGTATCAGAGCCCTTTCTCTATAGTTTTCAATATTATAATATAAGGAGTTTGTATAAACTTATACAAAAGTTTATATACCGACAAACTCTCCGTATAAACTTAAATCCCTCTTATTTAAATATTTTAAATTAAAAACAAATTTGAAGATTACAAAAAAAAAATACAAAAAAAATATTACAAAAATAAAATAAAATACATAGTAGCTAAAGTTGTTGGAAATAATTAACGCTATGATTAATTTTGTTTCAATTTTAAGTGTTTTTTAAACCAGGATTTAACCTACTTATTTCATAAGATCAACAATAACAAGTCCGTTGGATGAGTGGTTAGGGTGCTTGCCTTAATGCTCTGTTCTAGGGTTCCCGGGTTCGATTCCCGGCAGAGTCAACTTTGAAAAATGAACTTTTCAAATTTGGTTCTGGTTTAGATCTGGAAAGTAGTGGCAGGGTACAATGCGCTTCGCAGTCATTTAGGCAGCCCGTCTCGCGGGAGTAGGCACCCCCTAACAGAAGACCAAACTTGAAATAACAGCATACGCTGTTGTGTTTCGGTGAGTGAGTAAGGGATGCGAGAGTCCATTTCCTTGACCCTTTCCAATCCGATATCCTGCTTGTGTTATAGGCGATGGAAGCCACCTATCATCAAGTGGATCGTCAGCCTGTCTGACGACCTTAACAAAATTGGTTGCTGTCGTCGAGGAACCCTTGCGCGATAATATGGGATTTCTGAATAACCGGCTGATAAAATCTATATTAATTACAGATTTCGTTTATAATAATGACGACTTTAATAAAATTATCACTAAAGTGTTAGGCACTGTAACGATGACGTTAGTACAGCGAAGTCTCATATTTATATAGCGCAGGATATGTACCTATTTTTATCTACAAAAGCAGTTATTGTGTGGGGCATCTTCGAAAGAAGACAGCATGAAGCAAAATTCATTTCTACAGATTTTATGTGATAAAGTTTGCATGGAAATAAAAGTAGTTTAGAATATAGATAAGCGAACATTAGAGTGAAACAAGTGCAGTGTTTCTTTCAGACAATTTGATTCGGGGGAGCATAAAAAAAGGACTATTCACGTTAATCTTCTATATATAAAATGAATCCCTATTTCCCTTGGTGTCGGCATCAGGCGTGAACGGGTAGACCAATTTTAATTCGGTTTTCACTAATGGAAAGAGGGATAAAAGAGGGATAGCGATAATGGATCGCTAGTTATTAATTAATAATAATAATATACTAATATCAGATCTTGTGTGATGCCACTACTTAAATTACTGCCTCGTTCGACGACTGCCAGGCTGCCCATTGTTATTCATTTGTTCAATTACAATATTCATTTTTTCAAAATTAAAAGATTACTTGAACGATCTAACTGAAATTAGTTAGGAACTTCATGAAACGGTGCCATCAAGAATCTGCCTAAGCGCATCACGAACTGCCGGATTATATGATCAGCCGCCGACATAGAATTAGCGAAGTCCACCACTGCCACGCCATAAAATTCTATGGCATACTCAGGCGCGGGCTCCGGGGGGGCATCGCCCCCCCGAACAAGTACCTGAAAGAAACACAGAACAAGTGAATTGTAAATCCATAAATATCTAATGGTGCCATCTACCGGTCTCTAAGAAGTTTATCTCGCTGCAGACTTTCATGTTGTGAGCAGTTTATTTGTACTTGGAATCGTAGCGTAGTGCTGCCCTCTGCAATTAAATTGTTAATGTTAAATCTAGATGGCAGTAAAGGTACACATTCGGAACTTGAACTTACAATAAAATGCATCTTATAATAATATATCAAAAGTTCTTCGCTATTCGAGCAGATTCTATGTCGGATAGAAAATATCAAGTTTACATCAAAATAAAACACAATACCTGTTAGCATTGTCCGTGATACAGACCGCGCCATTTTCTCATATATATTTTAAAATATAATAAAAAACTATAAAATAATAAACAAGAAGCTGTAGAATCTGATGGTAACGCATTATTCAGATAAAATAAAAAAGTATTGATTAATATATATTATATACATACGCAAATTATAGACAAGGGTCGCTCTGTATCATGTATGACAAGTAGGTTTATCTGCCACCTTTAATAATATATAAAAAAAAAATCACATAAATCCGATGATATACGAATTCTGAAAATCAACAAAATATATAATAATACCTATGTTAGTAGAAATTAAAGTTAAATCTCAAACAATTTTTATATTCATTTTGCAACGTAACATTTGCCGTGCATTAGAATAGTCGATTATTCTTTACGCGTAGGTAGGTTTATGTAACCAAATTCTAGTACTATTTTTTATTATTAATCAATAACATCGCAACTCGATTGTATACTGCTGAGGGCACATTGAAAGTGCCCGTTAAAACTCCACAAAAAAAGTTAGAACACAAGAATTTGACTTTTGAAGACTGACGAAGACTGACTGAAGAATTTGAAGACTGACGCATATGAATCCTGTACTGATTAAAAGTTAATGGCAGTTTAAAAAATTGTATAAATAATTTTTTTTTGTTGCATTGTTACTGTTTTCGATAAAAACAAAAAAAAACACAATTTCTAGGCCTATTGAATTGTCTCCGCCGCCAGCGAGTTCCAATGTAAATGTCATTTGCCCAAGTGAAGCCCTTAAAATAACAATAATATGAAAATATGCGCCTTATAAAAATGGGAATAGGCTACTTTTAAATTTTCGTGACATTTCACTTGTTTTTTCATTGTACCTTTCCAAAATTTCTGTTTTCAAAATTGTGCATTTCAACTCGCGATTTATATTATATCATCAAAGCTCATTATAGCTTAATTCACCTTGAGGGTTGACGGATACATCAATTGGCATTTGGTGAAGAAGTCCCATCTCGTAGATCAGTATAAAGGATGATTTATATTACACCGGGCCGTGCCCCGTCCGTGCCCCGGCCGGAGCCCGGTGAAGATATTGTTAGTATGCTTTTGTATGGATCAATTCATATTACACCGGGCCGTGTCCGTGCCCCGGCCGGAGCACGGCCGGGGCACGGCCGGAGCGCTCCAATCTCGAAATTTCATAAAATGTTTGTTTTCACAGTGCGCTCGGAGACAGCTTCGCGCTCGGGGTATAGTACCTATTAGTTTTTTTAGTGGTATCATTTAATGTATATTTAGTTTCTTTTTTAAATTGTTAAAATTATTAATTAATTAATTAATTAATTAACCCGAGGCTGACTGCCTCGAAGTATAATATTTTTTAAATAATATATGTTAATATATTTCTGGTAGGTATAATATATTTCTGCTTAAATATTTTTTCAAAAAAAAAGAATTTCAAAAATATCTCGGGAGCGGTGCGTCGCAGACCCTCCGTGTTGGTACTCATTTAAGAGGTCTCGGGGAGAGGAATTTTTCGGTGAAGACGAAATTTCGAAATTCGCATTTTTGGACTTTTTCAAAATTATCTCGGGAGCGGTGCGTCGCAGACCCCCCGTGTTGGTACTCATTTAAGAGGTCTCAGGGAGACGAATTTTTCGTTCACGACAAAATTTCAAAATTCACATTTTCGTTGAAAAACAAAAAAAAATCTGTTTAAAAACAAAAAAGTTACACGTTTTTCCGAATACCACGCATACGAAGTCGCGGGCATAGCTAGTATAGTAATATTAATACAAAATAGTATAATAGTACTTGGAAATGACAAGGCACGGGCAACGCCCGGTGGCGGCCCGTCGGCGGCACGGTGACAAATAGCAAACCCGGCCGGGGCACGTTGAGAAAAACCCGGTGAGCGCCCGGCCCGGTGTAATATGAATCATCCTTAATTCTTAGGTCAATTGAATCAATAACTTAAAAAAATGTATTTAAACGTGAATGTGACCATTTTCATGACGATTTACATGAAGGTCAACTAGCGGCTGTGGTAAACAGAATATTGTTATGTTGATGCTATAAGACTATATTGTTTGATAGTGTTTCTTTTTTCTTTTTATGTAAAGGTCATCTGATAGGCAGACGGTCCACTTGATGGTAGGTGGCTACCGTTACATATAACACAAACAAATTCAAAGCTGCTGCAAGTGCGCTGCCGACTACAGTAGTATTAAGGATAAGGGATTAGGAGGGATAGGGAAAAGGGCTCTGGCATCCCTTACTCACTCACCGAAACACAACAGCACACGTGGTGTTATTTCACGGTAGTTACTGCTACCGGTACCGGTAAGGGGGTGGTTACTGCCGCTAGATGGGCTGCCCAAATGACCGCAAAACGCAGTGTGCCCTGCCACTACTTAAACTATACTGCAGTAGTGCAGTATAAGTTGAAAATTAAAGTAGGTACTGTAACCGTAGATTGAAATATCTCATGCAATATTCAGTGTTTTAACAAAAAAGCGTGTTCGCAGTAAGATCGTCCTTAAACACGACAACGCATTCCGTTAGGGCGCGCAGTTAGACGGACACGAAAAATTTCTTGCGGCAACAGCTCGATGCCCGCCCGCGGTCTAGCCGCGTATTGTGTACATTCGCAGCAAATGTAATCTCTACTGTTTAGGCAATAACATTCAAATTCTTCGCGATTTCGGATCACTATCCCTTTCAAACATAGAATTAGAAACTATTTCATCATTTCTACTACTATGCGTCTGGCGGCAGTTACCACCTCCATACAGAAGACCATCGTGGAATAACAGCACGTGTAGGTACTGTTGTGTTTCGGTCAGTGTGTAAATGCCAGAACCCATTTCCCTATCATTACTTTTATCTTATCCTTAATTTTAGTATGGTCGGCAGCGCTATTGCAGAACTCGTGCCAGCCTGTCTGACGACCTTTATATGAAGGATCCAGAAACCTTCAGAGTATTTCACAATCTACAATATTAAAAAAAGCTTTACGGCCGTTTTTGTAATGAATAAAATCGATTATCGGCATAATTAATCCTGATCCTTTCTTGTACATTATACATTTGTCGAAAACAGTAAAAATAAAATCAGTGAGTACCTACGTAACATCAATAATAGTGATTCAAACATATGTATTTATGACTTACCAGTGATTTGCATTTGTTGTAACGAAACTTCTAGAGTTACTGCAAAGAGTAGAGCATCCATCTTGAATAACCCTGAATGAAGACAATATTTTTATAAATACTGTATTATGTCAAATGTGATATGCGCAACGACATTTGAAGACGACTCCCCACTATTTTATTAAACACTAGCTGAGCCCGCAACTTCGTAAGCGTGGTATTCGGTATAGCGCTAACTTTTTTTGTTTGTGAACTGATTGGAATGAAACAAACATTAAATGAAACTTGCTCCAATATGTCAGTGAAAACTGCATTCAAATCGGTTAAGCCGTTTTGAGATTAGCGTACATAAATGCACAGACAAACATAAAAAAAATTTAAAAGCAATTTTTTGACCTCAGCAATTTTTTTTTAAATCTCTGATGTACAGACACGGTTCGTTTACGATTTTACTATAAAATATTCTCATTTATTGACAATGTTTTACATATTTAAGTAACAAACTAATTAACCAATTTAGTTTATATTGTTATGTGTGGATTAGATAAAAATGTCTCTTGCTTTTACGGCGAAGAAGAAAACTTGATGCTTGTTTAAAAATATTAGCAATCTCCGATAACATGATAGAGTCTGTACCGCCGCATACAAAGGAAAAATGTGTTCAGCAGTGCGGCATACGAGTAGATAGAAAATTATAAGTTACATTTTCATGATTATGTCTTTGCTTGTTCTGCGTAGTTTGAACCGACTTTAATGAAGAAGCAACTTCCGACATGTTGCCGGTTGTCAATCTTTCACTTAACAAAAAGACCATCTCGATACCACGCTCAAGTCTGACGACAAAATCGATACTACATGAACAATATATAAAACAAAATTGGAGGGATAACATGATATTTATAAGTGATGAAAGAGGAAATATATTTTACGTGATAAATTGCTTTCAAAACACATTACATTGGAGATACACTTTGAGGCTCGGTCATCACTTGAAAGGCCAGTAAGGAAAATAACATTAATTGAGGAATAGAGTGCCCAGTTGATCTTGTAATAATATTTTTTTTTTCTCCTTTTGCAATACCGTAGAGCGATGCTTCATCACAGTGTCTTATTTGAGACACCTCACAAAATAATATATCATCGTTGTCGAACTAAAATCTGCTATTTGAACTTTTTTGAGATTTCAACATTTTGAACTTCTTGAAAAGTTCATTGCTTTATCTACACTATTTGTCGAACTACGACCTCCTAATGAAATATGCATGTGCAGCAGCTAGAATCTGTTGTGTGCAAAATTTACTCTATTAATTTACTCTATTATCAATCAATAAGAAATAAACTTTTAAATTTACATGTTTAAAGTACGAATAAGTTTACGTATAACAACCCTAAGTTTCAAATAAAATACTTTTTTTTTTAAATGTACATTCATGTAAAAATTTTCAGGAAAACTTATTTTTCCCAACATCTCAAAAGTATTCTTTTCGCACATAGCAGATTTTGGTTAACAATGACGATATATAAAGAAAGAAAGAAAGAAAGAAAGAAACATTTATTGGCATTTAAAAGAAAAAAAATGAACACAACAAAAAATAAAAACATTATAAGTAAACACCAAAAGGACACAACTCAGCTTAGGCTGCAACATTGTTACAGCGCTGATTTTCAGTTGTGCCCTTGCCGATGTCTCATGACACGCACTGGGACCACGCCAGCAGTGCGGTGCAAGTATTTATTATAAAATATATTTATATATTATTAATAGTAGCACTGTGCGACAAATGGGTGCAGCGATCACGTGCGCAATAATTAATAACCTAGGCATACGGAAGTATTCCCCCTTAAAAAGTACCTAAGGCATTCAACAGTGCAATCTATGCCGCCCTTAGTGTTCACAATTGTTTTTGCTCCTTCAAAAGATTTTTCATAATGTACTAAGGTTACATAATTATAAACTCCACTAAAACATCGATTATAAAGGTGTATCACACAGAGATTAATAATGGTTCATAATGGTTCATAGTGGTACAGTTAATAATAATGATTTCAGATATCTATGGTGTACCAAGAAAAAAAAATTATCTGAAAAGATACTCAGGTAAAAAACTGTAAACTACTTGTCAGCAAAATTCGTACTATGGCTGCAGTTAAGACGGACGCGAAAAATTTCTTTTGGAATTCATACGTCTTGTGTTATTCGCAACAAATTTAAACTCTAATGTCTAGGCAACAATATTCAAATTCTCCTATTCAACAATTCCGATGAAGATTCTTTATAAATCAACTTCAACAAAGCTTCTTTTTCCATGACAGATCGGCGCGTAGAGCGGCCGCGGCGGCCGTGCGGCTGACTAACGAAATAATTCGTGTCTTATACAGCCCCGTTTTAAGGTAAGGTTTTTTTTTTTGAAAAGTTTTTGTGTAATGACAAGTTGGATGAGTGTATAGGGTATTTGTCTACGCTTTGTTCTAGGGTTCCCGGGTTCGATTCCCGTCAAAGTCAACTTTGAAAATGAACTTTTTAAAGTAGGCTCTGGTTTGAATCTAGGAAGTAATAATGGCAGGGTTGGGCAGTTTATGACTGCGAAACGCAGTGTGCTTTGATACTACTGAGAATATGGTGACACGGACAGTCGTGTTGTGATCTACGGTTAAATATCGCTATATAATTTATATGTTTTATATGAAATTCATATAAAACATATAAATTATGTTTTATATGCGAATCATCTAGTTTAGATTCGCAGACAATTTTTATTCAAAACACTGTTAGTGTTTTATAATGATTTTATAATCAAAGAGTCTGTAACCAGAAAGCTCTTTGGAGCGTAAAATTAATACTCTGTCAGCCACGGACAATATATTTATTTATTATGTATGCCAATTATATAGTTTGCAAGCTGTAGTAACGGTGTTTTTGGAGACTAAATATAATTCTTAGAAAAATGTCTAAGCCACTTTTCTTTTTTTTTAATGTTAAGATCGGCAGACAGGCTGACGGTCCACTTGATGGTAGGTGGCTACCGTCGCCTATAACACAAGCAACGCCAAAGCTGCTGCAAGTGCGCTACCGACTACAATAGGATTAATGATAAGGGATTGGAAGGGGAATGGGCTCTGGCATCCCTTACTTCACTCACAGAAACACAAAGCACAGGTGCTGTTATTTCACGGTGGTCTTCTGTAAGAATAGTAATATAATTAAATAGATACTCGGGGTCCGTTGTCCGTTGTATATTTACAAATAAGCATGTAAAATAAATATTATATTCAATAAATTGTATTTTTTTTTGTAGAGATAAATCTTCTTATAGCGTTTCAAAACAATCAGGATTGCTATAAGATCATGTCATAGGGTACAAGATAACCAATAACTTTATCGTCTAGGTTCAAATTGTTTTTCATAAATAGATAATCTCAGTAAAACGTGTTACGCTTGATACCACCGAAATATGTCTATTGTCTTGTGGGTCACACCATTGACGTCTTATCTGTATAATATTACCTACTCCATAACTGAGATACCAACTTTTATAATATTTACGAAAGTCCATGACAAGAATAGCACGAAATATGGAGAGGATCGAGAAGAATAGGATATACTTAGAACAAAAGATATGAGGAATGTAAACGCCTTTTATTTACGAAGAAACATCGCCTACGACAGTGTTTTATTATAATATACGTTATTTAATAAGCACTTACCCAGAGCGTGTTTGTCCATTTGTTGGTTGGTACAACTGAGAATTTATTGAGTCGATCATCACATCTCCTAGCAACGTTGAATCAATTTTGTAGATGATGGTAGTTACTGTAATATATAAGTGTTAATAATGACGATAGAGCCTATTTATATGAACAAAAATACAAGAAACATTTTATTAATCAAAACAATATGTCTACAAAAAATAAATGGACTCTAGATAAAAAATTAATAGGGAATATGCGTCTAATTCAAAAAAGGGTTAAATATTTTTTGTCTTATTTAATTTTTAGGACTTTTACCTTATAAAGGCATGTCAGTCCCATTATCCCCTGAGCTAAGTAATAACATATAATGCTTAAAAGCTTCATTGAAGCGTAAACATATCGTCCAAGTCATTTGTCCCATCACAATTCGGTTCCGCTAACAGAACACTAAGAGTGCCTATGTTTTGCCTATGTTTGTTATATTTATGCATCAATGAAGCTCTTACTCTTTCGTACCTGGCGTATCCATGAGCAAGTGATGGACATCTATGCTCCCGTAAACTTCGCAATCAGGAGAGTCAACTTTCCTCATTAAATGTCTAAACTTCCTACACGAATAATGCCCGGAGCCTAAAAGCTATTCTAAGCCTAGTTCTATTAAGTTTTCCGTTTACAAATCTAGGCTACATGGGATCGGAGGGTTTTTTTTTTAATTTACATTATTGCTTTAGAAAAATATTTTTCATATGATATTTCCTTCCATCATCCAAATATTGACCATGTAAGTATTTTTTAATATTATTTATTTTTCGTTAAGAAAATAATTATTAGAAAGTGCGAAAAATTTCAAAATACTTGAAACGCAACGCTATTTGTCAGATCGAATGTGACGTAAAAGTCTATAATGGCAGGTGATGGCAGTGTCAACAAGCGCGTAGTTGTTTGATTTGTGATTTTACTGTGACGTCACAAGCGCGCCAAAAGGGTTGTTTTGGCTGTTAAAGTGCCCGTTGCTTTTGGTTAATTATAACAATTTTTTTGTTACTAAATTTTCGTTTTTCGGCGCTGAATATTTTTTTACGATAACGATATAACCTATCATATTAAAATATTTAAAAAAATGTGCATATTCCCCATCACATTAATTTCTTTTTCTATTAGATATTTATATTACTTTCATGTACCTGCATATCACATACACTCCACTCGTGCACATTGCAGGTTCAACTGACGCAAATCCCTTAAACACTTCCATTACTTCTTACTAAACTCTTCCCAGTAAACGATACGATTTTTATAATATTTCACTTTGTTAATTCAAATTCAAATTCATTTATTTTCAGGTAACTAGACCCATATTTTACATTTCTACAAATTAGTTATTAATATATTATATCTAAACAGTACCTAATTAAATAAAATAAAAGCAAATTTTTACATATATCTATTATATCCTAACAGTAATAAGATATAATACAAGATGAAAGAAAAGAAAAAATAATAATACGTAAATGCCTAAAAACTACCACCAATATGTCTATTACAGCAATGTTGGATATATAAACAATCTAAAATATCGGCGATCATTGCTATAACTTTGTTAGAGCTGTCCCGCACCCGCCTAACAATGATGTTTATGTTTAATTTAATTTGCTGCTTTTTCTTGCCCACGATTGAAAGCACTGCCTGCCACTACGGGTGTTCAACCTAATCAGGGAGTTAGAGTTTGCCTTTCTCTATAGTTATTTTCAATTTCGTGTTTCCTGTTATTGTATAT
Organism: Bembecia ichneumoniformis; assembly: GCA_910589475.2. Taxonomy (NCBI): domain Eukaryota; kingdom Metazoa; phylum Arthropoda; class Insecta; order Lepidoptera; family Sesiidae; genus Bembecia; species Bembecia ichneumoniformis. Next base: position 9,711,108 of record OU342523.1, read on the forward strand.
GTTCATGTTAAATAGGTACTGTAATCTAGCTTCTTGAATAAAGTTTAAATGTTTTATTTAGAAAGTTTAATTTTAATTTTTTTACAATATAAATATTAAACACTTAAAACTAGTATTCCTCAGGTACCGGTGGTTAGGGCTGCAGAGTGAGGAACCTCCTGAAAATTCGTGCCGTGTCAAGAAGCACTGTCTTCTGTATCCGTCCCTGTATGTGTATCCCGTCATCTAGCAAGAGCCTCTTGAGGTGTTTGCCCAGGCTCTTCGATATGAAACCACCCTACATGTCCGTGAACACGTGAGAAAAGTCTAAATACTTACTTAGTTTGCACATAGTTATTATTCACTAGCTGTACCAGCGACTTCGTACGCGACGTATTCCTAATAGCCCGTAACTTTTTTGTTTGTATACTACCGATTGGAATGTACACAAAATTTTTACGGGAATCTTTTTACTTTCTGAAATTTGTATGCACAAACGCACAGACAAATATATATATATATATATATATATATATATATATATATATATATATATATATATATGATGATGAATATATTTATATGAAAAAGTAAACCCATTAAGAAAGTAGTTTATTTTGGAAAATCCGCATCAATGTATTGAAGTTAATCATTATGTATGTACAATGTACATATTTTATTACATACAATCTGTGATAATAACTGTAGTATAATAGAATAAACACAGGTGCCCAAGAATCTATTGAAATATTTACGACAGTCCGAAGGCAGCTAAAGCAGAAAGCCGAAGGCATTGTTGACCTTATAAAATCGCTACGCTATGTGAAATCTTTTCAAATACACCCGTAAAAAGCTGGAAGTTGCTTTAGGGTCAAATAAGAATTTCTAATTACATACTTCGTTTACGTTTGTATTGTCGTTTTGAATTAATTACCATGTATCAATTCATCCTAAAAATATCTTATATAACTAAATCTGTATGCACCGTTTATATACTACTAGCTGGTGGCCGCGACTTCGTCCGCGTTGAAAAATGAAAAATATAAATGTGTAACATAACGCTTGCGTCTGCATCAAGCGAGTCCACTCGTTCGCGTCGCGTTGGTGCGAGACCGCGTGAATTTATTTTCTCCCGCGTACTTTTTAATTTAAGATAACTCCTAAGATATTCATTGAAATCCAATGATGTCAAGGGCAATATTGTTCAAAATTAAATACTTTTAATGAATAACGTATTCATTTGGATAATGATTAATATCATGTTTATAAAAACACCTTCGCTTAAAAATGCTCGCTAAAGTAATGTCAATGTGTATAGTAAATATTTATAACAATAATGCTTTATTCATCCCATACACATACATAATAATAAAAATTATAAATGAAATAATTAAAGTTAACACTTATAAAATATTAGTCATACATAGTCAAAAAGTCAGATAATCAAGTATAATAATGATAAAATTTAGTTTTTAATGCATTTTAAATTTTAGTGATTTATTAATCTGCCATGCTTTTTTTTTCTGTGCCTTGCTGTGTGTTTTTGTTCGGTGCCTGCCTCGTTGGAGGCCATGTAATAATAAATAAATAAATAAGAATGGATATTGATATTCATAATTTCTCATTCGTGCAAGTCTAAAATTTATTCAATTTACTATTATTTGTGTAAGGGCCCCTCTCGGGTAAAAGCCTCCTCCATAGAATGCCAAACATCTTTGTCTTGCGCTCTCTCAATCCAGCCCCTGCATGCAACTGCCTCTATTTCGTTTTGCCACTTGGAACATGGTCGACTTCTGCGTCCTTTTCACTGTGGTCCTTTCCATGTTGTTATAGTGCACGAGTCCATCTCTCATCGGTGTACTTTGCTACATGGCCAGCCCATTTCCACTTCAGTCTCTGAGCGAAGGTTGTTGCATCAGTAAATACTGTTGAAGAAACTTTCATTTTTTGTGCATTGGTCATGGAGATTACCCTCTAAATAAAAAAAACAAACTTATAGAATCCGTTCGCTTTCTTTAGTATAGAATAATACAGCTTATGTAACAGGAACGACACTAAGGTGGATAGCTCACTGCTGGTTGGATATTTAAATTGAGCTTTATTAAAATGTATATACGTGAAGTAAAGAACACTTTGACGAAGAAGAAGAATTTCTTCACATATTGAAGAATTTGTTCGAACATGCCTCTAATAACATTGTCTTGCATGCATGAATATCACGTACCTACTTAACTTAAAGAGCTCGGATACTCGAGACTGTCAATAATCGCTCGGTTTGCGACATAGTAGATACAGTTCGAATTATGATTATGGCTGCAACTTAGAGCCTTTCAATTTAATGTGTCAATTAGAAAAAAAATCTTGATGCGTATAAGAGGAGACAAGAAATATTTTAAAACATGTGAAGTCCCACTAAACCGCAGTGGGCTTATGGTGACTTGTAACACATACCTCCTTGCGCAAACGATAGGTGTGCGGCATATATGACATAATATAAAATATTTTAAATTATTATTTCATACATATGTAACGGTCGAGACAGGCTGACGGTCCACTTGAGGGTAGGCGGCTACCGTCTCCTGTTAACACAAGCAACGCCTCAGGTGCTGCAACTGCGCTGCCGACCTTATAAAGTAGGATTAAGTATAATATAGGATAGGGGAATTGGATCTGGCATCTCTTACTCGTTCACGGAAACACAACAGCACACTTGTTTTTATTGCATTTTATGGCAGCGAAATGCAGTTGACTTCAAAAGCATTTTTAGAAAAGCCAGAATTTCCCATCGAACTCAACCTGGGTTGGACTGATCTTGGTCGAACACAATGATTAAAATAACATAACCGAATAACACATAAAACAATAATAACACACACCGAAGTGGATTGGTAAACGGAAGTGGATTGGTGAGAATTTCTCCAGTATCAGTAGAGTTAAATGTACTTCTTAAATCCTGAAAAAGGAAATTATCACCAAAACGCCATAAAAAATTTAAACTGGATATAAAGCATAAGCCAACACACATTTGTTATATCAGAAGAGATATCTATTTGTTGGTGAATTTTGTTAATCTAACTAAATGAATGAACACAATGTCGCTAATCGTATTGCACACCTGTTCCATTCAAATGAAAATTGTGTTAATTTAACAGAACCTCGTTATCTAATTTATCGTTTGAGAAAACGAATTACACGGACACTAATAAATAACTCTAGTTAATTTTAAATTACTTACAATGTTATTTTCGTTATGGGTTTGCTCTTGACCAACATCTATCCATGTAGGAAAGATGAGGCCGACGATGGAGCGAGCTCACCCAAAAGATGCCTATTCACTCGAACCTTGAAAAAATTTGGGTTGTATGAATTCGGAAATACAGACGCCGGCAGGGAGTTCCAATCCTTAGCAGTGCTCATTATGAAAGATGTTTTAAAGCGCTTGGTGCGAATTAGAGGGATTTCGGCAAGGTGAGGATGGTAACCATTTGTAGAACTCTCGTCATTCGATTATAGAATTCGACAGTGTTGGTCGAATAGTAGATAAGAATGGTGATTGGAAATATAGCGAGAATTTGTATAAGAATATAAATGATAGGCCCTGTATCAAATTTTGTCAAGGCTACCTGATTGCCAAATGAACGTTTGAAGCTGTAATTAACCAAATGTTTAAATTAATATATGTAGTTGAAAGCTGATGCCTACTCCAAATGCCAGATCAAATTAGAGCGAGATGGCTCAGAATTCTACAGAATTCTCAGAAGTATGTTAGGGAGACCCTATCTGGCCAAAAATATTCTCGGCCAACACGAGAGTGTATTCAGATGTATATAGTGGAAAAACAAAGATGATGAGAAGTGGTGTTTACAGATAATGCATTGGATATGAAAGCCATGTAAAAAAAAAAAAAACCGCTTATTAATCGGGACCCATATATGACATTAGAATATACATGTCATATAATTTATAGACCCCATAAAATATCTATACAAAAAATAAGGTCCGTGAATTTGTGTTGTTAAGGCGAGGACTTGGCAGAAAAGCTTTATTTTCGTCGTCTAATTTGACTTGTTAGAGTAAAATTAAAAGTTAGATAAAAATACTGAGCATATAATGGACTATATTTAATCGAGCAGATTTACACAAAAAAAATCTAAGAAAAAAAGTAAATTAATGCCCAAAAAAAAGGTTTCGTGTCAAGTATTAAAAACTTTCAGCGACAACTGTATAATTTTTTAATATTATTAATTAACTTAAGTTTTGTACTAAAGTTTTAATGGGCTACTTTTATTTCTATTTTGATATTTTACACAATATTAAAGTAAAACGTTCCAATTTTAAATCTGTTCGGTTGTCTCAGAGGAGCTACAAAAAATTGTTGTGCAATATTGCACCTTAATTTATAGGTTATTAGGTTGTGCTCATTGTGAATGAATGAAATGCAGGCATAGTTTATATTATGGTAGGTAAAGAAAAATTAATTCAAGTCTGTGGATTAACTCATGATAGGATAGGTATATAGTATTTTTGATGCTAATGATAACCGATAAAATTATTTTATACTTTGGCAACGAATGCCTCTCAGCTCTTCGTAAACGTGTCAAACAGTAATGAAATCACGTGGCTCTGGGACGGCTCTTTAAATTAAATCACGTTTAATTATTGCTGTAGAGGGAGTGCGAGAGGGCTTTCGAGGGATTCGTGCGGCGTACGTAGATTCGGCCGTCCGTGTTCATTTTTCTCACCTATGTATTTACATTAAATACGCAAATACTTCGATGATATTTGCACTACGCGAAATATCATATTGATATTTGCATACATTGGATACATTTCGAAACATATTTCATTTCATCTTTATTTAAAATGGCTTACATTTTATGATGCGCGGCTTGTTTGGATACAAGCAAAAAATAAATATAGTAACACCTTTTTCGTGTAGTCTATAAAAGAGGTAATTGAGTGTTGTGTCAACTGTAAGGACAATGAAACAAGTTTTAAGCGGAAATAAGATAGAATTACTCATCATTCTTAATTGCTGAATTAATTTTCTGTCTTTGGTGTATGCAGTCATAAATTGGGTGGTTCATCTGGTGGCAACAACCATCATCTTACAGAAGACCACCCTGAAGTTTATAACCTGTTTTCTGTGAGGGATACTACACCTATTTATCTTCCTTCCATATCCCTACTGCTTCACCTAATCTAATTCGGCAACGCCCTTTGTATATAATACCGGCGACCGCCCTCGGCTTCCACGAATGCATTTTTTTTTCTGCAAAATATATACAGAAACTTTCTACTTTTATCGCTCTTTAGATTATTGAAAACCTTATAAAACAGTGTCAAAATACTTCGGGTGGTATAGAAGTTAGCGGAGAAACAAATAGAGGACAGCGACTTTATTGGAGTTTACTCCTTAAGAATCGATTTTCATATAAGGCACCAGGGTATGGAAATTTTATGAGGAGTAAAACTAATAAAAGCGTTAACTGAAAAGCGTTATGTTCTTCTAAGCAGTTCTACCCAAATCCGGTAGATGTCGTCGGTTCACCTATTGTAGTATAATAGATAGCACCAGCCAGTAGCGGCGTTAGGGTAGGGCGCGGTTGGGCGACCGCCCAGGGGCGCCAGATATAAAAGGGCGCCGCTGCGCTGGCGCCTCTTAATATCAGCTTGTTCATAGTGTAAGTGTTACTTACATACATAAATAGGGGATCGGACAAATTTTCAGAAAGTATTTTAAATTAATCTTCATGGATATTTATTCCCATAAAAAATACTATTTTATTTATTTATAGCCTTTTAGGTACTCAAAATCATGTTTTAATATTGTTTGTTTGAAAATGCCACCAAAACGCCGCGATAGTTCATCTGAGAGCGCGTAACGTCATTTGTGGTCATATCATAACAAAACAGCTGCATTGGCATAAGACAACCATTGCCCACAAATGACGTCACGCACTGTGATTGGTGTTTCAGTATAGATTGAAAATAATAAAATTTTATTTCTTCATTTAAAAATATTTAAATAAATTATATTAAATTATTATTCGATAAATAATCGTAAAAAAATATATATTTTCTTTATAAGTACATTTTAAATTTTAATCTGATTACTGTCCGATCCCCTATTCTCTAAATCTAGATAAAAAGTCCTTATGTTGGCAACACTACAATAAAATGCAGATTGCATTTCGATTGAAACACTGCTGTTCATTTAACCAGGAATCTTCGACCATAGCATAGATCACAAAACAAATAATCCATCTCTTCTTTTTCCATCTCTTTCATCAAATAATCCATTTTTGTTAGAAAGAGTTCGGGTTATGTTTGACGAATTTTATTAGTTTTTAAATGGTTATTTTATTATTTTAATTTGTATATTTACTTATATGTTTTATATTTACTTAATTTAATTACTTATAATAAATAAATCCCGCTTTTTTTATGTGGTTTTCAATGGGACACAGGGGGCGCCGTAAAAATCTCGCCTAGGGCGCTGGTAATGCTAAAACCGGCACTACCAGCAATAGTGTTATATTTTTTGAGTTCACCAAGCATGCCTGTGAAAAGAAACATACAGAAGAACACTATAAAATAAAAGCACGTGTGCTGTTGTGTTTAGTGAGTGAGTAAGATGCCAGAGCCCATTTCTCTATTCCTTTGCAATTCCTTATCCTACTGTAGTCGGCAGCGCACTTGCAGCACCTGTGGCGTTTCTTGTGTTATATAGGCGACGGTAACCACTTACATACAACTAAGTGAACTGTCAACCTGTCTGACGACCTTTACATAAAAATTTTTATTACACTATATTTGGTGCCTGAACAAAATATCAAACAATATTTCTATGTAAGTATGTAAAAATAGGCAATTTATTTTATATATATACTTAGTAACAACAATTTTCGTAACCTCGATAAGTACCTCTAAGCATCCAAATTTAACTTTGTGAATACTATCATGTCATAGTCTCAGTAGTTAAACAGGAGTACCGAAACTATGTAATAAGTCTTTAATGTTATGTCAGAGATGCGGTATCGGGCGTCGGAGGAATTCATAATCAAATTAACGCCCTGTGTGTCTAAAAGCTGAAAGTTTCGTCAAATATTCCAGGAACACGTGTAATTATAGCAGTAACAGCCCAGAGAGATGACAGCAAGGCAACCGACAAGGCATTGAAACACAATCTATAAAAGTTTTATACAAAGCTGTAAACTAAGTAGATGTTTTTGTACATGGGACTGACGCCATTATGACAAACAATTGAATTCTGGTAATGGCTGCATACTTGGCTTTTTAATTTCGTAAGTAAATAAGGAAGGTAACCATGAAAGAAAATGTTTACCGAGGAGTTATGGATGTGTTAATCTTAGTATTGAAAAAGAATCGCCTAGCAATCTTTGAGTTGTACAAAGTCTTGGCAATCGACAATGTGGATTGGCAAGAGTTTGCACGACTTCCTACATTAGCCAATTGTAGGCAAAATAGGTATATCTGTTTGGCGCAAAATCTGGCATAATGAGCCACATACAGTTAGAAATGTTGGAATATAGTTTTTCAATGAGAGCAGTTCTGACTTGTACTTTTCACTTCTAAAACTGAATCATTTTTAAACAAAACCGTCTTTGTTTTCAATACAAACCTAGTTTTATCAAAAAAGCTTTGAATTACGAAATTTCTTCTTCAATTAAGGTTGATATCCGCCTCTTTGATAACTTTGATTAGGTTATTTTTTAAGATAATCTTAAGTACAAACTTTCTCTAATTACGTTCTTTGGGAAGACTCGTTATAAATTACAAGGAGTGAAGTTTGATATAACATTTAAATTTTTGTACATTATATGGTATATGGTTGTACAAAACCTCTTTTTATTGTGAATAAATGCAAACGTAGCCTTTGTGTAATATTTGATACCGTAGGTACATCTATGTACCATTTGGTTTGTCTTTTGTAAATGTATTCAGTATCACAGTAGAATACTTGGAATGCAAATACGTTTTAGAGCGGTTTCAAGGTTTGAATTATTATCGTTTATGACTTTTTGTATCTGAAACTATTTACGTAGATATTGATATCTAATCTTCTCTATATATAAAAATGAATCCCCAATTCCTTTGGTCACGGCATCACGCGTGAACGGGTGGACCGATTTTAATTCGGTTTTCACTAATGGAAAGAGAGATAATGTTCATATATATATATAAAAATTGCACCCCGGGCGAAGCCGGGGGCGGGTCGCTAGTCTCTATTTATAGAAATGAATCCTTATTTCCCTTGGTCACGAATTAAAAGAGCGATAAACGGGGTATGTTTATATATATTTAAAAATTGCACCCCGGACGAAGCCGGGGCGGGTCGCTAGTCATTAATAGATGTCAATATCTATTAATAGCTCATTCCAATCATGTGATTTTTTCAGTGTAGATACTCGCTGTGGCACCCAAATAATTAATTAAACTTCTTTGTAGCATCAGTATTTGTCGATAACCCAGCAAAAAGCGATATTACATAATTTTTTACAAATCGAAGGGTAATAAGGTGAGAAATAAACGCGGATTTAATCAAAGTGCATTAAATTCTTCGTCGAAGTACCTCATTAAACATTAAGATGGATTTAGCGGTTTGATCCGACTAAAATGAGTTAGTTTTGCAAATTTTATTTTGGTATTGAGTGATTTATTCGCAAAACCTGAAAAATATCGGTTTCTAGATTTTTAAAAGGTAAGACGGCCTCATGAAACATTGCAAACTCATATCACCCCCAAAGTAAAATATAATCATTCTTAGCTTTTTAAGAATTAATAGACCAACAGTCAAGCTACAAGAAATTGTTGTCGTCATGTATGACAATAATTGACAAAATTTGACCTTGGATAAAATTTGTAAAATTTAAACGTATAAAAATAAAACTACACAACTTAATAAGATAACTTTTTAATGAACATAATTTATATGTACTGTTTTTAACTATTACATTTGCCTACTTTTACGCTAACAATTTATTTTACCACAAAATTAGAGATCAGCGTTTATCATAAATACCAACATGTATGTAATACACTGTACACAAGTTTTGTGTAAAACGAACAATAACTGTATAAAATATTCTGTGCAAATAAGGAATGTTATTTTATTGTATATCGCAGTAGCTATTCTTGTTTGTTTACAAATGACAGAATAAAATCGAGCAGAGACTGTGATCGCAGGTAAACTTACTTTATTCTCAGTGCATTGACATCGTTTTTGTATCGGCCGAAAATAAAATAAAATATACCTTTAAAATAAAACAAACTTTTAAAATAAATAAACCTAAAATATACCTTTAGGTCTCTGTAATAAAGTATTATGGAAACATTACATCAGTAATTGATATTGGCTTACTATATAAATATGTTAGTAGTACCTAGTGAAAAGTATTTTTGTAATGGTTGAAGATGTTTATGAATGGCAACACAAACACAAGCAAAACCACAGGTGCTACAAGTGCGCTGCGACTACAGTGGGAATCAGGATAAGGGATTGGGAAGGGTTAGGGAAATGGCCTCATTAGGGACGTCTTGTTTAGGTAACAAACAAAAAAATGTTTTTGCTAATATATAATGTTTCCATATTTCAGTATAACCGTATTTAAAGAAAAGGAATAAGACTGTCAACCTTTTAATTCACAAAAATAAATTTAGAACCAGAAATCTAATATATTTCCCTCAGAAAAGTATTTTTTGTTAGTTCACTTTTTAAATCACTGGCATTATGACAGAACTTTCTATTTTATTTGAAACTCTGACTTTAATCGATTATAAACCATTAAATATAACTCAATTCTTGAGCCTAATTTACTGTCGTATCAATTTTATTAATGGATATATTATTACTGCGAATATACATAAGGTAATTATGATTTTGTTTTAATTAATTCATTGTATATGAAAAGTTGGTATAACTATGAACTAAAACTTTTAAATGAAGCGTAACTGATTTTAATTCAATAATTGAAGTAAACTAATAAAATTGAATAAATAAACATAAATAAAAAAATTGTAATATATATATTTTTTGCAACAAAAATGTGGTAAAATGTTTTTCTTACCAGCTTGTTAATCGATTTGACACTTCAGGTTAAAAATAACAAGAAAAGTAACATTTATGGAAATATATTGTATTTAGAAAGTTTTTAATATCATACATAACCAATAAGTGTTTTGAGATTTTATTTTAAAAGGTCCAAGTTATCTTTGTAAACTTTTGAAATTTTTTGAAATTTTGCGCTTTTAAAAGCACAATTGAAAATAAATTTATTTTTTTATATATTCAAACGCTATTAGATCCTCTATTAGGTAACAGTAGATTAATAAAACGAAATAAATAACTATTGACTAAGAAAATAGGTTTTAACAAAATATTTCCTCAAGTTTTTGGAACGACTTTTATATAGAAAGAGTATATCAAGGCGAACGTAGTAAGGTATTTAGATTTCAAGCTCAGTCTGTCGATCTACTGAGTGGTTACAAACGCCTGTGCAACCATATTCTTGGTTCTATTCTAAGTATTATGGGTAAATCATATTCTAGATTGCCTACTTAGAAGAGGATGAAAGGTAAGGGACAAGATGACTAAAATAACATGGTTGTTATTTCATTGAAGTCATCGGTAAGGTTACTGACACCAGTATAGCTGCCCATATTATTTATGACAGCGGAATCCTAGTAATTAGATGTTTTAAAAAATAACTACAGTTTGGTATAGTGCCAAATAACTTCTATTCAGTTTTAACCTCAATCATTTAAAAACTTTAGGTAGATAGAAGACGTAAGAGATATAATGACATATCTCAGACATCGTTGCGTACGGTTTGAAATACTCTTTCCTTGACACGTGTTGTGCAATATTAAAATTTTAATATTCAATATTTCTTTCAACAGCACATTTTTAAATATTTTAGCGATTCATTTGGCCAGTGATAAGCGTATAAAATATAGAGCGCAGTTATTGGATGCTTTCATAACTAAGAACAAGGCGTCACGACAAAGTGGTGGTAAAAGCCGAGCTGGTTGGCTGCTACCACCACTAGCATTAATGCTAAATATTTACAAAAATATAGGATAGTTGTAAAATTGCAGATAAGATTTTAAGCCTACATGTATACGTAATACGTCAACTTTTTACATAAACTTACGATCATTTTAAACTTTTTTTTACTTTTTCTTACGACCATTTTTTCGTAGTGTCGGTTATGGTGGCTAGAAAATTATTTTTATATTCTTTACTAACCTACATTTCTTAATTAAAAATTAGAGAGATCGTTAGCAAAGACTGTGTTAACGGAGTATTGAAAAAAATATCTCATTCACAAATTAATGTAAAATGTAACAAAAATATTTTAGAAAATACATGACGTTATTTTGTATTGTATTAGCTTCTAGGATATATTTATATTTAGGAAAAATACATTTACAAAGAAACATTTAAAAAGTGCTTTCTCATCTGTTTCTTTTTAAAATACACAGAAAAGTATATTCTCAAGGTCTAAGCATACGGCGTTTTTTCTACGTGCAATAACGTACTCTTCGGCCATTTTTAAGCAACAGATTTTAAACAGCAGATGGTTGAGTTTGTATTTTATGTGAAGCTCTTCTTTAATATGAACGCTAGCAAGCATTGGGAATAATATTGGGAATAAAAGTTAGATAAATGTGTATACCACACACAAACCACTCTGCAGCTCATATTTGTTTTACTCGTACTAATGAAATCGGATATAGTATCTGTTGCGCTTGCTTTTTCAATATAAACGCGTGATTGAATTTACACCTAACTTTTTTCTCTGCGACTAAATTGCGTGCGTTTCGCGTATGTCTGTACGTTGTCTGTACGTAGAAACACGCCGTATGCACAGTCTCTTAATATAGGCCATATGAAGTAAACTTAATAAAATGTAAAAACATTTAAATAGCGTCTAGGTATTTTATAGCCGGATGTAATTTTGTGATGCCGTAGCGTCTTGTTCTCAGTTCGTAATTGATACAGTCTGTGCAGCAAACGGAAGGGAAGTTGGACAGCAGTTGACGCCTTCTAATTGTCGTAGCGGTTCGAAGCAGAGCTCGCCCAGAATCCTGCACAAGCAATCACAGTAAAACTCTTACAATATACCTTATTACTATTTAAAAAAAATTTGCATTTTTGATATTAATGTCGTGAACCGGAGAAGAAAATATGTCGTAGCTCCCATAATCCACACACACAGTTAAGTGTAATCGAATCGATATGAAGAAGCGAAAGCCATCAGGCGCAAGTATTATTTTACTCAAAAGGAGAACCCAACAATAATTACTTATACTCGTATCTAAGATTTGTAATTTTTTTTTTGTTTAATATTTTTCATAATACAAATACTTCCTAATTTTCTGTGGATCTTTAAAAACTGTAAACAAAAATTAAGTGATTTTGAAAATACAAATTCAAGAATTAAATTGATACTTATCCATTTATATTATATGTGAATAATTTATTATCGTGTTCTTATTATTATTATTTTTTTTTCAATATTGTATAAAAATTTGTTGAAAGTTGTTTATAGTTTCGAACAAATAAATTACAGCGTCCACATAACATAGTTTAACTATAGCCAATTATTACACATTTTTTATACAAAACCACATTTCTTCATTTAGTGTAAGCGATATACCTATTAGTTTTACGTTAATGCATTTCTTTAAGTATTATTAATTTTCTAGATATATTAGGAAAACCAATCAAACAAAATTTACCTTATAAATGTAATACACGCTACGGTCTACCGGAGGTAGATCTCTCCCGTAGACCTTAGTGTATGGCCTAAATAAGCGGCAATCAGTTAAGAACGAACACAAAAGACATTTGTTAGATAATTCTCAATGACTATTATTTGACATAACTCTAAATAGTGACGAGTTACTAGTAATTTTCCATTCAATATTTACGCCGTAAATAACCTATGAGATTTTCCCTTTTTCCAATTTCTAAGGAATGAAAGTATTTGTTGGGTGAATGAAGTGAAATTATCCGGGATGAATAGGAAAAGGCATTCACCAATGAGAGCTGACTTGGATATGAATAGATTTTCATATTATTTTACATATATGACCTGAATAGTTTAAAAAACGTATACATTCATTGAAATATCGCGAAACATGTAAACGTTTTTCATAAAGAAAATATTATGTCAATATTGTATTGGTTGTAATAATGTTTAGATATCTACATCGTTAAAACGAAATGGATAAGGGCGAGCTATAAATCATTTTAAAGATTATAACTTCGGAATTAATGCTATTCGGAATTCTCGAAGTTGTATTTGTAAGGATTATTGTTTTGGGTTCTATTTTGAGAAAAATAATCCATTTGGTAACGTCCCATCTGTATCTTAAATCGATATAGATAACTATCTCCTTTATGTTCCAAAAAAAAAAAAAAAAATTATAAGAGCTTTGTACTGACCTCGTTTGCCAACGTTTTGCAAGAAGAGACGATTAGCGACAGCCTGTCTTTGGCTTGCTTCTCGCATCTGCTTACGAGCCACCTCCAGCAGGAGTCTTTGCCGTAGAACTTCCATGGGATTGTTGATCGAGAGAGAAGGCATCTTGCGCTTCGGTCGCGAACGTCTCTCGCCCAATTGCTCGAATCTCTGCGACAATATTTATTGTATTACTATGCGGTCACGATAACATTAATCTATACCAATATCTACTAGCTACCTGGCTCCGGTTTTGCGCGGAGTTGAAATTTCGAAAAATCCTTTCTTAGCGGATGCTTACGCCATGAAATAAAAATATATTCCAAACTAGCTGAGCCCGCAACTTCGCACCCGTGGTATTCGGTATAGCGCGTAATTTTTTTTGTAAACCGATTGGAATGAAACAAACACTAAATGTTATGGGAAGCTGGCTACAAGACATCAATGAAAACCGTATTCAAATCGGTTAAGCCGTTTCTGAGATTAGCGTGCACAAACGCACAGACAAACGCACAAAAATTCTAAGAACTATTTTTTTGACCTCGGTAACATAAATACAACGTGTACAAATTGTAAATGTTTTGGAAAAAATCTTCATGGAGACACGACTCGTGTACGATTATATTATATGTATGTATGTATGGATTTCAGCTTTCTAGACTTAGTAGTTTTGTTTGTGCTTTGATAGTCAGTCAGGACAAACCATTTTATAAGTATATAAGATTATAAAGAAAGAGAGAGAGAGAGAGAGAGCGAATGGCTAATCTCTGGAAGCATTGCATCTAGGTATTTGAAAAATTCTATCTCTATTTGAAAGGTACGTTATTCCAGATGGAAATAGGCCATGTATTATGTATACCGACTTCCCCAACTACACCCGGGATAAGCCAGGGCGTAATTACGTTTCAATCTAGAGCCTCGATGTTGAAATGCTTGGATTGAATCGTAAAGAAGTAAGAATGTAGAACTAGCTGTATCTGCACAGCTTCTCTTGATTATAATTTGAAGTCAAAATTATTTTCGTTAGTAAGTTTTTGATAAGTGATTAAAATAAGTAATTTTAAGGAACACGGCTAGTTAGCGTAGGTACCATTGCGGAAGGTAATGTTGACCGTGTACAGTTCAAAATATATAGGACAGAAAAATAAAACTCTACGCAATTTTGCAATATAATTTTAAGTTGCATTTAATCTGCATATTGCTTATTTGAAGATGGTTGAAATTAACAAAACATTTGTAATTTATAATTTTTATGGTGGCTTTCATTGAGAGAAAAGGAATTCATCAGGAATTCATTGGAAGCCTTCATCCAGCAGTGAATACGATAGTAGCTTTACTTTGTAAGTACGGCAAGACAATATTTTCTATATTTTTTTTGGGCGATCAATGACGTCAATGGGATTTACAGGATCTTTTGTAATTAATCTAATGTAATTTCTATGGTCATCAAACTTAGACCATTAATTAGCATCTGATTTTAAATTTTTATAGGACAAATAGCTGACCCAGCAGACGTTGTTCGAACCTGAAAATAATTCTTTAACCCGATTGTGGCGCCACCTATCGGATCTAATTTTATTTTCAAACCATACTCGTATGTCAAAGTGACGCGACACTTCACTTCAATCAACGACGGTTAAATTATTTCGATATTGTTCATACAAAAATACTAAAATTGCGATTAAAATGGGGGTGTGGGGGGTAGGAGGGTGAAAAATACTTTACGGCCTATTTTCATACCTAACAAATATATTAAAAAAAAATCATAAAAATCGGTCCAGCCGTTTCGGAGGAGTTTTGTTACAAACACTGTGACACGAGAATTTTAAATATTAGATATATATTACTTAAAAGAAATTATTTAGCTCCACGAATGTCAATATGATTTTTTTACACTTAGGTGTGGAAACTGTCTTGGAAAAGAAAACACCATAAGAAGGCATCCAAATTTACTGCCGGTTCTTTTAGGCTAAAAAAAGGATCACTGTGTTCAACATAAATGCTTATTTTTTTCGGTGTGGATCGACGCAGACAGAGGATTTGATGGACTTATATAAATAAAATTCAAAGTTGACCGGTGTTTATTTCGTGTATAATTTTGAGTAGAAACACATACTTATCGATTAAGTGAACTGTACAAATTTTATTCATTGGTGTTACATTTATTTTCACATTTTATTCATTGACCGTATACTTGTTTTGCAATTGTAATTAATGTAAAAACAAGACAGAGACAGACTAGTAAAAATAAAGTCATCACGGTATTGTGACATAATAAAAGGAATTCCGATCAGTTATTGGCTGAAATTAATTGTTCACCGTGAAACTCATAAATAAGCAATGAGTAATATGAATATGTAAATTCGTAAGTGATATAGCTAATTAAGTATAAATTGAGTTGTATGGGATACCGATTCAATACTAGACGTACGTTGTGGTCTGCCTATTGAGGTGCTAATTTCAAGTAGAATATTACATTAGGTATTACCTGAATCCAATATACGGTACATAATTTACACGACTGGGCGTTTTGGAAACAAAACTGTACTTAACAAATATTTTCTCTAAAGAACGCTTGGTTTCATCTACAATAATTAAAATTTTGCTATGTTTGGCATTTATTTAAATTTTTAAATGCAAATGTTTTATGCTATCAAATTTCAAAGCGTGCGAAGCCATAGGACACGGTTAGTTTCATATAAATCAATGTTAACGTCGAGAACTACAGGGCTAGACATTATTGTTAGAGAAGAAGGTATGCAGTCAACATGCTGCCTATCTTGCGACCTGGTCCCAATGGTTCCTGCATTCATATTATATTTTTAATGTAATTACTTCGGTTATTATTACTCTGTATAAGGTTTTCTAGCATACCGTTTGCTGTAATGATTCATCGTTCATATGTCAGTCAAGGAGACATACCACTAAAAAATACTAAAAATTATAATAACAATTAAAGCCTTTGATTCAATATCTACGGTTGCCGTGTCACCAGAGAAGGCACGTCTTAATTACGTGGGAATAAGCCTTGGACCACCTACAAAGAGGACAGCATTCACGCCACTCTGCCAGCCGTATCACAAATATAAGCAGCTGCTCCCGTGACGGTTCCAAAGTCCCCTATTCACACCCATCTCGAGGGGTGTTTTAGTGGGTAAAAATCCCACATAACCTCTATGGGCATTTGCATTGAATGCTGCATTTGTTAATAATGTATCTTTTGAAGATTTCTCCCCTCGTAAAAAAAATCGTCGCTCATTCTACCCATACGTTAAATTAGTTAAGTGTATAAATTGTAAACTTATATTTATGTAAAAATAAAAATTTAGTCTTTAAAATAATCCTGAGTTACAATATATTTTCTTGTGTATGGGAATTATAACGCGTTTTCTGTTTGAACAGGCGATTTTAATATCGTCAAACAATAAATGTCGTAACCAAATTTAGTCAGCTCACCGTGTACGTGGCCTGCACGCACTGTCTTAGAAGCCAATTCTTCTGCACATGTAACAATGACATGAGCTCTATCTAATACATATGTATCGCTTATACTATGCCATTGCATGGCTACAGCTGTTGATGCAAAAATGTCCGATCGTTTCAATCTTCCAACCATAAATAGGTATATAAAAACACAAATAATTAATAAATATATAATTTAAGTTATAAACGTTTAAAAGGGTAAATAAAA
This sequence comes from Bembecia ichneumoniformis, assembly GCA_910589475.2. Lineage (NCBI taxonomy): Eukaryota > Metazoa > Arthropoda > Insecta > Lepidoptera > Sesiidae > Bembecia > Bembecia ichneumoniformis. Next base: position 9,728,271 of record OU342523.1, read on the forward strand.
TGGCGTGTTATTTTAGCAATTATTTATTGCCATTCATTATATGAAATTGTTAACAATTACTACTCACTAAAAACTTAGTTAAAAATCTAATAATTTCAAAGAACAGATTTTGTACTCAGATTTCTGTATTTATTTTCTAATTTCATCTAGTATACATTTTTGTAAGTAGGGTATACCATTTTACAAATAGGTAAGATAAGTCACAAGTTATTAAATGTCAAAATTAGGATTTAATAGTATTTTCGAGGTTGCTCTGATGATGTCAACTTAATACCTGTAATAAAAAGAAAATATTATTTCAACTTTGCTATAACTCTATAATGTAACATTATAACATACCTATATATAGTATTACAAAGATAAAGAGAGAGAGAGAGGATTTTGTAAGTTTATATAAATGTGATGGATAATACTCAATACCATTGTAGCTAGGTATTTGGAAAATTCTTACACTGTTTCAAAGGTACATTATTCCAAGTGCCATACTGATTGCTCCCTACAAAGCCGCGGTGTGTCGGTCAGTATTGTAATCTCTCTACAAACCACACCGCTAAACTATTCGGCGCCAACATTTAGACACACAAACTTTGTCAAATATAGAGGAAAATAACATAATTTCCATTGCATTCGCAGAGTTGCTAATTTGAATTTTAAGCCCAAAATTTCCCGGACACGCTCTCTATGTTGACATATTTGTTGAAGCGTAATCACGCACCAAAACTCCCAACAGCCACGACACTAACTATGATATGCGTTCTAATTTCCCACTGGACTGTCGAATAGTTATAGCCTTATTTCGTTCACCGTGTGATTTGATTTAATGCCTTTCAATAAATCACTAGGCCATAATCCATTCAATAACTCGTACGATTATATTTGTTCAATAACTGTAACTTGCAGCAAGACTTAATTGACTTTTAGGCATCAAATGATGTTCGTTTTAAATTCAAAATGAGCTCTGGCAATTGATCTTACATAAAATTTAAATTGATAATATTGCATCTACATACATAAAAAAAACTTTGAGTAAAGCCGCGATCAAAGCTCGTATTCTGAAAAGTTATTCAAGAAGAGATACGAGCATTGAAGGCAAACACGTTGAATAAAATTTAAAAGCAGGGCTCTCTGGATTCTGCAGTCATGATGAGGACAGCTTCTTTGGCGACAGTAACCACCGCCTTACATTACCTCTTACAGGTCTTACGTACTCTCTCACCTCTTACAATAAAATAAAGTACAGTTTTGCTCCGTAAAATGATGGCACATGCGCTGTTGTGTTCATCATTAGGTAACTCGATACCGCTACTCAAGAACTTACTGACTTATTCAAGATCTTAGTAAGAAAGATTAACTACTCAAGAACCTTGTATTATTTCCAGTGTATATTTTTTCCAGTATTTAGGCACTGTATGAAGAGGACCTTATATGTTCTTGGAGATTGACTACGGTCTTCTTACGCACTAAGGTTTCGTCATGATGATTGTTTCTTTTTTTATGTTAAAATCGGCAGACAGGCTGACGATCCACTTGATGGTAGGTGGTTACTGACGCCTGAAGCACAAGCAAAGCCACAAGTGCGCTGTCGACTACGGTAGAATTAAGGATTTGGGATTGTAAAGGGCTCTGGCATTCCTTACTCACTCTCCGAAACACAACAGCATTTGTACTGTTATTTCACGATGGTTTTCTGCAAGGGGTGGTTACTGCCGCCAGACGGGCTGCCCAAATGACTGCAAAACGCAGTGTGCCCTGCCACTACTTTCCAGATCCAGACCAAAGCCAAATTGGAAAAATTCATTTTTCAATGTTGACCCTGCCGGGATCGAACCCGGGAATCCTAAAACAGAGCGCCAAAGCAAGCACCCTGACCACTCATCCAACGGGCTCGTCAACTGCTGAAGCTACAAATCATTATTTGCAATACACACTCAAAATTTTTATTTTCCATTGGGAGCACCAAATCGTTATGCCCGATGGAATTTTACCTTCTCATAAACCTTTCATAATGCCTTAATAGCCTTTAATGATTTTGTTTGCAGAGATCAATTTTGCCACTGGTTGGTGAAGTCAACGAGTCGTAAAGAATGGTCGTATGTTCTTTAGCGTTTCTAAAGTGTGTCTAAGAACTTAAATGTGATCGACAAATGAATACGCAACTAATACATTCAATACATATAAGGTGTGTACATTATTCAACTCACCCCTTTTGCCGATGTCGTTAAGGAAATTCCTGTTCGCAGCCGCTCGGAGTGCCATACTCTTTCGCTCGTTTTCAAGTCCGATCTTCTGTCGTAGCACCGACATCGGCAACTCGATCGACAAGGAAGGCATTCGTCGTTTTATGCGGTCATGCACCTTCACGGTACAATTTTTATTTATTTAATATTACCTTATAAAATCTAAAGTCTAAAAATCTTTTTTAATTGTGCACGTATAGAGTCTAAATAATACAAAATCATATATCTATTGATATTATTTTATTTTCAAATCAAACTTACAACTATAAGTAATAATTACAACAAGTGTAAACGTCATTATCTATCTACAGTTCAACGTGATTATTTATTAGTTTATATTTCTATTAAATTCATCTGTTCATCTTATATAGCTGATTACGGGACGGAAAAGTTAATCTTCTCGGAATTAGTTCTTCAATTTGCAGTCTGTATTTTCCCAGGAATCTAGAAAACGAGACAAAATATTATTAGCCTTATTACAAATTATTTCAACTAGAGCATCCATGGCTCTTTGGAAATAAAAGTATAAATGTGTTACAAAATAATACAAATTTGGTTTAATTCAAACATCAATAATATATTAGTTTTAAATTTTATACATCTAAAATATATTAAGTAAATATTTACAGCAATATAGAAGTAAGGAATTGATTTAATCTATTCGTATGGGCTGTGGTAGAGTTAATTAAGCCTAAACAAATCAAACATTGTTTGCCTATATTGAATTTTGAAGGAATCAGTCGATAATATTAATAATGTTAAATTATTATTATTAAGCTCTGTACTGAAATAGTGGTGTATGGAAAAAAAACCTGTAAAAGCCCAATCTCTTTTGTCATTGCTGCGTCTGTGGCTTTTTCAAAGAATAATTTGTTTGTGTTCTTTTATAGTTTTCAAGGTAAAGTAATGCGTAGTCTACATTATCGTAGTTTTATTTTCACATCAGCAAAATAGTTTGTCTAATGAAAAAAGGCAATATATCCAAAACTTGTAGGAAAAACTCAATGTGACTGTGCCACTAAAACTAATGTCATATTATATTGCTGTATTAATGTCAAATTTAATTGCGACAAAAAATAATAGTGAAATGCAATAGTTATATCTACTTAAAGATTTATGCTTAAAAGTTAAAAACTATTGAGCCTATAAATATCTAACTAACTGGCATCTTCATAAAAGTCAAAACAGTATTTCCAGTGTAATTTTTGGTAGAATTATTCTCTTTTAAATTTTGATTGTAACAATTTAATAGAGTAATATAAAATGTGGGTTACACATTTACGTCGACGATATCAATTAGATTACAATAAATCAATTTACATAGAATTAAAATACTATTTACTTTTCAGTTTACATATTACATTTTTTTTATAAAAAATAATATTTTTTTTAACAAAAAAGATGATGGTTATTTGTTCTCACCTCGTTTGCCCACACAGTTGAGGAAGTCGCGATTGTTCTGCATAAGTTTCTCAATGTAGTTGTTGTAAGCACCTCGTTGAAGAACTTCTACAGCCGGATTGACTGAGAATCCGCGTCGGGAACGCTCCTGCATTGCGACGCTACTTCGCACCTTCATTAACTTCATGAAATTCATTGAAGTAAAAATTATTTAATTTCACATTTATTTCATGCCTAAATACGCCTTGAGTTTAATTGGGAACATTGCAAGGCAGTGACGCGAGCACACATTCCTTTTTGAATCTACTCGTACATGAATTCCGTCGTGCTATCAATTTAGGGACATTAACCGTTTTCTAACGCCTTTTCTTAACAAAACTCGTATATATGACCAATTATTTGCTTGGTGGACTTTTTTATAATTAGAAGATCTATGCATCATATATACAGGATGTTTGGAGAGTCGATGTAAAGACAAGGTGGTGATTGATAGCTTATACTGTTTAGAATTTTATAAGCCATGCACACGTCATAAAAAAGATTGTTATTTTTTGTAATTAACATTTTAAGGTTTATTTAAAAATCTCCAGAATTTAACCGAAAAAAATATTTTTTAATAATTAATGTATGGCCTATCTAACAAGAGTATTTGCTAGCATTAGTTTAACTAGATAAAATACTGCGGATATCTAAACTTCATAAAAAATTTGAATGAATAGATACTATTTGATTCATGGCATATAAAAAAGTAAATAAATTAGAAACATACTACATTATTACTATTTTTTTGGGTGGCGTATAAAGCATCGCGTCCGTCACGTGAGTTTAATATGTGATGAGCGCGATGTTTTATGGGTACAAACGCCTATATAATTTTTGGCCAAAAATTATCTTTATAATTTTTGGATTTTGAGTACCATAGCCCAGTTAAGGAAACCAGTTTAAATTTGTAGTTAAATAACAACCTAAATTGGATACTATCAGCCGTTAATGATCTAATACTGATCATTTTAAAACAAAACTTATTTTACTTAAAAAAATACTTCGTATATAAGACGCATGACTTAAAATATTCTAACAGTCCAGATATCACAGATCCAAACCTCCTGCATTTTCTAAAACGGCTTGAATTCTATCATATACTTAAATCTTTCAATCTAGAACTGAATTCGTTAAGAAAATCGCGTATTACGCAAGAACGAACTAAACGGATTCCATTGGTATTGCGTCGACAAGTGTGGACGGTTTGAAAGCACAGCTTGAGCCACTAAGCGATTTAAGGAAGACTCGTATAATATTACCGGCCAAAGCAATCTTATAAGATATCTAAGCGGCTTTTATAATATGGAACGAAATAAAATATCAGGGAGTTTCCGCTATGTTTTTAAACGGTCATTTTGACACTTTGCACTACTCTGGGAATGTCGCCCCTGGAGCGGTTCAATATCATGGGAGCCGTAATGGCACCGTCAATCACGTAAAAAATTATAAAAAGAAAATAATATAAAAGATTCAATTTACCGAAATGAGTATTTTCTTTTTCATTTACATTTTGACATAGATTGTATGAAACAAAATATTTCCACTGTGTTACCTACTTCACGTTTCATGAATTTGTACCATACAATCGATATATTATACTGTCCGAACTATATTAAAACATTAATGAAATATGAAATATCTGATGAAGGGTCGGAAGTAATATAGTCCTAAAATGCGTTGTATTGTTTATTTAATAAAAGGTTATCAAACATAACCGAAAAATACATCGGTCAGATTAAATATTTGAAATCTGCGCGTGTTCAAACGCAACCCTAAAGTTAAATTAAATGTTTGATTACAATAATTATATGTTTATATATTGTAATGGAAGTTTTCTCTCCATTAATGGATAATTAATAAAACATAGTGTGAGTGAATAGATAAAATCTACCGTCAACTCTTCATGTATAATTACCTATTTAGTACCTACCTATTTAAAGAATATGAACTTTAATATCTAAATATTTTTTAATTAACTTAAACGCCAAGTTTAAGAATTCAGTATTTAGTTTGATTTTCGATGGATTAATTTATTGCCGTATCAATTTTATGGGTTCTCCGGGCTACCAGGGATTTGACGTGTGAAAAAATCGTAAAATCGTCGTGGTTAAATTTTTAGGCAGTATGCTAAAACTCTAAAGTTTAGCGTTTAAGAGATTTAGAGTCTAAATTAATTCTTTTTTTTAATCTTTACCCTCCATTTGGGCTTCGCCACACTTAGCCTTCGATAAAATTTGATACAGGCTCCATCTAGGATAAGTTAGCCACTGATTTAAAAAAAACATTATTGTACCTAACATAAAATCAGGGGACGATAGGGCTCCCATATTATAAGAGAAGTCACATTCTAAGTTCCTTAAATAAAAGAGATTAAAAAATATATTATTTAATAAATTATAAATAATTAACTAGAGACGTAAGACCAAGAAGATTAGGCTCAAATAATTAAATAAGTAATTAATACTTATATAATTTTTAGTTGCTAATTAGTAAAACGTATCTTACCACAGTAAATCACCCACGCACACAGGAGATAATTAGAATAAAATATGCTCTTTCACTTTGACTTTAGTGTGACAAATGAGTGTCTGTCGTGGGGAAATTATTTTGTGGTTTTTATGGGATTTTTGCAGCGGGCTAGTTGATACTAGTCCATACACTTGTTGGAGGGTCTTGTACCAGGTTATATCAATAGAAATAACTTGTTACGTAATAATTTATGCTTATGATAAACTTATTAGCACGAATTTATATCCATTATTGGAGTTTACTTCTTAAGAATCGATTTTCATAAAGGCCCCCGCCATGGAAATTTTATGAGGAGTAAAATTAATACAAGCAAGCGTTCACTAAAAAGCGTTACGTTATCTGTCACTTTGAAATTTGTGCGAAGCTTACGAAGCTTACGACCAGAGAATTGCGAAGCTTATTCTCTGGTCTTATAAAAGCAAACGTCGAAATCTTGTATGAAAAGTATAGTCCGCGTTGAGGAACGAAATGACAACGCGTTATAACCTGCCTGACGCAGCGAAACACATGTCATCGAAGAATTAACTATTTGAACTTATAAAATGTAGAGACATCTGTGTATACCGAACGTAACAACATAAGTTTTGTTGGAACACGTGACATCTGAGTATGCAGAGTATTTTATATATTTAATTTTATAAGTTTAAAGGAGTAAAGTCTAATCGTGCGTCGGAGCTGATATACACACTTTTTTTAATTAGGTACATACGCGTTATTTTTATAATTTTTTCCACCATCACGATATCATAACACCTATGATCCTATTTTATTATAACAAATAAAAGTAGTTCATATTTGCTGCAGTAGTTTATATTGTTTTGAAACTCATTATATGCAGTTTTCAAAGTGAAATAAAATGTCTTCGATTGGACAACATTAGAGTTTTAAAATCCGCACAAAAATGAGATTCCGCCGAAAACTTGAATCTACTTGGGAATTAAGTAAATAGCTTTAAATTGGAATAAGTTTACTATAATTTCCTTTTTGTATTTGGTTACAAATTGTTTCATAATTTACACATTAATGCCATAATTAAAAAAAAAAAATGAAAGCACATAGGTTTTACTGGTCTTATAACAAAATATTATTCTTCGTTTAACCTTTTAACACGAAGGTACCTACCTACCTATTCAGTTTTGCGAAATTTATGGCTTTTAAAACTAGAAAACACAAAACACCAAATACTTATCATCGTTTCATCGTTTCGTGTATAATTAACAACAAATACGTATCATACTTTATTTAACCACACTTTTTAAATTATATATAGTTCTAAATTCAATCAATAGAACAAATATAAGAATAAGTAGGCACATTAAGAAAACAATAAAATAAAGTAGTTGCGCCTCCAGACAGATCCTGTTACTACAAGTCGCAGCAGTAATAGACCAACCGAGCGAGGTCGGCTTGAGTGCTTATTATAAATAAGACCAACCGTATCATCGTTCTACCTCGGAATCAACTTATTATGAAGGATCTGCTGACAGTGAGCTTACAATAACAAGAGTTTTTTAAATGATCATATGATTATTTTGTGACCATTTGTAGTGATTTGAATTAATTTAAGTTTTAAAATTCAGACCGGGATAGCGCACAAAATCAAGTTTATGATAAGTAATGAATTAGAACATCATTCGCGTCGATTTAAGAATATGTAGTAAGTATGTCACATTTAAGATTATAATGTATGTCAGAATTACAGTTAGGATAAAAATGAAATTTCAAAATTTGTCACCAAATAATACCATTTATAGTCTAAGATCCAACCATAAAATTCTGCACGTATCTGTTATTTGATCGAAATGTGATTTAATCAAAGGTTACACGTGGGGTCATACAACACCTCATGGTTGCCGAGCAAAAACTTGCCGTAATTAGCTTTACAATGATTATTTTTGATAACTTTTTTTAAATTGCACTCACATGTTTGGGAACTATATGAAGTGCAAGCCTCTTAGTCTACCGCAACTCTTGGGTTTCCAGGTGTTAGAAAAAAGAAAAGACCGATCATAGAAAAGAAGAATAAATATCAAAAATAATTATAGTAAAGGTACTTGCGGCAAGATTTTGCTAGGCAACCCTACGACGTTGTATGACCCCACTTGTAACCTCTTATTTAAATCACGTTTCGATCAAATAACAGATAGGTGCAGAATTTTACGGTGGGATCTCACACTTAAATGTAAATGCTTTAAATATTCTTAAAAGTAAAAGGCAAAAGTAATTTATTATATAATTTATATATAAGTTGCTTGTATAATGCTAACCTAAATATTCTATAGTATAGTGTTCCTCGACTTATGGAAGCTGATGGATGAGGAACCCATTAAGTGGCCTGTTTCATTAACCACTATATGACTGACACGTGTTTTCAATAGACACGTTACAATTTAATACTGCTTTTTAAAGGTTCCTAATTCACTTCTTAACGTAGCGGTGCGTGGGGATCCGAGGATAAGGCCTCGCTGTGAACTCGGACCTGCACATCACCGCTGATGGTGGAATCCGGGGAGGTTTTAGTGGGTATTCCCGGTGACAAGTCACTTCACCGGGCAAGTCCCATACTCCCCCTCGTCGACTGTCCCCGTCGACGTGGGATAGTGCGTAAACGTCATTACCCCTCCTAAAAATGTTTTGCTCGACGTCTGAACGTCAGGCACAACGTCAGCGGTCAATACATAACTCGACAGCGAACGTCTCGGTCACAACAGTAGTCGATAAACAGTACTTGCCTGTGGACTGGTTATATGTGATTTATTACTGACGCTGTACACGGCCTTCACGCTGCAACGATTCAAAATTACTAGAGACGAAGTGCACAGCGTTTGAACGCCGCTTACGACGGCCACACGCCAACGACGTCAGGGTGTGAAAGAGACCGTAATAGTATATTTCTAGTAATCAATTTACAAGTAAGCATTGTGACGCGGCGGACATCGTGACGGTATTTATAGGTGACAACAACCTTGCGAAACTTGGAACGATAGGTAACAAATTTTAAAATAAGAATCATAGAAAAGCTTAAATGTTAACTTAAATGTTTTTCTTTAATTCAACATTCTTTTAGAATTGAATTTTCATGCAACTCCATGTAGTTCCCAAAGCTTCTAAAAATGGCATAGCTTTTAACAAAGTCGCAGTGACATCGACTAAAGTCATAACCTAATCAAAAATTCAAACTACGTCATTTTTGTATTCTGAACATAGGAAAAATCCATTGAACAGACATCCAAGAAACAACTGATTGAGCTTTTTTTAATGTTTAAATTTATCTATGGTTGCATTCCCTAACCCTTGTCCTTAATCCTACTGTAGTCGGCAGCACACTTGCAGCTCCTGTGGCGTTGTTTATGTTATAGGCAACGGTAGTCACCTACCATCAAGTGGACCGTCAGCCTGTCTTAACTTAACTTTAAAAAAATCTTTCGTAAGTAATGTAATATAAAGTATTACCTGTGAATCGCGTGGAACGTCAGCGAGAAGATAAAGCCAAGGCTCGCTAGCACCTGCGTAGCGGCCGCCCGCCGACGGTGACGCGTAACCAAAACTCTCCTAAGAATATTTGTAAATATATAAAAATATATTCAACAAACTCAAAATAAAAATGTTATTACATCGAGTTAATAATTATTAGTAAAGTTTATTAGACCACATGACAAGAAAGGAAATCTTAAAAAAAAGTTTAATTGTTTTTTCCCTGACTTTTGTGCCATTGTAGGATGCCATTTTTTAAAGTCTTAAAGTGTCCCTACGAATATTTTCGCAACATCAAATTGTAAATATTATCGACAAAAATCGTTGGCGTGATTAATTAAAAAAGTTGTCCGCGTCATTTCCCGGGGTTTCCCGGAGCTATATCAAACCAATCGTGTGGAATGATATTTATTTCAATCTTTCAATGAGATAGAACTACGTTCTAAATAGATGCAAATCACCATCTAGTTAGAAAACTAAATTGCGAAGTCTGAAACTAAATTTAATTTCAATTGTAACTTGTTAATGCTATAACAATGTAAGTCTAGGTTTAAAAACACAATTATGTCTATTTGTGTAGAAATCCGTGGAGCGGTTTATCAAAAATTTAGCAATAAAAATCTAAAACCGAAACATTTCAACCGCTATTTTCCGAAGTGGAAATCTCTTTCTTTTATATTATATTTTATATTATATTATTCTTTTTATATTATATTATTTTATTTCGTTTGTATTATATATTATAATTTAAAATGGTACGTAATTTTAAATTAGAATCCAAGTAAAAGTATGGTTCTATGATTAATTATTAATATATCTCTTACATCATCAGGTGCCGATTGGTCAATTTGTGCCAGATCGATTTGAGGAAGCGAAGCGAAGGTGTCGGACGCTGGGACCGCTGCGACGCTTGCCCCGCAAGCCAACACAACAGCGCACCAAACAGCCCCCCACATCTAAAACAATAAACATATTTGATTACGCCTTATGTCTGTGTACATATCTTAATTTTTTGGGTTCAGTAAATATTTATGATAGAACAGCGCGCTGTCAGTCTTATACTATTATTTCTGGCATAACATGTCAAAGACGCCAGAACAATGACAAAAGCACAGTTAGGATGAGTAGAAGCTTTATCCCGCGAACGCGCGAACTTTAATCTCCCTTCTGAGGTGTTTCGAGCTACTTATTTAATAGCTACAATATGGGCTTCCTCAAGTGACTCGTAAACAAACTCCTGCAGGGTAGGGCAGCGCTCTTGTACTGGTGTTGTTTATGTCCTTAGTCGACGATAGCCCCTTATACCATCAAGTGGATCCTTATATATATATTCCATCTATCATTATCAACACTTCCACACTAGAATTTTTCACTTTCTCTATTTCCTCTATATTGTATATTTTATATGCGTGCTGAATTTGTAAACATTATACAAAACTTTACTTTGTAAACTGTGATGTATTTAAAAGAAGAAAGAACAACAGTATTCACTCATTGTCCACAAAATACCGAAATTCAAGATCGTCTATGCAAATGCGTGACTGCTCCGAGTTTAATAACTCCAGAGTGGCTTTACTGCACGTCTTTATGGTAATGTGCACACAGTACTGATAATTTTGCATTAGAGAATCGTTTTGTTCTATTCACTTGGGATTAAACAACTTTTATTTTGTCAACTTTTGTCGAGAGATTCGAGAGACAATTCTCTCGATTAACATTTAGGTTATTTTAGTTATTTTTATATGTATACAGACATTAAAAAATTACAAGTAACCAAATCTTTGGTCGTACAATGTCAAGTGCCATTTATATTTTTAATTCATGAGGATTTACACAGTATTTTCTACCAAAAAAGTAACATTTTAATCGAATAACAAGGAGATATTTGCCGCCCGTTCCAACTGTCCCTACTAAGATACTAGGAATAAACGGAAATTCAAGTTTTGATTTCAGCTCTGAATTCTCTTCGCGCATTTTTTTATAAAGTGATAACATAAATATTCAAAAGCTGGCCAGGATTATTCAGATCACGTGTCAGGCTGGTATTTGCGCTCAGATTCCGCGTAGCCGCAGACTGCCTTTATATATTCCGTTTGTGTATCGCGCGTCTATCTCTCTGCGCAATATAAAGCTCAATAATAATATAACGACCTTTCATCGATGCCTCCACATCCACGCGCCGACTCAAAGGAAACATTAAAGACCGTTAATAGTCCAATAATTCGTCGAACGATCTCAACACACATTTAGTTTTGATTCTAAATATTCTGACACAAGGATTCATTGAAAAGAATTTTTAATATAGCTTAATTTAGTATTTGTATTCTTGCCAAAAGCGGCAATAAAAACATTCTTTATTAAGTCAATTTAAAGTAATTCCCGAGTCTTTATTACAATAACAAATGAGTAGGAACATCTTGCGTAAAATTTTGTCCAATAAGAATAACTTTGCATCATTCGTTTGGAATAGAATTAATTTTGAACTCTTTATTGCTATTGTGTATCAGTAAATGAAATAAAAAAGAATATAATATTTTAAAACATTTTTAAACCACATTCAAAGAGACTAGATCGTTCTTTCCGAATGTATCCTATATACCACGAAATGCGAAATGTTACTTCAGTTGAGCTTTTTCGTACTGAAAAAATTAACACTTACATAGCGCGATTTAACATCAAAGTAAGAAAAATAATAAAGAAAGAAATATACTGAATTTCATGAAGTTGTTTAAATCAATGTAGTGATTCTAAACCAATTTTAATATTTTACATCTTGTTCAAAAGATAATTAGATCTTCAGAAACTTGCGAAGTCTACAAATATATTCGTTTTATGATATCTTAGACAGCAGGCAGAGTAACGGTCCACTTCATGGTAGGTGGCTACCGTCGCCTATATCATACGCAACACCACAGGTGCTACAAATTTGCTTTTCCTACCATAGTAGGATTAAATATAAAGCATTAGGAAGGGATGAGGAAATGGTATCCCTTATAACTCACTCATCGAAACACAGCAGCACACATGCTATTATTTCTCAGTGCCTAATTTCCAGGTCCAGACATGAGCCAACTTTGAAAAGTTCATTTCCGAAGTTGGCACTGCACTGGAATCAAACCCGTGATCCCTGAGAGAGAGAGTTAAGGCAAGCGAGCACATGTGCTATTTCACGGTAGTCTTCTGTATGTTATCACCAGATAAGCTATCCAATTCATGACTGCGAATGGAAAAGCTATGTGTCCAAAAATGTTATATTTGTAAAAATTCTACAAGATTAAAGTGGAAATGTTTCGTTCTCATACACAAAAACATATTTTCTGGGTGTTTATGTACACGAATGATCCCTTTGTTTTCGTGGGCGCATTACTAAATAATTTGTTGGTGTATTAGTCGAACGTGACTCGAGTGAGTTGTTTTCTAGAGTGTAGCGACGACACTCCAGGGAGCCGCGAGCTGACTTGTGTCAGCATTGTCGGATATTCGTTGTCCATGGGATTACTTATCGGACTTTAAACTACATATTTTTCATTGAAAAAATATGACTTCGCTTACTTAAGTAGTATTACGATAACAATTCCGTAAATAAATTCACAATAAGAAAGATATTCCGGAGCTATTCGTACACATTCAAATTCGGGCTAAAATTCAAAATTAACAGGTAAAAAACGTAACAGTAATAGACTATCTCAGTTACTTTCACAGTGTGATATGTTATGGGATTCTTGCTTTGGGGTAACGCCGCGGACATAAATACTACGTTCCAAAAGAGGGAGAACGTTAGAGCCATTAGAGCTATCTACCATTAGAGCTATCTACCAATCTATTCAAAGAACTAAAATTTTTAACTGTTTACATAAAACGCGACTCTACAAGATAAGTAATTATTTTATGGGTCAATGTATACGATATTTTATAAAAAAAGAGAATGAGAGCCTTACCTACAAATAAATTTAAAAGTGCAATCAAAATCAAACTCTGTTCGAAAGGTTATTTTAAAATCGCTAATTATTATTTAAGGGATAATGAAGCCTGCATTTAAACGATTCTGAGCTCATACTGTATATATACTGCGATCTGTGTATAATAATTGTAATTTTTTTTTATATTATTTTAAAGATGACAAAAAATTGTATCCTGAGTTTCAATCGGGGCTATTTTTTTTTCCGAGACTCTGGTAAAATATATAATCGAAATCGAAAAAATGACCTTGTTATCATGTTTTTTAGAAATAAATGTATTGATTTGATTTGACTATTTACTGCACTAAAATAGTCAAGCAGAACTAGTAACAACAAATCGTAACAGTAACAATAAAATATAGCTTGGCTATCTCACTGTAACTTCACTGAACTCTTACTGAGATTGATACGGAGAATATCTTTTCAACATCAATGAAAAACAATTAATTTTTAAATTATTGTGGTGACACATATTTGTAAATGTCGACAGACATGACAAATCAGCACAAATGTGCTTTAATTTCACAGTGTTCTTATGTGAGAGGGTCTTTATTACCGGTGTACTACAGACTGTCCCTCAAGGGACACAAATTCTTTTCACATACATAAATAACATGAATAACTGTGAAAATAACTGTGAAAATAATTGTGCCATCAGTGCCACTAATAAAAGTTTAGACAGATTTTGTAACCAAAATTTTTTCATGATATAAACAAGCAGATAGGCTTGCACATGTCATTTCTTGGTGACTTCAGGAAGTAGGTATGTAGAGTCGGGTTATCTATGAGTGTGCCCTGCCTTTACTATTTGCTAGCGTCGTAAATTATATTTTCAACATCAATAAATTAATGTGTAAAATGTTAGAAAATATGCAGATATTTATCTAAATTGCACAGCAAAATATTTTCACATGTCAAAGGAATTTGTGTTGCGAGCCACGGGCGGCGGCATGATGGTATTTTAAGTTGTGGTCGCATTGCATAACTTGTATTTCTAACTACACTTAGGAACATTTAATTTCTTTTAAAGTGCACTAGATATTAAATTATGCTTCGCAGCACATTTCTCTTAGAAATTAGAGTGAGCTTTTTTTGTATGTTTATTGTCCTTTAAATGGAAATTTTATTTTCTTGCTGAACCTCAATATACCATAATTTATTAGCATTTTATGAATATCACTAATTATTACGAAATTAATTGTATATTGTACAAACATTGATATTTTACCATAACGCACATCCTCTGAAAAACTGTCATAACACAAGAAAACCTCGTATTCAGATAAAAATCCAGTTTGATTCGTTTTTTTCTTTTCTATCGATCACAAAAACCGCCACAACTTTAGTGTAAATAGTTAAAAAAAGATGGCGGTAGTGACAGTTTTTCACCGAGCGAAAACGCGAGCCCCCCGCTCGACGACAGTGACTCATTACTGCTTGCGACAGGTAGGCGTGCACCAGTGCTCGTGAAAATAGTCATAAACTGTGTTAGGACATTATATCAGTTAAGTTTTTTTGTCATAATTATATATTTAATAATGAAAAAGTGTAGTATAACGTAATAGGACTGTTTTTTACACGCATAACTTTAATAATATTTACATGCCAATCTAAAAAAGTGCCACATTATAGGTTATGACGTTATTTTTCACAGCTTAGTATGAGGCTACTGTTTTAATGTGCAGAAAAAAAGGTTGTATCCTATGTTGTGGTACTTTTTTGTTATTTATTTTCCGATTTTTGTTTACATGAATATTACAAAACAGACATATGTGACTGTTTTTTACATTTCAAACTAGTTGCACATTTAAGTAGGTGTTTAGTAGTTCAATGCTTCTACTTTATATAAGTGAATTTTTATATTTTATAGTTTATATAAGTGACTCAGACTATTATTTTTCCTTTAAGGGTATATATTTTTAATGATTCCCAAGTTAAAGGTGAACAAAATATTAAACCGCTCCCAATATCTGCACAAGAGATTAATGAAAAAGATGATGAACAAAATATTCATTTCATACAAATCTAACAATCTGCACAGAATAATAAAGATGAAGGAAGCGACCAAAACAGTGAACTACATCTAAAATCTGCACAAGAAAATAAAGATGAGGAAACTACACACAATATTTGTGTGACTGAAACAGAGGACAATACTAATGTAAAAAAAGGGTGAAAAACGTCTAGCAAGAGTTGATGAGTGGTTAAGTGTCAAAGCAAAGAAATTACGCAATACTGGTCAATCTTATATTTCAAGATCTAAAACAAAAAAAACTATTCCAGCGGGGGCTATGAAACCACCTTGTGGAAGTAATTGTAAAATGCAATTTGCGACAAAAAATGTCAAATGACACATATTTTTACTAAATATTGGCAGATGGGAGATATTAACCTGCAACGAAATTTTATAAACAATTGTACTAAAGCTATTATACCTGCAGTTTGTTTTACTGGGAAACAAAAACCTCGTAGCTACAATGCCGTCCTAAAATAAAAGAAAACAAAAAGAGAGATCTTTTAAGTTTAGTAAAGAATAAAAGACTTTGCTGATAATTTTGAGAAAATTTAACTGAATTATGTTTATAAAGGAGGTTTTATTATTTAAGTTATGTTCGTAATTAATGTGAAAAAAAGTCGCATTATCAGACAGATTTTAAAGTTTTTTTAATAAATAAATATTTCTTTTATAAATTTCTATTTTTTTACATCCTGGAAACAAGTTTATTAACTTCTTCATCAGTTAAAATATGCAATCGTTAAAAAACATAATTAATAAGTAAGCAGTAATAATAACTGAGTAAAAAAAAAGTAAAAACGCGTTTTTCTCAAAACTCGTTTTTTTGTGTTATGACAGTTTTTTAGAGGATGTGCGATAAAAAATAAAACTTCTATTATACCAGTGATAGTTTGCAATACTGGCGAAGGTGCACTAAATCACAGGATTTTTGACAATCCTTTTGAGGTGTACAATAGGGTATTTTAGTCTAAATGAAAAAAAAACTAAAAGTATATTATTGAGATAGCTTAGGCAAAAAGCAGTCGGAAAATATTAGTTTTAGTTCGTAAAATAACGAAATAAATTTTAAAATTAAATTCAAAGTTTTCAGAATTTTTAGTCTGTTCTTAAACACAATGAAATAGTAGCCGCCATGTTTACGTCATACGGTTGTGTAAACAAAAAAGTGTCAGTCAGTGTCATGTCAATTACCGGCGCATTTGTTTACACAACCAACTGACGTCATGACCACAGAGCAAAATGGTTTCCAGCGTTTTCGTCAAATTATGCGCGAAATTTGAAAATGTATTTTAAATGCATTTTTATTAAACTTATCGATTGAATAAAAATTTGGTGTTTTTTTTAGTGGTTCATTAGCACTACAGAATCTAATTGAGACACTTTTTAAAAATGGGGTACAATATTGACTTCCAATATTGTAAAAACACAGATATTTCTTTTTTTTCTTATCGGTTTTTGATTTCGCCACTTTTTAAAAGTTTTTTTTTTAATAATCTGATAGCAAGTGGCAGGACACATTGTGTCGTCTGACAGCAGTAACAAACCTCTAACAGAAGACCACTGTGAAATAACAGTACCTACTCATATAGTTTTTTCTTTGGTGAGTGATTTAGGTATGCCAGAGCCCTTTCCACCGTGTCCTCAAAATCCGTCTTAACAATTTATCCTACTAAAGGCGGCGGCATACCTATTTTTATGTAAAGGACTCAAACTGGCTGAACGGTTCACTTGATGGTAGGTTGCTACTGTCACTTAGTAATACAAGCAACGCCACAGGTGCTGCAAATGCGCTGCCGACCTTAGTAGGATTAGGAAGGGATAGGGTACTGGGCTCTGGCATCCCTTACTCACTCACCAAAACACAACTGTTCACATAATGTTATTTCACGATAGTCTTACTAAAGCACTCCAGACCAGAGCTAACTTTGAAAAGTTCATTTCTCAAGTTAGCCCTGCCGGGATTCAGACCCGGAACCACTTAGTCAGAGCATTTAAGCAAACATCTTAACCATTAAACCAAAAGCTCGTCAACACTCATGGCAACTCTTATGGCGCCTCTTGTCTTCTACGCGACGGTAAGTGGAAATAAAAATCACTGAACACAATTCTAACAACAAAATATTTGTTTAGTAAGTCGTTTGCGAAGTGAGATGTTTATTCGTCAATGGTAGCAACTATTAAGATATGTGCGGTCGCTGTGATTCGAACGAGACTAACAGAATACCTATTTGCACAGGACCCGGTCCCATTACTAGACAAACTTTCAATGTTTATATGCGATGCCCACCTGTCCCGTGTTCAGCACTCTGCCTACGCTGTTACCCCTTGTTTATTTTCGTTAATAAAGCTGTGTGTTATATAATCTCCTTCGAAGGTATTAAAATATATATTTAGTAGTTGAACACACTGCGTTACATAGTGCACAGATTTTATATTTCAAGACATACTTAGGTTGATTTACAACTCATTTCCTTTCCTTATTAAGTATACTGATGTTTAAATGTATTTACAAGGCAATTTATATAAAAAATATCTTAATATTTATATAATGTATTATTTACAAGATTATTTGTATGTATCTGATGGCATCTTAATTCTCTGTTACTGTACGACTTTGAATTAGTATGTTTTTTACTAGCTGGTGCCTCCGACCTCGTCTGCGTTGAAAAATAAAAGATATAACGTCAGACAAGATATTGAGGTAGCTGAAAATTAAATAAATAAAATTAACGACAGGAATATTAAATAAAACTTTGATTGGACCTATTGAACCTCCAGCTAGAATGAATGGTGCCTCTTATTTGAATTTTTTGCAAAATGAAAAATAATTCGCTTTTATTATTTTGTTGTTTTATACATATTATTTTGAACAGTTAAATTTTTTGTATCAATTTTGTAATAATTAAACTGGTTAACTGCATTGCTAGCTTTGTCTTTGAATTGATAGAATAAGTCAAAACTACAATGGTAACGAGTTACACGAAACAACTTTCTTGGAATTTGAAAACAAAAGGCACATGGTATTAAAGTGATATTTTCACTTTCCTAATTTGTAAAGTAGATTTTGGTTAGAAGTCTTGCAGATATTCAAATGAAATTTGTGTGATGTATTAGCAGAATATAATAGAAGTTTTTAAGAAAGTTTTCAAATTTTTTTTAGTTATTTTTTTAAGTTATAAGTTATAACCTTAGAAAGTTAAGTTTTTATACTCGCTTTTTGAATTTTTTTGAGAACAATATTTTTTTATTCAGTGTAGTTCTATAGTATCAATTAAATTATATTTTCATATGATAGCTATCAGGCTATAAGAATAAAAATAAATTATAGCTTTAGTAATAATGGCTTACTCACAATAAAAGAAATTGTTTACGAATTCGGATTACATAAAAGCAGCACAAAAAGCTGAATAACTCGAAATCTAATAACAATCGTTGAACATACATGGGGGTCCATTGGATAGGTACTGGCCCCTCTACCACCACACCCCACTTGATCCGTCGATGCTGGGTCACGCTGTATAAACGGATCTTGAATAATCAAGTCTGAAACTTTACCTATACTTATAACTTTTCCCCAAATTGTACATATGTAAAAATTATTTTTATATAAATCCATAATCTATTAATTAAAGGGAAATGGAATAATTTTGCAGGCTGTTTGGCATAAATATTGCAAATTAATATTTCCATTTTATTGCTTTCAATTAATTTTAATTTAAAATTTGCGGAATCAGAATTGTGTAAAGTTAAATAATTGCATTTCAGTTTTTTTACTTCGGTAGGTTTGCAGAGCTAATGGCCTACTTGATGATATGTGGTTACTTTCGCCTATAACACGAGTAACGCCACAGGTGCTAGAACATTACTTGTGTTACATTCCACAGACATATTCTTATATAAGTTTCATTTGTTGCAGGTCGTTCTTATTTTCGGTGTAAATGATGCCTGTCGTAGCAATGAAATAACAACCTTACCACAAATGACATCGAAACTCACAATAATAAAATGATTGTACATTTACTATGTACGAAAACTAAGAAGGATCGTTCGTAGTGCAAGATGAACTACTTAAAAGTCGTACAAAAATATGAAAACCTTCAACAAGTTGGTACTAAAAGCCGCGTTCTCGTGTTTGATGAATAAACGAGATAAATTGTTATCAGATAAGTTAACCGAGGGTTACATTGAAGAATCTATTGAAAACACGTCATCAAAGATAACCACCCACATAAATATGGCTTCATTTATGAAACCGCCTTGTGAAACTCTTCCACTTCAACTGCATACTTTGAAAAATTCTTTGAAAAAGCTTCCACTTTTTAACACTATTGAATAAGTGAATTTGCCTGGCAAGTGTTCAGCTATCGTTGTCGAATTGTACAAATTGCAATATAACTTTTAATATGAATTAAATTTCTTGCATGTTTTTGCCTATTTGCTTGCAACTTAGAGAAAAGTACTGTATAAATTTCGGCCGAAGTAACAATTAACGGCCTCGTTGGTTTAAAAGGGCCTCGGCTTACGCCTCGACCTTTTAAATTCACTTAGAAACAACTCGGCTACTACGCGGCCGACAATTGCTCTATTAAAGCCTGCCAGACAAAGTTTAAACAAATAAAAAGATCGTAATCAGAAAGCCTTTTTATATTATTATATTCTAAACGATTATTAAAATCAGTTTACATTATTTGTGCACGGGTGGTGTAGCATTAGGAATGGAGTTTAATTGACGAGAAGATTTCCCTGGTTGCCACGTTTGATTCTTATCAAGGTGATTTTATTTAATGGCTATTACCAGGGAAAATGTTGTCTCTGTAAGCCGCCCCCGCGTTCTTAGCAAGGTACGAAGCCCGCAGGTAAGCGTTGTTTCGGCGTTTGAGGCGAAATAGCCTCGTCAAGTAAGATTATACGTAGCCGACCCCATGTGCTCTGTTAAGATCCCCGTATCTACCAAATAGAGCGTTAGGGTGTTGTAAAAACACATCTACACGTAGTTTTCCCATAAAACCTGATTATTTTGCTGGCTGCTTATATAAAATAAAGGCATGTACAATAATAAGCTGGATTTTTTTGTCTAATATTTTTTTTACAATAAGTTATTTTAAACTGTTACTTCCGCCATCAAACGCTAATTTATGTAAAATTTAACAGAATTAATAATTATATTTTTTAAATAAGTTTAACAGAAAATAAGTTTATTATTTAGTCCACAGAATAATTGATAAGAGATGTCATGTGGCTATTGGGAGATTGTTTGAATTGAATGCCACATACCAAATTATTTTTGTATTTCATATTTTTATGTTATTCTTATATTTCTAAAAATTAAACAGGATAGGATAAATTATATGTATTTATTGGTGAAACTGATTTAGGTCCCATTCGCCCCCAACATTCAACCGAATTATTTTTTCCCAACTGGCCCTAAAAAGTATGTCTCATTCACCCGAAAATTAAATTAATGACTAACTTTCCCTGTATTTTGATAGCGATAGCAGAAACAATGTGTGTATTTAAGTTTAATTTGAATATTAAAAGTTGAGGAACTTAAGACCTTACACTAATTATGATGTCGTTAAATTTTGGTTTTAGATAAAATCTAAATTTCAATGTTTGTAAATAAATTATTTCAATGTATTTTTAACGGCAGGTTACATTGAGCTCTGCATTTATAAAATAGGCAATCCGTCTAACCGCAGAAACCATCCTCTTTAGGAAATACCGTGAAATAAAAGCACATGTGCCTTTGTGTTTCGGTGAGTAATGCATGCCGGAGCCCCAATGGCGTTGCTTGTTTTTATAAGGTAGCCACACTTGCTGGCAGGTACTTGGTGAGTGCAATTGGTCACTTGGTGTACTAAAAACACCTAATTTAAGTCGAGCGAGGCCGTGGAGCAAATTTAGTAAGGTAATAAATACCACCATAATTACAACCAATTTAGGTTAATTTATTTACATCTCAAGTTAATTCTATCTACTGTGGTTTAATTAATTACATCTATCTGTGGTTTGTATAAAAGGTATACTCATTTAAGTAGAAATTTAGTACTGACATTTTACGAACGAAATGTGTGAAGAATTCCCAAAATAACTACCTTTCCTAAACAATTTTGGGAGCTCACATTATTCTGTAATCTCCTAAAACATACCTAAATAAATTTACTTTGCCTCTTTATTTCATGAAAGCTTCAGTTCTGTTATTTAGTTTTAGATCGATCATTTCTATCCTAAATTTATTCACACCTGACTTGTTTATAATGTGAAAGAAAAGGGAAGGAAAACAATATGATTCTCTTTATTGTTTCCCAAGATAAATATAAGATAAAAATAATATATTGCTTGCTTCATAAGATAAAAATAATATATTTAGGGAGAATATCACATTAGAACAAGAACAGAAATAAATTCACACAACTTTTTTTCATTCTTATTTCAGATAATATTTGGAAGTTCTAAATTACCTTAACATTAACAGTGATACGCGAAAATATACAGATTATTATGTGTTTTAGGCGGTATATATAGGGTTTCCATAACTTCTAGGAACCAATAGGGGGTGTTTTCTCTTCCGATGCCCAAAACTCATAACACATTCAACGCTGACACGCGGTTTTTTAACTACACCATACATAAGCACGCATGTGTACATAGTGAGAGACAAACTATGTGTTTTTTCCTACGTATTATTTTGTTTACGTATTATTTTGTTGAAATACGGGACAAATACGGGACATGTAGTAATACGGGACGGGATGGTCAAATACGGTGACAGTCCCGGATATATGGGACGTATGGCAACCCAAGGTATAACATTTAAGTTTATACTTCAGAATTATAGAGCGTCAACAGTCACTAGAATTAATATTTTTACTGAACATTTTTAAACAAGTAAGGATAACACTAATTTTTTTTTCTTAAATCAGGGCGCTGTAAATTTCTTTAAACGTCTAATTGAGCCCACAACTTCGTATGCGTGGTATTCAGTATAACGCGTAAATTTTTGGTTTGTAAACCAATTGGAATGGACAATATTACGGGAAGCTTGCTACTATACACCAGTGAAAACCGCACACAAACAGACAAAAATTCTAAAAACATTTTATTTGACCTCGGTAACATAATAACAAAAATTGTTTTTTTTTTTCTTTTTTGAAAAAATATTTAATGTACAGACACGAACCAACCATGTCTGTACATTATAGATTATAGCCTAACAAATGGATTTTTTTAAGATCGGCAGACAGGCTGATTGTCCACTCGATGGTATATGGCTACCGGCGCCTATAACACAAGCAACGCCACAGCTGCTGCAAGTCGCTGCCGACTACAGTAGGATTAAGAATAAGGGATAGGGAAATGGGCTCTAGCATCCTTTACTCACTCACCGAAACACAACAGCATACGTGCTGTTATTTCACGGTGGTCTTCTGTAAGGGGGGTGGTTATAGTACACTGCGAAACGCAGTGTGCCCTGTCACAACTTTCCATATCCAGACCAGAGACAACTTTGAAAAGTTCAGTTTACTCTGCCAGGAATCGAACTAGGGAACCCTAGAGGCAAGCACCCTAATCATTCATCCAACGGGCTCGTCAAAAATAAATCTGATTGTTCACGAACAAAGAAAAAACCCTTTGTCTTTTTTATATGAACATAGAACAAATTACAGAATTGCAATATTGCGTAAGAACTTTAGTCGCGACAGGATATAAATTATCCAGAATTCAAAATTACACATATAAAAATTCTATACCCACTTTTTCCTCTCATTTCTTTCTTTAAACAAATGACTGTACACTTAGTCAAGGATTTCATACGGCAAAAGCCTTCGGCTTGCGAATGACCCCAATAAATTTCTTCAGATAAGTTTCACTCGACTAATGAGACGGTAACTTAGGTTGACTGTCACAAATTTGTGACATGAATAAATCCCACCTATCGTATATTCCAAACTTCACGTGTGCCGCGTTCTCGTGTTTGATGAATAAACGAGATAAATTGTTTAAATGATTGATTTATGAGCTCGGGTACACATTCAAAGGCCTCGTTTGTGCGGTGTGATAGTGAGTTTACTATTTACGAACATTCCACTACTTTAGCATTATTTAAATGTAGGTACATAAATGATGCAAAAACATTAATCAATCTTCTGGTTTTAATGTGTATTTGAAATCTGGAAGTGGCTTTGGAAAAAGCCAATTGAAAAATTTCTACATATTACCATTACAAAACGATTTAAGTTATACTTTTTATTTTACTAACGTTTCAATAAAATTGATAATTCGTCAGTTTGATCTATTGATCAAGTTGACAAAGTTCTTACTTAATGAATATTAAGCTTATGGATAAAGTAAGTGATAAACTGACCACCCCTTCACAGAAAGTCACACTGAAATGACAGAAAATATGTTTTTTTTTGTGTTTCAGTGAGTTAGGGATAAAAGCAGAAAATATTCGGTATTGGCTTCTTATTCCTTATTTATTTTTATCCTATCTAGCTCGGCAGTGCATTCGCATCCTCTCTTGATCTTGATTGCGTTTATAGACGACTATAGCTTTTTTCCGCGACTTCCTCCGGTGATCTTTATTGCTCATATATTATGTATTTTTTGTTATGCCTTGAATTTTTATTTTTATGCTTAGATGATTCCCTTGGGATATTTTCAGTAAACGCAAAATTTCATGATGATCATTTGAGTAGTTAAGACGTGAAAGTATAACAAACAAACAAACAAACAAACAAAAAACTTACTTTCGCATTAATTTTAGTTACAATTTTAGCTACCTTCCATCGAGTGGACCGTTATATAAAAAAAGATTATTCTAGTATAAAAATTTAAAAAGTTATAAACGATTATCAAATATTTAATTATTTTTTTCAATGTTAAGATCGGCAGACAGGCTGAGGGTCCACTTGATGGTAGGTGGCTCCCGTCACCTATAACACAAGCAACGCCAAAGCTGCTGCAAGTGCGCTCCCGACTACAGTAGGATTGAGGAAAACGGATTAGGAGGGGATAGGGAAACGGGAAATGGGGCTATTTTAATATCTTATCGATCGATTAAATCGATTAAATCTTTAAATCAGAATTGACATTTATTAAATGATAACTCATTCAAAATTGAAAAGCGAGTTATTTCTGAACGCTTATCAGTTATATAACAATATGCGATCGTTGCGATAAATTGATATTCATTAAAAATTCTCAATAGCTTACCAATTAGTTATAAAATTTATTACTATTATATAAAGGTTAAGTTTTTCGTGATAAATTTATTTAGAAGCATAATTTAATGTTAAACAGCGACAGTATAAACTTAAAATAAATTCTATTTGGAGTTATCACCAGAGTATTGCTAAAATCTAAAGAATGTTTTGTAAATAATGCTAATACAATGCTATGATGGAGGCAATAAAATAATAAGCAAATAACTTGAGCTGAAAGCGAATACCATCACGTACTAATTGACCGAATTGAATATCGATGCGACGTGGACATTAAATAATTCAGTTGTCCGCCACTCAATGATATAACTCAGTCTCAAAATTCGATGCATCCGTGACTGTTGTTATTGATGCAGCAACCTTAATAGAGATAGAGATAAAACCTTCATTATTTTTGTATTTCATTTTTTTTTAGAATTCTACACGAAAAAAAATTTGAAATTAGAAATATGAAACTTTTAAAATATTTGACCTATTCTTTTAAAATTTAAAATTAAATTAAAGTTTATTTCATTACAAATATAGGAAGGAGTAAAACCTTTTTATTTATTTTTGGCGATTGTATCAAAACCACAAATAAAAAAATAAGACGATTTTTAAAATTTGAACAACAATTTTGAAACTATTTGTTTTACTTTTGTTTCTGTTTTATCATATAAATATGGCATTTCTTGTGCAGAAATTCATTATTCTTATTAAATTCAAATAAAACCATGCCACTAATATCTGAAGAGTGTACCAGAATTCTGACAATGCTTGAAAGCGTTCGCAGTCAGCGTTATACAGCGAGAACTGTTAGTATCCAATTTTTGCAGACCAGGCTGTTGATCGAATCGAATTCAAACGGCTGTTGAAGTCAAAAATCCCCTTTTACGTGCTGGAGGGAGCAATCCAAGCACGTGTACACTGAGGCGGCGTCTTGCTGAAATAAACTTGAAGCCATTTAGACCCGCAAATGGTCCAAAATTCGAAAGGCAGCATCTAAATTCAAGGCTGAGTTACGCTAGAGAATATGACTGGTCAAGAGTAATATTTTCAGACGAGTCGAGATTCATGAACCTCGCACACGATGTGCGTATGGTATATGCACGCACGATGAAAATGCTTACATTGAAGGGAAATGTGCCGTACGGCGGAGGGTCCATACACTCGTGGACTGGAATTTCTTCCAAAAGCCACAATCTGACTGTGAGAGGTCATTTGTTGGTGGGTGGCTACCGTCACATTAAAGCCCAATTAACTCCATAAGGACTGCAAGTGCGCTGTATATATCTTGATAGAATATGGGATAAGAATTATGGAGGCTGAATTGACTGTGGCATTCCTTACTCAAATACAAACAACAAAAGTGCTGCAACAAAAGTGCTGGTACTTCAAGGTGGTCATCTGTAAGGGGCAACTCAGTTTATAAATCCGCAGTATGCCAAAAATATTTGTTTAATAAAAATAAATACAATTCATACAGAAAACTAAGTGAAATTGATTAATTTAAATATTCCCTGAATTGACACATCACAAGGATATTTATGTTTTCGTACACACAGCTCTAAGTCGTTATGAATTTTAAACTTAGGTAGGTATTAATTTCACAATAAATTTTGATGCTTATCCTTATCCTTATCCTTAATCCTACTGTTGTCGACAGCCCACTTGCGGCACCTGTGGCGATACTTGTGTTATAGACGACAGTAGCCATCTACCATCAAGTGGACCGCCAGCCTGTCTGCCGACAGGCCGACAGGCTGCCGAAATAATTTTGTTAATTTAAATATATAAATTAATTAATTTAAAATAAATTCAATATATATTTTGAAACAATTATTTAAATGATCAAGAATAACCTCACAGGATTAAAACTTGAATTAGAACTTACCATGTTTTGTCGTTTAATTTGTGTACAGTAAAACGAGCAAAGATAAATCTGAAACAAAATAAATTGTTCTAATGAATATTTGTAGATTAATAGTTATCTCAATACCAACTAAAAGCATTAGCGGTAGTACAGACAGCTTCGTGCTGTAATCATTAACTGGGCAGCCGCATGTCTTGTAGATTTTACTTCTTCGGATTACTTCATTTTCTTAAATTTTATTGGATGTAATTAAAATTACTTATTTGGATGGTACACAAATCTTGTTTATTTCTTAATTACTTCAAAACATCTAAAATAACTTATAAAATATTTCACAACCATCTATCCAGATGTATAAAATCACACTCTTTGTTTTTTTCACGTCAAAACCTAAAATTATACTTTTTCTTTTTTCCTGCTTGAATATCAAACCTTTTTAAGTCAGCCAGTATTCAGTTCATTCAGCCAGTAGTCAGTTCATTCAGCCAGTAGTCAGTTCATTAAGAGCATGCTACACGATTACCCCGTTAGAGGAGAACACCGTAATATCACGCAGCACGTTTCTGTGAGAGAGTGAAAGAGCTCTTTCCGCTATCCCTTCTTTATCCCTTTTATCCTTACAAGATAGATAGCTCACTTGCAGCCCACATGTGGTTGCTTGTGTTAAGACTTCGACGGTAACAACGTACCTATCATCATGGACGGATGTTAGCCTGTCAGGCGAACTGTACACGGATAAAAAACTACAACTATAAATTTTATGTACTTATAAATTACGTTTTTATTTAAAACTAGCGACCGAAACAATTTTCTGGTTAATTTTTCTAATTTTTCTCTTTATAAGAATCTTCCCGGAGTGTTTGAAGAAAAAAAAGGTCGATTTGATCCACCTGTTCTCCAGATTTTCAGTTCTGTCAGATTTAGAAATGTCAATTATTATTTATTTATTTATTATAGATAGAATAAGTAATCCCATATTTACATTATCCCATAAAACTGGAAAGCAGTTTGACTATGGGATCAAATTACGAAACCTTAACTTAAATTTCATTAATTTGAAATTAATTTTTAATTCAATTAATTTAATTTTTATTTTACAATAGCGATGAAACAATATAGGTGATTAAATCTTTTGTTTGTTTTTCTGGAGACTAAAAATTCGGTTATTTGTGTATATTTTTATATCGTTTTCGATTTAAAGTTATTACGATGTTATAGTTTGTTAGCTACATTGCATAGTACATAGTTGGTTTTGCAAACCATAAACGGTTTATGTCAAACCCTTGACACGTATTGTTTAATCAATGTCAGGTGGGTGACACGTAGCACGATATTTGATTATCGATGTGTTATCCGGGCTGTATACAGGGCAATGTGAGACAGCGTGACCACAATGTTACAATGGTCCCTGGATGATGAGTTTATTTGCTTACTAGCGGCTGCTAATCCCTTGCTGCCCCTGTCAACAAAGGCGAGAGACAAATTCTCAGTTAACACAGTTTTGCTCGACATTTCTATGTACATATGTATATCAAATTTTATTTATGTATATCCTTTCACATAATGTCTTTCTGAAAACACTCGCGAAATTTATACATTTACTGCAAAGTCGTATACGCAAATAAAAAAAAGCCATAAAATTATCTTAAATTATTCTAATGCTGGTAAATTTAAAATAATAAATAAAAACCTATCTTTTACTTATTACTTATTTTTTACAGACCCTCTTCAGATGCCCACCGTGAAATAACTACACATGTGCTGTTGTGTTTCGGTGAGTAAGTAATGGATGCCAGAGCCTATCCCTATCCCCTCCTAATCCGTTATCCTTAATCCTACTGCAGCCGGCAGCGCACTGCAGCAGCTTTGGCGTGCCATCAAGTGGACCGTCAGCCTGTCTACCGATATCAACATAAAAAAAAATTATATAATTTTGCGTGTGAATGTTGTATTTTTTAATATTCTATTTCACAATTGATTCTATTGTCTATTTAGACTGTCAAAATGGATTACGTTATGAAATGGCAGTTATGGCGTGAGTTTTATTTGGTTATAGATACATATTTATTATAATTAATTCATTGTATTATTTATTATTTCATGTTTATTATTATTTAATAAATTTATTATATTGTTGAAAGTTTTTTTTTTGAATAGTTTTACTTGTACCTATTTGTACCTACTAGCCTAAGTTTCAGTCTCTAATCACATATGGATGCCATAATAAATAACCTTGACATTTCTTTTTGTTATTTCTACTCAAAAAAAGCAAGAAAACTGTCACTTTCTTTGATTTATCTTAGAGGGATTTATTTTTAAGTAACTCGACAGGACTCGACTCTATTTCTCGACAGAGCTATCTGTATACTAAGTTTAATGAAAGTAGGTTCAGCAGTTTAGTTGTGAACACGTAACAAACAGACAGAGAAAGAGAGAGTTACTTTCGCATTTGTAATCTATATTATCTATATCTATTGTAAACGAGCCGTGTCTGTACATTAAATATTTTGTCTGTTTATCTGTTTATCTGTGCGTTTATGCACGCTAAACCTCGAAAAGGCTTAACCGATTTGAATGCGGTTTTCACTAATGTATTATAGCAAACTTCTCCGTAACATTAAGTGTTTGTTTTATTCCAATCGGTTTACAAACAAAAAAGTTACGAACTATACGGAATACCACGCGTACGAAGTTGCGATATAAAAATACTACTGTCACCAACATAAAATTTAATAAGTTGCCTGCCTAAAAATACAAGCTTGAATATAGCTTTGAAACCAAATTTCCACAAAATCTATTGAATGATTAAATATATTTAAAAAAAAAAAACAGAAATAATAAAGAGACATATTTAGTTTTGCAATGATAGCAATGAAAATTTTAATCTTAAATCTTCTTATGTAACAACAACAGACGAGAAAGGTGCAAACAGGATTCAAAAGAGTTGTAATTAAAAAGTGGAAGTGCAGTAAGATGTTCTCAGCTCGCGGTCAATTAATGCATTCGGAGCTGAATTGCAAGGCAAAATTAGTTTACCTTGCACTTCACTCTCATATCTAATAACCCTTCAATCGGTGAGCACGTGTCGTTCACAGATACACCTAAGCATATTGGACCCTCGTTGATCCCACATTGGGTCCTGGAACGATCAAGTTCACGCGAAACAAGTCAGAACAAATTTAGATTGTAAATGTAAATGCTTTCAAAACACGGTTCCTAAGTGTGATCCACCGCTAAGTCCTCCGTGAAGTCGATCATAAACTTTTTAAGGGAACAAAGTATTTTATGTTCTACAAACTTATTACCTGCGTGTGTATTCGCTAGATAAATTGAATATAAAATCTTGTTATCGAATTTTCAATCTAGGTATTGCGTGCAGTTCTGAACTGCGTATATCCTTTTATATAGATTGTTTCTTTTAAGTGAATCTACCGGGATAGCAAAAGTTCATATATTGTTAGCGATTTTCATAGTCATCTTCTTTATCAATAGAAAGAAAGAAAGACAGATTTATTGGCTTTTAAAAAAGAGAAACATATATGAACAAAAAAAAAAATTATAAATAAACACCAAAAGGACCGTTGGATGAGTGGTTAGGGTGCTTGCCTTAACGCTCTGTTCTAAGGTTCCCGGGTTCGATTCTCGGCAGAGTCAACTTTGAAATATGAACTTTTCAAATTTGGCTCTGGTCTGGATCTGGAAAGTAGTGACAGTAGGGCACACTGCGCTTTGCAGTTATTTGGACAGCCCGTCTGGCGGCAGTAACCATCCTCTTACAGAAGACCACTGTGAAATAACAGTACGTGTGCTGTTGTGTTTCGGTGAGTGAGTAAGGGATGCCAGAGCCCATTTCCCTATCCCCCTCCTAATCCCTTATCCTTAATCCTGCTGTAGTCGGCAGCACACTTGCAGCAGCTTTGTATATATCTATTGCTTCATCCTTGGAGGATGTTTTGTACAATAATCAAATTCAATTCTCAAAAGGTTTTCAATTTTAAGTTTTTAACTTTACTTCCCTAGACATAAGACACACAAAGATTTAACACTACACTTCACTGTGAGTATACTTCAGTATATTTATTTTATTTATTTTATTTTATTCTCAACAAAAACCCTACAGCAATATAGCAGAAATAATATACAAAAGAGACATCACCAAGGACATTGGCACTTACAGGGCTTCATTAGGTACTTTACGTCTTACTATGTTCATCCCGACACACTCATAATAAGCAAACTATAGGTAATAACAGGCTAGTCTCTGCGCTCAAATTAAACCAATTATTCTTAACACGACTAAGTGACTGATGATTGTTCATGATTTGCCTCGCTAGGTGGTGAGATCGAGTATTTGATATATTAATAAAAACTATTTAAAATCAATTGCATTTACAGCAATGGGAAAAAAATACATATGTTTAACAGTGGGTTCCGTGCGGTCGTAAATGTCTACTTAAATTTCTACAATTAATAGAAGCTGTTATTCTACTATTCAGACTTATTGCTGGTCTAAGTTAAGTGATCGTAGAAATTGGTTGAGTTAATTCCTATTCCAGGTGTCATATATCAAAGTTGACTATATTGTTATGCAGATACCGTTGTAAAATCGTCGAGCAATTTGCATACAACTCGATCATGTACATCTGTTGTCAACGATGCAGGCGAGTGGCCCATATAGCATGCATTCTGTCCACTCGACTGTGGGATGATATTAGAATTATGTAGGTACCTATATCCAGAAATAGTCTATTTTTGGATTCTGGATACATAAAATCGCAAGCAATACCAATTGATAGGATACCACCTCGTCTTGATATTCGAATTCGTTTGGCTCTTATTACACTAGAACGGTATTGATTCAAGTAGGCATTGCCTTGCAGAAACGAAAACCACATTTTAGTAGTGATAGGGCACATTGCGTTTCTCAGTCATAAATTGGGCACCTCTTTAAAGAAGACACGAAGAAGACCGTGAAATAACAGCTTGTGTTCTTGTTTTTTGGTGAATTAGTAAAGGATACCAGAGCCGTTTTGGAAAAACTTTCCTTACCTCTTATCCTATCTTACTAATGTTGGCAACACACTTGCAGCACCCATGGTGTTGCTATTGTTAATAAAGAACGGTTTTACTATTATACGAGCCGTCACATAAAAAAAAAGGTTCTGCATAATACAATTTTCTAATTTCATTCAAACTAAATTGATAAATAATGATATGGGGTGCTTTAATCGGTGTGATAACGCGGCGATAATGCGATAGACAATTATGTCTATGCTTGTCTGTTTCATAGCTGAACACCTAAATATATTTTGATGAAATTTGTTATCATAATAGATTGAAGTCTCAAAAAGTATATTTATGTATGTTTAATTTTGACTTTCCACAACTTTAGTGCGTGAAACTGTATATATCACTTACGTAGTCGTAACATTCCTGTTATAATATTCACTTTATAAACATAAACAAAGACCGCACATCACTAATAATACAACAGATGACTGAAAAGTTAATGAAAACCACATCGCTATTAAAGTTTGTAATGAGTATTATTTCTCAAACTATAAGTTCTTGAACCTTAGTTGTAAACTTGGCAATGTGAAATTCATGTTCTTTGATAGTTTAAATTTAAATTTAAATTTTGGCTAGATTAAATTTTGGCAATGTAGCGGCTACAAATAAGTTCCTCAAAAGGATTAAAAACTTATAGTAATAACATTAATTTTTATCTAGATTTCTATATGTATCCATATACCATGGTCGTTGTCAAACCAAAATCTGGTATGTGCACTTTTTGAGATTTTAACATTTTGACCATAGTGAATAATTCACTGCCTTATCTATCGTATAAAACAACTGCTAAGTGCTTATGAACACTATTCGTCGAACTAGTACCTGTTATGTATAAAATTTACTCAATTTTCAAAATAATAAACAAACAATTAACTTGTTATGTTTAAAAGACCAATACGTATATACATATATAACAACTCTAAGTTACAAATAAAACATTTTTTTGTAAAATAAACCTTCATGTAAAAATTTTCAGGAAATCATTTTTTGTCAATATCACCAAAGATATACTTTTTGCACATAGCAGATTTTGGTTTGACAACAACGATATGCTAAACACAGTGTGCCAGGACACACTGTCATTTGGGCAGCCCATCTGGCGGCAGGAATTACCTCCTTACAGACACTACTGTGAAATAACAGCTTGTTTGCTGTTAAGTTTCGGTGAGCGCGTAAGGGATGCCAGAGCCCATTTTCCACATCCCCACAATCCCTTATCCATAATCTTACTATGGTCGGCAGCGCACTTGCAGCGCCTGTGGAGTTATACATCTACCGTCAAATGGACCGTCAACCTTACCATAAAAAAATGAATCCAGGAAATATAATTACTGAATTTAATAATTAAAATTAATTTAATTGTGATGGGTAGGACATTTTTTTTTTCGAGAAACAAACGAATGGCGGTACCCTAGGGGTTACAAAAGAAGTAAAAAGAGACAGTTTAAATATTGTTTACATAAAATAAGGCAAGAGTCCTGTCGTGTATAGACTTGATTAACCAAAGATCGATCAGTATGGAAATTGTCATAGGACAAACACACTTAACGGACCGATTGCCGATATGTTAGGAAAGTGTTATTTATATTATAAACATTATTATAACCTAATTTAACCTTATAAATATAGAATTAAATTGAAAGCTAACATCAATACAGGCTTATTTTATTTATTAATTTATTTTTACAAGCCCAGTAATAGCTTAGTAGAAATAAAGCTTGTAATGAACTTTGCGATCAAGCGCCTCTGAAATGAAAGGATATTAATATAACGTTGAATTAGAACAATACGAGGCTTTGTGACTTCGCAATACAGGATTCCTTTCCTTAGCCTTATTGCTAGTTAAACAGGCAGTGTATATTGTACTCATTTAATTTTCTAAATATATCTGCTGGAAATACTTTAGACTATTAGACTAAGCACTATGACGAGAAATATATCATTCATGAGAAGATGTATGATTGATGTTAGGTTTAAATCGTACCGACCATTTTTAAAATATTGTTTTCCTAAAAATCTGATCTACAGTTACAAAGTAGAAAGTAGTGTCATTTGTCTTCTTGTTTTTTAGTACTAAATTAATAGGTACTTTAATGTTAGGTATTCTTGCTTATTATAATAATTAATTGCACAATGAAGTTATTGGCTATTGAATACATATTGCTACGTGCGGTGCGGGGTGATTTAAAATGCCGTGTAAGGGCGAAATGAACGATTTATTTTCACAAACCAAAGATGACTGCCAAAATCACCAAACTTGTCCGATGAAACCGTCAAACTTGTCAAAAGTCGTCAATGATTCCCTTAATGTGTCGCCGGTTTACTGTCGCAGATAATTTCGCAAAAGCTCCGAAGAGTTGTTTTCGTATCGCTTGTTGTCACGCAACTCCTATATCTCGGCCGGCTGCACTCTCATTTATACTTGGCGCCAAACGCCTCGATGTATTTCCAATTTTCCAGAACATGTAAACAAGTTTGAAAGTTGAAAGTTCAGGGAATGCTATTTCTGTTGAAATGTTGAATGTTGAAATGCAATTAAGATGTTAAGCTTTATATTGCTTATTTATTTAGTCAGGCGTTATTTCTTATTTTTCAACGCGGCCGAAGCTGCGGGCACCAGTTAGTATAGTATAAATTGAAGTCGCTACTAGCGTCTGCGTATATCCTCTAACTCCTCCTAACCAAGCAACAGATTTTGATGCGGTTTTCATTAATGGAAAGAGCGTTAAACGAGTAAGACTTGCAGAAACAAAATTGCACCTGCGCGAAGCCGAGGTTGGTCGCAAGTTTAAACATATAAGGAGAGTTCAAATGCAATGGCCCGAATAAAATTAGTCTTCTTTTATCTTATCTTTATAAATGTCAAAAAAGTGGATGTATTTGGTACCTCAAGAAGTAATAGTGAATAGTGAAAATCTTATACTGCATATTCTTAATCACATAGTATGTGTTCAGATCTGTAGCGAAACATCATCTACATAGTAACTTACTTGGCAAGTTTTAGACCTTAAAGTTTAATTAATACATGTCCATCAAAACAATATGAAATTTAAATATTTATTGTTAGAGTAGGGAATGTTACTGGCTACGTCAAAATAGTTTAAATTAATTAACCGTTTGGCATAGTTACGAATAAATTTAGAATTAATAATTAAAAATTAAGCCATTGTGTTTTGTATTTTGAAATGAAATATCGGTATACATTTTTAGATTAATTATTTTACATCATTTTATACAAACCTATTATTAATTTATTAAATAATATATTTACAAATTATATACTAAATTAAGCTTTGGTCCCCTAGGCAGGGTGCCAAGCATGCTGGCTGCATTACCTCGTTGTATTCAAATGAATGTGAATTCTTACGTATGGAAGTTATTGTTTTGTCTACACGACTTTCAGTGGTGACGCATTGCGTAAAACAAAGTGAGAAATATTCGAGTTTCTAAGAGTAACCCAAATAAAATATGATTGTTGTTTCTGACTTGAAGTTTTGTACCAGCTGGTATCATTTCAAAATACGTCGGAGAAAATCGGATCACATTTTTTATACGGCATCATAAGTTTGTATAAGTAATATAGTAAAAAAATACTTATATTACGGCGTTAATAGAGTTATTATTATTCTCAAAGTAAATAATTTCAAATATTCTTCACCGTCGCCCATGAAAAACGAGCCCGTTGATGAGTGGTTCGGGTGTTTGCCTTAACGCTATGTTTTAGTGTTCCCGGGTTCGATTCGCGGAAGGGTCAACTTTGAAAAATGAACTTTTAAAATTTGCCACTGGTCTGGATCTGGAAAGTAGTGGCAGGGCACACTGCGTATGGGCAGCCCGTCTGGCGGCAGTAACCACCAGTGTTCGGTGAGTGAGTAAAGGATGCCTGAGCCCATTTCCCTATCCCCTCCTAATCCCTTATCCTTAATCCTACTGTAGTCGGCAGCACATTTGCAGCAGCTGTGGCGTTGCTTTGTATTATAAGCGACGGTAGTCACCTACCATCAAGTGGACTGTCTGCCGATATTAACATAAAAAAATTAAAGGAAGATGCGGAAAAGTGGTTTATAAACAGGGATGGTTTAAAGGCATTCAGTACATAGTATTAATGAATTAAATAACGGAGTAAGTAGCCGAGTAAGTAAGATTTTTGATAGTATATTAGGGCGGAGTGATAAGTCTGGTAAAAATCTAATTTGAATAAAAATTATCGCAAATTTCATGGAACCTCCTTGTTCACAACTCTTTTGAAGGACTAGCAACCCACCCCCGGCTTCGCCCGGGATGCAATTTTTATATATAAGAACATTCCCCGTTTATCCCTCTTTCCATTAGTGAAAACCGAATTAAAATCGGTCTACCTGTTCACGCGTGATGCCGTGACCAAGGGAAATGGGGATTCATTTTTATATATAGAGAAGAAGATATAAAATTCGGCGCCACCGTCGTCACACTGTTAAATTCTCAGGCGTTATTTAATTTTACATTCAGTCCAGAAGAAGTCGTGGGCACCATCAGCTGGTGTAAAATATGAATATGAACATAGAGGTCTCTAGCTAAAATGTAATTTTTCAAAGATTCGTGTACAAAGATACTCTTAACATTTAAATATGATTAAATGTGAACTTCATTTTCATATCGTGTATTTTTCATAAAAACCAAATTATTTATCATGAAATTTATATTTATGTTCCATATGTTCCAATCACTTTTCCGAAATAATCACATCAAACAATTTTAATAGACAAACATTTCTACGTAAAATTTTGGTTAAAACGCCAACCTTTGATATTGCGGCTGGATACTTCTGAAGAGAAATTGTTGCCACTTTATTTATTTACATATAAAGCTGCCAATATTTTTCCAAACATGTTCTGAAGAAATCTATTGAGATGTTTTGAAACACATTTTTATGCTAAAATTTCTAACTAAAATGCAATTCGAATGAAATCTATGCAATACTGCCTCTATAGATGTCATATCGACCTAAACGAAGCCTAAGAGAGCTTGATATGTCCTAAAATTATATTAACGGTAATAAGGTATTTTTTGATGTTCACCTCATCAAAAGAATCTCGGTCAGTAGTTATGGCATGAACGAGCTTTCAGAGGCACTCAGAAGAAAGTATACTACTCTGTTCATTATTCATCTCAATTCAATTAGGGCCTCCTCAATTTTCCTCAGTGACTCCCTTTCGAATCACTCCTCGATTTTAATTACTCACCGGGCAGTTTGTGAACGTTCTGTTTGGTTTAAAGCAAGTAAGAGTCCATATTACCGGAAACGCTACGTTGACTGCCATTACTAGGTATTACGATGAGTTTGGAAAAGACATGAAAAGACAGTGGATGCGGGCTACGACTAATCGTCGCTTTGGTAGTCTTTGGGAGATCAGAAATGGATGTACAGAAGTCGGTGCCAGTTGTTTGATTATGATAGTCTAAATGCAGAAATCCGTCTGTCAACTAATCATTATATGTGATGATGATGATACAGAAACTCTAGTTTTATCATAAATTTTCTTTATACTTACAACCCCTAATTAGTTCACCCTACTATTTGTATTTAGATAGCAAAGTTTCTATTTTATTACAAAGGTGCAAAATCGCGCGCATAAGATTTTTTCAATTTTTGCAAATCGCGCAAAAAGGTGCAGGGAAGAAATAGGACAAACGGACATGTTTAGAGACCTTCGGAGTCCGTAATTCTAATAGAACACAAGGGAACAAGTGCCGTTAATTTCCAAAAGGTAAATTATAAAAATTCGTCGTAACGCGAACAAAGCAGACAATAGATAGAAAATAGAGATCAAAATTAGGATATGTGAATGGACATGTCGTTATTTAACGTTTGTCAGCACTTTTCGTACTTCTTTATATTTTAAACATGACATGACATAAAGTACTGAATTTTTATATATTACTAGCGAACCCAACAAACGTTGTCCTGTTCGAACCCGAAAATAATTCCATAACACGATTAGGGCAACAGCTATCGGGTCCAATAACAATTAATATATTAACGTCAATGAACGAACGGTTACATTATTTGGATACGAGGGGCACACTGAAATGATCGGGAATAAGAAAAGCCACATGCACGGTATAGCTAAATTGTATTTTATTGTTTTTCGAAGTATTCTCCGTTCAACTTAATGCACTTTTCCATTCGTGCAAACCAATCATTAAAACAGTAATTCCAGTCTGAAGTTGATGTTGACAAAATGGCTGATTTGTACGCTTCCACAGCTGCTTCGGGGTCTTCAAACCGTTGACCGCGTAATAAATCTTTCATTCTAGGGAATGTAAAAAAATTGTTTGGGCTCAGGTCAGGACTGTACGGAGGATGGCTCATCAGCTCGATGTTTTCCTGCTTCAAAAAATCATTTGTCTTCCGAGCCGTATGGGAGCTCGCATTATCGTGATGTAAGATAATGCGACGTTTCGGGTTATTTTTTCGGAGTTCGGCTATCATTTCTGACAAACAAACCGTGATATACCACTCGTCGGTAACCGTTCTGCGTTCCTGTAAAGAAATTGTAGAAACATGCCCCTTTTTCGAGACAAACGTAGCGACCATTTTCTTTGACACGCTGCGGGAGCGAACCACTTTCGTTGGCTTGACCTCGTCTTCGAAGACCCAAACTGCTGACTGATGTTTTCTTTCAGGTTCGTATGAATACATCCATGATTCGTCACCTGAGACGATATTATAAACGGCATTTGACTTCCCTCCGTTGAAGCGTTGCAGAGTATTCCGGCACCAATCTACACGAGCCGCCTTTTGCTCTTCGGACAAATTGTGGGGAACCCAGCGGGAAACTAGCTTTCTTACACACAGCTCATTATGTAATATCGACTGAATTGCAGTCATTCCGATACTGATAACAGCCCGAAGCTGCTCGTATGTCACATGATGGTCATCTAATATAATAGTTCGCACAGCTGCGATGTTTTCAGGCGTGACCGCTGTTCTTGGTCGACCTGCAGAAGAAAGAGTGCTGAGCGACACACGACCGCGTCGGAACTCGGCATACCAGCAGTATATTGTCGTTTGTCTCGGTGCTTCAACATCATAAATCGAAACAAGTTCGCTGAGACATTTATCTTGAGATAAGCCCCGACGAAAATTGTGATAAATTATTGCACGGAAATGTTCACGCGTGAGCTCCATTTCTATTAACGACGTGTCAACTTTAAACCAACTTAGTTTTTGTTTTTAATAAAAAAAATTAATTGTTTGAATGTCATTAAGATTCTAAGAGGCCAGTATTCAAATTCTAAAAAAGGTTTTATTGTAACTCAATCCGAAATATTCTATTCCCGATCATTTCAGTGTGCCCAGTGTATTCTTTATACAAAAATCCAAATTAAAATAAAAATCATAAAAATCCATGGAACCGTTTCGGAGTGAGACCGCAAACACCGTGACACGTGATTTTTATATATTAGAAGATATATAAGTTAAGATATATTAACTTATATATCTATTAGATTGCCAGTAAAATGTCTATAGTTAGTTGTTCGAAACAATAGAATGGTTCCCCAAGTAGATGTGATGATCTTAACACAGTAGGTACAATTATGTTGTAATGTTTGTTAGGAAATACGAGGTGCTTCATGAAACAATTAGCCCATATATTTAGCTAATTGTTTCAGTAAAATGTTAACATAAACCAGAAAACGCAAAGTACGAGCAAAAATGCTTATAGCACGCCTTGCGTCTTCTGCTACAATATTCGTAGCTAAGATTTTCGGAGTTACAATTTTCGTAGATGTACAGTTTCTACGAATCTTCGTAGCACTTAAGAGCATCTAGCCTCATTAGTCCAATTAAAAGCAAAGGTTCTTCTACATTTCAAAGGCGTATACAGGTAGAGAACGCTCTCATAATTTTACGATTACAGTTTAGAATCGCTTCTTCTTTTTACACCCACCAATAAATATGATAAATTACACTAAAAGTTATTTTGTATTATTTTTACACTTGTATTTAAATAGCGTTTAATCTGCCTACTTAGTATTTCGTATAGCTTATTTATTCTCCAAGCTTTGATCAATTTTCATACAAGTTAAATATATTTATAAAATTTTAATTATAATTAAAGTAGTGTGTAAAACACTAACTTTAATTTTTTTTGTGTGTAATAAGTACGTATAATTATGTATTTACAGGTATTTTTTTTATTTACAGTTCTAAATATCGCTCGCTTGCCACCATCTCTGTGCCTGCGATCCTTGAACCCACGGGAATGGCGAGAGACGACGGCAAACGTCCAGACGGGGCCACATTAGTGCCGTGGAGGTTAGGAAAATCTCTGGTGTGGGACGCAACATGCGTAGACACCTTCGCTCAGTCCCACATCGACTAGCAAACAAGCTGGCGCTGCTGCTGACCAGGCCCAGATTCTCAAGCGCCGCAAATATTCATCCTTATTCCGCAAATATTCCAAGGACTACGAGCTGGCGGTGCTCGTGGTAGACTCATGGGCCCCTGGTCGACAGACATGAAGGCATTTGTAAGGGCTCTGTCGGCACAGCTGGTCGACTCTACAGGGGACCCCTAGGCTGGCACATACTTCTCTCAACGTATCGCCCTAGCGGTACAAAGAGGTAATGCTGACAGCATAATAGGGTCGATGCCGCAGGCGGACCTGTTAGACGGGGTTTTCCTTTTATAATCTGTATATATATATATATATATATATATATATATATATATATATATATATATATATATATATATTAGTGTATAATAATAAATACATTAAGTTTTTATATAGTACGGTATGTAATGTAAATAAATATATAAATTTGTAAAAGTAATAAATACAATCAACTAAATTCTAATACAATTGGTTCTTCACATGTTTAAGTATAATATATATTTATAAAATTGATATAATTAATTCATAATAATTAAATACAAATGTCGAGCTGACCTTATGAATGTATTATAAAAAATTAACACTTAAGTTATTACAATTATGATTTCTTAAATAATTAAAAATTGATTGGTTCGCCATACAAAATTTTATACCCTGTTTCACCCCCTTCCAGTTTAATTTTCGAGATAAATAGAAGCTTATGTTCTTGTCCAATGTCCCATTTACCTTTATTTCAAAATTCACTAAGATTTGTTAGGCTGTTTTGAAAGTAAGCATCGCAACTAAAACCAATCGAAATGGTTTATCTATACTTGATATATTTATTTTAATAAATACAAAATCAAATTAATTATGGGGTAAAGTATAACTAGCTATTAATTAATAAATACACGTTGGCAGAGAAACTGAACAGCAGGTATTTGTTGTTTATGATTGAGTTAACAGTTTAAAGATTGTTAGACGATATTTTCTGGCAATTTGAAAAGCCGCATAGAATTCAGTATATCGCTACCGTAACTTCGTCTCGGCTCTGAAGTCGACCGGAACTTTAACAAGCTTAACTATTTCAAATTGTTGTGCTATCTACGTCGGAAATACAATTATACCATAGTTCCTATCTAGCTATTTCAAAAATCAAACGTCTTTATTCCAACGAAAATATATTTTCAAACGAATGCGGACTAGTTTATGCATGAGAAAATAAATCGATCGCTGTCACGCTTTGTCTTTCTCTACATGAGTAATAGCTAATACATTTATGGGTTTTAACGTTGCGTTACTTCAACAAAAAATAGGTATCGATGACGAATAAAATTTGTTTCACTAAGTATATAAATTTTTATTGTATGATTAAAATTAACTATGATTTTGTTTGTAAGAACAAAAAATTTTATGTTTCTAAGTCGATGAATTTTAAGAATACATGTAGTTTCATATACTTAACTTAAAATATATTTAAAAATATCCTATCATTTTTCCCACTAAATTTGGCACTGCATTTGTAGCATTTAAGACTTAGCTTCTGTTTAATAGGCGAAGGTTGCGACCCAACCCTGCTTGACGACTTTTACAACTACAAAAAGAACACGATGCTGTTAAATGCTGCTTCAAAGATGACCCATAAGAGTCTCACAAAACTGGTCCGACTCGTTAATCCAAATTTATCATGTGTTCATGTAAGAATTCACAAAATTATAAACAAAATAAGAGAATATACCTACATTTTTTAAGTGAATATTGGCAGACAGACTGACGGAAGCGATAAAGATAGGGGAAACGGGAATGGGTTTGGCATTCCGTTACATACTCAGCGAGATACACGTGCTTTTGTTTCACGGTGGTCTTCTGTTAGGGGGTTGTTACTTCGCCTGTATATCATAATCATCATCAACAGCCTATTATATGTGTCCCCACTGTAGGGGCACAGACCTACACTCTCAACAAGGGCGTATGGGCTATATGGTCCACTAAGCTGGCCCAGTGCGGGTTGGTGGACTTCACATGCGCCCTAATTCTTTCTTTGACGTATGCAGGTTTACTCGCAATGTTTTCGTCTTTCCCACTGCATCACCGATGCTCATATATAGGCTGCTCAATTTATGACTGCACACCATAATATGCCCTGCTACTACAAAGTGCGTAATATTTTTTATACTTTCCGAGGTAGCTTTTATCTCGACAGAAACTTGCTTTAAAATTGCCATTAATTTGGTAACCCTGATTAAATTAATTTTGAATTTGGCAATTAATTTTGAATTTTGCAACGGTACCTACCCATGATAGGAAAGGCTATTTTTATTGTTTTTTTTTTTTAAATATCAGTTATGTCACTATTTCAATATTATCTTGTACTCATACTGGCAATGCTTTATCTCCGTATAGATGTCGACTTGAAGTTTACATAAAATATGTATATATGAAGACACTACGTATTGTTTTTTTATTTTTATGTACGCATACGCAAATTTAAAAAAAACAATACCCAGTAATCGAAAATTTATCGTTATTGATATCATCTTGCAAGGAGACCTTTATATATATGTACTGGCGGAAAAGCAATATCTATCTATGAACTTCTTATTGTGTTTGGCTGTATGGCTCATTTTCTTGGCTTATTAGCAGAAGGGCAAGTTCGCATTAAGGCAACTTCGCATAAGGGCAAATTCTCTAAACGGCAAATTCTCATTTTAATTTTGGAACACGCATTAATAACACAAACAGGAACATTCTTTACGAAAACGTTTTCATTGTGGACAAAGCTACCTCCAGTATACGTGCGGTTCACGAAATAACGGACTACAATTACACTAATGAATCCGAGATGAGACAATAACAAGATGGCCTGCCATTACGATATATACCTTAGTTTCGCGAGTAATCGAGAAGAAAGAGGTGCTAAACGATGCCGCAATTAATAGTCAATTAATCACTCTGCAGCAATTTATTCAATAACTCTTAACGAGTCTCGTCCGAGTGTTTTAATGAACTACCTTTCAACCGAACCACGTCTACGAGACAGCCGTTCATTGTGGGTGCTTAAGAAAGATAACGACAGTCTTTTACAAATATTTTGCCAAATTGTTTTATCAACTTAATTTAGTCTAAAAGAAAAATTACAAAATACAAGCGAAGAATAGATTTTATATCACAATTTTTTATGAAAAAGGAATGCTTAAATTGCTTGTCCTGCTAAGTGATAAAAGTCGACAAGGATTTTTTAAGGTGTAATGTGAACTTTTTGTTACCGCGTGCGTGGTTTGGTTTGGTTCAAAATAATCGAATCTCTAGTAACACAATAATAAGAAAAAAAAAGTGGGCGATCTTCAGGTCTCTTGATGTTCAAGGCATTAAAATTAAATAATGGTTTTCGGAAATACTTTTTATATATAGAGAATATTTAATGACACACTTAAAAATAAACTTAATCAAAAAATACTATATGCTTATCAAATTTACCGTTCTTAGGATGGATTCAAGTTCTGTGAGTTCTGTGAGTTTTCATTCAGATTTTATATAATGTAGTCATTACATTAAAACCTATTTTATATAAATAGGTTATCGCAAAGCGCTTCGGTTTCGTGCTCCTACTAAATTCTCTTACTGATAGGAGCACAAAGACATACATGTCCTGATGCTCCTACTGAATATCGTATCATCGGTAAGTAATCTTGTTACATGTTAAATAATTAATTTTAACACATTTCATTCTAAAGTCAAAGTTCATAATGGCGGCCATGTGCCGCACGCGAATTAAACTAAACGTAACCTTGTATTGACGTCATTCTTTTATTTGTTTTTTTTTTCTTACAAATTTGGTGTAGGTGTAAGTACCTATATTTAGTGTAGTGTAAGTCTATAAGAAGTAAGTTTGTGTAAAATGTTCCGTTGGGCGTATCCTTACTTTTAAAATTATTGTACGTTATTATTATAATAAACTAGCGACCCGCCCCCGGCTTCGCCCGGCGGGCAATTTTTATATATATATGAACATTCCTCGTTTATCCCTCTTTCCATTAGTGAAAACCGAATTAAAATCGGTCTACCCGTTCACGCGTGATGCCGTGACCAAGGGAAATAGGGATTCAATTTTATATATTAAGATAAATACTTTATTTATTGTCCAATTCATTTTGCTTACACTCGATCACCCCTAACCCTTGCACTAGGATACCCTGTGTTACAAATTTATATTGTTTGCCTTTATTACTTTTGATAATAATATGATTAAAAAAAACTTGACTCACCTCTACTTGAATCGGACTATGCTAACGAGGAATTAAAATTTTGTAATATCCTGATGCTCCTACTTGCATACGTAACCACTTCCATTGTAGTAGGTGCATCAGGATATGTAGGTACGTCTTTGTAATTCTATCAGTAGGAAAATTTAGTAAGAGCACGAAAATGAAGCGTCGCAAAGCTATACTATTTTCTTTTTGTAAAATGATACCACAGAAGAACTTCACAGAAGAACTTTCCATTTAGAAAAATACGTCTGTTGTTAAAGTTCAAGTATATCATTTGTTGGCAAATCGATTTAAATACATGATAGGTTTGAT
Source organism: Bembecia ichneumoniformis (assembly GCA_910589475.2). NCBI lineage: Eukaryota > Metazoa > Arthropoda > Insecta > Lepidoptera > Sesiidae > Bembecia > Bembecia ichneumoniformis. Next base: position 9,773,019 of record OU342523.1, read on the forward strand.
TTTTTTATGCGTAGTTAGTATTTTTGATAAAAAAAAACTAGAACAATATGTTCAAAAACTTTTTTCTAATATTCGATTAAACACATCCTTCAAAAAGATTGTCGGACGTATTGTTGTCATTCAATAACTGTCAAGTTCATAAATAAGTCGGCTCATTATTGTAAGCGGGAGCACAGATTCCAGAACTTATCTAATGACCGCAATCTTCCCTTTCATGACCATTGACAGTTCCGCGTACCTTGTAACTTTTTTAATTCACCCCTGTTACAAAGTTGGAAAATGAAATCTCAAACCATTTCAAAACGACCAAACTGAAAAACGTATTACCTTTTTGATTATTACATCAAAATTTTCGAATAAACTTATAAATCTATTTATCAGATTGTCGATCCAAGTTGACTTAAAGTTGAAAAGTTTGACTTATGGGAAAGTTTGACTTATAATTAAATTTCTCCTAACTGAATATTTAACCAAGCAAGGAATGACAATTAATAATACTAGGTAACAATCTCTGGATATTTGGTACAAGATCAGAGTTAGCTTCCTTCGATCCCATGGTTTTACAATAAACAAATAAATTAGTTTTTAGGCTACGATCCGGATACTATCTATATAGGAAATTTTGACTATTAATAAGAAAAATAGACTCTTTCCATTGCGAGGTTTGCAGAAACATAGATGTCCAAGGTACCAAAGAGAAAGTAATTCTATGATACATAAATATAACATACTAGCTGTTTCACGCGACTTCGTCCGCGTCTCTTTATATAATATTACTCGCTGACAATGTAGCTTTATATAGGTGAAAAAATTTTTAAAATCGGTCCAGTAGTCTTTCAGTTTATTCATTACAAACATACAACAAAAAATACATAGAAATCTTTTCTCTTTATAAAATTAGTATGGACTAGTATCTAGTATTAACAGATAAAGGCGATTTTAGGGTTTTATTACTGTTATTTATATTTATATTATTATTATTAATACTTCGCTGAGCTGAGGTTAATTATTCATATTTGTACTGAGGCTTTTATGTAAATACATTAAATGAGTGCTTCACTTAATTTGATAGAAAGACTATTAGCTCATGTAAATTGAGGAATACAATAATTTTAACTAATGAATTAAGAGCGTATACGATCAGGCATAATTACCACAAAAATAATTATAAAATAAGAATAAAATTACACAAATCACTTATCAAATGGAGTAAAAGATGGCTTTACAGGCAGCACATTACAGACCTATAGCCTACACCTTACAGAAGACGTGTATTGTTGAGTTCCTGTGAGTAAGGGATGCCATAGCCCGTCCTCCTAAATCTTCTTAAGTGTTATCCTTATCTTAAGCCACCATGAAGTGCTTCTTTAAAAAATAATAAGGGAAATAATTAATAAAGCAAATAACATATCAGGCAATAGATGAAATAAATTTGACACTTTTTAGTTTTACACGATACACTATCAAACTATCGAATGATTCATGTGAATTACGTCGACATGTGAAGGCGACTTTCCTGTGTTCTAGTTGCAACGAGATTAATGGCCCATATCGTTGTGATTGAATACGGAACTCTAGTACCTGCACACGAAGATTGTCCATCAAGGCTTCACCTTGATGAATACTATGGACATATGAATACTATTGTTTGAAGAAAACTGCACTACTTAAAGCTTAAGAGTCGAAATTACTGACAAACATTTAATGTTATAATAAATTAAAAGTTTTGAAATTATTTTTAATTAAATATATTGAATATGCTAGAAATCCCAAAAATCGTAACCCTCTACCAATATTACAAATGCGAAAAATTTTGAGGATGGATGTTTGTTACTCTTTCACGCAAAAACGGCTTAACGTATTTGGATGAAATTTGACACACAGATAGTTTATTATTAACATGTAGGATACTTTTTATCCTGGAAAAAATGTTAGGTTCCCGAGGGATCGTTTAATATTATATAAAATCGGCGCCGCTGTCGGCACATTGGCGGCGCCACCGTTGTCACAGCGATAAAGATGTTAGGCGTTATGATTTTAGACGTGTTCGAAGTCGCGGGCACAGCTAACAATATTACAAATACGAAAGTGAGTTTATTTTTTAGCTTTCAAGCCTTAACTACTCAAAATATTGAAATTATTATTTACCTTTTCACAAACACAATTAAAAAAAATTTGACTTGCGATATAAATAAAGAGTTCTAATGATTCCAAGCGCCCTCAATTTTCCTTTGCTTTAAGTTAATTAAGTCTTCGTATTTTTTCTCTCAAAAAAGCGCAATTTGAAAGTCATGTACTGCAGCCACCGAAAACGTTGTATCCAACAGAAATAATCCCCAGAATTAATATTTTATAAGGGAGCTGCCTGTTGTACGAGCAGCCATACTTCACATAACGGCAAAACTTAATCATAATAAAAACTGAGCTTGACGTAGCATTTTATTACAAATATTCTCTCTAAACAGAGTTAATAGAGCTTGTTCTAGCTGAAGTGTTTTGACACTATCACACAAATTCATATATCATACTTATCTACATTACATAATCAAGTTAATTAACTTAATTACGATTACATTTGGTCATTGTTTCATTATTTCTATTAAAATATGGAGATATTTCTAAGATAATGTGTTTCTTAGTAAAATTAAATTGATATAAAATTACCGTCATGTTTTAAAAATATGCTAATTTTACACCCGGCTTTTTCTGTTTATAATTCGGATATTAATTTTTCATAGTTAAAATTAATATCCGATTTTTTTAATCCCTTAATCCTTTTTTCAAAGTAAATACATAAATACAAAGACAGAAGGTTGCGGAAAATCGGCATTTTTCTATATCATCATCACCATCATCTCAGCCGTAGGACGTCCACTGATGTACAAAGGCCCCAAATTTTCCAAAAGGACCGATTAGAAACAGCCTGGATCCACCGTCGACCCGAGGATCTGTCCACGTGGTCTGTCCACCTTGGGGTGGACGTCCTACGCTGCGCTTGCCGGTCCGTGGCCTCCACTCGAGAACCTTCCGGCTCCAACGGCCGTCGGCTTTCCGTACTATGTGTCCTGCCCATTGCCACTTCAACTTACCGGCTTATGTCGGTAACTTTCGTTCGTTTACGGATCTCCTCATTCCTGATTCGATCTCGCAGTCTAACCCCGAGCATTGTCCCCTTCATAGCTCGTTAAGGGACGTTGAGCTTTCTTACTAGGCCCATAGTTAGAGACCGCGTTACAGCGCCATATGTCATCAATTTATATGATAAAGGGTGACTGGTTGGGTTGAGAGTCCACTAAAAACTCAAACAACACCTAGGAACGCAAGTACGCTATCCACCTTGATACCTTGAGTTAAAGGTAAAGCTTGGACCATAGGCTTTTGCTGCTGATTGAATTTCACTAAAGTAATTTATCTCCTTAAGAAGGTTGATATGGAGTGAAATCATAAGGAGACCTTTATGATGTGATACTGTAAGTTATCTAAACCTAAAAAACATCAATACTAAAATAGTTTAGACATATAACTCGAAAATAGGTAACAAATTGGGTAAACTTATGAAAGACAGACAAAGTAAAAGATAAGTAACAGGGCAGACCAGGCACAACACAAGTTAAGCATTTCGTTAACTTAAACCAGTAAGCGGAACTAGTATTCACTATGTTTGTAATTCGCCCATGATGGGGATAAGAAATTAAGTTTTTATAAAAATTTCTTATTGATAAAATCAAAACTTCTCAATAACTACTAAACAATAAAGGACACAAACAAATTTTAAAAAAGGATCCTTCACTTATTAATATGATTGTGATTTATGGATAAAATTGGCTCAGCTATAGGATCAATATACTCAGCAGTTAACTCATTGGATAGAAAAAAAATCAAAAACAACTAAAATATATTTTAAGGTATCTGTGTTATTATTTCTAATTATAAATACAACATTATGCCTACAAGGTATGTAATATTAATCGCAACTTTGCAGAGTATGCGGTTTAAGTTCGTATTCATAGCTTAGACCTAAAACATTGTATTTTAAAATTTAAGAAAAAAAAAAAGAAAAAAGAAAATCCTGACTTAATTTTATAAATGCCAAAGTTGTTTGTTTTACAACAAATACGCCTTATCTACTACACCGATCATCATGAAATTTTGCATATATGCATACAGAAAAAAGGAGATACCTTTCATCTAGAAAATTCTACTGCTCCCAAGGAATCATATAAAAATGAAAAATTGAACGTTTGACAAAAATATATGAGCAATAAAGATTGAATAAGTGTGAATAACATGTAGGGTAAAGGTGCACGTAAGAAGTCGCAAGTAAAGGAATAAAACAATGAAGAGCTCAAACACGGAAAATATCCCGTGACTCATTCCATTTCGAAATTTAAGTTTCAAAAAAAAATTCAACACTGCATATTCTAACGTCAATTCGCAACGCATAATATGACTGACGTCAAGTTTGTACGTAAGTACGTTGTAAGTAAGTTGTCAAAATGTATCGTGTGTCTTACACACGTTGTAGTCTTACGAGTATACGAGTGACGTCAGTTGGGGTACATAGAGCGAAATGTTTTTTTGACTGATAAATCCATCTATCAAAATACATACTGATGTCGTCTTGATAGTGACACAACTTCATAACAAATGTTTTTACATGTAGTTAAAAGAGAGAGATCTGATTAACAAAATTTAATCAGACACAGGGCTTATAAAAACGAAATATATTAAAATATTGTAAAAGAACAGAGAGGACTTTGCTAAATTTAAATTAGTTTTTTTTTAACATAGTAAAAATTAATAGTGGAGAAAGGATATTTAATATCTACGGTTTCAGTTTTCTTTTGTATGGCTTACCATTAAGTTCGTTTTCTGCTGTTGCTATACTAATTAGACACAGGGGCACCGGGTGATTACACGTTTTTTTCGTACAGCAACAACAAAGAACGAACTTAAAGGTAAGCCATACAAAAGAAAACGAAAGAAAAATATATTAAATATCCTCTCTCCCAATTTATAAATTCCCTTCTTGTAGGAATATACCTTTCCTAGAAAAGCGCAGAATATTCACTTTTCAAAGAACTAACAAAAGAAATAAGGTCAAAGAAAATGTTAACACAAAAAAATCAAAGACCATTAACAAAAGAAAGAGAGGGAGAAGTGGACTACCAGCTTATTCAACTGTTAGTATATTATTTTAAATACTACATGTTTGTTATAAATTTAATGACCGTCTAACAACGTTACGCATGTCGCTCTATACTTATTTCAATTTCTATGTTAATTTTACTGTAACTTTCTCGAAAGAGAGGTTAAAAGTGTATATTATGAAAAGGACACAGCCATAATAGTAATACGAAAACATAACATCACCACAAAACGCTCATTTGTATAATATTCCGATTTAGCTGGAATTTGACGAGCTCGAAGGGTGTTCATTGTCAAGTATAACTTGTTGCATGGGTTGACGATGTTTCGTTTATTGTACCTACAAATATAGCTTCATTATACTTAGCTTCTTCAATTCTGAGGAAGCTAAGTATTGGAATACTAGCTAATGCCCGCGATTTCGTCTGCTTAAAATATAACCCTTGACATCTTTATCGCCGTGACGATGGTGGCGCCGCCAATGTGTAGACAGTGGCGCCCAAATTTTTAATATTTTTAGACGATCCTCGGAAACCTAATACTTTTCCAGGATAAAAGTATTCTATATGTTAATCCATGTAATAAACTATCTGTGTGCCAAATTTCAACCAAATTCGTTCAGTAGTTTTTACGTGAAAGAGTAACAAACATCCATACATCGGTCCATCATCACAAACCTTATGTATAAAATATGTTAGTAGGATAATAACAATAAATGTAAATGAAGTTTACTTTGTTTGGTTTAATATTCACTTCACTTAGTTTAAACTTGCCGCGTTTAACTTTTTTAAGAGTTAATTGCTACCTATATCGGGAAGAAAACGTACGATTGAAGCCGCGTGAATAAGGTAATGTTTTATCAATAATCGTAAAGAGTTTGAAATAAGTTATTAAGATTTTGAAATAAAAGCTATGTTGTTTCTCTTTTCATATAAGATTTATTATTACTTTAGGTCAATATTTGTGTAACAGAAATTGTAAAATTAATTTCGCAATTTGATTTTTATTTCTACAGCCTTTGCACAAAATATATATATGAAAGTTTTCAAATACATCCTTCTTTGACGCTTGAAAAGTGTTTAAAAACTTCAGAGTAAAGGAATACATTCTAGTATTGTTTGTAAATTATATCTCCCAAGGGACAAATAAACATTAGATTACACGCATACAATTAGTTACACAATGCAAATGTTAACGGTAATTATAATAGCAAACAATGACGCTGGACGCTTTACTAAAAAAACCCCAATTCAGATCTCTGAATAGACTAACAGACTAATACTTCGCCATCAGGTGCATGCAGTTTTCTAATGGGGAGTAAATACGCTGCCGTCGTCTAATATAACAAAGTGGATATAGGGGAATGGAGACTGGCATTCCTTGCTCACGCACGGAAACAACAAGACATGTGCTGTAATTTCACGGTGGTCTTCTGTGAGGTTGTGGTTACTATCGCAAGATTACTTGTCCAGAATGACATTGTGGCCTGTCAGTGCTACTAACTACTAAATTTTGGTATTTTTCAATTGATTTTTGAAGTTACTAGAGACGCAGCGCCGACGAAATCGAAATTAAGAGATTTTTGTTTATCTAACAATTTGGGTTATTTTTTTTTTTAAATAACACACTTGAAATGTATGAAATCAAATGTCACCGTTCCCATGCTAAAAAATAACCGTACCGAGAAAAATAGTATAATAATTGTAATCCAATTTAGTAATTCGCCCCACTAAGGCGAGTAAGTCGTGAAACGAGTTATCGAACAACGATGTGAGCTCTAAAAGTTATTTATACATACTTTCATGTATCTATTATCAATAAATTTATTAATTTAGTCAAGAAATGAAGTGAATATATGTATATAGTTGTACACGCATATATAGATAAGCGTAAATAACGTCCCTATAGAGTTTCGGGTTTGACGAATCCAACTAGACGGAAGCGTTTATAGCCAACTCCTTTGTTCTCCACGAGCAATTTGTCTCAACTCAAAGCTTGTCTTTTGTACGTTTTGCAGAGAATAATCGCTCAACGGATCTTCGTAAATACGCCTCTCAATTGGCATTGTATGTGACATTTTAGCTTTTCAAAAGCAAACACTATTGAAAGTCGTATATGAGTCCTTCAAAGAAAATGTAAATAATCTTTTCCCGATTCCTAAAAGTTGTAATAACAACCTTAATAAAACAGTCCCATAAAAATACTGACCGTAACAATGCCCCCATTTCAGTGAAATAAAGAAAGAACAGGGGCATCAATTTTTATAGTAATTTTATAGTAATGGCACCCGTAAAATTTTCAGCCATTGAATCTTTAAACAATCACAGATATATTGCTATAAAATATAAATAAACTTTAAAAGAAAACAAGTAAATTATGACATATAGTATTTGAATTATTCTTAAATTTAAAACGGAATAATATGGAATGGTTTTCAAATAAAAATTCCTTGAAATCTATACATATAATAAAATCGTAAACGAGCCGCGTCTGTACATGAAATATTATTTCAAAATAACAATTTGTACAAGTTGTACTTATGATACCGAGGTCAAAAAAATAGTTTTTAGAATTTTTGTCCGTTTGTCTGTACGTTTGTGCACGCTAATCTCAGAAACGGTCTAACCGATTTGAATGTAATTTTCACTGATATATTGTAGCAAGCTTCCCGTAACATTTAAGTGTTTGTTTCATTCCAATCGATTTACAAACAAAAAAGTTACGCACTATACCGAATACCACGCGTACGAGGTTGCGGGTTCAGCTAGTTTAAAATAATTTTAGGTATTCTGAAGAGCCAATAAAATTCTTGTTTGTATGATTATTAAAAATAAATCCTGATTAGTTTTATAAAATTAACTACTTTTAAAATTATCATCTTCTACTTAGCATTGCAATAAAAAGACCGAATAGAATTAGAATTAGGCCAATTAGAAAGGTAGCTGTCGGTTACAAACGGAATGACGTGCAAAGTGCGTTCTCATCGATCCATGAGCCTAGACATTTACGGTGTAAATCATATGATGACGTCAGTTGAGTAAAAAAGACTATAGACAGAAATAAATATTGAAATCTGCATAGACGACAAGTTTTATTATAAATCTTATCAGTCAAAACAAGAATTTAATTCCACGTAACAGATATATATAGAAAAAAAAATGAAATAAATAATTTAATTTCTTTAGTTCTAGATCTTTTATTCTAAAAATAGAATGAATTAAATTTAATTCCGACGAAAAACACATTGGTTTTCATCGCAAATGATCTATTCTGAGCGTTCGAGACATTTATCAAAAGATTCAAAGCAGCTGATCCTTTAAGACTCCCCGAGGATGGAAGAATGTTATGCTGTTAAAGTTTGCGACTTTAAATAGGCTGTCGTGAGGAAAATTAATGGAGACAGTAATGTCGCATCGGCAATTTCTGTTGACATCAAAACAAACAGATTACGCCATTATATTTATTATTAGCACCTGTAACGGAATTAACATCGGCCATATAATTATTTATTATCGTCGCAAGCTTTGAGACGCTTTTCTTAGGATGTAATGGCAAAAAAGTTCTTATTGTAAGAAAATTTAGGGGAAATATTAAGAAATATTCCTTGCGTTAGATCTTGTTTTTTTTTTTGGTCTGTGTCACCTGTGTTACCTGTGTTAGCCATAATTTTTGTTTCACTCCTGGATATTGACCTCCTAGAATAAGTTTCTTTCATTTACGGATATTACGTACATAAATTTCACATATATATTTTTAATAATATTTAAAATAAGGATTTCTTTGGAAAAAAAATAAAAAAGTATTTTTTTATTTTCTATGTTACTATTTTCTCTGTTAATGTAAATGAAATTATTTAATTTATTATTAACAACATAGTGTTCCTCTGTCAAGGGTCACTTTGTTATATCACACATAAAGCACAAAAAAATCTAAATCGTTATACTATAAGGAGTTATTTCGCGTATTTAGGATATTTTTCCACCTGTCCCTATGCTCATATTTCACGATAGGATTACAGTGTCTTGAGTTAAACAAGTGACATGACGTGCAGATAGAAAGGCTATTTATTTGGTTTTATCTTTTTTTTAAGTTAAAAACTTTACAAATGTATAACTAACTAACTATAGCTTCAAAGAAAGTTGATGAAATTTTCTGTAAAACTTTTTATTTCAAAACTCTAACTTCTATAGTTTAAAAAGAAATTGCAATTTTAAAAGTGTTGTACTTAGTTTTGAAGGCCAGTGTGTAATTGTATATAGTATAAGAAGTGAATTACTCACTATAATCCATACTAACCAAGCGATCTACGTGAAATTTTGTATACACATTGTCACAGATACAGGAAATGACATAGTATCCAGAAATGGTATCTATTCAGTTTTTTCTGGACCTTTCATTTAGAAAAAAAGTACTGCTCTCAAAAATCCAATGCCTGGCAAAATTATAACAGCAATAAAGATTGAATTATAAATTATTGTATTTCTCACATATTTAACCCCAGCTAATAAATAAAATTAACCCACAAAAAGATCACATTCTGCACTCGTATAATTTTCTCGTAACTCTTTTCGTCTAACTTTTCTATTGACATTCCAATTTGCCGACCTAAAACGTAACTGCTCCGCAAACCTGACCCCGGCTTAAAGAAGATACTGTCTCCCCCTTCAATGTCGGCGAACGCGTCTGTATTTGACGGAAATCGTTGAGCGTATTACACCAACAGATACATATCCGACGGAAATGAGAAATGTACTACCCTTATTAGTTGTCTCGTTGAGGTATCTCAATATAAGACAGAAGATATTCTATATTTAGATAGGTATCGCTTTGATAACTGGCAATACTATTTATTTCTGTCGTTCAGTGTAACAGTGAACAGTTATTTATTCATGAAATAGGTTTCAAAGTTAGGTTTACTAGGGTTTCGGGTAAAAAAAAAACAATTACAAGCACTTATAACAGCTGCCTGAAATAGGTTGTAAAACGTTGTTGCATTTCATTTTGTTTTTAATGAGAAGACCCAAAAGACGTGATGTTTATTGTAATAATAACGTCTTCTCAGTCTGTCAGTAAAAAATAAATAAATTTGTCATAATAATTATATTGAAAACTCATAAAGGAAATAATTCTAATAATATCACAAATGCGAAAGTTTGTACGATTGGATGTTTGTTACTCAATCACGCAAAAACAGCTGAACGAATTTGGATGAAATTTGACACACAAATAGTTTTTACTTGGATTTACATATATGATAATTTTTATCCTAGAAAAATGTTAGGTTCATGTGGGATTTTCAAAAAACCAACTAAATCGCGTACGATATTGCGAGCACAGTTAGTGTGAACATAATTCCATGTTCATCTCTTTTACTCTAAATAATGTATGAAGAAAGAATAATCTATCGTTGGCCCATATTTTTTGCATATATTTTGAGACTGTCTAATTCTTATTGATCTCAGACCAACGAACAACATAATGAAGCCGGTTTTATAAGCATATGTGCGTCGATTAAATAAAATATTTTTGTCTATATATTAAATAAAATATTTTTGTTGAGTAAATTTCTTGTAAGCGTTTCACATTTACTTTTATGGAACAAACAAACAAACAAGCAAAATAACCTCAATTTTTATTTATTTTTATTGAAAAAAATATTTACTTGTTAAATGTGATTCCATCCTGTTTTTTATTTTTTGAAAACTGGTTTTACACCCTTTCACTGGGCAATTCAGAATTTTTCCTAGTAAATATTTTAAATTATAATTACATCAAGCTCCTCGCGTTGATGTTAACAAATAAAGCGAGGCATAGTTTAATTGCATTCGTGTGTTAACCGTGTATATACATACACAGCGAGGCATAGTTCTACCGGCTTCACTCTGTCGTCCACAGGGCTATAGTTCTTATTTTACCAAACTTGGTTAATTAATACATTATATTTGTCTTAACTACTGTAAACAATGCTTCATTTTTCAATCACCTCTCCACGTGGTAAATTTATCAAGGTAACTCGGTTGGTAATTTTACAACCGACGCCTCTTTCTCTAACAAGAAGTATTTGAAACTTACATACGTTCCATTAAGTTTCTCGTTCAACTATGAACGGAATTTTCCAATTTGGATTACAATCTGGTATTAACGCATTACGTTAGATCTCTGTGAGCGAAACCCCAAAATGTTGACGTTGCTTGATAAATATAGTTATATCTACTCATCTTCAAGTAGAGTGTATTTAATCCACGCTTGTTCCGTGTAGTATTCGGAACAGATAACTAATTATTTAGGTTTTTTCCTAGATAATTTTAATTAAAAAGATTTGGCGTTAGTTGGATTGTGTTGTTAAAAACAATTTTAATTACAATGCAATATGTCTTACTTTTATGTTAAGTAATTCCAGAATACAACTAATATTGCCCTCAAAATTAGTGTTATAATAAGACCTACCCCTTCACTTCAGGTATCCCCATTTTCTACGTATGAACTCTTTATGAACTCATTTATAAACCTACCTGCTCTATAAACGAATTCGGGAAGCATTTTTGTTTTTATTTTCACGAATTGCAGTTTCGTCATATCGCTTTTGAAATGCAATCTCATATGCATTCCAAATACTATTTTCGCGTTCGTGAGAAAACTCAACTAGGCTTCGAAATAACGTACTTTGGCATTTTATTATAGCTTCAATAATATATTCTTATTTAGCGTTAACAAATATACGAAGGGTGCACTTGTCTCTATAGATTTTCGTTGCAAAGATTAGTCCGAAGAAACACACAAACATTTAAGCAAAAAAAAAAAGATTAAGCAAACTTATATGGAAAAATAAATTTGACAGAGAATAATCTGCTATGTGTAAAAAGTATACTTTTGAGATATTGACAAGAAATCTTTTTTACTGAAAGTTCATTTTATTTATTTTTTATATTTATTTTTAACTAAGGGTTGTCATACTTAAACTTATCGGTCTTTTAAACATGAAAATTTAATAATTTATTTATGATATTGATAAATAGAGTAAATTTTGTCCATAAAAGATAACAACAGCTAGAATCTTTATGAACAGCTAGAGCAACAGCTGTAGCGCATAATCATTTACCAGTTTTTTTACACGTTAGATAAGGTATTTTCACTAAGGTTAAAATGTTGGAATCTCAAAAAGTGCACATAACAGATTATGGTTTGACAACGACGATATGCAAAATTTATTTCAATATTAACCAGTTAATTTAAAAGTTGGGTGTAGCTAAAATTTCTCAATAATGTATTAAGCCAGAAAACTTTATTTAAATTTAGAATTTTCATTGTAATAATATTCTTTATTTAAATTGTTGTGTTTTTTTTATTATTCTGTATGTCACTTAACAATGAGAACTCGTTTGTGAATAGAAAATAGTAAAATAAATTTTCCTATAACAAAATGTTAAAGAGTTTCGTTTAAATAACCTTTCACAGCTTCAACTTAGTTTCATGATAAATAGCCTCACGCTCAGGGTGCCGGTGGAAGAGTTTTACAATAGAAAAATGTGTGTCATATCTCAGTAAATAATACAGTGCAGTTATTCATACTATGATAAAAACACTGTACTTAACACTAGTTTATACAAAACGTTGTGTATCATAAAGTAGCATCTGGAATAGAGTGCATTATCCAATGTTACTTACTTTCAAAAAGGTTTTTCACTATGGCTTGAAAAGTTAACGAGTAGCAAACATCTTTTTCATGTTTTCAAGCCACCCTTGAGCCGAATTCCATTTTTCCATTGTTCATTAACCAGTATTTATATATAAAAATAAAATAAAATCGTTGTCCGCCTCTGTCTGATTCTCCACTAACTCCTTCTGAACCATTCAACAGATTTTTGATATTTAAAATGCAGAAAAATTGCATCTGCGCGAAGCCGGGGCGAGTGGAAAGTTTATAATAATGAGAGCTTTTCGTTTTTCGTCCGCGTATCTTTATAAATTTATCTTTGATGCTGGAACCAACCATACACATTTCATTGAGCGGTTGCGGAGATTGTCGCAAACGGACATCGTGACACGTGATTTTTTATATGTTAAGACGTGGAGCATGGCATCTTTATATACACGATTCATACATTCATAAGCAGCTACGCCAAGTTACTATTTCTTAAATGATACTTTTATTGGCTTTGTTTGCATTATCATAACTTACATAAAAAGTCTTGGTCACTTGTTGTCAAAATTTCATAGTTTAGTAAGAAAAAATGTAATAGCGATTTTAATATTGCTTTTGCCAGAAAGTAAGATGATTTTTGAATATTGCTTTTGAAGAAAATAAGAAAGTAAGAAAGTAAGTAATTAAAAGGATTATTTATTTATTATCCTGGAGTTAAAACGTCAAACATTTTATCCTGCATTTTGTAAGAGGTTACAAGTTATAAAATAAACTAATTCTATTATATAATTTTTAATATAATTTATCAAACTAGTGTTTACTTACATTAAGATACGATCACTTATAGGCTTCAATTTTACTTGTTTATTAAAAAATATCAACTATAAAATATTACAAATAGATTTTTTTTCAAGTACCTATTTAAAAAGTCTAAAATAACTATATCTATAATGATCGTAATAAAATATTAACTTAACCCATTTCGTTCGTTCACGTTGTTACGTGTTTGTATCCCTACAACCCTATAAAAGCCTCCACAAGGATTACAAGTATCCCGACCGAGAAGACAAATCTTTACTTGTGAAGCTAGGTATCAATAAGGATTCGAGTTATATAGAAAGTAAAACTAAGGTTACATTTTATTAAAATGTTTCTCTTTTCCTTCTTTTTAAGTTGTCGTCTATATTGTTTCTTATTGCGATTTAGCGGATAAGTCTGATTCGTAAGTGGTTTTCTAAAAATGGCTGAAACTTTAAATTATAGTCTTATTCATTAATTAATATAACAATGTTATCATTGTTATATTTCAGATAACATTAACATATTACATAACATTTAACATAACATGATACATTGTTACTCGAGACCCGCTCATATTCGGCTTTTTATTTTTTCAAATATTCGTTGAAGGTAAAGAAAGGAATCGGAAAATTTTCCTGGAAAAAGTGAAAACTCCATTTTTCTTTTTCCCGAACAAAAGTTTCGAGCTTACAATTCGAACATTTCAATCATACATTACGCACCAGCTGCCACAGTTTAATAGCTTTTCACAGAAGTCGTACGAGCAAATATTATATAAAACACCAACGGTTATAAAAATAAAAATAAACTGAAATCCATACTAATATTATAAAGAGGTACTTTGTATGTTCGTTTGTTTTGTATGTAGGAGGTAATATTTGAAACTAATCATCCGATTTAAAAAATCTTTCACCATTAGTTAGTAGAATAGAACTTCAGGATGGACCTAGGCTAAATGTATGTCAGGCGTATTATTGTCAGGCGTTATATCTATTATTTTTGAGTACGGACGGAGTCGCAGGCACCGGCTATTATTTTATAAAACCTGATTTAACCAAATACATTTTAGATTTACATAATGGCATTTCTATTTTCATATACATATTTTGATACATTTGCTCAGCCATAGTATTGTTAGATGTTTGTAAGCGCTATATTTCCAAAGGAATCTCTTTAAAAGTTCCCAACAAGTCAACTGTCATCTACAATCCTTTACAAATTAAACGGAGCCGTAATTAAGCGTCATACCCTCGCTAAGTGTTTATTTGCTCTGGGCACATCCTGCTCCGCACTATGACCCAGTTCTGCAATCCATCAGTTAGAGCCGCTTCAACAAGTGGTTAACCACTGCGGCAGCTAACTGCGTCTCGGATTCTCTACTTAAATCGTTCGCATTTACATTCTTCGTTGGATCTACTGAAAAAAAAATATGCATAGCCTTACACTGTTATAGATATTAATAGATTTATAAATTTTATGTGTGTGGCTATAAAATTTATGGTCCTTTTCAATTGGGATTCTACAATATTGTAACATACACAAAAAAAATCCTTGGTCTTTAGTATGTTGAGCCTTATTTAGAAATAGCAACCCGCTCCCGGCTCCGCACGGGTGCAATTTTTTCTTCAAATTATTTATTACAAAAACCTTCAGCGTTTAATAGTCTTTCCATTACGGTTTGTCTGTGCATTGTGCACGCTAATCTCAGAAACTGCTTAATCGATTTGAATGCAGTTTTGACTGATGTATTGTAGCAAGCTTCCCGTAATATTTAGTGTTTGTTCATTCTAATCGATTTACAAAAAAAAAAAAAGTTACGCGCTATACCGAGTACCACACGTACGAAGTTGCGGGCTCAGCTAGTGTAAGCATAAGGATATCACACCTACATGAGTATAATATACTTATGCTAATGTAGATAAAATCGCTTCAAATAAATATTTACGAGTAGCTTCTATTATCCACCCACGTAACTTACAGATATGTTCTCAAAACTCTCAAATCATTGTCTATTTTAGTATGAGCGACCATCTTGTCAAACTTGCCAACGAGTTTTAGAGATCTCTTAAATTACCTATGCCGACAGATAGAGTCAGATATACAGTCGGATATAGAGAATTCTTAATTTTTATTTTATACTAGCGAAGCCTGCAACTTCGTACGCGTGTTATTCAGAATAGCACATAACTTTTTGTTTGTAAATCTATTGGAATGAAACAGACACTAAATGTTACAGGTAGCTTGCTATAATACATAAGTGAAAACTGTATTCAAATTGGTTAAGCCGTTTCTGAGATTAGCGTGCACAAACGCACAGACAAACAGACATACAGACAAACAAACGGAAATTATAAAAACTATTTTTTTGACCTCGGTAACATAAGTACAACGTGTACAATTTTTTTTTATATTTAATGTACAGACAGGAATCGTTTACGATTTTATTACTCGTATATCTAATAGAATAGATACAGATACTTGTATCAGTATGTACATGCTTCCGACCTATAGAACCTACTGAAAAACATAAAGTTGATGATAAAATTTCTATTTCACAGATTTACGTACTAACTTTTAATTAAATTAAATTTAAATTAAATTTAAATTAATGCGTATTTTTGTATATTTTACTATGGAATAATAGAAATAAAAAATTCGTATATTCTCGGAAGTTGATAAATAAAAACGTAATAGTCTGTGCTGAGCTTAAAACGGAAAAAACACTATTTTGTTGTTTCTTTTTGCTACCGATTTTTAACGGCCTCTTTTTGTTACATATCCAATAAATTTTAATTAGTAATCAGCGTCCTTGATAACTAACCTAAACATGACTAAGAACTACTCTGAGAACGGTTCACAATCGCCTAAAAACGCAATTAGCAAAATTTGGGCAGTCATGACGTTATTCTTGCCAAATTGGAAAACACCCTTTCGGTTCAACAAAAACATCCAAAAGTTGGCCAAATTGGATTGTACAAAACACGTGTTCACCTTTTTTATCTTTATTTATCGTTTCTTTTTTAAAAGTGATTTTAGCGATTTTCATTTCACGTTACACAGAACTACAGATACTGGTATTGCACAATTTATTTCCTAATCAAAAATCTTTTCAATTTATGTATTCCATGAAAGAAACTGCCCTTCAACGTATTATATGTTCCGGAATAATTCAGCCACATATTTAAGTAGTTAGATAGTAGGGTAAAATGGAAAAGAACCCTGGTTGAACAAGAAATTGGTCTGCAGGAGTGGATTCGTATTAATTACCTCTGTCGAACAAATGTCCCAAGTTCTAATTTAATTCCCATTCTAATTTAATTTCTATTTTTTTAATTCCCAAGAAATTAAAAAAATGTGACGGATGGCTTATAATACTATGAGGAGTGAACGAAATAATGCTGCTGTTATAATTAAAGATTAAATCGCTACCATTAGACGCTACCATAAACTTTAAATAGTAAAATAATTCGATATATTGCTACCAATACTGATACTACAATTTTTTTGTGATTAAATGTTATTTCACCAAAATGTTTCAGTAATATCTTTTGAACTTCATAATTATTATACTGTTCTTTATGTCCTTTGTTTTACGATTTGAATAATACTAATATAATCAACATATTCCCATTATTGTTTCTTTCTTTACATCTTCATACAGAACAGTACTTTTTTCTGGATGAAAAAACAACATATCCTGACTCGGACAACATGTATGCGAAATTTCGTATTGACCGATAAAGTATTGAACTTTTGAAGTTTTGAACCTCCGAACATTAAATTTTTACATATACAGTTTATATTTCCACTGCCACTTGCCATTGAGCCATATTCTGGCTTCTAATTACATAGATATTGTATTTCAAAAAAGCATAATTGATTACTTTAGGATTCTGTTTTAACATATAACCATATTCGTATGTGTACAAATGGGTATCTCGTTCAATATTTATGGCAATGCATTTAAAAAATTAAAGTCAGTATTTTTTAACAGGCGTCACGGTCTGAAGACGATTTAGAAAATAGAGCCTTTGTGAGTGGGAACAAGTAACTGCCTAGTGCAGGCACACCCACGTATATAAACTAACTGACAGCGTGCTTTTCTTTGTCATTATTATGAACAGAGTACGAAGGTGCATTACGCAAGGATAAATTAAAAAAAATACTAACTGCAAAAACTTCCGTTACTGTTTCTAGTACATAAAATGTACTTTGGAAATGATATTTGCAATAAACGTAGTGGAATAGCCGAGAAAGCAATTCTTAAAATAAGTTCAGAATAAAGGGATCTTAATGTCTCATTGTATATAATAAAATAGCTGGTGCCTGCGACTTCGTCCGCGTTGAAAAATGAAAGACGCCTGACAAAATATGTAGAGCAATATAACTCCTGACATTGGATCTTAATTTTTAGACAGCTCATGTCCGCCGCTTCTGCCGCGTGGAATATAATTTAACCTATGTATGTCCATCCTGAAATTCTATTCTAACTATTGATGAAAGATTATTTTTAAATCGGATGGGTAGTTTCAAAAATTACCACCCACAATACAAACAACAATACAACAAATACATTTTTATAATATTAGTATAGACGGGATAAAAGAAACATAATTATGCAAATCACATCAAATCCTTTATTTCTCAAAAATAGGATAACAAGATCACTTTTTTGAAGTCGAAAAACTACTATCTACCGTTTCGGAAACAAAATGGCGTTCTAGAAAAGAAGAAACGGTGAAAAAAAACTCTGCAGCAATTACAATTTTGCCAAATTTAAGAATTTGAACATAGGCATAATCCCATGGATTTTTAATGGTCATTCAACCAGGATTCGGAAAAAAATTCAAAATGATGACGATCTTGAGAAGAAGTCCCGAAAGAAACTCAGGATATTTTTTATGTCTTCTTTAAAATAAAATATATAACAATTACAATTACTTAACAATTATTATACACAAATCACAGTATATATAATACTGAACATAGTATAAGCTCAGAATAATTTAAATCCAGGCCTCATTATCGCTAAGTAATAGTGTGGTGCTTTCGTATTGCCACGTATACGAGGCGACGATGTGGTTTTTCAGTAAAAACAAAAATTATTTTATGGAGATTCACCACGACATTGTGTTGAAATCTAGTTAACAATGCATAGCTGACAATAACTGCGCGTAGAAATGTATGGAATTATTTGGAAGTCCATTTAGTGGTAATAACCACCGCCTTTCAGAAGACCACCGTCAAATATCAGCACATATGCTGTGGTGATGCCAGAGCTCATTTTCCTAACCTCTCCTTAAACCTTTTTATTAAAACACATTGTTTTATAATATATATGTGAGGAAAAGCCACTAATAAAATTGGTTGATCAGCATAATACGAACGTAATATGACATGAAATGTGGCTTTTAAGCATGTACACTCTGTAAATTTTTAAAAGATTTTACATCACATGTTGCTTAGCTAAGGTAGGCTATGCCACAATGAAATTAAAAATAAATACATTATTTAATTTAAATTTTTCTACTTTGCCCCAGAGATTCAGCTTTGTATGCAGCTGGTTTGAAATGAAAGTATAAATAGTTACGTAATAACACTTCAACACAACAAAATTTTCATTTCTTTGTGAAAATAATAATTGATTAAATATTAATTTCGTGCCCGTTTGAAACACCGCCTCGTGCATCAAGATAATGATAAAAACAGGCTTAATTACCGTCGAATTATTGTATAAGCTACTATGCCACTAGCTCTTTAGGTAAGTATATTAACTGTTACCTAGCTGAGAACTATTTAAACAACCATCAGTATCTAGTCGGAGAGTCGGAGCGGTGAGCTAGGATAAATCAATTGTTGATTTATTGTAGCTGAACAAACAGCTATAAATCAAAAGAGAGGCTGATGCCACTCGTTTGCTCCACTAGCCACTATATCTAATGCTTAACAAGCATTTAAAATGTATATATTGGAAACCGATGACAGTATATTTCATTATTTAATCTAATTCTTTTTTAAATAATTATTTTATTAATTTTTATATCGTTGTTTATTAAATTATATTTTCGTTTGACTTTTTATTAAAAATATAAGACATCTTTAACAAATAATGTCGATGTGGCCTTATATGTTTGAAAGTAATTTTTTTTCTTCAGTAAAGGATAGCAAGTAAGCTGACAGTCAACCTGATGGTAAGAAGCTTTAAATGATTAGAGTAATTTTGATCGAATAAGAGGAAATAGAAAAGAGACAAGAGAACATAAGGAACCCGGTTTTGCGCGAACATGTGTGCGTAGGTTGAGGTTTTGTATTTAAGTAATAAACTTTATTTTTGTTTGTTTTAATTGAAAATATTGCTCCACGCGCTTATGTTGCTTAACTAACAAGGCGAGGCGTAGTTTGATGGCATTTGTGTGCGTTAATCGTGTATGTACACGGCGAGCCGTAGTTTTACTGGCTTCACTCTGCAGTCCACAAGAGTTTATCTTTACTTCTTATTTTATCTGAGCCGAAACACAACAGCATATACGCTTTTATTCATTATGGTCACCTATTAGAATAGAAATGAAGTATGTCCTAACTTTACTAAAATTGCTACTGTTTGAGAAACATTTTGAGTATGCGGAATTTAAATTATAATCAGTACTGTCGAATTGAAATCACATCTTATGTTTTGTATCTCCAGCAATCACACTTCGTCACATTATATATGATTAAAAATACAAATAAAAATAATAGTTGAGGAGTATACTTATTAAAATTTAAAAAATGTATTCTATGTTATACTAATAAACTATATAGTTTATACTTATATTTTATAGTGGTAATATTTGTAAGTATTTGTTTGTTTGTATGTTGGAGGTAATCATCCAAATAACTCATCCGATTTTATAAAAATCTTTCACCAATAGTTAGAACAGAATTTCAGGATGGACATAGGCTAAATATTCCACGCGGGGGAAGCCGCGGGCACGAGTTATTTAAACATATAAATCCAACGCTTGGCAAATGTATAATGTCAGACATCAATGCATGTCAGGCGTTATATCTTTTACTTTTCAAGGCGGACGAAATCGCGCCACCAGATAGTACTAATATAATAAAGCTAAAGAGTTTGGTTGTTTGTTTCTTTTTCACGCTTAATTACTTAACCGATCACCATGAAATTTTGCATACACTCTTTCAGGGACACAGAGAAAGACCTAGGATACGTTTTATTCGGATAAAAGGTACTGTTTCCAAGGGATCATCTAAAAATAAAGATAAATCAACATAGGTGTAATAAACATTGAATTAATTAATTTTTTAACGTCTTACAAAAAGGGGCGGGAACGCCCTAGTATACACAAATACGAGATTAAATTAGAGTCCATCTGCTTACTTTGTTAATGAGCTTTCGGCCGCAATACCAAATTAGAAACTTTTGATTGCAACCTTACTCTGTGGTTACAAAAAAGTAAGGAACTATATATCTTTAACTGTGCAACATTTTTTTTAAATGTGTAAAATGTTAGTTTATATAATGTGTTGACCACAACTTTTTTGTACAGGCAAAAAATTCAAAGTTTAAAAAATCTATAAATTGATTGATATTTAAATTTTTATTACAGTTTAAAATATAAATTTCACAAATACAGAGATATCGGCACCGGCTACATTTTCATTCCCTTAGGTGTCGAATCTTTGGGTCCGTGGGGTCCCAACGCGCTAAAATTCTTCAACATTTTATCTAAACGTTTAGTCGATATACTTAACTGGCAATCCCAGAGCTGGCCATTACCTCGGTCAGCAAATCAGTTTTGCAATACAACGAGGTAATGCAGCCAGCATGCTTGGCACCCTGCCTAGGGGACCAAAGCTTAATTTAGTATATAATTTGTAAATATATTATTTAATAAATTAATAATAGGTTTGTATAAAATATGTAATTGATTTATTAAAATGAATTTTTTAACATAAATAGAAAAGTTATTTAATTTTTATTCGTGATATT
This sequence comes from Bembecia ichneumoniformis, assembly GCA_910589475.2. Lineage (NCBI taxonomy): Eukaryota > Metazoa > Arthropoda > Insecta > Lepidoptera > Sesiidae > Bembecia > Bembecia ichneumoniformis. Next base: position 9,794,603 of record OU342523.1, read on the forward strand.
TAACAAAATTTAAAACGAAGAGAACAATTCTACAGACATTTTTCCGAGAATGCCCAATGAAATCTACGACAAATCACGTGTTCCAATCACAAGTACCTATACGAATTAAGTTTATCATCAGTAAATTATTATCAACAATACAAATTTGTCTCTTCAGAAAATTTATCATTCAAAAAGTTTCTGTTTAAATAGTAGCTAAAATAATTCGCCCTAAATTTTGTGTAGATAATATTTTAGTGCTATAATGGGAATTTGCACCTGACGTAATTTCAAGCCAGGCCATAACATCATTTAAGTAATTGTATCAGTGGCCCCTGGCTACTGACGGTAGCGTCGCTTCGGAAAGCTTCTTTAACCCTCAATATCTTGTATATTATTATACTAGCAAGCCGCCTTCGGCTTCTCACGGATGTAATATTCTTTCTTTAATGAAATCCGTATCAAAATTCGTTGGGCGGTCGTTTAAAAGAAATTAGCGGACAAATAGACAAAGGCGGACGGCGACTTTATTTTATAACTAGATGAAAACCCGGCTTCGCTCGGGTGTAATGTGACTCATAATATGTACACATGTAGGTACAAAATGTAGGTAGATATTTCTGTAGTTATCGGTTCTCAAGGAATATTAAAGGCAAAGCGGCATGGATTTCGCTCAATGTTTGCGGCAAGACGTTTCGTTTTACACAGTCACATGAGTCACAGTTTTTGTAATGGACACTCTGTTTTTAAAATGAATGGTGCGACGACGTATTGAGTGGCGAAGCGTATGTGCGTTAGTATGAATGAAACGGAACGTTTATTAACCACTCAAGATGTCACAGGTGTCAGTGAGTGACGTTTCGCTAGAGTGGCCAATATGGCGTCTGTTGTATATAGTACTTATTACTTCCATGGGCGTCTGTGATTTGTCTGTCAGCACCATTATATAGAATTTAACAAAATACTTGACAATCCGAATTTTGCATATATGTTGTCGACTCGAAATCTTTATTTTTTTATGTTTTATTATTCAGGTAAGGTTTCAATCGAGTCTACCGTACCCCATGACGAAATTATTAATATAGATATTAATATAGAAGATATGCCTTAGACATAGATAGCGAATATACGTTAATATTCTATTTAAAAGTCATATTATCATTTTCAACATATTTTTAATCCAACATTATTTTTAATCTATTGATTTATTTAATTTATTTGCGAAAAAGTGATTGATCCTGATCCCACCGGACATGGGCTCGATCCTACATTTCAAATCCAAGGACCTTTCTGTTTAAGTTTAGGCGAAATTAATGTTTGCTTATCGAATTTTAAAAAAAATCTTGTCGAACAAATTTAATTAAGAAAAGTTTAAATTGTTAGGCCAAGAGTGGAGGAGTTTTGAGGAGATGGGCCATTTCTGTCTATTAACTCGATTTAAATGTAAGGGCCACATCTCCTCACAGAAGCACTCCAATAAAAGTTTATTTTAGAGTTAATTGATTGAAATCGCAACCAGAAATTACTTTTAGATCACAATTTATTTTCTTTCACAACAAATTTCAAACTGTTTTGTTTGAGGTAATATGACAATTACCTAAATATTTCAGCAAACCATAGGAAATTTATCATATAGGTAAATTATATATAATAGGTATATATATATATATATTATATCTCAAGCAGTAATAGTCTAATGGGATGAACTCTTGGTTGCCTAAAAAACTGTGCCTCTTTTCAATATCATATGTGTATCGTGAAAAAAAGACATTTGAGAAATAATAACTGAGTGACACAAAGACTGTTCAAGACTGCTTTCCCTTAGAAACAAATATGCAATTACTAAATTGACGTTTACAGATTAATCCATCAATATTATATATGCGCATGTAATTCTTTTTGTTTGTTAGCTTTTAAAAAAATCAATGAATCAATTTAAAAAATTACTTTAAACCTCTAAAGGACGCTAGGGGCTGTTTTAAAGTCTTCTTAATTTATGGAGATATAAAAAATTAATAACTAAATGAAAATACAAAAACATCAAGGATTCCTTTAGAAAATATTAAACCCAATGAGGAATTATAAAGTAGGGGTTGAAATTTAGGGTAAATATTATAAGTTTTAATGTCTCTAATACTACACATCCAATTTTAAGAAACAAAATCTTCAAGGTGAACATAGGCTACCTTTTAATCCGAGGCTACAAGCCACCACCGGAATCGACAGCAATCTTTTTTGTACCCAACATCGGTCGAAGATACTAGTTTTAGTTCATAGTTTTTAATTCTACAATTAAATTTAGTTTGTAATAAATAAAGTACATGTATATTTTTTGCATCCTTCATTGCGACCACGCATAACTAGTAATAGTAGGACAAAAACTAGTAAGATGACTATTGGCTCGGTGTATCGATAACCTATTAATGGATTGTTACACTCACTTGTTCTTAAAAATCATTTTAAGAATTTTAAATTCATTTATAATTCTACAAAAGCTCCAACCACAGGTTTAAAGTGGACATAAAACTGCATAAAAATACGACGTAATTTTTTTCAATGGATTTATATACTGGAATAAAATTTTATGAAAAATTACCTTCTTGTTCTTGTATAATAACGGTTACGAAAAATGGTTATGAATATGGATGAATGGCATTAGTAATAATAACAGATCGGGGAAAAAGTTTCTTCGCATTTTATATGAAAACTCAAGACATTTTTTTTTTCAAAGTTTATTTATATTTAATTACAGTGTATATGTGCCATTTTATTCGATGACTTTTTGTCATCTTGTAGATAGTGACATGATCCCGTTGCTGTACAATGATATCAAAAAAACGCGACAAGTAGTTTTGGCAGTCCTCTTTTGATGTTAACTAACACTGCCTAAAAAATTTTGAAGAGACCGAAACAGGTGGAAATCTGAAGGTGCAAGGTCAGGGCTATATGGCGGATGCATTAAGACCTCTCAATTAAACTCTCTTAATTTTTGCTGAGTTGCTAATTATGTGTGTGGTCTAGCGTTGTCGTGATGAAAGACACTCTTTCCATTGATTAATTCCGGCTGCTTTCTCTCAACTTCTTCAATAAAGAATCGCAAATGAGTACACGATTCATAAGATTTCTTTCAGTGAGCACCCAAATATCGAGCTTTTTTGTGTACTCAGATTTTTTCAAACTGGTCAAAACTGTTTTTTGGTCAATTCCCAGTTCTTCAGCTATACCGTAAATCGTAACTACTGATATTCCGATCGTGCTCCACTTTTTCAAAATTGGCGTCCATTTTATCCGTAACACGGCGACCAGAGCGAGGTACATCATTGACATCAAAATTCCAGGATTGAAAACGCTTAAACCCACATTGTCCTACTCTTTACTGACACTGCATTAGGTCCATAAACGTCGCAATTTTTTTTCGCGGCTTGTGTTGTCTTTCCTTCTTTGTTATAAAATTTTAAATTGCATAGAATTTCTTCATTAGATTCACTCATTTTGACAGAAAGAAAAACAAATGGAAAATAGCTGGAAATAAGATTTTACTAATTTGTTTCTTTCTTTGAAATGTAACCTTTTTAATGTCATCAAAACAAGCCAAATACAAATAGTACAACAAAAGAGATGTTATTACAAGTTTATACATACGTATACTATATGAAAAAGACTTTTCCCCGACCTAATAAGTTGTGCAATCCGATTTTACACTGTTGTACAGGTGCCTAGAGTACTGCAAAGTTGACTTTCAAATTATCCAACATAATAATAAAAAAAAAAACAGAACTTACTATCCACGTTTATTTCGGTGAAAAAGATACTTAGCATAAAATAAAAAACAACTTGATAAAAAATTTACATTTTAATCCGTCACAAATTTATGTAAATGTCTTCCTTCAACCTCAATTTAATGAAAACACAGGAAAAATAGAACCAAATAGAATTCTGCCTTTGGTGGCCGTGAAAACACACTGCAGTCTTTGTGAACTAAGCTGACAGTTAATTTATTTCAAAGAAAGAAATACCATTTTCATATCATACAAAGAATTTTTTGTGCCAACTCCTGTGGAACGTGATTTAAATCTGCTTTTACGTAATTTACCTACGTGTACACATGTTTATTTAACTCTGAACATTTCTCTTGCAGTTATGTGCTAGTATTTTAGTTTGGTCTCGCGAAGTTTAGAACAAACTCCTACCTATGTTTCCATTCTAATACGGCATGGCCCTCTTAAAGGGAAATGTAAATTAAAGTTACTCTCTTTTAATATAAAAAATATGTAATCGATTAATATTTTTAAGACAATAATTACTTTTTTAGTATGTAATAGAAAGGCACATTGTAATATCATTAATATTTAGACCGGGTAACCACAGTTGTCGCACAACTTCACTTTCATGAAAATTGTCACCTTCATGTTTCTGGTAAGTCAAAGTATCTGGTAAGTCGCATACGGTAGACTTATGCTACAACGAAACCTATTCAGATAGGTAGTAAAGAGAAAAATATAAATAAAATAAATTAGAACATTAATACTCCAATGGGCCGAATAGGGCCTGCACCTCTGAGGTATTTTTTTATTTCACATTTGAATTAGCATTAAGTATCGTCATTAGGAAATTTACGTGTCTTAAAAGGGTAGCAATCTTCAAAGATACAAGCCCTGGAGTAAGTGCTAAGGTGGAAGACCATAGTAGTTCCGTTTTACGTTGAGATGTAGATAAACTACGTACCTACCTAGACGGATATCATCCAAAATACTTCAATTAAAATACACATGTCGCGTGTACTCGTGAGAGGAAAGAAGACGAAATAAGAGGAGTTGAGTTAACCTGTAATTTGATCGTTGCGTAAGAACAAGATAGGGAGATATGAAAGGGTATGCTAATTTCAATGGCTTTGAACAATTTACGAGGAACCGTCATGATGAGAAGAAATAACATGATACGATTTCAGTGAAGTTACGCCATTTTAGCTCCATATACCTAGTCGTACATAGAATGTTCCATATAGGAATAAATGATCCAATTCGTGGGTGCTTATATTAAACGTAAAAAAGTACATTATATACTCTCTCTCACCCGTGACTTGTTAATTAGTTATTATAATTAGTTCGTTTTCGATCGAGTTTTGATGTGTTAAGTTCTTTTTAAGGTATCATATTTAAGTCAGCAGCACAGAAGCATAAACAAGTTGACAATTTTTTTTAATTTAATTTAAAAAAGCACGTGAGGATAGTGAATATTTGGTGGATATTCCTATTGATCTGCAATAAACGCCAGTACTGTGTTATTACGCTAAAACTGGGGTTGAGAATGTTTTTCAATTACATGGCCCGTGAAGACATAATTCATTTTCATGCAAGTTTTATTAATCGCTTCCTAGCTTCAGATATGATAAGACTATCATCTACAAACTATAAGGGGGTGAATGAAAGTGAGCATACGATCAGGCGAAAGACGGAAAGAACGTGATTTAAAAGTCGAGAGAAATCATCGCGTAGCGCCAACTTCGATGTATATGATACAAGTACTTTCTAAACGATAAATGAGAAAGGAAGGTATAAAATTTGGAGAAGAAAATTGCAACCTTGCGAAGCCAGGGCGGATTTTAATATTATATATAAATTAAATTTTTTATTGTATCTTTTTGTTTTTGTTTTTTTTTATCCATGGTTGCGGATAAATGTAGGGCTAGTGATGTGTCTCGTATCTATTTAGTATATTTGAATTATTATTTTTTGTTTAGAAAAATTATTGTTATTGTTATTTTATTGAATAAAACATTTCTGTCCAGAATTTTTTTTTTTTTTTAGAAAAAATAAATAAATAGAATACCACCTTGGAAAATACCTCTTTGTTAATCTTGTCATTCGCATCTTACATTTTAACGTACTTCAATGCAAGTTAGAAGTCCAATAGATAGGATCAGTACGGAGCCTACTCTACTGAACTACATGACTTGCCTATCAGAAATTATATTTAAGCCCGCAAATTTGTACGCATGGTATTAGGTATAGCGTGTAACTTTTTTGTTTTTAAACCGATTGGAGTGAAACAAACACTAAATTGTTACGGAAAGCTTGTTAAAATGCATAAGTGAAAACAGCATTCAAATCGGTTAAGCCATTTCTGAAATTAGCGTGCACAAACGCACAGAACACATCTACAATGTGAACAATTTTTTTTTTTTTTGAAAAAATATTTAATTTACCTCAGACAGGCTCGACAAATGGCAAAAAAATTGTAGCGTAAATTTTAAACATATAAAATTTAATCAAAAAAGTCTTTGTCGCGATACATTTTGGTTGCTTTACGGTCCTGACCTACCACCGCAACCGCAATAAGTAACTACGTAGACAGTCCACTGAGTTATTTCATGACGCGTGCTCAATTATGCAACAAGGTTCCGTTGTTATAATATAAAAGTACTAAACCTGTACAAACTGCCAATATAGATACACACTCACACTTGCTCGCCCGACTTATTGTATTTTTCTTGATATTGTCTTGAGACGACACCTCAGGTAATTCTATTCCTTATATTTCCTTATACTAGTAACAGTTATAAAGGCTTTTTTATATATTGTATAGTAAAAAAATAAGACTTATATATAAGACAGAGAGTGGATATTGTATAATGCGTTTATATGTGAAGGGTACACATAACCACAGACCTATTAAAAAAAAAATTTAAAAAAAAAGACTTCTATCACTATTTGAAAAGTATATTTATTCGAAATGGACATAGGCTACTGTACCATACGTATATTTACTAACTGCTCCAATTGCGTCCGGGCAAAGCCGGGGCGCACCGGTCTAGTATGTCAACTTATAATGGGTTTAGAGGTAAAACTAAAAAAAAAGTATTAATTGAATGGGTGTTAAGGAAACTCTTTTGATCATCTAAAGTGGTACCGATCCTGGGAAGAAACCCCGAGATAAACTCAGGATATTCTTTAACTAAGATTATATAATTATAGTTACTAATTTTTAATTAGTAATATAAATTATTATTGACTTGCAATAGTCAAAATTTTTGTAAATATAATTGCTATTATAACCAGTCCTTACGAACTTCTGTAGGAAGAACTTTTATTTCTATTAGAAGAAAAAGAAATTCAATCCACGTACGTACTTTTTAAGTGTTAAAGTTTTATAAGTCATATAAATATTATATTATTACCTATGCCTATACCTTAAAACGATTTTTCATAAGATTTTCGTTTTAACATTGGTTTTAATTAACTGTTTGACGAACATAAATTACAGGCGCAGGTTTTTGAACATCTTAAAAATTAAAGTAATCCCAATATTGTGTATGAAAACTATTATAATAGAGATTTTTCGTTAATTATAAACCTAACCACGTTCTTGATTTTATGTAGAAACGGCATTTTTATTAAAGTTATAGCAATTTTAATTAAAAATGGAGAAATTTAAGCCCGACGTTCGCTGGAGTTTTTAGTAGAAAATACATACACAATACGTAATTTTATTTGAAATATTGTTTCATGCAGTTCTTTTAATTTTTTTAACATAATTTCAAGATAGGAAATATCTATAACTTACCTAATACATAATTATTAATAGCGGCTAGGGAGTCAAGCGAAAGTATTTTTAAAAATTACATTTAAATAGTGTAATTTTTAAAGTTAGTTTTTTTATTCACAATTTTGACATCGACTTAGAATTTTTTTGATAAACCTATTAATTTTGTTTCAATTAATCATCTGTTTTTTATGACTGATTCGGCACTGTAACCTACAGTAATATGGTGTTTTAATTAGTCACACTGGAAGTCTAAACCGCTTTTACGGTGTCTTCAGTCGTAAACACATTTATGAATCGCATTTACCTAACACTTCATTACTAAAGTTAGGAAATTGCTACATTGAAAGTGGGTTCGATTAATATGTTTTAACCACAAAACCGCATAATTAATTAAAAAGAAACTTACATTATTCGAAAGAAAATTACCCTGTAGATGAAAATTACCAATTATAAAATACATAATAATTGTTATCTTGTTGATAAATTGCCATAGCGATGATATATCAAATGTAACTTTAGCACTTACCTTTAGACAGACACGCGATGCGAAGCGCACCGCAAACTTTAATCAACTATTTAAAGTTCCCGAAAAGTGATTTGAAATGAAATGCTTTCACTGGAGTTTTACTTACGCACACCGTAAAATAGTTTACGTTCGGAAAGAATGTATGAAACTGCCAAATAGTACTGAAGCTATTGAGTTTGTTAGCGCTCTTTAGCCAAGTTCTCAGTGAACGTATCGGCGCGCCAAAATTATGTGGCGATGGGTTCTGGAGACGCGCTTATATCTCTCGGAAAGAGGAGGCTGGGCGCATGCGTGTCTGTCATTCATATCGCAATCTCAATGGCCGCCCCCACAACCGTCATACACTTTAATTTTAAAATGTTCTGTCCGATAATTACATGTGGACGTCAGTCGAATAGAAAAAAAATCACTTAATTCGCATTCGTGCACTGAACTCGATAAAATGTATACGGGCAGGTAATATTTACATAGAGCAATGGCACGCTTCTGTGTCTAGTTTGTTGTTTTAGACACTTTTTTGTCACTACCATTTAGAATTTTGTAGAATTCAAACAAATAAGTTTTTATTCAGTGTATGTAAATTATATACCATAACTATATTTTATTATAACAGTTCCTACTGTTCTCTTAAATTTATACTTGGCCCATGTGACGTCATGGTACGGGAGAACGCACAAAAGCAAGTAAGTAACCTATACTAGTCTATACTAATATTATAAAGAGAAAAGATTTGTATGTACGTATGTATTTTTGTATGTTTGTAATGAATAAACTCAAAAACTACTGGACCGATTTTAAAAATTCTTTCACCTATAGAAAGCTACATTATCAGCGAGTGACATAGGTCACTCTACCCATCTCCCCCCTTTACCCCCCCCTCAGTACAAAATTGTTGTTATCCACGAATATTATTTTATAAAGAGACGAGAACCAAGTCGCCTGCAACAGCTAGTTGGTTAATAAAGAACGTAACGCAGATGACACGAATCTAATAAATAAAACAAGGTAATTTTTACAACTTGAAATTGAAAATATATAATTTTGAAACGTCAAGAAATCTAATCTCAAAAAACTATAACTTTCTACTAAAAATCCTTAACATATTTTTATTTATTTATCTATTTACAAACTCACTGTAATCTTATAAAAGTGCCTCTGTGGAGGTGGAACTCTTAAAATAAAGTAGCCTCAGTTAAGTTCCATAAAAATTTTCATCAACATTTGTTCTGCACAATAACGTAGAAAACTAATTTATTACCTATTAAAAATATATATTGTATACATATAGTATTGTTACGTGCGGGGAGATACACAATGCCGTGTATGAGCGAAGGAAACGTTTTTCTTTTACAAACCAACATGACTGCCAATAATCACCAAACTTGTCTGATGAAACCGTTAAACTTGCCAAAAGTCGTCAATGATTCCCAATCTGTCGCAGATAAGTTCGCAAAAGCTCCGAAGAGTCGCTTTCGTATCGCTTGTTGTCGCCCAACTCACTTCTTTGACCGGCCTCACTAATATTTGACTTGGTGCCAAACGCCTCGATGTATTTCGAATTTACCAGAAAATGTAAACAAGATTGTAAACAAGCCATTGAAAGTTCGGGAATGCTATTTCTGTTGAAACGTAAACTCTATGTTGTAAACATAAGGGGCGTGGCTACCATCGAACATACCATAAGGTGGAATGTTCGAGGCTTTCGGCCGGCACGATCGCTTTTTCCAGTACGTCCCATAGTTAGTCGTAACAGTATGTACTCATACTGTCACTAGTTACACACTGTACATATAACTTTTTTACCTCAGATATTTATCCACACTTACTCAATATTTACTCAAATATCTGAGGTAAAAAAGTTTCATTCAGGGTAAGCCCAATAATCGTATATACTTTATGACCACATTGCTTAAGGGAAATTATAATTTACATTTTATGTGCAAGATAATAAGATTTACCATCCAGAACCACTTATAGTTTTTTTTTTTAAATTATGTAATTGCAACACAATAATTCTCTCTACTATTTATAAATCAAATTTTCTGTATGTACATAGGTATAACACATTCGGTAAGGTTACGGAAGTAAAAACGAAAATCAATAATACCAAAGGGATGAAATGGATATTGAGAAAAAATATGTATCGCATGGTACATTACAATGTGATATAAGTATCTAGTTGGGTGAAAGCTTGTTATGCAAAATATCTGCCTTTCAGATAGGAAATTAAAGCTCGTTATACTTTAACTTAACAATGAACACATATTATTTTAATTTACATTCAAGAAATGAAACACGAAATACGCGGTTCAATTTTAAACAGGAAAAATTTAAAAAATAGCATTTTTATGCTTGAACTAATGGACAGAGGATGGACCATTAGATGAGTTATGGCCTTAATATACGAGGAGATCTCTTATGATGTTGGTTAAGTTAGAGGAATGGTGACTGGTATACTTTGCTTACGCAGCTAAATACCATAACAACCGTCTTTTTTACTTCCTGATGTCTCTTATGTAATCGTCATGTTGTAATATTTTATGATACCTATATTGTATTTGTATACTATAGACATATTTTCATTTCCTATTAATTTAGTTATGAATAACATTTAACTTTTCAAAGACTTCTTAGAGCTTCTAAATTTTCTGCCACCACTACGACTTTTAGGGATCAGCGAGATGTTTCAAACTGTTGCTATTAACTTGATTTATAAATACTTAAACTAAAGAGATTAAACTTAAAAGTTAGTCTTTTATACAACCTTTACATCTTAGTCGAAGCGATTTAAAATTTATTGACATTAGTGTTACGAGTTCAAGGCTGTCAAGAAATGCAAGCTTATAACATGCATACGAAATCGAATTTATCTTCGAAAGTTTGAAAATAGAACAGGTGGGTATTTCCTTGGAGAGATCATTTTGCAATTGTTTCAGAGGAAGCCAACCGATCTCGAGGAAAATAGATTTCTTGAACATGTTTAAAATTGCTCGTTCCACTTTTGCGATTGTAATGGGGCTCTCTCATAACTGATTTACTATAATCGAGAGATCCATGCGTTTGTAAGATTGTGGCTAATCCAGTTTTTATCCTTTATATCTTATTTCCATTAAATAAGCACGCTGGCATTGCTTATGTTTATTGGCGACGGTAACCATTTACGTTCTATTGTAGTTTTCCTGCCTGTCGGTCTTTATTATAAAAAGAAACCTAATGCAAGCGTGAAATGCTTATGTGCTCATAGACATTTTTTTTAAATTAAAATCACTAGTTTTTTTTTTAAATTAAAGTCATCTATATATAGATGGTGAAGTATAGTCAATCATAAAACTATGATATATTGAAACATGGCGTGTACACAAGAAACCAAGATGTTTGTGCTGCTTAAAACTAAAACAGCTTTCACCCAGTAATCGAGAGCTTAAAAAGACTATTCTTCACAAGTTTCTTGAGTAAAAACAATAAAATACAATAAGTCTTTCAACGTAGTAACATTAACGAGCTGAATTTTTAAAAAAAGTTAAGGTCGTCAGACAGGGTGACGGTCCAATTGACGATCGCCTATAACAAAAGCAACGGCAATGGTGCTGCAATTGCTCTGCTGACCGTAGTAGGTTTAAGGATAAGAAATTAAGAAGTGATATGGAAATGGGCTCTGTCTGACATCCCTTACTCACTCACTGAAATACACACACACACACAAGCTGTTATTTCACCGTGGTAAGAAGATGGTTACTTCCGCCAGACGGCCTGCCCAAATTATTATGAAACGCAATGTGCCCTGCCAAATCCAGACCGGAGCCAACTATGAGACACATTTCCAAAGTTAGGCAAGGCGGGAACCGAACCCGGGATCCCTGAGACAGATCGTTAAAGCAAGCATCTTAATCACTGAACTAACAGAGTCATCAACAACAAAAATTCTGGTGCAGGAAAAGCAATGTAGTTTATGGCAGAGGACGACACATCTACAGTTGAAACAGTAAAACAGTATTTTACTCATTCGATAGGTTTCATAGACAACGTATACAATCGTAGTATACACGAGTATAATACTAAACATAGTATGAGCTTAGTTTAAATCCAGGCTTCACTATCGCTTAAATGATCAGCAATTCTATAATTACCTTTGGAATAGGCTGTTTCGTTTACACTTTTTTTATTAGTAGGTATGTCTCTAATTATCCCCCGAAATCCTAAACTAATATTATAAATAAGAAAGTGAGTTCGTTTCTTTGTTACGCTTTCACGCCTTAACATAGGATATCCTTCAACTAGAAAAAAAAGAGACGGTATCTAAAAAAAATTTATGACGGTGCCACCGTCAACCGTTGTCTAGCAAAGGAAACAAAAAAGAATATTTTGGCTGTACAAGTTTTATTTTAGGTCATGTTTTAATGATATTTTAATATCTAAAAAAAGGGAAAATCGTATTAATATAGTACATTATTATAATGTTACGACTAACTATGGAACGTTCTGGAAAAAGCGTTCGCGCCGGCCCAAAGACTCGAACGTCCCACCCTATCGATGGTAGCCACGCCCCTTCCCGACTAGTGTCAAATGAAATTGATCCTTATATTTATAACATAGAGTTTACATTTCAACAGAAATAGCATTCCCGAACTTTCAATGGCTTGTTTACGATCTTGTTTAGATTTTCTGGAAAATTCGAAATACGTGGCGCCAAGTATAAATAAGAGAGCAGGCGGGCGAGATGAGTAGTGTTGCGACAACCAGGGATACGAAAGCGACACTTCGGAGCTTTTGCGAAGTTATCTGCGACAGTTAACCGGCGACACATTAAGGGAATCATTGACGACTTTTGGCAAGTTTAACGGTTTTATCGGACAAGTTTAGTGATTTTGGAAGTCATCTCGGTTTGTGAAAATAAATCGCCCTTACACGGCATTTTAACTCACCCCGCACGTAACAATAATTTTAGTTAATTATAAAAGGAGTACCTATCTTATAATGTAGCCTTTTATGTTGAACAATATTATTATTAAATCAAGTGTTAAAATTATGATTTTTTTAATTTATTTACACAGTTTTTTTTTTAATTTTCATAAATATACCGACCATGTAACAGTTAAAAATCTGTTTTTTTTTTCTTAATTTCTCTCGGAGGGAAGATTGCGAACCTTGTCACTGTTATGAAATTGAAGACTCTTATATTAGACGTAGGTAGCTAATTAATTCATTTTTATACTAATTTTAATCAAACTATATTCGCATAATGTTTTTCTGTTGAAGCTGACAAAAGTGATAAAAAAATCTATTTAACGCATGAATCGTTTGTTTGTCAATTCGCCTTCAGTTGGAAACCCAAAATAGGTATGTATACAACATAATATTTTTTATTAATGAATATTGTAGCTAATTTTGAAATGCGACGATAAAACAGCTGTAATTATGTGTACGCTCATCGCAAAGCACATTTAGCCAACAGCAGTAAAAAGTTTAATTGAGCGATGTTTTGTTGAATGCGAGAAGACTAAAGGACAATAAACATAAAGAGAAACAGTATCTACGCGTAGGTAACTTAAATTAACATAAATTTATGCAGCATTCCAGTTTAGTATAGCCATACCTAAGCCTAGCCTAGCCTTAGTTGGAATTTGAGTGATATTACCTAATGAGTAGGTATAAAGTATGTACAATTGAATAAGTAGTTTGATTTACCTTGTAAGGGATTTATTCTGACATTTTTTATGGGCCTTTTGATAATAGGCCACCATGCAGGAAATATCACTTATATTATAAATATGGAGTAGGTGCAAACCTTACACTTGTCTAACCCCAGGGCTTCTAGATGGCGTTAAAGATCGTGCAGAAAACGATAGAAAAGTTTAGAGTAGAAATAATATTAAAGGTATGGGAAGGAGGCGCTTTAAAATATCTTTTATAATGCGCACTGCTAAGGATTGGAACTCCCCGCCGACGTCTGTATTTCCGAGCTCATACAACCCAAATCTTTTTTTAAGGTTCGAGTGAATAGGCATCTTCTGGGTGATCTCGCTCCATCGTCGACCTCATCCTTCCTACAATGGGATAGATGCTGGTCAAGAAAATACCCATCTTTAATAATAAAAAAAGGATATAAGTAGAGGAAATGGATTTTGGTATTTTGTATCAAAAATTGCTTTCAAAAATATCTGTAATCAGTATCAATTAAATAATGTATACATAGTATATGCAAGCTTATGCCCCTGAAATCTTATAAATTATTGTCTATGTTTTATTTCGATATAGATGAAATACATTGCTGTAAGGTTTCATTAAAATCCGTTCAGTAGTTTTGCATGAAAGAATCACAAACATAACAGAGAGATTTTCATAATACACTGTACCTATAATTATAAATAGATGTTGTCTTTTTTCCAAATTCCTTAAGAGACCTAATTAACAGTGATTAGTACATTAAATAAAACACAAATGAACAGGAGGAAAAGTAGGTATTTGAAACTAGTTTTATTTTGTAATAAAAATTGAATGCAAAAATGGTGATTTAACAGACGCAAAGCGCACGACGACGATCAGACTGGCGCAGTCAGTGAAACAATGAATGCATTGCTGACTTCAACCTCTAGCTATATACATGCAAATGTCCCCCAGCGAGCAACAACTGTTTCACTATTTAACACATTTCAGCAGTCAGCAATTCATATTTTATTATCTACAATACTACACGTTACACGAGGTGACATTATAGAAGAAATGTTTTTTAAACAAATTCCTTTTATTGCAAAACTTTTTCATTTGTCAACAACTTAAAGATTATTTTTGTGTCGAATATTTTTTATATCAAATGTTATAGGATCAAATAAAATCAAGATTGGATGTTGTTTGACAAATATTTCAGTTGCAATTAATTCATTACTTTCCTTTTGATTGTCTGAAGGAATGTGAATAACGAAAATTTTAATACGTAGGGAGAAAATATAATGTGTTTTTACATTATACATAATTATATTAAATTAAAATAAAAACTGAAATTACTTAATTTAAAAATAAATTAACACTAAATGGATTAAAACTAATAATATAAAAATGGACCCTGTGGCATTGTACCAAGTACGCTGGCAGCATTTCCTCGTTGAATGGCCAAACTAATACGTTGGCCGAGGAAAGTGCCAGCTCTTCGGTCTCCCGTCGCATCAATAAGCCTCTTCAAGATGTCTTTGAAGAGGCTCATTGCTGCAGGGCCCCACGGACCGAGTGTCTCGACTCCGAATGGTACAAAACCATATTCGGCGCCGAGGCCACTATATTTAGACATTTTATTTTTTTCCGCCGCCTCTGCTGCGGCTGCTGCCTTAGTGCATGTTCCATGGAGATGCGAAGGGGCTAGTGTGTCTACACAGGTAGCATCCACACCAGCACTCTTCCTAATCTCCAGGGAATCAGGGGCATCCCATCCGGTCTCCTGCCATCGTTTCTCGAGATGCCTGCAGGCTCTAATATAGCTGGTACATTGGCTGACGCAAGAGACCGGCGGAGGATGTCTATATATACGTAGGTATATCTGTGATTTAGCATGAATTTTTTATTTATTTTTTTAGGTTAAGATCGGCAGACAAGCTGACGGGCCAGTTGATGGTAGGTAGCTACCGTCGCCTATAACACAAGCAACGCCAAAGCTGCTGCAAGTGCGCTACCGACTACAGTAAGATTAAGGATAAGGGATTAGGAGAGGGATAGGAAAAAGGGCTCTGGCATCCCTTACTCACTCACCGAAACACACACACACAGCGGTCTTCTTTAAGGGGGAGGTTACTGCCGCTAGACGGGCTGCCCAAATGACTGCGAAACGCACTGTGCCCTGCCACTACTTTCCAGATCCAGACCAGAGCCAAATTTGAAAATCCTAACTTATGGTTATGATCCAGTTATATAACGTTGTGAAAAACACTTCACAGTGGGTAAATGAATTGTATGTCGTTAAGTAATATTGCTAAATAGATAATGTATTAAGAAATTATTATTTACAATCTGTTTCCATATCCTAGAGACATGGGTTCGAAATGAACAAATTATTTACATCAAAGGATTGCAAGTAGGATCACAGAAGGATAAATTCCATCGTGTCTTATATGTAGATATATAAGACTAATTGGAGGTTTTAAATAAACAGACTTGTGTTGCTCTGTAAACAAAGAAACGTCTATTTAAAATCTATTCATTTAACTAAGTATATTGTTTATAAATTTATTTATTGAACATTATTTTTTAACAATTAATGACAACGAGGATGACAATTGCTTTTCCAAAATTGTTGGCTGCCACCATTACATATCTCTATGAAGTATTTATACTCCATAGAACTTTTACGGAGAGAATAAATATTAAAATTAAAGAAATATGTAAAGTTTTTTTACGTTCAAGTTTTTTTAAGGCTAATGAATATTAAGTTTGTCGAGGTACAAAAGGCTGTAAATATAAATATTATATTGCATATTATTGCAATAAAGAAATTAACACTTATAAATAAATTAGGTCAACTTCGTTTAAAGAAGAAAATATACCTAAGAGAAACTACAAAACATTAACTGAAAAACGTTTATTTTTACCTCCTCAAACGGAAGTTGTTATAGAATTGTTTTGGAACTTGTGCAAAGGGAAATTGCATCCGCTGGGAAATATTTGGAATTTTGCTACAAAACTGTTGCACAGATAATTTTCAAATTTTCATTTAAAAGTGTTGATGAATGAATATACTTAAATGACATGTAAATATTATTTTAAATTTGCATTTACAAAAAAATAAATAAACGAACAGGTTTTGATATAAGACAGATATTGAACAAAAGGTAAAAAAGATTGAGGTCTTTTAACTACCATATAAAAAATCAGCCCATTTGATACAATAGATTAATGTTACATTTCTTAGTGACTTCACAATGAATTTTTTAATTATATATTAAGGTTGACACTCTGAATGTCCATTTGATGGTAGGTGGCGTGGCTACCGTCGTCTATAACACAAACAACGCCACAGGTGCTACAAGTGCTCTGCCGACCATAGTGGGATTGAGGATAAGGAATTGGGATAGAAAAATGGGCTCCATTTCCATATACCAAATGCTAAGCATCTCTTACTTGTTTTTTTATTAAAAGTGATATTTGAATGAATTTTTACAGAAGCATAATAAGATATTCAATATTATTCCCTGTCTTAAAATTAGATATCTAAAATCGCTTAATAAGTCAAAGAAAGGAAATTGAAATTATAATTTATTAAGGAAATTCGTGTAGAGACAAGGTGATACTGTGAAACTGTAATTTATTCATTAAATAGGTTTCAAAGAAACACTTTTAGATAAATTGATGACGAGCCTGAGAAGAAACCCCGGAAAAAATTTAGGATACCATTCTTTTAATTGTTATAATTATATTTTTAAAATAAAATACATAAAAATCACTTTCTTTTTAATTGCTGTACAACTATTGTACACGAATCACAGTATTTATAATACTAAACATAGAAGTGTACACTGCAGACATAAATTGGGCAGCCTGTCTGGCGGCAGTAACCACCTCCTCAGAAGACCATCGTGAATTAACAGCATATTTGCCGTTTTGTTTCGGTGAGCGAGTTTGCAAGCCCATTTGCTTATACTACTATAGGCAAATGGATACACTTATAGCGTTGCTTGTGTTAGAGGCGAAAGTAGCCAGCAACCATCAAATGAACCGTCAACCTGCCTGCCGATTTTCACATGAAACAAATGTTATGTGAATTATAAATGCCATAAAATTGCACGTCTTATTCAATTGTTTGTAATATAAAAATCAATAGCAAAGTGGGTGTCGAAAAATAAAAGTAAAATGAAACAAAAACCAACATAGAAAGTCACCGGGAGTTGTTGGTTTTCCCCATATTCCTATTTTTTTGTTCCCTTGAAACTTTTAATGAGGCAGACAGGACAGCAATTAATATTTTTATAGGCAGCCGACTCATCAATATTAAACACCAATTTCGATTGATTCTTTTATGTCGGGATTATCATACCGACCATGTGGAATTTTCCTTAGCTTTCGGAAAAATATTAGTTCAAGATAGACATTTACTTAATTGTATCTTATTAATAACTATTTATTGTAATAAGTTGCTCACTCACATAGTTTTTTTATCAGTGTCTTAAGAAGCCCATTGAATGA
This sequence comes from Bembecia ichneumoniformis, assembly GCA_910589475.2. Lineage (NCBI taxonomy): Eukaryota > Metazoa > Arthropoda > Insecta > Lepidoptera > Sesiidae > Bembecia > Bembecia ichneumoniformis. The sequence goes on from OU342523.1 coordinate 9,812,817, forward strand.
GTAGTTACGGGTTCTGGGTTTGATTCCCGGCAGGACCATATTTGGAAATTAACTTTTCAAAGTTGGCTCTGGTCTGGGTCTGAAATTAGTGGCAGGGCACACTGCAGCCGTCTGGCGGCAGTACCACCCCCTCACAGAAGACCACCGTGAAATAATTGCATGTGTGTTGTTACTCGTATGTTTCAGTAAGTGAATAAGAGATGCCAGAGTCCATTGCCCTATCCCTTCATAATTCTTTATCCTCAATCCTTCTATGGTCGGCAGCGTATTCGCAGCACCTATGGCGTTGTTTCTGTTATAGGCGACGGTAGCCACCTACCATCAATTCGACCGACAGCCCGTCTGTCGACGCTAACATAAAAAAAAGATCAGAAACATTTTATAACTTATGTCGAAAACCGTTCAGGCCTGAATCATTTTTCAAAAGATCTCTTGAGATATTTGATGATCATCTCAAATTAAGCGTTATTCGCGTTATACACCTTTTTCTGGATTATGTTAATTTTGCCATTTGTAAAATCTTCAGTTCAAAAGAGGCATTCTTCAAGTTAATCCGAGATAACATCGTTAAATTGGGCCCTTATAATAATGGAACTTATCAGTTCATTTCTGACATTCATTGTAAAGATTGTTCAAATAAAATAATAATATATTATTCTTCGATATAAGTAGGTAATTAATTTTAACAAATCACGAACAACTTTGTATTCTATTTCATAAAAGGAATGGTTGATTTAATATCGAATAAGGAATTATTTATCTGTAAAGATTCGTCTAATACGTTAGAAGTGAACTGAGTTTCTGCTAGTTTGTGTAGGTACCTACATAAATATGGCATTATAACATTTAATCCTCTCAGAGAAAATCACCTTGAACACCTGTTTTGTTTGAGTACGTAAGAAGGGGATGCTGGTGCACATTCCTCAAAGCTTATCTTGTCTTTACCTTCATCATCATCATCATCTCTGTGACTTGACTGTGTGCTCTGCTCCTGTATTGGAACCGACAGAGTGAAAGGTTATATTCCTCGGTTTTCTGTATAACTTGCCGTATCGTATGGATGTGGTCTATGGCACTAAGTATAACCTTTCCGAAAACCAGCTTGCTTTTTACCTTACGTTATCAATGTCAAACAACATTGTGCATAATGTAAGTGAAGTAAGTGTAAAGTACAATACAATAATATATAAACGTTATTTTCAGTAGGATCTCAGTGGGATTAGTATCATAGTAGGATAGCGTTACTTGTGTTAAAAGACAACACGCGGTAGCGGAGGATCGTCAGCCTTACATAAAAAAACAGTTGTTTAAGTTACCAAAGGTTAAGAAATTTATGTTTCCAGAAGTTCTATAAAATTTCCAGAAATTGCCCGTCACGTAACATGAAAGAATAGAATTAGTGATATATTGTTAATTTTTTATTTATTTATTTATTTCCATATAATCATAATATTATCTCCTCGTATGATAGCTCATGGATTAATATGTACACACTTGTCTACAACTACAAATTGTGTCAATTTGTCATAGGGTGTATATTAGAAATATTATTTACATCTTGTATACCTATTTATTATCAATAATGTGGCTCTTGTGAATTTACTGTGAAATTCGATTCAATTTAAATATCAATTTGATCACTAGATCAATTTAATATCACTAGATATTAACGCCCAAAAATATTAATTTGTTTATTCAGATTTAAAAAAAAAAACTTGTTCGAAACGTTTATCTATGGAAAGCCAAAAAGAACAAAATTTTGAAATATGTCATTGGAATTTTTTTGTGAAATTTTCGATACAATAACAAAGTTATTTTTTTTTAACCGTGAAAACTAAAGAATATGATTACCGTTCTCAAAGCGTAAAACAAAAAAATATAATGTCTATCTGAAAACTATGAAATGCTGTAATGGAGATATTCCAGTCAACAGAAATTACAAATAAAATTAATGAATAACAGCTCATTTTGTGTTTTGTGAGCCTATGGAAAGGTAAAAAAGATATTTCTATCATTTTCAGGAGTCAACGAACTGTAAGAGTAAATTTATGTTTACAAACCATCTTCAATTTAATACTCCAGTAAATATACAAAAAACAACGTTAAGCAAATATCGTTGTAAGTACGTTTCTGTTTTTATGACTCTATTTATAAAGTAAATTAAATTGGTTTGTGCTTTGTACTGGCATAAACTAAATTCAAAAGACTGGGTCCAAACACATAAATCGTGATAAAAACTAAATGTGAGATAATTTACACTATTTGTCTAATCTGACTAGGCAGATGAACTGACTATGAAATGAACGAGCTTCGCGTATATATGCAGCAAACCCAGGCGAGTGCATTCTTCTATTGTGATAAGCGATAGAGGAATGCGTAAGGAACAAGAAAAGGATTTGAGAACGTACTCTACTGAACCGTGAAGAAAAAACTCGCTTTTAATTCAAAGTAGTCTTCTGTAAAAGAGTGCAGATCAGCCCACTGTAGATTTTTAATACAGTGCTATGCTATTTCGTAGCTAAATTAATTTTGACTAGTTTTTGCCCGCGATCTCCTCGGTTCAGGAATGCTTTTTTCTTTGTCCCTCTGTCCTTTTCTGTACTTCTAACTGGGCGTATGGAAAAATTTTGATGGTCGGTTGTGTAGTTAAGTCGTACGTTTAGTTAATAGTCCAAGCGCCGGAGCAAAAAAAGTAGGTTCGTAAAAAAATGTTCGGGACCGGCTATTTTTTTTTTGGAATATGTTCAGGGGTGTCCCCTGATTGTAAATCCAAGTTGGCGTCATCGTGGGGGGTGAGCGTCAGCCGCCATCTTGAAAAACACGTTTTATTGAATATCTCGCGAACCGCGCATCGTACGACAAAAATAGTACAGATCATTTTTGTAGATAATAATATTTGCCATCTTTTTTATTTAAAACTTTTTTCTGTAAAATGCATAGTTTTTTATTTGTAGCGCTTCAAACTTTTTACAATATGGTTTTTGCTAAATATATAGTTAACGGTTCATGATAAATGAAAAATGGTAATAACTGAATTTGTAGAGCATGAAATTTCCTATAAATTTCATTAGAAACTTTTCCCGTAGCTTTTATAGTTTAGGAGCTGCAGCTAGGTAAAATTTGCACCTCGTACATTATCAGTGACAATATTGCTCATTTGTATACGAAAACCATTTCATAACGCATAAAATGGCAAAGTGTTCCAAAAAATGTCAATGCAGCTGTGTAACGAATCTATTAAAATTATAAATAGTGTGGAGAACAACGAATAATTTATCGATCTTTATTGTTGCTTAATACAGTATCATCATAAAAGTTATTATGTAAAAACGTGGCGCATTATTTTACAAGGCGAGTCTAATTCTTTTCGATGTCGACGGAAGACACTCATCTCCTTCTGAATCTATTTTTTCTGCCTCCGCCATATCCGAAGGAGACGAATCGGAGGCTGGGTCTTCTTCGATTTCGTTTTCGATGGCATCTATTACGTCTGGCACGTTGAATGATTGAACATTTCAAACCAGCTTTTCAGCATCCACAGGCAGCTCCGCAATATTGTAGGAATGTTGAGGGGGGAAAGTCCGAACGACCCAAAATATATACTACAACTCATAGGCGCGTGATTGAATATACAGTGTGTTAGGGATCGGATTTCCGATACTTTACCTATGTGTTGTAAGCTAAATTTTATCGACAAAAAACCATACAAAGGGGGGTCACACCTCTCACCCCTCTAAATGGGAGCCATTTTAAAATTTCATTTCTCGTATTTCTACGAGTACATTGAAACCAATTTTTTAATCTTTTTATGTTGTTCACAAACACAAAAGTGATCTTATTTTAAAGGTGATGAAATTTGCTAGCATTTAAAAACAAATTTGTTAAGAAGATACTAAAACCAATAAACAAAAACCTTTGATTTAGACAAAAAAATTGGTAAAATTGTGTGCATTTTTTGAGTTATTGTACTCTACCTAAAAAACCAGGCCCTTATCATATCGTTTTTTTTCTTTTAATTTGTTCGCAAGAAGCCGTGCTAACAAATGAACTTTAAACTATTACCGCTATTTACACTAGTAACTTAGAAAAAAGGATCTAAAAGTAAGTCACAATTGACAAATTGTGACTTACTTTTAGAACACTTTATGCCATTTTATGCGTTATGAAATGGTTTTCGTATACAAATGAGCAATATTGTCACTGATAATGTACGAAGTGTAAGTTTTACCTAGCTGCAGCTCCTAAACTATAAATGCTACGGGAAAAAGTTTCGAATGAAATTTATAGGAAATTTCATGCTCTACAAATTCAGTTATTACCATTTTTCATTTATCATGAACCGTTAACTATATATTTAGCAAAAACCATATTTTAAAAAGTTTGAAGCGCTACAAATAAAAAAACTATGCTTTTTACAGAAAAAAGTTTTAAATAAAAAAGATGGCAAATATTATTATCTACAAAAATGATCTGTACTATTTTTGTCGTACGATGCGCGGTTCGCGAGATATTCAATAAAACGTGTTTTTCAAGATGGCGGCTGACGCTCACCCCCCCCGATGACGCCAACTTGGATTTACAATCAGGGGACACCCCTGAACATATTCCAAAAAAAAAATAGCCGGTCCCGTACATTTCAAAAAAAAACCTCTGGCGCTTGGAGTATAAAGCGTAGCAAACAAACATACAAATCGCTTTCGCATTTATAATATTAGTTAGAATGGTACTAACAACAATAGCTACGGACTACATTCATAATTACGTTGCAAATCTACCTTTCTCGTAGTAAAATTAAAGTTGATACTATTAACAGCATAACTACAGACCTCTGTATTTCATAATTTCGTAGCAGTTCTACGGCTCTTTCGTAACTAAATTCAACCTCTATTTGATGGTATAGATACAACAAAAACTGTAGATTGTTATTAAACTAAAGACTTTTATAGAGTTCTTTGTTTTTTAAGCTTATTTATAGCTGATGTTACTACGAACAATAATTTTAAACTCTTTTAAAGAGTTTCGTGACAGTAGATCAAATAGTGTAAAATTCCACAATCTTAAAAGAATATTTTACGATAACCAACGATTGATATCATGGGAGGCACCGTACTCATTTCATAACCAAATCATTGCTTGTGCAAAAGCTTGCATGCGATTGCTTTCATGAAGACATTTCGATCAATTGGACCGTTTGCCTGTATTTTAATAATGAATCTTAGAGTAAAAAATAAAAGGAGACTTCAGTTGAATTCGAAAGCAGTCTTTATTTATCTTTAAAGTGATTAAAAACGGCTGCGTTGGAATCATTCGTTGAACAAATTATTATTCATTTTATTTTTCGTCACTAAATGCCCTATTAAAATGAAGCAATGCTTGTGTAAATAAAAACAGCTTATCATGAATGAAAGCGCAATGACAGTTGACACTGCGTGACTCGCCCGCAAAGCAGGCGACGAGGAACAAATTAACATTTTAATTGTGAAACGCCAGATCGTTTTTGGCTCGTTTACAGCCGACCAGCCGCGCGCTGCTTTGGAAAATCACTGTTGTTGAATGTCGATGCGTGACAACCAATCGCTCGTGTGACGAGTCCTTAATAGGTTATTTATAATTTTGTCGTATGGTAGCGCGACCCAGAGGACAGCCTGTGATAAAATTCGATCCTTTGTACGTTGACGTGCAATTGACAGAAAATAATTAAAATGACGCCAAGTTCTTTAGGTAGCATACACAGGGTGACCTTTGATTTAATGCGTAATACTCAGTTAAAATTTATTCAGAAGTATTATTTAATCAATCAAACTAAGTACTGGTAATCTCAGGTGAATAACAAATGCGGGGTGTATTGAAACACTATTACAATACATCCCGCAGTTGTTATTCACCCCAGATTACTGATATTTTCGATCATAGTATATGGTCTTTACACACCATATACCGACCAAAGACGAATGTATTATATTAAACACGACTCCATATTCGATATATATTAAACAATAATAAATAAATTATAAATATGTAATAATATTTAGGTAATAAATGTCATGCGTAGGCATACATGGTTCATTCATCATTACACGCAATGCTATGATGCGTAAAGCGGTCTATTTTTTTCCAATTTTCCACTTAGTTCTATTGATTGAAGTAATAGTAAAGTAATACTTCGTACACATGGTATTAGGAATAGCGCGTAACTTTTTTGTTTGTAAACCGATTGGAATGAAAACGCACTAAATGTTACGGGAAGATTATTGCTATAAATATCAATGAAAACCGTTTAAGCCGTTTCTGAGATTTAGCGTGCACAAACGCACAGACAAAACAGTCATAAATTTTAAACAAATTTTTTTGACCTCGGTAACGTGTACACAATGTTTTTTATTTTAATATTTAATATACAGACACGGCTAGTTTATGATTATAATTATGTATGTATATGATGGTTTTATTCGTTGTAATATATCTTAGTGGGTACAAACAATATATTAAAAATCGTTGTTACAAGAACGTTAGGCTCATGTAAAAATTCAAATAAAGTTTATAACTGTGTTCGTGCACTCACAATGTTGCAAAGTATTTTTTTTAATATAATATATTTTTATTTTTTATTTATATGTTAAGGTCGTTAGACAGGGTAACGGTCCATTTGATGGTTGGTAGGTGCCTATATACATAACACCCATATACCATCGCCTATAACACAAGCAACGGGTGATAGCCACGTGTGCTGCAAGTGCGCTGACGTCAGCGCTTCGCAGAAATTAGCTCTGGAACCCCTTTTACACTCGCCTTAATTCACGGTCGTCTTTTGTAACTGGGTGGTTACTGCCGCCAGACGAGCTGGCCAAATGACTGCGAAATGCAGTGTGAGACGCTGGCGAGTTATGCCGGACTCCTACCGGCTAAAACGCAAGGACTTTCTAGCGCGGCCGTAAAAGTATAGTCAATAGTCGTCAGCGCACTTGTAGCAACAGTAGCGTTAGTTAAAGACCACGTTTCAACGACATACATATATTGTAATTATATTTCGATAAAACTGTATCTTTTTTTTAATTATTAATATTCTTCACGTAAAAGCTTGTAATAGACAAATAGAGCTTTCAATTATAATATGTGTACATATATAAGGTCATATTTGTGTTTGGTTGTCTAAATCTATTCAAATAGGGCTAATATAGAACTTCTTATTATTTTTTACTTAAGTGGATAGGCTGTTTGGTTTATTTAATATCCCATCCTAATAAATTTACAACACAATACATTGATTTATAGGTAGTAGTGGCAGGTCACAGGGCGTATCGTATAAAATGGCAGCATATCTTACCAGATATGCTGCCATGTATGCCATCGTGAACTATCAGCACGTGTGCTGTTGTTTTTCGGTGAGTGAGTAAAGTGACTTCAAAGCCCATTTTCTTATCCCCACCAAGGTCGGCAACGCACTTGCAACAACAATGGCATTGTTTTTGATTTTGATTTTGATATAATCGCGTAGACTATTATGCTGCCTGTCGCCAACCTTCACGCAAATGATAAAAGAAGTTAATTAAATAGTGAAGTTTCTATTTGAAGTTATGAAATTTATTTCGCATAAGTAATAAGTTATTTCGATACTTTCATCTTTATTAATTTTAATTGTGACTATTTTAATTTAAAAACGTAAATGACAGTTAATACTGCACCGCTTTTGATTTATTCGAAATTTCAAGTTATAGGACGGGTTCATGTTTACAGAAATTTACAGATGTTACAGAACAATGTTACTTATTATTTTTATATGATATGAAAAAAAATACGCAAGGGGATACATGAATTAGTCTCTGAAGTGAATCTGAACAGAATCTTAGTGTAAGCATTTCATTCAATACTAATAACAATAACGGGCGCGCTCTTTAGTTACTATTACAAAAAGGTACTCGTGTCGTTTCCATTGATTGTTTAATAACTTGTTGTTTTTTTTTCTTTATACTTAAACACAAAAGTACCTAATGCACGTTGTTCAGCCGCATCTGATGCTAATGCCAGTTACAGGAAGGATATATCTTCAATGATTGATCGCTTGACATGAATGGTTTTGTAATTTGTATAGAAACAGCGGCGTTGGCGTCCTTCGAGACATTCTCTTCTCAATTAGGCTAATATTAACTGAACACTGAACACAGTATGGATTCAGTGTGTTTTAACAGACGACGTATTATGGGGAAATTCAAACAAGAGATACTGGGAAAAAGTCTGCCTCTATCGGTACTAATAAGCATGACTATTTTGTTTTAGAAAATCTAATGACTCCTTACAGAGTTTCCCTTTAGGAGAGTTCAATCGTTTCAATCAAATGCAACTCTGGTTAAACGATGATTCATATTACACCGTGCCGCCAACAGGCCGTGCGTTCACCGTTTTTTTTCTCAACGTACTCGGGCCGAGTCTGCCACTCATCACCGTGCCGTCGCCCTGTGCCTTGTCATTTGTGTTACTATTACTATATATACTTATACATATAGTATTATACATATTAATATTATACCTCGCCAGGCAGCCTCGCGGTTTGGCTTTGGCTCGCGCGGCAGCCTCCGGATAAATACCCCGAGCGAGCATCGCGAAAGTTGTCTTCGAGCGCACGGTGAAAACGAAATGTCACGATATGTCGCGACTGAAGACGGACACGGCCCGATGAAGTATGAATTAATTCATATAAACCATAGTATGAATAGGTATTTAGTCCGGACCCCGGCCGTGCCCGGCGCGGCGGGAGCACGACCGGGGTGTAATATAAATACACCATAAGTCTATTGTTTTTGGTTTTTTGATGGTTCTATATTAACTACCAAAGAGCTCTGTTTAAACGAGGCTATTTGAACTACTATCAAGTACTTTAAAATAGTACTTAAATAATACCAAAACCAACTTGATTTTGGTTTAATCATCGGTGATTGATTTTGGTTAATTTTAATTTTGTTGATTTTAATCATCGGCGCTTAAATAAAACGGAAACTTTTATTTTTTTAGAGGGTACGCTAGAATTTATTTTTTTACTTCTTAATAAATATATATTTTCTTATTTTAAAAATCACAATTTTAACTGGTCTTTTAAAATATCAGGTAGGTATATTATATTGCACCTGTTAAATTTGTTCAATAAATGCTTTTTTAGCCGACGAATCGTACAAAAAAATTTTGATAGTTGTTCTATGATTACGATTTTCTCCAAACTACCCCAAATAATGGCTGTTATTACAAGTATGTGACACAGATGTTACTGCAGATAGGTTTGTCTTATATTGACATGATTTTTCTGAGATTAGCGTACACAAACGCACAGACAAACAGATAAAAATTCTAATAACTATTTTTTTGACCTCTGTATCACAAGTACAATGTGTACAACCTTTTTTTGAAAAAATATTTAATATTTAAATTTAAATACGATTTTATTATATGTATTTAGATTTTAAAAGGTAAATAACACCTTAATGTACATATAGGTAAGTAATACAGTTTTTACCTAAAGTAATTATCATCGCATATGCAGGCTACTAATAATCACCAAAAATTATAAGAAAATACTTAAGATGCCCGGTCTCCCACCTCTGACGCAGATGTCAGAATGCACCCAAGTCGACTTACGGGGCGCGTGGAGGGTCTTATTCGCAGATAGTGTCCGCAATTACCCCCACTCTACTATATACTATAAAATTATAAATGTGTAAGTAACTATGTATGTCTGTTAGCTTTTCACAGCTTAACTAAATAACCGATCATCATGAAATTTTGCATACACATTGTCTGGGAAAGAAACGAAAAGGGCATTCTTATCCAGAAAAAAAAGTCCTACTGTTTCTGAGGGTATAAAAATAAAAATTCAAAAAAAAAAATTCAAACCCTGGCAAAACGACATAACAGCAATAAATATATTGATTATATTATTGCTAATATATTTTATTAGGCGTTATATTTTTTTAATTGCTGGCAAAAGCTAGTATTCAATAAATACCTATATTTATTTCAGAAAAGAAATGAAGAGAATTGGTAATCACAATGTTGAATGGAAATCTTACAAGGCTTTTATCACAAATGGCAACTCTTCAAGCGATGTGTTTAATTATTGTTATCTTGTTTTTGTGTTTGTTCTTTAAAAATCAAAAAGGGCTTATTTATCCCGAAGTCATCGATCTCGGTACCATAAAGACAGTTGACCATAAGACGTTTGACGATTGCAGAGGAATTCGAAATCATTCACCAGGACGCTGTAGACATCGATGTTTGAAGCATTAAAAAGAGATACTTTATTATATTATAGGGAATTCTATTTATGCACACATAAATTTAGCACTTTTTTTTTGAGATCAGCCGACTGAAAATTTTAAGTACCTACTTATTATTAGTTCTTAAAGTAATCATAATTAGCTAATAATATTCTAACTATTATTAATAGCTAATTATAGGTAATGACTTTTGAAATAATATTTATATGTACCTCTGTTTTTTATATAACTACAATTTAAATATTATTATTGTAATAAGTTAGCATGAAAGCTTCGTGTATGTAGGTTTTAATTTGATCTGAATACTTTATGGTAAATTAGTACGTTTAGTATCTAAAATATACGCATTTAATACAAAAATAATGGAAGTGTCCTTTATGTTCAATTTTAATCATTTATGGTGTTTCCTCTTCTGGCTCTTATAACTGACTGCATTAAATCTTGGAGGCTTTCAATCGCTCAAACTCACTTGGACAGTTTCTCAACTGGACAAAATTTCAAGTAGACGGAATCTCATGAACGGAATCTCAGGTGGACAAGGTACATTCAAAGTTAAAAATTTTGACATCACAACTTGCAGCAGTTACAAAACGTGTTTTTTCTCTGCGAAAAGGAGTCCTTTCGACTTGCCTCCAATTTTATGAGATGCGTCCATACCTGTGGCCATTGATCTCGAACTTCCTGGCATGAGGTTATGCTCAAATCTCGACTTCGGCACTTCTATCGAGTCCCAAGCCCAGCAAACAACGGCCAAAAAGCTAGGCATCCTAAATAGGGTGATGCGATGCTTCACACCTGGACAGCTCCTCTCTTTGTTCAAGACACAAGTCCGATCTTGCATGGAGTATTGCTGTCACCTTTGGGATGGTAGCCGACTTGCCGCACTCGACTTGGTGGATCGCAGAGCTAGGAGGCTCATTGGCGGCGGTCTAATAAAAACTAAGCTGCAGAGCCTGGCACATACACGCAAAATTGCCTGTCTGTGTGTATTCTACAATCTCTACTTCGGAGAGTGTGCTCAGAAGCTACATGAGATCATACTGCCTTCCCCTTTCTTCTATCGGACATGCAGACGTACAGCTGGTTACCATACTCATCTTGTCGAAATCCCTCTGATTTGGATCAAAGGATTTAAAACATATAATGTGCACTGCTAAGGATTGAAACTCTGTATTTACGAGCTCACACAACCCAAATCTTTTCAAGGTTCGAGTGAATAGGCATCTTCCGGGTGAGCTCGCTCCATTGTCGGTCTCATCTTTCCTACACGGATAAATGCTGGCCAAGAGCAAACCCATCTTTAATAAAAATTAAGTAAGGCATACTATCAAAAGCGCTCAATGCTGCAATTCAGAGGTGATTGAGTGTCTGTGGAAGAATTAAGCATGTCTTTTGAGCATGTCCCAAATGTGCTCTATTGGATTTAAGTTTGAATTTTGTGCTAGTCACTGCGACTTCTGAATTTCGACCTCTTGACACAACCTCCCACGTGTGAACGTACGTTATCGGGCAGTAAAAGGTATCTGTTGTGTCCTATGAACTCTGAACAAGGCACAACATGATCTTGGAGTATTTCCTCTATATTAGCAGTTTGCCTATTGTCGACGATAACCAACTCTGTGTGAGCATCGAAACTTATTCCTCCCCATACCATAATGGAACCTTCATGATAAGTCACAGTTCTCCTTTTCTTTTCTACGCTTATCCTAGACCGTCTGAAGCTCGCAAAGCTTCGCACTTGTAAACAGAATTGCAGTCTATTGGTCGCGGATTCAATGTGCATGTTCTTGCGCAAATCGAAGCTGAGCTATTCGATGATCTCTGAGAGAGAAGTTGCAAAATTATGTTTTTTTTTATTAATTAATAATTTAGTAATATGTGACTAAATTATTAATTGAATTAGTCACATATTACTAAATTATAGACTTCAAAGTGTTTATTTTGTCAAATCGTAAAAGAAGTCTCGTAAGAAAATTAATTTCTTTTCCGTCCTATAACCAACTTCAGATAGGTTAAAAGCCGATAGACTACTGTTTAAATAATCACAAAAAAAAATATTAGCAAATAATTCAGTAATACAGAATTCAGTGTTTGTACGATTGACTCTTTAATACATACCTTCATTTAAAAAAAAATATTGTTTACAATTTTATTAATTTGAAAGATAGCGGATGGCGGGTTGCCGGGATACAGTAGGTACAGTAGAAACATAAGGAGGCCGGGGGACTGTCCCCCACAGAACACTTGCTATATGCCAGTAACGTGACGCATATTATTATATTTTAAACGAACACATCCTTCACAGTTTGATGTGATATGTGTGTACGATACTGTTATAATGTTAAAATATGTCCAAGCGTACCTATCGAATGTTTCTTTCAATCATATGGTTCTATCGATATTCCGATATATCGCATTGTATCGGGGATTGCTATAGTGAGTTTTTGAGTTATTTTGTCATGTGGTAAAATTCAGAATATATAGTTTATGGACTGTGGTAAGAACAGTGTTGTCAACTTTGGAAATTTTCCGTGAGATTTGGGCTATTTCCGTAGCTATTTGGGTTAAACGAAACGGAAGAAAACACGTTTTAACGCATGACGGACTTTTTAAAAACATTAGATTTGGATGAGATGATATTTGTAGCGGATATTCTAAATTGTAGAGAAGACAGCACTAAGCAAAATAATTTGCTTCTTGAAGTTAATAATAAACTTGATTTTTAGTATATTAAGCACAATAAAGTATCTAACCACATTATTTTTCAAATAGTTAGTATTTTGACGAATTTAATTTACGGGAAAATGTAGTGTACTATGGTGGATTTCTAACGGAATTTTATTATACAGAGACGGAATTTTAAAATTATTGTTGGCAACACTGGGTAAGAATAAAATGGTGTAGGCTGTGGCGCGCGACTGTGACACATGACAGGTGATGAGGTGACTTGACTTGATATTGATGACTTGATTGAGTCTTTTTGTTTATATTTATTATTGTTATGTTACTAACAACTATTGTTAAATTGTTAGATAGGCTAAATAGTTAGTTAATTTAGCAGGAATAATATAAAAAATTAAAATGAACAAAGACCAGGAGAAGATACTTAATTATTTGTTGTCTGTGGAAAAATTAGCAGAAGAAATATTATCTGATAAACGTGAAATAATAACGTTAGATAAAAGAAGAAATCACAATAGAGAAGCCCTACGACATCTTTGCAAGACATCACAACACAAATGCTGGATTACTGTAGGTTCAGCACTTATTAAGCACAAGTTAGAAGAAACGAAGTCTCTATTGGAAAGTGATCAGAAACAACTAAACATAGATATAAACAAACTTCGCAGTGACCTGAGAGTAAAAGTGAATAATTTAAGAGATTTAGAAATGCAACCTCCAGTGCCAGGTCTTACATTAATTCCCATGACTCAAAAGGAAACTCAAGGTTTATCAAATGCAGGGCTATTCCAATAACTGTGTATATTAAACCTCTATTGACCCGATATTTTGCTTGTTATTGTGGAATATGTTTGCAGAGTGGTTCGAAACATTCAGCAAAAGTTGACCATCGTTGAAAGAACAACTAGTCCAACCTGTATAGTGTAACACAAAATCATGGTACCTAACCTATTTGAATAATTTTCATGTGGTTACAGTTTCAATTGGCTTTTTGTCAAAAATTTTGGATGAGTTAAAAATTATGTTTCATAATTTTTATGTCGAATGTTAAAATTTTCGTATAAGGAACTTCATTTATTATAGTTTTTGTAATAAAATTGACCCAGACCAAAATTTTATATCGATTGTGCTGAAATAAATAAAATTGAAATGTTTGTAGTAGGAGGTACACCAACAAATGTTGTGCAATCCTTAAAAATGCTGTAAAATAGAAATTTTAAAAATACAACTATTCTAAAATTGAAAGTATCTTTTATAACACATCTCCCAAAGTTATTTAGGCTATTTTAGTTTTACTGCGCGGTTGACAATTCCGCACCCTCGTAAAACTATTCGAGTAAGTATAAAGTCTTATAATGTTATAAAATCTTGCTACATAGACCTGCTTCCCTGCTCACATGGGTAGAGGTCAAGTCTCACCAAGCATTAAGAATGGGGGTAGGCACTCTGTTTATGTTTCTCGCAAATTTGATGTTATTTTGTTAATAGGAGAATTAATTATTACGATCGGGAAATAAATTATATTCATTTATAAAGTAACATTATTTGTTATTGTAACAATAGTTCTTTTTATTTGTGCATTTATTACTTTAAATATTGCTCTACTCTTAATTATGTATCATATATTGTTTTCTTAAAGTAATTTGTAAGATCGCGAATCATGCATTCCTGTGTGATTTTTGCTGGGTTTACCAAATCCTAACAAAAGCCGGACGGTCCGGACTTGAATATATTTGGCCGGACACGACTGTAAAAAGCCGGACACCTGGCAACCCTATGTGGGAACTGAGTTTGTAACTTTTTGTTGTTTAAGACAATTGATAAAGGTTTTTGGTGCACGAAAATTACTTTCTAAGTTTCTGAAACTATCGCCAGTTGCTAAGTATCTCAGAACTGTTTGGGGTTTTACTCTTGCAGGTCTTAAGCATCTTTCTGTATTTTTGGTTCTGTATGTTGCTTAAAAGATATTCAAATTGCTCACATTTTAAGCTTTAAATGATTTTTATTTGTATCTTTGTCCTCCATTTCCACTACTCAAAGGAAATTGTCAGATGCACCTAATTGAACGCGACTTAAAATTAATTTTCGAGTCCATAGTTTCTTCTTCACATTTTTCTTTTTGGCTAGCTGGAAGCTGTTTTTCAATTCTGTTATCAACATATCTGCAGTTACTTCAATGCTCAACAGTAACAGGTCCTGATCCATCATAATAACACAAATATTGTTGTAGATAACCTTTTTTCCTGTCAAATTCCTTTAAAACTTCGAGATTTCATAAGAGTAACTATTAACGTATAAACCCCTATCATAGTACATACTAGGAAGGAGACTTCTTTAACTATTATCGTTAAAAGCCGGTAAGCAGGCGTCGTACAGACCATGCCATACGTATAGGTGTTCAGGCGGCAAAATTTAAATGTGGATATATTTTTCGTTTTATCTGGTTATTATTTATGCAAATCAAAAATTTTATAGCTTAATTGATCAATAATTAAATTTAAATACTTTTTAAAAAGTAGGCAACTATCCTATTTAACTCACTGTTTCCGAGTAAATAAGCATTAGGTTATAATGATTTTGTTTCAGCAGATTTTAGTAATTATTCAAGAACATAGAAGGTATTCAAAGAACTATCAAGTACTATTTTATATTAAGTGCAGTGCACTTTACACTCCTTTGATTGCATGTCAAAATGTTATTTAAAAAAATAAAAAAGACAAATACTTTATAGATTTTAATGGGCTAAGATTCTCAAATAAAAGTCATTAAATATAATTTTAATATGCACAGTTATATCTTTATACATGTAAATAATATAGTACATAGCAAATAAATAATAAATATTCCCAAAATTTTTGGATTCATTCATTTAAAAAATTTTTGTAGTTTGGTGTGATAATAATGACTAAAAATGCCAATTTGTAACACGAAATTGTAATTTACTATTTTCAAAAAATCTTACCAAAATTATACTTTCAAAGACATTTTATTAGAGCTGGTGTTGCCTACACATCTAAAACCTATTACATCTAACGGTCATAAAAAAATATTCATTTATAGTAGAATTTGTCAGTAAATAAAATGTCTCCCAACTTAGGCTAAAACTAAAACTCGAAATATTTTATGAACATGTATGATGTAATAAGACCTCGACAAAACTGTATACACTATTACACAAGAAATAAGTCTTTTCAGCATAAATGACAGCGCAAAAATTAAATTAATTCGTGCAATAAAGCCAAGATTCATATAAAACATCTTTGAATGTATAAAATACAAGTCTTCCAAAGCTCTTCCTATAATAAATCCATAATGTTTTATTCCTATTTTGTCATGGCATTTCCTCCCGATATAACCAATATATTCATTATCACCCAACTAGCTTAACATTATGAACAAATATGGCATGTATGAATTAACAGCTGATTACAATTATTACAGTAATTCCTAACAAAAGTAAACAATTGCAACGTAAAAACCTAAGCAGTAATCAACTTATAGAATAATTTTTCAATATCAAAACATCTATCCTATAGGTTATTGCTTATGTTATAATAGTTCCTTACTATCTTGTAGTGAAATAATATAATATTCAGTACAAAATGCCACATTTATTATAAAGATTTGGGCCTTCAAACGATTGTATTTTGTGGATCGTCTTTTTGAGCACTTGGATTTTTAAAAAATTATATAAACCATCACAACTCTTTAATTTTCAAATTGCCAAAGCACGTGGTTGAATTTGGTGAGTTTATGGTAGGGTAGGGTAGAGTAGGCAGTGACGTCACTACCAGTTGGCCATTCCTGGCTTGTTAAGTGTCATGAAATATATCTGACAGGAGGAACCACCCTTGGCGGATGAGAAGAATACTTTATCGTTGCGCTCGCACAAGAACTTGAGTCGCTGGGCCTTCTTGTGCATGAACACTCCGTCTAAGTGACCGCTCTCCACTGACCGGATCTCTATCGCTTTATTACCCCATCCCATAATTTGTCCTGTGCCAATGTATGCTACCGATGTAGGCATTTCGCCCCACTAAAAAAAAACACAATTATTACCAATAAAACAAAAACAGTGTTTGTAAAATAAGACGTGTAAGTTTCATTTTGAGTAATAAAAGTAAAAAAAAAAATTGCATCTATGGCACACACGTGCAAAAGAGCAAGTAGCGACTGGAGGCTGGAAGAAAATGGAGGGGGTGTGTTTGCGCATGGGTACACTCGCGCACGAAAGTACTAGGCCATTTTGCCAGAACAATTTGCATTGTGAAATAGGTATTAGCCATCTACTTGGATATTACGTCGATGTACTAGGCCCATTGTTTTATTTTGAACTAGCCTTTCGCTCGCGGCTTCGTATATTATATTGGTCATTGGTAGGTACATTGAAAAATATATTAGATAGAATATCATTAAATAGAATTAAGAACATTAGTAAAAACTTAAGATTAAATTAAAAACTTTACAATTCGTCTCACTGTAGAATATGAACATTTTGTTGCCTCTGCGGTCCGTTTCATGCATTGTTTTAAGTTATCAACTGCATTATTATCAGCCTCTCTCTTCATAAAACAATTTCTCACTTTTCTATGTAAAACCATTTCGTAATTAAAAACTTGCACGTGATGGTATTTTGAGAACGAACGCAACGTGAACACAGCGAGGAAAGCAAAGGTCGACTGACGAACCAATAGCTCACCGCTATGCATGCGGCGCGCGACCCGCCTGCCCCGCGCCACACCTCATACCACCAAATAGACCAATAAATGCATCCTGACCGTCAGCGTTCTTTTTACGTGACGCGACTTATAACGGAGAGTAATGAATAAATTATAATCTACTGATTCCAGTTAGTTAAGTTTCCAGAGAAATTTTGAATGGTTATTTTTAAAAAACATATATATAATCTCAAAATAAGGTCATAGAAGAATGAAATCAGAACTGAATAAGTTACCTGTAAAACGATATTTTTGCTAACGCGTCCATACGTATTGACGTAAACACCTTCATTGTCGTAGCACAGCAGCAGTTGGACTCCATTCGAATTCGGAAGGGGGACAATGCAATGTGGAACAATTGCGCCCTGTGTCTGAAAATATTACATTTTTGATTACTATTGCCAGTTTAAAAACACCACATTTTTTTAAGCTGACGCCAGACGGTTTGAAGTAATCCGTGTTTATTCTGAGAAAAAATTAATTAATTAAGTGACTACACACGCCAATCAAAATAATCACAATATTGATTTGTATTGACAGCTGTCATTTGACAACATCAATATTATTGAGTTAAAAAAATCTCGGGATCAAGTACTTTCGATTTTGATTTGAATTTTGCGTTTTATTATATTGCAAATTTTTCAACTGACACTGGCAAAATCATCGAAGCAAATTTGATGGAACCAAAATATTTGTAAAAAGAAGACATGTTGCCATTACAATCGGAGAAAGAATAAATTTATTTACATTTAAAACTTTCAAAGAATTTAAGTTATGTTCAATATGAAATTACAAGAGTGAAATTCTTCTTTGTAACTTATATAAACACATCAAAAAAGTCTAAGCAACACATACAAATTTCAATTTTACAATGTGTTTTCCCATTAAATCCTTAGTGTTTTCTTATTTATATTAATTTTTAATGCTTTTTTGATATTAAACCTCAATTGTTTTTTAATAATCTTAATTAACAATAATTACGAGTAAGTACTGTATGTACGTAGTACAAAGTAAGGTGCCTAATCAACTAAACTTAAACTAAAATTGCATAAATTAATACAAATTCTGTTATTAATTAATTCTGTTATTGAGAACTTGCTGGCGCCGATTATTCATAGAATCGATGAGACTGTTAATGTTATCCTGCGGCAATTGTTCACAATGAAATTTTAGTAAGTCCATCAGTTGTTGGGTTGTTGTCACTCCATCCAAGTCCTTTAAAACACGTCTCTGGAGCATGTCACATGCATGCTCGATGGGTTTGAGGTCTGGCGATTGTGCAGGCCAAGGCAATACCAGGATGTTTTCCCTTGCCAAGTACTCCCGTGTGTGCAAAGCTGTATGCGAACGCGCATTGTCATGCATCAACGTGAAATCGGAGCCAAGCGTTTGTGCGAATGGACGAATGCGATGCCTTAGAACATCCTCAACGTAATTTACAGCGTTCATGTTACCATTTACAAAAACGAGCTCAGTTCGTCTGTTCTTCATAATACCCGCCCATACCATAACTGTTGAGCCGTTTTATGGATGCACTCTGAACGCACCTCAGTTTTCAGTATTTCCAGGACGACGGTACACTCTTACCCTTCTAGTATCAGGCTTGAACCCAAATCGAGACTCATCGCAAAATAAAATTTTGTCCCATTGTTCCCGGGTCCATGTAATGTGTTCCCTACACCATTCATTTCGACGAGCGCGATTCCTGTGACGTATCGGTGGGCACCTAATTGGCCGTCGTGCTCGTAGGCCATACTCATGCAGTCGATTTCGCACAGTTTGGTAGCTAACAACAACACCACTTGAATTTTGTAGCCTTAAACCTATCTCTCGGGCGGTTAACATCGGCAGTCAGTTGTATGTATCGATTTTGCCGTGTGGTTGTACACCTTTCTCGACCTGGGTGCTACTCAGCAGGATCTCCCGTGTTAGTGTAACGCTGATGAAGACGGCAAATAACGCTTCTGTTGACACCAAAATACCGAGATACCTGAGATTGACTTCTTCCCGCTTGCAACATCCTTACGGCTCTTTGCATTTCATCTGCGTTCAAATGACGTCGCTCCATGACTTAAAAAATGTCTCAAAATCCAAATTTGTTCAAAACTTTTTTCAAATTATTGTTTAAATCATAAAATTGATACAGAATACTACAAAGAAAACGCTATAAAATTCGGACAAATGCAATGCTTTTGAATTTATGAAAAAAAAAACCAAATGATACTCGAATTTTTTTTATAACCATTTTTTTTTAATACTTGGTAAGAAATGATATAATAATTGATTAATAATTTGAAATAGTATGTGTGATATATATATAGTTTTTGATGTGTTATATATATATATATATATATATATATATATATATATATATATATATATATATATCTCCTTTATATTGTTTATAAATAAACAAGTCAATATGTCAATTACTATTTATCTTAAAATACACTTTTTAAGTCAAAGGTAAAACGCTTGTTTAGCGTCTTTTTTATTGATTATTAGTAAATTGGGTTGACGTGTTTAAGTAACAAACAATGTTCATCAAATTAATTTCGTATTCAACAGACTGTGCTATTTTGAAATAAAGAAGAAATATGACCAATTGATTTAAAGTGTTTGGCTTTACATTGACCTATGACACAGTAGAAACAATGAACTCACATGCTTTGGAATATAAATGTCATAAACAGAAGCGGTGTCCAAATCGACCGCGTGGAAGCCATCCGCAGAGCCATAGATAACTTTCAGTCTTGTACCTTCTTCTATAGTAAGGTCAACTAATAATGGCCTGTAACATTAAAATATACAGTAAGTATATCTGAAAAGAAATCACAATTTATACGGTAAAAAAAAAAACTTTCTAACCTGTGCTGGAGTTCCCCGAAATTTTTAAATGCCATAAATTTATGATATGGTTTTGGCGCCCAAGCGTAAATCTCAATGGAATCTTTCAAAGCGATCACTAAGAACTTGATCCGTTCGTATTTCACAATGCGAAAGTGTACTGCTCCCTGCAGTTCACCAACATTTATCCAGCCATTTCTTCTTTCTACTTGCTGCTGTAAAATCAAACAAATTATATACATAATATAATTTCATTTAACAACCAAAAACGAGCCATTCGCCTCAAATCGTATAGTGTTTGTGTTAAATGTTGTGTTTATGGTAGCTAGGTTGCCTGTCCAGTTGGTGAATTGTGGCTACAGTGGTCTTTAATTAACCATAAGCAAAATCAAAGGGGTTACAATAGCGTTATCAACCCTAATAAGATAAATTTTAACGCTAGCATTGAACCTTAAACCTTTTTTATTTTTGTTACTAAATCAAAAAACCTTTGAGCTGATTTAGGTAAAACCAATAGTATTTTTAGCCTAGAAAAGAATTTTTACCCTTATAGCTCTGAATTTTTATCCATTCAATACTTAATTTCTAATCAAAGTTAACATTATAGCACAAATTAATATAGACTATGTATAAAAACATACATCATTAACTCCATCAGTGCGCAGGATCTTCGACTTTAACCAGCTCAGGTAATAAACACGAACACGGTTTTTCTTTCCGGAAACAGTTACAAGAATGTTTTGTCCTTCTAACACTTCCATCTGCTGGAAGCGGCGTCTTGAGATCAATTGATACACTTTGCCCTGTCCGCTGCGGTCCAGTAGCATTAACCCATTTTCTGTGCCAATGAGTAAATTAACTCCTGAAAGTAAACAATGTATTATTTACACATCGGTGAACTCAAAACACTCTTAGTTTATTTTGAAAGAAATGACATTACACCTTGATAGGTGTAATGTCATTTCTTTCAAAATTACTTGAGATGGTTTGATGTTGATACATCAAACCATCTCAAGTAAAAAATCTTTTCTTAGTTAAATATTGAAAGAAAATATAATTAGCAACAGGATACAAAATAATTCATAGCGCTTAAAAAATCTTGGCACACAATTTGGGTGTACTTAAAAAAATTGATTCCTAATATTCATTGGGTCAAATCACTGAGATATTATGGTCTGAGTGTCACCATCAGACGTAAAGACTTGCGCCAAGGTCTTAAATGGAATGTACATTTTGGAATTAATTTGATTTCCTTTAGCAATTCGGTCTATATTTCGTTTATCTATGGTCATGAAATGTCTTCCTTTCACTTTTCGAAATCTTTGGGAACTGAAGACGTATTAAAATTTACAAAATTCAGAGTAGTTTATAAACAGACTCAGGATTCAGGGTTCAGGGTATCCTAGTATGTAGGTACTAAAGAGAGAGAAGTGAAATTGAATGAGCCGATGATCTTTAAAGAAACGTTTAAACGTCTAAACAGATCTTCATAAATTATAGCTAAGAACCATCTCGATCAAGTCAGCTTTCAAACAAAAAACTCATCAAAATCGGTCCATCAGTATAGGAGCTTTAATGCCATAGACAGATACACAGTTTAAAGTTATAACACCCCTCTTTTTTGCGCCGGGCGTCGGTCGGAGGTTAAAAACTCACCCCACAGCGCCGCGCAAAGTATCTCCGAGTTGAAGCGCTTTTTGTACTTTCGAATCTCGGGCGTGTCGGAGGAGAGGTCGTGGCCGGTGGGCGTGACGTTGACGTTGACGTGGCTCTCGCGTCGTGACGCGTTGCCGGAGCCGCCGCCCGTGCCGGTGCCGGTGCCGCTGCCCGTCGAGCCAGCGCCAAAGCCGAACGTAAGGAACGAACGCTGCTTCTGTTGTAATGGGAGGAACTGGTGTTGCGAGCCCACTGACGAACCGCTCGGCGACTGCTGTAGCGCGTGCGACACGAACGACTTGGACGGGGTGGACTGGGCCGAGGATGGGAGCGGATGGTGTTGGTGTTGGTGGTGGAGGGGCGTCGCGACCGCTTGCCTATACTGGAAACACCAACTCAATATGTACTCATGGTTAGGGAATGTTTGCACTTTAGACGTTTTGGAAAATAAATATCCTTTTTTTTATATGTATACCGAAATCTTTAAAAATTTTAAATTGAGCCAAGTCTTTAAAAGTGGTACAAGATTAATTTGGTGTAAAGGGATAATAATTATCTTACGGGATTACATTATCTGGTCTTCATATTCGTTCTTATCACCGGACGGACGTATAGTCGAAATTCGTCTATTAACATTCACCATTGATGGATGACTACGCAAATTCACTGTGAGCCCCAATGTCATCGTCAAGTGCACTATTTGGTCACACTATGGTTCGTTGTGTAACATAATATAATTTTTTCGTTTTCTTGACGTTTAAAGCCGTAATAAAGTATACAGGACACATTAAATTTAAATTAAACTTGCATGCGAGTGAGAACGAAACTTTTTTTAAACAAAAACTAACCCAGATGAAGTTTGTAGCCCAGGAAAATTTACTAACAAACAAAATTTGAGACTCTCTCGGGAGCATTTTTTATACAAGATTCTAGAAGATATAGAAGATCTTTACGACAGTCGCAAGTGCAAAATGCAATGGCTAACTCCAACTCTGAACGCCGCAAAAATGCCAGAGTAAAGCTTACCGATAGAAAATGTTTGATTAAATGTTGATGATTCTATTTGATGAAATTCACTACAGTTACACTAGTTTTGATGACAAAACTAGTAGCGAAACAGTCCCGAGTCATCAATAGATTTCAATACAGAACTTGCATAGGTCATCCTATGTACTCGCCGGTCCTGGTCCCAACCGATTACCGTGTTTTTTCGATTTGGGCAATTTTCTGTATAGTAAAATTCCTTCTTCACAAGAACCAGTTATTGAAGTCTCAATAAATAAAGTTTATTGAGACGAGATCCAGAGAGTTGTATGGCGACTACTTAAATGATCTTCCAACGATACGGCACAAATGTATAGTTATTGAGGTAAATACTTTGATGAAACAAATATATTTTAGATTTTTTTAAAATTTAATTTTTACTACAAAACGAAAATTTCATACTATAGCTGATTATACCTCCTCTGGTGAGTACGTAGCTTAGACACAGGCGTCAAGTATATTTGGGAATTTGTCACTGAGAGTCAGAGTCACCTAAAGGATAAAACATTAGTGCGAAATTGTGGATTAGATTTAGATACTTTTATAAATAATTCGTTGCTTTACTATGTTCATAGTTATGACGCACGCAGTGTTGAAGCACGCATATCTTTTAAGCCCTATGAATGATGGGCACGGTACTAATCTTTTAGGGGATCTATAATGAAATCCCAAGTAAGTTATATTAAATTTTTAAATATAAAGGGTAGTATTACAGTAATTAACTGTGCGTCTTACTTTTCTAACGCTGAGGCTAAAGTTTACTATGTATATTAAAGGGGATATTTAAAGTGATTTCGTTGAAGGCACATTTATTAAGTAAACATTTAAAGCTTGCGCTTGTACCTGAGGTTTGTAATGAGCAATAAGAAATATTTCTTATGTAGAGAACATTTCTTATTGGGTATCTCTAAATTATCGTGAGTAGTTGATTCGGGTTAGTCGAAGTCCATCTCCCAATTATTAGTTGTCATTTCAAATAATACATTTGGAAAGTTATTACAGCTTGATAATCATCTACAACATGATTGACATATACTCGTGTGTGAAATGTATGGAACTGTTAAGAGCAGGCAATCATTAACTGAGTGAACAATGAGTGGGCATACATTCAATTATTGTTTACATGAAAAGTGTAAAACTTATGCATTAATGAGATGTATGACATGACTCTTTCGATTAATCGCAATCAAATACTTCAGACTGTATTCAGGCGAGTTTGTATCAAAATTTAATATGTTCGACATTGCCTTTTCGCTCTTCAATTAAAATAGTCAGTATAGTCCACAGTTAGGTTTTCCTTAGTTAAGTTAGCTTTCCACTTGCCCCATAATTATTACACTATTAAAAGTTAATTGCTACACAAGTTATTTTACGCTACTAATATAGGCTGAAAGGACCTTTACTTTATTGCATTGCGAACATACACACTCTCGTGTTTATATATATATATATAACAATTATTTCACAACCAGACTTCGTGGCGGTTATTTAAGCTGTTGTCTTTTTATCATCTCGAAAGCCATATTGATCAACATAACCATTCGGTACGTACAAGTATATGGAAGCATGTCTAAACAATGCATAAATATAGGAAGAAATGAATAGCTAATACCTCGAAACAAACAACATTCTATAAGAAATTTACACAAGCATTTTCTCTGTTGCATCAATTCTTTTCGTACTTACGCAGTTTGAACGGCTCCCTGCAAACGGGTCGCGGTTCGTGCCTCCCGGTGTTTGCATGATTGACAACCATTCAATTACATTAATAATGACATTTTCAAAGCAAAATACAACGCTACATACGACTTTTAGTCTCGGACACTACCATTACTGTCACATTGAGCTACAGTAAGCTTCTTATTCAAAACTTTTACTATTATTTTATTGACATTATTAATCTTGGAAATCCCATGTGATTTTAAAAGTACAATATGAACATTTAATGATATCATTTACACTCCCAAATAAATTTGAGAAAATATTGACAGCAAATAAAGCCTTACCAGCGCAGAGTTGTAAAGACAAAACTGCACATGGAATTAGTGATTTGTCTGAATATAAAACTAGCGATATTAATGATGTTACCTCCTCGCTGGCGGATTTGTCGTGTCTCGGGGGCGTGGTCGGTTGGCCCGCTTGACTGAGCAGATCGGGTAAAACTGAGCTGGTGCGAGAACCGCCCCCTTCTGCGCCGCTCGAACGGCCCTACAACATGCGGTTAACTTCAATCTAGTGTCCACTGTAAATACTGGTATTGACTGGTACTGGTATTGACCTATATCTGGTAATTTAGGAAACTGTTTTCAAAAACTTTTGTTGATAACACCCAAAACAAAAAAAAAACAAAAAAAGGCAGATAATAAGGTTGACAAAAAAATTAGAAAAACTTATTAATTTCTCTATTTACAGAAGATATCCGGTTCATGACTTCAAAATGCAGCATGGCGTACCTCTACTACAATAAGCAGTAGTGATACTATCGTTAGAAAAATAATTTTGTACTCCCAAGCTGCAATAACTCTTTTATTAAGAGAATTAAAAAAACGACAATTATTTATTTCATTGAATTCTAAGTTCTTAAATTGTCATAAATAAATACATAAGTTCATCCTCCAAAATCCAAAATATTTCAGCATCACCTGAGTGGCGTCAAAGTAAATACAACAAACAAAAACAATTTTTACATTCTCAAATAGCGTATTTTCTTTTGTACCAAATAGCATATTATGTATCTCTATATATAAAAATGAATCCCCATTTCCCTTGGTCACGGCATCACGCGTAAACGGGTAGACCGATTTTAATTCGGTTTTCACTAATGGAAAGAGGGATAAACGGGGAATGTTTATATATATAAAAATTGCACCTCGGGCGAAGCCGGGGGCGGGTTGCTAGTTTAAGATAAATATTTCTCATGTCAATAGCGATTATTATGTTGACATCAGTTAACTGCGCTGCTACTTGGATAATATGAACATTTAATGGAAGTAATTCTTAGGGCCTATGAACACGAGGTTTTTAAACGAGCTGCCGAAGCGCGTTGAATGCAATCAGGACGCTCAGCAAACGCAAGGCAGTCAGCAAGGTTACGACCTTTGCGTGTGCAAAGGTCATAACTTTGCATAAACTTTTCATAATCTCGCGTTTCTATCGCTACAAACGCACAAATACGCACTCCAGCTTTCGGCTGTTTGAAACGCGTTCCACTTGCGTATGTATCGATAAAAACGCATACAATTTGCTAATACGCGCTGACGACGCGCAGAATCGTCAGCTCGTTTAAAAACTTCGTGTGCATGATTGAGGATGATTGCGATTACATAATATAAAATTATGGTACTTTGGGCTATGTGTCATTTGTATTAAACTAATAATTTAAACATTAACCTGGCGATCCAAGTTAATTTTTAATATACACCACAAGTAATGAGTCTTATTAATACGCGGTCACGTAAGAGCTGTGTTAATGATTAACAATAAAAAACAGCGCGACAAACATAAACACAGCAGCCAAACATGCAAACACATTCACAATATAGAGATGATTGTTGATTTCACAGTGTTTATGATTTCGTTAGCGTTCATTCATATAGTTGTTTATTTAGTGTCGAACGTTGCACAGGTGTCTTCGATCGGTTCGTTCGTAACATTTTTGTTGGCAGGAAGACGGTAGACACGCACGGATATTAAATGGAGTAGTAATAAACAGTTAGTTTTGTTAGAATTTGTTACATTGTTACACTAATGAAAATAGCTTAGTGATCGTAATATACTATGATAAACCATGATAAATATAACCCTCACCATATGATCGTCACCAATTAATTGAAGACTATCACGCCAAATTGTAAGACGTGTGAGCAATAACATATGCATACATACAATAATAGTCACGACACAAATATTCTTTGATAAATAAATAAGATTTTATGTGATTATATAGCTCTAAAAACTTTTACATTCCCATACATTAGGCGTAGCACGGACATCAAGAGACGTGACAAAATGTTAAAATTAGCTTCTCTTGTGACTATCAGAAACAATATAGACTTTGATAACGTAAAAATAAAACCTTAGATTGCGCTATATATTTTTCATGATAAAAGGGGCACAGGGTGAGACCAACACTGGTAATATAAAGAGTACGAAGCAAGGTCAGACAAATGTGCGACCTCACATGTCTCTTCAGTTATATTTTGTGCGCCCGTGCTACGCCTGACAGACGATACTAGCAATTGAGCAATTAAGAACGTCTTCAACTACACCAAGCGTTAATTCAATTAATGTCATCATGTTAGTCGAACCATGAGTTAGAAGAACACACCCCTCACACCATAAGATTGTGTCAGTAAAAACAAAACAAGTCCTGAGCGGGGATAGTAAACATTACCTGATCCTGAGCGAGTACCGCTTCCTGCCCACAATTATTCGCTATCTCAGCGTTCCTGTTATACTGTGAATTTCTTCTAAATATTATGTCCGATTCAGTCTTTTCTCTGCGCGGTCTCATCACTGCGGGCTCCGCGTCCAGGGTGAGATCCGGTGTGGCGGCCTTTTCGAAGGAAGCGGTCGTCGTGAAGCAGACGCTAGTGGCCGGTGAATCGCTGTTTACACTGCTCTGCCTACTTGGACTGCCACCGCCAGACCCAGCACTGTCCTGCCTCAGTAGCGCAGCCACACTCTTCAAAGCCTCTATGGGATTCCCACTAGAGGTCTTCCTATCCGAAATCCTCTTATCGTTCTTCCTCACTTCACCCTGCGCGGACATTTTCAGACTGTCATTCATCTTAATAAAGTCCGTCAATATAGGCTCCCCGGTCGGCGTTTTTACGGACTGTTTGCGCGAATTGTTAAATATGCCACTCGATCTCTGCTTGTTCGCTCCGGCCTGATTTTCGTGTTTCGGAAAATATATGGCCGAGTGTCGCGTACTCGACAAAGGGAAAAGATCGGAGTTCTCTCTGCGGAACCCTCTAAAAAATCTATTCGGAGAGTTAATCTCCTGATCAGTTTCCTTTTTAAATTTGTCGTTCGATTTGTCCGTGGACTTGTTGAAGAGCTGTTTGTGCCTCGACGGCGGAGTAGCGATCGCCTTGTATTTGGCGCACGCGTCCTCCATCTCTATCCGCGATTGCCTCTGCAGCTGCGCTCGTTTCTGTTCATTCTCTTTAGCGATCGGCTTTGAGTCTTTGGTTTCACCGGATTTCTTTGGAAAGAATCTATCAAACTCCCAGTCCCTCAGCAGCACCGCTTCTTCGAAATCCGACTGCTTCTCATTTTCTTTCTGATTATTCCCGGTCCAAATAAAAAGTACACATAAATAAAAGAAAAACAAAATAAACACACAAATAAAAAATACCGTCATAATATTTTGCTCACTAATCTTACATTGGCGTGAAAAACTATATTCCCATTCAGAAATGGATTAAGTTGATTTGTTGCATTTAACTAAGACCTAAAGTGACCATTCACATGTGTATTGTGGTCGGAAAGAAAATATTCTCTTGGGAACACAGAATGTAATGACGAGTATTAAATGTTAACACAAATAAGCGTGGTGAAGTGAAACCACACACTTAACAATAGCAGGCGAAACATAAGACCCGCCATTGTGGCAGGGTCGCATACTAACCTATTAACACTTATTGGGTTATGTAGCTGAACGCGACAGCGCAGATTCGGCCGCTCATGGTACTGTTATATGCTGTATAGAGTTGCTGACATGCCGCTCTTACTACTTTAGACCTAATCCACCATTTGCACATTATGCGCCACGAGCTTTCCCAGTGTACATCTTTTATTAAATTATGTTTTAAAAAGGCATTATTCCTTCAAGTACATTATGAATTGAAGGAGCAATAGTATCTACTAGAATAATCTGTACAAATAAATAAAATTGAAGAGTCTGCAATGTCAAAATAACTGCGTTTTACTAAATGTATAAGGTACTTATTAAAAAAAGTGTTAGTCGTTCGTGTCTCGTACAAACACATTTTTAAAAATTTTGCCTATATGTTGTTTATTCCAGCTAATCTCCGAAACAACTGGACCGATTTTGCCGGGGCTTCACTGGTAGATAGATGATGTTGTAAGAAGTAACTTAGGCTACTTTTACTTTTTAAAAATAAAAATAAAAATTTGATTATATAATTTTGCGCCTCACGCTCACGCCGAAGCGAAGCGTGGTCGAGTTCAGCTAGTTTAATATATAAGAGGTTGATAGAAAGGAGAACGGTAAGCAATAGTTTGCGTTGCATCTGCTATTGGTTAGCAAGTGAGCGGTTGTAACAGAGAAAGGGCGAGACAAAGCGAAAGAGACACTAACCCGCTTCATGACGAGAGTGCGATCGGCGTGATCGTCGTCGTCGGGCGTGGGGGGCAGGGGCCGTGTGGGCGCCCCTCCACCAGCTGTTCCCCCGCCGCCCCGGGCGCCCGCGCCGTCCTCCGCCACGGCACTCAGGCCCGGTCTGTAGCAGAACTCGGGACTGACAAGCGGAACCAAAACAGAACGGGAACGGGTGGGAGAACCAAAAACGGGGCCAGTAAACGCAAATAATAGAGAACAAAAGAGACACACTTTATGAAACATTGTATACGGTTGCATCTATAAAAAGTTAAATATTTGACTATAGGTAACTTTTTAAAAGTGAAACTTGTTTGGACACGATGAGTAAAATTTCAAGGTCGAATATTATGTGACGCTTCAGTGTAACGATCACGTGACGCTTGTAACGTTCTGCATTACATCTACCCACGGAGCATATACAAAGAGGAGATGTTGTTATTGAATTTTTCTATAGAGCCGCGCGTGACTACTGCGCGGGGCAAGGAGGAAGTTAGACCCCGCCCAATTATCTTAAATTGCCAATGAAATTTGACTGTAGTCTACAACAAACAAGCGCCGCCACACCGTGACCAGTGCCGACAGCAGACTGACCAAGACCACGCCCACAAAAAATGACGTCAGGACCTAGTTTGAAATCAGTGCACAGTTGTTTAGGCCATCTCCTCTTTGTATATGCTCCGTGCATCTACCGCTTACTATATATTTGATCGCCTAAGAAATTTCACTTCCGACACGCGTACTCTGTACACGCGCATGTTCTTGTCATAATATTATCATAAACTTTTCTTATAAGGTTGGCAGGCAGGCTGTCCGATCTACTTGATGGAAGGGGGGTTATCCCCGTGGATTACATGTGCGCTGCCGATCCTGATATGGTAAAAGAGAAGTTGAAGATGGGAGAATGGGCTCTGGCATCCCTTACGCACCGAAATTGAGCTCACAACGGCTGCTTAGTTTATGACTGAGAAGGCCATTTTTTTGTGTTAATTTTTTTTTATTAAAATAAAGTTTATCATGGAGAAAATACGAGTAGCAAAAAGTGTAGTTTTTTTAATTATTATTTTATTTTACAAGGCGGCTTCGCTCACGTGAAAAATAAAAAAGATACCTAGAATTCTTTAACACCTCAAGACTGAAGCGATTCTCAGTTCATAACACGAAACAGTTCAGGGTTACAGTCGTAAAATAGACTTCAATATTGATTAGAGAAAAATAGCATTCAAAACTTTTAAATTATTTTTGAATAAGTAAAAGCCTTATGCGGCATTTATTCATCTAAAGTAGTTCAGTCTAAAGTAGCGAGGGTGAATACTGACAGCGGCTTTGGAGGATCGCTGGCCAGTAGCGTGCCGTCGTTGCGTACGCGACCGCCGCTCTCCTCAGCGTCCGACTCGCTATCGGAGTCCTCGAAAGGTGGCTCCGGGGCGTTCCTCTCCACTGGAGGACCTGCAATTTATTGTCAACCATATTTATACAAACCCCTCTTCTATGCACTATTTTATTTAAAATGTTTTCAAAGCTAGCCCACACGAGGATAGTCATCCAGAGGACGAATAAACAGATATTGCGTCTATTTCAAAAACATTAATGATGTCATAATCGCAAGATATTAGAACTGAGGTAACCGAATTAAGCTCTCACTATAGATTTGCGTGGTAGACAGGATGTGTCAGTGTCTTCCCTTTTACAAGAGTTTGCACTAGTGTGGTAACTAATTAATAGCTCGAGCTTTATGTGTGCGTGGTTTCTCTGTCTGGTGAGAAGTGAATGGAGTCTTGCCGTAGTCAAACTGTGACACTTATCCTAATACAAAATATGACCGATGGTCTTTCCATCTTTATTTATCTGTTCTGTGAATAAAAAAATACTTTAGTATATTTTACTAACAATAGTAGAATATAAAATTTGCTTAATGCAGAGATGATTTTTATTTTTATTATATTTATTTGATATGGTAACTTTGCTTTGAGCCTTATAAGCTGTCATCTAATTTTAAAAGCCAACTCACCTTGTCCGTTAGTTGGTGCTCGAGGCGGTCTATTAGGCGGTTCGTTACCGGAAACAACTCCAAGCTCATTAAGTTGCGCCGCCAACTTATCCAAGTCCTATAATACGCAAAATACAAATATGTATTATTCATTAAATTTCACTCGAAATCTAAACTGACTGACTGAAAAAGCTAAAACAAACCTCGGGCCTTCGCGGTGGAGGAAGCTGCAGTTGAAGTAAATCGGATGTGCAAAGAAAGATAACAGCGTGACATGGAAAACAAAACAAAAAGCAAATAAAAATTAATTAACTCAACAAAGGGTCAATTAAAATGATGTTGGAATTTTCATTTCTAAGAACATTAATAAATTCTGACATATTCAGAGATATTTATATAAAATTACCCACGGTTAGTGTGTGGACGCAGTGAATCTACATAAAATTATAATCATTATTAATATATGGTTATCAATCCCCTCATATACATATTTGTAAATCTCTTAAAAGGTACCTACTTACTTATTTAATAAATATTGTAGAAAACACATAATATGCATTTACTGCTTTTACTTTCATGGCTTATTGACATTTAAAAATTTATTTATTTTTTTTGCGATTCTGCTCTCACATGTCTGTTTAGTACTTTGCAAAATGAATTATTTTATATTATTATCCTCTATTATTTGAAGACATTCTTGGAGAAAATCAAAAACAAAAACATAGTATGTCACCATCATAAACACTTAAACGTAATAACATAGGCAAAAGTGTTTTACTATATCAATGTATTACTTTCCCCTACATTATCAACACCTTGTTATAAGAACGAATTATATGTGCATAATTGATTCAAGAAATTACAAGCAATTGTATGTCAACATGATAAGAGAAATATAAACATGTCACATTACAATCTAAATATTTTATCACCAAATTTCTTACGAGAGATTGTATATCAGTAGGGTTTTGATTGTGTTTACTGTTTAAGTATAAAAAAAATTAACAAACTCGATTTTACATTTGCTTTGCGTAATGATAATGACGAAAGTATTCACGCTTGAGAAGCGTAAGTAATTGAGTAGAAGCAGCATATAAGAGAAGTGAGTAGTTTAATTAGATTGCCAAAAAAATAACTTCTTTTTTTGCCTGTTATGTATGCTGATTAAGTTTAAATTATCTAAATAGACATAATTTGAAGTTCTCAATTCAAGTAATAAGTTTAAACTTGGTTTAAGTTGAATTTTTTTAAACAGCGCCATTAACAATGTTAATGGGTTTCAGTGGCTCTTGTTTGAATATTTCAATCAGATCTTAGCCGCGCTTGCCCGAGTGCCTTTTTCTTAGGTATTAAAACATCTATTCAATCTTTATTGATCATATATTTTTTACTACAGTCGCCGCCACGAGAAGCTGTAAATTATGTAAATAAACAAACTTTACACTCGGGCAATTGTCAAAGAACGTATCTGTATAGCGCCTACTTCGACCAATCACTAAAGAACAACATATGGACTGGGCATACCTACACAACCGGCGTGACTAAAATTTGGCATATAAGATGGCTTCCTTATGGATATATTCTGAGACGTGTGTACAGGATGTCAATCGAATGTCCATATTTTGTGTATTTTAACAAGTAGATAGCGATGGTTGTTAAATAAGCGGGCAGTGGCTAATTATTTAAAGGAATTCCTTACCATCGTTAATATAATAAATTAAATAAATCTATATGAAAAAACAAAAATTTGCAGAAACTTATTTTGAGTATATAGTTTTCTGTGCTCGGCACATAACATGGCGGTACCGGTCACGCTTTGATAAAGTCATGAAGTCACCAAAAAGTGTTGTCAAAATTTGGACTCAACAGATACCATTCATCTCTTTTTTCTTATGCAACTGTCAGCTAGTTAAAATGAGACAAAATGCTTTTTGACATTAACGTATCGATATAACAGATATTTATATAAACTACGGTTCATATAGTAGAATAGGGCGCCTCCATAGTTTATTTTTTACTCATTGACTTCGACACTCACAAGTAATTTAATTTGACTGGGTTCTGGGTTATAAAGAATCGAACGTAAACATTTGGTCCGCAAATTTGACAAGTCATACTCATACGTTATTCGAGTTTAAAATGCGCATGGGGTTGCTAGCGGATTATGTTATATATTGGATTTTATTACTATTACTAATTTTGGTTTTTATTTCATTTTGTTTTTGTTAGTTAGAAATCAGTGTGGTTTTGGTTAATTGTTTGTGTTACATGTAATTTTTATTTGATCCAAATGTTGTGAATCCCTCAATGTTTGTTACATTTATTATGAAGTTCTCTCGTGATAGAGACTACAAGTGTTGAATTTTTTATTTCATTTTAATACCCTTTGGAACAGTACTTTTTATGTGTATGCAAAATTTCATGATGATCGGTTGAGTAGTTAAGGCGTGAAAGCATAACAAACACACTTTCGTATTTATATTAGTTAGGATACGATATATGGAAATGCGAAGTAACACTTTTGTTAATAATGACACCGTAATAATTGCCATGTAATCTCGCCAATATCACAAGTTATTAATTTTGTTTTGAGGTGTAACTTATCGTGAAAGTATTGTGCGTCTGTTTACCATAGGCTTGAATATGTGATGGGAGCCGGGCGGGGCAGGGGGAGCACCAGCAGGGGGCGTGCCATTGTTGGAGCCCGAGCTGTTAGACGAGCCCGAAGACTTCGGCGTCGGCGGCAGAGGTCTCGTGAGGACAAACGGTTCTCGTTAACATTTTGCAAAAATATAGAAAAGCATTTTATTATAGTCTTGCACTTGTCTTTGGAATTATCTTTAGAATTTATTGAACGTACATATAATATTTATTAATAATAATTAATTTTTAGAATCATACACACTTGCAATATAGTAGTACGCTATAGTAACACGCTATAGTAGTAATAATTGAGCTTTTCAGTTAGTTAATCAGAAAGGATAACTAATAATTTTTTTTAAAAATAATTTACACATAATTTTTCGAAAATTTGAAAGCTTATTTTCAAATAAATAACAGACACACACAAACCGAGCAAAATTTTTCCTTCACAATGTTTATAACATTCACCTGTATCTGTTGGGCTGTTGTGCCTGTGGATCCGGCACAACGATCAGTCTTTGTGGAATGGAGGGTCTTGCAGGCGGCCCGGGTTCTGTATAAATTACAGACAAAATACCAATAAGCTACGGTTTTAAATACTTTTTTCCCTGTATAATTTTTTTTTATACGATTTTTTTTATTACGTAAACAAAAGGGAAACCTACATGTTACCATTCACATCGTTTTATAAGAGAAAACGCTCGGGAGGTGTCAGAATGTTACCTCCCGAGCGTGACAGGCGTGAGACGAGAGAGTGCCATTGACAAAAGTTATAATATGTATGCACACACCGGCAGAGAATTGCTATCTTAAGCCACCCTGCCATATGTTACTGCAGGTGAGTATAACCATTGGATAGCATAGCATGTCTATGGTTGCTAGAGTAGCAGATCCGCACAGACAGAATTTAAACTTGTAACCAATAAAATGCGGTAAACAATCAATTTACAAATTATGTTATTAATCACTTAGTACTATTAAATCTCTTGAATTATTAATAAATAAATCTTGTTTGTTTTTCAAATTTATTCATTTACTTAGGACTGTGTATTATATTTAGGAGACATTGATTGCTAAGCACAATCAACTTTTAGAGCTATGTTAAGTAAATAATAAAAAATATGTGTGTGTGCTTATGACCAAAGGATAGGAGTGAAAACAAAACGTGGCTGATGACTACTGGAGTAGAGTATACACGATTCAGTGTCACCAACCCCGAGCGTGACGGTTCAGTTACGTTCACTCCTCATCAATATATGCACCCAAAGTTTTCGCTCCAAGTGAAATTAATTTATATATAGTAATAAATAAAGCTTTGGTTTACCTGGTATTTCTTCGCGCTCCTCACGCTTGCTGTTGCGTTTAGGCGGTGGCTGTGGCTGAGCAGCTTCGGGAACCGGTCTGATTAGTAAAAATATATAAAGATAATACAGAGTGGGCAGAAGACATTTACCAACTCTCATATGGAGGGGCCAGGCCGCATATTTAAGGCCTTGGCTGGGAGTTGTGACTGGATGAGCAGTACTTGAACCATTTCTGCATGGTTCATGTACTGCTGACCACCAAATCAAGATATGTTAGCTTATTAATATAGGTTTTATTAATAAGATATAAGGTTGACACATCATAATTTTATTATGATGTGAATTAAATTAAATTTCAATTTCTAATGATGACAGGTGATACCTAATAGCACATTGCTGACCGAAATAAAATAAGGGTTCATTCAGTGACAAACTTAAATGGAATTGATTTAAAATGTTATACTTTTAAGTAACTATTAAAGATTTGAAATTAAATTATGGATGCATGGAATGAAATTTTTAATACAATTTTTTATGAAACTACATTTTTTTATGAAGTATATTACTCAAGTGAACCAGAAGTGTTAAACACAAGTAACTTTTAACAACTGTATGTAGAGGATTTTCATTAGTCACATAAAGAAAAGTAGTGGCAGGGCACACTGCGTTTCAAAGTCATTAGGGCAGCCCATCTGGCGGCAGTAATCACCCCCTTACAGAAGAGACCATGAAAAAACAGCATGTGTGCTGTTGTGTTTCGGTGAGTGAGTAAGCGATGCCAGAGCCCATTTCCCTAACCCTTCCCAATCCCTTAATCCTACTGTCGTCGGCAGCGCACTTGCAGCACCTGTGGCGTTGCTTGTGTCATAAGCGACAGTAGCCACCTATAATCAAGCGGACCGTCAGCAGACATTAACATAAAAAAAGTGCAAATGACTGACAAATTCAAGTCAGTGGCACTGCGTTTCAGTCATTTGGGCAGCCCTCCTGGCGACAGTAACCATCTCCTTACAGAACACCACCATGCAATGTGTGTGCTGTTGTATATTGGGAATGTAAGTAAGGGATACCAGAGCCCATTTCCCTATCTCTTCATAATTCCTAATCCTTAATCCTACTATGGTCGGCAGCACACTTGCAGCACCTGTGGTGTTGCTTTTGATATAGGCGACGGACAGCAGCCACCTACCATCAAGTGAATTTTTAGCCTGTCTGTTGGCTTTAACATAAAAATATATATAGGTACACTTGTAAACTCATTTTTTTTAACTCACCTGCCTTCCTGTATTTGCTGGAAGTTTCTGCGCAACGTATCCCCACCTTGGTGGGCAGCTGCATTGTGGACTATTGAGGATGGTTCACCGGCAACAGCATTCTCATCCTCCTCGCCCTCGGATCCAGAGTACTTGTAGTCCTCTCGCACTGAATTATCCTGCTTTCTCTTTTTACACCTGTCTATGTGATCCTTCAACTGTATCCTCACTTGCCTCTCTGTTGGTTGATCTCTGGGAACAGTTAACATTAGGCTATAACAAAATTTAACAAAACTTTTATCAATCGTAAATTAGAGATAGCTTTTAAATTATTATTAAATTCAAATTATACACTTCATTGAAACTTTACAAATAAGACACAAAATATCCTTTTTATAACTGGCCATGAAAAATTACTGATATGTAAGTAAACAAAATAATTCAGAAAAGATGCCAGTAAATAGTTAGGGAATGATAAGAATATATACCTACTGGGGAAAAATTGAGCATTTAAAATTAAATATTGTTTATAGATTAATATCATCAATTTGTTTTTCTAACCAAATAAATTATAACACATAAGAAATCATATAATTTATATAAATTTAGAATAAATAACGTAACCAAACTCACCTTATGAAAGGATGTTTCAAGAGTTGTTCAGTGTAAGGCCGCTGGTGATAATCTTTCACAAGTACAGTCTCAATGAAACTGTGGAATTTTTTCGCCCATTTCTTTGACTTCAAACGTGGTGGAGGATTTCTGTGTACAAAAATAAATGTTGATAAAACTAGTTTGCTTGTAAACAATATATAATTTTAAAAAAAGATTTATATTAGATAAATTTGAGAATATTATTAAAAAAAACTTACTAGTCAAATCAAAGTACTCTAGGATGCAAATAAACAAATAATCTCTTTTTTCACAATTTTTAAGTGTTAGGTTGCCTACTAAGTGACTTGTGCATAACAAAATGGTGGTAATAATTTTCAAAATTGTACAGAAAATACAAAATAAAAAATTTAGTTCTGCCTTCAATTCAATCACATACAGTTGATTTTAAACAAACTAGTACTTTGTTAATTATATATACCTGGGTATGAGGAACAAAGCTCTCATAGGATGAAGATCACACAAGGGTGGCTGGCTTTCAGCCATTTCGAGAGCAGTGATACCGAGCGACCAGAGATCAGACCTATTGTCATAGGTTGCATCAGGATTTTCATCACATGCAATCACTTCAGGAGCCATCCAGTATGGTGTACCGATAAAGGTATTTCTCCTGCCAATTGTTCTGTCCAATTGTGCAGAAACACCAAAGTCCACTGGTAACATACATCAATGCATACAATTAATTTCTAGAGAACATATAGCAACATAAATCAATCAATCTGTCTTATAAATGTAAACAAGAGTTATTACCCAGTTTGACCTCTGCATTGTCTGTGAGCAGGACATTTTGACCTTTAATATCTCTATGGATTACTTTATTTGAGTGCAAATAGCTGAGGCCTCTCAATATTTCTCTACAAATGTAGGAAATCCACTCCTCTTTTAGCGACTGTCCCTTTGTTGACTTCACCAAGTCAGTTACAGAACCTGAAAATTAATTATCAGAGAAAGAAGCAACAATTCAGATATACATCTAATGGGCTCTCTGTCTGCTAGAGCCTAGAGCTTTGACTGTTACTTGAAAATAAAGCATTCAAATATTAGGTTGGGGAAAGTTTCTTTTTATTTGCTATACAAATAAAAGGCTTTTAAAAAAAAAAGGTTAATTACAAAAAAGTAGGACAAGTAGTTTAAGCAATCTTTCTGATTGTGTGTAATTCACTTCCCATCATCTATGACATTTTTTTTAAATAAATGGTGTGGTTTCATTGTTTTAATAGAGACCAGCAATTGAGAATACCAATTAATGAGGTTACTTTCAGTGAATTTGTATGTTCATTCCTTTTCATTAGTATCCAAACTAGCCATGTGCAAAGAGTAGGTGGAATCAGATTTGATTAAAGCTTCATAATACAAAATCTTAAAAGTGTTACTGCCCCACTTAGATCTAGATCACTACAATAACATATTTAAAAAGCATAATAAATGTTTTACGACTTTTACACAGAATACTAAATACTAATTTAAAATATATAAAGAACTGAAAACATACCAGCACCACAGTATTCCATAACAAGCCAAAGTTGGTCATCTTTTCCAGGTGGGCTCTTTTTAATAAATGCACCATAATAAGTTGCAATGTTACGATGGTTTGAGTACTTCTTGAGCACATTGATCTCCAGCTTTATTTCTTCTTCTTCATCTTCCGTCACATCCATTACTTTTATGGCAGCCAATTGTCCAGTCTTTGTATGACGGCCCTATCATACAAGAGTTCTGGTTAAAATCCTTAAATTACCTTACATATAAAAATCTAGTTCCAGTAAAATAATAATAAAGAAAATAATAATAATAAACAGCATATTAATCACATATTACTTAAATTTGTAAACACAGTAAGTTTTCTTACTTACAAACATTAATAAACTATCTAGGTATATAGGAGTACTATAATGAATGATTAATGTATTATTAGTATTTTGTGTGTAACAATGGATAAGTAAAAGATAAAAATATGGTAGTTATAATGTGATACTTTCATTCCTATGAGGAAAATGTGTAATTGTAATTATCTCACTATACTATGCAACATTGCTAGTTTTGATAGCTGATATTTATCAGTTAATTACAACTAATCGTTTTTTTACTAAATCAAAAATATTTTCAAGGCTGTTTTGGATTTTACTTATACATGATAATTGTGTCAATTAACCAAACAAAATTCAATGACCAAGATCAATTTTGGGGTAAATTGGTGAAACCACAGATCTATTTAAATGCAACTTCCATGTTATATTTTCCATATTAATTAATTAATTAATTTTAAAGTTGTAATGAACTTCACTTAATAAATCAATTAATTAATTAAAAGTGAAATTTTGTTTATGTTAGAAGGTTCACCATCTATTGCAACAATCAGGGCCATCTTTAACCTATTAGTGGTCCGTCTTTAACCAAAGGATTATTTTATTAAAATGAATAGGCATAATAATTACATAATCTAGAATAGTAATTCTCAGCATTCACTATATGCAGGTTAGTGCTTAAAAATCTATGTTGATTGAAGAGGTGGCCTTCAAGCTTTAAGAAGCGCAATCACTTCACTTCTTCAAAGTCTCTGTCTATGAATACATCACATTCTATGCACATCAACGACAAACTGGTTAATCTTTCTTGAAGCATTGTACTTCTTAATTCACTTTTTATTCTTTTCAATTTGAAGAAAGGGTGTTACTCAATGCAGTTAGGTGGGAAATGGGGGCCTTATCAATGATGGGGCTTTGGGCACTTGCCCAGAGTAACTTAACAACTACTAAATGAACTGTAGGTAATAACAACTAATGTGGACAACAAATCTCATCATTTACCCCTTATCTGAACAAGATAATTAAAGCATAAATTTATTTATATCGAATACATCAGGTGTGCAAACTTAAAAATTCAAAATAACACCAGCAAATACATAACATTGAGTTAAAAATTGTGCAACCGCCTTTATAGAAACAATAATAATTGTTGGTTAACTATGACTCCTTCATTGTTCAATTAACTCATAAATAGATTCTGTACCTACCTAAATTTACATTAGAAATTTATCTACATTGTTATGATAAGTAAACAGACAGGAAATTATGAACCATATCTATACAGGACAACCTCATTTTGGACGTCATTATTGATTATCTTTTTAAACTGTATATGTGAATACAGTAGACAGGTATGTATCACGAACAAAACAACTGGATAACAAATTGCCACTTAATTACATGTAGGTATACAATTGTTCCATAGACAGGTTAGTCGGCTAAACATACCTTGTATACTTGACCGTATGTACCATTTCCGACAACTTCTATTAGTTCGAATATACCCGCCGGGTCCTGAAATGAAAGATATAAGTAAAAAAAAACTATATTCTTATTTTTTTAAATGAACATTCACTATGATTCACGCCCTGTGAGATCATTGCCCTATTTAATTACTTGTTTTACGAAAAAGATGAAGCTCTTGTCTTTTTAGAATATTAAGCATTATTATAGAATAACATCATAATTAATATTTTACCTTTAGTGCACTGAGGTCAATGTCGTCTAATGAACAATTTACAGACGGAGCAAGTTGATGCGCCATTTTGAGTATATTGTCACACACGAAGACAAAGCACAAGAACTCACATCAATATAAAAAAAAACGTATAAAACTTAAACTTATGACATTGGAATTAAGTTTATCTAATAAATTTCAACATCTTACGGTTGTTTAATATCTAAAATGCATTGTTTACTATTAGAAACTAAGTAAACCGCAAATACTAATCCCGAACACACACCCGACGAGGGATACCACATCATTTGACTGAAAGCAGAAATGTCAAATTGCAAAATGTTGCCAAGTATCAATGACTAAAGAACATTGCCAAGTATATAAAAATATTATTGTTTGGAGTCATTGACAGCTTTAGATAATTATACTTTTATAAATTTTTTTTAAATCATTCAAAAAAATTATATAATAAAGGTGGGAATACTGTATATTTTCTCTAATTGATTTTATTTCAATAGTAATTGATCTAAAGCAAAAATGCTTCTAGTCGATACTAAGTTAAAAACGAGAATAAAATGGCGGGAGAATTTTAAATTTAATGCAAAAATAGAACTTATAGCCAATACTATTATTCTGTGCTTATAGCATATATTATAGCATATAGCATACTTATTGTTATTGTTCACTAATATTAGGCGTTAGTAAATTCTTACCTAATTTAACGTGACGACATTCAACTCAGGCAATTGAACCTAATTTACTATTTGCAATAATTTAGCGGATTACAGGGCTACATTATACTTATTCCATAACAATTGTGTTAAACTTTATGGTACTAGATCAATATTACTAATTTTTTGTAAGGATGTACTTGGAAAAAGTATATAGGTTTTTAGCCGTAAGACTAATGAGCATTTTTAATTTAACCTAAATTACTAAATTGATTGATTTACTATTTGACTGATTGATTGATTGATTTGTAATAATGTCCACTAACACGATTCTTATTGTCTGTGTTAAGGGGAAGACACTTTGCTATTTACAAGTAGCACTAATTTAATATCATTAATTTGTTACCACTAATTCAAAAGACACATTATTATTGCGTTCTTTATAAGTTGAACTAACTTTTCTACGTTTCACTGTTGTATCACTACACTTCTAATTCAAATGGTTTTGTCATTTTCAAACGTCTAATCATATTTGTTATATCGAGAAGCTGAATAGCTGCGACATTCACATAATGGTGAATTCTTTTTGATGAGACTGCATATATTTAAATCTTTACTATTTTTGGTATAGCCCCATAGCTGCATCCCGTATGTC
Organism: Bembecia ichneumoniformis; assembly: GCA_910589475.2. NCBI lineage: Eukaryota > Metazoa > Arthropoda > Insecta > Lepidoptera > Sesiidae > Bembecia > Bembecia ichneumoniformis. The sequence continues at coordinate 9,855,043 of OU342523.1, forward strand.
CATATCGGTATGAGAACTTGATTATACAGTATTATTTTATTATGTACTGAGAACGAAAGTACTTTCTCAATAAACAGTACATTTTTTAGGATCCTATAACGAAATTCTAACACGTCCCGTTTTTTTTACGTGAGCTTTCCAGCAAAGCTTAGCGTCCAATGTCATGCCTAAGTTTTGGCTGTATTCGTATAGTAACTATTGAGGGCTTATATGTAAAATCAATGTAAATGTAGATTTTGCCTCATTCAGTTTCACCCGACATTTTATTGTCCAGTAAATGATGATGTTGAACTTTTCCACTGCTCGTTTGTGATTGTCACCAGCATATATATATATATATATATTGTTATCACAGAAGAATTATTAGTATTACAGAAGAATTATAATTATCACAGAATAATTATTAATATCACAGAATTAATTAATAATCACAGAATTATTGTTATTACAGAAGAATTATTATAATCACAGAAGAATTATTGTTATCACAGAAGAATTATTATCTCAGAAGTATTGTGTGTTTATGTGTATGTGTATATGTGTAAACTATCTGTAAATTTTAAAATAAATAAATATTATTATAACAGAAGAATTATTATTATCAAAGAAGAATTATTGTTACCTCAGAAGAATTATTATTATTATAGAAGAATTATTATTATCACAGAAGAATTATTATAATCACAGAAGAATTATTGTTATTAGAGAATTATCATTATTACTGAAGAATTACTGTTATCCCAAGAGAAATGTAATTATTATCACAGAAGAATTATTAGTATTACAGAAGAATTATAATTATCACAGAATAATTATTAATATCACAGAATTAATTAATAATCACAGAATTATTGTTAAAATGGAGGAACTATTATTATCATAGAAGAATTATTGTTATTACAGAAGAATTATTGTTGTCACGGTAGAATTATTATTATTGAAGAATTATTATTATCGCAGAAGAACTATTATTGTCACAATAGAATCATTGTTATCAGAAGAATTATTTTTATCACAGAAAAATTATTATCACAGAAGAATCATTGTTATCACAGAAGAATTATTGTTATTAGAGAATTATCTTTATCACTGAAGAATTATTGTTATCACAGAAAAATTATTATCACAGAATTATTGTTATCCCAAGAGAAATGTAATTATTATTATCACAGAAGAATTATTATCTCAGTTAATGTGTATGTGTATATATGTGTAAACTATCTGTAAATTTTAAAATAAATAAATATTATTATAACAGAAGAATTATTATTATCAAAGAAGAATTATTGTTATCTCAAAAGAATTATTATTATTATAGAAGAATTATTATTATCACAGAAGAATTATTGTTGTCACGGTAGAATTACTATTATTGAAGAATAATTATTATCGCAGAAGAATTATTGTTGTCACAATAGAATCATTGTTATCAGAAGAATTATTTTTATCACAGAAAAATTATTACAATCACAGAAGAATAATTGTTATCACAGAAAAATTATCACAGAATTATTGTTATCCCAACAGAAATGTAATTATTATTATCACAGAAGAATTATTGTTATCACAGAAGAATTATTGTTATCACAGAAGAATTATTGTTATCACAGAAGAATTATTGTTATCACAGAAGAATTATTATATGCACAGAAGAATTATTATTATCACAGACGAATTATTGTTATCACAGACGAATTATTGTTATCACAGAATTATTGTTATCCCAAAATAAATGTAATTATTATCACAGAAGAATTATTAGTATTACAGAAGAATCATTGTTATCACAGAAGAATTATTGTTATTAGAGAATTATAATTATCACTGAAGAATTATTATCACAGAAAAATTATTAACACAGAATTATTGTTATCCCAAGATAAATGTAATTATTATTATAACTGAATAATTATTATTATCACAGAAGAATTATTATTATCACAGACGAATTATTGTTATCACAGAAGTATAATTATATTCACAGAAGAATTATTGTTGTCACGGTAGAATTATTATTATTGAAGAATAATTATTATCGCAGAAGAATTATTGTTATTGTAGCGACTACATACATCCTATGATCAAAGTTATCACAGAAGAATTATTATTATCACAGAAGAATTGTTATAATCACAGAATTATTATTATCACAGAAGAATCATTATAATCACAGAAGAATTATTATTGTCACAATAGAATCATTGTTATCAGAAGAATTATTTTTATCTCAGAAAAATTATTATTATCACCGAAGAATAATTGTTATCACAGAAAAATTATTATCACAGAGGAATCATTGTTATCACAGAAGAATTATTGTTATCACAGAAGAATTATTATTATCACAGAAAAATTGTTATAATCACAGAATTATTATTATCACAGAAGAATTATTGTTATCACAGAAGAATTATTGATTTCAAAGAATTATTATCACAGAAGAATTATTATAATCACAGAAGAATTATTGTTATCACAGAAGAATAATTATAACCACAGAAGAATTATTGTTGGCACGGTAGATTTATTTTTATCACAGAAGGATTATCATTATCCCAGGAGAAATATTATTATTATCACAAAAGAATTATTGTTATCACAGAAGAATTATTATAATCACAGAAGAATTATTATTATCACAGACGAATTATTGTTATCACAGAAGAATAATTATAATCACAGAAGAATTATTGTTGTCACGGTAGAATTATTATTATCACAGAAGAATTATTGTTATCACAGAATTACTATTATTATCATGGAAGAAGTATTTTTATCACAGACGAATTATTGTTATCACAGAAGAATAATTATAATCACAGAAGAATTATTGTTGTCACGGTAGAATTATTGTTATCACAGAATTATTATAACCACAAAAAAATCATTGTTTTCGCAGAAGAATTGTTGTTATCACAGAAGAATTATTACAAAAACAGAATAATTATTGTCACAGTAGAATTATTATGTAAGCCTTGACCTTTATAAGGCTCAAGTACGTTCTTGCTTGGAATACTGTTCCCACTTGTGGGGCGGTTCCGCTAAGTATCAGCTTGAGGCCTTGGACGGCGTCCAGAAGCGAGCCATAAGACTCATTGGCGATGACTCCCTTACCGGGGCTGACTTGCAGAGTCTTGAGCATAGGCGCATGTTTCTATGTTCTACAGGATTTACTTCGGAGAGTGTGCGTTGGACTTGCACCAGCTAGTCCTTCCTAGCCCCTTCTACCATCGGACAACAAGACGCACATTTAAATGTCACCCTTATATGGTTGATATACCTAAAATCCACACGTTGCGGTTCGGGTCAACTTTTTTGATTCGAACTGCTAGAGTGTGGAACGAACTTCCAGCACCCTTGTTTCCACAAACCTACAACCATGGACTTTTCAAGTCGCGAGTGAATCGGTTCTCAATAGACAAGCATGCTCCATCTTAGATCGCGTCATCACTTACCATCAGGTGAGACTGCGGTCAAATGCTTGATCTATCATTATAAAAAAAAAGCCTCGTAAGAAAGCTCAACAAGCTGTAAAGAGGGCTATGCTCGATCGAGGTTACACTGCAAGATCGAATCAGGAATGAAGAGACGAACGAAAATTACGACATAACGCGGGGATTAGAAGTGGCAGTAGGCAGGACACAATACGGAGAGCCGACGGCCGTTGGGGCGGAAGCTTATCGAATGAAGGCCACAGACCGGAAAGCACAGAGTAGCCGTCCACCCACTAGGTGAACAGACGACCTGATAAGGGCCGCGGGACGACGGTGGATCCAGACTGCTCCTCACCTGTCCTTTTGGAGAATTAGGGGGGAGGCTTTTGTCCAGCAGCAGGGCCGGCTTTACCTATAGTGCAGGGCGTGCCGTGCATTCGGACGCAGGGTCTTAAGGGGCGCCGAGCAAGTGCTGCTCCCGCTCGCAATACCTCCGAAGAGCTTCTGTGTCTCGGGGTAACGACGCTATCAAAGACCCTGTCCCCATATTATGACCAACGCCGGGCGTGGTAGCAAAGCAAGGCGCGCCCCGAGCGGCCAACAGTTTAAAGCGTTCAAAATGGTGTAAAACCAAAAATAAGACATTAAATGAGTTTCAACATACTAATGGAGAGGGCGCCAGGTTATTGATTGCACACGGGCGCTACATGAGCTAGAGTCTCCTCTGTCAGCAAATATCCTACGTATGAAAAGTTCACGAATCTCATATTCTATTATTCAAGTTTGAGATCAAGAAAGCGATATAAACTAATAGCTTCTCTTGATAGAGGTAACAGTAGCAAGAATTCTATTCTATTCCATCAATGAAAGATAAAATGTTGACAACACGGGCCTTGACTGAATAGTTTTATACCAACACCCTTAAAGAAAGAATGTTCACAAAAACAATAAGTATTTTCAGTTTTGAGAACATGTTTATTGAATTCCGGGAATAAGTTCATTGACAGAGAGAGTTTGAATCAAGTACTGCACTATCCATTACAACGGCCGCAATCTTTTCCATTAACACTGATAAAACAATTCTTCTGTAATAACAATAATTCTACTGTGATAATTAATTCTTCTGTGATAACAATAATTCATCTGTGATAACAATAATTCTTCTATGATAATAACTCTTCTGTGATAATAATTCTGTGATTATAATAATTCTTCTGTGATATTAATAAAATTATTCTGTGATAACAATAATTCTTCTGTGATAATAATAATATTTCTCCTGGGATAATGATAATTCTTCTGTAATAATAATAAATCTACCGTGCCAACTATAATTCTTCTGTGATAATCATAATTCTTCTGTGATAACAATAATTCTGTGATAACATTAATTCTTATGTGATAATAATTCTGTGATAACAAGAATTCTTCTGTGATAATAATTACATTTCTTTTGGTATAACAGTAATTCTTCAGTGATAATGATAATTCTCTAATAACAATAATTCTTATGTGATAATAATAATTCTGTGATTATAACAATTCTTCTGTGATAATAATAATTCTTCTGTGATAACAATAATTCTTTTGTGATAATAATAATTCTACCGTGACAACAATAATTCTTCTGTGATTATAATTATTCTTCTGTGATAACAATAATTCGTCTGTGAAAATAATAATTCTTCTGTGATTATAATAATTCTTCTGTGATAATAATAATTACATTTCTCTTGGGATAACAATAATTCTGTGATAATAATTTTTCTGTGATAACAATAATTCTTCTGTGATAATAATTTTTCTGTGATAACAATTATTCTTCTGTGATTATAATATTTTTTCTGTGATAACAATAATTCTTCTGATAACAATGATTCTATTGTGACAACAATAATTCTTCTGCGTTAATAATTATTCTTCAATAATAATAATTCTACCGTGACAACAATAATTCTTCTGTGATAATAATAATTCTTCTATGATAATAATAATTCTTCTGTGATAACAATAATTCTTCTGTGATAATAATAATTATTCTGTGATATATATATATGAGTTACTCTGAGTGTTCGCCACTGATAGTCAGGCATTAGTTTCCTGTCTTCTATAAGGGGTTTCAATCGTGTTAGAAGTAATTTCTCCCATACTTTTGAAATGATTGACAACAGCGAGATCGATCTGTATGACGTTGATTCATGGGTTGCTTTTTTAGGCTCATTCCCAAGCAACAAAATTATCCTATAGTGCACGCTTTATAGTCCTGCAGCACTAATAATGGTCTCTTAGTGGTTCTAGAATTTGCTACCAAGCTTATAGTAGCATGCACGGAGACTGATTGGCCTTGTAGTATATCTGTTCTTATATGTTAACTTATTATCGTCTATAGAATTAAATTAACAGCACACTATAAGCTGAGATGTCCTATAAAAGTATTGCACAGGTGTAAACACGCTTGGGAACACGTGCTCTGGTAAGCTATACTTAAAATTGCCTACAAGAATCACTATAAATCCATTATAAGTAAAGTATGCTTATAAGAGTATCAAATAAAACCAAACGAACTAGAAACCATTTGCACTTATTACTTGAATTTATAAGGTTTTATAAGTTCACAATGTGGATCACTAATAAGTCAATTAGTTCTATAATGGCTTATTCCAAGAGTAAGTGTACTTGGTTTTATTGTGGGTTTGTCGAACGCTGTTATAATCTTTACACAAAATGTTAATATTGATGTTTCTCGCTTTTCACTTATACCTAAATAGCATGTAAGACACTGTTAATTGGTATCTACTTCCTTAAAAATGAATGGTAGTCAAGTTATTAGAATAATTGTGGAACCCTAATTCCTAACAATATGGCGATGCTGTAGTTCCGATGCAAACCATTTTGGAACCAAGTACTTCCGTAACGGTTCTGTAATGAACTTGGGAAAGCTAGCTATAAAAATGGCGACTTTTCATTGTATGCCTTATTAATACCAATATTATTTTCGAATGCAACTTATTAAATACGCTAATTTCAAGAGGCGAGTAAAAATTTTGTTTTAAAACATAATATACTTCACCAAAAATATAGGTTTGCCATGCGAACGCATCTTATTATACCTATGTAACACTGTAGATAATACATTTTTAAAGAAAATTAATTAAGATGACTTAAGTTTTTATCAAATATTTTATATTTTTTATAAATATCAGCAGCAACGCCATTAACAAATTCACAGCTGTTTTTGAAAAAGCTTGTAACAGAAACACGGAGTACGTTAGAGTCGTGTATGGTTCTGTTAGGCGATTATAGTTGGCTTCGCGGGGAGCAGTTAATTCTTTGTAGTCCAACTATAAGGATACTATTGGTCCAAGTGGTAGTCACCGAGTCTACTATGGGTGTCTTAGAAGAAAGAGTATGCCTATAAATTGGGCCCTTTTCCGTTGTTATAAGAGCTTACTATCCCGTTATAGTCCTGATAAAATGGTGGTTCCAGGATAATTATAAAACCACTTTTTGCTGCTTGGGTTATAACTTCCGCAACTTTCCACATATCTGGTACATATTTAAGTCTGAAAGTGGCATTGATATCGTGGAACGAATTGAATGTTCTCATTAAACGTATTTAAAACATCTTTTATAACGAGCACTGCTAAGGATTGGAACTCCCTGCCGGCGGCGTCTGTGTTTTCGAGCTCATACAACCCAAATCTTTTCAAAGTTCTAGTGAATAGGCAACTTCTGGGTGAGCTCGCTCCATCGTCGACCTCATCTTTCCTACATGGATAGATACTGGCCAAAGAGCAAACCCATCTAATCAGATCAAATCAAAATCAAAATATTTATTTATCAATTAGGCTTCTCCAAGAAACTCTTATGATCGTCATTACAAATTTAAATTTATATTTACCAGGGTTTCAGAAAAAGCCAAGATGACGATCCTGAGAAGATACCCCGAAAGAAACTCAGGATACTATTCTTTTTGTCATCTTTAAAATATAAAATTACAACAATTAGATACACGTTACTTAATAAAAAAAAAGTACGTAAACAATACCTACTAAACATAGTATGAGCTACGAAACCAGGCTTAAATCCATCAGGCTTCATAGTCGTTTAAATAAATATCAGTGACCTTATAATAGCCTTTTGAGAGGAGTTTGGTTTTAATAAAACCTTTGAATTTATTTATAGATAAGGCTCTGATCATCTCAGGCAGTTTATTGTAAAACCGTATACACTGACCCATAAAAGAATTACTATCTTGTGGAGAATTACTACCTTATGTAAATCTAACTCATTTTTAAACCTAGTATTTTTATTGTGTACATCACATGTTTTATTAAATGGACTAATATTTTTATGCGCGTAAATTAACAGTTAAAATTTTAATTTCTTTGAACTTTTCTCTGAGGGAAGACTGTGGATCTAGTTGATAGATGGCTCTAATGGCCCTTTTTGTAAAATGAAAATAGTATTTATGTCCGCAGCGCCACCTCAAAGAAGGATCCCATAACACTGTGAAAGCAACTAAAATAGACAATTCCAGCTGTATCAACATCCGTTAGGCGTCGAATCTGCTTAACTGCATAAGCCACAGGGCTAAGCCTTTTTTTACTTAATTTCTCAAAATGTGGAGCCCATTATAATTTAGAGTATACGGTAATAACTAAAAATACTGTCGATTCCACGGGCTCTACTTTTTCACTACCCAAAATCACATTCTTTCCAATATTTTTAACATTCGGGGTACTGAATTTAACAAGTTAAGTTTTCGTGGCATTTAAAAGGAGATTATTAACACTCAATCAATGCACTACGTTAGAAAGTGCATAATTTATTTCATTATAACACCCAAGTTGCCTTTTAATGTGTCATCATCCAACAATACAATATTGTGTTTACTCACAGAATGAGGTAAGTCATTAATATAGACTAGGAATAAAAACGGACCGAGAATGGATCCTTGAGGGACGCCCATTTTAACTAATTGGATTCATATGTTCAAGGCTTTTTTTCGAGTTTAAAAGACTGATAAGGTGTGACACTAGATATTAAATACATTAAGTTTTTACATAATTTTAATTTTAATTTTAATTTCGAGGTAGAGTTTAATATTCTCAGAAAAAAATGCTTTATTTATCTAATTTGATTATTTTTAAGAATGCCTGATTCGTTTTGTACGGTCTGGGCATAATTAACTATGTTTTTTTTTTCATTTGCATTAAGTTTAAAGACAAATTATTTCTTGTGTTTTTATATAAGTAATGTGACCTAACTTAAAAACATATGAAACGACATCATTATTTTATCAGGGAAAAGCTTATGACGGGCCTGTGGCCATAAAAACTAAGAAAATAGAAGACCTCAAGCATTCCACGCAATACGTTTCAGCTTATGAAAATATTATAGAAAATTGTCGCAAATGTTAATAAAACGTTTTTTTAAACACTTATTATGTTTATATTTTCCCTCAAAACTTGTTTATATACCAAAAGAAATAAGTCAAGCAATTTTGAATAGGGGATCGGACAGTAATCAGATTAAAATCTAAAATGTACTTAGAAAGAAAATATATATTTTTTTACGATTATTTATCGAATAATAATTTAATATAATTCATTTAAATATTTTTAAATGAAGAAATAAAATTTTATTATTTACAATATTTTTAATCTATACTGAAACACCAATCACAGTGCGTGACGTGATTTGTGGGCAATCATTGTCTTATGCCAATGCAGCTGTTTTGTTGTGATATGAACAAATGACGTTACGCGCTCTCAGATGAACTATGGTGGCGTTTTGGCGGCATTTTCAAACAAACAATATTAAAACATGATTTTGAGTACCTAAAAGGCTATAAATAAATAAAATAGTATTTTTATGGGAATAAATATCCATGAAAATTAATTTAAAACACTTTCTAAAAATTTGTCCGATCCCCTATTGGCTTAGTAATTTCCAAAAGAGACAAATAATCCAAAACTCTACACTGATCTGTTTATAATAGTATATACTATTTGTTTAAATAAAAATATAATACAGTTGCCAAAGAGTATTTTTTTGTCCGTCCTATAAAATTTAAGGTTGCTTGACTTATACCCTTTGGTAAATAAGCGATTCATATTATCTTTTATTATTTTTTACATATTGTATTTTAAACCTGTATTACATGCCTATAGGTCCTTTAGCTAATATAACAGGCCAACAATGAAAAAGTCATTTAATAATTTTAGCTAATTTTAGTTAATGATATTCAGAAAATGCTGATACAAAAAATAATAATAAAAAATGTATCACCCAACCATTTCTCACATTTTTATGTATTAAATAAATATAAATTATTTTAGAAATAGATATATCATTTGTTTTTTTACTTATTGAAATATTATTAACAATATACCTACATATTTTAGTGTTATAAGATTAGAAATAAAATCAAATGTTATAAGATTAGGTAAAAGGTTGGTAGTTATTGGTAAACTATACACAGCAGTGGAAAGTCAGTGTCAATGAATATACCACGAAAACCAAGATTTTAACCAATGGAATACCTCGGGACATTACAATAGCAAATGAAAAGATTGAATGTGTAAAAGAATATGTATATTTAGGACAGCTAGTATCTTTTGAAAATAGTACAGAAAAGGAGATAGAAAGAAGAATAACTCTAGCCTGGAAGAAATATTGGGGATTGAGTGACATAATGAAAAATAACGATATCAGTATAAATATAAAGAAAAAATCTACGAAATAGGGATATTCCCATGCCTTACATATGATTGCCAGACGTGGTCACCGAGAAAAGAAGACGAAGAAAGAATTGCCATCAACGTAAAATGGAAAGAAGCATGCTTGGTCTGAAACTATCAAATAAGATTAATAACGTCAATATCAGAAAAAGAACAAAAATAATAGATGTAATTAAAAGAACAAGATTACTCAAGTGGCATTGGGCAGGATGAATAATAACAAATGGACAAAACGTCTAACAGAATGGGTACCAAGAGACAGGAAAAGGAAAAAAAGAAGACCAAGTAAAAGGTGGAGAGACATTTTCAACCAGAGATGTGGACCCTTATGGATGCGAGAGGTGCGAGAAAGAAATGTATGGAAAGATTTAGGAGAAGTCTATGCCGCAGAGGCGACTACTACCAATATAAATTAACTTATTATATACATATAATCATACATGTCATAAAAATAAACAATACCTAAAACATTATAATCTACACTATTTCATGTCAAGTTTTAACTGTAGTAGAAAATAAAGGCTATTTTTATTTTATTAATATAACCTCGAATTGCACTGTGCTGTTCATTCTCTTTTTAATATAGCTAATCGTGGATATGATTTAAAAATAAGGCAGTATCATTGACTATATATTTAACTATGATATTGAGGTCGATCAGTAATTGACGGCCCGTTGGATGAGTGGCAAGAGTGCTTGCCTAACGTCTCAGGGGCTCCGGGTTCGATTCCTGGCGGGATCAACTTTGGAAATTTTAATGTAATTTTCAAAATTGACTCTGGTCTGGATTTGAAAAGTAGTGGTAGGGCACACTGCGTTTTACAGTCTTTTGGGCAGCCCGCCTGGTGGCAGTAACCACCTCCTTACAGAAACCGCCGTGAAATAACAGCATATACGTGCTGTTGTGTTTCGGTGAGTGAGTAAGGGATGCCAGAGCCCATTTCCTTATCCCCCTCCTAATCCCTTATCCAACTGTAGTCGGCAGTGCACTTGCAGCAGCTTTAGGCGTTGTTTGTGTTATAGGCGACGGTAGCCACCTACCATCAAGTGGACCGTCAGCCTGTCTGTCGACCTTAACATAAAAAAAAATGAAAAGTCATTGTTTGTTGTTACTCGTTTTAAAAAAAGAGTATGTCTATCTACTCTATCTGTCTATCTATCCCAATCATTTCTTTCATACATTAACCATAAAAAAATGGCCGTTCAGTACTCTGAACTTAGTTCGTTAGTTCAAACTCAGTTCGTTTAGGTCTCTGACTTATGTCAGAGGAACCTTAACCGGTGTGACAAAAAAAACCTGTACACAACCTGCGTATTGGGATAATCATCTCTGAAGTAGTCGGCGACAAGGTCCTGCAAATTTCCTGGGCAGTTTTCATATATATACATATGTAACATATAATGAGTAAACCAAAATGATGTACAATGTCCCTCTTAATCATGTTAGAGGTTCCAGCCCTAATTTTTCCCCCGAATCACACGCTATGTCTAATGTAGCAACTTATATAAAATTTGACAATATTATAAAATTTGAAATATATGTCTCACGAGGGTGATGCATGATGAGGTTTATACTCTTTTTAATTTTAATTATTGTCGCTGGTTTGTAACCTTGGTAATGTTTTATTTGTTGATTGTCAAGAAATTGTTTTTATAAGAAGGAGAAATAAAGTTTGTGGTGTACGGACATGTAAAATATTATTTTCAATGATAAATAATATAATATGGAGACTTCCACACGTAAATAGAGTTTAATAATGCACTTCACTATTCCTTTTAGTCACTTTCACTATTACTTAAAGACAATTCTTACATTACATTTAAACGGTTAAATTACAATACCATAAGTTATCGTTGACCCCCACACTAAGCTGTGCTTGTATCGTGGGAGTCTACTACAAATACATGAACTCTGCATATGCTTACTTAATCTAAAATTTAATTCTAGTTGATTAATTTCGATTCAAAATCGATAAAGTTCGATCAAATTCTAAATCCGATTCAAAGTTGATTCAAATAGAATCAAGTAGATTCAAGTAGATTCAAATAGAATCAAGTAGATTCAAGTAGATTCAAGTAGATTCAAGTAGATTCAAGTAGATTCAAGTAGATTCAAGTAGATTCAAGTAGATTCAAGTAGATTCAAGTAGATTCAAGTAGATTCAAGTAGATTCAAGTAGATTCAAGTAGATTCAAGTAGATTCAAGTAGATTCAAGTAGATTCAAGTAGATTCAAGTAGATTCAAGTAGATTCAAGTAGATTCAAGTAGATTCAAGTAGATTCAAGTAGATTCAAGTAGATTCAAGTAGATTCAAGTAGATTCAAGTAGATTCAAGTAGATTCAAGTAGATTCAAGTAGATTCAAGTAGATTCAAGTAGATTCAAGTAGATTCAAGTAGTTTCAAGTAGATTCAAGTAGATTCAGTATATTCAAATAGATTCAAGTAGATTCAAGTAGATTCAGTAGATTCAAGTAGATTCAAGTAGATTCAAGTAGATTCAAGTAGATCCAAGTAGATTCAAGTAGATTCAAGTAGATTCAAGTAGATTCAAGTAGATTCTAATAGATTCTAATAGATTCAAGTCGATTCCCGTCGATTATATTGCGATTAAATTCGATTCAAAGTCCATTCAAATCGATTTAATTCGATTAGTAGAATAAATTATATTAATTTCAATTCAAAAGCGATTGAAATCGATTACATTCTATTAAATTTAATTAAATTTGATTAAAATCGATTCAAAGGTGGATTAAGTCGATTCAAATCGGTTAAATTCGATTAAATTCGAATAAATTCGATTAATTCCGATTTAATTCGATTCAATTCGATTTAATTCAATTCAAATTCTCTTATTAGGGAATTCAAGTCAATATTTTGTACAGCGTCATTTTCGATTGACAAAGATGTCAATTTGGTCAATTCTGATAGAGACAAGAAAAAGAATTAGTTTTTCTAAAGCTTAGAAAAACTATTTCCCAGCGCACTCGCTACCGTTACGGTATAACAATAATATATATATTATACCTGTAAGCCTTTATAAAAACTTAAAATAACTTTGTTACCTTTTTTCCTCCACTGATGGTGGCGGGATGGTAACAAGTTAAAAAAAATAAAATAAAAAAGTATAAAAAAAATCTGCACTAAGGCGTATACAAATTTATTAAATTTTAAATAATTAATACACAAAAAAAAATAATTGGTCATATCTAAATTTAAATAAATAATTAACTTATCAATTACTTATGGTAAAAATCACATCAAATTCGTTATAGTAAAAAAAATAAAAAAATAGCAGGATCTTCGTGGAGACCAATCGAGATCTACCCGCCGTCGAAAAGCCCAATTTAGTTTAATCAGTCTAACTGAAAAGCCTATAGTATATCTTCTCTACATGGATGATTTCAAGTTATTCGCTCCGGACACTCATCATCTGGGAGGGCTCCCGAGATTAATTGAAGTTTTACAAGGCTCTCCACGAGCCTCATGGGCACTGGATGCGCTTTGGTTATCTCTTTGGAGAGACCAGGGGTTTTTGCCTATTCGTTACAAGATCAAGTAGCCAAAACGCGGAATTACCGGAAGTACATCAGAAAGAATGGCACAGAGGACATAATATGTCAAGCCTTCGTCATCCTGGAAGACTCTCCGACATGTCACTTCTGGTTGTTCGGATCTTGCCAACACTGAGTTTCTGCGTAGGCACAACCAAGCAGCGTCATGAGCTCGCTCTGAAATATGAGTCATGACTCAGACATGAAAGGGCCCACCATGATTGACTTATTCGAGATATAAGGTAAGGTTTTTGAAAAGGTGACTGTTAAGGTATTTTCAGTAGAATCTCAGCAACGGGTGCAATCGGTTGGGTATCAAACTGAAATAAATCTTTTGCAACAACCTATTCAAAACACGAAAATAATTTAAAATATCGAGACAAATACTTTGACCAACACCTGACTGAACGACGCTCTTCATCCCACAGTTGAACTCGGCGACCCACAGGATGGCGTTTTCGCACGCACGCATATCTATTTTTAAAAATATGTAAAAAATATACAAAGAAAAAATATATTCAAAGAAAAAATATACATAATTCAAAGAAAATTATGGAGTTCGCTATTTCTACAATAACCTCTAAATAAATATTAATAAATTATACCGGTGTCTTAACATAGGTATACAATCTGAAAATGATTTTGAGTGAGTTATGAGTGAGTTAATCATAGTAGACATTGTTGAAAAAAAAAATGGTTCTGTTTGTTTGGTATACACTCAGTATATACAATATTTAAGACCAGCATTCTTTCTTTCTTTCTTCTTTCTTTCTATTGTATACCTAATTGACCATCTTCTCGAATGGACCGAATTGACCGACTAAATCTTCTTAGGGAACACAAATTTGCGAATTTTTATGAGCTTATAACTATCACTGTAGTTAATATACGTATATTAATATTTGTTATGTAAAAGTTGATGTCAAATTTGTAGTTACTGTTTATACGTTACTCAAGTAGTAAGTAGCCTTTACTTTCTGGCAAATCTGTGAAAAATGGGTCTTCCGGATAATATACCAGAATAGGAAACTTCAAGGCGCTGTAAAATTATCAAATCGAATTATATTTATATTAAACAATATTGTTAAATATAAATAAAAAATAATTAAATGAAATTTTCAAATTTGGCTATGGTCTGGAGCTGCAAAGTAGTGGAAGTGCACATTGCGTTTCGCAGTCATTTGGGCAGCCCGGCTGGCGTGAAATAACAGCACGTGTGCTGTTGTGTTTCGGTGAGTGAGTAAGGGATGCCGGAGCCCATTTCCCTATCCCCTCCTAATTCCATATCCCTTATTCTACTGTAGTCGGCAGCGCACTTGCAGCGGCTGTGGCGTTGCTTGTGTTATAGGCGACGGTAGCCACCTACCATCAAGTGGACCGTGAGTCTACCGATCTTAATATTAAAAAAAAAATGTATATTAACTTATGAAGTAAACACTACTTGCTCTTTTACTCTAGTCCTACGCGTTTGAACCTAAGTACTTGTCGTAACAAAACTCAAGTTATTAATGTCTCTTATATTATATCTAGAGATCGAAGTAAAGTAAGTTCTACGTTTGTACTTGTGGCCGCGCGGCCGTGCATACCGAATCATGAGATCAAAGCACGCATACTTTAGGCAAGTACCTACTTTGACACGAACACAGACGTACCGTGTCTGTGACGGCCGTGTGTGTGCGCGGCGCACACAAGCGCGGGGGGACGAAGGCAACACTAATAAAAGTATAATAAAAGTTGCCAAGACACTGGCACGTTGTACGGTACTAGGTGTTTGGAGGGAGGTTGAAGGCACTCATACTAGCGAGGAGAGGTTGTGTTGGCGCTGCCGCCAGTTTACCGTTGCGAGGCGCGTTGTGCGGCCGGACGCTGGACCGCAATACTCGCGCGCACCCGGCACCTTACCACCGGCCGCAGCCTCTGTGACCACGTTGACCGTTTACTACACTGTAAACATTCCTCGCACCCTCTCGCGGGAGGTGTCACGGGACATTGCCCCTTATTACGTAGAGACCAAGTGTTACAACTCGTGCATTACACTGGAGTGTTGATACGGTTTTCAGTTGTTCACCGGATCCTTTCTTCAACGATCAAGGTAAGTTGCGCTGTTGACAATGCATATGCTCACGTACAGTCGGATCGAAAAGTTAAGTGCCACATTAAGAGTTCAATTTGAAAATGTTATTTTTTTGCTGACTGTAGTCACCCATTTAGCTTTTCATTTAAACGTGTTTATAATGAATAACTCGAAGGTGGACAAAAGAATTCAAATATCTCAAGAAAATTACTGAAATAGTTATTGATTACACATATATTTTGTATTGTAGGTACTAAAATTTAAAGCTACATTTAATATGTTAATCGCTACGACTTTACGCATTGTATGCGATATTATTTCAATTAACTCTCTTTTTTGTAAACCTTTTGGAATGAAAAGAACACACTAAATGTCCGTAACATGATCTAAAAGCACTGATGATTGAAGCTCGCTACAATACATCAGTGAAAATCGCAATGAAATCAGTTAAGCCGTTTCTGAGATTAGCGTGCACAATCGCAAAGACAAACACACAAAAATTTAAAAACTATCATTTTACCTCGGTAACATGAGTACATCGTGCACAAATTGTTTTTTTGGAAAAATATTTAATATACAAACACGGTTTATAGAGCTTATATATTTATAAATATGTTAATAATATATTAAGCTATAGTTAAAGGATTTCCATAAACCAATGAAAGAGTATAGTTAATGATATTTTGTATAATTAGGTATAAGGTAAGATTTCAACCTGAGTAGAGGTAACATTTTGATATAGATACCTGTAATAAAGTTGGTAGAACTACAATTCCAAGGTGGTACTTATAACAGGTAACTCCTATATATATTTATCTACTATATGGGTCATATATCTAACAAGAGTTAATAAATATCAAGTTCTACCTGTTATCTTGGGCTTATTAAAACTTTTGGGTTAGGGTAAACGATAATAATACATTAAATAATTTATTTATCATTATATTTCGAATGTTAAAATACAAGATATATCACACCTTATATTTTAAATTGTGTCACATCTTATATTTTAGCATTCGGAACTCATGACTTATTTAAAAGACTACTACTATTACTTATTGTATTACTTATTTAAAAGATTTTTACTTATTCGATTTAAGCGATTTTAACGACGAATAACCTTTTGTGAAATAAGTAATGAATCAATCAAATTGCATTTCAGGACTCATCAAGATAAAAAAAAATGTATTAAAGTTCTATATCCGCTATAGTTTTGATTTAACACTAATATCATTGCAAACAAAATTGAAGTAATTATTTTTGACTTGAAATTTCTCACACAAGATCTATTTGGACCTCATAGTGTTTGGCTTGATATACAATTTCCGGAACATGCTTCAAATAATTTTGATAATGAATATGAAAGGTGTTTTAAGTCTAATCCTATGACAAATTAAAAGTTATTAAATCTAATTATGAAATTGAATGTATTATGTATGTCTGTTATAATATCTACAACTGTCCATGGACATAAATTTTAAGGAATGTGATGGCCTGTAAAGCACCATGTTTGGTTTTCAAAAATCTTCAGCTGATAGGGCTGAAAGTTCAGCAAAATAAGACACTAGATATCTAAGAATTTCAAGATGTTCATTTTTGCAATAATAATTTCTAAATATGTACAATTTTGACGAGCCCATTTTTTGAGTAGTTTAGTTATGTCTTAGCGCAAGGGTCTGACTCAGGGGTCCCGGGTTCAATTTCCGTCAAGACCAACTTTCCAAAGTTGACTCTGGTCTGGGTGTGTAAATTTTCGTCCCCTGTCCGTTGTATGGTTATCCCATTACACAAGTCTACTAGTTTTTACTTTGAGGGCCATACAATTGGTGTACTTAGTCTTAAATAAAAAATAAATAAAATAAGTAAATAACACAATTTCAAATAAATTATAAAATTACTAACTCTGCCTGCGACTTCATACTCCCTGTATTTTTTTTAAATCCCACAGGAACCTATCATTTTTCCAGGATAAAAAGTATCCTATATGGTTAATCCAGATAATAAACTATCTGTCTGCCAAATTTCACCCAAATCCGTTCAGCCGTTTTTACGTGAAAGAGTAACAAACATCCATACATCCATCGTCGCAAACTTTCGCATTTAAAACATTAGTAGAATATTAGGATAGTTCTAGTTTACATCTTTTATTCAAAGCAAGTGCTTTAAGTAAAAAATGAAAATGAATAAAAGAACAAAGCCATCCTGAGAATCGGTAATCTTGCAGATATAACAACGATTCTGACATTACCGGTATTGGCGGGGTGCAATAGGGGGCGTGAGCTCATTGTTCGAAGATTGAAATAAAAAATCTATCGCTCTAGACATTTAGTACTGGCTGAATATCATTTCTTAATGGGGCCGGCATTTGACACGTTCTATAAGTGCCATACTTTGCATATATTTTTAATTCTATAATGATTTATCAATTCTAAATATTTTTCCATTCTAAGCTGAAGGCCCATGCCATGGACATTCGACTATTGTAGCTTCATTAAACAATAACATAAAGCACGGTTAATTTATTTAAATTTCACATATCCTTTCTTATCTTCTCCACTAACTATACTAGCTTTTACTTAATCCAAACACGTTTCATACGTATTTTAATAATGATGCATAATCCCCCCCCGCTTCGCCTTTTTAATTGATTCGTGAGAACGAACCTTGTGTTTCTAGCTCTATAATGACTTAATGAAGAATGTATGCGATGTTACAGAACGATTCAATAAACAATGGCGTTTCATTACTTTTTGGAGAAAGTTTAAGATAAAATGCAATTTATAAGATAAAGGCAACAATGATTATTCTATTCAAGAAAATCTTAAGTTTAATAGCTACTTACATTTATAGTACTTCATTCATTCATCTTTATACTTTAATCAATTTTGTTGAGTATATCTATGTTAGAATAACATCCTATTTAGTTTTTAATTAACTTAGACTTTGAAAAAGCCTTTTTTTTTAATTATACCTATATTTTATTACAGTTCATAACACTTTTATATAATTATAGCATATTTAATATAACACATTTAAATCTGATTTTGTGTTTAAACGTTCACGAGAAATAGAAAACTTTTGTTATGTCTTCCTCTGCTTGTCAGGAAATATCATCTAGCTCCAAAAAAAAAATTGGCGTGTTGAACAGGGCAAAGCAGTTTTTCTCATCTGAGCACGCCTTCCTCTTTATAGGCTCAAATTAGGCCTCACATGGAATACTGCTCTCACCTCTGAACTGGTACTTAGGCCAGCTAGATCCACTTGACACCTCGCAGTGTCACAGTGGTAAACTTTTACCACCGCACTTCGCGCCATAGATGCGAAGTTCATCCGCATTGGTGTCGCTACGCACAGTTCGGATGAGAAGAAACTTTATCCCACGAACGCATGAACTTTGGAACAATCTCCCTTCCAAGGTCTTTCCATCTAGCTACAATATAAGCTTCTTCAAACGAGCTGTGAACAAATTCCTGCAGGGTCAGCAGCGCACATGTAACCTACCCTCAAATGGACCGTCAGCCTGCCTGCCACCTTTAATAAAATTAAAAATATACTCTCCATAACTTACTTTTTGAAAAATAAAATAAATTAATAATAAAATAAAACACCTAGACTAAACACATCAATTGTATAGCGCCAAAGTAAGCACTCAAAAGTTGGAACTACCTTTACGTCTGAGTCAGAATACTAAGGGTAAACCAATGGACTCGTCAAATTAAGTACCTACATTAAGAACATGAACCATTCATGTATTCCTAATTAAATACGTATGTATATTATATTTAAGTTTCTACTTTTTTAAATGTATATTGATTTGGATAATTATTACATTTAATACTTACCACAAAATAAACGAATAATTAATATAAATTGAAGTACCTACACTCGTACCCTACATGTTGGTTGTCAAAAATGAATAAAGCAACACAATTACCAGTCTTATCATAACAAATATCTTATAAATGATTGAGTTGTAATTACAAGTAAAAAATCAGCTCACATTTTATTTATTGGAGTACTTATCAATATAAATTGGAGCATTAAGTCCAACGGGCGCCTTGACCCCTCGCGTGCGGTCGTGGCTAGGCGGAAGGTCTGTGTCCAACCGACCGCGACACACTCCTGCGCAGAAAGTGTTTGTCCTTGCAAAAAACACAACCTTTGGCCCTGAAATAAATTCTGTCATTAACTGATTCGTTCTTGGTTATCTAGCTTAGATAACATTGAGATAATTCTGAATATAATCAAGAACTACAAGCAAAGTTTTTATGAACTCGTTGTGCGTTGTGTAACCAATTGAAAGTATCGACTTTTACAGGTACTGCCTACAACATTTAGATTAACATATAAATAAATTGAATTAATTATATATCTATTATTATATCTTTTCAATGAGAAGATTATTGGGTCTTCATTAGTTGTGATTTCCTTGTAGTATTGAAACGGAAACAGTGAAATAGTTATTTATTCATTAAATAGGTTTCAAAGAAACACTTTTAACGGTAATTAAATGTATACTACTTTAACTAGAGTTTTGGAAAAAACAAAATTATGAAGATCCTGAGTAGAAACCCCGAAAGAAACTCAGGATAGCATTCTTTATGTCATATTTAAAATAAAATGCACAATTATAATTCTTATAATTATAATACAAAAATCACAGTATTTTTAATAATAAACATTAGTATGAGATCATCAGAATCAATAGGCACTACAAAATTAATAGGCACTACAGAACTATGAAAAAAAAGCAGATAATTTACTACGTGCAAATAAAAATGGGTGTGTGCTTATGACTACACAATAGAAGTGAAAATAAAACGTGGCTGGATAAAAAATAAACGCCTGGAGCCAGAGATACACGATTCAATGCGTCACCAATCCGAGCGCGCTTGATATCACTGGAGCCTAAAAATGGTACGTGGCTACCGTTGCCTATAACACAAGCAACGCCACAGGTGCTGCAAGTGCGCTGCCTACCATAGTAGGATTAAGGATAAGAGATTGGGAAGGGTAAGGGAAACTCTTACTTACTCACAGAAACACAACAGCACATATAATGCTATTTTACGGTGGTCCTCTGTAAGGGGTGGTTACTGCCGTCAGTGGTAGGGTACCACTATTTTCCAAATCCAGACCAGAGCCAAGCTAAGTTAATTTTCATAGTTAACCCCGCTGGGAATCGAATCGGTTCTAATAATTGAGTATTACAAACGATTCGATTTTAAATCCCATTCTTCTTTTAACTTAAAATGCCGGGAAATGTGTCATCCGGAAGAATGACACAGAGATCCTATAAGAAAATATAGCTCTACTTGTAAACGCCTGTATAGTGAATTTGCATATCTGTCATATGAACGTTAGATATTTAAAAGAATATTAGAGAAACAAGGAAGTTAATGAAGTTTTAAAACTATATTTAAGGTCAAATCTGCAATGGTGAAAAATAGTTATAAGTATTTCATTGTATCTAGACTTCTTTAAGAACGTAAAGAAAGCGTCTCGGAATGACGTCCGAATCATCTAATTTTATCATATAGTGGCTTTTGGCTGCGGCCTCGTCCGCGTTTATTTTTTCTTAAGCTTTGAAAATAAAATAAAAAAATAACGTCTGACAAAAATATATGAGCAATAATTTTGAATCTTTATTGCTCATGTATTTCTGTTAGGCGTTTATTTTTTATATTTTTAGATTATCGCTCGGGAACAGAACATTTTTTTCTGAATAAAAGGCACTCTATACTTTTTCTGCATCCCTGACAACGTATATGTATAATATTACTTTGGATACTCGTAGATCTACAGTTAAGATCATGAGTTATATTAGATAAATATAGCTCTGTCTAATATTTATTTATTTATTTTCAGATAAAACCAACTATACTTTCGATAAAACGAGTAATATCCTAGAAATGTGATGATAATATTGAATAATTTAAAAATACTCTACTATACTGCATTGTGGCAGTAGGGGCGGACACATAGCGTCCCTCAGTAATAAGCTGAACTTTCCAACTAGCGACAGTAACCTCTCCCCCTTACACTAGTCCCATATTATACATACAGTCATAGTGATAGTCAGATGAAATACACTCTACAGGCAAGGGTTTTCAAATTTTCAAATGTTGTAAATACTTTTTAAATATTGTTTATGTAAGCACACGTACATTTAATCCGGACATACATTTGGCAGGGCACACTGCGTATCGCAATCATTTGGGCAGCCCGTCTGGAGGCAGTAACCACCCCCTTACAGAAGACCACCGTGAAATAACAGCACGTGTGCTGTTGTGTTTCGGTGAGTGAGTGAGGGATGCCAGGGCCCATTTCCCTATCCACTCCTAATCCCCTATCCTGAATCCTACTGCAGTTGGCAGCGCACTTGCAGCAGCTTTGGCGTTGCTTGTGTTATAGGCGACGGTAGCCACCTACCATCAAGTGGACCGTCAGCCTGTCTGCCGACCTGACATAAAAAAAAAAAAAAAAAAAAAAAACATGGTATGTACAATTTAATATACAAAAGCTACCATACCATGTATTCATTCTACGAACATTTAACTTTCAACTTTGCCTCTAATTTGATATTGATTAAACTTGATTGCTAGAAAGATTTATATATCTATATCACTGTATACTGGCCATACACGTTATGTAGGCTTCATACACTAGAAAAAATGCATACATAAAATTTTAAACTGTGTCTTTATTAAAGCTATTGAAAAATATTTGAAAAAAAAAATAGAGAGTAAGAAATTATACTTAATTCATGGGTCAAGTAGGTTAGTTTAGGTATTTTCTTTTTTGCAATCCAAATGATGATACGTGTAAGTGAAAGTGTTCAGACATATAAGTAATGATGAGATATCTTCAGACAATTGAAAACTCGTCTTTGGATGTTTTAACTTAGTATTCTAAGATATGACTTCTAAGTACACGTACTAACTCTTGGTTGCCGTATGGCAGTCGTCGTCACGAATTTCGTTCGGGCACCTCTTTCAAATACGCATACTATATGTTCGTGTGTAGATTAGAAAATAATGATCCCTTACTCTAATAGAGATCATAAACATTTTGAAGAAATTTTGAGTGCGTGCAAAGACCAATGCAACACTTTTCACTCGCGCTCTCAGAACCATATCTCTCACTGGGTATCAATCTGATCAAATGATATTTTAATTTTGTACTCTCAGTGAATTCATAAGAGCACCATTATTTATAATATATTCTATAACAAATAAATATAGTTTTCTAAATTAATATACACTTTTATATATCGCATTAGGATTAACCTAATTAAATATGGAAATTTATTGCATAATTATAATATTTGTATGTGCTCCATACAGGTGCGCCAGCGACAGCGAGGTTGACGAGTTGGGTCACCACGGGCTTTCATGCCAGAAAAGCGCCGGCTGCTTTTCCGGACACGCCGCACTCAGTGATATTATCCGCCGGTCTCTTGCCACCGTTAACGTGCCTACCTTAATGGAACCAACTGGCATAGTCAGGGACGATGGCAAGAGCCGGACGGCATGTCCCTGATTCCCTGGAGTGTGGGAAGGGTTCTAGTGTGGGACGCTACTTGCGTGGACACACTGGCTCCTTCCCACATCCACGGAACGAGCCGGCAAGCGGGTGCGGCTGCTAAAGCGACCGAAAAATTAAAGACGGCCACTTGAGATACACTTTTATGCCGTTCGGAGTCGAGATCCTTGGTCCGTGGGGTCCCAGCGCTCGCCAACTTTTAAAAGACGTTTGAAAAAGGCTTACCGACACCACTGGTGACCGACGAGCTGGCAGGTTCCTCGCGCAACGCATAATCATTGTAATACAGCGAGAAAATACTGTCAGCATCCTCGGCACCATGCCGCGGACGCGGACGCCCAATTTTTTTACATATTTTTTAGGTTTTATTATTTAATTGTTACTAATTTTGTGTTTAAATATTTTTTTTTGATCTCATTAACATAATAAAACTTGAAAAATAATTATTATATGATATCCTGCATATAAATTCACTAACACATCTTCATACAGACTTGGGTCTGTGACTAGTAGAGGGAGAAAATATAAATATAGATTATGGATACATTCTAAATTGTATAGTTTAAAATTCAAATGTGTCAAAATAATATGTGCAAGCAGTGTGGTCTCGTTTTTCTAAAGGCCGAGGCGTGACTAATATGTACATTAAGATAATATGTCGAAATACCCACAAACACTAATACATGCGAACTTTTCTCCGTTGGTTAACACACACGCTTGCACGGCCAACACAAACACACGGACGAGATCTTTTTGCCGAATATTATAGACGAAGAAACCGCCAAATACCGCTAGCATCGCCGTCGGTTATCGCCCTCAGATTCCGCAACAAATTAACATGTATTCGTTACGAATACATTTTTATATTAAAGTCATTTAATATTTAGATAAACTAATGATCATTTGCACCAATTAAAAGTTTCTAAATATATAATAATATCCTGTTGAACGTCAGTAAAAAAGCTTTTTGAAACGTTTAAGAAAGCACAGAGTCGCATGTTTATAAAAAATCTTATTATATTAACGCTTGTATGTCAACAAATAGCCCCGGAAACGAGGTCACTCCGTTTGCGTTTCGCACCTACACGCTTTTGTTTGTCTTCTAACATGCAATGAAATACTGGCTACTGTATTACCGGTCATATACAAATTGTAAAACAGGATGTAAAACAAATAAACACATGAAAAAATTAGTTTTCCATTTGTGTTTCTAAATTATGAACAAAACTAAAAATAAACACACCATTAAAAGTGGGATAATGTGACGTTTGTAAAGTTAAAACTAAACCAATGCGACATGCCTATAGTTCGACCATAGAAATTGGTGTGATCATTTTTTAAAAGATTTCACCATAATTATAACGTAAAGATTTCTAAAAAAAATCACTCCGAGAAGATGCATCTTTTAGAAAATTTTAACGGTGCATCGTCGCAAAGAAATGCTAATTTTGCTTAAATCTCATTAATTCTAATCTGTCAATTGGTGTAATTAAATCTATATTATGAGCTATTAGCATAACATTATAGATAAGGAAATTAATGTTAACATGTTATCGTGCTTTTGTAGAATGTTGACGTCGAGAGCTTCTTTTGCAGACTTAACTAGTCTTCAGATGAGGAACTGGTTTGTTATAGGAATATTCGATGATAGAGTGCAAGTGAAAGTCATGATCGACGTACACAACATAAACATTTCCGGTTTATCTCTTGTATTTATAACTAATTAGCAAATCTTTCTTTTCAATTTTAAACGTAAGTAAAAACGTACTTTTTACTTACGTAAAAAGTATAAAAAACGTACTTTTTATTGTAAGGTTTTTAATGTTACCAGTTCGCAGTAATAACAACAACAAATTTCTAAATAAAATAGAAAGGACTATTCCATTCAATGCCCAAA
This sequence comes from Bembecia ichneumoniformis, assembly GCA_910589475.2. NCBI lineage: Eukaryota > Metazoa > Arthropoda > Insecta > Lepidoptera > Sesiidae > Bembecia > Bembecia ichneumoniformis. The sequence continues at coordinate 9,880,293 of OU342523.1, forward strand.
TTATTACACTAATATTAAAATTGAGAAAGTGAATTTGTTTGTTTGTTAATTACGCTTTTATGGCTCACTATCGATCACCATTAAATGTTGCATACTCATTGTGGTACAGAAAAGGACATAAGGTACCATTCATTCGGAAAAAGTGCACTTCACGTAGAATAAAACAGAGGTATACCTACCCACTTAACTAGAATATGATTTAATTAATCAAATCTCAATAGCAGACACATACAATCTATCCAACGATCGAAAGTTCAAAATGTCCAGTACTGAATTAGAAAGAATTAAATAAAAAGCTTCGCACTTCGTCTGAGCTAATTTTTAGCCATGACTTTGATAAGTTTCTATAATTTAAAAAATAATAACATTAATAGGTACTCTAGGCTCATGCGCCGAGCTAATAATACAAATTAATTACATGAAATTGAACAACAAAACGAACCAGAGATAATGACATTTCAAACGTCCTTCAATGACACTTCGATGCGGAAATTGAACAACTAGATTACTACCTATTATAAGTAGGTCGAGTATGCAACGAACGAATTTGTTTTGTCAAGAAAAGTCCACACGAGTAGATATAGTATATCATCATGATATATGAATAAAGACATTATTCATATATCATATAATTTAACAGAGCCAAAACGCATACTTTTCCTTACATAGTAGGTATAAATTGAACTCGCTGCCCATGTGTTTGTGTATCCGCAAACTCCTCCCAAACCACGCAACGAATTTTGATTTCAAAAATGGAAAGAGCGATAAACTGGGAAGGATTGTATATATAACTTGCAGAAAAAAAATGTATCCATGCGAAGTCAGGGGCGGATAGTTAGTTTTAAAGTAATCTGTATCTGTTCAATGACGAAAGCTCCAATATTTATCTACACAGAAGACGCTGTGTCGTAATATTGTCATATAAATCCATAATTAAAGACACACTGATCAAAGCTGATTATAATCTAAATTAAAAAAGCTCTACGACGCATGCCATAAGTTTTGAATAAAACCTTCCTCGCTATCGCTAATACATTTGTGAAAACCTTATCAAAATACGTTGTGTGGTTTATACGTATATTGAATTGAATTACTACGCATTTTGTTTGACATAGGCTTTTTTTGTTGTCTAGAATTTATTACTGAAGGCCACACAAAATACGTGCTCTAAATCAATTGAGATGTAATAAAATATAAATGCGAGACGCATCTTTTACGACCTTGCAGACATACTTATTCGGATTATTTGGACAAAAATGTAATGAGTTAGACCTAAATTTAGTACTAAGCAAAAATGTGTCGTGGGGGATGTTAGAAAATGAACATTTATCTGAAATTAACATTCAACTTTTAATTTTAAATGTATTTTTCAATACATATAACTAACTATTTTCGTCGATATCAACTTAGGGCTTCTAAGGGTCATAGCATTATGATAAATAGACTATAACCTTCTTCAAAGATTTGCCCATCAAATGCAAAAAATGTTTATTTTTTTTAATTTCAGAGTTTAAAGCTTTCAAAAAAGAAACAAGCTTTTCCGCTTTATTATATATGATAACAAAAATGATCAATAAAATATTTGATAAAATATATTCATGACAAATATAGATAACAAAAATGGATACCGCGTATCTTCATAGTGCAACATCTACCCGACATTTGTGCAAGACTAAGTTATTTCAGGCATGTTATAGGTAAGTCTCATAAAACCAATAACTAGCTTCATACTGAGCTTTTATCGCATTGTAGCTATATTCGTTGGAACTGTTTAAATTCACATTATTCACCTTTTAAAATACCTGATGAATCTTTAGTTCACTGCAGCAAAGATCTCCTAACTGTCGAAATTCAGCCTATTTAAATACAGTATTATACAAAATTTTCTGTAAACAGTATACAACAGTATAACGTTAAGAACATACAAGAAATATTCGTAGTCAAAAGATATTTTTAGTTTACCTTTTCTATTAAATGTGTTCAATAACTAATACTAATACTAATATAATTCAATAATAATAACTTTTTTAAGTGTCTGTAGAAATTTGTGTTGTTCAAGATATATTAATAATTGTAAAATCATGTTACCATCACATGTAGGTAGATAAAGTTACAAAATTAATTTTTGTGAATTTTTTTATTTTATTTTATTTAATTTGTTACACATACATAGATTTTGTAAATTTGTAATTTCTTCGTCTCAGTTTAATACTTATTACCTATGTTTTTTTTTTTGTTTTTTGTTTAAGGCGAGAACTTAGCAGAAAAGCGTTTTTTCGTCGCCTAATTTGACTTATTAGAGTAAAATTAAAAATTAGATAAATGTAAAAAAGTTTGAACAGGGCAGATTTATACAAATAATTCAATTTTATGAAAAAAAAAATAGTAAATTACTGCCCAAAAATGTTAATCCTTGTTTTAAACAGAAAATCCAAGCTTTTCCGTGCTTGTTAGTTTATATGTTTTAAAAATAATGTTTTAAGTAAGTTTTAAAAGTCCTAAAAATATGTAGGTACTAAGATTGCCGAAAATATATTATAATGTTCTAACAGTTTCTATTCGAATAAGAACTAATTAACAATTAAGGGCGAAGTTTTTATATTTTTCTTGAAACACATTTTTATTTCTTAAGGTTTGCGAGCATGGAGAAACATATGTTAAGTATTTTTATTAAACGTTATTAACGACTAGATATCTCTGTGAGAATCGTAGATAATTTTGAATTATTTTTTTTTTTTGTAAAGAAACAAAAAACATTTTTTTTTAAATTTTTTTTTTAAATTTAAAATTGCATCCCATGTTTGCTGAAAAGTACGTCCACCACAAGATGAATCATATTTCAGTCTGAAATTGATTGCAATTGATCGCCTTACTTGAACGCAATGCTATAACATTTACTTACTAACAAATTATTAGTAGGTATCGGTATTGTCCACCACACAAAACAAAAACCCTATTAGCGACATCTAATCGGGCTCTCGAGCGTGGGATTGCAAGCGTTGTTTTAGGTATGAATTAAATTTTAATTTGTCTTGTACTTTTCCAGCGTTCCGTCTGACCTTCGCTTTTTAACGATAAAACCGGCATGATTCTTATGGAAACTTATTCAAACGCGACTTTTAATGGTTTTGTTACACGCTTAATAGTTTCATTTTAAATGTAATATTGAATTTTACATGCATCTATATGCATATATTAAATATATTATATGTATCAACGAATTAATATTTTTAAAACAAATGTTAAGATGAAAAATATATAATGATCTTATCTATATATTTTTTTATTTTCTCTTCTTACCAGCCTCGAATCTATTAGGTATAGTCTATGAGGAAAGAGTTAGACGGGCGCAAAACATTTCTTGCGGCCGTCGTCGGGCGGTGGCCGCGTACTAGCCGCGTACTTGTGTACTTTTGCAGCAAAATTTAATCTCTACTGTCTAGGTAATAAAAATCAAATCCTTCGCAATCAGCCAACCGCGTGGTGTTAACGGGATCTGTCGGCGCGAACTCCCCTTCAAATATTCCGATGAAGATTCTTTGATAAATCAAATTTACATAGTTGCAACAAAGCTTCGCGTGGCAACTGTCGCCGCGCGGCTAGCTGACGAAATAATTCGTGTCATATAAACGCGTCCTAACTTTGTACACAAAAAGTGAACTGAAAAACTATTCTAAAATTGAGATAGAGGAAGTGCAGCATATTTGGAATATTAGTTTATTTTTTGAGTAGAAAGTAGACGCGTAAACGGGTTAGCTCAATAAAAAAATGCTTTATATTATTGAAAAATTATTAAACTTTAATAATACAAAACAAAAACTATGAACATCTCAAATTTTTGTATCAAAATAAAAAATCTAAAAAACTTAGGATGATGGTAATTCGGAATACCTATAGCATTCCAAATTGTATTCGCCTTTCTTAGTTTGAACTTGCAGTTTTCTATTCTTACCACTAGATATTCTTGCAGTACCAATCACAAACATAAACACCGGAGTCATTTTTTTTAATGTTAAGATCGGCAGACAGGCTGACGGTCGATTAGGAAGGGATAGGGAAATGGGCTCTGGCATCCCTTACTACACTCACCGAAACACAACAGCACACGTGCTGTTATTTCACTGTGGTCTTCTGTAAGGGGATGGTTACTGCCGCCAGACGGGCTGCTCAAATGACTGCGAAACGCCGTGTGCCCTGCCACTACTTTCCAAATCCAGACCAGAGACAATTTTGAAAAGTTCATTTTTCAAAATTGACCCTGCTAGGAATCGAACCCGGAAACCCTAGAACAGAGCGTTAAGGCAAGCATCCTAACCACTCATCCAATGGGCTCGTCATAACTACCACAAGCAGCATGAACCCGCATTCTTCAATTCTTTTGTCATCACTATATTTGCCGTTACAGAAAAAACACTATAGGCATCTTCCTGAGTAGGTACTGCCGCCTTATTTCTCATTGCTAATTCGTTGGAGGAGTCTGTGTTATTTCCAGACGTAGCACCAGGATTAGAATCTGATGACTAACTTTCTGTCAGATCTCTTTTTTTATCTTTTTTGTAATCTTGTTCTTTTGTAATCCTGCCTTTTCTTTTAGTTAATTTTTTCTGTGCTTTGTTTTCTTTGTCCGCTTTTTTGTTCTTTACATTTTCAAGGTCTTTCTTGTAAGGAGAACTTTAAATTATTGCAATTTTGCTGGCTTACGGCTTCTATTGCTCTTTCACTTTTTTACGTAGGGTAGAGGACATATGTGGAAATGAGTAACAAGGGCCTGAATTTCTGTCCCATAGCCAGATGGCTCTGGTTTACTTTGATCAAAATTCTCCGGTCGCAGAAGAGCGTCTACGGGTGAGGCGAAAGTCGTTGGAATGTTGAAGTCGCGAAAGGTTGAAGATTTTGGTTCCCTTCTTCAAAATCTATAGCAGCGGCCACGAAATCAGCTTCAGTAAAAACTTTTTTTAATGTTAACGTCGCCAGACAAGCTGACGGTCCACTTGATGGTAGGTGGCTACCGTCGCCTATAACACAAGCAACGCCTAAACTGCTGCAAGTGCGCTGCCTACTGCAGTAGGATTAAGGATATGGAATTAGGAGGGGATAGGGAAATGGGCTCAGGCATCCCTTACTCACTCACCGAAAAACAACAGCACACGTGCTGTTATTTCACGGTGGTCTTCTGTAAGAGGGCGTTTACTGCCCCCAAACGACTGCGAAACGCCGTGTGCCCTGCCACTACTTTCCAAATCCAGACCAGAGACAATTTTGAAAAGTTCATTTTTCAAAATTGACCCTGCTAGGAATCGAACCCGGAAACCCTAGAACAGAGCGTTAAGGCAAGCATCCTAACCACTCATCCAATGGGCTCGTCATAACTACCACAAGCAGCATGAACCCGCATTCTTCAACTCTTTTGTCATCACTATATTTGCCGTTACAGAAAAAACACTATAGGCATCTTCCTGAGTAGGTACTGCCGCCATATTTCTCATTGCTAATTCGTTGGAGGAGTCTGTGTTATTTCCAGACGTAGCACCAGGATTAGAATCTGATGACTAACTTTCTGTCAGATCTCTTTTTTTATCTTTTTTGTAATCTTGTTCTTTTGTAATCCTGCCTTTTCTTTTAGTTAATTTTTTCTGTGCTTTGTTTTCTTTGTCCGCTTTTTTGTTCTTTACATTTTCAAGGTCTTTCTTGTAAGGAGAACTTTAAATTATTGCAATTTTGCTGGCTTACGGCTTCTATTGCTCTTTCACTTTTTTACGTAGGGTAGAGGACATATGTGGAAATGAGTAACAAGGGCCTGAATTTCTGTCCCATAGCCAGATGGCTCTGGTTTACTTTGATCAAAATTCTCCGGTCGCAGAAGAGCGTCTACGGGTGAGGCGAAAGTCGTTGGAATGTTGAAGTCGCGAAAGGTTGAAGATTTTGGTTCCCTTCTTCAAAATCTATAGCAGCGGCCACGAAATCAGCTTCAGTAAAAACTTTTTTTAATGTTAACGTCGCCAGACAAGCTGACGGTCCACTTGATGGTAGGTGGCTACCGTCGCCTATAACACAAGCAACGCCTAAACTGCTGCAAGTGCGCTGCCTACTGCAGTAGGATTAAGGATATGGAATTAGGAGGGGATAGGGAAATGGGCTCCGGCATCCCTTACTCACTCACCGAAAAACAACAGCACACGTGCTGTTATTTCACGGTGGTCTTCTGTAAGAGGGCGTTTACTGCCCCCAAACGACTGCGAAACGCATTGTGCCCTGCCACTACTTTCCAAATCCAGACCGGAGCCAAATTTGAAAAGTTCATTTTTCAAAGTTGACCCTGCCGGGAATCGAGCCCGGGAACCCCAGAGGAGACCGTTAAGTCAAGCACCCTAACCACTCATCCAACGGGCTCGTCAAATGGATATACGGATATATGCCACCAACTGTGAAACCATTCGCAGCAAATTCTTCCGTTTGGCACTTGATGTAGGGTTTCCCAAATAGCTCAACAACATCGTACGGCGTTAAAGATCTAATATTTTCTCTTAGAAAAACTCGAACTTCTTCTCTATAATAAGATTTTAATGGTCCCATGAAAGTTCGATCGAGTGAGTCGAGTGGTTGAATTTTTTTGGCAAAATCTATTAATTCTATGTTCTTAGTATGGCTATAATGACCATCGAGAATCAAAAGTACCGGAGATTCTTCTGTTGGTTTTATATATTCTACGAATTTCTGAAACCATTGCGTGAATAAATTACTTTGGAACCAACTGGAGCACCTCTCATTACAGCATCAGACATATTTTTACGGGGAAAAATAATCATGGGGTGGGGGACAAATATTCCTGCAGGGCTCATACAAATTGCTCCGATTTGTTTCTTCCCTCTCCGAGCTACAATTTTTGGTATTTTGCCTATAGAAGGTATTTTTGGCCATAGAAAGACCACTCTTATCGACATTGAATATGCGTGCAGCAGGGAAAGATTTATCACATTGAATATACCAAATTATTTTCTTTTACCAAATTAAAAACATGACTTCATAACCTTAAAATTTCATATCACTTTTTCAGTTCTAGTAATATTCACAAAATCAAAGGAAATACATAAACTAATAAAGTTACTAACAGACTAAAAAAATTACAATCAAAATTATGGGTATCCTAGTGAATGATGATCAAGGATTGCTTTCAACCAAGAAGTTTTCAAAATACACGTTCCGTTCCCGTACGACTGTCAGCAGAAATATAACATGGCGTGGCGTCAAATTTTTTGTGATTATTAACTTCGTATGACATTATGTTTACGGTTGAAAAATACAGGCGTTTACATTAATTTAGATATGCAAGTATTACACATTACCTACTGTATTTCAAATATGCTGCACTTCCTCTATTATTTTCTTAATATTACAACCTCAAAATATTAAATAAGTCAGAAAAAGCAATCGCACATAAATCTAAAGCAACTGAAACTACTTTTATTTGAAGCAGTCTTCTTACTCTGTGTACAAGGCACACGGTATTTTTTTTATTAAAGAGATTATAGACACTTGTTTATCAAGCACTCGTCACATAAATTACTTAAATTAATGAAATTAATATGTTGTATTGTTACGACATGTAAATACTGAACTAGTTATTATTAACTACATATTATCCCCTAGACTTACATAATAAATGGGATTCTATATAATATTTCCTTACTGTAAATTTGGTTTCCTACTGCTTTTGGTCACAGTGCACCACGTCAAATTAGATTAATCGCTTCTTATAGCTTATTCATTATTCTGAGTTTCCAACATAGATAGCCTTGTAAACTCCTAACATAAAGCCTTATAAAGACTTATAAATTCAAAATAAATACATTTATAAATTTTTAAGTTATGCGAAATCTAGCAAAAAAGAAATACTACTGCGAATCGGTTGAAGTAGAATTGTGTCTAACCAAACAAGTACTTACCATTAAATTGACAACCTTTACAGAACCGCGAAGACTCTTTCTCCGAACTGGTTCTTTTCTACGTTTTTCATCTCTATAGGTACTTACTAAATAACAAACTGTTATGGCTGTACGAAGCTACAATGTTCTTACTAGGATATTCAAATTTATTACAAATATTACAATTATATTATCACAATGATAGGATAAGTGGTTAGGGTGCTTGCCTTAACGCTCTGTTCTAGGGTTACCGGGTTCGATTCCCGGCAGGGTCAAGTTTGAAAAATCAACTTTCAAATTTGGCTCTGGTCTGGATTTGGAAAATAGTGGCAGGGCACACTGCGTTTCGCAGTCATTTGGGCAGCCCGTCTGGCGGCAGTAACCACCCCCTTACAGAAGACCACCATGAAATAACAGTATGTGTGCTGTTGTGTTTCGGTGAGTGAGTAAGGGATGGCAGAGCCCATTTCCCTATCCACTCCTAATCCCTTATCCTTAATCCTACTGCAGTCGGCAGCGCACTTGCAGCAGTTTAGGCGTTGCTTGTGTTATAGGCGACGGTAGCCACCTACCATCAAGTGGACCGTCAGCCTGTCTGCCGACCTTAACATAAAAAAAAAAACAAAAAAAAAAGAAAACACTAGAAATACACTTTACGTTACTCTTCATTGATATAAAATTAATGTTGGCATTAAATGGCATTAGTAATGCCTCAAAAAGTTATTAAATTAATGAAGATTAAAATCGCACATTATTTATCACAGATAGGTAGTTCATAACAACGACAACGAATCCATCGATATTGTTCTCATAAAAGCCCACATTGTCCGAATGTGACTCATGTTCCCACATCCGTGAGTCCACTGTAAACCTGTCTACGTTAAACAGGTTTTAGGGATTTTTATGTCAAGCTCCGGGAAAGATCTTATTTCCTTATCAATTGACAGATTCTGTACAAAATATATTTAAGCATCGAAATGTCTTAAATGAAACGCTGAATATATTGTGGTTAGCCACAGAATTTCTAGGATCAAACAATTTATTACGTGTACCTGAAATCGATGATGTTTAGCTTGATAAAGGGACATTTTAGATTTCGATCATGTTTTTTTATTTCGACATTTTAGATACAGGGCCACGCGCCTGGAGATAAATTGAATATATTTTGAAGTATTTTTATTTTGAAGCATATATGCTAAATTATTTGAAGGTTTGCACGCAACAAGCACTTAATAACTCTGTTTTTTTTTTACAATATTTCGCACATTCCAAGTTATTGTAGAATAATGTTATTGTTTACCGCGAGGACACGACGAGTATCCCGCGGCATGCCTAGATACGTCGTGGTATCCCACAGTACGCAGTCGTATCGTGCCGAAAACTATTCAGTCAGCATTGCGTTACTCCGAAAACGGTTGTGTATTAACGGAAAAGTATGTAATCCGTCATTGTATACAATACCTAGGAAATGTGCACAATTCCTAAAATTGATAGGAAATTTATGATATATTTTTTTAATATGCACTTTTTCTAGAAAATCTAAATAGTAATTGGAATTTTTTTGCATTCGGGATATCGTCAGCGGGTACAGCGGGATGGGACGATTCATGGTCAAGCCATCATTTGCAAAATGTGTTACGAGATTTATTTGTACTGGAAACAAAGTTAGGTTAGGTTCTGGGATCTTTATGAAATTAAATGCTAGCGGAACGGAGCGGAGCGAGCACACCTGGAATACTGGTTTTGACATAAAAAGTGTATTAAAGAATCTTTCAAACATTATTTTACACATTTCCTAATTAAGCCCGGATTTGTACCTATATATTTCCTAGGTTTCAGACATTTCCGGTAAACATATACATTTTTTTTAATGATTGATTGGGATTAAGTGATAATAGCACTTGTTGCTGAACGGATGCCGTGGCATGACGCGGAACGCTGCGGCCTCTTGGTATTGAAATAAAGGAGTGTGAGTTCTAAAATCATTGGAACAAAGTAAAAAATTATATCTCCAGGTAAAAATGCCGTGCCATACCCTCAGTTAGTGCTGGCGTTAAGACGACGACGCGACGGCTCAACAAGAGCGCACCTTCGTAGTGCAGTAAAAACAGCGTAATTATAAGTAAATTGCGTTGTGGTGATTAAAATATATTTGAGGAAGTTAGAAAATGGTTAAAGAGCTGTAGACCTTTGCTTAGAGACCGCGAGATGGTTTATCCGGCCCTCAATAGATGAGATATCTCCTATAAATAAAAGCTACACCAGGACGATACCACAAGTATATTAATTTGAAAAAAATAATATACTGTGAGGATACTCTAAATCTGGTAACAGTGTTAATACTATAAATCTATAAAAAGTGTGGTAAGTGATATATAAAAGATAGAATTAAAGATAAGACTTTGGCGTCAATTTAATCAAAAAGTTGTGTCGTTGAGAAAATAGTTGAACTGTTTCAGTTGACCGGTTCAGTTGGTCAAAGTGGAATGACTGGTCAAATCACGGTGATCTTCTGTACTGCGTCAAAAGAGCTGCACAGGCAATAACTGCAAAAAGATCATGTCACTCATAAACTGTTTATTAAAATAAAAGTGCTGATTAAATTGATCTTATAAGAAAATTAATGTATATTGATTTTTTTATTTGAAGCACCCGCTTAAAACTTGCGACGCTCATTTATTCGAAATGGGCGTTAACTTTTTATAGTGATATTAAAATTTTACTGCATGACATGGCGCGTTATACAGTTCTACGCGAAGGCTTCTTTACTCTCTATCATTTGTGATGCGCGCAGTGTTGAAAACGTACAAAGGTCTGACAGGGTTAACAGGGCTCTAATTCATGCACGCAGTTGGTATAAGTCTATTTTGTGTTAGGTTAGAACATAATTTTATGCCGTAAGAGCTTGGTGAAATAAAAAAAAGTTTTACAAAATTAAAAAAGAGCTCAGGAAAATATTAACGATTTCGAAATCAAAATTAACAGTTAAGTTTATTTTAAATAAAAATCGGCCAACAGGTTGACGGCCTTATTATGATAAAGGATGTGGGATTAGAGTAGGCTAGCGAAATTAACTACAGTTTGCCTTACTCACTCATCGAAACATCAGCAGACATACTGTTATTTCACGGTGGTCTACTGTAAGGGGGCAGTTACTGTCGTTAGACGGGTTTCCCTAATTTATGGCTGTTAAATGCTCATGCTAAAATTTTTAAATTGTATAAACATTTCGGAATGTTAATTTCTGAATCAATTTTAAAAGTTTTATGTCAGTGAAAATTCCACTATCTCTGAGCAATACGCCCTATATTTTATTTTAATACATGTTTATTTTATTTTTTTATATTAAAATCTTAATATTTCTAAATCAAGAAAGTAAAAGCTAAGTGGCATTATCATACGCTGATAAAATCCATTGGATATACATATCAACAAGTACTACTAAGAAAAATTCTTTACCTTAAAAGTAAATAAAGCATAAAAGGCTTAATAGATTTGAATGAAATTTACTAAATAGATAAAGTATATTCTGAAGACAAATAGGATATATTTTATTCCGTATTAAACTATTTTATTCATTATTTACGTAACCGAACACAATTAAGTACACTAGTTTAAACTTAGTTCGACAATTATCATTTTGAAATTGGGAAAAGAAATATTTTCAATTTTATTTTTTATTGATAACACTAAACCTCTTCAATAGACACTAGAAAAAATAATTAAATCAGTTACACAATTTAAAAAAAGGTCCTGAATCGTATTTATCTATTTATATGGAATTGTAAAATACCTGTAACAATACTCCTTTGAATAGATAAACTAGTCCAAAAAAATCCATGTTCGTAGCTGGTTATGAAAATCCAGTTACGAATGTGGACTAAAGGAAGTTGTCATATTTGAGATCACTAAAAAAAATTGTTTTAATATTATATTAAACAATGTTTTTATTTATACGCAAACGTCAGAATTATATTTTTTCATTTCTTATACAAAAGCTTCCTTAACAATCGGTTTCTAATAGTAATTGTCTCTAAAGTAGACCCAGTCATTACCGGAATGAGATTGCATTTCGACTAGTTATTTTGTTCTAATGTAATATAAGCGAATCTGATGAATCTGCAAAATAAATAAAACCGCAACAGTTGTATCCAATTAAGTAGATTGCTAATAAAAGTGAAATCGTATCGGGTGCAGTGGCCGCGGCGTCGGGCGGGCGGTACGCGGGTTGCGGGCGGACGGAGCAGCACGACGAGCGACCGACCGTTCCTAGATGTGCGGTACTATGCACATACATACTATCTCTCACATGTCCCGTGCATTCATTATGCGCGTAAACAACGCTAATTCTCTACCATCTCCATTAGAAAACTCTCGATTCCATTTTTTTACTTCATTTTTCCAAAAAAATTTCCTTAACAAATTATTGTTCCGTCTCTAACCGCAAGTACCTAAACATGGAGAGGTTGAAGAGTTAGCGAAATCTATGTTAATGTGGTTTTAATAACGTCTGCAGTTACATGTTATAACCGGATCGACAAAGCCATGACGGTGAATAAAATATTAGTAACACAGATTTCACGCGGATATTTTTTAAGATAAAACCCAATAAAACACCTAGACATTTGAATAGAATATCACCGGGTAACGTAAGACATTTTTATTAGTTATTTTCACTGATATTTTGACTAATCGTAAAAGGGAATTTAGAAACATCAATACGAAATTGTCTTAATAAACAGGTCTTCTATTCATACAGGTCATACATGCTCTAATTATCATGGATTTCTGGTATTCCAAGACGTATTGTGGCAGCCAGTCTGACGGTAGTAACCACTCACTTACAGAAGACCACAGTGAAAAACAGCATATGTGTTGTTGGGCTTCGGTGAGTTACCAAGGGATGCCTGAACCCATTACCCTATCACTTTCTTATCCCTTAAAATAATCCTACGGCGTCCTTGCAGAACCTGTGGCGTTGCTTGTGTTACAGACGACGGTAGCCACCTACCATCAAGTGCACCGTCAGCCTGTCTGTCGACCTTAACATAGAAAAATCATATCAATAAAATTTCTTAAAGACTTCAAAAGTATTTGTTACAGTTTGTTAGGCCCTATCTACTACCATGAGGGAGAAAATATATTTGTGGCGTCTCAATTTAAAGATATATCTTTGATAAAGGCAGCCCATTTATCTTACTTATAATATAGAAGTTAAAAAAAAGATTATAAATACCTACTTAGTATCAGATTTTAAAGAAATAATTTTAATTAATCCAAATGAAGTCGATATTGAACGAATTAACTCTTTACTATGTTGTTTTTTTTTTTTTTTGTTTTTTAGCGGTACAATATAATCAGGATATATACAAATATATTCAGAATACTATTCAGAAAAAATATATAATTAAATATAAAGTTATTAATTTTTCTCTTCGTCTAAAGTCTAGTTATTTGTAAAAATTATTACTTTCTAGTTTCCAAGAAGATGCTCCATTACAATAAAATATGAGAATGAGTTTTGTGTGCTACCTGGGCCATCATGAACTCCCGGTTTAGTGTTTTATCAGACAAAGCGGCACGAAGAGGAGAGCAGATTGAACTGGTATTTAAGAGAGAAGTTTAGTGCATTAACATTAGATTTATTTTTGTAAGTCTAGAAAGGATTTGCGAGCTCCGACCCATAATATAGTGCAAAAATAAATCTTATTTCAATGCACAAAGCTTTCTTTCAAAAATACCTTCTATGTCTGCTCTCCTCTCCGATATGAAAGAACTGTTGAAAGAACTGTTTCTGTTTGAAAGAACCCAGGTTCAGTGGCGACATCCCATTTATTGCCCCCCCCCCCACTTATCCGTGTACAAACATCTCTAAAAAGGATATAGCTGAAACGACGGGCAAGCACGTTTTCACAACCAAAGAGACCAAAAGTGAATTTCAGTTGAATCGGAGTCAAAAAAAATTTTCAAACTTCATTTTTTTTTTAAATGTGAAGTAGTTAGTTGCGCAAATAAATAAATGAACACGTTTTTTTTATTTATTTTATATCGTAATTGATTAATGGTAATTCGAGAGTTTAATAGAAACGCTTCAACCATATTTCATATGGTTTTATTATTCATCAATTAATTAAAGTCTTAATGTGTGCGCAAAAGTTGTATGCATCCGTATCACATTTGCATAATGAAATGTAGAGGTTGCAGTTATTTTAAGATCAATTCATCATTGAATATTAAGTCGCCGTTTATAATAAACAATTCAGAATTATTGGCATCATAAAACACTTTAGTGTTATTTCGTTAGTAACATTTTAATAACATGTTGTGAAGAGAAAATTTTGTTGCTATATTTAGTGGACGATCATTTTTAATTAAACTTGGACATACATTTCCTTGATTTACTCATATTTCTATAAAATAATAGTTAACAAAAAGAAAACTGTATGCATAAAATTTATAATTTCATCCTTATAAATAAAAAATGTATATAGATAGGAATATATCTATATTTTATGTGTTTTTATTGTTCAGTAATAAAAAAAGGTGAAATCTGTTTGTTTATATGCAATGGGTAATCTGAATCGCTGTGACTACTGAATCGATTCAAAAAAATATTTCCTTAACATTTAACAGGTCGGCAAAAAAAAGTCGACAGCGCACTTATAGCACCTGTGGCATAGCTTGTGCTAATTGGCGATGGTGGCCACCTACCATCAAGTACATAGTCAGCCAGTCTGACAAACTTTACATTAAAAAAAATAGAATACACCGTGGTATTTTAATTCTGAAGTTCACACTCGCTTACCGACATAGTCGTGAGAAAAATATAAAACACTATAACATTGCATTCTCAATTTCACTTTTGTGGATTTAAAAAAAAAATTAAAAAATCTTGCATAGTAATTTTAGTATTGTTCGCATAATTCGTATAGTAACACGAATACAAATTAGTTTGGCCCAAAGGAGAGTTCTGTTTAGCGGGTTCCGAGGTTTGCTTTGAACGTGATTTATCGCAATACAAGATCCGGTTGCCATAGAACCAAGCCGCGTCTGCGCCCACGCCTTTTGCTCTATTATCGAACCAAAGATCGTTTAGCACACAATCATTTTTCGTTCGTTCGTTTTATTTTTGTTTTTACAATTCTATTGCACTTTCTAATTTTAAAGTTATTATTTATAATTGTCTATAAATTAATACAAACATGTTGAAATGCATTTTAATTGAATTTTTTACGGTCCACTTGATGATAAGCGCCAAAGCTGCTGCAAGTGCGTTAACGACTACAGTAGGATTAAGGATAAAGGATTAGGAAGGGGATAGGGAAATGGGCTCTGGCATCCGTAACTCACTCACCAAAATACAACAGTACACGTACTGTTATTCCTATAGTATATGTCGCCTATATACTTGTATTATAGGCGACGGTAGCCACTTACCATCAAGTGGCCGTCAGCCTGTCCGCCGATCTTAACATAGAAAAAATCCATCAATGAAAACGCAGGAGCCTTTTCTGACTTAATGCAGTTATTTAATTATAATGTTTAATATAGCCCTTAATGTAAAAGAATTGTCATCATTAGTTCATTAGTTTTAAAGAATATGCATTAAATATAAACAAACAACAAGCTTTTATACTAGTATAGGCGTTTATATTCGCAACGCGCATAGCATGAATGCCATTTTATTTCTAGGTTGCATATTGTTATCGTAGCCCTTAGAAAGCTACGCGCGTCTGCTACGACAAGGGCTCTACGAAAATTTCCCTCGAAGATGATCTAGCAAGCAGACTTTTTTTAAACTTTAACTCCAAACCAAAGTTTATTTTTAATTATTTTAATTATTATTTCATTATATATTTTATTTTCTATATTTTTATACGTACAGATAGTAATTGTCGAACGAACCTAACGTAATAATCAGTAAAAATACAAAACAAAAGTTATACAAATCTATATACATTATAATATAAAGTATAAAATAAACGTCGATGAATTGTTTCGTTTGACATATTTAAACACTTTTAACATTAGACAAACATAAAATTTTTGTTAATAGTCGTAGTCACAAGCTTAAATAGTACCTACCTTTGACATTCTGGATACAAATACCAACAGATTAATTGTGCGCTCAATGCGTGTGTTGGAATCCGGCACTCTTTCATGTGCTTGGATCTATAACTTGTATTATTGTTTTCTTACATTATAAGTATTTTACTTTTAAAGTTCGAATGTTTTACGCAAACGAAGCAAGTGTGCTTATCTCGCCACGACCTACGCTTGATTGACGTGAGTATACGTCAATCAAGCGTAGGTCTGTTGCAATGAGTCATGGGTACGGAGGCATCGTCTCATCGTGGCGCGTCTAAATGTCGATATTTCCATACAGTGCTACCGAATTGCCGGAGAAACACACTTTTGAAACGCGATGTGACGTCACGTGTCATTTCTGTACAAGCAGTTCGTATTTCTTAAAAACTGATGAATAATTCCAGAAATACTTCTAAATTTCGTCGCCCAAACATATGATATAGTCTAGGTAGCGTGACTGTGAGCTTTATACAAAACTAGCGACCCGCTTCCGGCTTCGTAGTTCGCACGTGTGCAATTTTTTTCTGCAAATTAAATGTAAAAACCTTTCTTGTTTAACGCTTTTCCATTAGTGAAAACCGCACCAAAATCTGTCGCGTAGTTTAGGAGGATTTAGAGAACATACAGACAGACAGAGAGACGAGGGTGGCGACTTCAATTTTTTTTTTTGTTAAATAATAACTTACTAATGTAATCCTTAAAATCTAATATATAAAATTCTCGTGTCACAGTGTTTGTAACAGAACTCCTCCGAAACGGCTTGATCGATTCTTGTGAAATTTTGTGTGTGTATTTAGTAAGTATGAGAATAGGTCGTAAAGTACTTTTCACCCTTCTACACCATACCACATTTTTAAATCGTGATTTTTAGTATTTTTGTATGAACAATATCAAAATAATGTAACCGTCGTTCATTGACGTGAAGTGTCGCGACATTTTGACAAATGGTTTGAAAATAAAATTGGACCCGATAGGTGGCGCTGCAATCGGATTAGAAAATTATTTTCTAGTTCGGGCAGGATAACGTCTGTTGGGTCAGCTACTTATATATAAAATTTCAGTAGAATAACTAATATTATAAATAAGAAAGTAATTTTTTTTGTTTATTACGCTTTCACGCTTTTAACACTCAACATATCACTATCTAATTTTGAAAAAGGCATAGGATACCTTTCATCCAGAAAAAGTACTGTTACAGAGAGCCGCGGGCGAAGTCACGGGCAAAAGATAGTGATTTTACAAACGGATGAATCCTTTTCCATTACAGTGATTATAGAAGTTAGCATTCAACATTTGAGAAGAGAACACTCAAAATTAATTAGTTGCTAATTGTAAGAATCTAATCAATACTACTTATGGCCAGTACAATACCAAGTGGCACTTGTCTCAGAAACACAATGACAATTAAGCGTCTGCCTACTTTCATACAATTTGCTTTAGAGATACTCATCTATTGTTAATTAAGTACTGCGCACGCGATTATGAAAACCATAAGTGTTTCTTTTAAATTTCAATATATACAAATGAATGTGTTGTTTGTAGGTTTCAAAACGGTCAAGTAAAAAAACAAAAGACATAACAAAGTCCAGTGAAAAATCGAATATTTGTAATCAAATTTTACAGTTAATAAAACATCAATGACAATTTCAAGAGTAGTAAGTATTCTTTACTTGCTGCAACTTGTTTATTAAAGCGTATTAATTTTTTTATAAGAATTATTTTTTTTTGTATAAAGGTCGTCAGACAGGCTGATGGTCTACTTGATGGTGGGTCGCGTTGCGTATTGACATAAACAACGCCACAAATGCTGCAAGTGCACTGCCTAGTAGGATTAAGGATAAGAGATTAGAAATGGATATAGATCTCCTCATTCCTTATTTTATCTCGCAGAATAAACCAAACATAGCCCTCTCCATAGTTCGTTGAGTGACGTTGAGCTTTCTTAAGAGGCCATAATTAGGGACTAAGTTTCAGTGCCATATGTCATCACTGGCAACACACATTGGTCGAAAACCTTTGCTTTAATATTCTCAGGAATTTTGGACAAATATTCACAATATTTAAATATCGCCCTTATTGAAATAATTAGTACGCGAGCGATCTGAGTGCAGATCTGAGGAACGCGCTAGTACTGCGACCAAACTAGTGGTAAGTCACCAAACACTCGATAAATTTTAGGTACTGTCGCGGTCTTTAAAATTTAACCAACTTAAGGTTCATAATTACAAGCACACATCTATGTCACAAGGTCGATGATATTATATGTTATTTAATTAGGCATAGAGAATAGATTTCTTGTTAATTCGTTTTTTTTTTTTAAATTAACACGAATTCATACTTGACAACGAATAAAAATACCTTTTTGAAGCGCTTGGATCAGTCATTTTAAAACGAAATACATAATAATATTATGCAGCTTGAGTAATAACGCTAGTTTAAGAAAAGTTAGGCGTGCGGATGGTGAGGGGAGATACTTACACCCGCGCCTCACCTCATACCCCCCGACTGTACTCAAGTTGTGCGCATACAATAGTTATTAGTTAAATATAAAAATAACGGAAGTCATAATAAAAAAAAATGCATTAATAGAGGTATAAAAAGGAAATGAAAAGTGAAGGTCATTGGCGTGCAGTGTTTATTGGCCCGATGACGACGGTCCGGTTGAGGCAGTCTATAAGCTTACAGAAAGGCGTAATAGTTGGGTAGCATGAAGACGCAACTCGATATACTACTTTCATCGCAGTCAGTGCGACGTTGACGCATCACAACTACACCCACCACTTAAGATGCATTATTAGACATGTATAGTATTAGAATCGTGTGGGTATTTCGTTTGACATATTTAAACACTTGTAACATTAGACAAACATAAACTATTGTTAATATTATTACTCAAACAAATTCAATTAACGAACCAAGTAATAATGGATTCATGATCTATTCGCGAAGAGAGGATTCGATGTAAGTGTGAGATCATATTCATTAAATTTTAATGACATATCGCTTTCATCAACACGGAAAATCTTTGCAAAGGTTTTACGTAAAATTTATATCCAATCCAGACGTTTTACAGCTTTTAAGTGGTTAAAGTGTTTTCTCAATAAAGTGCAAGCAAATATACTTTGTAAGACGATTCACTATAAAGTTTTATATACCAATTATAACTTTCTAAATTAGTTAAATCGTTTAATTATCTAACGATCAATCATAATAAAGTTATTATTAGTCCCGAAACGTTTGAGCTACCGTTAATGGTGATATATCATAATGGAAGCGTTAGCCGAACTGTCGGCATTTGTGCAGACGGCGACTATGTAATTAAGAGTGTGTTGTGGTAAGGCCGTGCAGGAAGGAGGTCGAATGGGCGCCCATTGATGGTCAGTCAAATTACCTCGGCGAAAAGAAAAAGTGTACCAATTGAGCTGGGTAAAAGCTAGACCGTAAATCAAATTGAAGATGCCCGATAAAGTGGATAATAATTAGTGGAAGACGAGAAAGCGTTGGGAGAAAAATTCGTGAGAGTTCGCGTTTAGTTGTGATTGTGCATTTGGCGCGGGACATCCGCTTACGGCCTGCGCTGCGGTCCAACCAACACACGAGTTTGAACATTGTATCTACGTACGTGCTAGGGTTGTCAACTATACTGGTCTTAGTTAACATAGCATTAGGTGATCTAACTAAAAAAAGAGATATTACATCACTTTCCTTGTTTTATATAACTGTTTAGTAAAAATAAGGCATTTTTTATTCAAATACTTACTTTGAATGCGATGAGACGACTTATGAAGCTTCCTAAGCGTTCTGGGTCCCCGGTTTGATTACCGACAGGGCCAACTTTACAAATGAACTTTTTTAAAGTTGGCTCTAGTCTGGCTCTTGTCAGGGTTTCGCCCTCTGTTCGTTATACGGTTATCCCATAACACAAGTCTAATTGTGCTTACTTTGGGGCCACACAAATTATGTGTTTAGTCTTGTTGATTTATTCATTTGTTTTTATTTATGCGAGAATAATTTATTTTCAAATTTAAGAAAAAAATATTTACAATAAAATACAAGAAATGATTGTTAATATAAACATGAGTATTATTTTGTGGGTTATTGATTTTTTTATTTTGAAATTATTTATTATCACATTATTTATTTTGAAACTTGCACCTCTATTTGTTATATTTTTTGTTGAAAACTTTTATCAACCCTAGCACACACACGTACCTACCCACTGGCAAGTATGCGTGTAACGCAACTGACAGCTTACGCAAAACTTTACTATATCTTAAAGTATGTCAGTCTCGGTAAAAAAATAAATTTATATTTTGGTCAAAGTTACGGTAACAAAGTTTGCATGTTTGTACTACATTTAAAATTAATTACATTATTAAAAACTTTGCACCTCATTTTGCTCGAGTACTGTGTACGGTTTATATTTATGATAGATCATAAGAAATATAAGAAATACAATTTTTTTTATGTATGAGTTTGTACCGCAAAAAAATGTCTTAACATTAAAAGATACGAAAAAAATACAAGATACGAAATTTTCCCAAAGAAGATTAATAATATTAATTTTTGACCACGACTTCGTTGTCCATTGGCAAATACGTATCAAAGACAAATCGAGAGACGCGATTAGCTTCTAATACTAGTATTACTATCACAACTTTTCTATTAATACTAATAGTAACAGTACTATTAAGGGGGAGACAAACCCTAAATACTAAAAATATCCATTGTTTAATGAAGATGTTACAAGAAATGGACAATTGCTTTGAAAAAAATATATATTATACTTAAACATGTGAAGAACCAATTGTATTAATTAGAATTTTCGTTAAAGTAATAGAAACTCCACAAAAAAAGTTAGAACACAAGAAGAATTTGACTTTTATTGGAAATTCTCTCGAAAACGGCTTATTGCACGCATATGAATCCTGTACCTATTAATAAGTTAATATCAGATTAAAAAATTGTATTAATAAAAATTTTTATTTTGTGTATTGTTCTAATGGTAAAAACAAAAAAACACCATTTCTAGGCCTGTTGAATTGGATCCGCCGCCAGCGAGTTCTATAGTAAATGTCATTTGCCTCAGTGAAGCCCTTAATAGTATTTACTGTTTAAAGATTGTTATTTTTTAAAGACATTTTTTGGGTAGGTATAGCCTATACACCAGTTAAATCCATGTTACAAAATTATTGTTCAATGTTTTAATTGTGTCCTTAGCTTAATAGCTCAAATAAATCTCATGACCAAAAGTACAGCAAATTTGGAAGATACCGTCTGTTGGTATTTAAGAAAAATACTGTCCATATGTAATCAAACTTCAATCATAGAATTTGTCACTGTTTCACTAGTTTTCGTGTTAATTATAGAATATTTTTCAAGTTTTCTTCTATTTCTTTGCCCACAATCCTTTTCATAAAAAAATACAATCCTTTTCATACCAGCTGTTTCATAAAAAAAATTATAAACAATTTTTTTTTGGACTAAAACTTTATTAGAATTTGATACGGAATGGTACACATACATTTGAAAACCATGTATTCAAAACATTCCCCTAAGCAGATGCAAGAAAACTGACCTTCTTTCAAGCAAATCAGGCACGAATAATAAATCGATAAATAAGTCAAACACTCTCACTTGTGCTGGAATTCGTTGTCTCCGCAGTGACGTGCGGAGAAGCTGTTAGCCGATCGATCGCCCACGTGTCACGCTGTATTTTAATGCTCGTGGGCGAACCTCACCTAATACATAAAAATCGCTTTAGCCATCTACTTCTCTTAAAATTACAATCACATTTAGACCGTGAATTGTGTAATTTGTTTACATGCTGAACTATTAATGAGATTGAACAGTTTTGTTTAAATTTCCACAATGGCTACCAGAAAATTGGAGTCTAATTTTGTGTCGTAAATATACATTGTAGTTTTATGACAAATAGCGTAAGGCAGACTGATTGTTACTTGGACGGTAGGTGGCTGTCCTCGTAGAGAATCATGGATGGATGCCATCGATGCCATCAAAACGAGTTGAGTGGAGTTTGAGAAAGTTTGAAGATGTCTGAGGAAGTTTTAAAACTTTTAGTAGAGGAAAAACTTACTGCAAACCACATTCTGAACTGGTGGTAGTCTGTTTATAATATAAACAGTAAGCGAGCAATGGATTCCAGAGTCCATTCTTCTACCCCTCCTTATTAGATCGGCAGCGCATGTTCAACGCATATGGCGTTGATTTTGTTTATAAGCCACAAGGTAGCTATCTACCACCAAATTGTACGGTCAATATGCTTAAAGCAAACTAGGAGATGAAGTAATTTTCGTTGTGGAATTAGGAAAAAAACATTCAAATAGATTAAAAAATCCTTACCACTCGAAATACATAATTATTTTATGACGAAAATTATTTTAAAATTCATCAATTCATCAAAAACTCCACAAATTTACTATTAAAACCTAAATAAAAGAATAAACAACCTTTACAAGAAAAAAATAAAAGTTGGTAATTTAATGCTGAGTTACATTCAGTTTTTTTTTTAACTATATTTTTATTTCTGAGATAAAATAAGGTTTAGGTTCTTTGAACTGTGTTTGAAATTTTTTTTCTGAATAGCTTCTAATTCTATGGAAGTTGAAAATTTAAATCTACAGAACGTTCCTAATGGATCTCCTGGTTTTGATAAACCCACAAAAAATATGTGGGTTGATTTTTATTGTAAAATTTAAAACAAGTCACTTTATTATGCATTTGACCGATATTGAACGAGTTAAAACCTATTGAATTATGTGTATAAAGCAATATAGCACTTATTGTGAATTGTAGAGCATGTTGTCACGTCGGTGACTATTAAAGTTAATTAATTATTATGTTGGTAGTAGGTAGCTAACAACGGTTAATCTAAGCAAGCATATGGTGAGTTGTCAACCGGTAGATATTATGCAAGGAGCCGGACACAGAACAATAGTATATAGATACATTCTTTGCACGTTGTTACAGAGCAAATAACGTGACTTGTTCTGATCCTGATCGCTATGCCACCTGATTAAACGGATGTACATATTCTGCACAGCGTTTCTTGACATTACCGAAGTTAACTTCTGTCGTGTAACAGCTATGTCAATTTGATTCTGGAAATAAAATAAACATTTTTAAATCAAAGGAGAATAAAAATAGCGCCATCGAAATTCCTCTTAATCAAATACATTCAAATTTTTTTTTATAAGAATAGGTAATTAAGGTATTAAATTGAAGAGCAATCTTAGTAGTTACTGGCATTTATTTAAATTTTTTATGAGGTTTTTTTTATATTAAGATCGATAGACAGGCAGACGGTCCACTTGATGGTAGGTGGCTACCGTCGCCTATAACACAAGCAACGCCAAAGCTGCTGCAAGTGCGCTACCGACTACAGTAGCATTAAGGATAAAGGATTAGGAGGGGGATAGGGAAATGGGCTCTGGCATCCCTTACTCACTCACCAAAACACAACAGTACATGTACTGTTATTCCACGATGTTCTATGTAATAATACAATGAACTCGTATCAATGTAATATGTAAGTGACTGTCCAAGGGATGCAGTTCAAACTACCAGTTAACTGGATAAAGTCTTATTGAACTGTAAAAAATTAAAATCTAGGTCGCGACCAAAGTGCAGATCGAGACGTGCCTAAAAAAAGTGTGTTAGCTCCGGCACATGATCGGAGTTTACTCCTTTAAATAGCCTTTAAACGAATAAAATTTTCCTCGTCTCAATAGATAACTGGATACCTAATTACTTTATATTATTTAGATACATTCTGCATACTCCGATGTCACGTGTTCTAACAAAAGTTATGTTAGTTACGTTCAGTATATAAATATGTCACTACGTATTATAAGTTCAAATAGTTCATTTTCGCTGCGCCGCGCCGGAAGTTATAACGGGACAATTTTCATTCAAGATTTCGACGTTTGCGTTTATAAGCCCAGAGATTAGAATTAGGGAACATAAATGCCTACATGCGTCAGCTCTCGCACAAATGTCGAAGTGACGAATAAAGTAACGCTTTTTAGTTAACGCTTGTGTTAATTTTACTCCTCATGAAATTTCCATATCAGAGGCCTTATATAAAAAAAAAATCTATTCTTAAGGAGTGAACTCCAAAATGCATGTAATACAAAATTAATGTACGGTGATAAACCGTACAGATAGTTTTAGGTTTATTTTAAAAAATTTAATAAAACGTATAATTTCTTTTCTCTTATTAATTTTGTTGCATTAAATAAACATATATATTATAGAGATATAGTTAACCTTAATAATAATAATAATAATAATAATAATAATAATAATTTATTTATTTGCTGAACATAGGTGATTACATATTTATATAATCTAATAGTTAATCTATCTGACAAAACGCGCGGAATATAAATAGTACTGATTAATGGAAATGATAAAACTATTGGAGATTGGTAACTGAACTTTTAAATCAGACTTTAAAGAGCAATATTTGATTTTTTACCAGTTCTTCCTCATATAATCAAGATTCCGAACCGATGTATGTAATTATAATGACGAATTTAAAATAAAGACTTATATTTTAAGAGTATACATATAATAAAATCGTAAACGATCCGTATGTGCATATTGAATATTTTTTCAAAAAATAAATTGTACACGATATACTTATATGTTACCGAGGTCAAAAAATGTTTTAAGAACTTTTGTCGGATTGTCTGTGAGTTTGTGCACGCTAATCTCTGAAACGTCTTAACCGATTTTAATGGGGTTTTCACTGATGTATTGTAGCAAGATTCCCATAATATTTAGTGTTTGTTTCATTCCAATCGGTTTACAAATAAAAAAGTTACGCGCTATACCGCTATACCGAATACCACGGCTACGAAGTTGCGGGCTCAGCTAGTAAGAAATAAAAATGTGGTCCTATGTGACAAAGAATATTTTATTATCATTTTTAAGGTCTGTAAATAACGTTTATCATTATTTTCATTGCTATTACTGAATACTTAAATAATAATGAAAATTTTATTTCACTTTGTTATTTTGAAACAATCGAATAATAAAATTCTTAATAAGATTAAAAAATAAGAGTCTCGGTTTTTTTTTTCTTGCAGAATCGCCATTTGCAATCGCATATTAATGAGATAATATTTTTTACGACCTGTATAACATTCGAATTAATTCGAGTGAGAACATTAAAGTACAGATCTATACATAGATATGATAAAATCGTAAACGAGCCGTGTCTGTACATTAAATTTTTTTTCAAAAAAGTAGTTTTTAGAATTTTTGTCTGTTTTTCTATGCGTTTGTGCACACTAATCTCGGAAACGGCTTAACCGATTTGAATGCGGTTTTCACTGATGTAATTGTAACAAGCTTCCCGTAACATGTAACCTTCGTTCCAATCGGTTTAAAAACAGAAAAATTTTAAGCGTTATTCCGAATACCACACGTACGAAGTCGCGGGCACAGCTAGTACTAAACATATTTAATTTTGAGGACTGTTTTGTGATATAAGGGCAATGGATAATAAAATTCTTTTGCATTAAAGAATCAATGGACATAATACATTTTGTGTCAAGAGCTTTAAACATATTGTGAGTACCTAATGACTACCCATTTAGAAACCTAGGCTACAAAAGACCACAACTTTCCTATAACCACTTGTTTCGGAGTTAGAAATACGATTTAACGAAGCAACAAAAAATGTTTGCATAGTGTGAATCACTTCTCCTGCATTCGAGTACTCTTGTCGTTCAGAGTACAACTTGAAGAGAGTGACGTGTGATTTTTCGCTCGAGTGGACCTCTGGAACGCGTGGTCGATTCGCGTTCCGTACCGGGCTCTTTTTTTTACCGCAATACGCTTCAAATACAAATTCAAATTCGAATGGATGTGAATTAAAAACAAAGGTCATCCCCATTCCAACCCAGGTCTTACATGTCATATATCGGTTCAGAGGTTAGGGTTCCGTACGTCCAAATAAAAAAACGGAACCCTTATAGGATCACTCGTGGGTCCGTCTGTCCGACCATTCCCCCCCCCCTTTTCTCTGAAACTACTGAACTTAAAATTTTGAAAAAAATACAGAAATTAGTTTTCTACTTATAGATTATAGAAGTCCATGATATTAAAATAACATGGGCAATCACTCAATATTGTGCGGATAGGTAACATCGTACGGAACCATCTTCACGTGAGTTCAACTCGCACTTGTCCCGTTTTTTTTTTTTTAAGTTGAATTCGTCAGACAGGATAACATAAAACAATTAAACTAATGTATACATTGTCCCATAAAACTGGAAAGTAGTTTGACTATGGGATCAAATTATGAAAAATGAAGGTAAAATAACCTTTATTAATTAAATTAATGAATGTAGATAAAATTGCATTAATTTATTTTTAAACTGGCTGAGCCCACAACTTCGTACGCGTGGTATTCGACATAGCACCTAACTTTTTTGTTTGTAAACCGATTGGAATTAAAAAAAACTCTAAATGTTACGCGAAGCTTGCTAAAATACATCAGTGAAAACCGTATTCAAATCAATTAAGCAGTTTTTGAGATTAGCGTACACAAACGCACAGACAAACAGAAAAAATCAAAAAAAATATTTTTTTGACCTCGATAACACACATGTACAAATAGTTTTTTTTTTAATCTTTAATATACAAATACGACTCGTTTATGATCGTTTATTATATGTATAGATATAGTTTTATTTCCCTCTTGGGAAGATGCTAGCACAAGCATCGGCGCGTATTATTAATTCCTATCTGATTACAACACATCCATAGTGTTGAAGCGCAGACAGAAGGATAGGGCACGATTTTGAAAAAAAAAAAATAACTCCTGCTTTATTGCAGCACGTACATATTGTTGCGGTTCAGTAGGTAGGATATTAGGATATAATTCTTACAAATATATTTTCAATTCATCTCGATTTGGATTTTCATAGGTTATAGAGTAATATAAACTCAAAAAGCAGCTTTCAGATTGCTTCAATATATCTTGTTAAAATCCATCCTTGACCACAAACAACACGTATTGTAATTATGTATCACTTAAGAACAGAGCACATTACAAATACCTGTCCGATTTCCGTGCTGTAATGCAGTAGGAATTTGTACATTGTACTATATAATTTGTACTACATCCCATCCTACATTATTAGGAATTTGTACAATAGAAATTAATAATACTCAGCATCGTCGCCACAGCTGCTGCAAGTGCGCTGCCGTCCTTAAGATTTAAAGATAAGGGATGGAAATTGGCAAACATGCTGATTAGGCAATATGGAAATTGGCAACACGGTGGTAATCTGTAACGGGAAGTTTACTGCCTCCAGACTGGTTACTACCCAATTTATGACTGCGAAATTCAGTGTACTCATTAATAAAACACCTAAACCAGAGATAACTTTAAAATGTTCATTTAAAAAGTTGGCTCTACTGGAATCGAACCCGGCAAGCATTTTAACCACTCGACCAATGGGTTCGTTAAATCATATCAATGCCCACTTTTCATGATTAAAATTTCTACGAATAGTCCATTTTTTTTTTCATTATTTTGTTGTTTTTTCGTTAGGTGTGTTACCAATGTAAAAATAAGGTTCCAAATTAGTTATATCCCTAAAGAACAAAAACTGAAGTACCATTGTTGAAGTGCATTTACGAAGACATATGATGATAATTTATTCTGTAAAATTGAGAATGGTAATCAATAAAATTTGAGATTTTTCATTAGTAATAAAGTTCTTTCTTATGATTCAAGTTTAAAAATTAATTCAGCACACAGTTATGTTTGCATTTATAAGTGTGGATTCTAAAGTTATATTCTGTCAGTGATGACCTACGATACAGAAATGCGACCTCTTTGGCCTTGTAAACAAATTGATATTTGAAAATAGAACACGGTCTTCAAACTGTTGCCGAGCTTGTACTTATTTATATATTATAGAACCCGCTAGACACGAGTACGTAAACGGCTAGATACCGGATGTTTCTAGAATGCTAATTGATAACTCTAAGTACCTCATCGTATGCACCACGTACACTTTCTATTTTCATACGATTCTAAAGCAGAAAGATGCAACACAAGGAAAAGAAAAACCAAAAATGGTATTAACAGAAACAAGTGGTTTCACTCGTCGTGAAACCATCGAATCTTCTTGATATGGTCCCAGTCTCAAACGAAAGTCTTACGCAATGGTTTTTTAGAAATTGTTTATTTGCTGCAACGCATACCGGCTCGTATAAAAATATACCATCAAAGTGAAATACATAAAGCGAAGTATGTATAAATGAAAAAAAAAATCTGAATGCGCCAGTTTCTCTCGAATTGATTGACATGACAAGTTGATCGGGTGGGCACGGCGCGGCGTAGCGGCCCGTGCGTACGAAGCGGCACCGGCGAGATTGCGTTGTGCTCGCGTGTAGTAGAACCTACTCGTATGACGTCCACTCCACGAACGCCTAAACCTATTGCCGTAACATGCTTTTACATTTTTGTTGATGGAATATTCCGTTTAATTTATCGAGGTTGCCATTCGTTGCACTATTCCACGGCACTTTTGGTTTTAATTTCTTTTAAAGATACATTCATACTCGCTTCATATGAGTATTGTCGAAATATAGCTCATAAAAAAATTGTAGTGTAACAATTCTGAATAACTGTTGAGGTGGCTGGTTAGAAGAAAAGATGGTGATTTTGAGGAAACACTACACTTTAATTAGACCAGAGTCACTATGTACACTAAAATCACAATAATCTTTATTTATATTATAAATATATATATCTCTTCTGTTGATCACGGTCCAAATGACGAGGGTCGATTTGGAGTTGTATAACCCTTATTCGACAGGAGCACAGGTTAAGATATGATATGATTCTCGTCGACTTGATAAAAGTAACAGAAGGATTCGTTTCAGCCCATTCTGAATGTGATAATCATAAAAATCGCCGGCCGCTCGCCTTTCTTATTCCTTTTTAAAAAAGTCTCAATCTCTTTTATTATGTTATATATAATTCGTACGCCTTCTCTTTTCGGAATCTCTCTCTCGAATCATCCGTCGTCGTGAAAAAACCCTGTCGATCTCCTTTTTCATTCTCATGTTCCTTTTCATTTCAAATCTCGCCGGCCAGTGTATATGTAATATAAGTAAAAAAGGTTACATTATAACAAGGAAACAAAAAGGTTTATAATGAATGAGAAAAGCGAATGATTATGAACCCTACAACATACCTATGAGTCTTATTGTAATTATAAACTGTACTTTAGTAGCTCATCTGCGTCAAATTATGTCATAAATAATATCAAGTACATATATCAAATATATACTTGATATAATTTAAGTGCTCGGAGCCCAGAGTTTGATTCCCATCAGCAAGGCCATCAGCTTTGGAAATGAACTTTTCAGAGTTGACTCTGGTCTGGATGTATACGTTCGTTTATCCTTTAAGACATATAAAATGCTTACTTTGGTGGCCATACAGTTGTTATTTATGTGTTAAGTCGTGGCGATTAACTTATTTATTATGACCCACTTCTTCGTAGAGGCTCCTCTTCTTTTGTTTGAGCCAGAGTAACCCACGCTATCCTGCAGCGGATTGTCAGGATTTCAGCCAACTTTAAAGATTGCAAATGTTACATGGTATTCTTACGATCTTTTATTTTACAATAATACACGCGATTTTTCACTTGCAATCAATCCACATATCTAATCGAGAAGTGATAGTTTAATAATGGCAGGCTACACTGCGTTTCGCTGTCATAAAATCGGCATCTTGTCTGGCGACAGTAACCAACCTTTTACAGAGAATAATCGCCCTGAAATAACATGAGTGCTTTTGTGTTTTTGTGAATGAGAAAGGAATGCCAGAGCCCATTTCCCAATGCAAGCTCCTGCCATCAAGTGAACTGTCAGCCAACATACAGACCTTCATTAAATAAAAGGGTTAGAGTTGCAGTCCAATTTGTATTGATTCCGTTATTGAATTAAATAGCAAGGGAATATTTGTATTAAAAAGTATCCTGAAATAAAACTAGTATTTTACTCTTGACGGGCTTTATATGTAACTTCGCCCGGCGTGCAATATTTATATACCCTAAAACATTCCCCGTTTATCAATCTTTCCATTGGCGAAAACCGAATTAAAATCGGTCTACCCGTTCACGCGTGATGCCGTGACCAGGAGAAATGGGGATTCATTTTTATATATAAAGATATATGTATTATATATATATATAATTATGTAATCCTACTATAATATTATAAATACGAAAATGTGAGGATGGATGTTTGTCACTCTTTCATGTAAAAACTACTAAACGGATTTGGATGAAATTTGGCACACAGATATTTTATTACCTGGATTAACATATAGGATCTTCAAATAATATAAAAAAAATTGGCGCCACTGTGATAAAGACACCAGGTGTTATTTTTCAAGGCAGACGAAGTCGCGGACACCAGCTATTTACAAATAAACATACCTCAATTAAGGTAGGTCTTGTGTGTTATGAATGTTTGAATTTATAAAATAATTTTTAGAAAACTTAATCTATAACAACTAACAGTAGTAAACCATAAGACGGATTTTGGTAAAGTTTTCTCTAATGGAAAAGGAGATGAACGAGGAAGTTTTATTATATAATTTGCTAAAATTAAATGTATCCGTGATAAGGCGGCGGTCGCTAGTTATCTCATAATTATATTATAATAATTATTTTTTAATACCTTTAGCCTTTTCCCTTCTTAATCCTTTTTTTTCATTGCGGCTGCGTTGTTCTCGTGGTCGATCATCCCTTTGTTGCCCAAAGCCTATTAAATGACATTCATCTAATAAGGCGTCTAGCTGTCTGGCGTACATTCACAAGATTAATGCACTTAGTCATCAGTGCAAATGCAACGGAACAAACAATATGAAAATTCTCTTATTTTTTTATAGCAGACAAGTAAAAAACAAATTTAGTATCGACACAAAGGCCAATAATAAGCTTAAAATATATTGCACTTGGAAAAAAACTTTATTGACCATTAAAGTTTTAAAGTAATCATACGTCATAAAAATTGGGAAATTAAACACTAGAGGGCTTAAGAAGTGAAAGGTAACATAAATTACTTTGATTTTTCTTAATCTGACTGTTGATATTAAAGGATTACTTTTTGGTGAATATTTAATTATTAAAAGTTAAAATGAAGTAAAAAAATCACATTATAATTAAATATTAAATGAGAATATTACATTAGGTTACATAATAATTGATTAGTCTCGTTAAAAGTCCAATTAAAAATAACTCTAAAATAACAATAAAAAAGCTATTTGCCATTAAACTGGTTTTGATTCTGTCAATAGCCCGTTGAAGCATAAAATGTGACCACAGGCCAAAATCTGACTCCATAGCGAGGTGCTATGATCCTATTAATATAAACGCCTTAAGGTGGAGACAAACGCTAAATACTAAAAATATCCATTGTTTAATGAAGATATTACAAGAAATAGACAAGACAATTGCTTTGAAAAAATATATATATTATACTTAAACATGTGAAGAACCAATTGAATTAATTAAAATTTTCGTTAAAGTAATAGAAACTCCACAAAAAAAGTTAGAACACAAGAAGAATTTGACTTTTATTGAAAATTCTCTCGAAAACGGCTTATTGCGCGCATATGAATCCTGTACCGATTAATAAGTTAATGTCAGTTTAAAAAATTGTATTAATAATTTTTTTTTTGCGTATTTTTCTAATAGTAATAACAAAAAACTCCATTTCTAGGCTTGTTGAATTGTCTCCGTCGCCAGCGAGTTCTATTGTAAATGTCATTTGCCTAAGTGAAGCCCTTAACCACTTAACAGGTACAGGAAAGGATATAGAGTATACGCTTCATCCTGTTCCCAAGGTACGCGGACGAAGTTGCGAGCATGAGCTAGTTGTTTGTATAGGAAAATGTTGTTCAGCGGTCATTATGTTAGATTTCCATATTGCCGGGCGGTGGAATGTTGTGTTGTAGTGGCGTAGTGTTGGTAGGGTGTGCATATGGCATTATTGACATAGCAAATACGCGTGCGTGTAAGGCGGCTTGTGACGGCTATTATTACCTTAGAACTGCATTCATATCGTGCCGGTAACGGTGATCCACGACCGCGTAATGCTCACACAATAACGCAATTCTTCCAGTGAAATTCGTAGCAGAGATTATGTTAGTATTTTTAAAAATAATCACTAAATAAATAAAATAAATACTAATATATAAAGCTGAAGAGTTTGTTTGTTTGTTTGAACGCGCTAATCTCAGGAACTACTGGTTCGAATTGATTTTTTTGTTTTGTATTGAATAGTCCATTTATCGAGGAAGGCTATAGACTATATAACATTACGCTACGATCAATAGTATTATATATAGGTAAGTTGTTTGTATGTACTTAGTAGGTAATCTTTGAAACTTTCTCATCTGATTTAAAATTTCTTTCACCAATTAGAATACAATTTCAGGATGGACATAAGCTAAATATTCCACGCGGACGAAGCCGGGAGCACCAGATGTCTAAAAATAAAGATTCAATGCTTAGCAAAAGTATAATGTCGGGCGTTATTTCTTTTATTTTTCGCGCTTGGGATTATTTGTGGTATTCTTGTACTTAATTATTTTTGTATTTATGGTAGTGTTATTGCTCGTACCTATATTGTACGAGTCTGTATTTATATGTTATACATACATAATATCTATTAATAAAATAAATGTAAAAATGTTAAGTTAAAATTTCTGTCAGAAATATATTAAAAAAATTTCGGCAAACACTTTCAATTTTCGATACGAAATAACGAAAATTCTTATTTCTACATGACAAATCTCTATATATAAAAATGAATCCCCATTTCCCTTGGTCACGGCCGATTTTAATTCGATTTTCACTAATGGTAAGAGGGATAAACGGATAATATTCATATATATAAAAATTACACCCCGAGCGAAGCCAGGGGCGGGTCGCTAGTAATATATAAAGCCTAGTAGTCACAGAAGAAATGTTCAGATTTTCGCAGAAATTTCTATTTGTCCATTAATTGGACGATATTTTGCCTACGTCTAATCACTCTACGTTAAATTAATTTTTAGTTATCAATTAAAAAGGTAATAATTTTACCTTTTTAATGTTAGACCTCAAAACGACATAGTCAAAATAGGTAATATTTTGTTAAGTTCAATTCAGCCACGCTTAGAGAGTGCATTAACTGACAACAAATCAAATTGTTAGAGACCGAATCGTGACTAAAATGTATCTAGATAGAGTCCTAAAGAGAATTGTTATTGTGTAGAGAAGAGAATAGGTACAATGCGAACGAACAATGCCGGTGTTTCGGCCGCCAGAGGGCCGCACCGTGCGCCCGGAGCACGCTCGCTCCAACTGCGCCATCCAGTCTCACTCATCGGACCGTCCAAAGAAACGATCTCATAGAAAGTAGATCAACTCATTTATTTATTCGGTGCAGCGGCGGCGGCCGGCAGAGAGACTGTGCGGCGAAACTGGCTCATTAAAATAAAAATCCGATTTTCGAGTGCAACACGCGCGAACTTAAATAAAAGTGCTCCGACGAAATTTGCTCGAGTTATTCCAAAAAAGGTGCGCGTAACGCCTCCGCGAACAGATCGTGAGATACACAGGCGCTCGGTGAAACCGACCGTACGAGTCACGAGACAACGTGTATTCTGCATTTCTGCAATCGATGCAATGCACTTCGCAAACGAAACAGAAGTAACACTAATTACAGCATCCCATTCCACTCTCTCTCAAATACGTTGCTTTTTCTTAACGAGAGGGAAAATCTTCAAATGATATAGTTTGTATGTAACATTTTGTTGTTGTAATATTTGATTGTAACATTTCTATTGTAACAAAAACACTTCAACGGGGTGCCATAAATAAACAAAAGATTGAGTGATTTTCTGCCTGAATGTTATTGTGTTGTTGAATATCATGGTTATCATAACGTTGTTGGTGTATATTCAAGGAACGGTTTTGATACTTCTTACTATTTATAATATAACAGAATATTAAGTTTAATTTAAGTCAAACGAATCTCAAAAACACATCATAATTAATCTTCTACTGATTCCAATGAAGAAAGTGAATAAATATTTTGACTAACATTTATGAAATCTAATAGGAAAATATTAAAAAGTATCAAGATCACTTGCTGTGTCTAAGACATATAATTGTTGTTTACAATCTTCATTGGCTTGAATTGTTATATTTAAAAGAGGGTCTCAAGTGTTTTGTTTTCGTTACTTTTAAAATGTTAAAAACTTGCATGAAACTAGCGTTAGAGCGCCATAGGGCTCGGCGAGCGTGAAGCGCTCAGCCCTTGCAAACAAATTTTTAGACATAGCAACTCTTATTAGTGACCGCTTGTGCCATGGGTGGATCGAACCACCGGGCGCAGGAACGGTCCTCAAGTGAGAGTTTGCTTGGGGATACCATTAATAAATCGCATCGGAAGGGGGAGAAACGACCAAGTGTATGATTATAACTATTTGTTAAATAGGGTAATGGTTCCCGAGAATTTCTATGAGGCCTTCCTCTTCTTGTGACTCTCCGTATTTAAGGCCAAAGTGTCGGACGTAGGACATCGCCTGGACTGTAGAGTTAATTCTTCGCGGTCGTGATGGGATCGCCCGGGTCTAAGAGTGCTCGTCTGGGCCCACTTCTGGTGCACATTGCTATCTCGCTTTCGCTTGTTTATATACACGTGGCCTGTCAAGGCAAGCCTACTAAGTTATCAAAAGCAAACATTAGTGATTATTATTTCACAACATACAAACACAAAATGGTGTTATTCAATCAAGGCTTTTCATTTGCTCATTATTGTTTTTATTTGTATTCAAAGGTAAGCTTAATCACAACTGGTTGCCGCCCTTTGTGATAAAACAAAACTTATTGAGAAAGTTAATACAGAATTTCAAGAACATCAGTTCATTGTAAGGAATTTGAAAAACAAAATAACTAATGTAAGTTTTTGATCTATTTTCTGAGCGCGTAATTGCTACAATTTCACCAGCCTTCAACTATCTCATCAGCTATTTGAAATCTGTGGCATCAATGCGACTTGTAATTGATACAAATGATGCCAAATGACGCCAATAAAAAAAAAGTCGACAAATGTCAGCGTTCGAAAACTGTGTATTTTTATAACCCAAAAATTAATTACGAGTCATAATTCGATTACAATCTAAACACATTTATCGTTTTATAGATTTAGTCGAGTGTATTTATTAAGTTGAATTATAAAGTCGACGTGTGTTACCGGACACGAAAAGGACTTGTTAATAGTACAATGCACTTGTATGCGTCACTGTGCGAAGGACACGCTTTGTCTGGATCAGGTGGTCGGTCGGCAGGTGAGGCAGGGGAAAGGCGGGCGCGCAGGGGAGACGCGGGCGTCAGTCTAGAGGCCGCTTCCTGTCGCAGGACTGGTTCTGCGGTTTGCACCACTTCGCTTTGCACCAGTTTCGGAGCAAGTAAAGCGAACAACCTCTTAACACTGAGATATTTACTCAACAAGTTATATTTGCATGCGCAAACGCTTTTTACCTTCCAATATTATCACCTTAATTATACCTGTGAGTGCATAAATTACAGCGAGCGCTCTGTCAATTCTGACCGGCATAAAAATGAGTTCAAACAATTTAAAATATGAGTTCACTTTGTGATAAATTAACTAAACGAAAACTAATTTATGTGTGGGCTGGCAAACATTAATATTTTTATTCGCTAGTAACTCTGGGAGTCAGTTAAAAGTAACATTACGTGATTGATGAAAGAAAAGAATTTGGTTAACTAGTTGTTGTCATTACCATTAGAGTCGCAGAGTAGTTAGACCACGGGGTCGTTCAGATGATGATGTATATGGAAGATGGCCTTGTTTATTCTCCCCGGTGCGCACTGCAGCTCCTGCATGCAATGGTTCTCCACTTTGACGGTTGATGGTAGCGTTACCACCACAATGTCCCAGAGTGAATCGAGTTATGAATCTTATCAAATCTGTCTAGCGGGAAGGCGATCTAGCTCTTAAATCTGCCTTCCACCTGAGCCTGGATCACAAGCTGTTCCATTGAATTTTCGTTCTTCGAGATGAGACCAAAGAACCTTAGTAAGTATTCCTATACCACAATTTTATTTTTTTAACTTTTTCTAGGGGAACCTACCCTGATTCGTATATTTGAATTTAAAAACTTTTCATACCTCTAATTTCATCTATAATTATAGGTATTCATTTAATTATTTCACATTTAATAAATATTATAGCTATATACAGTTGAAATTTTTTGGTTAAATATTCCTTATCCCCTTGCAAGGACAATGGTCCAAATTCATCATATTTCTTTTAAACTATATTTATTATTATTATTTTATTACAATTATTACTTTTTACTATGTTCGAAACTTCACTATGTTGTAGTAACATTAAAAAAAATGTCCTTAAAGTGTCTAATGAGATTAAAATGATTAAATATTATTTATTGTCATAAAAATGGGTATCAATTTGTAAATCTTTACCTTTCTAATTGTTAATGTAAGTGCCTATGTAGGGAATGTCGTATAGTAGCACTTGTAACTTAAACAATTCATATGCGGATAAGAAATAATCGTCACTTGTTTTAATGGTAAGAGAAAACATCTTGAAACAAGCCTTCGTAATGCATAATCCTTGAGGCGCTTAAACTGCTGCTGTCCTAGCGTAATCTTATCTACCTGTTCACTTCAAAAGTGTTTGTTAAGCCTTAAGTTCGAAACGTTATATTATTATGCTAGTGAATATTTCATTATTGCTTTCGATTATACTTGGACAATCCTATTGATATTTTATATTTTAATAGTATTAATTCTCAATCATCATTAATATCAACTGATTGTGACTAGACGTTAGTTCATCTGAATCAAGCTTATAGAGCATGATTCAGACAGTGACAAGCACTTTAAAAATTGCTTATTAAATGCCTCTTAGAAAGGGAACCGAAAATGTTATTTGGTTTACCAAAAAGGTCTTTATGTTTAATATAATTATTAAGTGAAAATATCTACTCAACAATATATTTTAAAATCAGAGACTTAATCCGACTAATCAGATTGTTGATTAACTGTTAGAATTCTAAACAACAGTAAGTACCAAAAAGTTACGTGTATCAAAAATTAAGCAAATATAAATTTAGTGTAATAACATTGGCGATGACTAATGAACCTGACATCGACATTATCTGGTAAAATCAGTTTGTATTATCAGAAAGAAACGCCTGTCTACAAAATGTAGCCCCACACATACACAACACGCGGATTTTTAAAACTTTCTCTTTAGATTCCCACGTAAATTTTTTTTTACATGAACTCCACAGCAGTATTGGAAAGAAATATTTAAAGCATTTTTAGTTTTTAAAAAATTTAAAAGACACCTTATTGTGTAATGGACTCAGGGCCTGATTAACCATGTCGGAGCTCCTAGGCAATCATCCTTAACCGTCTTCTAACTTCCTCAAATATATTTTAACCACCGCGGCCCAATTTTATTCATAATTGCACAGTTTTTACTACACTTTCTTCCTATTATAAAAATACAACAAATGAAAGGAAAATTAGCATATTTTTTATTGAATTCAATTTTGAAAGGCGTTGCATTATACAAGCTGCTCTTGTTGTGCCATCCTCTTCGTCTTCGTTAAAAATGGCACAGTGTAATCAACACTATTCTACAATAATTTGAAATGGGTTCAGAAATGCAATAAAATGTAACGAAGTTGTATAAAAAACAGGCCAATAAATGGAGTCATTAAGAGTTTGTTATGTACAAATCTTCCAATTTTTTTTCTCGTGCGCGGTGTCTCTAGGGAATACGGAGCCCCTAGACAGATGTTTTAATGGATGATCCTGCCCTGAGTATGGTGTACTACTATTACTTATATAGCGGTATGAAAATATTAAGAGAGCTTTTAAAAAAGGTTTAAATCATAACATTTAGAAGCACTGCAATCCATTCATTATAAAATATATATAGGTAGCTACTTAATATATCAATAGATTAATCTTTTGTGTGGGCTGATTTTGGTGTGATATATTAATAGATCATATCAATCAAGCTAGAAACTTGGAACCGAATAGATAAATAAACATAGTATATTCTTAGAAATTATCAATTTTAGGTATCTTTACAGAGCATTTAGCTCCTAAACTGTAGACATTAGTTATGTCTCCAGGATGATGCATCTTTCTATACAAAACTTTGAGATATTTAAGTAAGTTTTATGTTTAAATAAATTGTTTTGATCTCATGTTGCAAGTGGAAATAATTTCCACTTTCGTTTACTGCTCAAGGAAAACTCAAGGAAGGAAAATAAAGTATTTTTTAAATTAAATATTATTAAGTGTTCTTGATGATAATTCAACTGATTTTGTATTAAGCTATCACATTTCATATTTTTGTATACTCTTTAAGGTAACATATGTATATATTGTGTGTATAGGATAATAGGTAATAGGATCCAAGTTGGCTATGGCTTAATTTTATTATGTCAAAATGTTAAAAAGCTCAGTACATTTTTGAATAGAAAAATATGGGGTCATCAAAGATATTATATTGATGATATATTATTGTTTTGACAAAAATGTATTGATATTGATAATTTATTGATATTGATATTGATATTTTTTCTGTATGCCCAAAAGGCTGGGCATACAGAGTTTCGCAGCCCGTCTGGCGGCAGTATAACCACTCTTTTACCATGATCACCATAAAATAATAACATATGTGCTGTGGTGTTTTGGTGAGTGAGTAAGGGATGCCAGAACCCATTACGCTATCCCTTCCTCAATGCTATTCTCTTATTCTCAATGCTACTACGGTCTGCATCGCTTGTGGCGTTGTTTGTCTTATAGGCGACGGTAGCCACGTACCATCAAGAATTAATATCATATTATTCTAAGAAAAATACAGGAAAGAAGTACTAAAATACTCATCCATTTTTCGGAAACTGAACACTATCAATTTTTCAGTTTTAGTATATATTTTTTTTCTAATCAATCTCATTCTCCGAGAACTGATTTATATTTTCCTTATAGTTACTGAATTTCTTTAACTGATCGGTAACTATGAATTCTATGCATTATATACATATATACAACCCGGTCGCTAAATAACAAAGTAATAAATAAACTCTTTATTTTATTGATTGTAAAAATTTATCTTTTCACGTCTGGTTCACATTCGTAATTACAATCAAATTGATTTAATGCGAAGCGAGTTCATTATTTTAAGTGGACACAGAGTGTTCACGATTTATTTCGTAACCTAATGTATAATGTTATAAAAAAAGCAACCGGAAAGTAGGTACTTATCGGCTGGCATCTACGAACGACGTAACTTGGCCAAAAGTGTAGCAACTGTAGTAAGGTTTCGTAGCTTGAAGTATTGCGAAATATTCCATGTATTAATAATACTCTTAATTGGAGGCTTCGATCTGCTCAGATACAATGTAGACCGTATACAACATAGAAATGAATATTCATGGAGGCGTCCCACGCTTTTTAGCACTGAGCTGGAACGGTGCAGTCAAAAACGCCTTTATGTTAACTGCATAAAGACGATGAAAAGTCACATCGCGTCCCTCGCCATTATTAAATTGGAAGTTGTGTGAATGACATCATTTTTATTTCGTTATCATAGAGCAAAAGGATTTGTTGCGATTTCGGTGGCAATATGATCGAGGAAAGTATTGAATATATGAGATTCTATAATACCTTATATATTTTATGGCATATAAGGTTCACAGAGATAATGAAAAATATTATTTCCTTTGTCATACGGCGGAAAAATTCATTCCCATTAAAATTGTTAACTTCTGCGTAACAACAAATATTAGTCGTAGCAATGCCATAATTAAAGAAATGTATCGAATACATTTTCCCAGCTACACCAGATGAATTATTTTGAACAAATTCAATATTATTTTGAATTATTTTGAAGTATAAACGAATGAAGTAAATAAATGACCGCGAGACAGACTGCGACGCAAGACATTCGCAACACTTATCGTATACGCGAAAATAGTAAAATATACGCCAGAAATTTCAATATTTTAGAATAACCTTTATAGATGGTAGCTATTGTCCACCCAATTTTAAATATATATTATAGCTAGGATGTTTTCATGCAAAAATTTTATGGCTTTCCGTCAGTAATTACTAGAATTTAATCTATAAAAACAAAAACTAGATACATTTATAAAATTAATTTCTGTTATGAATCCAAACCTTCATATGATATCTCAGAAATGTCATGTTTTTTATGTATTGCTACGACTAATAACTATGGAGTAATCATAAAATTACGTAATATGTAGGTAATTATTAAGGCGCTCCCGTTGGAAAGTGAGCTCCTAAACTTTATATAATCAACTCACAAGTGCCAGGGATCAGAAAAATAATATCAAAGAGTGATTTGATTTAAAAAACAACTTTAAACAAATTTACTAATTCTTAACACAAAACTTCACCGTCCACATGGATTAAACCACACATCGCTGAACATAACAAGCAGTTTATAGCTTTCTTTCCGTTTAAATGTCGAGCGAATTATTGCAAATCACTGTTATGGACAATAATGACGCCAAATGGAAAAGGTAACAATTACTTCCCGTGAACTTGAATGGCACTGATGATTTTCGATAATAAAAAATCTTATTTCCGAGAGCAACATCAGAGCTCGCTTTATTGTTCGACTGCCGCTCGCTCACAAAAATTTCACTCCGACCAAAGTACCAATATACACAAATGTTAACTGTCATATAATATAAAATTATTCGTATTGCTTGTCGCATAATTTTACAATATCCCGCTTTTTGTACTCCATTACCTACGTAATTATATTTTGAGTTTGGCAAATTTCCTTACACGAACAAGTTTGTAACATTATAATAGTAAGGAAAACACTTGAAACCCTACTTCATATATAACAGTTCCCACTACGCCGGATCGGCGATTTTAACGGGCCGGTAAATCTGCCGAAAAGTCCAGTGGCCGTACAGTTTATATGAAGCTGTGCCGGATCCGGAAAAAACGCCAGGCTCGGCATTCTTCCCGATATCCCTGTACACCGCTCGCCCGCCACTTGGCTTTAAGAATATTTAATACTGAATCCAAACTTCGATGTTGCGTTATCTGGTTTAATGTGAACATCTACGTCCGGGCGCTGGTTTCCGGAAAATCTGCCCGTCCGGCGCAGTGGGAACCTCCAATGAAGATTGTAAGCAATAATTATTTAAGCTATAACAAAGACTATGACAAATATGTTTTTCTACTGTACAATGACATTTAGTTAGAAACTCCCCCAAGCTTTTATTTTTTATAGCATCCTGTATAAGTAAAATGTTACAAATTATGCATTCCGTTTATCCTATGAACGTTTATCATATTCTTTGGCAAATGATCTTTAATTCTTGAAATGTATATTACTTGATTCATACTAACTTCACTACTCTCGGAAGAGACACATAAATCAATTGCACAAGTGAATTAGATAACTATATTGTGTTTCGATTTCTACAATAACAAATATAAACTTATTTTATCGCCAATAATCTGCTAATATTACTTAACTTATAGTGTTTTTTATAAGAAAATCTAAGAGACAATCTGATAGTCTGACAGGCTAATTGATAATGGATAGCTAAGCTATGTACAGTTGCCAATAAAATAAACATTATTCCAACCTCGTGGATATGTTAGCGAGCCGCCGCCGCCGCCCTGATAGGTTTAGGGTTAGAAGATAACGTGAAAGGATAAAAGAATGATTTCCACCATCCCTTATTTCTTCAGACACCGAACACGTCAATTTATGATAGTTTTCTGCAAACGACACATCCGGTCCGCCAGAATCCGCTGACACTACGAATAAAATTCAAGCCAATAATCTTTTATTTAATACTAGTGGTCCACCGCCGACTTCGCAGGGATGGACATTTATTTTTGAGGTTATTCGTGGAAAACCGCAATTTTGTATGGAGGGGGGAGGGGGAGGGGTAAAGGGCGGAGATGGGATAGGGTGATATGTAATGATCGCTGATAATGTAGCTTCCTATAGGTGAAAGAATTTTTAATATCGGTCCATTAGTTTTTGAGTTGATCAATTACAAACATATATATATAGAAATATTTTATCATTATTAAATTAAGTATAGATTGTTACGTATACAACAAATATGTAAAGATTAATTTAAGGGATAGTGTGAATAGTTTACCGCTGGGAAATGTCTCATCGTTTTGTCTATTGACTGTACAGCAGTATACAGATGTCTACTGTTGATATTTGTTTTAAATTAATCGTTTATTTTGTTTCAGATCTACTGCCTATGAGACTTGAGCCCGATATTAATAGGTAAGAATAAAAATAAGTCATATATCTACACAATAGTTTTGTCAAAATGTACAATTGGTATAGTTATATTTGTTTTTTTTTTTCACAAAAATAATATATAGATATGCTATCGAATTGTAGTTCGATTTTTTATCGGCCTGGTTGTTTGTTTGTACGATTTCAACTTGGTCTACTCTCTAAATTTACTGAAATCGCGTAATTATACGCATTTGTTTTAATACTTTCATAGAATTATGGCATCTCAAACAGTTTTATTGTATTGGGTTGACCAAGAGGTCTGTGTGTCATATTACTCTAGTACTCTTTCTTCTTTTAGTGCTTTGATAAAAGTTACTGGTTTTGTTTGAATGAAGATTCTTTATCGAACATGTGCTCTTCCACTATATGTATATCAAACATATGATAAATTAAATCTGCTCTGTATATTTACTGTTCTTTAAATAAAGTAGCAATATGTCCGATATATAAAGTTAAATAATAAATACTTAACCCTTTCCTATCTATATATTTCTAAAACGCTGAAATATTATTTTTTAATGACTATAGATAACATAACATTTAAAAAAATCGTATAATATAACACCAGTGACACAAAAAGCCAACTCTTTATTAGAAAAATGACCGTGTTATTCAAAAGTAGATCCTCTAAGAGCGATATCCTATGTCTAGGAATCTATTAGCCTATTCGATACTTATACATAAGGAATAATATAGGTTTAAATGCGAGTATACCCAAGAACATAATAACAACTAACTACTATTACTGTTTGAAGAAATACTAACATATTTCT
This sequence comes from Bembecia ichneumoniformis, assembly GCA_910589475.2. Classification (NCBI taxonomy): domain Eukaryota; kingdom Metazoa; phylum Arthropoda; class Insecta; order Lepidoptera; family Sesiidae; genus Bembecia; species Bembecia ichneumoniformis. The sequence goes on from OU342523.1 coordinate 9,923,521, forward strand.
ATATCGAAATCAATTTTAGTAAAGACGAAATTGCCAAAAAATATTGCTGCCGTTAAAGTTAAAATTTTATTACAACAATTTTATTACTTACAAAAGTTTATACAAGCATCAAGGCAACCTTACAGACGACGTAGGTAATTTGATATTGGTGGGCGAACACGGTAAGACTTCAAGTTTTTACTTAAGCTTAAGGCTTGTCATACTTTTAATTAAAAAATACATTATTAAGTATATTAACTTTCGATGATTAAACAAGACTAAATCGTGTTTTAAAAGACACGCGTTTCGAACCGAATATACTTATTTGCTGTTTTTGTATAATCATATATAATTATATACTGTTAGTATAATATAATTTTTGAATAAAATGTTTAATACATGAGAAAAATTAAATTAATTTCACATTCTATAGAAAACAAATAAACAAATTCGTTATACATATAATGTTGACAATAATAGAAATATTAATCCTTATCAACTAACGATTTAGTCCACATTAATTATAGCCATTGCAAAATTTAGATTTTATAAACTGCTCTAAATTTGAACTGCCTTGTAAAGTATTGTATAAGACGACTTCATTATCAAAAAATATATAAAAAAATATATTTGTAAACACAAAATCAAACTACATAAATGCATTTGAGTTCCTCGAATTATAATTATAATATTTTGAAGTATCCCTGGAACGATGCCATGAAGTATCGAAGTGATCGCCAGCAAAGGTCAAGGCCCACATGCGGTTTACTAAATCGCAAAGCCTTTAGAAATTAGCTACAAGAGGCGAGCGATAAACTCGTTAGGAGAATGATTATTTTTCGCTCTGTTAATTTATTTATATATTCTTAGTTTTAATTAATTGTGTGCACGCGCGTAAAAATGTTTTAGTGGCCTAAATAATGATGTAGGTGGCCAGCTTGACCACTCGCAATATTTAGGTAACATGTCTAGATTTAAATTTGAACACAGAATGTGACATGAAAATAAAATTATCGAACGAAGTTCTCTTCTTTGGGAAGAAAATAATGTTTGAAAACTATTGTATACAATTTCTTACAAATTATAAGATAAAACCTAAGGCAGTGCTTGGGATAATCCGAGATATCTTCTCTTGCAAAAATCTTCAGTGCCTCAAAAAAAAAAAATTAGCCCTCTTTCATTTCACATTCGCGTAAAATTTGTATAGTTTATAATAAAATTTGACAATTCTCAACTCATATCACAGTTTATGGAATATTTAATAAGACTAACTGCAAGAGTAAATTAGCATTGGCAAATAGTTTTAAATGTATGCTATAATGAAATATCGTAATAAAATAAAGGCGGATACAATAAATTACCTACTGCTTACGTTTTAATTGCTATCGAGTAAGAAATTTATTCTATTATTTTCCAAGTTATATAAAGTTCTTGTTAAATATAAATCTGTCGCGTTACTTAACAACTATCATCGATTTTAAAGAAAAAATTTCAAATTGTGACTTTGTAGTTGGAACAACATTTTGCAACTTAACAAAGACAACATTTTGTAGGATCATAGTTCTGCAAAATGTTTTTCAGCTTTTATTTATTGTGAAAAGTAGACAGACATTCATTAATATATATTTATAAAATAGTTTCATCAAATGTTTCAGTGGATCTCTTTGTTTTTATACATATATATTGAAATACGAATATTTTTATTAAAGATAATTGGTTAATTAAAGTAAAAAACTAAAAACACTTTTGTTTGAATTATTCATCAAAACCTGTTTTGTTCTTGGTTAAGATCATTTTATGTAAAATTTTTGTTTATCGAAGTTTTTAATATTGTAATTTCATACGAGGTTGCTGCCGCTGAGACATAGAGAGTGATTAATTTGGAGATATTTTTGAAAAGATCTTTCTAGTTTAAATTAAAGCTGATTTTGCATTATAAATGTTTTTCCTATCAAATATATATGTAAAATCTATATAGTTTTAACCATTTAAACTATGGAGAAAAATAAAATGTTTATTTATTAATTGTTTTAATAATAAGTTTTTTTTTTCAAAAATATTATTAAAGTAGCTTTTGTCCGCGAATTCGTCCGCGTGTTTTTCAAAACAATAATTTTTCTGTTTTTCTTACAACCTACTCAACCAAACGTCACAAAAGCGTGAAAAACAAACTCACTTTCGAATTTATAAAAAATATTTAAATTTGAAATATTTACATAAAAGAGATGAAGTATAATTTAGATCAGGAGACCATTTAGAAAATATTTTATGAGGTTTTCTTGATGTTGATATTTTGTTCAACATCAAGAAATCTTGGCGATTATTTCTTGTCCAACACAAATTAACAAAAAAAGGAGTACTATTATAAATTGCCGCTTAAGTCGAATGTTTGCGCCAACCCACGATCAATTATTGCGATTTGTGTGGCCTTCGATCGCTTCCGCATCCTACTACAAGTGAATACTGCACAAACCACGTGTGCATTCATTTAGCGCCATAGACCTCAACTTGCCTACACTTTAAGCTACTAAGTAGTTGCTCTACATAAAAAAATAGAACTAGTCACTTCGTAAAAAATATGTCTAATAAATCTAGACAAATCCGCTTTAGCTAAAGAAGTTAACCTTCGCATGGTTGCAATTTTCTGGGAAATTTTTCACTTCATAAGAACCTTCCTCGGAATTCAACGAATATTTAAAAAAAATGTTGGGGCCGTTGTTAAACGCAAAGTATTTAATAAGACATTTAGCGATTCACTATTACATTTAAAAAATTCCCACTTCGTTCAGCGTTGTATTATTTTTTAAGATTATCTTATCCCTGCTTGAAGTTGACTTAGCTATGAATTCAAAGATACTACAATATCAATGCCATCGATACCAAAATGAAAACAAAACAGAAACAACTTGTACTTGTAAGACAACTCAGAACAGTGTAGGTAGATATTTAAAACCTGATTATGATATGATGGAACATATTTTATTTGATAGAGTGCGTCAGATGCGCTGATGATCCACTTGATTCTACGTGGCAACCGTCACCTATATCACCACAAGCAACACTGGGAGAATGAAAGTGCGTTGCGTTGTTAGCATCAATCAAATTTCTTTTTACTGCTGTTATTACGTTGTTTGCGCATTCGCAAACATTCGTTTGCGGGTTTGTTGACTGCATATCATACTGCCCTGTTGAATGTTGACTTAACAGGAACTTGATATAGCTTAGAAAATAAAACAATAATTCAAGTAACCCACTTTTTGTCCGCTGCATAGTTTAATATATTTAATAGCTACTGTCATAGAAGTAAAGTTCACAGTTCTCTAAATTTCCTTATTCGATTAAGATGGAGACAAACGCTAAATACTAAAATATTCATTGTTTAATGAAGATGTTACAAGAAATAGACAAGACAATTGCTTTGAAAAAAATATATATTATACTTAAACATGTGAAGAACCAATTGTATTAATTAGAATTTTCGTTAAAGTAATAGAAACTCCACAAAAAAAGTTAGAACACAAGAAGAATTTGACTTTTATTGAAAATTCTCTCGAAAACGGTTTATTGCACGCATATGAATCCTGTACTGATTAATAAGTTAATGTCAGTTTAAAAAATTGTATTAATAAAAATTTTTTTTGTGTATTGTTCTAATGGTAAAAACAAAAAAACATCATTTCTAGGCCTATTGAATTGTCTCCGCCGCCAGCGAGTTCTATTGTAAATGTCATTTGGCTAAGTGAAGCCCTTAAGTTAAACACGCGATGAAAGGAGACTCTATAAGATTCATTTTCATTGATTCATTCCCATGGGTTTTTAAGTCATCATCTACATCTACTCCTCGCCCAATTTCGTTTTTGCTGGTAATATTTATTCATATTCATATAGCTTGGTTTGGTCAAAGATATGTAAATAGTCATTGTGAAGTCCATTAGAACGATAACAATCAAGAGGGATTTTTTCAATATAGTATAATATGAGTTTTTAATTAGTTTTGAACACAAACTGGTTATTTAGGTGTAATTTATTCTTCGGTGTAAACCTTTAGTTTTTGTTATTATGAATAAAATCCGACGATATTTAATTTAATTCATTTAGGCATTAAGCAACATTTTTGTAAAGTTTGGCAGGTTGATTAATAGTCCAGTTGGAGTCTAGATAGGATGAAGGAATATGATCGTAACCTATACTATTATTTCGTGATAGTATTTTTTTACAAGAGAAAGTCTATAAAATTATTATCACAATACGAGCTGACAAGTTTTAACTGCAAATCGCAGTGATACAACTATAATAATTAATAGACTACAATAATTAATAGACATAATCAATTTACGTGTCTAGCACAATTCACCGCGGCCGATTCATCGCCACCGCTATTTCATCGCCGTTTAGTTAAAATATCAGCATCACACATATTTCCAGTACAATAAGTCTTGTAACACATTTTTTAATAGGCAGTCTTTTTTTGCCAAAACCAGTAGGTATCCCGCTTATTCCGAAAAATAAATGTGATTTCAAAATAACTCTGTATTTGCTAAAATAAAACTAAAATATAACATCATATTTTATGAAAATTAACGTCTTTTCGGACGATAAACTTCTGATAGTAATTCTTTTGCTTTCTACAACACGCGCATGATAAACAAAATACCACAACGGACGGCGATGAATCGGCCGGCGCTGAAACGGCTTGACGATGAATCGGCGGCGATGAATCAGCGGTGGAGAATCGGCGGCGATGAATCCTCCCATCCCGATCATTACAGTAGAAATATAATAGACAGCTCATTTGTTAGGTGGTTAAGGGTTCCAATTTTGGTAATTAACTTTCCAAAGTCGTCTCTGGTTTGGGTGTTTTAGTCGTGGCAAAGTACACTGCGTATTGCAGTCATAAACTGGTCAGCCCCTCTGGCGGCAGTAACCACCCCCTTACAGGAGACCACCATGAAATAATAGCGTAATCATCAAGAGCCAGGGAATCATGAATCAGTTATTTACAATTATTCAAGACATTACAAAAATATTATTACAAAAATATCAAGAGCATCATGAAATAATAAAATAATCATATTATATGTCTCCACTGCAGGGGCACCCCTCTCGACAAGGGCGTATGGCTATATGGTCCACCACGCTGACTCAGTGCGCGTTGGTGGGCTTCACATGCGCCTTTCAATTTCTTCTTTGGCGTATTCAGGTTTCCTCACTATGTTTTCCTTCACCGTTTGGGAGTAGTCAGTAAATGCACTTAAGTATTTAGAAAAAACCCATTGGTACATGGCAGGACTGGAGATCGAACGCGGACCTCTCGACAAGATAGGCCACGTCTTCTCCACTGATAATTCTCATAATGTATGCTTTGTATTATATTTCAGTGAATGAGTAAGGGTTGCCAGAGCCTATTTTCTTCTTAATCATCCTTAATCGTAAAGACGGCCACGCACTTGCAGTACCCGTGGCATGCATTAATAGGCGACAATAACATCTACCACCAAGTTGACCATCATCACAGAATGTCTAATGTTACATAAACGTCTGACGTCTGCTTTTATAAAAAAAGCATGCATTGACTTCGGACTGTCTGTAACTTAATTTTAGACAAAATTGTATTTCCTTTTACAATTAAGACTTCAATAACATTTAAAATTCAATAAGAGAAACTTGAGAAAACATTTTCATCTAAATGAATAATATATATAATTAAAAACTAGTGAACCAGTTGCATACCTTGGATTCCGTACTTAGTTTGCGTTTAACTTCCGTTTAATACAAAACCTTCGTTTGCCGGTTTTTTATACACTTGACATGTCGCAAAAACCTGTTTATTAAATTTTAAATGGTCTGCAAACATATGTAAGTGTACCTACTTGTTTTTTTTTAAGACAGCGTTTTACATAAGCGCCTATTTCTCGTTGAATTTAATTTAGTTCCGCAAATGGTTTGTCTACGGTGAACATTTTTTGTTAGTCTTGTGACACGTGGAGCGACTGCTACTTCTACAGAACCATGTTAGTATTAAATAATAGTCTACAAAAACTGAGAAAAAAATTGAAGTCTTGCGTCCGTCGAATCGAGTTTTATTTATTTATTGAGCAGTATTTACAGTTAATACTTAATGATTTATTTGCTGGAATCTTAATATAAAATACTGCGATTTGTGAAACTATAGTGCAGATATAGATAACAATATTAAAATTGTTGATGACCTCTCCAAATGTCGTTGAACAATCAATACAGATTTTAATGGAAAACTTATGTCTGAATATCACACCAATTCAACAAATATAGCTACGAAAATACTTAACTATTACTTATACTTACTTAATAATTAAATAATGAGCAGCGTTGTGGAAGCTCGAGGACATCTTCTTATCCAAAATTCCAACAAAATGGTTTCCGACACTATGTGCTGTCAGTGATGACATATGGCGCTGAAACGTGGTCCCTAATTTAAGCCTCATAAGAAAGTTCAACGTCGCTCAATGAACTATGGAGAAGACTCCATAGCTCGGAGTTACTCAGAAGATCCAATCAGGAATGAGGAGAGGAAATCACCGACATATCTAGCGAACTGACAGCACACAACGGAGAGCCAGAGGTCCTTGGGGCCAGAAAGTTTTGAGACAAGACCACAGACTGGCAAGTGCAGCATATGACATGCACCCACAAGATGGTCTGATGACCTAATAAGGGCTGCATGTCAATGTCGGACCTAGGCTGCTTCTGGCCGGTCCTATTGGTATTGCAAATGTTAATTATGCACCCAGGATAAACCGTGTGCAAATCCTGTAAATAAAAAAATTAATTTTACTTTTATATTATGTTTCTAGTGGTATAGAGGTGTTCCAATTCAGGTAATAATACTTCTAACTGCATAATATAACATCATCAGTCCAAATGGGTGAATGTGGACAAATCTGGAACCAAATTTGGTCTGGTTTCTATTATTGAGTTAAATAAAACTGCATTCAAACTTTTTTTTAAATTAAGCTCATTCGCAACCAGATAATTTACAAATAATTGATTCATTGTGATTAACTGATATGATATGAATATTTTGCCAATTATTAAAAATTATAGATATTTCTGTTTATTACTTATACAAGGTTTCGTAGCAACCACACTAACAGCTACAGTAATAAAATAATAGTATTTAATATATATGTACAGTTTCAATGCATTTCTTAATTCAAAAATTGAAGCCTTAGTGCCTAAAGACAATTTTCGTATCTCTTATGGTTTCAGATTTGCCCTTACTGACCTAATTAGATCAACTAGCCTGTTTATTGTTTGTTATTTTATAGTAAAGAAGCTTACATATGAGCTCTGAAATTCTTGTTTGTTATATTATCAAAATATTGTTAAAAAATAGCATTTCTTTAACAATAGAATTCAAAGTTCGAATAAATAGGCATCTTCTGGGTGAGCTCGCTACATAGTCGGCTTCACCATTCCTTCACAATTTTTAAAAGATGCTGGCCAAGAGCAAGCCCATTTTTAAAAGAATCACGCAAAACACCTTAGATTAGAAATCATGCAAAAAAATTCCAATTTTAATAGTTATTCCTTACTACAGCAGTTTAATAAAAACCTTAATTATATTAAACTATTTATTGTTACTATTATTTCATTATCATTTGAATGTCACATTTAATACATAGAGAACAATAATTGTGAAATTAAAATCGTACGTGCGTTGAAGTCTTTTGTACTGTAACTATTCATAGATGCATTGTAACAAAGCGTCGTCCATTACCTATACTATTTCATTTTATTTGTATAGACATGAACATAAAACTTATGACAAATTGATTTGAGAAACCCATAATAATATTATGAATGAAAAAGTTACTCTATCTGTCCGTCTATTATGTTTACATGGCATGGATTACTGATATTTAAAATTAAGCTAGGACATTTAAAACGAGACATAGGTTACTTTTTAAATATTCACCCGTACTAAACCGCGAACAAAAGTCTTATATAATTAGTAAATGGAATAATAACTGAACAAGTAAAGCTTAAAATTATATATTTTATATTTTATTTATATTTTACTTAAAATATAAATGGGTTTTAGTTGCAGTTGTCCCGGTCCACATTTGATTTATTTTAAGCAATAAGGAATTTCAGGACTTTAAAAAACTATTGATTCGGAAACTCCATTGGAACGATAATAATATAGTGTCAGTGGTAAAGTGGAACAAGGAACTCGCGTAGTTGGCGAGTGGTACGTTGAACCTCCCGCGGCACGCACACAGACGCGCTCCGACACCGTGTTGCACGTACACAGCGATGAACGCCGTCCATGTGTGCTTCTAACTTCACCACAAGTAAACATTAATCTGATTCATGGCACTCGGTAGGTGCGCAGGCTGATGCTTGTGAATTGCCTCACCAGACGATATAAGTAATACTTTAGAAGTTCATAGAACCACGCCCGTTTCGTCTCACGATAACTATAAGGTATCTTCTTTTGGTTTTAAAGTTGGCGATTGCAGTAATTTAGTGACAATAACGACAATCGTCGTTATTGTACAAGAACGTCCTTGTTCGCTTGCTCAATGCGAAGTATATGTGTGCCGTCGTATCAGAACTTCAATAAAAGCTTTAATAACGCTTCTGAGTGCTAAAATTAATTTTACACTAATAACGAGAAGTAATTAAAAATTGTCGGAATCTTAATTGCCTTATTTAGTTCAATGTCGAGTCGATATAGCTCGGTTGATATAATATTCGGATTTAAGGCGCCACCGATTCAAGCCCTTGGGGCTCAATTGTCCCTGGCCCTCAATTGTCCCCCTTCAAGGGGACAATTGAGTGTTCTGAAATTAAGGAGTAAATTGTAAAACTTGAGGATAAATTTTTGCAACTCTTCAGTAATATACTAAAAAATCTTCATTAATATTTCATGAGTAAACCAGCAATATTATAATATTTGATATTTTGATTCAAGAATTTTGATCAAGGTGCTATTCACGGTAGGTATAACGCTAAAAGAAGTGAAAAAAAACAAGATTTTTTTCCACTAAAAAAAGGAAACAATAAGATTTTATGGTAGACAACAATGGATGTTAAGATTTATATTTTTTATACGTTTTAATCAACTATTTATAAATTATATAAAAATAGTGTTTTAGATACTTTGTCCTGTTTTCATATTTATTGAAGCGTGATAAAAATAATTTTAAATTTCATACGTAGTATAATATAACTAAATTTTAAGTATTTTTAATACACTTAAAATTCACCGTTCAAAAAAATATTTTAAATGATTTTTTTAGTATAGATAAGCTATTTTGGTAACATTTTCATAACACGTAACTATTTTAAATAATTAATAACTTTAAAATGTAGTAAATAGTTCCCTAGTAAATATTTTTCAGTGTTTCATAGTAAATCAAAATATTCTCATATTTACCGCAAATTTTCCGATATGACTGAAGACGATCATTCAATCTGCGGTAGGACAGAACTCAGTTAACCTATACCACATCGCTTCGTAACAGGCCCAAGTCTAACGCGGTTTCCTGAGTCAGATACGATTCTCTCCGTATCTCCGTGTAGTTCCACCGCTGACCTTTACTATTGTCATTTCGAAATAGTTATTGAACACGTGAGTTGTAACTTTATTGTTAACAAAGTGACATTGCGTAAGGTCACCATGCAATTTATAGATAAATGTCATTACAAGATAAAAACAAAATGTTCGAAGCATGCATACTCTCTGGGTACATAGGCAAGTGTTGGTGTTTTTTGTCTGTAGACGATAATCGAGTCACGCACTTCCTACAAGTTTAAATTAATAATAATCTAAACTAAATTTGTATTATACCGAATAATTAATTTTGTAAAAAATTCAATTTTACAGGTCATAGTAATTTTAGGCTTGATAATTTACTTTCCTGAGTAGGGTTTCAATTTTACCTTAATTAAAATAATAATTGTTATTCCACAATATTTATAAAATTTAGGATAAAACTCTAACACAACAAATTCCGTAATATCCGTTAGGATTAATAAATTTAATGCCTACGAACACATGCATGAGCCGTGTTGATAGTTACGCGCACATATACATGTTACTAATACAGTGATGCACACGTGCGCAGTAGTACCAACAGCGCGGAACGAGTTTAGACCGACCTGCTGCGCCCGCGCAAGAAAGAACTCAGCCAAGGACGCCGGCGTAACGGTCCGCGGGAAGCAATGGTAGGCCAGCGGAGGGGTGGCAGAGGGGGGAATAACATGCGGGCGACGGCCTCCAGCTACGTCATCATCGGGACCCGCGGGAAACACCAGACCGGTCACCGCTTCAGAAGTACCGGGTTTATTTTAATGACGTATACTTACATCCGGAATCTGTTTAATAAAAAAGCTCGTTTGTAATACATACCATTACATCGTTTGTAATGCTACAAAAAGTAGAAGTACTTAAGACAGGTACAATGGAGTTCGAATCAGTTTAACAATCAATACACATTAGTACACGTGACATAGTGGATTCCTCGAAAAGTCCTAATTTTGAGTTCTTCAACTCGGACATCGACCCTAAAATCTTCATAATCTATCTCGCTCGCACCCGCACCTATACATAGTTCCGTTTCGCAGTCACGAATACCGCTGCTCTGTCTTTATTTTGTTCCATTACAGCTAAGAACAATGAATATCGGACCACACAACTGTGGACCTATGTTCATCTCTTTCTCGCAACGGCACGTAGGTCATGCACAAAGCGAGACGAGCGGCTCTCCGGAGTGTCCGCTAATGACGCTAAATGTTTTGAATTCTTATTGGACCACCGAATATAGAGTTTAAAGATGGCTACCAGGGCACCGTTTTCTTGTTACGATAACCTAATTTTGTGCCATTACGGCGTCCGTTGTTCTGCTTAAATTTCAATAAGGCAATTCCATTAGGTTCGAATGTCAGAAGGTAATGCGAGTAAAAAGACAGCGACCTCGCGCGGCGTGTGTTCGCACGCTGCCTTCGTCTCACCCCGCACCTCCGTCCCAAGTGTAGAGACCACCAGTCAGCGGGTGATTCAACTATTGCTCGTTTTGTTCGGAAATATCGAAGGTTTGCCGGACATTAACTGACACGGAACTTACCTTCATCTCATGCGTGTTTCCACCTATTATTTCAACTCTGTGACACGAAAGTCTGTGACCAGTTCATAGTCTATTGATATTTTACCATACCTAGTGTGGTCCTTTTATCCTTGAATTAAATTAGAAATTAGAAAATGGGAAAAAATAGTCTATATAAAAGTAGGTACCGATGAAATTAACGTTATGAACTACATAAGGATTGTGTCTACATATTACCTGTAAAAGACATCAACGCGTCAAGTGCATGTTTAGATAATTTTTATTCTAACGCGAAAATAAATGAAAATAAATTTACCTAATTAAAAAGTTACAATAATCTCACATTCCCCTTTAAACCGCGTTATGTCAAAATAACTTAGTAACAAAATAAATTTACTTTAGGTCTTGCATAGAGTAATATAATATATATATAGGAATATTATGAAACCCAACGTCGTAAAAAGTCAAAATGTTGGTTAATGCATAATTTATTATATTTTAGTTTCGTTAATGATACTTGTTAATTCATAGCCATTTGTTTTAAATTTTATGACGGCTAACCTTTGTCGTAACGATTTCTTGACGGGCCTGTTAAACCATTGTACCTAGAGCATTGATGCCTGCTATGAAGAGAGTCATCTAATAAAATTAACCAACTATAAAAATTGTCTCTTAAGTTATCCTATTAAATATTATGAAACTTAACATATTTTAGCGAGTAACTACAATCATTATCTATGCATACCTTAATTTTTTTTTTTTTTTTTTTAAATTATCTATATAGGTTGTACTTATGTTATCGAAGAAGAAAAAAATACTCTTTTTAGAATTTTTGTCTGTTTTGCGCGTTTGTTCGCGCTAATCTCAAAAACGACTTAACGGATTTGAATGCGGTTTTCACTTATGTGGGTATTATTATATAAAAAGCTTCCCGTAACATTTAGCGTGTTATTCCAATCGGTTTACAACAAAAAAATAATGTAAATTTAAAGAATCACGTACAACATTTTTTCGATAAAAATGCAATTTTGCAAAATGCGATTACATTTCAAAAATGCAATTTAATAACTCTTCGGTTGAATTGGCTGAAACTTTAGTTAACTATATATTATCATCTGTAAAACAATGATGATTGAAAGTTTATATAAATTTAAAAATAGTCAGTTTAGGCGATTTTGAAGGTTCCAACCTCAGATCTCAGTCATCTTAAGTAGGGCCTTGTGCCTTGTGCACGTTAATCTCAGAAACGGCTTAACCGATTTTCATGTTTTTTCCGCTGATGTATTGTAGCAAGCTTCCGGTGTTATGTAGTGTATATTTTATTCCAATCTTCTTACAAACAAAAAAGTTACGCGTTATTCCGAATACCACGCGTACGAAGTCGCGGGCACAGCTAGTTTTTAATAAAACTCCATCATCTATTTAATCATAATCATCTCAGTCTTAGGACGTCCACTGCTGGATGTAAATCCCCAAGACCTTACTTCATAGGTTCACTTCTATAGTAAGTTCTTCGCTAGGATGTAAGTCCCCATAATTGTTCTGTAGGAAATTCAATAAAACTTGAATAAGTTCCATAAAGTTTAAATTTTAAGTATTTAGTAGGTACCTACAACTACTAGTAGGTACACATTTAGTTGTTAAAATGTTATTATTATTTGCACGAAGTATGTCTTACGAGTAATTATGACATGGTACTAAATAGTGTAAATATTAATGGATCCGGCAAGTATACTATTCATTAATTATGGGATTTTTCTCTCTCTAACTTGTATCATACATGATCGCACACGTATATATAAATGATTAGGTGCCTATTATTTGATGAGAAATGCTGATATATTTAATACTAATAATAAAACCGGCTATCACGCTCATGTTATCCCCATTGAGGAATACCCTTACACTCCCAGATAAAACCCAAGTCTTTAAATAGACTCCTTCGTTTTCCGGTAAGACCTTCGCGAATCGTAGACGGCGAAACTTTTATTGCAGTGTTTATTTGGGGCATACTAGATTCGGTCAATGAATGATTGTCACGGACGGACGCGGACGCGACTCCGTCAATTGCTACTTCAATACACTTTTTGCTAGTAAACTTGACATTCACGCCCTTATCTCTATTGTCGCTGGCTATTTCCGTATCGCTAACGACACGAATTTAACTGCTACATTCGTATCCTGTTTAATGTAGTTTTCAATATCAATAATATCTCAATAAAACATTTCAATTCAATAATTGGCAATTCAGGGAGCGAATGCAATGCAGCTAGCACGTTGGAAATCCTGCCATTTAATTATGCATTAGACCCAATTTTAATTGCATACATCCTAATCCTAATATTAAAATGCAAAATTTTGTAGGTATGTTTAGATGTTCGGATGTTTGTTCCTCAATAACGCAAAAACGGCTAAACGGATTCGGATGAAATTTGTCACACTGATATTTTGTTATCTGGATTAACATAAACGATACTTTATATCCTGTAAAAATGTTAAGTTCGCAAGGAATTATCTAAAAACATAAACTCGGCGCCACTGTCTTCATAACGATAAATTGTCAGGCGTATATTAATATATTTTCAATTTATAAGTAAATAGGCCGCACTGAAAGTTTTTAGAACTTTTAGTCAGAAAGTAAACACAGAAATGAAAAATAAATATAAATTTCGAATTAAGAACTCTTTAGAAAGCTGTCTATGCAATTTCATTTAATTGACATTTGTGAATTTGACGAAAAAATGAATTTGACGAGAAAACTTTCGCCCTATGATCTATTATGACTTTCGTTACGGTCTTAATCAACAACAACGTTATGGAAGACTTTGCTTGGCATTTCATGACGAAGCCCCATTCCGTGCCACTGTTTATAACTGGTTCAGTGAGTTTAAACGTGGTCGTAAAAATCTTACTCATGATTTTGGTAAAGGACGTCCATCTCGGCGACAAATGAAAATAACTTGAGTGCTGTGATAAAAGAGTGAGATACCAACAGATTTGGTCAAGTTTAGGCATTGGCTTAAGTCAAATACATTACACGAATATCTAGGCGTGAGGAAGCTTTGCGCTAGATGGATACCGTAATTTGACAGAAAATAAAAAACGCCATCGCTTAGATTGGTGCCGCGAAATGATTGAAAAACATAACGGAAGTGAGTCAAATACTATTCTTGGAGATGAAACCTGGATATATTGTTAAAAACCCGAAAGCAAAATGCAATCTGCACAATGGGTGTTTCCTTTCAAGGATTTATCAATAAAATGAAGAAGAGAAGAAGTAAAGGGAAAAATATGATTACCTCATTTTTTGGACGGACGGGAAAATATTCGACAGAAGCGCACAAGAATTAGGATTCTCCTTCACCACAATGCTCCAGTCCACTCCGCCAGATGAACAATAAAATTTTTGACCATGGAAGGTGTAGAATTAGTGAGTCATCATCCCTATAGTCCTGACTTGGCAAGATGTGATTTCTGTTTATTCTCAAAAATAAAAGATAAATTTAGAGGAATTCGCTTTATGAGCCCTGAAGATGCAGTGAAAGCATTCGAAAACGCCGTGAAAGAAACCCCTAAAGAAAAGTGAGTCCACTGCTTCAGTCAGAATAGAGTTTCCATTCCTTTTTAATTAGTTCATTTCGTTTTTCGAAGTAAACACTTCGACAATCAATAAGAATACAAAGAGCTTCCTATATACATTATTTAGTTTGTGAGTTTCTAAAAACTTTCAGCACTAATTATCATTCGCGAATTATCATGGAATTGTTGTTCCCGTTTCTTGATATTATTTAAGAACAGTATAATTGTTTTTTCAACGCTTATAGTTTTCGGAAGCCTGATAAATTAAATTACTAACGGTCGCCCGTATAAAGTTTACTACGGATAAAGTTTTAACAATCTTATGAGTGTCTATCTACCGTAAATTGTCTGCAATATCACGTAATCAATCTTTAAAACATCAAACAGATAATGATGTTGCATAAGCAGTCAAAATCGGTTCGGTCATACCTACATGTAAAATGGAACGCATATTTTGGTAAACACTCTAAATGAACTTAAAAAATTCTTTAAATCGACAGAAAAACCACTTGCTTTACTTATATGAAAAACAGATATTTTATATGAAAAACACCTGGTTTAAAAATTGAAAGATTTTAATAAAATATTTTAAAACCCGGCAGGCGCGTTGATTTTTTTACTGCAAATTACAATACTGTATACACATGTTATACACAAGCCTTCCTTATTTATCCTCTTTCCATTAGTGAAAAAATGTTTGGTTGGTTGGTTTGGAAGAAGTTAGCGGAGAAACATACAGAAGAGGACAGCGTCTTTATTTTATAATCTTTATAGATATAGACGGCGTATTGTATACTGTATATGTATAATGTACATGATTGTAAGATAGACTTATACACCTTCAGTTTGCGATAATATCTTGAAGGAGAATATAACAACCAATTTATGTAATAGATATAAATATACCGAAAACCTTAGATTTAATACATTAGTATTAAGTTTAATTGAATTACTAATAATTCCAATAAGGATCTTATATGATAATTTTATTTCTACAAAAATCCTATATGGATACAAATCTATTTTTAAGGTAAGGACACACGGGTTATCGCCATCACAATAGTCTACTATAGATGATGAGACTTTAAAAAGCTCTGAATTTATCATCTCGCCTTTACGACATTCACTGCTGGTCAAAGGCCTCCTCTAATTTTCCAAAAACCCTGGATTCAAAAGGCCAAAAGGCTCGCGGCCCTTATCAGGTCGTCTGTCCACCTTGTAGGTACGCAACTTTCTAAGCAGCTAAGCAGCCATTGCTGCTTAGTTTGCAATTTTAAAAAGTTAACAACGCTTTAATGCCATCAATTTTGTAGATTATTAAATTGTGTACAAGAAAAAAAAGCCAAATTGATTTCCTCAATTGAAGAATCGGTATAATTTCTGTTGCGTGCGGCGAGTATTTCAATCCAACGTTCAATCAATGAGAGCACTCTATTCAATTCAACTCTCTTTCATCGGCCACATGTTTTCGAATACGCTTTCGATGAACTTCTTTTTTTGTTACAGATTCAGTTAAGTAGGTACAAGGAAAAATTTAATACACAGATTGTATCGGTGCGAAAGATCATGATCTTGATTCTTACCTTTAGTTTTTTGAGGCACTCTGTAATTTAAGTATAACGGTTCCTAGTTTGGTTAGATTTTGTTATTACACTGCCTTCTCAAATTTTAATCAAATAAAAATTCAATTTCATTTAGTTTTCAGCAAAAATATAATAAAAACTATTTAAATTTAAACTATTTAATAAATCTTATTTAAGAAACACCAGCTTTTAGCCGCGACTTCGTCAGCATATTTTGCTTATTCCGATATACTCGTAAGCTGTATAATAACTCTTCGGTTGAATTGGCTGAAACTTTAGTTAACTATATATTATCATCTGTAAAACAAGGAAAAGGTTTGATCTGTAACCGTAAAAATTCATCTGTAACCGTTCACTAGATTTTGCATGAAAGAGAAAGACAAACATTCATACATCAATCGCCACAAACATATAAATAGCTATGTCCGCTAATTCGTTTGCGCTGTAGTTCGTTTTTTGAAAATCCTACAGGAACCCAACATTTTCCATGATAAAACGTATCCTATATGTTAATCCAGGTAATAAAGTATCTGTGTGCCAAACACCAAATCCGTTGACATTTTTGAGTGATTGAGTTTTTGAACTAGTACCTCACCCCCAGCTTCGTACGGTTTCATTCTGAAAATTATATACAAGAACCTTTCTCTGTTAATGCTCTTTCCATTAGTGAAAACTGCATGAAATCCGTTCAGTAGTTTTTGAGATTATCACCAACATAACATATGTACAGACAGAAGGCGGCGGGGGACTGTTTTTAATTAAGGATATTATTATAGAATTAGACAAAGAAATGAGCTGTTATATTTTGTTAATAATGTACTTGTCATGTGGTTGACTCCTCTCTAACGCGCTGTCTATCTGTCAATCACCCATCACATTAATCAACAGAAATGCTCTTTTATTTTCTGTTTTTGTAATTTTTCTAATTCATTTCACTTCATTTGATAAACGCATTTTGATATGATATATGAACTATATGATTTTTGTTGAACACGACTATGTGTGTCATATATTGACGAAGTATCAAATTTTTTATACTGTAATATGTGTGATTATGTACTTATTATTTTAAATCCGTTTTGTAGCTTACGGAATCTTTCTTTAAAAGAATTTTAAATATCCGAAAAATATGAACTTACATTACAATAGAAACATCAACAATATATTAGAAATCCCTGAAAATAATTGTTACAAATCTTACGTATAAAACTTCACTGACTGTAAATAAATGTACAATTATTACCTAGATAAATTTTCTATAAAGATTAACATGGTTCATTTTGGGACAATAAGAGTAGACAAGCTTAAAAATAAAAATAAGTAAATCATATTATGATCATTATAAATAATAAATAATACAGTAATATCTACATAGACGAAATAGACTCGCAATAAAGACAATACTGTCTAAATGAGACCGAGCACCTTACAGGCGCATTCAATCTTTGTCATTCTTATAACAAATAAATCATAAGTGAAATTGAGGCAACCAATTTTTACAAGCCGTGCTAAACAGATGAGCCCGTCTCTCTGGTAATATATCATTTTTCGTTTAGAGATCACGTATCAGAAGCAAATATCTCTGAGGCGGTCCAGATTGTTTTAACGATAATCCAAATATTTTGTGTGACTTTTAAATTGTTATTGATTATTTTTCAAGGATTTGGGACACGGTGTGTCTTATGTTTTTTGGAATTTTAAAATTATTTCTATTTTTTTGTAAAATCAGCACACTAACCGTTGAAAGAGATCGTGTTTAAGTAAAGTTATTAATAGTTGCAGGATCGTCAACGCAATTGCATCCCTTCTGATGTTGCTTGTTTCACTGGTTAGTGACACACCACACTTTAAACCCTCATCACACTTTCCAAACATCACACATAAGATACATAAAGACCCTGACTTAGTTAGGAGTACTGGACCATCCCTTCTCCACCCTGGGCATTGGTCGAGATTAAATTATTGAAATTGTTGACATTGTTAAGGTAAATGTTATGTTATAGAGGTTCTATTATATTGGTGTGATGCATACTCCTTTTTAATGTAGCTGGCATGCATTCGAATCTGTTTGAATATTAGAATAGAACGAATAAATAAAAGAAACAAGAGAGACCACGACGGGCATTCAGACTGGAAAGATCGAAGGAGAGTACAAGAAATCAAGATCTTTCGAGGAGCAAGCAAATCTCATCTGAAGATACCAAGTGGAATACAATATGTTTAGTCAGTGACACAATATACACGCATAGTTTTTATTGTTCCACTTATAAGATATCCAGTGTAGGGGTTGCCACTGACCATTAATCCTCTCTAAATATATTCCTAACTAGCTTAGCCCGCAACTTTGTACGCGTGGTATTCGGTATAGCGCGTTTGTTTTTGTTTGTAACCCGATTGGAATGAAACACTAAATATTTACGGGAAGCTTGCTAGAATACATCAGTTAAAAACTGCATTCAAATCGGTTAAGCCGTTTCAGAGATGAGCGTGCACAAACGCACAAACAGACAAACCAATAAACAGACAAAAATTCTAAAAACATTTTTTTACCTTGGTAATTACAACGTGTACAAATTGTTTTTTTTTTTTTTTAAATTTTAAAATACAGACACGGCTCTTTTATATGTAGGTATAGATTTAAGCAATAAATAAAGAGGAAGAAAAGTAATTATTTAAAAAGACTATAAAATGTATCGTCTGTTCCTAGTAATAACAACACTTGACACTCTTCTTTGAAGTCATTTAAAAATAGATAAAGGTACCAAGAATATCTTACGGCTATTATTACTGAGCGAAAATTGCTTAGTTTCCTTATTTCTTGGAAGACGTTGACGTTTATTCACGCAAATACATTTCACGATGTCTAATGTATTTACAATTTATGAGATACGTTTCGCAACTCTGATTGCTGAGCCGAGATTAGTTCTCGTGTTTGGCCCGTATCTAATTTATCACAAGTGCACATCAATATAAGTGGCTGCGGCCCAGAATATAAGTGTTCGAATCGTTTATTAGAGGGACACAACGGCTCTGGTATTCGTGATGTCTCTGCGAGTACATAGGTACATACTCAAGGTTGACGCCGTGCACTCTTGATGCTTTCAAACCATTAAATAATCAATAGTAGAATTGACAAGTTAAAATCGTACCTAGCACCTGCTAGGTACGATTGAACATCCGAGCAGTTAGAAGCGATTGAAGATATTAGATTATAGATATCTTCAATTCTAAGATCCAACTATCATTTTTTGGACTTTACTCCTTAAATACTCTTTAACTCCTCCCCTGTATGTAAATTTTATGAGGCGTAAAAATAATACAAACGTTAATTAAAAAGCATTACGTTATCTATCACTTTGACATTTATGCGACAGCTGACGCATATATTTATGTACCCTAATTCTATTCTCCGGGATTACAAAAGAAAACGTCGAAATCTTGTATGAAAAGTGTAGTCTGCGTTGAGGAACGAAACGATAGCGCGTTATAACCTGCCGGCGCAGCGACATCTATCGTCGAAAAAATAATCTATTTTATCCTATAAAACGTAGTCACATCTTAGTATGCAGAATGTAACTAAATGATATATAATAATTAGGTATCCAGTTCGAGGAAAATTTTATACATTTAATTTTATACGTTTAAAAGTGTACCCTTGTCGTGCTTCGGAGTTTACACTTTTTTTTCTATAATTCAATAATAATCATAAGGTTTCACTCACTTACGATTTTGGTTTAGAAAAAAAAATATTCATAAAAGATAACATGATTTAGAATCTGAGAATTTAAAAAAAATCTTGAGATGCAAGTAATTGTTTTAAAATTGAATATTATAAATAATGTTGTATACGTATTCATACGTGATAGTTAAACTTCTATTTTGTATGTACGCATATAAGTAATAAGTACATAGTTAAAACTTAAAATATTATAAAGTTGTTACATTCTTTAATATGCAAATTGCACGCAAAAATTTAAATTTGTGAGAATTTTTAAAAGAAAAATTTATATAATTTCAGTTATGCAGCATATTCGTATATTCAGTTTGTTTACATTATAATTGAAATGAAAAGTGAAAATTATAAAATTGCAGCGCGATATTTTCTCATCTATCCTAAAAATAAAGTAACGCCATCTGTGGTCATTTTTACAATGGATTTGTTTAAATCTGAAAGTTCTCTTCTCTTAGTACTCATTGTCTATACTTTTGCCTTGTAATTTTTATGGCTATATGTGCCTATAAAAAGAATTTAGTCCAGCATCTACTGAAATAAAAAGTTTTATCACGCTTAAAATAAACCACCTGCTTAATACTGATAACTTATAATGTAATTTTTTTATTATGAAAATTAATGGCTAATCTTACATACATTAAAATCGTAAACGAGCCGTGTATTTTTTCGGAACAATTTATACACGTTGTGCTTATTTACCGAGGTCGAAAAAATAGCTTTTAGAATTTTTGTCTGTTTGTCTGTGCATTTGTGCACGCTAATCTCAGAAACGGCTTAACCGATTTGAATGCGGTTTTCACTTATGTATTCCCGTAACATTTAGTGTTTGTTTCATTCCAATCGGTTTACAAACAAAAAAGTTACGCGCTATACCGAGGACCACGCGTACGAAGCTGCGGCCGCAGCTAGTTTATAATATTTTTTCTATATATTATAATATTATAACAGGTCTTTCTGAGATTTAATTCTGTGTAACAAATTGTACAATATAGTGTAATATTTCCATTATATAACCTGTAAAACCGAGTGACAGTCTATTAAATACACTAAGCACTTAATTTATTTTTCATTTATAAATTCAATAAAAATGACATTTAAAAAAATCAAAAATTCAAGTACAATTTTACGAGAATAGAAAGATTTTTTTGTACTAAATTGAACCAACTCGAAAACTACACTAAACCTAATACGATTTATTTCGCTAATAAACAATATACGAGTAACTTTTGATATTTTTCTTCCCTTAAATGCATCTATCTAGATTTAATAAAAATATCAATGTAAGCATGGACTACAAAACCTATCAACTGATTTTAATTCGGTTTTCACTTATGAATAGAGGGATAACGAGGTAGGATTGTGTATATAAAAAAATTGCATACCGGGCGAAACCGAGAGTGGGTCACTAGTTTAAAATAAAGAGAGATTTAAATATTATTGAAACGAACAAATACGAACTCAAAGTTCAATAATAAAGACTTAATTGCGATGACACGTGAACATAAATAAAAACACATCTACGCTCTTTTCTGAGGCAATATAGGTAATTATTAGTCATATTTCCATGCTCGGACTACGGAGAAACATAAACTCACTAAAATTTGAAAATCCAATCCATTTTTATTAAAAAGCACCCATAAATATGTATATTACTGCCGTTTGAGATTTATTCTTTTGTGATATAAGCTTGGTTCAGCAGTCAAAAGTATTTGCCTGCAGTAATTTTTTTCTTATATGTTAGACATACAATTTCATTTGTTCTGATGGGCGGCCTGCCGCGCGCAATCGCGACTAAGCGACCCGGCACGAAACACGACGTGAAACATGTTCGCCTTATTACCAGTGAGAGTGAACATTATAGAAGATTGTCGAACGATCTTCGCATTATACTCTTTACGACATGACACTTTACATGAAACATGTACCATTATAAATGTTTAAAGTTTGTTTAGACTTCTACGACAGAGTCTAGGCGTCTGTTAATGAATTACATTACAATAAAACAGTCGCTTTAAAATAATCTCTTATATCTAAATTTGTTTTTAAGTATATAAACACATTTGTCTTAAAACAAATGCTATGAGAATTAATCTGTGCATTGAATAAGAGGAAGAGAAAGGTAATAAACAACTTTTTTTTTATTTAAAAATTGCTTATATTATTATTTGGTCTGATGAAGTTCAATCCACATTCAAATAATTTTATTTCGGACAAATAGTTCATAGTGTTGGATTATCTTTATTAAATATTTCAATTAAATTTGACGACTTTTCTATATATATCTATACTAGTCTACACTAGTCTATACTTCTATGCTATGTATGTATTTTTGTAATGAATAAACTCAAAAACTACTGGACCGATTTTAAAAATTCTTTCACCTATAGAAGGCTACATTATCAGTAAGTAATAACTTCTAAAGATACGTGGATGAAGTCGCGAGCAAAATCTAGTTATAAAATAAAGTCGCTGTCTGTCTCGATCTGTTCCTCCATTAACTCTAAACCACCCAACTGATTTTGATACGGTTTTCGCTAATGGAAAGACCGATAAATGAAAAAGGTTTGTGTAAGCATTTTGCAGTAAATTGTATCCGTGTGAAGCCGGTAGCGCGCCGCCGCGCCGCCGGTGTTGTTATAATTTAGGTGGACTTGCTTCCAATATCGCAACATTGATGAATTTAAGTTATAGGTAAACATCTTCAAAAGGCTGTTAGGCTCTGTCGAGGAGTCGTATTGCTAGAGAGGCACAGCGTTTCCTCATTAATGTGAAAAAAGCCAGCATATGCCATCGCGATAATTTCTGACGCACTATACCTTGGCAAACCCCAACAGAATCGTGAAGGTATGATTATATTCGGTCATTCTATTCCCGTCCAGTGAAATGACTCAAAGGCTGCAGATGTAGATAGCTTGATAAAATGCTTTAAAAAGCTATATCTAATCTTGGGACCAACATGTTACAGCGAACACCCAGCGACCTGCGTTTCCTACGCCTTTATGGTATTTAGTGACCCAGTGATCTAAGTGTTAATTTTATGTACCCTCCGAAGGTGTATGCCACAGAGAAGTAATACATTAGGTATAAATAGCTTAAATTATACTTTAACTAGGGACCCGCCTCCGACTTTATACGGATGCATTTTTCTCAATTCCACGCGGGCGAAGCCGCGGGCACAGCTCGTTTTTGTATAAAGGTATAATACATATACGTAGACATAGTTATAAAAATAACCCCATCGAATATTAGAACTAGTTGGTGTAAACGGAATTAAAATTAATGAGAATTGTTTTAAAAATTACATTGACTCGAGTCGCGACGCCTTTAAAGTAAATGTCAATAATTGGAGCACTCCATGGCATGTTAATAAACAAAATTATATTTTCACTTTAAACGTGCCGTAATTACCTTGATAAACGGTCCGACTGAAGCCCTTCAATTAATTTAATGAATAATTCCGGTTTTTTTTTTGTACACAGATATACATTTTTGGTGCATTAAAAATAGCATTGTTGTTTGTCTTGTAAAGTGTCACGGGATAATAACAATTACATTCCCTCGCATACGAGTCTCTGACGGACGTTGAAAAGGCGTGGAATTTTTTTTAATGCTTTTACGATCTCCCTTGCGGAGACGACAAGTAAGCAATCATAATTTCCTGATCACCGTCATCGGTCGAGACAGCCATATCAATAAGGCTTCGGATAGATTAAGAGAAAAATCTCAAATGGGCCAATTAAAGCGGCCTTTATGAGCCGAAATAATGACCATGTTTATTGATTTAAATTGCAAACGAGCATGTCACGTCTGCCGGATTCAGGTGTCTTCCGACGAAGAGGTCACTTTAATTGGCAGACGCAGACCATTTTCGTTATTGGCAATTCGAAATTTAATTTTAATAGTTTAAATTAATAAATATTCATTATTATTACAGAGTAACTAGCGGCACGCTTCGGCTTTGCACTGTTGCTTACGGGCTAAATATAAAAATCTCAAATTCATTAAGTCTTAGCCAACGTAAGACTTGCCTTATTACACAACCTCAACCGTTGAACCCATCTCATCCCATCCCTAGTGGCCATCTAGTGGCTAGTGGGCCATCCCAGTGGGACCATGTGTCCGGTGGGCTTTACTTAAATACCTTATTTGTAAAGTTAATATTGCGCTCCCAATTATCGGTGAATATTTTACAGTCGTTTCATACGACATTCCTCCTCCTCCTCCCACCTCTTGTGTAGGTAAATTAAGGTAAATTTTCAAAAACATTTTCGTGTAAGTAGGTATATTTCTTTGATATAAATAGTCTTTGAGATTTTTTGGTTAATCAGTCAGTATGCGTTACTTTGCTTTGATATTAAGTAAGTATAGGTTAGAATCCAATACCATGTATTACTCGTATGTATTACTATGCAGCTTTCTTATCCCTTCAAAAATGTATATATAAGAAATTGTCGAAAACACTAAGATAATGGCATCAAAATGAATTCCATACCTATTATTAGTTTAGATTTAGACGAACTAATCAGTAGATAAACAATGAGACGCATACTGTTTAGATTATTTTGAGTAGAGCAACATATAATATATGTTGTATACCTATGTATGTTATATTATAACTCACAATTTATTGAGACGTGACATCACCTATGGTAACCACTAACTAAGGGAGCAACGAATAGTACTTTAGCAAATACGAATAATAAACAATTCTGATTAAAAAAATTATAATTTGAATGAAAGCTCCAAATAGAATGAATCATGCATCCATAATTATTATTGCGCTAAGTAATTCCTTTCAACTAACTACCGCATAATATTTCTATGAACTTTTTCAATTAGCTGGGCTATACAATACAATAAGTAGCAAGGGTACGATACAGGGAATCCCCGCCCGGTCACCGCAGAGAACGACGACGTGCTTTGATGAACGATAATACGATAAGTATATCCTACGACGTTACATTCCGTTTCACTCAACAAATTCATGAAATGAAAATACTACATCTATACGAATTGCATCCCCACCACAAACCTTATACCTACTACAAATAATATCATAACATCAGAAAATATATATTAACAAGATTAATAGTAGATAATTTATGTATGGACATGCGCCATTCAGTTAAAATCCAAAATAAAAAAGCCTTCGTGCGTTACTATATATGGTCTCTTTATGTTATTACGAAGTTATTATATGTATGTAATAAATTAATTTGTGTCATCTTCGCAAACAAATACATTTATTTGTTGTGTTGTTTTATTGTTTGCGCAAACAAATAACGGTGTAGCAACCGTTACGTCCGGCGAATAATAAGGAGAAGAAATTGACTGCCGATCTTCAGTACATGAAGAACTATGAGTTTATGAAGCACATGAAGAATAAGAAGAATAAAACGCTTCTAATTTATAAAATTCTTATACCTAAGTTTTTCTGAATATTCATTCAGACACGCAAAAACCGATAAGAAATCGCCTCGGGTGCTATATTCAAAAATATTTATAAAATTTAAAGATAAACTCTTTAATTAAGTATAGGTGATATTTAATTTTCTTGACAATTGTTATAGTTTAACAGAGAAGATACATTATGCCCCACTAAACATACCTTGTACGCATTTCCAACGAGACTCTATAATATGTAGTAAACTGCTAGCCAAAATGTAAGCTCCTGGTCGGAATACTACATAAAATCGATTGGTACCTTTAACACCATTAAATGGACCGTCAGCCTTTATACACTTTACAAAAAAAATAACAACTTTGTCGGTAGATGTAACCATACACACTCTTAAAGGTTTTGTTATTCTCTTGTTTGTTAATAATTAAAGGAAATTTAGACCAAAAGAAGGCTCCGTTTATGAAAATTATTGGTTCATTAAATACAGTTCAGTAATCATTCGGAGAATACAATTGCGAACATCGAATGTTGGTCAGTGGTCCTGGACGCTTTCAAGGCTGCGTTCGGTGAAAGGATTAAAAGCGAATCTGGAGCATCATCCCGACATTCGCGGCATATAACTTCGCAGCGCGAAGGTATTTGCGCGTCGCAATATGCAAATAATACCAAAACGCTATTCCACATTACGAAATATTAGCGACCAATGCACAAGATATCGGAATAGCAAGACACGTAACAACTCGGCCGTTGTCGGTAAAATGTATCAGCGTTCGGTCACGATTCGAAAATTATTCCGACTAGTTGAGGCATGTTGTTAAAATTAACAGAGGAAATTAAATGCCACCCTCATATCTGCCGCATTTGAGTGACTTACATTTTTTTTAAATGACCGGTTAAGTTCAAATAGGTCTTGGGCAATTAAAGTTTTGGCCTAAATACATTTTGCAATGGCGACGAGCGATTGCCAAGTCGTCTGTTAAAATTAATTACTTAATTGCATATCTATATAAGTGTCTATACGTACAACAATTTCTTTAATCAAATACCTAGATTCTTATCTGTGGCCTTTCCCTGCTGGGCCAAAGAATAAGCTAGCTATTGCTCAACTCACGCCTAAACATTTATTTGTTTTCTTTATTAATTTAAATTAAGGACTAATTAAGGCTTTTATTATGGACTAATGTTTTGTTTCACATACATTAAAACTTATAATACTTTTTAAATTTTACTGTTATTTGTATATGTGTAAACTAAAATAGTTTTCTATTAGTTTTCAAGTTTTAAGTGAGTAATTAAAATGTTAATGTTTAATCAAAAAACAATATCGGTTTAAATAAAGGAATAACTAATTAACGCTTAGAAGATTTTATTACGCAGGCTTTAGAAGTAAATTGTACAGAATTTGCCTTCGTTATTATAATAAATTATTCTAATAATCAAACTGTTTATACATACATAAAAATGATATTAATAGCAATAGGTCTAGATATAGGTCCTATTTTATGGCGTAGATATTAGCGCTTGTAACATGACTCAATTGCAATGTAGCTAATTGTGAATTCATAAATATATTGCTTATGCATATCAAATGCTATAATTTCACTTCCCGAATGGCTTACAAGATCTAATAGCAAAAGCATTCATTTATGACAGGTTTAATTCACGCACGAGTAATGGCGTTGGCTTTTGCACTGTGCTGCATTCTCTATATAAAATAATAATATGTAATGTACCTACCTACATATGTTACTAAATGTATAACTTATTTTGTGTAATTTACAATATCTATAGTGAAGTTTTATCTTATTACATCATATTGGTATTTTTAATTGAATGCATAGTTTCGATATGTAATTTTACTAATTTAGTTATTAATATAACTTATTTACAAGTTATTTAACTTCGGTCCCTTAAGCAGGCTCCCAAACATGCTGGCTGCATTACCTCGTTGTATTGCAAGGCTAATTTGCTGACCGAGGATTGCAATTTCTGGAATCGCAAGTTTTGTCGACCAAACGTTTTGATAAAATTTTAATAACTTTAAGCGCATTGGTTTTCATATTGGTTGGATGTAGGTACTACATAAACTAAACCGCAATATGTATAATAAGTTTTTCTAATTGTTATATTCTAATTCCTAAGTCAGGATATGTCGAAAAGTATCCCACTGGTAGGGATGAGTGAAAAAAAGATCTGTTTATCCCTGCCAATGGATACCTTAATAAGTTAGGTAGAACAGGCGGATTTTTTTTTATTAAAAATCTAGTACATCCTTTTAGACTAATGAGCAATTTGAAACCAACCAAAATTACTAAAGAATAACTAAGAATATGTCCCTCAGCATTTCTCGTTTAGGAGGAAGACACGTTGTTCTTGTTTTCTTTATAGTTAGCCTTCACCACGTACTAATTTGTAAATTCAAAAGCTTTTGTCCTCCTCTCTTCGAGAAGTTGAATTGCTCCAACATTCACATAATTATGAAGCATGATCACGGGCCATTCTTTTTAAAACTTTTCTCACAGGGTCTCCTTTGAGGTCCGGATCGTATCTCTAAAACATTGGCTGCTACTACAATACCTAATCGTTAGAATTCTGAAAAAAAAATTATATATACATATATTTGCCAAAACTATGTTTTATTTAAAAAAAGTATTATATAAATTTAAATATCGATTATTAATTTGAGTACATTTTAAAACACGCATTGTATCTAGAAGTGTTAAGCCTTTCGTTTTCTATGACATAATTAACTATTTTCTTATTTGAATGACCACCTGTCAATTTGCTCGATGCCAATTTGCCCCAGCACAATGCGGTGTTCAGCTCAAGCCGAATTCGAACACGTGTGCTAACTACCAATTAGTGCATTCTCGATGCAAACATCGCGGACGTCGACGAATCTTTCATAGTAATCCGTTTGATCTTTTGTTAGCAGGTGTCAAGTCGTCGACCCATCACAGTTTAATCTCTTCAAACAGAGATGATTATCTGTTGTATCGTGTTGATTCCGTCTGTACACATGTCATTTATTGAATGATAAATTTGCTTTAACCACGTTACGTTTTCTCCTTCGCATTAACACATTATACCTCGTAATTCGTGTCAAGAGGTAGTGGTCTGTAAAAATTTCAAAAAACATACTAATTACTAAAAAAAATCATGGAGAGTCAAATTTTGTTACGTAATTTGTATAAATTTGTAATTCGTTTCTAATGCATATTAAGCTAATTATACTGGTAAATAAAGATTTAGCATTACAAGAAATTTTGTTACGAAGACACATTGTAACATTTATTTTGTTTTATAAAGTATTCTTATGGACACCTTAAATTTGGATTCCTGACGTATTATTTTCCATACAAGTGTTATCTACAAATCCATTTTCCTCTTAAAATTATTAGTAATTTTAACCACTTGTATGCCGGAAGCCGAATTACCCTTGTCTGCTAGCGCTTAAATTTATCATTTCAAGTGCCATTTGCCATGATATATATAGATTGTTCAAATTTCAACCGTTTTTACCGATTTAACTACTGACTCTGACTGATCTAATTGTTCTCCCAGCAGGAGTCATGGGGGTTCTACCATGATTTATTAATAACGTGGATCCACGTTCCGGCATACAAAGGGTTAAAACTAAGTTGCCTACTTACAGATAAGTTTTATTTTATCGTAACAAATATAAACGCGAATTTCAAATTTTTAACCAATTAAAAAAAAACATGCATAATATCGAACGAGCATGCGGCCATTAAATACGATTTTCCTTATAGACCTGCAACATTTGTGTAGTCGTACAAGCCTCATCGATTAAACAAAAATAGATGTAAAAAACAAAATAGATTAAAAGACTCGGGACAGCACACGTGCTGTTATTTCAAGGTAGTCTAATTACGAAATTACTAATCAATAAAAACTGTTCGTTGCTTTGCGGTAAATCCAAATTATATTTAATAAAAACTGCAATAAAACAACGGGCTCACGTTTCAGACGGATGTCATTTCGCTGGCAAACAATTTGCACAACTCACCAAATTTTATCTGTATTTCGCCTGTAAAGGAACATAATGTAAATAACAGTGATTAAAACACCATAAGAGAGTGAAGGTAGGTGGTTCGCACGAAACAAGAGCAAAACCGGATCCAAATCGGAGGGAGCGTTTACTGTAACTGGAGCAGACGCCGCGCCGGCTCGAATATCGCCCCTTATGTCGATAATAAGATTTTCTTTCGAACGCCGCAATACGGCAGTTTCTCTTTTTTGTCAGTGCACCTGCGATGTAGGGCAATCTTGGCTTATTTCGAAACGAAATCATGATTGACGCTTATCAAATGAATTACATTGTTAATATTGTCAGTAACAACAGTCCTTTTGATGTTTGCGGTGATATTGTACGTTGTCAATATCCACCAAGGGTTCATAGTTCGGACTCTTCTGGAGGTAATTTTGGAAAAGGAGAAAACTTGTTTTATCCTAAACCCACACGCGTCTATACGAGCACCGTTACACATGGTCTTCAGTGCCAGCAGACCTAGTTGGCCCACGATGCATATCGAGCTATCAACTTCAAGGCTTCTAGCTTCCCCTACCCCAACTTCCATCAGCTATTTCCGCTTCAGATGACTGATTCTTCGACGGATCTCCGAATTTCAGATAATATCCTTCAGAAAAAAGCTCGCTATCTGGCTTGCCATATGTGGACGTTACACTTTTTCTGTATCCAAGCTGCCAATACTAGTAACAAAACTTCGTCTTAAAATAATAAGGCATTGGGGGGATTTACGATGGAGAGAATGATTCACACGAGAAACGAATCATGTGTAAAATCTTGATACATAAAAAAAACTTGACTATCCCAATTAAAACTGAACCTCATTAGCAATGGCCAAATGAAGAAAATACATGTATTTCATACTTCATTTCCTCATTTATCAACTATGATCACATTATACTTTAATACATTTCCGTTCAGAATTGATATTGCTTTTGTCTTGTTTTTTTTATTAATTATTATTATTAATTATGGGTCTGCTCTTGACCAGCATCTAGCCGCGCAGCAAAGACGAGAACGAAGATGGAGCGAACTTACCTAGAACATTTATTTATATCTTAAGACATAAGGTATCTCAAGAAGAGAACAAAAATCTTCTTTTAGATCGTTTGTGATGTAAATTTACTTTATACAATTTCACTTACACGTCCAGTAAAAGTAAAAATAATTTCATATGAGCTAATAGGGGATCGGACAAATTTTCAGAAAGTGTTTTAAATTAATCTTCATGGATATTTATTCCCATAAAAATACTATTTTATTTATTTATAGCCTTTTAGGTACTCAAAATCATGTTTTAATATTGTTTGTTTGAAAATGCCGCCAAAACGCCACGATAGTTCATCTGAGAGCGCGTAACGTCATTTGTGGTCATATCATAACAAAACTTTTACTTAATAACTTTTACTCAGAGAATATATGTTTATTGTTTAATAATGTATTAATTTGTTTATATTAGCATTTAACAGTTATATCAGCAAATGCTGATATTGTTTATATCAGCATTGGTTTATATTAGCATTTAACAGTTAATAAATGTACATATATTACAGTTTTAAATTTGAAAGGAATCTTCCTGAATTAACACGATAAAAAAATAATAGTGACTATTGCCCGTAGTGTCATTATTATTGTGCGTATCGAGTTATCTTCGAACCAGATTTAAAAAAGTATCATCAAGTAAACAAGACAAAGACCCCTAATTCATCAAAAGGATACATTAATTATGTGACACCGATCAATTATCTGTAATCGTATAATATTAAAATACTGTGAAAATTTTGTTTCATTTTAACATGAACTTGATTTTTTTAAAACTGATTTAATTTTAATGTTATCTAATTTAAGCTTTACATAATTTAACGGCAACAGTTTATCACAGACAACACAAGCTGTCATTTCCTATATGGAAGTATTGTGGTCTGAAATAAAATAATAATAATTATTATTATTATAACAAATATTATTATTATACATTTATTCATTTCTTTTCTTAATTCTATTTTTTTACTATATATATATATAAACAATAAATATTATAAAAAACTTAAAATTAGATATCTTATCCACTAGTAGCGGGACAAGGCCCAAGCTACCGGTGGTTAGGGCTGCAGAGTGAGGAACCTCCTGACAATTCGTGCCGTGTCTAGAAGTACCGTCTTCTGTATCTGCCTCTTGATCCAGCCATCTAGCGAGAGCCTCTTGAGATGTTGGTCGAGGCTCTTCGCTATAAGACCGTTCACCGAGACGACTATCGGGACGATAATTGTCGAATCGACGTCCCACATGGCGGTCACCTCGTGAGCCAAGTCGATGTACTTGGTAAGTTTTTCTTTTTCGGCTTTCACGAGGTTTTCGTCATACGAGACAGCGATGTTGACAAGCATCGTCCGGCGCTGGGATCGGTCAATAACCACGATGTCAGGCTTATTGGCGACAATAGTCCTGTCCGTGATTATGGAGCGATCCCAGTAGAGCGTAGCATGACCATTTTCGAGAACGGGCGCAGGCACGTACTTGTAGTACGGCATCTCAGACTCGAGAAGACCGTATCGAATGGCAAGTTGCTGATGAATGATCCTGGCTACTTGGTTGTGTCTGTGCAAATATTATTATTATTATACTTATTTATATCTTTTCTTAATTCTAAATTTTTTACAATATATATATAAAAACAATAAATATTATAAAAAACTTGAAATTAGATCTTATCCACTTGTAGCGGGGCAAGGCCCAAGCTACCGGTGATTAGGGCTGCAGAGTGAGGAACCTCCTGACAATGCGTGCCGTGTCAAGAAGTACCGCCTTCTGTATCTGCCCCTTGATCCAGCCATCTAGCGAGAGCCTCTTGAGCCTCTTATTATTATTATTATAACAAATAATAATAATTATATCCATATTCGCTCCCAATCCTTTATCCTTAATCCTACTCTAGTCGGCAGCAGCTTTGGCGTTGCTTGTTTTATAGGCGACGGCAGCGTGTCAAGTGGACCGTCAGCCTGTCTGCCAATCTTAACATAAAAAAAACTATGCAACATAACTTTGCGAAACAATCATATTAAAATGTGTTTCTGAACATTTTTATAAATTAATATCAATATATATTAATTAAATTAAAATGGGATAAAGTCTGTACTAAGTGTTTGAGGTACCTAATAATCAACCATTTTGAGGAATTGTTTGAACAATATTTAAAATGAATTTTCAGAATGTGCGTGGGTAGACTATGCTGTAGCGCTATTCGTTGCGATGCGCTAATCTACCCAGTGATATATTTGAAATGGGACAAAAAGGTCAATGCGGTATAATCGAGCTAAACCTGACCTTCTGGTGCCGGCACGCCTATAACATATACATACGATTACGTTACACAAAAAATCGACAATAAAAATGAAAATATAAAACTTCATTAATATAGATATAAAAATCCAAAAAACTTTTTAGAATACCAATAAGATAATAAGCATATATTATCTCTATTATATTTCTCATTTATAATAAAATCTTAAAACATATGGTAATAATTATTATAATATATGACAAATAAAAAATATATTATTTTGATTATTTGATATTTATTGAATAAATTAGTGTTTCATTTTTGATTCGAATGCAATTTAAAAATCGCTTTTCGTATAAGGCCCCCGATATGGAAATTTTATGAGGTGTAAAATTAATGCAAGCGTTAAAAGCGTTTCGTTATCTGTCATTTTGACATTTTTGTGACAGCTGACGCATGTATTTATGTTTCCTAATTGTATTATACTATAACAAGCAATATCAGAGGGTTTCTCTGGGCTTATATGAAAAGTGTAGTCCGCGTTGAGAAACGAAACGATAGCGCACTGTCTGTATATACCGAACGCAACTAATATAACTTTTGTTGGAATACGTGACATCTGAGTATGCAAAATGTAACTAAATAATATAAAAATAATTGGGTATTCAGTAATCTATTGACACGAGGAAAATTAAACTCCAGTCAGCTGGAGTTGACACACTCACTTTTTTTAATAAATAAAATAAGATAAAACAAAATATTAAGTATCTTTAATTTTGTGGGACAATGTAATTTAGAGAGTAGTTTGAAAGTAATAACCAATAATACATAAGTATTATTTATTATTTCTACGAAAGAACAATTCTGTAATCGCGAGTAATCGAATTAAATTTTAATATCACATTTGCAGCCAGCTCTAGAGCTAATTTTCAAAATATTTCTTTGGTTCTCAATCTCGTGAATGAATTTTACAAGAAATACTATAACTTCGCATTAACAACAATGAACATTTGTTTCAATCCATACTAATAATATAAATGAAAGTACCTCTGTCTGTTACCTTTTCACGCTTTAACTACTCAACCGATCATCATAAATTTTACATGCACATTGTCAATGATACAGAAAAGGATCATAGCCTTTTATCCAGAATAATAGTTATGTTCCCGAAGGATCATTTAAAAATAAAAATCCAACGCCTGGACAGGTTATAACGACATTAAAGTTCTCAGGGCATTATATTGCTCTTATATTTTGTTGGGAGTTATATTTTTTTTATTTTTCAACGCGAACATTATATGTATTACAAAAACCTGCCTTCAGATCTGTATAACAACATAATAAATTAAAATATTAATCTAATTTAAATTGTGTTTAGAAACGTTAAAATATATTAAAAATATATAAACTTTAGTTTCTATAACTTAAAAAGCTTGTAAATTTAGTTTTGACGGAGACACAAGATGTTATTGTTTTTAGTGCTATGTTTTTTACGCACGAGTTTGTATTATTGTATTTGTTTAAAAAATACTAGTTTTTCGATTTATTTTTTTCAAATTTGGCTCTGGTCTGGGTGGAAAGTAGTGGCAGGGCACACTGCGTTTCGCAGTCATTTGGGCTGCCCGTTTGGCGGCAGTAACGACCCCCTTACAGAAGACCACGTGAAATAACAGCACGTATGCTGTGTGTTTCGGTGAGTGAGTAAGGGATACCAGAGCCCATTTTCTATCCAATCCTACTGTAGTCAGCAGCGCACTTGCAGTAGCTGTGGCGTTGCTTGTGTTATGGGCGACTGTGGCCGCCTGCCATCAAGTGGACCGTCAGCCTGTCTGCTGATCTGATCTTAACATAAAAAATAAAAATTAAAAATTAGTCAGAGTTATTAATACTGATAGGATAACTAAGTAGTATATATACATATATATAACTTATTTTGAGTTCTTTCATTTCACAAACATTTAGCCTTTTTCACAAAAATCCCTGTTTTTACTTGTAAAATACAACCCTTAAGTGTTATTAAGGGTTTATAAGAATAATTACATTTTCTTATAAAATATAATGCATAGGAAATATAATTTACATGTATCCCCGATGAGAGATAAGTGAGCATAGTTGCTGTAATTGTAATAAGATTTTTACTTGTGTCGCGACACAGTTTATTCGGAACACTTAAATGTACTAATTGATAGTGTAAATACATGTATAGGAGCGTAGTACATTTACATGGTATAGTTAGATATTAGGTATTTGCAAGCGGTGGCCGCGCAGTGCACCGGCCGCGCCGTGGGAAAATCCACTTGGAAACAACTCGGTGCAGCTAGCCATATTTTACGTCAGAATTCGACGCACTCTAGTTGCGCCGTTCAGCGCGTAAACTAATCTACGCCATTAATGTCACGAATAGATTGTACATCCTTGCGAAGGCATCGCCGGCCGACGAGACCATTTTAAAGCACCATTAAACTTTAGCTGTTAAATGCAATCGAGCCGCAACCGATTTTATAGCGGGATAGTTTATTTTTATAGACATTAGTTGCACACGCAACTAATAATCTTTTATATACCACTTGATTGCTTCATAAAATCTTTAATTTCATTTGCAAGATTAATTACTCGAATTTCAGTCGTATCGAGGGTAAAGTTGAGGGAGTTAGCGTATGAAAAATTAAAATGTTAAGTTAAAATGTTACATATTGCATCAATTTAGTGTTCCAATGTGGTTAAAATTTCGCCAGCATAAAACATGTAAATACATTATTTTTCTCAACGATTTGTAAAAATCATTTGTAACATCATCTGGACCTATATTCTATGAAGAGGAATTCTGGTAATTGTGTTGTTAGATAGTAATACATTTACCATAAATCGGTGAAGTTAGTGCCATTGGCGTGCTTAAAACGAAGAAGATCCTTTTAAAATGGTATATTATCTATTATTGTTATAAAAATAATTTTCTGCAGCACCTATGACGTTGCTTATGTTATAGGCGCCGTTAACTACCTATCATTAAGCGGACCGTCAGCCTGTCTGCCGACCTTAACATGACAAAAAAAATTACAACTCTAACAACTCAATTTTTTAGAAACTACCCAAAATATCAGTGTACATAGTAAATTTATTTCAAACTAATTGTTTGCTAAACAAAATGCAAATAGAACGAAGAAAAGTTTTTTTATCAATTTAACTTAAACTATTTAGTTAAGGGGTACTATAAATCACTCTGATGCATTTTTAACTCTAAAATTTAGTAATTAAATTAATTAAATGTTCGAAACGACAGGCGAGTTGAGCGCAACCAGATAAATTAATTATTCAATATGTTAACTTAATAATAAATCAACTTTAACATCGATAGTAACCGAGTTACTGTCGTAATTAGGTGTTCCAAGCGTCTCAGCGAAGGAGTACCGAAACACTCCGTCAATAACCTCACGTCACTGGATTTTATGAGAGTTCGATTCGGATCATGCGCAATTTTCTTTAAAGAACGCTACTCGACGTGAATCCATAATAATCGGCATAGAATTGCAATAGGCGAATACGAGCGAGATGAGAGGCAGTGCTGTGCAAGCGGTCATCTTCAGTTAAATGCCAGAGGTCGCAGCGCAGGTGACGACGTTCTGGTATGCGCCAGCGCTCCCATTTATGTAGCGACGTCTACCGCCAAATATATATGCGAGTACAGCGAGGACATCTGATTAGATCTCGCAACATATTTATGTACTAAAGAAACGCCGAGTGTGCAATTTAAGTATGGTTTTCGCGAATGGAAAGAGCGATATCTTCTTAAAAAAGAATGGTATCCTGAATTTCATTCAGTTTTTTCCCAGATTTTGGCTATTTTTTTCCGAAATCCTGATAAAATATACCATTAAAATGAATGGAATTAAATGTTTGTTAATATTTTTAAGTTTGACACAATTGTAATTTCATATTAAAGGAGCGATTGTTGTAAAGTTACTTTCGACGTTTCTTCTCTCCTATAACGCCATTTTGTTTCCGATATTTTTCGACTTCAAAAAAGCGATCTTGTTATTCTATTTTTGAGATATAAAAGTCTTAATAGAAAGAAGAGTTCCTAAGGAGTAAATTTTCACAGTTTAGTGTCAAAACCATTTTCTTGAACAAATCAAATATAACACACGGACGTAAAAAAGTTTAATATGATTCAAGGGTTACAATTTTAATTCC
Source organism: Bembecia ichneumoniformis (assembly GCA_910589475.2). NCBI lineage: Eukaryota > Metazoa > Arthropoda > Insecta > Lepidoptera > Sesiidae > Bembecia > Bembecia ichneumoniformis. The sequence goes on from OU342523.1 coordinate 9,960,411, forward strand.
TCTCTGGCTGGGAAAACTTCCAGTCAGATAATAGAGTTGTTTTGTAGAAAATTTAATATTTTTGTGAGTAGGTACTTGTGACGATTCTACATTCCACAGTAACTATCCTACTCGTATTAAAAATGCGAAAGTGAGTTTGTTTGTTTGTTATACATTTACGCCTTAATTACTTAACCAATCACCATAAAATTTTGAATACACGTTGTCAGAGGCACATAAAACAGGACAAAGCGTACCTTTCATCTAAAAAGGACGTTGGACATTCTCGAGAACGTGGATGAAGTCACGAGAAAAAGCTAGTATAAAATGTTATACAAAACAATGTTTTCGAAATGAAAAATTCCATCAAATATTATTAAAAATTTCGCAATTGTCCCAAATTCCCCTTACAGAAGTTGGATAAGTGGTCAAAAGATTACCGGAAAGAAGTTTCTGATCATTAAATACTTTCCATTGCGACTCGCACACCTGTCGGTCTGTTCGCTGAGCGAACAAAGCTTCGTAATTCTACGTAAGAGCGCCAATTAAAACTATCGCATTGTCGTTCAAGCGCTATCTGAAAGTGAATCGCACTTCATGAAGCCGACTCAACCACGTTCGCTCAGCGCTTGGCCTGCTCGCAGCGGACGACTCTATCGCACCATCGACACTTTAGCGTTAATTGTTCATTTATACTATAGTAAATAAATACAGGGTAATTTGTAGACAATATTCGATCACTGGGTTTAAGCGTGGTTTGTTGGACAAAATTAAACATCAAATACTTGGGCACCTGGAAAACGTTATTCTTAATGCTTAAAAAAACGCGTAATAAAATTTAGGAAATCGTTACCATATAATGTTTATTTTCTATTAGGATTTTTCACTTTTTGTTACACTTTTATACACAAAAAAGAAATTAAATATAAGTTTTCTTAATAATCTTAATTTCAAATCTTTAGGTAAATTCTATTACACTATTAAATTATTTAAATAGATTTTTCAATTTGTTCATTTAATTCTCAAGTTACCCACCGGCAGTCTGCTGACCTTCGTAATGAAAAGAAATCTGTACTAAAATCCCAGTTTTTTATGATCATACTTATGTCATAATAATCCACGAGTTAAACTCATAGATGACACTTTTAATGTTGTTATTGATTCAACGCTGGATACGCTGGACCGTTTTTTTAGTATTAATAGATTGCTGTTATACAGGAAGGGTAAGTGATCAATTACTTACGAGATATTTTCATTTCGACGTATAAACGAGCGTGCATCCTATGTTCGAGGGTGTAAATTACAACTTACACTTACGTGAAACATTATTTTAAGTCACTCATACGAGTAATTGTGATTTAAATATTTTAAACAACTGTCAATTTTGTCAAATTCAATTTCAATTTTCGTTCAATTTGTCAGAAGACGGGCCAGTGCGATAGATCCTAATACATATTCTGCCTTATGCTATAAATAGCATTATCAAATAGAATTGACTTATTAACTCATCATTAATGAATGTTAAAGAAAGTCTCATTCAATTGCTGTAAATCAAATTTCAATCCTTAAAACTATTTTCAGAACATAAGTGATGAAAAATCTATTTTTTTTTTTCAATTGATATTTGCGGGAGAAATATCCGTAAAGTCTCTCATAAATTGTTCATCTCCATGCTTGAATTGTTATGTGTAATTCGAAAGATAAATTTTCTATAAACGCATATTTCCATAGATTTAGTCCCAGTAAATTCGTATGCGAACAGTGTATACCTACCCGTTATCCCTTTTAAGGCGTGATATCGGCGGCCAGCGGGATAATAGATACGTAAGGTAAAGGTATGGTAATAATACAGCGATTACTGCATATCCACGTAGCGCAAAACGTTCAGGTCGTGATCTAATTGTTGTGTTCGCATGCGTTGTGTTGTGTGTTTGCGGGCGACGATTCAGTGGCGCAACACGCTCGTTAACCCACATGCGCCGACTAACTGCACGTCGATCACATTTCGCCTCAAAATCACGTGTTTAAACTGTACAATACTTTAACAATTTACATCAATATCATTTCATTTATATCGATAAAAAAGAAACAAATAAAAGTTTGTGTCGACGGTTTTGAAATTTCATGCGACTCTTTAACACAATAAGTATCTACTACTTTAAAGATTTACGTCAATATGATTTCATTGAATTCGATGAAAAAAAATTTAAAAAAAATTTATGTGGTCGTTTAAAATTTTCATATTTAAATTGTACAATAAGTACTTTAAGAATTTACATCAATATCTTTCATTTAATTCGATAAAAAAAATGTGTGGACTGTTTTGAAATTTCATATTTAAATAGGTACTTTAGACTTACATCAATATAATTTCATTTAATTCGATAAAAAAATAAAATAAAGTCTGTTCAAGTTTAATTGTTTTAAGAAAAAGTAAATGGCAAATTTATTTAAAATATAATTTCTACAGTTTTTAAAAATGAATCGCTAAATGTTTGTCTAAAAGTAAAACTCGAAAATGGCTAGACCAATTCGGCAATTTATTTATTTTTTAACTATTCGTTAAAGTCCGAGGAAGGTTTGAGGATTACCAAAATTTGACAGAAAAATCGCAGCAAACATTTTTTTTTTTAGTGTTATAGGGTAAATTTTTGTTAATAAGTTCATTTAATGCGTGACCAGCTTAACGACAAAGCTTTTCAGTTAACCTGTGATAATTCGCTTTGTACAGTAAATTAAGACGGTATTTAGTTAGAGCAATAAATAATACAGTAAGTTTGTAACACAGAAAGCTTTGTACGACCGAAAAGCTTTTTACGGGGAACGAAAAGCACAACGTTCCTATCGTAATGTAACTTATGTTATAAAATAGATATTTTAAAGTATGTGATGTTATATACATATTATATTATTATTTCTTCGTACAGGTGTCGTAATTTAATTTGTTGGTGCGTGCGATTATTTTAAGTACCTTATTGCACAAAATAATTCAGCTGCTCATACTCAACGTTAAAATTCTTAAATTGCCTATTACCATCATACCATCTGATACAAAAGTGTCACAATAATTTTAGCATGCAATCGTTAAAATTAGAAATATATTTAAATGAAATAGTAAATATTTCGAAGATGCAGTCACCTATCGACTGTAAACTTTCTCTTGACGTAACGACTGATAACGAACAAGGTAAACTTTTACTTTATCAACACATAAAATGCAGCTTACTTATAAAACCAATGTAATAATGTTTTGTAGCGATTTAGCTATTATAATTCAATAGCTTAATATAGCTTTTATAATATCCCTATTATGAAATAAGAAACAATCTTTGTAATAGGAATATTTTCAAACAGGGCAGTTATATTATGTGTTATTATTGGAAATTGAGATAGGACCGTCCATTTAAGGGCGTTAAATGGTCATTATCAAGCATTTTTTTACTAGCTAAACAAACATGTAGCTTCCTATGTACTTAATAATATATATATGGTGAATCTCTTTATTAGAAACTAACAACTCTCCCCCGGCTTCGAACGAATGCAATTTTTTTCTGCAAACTATTAACGCTCTTTCCATTGAGGTAGTTTTTACATATAATTAGTCTCTTTAAATATTTATGGATTTTCTGTATAGTCTCGCATATGGTCGTTATGCATTCCATTCCAATGCTTAAAAATTATGAGATTCATTTAAATTCACACTTAACAACAACAATTCAAAATCATATTTTATTGTTTAGTTATATGTATGTATAATTTCAAAATAATGTTATTATTTAAAGAACAAGATAAATAATTACTATAGCCCCCACGCTCAGAAGTTGCAATATAAAATTATGGAAAATGGCTAATCTTGAGTTAGTTATTCGTGTTTTTATAGTCGTTATTTGTACACCTACATATGTATATGATATTCACAAAAACAGTTTATTAACTACGACGTCAATTGTTATTATAGATTCGTTTCAATCGCTTTTTATTGCTATGGGTCGTACGTGACGGGATGGAACCAACTAAAAACACAGCTTAATACACTCATAATTATACAAGCATACACAACCAAATCTATTTTAAATACTTGTATTTTAATTGCTATCAACACCATGAGTTGTTGCCTAACTGAATTATTACACGAAGTCTAAGAAGATGATTTAAAGACGTAAACACTTTGTGCAATATTAAAAAATAAGCATCTGTTATTCACGGCATCTCACTCCTTTAATGTAATGTTTTCACATTACATATGTATTTTTATGATCGGCAGACAGGCTGGCGGTCCACTTGATGGTGAGTGGCTACCGTCGCCTATAACACAAGCAACGCTAAGGCTGCTGCAAGTGCGCTGCCGACTGCAGTAGGATTAAGGATAAGGGATTAGGAAGGGATAGGGAAATAGACTCTGGCATCCCTTACTCACTCACCAGAACATAAACAGCATACGTGCGGTTATTTCACGGTGGTCTACTGTAAGGGAATGGTTACTGCTGTCCAAATGACTGCGAAACTCAGTGTGCCCACCTACTACTTTTCAGCTCCAGACCAGAGCAAAATTTGAACAGTTCATTTTCAAAGTTGACCCTACCAGGAATCGACCCGGGAACCCTAGAACAGAGCGTTAAGGCATGCAGCCTAACCACTCATCCAACGGGCTCGTCAAAATAATTCTGTAACATATATTATAGCTCTAGCTATAATAGCTTACTAGAATTAATGATTAATCGCTATCAGAATGTCACTAAGTCAGTGAGTATTTCATAGTATCCTAATATTATGAGTTTTTTTTTTCACGCCTTAACTACTCAACTGATCATCATGAAATTTTGCATGCACGTTGTTAGGGTACAGAAATGGACATAGGGTATCAATCATACAGGAAAAATCACTGTTTCCCATGAACACGGATGAAGTCGCTTGTTAAAGCTAATTTATAATACCACGACATAGAGTATAGCGATAGGAGAGTGTGCATGTCTGCTTGTTTGTTGCTTGTATCGTCACGACATTATTATTTTTAACCATTACGCCTGGATATTCCTTGCATAAGGGTTTTCCTTTCATTCAATTTAAACTTTATTATTAACATTTTGTGTCCCTTTTTATTGTGCAATTATTTTGGTTTGTTATATTTCTTATTTTTCGCAACATAGGTTACAATTTGGTCTGTACGTGTAAGTAATATACGTATATGTAAGTAAGAAAATTGATCACAGCTGTCTGAAAATATACATATATCAATGAAGGATCTAATAATGTATATATGTTACCGGAAATGTGTCAAACTTAGAAATTGTATACAATTGCTAGGAAATATATACAATTCCGAGCTTAATTAGGAAATGTGTAAAATAATGTTTCAAAGATACCTTAATACGCACATTTTCTGTGAATTGTATATATATGCAATTCAGAGATAATCTTAGGAAATATATAAAAACTAATGTTTTCTGTGAATAAAACAAATAAAACCAGTATTCCGGGTGTGCTCGCTCCGTTGCGCTCCGCTCGCATTTAATTTCATGAAGATTCCAGAACCTAACCTAACTTTGTTTCCAGTACAAAATAAGTCTTGTAACACATTTTATAAATGGCGCTGAATTTGCTTAGCGATGAATCGGGGGCCATGAATCGTCCCGATCTCGCCCCGCTGTACCCACTGACGGCATACATTTCCTATCTGTTTTATCTATTTTAGGAATTGCACACATTTCCTAGGAAATTGTATACAATGAAGGATTACATGCTTTTCCGCTAACATATATTTAAATTAAATATAAGTATTTGTATATTGTGCCAGTCTAAAGACGACATCTGATGAATAAAGTCTGCAAAAATTTATCTCTATATATAAAAATGAATCCCCATTTCCCTTGGTCACGGCATCACGCCTGAACGGGTAGACTGATTTTAATTTGGTTTTCACTAATGGAAAGAGCTATAAACGGGGAATGTTCTTATATATAAAAATTGCATCCCGGGTGAAGCCGGGGGCGGGTAGCTAGTATCTTATAAAAAACAGAATATAAACAATTTAAGGTTTGTGTCAGATATCTCAAATGTCATTTTAACTCTAAGTTTAGATGGTAAACAAATATTGTAGTCAAATAAGTACGGGTTGCCGTTGTATCAGCTGTCAAATGTAACATTATATGAAATGTTTCGGTCCCGCGATTTATCCAGTGTCGTTTGACAGATCTTTCTCATTTGTGTTACGCGTTGCATACGCTCACTTAAAAAGGCGAACAAAATCGTCTACTAGAGTTACATTGCGACCACAACTAATACAAAAGATATACAAAATCACTCACTAGTTTTTTTTTTTTTTTTTTTATCAACTAACATTTGATTTACAGTTTTAAAAAGCCTTCTGCAAATCTATACCCACGTTTCTGGAAACATTTTCTTATAACAAGGCCATGCACTAGCGAATAGAACCAGTTGAGTTTGTACGCTACTAAATACTCCTACGACGAACTTATCGATTTTAATATGTTTGTATATTATTTGATGCATTCATGATATTAAAAAATTGTTGCAATATCTAGAAAAATATTTTTAATTGATACTTAAAGAATTTGAAAATATTCGTATCTTTTTACAAGAAAGGTAAAAAATTGTGGAAATTTGGATTACCTACGTAATTTTAATAAACAGTCTAACGATCGATCGATTTTGCAATTAAATATACAAATTAAAAAAATTAAAAAAAATGTTTTTGTACTGAAAATAAAAATAAACGATCATGACTTTTGAATACTACAAAATGAACTGATGATAACAGAATTAATCTTTACATAATTTACTTCGATTTGATCAACACTTCCAGGGACACGTTGAAATACCTACATTTAACCAAGACAACTATTTCTACACTATCCACTTATTTTACTTCGAAACAAGTATATTTTCAGTTCAAAATTTAAAAATCTGTGCATGAAATTAGTACAAATTAAAATTAAATATAAAATTGACACCTAGATATGTATATGACTGATTCTAAATATACTCAGTGGCATAGTAAAAGTGAAATCAAAGGGAACTAAAAAATATGTATCATATTGTTTGATATTTGATTAGAATGAAATACTGTTAGCATCTACGCGAGCGCAACGTGACGCTTGATAGGCATGCGGCGTGACTCGCTCGCTCCGGTTTTATACAGGATCTCAAGACACGAAGCAAAGCGAACTTATTAATACAATTAAATATTCAGATTTTAAAACGATATTCCGATTTTATTGCGATGGAACTGTGTAATTTGATACCGTTATTTATGTCCTATCGTTTAACATTCCTCCGATATACCTAATATCTATAGAACTACGTTCTCAGATACATAATGTACCCATTTATATGATGACTCCTTCTAATACGTTGTTCTCTCTCTTTTCAGAAAGTCTTCGCTTTGAACATGTTGGACGGCTTGAAACCATGGCAAGCGTTATAATATTTGTTGCTATCGCTGCCGAGAGCTTCGCGAATTGAGTTCTTAACAGGCAGTGATAGAGTTGGGGTGAATAATGGGAAAAAGGCACGTACGGATCAAGTTCGCACACTCCATCCGTCCGCCTATTCATTCGAGTACGTCGGAGACATCCGACTGAAATCCCAGCCCCAGCAGAAAGCTCGCTGCGTGTCCTGCGCCTGCACACTTCAGTTACCGACGCTCTTGCGACTGCCAATAAAGTACAAGTCATACCGGGTTATAATTCACTTATTTAAAACTTAGATTTATTTTATTGTAGTACAAAGACAAGTTTAATGTAAACGTTTGCTTTATGTAGCCAAGATAAAGATAACGATCCGAGCTCGTAACCTCGGAAAAAGTTTCGGACGTCAGTCATGACGGCCACTGCACCGGAACTGTCAAAGTCAGACTTCTTTGACTTCGTGACGTCCCACGAGGTGACGGATGCCCAGTATAAACAACAAATGCGGTCCGTGAATGTGTTCATGGAATCTCCCGACTCCAGGTCGAATCCCTTGCTCTCCGAGGAGCCGAAGGAACAGAATAACAATAGTTTATTGAGCATATCGGGGACGCAAGCTCCTGCAAACAGCAGCATGGCTACTGCTACAACGTCGACGACGTTACAGAGTTTTGACTCTATTTGGAATGTGGACCGCGATCGAGATCGCCTAGAAACAGCCATGTTAGAAGATCTCAACAAATATTATTGGAATCAAGATAGTGAAATTAATGGTCCACACCCTTGTGCGGATACTGCTATATCGAATAAGTTGATAAGCAACAACACTGATGGACAAATATATACTCTAACTGTACTTAACCAAGATATTAATGAAACAAATACAAATCGATATTGGGGAAAAGAAGAAGATGTGTCAATATCGAGTCCGACAGATATGGAACAGCCGTCGTCGTTAGATCTCGAATCTATACTAAATATGAACGGGTTTCCTAATGATTTTAGTCAGGATTCGTTAAGTTCAAACATATTGCCGAAAAGTGAGAGTTTCGGCTTCGAAGAAGGCGATCCCGAAAGTCAAAATACCGATTTAGGTAACAATAATCTAGTTAAGGTAGAACGCTTCAGTTACGAAGATAGTGATTTTCAGAACAGTGATAAGAAAGATGATTCCCGTATTTCGATTATAGGCACTCCGAACATATTAGAAAGTCAAGTTGAATTTAATAACAATAACAATGATTGGAAATTAACCGATCAAAACACAGAAACCAGTGAGTCTTTGTTAAGAAGTGCACTACAGGGGAAAGCTTTGATTAGATACACCACACAAAAGAACACCATAAAACTCGACGCGAATTCGGAGCTAAAAAGAGTTATTATAAATAATAACAATAAAGCGGACGTTCCGTCAATGTATCAAGATAATAAAGTTACGGATACTGAACAATTCTTGATGGCAATTTCGCCACAAAATGGCAACGTAAATATATCCATCCTATTAGAGGAATCACCCGGTGCAGTTATTTCTAACGGCGATAATCCCACGTCGACACAGAGTGTTGATGACATTCTGCTGTCACAACTCGACGCCAACTATCCGGAAGACTACGAGAAGTTGAAAAGAATAGCAACGGAATTGGGTGAATCTGTGCAACCTTTTTGCACCGTGGAACCAATAGATCCGACGCGAAGTGTGTACAACATACACCATGTGAACGGTGAGCTTGTGACGATGATTCCGGCCAGTGAGGTGCAGTTACCTCAGCATTTGCAAATAGTGACCGCTTCGCCGACTGTGACGAGCACGAAAACAGTGAGTAAAAAGTATAAACGAATACAGAATAAGAACTCGCCACCCACGACTCAAGCGCAGTCGGGCACAAACATTCAAGCGGCCACGTCAACCTCGAACGGTATTAGAAAAGAGCGATCGCTTCATTACTGTTCGATTTGTTCGAAGGGATTCAAAGACAAGTACTCTGTGAATGTTCACGTGCGAACGCATACTGGGGAGAAGCCATTTTCTTGTTCATTGTGTGGCAAAAGTTTTCGTCAGAAAGCTCATCTCGCTAAGCATTATCAAACTCATATCGCACAGAAGAATGCTACAGCGAACGGTGCCGTAAAACCCACGAAGCAAAGGTAACTGGATCAGAAGGCCCAACCGGTAACACTTACTTTACAATGATAGTCAAATGAACTTTGTAACAGTGATCGAATTCACTAAATCCCAAAGGCTGAAACATCGCAGATCAATTTGGTAAGGTGCTAAACAAACTTTAGTTTAACAACGAATAAAATAAATGTCCAACTAAAATTTTTCACAGAGTGATTACGATGGATGTCCGTATATAAATAGATATTTGTTAATATTTTATACTTCCGCTCGTTACCGAATACTTTAGCTTTAGCTAAGAATAGGTTCTATTAAATATTTTACATTGTAGTACTTACGAGATTATCATTATACTTCAAATATTCATGTTAATTAGTCATACATTTAAATGAAACTGAAGTCATACTTTTGTATTTCAAGTTATTGCTTCTCGAATTATGTTTGGTTCCTGAACTTTTTAATGCACGTATATTATCGCTCGAGAGATAAATTCAATTATTAATACTATAACATCACATAACCATAAATATATAACGTTCATAAGAAGCGCTGATATCGCTATTTGCCACTACAGCCGTAATTTCTCCTGCTGCGCGACCGACAAACTTTCTAAAAAAAAATTAAAAAAAAAACAGAGCAAAAGAACGAACACTCAGTACCATCTTTCACCGCTCGACTATCGTATCTCTACATCACCTTCCCCTCGGTACGCTTGTCGGTGTTAGTCATTTTTTTTTCTTTGACGTCAGATCATTAATGGCACTCTATCTTTTTTGACAATAAGAGAAGTCCACTCATTACTCGTCTATTAAAAGCTTTAACATTCCATTGTATTCTAACAGTTTAATTCTCTTTATATAAAATATCGTTTTTAAGTAGGTACAGACTTATATTTAGTTGGCTGCAATTCTTAATAATTGGTCTAAGATCATTATTTGACCCTCCATATCGGACGAAACGGTGATCGGCTTCTCGTACCCGATGTAATGTCTTTCTCCTTAAACTGGGAGAGGCCTGATTACAGTTAGATTGCTATAAATTTGAGACACAAGTGGTCTTCAATCGTAGTCTTTAAAATTGTGCTCCCTTTCGCGTCTAACAAATTGACTTTTCTTTGTTCGGTCCGAACGGACGCTTGTAACATTGAACCAAGCCTGTTGTTATTTTATAAGTATATCACTCCGAACATAAAGGAAACGGTAATCATTTTATGAAGCCACTTGTAGTAAATCAATATATTGAAGTGTTATTTTCATTAATTGTCTAATAGATGGGTTTCAGTCGTAAATATTGGATAAAATGGAGTCTACTGTTATGCGAGAAGGCATGCTGTAAGCTTTCCAATTTTCGCTTATAATTGAAGCTCTATTTTGGAAAGAAGTCTAAATATTTTCCTGCTCATTAATAGATTACACAGCAGCTTTAAAAAAATCAAATTAAATTTGATTTGATTCGACATCCAAAGCAGGAAATGCGGCTCTTTTGTTAGATTGCGTGGTGCATGACGCGGCAACTCACATTGAAGGCGTCAAACTCGCTCGTACTTTGTATGGAAATCTCGCGAAATTAGAGAGTTATATAAACTTTAAAAAATTTAACTGCTGTATACACTAAGTCTAATTAAAGTTTCATACTCTATGGTTCCATACGTTGGGTGACATAATTTTTTTTTTAAATTTACGTTTAATAGTTATACGATTTTCGAATTCGATCTCCCAGAGCACGTCGCGTTTGGCCTTTATTTGCCTCTTCTACTCATTCAATTTAGTGTCTTAATAAATAGTTCACCTCCGTTATTAGGTTAAAAATAAGCTCGTTCTAATTTAAAACCAATCAGACATTAAGGTCATATTGTTTTGGCCTCCGCACGTCACTGCGTTACACACTCCGCCTTGCAATGTCATTTCGCTGCTGTTTTACGCGTACTGTAATCTCAATAAAAGTATAATAAATACAATTTATCATACACAATACTCAATTATAAGTCACGTGTAATGATTAAAACGTAGGAAACAGATGGATGTTAGTTTAACTTTTATTCTGAAAATCACGAGGAGCAGAGAGTTTATTGCTAGAGTTTTATTTTATTTTTTATACATATATACGAGTTATACAGAACTTTCTACTCGCTTGTACCTATGTATTATGTACAATGCTCAACGGCATACGTAATTTTTACAAGAAGAAACTTATCGGAAAATAAGCGATAACTATATACAAAGAGAGAAATTCAGTAACTACAAAATGTTAATGTAACTGAGTTGTTATTGAATGCTTATATTTGATGACAGTAATTAAAAATAGAATTACAAGTAATTAAAAATGAGTAATAATAAAATTCATTATTAATAAGAGTCGCCGAGAGCCGAGAGCTTAACGGTGAAGAAAAACATCGCAAGAAAATTTGCATACGCCAAAGAATAAACTCTAAGGCGCATGTGAGTCCACCAACCCTCACTGGGCCAGCGTGCTAGCACATATAGCCCACACGCCCTTGTTGAGAGGGTTGGCCTTTACCTGCCTGCAGTGAGGACATATATAGCCTGTTGATGATAAAGAAACGCTAAAAAAGGTTTTCAAAAACATGCATCGAATATAGGATTATATTTTGTATTGATTGATATTGTAATTATTCACAGTTGTCAACGGGTCAATCTATACTTACTTATTTACGTCAATTCGAATACTTGAAAAATCAACTTACTTTTATATTATAGGTATATAATTTTTACCAATTTTTCATAAAACTTTATGTTAGATATAGAAATAGGAACGTTTATGTATTGAGAATATTATTATTATTTTTATTACAATAATATTTGTGATTATTTCTGTGAAAAGACAATTGTTTTTGTTTAAAAAAAACCGTGATTATGGAAAAGTTTCAGGAACCATTCATTTAAAATGTTTCATAGAAACAACTTTTGTCGTGTGCGTATTTTTTTCAATTTTACACATTTAGCATAATATAAAATAGAATAAGTAGGTACGTACTTACGCATCTTGCCAATAATTTCAACTGTAATAACAAAGACATTTTAGTATTATTAGCAATCGAGCACTGCCTTCAATTGACTTTGACAATTCAATTGACTTTGACTTTGACTGAAGTGTTTCTGTGAGAGCATAATATTTTTTTTAATGTTTTACACTTTTCTTATAAATCGCCTTTATTGATTGTAGTTATAATATGACACTCGATTAAATTAATACTCACTACTTGTAAATATTTGTAACGAATTTTATTTTTTTATAAGAAAAAAAGACAAACTAACTCGTTCATGACGTAATCTTAGGGCATAACGCACCGTGAAACAGCGACGCTATTGGACGATGTGTGTTGTAGTCGCGTCGGGTTTCAATAATATGTTTCCGGCCTTAAATTCTACCACTTGTATCTCATTAGATGGTATTTTGAAAGTTAGCGAATTTATAGTTCTTTAATAAGAAATTTGAGATTTACCAATTTATTGTTAGGAAATATGGCTAATAGTTTAAGTGTTTGCGTAAAAGTTTGTTAATATATTCTTGTAATATATTAATTTATGTTACTTTATAAGTAATTATATGGAAATGATGGATTTATTAATTTTGATTGATTTTATTGCATTTGTTCCTGAATTGATTAGATTTTATTGATGACTCTTGTGTCGTCTGTGTTTTTAAGAATTTTATCAATAATTAATGTGCATGATTAATTTAATTTTTAGTTAGTACTGCATAGCTTTAAGGACGGCATGGACGAAATTTTATATAAGTCAGAATTATCGTTTTATTTAGTGACGCGGCCGAAGCAGTGTAAATATTAAATTATTAATTAATGGTGACAAATTAATTTATCTAAACTTATTCCGTCCAGAGGTTACATGTACTCGTACAATTTATAATTAAGTAAAATGAACAAATTACTGTTAAAAACAAGGACATAGTCCTCTGTGGAGAGTTCGTAACTATGACAGAGTACTTTATGTTCTTTTAATCTGTTCTGTCAACTTTGTCTGAGCGCGTCTAATCAAAATTATATAGATGTGCACTGTGTTGTAAAACAAGATGGATGTCAAATAAAACAATTCGTAAATAAATAACGATAAATATATTATTTACATATAAAATGTAATAACATTCTATTTTGTATCGAGCCTATTAGTATTTTACACATCAGAACAACTTTAAATGATTTTAATTTTATACAATTTGAAATAAATAAAGCATTCGCCTTGTCCACAGAGCGACTACTCACTGTTAAGAATACTCTTCATCAGAGCAGTTTCTGTTGCTTCAGTTTTATGTACGAATAGCTCCTTTTAGTCTGTACAATATTCGGAACATAGAGATTAGAGGAGGACAGAGGGTCGACTGGCCACCATTAAATAGGAGCTCTGTAGTAATTAGCATTGGGGTATGACTTTATTTACGGCGGTTTCCTGAACTACCCAACCAACCAATCGTACCAATTCACCAATGCTACACAAGCGCCATTCTCGCCAATTTGTGAACCACTATTTAAAGGTTGTAGCTTAAAAGTTTTTCAGTTAAGTATAAGTAATTCCTTCTTACATTTATTCTCCATGATTCAGAAGCTGAGGCTGTTCCACAGTGGCCACAGATAACTCGACCATACTCATTTTTTAACTGTCTGATCGTTGCGAGTGCTGGTCCACCTCATCCTGTACAACTTTTAATCCATCTTGTACAACTCTTGGTTTATTTATTGTTAGATTTACGATTAAGAAAAATAAGAAAACAAAAACATTTTGATTATCCGGAGCTGTGATTTTTGCTTATCTCTATACAATTACTTACTGTGTATTCCATATTTTCAACCATACGGTAGATATATACCGTGCAGTTAAATGTCATTTCGCAATCACTGAGGTCTTCCAAACTCGATGAGTACTTGCTGCCAGGTGCATCTGGTGATTTTCATGTCAGTGTCATGTCAAGCGTGGCTGTAAATTTACCGATACTTAAAACACCTACTTTTACGAAATGTTTTATACAGTTTTGTAACGAATTTCTATATTTTTTACTTTCCTACGTTAGTTTGCTAATAAAATGTTTTTATAATTATTATTTGTTTTATTTTATAAAATGTAAAACTTGAAAAAGGTTACGATAATGTGAAGCGTGCTAGCTAATAGTCCACTTGGTAAAAGGGGCTGCCACCACCTAGAAATAGAATGCCTAACCAAAGTCCTAGAATGTAAGTACTCTCCCAACCCTAAGGGAATGCCACCTAGACCCAAATTTAATTGTATTAAAAATTTATAAACAATAACTTTAATTTTATTATATATTTTTTAATATTTATTTAATAGAAGAATTAACAGGAAGTATTGACACAAAATTTTAACGAAAGGATAATAGTTTTTTGCTGCACAAATCGCTGTAACTTTATCATTACTAAAAACTATACTTTAAAGCTGTTATAACCTCTTTATGTTGCCAATATCCAATATTTTTTACTCCACTCTTAAAACCAATCAAATTTATTTGTGCCTAGATTTATTCAGGCTTTACACAGATATTTCCAATTTTTGACCAGTTTAAATTATTCTCACAGAAATGTATAAATTTGACTAATGCAAATCCTTGCTTCGAAGCAAATCTATGTGGCCTGTGAACTATATATATCTCGAACGGTTGCTAGACATGATAAAAAACACGAAACAAGTTCAAAACAAGGCAGCGAGTCGGGCGCCTATTGTTCCACCGTGTTCCGGTGCACATACCGCAAATTGTAAGGTGGTAATTAACTCTATTGTGGACAGAAAGATCTTATCAAACCCACAAACACTTCCGATGGATTTATATACTAGTGTTCCACTTATTGTTCAATGCTACCTGTAAACTTTAACTATATTTTAACAAAAGAATGCACCGTTTTGATCCGTATAAAACATCAAAAACTTTTATCTTATCTAAGTCAATTTGTACTTAATAATTTTTTTATTAGAAACTCACTTGTAACGCCATCTCTTGCCGATCAGTAAAACAGCCGAAACATCTAAAGAATATTTAAGTGATTGGCATTTCCGTTCACTGGGTTGGCGCAATTTAAATAACAAACAATGTTGAGTATATATTTTTATGTACCTAAAGTGTGGCAGGCAGGCTTACGGCCCACTTGTTGTATTTTTTTAGAAATCGTGCGTAAGATACAACCTTATACACAGGATGACTATGTGGATGATGAAGCGCAAGCCCAATAGCCACATAATATCCATACGTAAAGTTATATTTAATTATTACTCACTAAAACCAGTCTCGTTGCATGGATTTGGTTTTAGTCCTGGGTGACTTTGGAAGCATCACTGGTCATTTTACTTGGTGGTGGCAACCGTATCTTATAAATGACAGAAAGAACATGGTTGGTAGGGATGAGTTTTGGCAATACCACGCAATACACATTTCAAGATAGTATTAATTTCTGTAAAGGCGTTGTGGCCGGTTTCTATTCAACAATTGAAATGGAAGCTTCGCATGAGCTTCCGGGAACTAGTGAGTATAATTTTATTCTCAGTGGGAAATAATACGATAAGAATAACAACAATAAGATCATCATACAGTTGTTAGTTTGTTCGAATTCCTTTTTTAGAGAAACATAAAGACACGGAGACAGCCATCTGGAATAGACAGAAAGCAAAAATATAGTATGTACCTTACACCTAGACCAATTTTTGTTTCAGTTATCAGTAATGCTTTAGCAGTTAGAAAAAGCATAAGAAATGCTTATCCTATGCGTGAAATCTTCATAGAAGCCTTTTCAAATATTTTTTTAAACAATAATCATACCATAATTCAATAAATATGTAACGGAAGTAATATTCGAACAAAAGTAATATAGTTTTTGAGGATGTTTGTTACTCTTGATTTAGATGAAATTAGGTAAATAGATAATTTACTTATTAGCTGGATTAATATATAGGTAGCATACTTTTTATCCTCGAAAAATATTAGATTCCCGAGTGATAATCGTTAAAAATACAAAAAAATAGGCGCACTGTCGCCTTCATTCCAGGAATAAAGTTGTGAGTTATAATTCTCAGGTGTGTTCAATGCGGACGAAGTCGCAGCTAGTTACATATAAATGCGAAAGTAAGTTTGTTTATTTCCCACATTTTCACACCTTAACCCTCATCAAATCTATCATCATGAAATCATGCATACACGTTTTCATGGGTACAAAAAAGGAAATAGGTTACCTTTCATACAGGAAAAATTACCTACTGCTCTCGAGGGACGCAGACAAAGTCGCGAGCAAACGTATATAATATTTGCTTTACAAGTGAATTTTCGCTTTACAAGTAGTGATACAAAAGTAAGAGAAGCGTATTGTGATACTAAATTGCTAATTTCAATTTAATGAAATATACAAATTAGAATTTAACCGTTCCGATGGGAAACCATTTCATACGTTATTGTTGAAAATGTTCAATTACAATACAATAGAAAACATCTGCTAATGAGAAAAAAGCAATAGGTTAGAACTGTAAAGGTTTTTACATTATAACGCATATCGTACATCGCGAATGTAATTTACTCTGTACAGGAAATCGTAGTTAACGAGTGAAACCCAGGCTCTCCATGTCTCTTCATAAATAACAGGTAATGCCGTATTTACGAATAATACGTTGTCAGTGTTATAAGTCAAGTTAAATTTATTGAATATAACTATATGACAATATCAATGCGGAGACTCGGGGAGTCATATTGGCTCATCTATCAATTAGCAAGTAATTGATAGCTCATCATCTATCAATATAATTATTGCTAAAGCTCTCAAAAATTATTATATAATTTTCACCGGAAATTATTTAATATTCTGAAAACTAACATAGATTTTGTGTGAAAAATATTAAAAAAAAAACGACTTAAAACAGAAAAATAGAAAATGTTATTTTATTTAATCGTAAGTAATATTGTTAACGCAAAACTGAGTTTGTGTGTTTGTTTGTCACGATATCAGCTTTAACTACTCACCCGATCATCAGGAACTTTGCTTACACGTTGTCAGGGGTTCAGAAAATGACATAGGTATATTTATCCATTAAAAAAGTACTGTTCCGGAGGGACACAGACAAAGGTATTATTTAAATAATATAAACTACTTTAAACTGCGGAAAGCAGAGAGAGAAAGAGAGAAAGTAGAGAGAACTGATACCCTATAGTCAAGAAGAAAATTTGAAAAAACGTAAGTAATACTAAATTAGATCGCACACAAATTATATTTGTATATTTTCTTTAGTTAATTACTTGTAACAGATTGTTAACAACTCCGAAATTTTAATTAGGGCTAATTTTCTGCAATTCAATAACACACTAATATTCACATTTGTAAGTTACATGCATTTTCAAATATAAATTTTGGAACAAATCAATGTGTTCAAAAAATTATTTTAAAATTTACAGCTGCATATAATGATTTTAGTTACTTCACCTCTTACTTTGTCCTGTGATAATGAGAATTAATCCTTGCTCTATCTTATCGTTATCACCTTTTTTATTACCTTTCATAATCTTTTCTCTTTTACAATTACGTCTTCCTTTTTTTGTTCGAAAACATTAATTATGAATTTAAGTTTTCGAAATAACTATTATTACTCACATTATTTATTAGTTCACCAAAAAATTTATTGCCAAAAGTAACTGATATTAAACCTATTTTTTACTCAATGGTAATTATTTCTTTTGTTTTAGGTAACTATTTTATCATAGAATTATTAATTACCCATCTATTTCATAAAATAGTAATAACAACTTGTTCCTTTTGCTCCCAAGATCGTTGCAACAGTGAGGGAGTAAACTGTCTTAAGACTATATTTTTTTTTATGTACAGGGCGATTAGCGAGCAGACTCTACACTTAATGACGCAAAATACAGCATAGTTGCTGCAAGTGTGAGGAATTAGGAATAAGGAAATGGGCTCTGGCAACCCTTACTCACTCACCGACACACCGCACCACATATGCTGTCATTTCTCGATGGTCTTCTATATGTGATTACTACCACCAAACGAACTGTCCAATTTGTGACTGCGAAACCTTCTACGTAGTTATAAAGAGAGATTTTATTTAATGATAAGATAAGAATGTTATAAAGAGAGAGTGCAAAATTTTGTTAGTTTGTTTGTATGTGAAAGGTATTCTCTGGAACCACTGTATCTACTTGCAGGTAGACGTTAACTTTATATTGTGTATTTATAAGTCATTCAATTGCTCGTGTGCAAAGTAGTGTCGCATCGGTCTAGTAAGTGTATAAGGAAAATGAAATATTTATACATGCCAGTGATGGATATATCATTCATAAATTCTAGATTGTAAGACTTCTTGGTAGACAAAACAAACATTGTGATTGTATGTTAGTCGAAATTGCAAAATGTCTTGATTTGTTTCCAAATTTAAAACAGAATATGTGTTAAGTTGTATTTTTTGTAAATTTTCCTAATATGTGTTTTTTTATGTTAAGATCGGCAGACAGGCTAACGGACCACTGGATGGTAGGTGGCTTACGTCACCTATAACATAAACAACGCTACAGGTGCTGCAAGTGCACTACAGTAGGATTAAAGATAAGGGATTGGGAGGGGATAGGAAAATGGGCTCTGGCAATACTTACTTACTCACCGAAACACAAAAGCACATGTGCCGTTTTTCACGGTGGTCTTTTGTAAGGGGGTGGTTACTGCCGCCAGCCGAGCTGCCCAAATGACTGTAAAACGCAGTGTGCCCTGCCACTACTTTCCAGATCCAGACCAGAGCCAACTTTGAAAAGTTCATTTTCAAAATTGACCCTGCCGGGAATCGAATCCGGGAACCTTAGATCAGAGCGTTAAGGCAAGAACCTTATCCACTCATCCAACTGATTCGTTAATTTAAATCTAATGAGGAGTTTTATTTGAATTCGCGTCAGACTTTTTGCAACTTCGAGCTTTTTCCCACCATGAAGTTAATAACCTAGTTCTATTTGTCTACCATGACGTTTTACAATCTGTAACTTGTGTGGGACAAAATGTGGCGAATCGAGTAGTACTCCTACGTACTTGGAACGTATCTCTGTCTGCTAAGGTGGGTACACGGCCAACATAGAGCCAATCAGGTGAGAAAGGTAAGTAAAAATAGGAGTAACTTCAATTATTTTGTAAAGGCTGATTTTTATATATGTTTTGTAGAATATTACATTACAAAATAATATCAGCATTGCCAAACACTTGTGCCAGACGCTTTAAGACCTCTTTCATTCTGCACATGCGGCACAACACGTGGCCGGCACAATTTTGTATGAAACCAATGACGGCTTTTCTTAGTAGATACGCATACATTCAAAGTACATAGGAACACTACTCGATTCCTCACATTTTATCCTTTAGAAAATAATAAGTTAGGTCTAGCATGTTTGGGATCTTGGGCCATAGCCCCATACTGCAGTGAGATGAAACAGTCCGTTCCTCATTAATAGCTAATAGAACACACAAAGAAAGGCTCTATTTCTTCGGACAGTAACAATAGAGATCTTCAAATACTAAAGGATTGGATCGTTGACAATGCATTCAGTCCGATAATGTAAACAGTCATTTGGATCTAGTTTTATTTTGGGACTCCAACCCAGAAGTGGACTGAGATGAAGAAAATGATTTGCTCAATATCTTGAGGATTACTCTAAAAGCAAGACACATTGCTATCAATAGGGCTTTTGGTGGTGAAAATTTTACAACTAAATTAATGAGCCGGTTTTAATGTAATTTGTTATTTAAAATGATGGGGTGTAGTAAATAAATGAAAAAAAAAATTAATACAAAATTATTTTATCACAAATTTTATCGTAAGTAAAACAACAGGTCATAAGGTTATACTTTTTTAAATGCAGTATAATACCTGTTATTTTGAAATTATTTGGTATTTTAAAATTACACATTTCAGTTACATGTTCATAATTACTATTAATTTTAACCGATTTGTTTTTAATTACAATAGATTAACATTAGCTTATTTCTAGCAATAACATTATCGATTCAAAAAATTAAATGTAGAAGTTACCAATTTTTTGTTTTATTTTAATTTTACTTTAATTTACTATAAATTAATAAATTAATAAAAAAATTATTTATATACTTAGCGTCTATAACTTATAGTAAAGTTTTTTGAATGTGAGATCTACTTCTTTGGGTCTCTGTAAACGCCCATAAAGAGTATAGAATTAGTTGGTCGTTCATACAAGACGTAGACAAACGGAAAGTTGGCGACGAAGCGACTGGGCTCCGCCGGACGAGACGAGCGGAAACCGAAGATGGCCGTCGCAGCCGCCGCTACTGTTCCTGAAATTCAATCATTAATGTTTTTTATTGAAGTTTTTATTATTACACAGCGTGTTGCGTTTGGGTGAGTGAGTCAAAGATGTCAGAATTCATTTTAATTAATAATTTTGATTTTATCCTCATCCTTCCATCTTTATTCTCTAAGAGTTGCACACTGCAAAAGACTATATACACTAAACGCAACAATTAAAGGATATAAAAAAAGTTCCAAATTTTTAGGTGATTTTCAACAGGCTGTAACTTCGAAGAAAATGATCGTACAGAGCTCATTAAAAAAGGAAATTGTAGCTTGAAGTTTCTAGTTTTTGAGTCCAAGCTTCAAATTTTTTTCTCGTTAGCGATTTATGAGTAATAGTCAGATAATCAACGATAAAAAAAAATTCAAAATTTTTCTCGTCTTGAAAATGGTGTAAAAGCCGTAATATTTTTTTATTGTAATGGCACAGTAAAGATCTTTTAGAGAGTTTAATTCCCTACGATTTGACCTCCTCGTGAGCTCTGTACAATGATTTGTAACTGAGTTATCGTCAATCAAAGCGAAAAAGATCTTTTTGACTTGGACAATCGATTACTCGGGCAGTAATGGTCGTATAGAAAATTAAAGTAGGGTTTTGTAAACTGAAAAACATTCTCTATAAGGTGCTTAAATTTGATTATGATAAAAAAAATATTTACAAACCGAAAATGTTGGCCGAAGAAAAGGTAAAAAACTGTAAATTTAAGGATATTTGGATAACTTGCAATAACTTTGCAAATAATGCAGATACGAAAAATCTCTTCTATAGCTTTTCAACCTCAATGTGTCCTGAAAAAACCCTGAAAGTTTCAAGGTGCTGTGATTTTTTTTTCTTAGTGTCCGGAATGTTTAAAGTTATCGTTTTTGCTGAAAATCAAGATAACGGGCAATTTTTCATTTTTTTCCCTTAGTTTGAGTTTAAACGGTTTTTTTAGCAATAATCCATATTTTTTTCATCAGAACTCTTTAATCATTAAAATAAAATAAAAATTGAAATTTCTTTTTAAATTTATTTTTCTACACGTTAACGATGCTTTCCCGTGGAAAAAAAAATGGTTGATTGCCTAGCTAGGCCCTTTTTTTACCACCGGCTATTAGCGTTACGAAAAGCGTACCACGTGCAGGTTGCACGGTAGACAGACTGGCGCACTTCCATTGTGGCTGCAACTTCAATCTGACTGCGTCCTTCTTGAAAAAGAGTGACGATACGAGCCACGTCTGTGGCAGACAAGTGTCGCCGTGGCATGTTAAAGAATTAGTTTTAAAAAAACTGTTTTTTCTTTTACTCGTAATTAGGCTAATGTGAACAATTTAGACTTCTAAGAATAACAAAAAAGGGAAAAATTATGTGAAGAAAAACGCCAAACATCAAGCGTCAATGTGAAGAAAAAAAATTGAAAAAGAAATTTCCATTTTTTTTTTAATTTTAATGATTAAAGAGTTCTGATGAAAAAAATATGGATTATTGCTAAAAAAACCGTTTAAACTCAAATTAAGGGAAAAAATGAAAAATTGCCCATTATCTTCATTTTCAGCAAAAACGATAACTTTAAACATTCCGGACACTAAGAAAAATAAATCGCAGCACCTTAAAACTTTCAGGGTTTTTTCAGGACACATTGAGGTTGAAAAGCTATAGAAAAGATTTTTCGTATCTGCATTATTTGCAAAATTATTGCAAGTAATCCAAATATCCTTAAATTTACAGTTTTTTACCTTTTCTTCGGCCAACATTTTCGGTTTGTAAAATTTTTTTTTATCATAATCCAATTTTAGCACCTTGTAGAGAATGTTTTGCAGTTTACAATACCCTACTTTAATTTTCTGTACGACCATTATTGCCCGAGTAATCGATTGTCCAAGTCAAAATGACTTTTTCCGCTTTGATTGACGATAACTCAGTTACAAATCATTGTACAGAGCTCATGAGGAGATCAAGTTGTAGGGAATGAAATTCTCTAAAAGATCTTTATTGTGCAATTACAATAAAAAAATTATTACGGCTTTTACAGCATTTTCAAGACGAGAAAAATTTTGAATTTTTTTTTTATCGTTCATTATCTGACTATTACTTATAAATCGCTAACGAGAAAAAAATTTGAAGCTTGGACTCAAAAATTAGAAACTTGAAGCTACAATTTCCTTTTTTAATGAGCTCTGTACGACCATTTTCTTCGAAGTTACAGCCTGTTGAAAATCACCTAAAAATTTGGAACTTTTTTTATATCCTTTAATTGTTGCGTTTAGTATAGTACAGTAATATCGTATAGCCTTTTTTTGTTATCAAGGGACTATGAGTGAACCAAAACACCTTTAAACATCCATCTGCAATCGAATAATAAACGTATATAGAATTCAACTACATATTAGTTATACAATATATTAAGTAAAGATACCTTCTTCGTCGAGTTGTATTTTAGCTTTGTGAACAGCGTCGTCAAACAGAATACCCTTGTCGTCTGTTAATGTGCTGAAATCTGCCGTTGCATTGAACAAGTCGCCCGCACCCAATGTTTCCAAAATCTAAGGATATAATGTAATAAATATGTTAATATTTAATTAGAATGGTAAAATAACAATAAAATAACGTATTGACTGTGCTTTTATTGACCTCTCTGTTGTATGACTGCGCTAAGACGTAACACGAGAACACTTTAGACTTCGTTATACTTATGTCGTTTTTATATTGATATTAAAATAATAAAATTATATACATGGTATCTTAACGATACGTACCTACTTTAGGCCTAATATATGAACACAAAATTGTGTCCAAGATGCGCTTAAGCATGTATATACATTTGAACAGACCGACAAATTTATTATGCTTCGTCACACTGCTCATAAATCATTATCAAAAAGCTATCGCAACCCAGTGAAATGCACGTTTGACTGTTGTTAAATCGCCGAATCTCAGATACTCGGACGGGCATGCAATTCTGAGTCTGATTGTACCTGTAGAATATAAATGATTATAATTTGCTCTAACGTTGTAAGAAAAAGTTTTAAAAAACCTGCGTGTCTGAGACGACTGGCAATCTTCGAAGACATCTTAAGTCTTAATAACCGGGCGACTTACTTTGCACGTAAAACGTCACAATTATTACCATTACTTACTATGCATACAATTATTGTGGTTAATTTCCGGTAAAAGAAGAAAGAAGTCTATTCCTTTTTGTCCACTGCTCATTTACTCAGAAGCAACAATTTTCTTTATAGTATTTAAAAACTATAAATTAAGATAAAAAATATTAAACTTACATTTCTTAATGGAATGCTTTTTTCAATAGTAAACTTCGGTATTTCGACAATCACTTCGCGTCCCATGTAACTCTCCTCCACGACATTAGCGAGTCTTTCAGGGGTCAAGTTGGCTATAATATTCGTTACACCTGAAAATCGAAAACATTTTATTTAAATTCTGTCACTGTCAAAGTAAATCTCTGGACACTTTTGTCGTGGAGTAGCCTTCTGAATTGTTTGGAATTCCTGGATATTAAAGCAGGTTGTATCAGTTGAATATACTCATATTTCTTGTTACTCGTTCTTTTACCTTTTTTAGCTTTCTCTCTTTATACTATCAGTGTCGGCATCATGCCGTCCTTTTCTGATCTTACATGTTGTCTTATATGACGATATCCAAATACGAAAAAAAAATACAAAAATCATTTGATTATAAGTAATTGGCCAAATAAAATACATATTTATGAAATATTCATTATTAGATGAAATGGAAAACGGGGTAATTTTAAATTAGGGATGAAAAAATACCTATAAACTTAAATAAGTAGTGCAAATTTGTGTAAAACTTATTTTGACTTGCTTTCATTTCAATAAAAAATTCCATAACGCAATATCGGTTCCAGGTCTATTTTCTACTCCACAACCTTAGATATTGAGAACTCAACGTCAATTTTTAACAATATAAATTCAAAATACTGACCTTCCTTCATTGAATACGGTGGCAGTAAAATATACATGCTGATGTCATTGCCTTTGTATGGCAACTCCAAGATTTGAGCGCCAAGCTCATCGCTTACCACTGAAAAAGTACATCATAAATGTATATTCACCAATAATATACTATATAATTTAGTCAACATTCAACTGTAGATTATTAGTAGGTAAATATAATTAGTAAATTACCTACTTAATTCAATTATATAAAAATTGAATAAAAATAAACAGCAAGCCTTTAATAGATTTTAAAAACGCGTTCCGAGACGGTGTGTCAAACTCTCGTCTGCACCTTTGACATTGCACTAAACAAATAAACTTGAAGGGGCATGATTAGGGTTCTCCGTATCATTGGTCTCCATATTTGATCACAGATAGGCGCGAATAGTCGGGCGCGGAGAATAAAACTCAAACTCAACGTTAGGTCATGCGTTGTAATTCTAAACAAAACGCTGTAATCGGCACAAAATAAGTCCTCGATCGGATTGTCCACCAGCCAATCACACCAAATCAGTTAACACTCCACCAAACACGTAGCACAAGTCCCTTGATGTAAGCCGATTGCCTTTCCGTGAGGTACTACTCGGCCGACATGCCTCGCGCTCTGAGCTCAAACGCTCGGTGTTGTGTCAGAGTCAACGACAATGACATTCCGATCCCGCTGTCCAGTTGACAACTGACACATGTCATTGCTGTTTACTCTCGTTAATCAAAAGCGCTTCAAACTTAATATAATTATGGACAAGTTAAGGGCGGAGTCTTTGTCAAGTTCACGTGATGCTTTAGTGTTAAATTATTCGTAATTTAAAAATTCCTAAACAAAATAAAGTCCATGTAGATAACTTTCAATTAACACCCTCACTGCCAAAAAAATATATATACTCTCATTATAAACCTATATCAATGCCACAATAAAAAATAATAAGACTATGCAGCAGGCCATGTAGGCCGCCCGCCGGCGGGCGGGACGATCGAAAATGCTTTAGCGCGTCCTCGGATCTGCAGTGATCCCCCTGAATTCAAATTTTTTATGTCTACTGGGGTCACGATAAAGAAAATTGCTTCAAATTTTGGGGTAGTGGTGAACATTAGCTACAGACTTTAAAATAAATAAATAAACATTAAAATTTATAATCGTAAATTTTCTGAATACAAGTATTTTATGAAAGTTCCTTCGCTTTTAATTTGGTTTTTTTTTTCACGCTTGGTGGAAATATTCTTCCATCCATGACTAAAATCAATTAGGAATTCAAGCCGACTAGTGTCATTTGGTAGGTGCTCCCGCATAGTAACATTTTCAGGGTATTTTAGTTCCCAACAGTTTCTGATGATTTATGAGTGTCACTACTTTCTGAAGCACTTCTTTCCGAAGAGCTTCAGTACGTAGTTTAGATATAATATATTAATAACTAATGTGTAGAAATGTAAAATATGGGTCTAGTTACCTGAAAATAAATGAATTTGAATTTGAATTTGAATTAAATCATAATCCGAGTGGTCTGACATATTTTATAATGATTCTCGAAAGCAATGAAAGTGCATTTGTTAGGCCACAGACGCAGCCGGCGGTAAACTGTCGATTAGTATGGCTGACGTGTAGATTGAACTATTATTCTTGACGCCGTCGCGTCGGCGTAACAACAAAATCTGTTTGTAAGCGGCCAGCGGCCGCCATGGCGTTCTATTAAAATTTAACGAAATCGAAGCTGGTGTTCTTTAGTGAAATATTTGGGATCCACCAGCGGATCCTATGGCGTGAAGATTAAGGTCTCTACAAAAAGTGATTCAATTCCCAACCAATACGACCCATTGAGGCTTGTGATTCCAAAAGCAAATTATAACAAAATTATTAGAAAGGTCACAATTTAAGTAGTACGATTACCCACATCTTCTATATGTTAGGAGTTAGTAGTCTGCTCAAAATAATGTCGGTACAACTGAGTAGTATCTAATTCGTATACACTCGTCTCAATCAATCAATCAATCAAGTGTCTACCATTTAACAAACACGATAAGTTAACAAGACATGATTAATGTTTGATTCTTCTACTAGCTGGATAAAAAAGGCTACGGAGATTTGTAGTAGGTATACGTATAATATAATAAAATCGTAAACGAGCTGTACATTAAATGTTAAAAATAAATATACGTGTTGTACTTATGCTACCGAAGTAAAAAACATAGTTTTTAGAATTTTTGTTCGGTTGTCTGTGCGTTTGTGCACGCTAATCTCAGAAACAGCTTAACCGATTTGAATTCAGTTTTCACTGTTGTATTCTAAGCTTCCCGTAACATAGTGTTTGTTTCATTCCAATCGGTTTACAAACAAAAAAGTTACGCGCTATTCCGAATACAACGCGTAGGTACGTTGTAGTTGCTGGCACAGCTATTTTACAATAAGAATAGGTTTATACTACAGATTAGGTACACATAGGGTACAAAATAAAACTTCATCACACTATATGGAAATCAACCTAAATATGCAACCTATTAATATAATTAAATTATTTAAATATGAAATATTATACGTATTTTTTCCTTTCCTATTTTAGTGTAGGAAAATATTACTTACTATAATGGAAAGTTCCTTTCTGCTTCATAAAAGGCACAAGTGTCTGACGAGATTCCGATACGAAGAAGGCCTCCTTTTTGGTTCTCTCGGCAGGGAACTTGGAAGCCCAAACACCCTTAAAATACGCAGCGTTGGCCAAAACCAATTTGGTGCTTTCACTCACGCCATCCGGAGGTATCAAGTCTTTAATGTTGTTCTTGGTGATTTGGGAGACCCAGTCGTTGATGTACTGTCGAGCTACCGCCGAATCTTCTTTGAAGTTCTATAATTTAAAAGATGGCGAATTCAATATTTCTGTTAGGTATTGGATAGGTGCGGGCGAGTCGAAATTGAATCCCGCCGAAACAGGAATGTGGCACTATTTCCTTGCTGAAATTTATTAATTCATGGGTTCATGGGTTGTTATGGGCTTTTATGGGCTGTTTAAGGGAGCTGTTACAGGTTTGTGCAGTTGCATCGTACCATCAATTTTGAATTAATCAAGTAATTATGAAGAAACAGATAAAAATTTATTTTTCAAACGAATACAGTTATACATTCAATAGCCAATAGCTACTGAGGATGATAAACCAAATGAAATTAAAAATAAGATTATAAAAGGCCGTCGGCCCCGAATGCTTGGCACTGTGAAGTACATTGCCCTTCGATGCATTTACAACTACATAAAAAATGTTAAGTCAATAAAATTATTATGAAATTTTTAAGCAGTAGAACCATAATAGCAGTGCTTTTGACATCTGTATAAATACCGAGATCGTTTAAGACCTTACCAAGGCTTCCAATTCTTCGCCATATAGGTCATGTAAACATTGTCGAACGTTCAGGGTCTTGTCGACGAACAACTTGTTGGCGCTGGTGAATTCGTAACTGTCGCTGTTGTTATTCAAAAGACGCGATCGTTTGTCCACTTTGTAAGCAGTCATTAAATTGATTTTATCCTGGAAAGTAATCATAAGATTTTTTTTTAATATCACACGAAACGACACGAAACTTCTCAGTAAAACAAATCTTCAAATCTACAGTACAGTCTTCTATAGTATACCTATATGTAACGATAACATTACAACATAGTTAGTAACACCATTAATTTGATGAAATCGACTGGAATAAAGTATGTTAATTGCTAAAATTATTAAACAGTTCATTAATGAATGTCCACTAAGAAGAGCAGAAGACCTTTCTACGTTATCAATGACAACTCTGCGACCACCAAAAAGTTGCACAAGTTTTGTAGTTGACCTACAAAGACGTGCCACTGTTCATCACAAATTAACATAAGAAGGGGTTAAGTTTTTGAATGACAAAGGAGAGAGATATGACTAAATAAGTAATAAATTCAAGATAGCGAAATAAACCACTGAAGTGATGGTGCTAAAAAATTTTGGATGCTGGGAGCTGATAATCTGAAATAAAATCTGAAGCAGAAAAAATCTGCTTATATAATTACGTTTATGAGGATTAGTTTTTTTTAATGTTAAGATCGGCAGACAGGCTGACGGTCCACTTTTGGTAGGTGGCTAGCGTCGCCTATAACACAAGCAACGCCAAAGCCGCTGCAAATGCGCTGCTGACTACAGTAGGATTAAGGATAAGGGATTAGAAGGGGATAGTGAAACAGCACACGTTATGTTATTTCACGGTGGTAAGAGAGTGTGGTTACTGCCGCCAGACGGGTTGCCCAAATTACTGCGAAACGCCCTGCCCCTGCCACTACTTTCCAAATCCAGACCAGAGTCAAATTGGAAAAGTGGAAAAGGAATCGAACCCGGGAACCCTACAACAGAGCGTTAAGGCAAGCAACCTAACCACTCATCACGGACTCGTTATACAATACATACATATAAATACATTTTATTGAAAAGAAATACCTCGAACTTACCAATTGATCAGCTATCCTCAAAGACTGTTTTAACGATGCTTCTGTTTGTCCGCCAGTTGAAAAGTAAGCGAGCAGAAGTGCGTGATATACGGAAAACGGTGAAAAGAAAATATTGTCATCCGGAACTGCCTTGTTGATAGCGTTAAATAGATTTAAAGTGAATTCCAACTGGCCTCTATACAGAGTTGTGCGTGCTGCTGGGTCCAATTTCTTGGAGGCATCGTCTTTATAAAAACACTGGCCGTTTACAGTCGATAATACAACAAATCCTATAACTATTACTTTTAACATTTTGAATCTGGAACAAGAAGATGAAATCTGATAATATTAATTTAATATAAGAATGCTATATTGTCTAATGTGTGCTAATGGTGTCACCGTATTTTTTGAAATAGCACCTTATTGATAGACCATATATTTAAATATACAGGTGGCCCGAAAATTGCTCGTATTTCTCTCGGGAGAAGAAGCTATGACTATATTGGACTAATTTAACCGCAGTCATATACGGGTCGAAAATGAACCATTTCCGAGAAAGTCGAGTTTGAAAAAATTTCAGAGCTTATCCCTATTTTTTGTATTAGAAGACTGTAAAAAAATAACTATAGTAACATATTAACTTAGAATTTTTGTACCATTTGTCATTATTACTTCAATAAAGTCATACCTATATAGTTTTGTCCCCCCGAGAGAAATACGAGCAATTTCCAGATCAGCCTGTATATTATAATGATACACTTGTCATGACTGGGCAACGCATTTGGAGGCACTAGTCTTCTCCTTACAAAAGACTATCATGAAATGAACCACGTTCGTTGTTGTGTTTCAGTGGATCTTAGGCATCCGCAAAAACTCGTTTACCAATCTCTGCATTGACCCTTATCCTTTACTAGCTGAACTCGGCCACGCTTCGCTGCGGCCCATACGGCGCTGGAGTGCGCGTGGGGCGCGCGGTATTGGACACTGCTTATATATAATACTATTGATCGCAGCGTGATGTTATGTAGCCTATAGCCTTCCCCGATAAATGGACTATTCAACACAAAAAGAATTCTTTAATTCGAACCAGTAGTTCCTGAGATTAGCGCGTTCAAACAAACAAACAAACTCTTCAGCTTTATATATTAGTATAGATTTCATCAATGTCGGCTCTTCTCTCTTGGGTTCTACTAAAACACCAGTAAACTGCAACTCAGGATGCAGTAAACTTACGATGAACGACAATCCAATTCAAAATGTCGATTTAAATTACTTTACTTGAGTGGAAAATGTATTTAAAATGTTGTGTCTGTGTGTCACGTAAAGTTAAACTAATGTCCGCTACCTACGGATTTTAATGCAGTTGGCATTATCATTTACAAAATGCCTTCCGAAAATTATCACGAGTTATCCAATTTATATATACATAGTTGATTATGTCAATTTTCAGTCTTCAAAAAACGAATTTTGGCTTTAATTTTAGGAATACTAGCTTAATTTTAATGATCTTGGCATTTAAATATGAATGAATATTGCCTTTTACTCAATTGCATCCATACGAAGTCGAGGCGTGTCATAAGTATTTTTTTAATAAAATAACTGTGTTTATGCACAAATACAAGTTTTCAGAATCCATCATCGGTCGTCGGCTCATTTTACTAGCTCGCTTTCTCCACAACGAAAAAAGGCGGGCCAAAAGTTGCGGTGTTCGGAGAGCCTGTCACTGTCATGACAACACACACACACACAAGCCATCGTCGGCTAATTGATCGCCTGTCAAGTGCGACCTCCTACTCTCAATTCGAAATTTTTGATTTGACGTAATGAGTCCTTCGATATTAATTTTTCGTTTATGCTAATACGTTATCTGTTCCTAATTGAAACAGTGGAAATTAAATAACGGCCTTTAAAAAAAACATCGCTGACTGTAAGTAAGTAATACGCAAATTCACTAAGTAATAAAATAATCAAAAATATCATATTCATGTGTCTGATTTATGGTTCCTATATTATTTATAACAATAAAATATTTCAAAAAATAATCACCCACTTTCTTTAAATTTATACTTTTGTAGATAATTAACAACGAATAAATAGTCTATTAAGTACATATTTCCTATGAAGATGAGCAAACATAAAATATAGACGCAGATCTAGCTTTACACAGAACACATTCTCACTATAAGAGATATTATGTAACAAAGAAATGATAGACAATAAAGATTTTTCTATTCTATTCTATTCTATTCTATTCTATTCTATTCTATTCTATTCTATTCTATTCTATTCTATTTTCTATGAAACTGTCATTAATGATGATTTCTTACTTATTATTTAATACCTACTAGCTGAGCCCACAACTTCGTACGCGTAGTATAACGCTTAACTTTTTTGTTTGTAAACCGTTTCGAATGAAACAAATACTAAATGTTACGGGAAGCTTGCTACAATACACCAGTGAAAACTGCATTTAAATCGGTTAAGCCGTTTCTGAGGTTAGCGTGCACAAACGCACAGACAACCAGACAAAAATTCTAAAAACTATTTTATTGGTCACGGTAAATAACGGTACAACGTGTACAAATCTTTTTTTTTAATATTTGTTGTACAGACACGGTTCGTTTACGATTTTATTATATTCGCAGAAATACATTCTTGCATTTATCAACGGTACTTTCCACCAGATTATTAGGTACTTATTTGTATAAACATAAATGTGTCTGAAGATTAAACTGTGCAGTAAGCCTGTAGGTAAAATGCATATGTGATTATTTTGTTAAAGGAAATGCACAAATAAGTCTTTAATTAAGGTGGATTAATCTCGCGTGACAAAATGGTATCCAAAACGGTAATCGATTTGGTTCAGCCGATAAGAGCGTTGCGGGTTTCGCGTTCGTCGTCACAGGGAATTCCATTCAGAGAGGATGCCCTCGGCTCGAATGCGCGCCGACGCCGATTGCCGTGAACAATTTTGTTAGCAACCATGAACATAATGCACGGATTTTCCAGTCGCGCCGACTCGTCGCAAAAAGAACAAACCGTTCAGAGAAAGTTAAACAACACGTCATCGTTTGACACATTTATTACACAACGTCCGGACCATCGCCAAACAATATTCATTAAATGGAACGTGAATGTTTGAATACGTTGGTCATATTTTGTTTTTTTTAAGCGTATATATTTTGTTTTTATAAATAAAGCGTATGTATGTAAAATATATGTAAGGGTACGTGAATCCAGATATACAAGAGTCCGTTTCTGCAAAGGGTGCGCTAGATTTGCACTGACCTCAATTCCAGTATGAATTCAAGCAGTCAGTTTGCAGTGAATATTGCGTTCGTAAAATATTGTTAAGCTGAAGCATTAACTATGATCTAATGCATTTATAATACTAGTGTCAGCCCAATGGTCGAAAATATATCAATTAATTTTGTATGAAGATCAGTTTATTTTTATTATCATTTTAACGCTTGCACCATTAGGTAAGAAGAAATTATAGATTTTACTGGGAAAATAACGTGTAATTTGGTAATGGTGTTTCATAGATATTTAAGTTTGAAAGTATTAAAAAATCTGTTTGAACTGCGAGTACGTGCTTACGCCCAATGTGTAAATTTTCGAATGTTATCTCCATTTACAAAAAACGGGACAAATGCGAGTTGAACTCGCGTGAAGAGGGTTCCGATGTTATCTATCCTTACAATATTGAGTGATTTACCATGTTATTTCAATATCATGGACTTCTTATAGGTTTTCCTATAATCTGTAAGTAGAAAACTAATTTCTGTATTTTTTCAAAATTTTAGGTTCAGTAGTCGGACACACGAGTGATCCTATAGTTCCGCTTTTTTATTCGGACGTACGGAACCCTAAAAACTGAAATATTCACAAGAAATTACTGAAAATAAGAAAGACTTTGATTACCAATTTCTCCAAAGTGTAAGCAAAAAAACAATGGCCTGGTTTTGATTGATGTTTTTGACCAGGATGGTGAAAAAAATTTTTTTTTAATATGGATAACGTGCTATTAACGAATTATAATAATAATTGTCATTAATATACTCTAATAATCGTTAAATCCAGTGTTTAAGACTTAACAGTTCATAAACAAATTAAAAATGTGATTTAATGTTGTCGCTTCACTTCAAAACAGTTTATAATGTAAAATAAAATTGGTTTGACGCTGGTAGCGGGGAAGGGCTACCGGTGGTTAGTTCTGCAAAGTGAACCTCCTTACGATACGTGCCGTGTCAAAAAGTACCGCCATCTGCATCTTTCAATGTTTGTCCCTTTATCCAACTATATAGTGAGAGCCTCTTGAGGTGTCGGTCGAGGCTTTTCGCTGTAATATATTATTATTATTGTTGTTATGACCTCAGACTGACTGACTAAAATTCACTGGAATTATAATAGGTGCGGGGACCTTCTATTTACAATAGAATTAGCTCCTAATAGGTATGTAATATATGTAGTATCCGTGTGTCTAACATTTTTTTTTCACTATTTCGTCTCTTTGTTACTTTATGTTAATTTAACTATTTCTTATTTAATTTCAATTAACTTGAACTTTAGCTTTATGCCTCTTTAAATGTAAATGTAAATTTCTTTCAGTTATTCAAAGTCAACCCTTGAGGTACTTTAAACCAAATTTTTTTAATCTATAGAAATCTTTTTTTTTCTGTTATTAAAAATTTCCCAATTAAGATGGATGACGGATGCAGGCTTTACGGACTGGCGCCATGCTATATTTAACTAGATTAAAAAGTTAAAATTCAAATTGATTTTTATCCGACCACCACTAGAATCACTGTTTTAGAAATCAATTAAAATAATATTGTTACCTCGTGCTAAGGATATAAACTGTTTTTCATCTTAGGTACAATTTAATACTGGTGAATCCATTTTTCAGAACAACGAGGCCACACATACGCGTAACAACTTGCACAAGACGTTCACCGTGAAGTTGACGTTACCAGAATATCGATTACTTACCTAAATCACCATTATCACGAACTCATTGTGTCTAGATAAGTAAAAACTATTTCTCTCACAAATATAACTGAAATGTTGTATGAGAATTACTGCTGCATATAGCATTGCATATGTTATTAATACCTAATACTATGTACCCACATTAAATCCAATTCAAGTAGTAGTTCTTATATATAGTTTATTGTTTTAAAACTTCAATGATATAATAAAGAAGGATGTGCTAAATTGTATTTGCTTATTAATCTTAAAATCATCATTACATCACGTTATGTTGCCTCCACAAATTTCTGTCGAAGGTTTTCTTGTTCAGGGGATAAAACAGTTTTCAATATGAATCTTTGGAATAAGACCATTTTTGTCTTTGTTTTATTAGTAACTAGCGGCCCGTCCCCGACTTGGCACAAATGCATTTAGGTTTAATTATATTACATATGTAATAAAAATTTATAACTGATAGTGAAAACCGCATTAAAAACCGTTGTTTGATTTAGGAAGAGTTAACAGATATACAGACAGCCAGACAGATGCGAGTAGCGACAACAATTTATATCATGTCAGGATAAGGATAAACCATCTAGCTCACTAAGTTCCGCAGTTATAGTCAGTCCAGCAATAACTACCTCCTTACAGAAGTCTCCGTGACTTAAAAGTACGCATGCATTAAAGTTTCTGTAACTGAGTAAGGGATATCAGAACCTATTTCTTACATCTTATCCAATCAAAATCGACATAGCATCTGTAATTCTCATGACTTTACTTTTGTTTATAAGCAAAAGTTCCCAATTACCATTAACTTGACCTTCGTCCTGTCCTTTATATAATTTTTTTTTTATTCAGTCATTATAGAGATTGAAGAATATACGAGAAATCTTCCAACAGACTGCGAATATATCTCATTGCTGATGAGTCGTGAGATCAATTTAACTTAACCAATTTTATCAACCTTTTGTAAACAATATTTATTTTTGAAAAACACACTTTCAATTGCTACTTGCTTAAAATTGCTAATTTCTCTTTATAACCATAAAAAGGCATTTCTTCTTTCTTTTGTGTATAGGGTTTTAGATCGATTTTATAATATACGTTTTCTTTAATGTCGAAATCGAATTTTATCAAGTCGGAAGAAAAAGAGCCATTACTGTATTTAAAGCAGTAATTGATGAGCGTTTACAAATATTTTTCTCAAAGTGAACCCAAAAACTAAGTTATTTTCTTTTATTCACTGAATAGAAGTCAAAGAACTAGGTACTTTTAAAATCAGTCTATTTTGTTAAAAGTAGGAGTAATCTACATTTTTTTATTAATATACTGCTATTATACCATGATAACTCAGTAGGAAGCAAACTCGGTTACCGAGCTCTTTCAATTTTAAATCACTTTAAATCTTAACAAAATAGGAATATAAATTACTCACTTTTAGATGAAACAATTATTAAAATTTTACTCCATCTATCATTTAAGCTATCACCACATCTAACAGTATTAATAGAATGAGAAAATTTGTTGGAAGAAAAATAATTTGAAGACATTTGTCAATATGTCTGTCTGTGCGGTAGGCTGGTGGCGAACTAAACTGTGTTGATTGATTAACAAATAAACTAAATAAATAATAAATTAACAACTAAATAAATTAAACTAAATATTGTGTCGATGGACCGGGAGCAGTCGACGATCTCGTGAAGGCTGAAACCGAAAAGAAAAGGAAATACTTCGACTTGGCCCACGAGATTGCGTCCACTGAAATCATCCCAGTCGTAATATCCGTCAACGGGCTGATCCCAACCAGCCTCAGTAATAACCTTAGACGGTTGGGATTCCGTGGCGGTTTCGTCCCGGCCCAGATGCAAAAGGCGGTGCTGCTCGATACGGAGAGAATCGTGCGTCGGTTTCTGTCTTTGTCGTCTTGAACCCCGACTGACTATACTTCTGTCGGGGGTTACACCGTCTCCCCTCATTTTGGCTTTTGGAGGGGGAGACGAGACGAGTTAAATTGAATAATAATAATAACAATTTATTTGCATAAATTTATTTATAATTAGTTAATATTACATTAGAAGGAAAAAGGAAAAAGAAACGAGTAATTGATTAAAACTATGGACAAAAATTATAATTGTGTTTATAACGTTATTTCATCATCAACAACCTATTTTATGTCCCCACTGCAGGGGCACAGGCCTACCCTCTCAACAAAGGTGTATGGGCTATATGGTCCACCACGCTGACCCAGTGAGAGTTGATAGACTAGAGATGCCCCTTAAAGTTTCTTCTTTGGCGTATGCAGGTTTCCTCGCGATGTTTTCCTTCACCGTTTGAGAGCAGTCAGTAAATGCACTTAAGTTTATAGAAGAAGAAAAAAACCATTAGTAAATGGCATGACCGGGAATCGAATTCGGACTTCTCAACATGATAGGCCGCATCTTTCCCACTGCGCCACCGACGCTCACACTTCGTTTGTAAACATGTTATTTATAAACAAGAATCGATGTTAAAACATTATGATACATCAATACATATAGCAAAACTTATTTTGTATAAACAAATTAGAGGTCCACTTTATTGCGGTAAACAAATTTTTGGGGAAGAATGGAAACGTGCTATCGAGCAAGGGTTATCACATATTATTGTTAAGCAACTAAACCTCTATCGTTACACAATTTATGAATATTATAAACAGACAAAATAATCGTACTAATTTTATTACACCGTGCTTATCGTTGTATATTTTTAAATTTTTTATATATTCTTTATTTTACTACTACCTAAGCTAGTACGCACTAGTGTTAAGAGTTCAGCGTATATTTCATTCCTTGGCTTATTTATTTAAATAGGTAATTCATTGGTTTATTTAAATAGGTAGTTTCAGTTATAAAATTTTATGAACGTCCAATAGCTTTGCTTGTTTCAGCCACAGGTTTCAGCCGTACCTATGCATGCACAATACGTTAGTGTACGTATCTTGATGTAACGATCACTTGAGACGTCTTTGTTATAATAAGTAGTACTTATATACTTAAGTTGGTTACATTAACACTCTAAAAACGATCTCAAGAAATAACTAAGTCGGCGTATGGCGTAAAAAAACAAGAAATAACTAACTCACCCGCGGCTTAGTCGGCGAAATTCACAGTATAAATTCATAAATTAGAGCCTATATGTTCTATATTACTCAATAATATAAATAATTACTGTAAAATTTCATCAAAGTCCGTTAAGTAGTTTTGCGTGAAAGATTAACAAACCAACATGCGTACATAAACCTATGTGTTTATAATATTAGTAGGATAGAGAAATAGTAGTGACAGGACATATAAATTTAATATCCCTCATTAATCATGGGCCACCTTTCACAAAATAAACTATATCTATAGTAATATAATAAAGGTTAATAGTTTGTTTGGTATGAACGCTTTCAACTCTGGAATTGCCAATCAATTTAAAAAAACTGCATTTGATAGCTTAATTTTTGGGGAAGGTAAGAGATACCTACGTGGACAAAGTCGCGGGAAACAGTTAGTTCGTTGTAAAAAGACAGACGTAGTGTAAGTATAGCATTTGTGACTTATAATAAGATGTGCTAACGAGCTTATGAGTGTGATGAACACTCGGGATAACTGAGGACTCATTATGAGAGTTTGACTCATTGTTGATGCGTATGCGCAATGAGTACACCTTTGCCTCTGTTAAAGCCCATGCCAAATCGTAGGGTAATCGTGAACGTAGGGGTTCTAGGCTTCTTTGACTAGCATGGGCCGCTCTTAACAGCATTTTTAGCCCTTTTAGCCAAGTTGAGCTTGTGTCTATTAGTTCGCTGCAATCGTTGACGCTTTAAGTTAAGGAACTTAGAGAATGAATATTTAATACCTACCATAGTTGACAAAGCTACATTTATCCACATTACAGAATGTAGATGGTATGTTTACTTATACTATTTCTATAGATGTCATCGTCAAAGATTATAGAGTAAACTTAACTAGAACGTACAGTCTTTTTGTGTTGTAATAAATGTAATAATTCGATGACCTTTAAAGAGATACTTGTATTTTTTTATGTTAAGGTCGTCAGACAGGCTGACGGTCCACTTGATTGTAGGTGGCTACCGTCGCATATAACACGTGCAACGCCATAGTAATCTTAGTAGGATTGAGATTAGGAAGGAAGAAAGAACATTCCTTACACACTCATCTTCACACAACAGATTCGAATAACTTGAAATGGAATAAACTAGTGCTACCTAATATTATTAACTAAATTATGGTATTTTTTTATGTTAAGATCGGCAGACAGGCTGACGGTCCACTATTGGTAGGTGGCTACCGTCGCCTATAACACAAGCAACGCCAAAGCTGCTGCAAGTGCGCTGCCGACTACAGTAGGAAGGGAAAGGAGATAGAAGATAGGGAATTTTTTGCTTTCATACACGACTGTATAAAGATTTGTACAAACAGACAGATATTTGAAGAAAATTTAATCGTTTTAATAATCACTTAACAATTACAAGTTGAGTCGATACCATATACCTACGAGTATTAATGGTTGGACAAGAGTTTGTTGCAGTGATTCGTTAAGTACACTCGTAGCAAATTAGAAAGCGTGCATGATAATCTCGCGTCACTTGTTCACGGATTCGTGTACTCATTATGATTAGTTGTTATTGTGGTACAAATGTGTTCTTTAATTACGTTTTTATTTTTAAGAATGTATTATAGACTGTTTACAGAACAAGTGTTTGAACAAATGTTTGATCAAATTTGATTTGTTTGCGATATTGAAACCGTATAGCGTAATAAACGTATTGGCATTTATGTTATCAATTAAACAAAGAAAAAAACTCCCCAAAAAGTATGTAGGTATATAGACAGGTAATGGGCAATATTTTGGTAATTAAAATTTGACTTTAATTCTTATATTAAAAATCTGTTGGTACTAAAATTTCGCATACTTTGAATATTTGAAAGAAAGAAAAAAGACGAATAAAATATAGAAACGAAATTAACTTACCAAGTTGTCCAAACTTTTTTTTGTAATAGGCACAACTGTTGCAAGAGATAAATTTAACAATATTATTAGAAACTTAATTTTCACCGTTCCGAAGTCGTTCGAATGTAGATCATGTATCTCTTTTATGTAATATCGCTTGGTTTGCAGTTTTTAAACAGCGGGTAGCAGACGTATTTATTCGTCGAGGCTCGAAGAGAGACCAAGAGAGACTGAATGGGGGCCGGTCGCTATCCTCTTTTATGTTAGTTCGTACAAACTGGTATGCGTTTGCTCACCGGACTGATGTCAACTGAGCAGGTAAAGTAAATGAAAACACACTTTTATTATATTTAATCGCCCACACGATACAAAGGAGTGCCCAGCCGGGTTAAATTAGATGTTATCTTTAAAAATTAATTGTCATTTGTTATAATTCACCGTTAGCGCCATACTTATCGTACAGTTAGATTGTATTCCAATTCTGAACTGAAGTCCAATTCTGAACTAAACTGAAATTCGAAGCGAAAATATATTTTCTAAATTTAAAATTAAATTACATTTACCATTATTTATGTGAATCAGTTTATAGTCTTTTAGAGAGTCCAAAACTACTTATTTGCAATTTTTACTAACCTAATTAAGTATTGCTATGAAGATATATCCAGGCGTGAAAATATTTATTTTTATTGTTAACAGTGAATAATAGATCATATAAATAAATCATATTAACAAATATAAATCAGAGGAAAGTTGCGTGACTCAGCAATCTTCGAAGATCCGAATTCCGCACTGTGCTAGATTTTTTTAAGAGGGATAAAAAATTTAAAAAGATACCTTCTTCAGATAGACTGATTCTGTGTTACTTTTTTGATTCTATAATTAAACATTTTTTGTTTCTTTTACACTACTATAACTCAATTTTACTGTAAAAATTCTTATTCTCGATATTTAAAGATGTAGCGAAATTCTCCTACACTTTCATTTTTACAGTAAAATAGAGTAATAATATATAAAAAAAAATGTTAAATTGTAGATTCAAAAAAAAATGAAAAAAGTAACAGAAGAGAATCAGCCATATGCATTGCAAGCAAATGCATAAGTTCATAAAGTTGTATGGTATTTGTTTATTCGACATGGGATTAGTTCTATCTAGGTCTAGAGGACTTTTGGAATCGACACCGGCCATTGGAACCATCATCATTACTGCGCTAGTAGGTTTATTTAGTTTATTATATTTTTTTAATATTAAGAAAAAAATACATTTT
Organism: Bembecia ichneumoniformis; assembly: GCA_910589475.2. Taxonomy (NCBI): domain Eukaryota; kingdom Metazoa; phylum Arthropoda; class Insecta; order Lepidoptera; family Sesiidae; genus Bembecia; species Bembecia ichneumoniformis. The sequence goes on from OU342523.1 coordinate 10,000,887, forward strand.
ATGAGTTTTCGTTAAATTCAAAAAATTATAATACATAAAATAAACAACTTTTAAAAACTTTTACGATATCTTATTGGATGAGTGGTTAGGGTGTTTGCCTTAACGCTCTATTCTAGGGTTCCCGGGTTCGATTCCCGGCAGTGTCAACTTTGAAAAATGAACTTTTCAAAGGCACTGGTATGGATCTGGAAAGTAAGGGCAGGGCACACTGCGTTTCGCAGTCATTTGGGCAGCCCGTCTGGCGGCAGTAACCACCCCCTTACAGAAAAACAACCGTGAAATAACAGCACGTGTGCTGTTGTGTTTCGCTGAGTGAGTAAGGGATGCCAGAGCCCATTTCCCTGTCCCCTCCTAATCCCTTATCCTTAATCCTACTGTAGTCGGCAGCGCACTTGCAGCAGCGCACTTGCAGCGCACTTGTTAGCCACCTACCATCAAGTGGACCGTCAGCCTGGCTGCCGATCTTAACATTAAAAAAAAGAGTGTAGGTATATAAAGAAGAGCTCCACGAAGCAAAGCAAATTAACTTCCGTTAATTTCCGGAAATAATTAATGCTATAACTTATTTAAAAATAAACTTGTAATTATTTTTCCAAAGGCACTTGATACTTTAAAGTGTTGGGAATATACCATAATCTATACAATTTTTAAAATTGATATTTAATAGCATAAAAAAATATTTTATGTGAAATATATGCCGTACCGACCGCGCAAGCGCTTTTTTCAGCTTTAAATTAAAATTATAAATATTGGAGGTAAAGTTCCTGGAGTTTAAACTTTTTATTGTAAATTTCCTCCTCTTTTTAAGAATATTTACGAACAACTGCATTTAGTTGTTCATAAATAACTTAAAAACATAACTTAAAAAAAACTCTTTTTCAAACTTAATTTGTTAATGTGGAGTAAAATCCTCAAAACTCTTTTTCTAGACGACATTCCGATGAGCTATCGCAGATATTTTTAGGACCTTTATCAAGAATTAACACCATTTTGAACTTGTCGAACAGACTATCAATACTAATCAACCTTCCAACTCCAATTCATTGAGATTGATAATATGGTGATGAACGACACAGGATTATTTTCACTCATTCAAATTCAAATTATATATATTATGAATTTATGAGAACTTCATAATACATACTATAAACACAGTCTCACCATACTTACATCATACAGTCAGGCAACGAACGTTCGGCGAACTCGCTTCAGTTTGCAGGCTCGAACATTGAGCGTTGCCCGACTGTATGACGTAAAGTATGGTTAGACTTTGCTATAATCCCTCAAACACAGTTTTGCATGGCGCAGCTGTCAAACGATAGGTCAGCCACGAACGCCATCTACAAAATCACCAATAGGAATTCCCATTCAAAATCACCAATTGTGATTTTTTCCGATTTTTCGACTATTCCTTTGGGTTTTTCGTAATTCTCTTTTTTTCTCAATCACCCTAGTATCGAAGGAAACAAAACAAAAAGAAAATAATCAAATCGGTCGACCCATTTCTTATGGCGGCTTCACACGACAATGATTTATTGTGGCAATTCCAACGGCTGTTTGGCTTGTTTTCCACACGCAACTGATATCTGCGTCTATCTGATGATAGACATTGTGACTCTCCACAGAAGCTTGTGCGAGAAACATGTCTTCAACAGTAATTAATGAAGACGCACTTGCAATTTTGGGCTTGATAATGTACTTAAAGAAAAAAGTTGTATTATAGGCAACGGTAACCGCCTACCATCAGTCGACCTGTCTGTCGATCTTAACATAAGAAAAAAATATTATGTGGTGTGATTGGCTTCTGAAACGGAGGCATAAGAAGAAATAATAACAACTAGAACTGAATCTTCTTTGTCCGCGTCCCAAATGCCGCCTTTATATAACTACTTCCCCCTTCACGTCGTTACGCCCCTCTGTCGCCCAGGCTTGTCGCTAGGGTTGCTTACTGTTAAATATTGCTTAGGAATAAAGATAATATCGCTAAAATATAAGTTTATAAAATACTAGCGGCCCGCCCCCGGCTTCGCCCGGCGTGCAATTTTTATATATATGAACATTCCCCGTTTATCCCTCTTTCCATAAGTGAAAATCGAATTAAAATCGGTCTACCAGTTCACGAGTGATGCCGTGACCAAGGGAAATGGGGATTTATTTTTTTATATATAGAGATGAGATTTATAAATACTTACCTACATTATTATTTTGGGTACCTACATTACTTATAAATAATAAGTTATTATAAGACAGTACCATACCAAATGACGCCATTTAAGTACCTAAGTATTACTTACCTACAAATATAAAATAAAAACATATAGGCTCACGTAAAACTATTAAGTAAGTTTATTCAGCGTTGTGTGAGCTATGGTATAGTCTGAGAGCTAAACCCCATTAATGGTCTTGGAGTACGGCACAACGGTCAGGGCCTTGGGAGACTAACGAGTCACCACCGCAGTATAGTCCGAGAGCTAAAAACCATAACGGATATCTAGAGAAAATGAAATAGTTTCCACGGACGAAGTCACGGGTAAAAGCTAGTAGAATAAAATGAAATAAACATTATCATGGCTAATACTTATTGTCAGAAAAACATGTTGACTGGTAATAGATTTTTTCCATCAAGCCGCCAGTCGTGACAGCCCGACTGAGTATCCCGTTTAACGTGTAGGCTAATATCGTGACCTTGAGCGCATCCGGAGCGGGAGTTTCCGTTCTACTTGTTCTTATTTACTCTTATGACGGAGGTCATATAATCATTATAAAATTCATAATAAAGATTAGCTGAATTAGTAGTATTCGACTCATTTGGTGCCACTCAGAGTTTTGTTGTTTTTGTTGCCATAGATGTGAATTCGCTGAATGTAATTTAATATTGTTTTTATATCTGGTTGCACTTAAAATGTAGCAAAATATTTAACATTGACAGGTAAGATGTCCGGAAATCTATTTTATCTGCTCTGCCATACAAAAAGTCCCTAAAAATATAAACCCCCAAAAATGCTATTCCAAATTATAAGGTCGCTCATAGCAAGCTCGCTCACGAACTGCGCGATTGATCGACGTAGCTATATACCTGCTTGGTACGATACACAGACAAATCGATGTTATGTGTAGCCCCCTTAAGACACATTAGTTAAATATTGCTTGCTATTATATAGTAATTTACTAATATAAGAATATTTAGTACAAGGTATGTAGAATATTTAACCCACACTTCCAAACAGCTAATCAACAGACCACAATTCCATTGATTTTTGTCTCAAAAAAACTGCAAAGATTACTGTCAAAGTTGAACAAACAACCGATAATATCTTGTTTTAGATGTTGTTACAAGCAATGTCTGTCTGTACGAGTATGTACTAAAAGTACCTACACTGTCTCTAGGGCACTGGTCCACGACCCATCCTATTGTAGCTAATTTCGACCAGCTTGGCAACTGGTTAACCTTGAAGCGGTAAACATCGTATTGTCTATTTGTCAATAATCACATATATAGATATCTAAATGTAGGTAATTATTACCTACCTACTTCTTACCTTATTAGATACCTATATATGTAGGTTAATAGAAACTTTTATGCCCCAAAAGGTTTTAAATTCGTATTTAGATTAACAAGCACATTCGTAGCACTGGCTAAGGTCACAGCGACCGCCTTTACGCGATATCTTGACTAGATAACAATACTTTGTAATTGATCCTACTTTCTAGGTGAATGTCAATGTTTCTGACCTATCGATCATACATTTCGGTTACAAACTTTCAATTTATTAGACAGAATAGCTTTTTATTTTACAACAGAATTAAAGTTTATCTGATAAAAGTGGTTACGGCAAATATTTCGTTATATTTGGGAAGTTATGCGATATTGCGGGAGGCCTAATAAACAGCAGTGGACGTCATGGCGGTTTAGGTGACAGTATCTTCTCCTGGTGATCTTCTGTCATGGAGTGTCCGCCAGACGCGCTGTCAGTTCATGATTACGGAACGCAGTTTGCCATAGTTTTATATTATTTATTTATTCATATAAAATACAGCATAGTGGTAAAATCACTGAAACTACTTTTAATGTTGAACAGTGTTTGGTGAATAAGTATTCAACTACCACAAAACTAAGAGTAGTTGGTTCAAGGAATTCAGAGCCTCAATCGAAATTCATGTTTTTTTCATGTTAAGGTCTGTCAGCTGTCAGTCCACTTGATGGTAGGTAGCTACCGTCGCCTATAATGCAAGCAACGCCAGAGATGCTGCAAGTGCGCTGCCGCCTATAGGGTATGGGCCCTGGCATCCCTATAGGTATGTCGGGTCGTCCTCTGGTATTCAGTCATCATCAGGCTCAGGAATAGCCGGAAACACGAAATGATTCTAATACACGATCGTATATTCCGATAATAATCGAAATTACTATGTAAATAAATGTAAACAATTAACCCGCTACAAATGCATTTAACTGGAAACGCGGCATATTCGTCGCGGAACAGCTCGACACCCCTTCTCTTCACGCTTTCTCTAGAATGCTAGTCCATGCTCCTTTTTCTATTATCGACGGAAAGCTTCATTACACATCACGGCTCCTAGTACCGCGTCGACCGCACTCAAGCTTAATGCTGACGTTTCCAAGTTATTAGATGGTGTTGTATTCTAACGGGAACCGATTCTTAAACCCTCCGCTTGTGGCGCCACCGCAGGACTCTCCGTCATAAATGAAAAATTCGTTTGAAGTTAATAATAGGGGATCGGACAGTAATCAGATTAAAATCTAAAATGTACTTAGAAAGAAAATATATAATTTTTTACGATTATTTATCGAATAATAATTTAATATAATTCATTTAAATATTTTTAAATTAAGAAATAAAATTTTATTATTTACAATATTTTTAATCTATACTGAAACACCAATCACAGTGCGTGACGTCATTTGTGGGCAATCATTGTCTTATATGCCAATGCAGCTGTTTTGTTATGATATGACCACAAATGACGTTACGCGCTCTCAGATGAACTATCGTGGCGTTTTGGGGGCATTTTCAAACAAACAATATTAAAACATGATTTTGAGTACCTAAAAGGCTATAAATAAATAAAATAGTATTTTTTATGGGAATAAATATCTGTAACGGACGCGATAGTGCTGAGTTAAGCAAGCCACACGTGGCGGCGGGCGCGGGAGTCGCTCGCCCAGACAGCACAGGCAGTCGTTGCAGACCTCACATCGCCGTTCCGTACAGACCTCTACCGCGTTACATCGCTCCCTTCCACGTAAATGTTAAGCTCTTTGTTATATATTCAACAAGTAAATCAGTAACGCAGAATCACCATCTATTATTTACTACACGCAACCTGAGTCGTAATAGGTTACCAACGATAACTATTACATATCCATGAAGATTAATTTAAAACACTTTCTGAAAATTTGTCCGATCCCCTATTCACTTTTTTAAAAGGATACTACAAAAGTATATTTCAAATTACCTATTTTTTCTATCCACCAAAGCTATTACAAAAAAAACGAAACTTCAGGGTTTTGTCACACAGCAAAAACAAATATTTCTGAATTACATTAAATGAGAAATTATTACGAATATGGTCAAAGTAAAGAAAACTTCTATTTATACTAACGCGTTTACTCGTATATCTTTTCTTTTTAAGTAACATATTTAATACTAGCTGGTGTCCGCCACTTCATCCGCGTTGAAAAATCCGGCTACCCTTTCTTCTAATATTATAAATGTGAAAATTTGTGAGGGTGTATGGATGTTTGTTACTCTTTCACGCAAAAACGGCTCAACGAATTTGGATGAAATTTGGCACACAGATAGTTTATTATATGTATTAACATATAAGCCATTTTTTAAATTTTTTGACGATCCCCGGGAACATTTTTCCAGGATAAAAAGTATCCTATATGTTAATTCAGGTTAACATATATCTGTGTGCCAAATTTCATTCAAATCCGTTCAGCCATTTTTGTGTTATTTCGTATTTATATGAGTAGAATTTATATGCAGTCATCAAGATTTTAAATGTATCCCATTTTATTTCAGCATTTTTATGGATTAACCCTATTTTTTAATGACTGGTGTGATGATTTGTTAGTTGTATTGTGTATTAAAAATAAGTTTTAAGAAATAGGGTTGTCATATTTGTGTCAATCTATAATTGAGTCAAAATCATAATAGTGAAGAAATTTTGGCGATTTGTACCAATAACGCAGAAAAAACATTTTTTTTTCAAAATGTTATTCTTCGAAAAACTTTACATACTATAAAACTAAGATTTACATAAGATACATTATTACGTATACCTATTACTATTTTTAAGTCGTCATTTATATGACATATAACCATGACAGGAATCGTTTTATTAAATCATTTTTTTACATAAGTCATTTTAAAAATATATATCCTAGGATAAAAGTAAAAATTTCTAAAATAAATTACAAATATTTGTAGGTTGTAAATAAAACAACTGAAATTAATAAATCTCGTTTATTTCAAAACAAATCATAGAAATTATAAAGATATAATTATTACATTTTCAAAATAAACACAATTAGGTACATAATTAAGCTTAAAAATTGCAACATTTTTAAGGCACCATTATACAATAATTATGTATGATGGTTAAAGTTAAAAAAAAGTATTATGCACTTATGTACTATCTTATGTAACGCTATTGAAAAATGAAAAACGAATGTCCAACTTAATTTAATCAATGCAAATCATATCGATATTTATCTTACAGTCAAAATAAAATTATATAGCAATTTTTTTTAATCTTATGTATAAGAATTTTATAGTCTTGTATTTTTAGTTTTTATTATGATTTGGCAAGAGAATCTAATTTGGGAAATTAATTTCATTAATAAAATAATTATAAAGCAGCTTACATGTTGAATGTATGAGATATGTCATAAAGAATGTTGTACACGTGTACTCTCTCTCTAAAATGTATAAAAATAGCAAATACTCTCTAAATACAGTATGCCGTATTGTGCACTTCGGTGTTTCCTATTTAGGAAGTTTGCTGACTTCGTACATATACGCAGCGAAAAGTTTAATCTGAAAACATAAAAAGGACGCTTTAGTTGTAAGCACATGCTTTATTTATTTATTATTATTTTAATTAACACGTTTCGCTTGATATGGCTCCGTTGAAAACTAGTGTTGAAGGAAAACGTCGTCTCAACATTATGGCTAGGTGAGGCCAATTTCAATGCAATTGTATCTTATTTTTAAATAAAGAATAATAAAATTTTAATTGTTTATTTTATTTTGATAATAGCTGATGCCAACGATTTCGTCCGCGTTGAAAAATAAAAAATATAACACTACTGATGGCGCCATCTATTATACTACAATAGAATTAGTTGAAGCGGTTCTATCGATTTATAAGGTTATATAGGTTATCGGTTTATAAGGTGAACATCTATCGGTTTTGGGTAGATAGAACCGCTTGCACCTGTGCATAGTATCCTCCGATTTGCAAACCTTCGGGAACCTAACGATAAAAACTATTATACACCTATAAATATAGAATCACTCTTTGATAGATGAAAACCGCAAGAAAATCCGTTCAGTAATTTTTGAGATCATCGCGAACACATACAGACAAACGCGATGCGGGACTTTGTTTTATAATATGTAAAGATTTCGATTTCATTTACTACTAGCTTTACAAGCTTTTCCCGCAACTTCGTCCGCGTCCCTAAGTTCTTAGATGTTAAAACATTTATTCCGTTTTTATTGCTCATATATTTTTGTCAGGTATTGAATATTTAAATTTTATTTTTAAACCGAAAAATTAATTAGGTGTTCATTTGTAGGGAAAACATGACACAAAATTACCAAAAAAAATCAACTTCACAGGATATAACCCGTTGGGCTAATATGAAAATTGCCTGAAAATGTCATCATCGGTTGAGGGGATTTAGAGTCCATAGGGAAACATAATACATGCATTTTTATATTTAAAGATCCCATAAAAAGGTAGGTAATGTGCAGTTGGCAGTGTGCTTGCTTTTTTGAATATTTTACCCATATTAGACGGACTGTCTTCTCAAGGTTCTATATTTCTCAAGGTCTGCAAAATTACAGAACATGAAAACTCGCCTTGTTTGCACCTCTATTTTTTATTTTATAGATAGGGTATTAGATAGGCTATCGATACCTTTGATTTCATGTGAATATTGATGCCTTCAAAAACAATAAAACAATTGATGAACCACGATAGAATAAAAAAATGCCTTAACACACCAGAACCAAAATGACACACGCACAATATTCCACAGTTTTCTTCGTATATGGTCACTGCCACCCTTTGACTACTTATTGTCGTTTAGTTTAAAATTAGCAGAATTAGTTGAGGAACTGCTGAAGATACAAGCAACTCGATACATACCCCTTCGATGTAATTACGCAAGTTGATCTTCTCGTTCTGCGAATGGGCCATATCGTCGCCCGCGCCCATCGGCAGTAGAAGCACGTTGCGGCCGCTGGCCTCTTGCAGCGTGATGGTCACCGGGATGGAGCCACCTTCGCGGCTCATGTCTGGCTCCGTCTACCCAACAGAACACACGACTCAACCATTCAATTTGCCACCTGCTAATACTATTCAATTTGCCGTCACGTTACAGAACTAATGCAGGTGAACGTGCGCTTATAGGGAGTTCAGCTCAATTCAGCTTTTGTCCGGTTTTGTAAAGAGATGCATACATGTCCGTTCAGCGTTGAGTTGAATAAATGTGCTTACTCCTTATGGAATAATACTCTACATATAATGAAATTCACTAGGTACTGTTTCAGAGTGAGTTAAAGGCATTTTCTAAGGCTGTGGTATCCTAAAAACGCCATCAGCCGCTCATAGCGTCACGTCGTACGCCGCATCACAATGTTTACTACAGAATGTATGTACTATTGCGGTCTCTTTCACACGATGATGTGAGCGTTTGGCCGTCGTAGCCGGCGTTCAAAGGCATTGCGCTATGTCTCTAGTTATTTCCAATCATTGCAGGGTAAGGGTCGTAACTAGCAGCAGTACAAAATCACATATGGGTACAGGCAAGCACTATTTGTGATGCGAGACGTCTTCGTTCGCTGCTGAGATTGTTTGACCGCTGATACTGCGCATGGCGTTCAGAAGTCGAGCGAAATATTTACGCTGAAGTCGCCAATCACATATAGCATTTAACAGGAGACCGTAGCCTTACGCAGGTGAACTATTCGTTTACACATATTGACTTATTTTCATAAAACGCCTGCGCTGTGCTCTTCTGTAAGGAAGTGGTTACTGCAGCCAGACGGGCTGCCTATTTTATGATTGCCGAACGTAGGTTGCCTCTACCACTACTGGACCTAAGATAGTAGAAATTACATGAAACATTCTCTATAATTTTTTACATTCTCTATAATTTTTTTTTAACAATGAAAATTGTAATCAAGGAAACTTCAGTATGTATATTATAGGAATGATTTAAACAAAATTATTTCATTTTTTTATTCTTCTTTCACATGTTACTACCTCTTTACAAATGATAATTACGTTGAGAATATTATTATTAGATTAAGAGGGTGCCAGATGAGGCCAGATCTTAGGAGATTTTTTTAAATCAAATTTTTGATGCCTATTTTGATGGAAATTTGAAAGTTCTAGAGTTCTAACCTTAAATGGATGACTTGCATACTTTATAGCTTAACTTGATTAGTTTAATGTTTTAACACAACTGAATTGGTGAGTTTATTTTTGCTTTCAAAAATAATGTGAACAGGGTACTTTAAATTGAGCAAACAGTGTAGAGAATAAGGGGTTGCCGTATACCTGATATATGAGTTTGGTGGCGCGCGCAGCGGCCTGGTAATGCGGATGGTTGGGGTCTTCAGTCCAGGCGCGTCCGCTTTGGGCGGTCACACGCATCTTGTTTGGCGACCCGCGCTCTGCCCACTATATAAAACACAGCAAATAATAATAAACTGTTACTCTGTTGAATGAGAGCCGTATAATTTTGCTACAATTATATTTGTAAATTCAATTGGTTTTCATTCTATAATAATCCTAACTAATATTAAAATTACCAAAGAGTTTGTTCGTTACGCTTTCACGCTTCAACTACTCAACCGATCACCATGAAAGTTTGCATACACGATTGTCGAGGGCACAGAAAAGAACATTCTTTTCTATTTTAGGGAAAAATATATTATGTATACAGAAAAAAGTTATGTTTCAGAGGGATCATCTAAAATTGAATAAAAAAAGGGAATTAACGCCTTAGAAAAATGGTCACGGACGAAGTTGGGGGCAAAAGCTTGAAATTATAAAGCATAAGCTATTACAGTATAATCTTCCCCAGGGCTTATGCTATCTGCATACAAAAAGTCGTTAGAATAAGTTGAAAGTTACTAAATACATTTTTGTGATTAAGTAGTATTTTATCTATGATATTATGCATACATCAGTGTGTTGTTGAGTAAATAAATTACAATCGAATCTGTTAAAAGTATGTAAGAAATAATTTTAACCGAAAATTATCACTACAGGAGGTCTATACTTGATTACGAGTATTAATAAAAAGTAATTGCTAAATTGATATTGGAAAGAGTTTGCAGCATCGTTTATTGTTATTTATTTTCGAGACGATAGCGCAGCCAATCGAACATTACACCTTTTATACAATACTCCAATAGATAAGGCTGACTAACGTACAAAATTGCTTTTGAGTTACCTAATAAGATTTTCTGCACAATGTTTTCAAAAAAAAAAAATATTTGAAACAAATGGATTATTGAATTCCGAATGAAATATCGCTATATGAAAGTTTATTTTATTTTTGAAATATTAACGACCTGACTAATCATAAATGCATTTTTTTTTTCTAATTACACAAATCTTTCTTGTTTGTCGCTCTTCTCTACTGAGTCTCCATTTGGATACAATGAACTAAACAATTGCATTGTTGGGCTGTTTTATTGAATCATTACAATTTGATAACGAGTTATTTATACAGTGATAACAGTTGAAATATGAGTAACAATGATAACAGTAATACACCGTTAACTAGTTTTTAATTTTGTAAACAGTTCTCTTTATTTATTGTTTCGTATTTATGTCTGGTGAACAGATCAGTTTGTTTTTAGTAGAACAGTAGTTGTTTTTTAAAACACTCTTGGAATGCTTTTAATATTGTAAGAGTAGTATTATGTTATCGTCAATACTGTTAGGAGTTATAAATTCGCTTGGCTGCCGAAATGACGAGTTCGAATCCCGGTTGAGGCCGTACTTGTCCTGCCCTTTCCATTAAAGTGTGAATTAGAAACTATATACACTTGATTTCACTGGCTGGCTGGGGTTCGAACTACAATCCACCCAGGATTGTAGCTCGAAACTCCACACACAAGGACACAATATAAGCAACTATCTTTGGCCCACGACTTCATCCACACTCTTTGTTTAGGTGTTAAAACAGTTATTCAGTCTTTATTGCTCATATATTTTTGTCAGGCATTGAATTTTTTATTTTTAATAAAAAAATCAGTTGTAAGTAAAAGATAACACATAATTAAAAGAAAAGTTGTGTTTATCCGATCGCTACTAAACTTGACAGCATCACCCGTTGGGCTAATCTGAAGATTACCTGGTAATCATAGAATTCGTAACAGTAATCATCAAGTACTATATTCTATGTGTCAAATATTAAAAAAATGTTAATATACCTTTTTGTTAATATAGTCTATAACCAATTTCTCCACTTCCTCTGGTTCTTGGTTGGGTACGATTCTTATGGAGAATTTTCCAATCACCTTCCCAGGGATAACAGTCTTCGCGCCAGGCTGGAACGCCGCCCCTTAACAATCAACATCCCAATAAAAACTTGTCCTTTAAATCTTTACCTACTCTAAATAGAAATAGTTCCCGCTGTCTCTTTCCCCCTGTGCCGTTTAGATCAGTATTGTGAGAGTATTCTATATAATTTGCATAGCACATTTAAACAAACAATAGTTAAGAAAATCCACTAATATGTTGTTGCATTGAATGCTATTATTAAACTATTAGAAAAAAATAGACAATGTTAAATCCTTTGTAAAAATATTCGTATATTAATCAATAAAAGATTAATAACTATACAAATTATATGGATGACGCCATAATAAAAATAATCTTCAAAATTTACCCCAGATGAACAATATTGAATAAATATGTAACTACTATGTACCTACATTTAACGGTAATTTTAAAAATATCGTACAAATTGCACAGCAGGAACTAAACGCTTACAATAATTACAGTGACAGACAATTACATGATATTTCTGTAAGTTATGAAAATACTAGCAATTATAAACAATCATTGCATATTTCGAAGGCTATTTATTTTCACAATTTTCACAGATTGCAACCTCCTATTGTATTCTACTCGTATTGGTATGGTATTGTATTACGAAAAAACCAAACCAAAAAATATGAAAAGAATTAACAGTGTATTTTTTACGATTTCCTCATAATATCCGAGTTAAACACAAACCCGTTTAGAAATTATTGAGTAGTAACTATGTCTGGTGTACTTTCGTCTTACATACATCTGTTGTAAAAACAAATGCTCGCACAAGGTAATTCATTCCTCGAACAGTAATGAGTATATAGAATGGAATATCAAATAAGTAGTAATATTATTACCTTCAATTCCGTGCAATGAGAGTGAAGGATACCTCCATCGATGCATCAATAATTGCTCCTTGTCGCCGTTGTGGGCTAGTTGATGAGCACCAATAGAATTCCTACAACATATGTACTTTTTTAATTATCACAAATAATCCAATAGGTACACGAATCTAAGAAAATAGCCTATTATATGTCCCCACTGCAGGGGCACAGGACTACCCTCTCAACAAGGGCGTATGGGCTATATGGGCCACCACGCTGCGCCAGAGCGGGTTGGTGGACTTCACATGCTCCTTAGAATTTCGTCTTTTCGCGTATGCAGGTTTCCTCGTGATGTTTTCCTAAACCGTTTGTGAGCAAGCATTAAATGCTCTTTAGTTTTTTTTTTTTGATCGATCTCAAACCTCTCGACATGAAAGGCCGCGTCTTTCCCACTGCGCCACCGACGCTCATATAAGTTATATAAGAAAATACCTCATATAAGCCGTTGGATGAGTGGTTAGGGTGCTTGCCTTAACGCTCTGTTCTAGGGTTCCCGGGTTCAATTCCCGGCAGGGTCAAAATAAACTTTTCAAATTTGGTTCTGCTCTGGATTTGGAAAGTAATGGCAGGGCACATTGCGCTTTCGCAGTCATTGGGCAGCCCGTCTGGCGGCAGTAACCACCCCCTTACAGAAGATCACCGTGAAATAACAGCACATGTGGTGTTATGTTTCGGTGAGTAAGGGATGCCAGAGCCGATTTCCCTATCGCCTCCTAGTCCCTTATCCTTAATCCTACTGTAGTCGGCTGTGCACTTGCAGCAGCTTTGACGTTACTTGTGTTATTAGGCGACGGTAGCCACCTACTATCAAGTGGACCGTCAGCCTGTCTGCCGATCTTAACATATTTGTCTGCAATCATTATGAATTATAGTTTAAAGTGTTATTCTGATATATTTACAATCACTGATAACCGTTTAGTGGTTTTGCGCGAAAGAATAACAAACATCCTTACAAACTTTCACATTTATAATATTAGTGGGTGTGCAATATTATAGGCCGTCGTTAGCCTGCTTTTAACGATTGGCGTGTTTGCAAAGTTGTGAAAATCTAGATCAAAAATGTCAAGTGTGTTTTAGAAAACTTTTAGTTTGTGAATGGTAAAATAACTATAAACTTACAATTATCTTGCCAAGTAATAATAACTTCTTGATTAGGTTGTGTACCGTAGTGGTACTGTTTTTTTATTTTTTTTTTATAAATAAATATATTAATTACATATATCACCTCATTTTTAATCAGTTTTTTTTTTAATTTTGACAAACCTTGGTTCGATAATCAATTCAAAATTTTCGTTGTCACAAAATTTTGTTTCCGTCGCGGACAAGCCATTCTGCTTTTGACCGTTTTTGTTTTCGTTTCTAGTATAATTATTATTTTTTTGTATTTTCAACATAAATATAAATATATATTTATTATAAGGGATAAATACATTGAATATTTTCCCACTGGTCAGGCACATCATTCCATATGAATATGTGCTTAGATATTTCTAAACCATTTTCAGGGATCAAGTCCGGGAATATCAAGTCCGGGAATAACAAGTTCAGGAGTAATAAGGATTCTCCGTAACTGTTAATTATTCAAGCCTCAGCTTGCAGCTGTTACTTCTGGGAGACGTAGACGCTACCAAGTTTTCTTTTTGAGATTGGATTTTTCCTACAACACTGGATGAAGACAAGCTGAGCCAGTCCAGAGGATTTTAACTTTATTGCCGAGCTTGTCCAAATTTTCCCGTTTCAGTTAAGTTCACGCACAGGGCAATTATAGAACTCACTCCCCGATTTAATTTAATTAATTTAATTTAATTTGACGGCCCGTTGGATGCGTGGCAAGGATGCTTGCCTAACGTCTCAGGGGCCCCGGGTTCGATTCCCGGCGGAGTCAACTTTGGAAATTTTAATGTAATTTCCAAAAAATGACTCTGGTCTGGATTTGAAAAGTAGTGGTAGGGCACACTGCGTTTCGCAGTAATTTGGGCAGCCCGCCTGGCGGCAGTGACCACCCCCTTACAGGAGACCACCGTGAAATAACAGCATATACGTGCTGTTGTGTTTCGGTGAGTAAGTAAGGGATGCCAGAGCCCATTTCCTTTATCCCCCCACCTAATCCCTTATCCAATCATACTGTAGTCGGCAGCGCACTTGCAGCACCTGTAGCGTTGCTTGTGTTATAGGCGACGGTAGCCACCTACCATCAAGTGGACCGTCAGCCTGTCTGTCGACATAACATATAGAAAAAAGAAAAAAAAAATTTTTTGTTAATATATATTTTCAAATTGCTTAATTACCGCATTTTATTTATTAGGTAATTAGCTGGCGCCCATCTTTATTTATTTTTTTCCCTTTCTAACTCTGCCGATTGCATATTATTATGCCACCATAAGGCGGCTATGCAACAGTTGACGGCCAACTTGATGGCAGGTGGCTTACCTTTGCTTGATGTTTTCATTCTTTTATCATCTTAAATTGACTTTATATGGGAATATAATGTAATTCTACTGATATTACACATTTCACGATAGCTGTCATTTGTCTACTTATGGTCTGTACGTCAACGCTCACGGAAGGATCGGCTTACAGATGAGCGCATTAAAAAATTGGTAGATGAATATATTAACAATAATTTGCAGTTAAAGATATGCCTACAAAGGTTAAGTAAAATTAGAATTGCATATTAATTTATTAATTACTACATAATTCTAGTTTCATTATTTTAGTAAAATTAATATAATGCCGGTCTTTTTTTTTGTTTCCATAAAGAAATAGTTTTTTTTTATTATTATCAATTTTTGTAGTTTTGCCGCTAACGTTTATGTTCATGTGTTTTCTTAAAAAAAATCCATGTTGAAAAAATTCCATGTTTTTTTTAGCAATCTGTACCTCAGTTGGCAAAATGTTCCAAAATTATGCACTTTTTCTAAAAGTAACATAATTAAGAAATAATATTCCTATTGGTGCAATAATTGACGAAATAATAATATTAATACGAATGCCTACAAAAGTTGGCAAAACAGAACAACATGTAGGAGTTACTATTAAAGTACTCAAAACAAGAAAGTTGGCGAGTACGTCAACGCTCTTAAAAACTAACTTTGTGGCCCCGTTTACTCTCACTTCTTCATTTATCATTCACTAGCGACCCGCTCTCGACTTCGCACGGATGCAATTTTTATCAGCAAATAATACACAATACACATAAATGTGTAAACACAAAGTTTCCTCATTTATCGCTCTGTCCTTCAGTGAAAATTCCATTGTGTGATGCTTTAGATGTAAATTCATTATCAACGTTCTCTTGCGTACATATTGCGATAAGACTATAGGTTTCAATTAATCATAGAACAAATATAAATATTAAATTTCTTTTAAATTACAAAATGTATTTTTCACATCGAATAAGTTTTACAACATATCTAATCTTTGATAAATTTCTGATTTCATTATTTGAATTAACTACAGATTATATAGACTTGATATTTTTATAGTGCTACATGATTCTTTAACAGAAGCAATATTATGTGTGACACAGATTTTTCCAATTGGTATAGGATTTCTTTTTCAATAGACTAGATAACTAAACGAAATTATCCTAATTTATTACCCGACTACGGCGAAGCAATAAAAACAAAGTTAAAAAACTAAAACCCGACTACTTAAAAATCACAAAATATTTAATAATAATAATAAAGCAAAGCAAAGCTTTACTGGTATTTAACCACGGCTATATGTACATAACACTTTCAGCTGAGAATATTTTCTTGTTTCAAACTTCTTAAACGTGATTTTTCAGTGGTTGAATTTTAGTTTTTTAACTTAATTTTTATCCCTTAGTGTACTGCACTAAGGTTTACTTATCTCTACTGGACTTTAGTACAAAGGACAATGGGAACTTGCTTTACCCAGCTTCCATTATTTCCACTAAGTGATGCAGAATGAAGAGCATAAATGTATTTCATGGAAGAATCAAATAATAATTAATTAATAAAGGGATGGAATACAAGAGGAAAGTCGTTTAAAAATAATGCCTAATAAGCAACTAATGATATTAATTTCAAAACACAGACAATGAAGGAATGCAGTTTTAAATTTAATATTTATATGACTTTTATATTCAACTGTACAGTACGCCCTATTGTCCACGAGTTGACGTAGTAAAAAAATAGGTAAAATACAATTACGTCAAGTCGCGTAGATACGCGAATTAATTGCCCGCGAGTTGACGTACAACTCTGTAATGCAAGTGTGTGGGAGACGCGCTGATAACAAAACTTTCTTTTAACTCTTTTATCAGCTTCATTATAAGTTATCTGACTTATAAGAACAAATAAAGATTTTTCTCTCAAAATAATAATAAAAAGGTTTTAAGGGATGTACCGGCTAGTGGCCGACTAGTCGGGAAAGCCGACTATCCGGCTATATTTATAGTCGGTGAATAGTTGGCACAAAGCACCGACTAATCGGCCTATTAGTCGGACATTTTGCAACCGACCAGTCGGCTAGTCGGCCATATTCATAGTCGGCCCATCTCTGGTTTTAACCGATTTTAAAATATAGTATGTAACACAGTATTTAGCTTAATTATTGACACAATTCAAGACCATGGACGCTAAGACAGGTCCGAAACGTCGAAGTAAATAAATCAGTTACTATATATTACGCGATTAAGTCCCGTGTAGTTAAAATAGTGAAAGTTTAAAAAAATGCATTTTATAGGTGTCAATTGTGTCCGCAAATTTTCAAAATACGGTTAAGAATTGTGAAAATGTCCTATTCAAAAGTTGAGAGAAAATGGCAGAAATTATTATTATATGAAGTACATGTAATTGGTTACCTATACTATATTTGGTCTAGTAGGTACTACTACTACTATACCACTACTTACTAATATTTATGAGAACCTAGTGGGCTTATCCGATCAATGACCACTTAGAAACCTTTTCTCATAGTTAACGTTGCCAGGAATTAAACCTGAGATACTTAATTCCTTCATTTGTTCTTTAACAACAGACTAACCTTGAACAATTAATTACTATAAAAATTAAAGAGTGATAAATTCACAGTTATTACTAATAGGAAACGCAGGTATCGTCATATTTTACTTCAACATCAGAGCAAGTAATCATTGTTTTGAATCAACCAAAAAGTCTGCAGACAAGTGTTCTATCCACTGGATTTCTTAAATACGAGTACATAATAAACTTCCGAGTGGCTCTGAATTATACAACGCCTTTAATTTTTTTTTTTTTTATAGGTACTACTTAGAATTTAAAAAACATCAGGGTCCACAGAGCAGCTACATCCTACTTGTGTTGCTACATGCTTAGGCGACGGTGGCCGCCTACCATCAACTGACCCATCAGCCTGCCCGCCACAAATGTAAAAAAATAATATAAATATTACCTGTAAGAAACTGTGTCAAAATCAATGCTGGTGTAAAGTTTTTTCTCGTCCTCCTTCAATGGCGCCACCGATTTGTAAATGTCAGTGATTAGAATCTTGCCGTTTTTATCAACCAGCTGATCCATAAGATAAATCAAATCGGACATTGCTGAAAATAATTAATAAATTAGAAAATTTCTTGTTGAATCCATAGATAACAGAATAAGAAAATTTGCATAAATGTGGTAAGCATATTAAATTAAATCTTATGGTTCTTATATGAAGACGATCAACAAACATGATTTTTAGTTTAAGAAAGAATATTAATCTTAGATAAAGTACTTAATATTGGCTTTAAATTGATAAGAATCAGAAACGTTGTTTCCAAGGAGATTCCTACACACAATTATTTTTTTTACTTTAAGTACATTATTGAAATGAATAAAACATTTATCCTGCCAACTATCTATTGTTCTCATTCACAAATCGCATTGTCAAAAGGCTACAAACAATTTTTAGAAATGTTGGCATTTTTAAGGAGTTTGCAAACTCTTCAAAACACAAGTTATTTTATCAAATAAGATCAAATATATTAAAGACAAAAACGAAAAATATAAACAAAGAAATTACATTACAAAGATTTTATACATGCACTATTTTGTAAATGTAGATATTAAGGTTGAACTAGTCGACACTTTTTCCATACAAATTTCGGGGGGGTTTTACTCCACTGTTTGACATTGTACATCAAAAGTTAAACCTGATATCGTTTTGTCTCATTATTACTTTTGTCTGTACGGAAACAGAATAGTAAAATAAAAAGCCGTTAAAAAGTTATTAGCGATCAAAGATTAATTTTTCTTGCTAATTTTAACGTAACTTTGGGCGTAAATAAGTAATAAAAGAGGTGTAAAATCTCCAAAACAAAATCGGCACCGACAAAGCTCAATTATCGACGATTTCAATAAACTTTAATTATAATTATTTTATGCAGATTTTTTTCATAAAACTCGATTTTTCAAAGAACTCTTCGTTTATTTTTACGCTCTCGGTTTACTTTGAATTATCGTGCATTTCACTCAGTAATCTCTGTCGGACACGATGCTAGGTGAGACAGCGTGCTTTTTGGCCGCGCTCACGCGTGACTTCGAGCCCGCGGCTAGTTCATCCTTAAGGCCCATTTAGATGATACCATTTACTTGCACAGGACATGCCAGAGCAATAATTAAATGCAATAATTGTTTAAGATACAATAATTGACTTTCATAACTTGCAAACAAGTGTTTACACGTTAATAATGAATGAAGTATTAACATAAAATAATTGCTATCCTATTATGTTTACGCCAAGGCAATTATTATTGACTAGCTCAGCTCGCAACTTCATACGCGTGGTATCCGGTATAGCGCGTAACTTTTTTGTTTGTAAACCGACTGGAATGAAACAAACACTAAGCGTTACGGGAAGCTTGCTATAATACGTCAGTGAAAACCGCATTCAAATCGGTTAAGCCGTTTCTGAGATTAACGTGCCTAAACGCACAGATAAACAGACATACAGACAAAAAATCTAAAACCTATTATTTTGACCTCGGTTACCTCAATCAGTATGTGTACAGTTCTTTTTTCTTTTTTTTAATATTTAATGTAAGCAATAATTCTTTGAATTTTTGACTCATCTAAACACAAACTTGTTTGAAACACTTGTTGTTGTGTTGCTTCAAGAATTCCACGCATTTGCGACGACAAACATTTCAATTCAATAATTGAACATTGTTTTGAGCAAAAAGCATCAAGCTCCATTAGAATTTTCATTTCATTTAAGTTTGGGTCTTCAAACTTATACCTAATTTACAGAAATTTATCTAAACTATGAATATTTAAGGAATACGAAAAATACAACTAAAGGCATTTATTATAAGAATTGCCTTTATTACTACGCTGTATGGACCTGTGAAAGTTTTGAATTCTAAGTTTTAATGTTACAAGTCATTTATTGCTTCACTTCGGTGATATGCAACGGCCAAGAAAATGGCATCGTCTTTATTGTTGCAAGGTAAGTGAACACTTCAAAGAAAATATGAAAAATGTAAGCAAGAAGTTGTAATTGTTAAGATTCTCCGATTTCTTTAAAGTATCTAATGTAACTATGGATACTTTCATCGCACATAGGTTCGGAAATTTTATTTTTCCTTTATTTACAACTAGCGAGTGCGGGAGTTGAAATTTTCAAAAATCCATTCTTAGCAGATGATGGTTACTTTATAAAATAAACACCTGTGTTCTAAATTTCAACTTTCTGGACTTAGTAGTTTTGGCTGTGTGTTGATAGTCAGTCAGCACAAACGATTTTATAAGTATAATTTATAAATTGCCTGTCAACAGTTTGTCACTTAAAAAATAGCTCCGCTCAAAGAAACAAAATAGGACTGGTATCTTAACAAATTCAATATCCTACCTTCATGAACGGTACCACCAAACACCCCACTGTGTAGATCCATTTTGGCACATTCCACTTCCAGGAAGTAGTAGCTGATGCCTCTCAAACCATACGTGATACAGGGCTTAGTGGTACCCAACCAATAGTTGTCAGAAATACAAACATAATCAACTGTATCAAAGAAGCCTTCCGGTTTTAGGTTTTCTATTAGAAGGGCATCAAGTCCTTCAGAACCAGATTCCTCCATGCATTCAAAAACGAATTTTAAGTTTACTGGTAACTGAAAAGAGGATTTACTTTGTTGAACAAGTAGGATAATTTGCTTACTGTACTCTTAGCATTATTTTACTTTGTATGTAGTTACATCAATATATTTTTTTTGTTTCATGTAAAGCATGAAAGCATATAGCTTACACATATATACATGCTAAAAAGACGATTTTTATCAAGAACAAGAACTAAAGATCTGCAATTTTGATCTACTGCCTAAATAGAGTGTAGATATTCACAGCAAACTGTCCAATTTTTTATTCTTCATCAAATTGATGTCTTATTTTATTGATATTCTAATTTAAATGTTTATAATAAAATTAGTAATTACAGTCATAAATAGAAAGGACTTAACTGTAAATTTTGGAATTGAATGGAATAGAATGTACACCTGTGGTTGTAGAAAGAAAAGGCTATCGTAATCAAGATTTTTCTACATTTTTCAAATTAAAGGGTTTTCATTAAAAAGGTTTGTATGAAACTCAAAAGAAAAACATATAAAGAACAAAACGGAAATGAATAGAGTAAATGGGGCGGAATAAAATGTTTTTTTTTTTTCATTATAGTTTAACTTGAACGCATATGTTATTAATTGTTCAGATTATTAGTATTAATTAGTAATTAAATTGTTTAAGCATAGGACAATTTTAGCATGTATAATATACTTAATAAATAATAAAATACTGGATACTTTGTATTTTCTGTTCAGTACTTAGGTAAGTTAGGGAGAAAAATGAAATCTGGCAGTTAAATAGTCACTCAAACTATTAAAAAACTATTATAAGTCAAATATGAAAGAAAACGGAGATGTAAAACTTCTTATTCCTCCATGTTTTAAAATAAAAATACTAAGTTTTAAAGGTTTTCATTGTTTTATGGCCAATGGCATTACCAAAATAAAAAAGCATATTTAATTAACATCAACATAGTGTCAATGTACGAGTACCCTTGATATATTAACGTATATGCTATGTTTATGCTAATGATTCCATAAATATTAGGAATAATGTCATAACATAGTATAAATTAAAGTCCCCTTATTTTTTATCTGTCTGTACGTACTAATTTGGAAAGTTGTGAATGGTTTTTTTACTGTTTGCATTGATAGAGAGATGCATTGCAGAATTATCGTGGTTGTGTAAAAAAAAAATTGTGAAAATATCAGTTTGGAAAAGTCGTTAACCCGTGTACTATCTAAACCATTTGATATAAATTAAAACAACATAGGTATGACAAAAAATGACAGCCTTAAATAGATCTACAACAAATTCTGCGACAGTATATATGCATATCTTCTAACTAAAATTTAAAAAAAACAGTATACCTTTTTTCATAGAGGTCTTTATATTGTCAAATTTCAGGGTGGATGAAGCCAGATAGTTATTATTAAAAACTTCTACACAAATTGACAGCCGAAGGTGCTTAACATAACTTTTAAAGATACAGATAAGATAAAGAAAAGGAGTATTTGAAATTGTAAAAAAAGGATTTTATTCATTTTTGCCTTTTGCAAATTTTATTCCTTTACACTTTTTCTTTAAGATAGCAGAATAAATAAGATGGTTTATCTAATAAATTATTGCCAAATAAAAAAAATCCAAAAATCATACTAACTTCCATACCAACACCTTTAAATGCATTGATAGCATGAATCCAACCTAAAACAGGGCCTTTATCATCAGTAGATCCACGGCCATACAGTTTACCATTACATTCTACCAGTTCAAATGGTTCCGAGTCCCATCCATCTGACTTAAGTGCTGGTTGCACATCTAAATGTCCATAAATACAAATTGTATTTTTCTTGGGATCCTACAAGAAAAACAGGTTAAGTTATAAAAATAAATTAAATTAATATGAACCAAAATACTCTCCTTTTTTAGTTTTAGTTTCTTTCTGGTACAACAAGTCTGTTTCTAGTTATTCTACCACTCCATTCAGTCACAAAGCAAAGTTAAAAAATCTAATATAAAGTGATAAATGAAATTGAAAATAAGATAGATAGTCCGGGTCCTATTGGGAAAAGTGTGACAATTTTGAGTACAGCAATGCCACTTGGTACAGATGTTATACACGTCCACCTGAGCCTAAACAGTCCGGTAGGCAGACTGAACTCCGCGACAGGGAGGGGGGAGGGGGGGCCAAAGTACGGACCTCCCGGCGCTCAGAAAAAAAATTATAGCAGATTTATTTGGACTATTTAATCAAGTTTGGTATCGTTATCAGGCAAATCGAAAATGCTCCGTTCATTTGTCATACCAGTTTTGTAGGGTTCCTTAGAAAAATATGAGGCAATACCTAAAATAACAAACTTTTAGTAGTAAAGTAATGCAAACAGAGCCTTATATCTTCAGATTTTTGTATGAAACTTGGTTTATAAAAAATACTCTCTAAAAGTCCATTTAATGTAGATTATAAAAACAATAACAATATATATACATTTAGCTATTTTTAATGTAAAATAAAATTTTGAACGTACTGCGACGTTCGTCAGCGCAGCGCTGCGGTACGCAAAAAGACCCGAAAAACGTAGTACTATTAACAAAAAATAAGATATCAGTAGATTTCATATCTATAAATAGAAATGTAAGTACCTACTCATAATATTATATTTGTAATATTCTTTTATTTCTCAAATAATACAAATTAATGATGATTATCATCTTTTATATACAAACGAAGTCGTAGGCAACATTGTTAAAAATAAAGAGAAATATTAATAAGTACTCTACAATTACACAGCTCAATACATTTGAGCTGGCGTTTGAAACAGTTGCATCTTGTACCACAAGATTTCAAGCACCGACATCTAATCATTTCTAGGCATGCTTGAGCAGCCATAGGATTTTGGGTCCACAGTAGCACCCAAGTGTTATCCTCTTTCTGTCAACCCCGCTCTTTTTTTGCACGGTGCCATATTATCAGTTGGAGTAGTTTTACTCAGAACTTCGTAGCCATCACTTATGATAAATTCTTTACCTATTGATAACAATATGAGTACAAAAGGTAGTATAGCTCTTCTTTGTTTGATCCTTCAAGAAGAAAATTAGCCCATTTTTCAGAACCTCGTTTTTCTCGAGCTTATCCGTAAGACTATCTTTTTTGTATGTATCCTATATCACGTCCAGTCTTAAGTTTATTTAGATAAACTTAAAACTATTTATCTATATTTAACTTAATATCTAAAGTTTATTTAGATAACATTAAATATCCTCTATCAGAAAGTATGAAAATACATTTGCAGCATAATCCCCGAATGTTTTCGACTGTCCCGGGTTCAACATATGAACTACAGCCTAGTTTTGCCGGTTTTCATCTATCTAATATCTTTGCCGTTACTGTAGGAGCAGTTGAGTAACTCATCAAGACTGGTAAAACATTTTAGTAAGTTCTATTTGACTCCAAATCTCATTAAACCTATGGCTGATAGAGCAGGAAGACTACTTTGATTTTCGTAAGAAAAAAACGTATGAAGGTCTATGCTCAGAGATTGCAGTCGCTTTTCAAAGACATTTTCGACTTCATTTTACAAGCCCATAATACTTTTTTTTTCAGACTGGCAATTTTTTTATAATTTGTTAGTCTCGTTTTCTTCATTTTTTCAGATCATGCCCATCAGTGACAATAAATGAGTGCCGCAAATATTTATTTACCAAAAAGGACAGGCAGATAGAGAACTTACCTCCTACAGAAGCTGGTCTCAAACAACATACCTTGAGAGCAGTTTTTCAGGGTGTTCATGTTTGGGGGTAATGCCTAATTAAGATTCAAAATATTCCTTGTACATCTGAATGGGGTTGACAGAAAGAGGATAAAAGTTGGGTGCTACTGTGGACTCAAAATCCTATGGCTGCTCAAGCATGCCTAGAATTGATTAGATGTCGGTGCTTGAAATCTTGTGGTACAAGATGCAACTGTTTCAAACGCCAGCTCAAATGTACTGAGCCGTGTAATTGTAGAGTACTTATTAATATTTCTCTTTATTTTTAACGTAATATTTTATTACGTTATATTTTTTAATATAAAATATAATATTAAAAGAAGAAAGACAAAAAGAAAGGAAAAATAAGAAAAAAATCATTAATTTGTATTATTTGAGAAATAAAAGAATATTACAAATATAATATTATGAGTAGGTACTTACATTTCTATTTATAGATATGAAATCTACTGATATCTTATTTTTTGTTAATAGTACTACGTTTTTCGGGTCTTTTTGCGTACCGCAGCGCTGCGCTGACGAACGTCGCAGTACGTTCAAAATTTTATTTTACATTAAAAATAGCTAAATGTATATATATTGTTATTGTTTTTATAATCTACATTAAATGGACTTTTAGAGAGTATTTTTTATAAACCAAGTTTCATACAAAAATCTGAAGATATAAGGCTCTGTTTGCATTATTTTACTACTAAAAGTTTGTTATTTTAGGTATTGCCTCACATTTTTCTAAGGAACCCTACAAAACTGGTATGACAAATGAACGGAGCATTATCGATTTGCCTGATAACGACACCAAACTTGATTAAATAGTCCAAATAAATCTGCTATAATTTTTTTTCTGAGCGCCGGGAGGTCCGTACTTTGACCCCCCCTCTCCCCTCCCTGTCGCGGAGTTCAGTCTGCCTACCGGACTGTTTAGGCTCAGGTGGACGTCTATAACATCCGTACCAAGTGGCATTGCTGTACTCAAAATTGTAACATCTCCATACAAACATTCCCAATAGGACCCGTACTAAGAATATCATATACAATAGAGCTACCCTTGCTTGGTGTATTTGTGAATGTATTTGTGAATTAAGTATGTCAGATATAAAAAATAAATAAAACAGCAGTTGTCTACTTCGGAAAAAAAATATATCTGAACTTGTAAACAAAATATATAGTTAAGTTTTTTATGTTAAGGTTGACTGACAGTCAGGCTGACGGTCCATTTTATGGTAGGTGATTACCATTGCCTAAAACACAAGCAATGCTACAGGTTCTGCTAGTGCACTATCATTCATAATAAGATTAAGAATAAGGAATTGAAAATGGATAGAGAGAAATGAGCTGTGACATCCCTTACTCATTCACCAAAACACAAAAGTACACATGCTGTCATTTCACGGTGATGTTCTGGAAAGGGGTGGTTACTTCGGCCAGGCGGATTGTCCAAATGACTGCAAAACGCATGCAATTCCTTTCCAGATCCAAACCAGAGCAAAGTTGACTAAGTTAACGAAGAAAAGAACCAGACCCTGACTAAGAAATCTACACTATCCACACTAAAATTAGTAAGAAAATTATTCTTCACCAAGAAAATTATTTTTGTGCCTTAAATTAGTAAACATTATCTTTTCAGATAACAAGTCAATTTAGTCTAAACAAGTTTTCGTTGCTAACTCAGCTTGTAAATAGGGAATTTTCTGAACCACAATTAGATATTTCATTGAATCATAGCAATATTTCAATTAAATAATATTAAAGAAATATGTGGCAATTTTTTAAAAAAATGATGCAGCTTTTTATAATTTTTGTGTGAACTGTCAAACTGTTCCAGAGTTAAGAAAGTGTGACATCATAACAGATGCTATTGCTATTCTAGGGTTTTGGCGCAAAGTTAAATTGTATTATTTAGAACATGAATTTTTCTTTAAAACCTCTATTTTTAAAAATTAAATTTATTTTGTGTTAAGAAAATGTGTAGAAACACCGTGGAGTAATTTTTGAAAATCAGTCATCATGCATAATTATCATTGAGACTCTTCTACTTACTACATTGTACAAAATCAAAGCAAAGGGTGGTAATTTTCTTTTTATAGAAGAAAATGGTTTCCTCTGGTGACAGTAATCACTATATTATGTATACAATATTTCTTTATTAATATATTTTGCCTGTATAGAAAAATATAAGAATGCCTGTATAGAAAAAATAAAGAAATCTAACTTTCTATTCTATTAATTCTTTATTCACATACTATGAATGCCACAGTATATTTACCTATTCTACGTTCTGAAAATGTTACAATATGATGATAGGTTAATAATCAAACTTAAATGGAAATTAGTATTCTAAAAATTGTTATAATACCTACATTACCCAAAACGCCAACAAGCACAGGGGGTAATTTAATCTCTTTACCATCTATTGTTTGGTATCCCACATCTCGTAGTTCAGTAGAAGCTCCGACTTCCTTTAATTTTTCTTGCATCCAGTGAGCCATACGAATACATTCATCGCGATATTTCGGGTCACTCGAAACGGAAGGGATTGCAACTGCCTCTCTTAAGAGGTCTTTATAAGACTCTATATTTTTATCTACAAACTGAAATACTTTCGGCAAACTAAAAACATTTTCCGATGCCATTTTTATTTCTTTGCGAACAGTCGAATAAGGAAGCCCGTGAGTGTGAGTGTGATAACTGAGAGTGTATCGCAATGACGATAATATGAAAGTTCGAACCGGCAATTCGAGGCAACTTCTACTAATTAATAATGCTTTTGCAGCGGTTAACGACATCACATTTCCTTTCCTCCCGCAATTCAAATGTCAAACTGTTGTCAAAATAACGTGACGTAACTAGCGACAAGAACCGATATATTTTTGACAGATTGAGCGCCTGTTCGCAGCGTTCATATTTTTATAATAGAAAAAATATATTTTATTGTATTATTTCATACATACTAATAAGTTTCGTTGATAAAAAAGATTAAGTCTTTTGAGTGGTCAGTAACTCTTTTTAAATTTTATAAGTTTTTGGTGGGTAGTTACTGAAATATATATAATTAAAGATTATCGTCAACCAGTAATATTTTTTACAACTTAATAAGAATATTATTTACATTACCAACTTTTCACTTTTATTTCTTATTTTGACATCTTAAGTGGGCAATATCATAAATGCGATAGTGAGTTTGTTTATTTGTAACGCTTACATACTTAGAACTATTCATCATGAAATTTTTCATTCACATTGTCAGGGATGCAGAAAAGGATATAGGATAACTTTCATCCAAAAAAAGTACTAGGCATTCCCGAGGGATCATCTAAAAAAACCTGATAAAGATATATGAGCAATAAAGAATGTTTTAATGCCTAAAAAAAAAGGGCGCAGCCAAAGTCGCGGGCTATCCTTTTCATCGCTCATTCCTAGAGCAAGAAAGATAATGTGAGTGCTATCACACGCTGACGTTGCCTCGCAGATATACCTATAAAACATTTGAAAAAAGTTTCAAAAAGCTTATTCTACAAGGAACATAGTACTCTCTAGCGGTATCCTACAGTTTGTAAACACAACGAAAAGTTTTTATTATTCGTTATATTTTCAAGTAAACTTAATAAGGGCAAATAAAATGTTCAATAAAAGCATAAAAAGTTTAGTTATATATCAAAAATATTTAGGTAAATTGAATTTAAGTTCAAATATAATAACATAGGCCATACCTATTACATTTTCGTGTTTATGCCTTTATTTGGATGGATGGGAGGCCAGCCAATTAATAGGTGGCTACCGTCGCTTAACTTAAAATACTACTTACTGGTTAAGTAGTATTTTATCTATGCTTATATACACAAACGACACCAAGAGGGATAAAGAAAAAGGGATTATGGGCAACTCACTCATCAAAACACAACATACGTGACGTTATATGTATCACGGTTGTGATATGATCCCTATATATCGAGCTGTGTCTCGCTTGTCTTCTGCAAGATGGACTGTCACTAGCTCTCGCTAGAGAGTACTAATGTTCCTTGGTCACTAGCTGTCACTAGCGTTAATATTTTATTTATGTCAGCGAAGCGTAGTGTGCCCTACACTAATACAATCCTAAATCAAAAAAAATCAAAACAAATATGAAGTTTTTGTGAAAAATTTATAATATTCTCGCATCTTTAATTTGAAAGGCACATTTAATTAAATGTGAGACATTCAGGACGATGATTTCCATGTCCGTGAGCACCGTCCGGAGCTGGGGCCGATCGATATCACTACATCAGGCTTATTGGTGACACCTCGGCGTTGATAACGCCATATCAGAGAAGACATAAGCTGGTGAATGATTGTATCTGTTCCAATACTTGCTATTAAAAAGTTGAACATAACAGAAAATATACCCGGTTATGCTTTTTAGTTAACGCTTATATTCAAATACTTCTCATAAAATTTCAATACCGGCCTTATATGAAAATTGATTCTTAAAGAGTAAACTCCAATTAATATTGAATCCATGCTCCTTGACAATGAACATGGATTCGATATTAATTTTATTATGAAATGGCTAGGTAAATGAAAACATATTTTTGTCACATAGTTATTTTATTATGGTACATTTCAATAAATAATAAGCACTAATTCTAGCTTATTGTCTATAAATGAAGTGACGAGATCTTAAAATTGCTATTTATAATTCTTATCTTGATAGCAGAATATTGCTTTCTTGAGGGTATAATATTTCCAGTCTTCATTATAAAGTTTTGCTATAATTTCCATTGTTTTTCTTAATACGTAACAGTCCTACTGTCTTCAAATGAAGTCCACCGACACATTTCAATCGCCTAGCAGTTGACTGTTCTTAATATTCTGAAATAAATTTAAATCAAAATTATTTCAATTCAATTTATTCATCATTTTTAGTAAAATAAACAGAAAATTGTAGGATAATTTAATTTAATAACATCTATTAAAAACATGTGAATTACACCCTTAATGTTGAAAACAGAATAGACAAGTATCAAATCGACATTCGAGCCCGTTGGATGAATGGTTAGGGTGCTTCCCTAACCATTCATCCAGGGTTCCCGGGTCCTATTCCCGGCAGGGTCAACTTTGAAAAATTGACTCTGGTCTGGATTTCAAATTTGGCTCGTCTGGATCTGGAAAGTAGTGGCAGGGCACACTGCATTTCGCAGTCATTTGGGCAGCCCGTCTGGCGGCAGTAACCACCCCCTTACAGAAGACCACCGTGAAATAACAGCATTTGTGCTGTTGTGTTTCGGTGAGTAAGTAAGGTATGCCAGAGCCCATTTTCCTATTCAATCCCGTATCCTTAATCCCACTGTAGTCGGCAGCGAACTTGCAGCAGCTTAAAAAAATAAGAAATAAAAGCACCTCAAAAGAATAACATTGCATCTCATTTTGGCTTTTTTTTTTTTGCTTTTAAATATCGTCCTACCACTTTTTAATAATTTTATATCGGTAATAAAGTAGACTTATACTTTAGTTATTTAAGCTCTTCGGTATGGAGCAAACCTGTCTTTGTTCAAGTTACAATATGGATATAATGGGACATTTAAAAAAAAAACAACATCGTAAGTATAGTTACGCTAATATGACAATATTGCCCTATTAAAAAATCCTTAGGACAATGATTGCAGTATGTTAAATCTTAAGTCAATAAAATTGTATTTTTTTTTTTACAATGCCAACCGTAACTCAAATTACTGTTTGAGTCAATAATTACAGCGCATATTTTTTTTTTTTTTTGTAAAAAGTCTTTAATGTACACAACTCGTTTACGATTTTATTATATTTATGAGCACCATTTACTGGATTGTTACCTGCCATTATTATCCAATTAGTGACATTATAAGCTTTCTAAGTACATATTAAAAGAAAAATGTCATTCATATAACATTGATAAGCAGTACGTAATCAAAATATGTACCTATATTCCATATTATAATGTTATATCGAATATAAATATGTTTTCATCCAGAAAAAAGTACTGTTCCCGCGGGATCCTTTATTGAATAAATTATCGCCCATATATTTTGTTAGGCATTACATTTTTTATTTTTCAACGGGTTAGTATCAAAATGTATTCGATATAACATTTATTGCATGGTCGGCAGTATAGCATCTTATACCGGTGCAAGCAAGAGGCGACTACTATTTTTAAAGAGCAACTATAGATCTCAAACTGTCAATGTATGTATGGCAATAGCAAAGAGCTTACCCAGTGGCGACGTCGTTGTTGACCGGCGTGAGTTCTCCGTTGAAGAGCGTGTCCGCATGTCGCCGCAGCCAGTAGGTGATAGCGGCGACTAGCGCCGTGACAATCGCCCCGCTCACGCCCGCTACCCGCGCCCCTCCGCCCCCCGCGCGCACGAACACCCGCGCCCACATCGCCTGCCACACGGACTCCGACCACGACGAGTACTCGCCAGACGAGAGCTCGTAGTCTGTAAAGTTATACCATTAGGGTCTGCTCACACCGAGAGGCTGCGCGCACATTTTAAAATAGAATTCAATATGAAACGAAGAGTAATTTACTACACAATAGACGATCATTATCTTTTTAATCCACAAGAACATTGGAAACTTTTTTATTGTCTATGAAAATTATATTTATTTATTTATTTCATACCAGTATGTTTCATACCATTCATAGTCTGGCGGTAAATATTGTTACAATTACAAAAAAAAACAATAGAACATTTAAATTCAAACATTTCTAGAAATACCCAATACATGAATCCACCGAAAAACTCCTAACCAACATGCGCTGATTCATTGTTTTGCAAACACTAACTACGCATGCACACTAACACACTTAATCGTGCAATTGTACTTATAATAAGAACAGTACAATTGAATTGTTACTTGGATCATAAGTCCTTTGTCTTAAAATTGTAATTCCACAGTACGGGACCCCACGATCCAGGCTTGCTCAGTGTGGGGACCAGGGTTTATTCTAGAGAGTTGTAATGTGGAGCCTATTAAGAATCTACAAAATAATACTTAGACATATCGATAATTATAAATCACTGGCTCAACTTTTACATTCTAATATTTAATGTAACATAAAACGTATTGTATTTGTTTGCTTAGTAACATTCAATTTCTAAATAATAAATTAAATCGTTGAGATTTTCTGGAATGTACCAGTACCTGCATCCAGCAAGGCGAAGGTGATATAGAACATTTATTGAAGCATGAACTTTATTAAAGCAAGTACTAGATTACTTCCTAATTGTATAAACATTTTATTAAATTTGACCAACTTCTGCAGTCCCAAATTTCTTCTTCCTATACTAGAAATTATGCTACACGCAACCTTGTCCATCAGCATTAAAAAACCTAGTCAATTATATTCCTTTTTTAAAGCACTTAGACTTAAAAACGATCTTTTAAAATGGTATCCACTAAATCCACTAAAAATTCTGATGTTGTCCTATTAAAAAAACACCTGTATATTAAATAAGAAAAAACGGGACAAGTGCGAGTTGAACTCGCGTGAAGAGAATTCCGTACGATGTTACCTATCCGCACAATATTGAGTGATTTACCATGTTATTTTAATATCATGGACTTCTTATAGGTTTTCCTATAATCTATAAGTAGAAAACTAATTTCTGTATTTTTTCAAAATTTTAGGGTCAGTAGTTTCGGAGATAAGGTGGTTGGGGGAATGGTCGGACAGACCGGAACCCTAAAAATACCATGTATCATACTGAAATATGCACAGGCGAACTCCCAATCAATCAATTTGTCAAAGCAACAATTTACTGTCATACTAGTACGAAAGCGACCAAATGAATACATACCTGGAATAATGAACGCCGGACTGAGCGCTTGACTGAAGTTCATCGTGGTCTGAATGCAAACACCCGTGTGGTTCCAACCTCGCAACCAGTAATATGAAAATCCCTGCAATCACAGCAGCACTGGATTTATTAAGCGATAAAACACAGAGAAGACATTGTTTGAAAATTAGTCACTTTGAATAAAAAAAATATTTTTAATGGTTGTAATCGAAAGTGTTGTTGTAATTCAAAGTAAACTACGTTTTTTTTTTACTGAAATACCGCCATTGCGTTCACCTGATGCTGGCAGATGACTACGTGATGCCGACCACGTTAAAGGACAAGGAATAGACAATAAGAGAGTAAGGGAATGGTCTTTGGAATCCCTTACTCATGCATCGAAACACAAGAGCATCGTCTTACATTGTTTATAAATTGTCTCTACATTGTCCTACATTGTCTTACCGGCAGCCCAGTTTGCGACTAAAACAATTAGCCTTATTGTATTAAGAGCCTTATTGTATAAGCATAAAACAAAAATTGCAACAACCTCAGTTTTGGCCGCGTCGCAAGAGACGCGGTCTGCGCTGGTATGGACGCCAGTGAGCAGCGCTAGCAGGTGTCCGGCGAAGATTGGCGCAGTAGAGGCCCACGCGGCCACACCTACGTACAGCGGCGCCGCGCCCACCGGCAATAATTCCTCCGCACCGGCGAACTCCGCCGCCGCCAACAGCCGACAAGCCTGGCTCCTCAGCAGGCAGTACAGCATCTCATCCACCTGCCACACACCCAAGGTTACTTACCACCGCCACCTCTAGAAGGAGCTTGTGGGTACCACATGTATTTCTTTGAATACACACACGTTAGTCACCAAACTTATCAAAAATGTTTATTCATATGTTACACACTTTTAAACCTCAAAGTTAGGAAATATTCTGTTTAGCGCCATCTATTGGCTATTATCGCTAAAGGATATAATATCCTCGTAGAACGGTAAACCCAATGACTGATTGGTGTAGGTACATGATAACGTTTTTAATTAACAAAAGACAATGTAGTCAATACATAATTTTTGTAAATGAATCTAATGACGTTTCATACCAGATGTGCTGAAACCGCAACGCCGCCTGTATAGGCGGAGCCCGTGACCTGCTTGTAAAGGACGCGCGCGACAGCCGTTGCGAGGCGAGAAATCTTCACCTGCATGTCCTTCTCACTCATATTACCGTTTGCAATCAACTGCTCAGTTGGTACAACTGTCGTAAAAAAGAAAAACTATTACTGTCCATTGTAAATAGTGTTTACTAATTACTACGAGTATACAAGTTACAGTCGCAAACTGGTCACCCATCTTGGCGACAGTAAGCATTTTGTCACAGAAGGCCAACTAGCAGCAGAAATACCACAACACATTCCCTTGTTCCCCCTGGTGACACATTTGATTAATTAAAGTGGCGCTGTCAAATGTTCGAATACACTAGGATCTTTCAAAACACAGTATAAATCAATATGTCAACTTCAATCGAGTTCAGAGTTCAAATTACAGATTTCAGTTTCAGACACTCTTTCAGGTTGTAAAGCATTAGAAATTGAACTCCTCTATTTTAATTTTGGGAATCCTGATGCTCAGTAAATGCAACACTCGCCAAGAGAAAATCTAACAAGTTAACAAATGTTTCATAACTTCACTATAGATAATTTTCATTTTCTACATATTGAAACGAGTGGCCCATATATATAATCGAATACCATATATTTTTATTTTTAAATTTTTATTGCATTTAGAAGAAGATTGGGTATATTTCAGGAAAAAATTTACTGAAAACAAAATGTATTTTTGTAGTACAAAATGTATTTGGACATAAAAATACAGCACACGATTTTAAAATATACATAGTACCGCGTGTATGAGTTATTGAATACTTCGGTAATTTCTGCAACAAACTAGAAACTTAATTTATTGCTTTTCAGTAGAAGTTATAGGTATAGCATATATTCAAGGTATGATATGTATGCACAAAGATCGTGAAATTAATTAAAATTGGCTGGAATATTTTACCAACTAAAGTGTAGCAAAATTTTGAAATCCAATTAGTAAGTATTCTATGAACAATTTCATTTAATTCCAGAAAAGTTTATAGAATCACAAAATTCCTATGTTCTTTGCTTTTTAAACAGTGACATTTTTACAGGTTCTTAAATTTAAAAATTAGTATTTAATCCTAGCAAAAATGTTCTACACAATATAATGATGAATCTTAAGGGCGACAGTTGACTATAAAGACGTATAAAACTCAGAGAATGAAGGGTTCCAAAATCCATATTCGTCCCAGGATAAAGTATGAAAATAAAATTTCAAACTTTTCAACTTAACTTTTTTCCATAATACAAGTTCAAGTTTCGTAATGCTTAATTTGTGGCAAATATATAATTGAAATGAGACTTAAGACTTCTGGGGCCTTAGACAAAGTAGCATTCGCTCCGTAGCGATGCGATATCGAAGTTCGTTATCGTCTCAGAGACAAAGAAATCATGACAAGGTATCACG
This sequence comes from Bembecia ichneumoniformis, assembly GCA_910589475.2. Lineage (NCBI taxonomy): Eukaryota > Metazoa > Arthropoda > Insecta > Lepidoptera > Sesiidae > Bembecia > Bembecia ichneumoniformis. The sequence goes on from OU342523.1 coordinate 10,035,729, forward strand.
TGTTTATCACGTGTTACAGTGTCGATTCCTTTGTCTCTGAGACGATAACGAACTTCGATATCGCATCGCTACGGAGCGAATGCTACTTTGTCTAAGGTCCCTGAACACTATGTCAATACGGATGATGACAGTATTAAATAATTAAAGAATAAATTACATTAGAGAAATACATAAATATGCTAAAAATTTTCTAAAAAAATGACCACTTTTAATATAAACATTAAGATTAATAAGATTTTCAATAAAATAAAAGTATAAAATAGTGCAATCCGCCATGTTAACACCGATCAGAGCGAATGACGTCGCGCTTTTGTAAATATCACCATGTCACTTGAATTGTGTAAACTATCAAGTTGTTCCTGAGTTAAGAAAGCGTGAAGTCACAATAGACACCATTGCTATTCTAGCGTTTTGGCGCAAAGTTTAAATTGTATTATTTAAATCATCCATTTTTCCTCCAAAATCTCCATTTATTTAGAAATGAAACTTATTTTGTGGAAAGAAAATGTGTACCATGGAATAGTTTTTCAAAATCAATCATGCGTATTGGTGCAGTAATAATTGAATGAAGAATAAATAGTACTTTATTATGACTAGAATCAATAGGAGATACTTAATAAAAACTCAACTTACACGTTCCATTGCTGCTAATACTAATATTCCGGTAGACAAAAGCAATTTTGCCGTATTCGTCCAAAGCTGACAAATAGAATTTATTTGTAAACTTTTCTCCATGATCAGCCAAAAGCAATTCAGGAAATGGTCCACTTTCCGTGATGTTCTTCAGTATTCTACGAAACGAATGCAACGAGGACGGAGGCAAATTGGTAGTGTTCTCACGCGTCACCGTCATTTGATTGTCTCTCATTTCAGTGGATAGGTCATTTAAAAAGTTTTCAACCTAAAATAAGATATTCGATTACTACAATTACAACTACATAGTCAAGAACTGACAAAAATGATAATGTCCTTTTCTCGCAAGTCTTAAAAAGCACTGAAAAGTATTAGAATGTAATGAAAATAATTAGTGGTATTAGCGGATGAGCGCTGTCTTGTTTCTGTGAGTAAGCGATCCTTCCTATCCTTCCTTATCTTTACTTGGTGAGTAAGTATGGAGAAGGATAGGATAGGAGAAAGGTCTCTGGCCCTTTATCCTTCATTGTCCTCCATCCTATCAATGTTCTATCTTTATCATTTTTTTCTTATCCTTTAAGTTATAAACGTTGATGACGGAAGCGTAGCGACGTACCATCAAAACCATCGACCTGCCGACCTTTACATAAATAAATAAAAAAGGGTATTTATTTATTTTTAATAAAATAAATAAATACGCTCCGACACACGACTGGAGTTTACTCCTAAAGTACGATTGTCTTTGCCTATGCAACAGGAGAAGAAGGTACTAGGTCATTTGAAAAGTTCTTAGCCTAACATGGTTAAAGTCATTGGTTTTTTTTATAACTACTCTCATTTTGTAGTTACATTATTTAGCAACAAGTATGCACAGTTTAGTTTATTCACAGTAACTCATTGTTCGTTTACACGTGATACCGTAAGTCAAGTCAGAGCTATTTTTGAAAATGGATAAAATTGAACATCGTGCAGTGATAAAATACCTGAATTTGAAAGGTTTAACTCCAAAAGCTATACATGAAGACATGTCTGCTACTTTGGGTGAGTCCTCTCCTTCGTATGCGACTGTTAAAAACTGGGTGGCAGAGTTTAAACGTGGTCGTAAGACCATTCAAGATGAGCCCCGTAGTGGCCGGCCTTCGATTGCTTCCACTGATCAAAACAAAGAAAAAATCTGTGATTTAATTTTATCTGATCGAAAATTGACTGTCGAGGAGATAGCTAAGACTGTAGGCATCTCATCTGAGCGAACACATCATATAATTACTACTGAACTTGGATTCTCTAAGGTGTCTGCGCGGTGGGTACCGCGACTGCTTTCAGTGGAACAAAAACGCAACCGACTCACAACTTCTCGCGACTGTTTAGAGTTATATGAAGCTGACCCAATAGAATTTGTTGAAAGATTTATAACCATGGATGAAACCTGAGTTCACCACAATACACCCGAGACAAAAGAACAGTCGAAACAATGGAAAAGAGCAGGATCGCCCACCCCAAAGAAGGCAAAGGTGGTTTTATCGGCGGGCAAAGTCATGGCATCCGTTTTTTGGGATGCAAAGGGTATAATTCTCGTGGATTATTTAAAAAAGGGTGAAACAATAAACTCCGATTACTATTGCAACCTGTTGCGTCGTTTGAGAGAAGAAATCAAAGAAAAACGTCCAGGTTTATTGAGAAGAAAAGTCTTGTTTCATCAGGACAATGCGCGCGTTCACACCTCTGTGCAATCCATGGCAGAAATCCATCAATGTGGCTTCGAATTGTTACCTCATCCCCCATATTCACCGGATTTAGCACCGTCCGACTTTTATCTGTTCCCAAAGCTGAAAACATTTTTAGGTGGTAAACATTTTTTTACAAATGAAGAGGTCATAACCGCCGTGGACGCTTATTTTGAGGAGTAAGACGAAGATTTTTTTAAAACGGGTATCGAAGCCTTACCGGGTCGATGGAAAAAGTGTTTTGAGCTCGGAGGAGAGTATGTTGAAAAATAAAAATAAACTCAAAATCGTGTGGTTTCATTAAGTATGTTAGGCTAAGAACTTTTCAAATGACCTAGTATATAAACGCGCCATCTATTATAAATGGCGACATTTATCGGATTTGGGTAGAACTGCTTGGTGAACTCCAAAAATATAACACTATTGATGGCGCCATCTATTATGCTATAATAGAATTAGAATTTCATTTTTGACGACAGATAACGCTGCGCCGGTTATAATCCGCTATCGCTTCGTTTCTCAACGCGGACTACACTTTTCACACAAGATTTCGACGTTTGCTTGTATAAGCTGTCAGCTGTCGCACAGATTTCAAAGTGACAGTGACAGATAACGTATCGCTTTTTAGGTAAGGTTTGTATTAATACTCCTCATGAAATTTCCATACCGCGGGCCTTATAAGAAAATCGATTCTTGACTCCAGAAAGATAGTCTACATTTAATTTGTTGATTACATAACAAGCTTGTATCATACACTAGCGACCTGCCCCCGGCTTCGCACGGAGTTAAAATTTTCGAAAATCTTTTCTTAGCGGATGCTTACGTTATAAAAAAAACCTTGGCTGTGCGTTGATAGTCAGTCGGGACAAACAATTTTATAAGTACAGATTTACCGGTAGAGGTGTTGAAGTGAGGTAGGGCGTGAACGCGTGTAAGGGCCACAGGGCGTCGTCTGTGTGCTGGGCGAGCGCACCGCCCAACTGACCCAGCTCGAAATGCAACCGCACGTCGGCGGGCGCAAGCGGGGCCTCGCTCGGCCAAACACCACGTCGCATGTCGTACGCAACGCGCTGAGACCCGATGTAGTCGAACGACTCCCCATTGAACAGCGTCCACAAGACATTGTCCTCTAAAAATTGTTTCAATTTAAGAGGTACATACACTATACGCGCTCCGCAAATGGCAAGTGAAAACTAAAATTATTAGCAAACCGGAGCTAAGCTGGCTTGATCTCTAGTGATTGACGACGATGGTAGGATCTTATCGTCGATTAGTGTAACGTTAAAACTATATTATGCGCGACTTAGCCTCCGGTAAGTTGTCCGATGTTTAAACAACGAATGTCGTATTTTACGTATAGTGTCGTAATACAAATAACGTATCTACATTATTTTTACTTGAGCATCATTGCCGTATACTGCATTTAACTGGATAATTAATATAATTATTAGAGTTGTTTAAATAAATCTACAAAACTGCGAACTATAAAGTAGTATGAACTAAAAATTCACTGTCCGTGTACGTCTGTTTGTCCAAATGTAGTTTATCTACAAAAAAATATATAAAAGTTGGGGGAATGAGCTCGGGCAACCCTTATTCGGTTGGATTACGAAGCCCATACCAGAGCTTATACCCGTCATCACAGATGGGCAAACACAACATCATATTATGTTGACATTATTATGCTTCTCCAACGTCACTATTCAATCAGTAGATGGCGTTAAATATGAGATTGGCCGTAAAAGCTTTGGTATTGAGGCCTCTCAAAACCTCTTTTTTTTTTGTACTGATCCAGACAAAAATAGTTAACAAGCCGCTGTTAAGAAGTTTAGATAGAAAAGTAATATGGAATGCAGTATTTTAACTGAGCACATTCTAATTACTCAAACAGGTTACCAAACTATGTTACTGTTTCTAATTTGTAAACCTACGAAAAACTACTTTCTCAACCAGACTGAACTATATGAAGCAATGAACGAGCCCCATAAGAAACAATGTATAGAAAGATCGATAGAAAAACACAGTCAAAATAGGTAATTTAAGTACAGAGAGGTTACGTAAGTAACAAGAAAATGAACTGTGAAATAGTAGAATAAGATTATATTTATTTAGAAATATGTAAATGTTAAAAAAATCTATTTATCCATTCAAAAAAAAATGTATGTTGGTAAAATAAGAGATTGATAAACTCACAACACCATCATCACAAAAGTTTTGAGATCAAAGTATTTTTTATTGGGTTTTTTAATTGCATTTTTTGTAAATCGTCGCTAGACGGCGTTGCAGGAAATCAACATCTACACCCATATGACTAATCTGCATTTTTCATGGAGGACGTTTATAAAAAGTCTGGTTTCGAAATACATTTTTTTCTTAGGCTCATAATTTGCACATCATTAAAATTGACAAACGCATATTTTTTGAGGTAGATGGATTATTCAGGGATAAAACGTGAACTAGCCGCACTTATTCAGTGTACACCTGTAAAATTAAGTTTTACACAATCTCTACATAAGTAACAGAACATACCATACAAGTGGGAATCGTTGACGTCAATCATCTGAGAGAGGGCGGTGGCGGCCGATATCAACGTCACCAAACCCACAACTGAACTCGCTGCGCCCGGAGAAACACCTGAAATTTTTATTCACTTTTTACCATAAACGAAACTTTCAAAGATTACATTTTACAGCAACTGTTTATGAGAAAGAGCGGTAGACACCCTGAGGGTCTACCTGGTGGAAGGTGGTTACTGTCGCCTATAACACCGGTGTTACCGATTCTGATCGATTTAATGGTTAGATACAATGTTCATAATTAAGGTTAGTTTATAGTCTCAACCAACAAATTCTTTTTTGCCTGTTTTCATGTACCCTAGGCGGAGTTCCATCACGCCGGATCGGCAAAACTGCCGGAAAAACTAATGGCTGTACAATTTATAAGAAACTGTTCATATTATGCTGGGGCACTTTGTCACTGTGCCTTTTGGCGACAGAACGCCCAGACCGGAGTAATGTGAACGAGCTCGCACCGGTGTCCCTGTCCTGCACCAGTATCGTCCCAATAAATTATCAAAACAGGATGCTTTCATTCGAAAATTGTTAAAGAGCTTTGATTTGTCACTTCTTATCAGGGTTTACATATCAGTGAATTATCTAAAGCAACAAATAACTGCATTAGAACTAAGTGTTTAGAATAAGATTTTTCAGCTTCTTTAAATACTGTCAATAATTTTTTCAACATATTTACAACCCGAAATCACAAGACTTTTATTCCAGGGCCTATACTATCATTTATCCCTTACAATGAATGATACAATGGCCTTATTAAGCGTGTAACATTATAATACACCACACTGTGACAAAACACACCGTGTTGTTACCACCAACACACCACACCAATAATTTTGAGCGTTTGGTGTACCCAATAGCTTATCTTTGGAGAAAGGCCACCTCTAAAATATCTTTGTGTTTTTAATTATGTATAAAAAAAAAAAAAATTACCGTCAAATAGTGATGCGGAGTCAATTCTCGCCGTTACAAATGTTATAGATTCCTTTGATTTTTTCTGAAAATGTTACAAATAAAAATATATGACTGGTTGTTAAGAGAGAATTAGAGCATTCGGAAGAAATTATAATAACAAAATTTGAAAATAAATATTCAGGAAGATCCCATCTTTAATTCGCAATCTGTTGTAAAGATAGCGGAGATCTATACTAATATAATATAAAAAATCTGCAGTTTATTTGTTTGAACTAACGCATTCAAACTACCAGTCAGAATTTAAAAAATCTTTTTGGATTTGATAGCCTAATTCCATTGATTCTTGAGGAAGGTTATAAACTATGTATCATCACGCTACTACATATATACACAGACGTAGACGCGGACAAAAAACTAGTATACAATATTAATGGTGCAAGGGAAAGCTTAATAAAGCAAATTATAAAACTGGTGTTAAATTTCATTAGTAGATTTTTTTTTAAATAAATACTTACAGTACCACGAGGGAACAGCGAGTAATATACATTATTGTCTCCTAAAGGGTCACATACTTTGGTCGGCGTCAATAGAGCGGATGTTGCAGACCTGGAATTATTCAGGTGTACTCAAATTTTGTTTGGCAGTATTTTTTAGAAATATGCATTTATTTACACTGCTTCTTAATTTACAGCTAATCACAACTATATAATATTAATTTAGACGCTAATAATCCCCTGTTAATGAAATTGTACTTTTATCGTTAACAGGGTAATAACAACCATCCCGCGTTTACACCGCTGTCGTAAATATTAGTTAGCGTGAACATTATTAAGACGTACTCTGTGCGAGTGTTGCGCTGACAACACCACCTCACCACTAGATGGCGGTCCATCTAGTGGTGAGGAAAGAGTCGCGGCGGAGAGATTAACATGTCCGCGCATCTTATTTACAGAATAATTTGTTCAAATTGGTCTGGCATTAAAAGTATTTTTACATAAAGTAAAGAAGTTTCCATTAATTTATCCCGAAGTAGGGTGTGTTAGTATATTAAGCTACCAATATGACACATGAACACTGTAAAAACTACGATAATATAAATCAATTCTTATGTTATGCCATAACATATTATGTATGTTTGTCTTTTGTTAAAATAGTAAGAAAGTCCTGTAAACTAAAAGTGTAAGACATTTTTAAAGAAATTAATTTTGTTAATAAAAAAAATTTACACTACGTTGTTGTCATTGTTGGCCCATTGCTAATGTTACCAACGTTATGTATAGTTATCCTGGTGAAAAGAAATGATATTTCGTCATCTGAGAAAAATTACAATCTTTAGATTGATTAATGTTACAAGAAATAAAAATAGAAGCTGATATAATAGAATAAAAAAAATTAAAAAAAAAAACAATATAAAAAAATATGATCTCATAACAATTTCAGTGGTGACAGGCTCGCTGCATTTGGGCAGCGCATCTGGCGGCAGTAACCACCCCCTAACAGTAAACCACATTGAAATAATAGCATATGTGCTGTTGTGCTTCATTGAGTGAGTTAGGGATGCCACAGGTTCCCATTGCTTTTTAATCCCTTATCCTTAATCATACTATAGTCAGCAGCGCATTTAATGCACCTGTCATATTGCTTGTGTAATAGGCAACTGTGGCCGCCTACCATAAATTGGGCAGTCAGCCTGTCTGTCGTCCTAACATAAAATGCCTAGTATGTGAATGAGCAAGTGTGAAATAGCAATATGATGCATTCTAAAGATAAGGGAATAGGAAGCAAAAGTATGTTTGTCTTGTGTTGCTATTCAGAAGTCTATGTAAACGTGTTATATTTCAAATAAAAAATTAAAATTTACCTTCTTGTACATACAACAGTGTTAACTGCAGCGAACATGAAGGAAGCAAAAGTATGTTTGTCTTGTGTTGCTATTCAGAAGTCTATGTAAACGTGTTATATTTCAAATAAAAAATTAAAATTTACCTTCTTGTACATACAACAGTGTTAACTGCAGCGAACATGAAGGAATTCAATTGAAGTGCACACAACGGTCCATCTCCTTCATTTGTTTGATCAGTATTATACCTATAAGTCAATAGAAACAGGATTAATTGAATTTATTACTTAATAGCAGTACAATGCCTGTTGGCTTGTAAAAAAAGCACACCTTTGATAGCATTTTTCTATTTTTTCAATCTCCTCAAACCTGGATTCTGGTAAATAGAACATTGGAAATGGAATATCTTTTCTCAGTAAACCAGTACCTCCTTCATTCCACACAATTCCCCCTTTTTTTGACGATGAACACTGACTTTCAGGACTAGATGAGAATTCATTTGGACATTTTGATTCTTGACTAAAAGAAGTTGCTCTGAAAAAATTTGTACACAATCATACTCAGGTAGAAATAGTGAATCTAAAATTTTCTTAATGGTCGAATTTTCTTGTGGTATTCTTTATAAAAATAAAGTTGTATAAATACAATCTTGATATATGGATACTATCACGTGCCCGCGACTTCATCGCGAAAGTAAAAAATATAACCCCTGACAAAATATATGACCAAAATAATTCCTGACGTCTTTATTACTGTTATAATTTTTCCAGATGATGGATTTTTATTTTTAGATGATCCCTCGAGAATATCCTTTTCTGTATCACTGACAATGTGTATGCAAAATGTCATGAAGATCTTGTTGAATAGTTAAGGCATGAAAAGGTAACAGACTGACAGAGTTACTTTTTATTTATTATATATATATATAAATATATATAATAATGGATTATGTTAGAACATTTATTAAATAGATTAACATAAATTTTAAATTAACAAAAACATATATATTATGTTGAAATATGTCTTTTTAATAGACTTATTAAATTAAATTTTTGTTTCATGAGTCAATGAGAAATCTGAGAAAGTATCTAAGATTTTTTTTCTGTTTTCATTTTCAAAAAAATAAATTTAATTCGGATTCATTTTTTAATTGAATGTTAGTATTTTAAAATTTGCGTAACTCACAAAAATGTAATTTGTAAAATCAAAAAATAATTTTTGTTTTTACATTAAAATGTGTTTAATAAATAGGCCGCGATTTAACTGAGTTTCTTGTTGGGTATTATAATTTTTTTTTTTTTTTGATACAGTAAATAACTCAAATAAATTTAAAATAAATTGGCATTTTAATTAAACTAGGTATTAGTAGGTACATACTTTACTTGTACAATTTGTATAATTATATATTTCAAATTTTACTTTGTTAAAATTATGTAAATTTAACATTAACTAGTTGATAAATCGATCAATTAGCATCAAATGTTTTCCTCATATTGTGAAAGATATAACCTCTTAAGAAATAACTAAAAATCTAGGTAGGTACACAAATTGTTATTTTATACATTACTTTTACACATATTTGGATGTTATATAAATATATTGAGTTATTATCAAATATACTTTACCTCATAGTAACATTTTCATATAATAATACACCAGCAACATTACCACTATGAGTCATAAATAATTCAACAACATCATTAAACACTACTGTGCTTACTACAGCCATATATGGTCCAACACTGGCATTGTAAACCATCCATTCTGCATCCCTTCTGTCCTTTATTAAAAATACAACACCAACAGCACCTTTATCGCTAGCTGAAAATTGAACAAAACTTTTAGTATCATATTTATCTATTCGTGCCATGACCAGGAGGCCTACTCTAATTCAACGAAAAACGAAGTTTCGGCCGAAATTTCGCGTATTTGCTACTACGGTTCCATTCGTTCCCGCAAGTTCGTCCGAACGAAATAATTTGACATTTAGAATTTCTAAACCTACTCTTGGGCCTTAGACAAAGTAACATTCGCTCCGTAGCGATGCGATATCGAAGTTCGTTATCGTCTCAGAGACAAAGGAATCGACACTGTAACACGTGATACCTTGTCATGATTTCTTTGTCTCTGAGACGATAACGAACTTCGATATTGCATCGCTACGGAACGAATGCTACTTTGTCTAAGGCCCCTTGTTCGTAATGTTCCGAACGAAAATTTGATTTTGACAGATGATTCTTCGGTATTTTAACCTCGAAATTGACGAAACCAAAAGTGTTATCGTTTGATTTTCGTTTGTGAGTTCGTTTTGTGTGATTTAGTTTAAAATTAATTGAAATGGCTGGAAGAATGTTTTTAATGGAGGCTGCTCTACGAGAAGAGCGTTTAGAGCGTAGAAGAAATCGGCGGCGTCTGCGCAACCAATTTAATATTGACCAAATTCCCGACTTAGAGTTCGTAGGGAATTATCGACTCAGTCGGCAAATATTTGAGGAGTTGTGCCAAGAAATAGTGCCTCTATTACCTCCAAAGGCAAGGAGTCATGGAATCGAGCCCACAGTTAAGGTAGTGTATATATTTTTAAATATTATCCTATTTATAAAAAAAATTGCATTTGGCATTGAGAATTGATTATCATCTCATTTTTAGATCCTTACGGCCTTGAATTTTTATGCTCGAGGTAGCTACCAAGGATCTGTGGGGCAAAACTTGGACGGGCCCATGGCACAACAAACTGTTTCTCGTTGCTTGCAGGAGGTCACAATTGCTCTCAATGCGCCTCATATACTAAGAAAGTATATAAAATTCCCGCAAAATAGAAATGAGAGGAATCTTATTAAGCGGCGGTGAGTATTTTTATTAACTGAATTCAAAATGGAGGATATGTGTTCAACTGTATATATTTTTTTATTTATTTTTGGACTTGACTTATAAGAATTATAAGACTTATAAGAAAATTATAAGCCTTAAAGAAGTTTTGAATACATCAACATAAAAAGTCACATATCACAAGTCTTCACAATTAAATGACCACCCATTAGACTGTTGCAAAAGCCCTCTTAATACAACAGACTTTATGCCGTTTGTTAAACTTCCGCTGTGTTAAGCTCATGATAACATGTAATGTATTGTAATCTTATTATAATATTCCAGATTTTATGAGAAATATGGGCTTGGTGGAGCGATTGGGGCCATTGATTGCACTCATATAGCAATTGTTAGACCTTCGGAGCATGAGGAACAATATTTTAATCGAAAACATTTTTTATTTTATTTTTTTTTATTTTATTTATATTTGGGAAACATACAATATTTTGATACACATTATATACATACATACAAGAAAAACATAAATCAGCAAAGTTTCCACTAAGTTACTAAAACATATTATAATTTACAATACACTACAGAACATCGGAGTTAGGAGAAAACATGTAAAAAAGCAAGCAAAAATAAACATACAAAAGAAAGAGAAAAACAAAAAATAAAAATAAAAAGATAAACTGGTCGCCACTAAAAGAAAACTACACGAATATACTTTCGAGGGCCTGTTTAAGGCTTCGTTTATAGGCTCCTATAGGACAACTGAAAATATCCAGATCCAGTAAGTGTTCATTATAAAATTTGCAGGAGCGATGCAAAAATGTATTGCTAGTATATTTCTTTTTACAGAACTGAATATGTAATGAACACTTACGGCGCGAATTTATTCGAGGGCAACTCAAACCAATATTACTTAGTAAGAGCGGTGAATCAATGTAATTATTTATAATCTTGTATAAAAACAGTTGATCCTTCTGAACTCGTCTATGAACAAGAGGCACGAACGCAGGTACCTTGTTAAATCTATATTGAAAATGTTTCAAATACAAGTTAAACACTCTATCTAACCTCTTAATTTGAGTTTTATATTGCGGGTTCCAAACAGTAGACCCGTACTCGAGTAGTGGTCTGACGTAGGAATCAAATAAGAGAGAGAGGGTTGAACCGGCTTTGAAATCCCTGCTGACTCTCAGAACAAATCCAAGCATGCGGTTGGCCCTGGAGATTATGTAGCTAAGATGCTCGTTAAATGTCAACCTACTATCCAGTAGTATACCTAAGTCTTTTGTAACTCTAACGCGCGTTAATGTGACATTGTTAAAATTGTACTCATATTTAATATGCTTAGGGTTTCTAGAGAAAGTAATTACATTGCATTTCTTAATATTAAGGTCCAAATAGTTATTTTTACAGTAACTCATGAATTTATCGAGGTCCCTTTGCAGGGACATGCAATCAGATATAGTTTTAATTTTTCTAAAAATTTTCATGTCATCAGCGTATAGTAGAAAGTTAGACTGGTCAAAAACATCAGCAATGTCATTAATGAATAAGTTAAAAAGTAGAGGAGCCAAATGCGAGCCCTGAGGCAAACCAGATGTGACCGGAAGAAAGGAGGAACAAAACCCTTTGATTGTCACTGCTTGGCTTCGTTCACGAAGATAGGATGTTATCCATCGTAAAAGATCCCCGTGTATACCGGCTATTTGTAGCTTACGCACCAACACCGAATGCCTTACTTTGTCGAATGCCTTCGAATAATCGGTATAAATAGCGTCCATCTGGAAGCCAATTTCCATCACAGAGGCAGTCTGGTGTACAAATTCACAAACATTACTTTCAGTGGATCTTTTATTGACAAATCCATGCTGTTGGTTGATAATTGTAGGCCTTAATAGAGGAAAAATATAGTCGTATATAATTTTTTCAAATAATTTGGCAATAGTGTTAAGTTTCGATATAGGTCTATAGTTAGCGATGTTGTGTTTGTCACCATTTTTAAATAAAGGAATTACATGGGATTGTTTCCAAACTTTAGGCATCGTACCGGTACTCAGCGACAAATTGAAAAGAATAAACAAGGGCACAGCAAGATGCTCACGACAATTTCTAAGAAAAATTGGAGGTATATTGTCCGGACCAGAACCTTTATTTGTGTTCAAATTTTTTAAATAGTTCTTCACGGTCTCCACAGAGACATTAGTCGAATTGATGAGGGCAGAATTAGATGGTAGAATGTTTGGTTGTGCGCTGTAGGTGTTGAACGCAAGTATGGGATCAACGTCAGGTTCGAAGACAGAGTGAAAACATTTGTTGAATAACTCACATATTTCCTCGGCATCACTAGATGAAATGTTATTTAGTGTCATTGTCGCGGGCAAGTCGGGGCAGCCCTTTTTGGCCTTAACAAAAGACCAAAAGTATTTACTACTCCGTCTAATGTTACTCTCCGCCTTAAATATAAAACTATCGTGACACATCCGCTGCACACGTCTCTCCCGATCCCGTAAAAGCTGAAAAGTAGTTCGATCCCCAACTCTCCCATACTTTTTCCATTTTTTATGGTATTTTAACTTTTCCTTGGTAATTTTTATTAGCGCCCTAGAATACCAGATTGGGAAACGATTTTCCCTTCCAACATATTTGGTCGGGATATGATTAACTATTATATTGTTAATGGTTTTATAAAAAGTCTCAACACACAAATTGATATCGCTAGAGCATAGTGCAGAAAACCAGTCAATTTTAGATAAAATGTCATTGATAATACCATAATCAGCAGAGTGAAACAAACGAAGTAGACGTGGTTTACACTGTATGGAAGATTGGTGTGCAATTTGTACAACTACCTCTAGCGCTGGGTGATGATCGTCCTCCGCGACTAAAGGTTTGTCGCAGCGAGCAACCTCGCAAAAAAGTCCACTAATGATAAGATCAAGTTGCCTAGAATTAGTGTTTAAGACGTAATTATATTGATTAAAATTTGTAACACTTAAAAAATTATTTAATAGATTAATTAATATATCATTTCTACAGTCGTTAATTAAGAGTGAGTGATTATCAGGTGACCACCTGGCGGCGGGCACATTGAAATCACCGAGAATCAGATAGTCATCATCGGGTCGGTCAAGAAAGACATCAGTAACGTATTCAAAGAACCGATCCAAAGACTCGCTATGGTTATTATTCTGTGGAAAGTATCCACAAAAGATATGAAGACGGCGGGAAGCTTTACAAGATAATACTAGTTTAACCGCTTCAGCGGAAGCGTCACTGAATGGTAAGGATGCCGAGCCGATTTTCATTCGATTAACACTCAAGTTGTAAGTACAATAACGGTTTTATTGACATCTATCATTGTATAATTGTGATTCTCATTCATCTCTATACCTTTCTTTTTGCATATTGATATTGAAAAACATTTTTTTTTTTTCTAGATATGCGACTCTGACTGCTATATAACAAATGTTGACGCTTCTTTCGGTGGAGCAACACATGATGCTTATATTTGGAGAGAGTGTGATATAAGAACTCATTTGGAGGGTCTCCGGAATGAAACAGTTTATCTATTAGGTATGTATGTTCAAATTCTATTGTTTGTGTATAGAATATAATTGTTTTTTTTTTTATGCTTATAGTGTAATCATATGAATATAGTTTTTTATTTTTTTATTTTAGGTGATTCTGGTTATGCTCAAAGGGAGTATATGATGACACCTATAGATAATGCTGTTGAAGACTCTCCTGAGGGAAGATACAACTCTGTCCAAAAGCATGCACGCTCTACCATTGAACGCACATTTGGTATATTGAAAGGTCGATGGAGATGTCTTCTGGCAGCTCGTGAACTGCATTACTGTCCTGAAACAGCAGGTAAAATTATAATAGCCTGCTGTGTTTTACATAACTTATGTATAAGGGATGGTATTGATGTTCCCGAGTTGACAGAAGTTGAACTCCAAGCTGAAAGAAACAGGCAGCCAGAAGGCAGCAATGTTAGGGCCCAACCAGCTGCTTCTTCAGCTCAAGCTTTACAGGCGGGTCGAAGGGCAAGAGCTACGTTAGTGCAAATGTTAGAAAGAAATAGGTAAGATCAATTTCTAGCCAAGCAATAAAATGCTGTACGAGTAGGCTGAATAAAATCTATCTAATTTAATTTTACTTTGTTTTAGGAGATGAAGTGTCTTGCCCCATGTTGATGAATTTGAACTTAAATACTGGCTAATTTAAATAGGTTTGAGTAGAAATAGGTAAGACCAATTTCTAGCCAAGCAATAAAATGCTGTACGAGTAGGCTGAATAAAATCCATCTAATTTAATTTTACTTTATTTTAGGAGATGCAGTGTCTTACTCCATGTTGATGAATTTGAACTTAAATACTGGCTGTATTTAAATAGGTTTGATTTTCAAACATTGACAAAGAAAAATATCGAAAGTAGAATGTTTTCAAAAAATATAGAATAATGTCAGAGTAGAAAAAAATGAGTTGAAGTATTGAGACCAAAATAGAAATAATGTTTGATAGTTTTAATTTATTTATAGAAAATGTTGTAAAGGATTAAGATTGAAAAGAATATATTATGAAAACGACATACTGTTTTATTGATTTCGATAATTGGATCCCAAAGGTATGATGGAATATTTAAATTATAACTACAGCGTTCCTGTAAACCACCCCAACCACCAATACCAGACCCCATTTCTCTTTGTCAGCTACAACATAGATTAAAATTAAGCAAAAATGTTATAGGTTTTTAATTATGTATACTAACGAAAAGTATTTGTAAAAAAGTAGTCAGAATATGATTTGAATTATTTATTTAATATAACATTATTTCAGTCTTAACTAAGTTAGATTTTAACTTTTGTTAAAATGTAAGTTATAAATATTTGCGATATTTGTCATATGAGCAAACTGAAGACATGCTGATGGTAGTTAAATATTTGTTATTTCATTTTTGCTTTCAAACATTTATCACCAAAATATAACCCGAGGTTGACAAATAAAAATACATCTATATAATTATTTTCTTAGAAATAAACTAAATAAATAGTATGTAAAATAAACATAGGAGTGTCTAAAATATTGCAGTGAAAGCTCCATTAATTTGATTAGGTGCGGCAAATTCCACTGCACAATTTTTAGCATTCCATTAGCAACTTGATGGACTAAGATACAAAAATCAGCAGTCAGAGAGATTAAGACATTCACACATTTAATGTGTAAATATCTTAATTTCTACGATCTGAGTATTCTCTAAATAGTCTACACAGCTCTGCCAGGATAGTACGGATGCCTGCAAGCTCGGTGTTCAACTCTGCTATGCCAACCCTGATGCCTGCGAGCTCAGTGTTCCTGACCGTTTCTCTATCTCCACGCTCCTGTTCCAACCGAAACAATCTGCTTCTGACATCAGAGCCAGCAGCTGCTGATTGTCTCCTCCTGGAACGTGTAGGTTGGGAGGCTGCAAAACAACATTCCAATTTAAATACATTAACCAAAAAATTTCTGTGACACTTGAATGGGATCAATATAATTTTAACTAAACAAATAAATTTTACTAGCTCGCAAGAGTTCCTATAGTAATATATTCCATTTCCCTGTAGTAGATACTACAATTCTCAATAACCAAATTTTTCTGTGATTAAAGTAATTATTATTTGATGCAAAAGGGTATGTATTATTTTTATTTGATAAAGGCTTTGCGGGACCAGTGTAGCCCATGTCACTTCGACCTGAATAGATCTTTTGACAGCCTTTATTTATCACTGCCTAATCCTATAGAGAGGAACTTTACGATTTTCTTGGTAGTGAATTCTTGTATATCATCAGGCCCCACAGTGTGTTTCCCTAAATGGATACTAGATTTTGTACATTAGGGGTCTACATTCACATAAGATGTTAAAGTGTAATTTAAAAACATTATATCATAGAAATACACTCACAAATTCAATTATTTTAATAAAATAATTTTATTTGTGAGTGTATTCAAATGACATATCTTTATAATATATGGAATAATACAGGAAATTGCAGTTTGTTATATTTTTATGATAGCAGATACTGAAATAACTGTAACAAATACTTACAACTTCTGGAAGTCAGGCATTCGTGAGACACCGATGGTTGACTTAAAGGTTCTCCAAGCGGTGTAGACTGACTTTGTTCCCGTTCAACATACTCCACTACTTCAGGCATATCTAAACTTTGAGGCTGTGAAAAGCTCAGTGGTTGGCTAGAGGTGGATGGCTGTTCACTGGTCTGAAAAAAAAAAGATTCAATACATAATGAAATTGTGAAATATTGATATTGAATTATTTATATAGATTTACAAAAAAGCAATTTAACAACTCTAATGCCATCTTAATTCAGAAAAGACTTGAAATTTTGTACATAAAATAGAAAATTATATAGCGAGTTATAAAAAAGTCTTGGAAAAACAACAAATATGAGAATTTAGAATTAAATATTAACTACCTCACTGAATGCTGGTACTCTGGCTGTAGTTTGGCGTCCACCAAACCCTTCTCCCATTATAGACAGCACCTTTAGCTGCCATTGGGAGAGAGGGGGTGCCAGCGAAGGACCACCTCCAGTTGCTGAAGCCAACCTCTGAAAATCAGCAGCAGCTTTCTTGGCTAAATGTTTTCTATCAAACCATACCTGCAAAATATGAAATTTTTTGTTATTATCTCAAATGTTTCTAATTAAATAAAACAGACACTCATAGACAGTTGTTCTCACAGGTACATAGGGTTTTACCACTGCCAACAGAATAAAATAATTAATAAAATATTGGTACCTTTTGCCACTGCTGTATTGTTTTTGTGCAACCACCCAAGGAATTGAGTGTATTGCACAATTCTTCCCACAGCCTCTTTGCTTGGGCATTGCCTTCAGCACTCCTCAATCTCCCGCGAGCTAGTTCCTTATGTTCGTCCAAGAAATTGAGAAGCGCTTCGATTTGCTCAGGAGTAGCGGAACCCGTATGTGGAGCCATTTTAAACTGAAAAAATGTAGTTATAAATGTTAGGAATTATTAGGAAAAGGCGATATTTTATAGTGAAAAAGCGAAGAGTTAAGTATATTATAATGTTTACTTACGAAGTTTATAAATCCACAACAAAACTTGTCGCCGGCAAAATGTAAACTACAAAATAGTTACAACTTGAAACTTTCTTACGGATGAAGGAATGTATATCGCGATAGCGAATACTTAAAAAAGCACTTGAAAACATAATTATTAACACTTGAGAAACAAACTTCGAAACTTTTCAAAGAATCCAAACAAAAAATTAAATTGTAAGTTATGTGACAGTGACACATTATGTGAGAATAACATAAGTGATTAAACGGATATTTTTGGTTGTCGGACGTTGCTTGATATAAATCATAAGAAATAGTACTGTTCAAATTATTCGGATAACAATTTCATACAATTTGGTTCAAATAATCGTTCACGAAAATTGTCTCTGGCATCCGAACTTCGTGTGCGTATACGAAAAAGAATTAGAGTAGGTTCAATTGCGAAACTTCGTTTAAATTTCGTTCGTTAACGAAGTTTCGTTTCGGAGAAAGAGAGTAGACCTCCAGCATTGAGTAGAAACACAATTTGAGAATAACCTGGACTTAATTTTGCTGTTATTGATTTATGTTGCAATTGTTGCAATATATTCAACATTTCTAACATTGCTCTGTCAAAATTCACCACAGCTGTCCTTTGTCAATCAATAATAAGAAAGATTTAATTATTTTCTTTTATTAAAGATTGGTTTGCTCTTGGCCAGAATCTAACTGTGTAGGAAAGATGAGGCAACGATGGAACAAGCTCACCCAGAAGGTGCCTATTCACTCGAACTTTGAAAAGGTTTGGGTTGTATGAGCTCAGAAATACAGATGCCAGCAGAGAGTTCCAATCTTTAGTAGTGCTCATTATATAGGATGTTTTAAATTGCTTGGTCTGAATTAGAAGGATTTTGACAAGGTGACAATGGTAATTTATAAAGCAAAGGAATTTGTAATATGTTATAAAAATCAAATTCAGATTTGTGAACAGACTTAGATTCAATCTTTGTGGGTGGTTTCACCCACCTAAGTCTGCTTACCTAGACTTAGACAAAGACTGAACCTAAGTGTGCTAGAGGTGAGTTCTCCTAGAAGAGTGTTAACTATGAACATGTCATACATATAATAAATATTCCATGTGATATGTGATAAGTGGAAATAATGATCTCTTAATCTAACAGTGAAGGAAAACTTGTAAAAAAAACTGCGTTCAAGATTAGCAATTCTCAAATATAAATATAAATATAAATGACAATTTTAAGGAAATAGCCCTTGCCAAGCAATAAGACGAATTTATGTGTAATACATACAGGCACAGGTAGGCGCAGAATTCACCAAGGAGGTAGACCTACTGTTGTGATTCAATTTTTTACATAATTAACTTACATGAACATCCTGTTTGGTGAGTTCCATTTAATCTCCGAAAACAAGCTGCACCCCCTTCGATAGACGAATATATTTGTTCATGAAGCCTTTCGCTATTCGTTGCTAAAAAAATTAATTAATTCTTTGATTCCATATACCTACTAATCTGATAGAGTATCAAAAGCCGATAAAAAGAACTTACGCAGAACAGATGCTAATGTGAACAGAAATATTGCAATAATTTTAGATATTTTTAAAAACATGGTAACAGGAAGTTTCTGTAAAAATAAAAATAAATCCTATCTTTTTTTCCTTTCATGAAAAGAGAACAACTTCATAAGACTTTGTGAGTAAATTAAATAGTAATTCGTATGTAATAATTGTAATACGGTTACGTATGGTTGAATTGATTTTAGAGTGTAGTGTAATAAAATATTTACAAAACCTAATTCAATTCAATCAAATGCAATAATTCCATTCCATCGCAACATCGCAACTTAACCACAGACAGAACCACAGAACATATATACTCTCTAGCGAGAGGCCAGAACTCAACTTCAACTTCAACTTTTGTTTATGGCAATCGGGTCACTTTTAGGTTAGCGACCATTACTGCCAATGACTCCTGTGGCTCTAGCATGAGTTTACGATACTACACTCGCTAGCGAGAGCGTAAAACATTTATATGGAAAATTGATAATTTGACATTGACAGTTTAAGATTTCCCATACAAAAGTTTTACGTTCTCGCTAGCGAGTGTAGAATTGGTGTAGTATCGTAAACTCATACTAGAGCCTCTGAACATAGCACAGTGTATGGCGTGGTTGACCGGTTATAAAAATGGAACAAAAACAGGGTCTGGCGTAGTGTGAATTTGATGTGCACGCTGAAATAAACGGACACGGGATCTTTAGACATCCAAAACTGAACAAAGCATACAGAGTACAGACAGACCATCAGACCATACATAACAAATGAAAATAACAAAGTAATCGATTAGAGTTTAATTTTTTGTGAATGGATGTATTTAATTAAGGAATTTAGAACTTTTTTGTTGGTCGATGAAAGAAACAAAAGAGATTTAAGATCTATGGGTTTGGGCACACAAGGAGGGAGAAAGTTATACAGAGAGACTGTTCTGTTTGGGCAATTAAAAAGAATGTGATCTGCAGTGCCTTCCTCAAGGCCACATACACAAATGGGGGATTGGATAATACCCCATCTGTGCAGGCGTGAGGGGGTACAAGTATGACCAATACGAAGTCTGCAGATGACCGACGTCGTCTGCTTGTCGACTAGACGATAGCGATAAAACCATGGTTTAGATTGGATTTTGGGTTGGATGTCACTGTAATAGCGACCTTTAATTGATTTTGAACGGTCGTAATGAAGTTGCCAACACATATCAAGATCGGATTTGGCCAGGGAAAAAAGATCAAGAAAGAAGGAATGGAAGTGTTCCAGACTGCCTATTTCTATGGCATCTTTAGCATAAGAGTCGGCAAACTCGTTGCCTTGAATCCCCGAGTGGCCGGGAATCCAAGCCAACGAAACCTCTATATTGCGAAGATGGCAATCAAAAAGAGACTGCCTGATAAATAGCACAAGGGGATGAGTATTTTTAGATGCAAACGGATTGGAGTTAATGAGCTGAAGGCCGCTCAATGAATCCGAAAAAATAATTGTTCTATTGATTCCGTGAGAAATTACATACTTAATAGCTTCTAGAATAGCCACCAATTCTCCAGTGAATACCGAAGTATGAGGGGGGCATTTGAAGCTCAGGATATTTGCGTCTTTACGAATCCATACTGCCGAGCCTACAGCACCATTAATCGTAAGCTTAGAAGAATCCGTGAATAACGTCGTCCAGTCATGCCAAAAGCAATTGATGTTACTATTGAAGAGCTCATTGGCCCCGGGCTGATCTTAGTTAACTTAACTCAAGTTAACTCAACCAACAATCCAACATCATAGCCTAGCCATTAGGTTAGGCTTCCCCTATATATTATAATCATTGAACTATATGTTAACACTAGAATAGCAATACAAAAGAATGAATTGGTATCAAGTTCGAGTGCAAAGGGACGCGCGACGGGAGGTATATTGTCATAGAGTGTATAATCAGATGAGCTATCCTCATGATGCGTTTGTTTCTACCTATATGATTTTTAAGCAATTTCTATATAAATAAATTTATATAGAAATTGCAAAATATTATTAAAAAACTAAATTAATAAGATAATTAGGAATTATGGGAAATAAAACAAACCGAATTTACTTATAAATTTTTTTAAAATGTTTTATTTAATCCGCCAATTCGATTACAGCTTTTGAGAAGAATTGGCAAGAAACTCAAAAGTGGTGTATTAATTTATTCAGCTAACTATTATAAATACATAGTTTCCTGAATAAATGAATAACACATTTTATATGAAGTACAAAGTTATTGTTAATTCTAAACTTAACTTACTTAAATAACAGCTCTTTTTCGGTACAGTACATAATTTTCTTTAGTCTATATATTTGACTAACACACACACAACACAGCACACAACACAACACAACACACAACATAACACACAACACAACACGTACACTATTATTATTATCCATCCATATCCACTTTACATTTTACATACCCTCAAATAAGATGAGTTTGGTTAGTTTTTGTCGCTTTGTGCTATAATTTATTTCTGGGTCGGTTTTAGCTTCATGGTGTAATCTTATTTTAGCGTATTTTTCTATGACTGCCCTAATTAAATGTACCCGATGGTTAAACGTACCTGGTTGTTGTAACGAATGATAATGTATAGAAATGAATATTGTTGAATTTAAAAATGTTTTTAAAGTATTTGACACTATTGAATTAAGACAACTATATTTCTGGGGCAAACTGCGGCCTTGTCCTTTGTATTTAATCAGATTCGGCCTTATGTATGTTTCGGTTTTCAAACATATTTGGTAGACTTCTTCTGTAGAGTAACATAAACCCCCCATGTCTTTAAGTGTGATTAATTTATGGTGCCACAGTCTATGCGATGTAACCAAATTAGCAATGCATTCTTCACATTTTAACTCAATGTACAATTTTCGTGACACGTAGCCTGATATGTAACCCACAATTAATTTCGTCGCTGTTGTTAATTGCTCGACGTTTAAGTGTTGTGCTAGGATTGTGCAATTTGTTTCTGCATTACGTTCAGAAGCTGTTGTTATTTCGTTATTAAGTCTTTGGAACTCTTCATCATCGTGTCTGCTCATTCTTGATGTAGAATTTGCAATAACGAATTACGCACGACGGCATGTTTACTTTAGTCTGCGAAGCGAAATAAAATCTAAAACAAAAATAAGAATGCATATAGTAACAGAAATAAACATAGCAAAAATAAATATATACAACAACCAATAAATTTAAACAACATCCACTATCTTATTTATTCAGTTGCGTATATTCTGCCTACTCACAGTTCTATAACATTTATTCTATGTTAAGACGCTCTGTCTCTATTTAATGCGTACGGCTTATCGTAAGTAAGAGTGTGACGGAGCTATTGTTTTTCGTCCGTCATGGACTCGCCATTTTAGTTGCACATTAAA
Organism: Bembecia ichneumoniformis; assembly: GCA_910589475.2. Lineage (NCBI taxonomy): Eukaryota > Metazoa > Arthropoda > Insecta > Lepidoptera > Sesiidae > Bembecia > Bembecia ichneumoniformis. Next base: position 10,058,266 of record OU342523.1, read on the forward strand.
ATGGACTCGCCCACCGCTTTTTAATTTGCGTGTATATGTAAATTAAAAGTATTAATTTTGGTTTTTACTTACCATAAAAGTATTACACAATTATAAAATCACTCACAAGTTAGTTGAATAATCGTTATTAATAAGAAAGAAAGCAAATTGCTTTCAATATTCACTGTCGACGTTTCGGCTTTATATTACAACTAGTTTTTGCGTGCGGCCGCGGACTGCAAGCAGCCCGCGGGGGGGGAGCCCCTCGAGTGGTTTTGCTGTGGTTTTGGAGTCGCTCTTTAAAATTGTTTTGGTGTGGTATTGGGTCTTTTAATTGGTTTGGTAAGGATTTGGATATATGTTTTGTATTTCGTGACGTTTCGGGGGTGGGAGAGAGGGGGGAGGGGAAGGGGGATGGTGTAAATGGATTGTCCTCGTCGAGACCGTTCAAATGATACCCAACACGGGGGGTCTGCCTGCCACGGTTACCGACGGTCTACCGAGTAGACCGCAAATGTCAAATTGTGATATTTGGTCTTTTGCAAAAAATCCGTCTCCCCGAGACCTCTCAAACGAGTACCAACACGGGTGGTCCGCGACGCACCGCTCCCGAGATATTTTCGAAAAAGTTCAAAAATGCGAATTTCCAAATTTTGTCGCGACCAAAAAATTCGTCTCGCCGAGACGTCTCCGACGACCCCAAACGCGACCCGGCTGCGGCGCGCCGTTTCCGAGATACGGCCGGGGGGTTCGAGGGGGGATCAAAATTTTTACTTTTTCGGCGCCCCGGCAGACCCTCAGCGCCGCTCCGGGCCACGAGGTCGGGGTGCGCGAAATCCTCGGAGGGAGGGCCGGGGGGGAGGGTCGCGCTGCGCGCTCCCCTTTCCCCCCGCGGCTCCCCCCTCCTCGTCTTTCGCGCACCCCGACCTCGTGGCCCTCCGCGACGCGTCGACCGCCGTCTCTTAAGGGCGAAAGATCCCTAACAGTGTGTGAATTTACACGGAGGTGGTCCGAAGGGGGTGAGGGTAAAAAAATTTAAGGGGGGTGTGGGGGGTGGGTCGCAACGTGGGGACCCCCGATGGTCTTCTATGACATCCCGCAAACCCCGCCCCTCTCCGACTTTTAGTTTCCGAGATCCCGTCGCCGTATTTTTACCAGGTCGCGATCCTCAACCTTTGGTACTGTTCTGGTACTCAGTGAGCCACCCCCTCTCCGATCGGCTAAAATGGGGATTCCTCCGGCGACTCCTTCCGGGTCAAAAGGAAGCCGTTCCAGAAAATTTGTATGGAGGTGGGATGAAGGGGGGATAAACCAGAAAAGCGGGATAGCCCGGAGGAAGCATCCCACGGAGGGATGGAAACCCACAATAGAGACCGTCGGTATACCTTCTACCGTTTGGCGGATATCCCCATCCCTTTCTGAAAAAGTGGTAATTTTATATGGAGGGGGGGTGAAGGAGGGCAGGTGGGGGGAGGGTGACCGTCCCGGCCGGTAGGGCTCTGGGAGCGATCGCTATCCTCCGAAGCGATCGCCGGGATAGGTCGCACCGTTTGGGAGTTAAGTGGATTGGAAATTTCAAAAAAATTGTATGGAGTGTAAAAAAAATGTACGGGCGGGATGAGGATGGGTGACAATTTGGTGACCCCCGATGGCCCTCTATGACATTCCGTAAACCGCGCCCCTCTGCGACTCGTAGTTTCCGAGGACCTCCCACCGACTTTATACCAGGTCGGTGTACCGAGGGTTCAGGTCGTCTGAGGAACACGCGACGTCACCCCCTATAACGTGGGATAGAAGCGACCACCCCGAGTCGACTGCTTCCTGGTAAAATGGCAGCCGTTCCAAAAAAATAAAAATTTGTATGGAGGTGGGATGAAGGGGGGAGAAACCGGAAAAGCGGGATAGCCCCGAGGAAGCGTCCCACGGAGGGATGGGAACCCGCCATAGAGACCGCCGGGATAGCTCCGACCGTTTAGCCGGTATCCCCATCCCTTTGGCCGAAAGCGGTAATTTCGTATGGAGGGGGGGTGAAGGAGTGGGGATGGCGGGAGGACGAAGGTCCAGGCCGTCGGACCTCGAGGAGCGATGGTCGTCCGCCGAAGAGACCGCTTCCCTATCCTCGACCGTTTTGGAGATATCCCGCTTTGAAAAATCCAAAAAATTTGTATGGAGTGTAAAAAAAATGTATGGGCGGGATGGGGATGAGACTCGATTTGGTAACCCCCGATGACCCTCTATGACATTCCGTAAACGTCATCCTTCTATCCCTCACGGTTTCCGAGGACCTCTCGCCGACTTCATACCAGGTCGGTACACCGAGGGTTCGATGCCTTCCTGAAATGCGGAAACTCATCCTCTCTCCAACGAGGTGCAAGAGTCTGGCCCGGGTGGACTCCTTCGGGGCGAAAAGGTAGCTGTTCCAAAAAAAGACCACGTTGTATGGAGGGGGGATGAAGGGGGGGGAAATCCGAAAACCTGGTTGACCCCCAGGAAGCACCTCACGGTAGGATGGAAACCCGCCATAGAGACCGCCGGGATGGCTCCGACCGTTTAGCGGGTATCCCTATCCCTTTGGCCAAAAGTGGCAATTTCGTATGGAGGGGGGGTGAAGGGGGGTAGGTGGGGGGAGGACGAAGGTCCAGGCCGTTGGACCTCGAGGAACGATGACGGTCCGCCGAAGAGACCGCCTCCCTATCCTCGACACTTTCGGAGATATCCCGCTTTGAAAAATCCAAAAAAATTGTATGGAGTGTAAAAAAAATGTATGAACGGGATGGGGATGAGACTCGATTTGGTAACCCCCGATGGCCCTCTATGACATTCCGTAAACCCCCTATCCCTAGCTCTCGTACCTTCCGAGATCCCGTCGCCGACTTTTTATCAGGGAGGTGTACCGAGGGTCCTGATTTAATCTGTCATTGATTTTGATTGTTCTCTACGATCCGCCACAAAGGGGAATCCCCAGGTGACCGCTTCCCGGAGAACTTGATGAGTGGTATTTCGGCTTTATAGTTGTTAACTAGTTTTTGCGTGCGGCCGCGGACTGCAAGCAGCCCGCGGGGGGGGAGCCCCTCGAGTGGTTTTGCTGTGGTTTTGGAGTCGCTCTTGTAAATTGTTTAGGTATGGTTTTTGGTCTTTAGAATTGTTTTGGTAAGGATTTGGATATAAGTATTGTATTTCGTGACGTTTTGGGGGTGGGAGAGAGGGGGGAGGGGAAGGGGGATGGTGTAAATGGATTGTCCTCGTCGAGACCGTTCAAATGATACCTAACACGGGGGGTCTGCCTGCCACGGTTACCGACGGTCTACCGAGTAGACCGCAAATGTCAAATTGTGATATTTGGTCTATTGCAAAAAATCCGTCTCCCCGAGACCTCTCAAATGAGTACCAACACGGGTGGTCCGCGACGCACCGCTCCCGAGATATTTTCGAAAAAGTTCAAAAATGCGAATTTCGAAATTTTGTCGCGACCAAAAAATTCGTCTCGCCGAGACGTCTCCGACGACCCCAAACGCGACCCGGCTGCGGCGCGCCGTTTCCGAGATACGGCCGGGGGGTTCGAGGGGGGGATCAAAATTTTTACTTTTTCGGCGCCCCGGCAGACTCTCAGCGCCGCTCCGAGCCACGAGGTCGGGGTGCGCGAAATCCTCGGAGGGAAGGCCGGGGGGGAGGGTCGCGCTGCGCGCTCCCCTTTCCCCCCGCGGCTCCCCCCTCCTCGTCTTTCGCGCACCCCGACCTCGTGGCCCTCCGCGACGCGTCGACCGCCGTCTCTTAAGGGCGAAAGATCCCTAACATAGTGGGATTTCGTATGGAGGGGGTCCGAAGGGGAGGGGGAGTGGGGGGGTCGCGACGTGGTGACCCCCGATGGTCCTCTATGACATCCCGCAAACCCCGCTCCTCTGCGATTTACAGTTTCCGAGATCCCGTCGCCGAATTTTTACCAGGTCGCGATCCTCAACCTTTGGTACTGTCCTGGTACTCAGTGAGCCACCCCCTCTCCGATCCGCTACAATGGGGATTCTTCCGGTGACTCCTTCCGGGTGAAAAGGTAGCCGTTCCAAAAAAAACTAAAAATTTGTATGGAGGTGGGATGAAGGGGGGAGAAACCGGAAAAGCGGGATAGCCCCGAGGAACCATTTCACGGAGGGATGGAATCCCGCCATAGAGACCGTCGGGATACCTCCTACCGTTTGGCGGATATCCCCATCCCTTTCTGAAAAAGTGGTAATTTTATATGGAGGGGGGGTGAAGGGGGGCAGGTGGGGGGAGGGTGAAGGTCCCGGCCGGTGGAGCTCGGGGAGCGATCCCTATCCTCCGAAGCGATCGCAGGGATAGGTCGCACCGTTTGGGATTTAAGTGGATTGGAAATTTCGAAAAGGTTGTATGGAGTGTAAAAAAAATGTACGGGCGGGATGAGGATGGGCGACAATTTGGTGACCCCCGATGGCCCTCTATGACATTCCGTAAAGCGCGCCCCTCTGCGACTCGTAGTTTCCGAGGACCTCCCACCGACTTTATACCAGGTCGGTGTACCGAGGGTTCAGGTCGTCTCAGGAACTCGTGACGTCACCACCTATAACGTGGGATAGAAACGACCTCCCCGAGTCGACTGCTTCCTGGTAAAATGGCAGCCGTTCCAGAAAACTAAAAATTTGTATGGAGGTAGGATGAAGGAGGGAGAAACCGGAAAAGCGGGATAGCCCCGAGGAAGCATATTACGGAGGGATGGAAGCCCGCCATAGAGACCGCCGGGATTGCTCCGACCGTTTAGCGGGTATCCCCATCCCTTTGGCCGAAAGCGGTAATTTAGTATGGAGGGGGGGTGAAGGGGGACAGGTGGGGGGAGGATGAAGGTCCAGGCCGTTGGACCTCGAGGAACGATGATCGTCCGCCGAAGAGACCGCCTCCCTATCCTCGACCGTTTTGGAGATATCCCGCTTTGAAAAATCCAAAAAAATTGTATGGAGTGTAAAAAAAATGTATGGACGGGATGGGGATGAGACTCGATTTGGTAACCCCCGATGACCCTCTATGACATTCCGTAAACCACCCCTTCCTAGCTCTCATACCTTCCGAGATCCCGTCGCCGACTTCATACCAGGTCGGTAGACCGAGGGTTCGATGCCTTCCTGAAATGCGGAAACTCATCCTCTCTCCAACGAGGTGCAAGAATCTGGCCCGGGTGGACTCCTTCCGGGCTAAAAGGTAGCTGTTCCAAAAAAAGACCACGTTGTATGGAGGGGGGATGAAGGGGGGGGAAATCCGAAAACCTGGTTGACCCCCAGGAAGCACCTCACGGTAGGATGGAAACCCGCCATAGAGACCGCCGGGATAGCTCCGACCGTTTAGCGGGTATCCCCATCCCTTTGGCCAAAAGTGGAAATTTCGTATGGAGGGGGGGTGAAGGGGGGCAGGTGGGGGGAGGATGAAGGTCCAGGCCGTTGGACCTCGAGGGACGATGACTATCCGGCGAAGTGACCGCCTCCCTATCCTCGACACTTTCGGAGTTATCCGCCATCGAATAAGTTGTATGGAGTGTAAAAAAAATGTATGAACGGGATGGGGATGAGACTCGATTTGGTAACCCCCGATGACCCTCTATGACATTCCGTAAACCCCCCATCCCTAGCTCTCGTACCTTCCGAGATCCCGTCGCCGACTTTTTACCAGGGAGGTGTACCGAGGTCTTTGAATTAATTTGTCGATAATTTTCCTCGTAGACTACGATCCGCCACAAAGGGGAATCCCCAGGTGACTCCTTCCCGGAGAACTTTATGAATGAGTGAGTGGTATTTCAGCTTTATAGTTGTTAACTAGTTTTTGCGTGCGGCCGCGGACTGCAAGCAGCCCGCGGGGGGGGAGCCCCTCGAGTGGTGTTGCAACGGTATTCCAATTGCTCTTTTAAATTGTTTTGGTGTGGTTTTGGGTCTTTTGAATTGTTTTGGTAAGGATTTGGATATGTTTTGTATTTCGTGACGTTTCGGGGTAGTGGAGGGGAGAGGGGGAAGGGGGGATGGTGTCCAATGGATTATCCTCGTCGAGACCGTTCAAATGATACCCAACACGGGGGGTCTGCCTGCCACGGTCACCGACGGTCTACCGAGTAGACCGCAAATGTCAAATTGTGATATTTGGTCTATTGCAAAAAATCCGTCTCCCCGAGACCTCTCAAATGAATACCAACACGGGTGGTCCGCGACGCACCGCTCCCGAGATATTTTCGAAAAAGTCCAAAAATGCGAATTTTGAAATTTCGTCGCGACCAAAAAATTCGTCTCGCCGAGACGTCTCCGACGACCCCAAACGCGACCCGGCTGCGGCGCGCCGTTTCCGAGATACGGCCGGGGGGTTCGAGGGGGGGATCAAAATTTTTACTTTTTCGGCGCCCCGGCAGACCCTTAGCGCCGCTCCGGGCCACGAGGTCGGGGTGCGCGAAATCCTCGGAGGGAGGGCCGGGGGGGAGGGTCGCGCTGCGCGCTCCCCTTTCCCCCCGCGGCTCCCCCCTCCTCGTCTTTCGCGCACCCCGACCTCGTGGCCCTCCGCGACGCGTCGACCGCCGTCTCTTAAGGGCGAAAGATCCCTAATATATCGTATGGATTTCGTATGGAGGGGGTCCGAAGGGGAGGGGGGAGTGGGGGGGTCGCGACGTGGTGACCCCCGATGACCATCTATGACATTTCGCAAACCCCGCCCCTCTGCGATTTATAGTTTCCGAGATCCCGTCGCCGAATTTTTACCAGGTCGCGATCCTCAACCTTTGATACTGTTCTGGTACTCAGTGAGCCACCCCATCTCTGATCCGCTACAATGGGGATTCCGCCGGCGACTCCTTCCGGGTGAAAAGGTAGCCGTTCCAAAAAAAACTAAAAATTTGTATGGAGGCGGGATGAAGGGGGGAGAAACCGGAAAAGCGGGATAGCCCCGAGGAACCATCCCACGGAGGGATGGAAGCCCGCCATAGAGACCGCCGGGATACCTCCTACCGTTTGGCGGATATCCTCATCCCTTTCTGAAAAAGTGGCAATTTTGTATGGAGGGGGGGTGAAGGGGGGCAGGTGGGGGGAGGGTGATGGTCCCGGCCGGTGGGGCTGGGGGAGCGATCCCTATCCTCCGAAGCGATCGCCGGGATAGGACGCACCGTTTGGGAGTTAAGTGGATTGGAAATTTCGAAAAAGTTGTATGGAGTGTAAAAATAATGTACGGGCGGGATGAGGATGGGTGACAATTTGGTGACTCCCGATGACCCTCTATGACATTCCGTAAACCCCGCCCCTCTGCGACTCGTAGTTTCCGAGGACCTCCCACCGACTCTATACCAGGTCGGTGTACCGAGGGTTCAAGTCGTCTGAGGAACTCGTGACGTCACCCCCTGTAACGTGGGATGGAAAGGACCGTCCCGAGTCGACTGCTTCCCGGTAAAATGGCAGCCGTTCCAAAAAAATAAAAATTTGTATGGAGGTGGGATGAAGGGGGGAGGAACCGGAAAAGCGGGATAGCCCCGAGGAACCATCCTAAGGAGGGATGGAAACCCGCCATAGAGACCGCTGGGATAGTTCCGACCGTTTGGCGGGTATCCCCATCCCTTCGGCCGAAAGCGGTAATTTAGTACGGAGGGGGGGTGAAGGGGGACAGGTGGGGGGAGGGTGAAGGTCCAGGCCGTTGGACCTCGAGGAACGATGGTCGTCCGCCGAAGAGACCGCCTCCGTATCCTCGACCGTTTCGGAGATATCCCGCTTTGAAAAATCCAAAAAAGTTGTATGGAGTGTAAAAAAAATGTATGAACGGGATGGGGATGAGACTCAATTTGGTAACCCCCGATGACCCTCTATGACATTCCGTAAACGTCATCTTTCTATCCCTCACGGTTTCCGAGGACCTCTCGCCGACTTCATACCAGGTCGGTACACCGAGGGTTCGATGCCTTCCTGAAATGCAGAAACTCATCCTATCTCCAACAAGGTGCAAGAGTCTGGCCCGGGTGGACTCCTTCCGGGCGAAAAGGTGGCTGTTCCAAAAAAATACCACGTTGTATGGAGGGGGGATGAAGGAGGGGGAAATCCGAAAACCTGGTTGATCCCCAGGAAGCACCTCACGGTAGGATGGAAACCCGCCATAGAGACCGCCGGGATGGCTCCGACCGTTTAGCGGGTATCCCTATCCCTTTGGCCAAAAGTGGCAATTTCGTATGGAGGGGGGGTGAAGGGGGGCAGGTGGGGGGAAGACGAAGGTCCAGGCCGTTGGACCTCGAGGAAGGATGATCGTCCGCCGAAGAGACCGCCTCCCTATCCTCGACCGTTTTGGAGTTATCCCGCTTTGAAAAATCCCAAAAAAGTTGTATGGAGTGTAAAAAAAATGTATGAACGGGATGGGGATGAGACTAAATTTGGTAACCCCCGATGACCCTCTATAATATTCCGTAAACCCCCCATCCCTAGCTCTCACACCTTCCGAGATCCCGTCGCCGACTTTTTACCAGGGAGGTGTACCGAGGGTCCTGATTTAATCTGTCATTGATTTTGTTTGTACTCTACGATCCGCCATAAAGGGGAATCCCCAGGTGACCGCTTCCCGGAGAACTTGATGAGTGGTATTTCGGCTTTATAGTTGTTAACTAGTTTTTGCGTGCGGCCGCGGACTGCAAGCAGCCCGCGGGGGGGGAGCCCCTCGAGTGGTTCTGCTGTGGTTTTGTGTTTGCTCTTGTAAATTGTCTTGGTTTGGTTTGGGTGTTGGTCTTTTGAATTGTTTTGGTAAGGATTTGGATATGTTTTGTATTTCGTGACGTTTCGGGGTAGTGGAGGGGAGAGGGGGAAGGGGGGATGGTGTCCAATGGATTATCCTCGTCGAGACCGTTCAAATGATACCCAACACTGGGGGTCTGCCTGCCACGGTCACCGACGGTCTACCGAGTAGACCGCAAATGTCAAATTGTGATATTTGGTCTATTGCAAAAAATCCGTCTCCCCGAGACCTCTCAAATGAGTACCAACACGGGTGGTCCGCGACGCACCGCTCCCGAGATATTTTCGAAAAAGTTCAAAAATGCGAATTTCGAAATTTCGTCGCGACCAAAAAATTCGTCTCGCCGAGACGTCTCCGACGACCCCAAACGCGGCCCGGCTGCGGCGCGCCGTTTCCGAGATACGGCCGGGGGGTTCGAGGGGGGGATCAAAATTTTTACTTTTTCGGCGCCCCGGCAGACCCTTAGCGCCGCTCCGGGCCACGAGGTCGGGGTGCGCGAAATCCTCGGAGGGAGGGCCGGGGGGGAGGGTCGCGCTGCGCGCTCCCCTTTCCCCCCGCGGCTCCCCCCTCCTCGTCTTTCGCGCACCCCGACCTCGTGGCCCTCCGCGACGCGTCGACCGCCGTCTCTTAAGGGCGAAAGATCCCTAACAGTGTGTGAATTTCTACAGAGGGGGTCCGAAGGGGGGGAGTGGGGGGGTCGCGACGTGGTGACCCCCGATGGTCCTCTATGACATCCCGCAAACCCCGCCCCTCTGCGATTTATAGTTTCCGAGATCCCGTCGCCGACTTTTTACCAGGTCGCGATCCTCAACCTTTGGTACTGTTCTGGTACTCAGTGAGCCACCCCCTCTCCGGTCCGCTACAATGGGCATTCCTCCGGCGACTCCTTCCGGGTGAAAAGGTAGCCGTTCCAAAAAAAACTAAAAATTTGTATGGAGGCGGGATGAAGGGGGGAGAAACCGGAAGAGCGGGATAGCCCCGAGGAAGCATCCCACGGAGGGATGGAATCCCGCCATAGAGACCGTCGGGATACCTCCTACCGTTTGGCGGATATCCCCATCCCTTTGTGAAAAAGTGCTAATTTTGTATGGAGGGGGGATGAAGGGATGGGGATAGTGGGAGGATAAGGGTCCCTGCCGATGGGGCTCTGGGAGCGATCGCTATCCTCCAAAGCGATCGCCGGGATAGGTCGCACCGTTTGGGAGTTAAGTGGATTGGAAATTTCAAAAAAGTTGTATGGAGTGTAAAAAAAATGTACGGGCGGGATGAGGATGGGTGACAATTTGGTGACCCCCGATGGCCCTCTATGACATTCCGTAAACCACGCCCCTCCACGACTCGTAGTTTCCGAGGACCTCCCACCGACTTTATACCAGGTCGGTGTACCGAGGGTTCAGGTCGTCTGAGGAACTCGTGACGTCACCCCCTATAACGTGGGATGGAAACGACCACCCCGAGTCGACTGCTTCCTGGGAAAATGGCAGCCGTTCCAAAAAAATAAAAATTTGTATGGAGGTGGGATGAAGGGGGGAGAAATCGGAAAAGCGGGATAGCCCCGATAAACCATCCTAAGGAGGGATGGAAACCCGCCATAGAGTTCGCCGGGATAGCTCCGACCGTTTAGCCGGTATCCCCATCCCTTTGGCCGAAAGCAGTAATTTAGTACGGAGGGGGGGTGAAGGGGGACAGGTGGGGGGAGAGTGAAGGTCCAGGCCGTTGGACCTCGAGGAGCGATGGTCGTCCGCCGAAGAGACCGCCTCCCTATCCTCGACCGTTTTGGAGATATCCCGCTTTGAAAAATCCATAAAATTTGTATGGAGTATAAAAAAAATGTATGGACGGGATGGGGATGAGACTCGATTTGGTAACCCCCGATGACCCTCTATGACATTCCGTAAACGTCATCCTTCTATCCCTCACGGTTTCCGAGGACCTCTCGCCGACTTTTTACCAGGTCGGTACACCGAGGGTTCGATGCCTTCCTGAAACGCGGAAACTCATCCTCTCTCCAACGAGGTGCAAGAGTCTGGCCCGGGTGGACTCCTTCCGGGCGAAAAGGTGGCTGTTCCAAAAAAAGACCACGTTGTATGGAGGGGGGATGAAGGGGGGGGAAATCCGAAAACCTGGTTGACCCCCAGGAAGCTCCTCACGGAGGGATGGAAGCCCGCCATAGAGACCGCCGGGATACCTCCTACCGTTTAGCCGGGATCCCCATCCCTTCGGCCGAAAGCGGTAATTTAGTACGGAGGGGGGGTGAAGAGGGACAGGTGGGGGGAGGGCGAAGGTCCAGGCCGTTGGACCTCGAGGAGCGATGGTCGTCCGCCGAAGAGACCGCCTCCCTATCCTCGACACTTTCGGAGATATCCGTCTTCGAAAAATTCAAAAAATTTGTATGGAGTGTAAAAAAAATGTATGGACGGGATGAGGATGGGTGACAATTTGGTGACCCCCGATGGCCCTCTATGACATTCCGTAAACCACGCCCCTCTGCGACTCGTAGTTTCAGAGGACCTCTCACCGACTCTATACCAGGTCGGTGCACCGAGGGTTCAGGTCGTCTGAGGAACTCGTGACGTCACCCCCTGTATCAAGGGATAGAAAGTACCGCCCCAAGTCGACTGCTTCTTGGTAAAATGGCAGCCGTTACAAAAAAATAAAAATTTGTATGGAGGTGGGATGAAGGGGGGAGAAACTGGAAAAGCGGGATAGCCCCGAGGGACCATACTAAGGAGGGATGGAAACCCGCCATAGAGACCGCCGGGATAGCTCCGACCGTTTAGCCGGTATCCCCATCCCTTCGGCCGAAAGCGGTAATTTAGTACGGAGGGAGGTGAAGGGGGACAGGTGGGGGGAGAGTGAAGGTCCAGGCCGTTGGACCTCGAGGAACGATGGTCGTCCGCCGAAGAGACCGCCTCCCTGTCCTCGACCGTTGTGGAGGTATCCCGCTTTGAAAAATCCAAAAAATTTGTATGGAGTGTAAAAAAAATGTATGAACGGGATGGGGATGAGACTCGATTTGGTAACCCCCGATGACCCTCTATGACATTCCGTAAACGTCATCCTTCTATCCCTCACGGTTTCCGAGGACCTCTCGCCGACTTCATACCAGGTCGGTACACCGAGGGTTCGATGCCTTCCTGAAATGCAGAAACTCACCCTCTCTCCGACGAGGTGCAAGAGTCTGGCCCGGGTGGACTCCTTCCGGGCTAAAAGGTAGCTGTTCCAAAAAAAGACCACGTTGTATGGAGGGGGGATGAAGGGGGGGGGAAATCCGAAAACCTGGTTGACCCCCAGGAAGCATCATACGGTGGGATGGAAACTCGCCATAGAGACCGCCGGGATAGCTCCGACCGTTTAGCTGGTATCCCCATCCCTTTGGCCAAAAGTGGCAATTTCGTATGGAGGGGGGGTGAAGGGGGGCAGGTGGGGTGAGGATGAAGGTCCAGGCCGTTGGACCTCGAGGAACGAAGGTCGTCCGCCGAAGAGACCGCCTCCCTATCCTCACCACTTTTGGAGTTATCCGTCTTCGAAAAATTCAATAAATTTGTATGGAGTGTAAAAAAAATGTATGGACGGGATGGGGATGAGACTCGATTTGGTAACCCCCGATGGCCCTCTATGACATTCCGTAAACCCCCCATCCCTAGCTCTCGTACCTTCCGAGATCCCGTCGCCGACTTTTTACCAGGGAGGTGTACCGAGGTCTTTGAATTAATTTGTCGATAATTTTCCTCGTAGACTACGATCCGCCACAAAGGGGAATCCCCAGGTGACTCCTTCCCGGAGAACTTTATGAATGAGTGAGTGGTATTTCAGCTTGAGGGAGGGCCGGGGGGGAGGGTCGCGCTGCGCGCTCCCCTTTCCCCCCGCGGCTCCCCCCTTCTCGTCTTTCGCGCACCCCGACCTCGTGGCCCTCCGCGACGCGTCGACCGCCGTCTCTTAAGGGCGAAAGATCCCTAATATAGTGGGATTTCGTATGGAGGGGGTCCGAAGGGGAGGGGGGAGTGGGGGGGTCGCGACGTGGTGACCCCCGATGACCATCTATGACATTTCGCAAACCCCGCCCCTCTGCGATTTATAGTTTCCGAGATCCCGTCGCCGAATTTTTACCAGGTCGCGATCCTCAACCTTTGATACTGTTCTGGTACTCAGTGAGCCACCCCATCTCTGATCCGCTACAATGGGGATTCCGCCGGCGACTCCTTCCGGGTGAAAAGGTAGCCGTTCCAAAAAAAACTAAAAATTTGTATGGAGGCGGGATGAAGGGGGGAGAAACCGGAAAAGCGGGATAGCCCCGAGGAACCATCCCACGGAGGGATGGAAGCCCGCCATAGAGACCGCCGGGATACCTCCTACCGTTTGGCGGATATCCCCATCCCTTTGGCCAAAAGTGGCAATTTCGTATGGAGGGGGGGTGAAGGGGGCAGGTGGGGGGAGAGCGATGGTCCCGGTCGGTGGGGCTCGGGGAGCGATCGCTATCCTCCAAAGCGATCGCCGGGATAGGACGCACCGTTTGGGAGCTAAGTGGATTGGAAATTTCGAAAATGTTGTATGGAGTGTAAAAATAATGTACGGGCGGGATGAGGATGGGTGACAATTTGGTGACCCCCGATGGCCCTCTATGACATTCCGTAAACCACGCCCCTCTGCGACTCGTAGTTTCCGAGGACCTCTCACCGACTTTATACCAGGTCGGTGTATCGAGGGTTCAGGTCGTCTGAGGAACTCGAGACGTCATCCCCTATAACGTGGGATAGAAGCGACCACCCCGAGTCGACTGCTTCCCGGTAAAATGGCAGCCGTTCCAAAAAAATAAAAATTTGTATGGAGGTGGGATGAAGGGGGGAGAAACCGGAAAAGCGGGATAGCCCCGAGGAAGCATCCCACGGAGGGATGGAAGCCCGCCATAGAGACCGCCGGGATAGCTCCGACCGTTTGGCGGGTATCCCCATCCCTTCGGCCGAAAGCGGTAATTTAGTACGGAGGGGGGGTGAAGGGGGACAGGTGGGGGGAGGGTGAAGGTCCAGGCCGTTGGACCTCGAGGAGCGATGGTCGTCCGCCGAAGAGACCGCCTCCCTATCCTCATCACTTTTGGAGATATCCCGCTTAGAAAAATCCAAAAAATTTGTATGGAGTGTAAAAAAAATGTATGGACGGGATGGGGATGAGACTCGATTTGGTAACCCCCTATGACCCTCTATGACATTCCGTAAACGTCATCCTTCTATCTCTCACGGTTTCCGAGGACCTCTCACCGACTTCATACCAGGTCGGTACACCGAGGGTTCGATACCTTCCTGAAACGCAGAAACTCATCCTCTCTCCAACGAGGTGCAAGAGTCTGGCCCGGGTGGACTCCTTCCGGGCGAAAAGGTGGCTGTTCCAAAAAAAGACCACGTTGTATGGAGGGGGGATGAAGGGGGGGGAAATCCGAAAACCTGGTTGATCCCCAGGAAGCACCTCACGGTAGGATGGAAACCCGCCATAGAGACCGCCGGGATGGCTCCGACCGTTTAGCGGGTATCCCTATCCCTTTGGCCAAAAGTGGCAATTTCGTATGGAGGGGGGGTGAAGGGGGGCAGGTGGGGGGAAGACGAAGGTCCAGGCCGTTGGACCTCGAGGAAGGATGATCGTCCGCCGAAGAGACCGCCTCCCTATCCTCGACCGTTTTGGAGTTATCCCGCTTTGAAAAATCCCAAAAAAGTTGTATGGAGTGTAAAAAAAATGTATGAACGGGATGGGGATGAGACTAAATTTGGTAACCCCCGATGACCCTCTATAATATTCCGTAAACCCCCCATCCCTAGCTCTCACACCTTCCGAGATCCCGTCGCCGACTTTTTACCAGGGAGGTGTACCGAGGGTCCTGATTTAATCTGTCATTGATTTTGTTTGTACTCTACGATCCGCCATAAAGGGGAATCCCCAGGTGACCGCTTCCCGGAGAACTTGATGAGTGGTATTTCGGCTTTATTCGGCTTTATAGTTGTTAAAACAAGCGTTAAAGCAGTCCAAGCGTCAAAGTGAATATGAGTCAAGTGTGGTTCCCGAACCACACTTCATTGGAACGTAGTGATGTTCCGTAGAGACGATCTAGGTACATAGAGATCGTTGATTATAATACTCTTTGGGTTAGGCGCTAGGGGCAGAGCAGAGAGTTTCAGAGACTTCCTTCAGAGTAGTATATTCTTTGGCCATAGAAAAAAAAACACCAATCACTACATCAAAACATCAAAACACAAACCCAGATAGCTAATTATTGATTTATCTATCACAAACTAAATAGTAGATACTAATGTTATCTATGACACAACCACAAAGTCTAAAAATATGATTCTTTATTCTGTGTCTAAGTTCATTCGCCTCGGATTAACCAAATATTTAATACTCCTATATTGCTAGTCCCCGTAAGTGGCAGCGTTGCCGAGCAAGAGAGATATTTTCTCTCACTCGTTGATATTTGACGAGTTATGCGTATGCGTGGGAGAAGCCCTCATCTCTCGCAGCTTATAAGATGCTTTATAAGGTAGTTCTCGGACATGCGCACAACGTTCGAAGTCTTCATAAGGGATTCAGACATATATATGTCTGCACCGTTCGTCGTCATCTTTTTCATGACCCCTACTAGCAATATGAAGTATTAAGTATATGGAATTAACCAACACAACTTCTCTCAAACAGTCATCATGCTGCTATTATGTCAAAATTATCAAATTCAACGTATGGATGGAGAACCCATAGAATGGAGAACCTTATGGAGAATAGAGGACCAACTCTATATACTTAAGAAAAATGTCCAAAGGCCACGGCCGACGATTAAACAGCGGGGCTGTAGTAGCATTGGGCTATGGCGCTGTATTCATAAATCGTATCAAAAACCAATTCTACACTAGCGCCATTCTGGACAATTTATGAACCATAATTTTATGGTTGTAGCTTGACAATTTTACCTCTATTGCTGACATTTAATAACGCGAAACTATCGTCTTGTGGCTCATGTCGCGGCATGTACAATATAGGAAAGACGCAAATGTGATATTTATGCCACGTCCACACGCTTGGCACTTGCCGCAGACTCCAAACCTATACAAACGCTTGGATAAATTAGGTGATCCTACAGACATAGATAGTATATATGACGTAAGTTCATCTAACTGTACAAGAGGCACACTGAAATGATCGGGAATAGAATATTTCGGATTGAGTTACAATAAAACCTTTTTTAGAATTTGAATACTGGCCTCTTAGAATCTTAATGACATTCAAACAATTTTTTTTTATTAAAAACAAAAACTATGTTGGTTTAAAGTTGACACGTCGTTAACAGAAATGGAGCTCACGCGTGAACATTTCCGTGCCATAATTTATCACAACTTTCGTCGCGGCTTATCTCAAGATAAATGTCTCAGCGAACTTGTTTCGATTTATGATGTTGAAGCACCGAGTCAAACGACAATATACCGCTGGTATGCCGAGTTCCGACGCGGTCGTGTATAGCTCAGCACTGTTTCTTCTGCAGGTCGACCAAGAACAGCGGTCACGTCTGAAAACATCGCAGCTGTGCGAACTATTATATTAGATAACCGTCATGTGACATACGAGCAGTTTCGGGCTTTTTTTCTAGACATGCTTGTCGTTAGAAATAGAATACCTTTGCGCGTATCGGAACGCAAAATCCTTCTGGCAACACTGAAGACTGGCGACCCCCATGGCGACCCCACAAACTATATAGCACAGAACATATATACCTTTGATATATACTCTCTAGCGAGAGATACTGGCGACCCTGGCGACCCTGGCGTGCAAGGTGCGAGGTGGGAGGAAAGACGGACGGAAGAAGACGCCATTTGTATTCCATTCGACAGCTGTTCGGTTTTAATTTCTCTGATTTTGTCCGTTCAATATTTTACAAAGTGTTTTTTTTCCTGGCATACTTCTTGTATTACAAAAGCATCTAATGCTATGTCTGCAAAAGACGAAGTGAAGGTTTGTGCTAAAATTTAATGCGTAAAAAAACTTCCATTGTTCGACCTCGTCGGTTGAAGGCAAAATTGCAAAATATGTAATAATATAAGATTTATCTGCCTTAATTTTAATTTTAACCTTTTGTCTTTAGTCGTAATGATTTTATTTTATAATCTAATTTTCTAATTGATAAATCCTATTTTAACTTATTACAGAATGTTTTGTAGTAAATTATTCATAAACATTTTGTATTTTTTTTTTTAGTGTATGCATAGATATCATCTGTATCATTCGTGTGTATTAGGTACTAGGCTACTACAGAAATAATTTCCGTAGTCAGGTAACTTACGAAATAAATACGTATTATCTTAGTCTACCTTACTTCTAAATAAGTTCACATTTTTTTTTATTTTTATTCATAATGTAGGCATGGCCTCGCCAAACAAGATGAATTATTAATAATGAAAAGACTAGGTGCTGTTTTAAATAAGGCAATGTGTTCAAATAAATAAATATCTTTTTAAATATTAGTTTTCTTTAAAAAAACAGAATATTAAAAAAAAGGTAACCTATGTTACAAGTTAATCTTTCTTTATAGATGGATTCACTTCCTGACTTGGATGAATTTCTACAGTGTCCAGTGTGTTATGAGATCCCAACGGGCCAGATTTTCCAATGTAATGAAGGTCACCATATTTGTGGTCGATGCAAATCACGCATTGATGTCTGTCCTGTGTGCCGTTCTTTTTTCTTTGGCACACGTAACTACGCTATGGAAGAACTCATAGCCAACGTTAAAAAATTGAAAGCTTTTGTGAGTATTCTCTTTGTAGTAAAATTATTACAATATATCAGAATATTTTAGTAATGGTAGGACACACTGCATTTTGCAGTCACTTTGGCAGCCTGTCTGGCGACAGTAACTACCCCTTGCAGAAGACCACTGTGAAATAATAGTATCTGTGCTATTGTGTTTCAGTGAATGAGTAAGGAATGCCTGAGACCATTTCCAAATTCCTTCCCAATCCTTATCCAGTCCCTATTCCCTATCCTTATCCAATCCCCAATCCTTATTCTCACTATAGTCAGCAGCACACTTCCAGCACATGTGGTGTTGCTTGTATTATAGTTGTTTGTAGTCATATACCCTCAAGTAGAATTTCAGCCTGCCTACCGACCATAACAACTTTTAAAAAAATATCATTTGTTACTTTTTTCTTATATTATTGCAGTAGCTCTTCCAATATGCATGATTGATTATGAAAAACTACTCCACGGTGTTTCAATGCATTTTCTTAATACAAAATAAATTTCATTTCTAAAAAAAATTGAGGTTTGGAACGAAAATTTGACGTTTTAAATAATACAATTTAATCGTTGTGCCAACATGCTAGAATCGCGCCATTTGTTGTGACGTCACGCTTTTTTAACTCAGGAACAGCTTGACAGTTTACACAATTCAAGCAACACGGTGGCTATATTTACGAAAGCGTGATGTCATTTGCTTTTGATTGGTGTTTCAATCAGAGCAACGTGGCGGATGACAGTATTATTTTATTGAAAATCTTATAAATCTTAGGCTCAAGTTCACCAATATTGTACTTAACATACATTATGTAGCCAATACTTTAATTTCCTACAGTTGTTTAAACAAAAGGCGGTTATTTTGTTGTTCACCAAAGCTACATCATTGGCAGTTTCATAACCAAGCGTTTATGAATGAATAGTTGAATACGGCTCAATAAGATGTGCGTCAGATGTCAACAAACACACTTTAAAATAATGACTTCTTCAAATTCTAGCTTGATATATTTATTATTCTCCAAAGTAAAAATACTCTTTTGTGTGAAGTTTCGAGCTAATGAAGTGTACATTTGTGATTTGGTAGATTGCACTATTTCTGTCATATTGACTTTACCATTGTTGTCATATCGTAGGCGTGTTATTTTAATAATTCTGTGATAATTCTTGCTTGTGTTATTTCGTATTAAAATAATAGAAAACAAATGGACTGAAACCATGCTGAACAATGTTGAAAAACTCAAAGGGTGGTGTAGACTTGTGGAAGAGTATAATAGCATTAGTACGCATTAGTTGGGAAAACATAAAACGGCAAATATAAAAAACTAAAAAACGAGAGGTTTTCAAAACTGGCAAGTTTATTGTTTAGTTGTTATTACTATGTATTATTAGTGTGATCTACTAGACCTTTGCATAATTTATAAGTCTAGAGCATTATGTAAATAGGAATAGGAAGGTAAAGATCACCAAAAATAAATAGTTTTCACTTGTTTACTTCTAGCACATTATTCCTAGTAACCTAGAAACAACACGTAACCGAGGCTTAAATGATGCATGAGACATTGTTTAAGTTAATCAGGTGTTTAGGGCGTTTAACTCGTGGTTTAGCTATGTTGAACAACAAACGATTGTTAAACAGCTGTTTAAATACTAAACATCTATTGGTGAACTCAAGCCTTAATGTTGAGTTGCCTCTATTTTTAAAAAAAATGTTTGTATTGTGATACACATATAGCCCATATGTGTATAACAATTTCCTTTGATTAAATGTAAGTTAATCAATTCAATTTTAAGTTGTTATTTAAAAATATGTTCCTCGATTTTCACTTATGTGTCATTTAATTTGTTCTATTAAATGTGTGGGTATTTAAATAATTATTATGAAACTAGCTGAGACCGCAACTTCGTACGCGTGGTATTCGGTATAGCGCGTAACTTTTTTGTTTGTAAACCAATTTGAATCAAACACTAAATGTTACCGGAAGCTTGTTAAATACATCAGTGAAAACCGCATTCTGTTGCATTCGCAACCGTTTAAGCTGTTTCTGAGATTAGCATGCACAAGCAGACAAACACAAGCAGAAGCAAACACAAACAGATGACAATTCTAATAAACTATTTTTTTGACCTCATTAACATAAGTACAATGTGTATAAATTGTTTTTTTTTTTTAATATTTAATGTACAGATACGGCTTGTTTACGATTTTATTATATGTATAGATGTGTTTTTATATATATATGGTTTGAAATATTATAAAATATTTCTATTTTCAGAGACTTGTAGGAAAAGTTACAACAGGTCCAGACCTAATAGACATCAGCTTAAAGAAAGAGTCCTCAGTAACAGAAAATGAAGAAGTAGCAGATTCAGAAGCTACATCTTCAAGTGCTGTAAGTATCATAATAAGTATTCAGGATATTTAGAGGTAAAAAATGAATAAATAAATGTTTAAGTTAGACTTTATGTTTAAGATAAAGGCCTTTCACTTTCTTCCTTAGTAATAAAATGACCATAGTAACAAATGTGACATTATATAAAATGTCCATAGTATTGAAATAACCTGTTTATTAAAATGTGTAACCAAAAACATTTAAAAAACCGATGTTCTGTTACTCTAGGTATTCTAAGATCCAAGTTATTATAAACAATGATCTGTTGAATATCTGCTTGTTGAAATGCGGTTGAAACCGGCAGAACCCCAGGGCTGAATGCTTTTAGAACATCTGATCCTTAAGACAGGACTTCAAAATGGAGTAGAATGTGTATGGTAGGTATTTCTTGATCATGTAAGGAAGTCCCTTATGCCATACTATCAAACACCTTCTGTATGTCGATTCAGAGATATTTTTCACTTCATGTCATTTCTAATAATGTTACGTACATATCTTGTGCATTTGCTCTATGGAAGCATTCTTAGGGCCAAAATCCAAACTGATGAATGTATATTACAGAACATTTAGGAGAATTTTCTTGAAGAGCTTTGTTAAAACCAGTAGAAAACTGATAACTATAAGTAGTCCGTTATTGTTGCGGATAATTGTTGCGGAGGGCGGTCTAAGGTAACGATAAGTTTAAATATAAGGTACTAAATACATATATAAGTATAAATATAAAGTAATATTGACTAGTTTAGGAATGTTAATTGTAACACCAGTAGATATAAGAAGTAATGTTCCCACAGTAAGGCCACAAACAACGTGTTCCATTGTTAAATAGTATACGATATTTTTTTTTGTAAATGCACTTTGTGCGGTAATAAAACATTTACCCAAAATAAGAACAAGAGCCTTTGAGAGATGTATGATAATGGGATAGGAATTTTTATTGATTAGCCTGTTTATTTTGTTGTGAACTATTGAGAAGGTTTTATTACGGTTCCCTGTAAATATTTGCCCATTGCATTTCACGTGGATAGAACTGTTAAAGAATATAAAAGACGTGTCCACTGGATACAAAGACTACCATTATTATATTTGCTTACAATCACTCTGAGCCTAAAGAACCATCGCTAGTCTTTGTACCTTCGGATAAGAATTGTAATACTTAACTAGTTTGAATTGCTGCAGATAATTAATCGAGAAGTAAATGGCACGTCGTGTAACTATTTGCTGTTTCCTTCAGTCTTCCGTCCGGCTACAATTAAAATGGTCATTGACGATGGCAAGTCAACCGGAGTAAAGCCATAGACCTGCCTAGCCACGTACCGTCGACAATAATTATACTATAGAATTGTTCATGAAATCAAGTGTGTCCTGAGTGATCGAAAGGGAATGCGGTTCACGCGTTTTGCTCACATAGGACAACCGACTGTTTGTCTCTCTCTCCCGCCGCCCGTCACCGCGACGTGATCGTTCACGTAGGACAACTATAGCGGCGTGCTGCGAGCGGTTCCGCTGTACCCAGCGTCGCACGACCCACCCGCTGAACTCTGTGTAGTTGGTTGATCTCAATTCCAGCACACATCGCTTCAGCTTCGGTGGATTCAACCTAGCTGTTATACATCCGTTTTGGTAGAATCCGGGCCTTAATCTGCGTTCAAAGTCCAGAGCGCGAGCGGTAAGCTCCGTATAAAATAAAAAAATTCTTCTTGGGTAATTGAAATGTGAAAAAGTGATATTAGCATACTAAACATTACATTTGGGTTTATGCTTCTGTAGATGCACACACAGGATACTTAACTTAACATTATCAGGAATGACATTAGAGGAGAAGATAAACTGTGAATGAGCCTTTATCGAACATGCAGCAGGTGTTTGATAGGCAGGCATAAGGGACTTCTTTACATGATCAAGAAATACCTACCACACAGATTTTCTCCATTTTGGAGTCCTATCTTAAGGACAGATGTTCAGGTAATCATTATTGATAAAAAGTCCAAACTTGATATATAGATTCCCGCACATTTGACCAAATAGACTGAATCACCTTTTAACCTATCCATTTTCGTACGAAGTTTCTCTGCGTAACGCGATACTTATATAACACAAGTTCCAGTGACGTAACTTCACGAGATTGAGCAGTAGAAGGTGGGTGGCAAACGAATTACTAGTACGTGGCAAACGAAGGACTGCCGTTACGACCAGTGTTAAATGTTATTTATTATATTTTTGGTGGATATATTTTTTATGCTCATATTTTTAATTTATTATTGATAAATATTAAGGAATTTTCACGTCAAAACTAATGAATTCACCATTATTATTTCGCTCAGTCATGGTTTTTAAGTGGCAATATTTTGCTGGTTCTTAATACTCTTCCTTGGCGAGGAATGTTATTTACTTACTGTATTTTTATTAATACAAGTGGGTTTCTCTTGTAGCAGTTGTAAGCCTGTCACAGTATGTAGTGATCTAACTCTGCTGAAGTTATGTTTATAAATAGAAGTTTAGTATATATATATTTCATAAGGTTCGGATTTTTGCGGTTTATTTCATCCTGGGTCTACTTAGCAACACTGCTGATACTTTCTCGTGCTTGTGATTTAAAAAAGACCATTTTTTTTGCTAATTGTTGATCAAAAAGGTAACATTAATTAAACAACAATTTAATTATCTTAAACACAAAACCGTGGTCTATAATTTTTATCTTTTTTTTTTAATTCTTTGTTGGGCACATTAAAACATCAAGTTGCAAAACTTTTATAAATTTATATTTTTATAATCATTCATTGATCAGTGGATGATGATAGCTCTATGGCTAGTCTTGCGCTTCGGAGGTTCTATGGGAGTGGCCTATCACGTAGATATATAAATAATAGGCCTATATTTCGCAGCGGCGTCTGAGGCTGATAATGATAATAAAATGTGTACTGGCCACTCATTTTATTAATATTGGGCTTTTTGGTTTGGATTTTGCTTAAATTCATTTTTGTATTTGAGTTGGTGTTGCGGTAGTGGAATTATGCGATTTCGGTATCTCTGCAACAAAGGAAAGAGTTGCGCAAAACATGTCATTGCTTCTATATGGTTCCTCATGAAACGGATGAGAGTCACAATCTTGTGTTATGGGATGCATCTCCGGAGCAGAATCTCTTGCTCTGACTCGTCTCTTCAACTCATCCCATAGGTGTTCTATGGGATTCATATCCGGGTTAATCCACAGCGGGTGAAATGAAGTCTGCGGGAACCGACGACCCGCGCCCGCACAGTCAGTACGTACGTACTTGTGGTTTGTCACGCCAGGACGTCTGTTGTCTCATCAAGATGGATTTCGATATGGAAGTGTTCATCATACGTGAAATACAAAAAAGACTGGACTTGAGGTGTATTCTGATAAAAATATTAAGACAGGCAAATGGGCTGAGATT
Organism: Bembecia ichneumoniformis; assembly: GCA_910589475.2. Lineage (NCBI taxonomy): Eukaryota > Metazoa > Arthropoda > Insecta > Lepidoptera > Sesiidae > Bembecia > Bembecia ichneumoniformis. The sequence continues at coordinate 10,081,559 of OU342523.1, forward strand.
TTTGGAAAAGAACACATGAATGTAAAAGCTTTTTTTTTCTTTGTCGTAATTTATCATAGAAGTAAATGATAGCGGCCATTTCAACGACGGCCATTTTTGTACTGGCAAAACATCCACTTTCACACCAACCCGAAGCGCGCGTATCCGCTGAACTAGCGCATTCCCGCTCCGCCGCTCGCAAGTGCGAAAAGGGCCTGTAGTTACTCCCTTAAGGTTTAGCCAGTGATAAACATTATATACGAAAACAGTTGTTTTCATAAAACATCGTCAATTTATTAATTTTTTTCGTCCCATACCTCTGTAAAACTTAGTCCGTGCACGTCAAAGCACCTGTGACTGAACAATTACCACTAGTAATATTTTTAAATAAATGAGAAATATTGTTGAGAAGATAATGCAATTCTCGTATAAGTCATTAACCATGTATATCTTTTCCGTTTGTAGAGGTCAACAATTAGACCGCCTGCTGCATGTAAGGGTCTTTTTCGTTGTTTGTGTTGCAAGGGTGAGAAGAAGGAGAGGCTGCCCGCTGCGCGGATGTTGAATCATTTGCGATTCTTCCATTCAAATGATCTCATTGAGGTAATTAATTCGCATTCATTTTAGGGATTAAATCTTTCAATTCTTAATATTATTACTCCATACTTTGCATTTTTTTTAATGTTAAGGTCGTCATACAAGCTTTGATGGTAGGTGGCCACCGTCGCCTATAACACAAGCAACACCACGGGTGCTGCAAACGCGCAACCGACAATAGCGTGTTTATGGATAAGGGATTAGGAAGGAACGGATAAGAAATGGACTCTGGCATACCTTACTCGTCACAACACCACAGCACCAAATACTGTTATTTCACGGTGGTCTTCTATAAAGGGGTGGTTACTGCCCCCACACGGATTCCCCAAATGACTACGAAACGCATTGTGCCCTTGTCACTACATGTCAGATCCAGACCACCGGCAACTATGAAAAGTTGGCCCTGCCGGCAATTGAACCCGGATCCATGGGAAAGTTAAAGTAAACGCCTTAACCGCTCTCCAAGAACTCGTCAAAGTATGTATAATTCCGTAATTTTATACAATAATCGGATTAGATTCTACTGAATCTTTTGTTCTACTGACATTATTCGTATTTGTATTGCAGGGAAAGTCTGAAGAAGGACAGTATAATCAAACATGGCAGTTTACGACCCAAGGTAGTGACCGTATTGTGACAGCTATCAGAGTGTCTGATATGGGAATATTCTTCTTCATTATTGAGTCCAACAGTGAGTGCACCTTTATTATCATATGTAAGATCAAACGTATGAAATTGCGGGCTCAGCTAGTCAACAAAAAAAAAAAATATAATAGATCTGGGAAAAAGGAAAATGAGTACATGATTCATAAGGTTTGTTCAACTATTTCGTTTGTGTTTTAACATCACTAAATTGTGCTCGTGACGTCATGGTAGGCACTAAAAATGTGGCATGCTTGGTTTTCAACTGTCTATATGTCTGTGATTCTATACAACTATAGCAAATGTTCATCACTGTGGTTAGATCGTGTTAATCAATCCAAAACAGACACCGAAATGAAAGATGAGCCAAAAGAAGCTTATGATGATAGTTTGGGAGTCTACTGTTATTCACTATATGGATTCTTCCCGCATGATGCCACAGTTTCTACTGGCCACTATTGTTAAAATATGCAAATGATGGCGGAGAAAGTAGCACTGTAACAACTCAGAATGGTGAACAGCTTATCAACATTGTTTCCCTATGACCTGACCACATACTGCATAATAGACATTTGCAAAATTAGCAGGACAGAACCTATGAGACTCTTCCTTCTCTGTTCCGTCGTATTCTCCAGATCTTGCCCAACAAATATGATCATAGACTAAAAATATACATTCAAAAATATGTAAGTCAAGACAGAAACTTTTCTTTAAAAATATTAAGTATTTATTGATGGGTTTTTGTTTTGATGTTCTCCACATTTCTTGATATTTTGTTCAGGATATGGACTAAACTTGTCCTTCAAAGGTTCTATAAAAATACGTTGTTTTAGTGCTAATTTTTTAAAGGGAGATATCCTTCTTTATGAATTATATGTAACAATATATTCGCCCCTTATTCTATTCTTTATTCTTGTCTTTGTGGCTATTTCTGTCTGCTAGAGTACCAGTATCACTTCGTCCATTGCTGGAATATTGTGATCGCCACGTGAACTAAAGCTCTCTACCTATACCTACCTCGTTAAGAAACTGTAGTACTTTTTTGATAGAGGCATTCTTCACATCTTCACAAGCCATTGTGTGGCTTCCTAGGATGTGATTGCGCTTGTGCATCAGGGGGCCACACTCGCACAGGATATGCATTGGTGTTTCTTCTGCCTCATGGCAGAAGCGACACTCTCCCGTACTAGTGAGCCCCATTACTTTTAGGTGCCTATTGAGGCGGCAGTGCCCCGTTAGTGCCCTAGATAGCATACACAAATTGCTCCTACTAAGCGACATAGCCTGATTTGTCATGTTTCGACTATAGGCTTTAATGAGCGCTTTGGAATGGTTCAACCCTGGCAGGTTAGTCCAGCGTTTGAAAGATTTAATAAAGCACTGGTTCCATATGGTCCAGCGAGCTAGGCTATTTGGTAGTCCGCACATGGGTTCAGGACCTATTAGCCTACCTTTTGCGCCTACACGAGCCAATTCGTCGGCAAGTTCATTGCCTTCGATCCCCATATGGCCAGGTACCCATCTTAGGACCATTTTGTTCTTGCGCCCTAAGGTATTTAAGTAGTCTACACAGTTTCGCACCAGCTTTGAGACTGTAGAGTCTGAGTCCAGTGCTTGAAGTGCAGCCTGACTATCTGAATGAATGTAAATTACACGGTTGACGTAGCTTCTTTGCAGGTTGATTTCCGCGCATTCTAAGATGGCGTAGACCTCTGCTTGGAAGATGCTGGCGTATTGTCCCAAGTTTACACTGGTCCTGTAATCCTGGTCACCGCCATACACTCCACAGCCTACGTCAAGTCCTGATTTGGACCCATCAGTATACCAAGAAAGGCTACCTTCCTCCCAAGAGACCCCGTTATTTGACCAGTTTTCTCTTGAAAGTAGCTCCACAGTGTAATACTTTTCTTCTATGTACTGTGGTACCATTGTGTCAGTGGGCATGCCTAGGATGGGATCCCTTAGTACTGAGTCTTCTAGAGCTCTGAGTACCCTGGACAGCCAATTGTGTTTACCCCGATTCATCATTCTGTGCATACTGGTTCTCGCCTCCTTCTCTAAAAATAGATTTAGTGGCGGTAAGCCCAGGATAGCCTCCAGAGATGCTCCGGGGGAACTCGACATGGCTCCTGTTATCATCAGACATGCCAAACGCTGTAAGCCATTAAGCTTGTCGATGGTCGTTCTCTGGTTGGCTTTTCTATACCATACTATAGAGGCGTATGCGATCATCGGCCTCACAATAGCAGTGTACAGCCAGAGGGTGAGCTTTGGACACGGGCCCCAGCTCTTCCCTACCATTCGACGACTGATAAATAAGGCTGCCTTAGCCTTATTTATCACATTTCCAATGTGTGCATTCCACGTTAGTCTCTGGTCGAAAGTAACTCCCAGATATTTGACCTCTGAGGAAAATTCAACTCGTTTACCATTTTCTAGAGGTGGCTTTAATTTATCCAGCAGCCTCTTTTTGGTAAACGGTACTATAGCGGTTTTATCACCGTTAACTAACAGTTCATTCGCTGTGCACCATTCGCAAATGATGTTTAAAGCTTTCTGTAGTAGGGCTGAAATTGTGCTTTGGCAGAAGCCTCTTATGATCACCACTAGGTCATCAGCATAACCTAGGGCATCGATCTTATGTTCTGCCAGCCTGTACAGAAGCTCATCAACTGCAAGAGTCCAAAGCAGTGGCGATAGAACACCGCCCTGCGGGCATCCTCTTGTAGTTGCTACAGTGAGCGAGGTATCGTGTAGTTCGACCTTCGCTTTACGTTTGGATAGCATGGCCTTTACCCACCTAACTGTAGTCGGGTCCACGTTTTTGTTTTGTAGTCCCCTCACTAACGTGTTGGTGGGAGTATTATCAAATGCGCCTTCTATATCCAAAAATGCGCATAGAGCTATCTGTTTATCATCCAAAGCCCTTTCCGTCCTGTCAGCTAGTTGGACCAAGGCCGTCTATGTGGACCTTCCCTTCTGATAGGCGTGCTGGGTGGAATGAATAGGTTTCGAGGCCAGGGCTTTGTCCCTTATGCATTTATCTATAATCTTTTCTAGAGTTTTAAGCATAAAGGACGTTAGGCAAATTGGTCTGAAGGACTTAGGCAGAGCATAATCCCTCCGACCTGCCTTAGGTATAAATAATACCTTAGCCCGGGTCCATTGTTCCGGTATATATCCCCAGGCATAACTTGTCCGGTAGATCTTTACCAGATACGGCGTGAGTACGTCTATGCCTTTCTGTAATAGAATGGGTCCGTCTTCACCACTGGACTTCAGGGGTTTAAAGGACTGGATAGCCCATTTCACAACTTTGGGCCGGATGAGATCAGCCGCTCTGTTTCGGTCCTCATTTCGAGGCCTTTGGTGTAAAGGCGTTCTGTCTGACCCGGCCGAAAAGCTCTGAGCCCCCGGAAAGTGGCTCAGAGCTTTTCGCCCCTTATATAATATATATTGTATATAATATAATAATATAGATATTATATGTAAGCGGTATTATATGTAGCCCTTTTTCTTAGGTGTTAAAACATTTACTCAGTCTTTGCTCATATATATTTTTGTCAGGCATTGAATATTTCATTTTTATTTATAAAAAGAAAAAACTGATTTTGTATTAAATTACTATTAATTTTGTATAAAATAATGAAACAAACTACTAAAAAAAAAGTTCCGTTTATCCGATCGCTACTAAACTTAACAAGATCACTCACTGCGATAATCTGAAGATTGTCTGAAAATTACATGAATAACGGTTGAACGGATTTGTCTAGAACACACGCGGGCGCATGCACGCACGCACACACACGCACGCATAGATTTTTATATGTATAGAGATGTATTCCTTTGTTGCTTCTGACTTCAATATTATTTTCCATATTTAACAAGCATATCCGTCGACAGCTAGCGCTCTGTACGCGTGGGTAACAATGGCAGCAGCGCCGTGGGTTGCGCAAGAGTTCACTTATACCGTCTCCATACTGGGCAACGATCGTGAAGCAATATTCACAGACACTGTAAGTACATCTTCATATTATCCACTTAGTGAAGAAGACATCTAAAAGGAGATGATAAGAAAAATCCGTAAGCATTCTGTGACGTTATTTCTATAGTAACTACTACTAACTAGTGTTAGTTTCGTTATTTCTAACTAGTATTTAAGGCTTCGTCAAACAGGACGCGTACTTAGCGCATGTCGAGGCGCCAAAGCACCGTAGGTCCATAGCGTCGTACTTTGTATTCGAAAGGCTTCGACGCTCAACCCAATTCAGTCTTCGTTCCAATTCAGTCCAGTGACTCGGATGAACATGAGTTGTTACTGCTGTTTGCATTATCACGTTCCCCAAAGAATAGAATATGGGTGCATGATATTATATAGAATATAATATAGTGCAATTAAAGGTGGAACGAATTTGGAGAATATCATCGTTTATATCCAAAGCTTTTATCACATGAGGACAGCTTTTTTCAATACTTTCACATGACACGAGAATGCTTTGTAGAATTACATACCCTTCTTACCAAAATAACTTTTTAGTAACCATATTTTTATTACCACAGTCAAGCAATAACGCTCGGCGTCAAAGAAAATTTTAAAAATAATAAAATACAACGTAATACATATAAAACAATTTATCTTGTACCACTTATCAATATACATCAGACGTAATAATATCAAGAATTGAGTCTGTAGCGCACTTGCAGCACCTGTGACGTTACTTGTGTTATTATAGGCGACGGTAACCACCTACCATCAAGTAGCCTGTCTGCCATTTTAATATATAAAAAAAGACATTAAATTGATTTTTTTATGCATTATGTCGAAGTCAGCTGACGCGGACCGCGTCATATACCAACATTGATTCCTTATTTTTATTTAATAATTGACCAAAGTTCGATTTGCATATTCCTTTGTTAAATTCAAAAAAATAATGTGATACGTTGTTTAAGTGAGCTAGTTATTAATTAGTAATTGGTTCTTAGTAATACTATGACACTAATTGTATGTCCTGTTGGATTATTTGATTATTAATTGTAATAATTTGGATTCTAAATATGTTCTATGTTGTTTACGTGTACTAAATATTATCTAGTGGGTAATTTGTAAATATCAAACTACTCACTTTGTAAACACGTTGCGCGCCAACGGATTGGGTTTTTGTCGCTGGTGTAGCACTGAGATGGTTTATAAAGCGGAGCGTTGCCTCCGTATCGTCAGTCTAGTCTATTTTCGGCTTTGACTCAGTGAGCACTAGCTCCCGACAAACCAGTCCGTTTACTTATTGCCTTTGTTGGCTGCTACAACCCATGGTTACTGTGCCTATCGGCATACTGCCCTTACTGCTTCTGCGTTTTTTGTATTTCTAATTGTTCGCTTATTTTTTGTGTCTGTTATAAATTTTGATTTAACGTTCCATTGCCTTTACTTATGGGTACGCCTAATTCTGACTATATACTACCAACTATCGCCCACGATCCGCTCGAGATATATGTATGTTACGGTAAGTGTAATTAGTGTGATTAGTATTAATAATAACCGGTCTTTATTAATAGTTACCTCATGATTTGGTAAATGTGATGAAAACTGTAAAATTTATCACTTTTACTGGTTGTTATTAATAATTCGCTACTTTCTTCGACAAAAGTAATAAATAAACAAGAAACGATCTATTTTCGTTAATATTTATTAGTAATTTTAAGATTAAAATTATACCAAAGTATTTATTGGTAACTAAAAGAAAATAATGTGCTAAATAATTATTAGAGCCCGTTGGATGAGTGGTTAGAGTGCTTGCCTTAACGCTCTCTTCTAGAGTTCCCAGATTCGATTTCCAGCTGGGTCAACTTTGAAAATGAACTTTTCAAATTGGGCACTGGTCTAGATCTGGAAAGTAGTGACAGGGCACACTGCGTTTCGCATTCATTTGGGAGGCCCGTCTGGCGGCAGTAACCACCCCTTTACAGAAGACCACCGTGAAATAAAAGTATGTGTGCTGTTGTGTTTCAGTGAGTGAGTAAGGGATGACAAAGCCCATTTTTCTATCCAACCCCTTATCTTTAATCCTACTGTAGTCAGCAGCGCACTAGCAGCAGCTGTGGCGTTGCTTATTAATAATTATTGGTAATTATTAATAATTTTCACACTTACCGTAACATATATAGGTCGGGGAAAAATTCTTTTCGCATATAGTATGTATAAACTTGTAATCAAATCTCTTTGGTTGTACTATTTGTATCTGGCTGGTTTTGAAAACATTAAAAAGGTTACATTTAAAAAAAGAAACAAATTAGTACATAATGTTGTTTCCAGCTATTTTTCATTTTTATTTCTTTCTGTCAAAATGAGTAAATCTAATGAAGAAATTCAATACATTTTAAAATTTTGTTACTAAAAAGGAAAAAATGCAAGGCAAGTCGCGAAAAAAATTTGTGCCGTGGGAGAGGTCTTTGCTCAGCATGGGATATAATTTATATACGATGCATGGAGTAAGGAGGACTATCTTATGTGGGTGTTAAACTGAAAAACTGTCAAGTTACAACCAATTGTTAGTGGTTAATAAATTGGCCAGAATTGTGTAGCATTGGTATGAAAGTATGAAGTTGCGTAATATGGCGCTGCAGAAGTTACTACAGCGCCTCCTATGTAATGGTTGTCGAACACTTTCTTATGTATTGAGATGGCCCTCCCTCCGGTGAGGATTTAATTATGTCCCAAGACAAGATATATGTAGGTTGTGATTGGCAGGTGTTGTCGGTGAGAACGTGCGAAGGTGCCTTGAAGAAGCGCGGCCACTGTTTGTTGGTGTCGGGAGCGGACGGGCAGGCAATCAGGGATGCTGTCTCCGTTAGGGCCAAAATGTGCGTGCGCCGCGCTCCGCCCGACCTCGTCAACCAGAGGCCGCCGCCGAGGGTCATCGTGCGCGTCGCGAGCCGCGTGCTCGAGTCGCCGAACCCATGGGTTGCCGACTCTCCGCCCCCGGAATATGAGCAATCGCCGCCGGACCACGAGCTCTCACCGCATGACTTGGAGCCCTTCCTCCTGGAGCTGCAAAACGACGTCGAGCGCCTGTCGCGCGCCTTCGCCTACCTGGGCGACGATGCTACGGCGCCCGCGCCGACTCTGCTCGAGCAGCAGCCGAGCCTGCCCGCCGCGCCCGCCTTACCCGCCGCGCCCACACAAAATATGTCACGTAACGCTAGGCGACGAATGCGGGCCCGACTGCGGGCGGCCCTCAACGCAACGGAAGCTCCGCCCGCAGTAGAGACCCCGCCTTCGTCCGAAGTGGCGTACGTGGGATACCTACGCGTGGTCACCCCCGAGCCTACCAGCGGACCTTCGACTGCTTCACCTCGCCAACTGAACGGTCAAGTGAGAGCCAACAAGAAGAAGCGTCGTCGCCATCGATAAACCCATTGTAGCACGAACTGTTATGTTGAGTCTTGTCTACTTAAATTGAACGCCAAATAGGTTTGCAGTCGTCGAGGTGCGTCGCCAACCGGAATGCCCGCCGTCCTTTGATAAAAATGGTAAAACATGAAATACCTTAAACGAAAATTAATTCCTGAAATAGATTTAAAATAAAAATATTATGTCTTCAAGGGTACAACAATGATGAAATAATTAAAAGAACCATTCGGTTACTTATAATATTACTTAAAGCAATCCTTGTCGTTGTTTCCATTTGCAAATTGCAAAAGTCTGATAGAAATCTGTTTAATACATAATTGTAAAAATTATTGTGATTAAAATTATTTCATAAATTGGCCAGATAGAATTCATGCCTTATGAGGATAATATGCGTAAGGAATGCGAACAGTTATTGTCATCATCGCGTAAGTACAGTAATGAGTAGGAAACGTCAAAAGTGATCATCAGTATTTCGTTCAACCGAGTCGTTTTAGTTATTCAGACCACCATTTTCAAGTAAATCTCATTTTATAACTAATATTAATTTTGAAGTAATTATTTCAACGGCGATTTGATTGATTTTGTTCATTGTTATATATTATATAAAGTGGTCTGAGTGATTGGACGGTTTTGGTTTTATATTGATATTTGTTTTTGATGTTTTCTGCTAATGACTGTACTAGAGGTTGACTCGACAACGGCAAAGTTATGTGACGTTTCTTTTACTTGTTATCATAATAATATTTAGTATTAAGTAATGAAATAATTGAAGGTTGCTCCGACTGAGGTATTATTTAGTTTCCTCGGGGAATATTTTTTTTTACTTACAATTTTAAAATAATATTTTAAATGACTTTGTCTGTGACAAGCATTTTTGTAATGTGCTGTGATATCAATTATACAAGATTATTGTACACTGCTGTGTTGTGGTGTTCTATTAATGTTTTAAAGAGAAGTTCCGTCAAGTGTACCTTGTATGTTCCCCGGGGCATTAGATTATAAAATATACCGACTCTCGCGGTATAAAGGATTGTTGTTTTAACGCATTTTTATTAGGTAATTTCAAATTTTGCATGTTATCTTATCAACCAAATGCTTGAAATATATGAGATGCATAATACATATATATGTATATATATTGCAACAAAGTTATTGACGTACCTCATTGTATAAAAGGAAAAAAAAATAAGAATTAGTTAAAACTATGATTAATAAATTGTGAATCTGAAATGTCTTTTTTTTACCTTTTGATAATACGATATTTGACTATAATGAAAATATGAAACAAATTGTTACTAGACTAACTGTAAATATTTTTTTAAACCAAATTAACTAACCCAGTATTTAAAAATATGTACAATTTTCATAAGAAATAATTATTAAAATAATTAAATTTTCATGTTCGACCACGTGATTAAAAACGCACGCGATTGGTGGCATACAGAGTTGTGTCATTTGCTTTATTTACAGTAGATGCTTAAGTACATGCGTGTATAAATGAATCAGCCAAAGAGTTAGACCTGCGCAATAGATAGTTCTCAGACCATTTTGGCGGTAAGCGAGGCAAGCGGGGAGGGACGGGACCGTTGCGCGGTGAGACGAGAGCGTGCGGGGCGAGGTACGGCCGCCGCGCATGCGTATCAGTCGTGTGACGCTCCCCGCACCTTGCTCTCACGCCGCTGTGGTCCGAAGTACTGATCAGTGCAAAAGTTGATAGTTGTTTTCCTTTGTTTCGTTTTTTTTTTGTTATAGTTATTCGTTATTGTATTATTTGTTACAGTTATTTGTTTTCTTATTTTGTTGTCGTTTTTGTTGACTATGCCGCGAGGCAAAACTTTAAAAAGACAAAGTAGGAAGATGGTGTATGACGTTTACAAGTTTATGGCGAAAGAAGCGGAGGAAGGCGTCGGCAATTTGAAAGCGGTACAAAAACGTACCGCTGCTGCCACTCAGACATCACTTATCACGGTGAAGAGAATTGTGAAGGAAGCAAATAGCTCCAGATTGCTGTCCGTGTTTCGTACTCCGGGAAAAAAACGTCCGAGATCAAACCCCGTAACCGGCATGGATGATTTTGATAAAGGGGTGATCAAACGCTGTATTCACAATTTTCATGTAACAAATAAAGAACTCCCTACAATTAAAAAGATAAAAAATAAATTGCGTGATGACATCGGATATCATGGATCCGCAACCAGTTTGCGCAAAATTATAAAAGATCTTGGGTTTCGGTGGAGGAAGACCGAAAATAATAGAAAAATTCTTATTGAAAAGACCGATATACGCCTCAAAAGAATTAAATATATAAAGGAACTCGGAAAATACCGTCAAGAAGGCTGCCCTATAATATACACAGACGAGTCATATGTGCATTCTACGCACACAACATCAAAAGGTTGGTCTGATCTGTCATCGGAAGGACTAAAAAAACCAATTTCCAAAGGTCAGCGGGTTGTCATCGTGCACGCAGGTTCTGAAGATGGTTTTGTTCCAAATGCCTTATTAATGTTCAAATCAGGAACAAAATCAGGGGACTACCACGACGACATGAATTTCATTAATTATAAAAAATGGCTTGAGACACAATTGATTCCAAATCTCCCACCAAATGCCGTCGTGGTAGTTGATAATGCGTCCTACCATAACAAGGAGGATGAGAATGCGCCAACTTCGAATACGAAAAAAGCCGAGATGCAATCTTGGCTTGCAGAAAAAGGTATCGCGTTTACTTCCGACATATTGAAGCCAGAGCTTTACGACATAATAAAAAAACACAAAGAGAGCCACAAAATCTACAGCATCGACAAAATACTGCAAGAACATAACCACCGCGTTCTTAGATTGCCCCCATATCATCCCGATTTAAACCCTATCGAAATGGCATGGGCAGCAATAAAAGGTCATGTCAGTAGTAAGAACGTGAAGTGGAACATTACAAGAGTTATGGAGTTGGTGAAGGAGAAGGTAGACCAAATGGGTCCAAATGAATGGAAAGCTTTATGTGAAAAAACGAAAAAAATAGAAAATGAATACATTGAAAATGATCACATTATTGACGATTTAACAGATCAGGAAATAATAATAGCAGTTGGCGCTTCTTCTGATGATAGTGACAGTGACACGGAGAATAGTGAAAATAGCTCCGACGAAGATGAAATAGTCGCACCACAGCCAAGCACAAGTGGGACAGCTCGTGATAGTGGTTGCCATCGCACCGACGAGTACATAAGCGGTGTACGTTTTATAAACTATGAAGACAGCGATAGCGATTTCGATATGCAATAAAATATTTTATTAATCCGAACTAATTGTTTTATTTAACTATTTTGAACGCGACTGTACATGCGCGAAATCCTCTCTACTAGCATCTGACAGGTCTCATCTTTGGCTGCGCGCATTATACTACGATTTGACAGCTAAATGTTTGTTTGCAATCAAGTGACTTATTGATATCACGTGACCCACATGTATGGCGTCTTTAGCGTTTTGGCGGTCTTATTTATCATTTAAACTTTGATTGTAATTTTCATGGAAAATTAAGCAATTCACAAAGAATGAATAAAATAGCGTTTTGGCGGTCTTATTTATCATTTAAACTTTGATTGTAATTTTCATAGAAAATTAAGCAATTCACAAAGAATGAATCAAATTGCAAGTGTATTATGGTATAATTTAAGATATTTTCCTAAAATCTGTCAAATACTTTATTGATGAATTAATGGTGAAAAGGAAGAATTAATGATGAACATTACTGATTTGAAGTATTTAGAAACCCATAACGGTACAGAATGAGGGATACCAATGGGTAGATATGCAAAATCGTATAAAACTCTGTTATATGGATAGCTTAGATATCAAGAAAGACATGTGTATTGGTTTCATTCAAATTGAGTAGTTTCGATTTTATAAACATTCAAAGTTACGATTGGAATCGAATATCTGGGCCAGCGCGCGCTTGTGGTGTGACGTCATGCTAACACATCCCTCGCCGCTACCGCCCCATTGCTGTGAAAGGCCACTTGCTGTTTGCATTAAATAATATAAAACAGTGTTTATTTATTGTTAAATATACAATGGAGAAGGATTGGAAAAGACAAACAATTTACCAAAAATAGATGGGTTTATGGTTGCTCTTACATTTTTTTTACTTCTGTACTCTCTTTCCTAAAAAATATTTTTCTTCGGTGATGATGGTCAATCTAATTTTTCAATAGCGCTTGTACAGCTTTATGACGCCTAGTATCAGTAGTCCCGGGTTATTAGTTCGGTTGACCGAACTAATGAGACTTCTCAGTCTCAGTAGTCCGGTTATATACGTCAACGGACTATTGAGCCGCCTCTCATTTTTGATGTTACAAAATGTGGACCGTGGTCTTCCAAATTTTTGTTAAGAATATTTGTCATAATTGTCTTCATAACCATTATGGAAAAGAGGTTATGCAGACGCATCTAGAATAATTATGAGCTCATTTATTGTATTATTTAAATGTCTTGCCTAAAAAAACAAGAAAAAAAAGAATTTGGTGCAAGGAATGCGACAAGCAGGAAAGTCATCTCATTGAAATACCATATTAGTTTCGGTATATACTTGGGTTTCGTCTGCACCAGCTCCTGATTTCATGAAATCTTTCTTTTTTCTTAATTCAAGATTGAAACATAAATATACATTTTTAAATTACTGAGAGGGAAAGCATATACTTAACTGAATTTTTAACTAAGATCATACTGTTCCTGATAGATTTGTGTGTAGGTGACGAAAACCTCAGCTTTTTTAACATTAAAGATATTCATGTGATACCCACGTCAAAAAATCAAATGTGTCCATTGAACACATCCTCGGCTCTTCTGCGACGTAAAATATATGTATACTAGTTAAATTAAACTCTGGCTCCGGCAACAAACCGTGATAACTCGGCAAATATAAATGTGGAGGTTTTAATGTAGGTAAGTATTTATTTTGTCTTTGGTTTTATAAAAAGATAAATTTACATCCGTTGAGTTGAAAAGTCTAATTATAAGTAGGTATTATGTAATTATTTACACTTAATTTTATTTCTCTTAGTTAGTTTCCACATACGAACCTATAACACAAGAATAATAAATAACGTATTTATGAATTATACACACAATCCTTCCTCAAAAATTAGTCTTTCCATCGATACCATCAGGAACAAAATCTGTTCACAATTTTCCGAGATTAGGACATACCTAATTACCCATATATTACCTACATATATGATATAGACAGAGAAAGTACTGATCTTATCTATGATACCGATACTGACACGCTACGCTGTGTCATTCGGCCGCGCGCCGCGCCCCGTAGGGCACGGCAGCTGAACTGAAATGGCTAACGTGGCTCCATCTTTTAGCATCATTGAGTATTACCTCGTGTGTTACTTCAACCTTCATGTAGCTAACATGGTGCCATCTATTAGCGTCGCTAATGAAAATTGCAATAGGAATCTTTCGTTCGTTACCTAATCATCTGTATCTTATTTGCCACCCTTTGCTCAATAAATTCCAAATGTGTTGTGATTGGAAAAATGTGTTCAAAAAAAATTGGGTTATCAATTTACACTTATTTAGGAGTTCGTTTCCTTATATCGAACCATTCCTATTAGGTACCCCTATTATTTTCCAGCGATGATGATTTGCTCTGGCGCTGGAATCTTTATTGTTTTGCCAATATTTCGAGACTGTTTAATGAATGTGAATGAATATCAGTTTCAAAGATAAATGCTACTGGTTGGTATCTGTTGACACTATTTCCATCTTTTTTTTTTCAATCGCCTTAATAGTTTGCATGTGGTTTAATTTCATTTATCACCAACATGAACATGTGGTTAGGTGCAATAATTTTGAAGTCTTATTAAATTTCACAGTTTATTGAATTTATCAGACAAATGTTTTTAGCTTTTTATATATGCTACCTACACTGTTACTGCTGGTCGTGCGTTGCGTCCATTGCAGCCGTTGCGTCCAGTCCGGCCGTCCATTGCGGATGCGGAGTCGCATCTGCAATGGACGGTGACAAGCGAACAACTGCTGCCTCTCGCCCGAAACTGCGAGAAGGCAAGCACAACACACACGCCTAACCACCGATGGTAAGGATCACACGCCTTTCACTCCCCCTCCATTCAAAATTATTACTTTTGTCGAAGGGGGTGGGGATACCCGCTAAATGGTCGGAGCTATCCCGGCGGTCTCTATGGCGGGTTTACATTCCTCCGTGAGATGCTTCCTGGGAGCCATCTCGATTTTCGGATTTCTCCCCTCTACGTCCTCCCTCCATACAACGTTCTTTTTTCACCCACCTTGGACAGTATCTAGCACCGCGTCGGATAAAGAGTGACGTCATGTGTTTCAGGAAGGTCTTGAACCCTCGGTATAACGACCTGGTAAAAAGTTGATGGGAGGCCCTCGGAAACTGTGAGTTGCAAAGAGGCGGGGTTTGCGGAATATCATAGAGGATCATAGACGGTTACCACATCGCGACCCATCCCCTCTCGTCCATACATTTTTTTACACCACACAACTTTTTTGAAATTTCTAATCCCCGCTGATCCCAAACGGTGCGACCCATCCCAGCGGTCACTTTGGTAGATAACCATCACTCACTGAGACCCACCGGCCGGAACCATCACCCTCTTCCCACCTGCCACCTTCACCCCCCTCCATAAAAAATTGCCATCTTTGCCGAAAGGGATGGGGATATCCGCTAAACGGTCGGAGGTATCACGGCGGTCGCTATGGCGGGTTTCCATCCCTCCGTGGGATGCTTCCCCGGGGCCATCCCACTTTTCCGTTTTCTTCCCCTACCTTTTCACCCGGACAGAGTGGACCTGGGACGGTCTTTTGCACCGAGTCGGATAGATAGTGACGTCACCAGTACCGCGAACACATAGAACTCTCGGTATACCAACCCAGCAGAGAGTTGGTGTTAGGTCCTCGGAAAATGTAAGTGCAGCGGGGCGGGGTTTGCATAATGTCATAGAGGGTCACAGGAGGTTACCACATCGCGACAATACATCCCGTCAATACATTTTTTTTATACTCCATACAACTATTTTGAAAAATGCCCACAACCACCAAACGGTGCGACCCATCCCGGCGATCACTTTGGGGGATAACCATCACTCCCTGACATCCACCGGACGGGACCATCACCCCTCTCCCCACCTACCCCCTTCACCCCCTCCATACAAAACGGAGGTATCCCGACGGTCGCTATGGCGGGTTTACATCCCTCCGTGGGATGCTTCCGGTTCCCTCCTTCATCCCACCTCCATACAGTTTTTTGGTTTTTTGTAAAGGCTGCTTTTTCACCTGGAAAGAGTCGACCCGGGACGGTCCCTTGCAACTGATAAGATAGTGGGTGAAGTCACAAATTCCAAGAATACCTTCGACCCTCAGTATACCGACCTGGTAAAAAATCGGAAACGGGATCTCGGCAACCGTGAAACCTAGGAAGAGGGTATTTGCGGAATGTCATAGAGGGTCATCAGGGGTCACCATACCCTCCACTATGTGACCATCCCTCCCACACCATACATTTTTTTACACTACATATAACTTTTTTGAAATTTTGAATCCCCGAACTTCCCAACGGTGCGACCTCACACCGCCCTTAGGCGGATGACCATTTCTCTCAAGGTCCATCAGATGCGACCATTACCCTCCTCCCACCTCCCCCTTCGTCCTCCTCCATACAAAATCAAATCTTACCCCTTTCACCCTTAAGAGAAGGCGGTCGATCCGACGCGAAGGTCACTCCCACCTACTCCCCCCTCCCCCCTCCATCCATCTCACTCGGAAACGGTTTTCTTTTGTGTGGGAAAATCTGTGAACCAGATCCCCATCGACCATGGGGAGATCGGTGGGGTGTGTGGGACTTCTACCCACAAAAAACCCACGTTTCCTCGCGCCATCTATTTGGGGGGTAAGGGATCGTGGATCTTTTATTTGAACCGGGTTGTGTATCTTAAAGACATTAATCTTTTATTCACACCACCCGGCTAGAAGTGGATAATGCGGGCCGCGCGACGCGTGCACCCGCCTTGCGTGATGTAATCCGACTGACTTCACAAAATGGCTGCCGGTATTGCGCAACCGGCATTGCATGTACCTTACCTTCGGTGGCGCCATTGGCTAATGAGCGGGGCGAACTGAAGTTTGTGGACAGAGGCCGAGTACCGTGTTTTTTTATTATATTTGTTGTTTTTATATATCGGGTCGGTTTTTTATTATATTTGTTTTAGAAATTTGAATTTGAATCAGGCTCAGGAATAGGCGAAAAAATGAAATAAGATTCGATCCTTGTAGTACACGATCGTATATTCCGATAATAATCGAAGTTACAATGTAAATGTGAACAATTAACACGCTGCAAATGGATTTAACTGGAAACTCGGAGTATTCGTCGCGGAACTAGCTCGACACGTCCTCTCTTTGAACGCTATTTCTAGAATACTCGTCCATGGTACTTTTTCTATTGTTATGACTCACCATAGAACGATCTAGAAAAGCGTTCTCGTCTGTCAACAAATCTCGAAAGTTCCACCCTAGAATAGAAGTCACGCCACTCTCCGGTTATTGTTAAAGGAAATTGGTCTTTATGTACACAACATAGAGTTCACATTCAACAGAAATAGCGTTCCAGAACTTTCAATGACCTTGTTTACAACACTTGTTTACAATACTTGTTTACTTGTATTTATTTATTGTTTGTTTGTAGTAAATTCGAGATAGATCTAGACGTTTGACGGCGAATATAAATAGGAGAGTGGCGAGGTGGCGACACAGTTCGTCTCTGCGATTCGAAAGCGATACTTCGGAACTTACCTGCGACTCATTAACGGAATCATTGACGACTTTTGGCACGTTTAACGGTTTTAACGAACAAGTTTAGCCCTATTGGAAGTCATTTTGGTTTGTGGCAATAAATAGTTGATTTTCGCCCTTATACGACAGTTTGACTCACCCCACACGTAACACTATTATCGATGGTAAGGCGGCCTCTGTCATTTGTAAGCCTTATACACACCACTGTTGCTAGTTCCGTGTCGACTACATCCACCTTACTGCTTGACGTTTCCAAGTAAAGTTGTTAGATGGCGTTGTATGCTAATGGGAACCAATTCTATACCCCGTCTGGCGGCGGTAATCACCCGTCTGGCTACGGTAACCATCCCATTTGAAGATAGTAATCAAATTATCTGCCGAACCACTCAGTCTGGTATCGGTGTCCACACCGTTTGGCTACAGTAACCACTCCTCAGAACATTCGGTGAGTGAGTGAGTAAACGACACCAGGGGCCATTGACCTGGTAACCAACCCCTATATATGGAGATAGTATGTCCGGCGACAATAACCATTCCGCTTAATCTGGCAACTCTACATAATTTTTCAAGTCGTCAGCAATAATAGGAGCTTTCTGTCAGGATTCTTTCATCTTGTCCGGTCTATATAGTTAATATACAGTTAAACGTCTTTGCGGGTAAACGAGATCTGTACCTGTTTTTAATTAAATCAACAGTTCTGATTTATCAAATAAGGCCATCTAGTAGTTATATTGTGAACTAAATAGAGTTTTTCTTTAAAAATCTATTCCCCTGCCATCTACCGTAGAATAGCAGCATTGCTAGATCTCGCCATCTGGTACCACGTAAGAGAATGAATTGCAATTATCATTACTGTATCGCTAGATGGCAATGCCTTGACATAATAATAAAAACTGTTATTTTATCATTCTAATTCATTCAATCAATTAGTCCTTTCATTCGTTCATTGTTTCACCTTATCACCTTATTTTATTTCCCTCTTCTTTTTAGCATTAGCTTTAGCAGCATACTGCGTATGTGCCATCAGAAAAAACCGTTTTGTATTAAAAATATCAGTTGCATTGCATTCATTCAGAACCTAACTTACTGGTGTAACAAAATATGAAGAAATTAGTATAGTTGCAGTTTGTTTGTTGACGTAATCATTTTAAATTCCATAAAACAATGAATTGATAACCGCAGAGTATATGTACTCACGCAGATGGTGATTTTGATATCGGAGTATCGGTATATAAACATTTTTGTGGAATCTGTTTCAAGTAGGTAAATCTGCTGCCCATTGGCGCTAAATTTCAAATGTACAAATAACTAACCTCTATTTGAATTCAACTTAATTTTATCTTTTTTTTTCGTCGAGTAGGTATATAATACTTGTCTACATTTTTTCTAACACGATTTCCAGGATTTCCAGATCTCAATGGATGCTGTAGAAGTCGACATTGAACTCTTTGTTACTTGTAGATTATGTTTGAATGAGAAAGGAACTTATCAAATAATTCCATCTGTACAACAACAAATTAAATACTGCTTTGATATAAATGTGAGTATTTATTTATTAATTACCTACTTGTGATTAACATAGTTTATTTGACATTGTGGTAGTTTTTATCTACATACCTATTACATATTTTTAATAATTTTGAATACATTTCCTTTTCTAATTAATGGTGAGACTTGTCTAGCATATTATATATTTAGGTAAACAAATACAGAATAGGTAGATAAAACTTTAGACATTTAAAATTCATTGTATCTAACAAATAAATATTTTTAGTTCAGTTCATTATATTTTGTAATTAGTGCTCAGCTATCAACATTTATTAATTTATTTTGACATTACTCTAATAAGTAATAATTATACATAAATGTGGAACTAACTTTGTTCATATATAAATGGAGTGAAACTAGTAAGAATAAGCACAAGGGCTGACTTTGATATGTAAAGAAGGTTCTCTATGTCAAGTATTTAGTACACATTTGACTTAAGAGTCTCACAAATTCAGATTTAAAATGGAGCTTAAATGTAAAAGTTATTAGAAATAGGAGTCAATATTTTTCTTATATATATTTGAGGGTGGCAGGCAGGTCGATGGTTCATTTGATGGTAGGTGGTAAGTGTAGCTATAGGGCACAAGCAACACCAGGGAATGTGTATGTACGTTGCCAGTACCTACAGTCAACAATACTATACGCACAAAGTTTCTTTTTGTTCATATTTTATTCACAAAACAATTCAATGCGCACCATATTCTTAATCCTCCATATTTAAACAATAATAGCAAAGCAAATGACAAATTGTTTATGACTTGAAAAGTTTATGAAATATTCTATTTATGAATATGAAAATATTCTCGATTACATGAGGCTGTGAGTCCAATATTTTCTATGTTGCAGATTGATACTTTCGATGGATTACCACAGCTCCTGTGTAAAAAATGTAAGGACATATTAAATGACTACCATGCCACAAAAACCAAGTACAGAGATATTCAGGATACATTAAAGGATAAACTACAAAAGAAACTACCTGTAAGTACAATTTCTTCAGTAAATATGTAGGTTTTGTGCTAAGTCAGCATTTTTATTAAGTTATTTTTTATATAGCAAACACATACCAACTGTCACCGAACTTAGGTACCTCATAAATTAATTTAATACCTAAATTAAATATAAATTATCATCATCAAACAATAACATCAGGCATTTGAGCCGAATCTGCAATACATTTGATAGAAAATTGAGCAATTTCAAAGAATGAAATAATAATGAGCTTGCGATCAGCACATCTGAAGGAGATATGGCCAGGCGTTATTCCATTTTTTCTTCATACTATTTATTTCATTAAAATTGAGAGTTATATGACAAAAACAAATAATATCAGAAATGCAAAATATGTATTTGCAACTTTGTTCAAATGCAAATGAATCTGTTTTTGAACACAAAGGCTCAACAATCAAATATTCTTGATACCCTCCATTCGCAGAAGTGTTAAATTCTCCCTATGATTTGAAGTCTGTGAATATAGAATTTCAATATTCTAAAATTTAGGACACCTCCATGTCACAAAAGGTGTAGGTAGGCTTTTCTTTATGTAGGTATCTACAAACTGTACAATGATGAAAGCTTTAGGTTGTGCCTATTTACGCCATAAATGTCTCATTTGTTGCATTAGGAGCCTAAGCATACAGTTCGATAACCCATTCAATGCGGCAAACACCAGTCGGCTGTTTTTGATACAACAGATGTGGCTCACGCCGGTAGGCGTTAATAGTACATTATTGCAGAGACCAGGAAGTGAAGGATTGCCGGACGAAGTGGTTTCAAGGCCGAGCTTTAGCGAGGCCTTGATAAAGATCTGAGTCCGGCAATCTTCATTCCGGTCGAGGCTGGTATAGTGCTTTTCTCAATAAATGTGAGGAAATAATAAAACACGTGATAATGCAAAAAAAATAGTATAGTATGAAAAAATTAATAAAAAATTAATTTACATACATATACACAGTTTTATTTAGAATAAAACAAACGCAAATGTTTACTAAAAGCAATAAATATTTAGGTAGGTACTGAAAAAAGTCTGCTTTCCCGCCTTTTTTATTTTTATTTTCAATGAGTGCAAAGGAAACAGCCATACAGCCCAGTCATGAAAAGAGCGTGCGCTCGCCCCCGCCTGTGACAGCGGCGGGCGCGTTCGTGAAGACTCGTGAAACTTCGGGTTTCATCGGGCTGAGCGGCGGCCAGGAATGAATTTTCATACATGATACAACATTCTTGGCCTAGGCCGAGAAAGAAATGCATGAGCCAAGAATTACAAACTTCGTAGCTTGTTTATAGTACAAGAATGCCTACATTTCCGAGCATGTTTGAGAAAATATAAATTACTCATATTTTGACCAAATAATGACTTAATGAATATGACCATAGAGTCGCTGTATGTATAAATTTTATAAAAGTATAATAAATATCGTGGTCACAGTTCGCGGATACTCAGAATTGGGAAAGGTATGTTCCCCATATTCGGGATACCTACGCCAATTATAAGTTGTAGATTATGCAATGACATTTTACAGAATTCTTAATTAACGAGAGTTGTTTTTTTTAACAGGACAATAACACCTTTTTTCTAATTTAACGATACAGTATTCTTTTTTTATATGTTAAGCTCACAGACAGGCTGACGATCTACTTGATGGTTAAACTATAAAATGAAGAGACTCATTTGCGAAGTCATGAGCACTTTTTTAAACGGGAAAAAAAATCTTCATTTTGATTAGTCACACCTGCAATTAAGGTTGAACTAGTCGGCGGCTCGAACTCATCGGTGCGCGTGGCTAAAATGCTTCCTGTCTCACACAGCAAACTGAGCGAAAGGGAAAGACTCATAGAAGAGCAGTTAGAACATAGCGCGCACACATTAGACCGTATTGTAACGACTTAGGCAACGCACACATGCGAGGTCTCGTCGAACGCGGACGTTGCGACTGCTGCGAGGCTTGTTACAATGTACATCTCTAATTATTGTAGTAGGGTTAAAAAATTGGGATAGGATTTGATTTTCTTGATTAGGAAGTAAAATAAAATAAAAAAATTCTATTCATGTTTATTTATTTTACTAACATTGGTATAACATAAAAATTATACAAACATAAAAAGTCTGAATTAGCACAAATAGAGTTATTACGACTTTACCGGGATAAAAAATATTCCTTGCGCTATCCTAAGATATAATAATTATTATACTGTATTGATTTGACGTGATTGAGTAACAAAAACCTATACAAACATCATCACAAACTTTCGCGTTTACAATTACTATGATATGCGTGTTATTGGTGCTAAATTGACAGGACTAAAACCTTGTTGGCATCTTTGTCTCAGGCGTGGAATCGACAAAATGGAAGGGTGGAACGGGGTGAAAATATTATATTATATCTAAAGTGGTATTTCACGGTTTTTCGCGATTTACAACGAAAGTTGACCTCCTATCGAAAAAAGTGGACAAGCAAAGTTGTTGATAATAATAAGATCTAGGTACAACTTTTATAAGTAACATTTTTTCACAACTTCAAGTTTTCCGGGAAATTCGGAAAAACCGATATTTTTTTCTCGTTTAATATATTATTATTTTTTACGAAATTTGGTGAAAACATAACTTATTCTGTTTCAAGTAAGCTGTAATTTTTTTGTAGCGAAATACAGATTTTTCCTTATTTGTTGTCAA
Organism: Bembecia ichneumoniformis; assembly: GCA_910589475.2. Classification (NCBI taxonomy): domain Eukaryota; kingdom Metazoa; phylum Arthropoda; class Insecta; order Lepidoptera; family Sesiidae; genus Bembecia; species Bembecia ichneumoniformis. The sequence goes on from OU342523.1 coordinate 10,104,247, forward strand.
ATTCCGAAAAAACGACATCATTTTCAACTGAAAAGTTTCATCTGTAAAATTTGTCTTTTCAATCTTGCCAGCCGCCACTTTTTCCGTTGAATCGTCTACTTTTAGATTATGTAATAAAAGAGTAGCACTACTATGGAAAGGTCATTGGGCACCTAGTATGAAAACTATACCCACGGCGTACAGACATACAATATAGCAATATGTATAGATAATATTTACGATACTATAAGATTATTACTGTAGATCAAGGGAAACATAAAAAAATGTATGTTTTATTTTTTTAATACGTGTATTCACCCAATTAAAAGGCATATTAATAAGAAAGAAACACAAAAATAAAACAGTTATTATTTTTTTAAGTTTTATTCGACTTCATCAATGTATGGGTACAGTAATATCACAGTCTAACCATACACGTCATACAGTCAGGCAACGAATGTAATTGCGTAGAGCAACGTTCGGCGAACTCGCTTCAGTTTGCAGGCTCGAACATTGAGCGTTGCTCGACTGTATGACGTAAGTATGTATGGTACTGTGGTAATATCATCCAAAAAAGCCCAAAGTGCATCTGTTTGCTCCTGATGTCTTGCACAGGATAAAAAATAAACATGTGCACAGCTTCCAACGGTGCGTCGACCATGGATGCAGGAGCAATAGTATCCTTCGACACCTTCTCTGCCATGTACGAGTATTGTAGGGTTGACCAATATATAGGTATAATATAATATTTTCTAATCGTGATTGAATTTTACCTCTGATTTATATTTTATTATCAATTAATTCTTGATGGCGATATAATTCCAAGATGTACAGTACAAACCATTCCAGTCATGACAGTATGATCGCGCAATTTTTAAATGATTTGTCCCCCTCTCTTGTTTGGTGTGTCATAGATACATGTACATATTATATTTTTCTTGCCATTTAAAAACTGTTTTAGGTAGAGAAAAACCCAACCTTCATTAACCTATAACTATATAATCCCATGAATTTTCAATGAAATGTAAATATAAAATGATAGGTGGCTTTACAATTTAAAAATAATTTAGTTTCTGTACACAAACTTTCATAAACCGGGTCAGATTCTGCCCAATGACCTTTTCTCCAGAAAACGCGAAAAAATGAAAAAACTGATTTTCAAAAATCTATTTTAAAATTTTTCTTCTAAACTCAAATTTATTTATTAAAATTATTGAAATTTAAAGTTGAAACCTTTCGAGAATATTAATTTCATGTTACCTTAATAGATACAAAGAATAAACAAGGACATTAATAAGGATTTGATTATATTAAAAAGGCGAAGTGAGGTGCACTTTTGGGGGTAAAAATGGATTCTCATGATTTGCGGTGAAAATTAACCTACTACAAAAAAAGTTCTAAAATGAAAGAGAAAAGTTGTAAAATGAGTTTAGAAAAAAAATTAAAAAATTGATTTTTGACAATCTGTGTTTTCATTTTTTCGCGATTTCTGGAAAAATATTCCATAGCAGAGCTACTCTTTTATTACATAATCTAAAAGTAGACGATTCAACGGAAAAAAAAATGGCGATGAAAAGACGAATTTTACCGGTGAAACTTTTCAGTTGAAAATGAGATTGTTTTTTCGGAATTTGTTGAAAAAAAAGGAAGAATCTGTATTTCGCTACAAAAAAATTACAGCTTACATGAAACATAATAAGTTATATTTCCACCAAATTTCGTAAAAAAAAAAAAATTTTTGCGTGAGAAAAAAAAATAAAAACGAAATTTGAGGTTATGTGGAAAAATGTTACATACAAAAGTTGTGGATCTTTTTATTATGAACAGATTTGCCATTTGACTTTTTTCGATAGGAGGTCAACTTTCGTTGCAAATCGCGAAAAACCGTGAAATACCACTTTCAACTCCTAAAAGTTCACCCCGTTTCACCCTTCTCCATTTTGTCGACTTCAAATTATTTTTCTCGTCATTCAAACAATATTTTGCTCCTCTTCCAAGGTCTCATGTGGTTAATTTTTTTTTCATAAAAATGCATCAGCATGTTACCCGCAGATAGCAAGAGTAATTGTACAATTATTATATAATAATATCTATATAATAATTGTTAATTCTAACAATATTATAAATACGAAATTTTGTGTGTGTGGGAGAGTATTTTTGATACTAGCTGCGCCCCACGGTGTTACCCGCAGACAACAATATTAATTGTACAATTATTATATAATAATATCTATATAATAATTGTTAATTCTAACAATATTATAAATACGAAAGTTTGTGTGTGTGAGAGTATTTTTGATACTAGCTGCGCCCCACGGTGTTACCCGCAGATAACAAAAGTAATTGTACAATTATTATATAGTCTACATAATAATTGTTAATTCTAATTCTAACAATATTATAAACTAGTAGGTTGCTCGATGCTGCGGGCTGCTAGCAGCCCGTAGAGGGTAAAGTAGCGATTTCGTCAAAAGTAGCGATTTTTTAAGGAAGGGGGGTCAATGGGGGAGGTGGTGTAAGGATAGTGGTCCCAACCGATGGACCTCGGGGAGAAATGGTTATGCGCCAAAGACACGATATCACTATTCCCTATGGTTGTGGAGCTACGGGGATTGGAAATTTCAAAAAAGTTGTATGGAGTGTAAAAAACATGTATGGGCGGGGTGGGGATGGGTCACGATTTGGTAACCCCCGATGACCCTCTGTGAAATTCCGTAAACCCCGCCCCTCTGTCGCTCATAGTTTCCGAGATCCCTTCGCCGACTTTTCACCAGGTCGAGGTAGCGAGGTCTCCGATTTAATTTGTCGATAAACTGTAGCTTGCGAGGAAACCGTGGATCTATTAGCTCCGGTAGAAGATATTCCATATAAATTTCAATGCAGTTTGGTGTCCAGACAACAAAATAGCAAAATTTTTATTTGGTTATTTTTAGTTGGCCTTGTACTTGGAAATAATAATTATGCGTTTTTTAGTCTAACTATCGAAAGTTTGGATGCAATTTTTTTATTTTATTATTATTGTTAGCGCAATAAAGTCTACCTACATTGAAGTATAATGTACTACCTAGCGCACAATGACTCTAGTCTAGCGCAATATACCTACGCAGTACACAGCACGCGCAACGTAACTATAGTCCATTCGCGTTAAGAAAATAGTGAGTCATCGTTGTCCGCCGGCCTGGCCACGCCCCCCAGCCAATTAAAATGCTAGAAATTAGAAAGTTGAGTTCACAGTGACCAGTTGAAGTCTGAGCTTCGAACAAAACGGTTGTGTATTTTTCGTGACTCTTCAACAATAAAATTTGAAAATGAATACTTCACCAATTCGAAAGAATAAAAGTGGATCAATAATCCATAGCGGAGAGAAACGCATAATTTATAATGTTTATAAGTACTTTAAACTGTGTGATTTAAATGCAACTATGGAGAGCATAGTCATAAAAACAGCAAGTGCATGCGGTGTGTCCGAAAATACTGTTTATAAAATTATTAAAGAACAAAAGGATACTAACACTTTAAAATCACCCGTGAAAAAAAGAGCTCGACTATCCACAGTCGATAAATTAGATGAGCTAGACAAATGTGCAATAAGAAGAAAAGTTCACTCAATATATTTAAATAACGACTACCCGACATTGGACAAAATTATGAGAATTTGCGAAGCTGACGAAGATATTCCTGTTTTCAAACGTACTACACTTCATAAAATATTGCACGAGCTTGGTTTCGATTTCAATAAACAGGATAATAGAACATTGTTAGTCGAAAGGGAAGATATTGTTTTATGGAGGCGTAAATATCTTCGGCAAATAAAAGAATACAGAGACGCTAATAAAACCATTTACTATCTTGACGAAACGTGGGTAAACGCCGGACACGTAAAGACAAAAACATGGTTGGATACAACGGTAAAAAATAAAAGACAAGCCTTTCTAGATGGCTTATCAACCGGTCCAAAGGCTCCGACAGGAAAAGGTAAAAGGTTAATTGTATTGCACATTGGCAGCGACAAAGGGTTCGTGGAAGATGGTTTACTAGTATTTGAATACAAGTCTACAAAAGACTATCATGAAGAGATGGATGGTGAAAGATTCCTTCATTGGTTCATTAATATAATGCCTAAGCTAGAACCAGGATGTGTGGTTGTCATGGATAACGCTCCCTACCATTCGGTAAGAGTCGAAAAAATACCAACAACCAGCTGGAACAAACAGCAAATAATAGATTGGCTTCAAAGCAAAGGAAAAACCGTGGACATGACTTATTTAAAAAAAGAATTATTAGTGAAAGTTGCCGAAATCGCCCCACAATATAATAAATATTTAATAGATGAGACTGCCAAAAGTAATGGAATTACAATTCTTCGCCTGCCGCCTTACCATTGCAAACTTAACCCAATTGAATTGGTGTGGGCCCAAATAAAAAATTATGTCGGTGCCAATAACTCCACGTTCAAAATGAGTGATGTAAAAAAATTATTATATGACGCAATAGCATTAATAGACGCTAATCGTTGGAAGAAGTGCTGCGACCACGTGATACGAGAAGAAAATACCATGTGGCATTTGGATGACGTCATCGAACACGCAGAACAAAATTCTTTCATAATAAATGTAACTGAAGAATCTACCGATACTGATTAGTGATTTAAGTAATTTTAAGACATTTTTGTTCCATTAAAAATAATTAAATATATAAAAAAAATTGTACTTTTACTCCACTGTGAATACACCCTTATCCTGTAGTTGCACAGATGACTCACTATTTTCTTAACGCGAATGGACTATAAATATCATTGAGTTGAGACTGACTGTCTCGCTGAGCTCAAGCCAAGCCACAAGCTCAAGTGAGCTCCCCGGCCACCGCCGCCGCTCCCGCGTATGTGCCTCCCCTCCGCTACCCGCGGGGGAAGAACATTTGAGTGAAATGCACAATGATTCGTACCAAAAATGAGCACGGAAAAAAATATAAACCGACCTTTAGGAAAAAGATTTTGTTGACAAAACTACTGCATGTATCTTTTTAGTGTAAAGTTATTTTAACTCTTGAATAACTGAGCAATGTCGGTGCGAAAAGTATTTTGGAGTTTTTTTACTACTAGAGTGACTTATTAACCCTCAAAGTTGCGTGAAAATTTGTGTTAAAATGTGGATTTTTCAAGGATTCTATCTATTAAATTAATGCTTTTTTAACTAGTTTGTTGAGCATTGAACCTAGTTTACGACAAGATAAATCGATATCATGCTTACTTTTGTAAATTAAACATAAAACAGAGGAGTAGTAAACTTCCTACGTTTGTATGGAGGAAAAGCCGACTAGTTCAACCTTAAACAAAAAAGTTTGTCGAAGTACTTACTTCATTGTATGTCTTATATATAATGTAGATACCTATTACATTCAAAAATGTAATAGGTACATTATTTATTTTACGTACAGTGCCGTCTTAAGTCTATTCGGCGCCGGGGTGCGGGGCTCAGCTTGCGCCCTCAGCCACCCGGACGTCTATGTCAAAGGGCGCAATTACTCGCCTATGACAGACGCACAGGTGCCGCGCCCCGCCTCGCGCCCATTTCAAATGAACTTACATTTTATTGACTTAGAGATCATTTTGCTTCAAGTGCGGGCGACCGGGCGGCAATGTGTCAAAAGTTATACACTATCTTTGGATTAGAGATTTTGCCGCGCGCGTGTTGCATTTAATAAAATTGTTAAAGCGCCTACACACGGCCCTAAAATCGGTGGCAATGTCGGGAGAGTGGTAGTGAGGATGAAATCGGCCGCTACTCTACACACGTCCCTGCCACTAAGTGTGAAACCGACCGTGCAACAAAGCGCTCGTCTATCAAGATGCCGTCGACACTCTCAAAACATCAGAGAATAGGCATCACTCTGGCACTTTCTACAGTTCAACCAAGTCAAAGACGAAAAAGGAAGAACTGGTTGATGAAACGCCATGAACTTTTTTTTAAATATTATTATTAAAGGTGGCAGACAGGCTGACGGTCCACTTGATGGTAGGTGGCTACCGTCGCCTAAGGACACAAGCAACATCAGGGGGGGGTGCATGTGCGCTGCCGACCTTGCAGGAATTTGTTTACTGCTAGTTTGAAGAAGCCCATATTGTAGCTAGATGGAAACACCTTAGAAGGGAGAGAGACATTTGGAAGCAGCTGAAAACTTTTTAAGAATGGATATAAAATGTGTTGAGGAACTCCTTGAAGAGATCATTGACTTTCGTCCAGGCTTCTCGCTTCTTTTCCTTCGCCATGTCTTCGCACGGAATACAAATTAAAAACACAAAAATACGATTTGTCGCCGCTGCAGTCGCAGACACACTGCGGCGACATCGGCACCGATTTCGCTATACACGATGCGACAACGCTCCCTAGACGATAATCGCCCCTAAATCGTGGGTTCGCCCGACCCGATTTCAGAGTTAGGAGGAAACTGATTACGATTTGCCTACACATGAAGCGATCAAGGGAGCGATCTAGGGCGCTCCCCACCACTTTGGCTGACCCACTTTGGCTGACTGCCCCGAATGGGCAGCTGCTTCCGCTGCTTTGTCCCTCGTCGTGGGCGCCGACCTCTCGCTGCCGGCCGTCGTGAAAGCGATGGTCGGCAGTGACCTTGCGTGGCAGGCGATGCTCACGTTTTGTGAGCACGTTATGTCGCGCAAGGAAGCAGCGGAGAGGCAACGGGAAGAGGATCCTCTCTCCCAGCCGATCCGCCGGAGAAGGCTCGAGCGCAGGCGGATGGCTTATATGCGCCGCCTTCCCCCTTGACCAGGACCTGGGCGGTAGTCTAAGGGAAGACTACCGCCCGTTGTGAGGTCCCCGAGATGGCCGACGTACCTCCGCTTTTGGGTACGCCGAGGTTCCGACAGGGAGCGTAGTCCTCCCCGCGCTGAACAGCCGTGGCGGGTCGCCGAGGTTATTCAACAACGTTCCTGCGACCCCGCCCATCTACGGCCGCGCTAGAAAGTTGTTGGTTTTTAGCCGGTAGGAGTCCGGCATAACCCACAGCGTCCCTCTTTCGCTGCTGGGTATCCATGATGGATTTCCCAACGTAAAAAAAAGGGGGGGTGCATGTTCGCTGCCGACCTTGCAGGAATTTGTTTACTGCTAGTTTGAAGAAGCCCATATTGTAGCTAGATGGAAACACCTTAGAAGGGAGAGAGACATTTGGAAGTAGCTGAAAACTTTTTAAGAATGGATATAGAATGTGTTGAGGAACTCCTTGAAGAGATCATTGACTTTCGTCCAGACTTCTCACTTCTTTTCCTTAGCCATGTCTTCGCACGGAATACAAATTAAAAACACAAAAATACGTCTTGTCGCCGCTGCCCTCGCAGACACACTGCGGTGAAATCGGCACCGATTTCGCTACACACGATGCGACAACGCTCCCTAGACGATAATCGCCCCTAAATCGTGGGTTCGACCGACCCGATTTCAGAGTTAGGAGGAAACTGATTACGATTTGCCTACACATGAGGCGATCAAGGGAGCGATCTAGGGCGCTCCCCACCACTTCCCCGATATTGCCACCAATTTTAGGGCCGTGTGTAGGCGCTTTAATAAAAGTAAAACAATGATTATTGTTGATGACTATTTTTCTTATATTTAATTTTGCGCATACGTATTTGTCGTAACAAGTATATGAACTATGGCGTTAAGTTCAATGAAATATCTAAATACTCAGCGCTCGGCAGGCGCCCCCGGGCGCTCCGCGCCCGCGTGCACCGCACCCCTTGCACCCCCGGGTAAAGACGGCCCTGTTTACGTAAGTACATTATAAACAATTGGAAGTTACTAGCTAGTCTCTCCTTTTGTGTTTGGTGGACCTTTATCACAAAGTCAATAACAAATAAAAATATAATTAGTGACATGTATTAATTTTCGTTGAGTGGTCATCGTGTGTGCCTGTTGCATCTGAGAGCGATTACATTTCTGAATTTTAAGCTACGGTGTTACCCTTGGGAACTGATACTGGACTTGTTACTGCATACACTTAGACGATCCTTGGGGAACCTAACATTTTTTCTGACAAAAAGTATCCTGTATGTTAATTCAGGTGATAAAATATCTGTGTGTCAAATTTCATCCAAATTCGTTCAGTAGTTTTTACGTGAAAGAGTAACAAACACATCCATCCATCCTCCATACATCCATCCATCGTGAAAAATTTTCGCATTTTAGTTCGGGCAAGGAAAAAACTTAAATGAAAAATTTACATTATGTCCTCTATGTCCTACAGAATATTTTATCTTGTAGTTTGATTAAATTTTAGCTTGTAAATGGTATTTTTGAATTTTCGCCAAAATTACCTTTCATTTTTTTTTAGATGTCTCAATGTTGAATTTATAAATTTGAAATGAGAATAAATACTACATAGGTGACTTTTATTGAGGGACCTATAATAAATATTAGAAATGAAATTAAAAATCACAACTTATTTCTTTAGGAATGTGACAAAGAGGTCCCAAAAAGATTATTGAATATGAAACAAATATTCAATAATCTGTGATTTTTCACCATAACATCTCATTATTTATGGTAAACTATAGCAAAAATATTAGCTCGAGTTGCTACTGTGGTTTGTTTTTTAGACAGTTAGTTTTAGACATAAACATTAATTCTACAGTTATTATTAGACAGTAACAAATAAAATAATAATTAAATTATCTCAAATTGAAATTATCTCCTGAAAATACACAAAACCATTTCTAGTAATTGTAAAAATAGCAATGAAAATTTTAGTAGGGGGGTAAGGGTGAAGCGGGCGGCAATGTAGGACGCTGCGCACCATCAGTGCGATCCGATCCAACAGATTCAATGTATATGTATAAGCTGCATTAAAAATGTCTGTTAAAGAAATGAAACTTTTATGACTAAGAAACTTTTAACTTAAAATTAAGTTAGATGACTAATTTTGTGGACCTGATTTTCGAAAATCTTTTATTCGAGATAGGGTGAGCAGGTATAGGTACAGTCAAGGGCAAAAATATGTGTACACCACACTAGCTCATCAAATGTAACCATCAACACTATTATAAATATGGAAACATCTAAGAGTTCATAAATATGTACATAATGTTTCGTTGTAAATATGTATACAATAGTGACATAATAATGTATCCAATAATTAGAACATAAATTTGGAGACATTCTAATGCTCATGTTTATATATCTATAGTTAAAAGTAATAATATAACATATATTTAGAAAAAAAATGCCTGGCCGCCATCTTGAATTTTAAAATGGGTGTCATTTTCATAATCTTCACCCCCAAGAAACCTCATAAATGACATCCATATCTATATTTACCAAAAAATGCACGGCCGCCATCTTGGATTTCAAAATGGGTGTCATTTTCATAATCTTCACCCTAAGAAACTTCAAAAATGACATCCATATATATATTTAGAAAAAAAAATGCATGAGCGCCATGTTGGATTTCAAAATAGGTGCCATTTTCATAATCTTCACCCCAAGAAACCTCATAAATGACATCCATATCTATATTTACCACAAAATTCATGGCCGCCATCTTGGATTTCAAAATGGGTGTCATTTTCATAATCAGCACCCCAAGAAACCTCGATCACACCCATATCTATTTATCAATTAATGGCTCATGAACACTAGATTTTAATACTTAAATGTATTAAATTAAGCTGTTTGTTTCTGATAAATAAATAAAATATAAACCCAAAACACCTCAAAACATTTTCCAAAATGATCAAATACACACGTATTTTCACAACCGCCATTTTGTTTACATATTCGCACACGCAGAGCACGATACAACAAAATGCAATAAAATTGAATTAAGTAAATAATATGTGATGAAATCTTAGTTCTTTATTTATGCGAGAGAAAGGTTTGCACGCACTCACAGCACATGCCGTACGCACCATATTAATTTAAGAAATTAAATTTTAAAGACGCGATAGCCCTACAAAACTTGTACCGAGCTACTAAGAACGACAAAATGTGCAGCTCGGTATCGTTCCACTTGCGTCTCACCCCTCACGCCCCGCACTGTTGCCCTGTCAAGACGTCTCTGTCGGGCTACTGTATGAAAAATATTAATATACTGTGCCTGGGCTATGACTGTACAGGTTTCGAAACTGGATTGTAATTAGAACATTTAAATAAATTCCATGAGACCAAACTTCACAATTATCAGCAATGGCCAATTTTATAAATAAATCGTACAATTTGTAGGGGAGAGGGGGGCAGCTTTGAACTTTTTACAAACTTTATCCAATAACTTCCAAATTTTTGAAATTTTGCAAGATTTTCCTATTTAAATAATAGGCTTTGTTATCAAGTAGTAAAATTACCATGGTTTTTTTAGCATTACACTAGATAATAAGTAGATAAAATGACTTTTGCAAAGGTATGAAAATGTTCAAAGCTGCCCCATCCATGGGGTAGTTTTGAACAGGCCTGGGGCAGCTTTGAATCATTGGTTTTACGAAGAGGCGAAAATTATTTGGTTTATTGACAGGCCAAATACACCATAATGACTAAAGTAAATAAGTAAGTTTCATTTTCACCTTCTAATGTAATGACAATTTTTTTTGTCAAAATACATATCAGGAAGACTTCCTCCTGGGGCAGTATTGAACACCTCAAAACAGTTCTAAACATTATTTATAAAAATGTAATAACATGTTTAAATGTCTATAAAGTTAACTTTTTATCATTTTATCATATATATTAAAAACTAAATCTAATAATACTTTTAAGTGGTCTTTCAATAATAAGTCATTTCTTTAAAATAATTTGCACTTTCAGGCATTACAACTTTGCTAACAAAACCAAGCGATTAGGAACCTTAGATAAAAAAATTAGTCTTACAAAAACAATAGATTCAAAAAACTGTTCTAAACTGAAAAATAATAAAGTCTCTAACATCTCCTTATTAGCTTTAAAAACTATCTCAAATGGCACAAACAGAATCTCAGATCAAAATTAAAAAAAAAAAGAATTCAAAACTTCTATACTTATTTTCTATGATTATAGAATTACATATTTTCAATAAGTACGTTTTTGTGTAGCACTTACTATTTTTGAGTTATGATAAAAATATTTTTTCCACAAAATTTTGTATTTGTATTTTGAATTTTTTGCCTGCTCAACATTAGTAAAGAACAACTTACAGAACAGTTTCAATCATGCGGCCAAAACTTTATCAGGTCTCGTAACTCACACTGAAGGATTTATACCTACTAATTTGGCTAAGAAGCCATATAAAACACGGTGGGATTTCGATGCAAGCGTCAATAGCATCACCGAAGTTGCGTCAGTGACATCGGTGGCTCTAGCATGAGTTTACGATACTACACTCGCTAGCGAGAGCGTAAAACATTTATATGGAAAATTGATAATTTGACATTGACAGTTCACGATTTCCCATACAAAAGTTTTACGTTCTCGCTAGCGAGTGTAGTATTGGTGTAGTATCGTAAACTCATACTAGAGCCTCTGGTGACCGGATGGCTACACATTATACTCACTAATTTATGCTACGTAAATACCTTTAATTTTTTTTTATTGTTAAAATGTTTGGAACATCGGGACATGTTTTAACCAAGCGAATAATATTTTATTTGTACTAACATTGTAACGTGCAATAACTACAATTTATTGCAAAAAGGAGGAATCCAATATCTCTTTCATAATTAAATATAAACAGTAGTTACTCTGCCATAAATTATTTTTAAACGAAAAAATAAATGGAATAAACTTGTTTTGTCGTAATAAGTGTGTGCGGCATCGGCATATTTAAAGTGCGTGTGCGGCAATTAGCGGGTAGCGTTAATTCTTGTCACCGCATTGAATGGGTTAAAAAAAGTCATCCGGCAGACGCCTCAACTAGAGCAAACAACCTAGACACTTTTTTTTGTGAAAGATGTACCTTTTTAAATTTCTGCAGGGTAACAAGGCGTTAGAATTCTTGTGTACCAAATCACGTTTTTTGATTTCTGACGAATAATATCTCCACACTTGTCAATTATTGTTATGCCTTATAACACTAGGTTCAAAACTCATGTATGTTTAAATCAAGAAAGTTGGTTTCATGGCAAGAAGGCAGAAGAAAGAGGGGGTATTAAGTGGGGACATAATTTTCTAAATTGAGAATCACCTATTATTTTGTTTTTAATATTTAAAATTCAATTATCCGAAAAATTGGACGTTATATATGTATTATTCGCAATTAAATAACAACAAAAAGGTTTTTCGGTTAACAGTTTTTCCTCAAGATTAACAATTAAAAGCACATTGCGGTTTTTTGTGTAAAGATAGGCAGGCTGGTGGCTCACTTGATGATAGGTGGCTACCGTCACTTATTATTAACAGAAGGAACGTCATAGGTGTTGCAAGCATGCTGCCGATCTTAGTAGGATTAGGGATAAGAAAGGGATGCGCTCTCTGGCGTCTCTTACTCACCAAAAATAATAGCACACTGCCACTATTAAGACAACCGACTGCATTTACAGTATGGTAGGAATGCTGCTTTCTCGTAGTATACGCATCCCTATTAGGTGTATGATTTTGTGTTTGTTTGTTAACAAATTAAAATAAGAGCATAAGTTTTCTAAAATTTACATTATAAAATAACCTTTAAAGTGGCAAACATACTTTAGTCTGTTATTTGAGGCTTGCAAATATTATTTCAGATCACTAATATTGAATCTTCAGAAGTGGAGAAAGAAGCTAACAGCACAAATAGAGTAGAACATCCAATAGAAAAGAGATCGAGTAAAGAAAAAAATATCAATCATCTGAAAATACGTAAGAAAAAATTAGAAGTAAGAAAGAAACGTATATTATCGTTCAGTTCATCGTCTTCTGAAAATCCTGAGCCTTCAGAGAATTTGAACTCTTTAAAACACGTTAAAGAACGACAAAATACTTCTCAGTTGGGAAATGACGTACGTTTTACTTGGGAGGACAACTATATCAAATGTTTTGTATGTCACATATGCAAAAAAGAATGTAAAGAATTGTGCGATATTGAAACACATATAAAAACTCATAAAGATTTATTTATGAGGCATTTAAATTTTTTTGAAACCGAGTGTAAAGTTAATTTGAATAAAATTGATGTAACATCGAACTTAACAGGATTGTGCACTGCAGTTGTACATGCTGAAGGTTTAATAGTACGTTATCTCGATGGTTTCCATTATTATATTGTTTACAAAAATAAAGAAAAACTGAATGTAGACTATAAAGGAACACCGGAAAGCTGTTCAATGTCTAATGATTTATATAATGATTCTGATAGACACGACGACACTTTCAGAACGAAACGGAAGAAATGCAGATTGGATTCCAGAAGCTCAAATGAGACTGTGATTATAGACAACGATATTACAGCACAATGTGCTAGTGATGATTCCGTAGATGTTTCTGATAATGGAAATAAGTTAAAGGATGATAAACGTCTGGTGAATGAAATGCCGTTTATAGTGCTCGATGACACTTCTACTGAGAGTTTGTGTGTAAACGATACACACCCCACAAACGATATAGAGAGAGCAAATCTGATTAACAAAACTATTAAAGAAGTTGTAGGTAGGACATACAACTACTTAGTTTCACAAGACAGTAATAAATCTAACAAATACAGAAAAAAACAAATAGAACACTCGGAATCACAACTGAAACACAAATTATTAAGTATTGGTATAAAAGTAATCACCAAACAAGGATTCCCTTGCACAGGCCTCTTACGTTTCTTGAAAGAGAAATCATTGGAAGTTAATTGGAAACCAAGGATTAAAGTAAATGCTGTTAATGTAAGGACATACTTAAAAGAAACACCTATTGTATCGGATTTGTGGAAAAATGTGGCTAAAAGTGATTTGTGCAAACTTGAAGTAGGGAAAACAAATGTTAGTGTTCAAAATGTAAAAGAAGAAAATGTAAGGATTGATGCTGTGACTGCCGCTGCCAAAGATAGTGATGTCGACGTTAAGTGCGCATCAGATGGTGTGGAAAGAGTAAATGTTTACGCCAAAAAAAGTATGGACATTTTGACTACCAACAAACTATTAAATTCAAATCCTGTTACTAATCCTAAGCAGCTTCCTAAGAAGAGCATTGAACAAAAATTTGTAGAAAAGAACACCGCTACAGTGCAAAATGAAGCTCTATGCATTGATTTAATTGATGACACTGAGAATTTTGATTTCAATCATGTACCAGTTGTAATAACCAAAAATTCATCAGATAAAAGTGACAAACCTGAGGAAGTAGAAAACCAAAACAATAAAACCGACAATATGCCTCAACAGGAATCCATGGAAAATTGTCCCACTGATTTGCCTAAAACTAATCACCAATCTGCTCCAAGAATTAAAGTTAAATCATTCTCAGAGTTGTTGTCTAATGAAGCAATAAACAGCATGCGAAATGAACCGCGTAATCCCGTATGTGACAATAATACGCGGATTGAACCGCGTAATCCTGTACCTGATAATAATATGTGGCAGATATATCAACCGGCACAAGTCAGTCCTGTTTATCAATATCAATGTCAACCACCAACACAGGTTGTTTCGGATAATTCTGCAGCTGTAGGTTTTACATCACAACCACAAAATGTTTCGACGCCAACTAATCAGCTTCCCGACCTATCTGCCTCCACGAGCAGGATAGGCTTTTTGGTATTGCATTCACAACAGATGCCCAAAACAATTACTGACTCGCCATTCAATTATTTCCGGGACCTACTTCGAATGAACAATATTATTTTAATGCAAACGAATTCAATATTATCCAGTGCTTTCAAATGTGTCGCAAAATTAAAATTGACAGTAAGGCATGACGAAACAATCAGATTGATCAAGCTTTCGCTTTGGTGCTATAAGAATTACGTGTGTATAAACGTTATAGATGAACATAATAATCCAATTGATGTAAATATGACTTCTATTGAATGGCAATGGGAAATCTTACAAGTATTCAAAAGCGACGCTGTCAGCAAATTGTATCAGTGTTCTGTAAATTTGAATGGTGAAGTATATTCAAATATTGTCAAATTTAAGAACATCCTTAAATCAATTGAAAGGCACCCAATGTGAATAATTCTTTTTTAAAGAATGAAAAACAGGTAGATAATATTGAATATGTAGTCATGTTGAATAAAGATTACGATTCAACATAAATCATTTGAATATAATTTTAATTATATCAACACACTAGCTTCATTGTACTATATTGTAGTATGTATTTGGTTCTTACCTTATTCTTATTTTCATTGAGCATTGAGAAAATAGTTCAGATATTGGCAAGGATATTTTGGAATAAGGAATTCGATTACTAGAATTTCATAGCGTCAGGGCCGGCGCTGACTGATGGCACTATACGGCACAGCATAGCAAAGGATTTTTCCTAAAAGTTATTGCAATATTATAGCACTCACACTCCTTTATTTCAATAGCAAGAGGCCATAGCGTTCCACGGAATGCCGAAGCATGCCACGAGTCGCCACAGCTTGTCGGTGGAAGCTTAATTTTACATAAAAAAATCGTTGTGTAAATCATTAAACACGCTTGCTATCGGCTCTGTTACTATTTATTATTTTATTATAATAATAATAATAAAGCCTTGTTTATTCTTTAGAAACATTAAAAAAAGCTACAATTTAATATGATTACACTTGCACTTAAGATATTTGGTTGGTTTGATTACAATTTAAATATAAATTAAACTATATACATTATACATTTTATTATTATTAACTTTTATTTAATTATTTTCAAGAAGTACTATTATCACTAAACCCCCAATCATTTTAATAACAAAATTATGTACATACACAACCGATTTCGGAGTAGCTTAATGTTTAACCAAATAGTTGATTGAAAGAGAACGTCTGTTTCTGGCACGACACAAGGGATCCCGTGTGTCCGTGGCATACCGAAGAAGCGTCAGTCAGCGACGGCCCTTACTCCAAACCATACGTAATGAACAATATTCTATTACAGACCACCTGACTTAATTCGTTACATTAATTCACTAATAAATTGGTCGCTATACTAAGCATGATCAAATGTGATTGTAGGCAGTTGGTACAACCAATTTTTTTTTACTAACCTAGTCTAATTTTTAATTTGTGATAAGCTGGGCACAAAAAGTGTTATTACTCTTGTTTCTTTTTTTTTAATTTTTATAATTTCTCAATAAAAAAGAACTCGTATACAACAATATATTCTTATCAATCACTAGCGACTATAGGGTATAGCGCGTAACTTTTTTGTTTGTAAACCGATTGGTACGAAACAAAGACTTTGACTTGGATAACCTTATGTTACTACAACGTATATAAATTGTTTTTTTGAAAAAATATCCTGTTTTTTTATAGTATCCTGTTGAAGCGTTTTCCTTACTTTTAAAATGTTAAACTATATACTACGCTGTTTTCCTCTGATTCTATATTTTTATTTTTGGTAGTTATGTCTGTTGCGTTTATTGTTTCGCCCCTTTTTCTTATTTTTGAAGGGTTAATTGTTTCTTTTAAATAGGTAATCTACACTCGATTGGACTTTTAATAATATTACTAACATAATTTGCCAATTTTGTTTCCTCGTTTAGGGCTCTTGTAATTGTTTATTCTTTTCTTTTTGTAAAATGTCCCTGAGGACGAATTTTTTGGCTCTGCTCTTGAGAAGTTACATAACACTAAACTTCTTCAAAATACTTGTAAACCATGTCTTAGTTCTGTCAATTGGCCACAAAGTGTTTATAATACTTGAATGGGATTTAGCGAGGTTTAAAAGGTTCATCTGGGAGTTGTTCAGTACATTTAGTGAGGTAGATTATGACTCGTGTGAGGCGGATTGGTGAGTACAATAACACCCTTATTTTTAGCAAAAATTAACAGGCTCAGAGGACAAATAGCTTTAATATTCTTCGAAAACTAAAAAGCCAAAAATCCTTATCTTTTTTTAAGAAGTTTTTTTTACATTGCTTAAAATTCGTATGATGGGAGACCGAGACAAGAGGTAGAGCTGATTATGTCGTCAATACAAACCATCAAGTGTGGTGGCTGATTCTTGTAGTTGCAATTTTTTAAGCTTTTGCACAGATGTTTTGCCATTTTCATTCAAAACAAATAGCCGCATATCATTTCTCTTGTCTTTATAATTTTTTCTATGTGTAAGCTTGTATCTTAGCTTTCTTTTTTGGTTGCTTACAATCCTGTCTTTTTATTTCTCAAAATATTTAGCCCTGTTGCTTAACGGATTTTTTTACGCAATTTTTCCTTTTTTTAATGAAATTACGTTTTGGAAATGAATATTTTTCAATGTGGCAAATCATGGGTTAAATAAGTTGAATCGAGGTTTGTTGTATAATTTTTTTAAATATGGTTTCTTCTAAATACAACTATATGCCCATAACCACACCAATCTTGTTTCATGATTAATTGAGAGCTTGGTTAGTGATTTCAAAGTCTATTCGGTGAAAGGTCACAGGTAACCTAATCAAGAAAGAAATAGCAAAAATGGGTAAATAATAGTATACAGTATAATAAGTGTGCTGCTGCGTCACGCACAAAACGCATGTATCTGCCCTTTTCCCTCGCACGCACGTCGCACGTCTTGACAACACTTGGTCATCTTTTTATGAACTTTTATTATCCTATTGATATTTTATTGAATTGTTGCGCTACTAGAGACAAAAAATAACGGTTGGACATATGGAAAATTTATGTAAATAAATGCAAAATACACAGAGGTGTTTAACATTGCATGAAGCTGTTTATGTTGAAAATGAAAATGTTTTACTTGGATTTATATTAAGGTCGGCTGACAGGCTGACGGTCCACTTGATGATGATAGTAGGTGACAACCGGATAGGGAAATGGACTCTGGCATCCCTTACTCACCGAAACACAACAGCACATGTGCGGGTTGCGGTTATTGCCCCCAGACGGGCTGCCCAAATGAGTCCGAAACGCTGTGTGCCCTGCCACTACTTACACTGTATTTTGAGTTGGATACATTCTTTTCTTCATTTCCATGTTTTACCATGAAACGTTATTTTATTTTATTAATTATATTTTTTATTTTATTTAAAAAAAATGTTATGAACCCCTAAAAGTTTGTTAACATTTTTTACGTTGTGCTTTAGTGCCTTTTGATTTTGCTTATATATTATTCCATAATGTTGAGAAAATGTAAGGTCATTTAATTCACAGCACATCACTGTTTATGTGAATTTTATTAAAATAACTTTCTTGTTTGAGAAAATGTTTTAAATATCTAAGATTAAATATTTTCATAAAAAACTATTGTTTTTTATTTTAAAATGTTTATAACCCTATTTTTATTTAACCCTAATAAATCTCTATAGGATTCATGTCATATGTGACTGAAGCAAAGATAGCACAGTGGTGCGGATGTCGTGTCATAACGTTCCCGCAACCCCGTCTATCTACGACCGCGTTAGAAAGTCGTTGGGTTCCAGAAGAACTACAACATAACCCCGCAGCGTCCTCTTTGTTGTCAGGCATCGGGATTTCCCAACGTTAAAAAAAGTCGTATGCTCGGCTATCGGGCCTATATTTTGTGTTGTACCTTTTTAAAAGTCACTTTTGCACTTTTCTTTTAGTCAAGGTAAACTTTCAGCAGATTCGATTACTAGGAGACTTTCAATCTCTTCTCAATGAGAGAAAAGTATGGCTTAATAGCCCCTACTTCTCATTGAGAAGAAGACACCCTATGAAAAAATAAGAAGCATATGTAAGCATACATTTACAATTTATTTTTATGGATTCATCATTGAAACACTTTCAAATAAATATTATACACAGTACACACTAATACCCACCACGTTTATATAACACAACATCTTATCCAAGTGTCCAAATGGACTTTATATCTGTTAAAACTGCCTCCGAAGGGGAATGCTTGTGGAACATGAAGTAACCCTGTATTTGTGCTGGACTCACTTGCCTCTCTTCTTGTAGTACTCTGAAAATACAAATTACCTTTATAAATCCTAAATATTAAACTGAATTTTCTTCTAGAAATGCGTAGTTGAACATAGACGTAGAATAAAGGCTGATTTATATTTGTCTGTCGTGTCACATCTACTAAGAGAAGGTCTGGGTACTTACGTCAGTCAAAAGGCGTCAACATTAGGCCAAACATTTCGCATAGACACTAGCGCCGCCTTACGAACGCAAACTCATCGTCATTTATATCAGTAAATCGAAGCGTCATTCTTTGTTCTTTGTTCGAAACAATACGTTAAAAATTGTGTATGGGTAGTATCATTTTTATTGTTTAGACAACAAAAACGGATTATAATTATATATGCTGCTGATGCCGAATTGTAAAACGAATTACTTGAACTGAGAGGGGAGTAATATTTTCGTTTTCAAACAACGAAGACATAAATGGAGCAACACCCACTACCAAGC
This sequence comes from Bembecia ichneumoniformis, assembly GCA_910589475.2. Classification (NCBI taxonomy): domain Eukaryota; kingdom Metazoa; phylum Arthropoda; class Insecta; order Lepidoptera; family Sesiidae; genus Bembecia; species Bembecia ichneumoniformis. The sequence continues at coordinate 10,123,678 of OU342523.1, forward strand.
AATGGCGAGTTTCTGACAAGTTAGCGACTGAAAGAAAGAAAGACTTATTCGCTGCACGAAAGGCACTGAACTGAAATATGTGACTGGTATACTTTTAGATATTTACAGAGAGTAGGAAAAAAGGGACGACTATGAGTTACTTTTATACGTATTAGCATTATTGTTCCATTTGGTGAATAAAAAAGTCAATAGGTACTGGGTTCTTCTCTTAAAGAAGATTGTAAGACAGCAATTTTACATGAAACTGGGATTTTTTTTCAATTCAATTTTCTGATAAGTGTGTGGGTCTAGTAAAAAATGTGTAGATTACGCCTTCTGACGTTCTGACTATTAGACAAATTTTTGCCGTCCGGTCGGCTTCCATCCGGGACTCATACGAAGCGGACGTAAGACGCTTCAGAATTCTAATTATATACGTGGTCTAGTGCCTTCTGGTGGGCGTCAGAAATTTTCTAACAGACAAATTCTCCGAATGTTAATGATATAACTTGGGTATTTGGGTAGCTGGAATGCTCCCATATATACATATATCTCGGGATCTAAAGACGGTTGTTGAAATACATACTTGGTAGAAAATTCCTTTGCATGCTCGGCGGCCTGTTCCCCTTTATAGAATCTCAAAAACATAAGTTCTATTTGTTCTTTATCGCAATATCCAACGTATTCTTTCATGTCGACTCTGCCCGGCCTTATTAGAGCGGGATCTAATCTGTAACAAGTAATTTTCCCTTTTTGTTTAATATAATAAATGAAAACTAACTTTCACAGGTTCGATTTCTTTGAAATACAGCATCTCCGGTAGTAGTTTGTGGGATACCTAACTCCTCAGCAACTTTTTTTTGTGCGTTATATCTTACAATCGGTTCTCAACCATAAGCAGATTAGTTAGGAGACTTTCAGTGACTTGTTAGGCCAGTCCTTCCAGTGAAGGGTTCGCCCTTTATTTTATTTGATTATTTTACCAAATGTGTCTTGGTATCATTTAAGTCTTTTGACCTGTCTTGATTTGCCTAGCTCTATAGCTAGGGTGTTGACATGACTGTCTATCCGTATCTTATACGCCTTGATTCTGTGCTCAATCTCTTGTTTGCAAACACTCGTGCATTTCAGAGTTCCTGATAAACAGAGGTGCACCTAAGATGGTTCTGAGAGCTCTGTTTTGGAACCTCTGGAGGATTTCAACATTTGAGTTTCTGTGAGCTGTGCCCCATAATTCAATTCCATAGGACCAGACCAGTTTGAGTATAGCCTTACAGATAAGCACCTTATTGTTCAAGGATAATGATGATTTCGGTCTCAGTATGTACAGCAACTTACAGCAGATATAGCGTGTTTGGACATATTAGAATGGTCCCAATAGAATGTTTTTAGCAAGGTGATTTGCCATAAAGATAGAACGAGATGCATCTGTCACTTGGGTCTTTTTAAAAAAGTCTATGGTGGCTACACCGGCAATAACTCATAGCTTCAGCCTGTATCTATGTACATTAATTTTTGGAGTTTGTACGTTAGGCAAAACAAATTATTTGTCAATGGTCCCTGTGGTATGAATTTGGCGGTAACCTTTCTAAATAGTTTGTTGTCATGAAAACGATGCGTGCTTCCGTAGAGGCGACTCCGTCGAGGCAGTTGAGCAGCCCGCTGAACGTGACGCGGTTGAGGCCTTCAAACGCCGCCTTCTGGGAGGCAGTGTCTTCTCGCGACACGAATGCCGCGTCGATGTCCTCCAACAATATTATTGATTGCTGTGGTGCAACACTGAGAAAATATTAATAAACATTAGATGACATACATACCTGCCTCACCAGTGCTGTTTTTAATCATCTTCCTAAGCCTCTATACTACGATAAAATGCAGGGCAGAGGCCTCTCTTCAATTTGAGAAGATATTGACTAGTAGTCCACCATGCTAGTCCACTCATCATTCTAGAACAATCTATACTTAATATTATAAAGAGGTAAAACTTGTATGTAGAAGGTAGATAATCTTCGAAACTATGCAAGCGATCATTTTGCATTATGCGAATTGGTTGCTTGTGTATGAAATTTTGCATACACGTTGTCAGGGATGCAGGAAAGGACATAGGGTATCTTTCATCCAGAATAAAGTACCGTTCCCAAAGGATCCTCTAAAATATTAAAAATGGTGGTGGAACTAAAAATCTAAAATCTTTAGAACAGAATTCTACGCGGACGAAGCCGCGGGCACCAGCAGGTTATTTACTACCTTCCTTGGAAATACTCTTTGAAATATGAAACCAGAGCATTGAATATTGAAAAAAAAAAAGTGTGTATTTTTCCTTACCTGAGTAAATGATTTAATCTGTCATCTGTGAGGCCTCTTTCTGATAAATTAAGTACACAAATGTTGTATTCCAATTCGCCTGCTAACGCCATGATGTAAGAGGATTTACCACACCCTGGAGGCCCATATAATAAATAACCTGAAAGAATTTTTTAAATTAAATTACTATAAAAACAATTATTAGCAAGAATAAATGTTTAAACATATAAATGATTAAACTCAGCTGAACGCTGAGTAAAATCTTATTTTACAACTTTAATCAAATATTTTATATAAAATTTAAAGATCAGCAAGCAGGGGCTGACCTTCCACATGATGGCAGGTAGGTACCATCACCTAATAAACACAAACAAATACAAGTGCACTACTAATCTTGACAGGATAATGCAGATAGAGATGCTTACTTACTCAGCAAAAGACATGTTGTGTACGCGACGATGACGAACAAAAAATATGCCTTGTTTCATTCAACTGCCTATTAATGTGACATTCTATTCACAATGCTAAACTTATACATAATTTTTATAATGACACTAATAACTATTGCATTGACTATAATAAAATAATCTATAGTATATTTTCTAAGAAACTGAAGAGGCATACATCTTTGTAGGTAAGATTTGACACAGGGATTATTGGGGCTTAATTTTATATAAATATGTACATCTATCAGTTTATTTCAACAACGTTCATGGCATTCATGATTAAGTTTTGATACTGCTTTATATGCTGTTTGCGCCGTGATCGAATGGATTGGCTGTCAAGTCCATTTTCCTTTTACCTATTACCCGTCTATTCATTAAAATAATAGCCCACGAATTTTCCTCTTTATCCACGCATCAAAATAATGGATGTTACCGCCGTGAACGCGGTGAGGAGATCACGCGTACGCTTCAATAAAGAAGAAGTAAACTGAACACGAAAGTGTAGTTATTATCCACGCATTAACACTTAACAAACATAAATACAAGTGAACAGTGTCTGCGAGTTGGACGTTTTGGAGAATCCTGGAGATCTCACCAGAGTACCGGTTATAAGGTGGATTTCCTTCTATTGCCTAACCTGTCCATCAGATAGTCAACTGTTCACTTACAGCTGCAACCACATGTACCTACAGTCAACTAATTTTAAAATAATCCTTGTACCTAGCTCTTATCGATAATGTTATAATCTTTTATCGATTTGTGGCGTGAACTGTCGAAATCCCGCCGCAACGAAATTTAGATTCGAGTTTAACCCTTCAGGGTTTTCTCCGCGCCTACAATATGCAAAATTTGATTTCAAATTTAGTTAAACAAAATGAAGAATGAAAATGTAATAAAAATCCTACCTCTTCTGTATGGTATTCCTCGTTCCGTGTACCACTGCGGGCTGTTAATAAAGTCTAAGCAGTCATCGAGTATTCGTTCAGCGAGTCCGGCACGCAGGACTACACTTTTTATGGGTCTTCGTCGCCTTGGATGACCAAATGGACGCCATTCAGAGCCCATCGCTGTGTACATCACTGTCATACCTTCATGCTGTTTCAGTGCCATTGTTCTTGCTATAAGAACATTTTATTATTATATTAAGAGCTTCTGTAATACTGCAGAGGAGCCTATGCAAGGTGGGCGATTGGCTTGAGAGATGGTGTAACGAGGCAAGTGCCCCCAAATCAGTTCATCTTTACACCTTTACACTGAGAAAGGGAGATTGTACTGTAGTAAGATTGGGTAACAATATTCTGCCTCAAGGTGATTCTGTTCCGATTCTACTTAGAGAGGAGACTGATCTGGAAAAGGCACATCAAAACCAAGCAACATAAGCTGAATATGCGATTTAGGACCATAAACTGGCTGATGGCATGCAACTCAAAACTGTCAACAGACCAATAAGCTCTTGATCTATAAAATGATCCTAAAACCAGCACGAATTCAATAGTGTGGAGTCGCCGGTGACTCCAGTATATTGATCTTGCAAAGGCTATAGAATGGCGCATTCAAAAGTACCTGGTTCGTGGCTAATGCTGAAATCCATGAAGCACCAAATGTCAAAACAGTTAAGGAGGAGATCAAACTATCAGCCTGTAGCTATAAAAAACTGGTCCAAAATCACCCTAATGAGGTAGTCACACAACTAATCACAATTACTTATGACAAACACCTAAAACACCATGATATCTAAGGTTTGGATGCTAGGTGGTGAAAACTAAATGGTATCTGGGGGATACCATTTAGCACCTCGAAGATACGGAAAAGCACACAATAGATTTGCTTGAAGTTTGGGACAGTCTAATTGCAAATGAAAACGCATATAAGAATAATAATAAAAAATATATGTATATTAAGAGGATAAAAATATGAATTAAATTAAGACATATAAAAGTTTATCTGATTAATATTGTTGCAAAAATGTATACTATAAATTTTTTAATTAAAACTTTGGCACAAACATGTTCATGAATTCTATGCCTCCATAGACCATAAATAGATCCCAATTACAAAAAAAAACACTTTAAATTATGATAACACTAGAAACAGTAACTGCTTATAGAAATTTATGAGTGTAACTGACCTTCTTCTAATATATCATAATAAATTTGTTTATTTCTACTAAATGCAGTTAATGTTACAGTTTCCCATGGCACACCCATGTGTAAATCTAGTGTATGTTGTTCTCTAGTTCTGTCTACTTTAATCCAAGTCCCTCCATATCTGAAAGCAAAATAGGTTTATGACTATTAACACTGAATTTATCTTCTTAGTACAGCAGAAATTGCATTTCAATACCTGAAAAAGTGTTGCCCAACGCTTGGTATAAAGTCGTATTTGGTTTTAATTTGCCCAGTGTCCTTCTGTAAAAAGGAAGTTTCAACGCTGAGATGTTGAGTTTGTTTCGCTCCTTTCTGCGTCATCCACTGTAATACCCATTGATAAGACTTGTCTCTGCATGGAACTTCAAGAGTTATCATACAATGTCTTCGAAATAACATCATGGATGTTTGGAATCCTTTTCGCAGTATTGCTGCACTGGCTCCGACTCCAAATAAGCCAAAACCGGCACCAAAGTAGGGGTTTTGTGCAAGAGACGATACATATTCGGCTATGGCCATTATTGCATCTTAATCAATAAATTCTAATTTACGAAGGATTTGAAAAGCAATGAACAAGCAAAAACAATGTACTTTCCTCATAGGTTATTTTATTATTTTGACAGATGAAAATCAGCTGTTTCATTTTTTTTATAGGTAACCTGTCTTGCTTTCTTGTTATTTAAGTTAATCGAAATAACATAATTTTCAAGCCACAAACTGAATAGTAAATACTAACGTAGTTCAAGCATTTCAGTTCAGTCATATCGATAGATATGACTGATAGATTTTAGTATTACATACTGTAATCATTTGAATTTGATTGAGCGAGATATTTTATGTAGACAATGATATATCAAGTCAAATATTTACAAAAAAATATTCATCTTAGTTTTAAACTTCACACCCAAACAAAATATATGAATATTTAGAGAGCGCATTGGGAAAATTTTCCTACAAGTATATCAAAAAGATTCCGCTCTATATATTCTATACATTTGTATAGAATATACAGAGCGGGAAATTTTCCTACAAAAATATTAATCCTGATCACCGTAGCGCCACCTACCATGGAGTAGCCTAACCACGCAAGATAATAATTAAATATTTGAGCTACTGCACGATAGATGTCACTATTGATGGTGTACGTTTTCATATAAGTATTGGTATGGCTAATAAAGTTATCGATAAAAGATTCTAAGATTATCGATGAGAGCTCTTAGGATTTTATTTAAATTTGATTTCAAATTCAGAAAGCATAATCAGTGTACTAGTGAAATCCATTTAATTATCCGTTTAATTTGACAGACTTACTATTTAAAAGAGATTTTAAATATTTAAAGATACAACTTGACCTAAATTAAACTAACAGTATTTTTTCTAAACTACAACACTAACATTACACTACTAATTGTATTACTAATTGTGACTAATTGTAAGGAAATTACTAATTGTAACTAATACACGAAAAATTGTATAAAAATCAATACACGAATCAATACATTACACACTATTATGAACGCCAACGCTGCTGGCACACGGGGCCGTAAGTCATTCAAACGCTAGTTCAACGGTTGTGCATGTTCTGCATGCATTGTCGATACTTTGAGTACCTACTCATTGAGTATTGCTAAGATAGATGTTTTTTTCAATTTAATCTATAATCAGTTGCTAGACTAATTGGAAATGTTGCAGCTGGTATTGATTGTAAGCATGTTGATATTTCTTCGTTCTTAGTATATAGCGATTGTAAATATTGTAAACATGATGTTTCATATTTTAAATAGTGTATGTCGGCGCTTTTGATTTACGGGAGTGAACAGCACTGACAACTGTCATTTGTCAACTGGACAGCGGGATCGGAATGTCATTGTCGTTGACTCTGACACAACATCGAGCGCTAGCGCAGAGGCACGTCGGCCGGGGAGTACCTCACGGGAAGGCAATCGGTTGACATCAAGGGACTGGTGCTACGTGTTTGGTGGAGTGTTATCTGATTTGGTGTGATTGGCTGGTGGACAATGCGATCGAGGACTTATTTTGTGCCGATTGTGGCGTTTTGTTTGGAATTGCAGCGCGTGACCTAACGTGATCAAATATTCGCGCCTATCTGTGATCAAGTGTGGAGACCAATGATACGAAGAATCCTGGTGGTGTCCTTTCGGGACCGATGATGCCGGGGACTCTAATCGTGTTCCTACATGTATAATTTTAGGGCTTTGTTTAATAAATAAATAAATAATATTTTATTTATTCATAATAAAACAAAAGTTTTATTTACATAATCGATAGTAACACGGCGCATCCCTAGTCCTCGCCATTAAGTGCGAGAGAGCATGCCATATTGGCAATGCTGCTCCAAAGTTTATGGCCCTGTGTGCCAACAGCCGACGCTATTACATATTACATTAGATATGATTATTGATACGTGTTATGTTTACGTTTATATTTTACAAAACGCACCTAACAGGCATCCATGACAACGTAATCCATGTAACCATTGTATAATCTTACAAACTTGGCTATTGCTGAAAATCGTGACGATTGGGCTTACTCAATCCTTTACAATGCTCTAATTTATGCCCATTTTTTAAACCTATACAAGCATTGCCTAGGCTTGTATGAGAAACAGAGTTCTCCTTTGGTATCAGTAATGTAATAGATAATATGTTAATGAAAAAATCTGAAGTACCTAGCATTTAATTTAATATTTATTTACTTGAAGCCAAACTGTATTTAGAATTTTCTAGAAAATGTAAACAAGATTGTAAACAAGCCATTGAAATTTCGGGAATGCTATTTCTGTTAAAATGTAAACTCTATGTTGTAAACATAAGGACCAATTTCCTTTGACACAGTCGGGAAGGGGCGTGGCTACTGTCTCTATGGTAGAACGTTCGAGATTTTCGGCCGACCCGAACGCTTTTTCCAAAACGATCCATAGCTAATCGTAACACTATTTTTCGTATACTTGGTGAGCATTCAATTTTTTTTAGGGTTTGTTACTTTGTTTAGTGTGTTAAATACATTTATATTACTTCAGAATTTTTCATTAACACATCTATTTCTTTATTGATACCAAAGGAGAATTTTGTTTTTCATACAAGCCTAGGCCATGACTGTATAGGTTTGGAAGTTGGGCATCAATTAGAACGATTCATGGTTTTCACCAATAGCCAAGTTGTAAAATTGTACAATGGTTACATTTTACGTCGTATCATGGAAGCGTGTTAGGTTTGTTTTTGTAAAATATGAACGTAATCATATAATATATAATGTATATACATATACATTTTCCTGTATTTATTTTTATTTAATTGTAATTTCCTTTAAGGTTTATGTTGTAATTACGAAACACTGTTAGTTTAATTTTATGTCAAATTGTATCTTTAATTATTTAAAATTTCATTTAAAAATTCCCTGCATATTTTCATGAATACACTGTTTCGTTAAAACTTGAATCTGAATTTAAAATCGAATTAAAAAATCCTACTAGCTCTTATTGATAACCTTAGAATCTTTTATCGATTTTAAATAAAAAGGTAGGTACATCATCAATAGTGACATCTATCGTGCAGTAGCTTAAGTAATTATTATCATACGTAGTTTAGCTACATCATGGTAGGTGCCGCTACACGATCAGGATGTGATCAGGATTAATATTTTTGTGGGAATTTTTTTTTCATTAACTGAAAAACTGACTATATATTCTATATATTTAATGTTTTTGGATTACTTCAATTCAGTGGAGTATTACAGTCCACATTATTCATGTATTTAGTCCCCAAAATCTGGTAAAATAACCGAGCAAATAATTTACGTAGGTAGGTAAACATAAATTCAGTGAATCCAGTAGTGACATCTGTGTAATCACCCAGTACGTATATTTTAAAAGTAAAAAATACCTAGAGGATCGACTGCACAGAGGGCCACTCACATATTTAAAATCCAAATAGATTGAAATAATAACCTTTCCTTATCTTTATACGATTATCTAACTAGATTATATACTCGGTTCAGGTTTTAGAGGAGCGCAACAAGGCGCCAGTATCTTTATTTTTGAAACTAACAAGTGTATAAAACACAACAGTAGGTAACGGAAATAAATATATTATTAAAATATATTAGTAATATTTAAAATGTAAGTATTACACAAAAAAAAATCTTAAATAAGCACAAATGAAAATTAAATAATTAAACTTGAAATGTAATCCCATGTATTTTAGGTATCTATTATGTTAACCGATCTGTTTTCTTATCCTTCTTTTTTTGGACCAGTGATCATTTACTTTAGAATCTCAGTTCATTTAAACGCTGAATTATTGTACCAAAATGTAAATAAGTTAAGATTTTTATAATAATAAGACGACTTTCGACTTTTTATTGATCTAACAATAACATTGCGCCTGCGTTATTTATTGTTGCTTTCCAATAGTGCGGGTCACGCGACCCGTATCGGCAACATCACGCCGCGCCGCGCCGGTTCATATAAGTTACAGTGAGGCACTTATTATTATTTCAATCATACGACATTCCACTTCTCATGTCAGCTTAGAAATAAGTAGCTATTTTACATTTAGGTACTATGATATTCTCGCACTTCACTTATGCTTTAACACCTACGCTTTAATTTCCTTGTGAATTCAATAAAAGTGCCCGCAACTTCGTCCGTGTTGAAAAATGAAAAATATAACACAGTAGGTTATACATATAACGCTTCCCAAATACCAAGGTGTGCTAGGAACTTGTCGTGGTGGGGGAGCATAACCCTCGACAATCTGGGCGGTTGAAGGGGTCGGTGGGGTCACCGGCTTTGCTTGGCTAACCGGATTGTCGCCGGGGAACTAAGAAAGCACACCCGTGAGTTCTCTGAGCGGGCTCCGAAAATCAGAGCTCGTGGCGGAGCAAACGTTGGGAGGATCCAACTGTCAGTTAGAACTTTGCCGGTCACCGCTCTTTGGGCCGAGGATCCGTACTCGGCTCATGCGGGTGGTGTTGGCCGGTGAGAGACGGACCGTGTGAGAACTGAGAGACTTGTGCGTCGGACCGAAATATGGGTCTCGGTTTTGCGCATTAGGACCGGCGCGGGTCGCAGCGGGCGGATTCTTTCGGATGGCTCTGTCGTTCAGTGGTAGTCGGGCAATGCACCCGAAGTCGGAGCTCTACGGCAGGGAAAACCCGGTTCCAGGCGACCCGCCTAGTAACCCCCCTCCGCAGTCGTCCGGAAGAGTGAACACCCGGCCTGGCCCCCGGCCTAGTGTATCTTCCGCGACGACAACACGAGGTGGAGCCCGTCTCTCGGGCTGCCGCGATTGCTGTGGAACTATCAGGCGGAAACCTCCTTTGGGTCGTAGAGCAGGGGTTATCCGAAAGTTTCAGGTGGAAGCGGCCTCCGACTCTGCGGTAGGTTGTGCCGCAGAGAAGAGCTTATGGGGTGCTTCAGAGATAAAGCCCCTTGCTGACTGCCCGCTGCGAGAGATGAGTATGGGCGGCTTGTGCCGCTTGGCCCGGGGCGGCGGATATGGGGTCGTTCGGCGTCATCACGACATCAGGCAATGAGGGGAGACGTGCTCTGTGTTTCCGGCACGTCTCTCCACGGTGCGGGGGTCAAAATCCGCGCCTAATTGAGATTAAGCCAGTAAATAGGCGGGCCTCGTCTGGCAGGGCAGATGTATGTTTCCACGATCCCTTACGCGATCGCCAGTAGACGGCGCGAGGAAACACCGTGGATTTTTAGTGGGTAGAAGTCGCACATACCCCACCGATCTCCCCATAGTCGGTGGAGATCTGGTTCCAGATTTTCCCATTCAAAAAAAGTAATATATCGCTTCACATCTTTATCGCTGTGACCATTCTTTTAAAAATATTTTAAACGTTGCCTCGGGGGACTTAAATTTTTCCAGGATAAAAAGTATCCTATATGTTAATCCAGGTAATAAACTATATGTACGCGACGAAATATAGAATTGTAAATAATAATAATAATAAAAAGACGAAGACAACAGGTTAGAGCGAGACGACAACAGGGGGACCCTAAACTTTACCTTTGCCGTCTCGCTACACGTCCTTAGAACGGATATTTCTTGTAAATAAATTGTAAATATGTAGAATAAGATAGGGGAAATATCCTGTAGAAATTTCATTAGGATAAGATAAAAAATGAAACGCACAGATGTAAATAATGAATAAAGACACAGAGCGGGCTTAGGAAGAGTGGGGATAATTCCGCGAATTGAGAGAATCTTGGTGGGGATACACTCTATATAAACGCGCCGACTTCCTAGCCAAAATCACTTCCACTTCGACTTCCACTACGACTTCCACTTCCACGATCGCAAAGGAGTCACCGACCTGGCCGTATGAAGAGGCCCGAAGAATAGCCGCGAAAAGGCTGAAGAAAAGGTGTGTGAATTCCTGGCCGTATGAAGAGGCCTGAACAACGCGGTCGTATGAAGAGACCCGGAAGAATAGTGTAGTGCGCGTAGTAGGCAACCAGTCGGGGTATAGGACGCGAAGTGGCACGAACAGACCGCTTCCGCTGACACTCTGAGCCTAAGCCCGCTCTGAATACATTGATCTAGTTACGTGGTGTTTTCCTCCAATCCCAGCAAACGGTGCCGGTAACGTGTCCGGTACATTTGGTCCTTCGAGCCGGATAGAGAAAATGCCCGTGACTAGGTCAAAGAGCGGTCACTCTCAGAAGGAGAACGTAACGTCGGAGAGTGCGACGGGCACTCAGACATCTACCACCGGCGTTACAAACACCGCTACTTCATCGTCGCTTCTGACCACCGACACGCCTTCGTCTTCCGACTCCGTCGGGACGACTGCCGCTGCGACGCATACACCGAACGCACCAACTGAGCCCACGATGGAAGTGCCAGGGAACAAGGGTCCTCCTGTGCCTAAGGAGACCCCGACAAGAGCCAGAAGCAGGGCATCAACCAAGAAGTCCGCCAAGTCACGCCGACTGGCCACAGCGAAGGAAGAATTGCTCCTGCTTCAGATCGAGCTTGTGAAGAACCGTATCGCCGCCATAGAGTCCGAGTCCGACTCAGAGGACGATACGGTGATGGACCAAGAAGCTCAAGAACGGGTCCACACATGGATCCGTCGAAGTGAAGAGCATCTCGCCACGGATGAGCGAGAACCCCCTCTGAGCCGGGAAAATGTCGAGCGACGATTGCTGCCACTACAACAACCGCCGCCAACCCAGAGGGAGGATGCCGAGCGACAGCTACCGCCGCCATTGCCGCCGCAGCACACACAGCTGCCGCCATCAGAGCTGCTGCCGCCGTTGCCGCCGCAACGGGCGCAGCTACCGCCACCGCAGCACACACAGCTGCCGCCATCAGAGTTGCTGCCGCCGTCGCCGCCGCAACGGGCACAGCTACCACCATCGCAGCACACACAGCTGCCGCCACCAGTGCAAAACGACATCGAGACACCGGCGGGAGAACGACACTGTACTACCATCGCCGAGAAGACGTCGAATCAAGTGGACATCTCCGAGCTCGCCGCCGCCATCGCCTACGCCGCACGAAGCTCACAGCCGCCGCGGATGTCCTACGAGCTGCCAGTCTTCTCCGGCGCGCATCAAGAATGGTTGTCCTTCCGCGCCGCCTACTACGAGTCTGCACTGTCCCTGAACAAAACGGAGAACACAGCGAGGCTGAGAAAATGTCTACGGGGCGCCGCCAAAGAAGCCGTCGAGAATCTACTGATGTACAACGTCGAGCCAGAGGACGTAATGAAGATACTCGAGACTCGCTTCGGTCGTGCTGACGTCATCGCACGATACGAAGTAGACAGACTGCGCGCCCTACCTCGCCTATCAGACTCGCCGACGGACATATGCGTGTTCTCAACGAAAGTAACAAACATCGTGGCAGCTCTACGGGCGTTGAACAAAAGTCGCTATCTTCACCATCCGGACGCAGTGAAGATCGTCGTCGACAAGTTCACGCCAATTATGAAGTATCGCTGGTATGACTTCATGACCGAGAGCACTAGCGAGGATCCAGACTTACTAATGCTTTCACACTTCCTGAACAAAGAAGCCGACAAGTGTGGGAGCTACGCAGCGCCGGACGCGTTGCCGCCTTCTGCATCCGAGCTCAGACCAAGGGCTCTCCGACCACAACGAGCACACTTTGCCAGCGATGCCCGGAGTCCTGACACGAAGAAGGACTCATCCTGTACAGTGTGTGGGAAACGAACCCACACCACCGACAACTGTACCGACTTCCTCAAAGCCTCCACACAAGACAGGTGGGACTTAGCCAAGGAGCACCACCTCTGCTTCAGGTGTTTGCATCGCCGCACCAAGGGACATCACTGCCGCTACAACCAATGCGGAATCGATGACTGCAAATACCCACATCATAAGCTCCTTCATCACGTCAAGGAACCAGAGCCAGTGCGAAGAACTGAGACAGTCTCCAACACCTGCAAGACGAAGAGTAGCCACACCTACCTGAAGATTGTGCCTATACAAGTGTCGGGACCGGCGGGAGTTGAAGACACGTTCGCGCTACTGGACGACGGGTCAACGGTTACCTTAATCGATGAAGAGTTAGCACAAAGGGTAGGGGCAACCGGCGACATCGAACCCCTTACCCTAGAAGGGATTAAGAAGACAATGGTGGAGTACCCGCAGTCACGACGCGTCACCGTGAACCTGCGACGAGGCAACACAACAGAGGACATCCGAGCGTGCACAGTCCAAGACTTACACCTGGCAAAACAGGAGGTACGCCGAGAAGATTTGAGGAAGTACACACACTTACACGACATCATCGAGGACCTCGTGTACGACAACGCCGAACCTAGGATACTCATCGGCCAAGACAATTGGCATCTACTACTCGCCTCGAAGACGAAGACCGGACGAAGAAACGAACCGATCGCGTCGCTGACGAAACTCGGCTGGGTGGTCCATGGTGCACACGGTTCTTCAAGGAAGACTGTGCACTACGTCAACAATTTGAGGACAATAGAGGAAGAGAGCATGGACGAACAGCTGCGTCAGTACTTCGCAGCAGACTCTCTCCTCATCACACCACAGCGACCGCCACAACGATCCGGAGAAGCGAGCCATGAAAATCCTAGAAGACAGTACAAAGAAGATAGAAAATGAAGACCAATATGAAGCCTCTTTATTGTGGAAAGAAGACAAAGTTGACATGCCGAACAACTACGACAACGCACTAAAGAGATTGGTCAACATTGAGAAGAAATTGGACAAAGATCCGGAGTTGAAGTCCAAATACGCCGCTCAAATAGACTCCATGTTCCAGAAGGGCTACGCAGAGCCAACGCCTTCATCGACTACCGAAGGGAAGACGTGGTACCTTCCCCACTTTGCCGTGTTCAACCCGATGAAGCCGAACAAGATCAGAGTGGTACACGACGCCGCCGCAAAGACAAAAGGGGTGTCCCTCAACGACCACCTTCTCACCGGGCCCGACCTACTGCAGTCACTACCTGGGGTGCTGATGCGCTTCCGCCAGCATGAAGTCGCAGTCACTGCGGACATTGCAGAGATGTTCATGCAAGTCAAGGTGCGCAGTGAAGACAGAGACGCACTCAGGTTCCTGTGGAGAGGTGACAGAAGAGAAGGCCCTCCGAATGAGTACAGGATGACGTCACTCATCTTCGGCGCCGCGTGTTCACCATCAGTGGCGATATATGTGAAGGACTTCAACGCCGAGAAGTTCAAGAACGAGTTCCCGCAAGCCAGTTCAGCCATAGTGAACAACCACTACGTCGACGACTACCTGCACAGCTTCAAGACTATCGAAGACGCGATCAAAGTATCCAACGAAGTTCGTAACATACATCGAAAAGCACATTTCGAGTTGAGACAATGGGTTACGAACTCTCCCGAAGTCCTACGAAGCCTCGATCAACATGCAGAGAACACGAGTCACCGCGAACTATCCGACGGAACGAAGGCTGAACGAATACTGGGACTCATATGGAATCCAAACACAGACGAGATGGCATTCAATCTCGACCTAGCCCGCCTACCTCCTGACATATTTGAAAACCGCACGCCGACGAAAAGGGAAGCCCTGCAAGTCGTCATGTCGCTGTACGACCCTCTCGGTTTCGCATCACCGGTGACTACGCGTGCGAAACAGATACTGCAGGAAACATGGCGCCAGGGCATAGGCTGGGACGAGAAGTTAGACGAAGAACTCGCCACTCAATGGAGAGCGTGGGTCGAACGCCTACTCGACCTACGCAACGTAAGGATTCCACGGTGCTACAGACACTACGACGAAGCGACTTCACTACAGCTGCATGTCTTCGTCGACGCTAGTGAAGCCGCCTACTCTGCAGCACTCTATTGGCGCGCACAGACTCCGGACGGAAACGTGCACCTGTCATTGATCGTCGCTAAAGCACGGGTCGCGCCATTGAAACTAACATCGATCCCGCGACTTGAACTACAAGCCGCCGTCATGGGAAGTCGCATGGCAGCTGTCGTCCTCGAAGAACATGATGTCAAGCCCGAATCGAAGACATACTGGACGGACAGCAAAACGGTCCTCACGTGGCTCAGAACCGGGTCGCGATCATACAAAGCCTTCGTAGCCCACCGCATCGCCGCCATTGAAGAAAACAGCGCTGTCAGCGAATGGAGATGGGTGCCTACGAAGCAGAACGTCGCCGATGACGCCACCCGGGAAGTTCCTACGGACTTCAGTCAAGAGCACCGATGGTTCACCGGACCCGACTTCCTACTGAACGAGCCTGAGTCGTGGCCTCAGGAAACAATGAAGAACTCACCGCTGGTAACGAACGAGGAGAAGAGTGTCGTCCGAGTCGAGTTGTGCAACACAGTGTCCGCGTCTAGATGGACTGACTGTCTACCAGACGACACTCGCTTCTCCAAATGGGAAAGGTTGCTGAGAACTACGGCAAGAGTGTTGCAGTTCATCCAACTCTGTCGTCGCAATCGCCAGCGAGTGAATTATAAACGAACAAAGAAGAACAAAGAGAGTGATCCACAGTGGAAGAACATGCGACAGAACACAGCGGGAGGAACGAAGAAAGAAGTCACTACGAACATCGACGGCGAGAAAAAATACCTGCCAGTGAACGGGGACCTGCTGGAGAGAGCCGAGTCATTGTTGATGCGTGCCAGTCAGCTTCAGTCCTTCCCGAATGAAATAGAGGGGCTGAAAACCGGCAAGAGCGTCACTCCCAGCAGCCCACTGTACCATCTCGCCGTGACATACATAGACGGCGTCATATGCCTCAAGAGTCGCATAAACGCCATGAGTGACCTTCCTCAACGACAGATGGCGCCGCCCATACTGAGCGCCAATAATAACATAACCCAGCTGTGGATCGACTATATTCACAGACAACTGCATCACGCGGGGGTAGAGACGACAGTGAACGAGTGTCGACAACACTACTGGGTGCTACGCCTGCGCCCCGTAGTAAGAATGAAGATCCACCGCTGCCTTCCCTGCCGCATCAAGAAAGCAGTCCCGCCGACGCCCCCTACGGGCGACCATCCGTCATCGCGCCTCGCCCATCATCAAAGGCCGTTCACATACACGGGCCTTGACTACTTCGGGCCACTCACCATCACCGTGGGACGAAGCACGCAGAAGAGATACGTCGCAATCTTCACCTGCCTCACGACGCGCGCTGTGCACCTGGAAGTCGCAGGTTCGCTCAGCGCCAGCTCCGCAGTGATGACACTCCGACGGATGATGTCTCGGCGGGGACAACCTACAGAGATTTGGTCCGACAACGGGACCAATCTCCACGGCGCCGACAAGGAGCTCCGTGTCGCCATCGACAGCGCCGTGCAACACGAAGCCTCAACGAAGAAGATCTCCTGGCGCTACATACCACCGGGCGCACCATTCATGGGAGGAGCGTGGGAACGTCTCGTTCGTTCTGTAAAGACAGCACTCTCAGCTGTCCTGAACGAACGCTGCCCCACAGAAGAGACATTGAGCACCCTCCTGTCAGAAGTCGAGTATACAGTCAACAGCCGACCACTGACTCACGTCTCGGTGAACCCAGAAGATCCAGAGGCCCTGACACCTAACCACTTCCTGATAGGTGGTTCGGGCCGCATACTGTCGCCAGGGACCTTCAACGACAACGATCTCGTCGGTCGCAATCACTGGCGCACCGCGCAGCGTCTGGCGGACATGTTCTGGAGCCGTTGGATGCGCGAATACCTCCCCGACTTGCAGAATCGACGCCAGCCACATGGACGAGGGGAACAACTCAAGGTCGGACAACTGGTGCTGATAGCCGACAACACCCTACCACGAAACGTTTGGCCACGTGGTATCGTCAAGAAAGTGTTCCCGGGACCCGATGACATCGTGCGAGTAGCTGACGTCCAGACCAAGGGAGGAGTCCTGCGCCGGCCGACGAAGAAACTTGTGATCCTGCCTACAGACGTCGCGTCTACAAATTATGTTTCGTAAAAAAGACGAAACACGGCGGGAGAATGTACGCGACGAAATATAGAATTGTAAATAATAATAATAATAAAAAGACGAAGACAACAGGTTAGAGCGAGACGACAACAGGGGGACCCTAAACTTTACCTTTGCCGTCTCGCTACACGTCCTTAGAACGGATATTTCTTGTAAATAAATTGTAAATATGTAGAATAAGATAGGGGAAATATCCTGTAGAAATTTCATTAGGATAAGATAAAAAATGAAACGCACAGATGTAAATAATGAATAAAGACACAGAGCGGGCTTAGGAAGAGTGGGGATAATTCCGCGAATTGAGAGAATCTTGGTGGGGATACACTCTATATAAACGCGCCGACTTCCTAGCCAAAATCACTTCCACTTCGACTTCCACTACGACTTCCACTTCCACGATCGCAAAGGAGTCACCGACCTGGCCGTATGAAGAGGCCCGAAGAATAGCCGCGAAAAGGCTGAAGAAAAGGTGTGTGAATTCCTGGCCGTATGAAGAGGCCTGAACAACGCGGTCGTATGAAGAGACCGGGAAGAATAGTGTAGTGCGCGTAGTAGGCAACCAGTCGGGGTATAGGACGCGAAGTGGCACGAACAGACCGCTTCCGCTGACACTCTGAGCCTAAGCCCGCTCTGAATACATTGATCTAGTTACGTGGTGTTTTCCTCCAATCCCAGCAAACGGTGCCGGTAACGTGTCCGGTACACTATATGTGTGCCAAATTTCATCCAAATCCGTCCAGTGAAAGAGTAACAAACATATATCCATCTTCACAAACTTTCACATTTATAATATTCGTAGGATTTACAGCTTAAACCGGCAGTCTTAAACCGGGGTAGTGTCTGTATGTAGAAGACCTCTATATAGAAGACGTGTAGAAGACCACCTCGAAAATAAGGGATGCCAGAACACTTATCTCTTATCTCTTGCCCTTAATGCTAACAGAATCAGCAATGTATATGTACTTGCGTCCATCTGATGTAGCTGATGTCTGTTGGCATGTACTATCAAGTGCATGGTCAACCAGCCTGAAAAAATATCATAAAAAATAAATGAGATTACATGGGGTTATAACTTTCTATCAATATTGAACTTGGATAAAAATGATATCAAATATAGGAAGTATCTACTTCAAGTTCTTACAACTTGGCAAATTCAACTTCGAGTAAGGCGACAATCATAAATCCAACTCCCGTTTTTGAAAATTTCGAAGCATATTCTCGTGCGATGTACTTATTTACTTTTAAACAGTCAATTATGTCTTAAGCTACTGAGACGCGAACATTACTTATTGGCCTGATCAGGAGGCTCAAGGCTTTATAATATTGAAAACCACTAAAATCATGGATATATTTCTTAGAATTACCAAGCTGAAGTAGTAGTTTGCAGACCACATAGCTCATACCTCATACAACTGTCGGGGAAGTAACCTTCTCAAGTGTCAGCCGTGTAACTGAAAGATGCTGAATGAACCCCAACTAGGTACCTAGTACAACGACTTAGTAAAGGTGGTGTGAAAATCAGTGGAGCTGCGGCTATTCGTACACTTGGTGGTCAATGGCGGAGAGGCAGCGGGAAGAAAAAACCTTGTCCCAGCCGATCCGCCGGAAGAGGCTCGGAAGCAGGCGACTGGCATATGGCCGCCACCTGGGCAAGTACTTGGGGGAGTCAGCCGTCCGTTGTGAGTATGACTGGCGTACCTCCAACCTCGGCGCTGGACAGCCGTGGCGGGTCGCGGATGTCGTGTTACAAATTACCCGCGACCCCGCCCACCTACCGCGTTAGAAAGTTTTAGCCGGTAGGAGTCCGGCATAACTCCGCAGCATCCTCTTCACTGCGATGCATCCATGAGGATTTAAGTCCAGCTGTGTGGGTGAAATTTAATATAGTAGGTACATAAGTACCTATATATTAATTGCAATAGCCCACCTACTAGAACGTAGAAAAAAATTACCAATATAAGGATTTTGTATAACAACAAGCTTTTGTCTGCACTTCGTCCCTCGGAAACAGTATTTTTTTCTGATTGAAAGGTTAGGGTACCTTGTCCTTGTCTATACCTCTGATAACAAATTCACTGTCGCATTTATAATGCTAGTTAGGACTAGCTTTTGAGCGCAACTTCATCCACCTATCTTTGTAAATTATTGCCTGTGTGTTAATCTTTTACGCAAAGTGTAAGTAAGATTTATTTAATGCCGAAGACCGAATAAGATTCTTAAACAGACTAGATGTTTTTCTGGATGCGAGATAAACCATAAACATTTTTCTCAATTTTTCAGTTCATAACGCCTCTACCGTAAATCTATTTGGCTAAGAAAAAATGTCAAATCTAATTATAATAATTGTATTTCTTTTGATCGGTGAACAAACCGAGATAACAATAGCCATAAACAGCATCGTTTACAAGAAAGATGTTTCAGAGCACTGCCGGCGTCGCGTGATATCATCTGTGTTTCTTGGTACACGTATAGTCGAGGCCAACTCACGAGTCCTTTACTTCACTCGGCTTGATCAACCTTACAGCTGCTTCATTAATGTTAGGTCTGTTCAAATAATACTTTATTTCGTATAAAAAGAGATAAAGACTGCTTTCTAGAATGCATAATTGACCAGATCTGTCAAACAGGAAGGGCGGAGGTAATTATGATAAAATTGCTTAGGTAACTACTTACCCTTAAGCGTTTATGTGATAGGATTTGTATTAAGTTTATACTCAATAATAAAAATTTCTCGAAGTATTAAGTAAACATTTTTCAAATTATTTCGCACATTTATTTGCTTAAAACCTGCCTTAAAGAAAAAATGTTATATATAGGTTTGTAAGCTCAAAATGTAGGTAATTTATTACAGTAGACAAAAAGCTAAAATGTAACCTAATTCGTCTGTCTAATTATGTTAGTTGGTAATTATGTTAAAAGAAATTATAGGTACCCAGTACTTTCTCTACTACTTCTAAACAATCCATTCTCTTGGGCTGAAATTTTTATTTAATGTGACTGATCATAGAAAATCGTAATAGAATACTTTATTATGAATTGAGTGAAAGTCTTAAAAACCTTTTCTTTAGGCAAAATGTGGGGCGTATCTAATTAAGGGAATAAAAAGGATTTTTATGTAAATAAGAAAACCTTTTTTCACAAACAGACATTTCTAACACGTGGGATTTATAAATTTATTACGAAATACATTACGGCTGCCCACTTTTTCCATATCTTTTTCGGTTTTGCGATGATATAAAGGGTTGTGAAAAAAAAAGACCTATTACTTATTAATTGCTTGTAAATATCTCATAACTCCTAAATTGTTGACGCGAGTTGAACTAAGTAAAATCACAAACTGAGAACTTCAGTTGATGTGACTTTTCCTAATACAACTCGTTTACAGAACTGAACTGGGAAATGAAATAGTCATCGTAATAGAAGTGTCACAGTCGCGAGAGAAAATATTAAAATCATGCTCAGAAGGAAAAAAGCAGATCGTGGTGTACGAATTGGACGAGATTTACAACGACAATCAGGACATAAGTTTGAAAGAGCTTTATTTTAAAAATACACTGAACCAAGAAAGATTATATACGAGAAAAACAACCATAGAGACAACGACGCCAATACAGATAAAGTAGGTCCGTGAATGTTATTATAATCCTTGTAACAATGCCGGGATTTCACCGCACTTTGCTTCACTTTTTCATTTCTTCTTCACTAATTTTCAACAGACTATTAGCATTTCAATCAAAAAGCAATGAAATCACGCCTTAACTTTTTTCTACCTAAGCTATGTCTGCAATTGGACGTAAGCACAACACGCATTCTCTATTTAAAAATTTGGTGGGTGTTTGATGATATCTAGAATTTTGTCCTAGAATTTTCCGCTCGTTCCACCTATCCCTACTAATGTATCAGCCACGGATTTTTTTCCATCTATCCCTACCAGCTTGTACAATACACGTAAATGCTTTGTACAATCATAATGTACACTCTTCTTTTTAGTATGAAAAATTAATATACTGTGCTTTTAGTCTATACAATTACAGCATCGATAGAGCACTGTTTTTCTACATATTATTATAACGATTATTAGCTGTTAAATTTTAAATTTAATATAATGGGATTTTTGGACAAATTTGAAAAATTACGAATTTTTTTTTGAAGTTATATCTTTTTCTTCTATATATAAAAATGAATCCCCATTTCCCCTGGTCACGGCATCACGCGTGAACGGGTAGACCGATTTTAATTCAGTTTTCACTAATGGAAAGAGGGATAAACGGGGAATGTTCTTATATATAAATAATGCATACCCGGGCGAAGCCGGGCGCGGGTCGCTAGTCTATATATAAAAATGAATCCCTATTTCCCTTGGTCACGGCATCACGCGTGAACGGGTAGATCGATTTTAATTAGGTTTTCACTAATGGAAGGAGGGATAAACGGGGAATGTTTGTATATATAAAAATTGCACCCCGGGCGAAGCCGGGGGCAGGTCGCTAGTTTTCAATAAATATATTTTGCTGTACAACTTCGGTTATATACTCGTAAATACGTCAATCGAAGAATTCAACTTAATTGAATCACTGAACTTACTTAAAGATTTTTATATAACTTAATTAATTAGTTTAGGTGGTAGACTGTAGGTTTTTTTCTATGGCATTTAGCTTTAGACATTTGCAACATATTTAGGTAGGAAGATAAATTTGTTTTTCATATTTGTAAAGATAATTATTTTTTTAATTTTCAACAGCAGATATTCGATCTACATGAAAGAGGAAATGCCACAATTCACAAATATATACACCTTCGTATAGAAATTGCAGTATGTAATACTTTCTCGTTTTCAGTACTGATGCTGAAGAAAGTGACGTCACCCAATTATTATCTATGCAAGAAAACAAATTGCCAGACGGCAGTCAGACAAGTCAAAAAGATTACATCACTATAGAGGTCCCTTTAGTAAATATTTCAGCTAGAATTGAGGACGATGATACTGACGTGAAAAATGCTATCGATATGGCGAATTTTTTTAGCAAACTCTACAATGTAACGTCTAAGTGGGTATTACGTTATTTCACTTACATAAAGAAGGCTTAGATGTCGCCGAAGATTCCAACTTAGTTGAATTTTTAAATTATATGAAATAATTAGTACCTAAAGTATGAACCAATATGACGTGATGAAAACTCTGTATCACGAAAGAAGAATACTTACTCCCCGAAAGAAGAATACTACTTCCTATAAGTATAAGGAACTACAAAAGAGGAAGCAAGTGCGCTCTCGACCTTGATAGGATAATGAACAAGGTATAAGGATGGGATAGAGGAAAAGGTTGTGACATTCCTCACTCAATCACTGAAACACAACCGTGCACATGCTCTTATTTCACGGTAGTCTTATATAAGAGAATAGTTACTGAATTCAGACGGGTTGACC
This sequence comes from Bembecia ichneumoniformis, assembly GCA_910589475.2. Lineage (NCBI taxonomy): Eukaryota > Metazoa > Arthropoda > Insecta > Lepidoptera > Sesiidae > Bembecia > Bembecia ichneumoniformis. The sequence goes on from OU342523.1 coordinate 10,146,460, forward strand.
AATTTAGGACTGCTGAAAGCAGTATGCCAGCGTTTGTCTGGCGCAAATTGAATATTACATTGTATGACGTGTTCATGATGTTTTTCGTCAACTATACTAATGCAATACCTATATTAAAATTTTATTACAAACATACAATATTATAAACGCGAAAGTTTGTGAGGATGGATGTATGTATGTTTGTTACTCTTTCACGTAAAAACTATTAAACAGATTTGGAAGAAATGCGGCACACAGATAGTTTATTACCTGGATTAAAAAATGTTAGGTTTCTGAGAAATCGTGTAAAAATATACAATTCCGGTAAAATCATCTAAAAAATATTAAATTCGGGATCGTCTAATATTCGGCACCAGCGTCACAGTGACAAGGCCACCGTCGTCGTCACAGCGATAAAGATGCCAGGCGTTATTTAGGTATTACATTGTTCTTTTTTCAAAGCAGACAAAGTCGCGAGCATTCATAACGCGACGTTGCCGCTTCGCATACCGCACGCTCTTCCGTTGTCAGCTCCTCTCTCTGCCGTTTCGGTAGGTCGTATCTCTCATTAGAAACTCTTTTATTTTGCATGAAAAAACATAATTAATTTAAAAAAAAAACACTTTTTGTTGTGTTTTGACTAGTTTTAATACAAATTACATCATTTGTCGAAGTTAACGGAAAACGTCATAAACACGGTTGTATACAATATACTCAAACTATATATACCTAAAGTGATAATTTAAGAACAAAAAAGTAATTCAATAAAAAACAAAACAATATTTTACTATTTATTTTCAAAATTATGGCTTCGTAACAGTTATATCTTCTTTACATAAAAAGACCCGAAGAGATAGAGTATGACACGAAGATTCTACCATTGGTTGAGGTTTACATAAATCAAAGCAATGCACAACAAGATGACAAAGAGAAAGACGATAAGCTTTATGAAATGGACATCAAATTTGAGAGATTTTTAGAAAACAGGTACAATATATAATAATTATAATAAAATGTTTAATTGGTAGGAATGTTTTGTAATCCAGTCCTTATCAACACTCAAAATACTGGAAACATCAGAAGGATATCACATTAAACTGAGGCAATAGAAAGTATTCTTACTAAGTAGTGTAGTTTTCTTTCATATTAGCGAGCAGCCACATTGTGAATAAGGTGCTTCATGCGGGTATATAATATATTTTATTATCAATGTGATTTTGAGTTTGTTTGTTGTTGCGCTTTCCCGATAGGTGTAACTGATCTCTGCGGGTTATGCTGGACTCCTACCGCTTAAAACCAAACGACTTTCTAGCGCGGAACATTGTGACACGACATCCACGAGAAGTGAAACACTTCTTCATATTTACAATGAAAAATAATATTATATTTAATAATAAATTTACATATAATTAAAAAATCTATTCATAAAATCGTTTGTCCCGACTGACTATCAACGCACAGCCAAAACTACAAGTCTAGAAATTTGAAATTTGGAACATAACCATCTGAATTTATAACGTAAGCATTCGCTAAAAAGAGATATTTGAAAATATCAAATATGTGCGAAGCCAGGGGCGGGTCGCTGGTATAATATATAGTTAATGAAGTTGATGTAAAATGTAGAATGCAAAGAATATGCCAATAGAATTTACACGTACTTACTTAGCGAATTTCAATGACATTTACAAAGAGCACTATTTCACAGAATGACTACTCGTTTGTAAGAAAACTATTCCAGATAAGTCAAGTAGTTTCTGTTGTTTTATAGTACACGTGCACTAGGCGGCCAGTGAGATCTTGATTTAGTTCATAATTTTTTTAAAACGCACACATTTAACGACACGCGGCCATTGAACAAGATTGGCCCCCGCGACCTGGCCGCCTGTTAGTGCACATGTACGCTTGTGCGATCGCTCTTTCTGTTGCATTATTCCATAGAATTAAATTAATTTACAGAATAAAATCATCAAATTATGATGGCAGCCAGATGAAAACAAGAAAACCTTATCGGAAGTACAAATGGAACGCCATTAAGCCAATGAAAAGGAATAAAAACAGACATTTCTTTGATGTTTCGGAAATTTATGATTATAGAAAGTAGGTACCAACACGTATAACATTTTCTTTATATTCATCTAATAAAAAACAATTACAATTAAACAGGTCTGCACCTCGAGTGATTTATATTTCATTTATACTTAGATACACATAATTATATTATGGCATTCAAAGCGTACAATAATAAGTTATTAATAAACAAATAGCAACCAGCCCGTGGTCTCGCACATATGCATTTTTTTTTTTGCAAATTATATACACAAACCTACCTAGTTTATCGCTCCTTTCATTAGTGAAAACCGTATCAAAATTCGTTGGATTGTTTAAAATAAGTTAATGGAGACACAGACATAGGAGAAAACGACCTTATGTTGTAATATAATATGCATCAAACTGCTGAATAAGTTATAATTTTGTAAAATAATAATTACCTATCACTTGTCATAATGGCGAAGTATGTATAACATCGTGAAGAAAACTGGACCTGAGCCCATTGCCCTATCTCTTCCTTGATCCCTTATCAGCTGTGTTAATAGGCGACATCAATGGACCGTCAGCCTGGCTGCTAGCCTTTCCATGTAAAAAGTGAACTGTCTTCTACAGTTTTTAAATAAAAATATTCATTAAATCTTCCGCTTTCGCAGAGGAATGATAATATGTGTAATGTACTTACTTGTGTACAGGAAGATACGGATTCGGACTAACTCAAATCTATACTTAATATATAAAGCTGAAGAGCTTGTTTGTTTATTTGTTTGAACGCGCTAATCTCAGGAACTACTGGTTCGAATTGAAAAATTCTTCTTGTATTGCATAGTACATTTATTGAGGAAAGCTATAGGCTACATAACATTACGCTATGAGGCTACGATCAATAGTATTATATATAAGCAGTGTCCAGTACCGCGCGCCCCATGCGCACTCCACCGCCGTATGGGCCGCAGCGAAGCGTGGCCGAGTTCAGCTAGTATAGAATAACCATCTGATTGTCTGACGGCCTTCACATAAAAAAAAATTAAGAATACATATCCCGCCAATACACAGTGAGAATTAGCCACACCGTCTATATGCTACTGCTGGGCATAGTGCATAGAAGCTAGAAGGGGCATAGAAGGGCATAGAAGGCATAGGCTCTATTTAATAGAAAATTGATTGAAATCTATTTTATAAATTTTCCAGGCAATCCACAGAACGATGGATGCGATATTCAACACATAGATATCGTAAAACGGAAGATTTAATTGCAAAATTACCATTAAAATCAATATTTGTGCAGAAACAAATCTTACCTTCAAATTCTTCCAAAGTATCAAATGACGATATCTTAATAAATAACACTTTAAGAGAGAATAGCAGCGGACTTGACGATAGTTTTAACTCCTTAAAAAATAAATTTAACATAAAATATGATATTGATACAGGTTTGTTTGCACGACATAATAATAATAATAATGATAATAATATTTATTGGTTCAAGTTACATAGACTCATTTTTTAAATTATCAAATTAATTTATTATACAAAAAAAAAATTAAAAATTATTTAATGATGCCCTGGATTTGGCACAGCAGTGGTTAATTTGCTTGCAATCCAGCCTACTTGCAACCATATTTAGAATGGTGTTGGTACTTCCCCATACCCTGCGCACCAGGGACGCGCACCGTTTACGCATTGTTGCATAAAAACAATCCACGCGCGCCTCTGCAAACCTTTACTTACCTAAAAATTTTGAATAATAACAAAAGTAATATTTAGACAGATTATTATAGAATAATAATAGCTCTAATAACTGGATACTTATATTTTGACGAGCCCATTGGATGAGTGGTTAGAGTGCTTGCCTTAACGCCGTGTTCTAGGGTTCCCGGCAAGGTCAACTTTGAAAAATGAACTTTTCAAATTTGGCTCAGATCTGGATTTGGAAAGTAGTGGCAGGGCACACTGCGTTTTCGCAGTCATTTGGGCAGCCCGTGTGGCGGCAGTAACCACCCCCTTACAGAAGACCACCGTGAAATAACAGCACGTGTGCTGTTGTGTTTCGGTGTCTTAGTAAGGGATGCCGGAGCCCATTTCCCTATCTCCTAGTCCCGTATCCTTAATCTTACTGTAGTCGGCAGCGCACTTACAGCAGCTTTGGCGTTGCTTGTGTTATAGGCGACGGTAGCCACCTACCAACAAGTGGACCGTCAGCCTGTCTGCCGATCTTAACATAAAAAAAATGCACCTAAAGTCATAATTATTTTATTTATTTAATTACATGACCTCTTACAAATGTTTTTATAGGTTTTATTCGAAGTACCAATAAAAAAATATTTACAAATTTATTATTTCCTAAATCCAAACATGAATTGAACATAATAACATAACAAATTCAATTCACGGCATATAACAAGTCATTTGTGCATATTTTTAGAGAGCCCAGATATTCGTGTAACTGAAACAAATGATAACAACTCAAAATTAAAATCTATGTTAGCTTTCAGCGGTACAAAGAAAATGTAAGTTTAATATTTATTTCTATAGTAAAATCCTACCTAGACTCTATTAGCAACAACTAGCAACCAGTTTTCTTCGTTTGTTGTTCTTTTCATTAGTGAAAACCTTATCAAAATCAGACAGATGCGATCAGATCTGATATAAATGTGTTATTCTGATGTATAAACTAATATAAAATAATGTAAGGTTTCATTACATTACATATTAGATTAAATTGAACATCTTCCATGTGTTACACACTAAATTAGCTTAAAATTAGAACAGCTATTTTAAGCTAATTTCTAAGAATTTCTAATTCACATGTGCTGTTATATGAGTAAGGGATGCCAGAGGCTATTTCCCTAACCCTTTCCCATCCCTCGTCTTTAATATTTTTGTAGTCTGCAGAGCACTTGCAGCACCTGTGGCGTTGCTTGTGTTATAGGCGACCGTAGCCACCCATCAAGTGGACCTCAATCTGTCTGCCGATATTAACTTTAAAAAAAAAATTCGTAGGATTATAATAGGTTTCTAAATATTTTTCTAAATATTATGCAACCAATAAAATACATAATTTTACAATATTCACTTAGAATAAATGAGTACAATTAAAATATTGTTGGAAATTTTAAGTACATAATTATATTGTATTTGATTTTTTTCCAGTAATAATACTGAACCTGTTTCTATGGTAGACCACGAGTCTTTTGAAAACATCGTAAAAGTGGCTCCAGTTATGGCAATACTTTTAAATGACACTAGATTGCATGATAACAGCGTAAATCAAACTGTTGCAGACTTCAACGACGATGTCAATAATATTACAGTGATTACAGAAAAGAATGTGTAAGCTATGTGACAATTCCTTAATTCAGAATTTCAAAAACGATTTATAAAATACTACTAACACACAAATACAACGCAAAGTTGTAGATCTTTTTATTACCTACAACTTTGCCATTTAACTTTTTTCCATAGGACTTGTAGTTTTACCGGAAATCGAGGTAAACCGTTTTTTAACCTTAAAAACTCACCCCACTTCCCGACCTCAGATCGTCCGTAAGTTATTTTAATATAACATTTTTGTTATATTCTCTTCCTTTTTCAATGGGTTTCATCCTACTATTATTTTTTTTGTTTCAAAAATTATCGACCCTGGTCTAGTAAGGTATGTCTTAATATTAATTTCTGAAAGGCAAAAAAATATTTGGTCCCATATTTGCCGCCATACCCCTTTTTTCTTTACCGATCTAGTTTATAAATATGAGCATTTATAAATCATACATATGCTAGCTGATGATCCCAATGACGGTACCGCCTATAAACACAAGTAAGTCCAGAGGGATGCAAGTGCGCTACGACCCATCGAAATATACTAATATACTACGACCGGAATAAAACAAATGATAAGAGATAAAATGCGGATGGAGTGATGGGCACTATTGCGATCAGTTTAACAGACAGTAAATTTATTAACTAGTACGGCATTAACTATGCCCTTTTCATTTATATCTTTGCAGTCGAAACAAACGTGATATTCACGTAGTAACTAAAACAAACGCCTTCCGGTACTACGACATAGTGACACCAGGAACTACGCCTTTTGCCAGGATTCCAATGAATCCACGGGAATCGGCACATTTTGCCGAATTACTCGACGAAGAGGTATGTACATCCAGAACCTGCTTTAGTATTTAAATAAAATCCTAATAATATAAATGCGACAGTTTGTATGTTTGTTTGTTTGTTCCTCAATAACGCAAAAACGGCTTAACAGATTTGGGTGTAATTTATCTTACGGATAGCTTATTACCTGGGTTAACATATAAGATACTTTTTATCCTGGAAAAATTCCCGAAGGATCCTCTAAAATATGACAAATTCGGCGCCAACGTCGTCACAACGATAAAACATATATTTTCATTTTTTAACGCGTACGAAGTCACGGGCATAGCTAGTAATAAATAAATTTAAAATATTTAGAATTTGCATACCTATAATATTAAGTGATAAATTGTAGGTAATATTAGGCACATCTTCATCAGTACCATCTCTGCAAATAAGGACAAATGTGGATCTCATATATCCATATCAAATTGTTACTTTTTTATTATGGTGGAATGGTTTTGAATTGTTTTAAATTTACATATGGGTCGAGACGCTAGGTTATTGTTACCTATTAATTTTACTAAATATTTATCAGTAGATAGAAAAAAAATAACAAATTATTTTTATATATCGAGTCCTCTTGTATTGTATTGTTTGTGATTTCCTTTCTTAGATACACAGCCGCGTAGCAATCAGTGGGGCAAATAAGAGTGCAAGGCCAATCCTGTTTGACATTTGCAAGCATACGGATTTCCCAAAGTTTCGTCATGTGTTTGTGGTGAATTCTTCGCGAATAATTATCGCAATCGAAAACTTTACGGTATGTTTATTTCTGGTCCACTCACATGAAAGGAAATGCGATTAATAGAAGGAAAGCACGAAGGGAACTTCATAGAAATACATAGAAATCAGTAGTGTCGCTGCGACAAGTCGTTTGCTGCGGCTTCATGTCGTCCGCTACCAAGTTGTACCTTTACTATATATATGTCCATACTAATGTTATAAAAGTGACTGTCTGTCTGTCACCTTTTCACGCCTTTAGTATTCAACCCATCTTCATGAAATTTTCCATACAGATTGTCAGGGATACATAGGGTACTTTTTTTCACCTAGAAAAAAAGTAAAAAGGAAAAAAGTGTTCCAGAGGAAAAAATAAAATTCCCACGCCTGGCAAAACTATGTATAACCGCAAAAAGATTGAATAAATTATATTGCCCATATATTTTGTTAGGCGTTATATATTTTAATTTTCAACGCGGTCGAAGGCGCGGACGCATATTATATTTGCGAAAGTGAGTTTGCTTGTCATAAAATTTGTATGAATGTTGTCAGGGGTATAGAAAAGTACTTTTCATCAGATGTACTGTTCGGCTGTTCCCGAGGGCGCGGATGAAATCGCAGGCAAAATCTAGTTTTAAATAAAGCTGAGTAACTAATATGATCTTGTGATTTCATTCAGTTGGAAGAATTAACAGTAGTGGCTACTTCAGCGCGCACACTCAATAAACAAGATGATCAATGTTTGCCACAAACTCTCGAATGTCAAGTGTTTGGTACAAGGGTCTGTATAGACTCTATCAGCGCCTGCGATGGAATACCTAATTGTGGAGTCTTCGGTACCTGCAGTATTCTTTTTTATTATATAAGGCGACAGACTTACTAATCCACTTGAATTAAAATGGCATCCATCTCTTTTAGTAGGTATGGTGCAAGTACCTAATATTGGAAACGCCAGCGCGCTATTGAGAATCAATTTACTGCTACAACAAAAAAAATTCATGTAGAGGGATGTAATCACCTACTTCCTCATATGGATAAACTAAGTATAAGGCTTAGCTCTGTCGCTTATGCCGTTAAACAGATTAAACGCCTAATTCTGTACAGCTAGAATTGTCTATTTCAGTTCCTTTCACAGTGTTACGCGGGTTTCCTTTTTGGGGTAACGCCGCAGACATAAATACTCTTCATTTTACAAAAAATGGCTATTGGAGTCATATACCAACTAGATCCTCAATCTTCCCTCAGAGAAAAATTTAAGGAAATAAAGATTTTAACTGTTACATATCAGTATATTTATAAAAAAATAATTTACATACAATTTATATACATAATAATTTACATACATAGTCTATACGTATTTAATAAATTATATAATTCTGAAATCTCATTATTAGGTTTAAAAATGATGTAGGTTTAAGAACGGGTCTCCAACAAGATAAGTAATTTTTTATGGGTATGATTTTATAATAAACCTCCAGAGATATTCAGAGCCATATACATAAATAAATTTGTTCATTTATTTATTTTATGTATTTACACACCAACAGCTTAACATAACTATAATTTCATAATTAACTGTAAACTAGTATTAGGTTTATAATGTAAGCCAATTACAGGCGTGAACAGCATTTGCAGTAGCGAAAATATAGATTTAAAAATCGAGATTCAAAATAGACATCAATATTCATAGTTTATATTAAATTAAATTATTTAATTACAAAACAAATAAAAGTAACACAATAATTACGCTTGGGCAGAAACCACGTTTAAAGTTACATATACAATTTAATAAGTACAGAAAGTAATTACAATTTTTTAGTAGTCGACTGACGAGTGTGTTTCAGCAATTTACTCTTAAAATCTTTAAATGAGTCACCAAAAATATCCAAATCTGGCAATTTACAGTTTAATTTGTTATAACCTAGGCAAAATCTGGCGCAGGTTTCAGTGATGTGGCATCTGGGATATTTATAGGGGACACGGAACCCAGTCTGCCCAAGGACATGCTCGCACTCAAGTTTGCCATTAAGTATTCTGTAAAGAAATAACATATCCTGAACATACGTCGGTCACGCAGTGAATGCAATCCGAAAAATTCCAAACTCTGTTCGAAAGGTATAAAGTCGCTGATTATTTAAGCGACAATGGAACCTGGATTTAAATGATTCTGAGCTCAAACTATGTTACTTTAGCAATGATTTTGATTCCGGGATAAATAATGAGGATAAACATTCGCCACTGTACAGGCTACTCTGAACTGATTCGAACCGGCCGTCGCGGCATCGTTAGGTATTGGATGACAATTCAGCGCTGTAAAGAAGTCAAATTGTTTAAGCTAATATTTTATTTTTATACATCTATCTGTATCTGTACCACGTAGTAGCATCTCCATGATCCATACTAACATTATAAATGTGAAAGTAACTCTGTCTGTCTGTCTGTTACCTTTTCACGCCTAAACCGCTGAACCGATCATCGTGAAATTTTGCATAAACGTTATCAGGGATGCATGAAAGGACATAGGGTACCTTTCATCCAGAAAAAAGTACTGTTCCTGAGAGATCATCTAACTCCTAGCAAAGCTATAACTGCAATAAAGATGTTAGGCGTTACATTGCTCATATATTTAGTCAGATGTTATTTTTTATATTTTTCAACGCGGGCGAAGCCGCGGGCTCCAGGTAGTATTCTATAACTGCCGATTAATTAACAGGTCAAACGATTCGAACTCGACCCTTGAGATATTATAGTTAAAGTCACCTGATGCTGATGATGTATTTCTCCCTGGTTAATGACAGTATTTTATTCAAAACGTCTTTTTTTTAATCTTCTAACGAATAGAAAAATTACAGACGCTTTTTTTGCTGGAATAAATTAATACTTATTTTATTTTAAAAAATAATAATTGTTACAGTTCACATTAACAGAACCAACGAAAGTTGCCGTTGAAAGAAAAAAAGTTATTTAAAAATGTCTTGCCATTTATTTTAGTTACGTACTACAAACGAGGCATCTAAGAAGCACTTTTTCATATTAGAATATTTACTTCTGGTAATCAATTTGTAACACAATTTCTGGTAACTGTTTGTTTAGATGTTTACGATGAAGATCGTCTTATGTGCGGTCACGACAGCCTGCAGCACAATGTATTCCTCGCTGGGTGCACCTTTCTGATAGTGCTATTCATTTTGCTTTACGCCGTTTACTATTGGATCAAACGATGCGTACCCCAAGTGTCTAAGGCTTTCTTTATACATACTACTGACGCTGCTAGGTAAGCTTGTGTTGAGAAGCTTATTTTATCTTTAGACAACCTTAATTAGAAAACCTCTTTATATTACCTTAATTTAAAAGTATTTTTGAAGGTACCATACCTTTTAGGGTTATAAGGCAAATAAACGTTTCGAGTAGCCACTGTTTGTAGAACAATAAGTGGAGTAAGTTAAATAGATTTATATTAAGTAATAGCTGTGCCCGTGTAAGCATGGTATTCGATATAGTGTGTAACTTATTTGTTGGTAAACAGATTGGTGTGAAACAAACAATCATGTTACGGGGAACCGCATTCAAACCGTTTAAGCTGTTTCTGAGATTAGCGTGCAGAAACGCACAGACAAATTACGATTTTATTATATGAATGATGATAATTTTAACTGATATATATTATATGTAAAAAATACATGTATTTTTGTTCTAGTTTATATGTAGGTGTATATGTTGGTTGCGTAATTTTTTTGTGGTAATATTTAAATCTTATATATAAAAATGAATCCCTATTTCCTTTAGTCACGGCATCACGCGTGAACGGGTAGACCGATTTTAATTCGGTTTTCACTAATGGAAAGAGGGATAAACGGGGAATGTTTTAGTATATAAAAATTGCACCACGGGCGAGGCCGGGGGCGGGCCGCTAGTCTATAATATAAAAATGAATCCCTATTTCCCTTGGTCACGGCATCACGCGTGAACGGGTTGACCGATTTTAATACGGTTTTCGCTAACGGAAAGAGAGATAAACGGGGAATGTTCTTATATATAAAAATTACACGCCGGGCGAAGCCGGGGACGGGTCGCTAGTACAAAATATTTTATATCTATTTTCTGCGAAATAACTTATCTGCATTGTAATTAAGCGCCCTTTTTATCTCTTTGTTTCTAAACATTTATTACTTTTTGTGTATACGTATTCTCAATTTGATTTGATTTTACAGATTGAATTTACACTCCACAATGCATTCGTTTACTAATATCGATTATGCCAAAATGATCTGTGTACCTGAATATAATTTGGATAGTGAATTTGACTCATCCAGTCAAAAGAAAAGTTTCAAAACGAGATTACTCAAGTTTTTTCGCAATGTATTCAACAAAAAATATGAAAAGGAAAATTCTATAGTTAACGATGAACCGCAACTTACATATAGTTATGCTCAGTCCGAAATACGTAAAATGATAGAGTACGGAGAAATGTCAACACAAACAATCGCTCAACATTCTTTTGAAATGCTCAATAAGACCGAAGACAGTGTAAATGAAAGCGCTACAGTCAAACAATCAGTGGCAGTTGACAAAGACATGTCTGATTTGAATATTATAAAGTTTTTAAGGGATTCTAAAGACGAATTGGCGTCACATAAATCTGTAGACACGGTGATTCGTAACTTTGAAGACACACGTGATGACGACGAAGAGGAAGAATTAAGGAACACTGTATTAGAACCTGCAGCTACTTCAATAGTGGAGAGTGATATAAATGCAGATCTCTCTGTTCAAAGCGATATTCATTCTTTACCGAGTCCAGAACATTCTAAACATATTAGAAAACAGTTGAGATTTGAAGAGCAATCTGTTTATATTGATGAAGCTGAATGCAGTAAAAAACAAATTGACCCACACAGACATTGGTACTCGAATTTGGATAAGATCGAAACAGATAATCAGCCAAACAACAGTGGCAGAGAGGCAAAATCTGGCAGATTTTGGGGAAATAAAAAGGGGAGGAAGACTAAGAAACAATAATCTTAGATCTAATTAGTACATAATATGTATTTTGTTACCAAATATAATTGAGTTTCCTGTTAATTGTTTTCTTGTTATGCAATCTAATACCCTTTTTTTTCAATTTCAGTGTGACAGAACAGTAGGTATGTTATGTTATCTTATTGATTGTATTGACCATTGACCATTAAATAGAGACAGATATAAACTATCGACTTGTGTTGAAACTTTTTTCTTATTATATCTTTATAAAACGATAGTCCTTCATAAATAAAAAGCACTTCTGCGTATTAGTAACTAGGTTCGAAAAAATCAATCATCGGTAACTAAATTTTTCCGACATTTAATCAGTAGTTTAATATGTGTATTAAACTTTATGAAAAATTTATACCCCCTTCTCGATTCTACCTTCACCTTTCTGTCTAAGATTTTTATTGTATTTTTAAATTGGACCTGTTTTATAAAAAAAAAATTAACTATTTAAACTGTTATGCCAACTCATAAATTATTTTTAATATACTTACACAATTAATCGTGCAATAGTTTACGCGAGTAGGTAAACGCGAGTATAAATCTAATTTCATACACACTAATCGTAACTTTATGCAACACAAAATATTTACAAATTCCTACATTTAACTGAAGACAATAGTGCTCTAGTGCACAGTGCGCGTCTCCCGCAACGCAATTTCCTAATTAAGACCAATTGTCAACCGAATTGGACACGTGCCAAATCTCTTGTTTTTAAACAACATTTAGTCTACATACCTCTACATTCGTCTACATACCTACTTTCAATTATATCTGCTAAATTAATTATGCAATATTAATTCATCAAAATACCTATACGAGAAACTGATATCGACTGATCCCTAGTACTTTTTTCTAGACGAAAGGTACCCTATGTCCCTTTCGTCACCCCTGACAACGTGTTTGCAAACTTTCATGACTATTGGCTCGGTTGAGTTACGTAACAAACAAACTCGCTTTCGCTTTTTTAATATTATACTTAAGAAATAATGCAATTCTAAATTACCTGTAAGGACAACAGCTGGACCAGTTGGAGACAGTGAAGACTGGACCTGCAGGTAGAATTATCTACCTGCAGGACTACAGACGTATAGCGAAAGTAGGTATGTAAGTTCTCGAAAACAGTATTAGCACAAAAATTATTCTAAATAAAAATATTCATACATAAGATTTTTTTTGTGAAGATCGGCAAGCAGGCTGACCGTTCACTTATGGTTAGGTACCTACAAGGTTACCGTTTACTAATTAACTCCATGGGTTCTTTATATCGATAGTATAAGGAATATTAGGATCTGATATTCTTTAATCACTCACCGACAAACGACAGTAAAAGTGTTTTTTTATCGCGGTTTTCTGCAAGGTAGAGCCTTTGTATACATACACGTAGGGTTGCCAGGCGTCCGGCTTTTTACAGTCGTGTCCGGCCAAATATATACAAATCCGGCCCGTCCGGCTTTTGTTAGGCTTCAGCGGCCAGAATCACGTTCGCGATCTTACAAATTATTTTAAGAAAACAATATATGATACATAGTAAAGAGTAGAGATAGTCTTAAAGTAATAAATGCACAAATAAAAAGAACTATTTCTTCCAAAAACCAGTGTGTCAGGCTTTTATGCTAAAATGTCCGGCTAAATATGAGTCTGTGTCCGGATTTTTGATTTGAGGCCTGGCAACCCTACATACACCATATTAAAACTCTGTTCGAGGTATGTGATATTCATAAAAAATGTATGATAATATATTAATAAATGCACACTGCGTTTTGCAGTTATAAATTGGATAACCCGACTGGCGCCAGTAACCACCCCCTTACAGAAGACCACCGTCAAATAACTGCGGTAAGGGGAATGCCAAAGCGATATCCATTATCTTTACTCTTCGTTATCCATTATCCTAAATTCTACTAAGGTTGGCAGCGAACGCTCAGCTCCTGTGCCGTTTCTTGTATTAATGGGCGACGATAGCCACCTACCATCAAGTCGATCATCAGCTTCTCTGAAGATTTATCCAAAAAAGTATGTGCGACTGCTTAGAACATTGATAATTTCAAATTATTTTGGATATATATCCAAAACAAAATTACTAAATAAATGTTCTAATCATGTAATGTTCTAAATAGACCCAAATGTTTTTTACAGGACGCACTGCATATTTTATATGAAAAAAAAAAAGAAAAACTATAAATTCCCGATGTCATGGACATTAGGTAAACCTAATGTAACATAGTAAACCTGCATATAGAAACTTTACTTTTTATAACTTTTTAAGTATATACCTGCTTATAGAAGTTGTATACTTCTCTCATTAACTATGGTAGTGATACTGATATGATGAGTAGTTATAAGTATTCCATGAATTGCTTCTTAGAGGAAAAGTTCTTCCTACATAATTATTGTAATAAGGACGAGCATGAATGAAGACTGGCCTTTTAATTTTTGAGTGATAGATAACATATGTGTAGTTTTATTGCAGACAATAAAATAACGTCGGTGCAACTTTATGGCAGCTCCAAAAAAAAAGATAAATTGTAAGAGTGTCAGGCTAGAGGCGGGTTAGAGTCGGTGCGCGAGGTCATTTCAATTGAAATCAATTAAACCAATTGAGTCCAATTGAGAACGGCAGATTCTACGTAGCGCTGCCGTCGCCAGAGAGATTTTATGGGTAGTGTGTCGGATCGCCTACGCACGAAGTCATGTGACTACAAAACGAACCTAGCGACACCTCTCGAGGAAAATTTTCGATGGCATTTTGACATTGCATAATTCGTTGTTGGTACTCATTGAATTTTTTATTCACAAGGAGGCAGATATACTGATAGTTTATTTGAGAGTGGGAGAATATTTGACCTTTAATCACAACCAGCCTCAGCCAGGTGCTGAGGCTGGTTCATATAAAGGATTATATGAAGATTAGGGGAATGTGTCCTAAAGAAGGTACCTAATCATTTTAAGACTAGACATTATCGATGTTAACGCCGCCTTTTCCGTATGCTATTAAATGTGTGTCAATGGATATAATGGGACATAATACGAAAAAGACGTTAAGTAGTCCACACTATTTCCATGAATATCCATGGAAATAGTGGGATAATCCCCCATTCCTTACTAATAAATTGACACTCACACGTGCTTTTTCGGTTATTGATCCTTTACGGTTTTACGGTATTTCCCTGTGGTATTTTTTAAGGCAGGGTCACTGCCGTCCAGACAGACTTCACATTTTACTACTGCGAAAGGCTATGTTAAAAAGGAATTTGTCGTGAGCCATATCTGACAGGTTAAATTAGGGAATTGTAGCCAGGAACAAAATAGAAAAGGTGGGTGTAAAACGGTCTTACTATGGTCGGCAGCGCACTTGCAGTACCTGTGGCGTTGCTTGTGTTATAAGTGACGGTAGCCACCTTCAGGTAGACTGTCAGCTTGACTGACGACTTTAATATATATAAAAAATAACTTTAAATACATTCGCAACAGAATCAATATAATTGCTTGGCAGAGTGGCAATGCACGAGGTGATACATACCAAAAATATTCTAATGCACTGACTCAGAAACTCTATACCGTCTTAAGTATAATACAATTTAGCAATTTGAGATTTGTACCACTTATTGCTTACTTAACTCCTTACATAGCTCCTATTGTACTTTAAACGAGTACTGTCTGGCGAAAATAACCACCCAATGACAGAAGTCCACCGTAAAATAACAATATAAGTGTGTCAATTCGTAAGTAAGAAATGTCAAAATCCACCTTTTCCTTCTTTTGACCCTAATCCTACCAGCGACTCATCAAATTTGCATTTGGCTGACAAAGAGCCTAAATAATCAATTTAGGATATAACACACCCAGGAGATAAGACTTTTTTATTATCTTTTCGTTTTGCAGTTAGTTAGTCTGCAGGGCAATTAAAACTCCCGCTTGTTCCAATAAGCGACGGTGGCCGTCCACCATCAAAGAAGTGTTAGTGTAGTCTAATTAAATGAAAACTTTTTGGGCTTACGCAAATTTAATTTTCGGAAGAAACAAATTATTAAAAAGTTTTCATTATTATTTACAAAATTTCTTTCAGAATGATTGTATGTAAACACATTGTAAAACACCACCAATTGTACTTAGACATAAAAAGAAGAAAATATCGAACATTTGTATAGTCAAGTCCTTATTTTATGGGATTTTGTAGTCACAAATACATTTTTGATTAAATATACCTTAATATATTGGCTTATTAAATGTATTACCTAGTATTAAAGTTTTGTTATTTAGGCTCATGATTTATATAACACATTCCTAACACATGAATAACATGGCACAATAAATGAATGGTTGATTAATTACAGAAATTTTAAGAGATACATTGTTTTAAAAATACTTTGTTTCAAAAAGTAATTAAAAAACGAAATTTACAGTTACTTAGCTATCAACTAGTATGATTTAATTGTTTTTTTATGCAATAGCTATTACAGTCGACATCAACTCCGTGACTTAAATCAATATAAAAATGGCTTAAAAAATACGGACATTGGGCTTCGTCAGCATTCATGTATGGTAAGTTAATATACATCTCTATATATAAAAATGAATCCCCATTTCCCTTGGTCACGGCATCACGCGTGAACGGGTAGACCGATTTTAATTCGGTTTTCACTAATGGAAAGAGGGATAAACGGGGAATGTTCATATATATAAAAATTGCACTCCGGACGAAGCCGGGGGCGGGTCGCTAGTATTTGATAAATTAAGATATCTTGGATTTAAATACTCATGTCTTACCGTTGATAGCTAATTGCTATAAACATTATAGAACACTATAACAGTCTGATTTTTTTTAATGTCCAAGTAATTCGTAAATAAATAAATGTATTCTTTATGGCATTTATTATTATCAATATTATTACTGTCAGTTTGAAGTGGCGATTCTATGGGAAAGAATCAGTATAGAAACCTCATAGTGCTTTATTGAACCATAAATTTGTTATACAATCATTAAATACTGTAATACAATAAACAAATTTTCAACCATCAATGTTAAATAATTTTTGTTGTTTAAATAATTTTTGTTTTACCACTGTTTTAATGTCATATAATGCTTAATATACATATAGAACTGAGGTTATGTGAAGTTATACAGTGCTTAAGCTTATAGTCCTAACTAATTTAGTAAATGCTAAAGTGAGTTCGTTTGTTTGTAACGTAACTACTAAACCGATAATCATGAAATTTGGCATACACGTTGATAGGGATGTAGAAAGGGACATAGGGTCTCTTGTTACCAGAAAAAAAGTACTGTTCGAGGGAGGCGGATGAAGACGCGGGCAAAAGTTAGTATTATATAGAGCTTGAATGTGACTTGGGATCTTGTTGTACATATAAACGTATGTTCATATAAAAGATTTACTGATCTTAGTGAGCCTTGAACATTGCATAGTCAACTTATTAGAACTATATATAGTAAATGAATTTCTATATTAGATAGAAATTTATGTCTTATGAACCATAATATAGAAATTTATAATAAATAAACCAGACTTATTTTATCTAATTGCACGTCTACTTAGACGATACATCTGTCTGTACATACACTTAAAAACCATTGTCTCGAGAAAAGTACTGAATGTTACCGACATTGAAATTGATGAGAGACAAAACTAAGTAGCGACGAGCCGTCCGACCGGTGCATCTAGGACGGCACGGAAGCGGTATATCCAAATAGTCACGAACAACATAACACTGCACGCACAAACACTTTAACGATGCCATCCATCAATCACACTCTTCAATGTGTTCAGTTCACGTTTGCACAAATATTTGGGGATCCTATAGCAGGGCAGTTGTGAAATATGGCCGTGACAGTTGCGGCCGCGACCCAAATTTATGGTTAACTTGGTGCAAACGCGTCGCAAAGTGCATCAGCGAGTGCAATTCGTGTTGTCTGAAAGTCACCAATAAGCCCAATGAAGCCGAGATCCCGCTGGCGAGCGCCAGCACCAACCTAAATAGACTCTGATCATCTAAATTGACTTCAATTAAATAACAACCGAAATTGTTGAAATGCGCCATTACTCCCTCGACGTTAATCTAAGTGCCAATAGTCAGGGTGCATGTTTTAATAATAATCCCCGGCGATAACTGTTAATTAATAATTACGAGTGATCCGCTGTACGCCGATCGGAAGCAACAGTGCGCTCGAAGCGAGACATGGCGCAGTGCGTCGTGAAGCGTTTCTTTATGTGTCTTCACTTGTTTATTTAACAAATATGTAAAAAGTACATAAATTTTTAATAAAATTGCCGGTCCGTTATTAATGAATTAGCAAGGCGTTTAGCTTCGCACAAGTGCTTTTCACTTAAGAGTTTTAATCTGCAATGAAAGCAGCTACAAAGTATTTAGCGAAAACTGCACTAGTCGGTTGCGTAGTTTTGAAGAGTCAATGGGATAGACAGACGCTGATAGCGACTTTTGTTTTACATAGAGTGATGATGATGAATTCAAAAGCTTTATTCCCACGGCTATAAATCATGAAAGCGACATGAGAATGGTTGATACGGATTTACAATACAAAGTTTTGGACTTTCAAAGTAATGATGTGGGCGTTCGGGGCGAACAATACGCGTTCATACAAACATTGGGTGAGTTTGTGGGAATCCCGCATGCTTCGGAGACGACCGCGCAGCCCGCACTTTGAGCTGCGACACCTCGAGGGGACCTCGCTTTGTAGGGGAGTGGCCGACTCGCATTGCCATTGGCTCCCTCATTTAACAATACAACGGTCGTAAGCGCCAGTGACTGACGATACAATATCAATTGTCCAACTCAACATTACAAGCGAAAATGAAAGTTTAGCGGAGATCAGCGGCGACGGAGCCTGCATTACTCATTGGCTTAGATGCGATGTCGAGTGCCGTATTATGATAATATAAATTGACCAACCGTAGATCAAATTTGGTTAGTTGGTTAAAGTTGATTAAAGCCATTTAACCGGGACGTATACAAGTGGCCGAACGGGGCGCGCGTTCGTCGATCCCTTTGCGAGAATAGATGAGCGTAAATTGTTTAATATACATAGACAACGAGGCATTTGTGTTTGGCGCCCGGTGAACCCGGGTGTGTGGTGCAACACGACAGCCGGGACGGAGTCCAGCGAGGTGACGGCGGAGGTAGCGGGCCACCACCCGCCTGCCACCGACGCATACATGTTCGTGTGTGGGGATACCGCTGCCGCGACGAGCGGACGATACGAATGCACCTTCGAAGCCGGTGCAGGCATGGAACAACCTACCTTCGAAGACCACATGTTTGGGGAGTTCGGCAAGGAGCGACACGTACAAGTCGTCGTAGGAACCGGCGGTGAGCTACAATACCGCGATGACTTACCAGTCTTCGCAGCCGGCGGTGACCAGAAGCGCAAGGAAGAACCTCTACTCCTGCAGTCGGTAGAAGCGGCGCCTAATTCTCACCCTCCACCGCCACCTCCACAGCCTACAACTAAGAAGAGCGAGAAGAAAAAGGGTGACAATAACGGCATCAAAAAGAAGAAAACTAGGTAAGGCAAAATTCAGTTTCTTGGAATTTATAACTAACAAGCGACCCGTCCTCGGCTTCATACAGATGCAATTTTCTTCTGCAAATTATATACTCAAACCTTCCCCGTTCATCGCTATTTCCATTAGTGGAAACCGTATCAAAATCCGTTGGGTGGTTTAGAAGGAATTAGTGGCGAAACAGACTGACGCGGACAGCGATTTCAATTTTTAATAGAGGTACGTAGAAGAAAGTCTTTGTAGCATTTTATCGTATAGTGTATCGTAGATGCTAAACGTAGCACACGCTACGGAGTCTCAAGAAAGATAAGCTACGAGATGTCTACGAAGATGAAATTTGTCTACAATCTTTCTGGTCAAGTTTAAATAATACAAATTCAAAAGAGTTACGAAAATATACCATATTTAAAATTAGTCCTATATCATTCAAACCGCGGCGTGATAATATTTGTACTAGGAGGGTCCAAAAACTTCTGGTCAGAAATATGTATATATGTATTTGTTAAAAAAAAATAATATATGACAATTAAAATAACGATTTTAATTGTCATATTTTTTTGATTAAACGAATATAATTTTCAAGATATAACTGTCGTTAATTTAGCTTTTACGACCTTTGGAAGAATACTAAGACGCAATATTTTTATCAGGTTTAAATTCAAACTCCTTACCAAGTAAGGTGTTAGCCCAAAAAATACTAAACAACGACTGGCTAACGTTCAACTCTGGAGTTGAATTCAAACTGGAGTTGAATGGGAATTCAACTCCATCATTTTGCACTGTGAAAGATTGGTGTAAGGAATTTCTTTTAGGAAGAGGGTTTATTGACGATGATCCTCGCTCCGGTCGGCCCATTGAGGCACTCACGCCAAACAACATCAAGTTAGTGGAAGAAGAAGTAGGTACTGGAGGACCAGCATCTAAAGAAGAAAGAAATAACGGCAAGGACAGGTATTTCAAAAACTACAGTCATGAGGATTCTTCAAAGAGATCTTCAATGAATAAGGTCTGCGCAAGGTGGGTGCTAAAACTCCTTTCGAGTGTGCAGCGAAGTGAGTATCGTGCTATAAAGAACTTTTGCAGGCATTTCGCAAAAACGGGAACGATTTCTTGGAGTCAATTGTCACTGGGGATCAAACTATGATCCCCTTTCAAAAAGAGTCGATGGAGTGACGTCGTTCTAGTGAAAAAGCGTCTAGCAAGGCAAAATGACTCAATCCATCGAAAAAGGTAATGGCTACGATATTTTAGGATTGTGAAGGACTATTGCTCATAGACATAAAAGAACGCAATTCGACGATGACAGGAAGCTATTATGCTAACCTTATATAGAGCAATTGCGTGAAGCAATCACGAAAAAACGTAGAAGAAAACTAAACAAAGGCGTGCGGATTCTTCATGACAATGCGCCTGTCCATACCGCCGCAATAGCGAAAGCTGCTGTTAACATAAGATGTGGCTTCATAGAAATTCGTCACCCACCTTATAGTCGTGACCTAGCTCCCAGTGATCGTTATTTATTTTCAAAGCTGAAGTCTGACATAAGGGGTAGAAGATTTTCTAGTGACGATAAAGTGGCTGCTGCGTTTTTGCTCATTTTGAAGACAACACTTCTGAATATTTTTTATAAAGGGAGAGAAATGTTAATTAAACGATCCGAAAAGCGTATAGAGGTCGACGGAGACTATAAATATAACTTTATGTACTGCAGTGCCTTTTTTCTTTGCCGTGCCTAAAACTTTTGGACCCTCCCACGTAGTTTATTAGAATATTTAATTGTTTTCAGTTTTTATAATATATTTAGTCAGCTATTGATATAGTGTTTATAACCATTTGATATAGTAAAACCATTTGATACTGTTATCTAAAAGGGCATAATTACCGCGAAAATTAGATCACTTACATTTTTTTTTTCATAAATAGCGATTTTACATTGGTTTTTTCATCCTACATTTTTTTCTTTACTTACCTTATATTTTAAATTTGTAGACTTGCTGTGCCTTGCGGCTTCACCCGCTTTAAATTTACAACCTTTATACGTCTAGCTCGACCCAGCTCACATTACATTACTTTTTTTTTCAATTTTATTTTCTTTAGCAAACTTTCACACTTCACTTTAGTTAAAAATTAACTATCAAATGACACGAAAACAAATGAACTATTAAATAGGATGAACAAATACACGAGCAATATTTGAAATAAATTTGAGTTTGGAATTTCTCACCAAACGCCAGATATTTGAGACCAAATTTGCTAGTTCGACAAAATGTCAATTCATACAGTTCTTTTCATGTTTCATTTCAGGTAATTTCATACATCAATTTCATCTCATGTCAATCCGATACTGTCGGGGGTTCGAAAACCTTCGTCAGTTTTCAAATTAATTCCTTTATCAAGTCGTAAACTCTCAGTACCTTTTGAAAATAAAGCACTAAGCAGACAACACTGAAAGACGTTTGAAATGAATTTTGGCATGACTGATAATTGTCCTGGTGCAATCAAATGTCGACTTTCAGGTTACGAACCTTTTCTTACCCTGACTTTACCTTATTTATTCATACAACAAGATAAATCAATCCCTTTCTGCTATCCTTCCCTTTCTGCCTATAGGAACTGAATTTCGAATAATCGTTTCATTTTCCTAAAGAACTTTGGTACTAAAAGTCGACTAGATATATATTTAATTATACTTAATTTGATCAACCAGCACACGCCCGACGATACCTTTTTCTTTTAACTTGATTTACAAATCTAGATATTTCGATAAAATCAATAAAGTAAAATGTATGTTAAAAACACTTCACTTTCTCAGTGAAAGTGTGACGATCTGTTACTGAAAGAATTTTTACAATCTGTTCAGTAGCTGCGAAGATTACACCCGTTCCAACTACTTAATTACTTAATCGTAGTAGATATACATATACATATTCGTAAAAATTTATCGCCTTTTATGTTTTATTCGGGCTATATTAGTAAAGTTTCAAATAAATTCACTTAATTGATATCTAAGAAAATATTAAAAATAATAGATCCAACGCTTGGCAAAAGCATAATGTCAGGCGTTAGGCGTCTTATTTTTATTTTTTAACGCGGACGATATTTAGCTCTCGCTAGAGAGTATATATATTCTTTGATATTTAGCCACGACACCCAGCTAGTGTCTAATAAAATGTCAATTTGCGTGAATAAAGATAGCTTGTAGGGTAGATTTATTCACCTATTATTATCATTTAAGCTCCTAAGCAAATATTTGTTTTTGAATTGGTTTAAATTGTCCGCTGAATTCATTTACGTGGTATCTTGTTCCATTATGACATTGTTCCGTTTGAAAGAAAGTGAAGAAAGAAGAAGAAATCTATTAGAAAGAAGAAATTTCTTCTTCATTCTCTCAACAGCTAGGTAAGTCATATCTGCGTGATTCATGGTTCCTATTTGTCAGCTATTTATAGTAGTAAATGTTTTATGGTTTTGAATGTTTAAGTTATGGTACTGCGTATCTTTTGAAGTGTAGATATACAGTTTTAGCATTTTGTTAAATTCCATCTCATTCCACATGAGATGGAATTTATCTAAAACTCGTTTTCTACTAAAATGCGTCTATCTGTATGCTTACCGCCACCCGCAACCATCGGTCTTAGGCGGTAATGCGTCTGTAAATTTGACAAATAATAAAAATGAAAATCTTTTTTATTTTTAATAATTCCTATCTACTGATAGGGATTAATAATTTCTAGTATTTGATGATTTTATAGATGCTACGCGTAACTAAACATTGACACGTTAGCGTATAATGGAACAGGTGTGGTGGGGTCGCCCCTTTATCGCCCGGTCGAATGTCTCCACTCACCCTAAACAACTTTAATAATAACAGTATAGGAATGGCACCGTCACATACGCACCCCACTTTTAATATTTGCATTACTAATTCGATGACATTTAAAATAATGTTAATGATATATTTACGATAAAAATGTTTGAGCATTTTAAATCAAGTGGGTAGGAGTGGTGCTAGGTTATCAGATGACAATAATAGACGACTAGGCTCGATTTGGGAAACTGACATACAAGGACACAAGTGTAGTCATACCACACACTTACAAGTAGGTACTAGTGTTTTGAATAAAATGTATTTTGATAGACAAATTAATCAAAATATATTTTATTACGGGCGGCGATTTTCAATAATTTCAATATTTTTTTTTTTTTTTTTTTTAATAATTTAAACAAAAACTCAAATGATATTGATGCCTTGATCACTATTTGCAGAATTTAACCCTGAGTGAGACCGTTTCCTGTCCACAAAGATGACAATACAGAAATTCAAGTCTATTCCAAAATGCGCGAAGATTACTTTAAATACAGAGCAATATTTTTTTTTTATTTACACAAGCCCTTTAGGAAATGTTGGGTTAGGGTTAGGGTTAGGGTGCTTGCCTTAACACTCTGTCTCAGGGGTTCCGGATTCGATTCTCGACAGGTTCATTCTCGGTTTTCAAAGTTAGAAAAGTTTTCAAAGTCAGCTTTATATTAAAAAAAAGTTTTGATCAACCAGGGTATACCTACATCAGGGTTAATACAGTGTTTATTGCATGACTACTAGAACTAGAAAAAGAGAATCAAAGAATTTAATCCAAAAACAAGATAGATGCAACATTTAAAAAATTATACTTAGCTTAAATAACACACTCATTCGTGAAATGTACCTAAAACCAGTATTTCTTTGAAGTTTAGGGACATTCTAAAAGGTTATCAGGAAGGCATGATTTAAAAAGTAAATACACACCTTCTTCATGTAGAAAACAACTGGTTTGTCTGTTCGCTAGAAACTGAAACTACTCTTTAACAACTGTAGTTTCGGTAGTTTCTACTGAGGCTAAGGCTCTAAAACAATGATATCCTAGCAGTTCGAACTCTCATCTGGTGAACTTTCTTCAATTTTATTTGTGGTGTATAAAAATAATAATTACTTACTGGATGTAACGGAGAATGAAAGCATCGAGATGAAACCTACACGTTCTAGAAGTCCTTGAAATTCATGCCTCCTCATTGTAAAGCGAAACTAGTTCCATGTAGACGTAAAATTATGTAAATATTAGATGTGTTCCGCGGTTAAATTAACTCACCGTTAAATTGATATAGGCATGCAAATTTCGGCTCTTAGATTTCGTCTCGCGTCCCGCCGACGCTTACTTCGTTTTTGCTTGGCGACCTTTCTTACCTTTTCTGTTTGATCGTCTCCTAACAATCCTAATAGTGTGTTGATAATAATTATCCTCGCGAATTCGGTTTAAAGAATTTACACACTCCTCCATTTCAATTGTGCTATCAAATGCCAAAATATATATTTAAATCAGACTCTTAATTCCATTAATTAGTGTGTATAAACTGATGTTTATTCAAATTTGTTTGGACGCACTAATTCATAGCTGGACTGAAGAGTATATACTCTTCAGTCCAGCTATGAAATACTAGTACAAGTAGGCTGATATAAATGTGTTAATTATATACCCACAATTTACATATTATGGTGTTTTTTTTTTCTTTCTAGTCGTTTCAAGTACATTAGTTATAAAAATAGTTATAACATACAATGTATCTACTTTAATCCAGGAAAATTTACTAAAAAAAATCTAAATTTTGAGTTCCCCAGGAGCATTTTTGGTATAAGTTTCTAGAAAATAAGAAATATCGATGGGTGAAAGAAATTTTCGATTCCACCCTGTAGAAGTATGAGAAAAGTGGTTTTTTTTCATACAAAAATGGTAAGATTTAAAATCACAGTATCAACAATAGCAACTTCCTAACCATGTTAATTTTAATTTTATTAAAAAAGTAATCTGTCCATTTTTATTCAAAACTATTCAAATTTTTATATACATAAACATTCCCCGTTTATCCCTCTTCCCATTAGTCAAAACCGAATTAAAATCGGTCTACCCGGTCGAAAGTTATGGGTGTACATACATTTCGAAGATCCATTTTTATTTAACATAATATATAGAATAAATTCTCTAGAATATTTGACACTTTTTTTTCTATTACCATTTTTGTTACATTTGAAAAAAAAACACCTATTTTTATTTTTGTACCCCTTCTACAGGGTGGAATCAAATTCACTCATCGATTTTACATATCTTCTAAAAGCTTATAACAAAATGCCTCAAATTTTGATTTGTTATTAAATTTTCCCGGACTAACTTGTAGCTTCTGTTTACCAAAGTTATTTAATACGGCTGCTAAAATATTTTAAGTTTTGTAAAGCCCTTAAGGAATAGAATTCCAAAACAATTTCTGTATACCTACAGGAAGCGCCACATGATTCATTTATGGCGCTCGAGCCGAAAGGCGACGCGGCGTCATTTCCAGTTGAAGCTTAATTACCCGTATGACCGCGGGGCACCAATTGCCTTATCTCACCATCTCATCATGACTCCACTCGGTGCTATTATCCGCTGACTTACTCCAATATAATAAGCTTGTATAAACGACTATACCGTTTTAAAAATTATAGAGGTATATTGGTGAATATAATTTCTTCTGAACATTAAATTGTAGTAAAAAAACATCCAGTGTAAATTTTTACATTGTAATATTTAATGAAGATTATTGAAACAGATTAAAATAAAAAATTAGAAAATGAATCTAGGCAAGTGGCTATTGTTATCAAGGCTGTATAAAATAGCTGATAAGTCTAACGGTCAAACTTTAACCATTTTTAAGGGTTTCTTTTGATTAATGTCTAAAAATATTTTTATTAGGTACAAATGCAAATTGTAATAAAATCATCTATGTCACATTTCCTATTAAATTTAACATATTGGGCACATATCTTTACCTGTACCTTAAGTTAAGAATTCCACTAATGAACATAAGTCTGAGCGGAATAGTATCCCGGAACCGACACGATTCCTGAACTTACCTTAAACAGCACAAGGTATCAAATTTCTTAAATATTTCAGAGAACTTCTGAATTATTAATGAATATTTATACCACTTAATAAAGCTAGTTAGAAGTTTAAAAAAAGAAACTGTACCTAAAAGCAATTTACGATTCTGAGATGCCAACAGAATCTTGACCGTTGTATGAAACCAATTTTGCACCTATTTTATATTACTTCTTATCCTGAAAATGAACAATGAAATTGTTAATTTATTTGAATAGATGCTAAAACAATTAAACCATCACTTATCAGTTTTGAGTCCAGCATCAATTTGTATGCAATTATAAAAGTGGTGGCGCGCGCCAGGGGTGAATTTAGTTTCACGCTCAATCAATTTCTGCGCGTGCGCCCGCAGCCATATTGCACGCGTCAGATGGTAGATGCGCCCGCTTCACAGTTTAATGATAAGAGTGGAAATTTATTTCTGAATACAAAATTTAGAATACAATTAATGCACCCTGCATTTCGTAGCATAACAGACTCACTGTCAGCATCCATAAATATTTACCTAGAAAGTAGAGCCGACTAATTTAAGTACCAACTCAGCCTGTAGCCAGTATTTCTTGAGATTAAGAATTGCATTTTGTCCCCAGAACTACATTCACCGCGTACCAATTGGAGGAGTTAGAAAGGGCTTTCGAACGCGCTCCATATCCGGATGTCTTCGCGAGGGAGGAATTAGCTCTCAAACTAAATCTGTCAGAATCACGTGTGCAGGTACCTATGTAACCAAGATTTAAGTAAATTGATCGCAAAAATGCCTCAATAACAAAATGGAAACTAAAAGTATATTCGTTGTTTTAGGTGTGGTTTCAAAATAGACGAGCTAAATGGCGGAAACGCGAACCTCCGCGGAAAACTGGATACATCGGTTCGAGTTCACCCAGTTCCACCACATTGGGTGGTGGCTTCTCGAGTATTGGTGGCAACTTGCCAACGTTCCCACAAAACGGTCTTCCGGCACCGGCGGAGTCCTGGCCCTATCAACATTCTTACGAACTATCTTCACACCACTTGCTGTCGTCGGGTAGCAGCGGTTATCCGGGCTTCAACGCGCAACCGACCGCTTATTCTTATACGACCGTCCTGAACGGACACGACGGACAAATGTTCGCGCCGCGACATTCATACGAGTACGGGGAAGGTAGTCCGCCACCGCTCGGTGTGCGCGATTACCCGATGATGGCGGCTCATTCGCCACAACTTGAGACCCACGAAGATAAGATGGAATACCGGGGCCACGAACACGAGGATAAATATGCCGCCTGTGCCCTCCACGAGGAACCAGTACGGTACGCCGCCCAACCTGAAGACTACGACAAATGCGGTATGGTCTCACACGACAAACACTACGAAACTCACCAAGAACGCCACCAAGAGCTCGCTCAGCCACTCGTTGTAAAAATGGAGCCGAGCGCCGGCCAGGGATACACCGCGCTGCCTCCTTTTTTGAATTGAAATACTCCTTTTCGAAATTATCATAGTACACTGTTCTTATGAAAATAATTTCGAAAAGGAGTATGAATTTGTACTCTCTCCTGCTATGCCCTGATATATCCTAAGGCATTAACGTCGATCATTTCAATGTCATCATTGGGTTTATCTATTTAATAAAATAAATAAATAAATTTATTTATAAGTATCAATTTTCAGTAATAATTTATCAATTTTTATATTAATTGATGTTGACTACCTTTTTATAATTAAATTAAAGATTGATTAGGATTACGTTTCGTATAATGTTTTCTTTCGAAACCGATGCAGGATAAGCGAAATAATTTTGAAAAAACTTTGTTTTACAATATTGTTAGATTAACATATTTATACCATTTATAACATGTATATAAATAAGTATGTATAAATGGTATAGGTATAAATTTAAGATAGTTTTTTCGACATTATCGTTTAGTTAATATTAATTGTGAATAAGTAAGTAAAGTAAGTACCTAGATGAGGTAATTATTTAAAAACTTATCCGATAAATACAGATAAATCTATTGTTGAGATAGAAGTGATTGACATATGCCCACATTACAGAATTTCTGAATTTTTTAGATGTCAGGAATATTTTCTTTAAATTATCTATTGAATTTTTCACGAGTTAAAAAATTTGAGCTTTCACATTGTCGTAACGATTGAATCTTCGATTAGTAAAATATTTTTAGTTGCTTTGAATTTACCAATATATTTAGATATTATTAGCAATAATTATGTAAATATATAATTTTTAAACTTTGAGGCTTAAGTGGTTTTGTTAAATGAATTGTAGAATAAATATTTACTTAAGTAATTTATGAACATCAAGTTTTTAACGTGCATTCCTCGTGCCTTATTAAGTTAGTGACATAAATGCTCGTGTCAATTAAACATTATTATTATAATAAAATTAAATGAGATAAGAACCTAAGTCTAATTTTAAATGAAGCGTTATATTGTAGCAT
The DNA here is from genome assembly GCA_910589475.2 of Bembecia ichneumoniformis. Lineage (NCBI taxonomy): Eukaryota > Metazoa > Arthropoda > Insecta > Lepidoptera > Sesiidae > Bembecia > Bembecia ichneumoniformis. The sequence continues at coordinate 10,175,308 of OU342523.1, forward strand.
TTATTTTTTATTGCCTGAAAAATTTATTTTCATAATTAAGTGGCTACTTTATATAGAAATAGAGTAGATAATTAAATGAAGCCTTTTTAATTTATAAGCTATTATGAATGCCTATTTGCCTAAATAGATTAATTAAAATAACGTACAACGAAAAAGTGAATAATTTGTGCCAAAGTAAATATAATAATTAGGAATTTCTTATATATGTTTTAAGTGTAGTAATTAAGTATGTAATTCATTTTAAATAAATTAGGAATGTACTTGCAACTCGCTAATATTCCCCCTAAAAAGACCATGTCCACTTTTCTGCTTTTTATAGGTATATAGTTATTGTTTAATTTATATTTATTATTTTACTTTAAAAATCAATGTTATTTGTTATGAAAACAATAAATACAACATAAAAATGCAGTTAACGTGGACATGGCTGCATTTAATTATTATAAATGTGCGGTTTCAAATCCATGTAAATATTGTTTATGGTAAGTAGGTGAGCGAAGATTAGTGACGATATTCATAAGTTTTGTTCTTATATATACTTTCATTATATTATAATAAATTAATTAGGTAAAATTATAATAAATGTTAAGGTCTGTTTTAGATTAAAAACCCAATCAAAAAGTGGAATATAATGTTGATCTAATATTCAGATTTGAAAGATTCTAGTTCGTAACAATCGTATAAATCGGACCAGTTTTTTATTAAATTACAAAAACACGGCCGGCAACCATGAGTTTTTTAATTAGTGGGTACAGCAAATGATTTTTATAAAAATTAGCTATTCACGGCGGTTTTTTGGCAGTTTAATTTAAAAAAAATTGAATTATTATTATTATTTTAAATAAATTCAAACAAACTCCGAATAGGACACGATTGTTGCGAAAGGATCCGACATAGGCATGCCTATTTCGGCTTTTGTCGGTAAGTGTCGGCTCTCTACCGACCCAACACATTGCACCCCACATAACGGAGATTAGAGAGTTCAAACAAAGAGTCTTGCATGCACAACGGCTTCCAATGAGAAGATTCAAAATGAAATTACTATATAAATATTACGCAATTTATATAGTAATTAAAAAAAGATGTATTTGCTTCAACTTAAATAAATAACATTATAAGAATAATTAATTTAGTAGTATTAAATGTTCATTTTTAAGTTAGACTTTATACAATGAAGTTCAATGTTAAATTCAATTTTTTTTACGGAATCACTCTTTTTGCAATATAGCCTTGCATGCATCATTTATCACAAATTTTCTCATTCATCTTCAACAAAATCAATTATTTTAAAAGTTTTTTATTTTATTTTTAATTACAATGTCGCATAAAATCATAGTTCACTTATTTAGCCATTTTTTTTTCTAATAACCAGTGGAATTACGATATATTTTTGATTTCTAAATCTTGTTTCTTTATTTGACTACTGGTGATTAGTCTAAAACATGCCTTACATTATTTTTAAGTTTATAAGAGCAATATATATCAAGAGATTACTGCATGTATGCAAAATTGATTTTTTTTAAGAATTTGAACAAAAAATAAAATTATCATGTGCTTAGTATCGACTTTTATTTCTTATAATAATCTTTTATAAACATTATTTACAATTTTCAATTTCGAGCAGCACCAAAAATGTTACTTTTACATTTACATCAGTTCACAAAAAAAAAACTATTTGTCTAACGGACAGGCCCTTGGGGGCCTCAAATTTTTATTAAAATATATTTATTACTATTTTATATTTTTTTAATAAAAATTTTTATTAAAAAAATATTATAAAAGATATGTAACTCTTAAAATTTTTTGTATAATTTGAAAAAAAAAAAAAACACACATTTTTATTTTTTTTCTACTCCTTCTACAGGGTGGAATCGAAACTTTCTTTCAACCCTTCGATATTTACGAAACTTATATCAGAATTCGATTCAATATTTCAGAAGATATCTAGAAACTTATACTTATCAAAAATGCCTAAGGGACTCAAATTTTGATTTGTTAGTAAATTTTCCTGAACTTATGTAACGTAGGAATGTTTCCTTAAATAAGTAATACATTGCTGTAATAATCCAACTATTACAATATCAAGTAGAATCTAATTAACTTGAATTGGATAACATTAACATAAGTGCATGACTATAATCAGACTCTATGAATTGATCATAATTATCTATTAGAAATTCTTTCATACAGATTACGATGCAAGATTTGTATATTTAATCACTTCTCTAAATCGCGATAATCTGAAAATATAAACCCCCTATGAAAAATAATCTCAAGTAAACTGCCCATACCAAGAGTCAAATAGCTATACCAAAATAGACCTCTGCTGTAGAAAAATGGAACGTTAGAAAACAATTGTATGCCGTGTAGAGGACTTCGTAGAGAAATGCCGCTCTAGTCTTATCCGGCCTCCTACCTCTGGACTTGCGAGTTGTGGAAGGAGCAAAGATCTATGAGGTAAAGCGTACCATACCACAGCGGTATGTAAAAGGCATGGAAGTGGAAGGAAGGGTGACCTTGTAAAACAAAACAAATCAAAGGCATTGGAAAGATAAAGGAATCAGGCGAATATTGGTGTAATGCGATCTGTATAACACTTTACAGTCTGTTAAATGATCCAGAATTGCACTCTCAGTAGACAACCCTGGCCTAAAACTGAAGTACTTTGGCAATTATAGTAGCCAGAGATATGGGGCGAATATTATCGGCAACATCGCCCGTTTCGTTTTTAACCATGGGCGTCACTAGTCTTTATCATTGCTTTTAGTGAGCAAAAGTGATCTTACACACAGATTGTACAAAAGAGCAAGTAAAAGCGCCCCACGCATGCTGAAGATGTTTGATGCTGAGACTATCGTGGCCGGTCGACTCTCCTGTGTTCATATCCTTAATTCCTTTAACAGCTTCCTGCACATCACAGGAAGAGAAACTTATAACTCTGGAGGATATGTCACCTATCCCAACATATAACATCGTACAGCAACGGGAGATCCCAGAGGAGAACTACTGAAGTAAAAATCCTTAAATAAAACGACTATCCCTTTCTGATTACTCACCCCTTAATATTCACAGGAAGTCCAGGCTTACTAATATTACCTTATTGGTGCATTTACAAAAGGTGCGAAACTTTTTATTTTTATGATGAGTTGCATCCATTCGAACCTGTTCTCTGTGATCTAGGCATCTAGATTTAAATACCTCCTTACTACTAGACATTTATTTCATCATAAACCCGTCCCTTTCTTGGCTTTTCCACCGTTAACCAAGAATTAAACTTAAGGCGGGGCTTCCTGTGTACATCAGTAACATGTTTATCCCATGTCTTTTACATATCCTATGTCACAACATGCCTCCGTTTTTTGTCTTTACATTTACGACTAATTGAAGTTGAGACAGACATCGCTTAAGTTCCGATCTTCTCTAATCTATTACAGCAGTTAAAATAAACTTTATACAAAATTTCATGACATTTATTCTTGTATATTTCAGTCTGAACTGTCTCCTCATTTTACGCTACTGTTAATAAAACTAGGACTCTATACCAATTTTGGTCTCAGATTTTTTAGAATGCATTCTATGATAACGGCAAAGTGATCCGACCATACAATATTATATTTTACATACACATTGGCAAGAGACATAGCAGAATGAGTCGCAAAACAGCGAGTGATTCTTGTTTTCACTGTGGGTAGGGTTTCATATAATAAAGTCATTGATTCTTTTATTTCAGAACTTGTATATTTCCCCAAAAAAATTATCAACGTTCCTTCATCCGCGATAGATGACTTATTTTGTAAATACGCTAACATCTCATTGATTGTGATATTTTATTATTGAAGACATGATTGATAACCACTCGCCTCTCGTTCCTGACGACAAGCATGCTGAAAATCCACAATTCGACTTTTGTGTCCAACTCATGGACAGTCCAACTCATCCATAAAACATCAAATAAAATTTAAAAAAAAATTAAAGTAACTTCACAGACTTGTTCAGTGATGGCATGAATTTCTACGATGGATTCTTTTAATATTTGGATGTGATAATTACTATCGATAAAATTGAATTATATACTGACAGCTATCGGCCGCAACACGCTAGAGAAAATTTACTACAGTTAAAGCCCCGGGTCGAGTCTTCGTGAATTGATTTCCTGACATTAACAACTTTGAGGGCAACACTTCCATTTATTATTTTTCTGATGAAATATCAGAACTGCTGTCTTTTTAGCAACTAACGCCGAATGATTTTTAATAAATATGGTTTTGCCAAGTCAATACCGTACAATTAATCATTGTATTACTATTTTTGTATTCTTATTTTTATCTTCGGAAGCAGCCCAAATTCCATCGCCACTAAAGTGATACTTATTTTCAATCTCGTATGAAATCAAACTCAATATTTGAGAGTCGCTAAGCTCGGTGAAGTTTAGGTTGCCGCATGTAATGTCTAAGGTAGTGTTTGTATTTCGACCTTCCCGCAAATTCAACAAATATTCCAAGATCTCCGTTATTAATGACCTGAAAATATAAAAATAATAGAATCATTAATTTAAAAAAAGTATCAAGTGTTGATACTAGGGTGATAAAATAAAATGTAAGCGAAAATTATGTGATATATATACTAAACTAAACAACGCCATAAGTTCCTACTAGTCCAGGAAAATTTATTAATAAATCAAAATTTTAGTCCCTCAGGGGAATTTTTTATATAAATTTCTAGAAGATATGAAATATCTATGGCACGTTATAAAAAATCACAGGATCAACACTTTTCGTTTAACCTATTATTCTGTTAATTTTAGTTTTAGCAAAAAAAAAAAAGTAATATGAACAAAATGAAATTCTCTACAATATTCGTCTGAAACTCTTTTTTCTAACTCTTACAATTTTTGTACAATTTGGAAAAAAAACCACCTATTTTTATTTTTATCACCTCTTTTATTGAGAGTGAAACTAAAATATTCCCTTAACCTTAAAGTAATAACATAAGAGATATTAGTAAAAAAAATCAGCATCGATAGGACGAATTCAATATGTAAATTATACAGAATGTATTACTTACGTCGGATATAACAACAGCAAACAATTTTCTAATATAGCTTCATCGTGGACATGGTTTTTTAAAAGTTTAACATTCCTGTAAATAACATTCAATGGCGTGTGTAACCAATATTTGTGCCTCTTCATTTCATTGAGAACTATATTTTCCAACTGACTGCGCGTTAAATACTTTCCGGTGCTTCTATTTCTTATATTTAAATCGAGTGAACTCGATATTGCAATTGCAATGTCTCGACCGCAAGTTTTATAACCTAATTTTGTATAGTAACTGTAAAAAAAAAAAAGAAAAAAAAAAACAATTTAATGTAAAGGGTGTAATTATCCTTTAAGCATTTGATAACGGCGAAGGTCTTTTCAGGAAACACTCGACAACTCTAAAACAGGTAGAACCCCTCGTGTTAGACATCATTTGCAAGGCCCGGGTGAAAAGAAGTGATATTTTGGACGAACACCCTACCCCCTCCCCACAAAACCCCAAAGATCCCAGTCAAGCGCCCCCTTCTCCAACATCTACTCTATTTTATTCAACTAAACACATAAAAAAACTAAACACCTTACTTTGTACTACGTACATACAGTACTTACTCGTAATTATTGTTATAATTAAGATTATTAAAAAAAATTAAAAAAACAATTGAGGTTTAATATCAAAAAAGCAAAAATTAATATAAATAAGAAAACACATTGTAAAATTGAAATTTGTATGTGTTGCTTAGACTTTTTTGATGTGTTTAGTTTCCTTACAATCAATTTTAATATAATATTTAATAGTAATTAAAAAAAACATTCACGTCTAGTGCAAGAACTGAAATAGTTAAAAAAATTGATAAAACTTACAATTTAAATTCATCTTTCGAACACACAAGACTATTTAAACTAAAACAAGATTTATTCAATTCTTGAAATTTGTTCAGACGATTGACTAAGCGCCGCTTATATAGCACCAACGACAGCAACTGAAAAATAATAATAATAATAATTTATACATGCACAATAACCAAATATACATGACATTTATATATCATTCTGCATAACATACTGAGCGTAGATTATTCAGAAAACGGTATAGTCACCACATTGAGAAGATGCATTAGGGAGAAGTGCATCGAATGTATTTCGATTTTAATGCTGTTTAACTTTCGACTCTTACACGCTTTTTATTGACTGGTGATCACAATTAATTGCAAATTAATTTATTAAATAATCAAATATATTGAGATATCAATAAAATTTTAAAAATATATTTGTACGAGTTACATTTATATAAATACTAGCTGACCCAGCAGCGGTTGTCCTGCTAGAACCCGAAAATAATTCTGTAAACCGATTGTGGCACCACCTATCGGGTCCAATTTTATTTCAAACCATATGTTAAAGTGAAGACCTATTCTCATACCTACCAAATATACAAAAAAAAATCGTAAAAATCGATGACAATTTGTGAAATAATGTTGCCATGTTCAATGTAATAGTGGGGCGTTCAGTTTTCATTCAATCACAGGAATGAGTACATCGTTAATCTTATCTTACTATACAAAAAAAAGAAATTATTTCTATTTTACTCTATCCGAATGTTGTATCGATAAATTAATCTACAGAGCCATCTATTAGTAATTCATCCAACTAACCTATAAATAGACACTACTGTTGTATAATAAACATTTAATTTGCAATAACAAATATTGAGGTCAGTAATTAAGATAAAAACTATCCTATCTTTTAAGTTGGACCAAATAACAGATACTTAAGAAGTTTGATCAAAGTCGGTTCAGTAGTTTCAGAGTTTATCGCGAACATACATCGTGACACGAGATTTTTAGATATATAAGATGTTACATAAGACCGCAAAGTATTTTCTTAAATAATGTAGATTTTATAAACACATAAGGCCACCTTAATGTAGTACGTCTTTAAGAAATATTTCATTATTCAACCATAATATATTGGGCAACAATTGCTTTTTTGTAAGAAAAGCCACCAAATAATATTCACAGTTTTTAGAAAATAGAAAAAGGAATTTCTAAAAGTAAAAAAAGACTTACCCTAGGATTTGTAAAAAAAACTTCATACTCCTCTAGGCTGTTAATTTCCATTAAACGTTGCCTTATTGTTTTAGGACTCAAGCAAAACACATTTAAACATTTCCTTTGGAACTCTTCAGGTATTCTATATTCCTATAAATTTATTATTTACACTTTATTTATTACTAGCAGACATAACGCCTAGAATAGCAAAATTAGCCTTAGCCGAAGGAGTGCTGGACCACATTCCTGACATTATATTTTTGCCAAGCGTTGGATCTTCATTTTTTGATATCTCATGCTTGCGGAGATCTTCATCCTGTAGATGAAGTCTAGTAGAAATTCTATTCTAACTATTGGTGAAAGAAAATTTAAATCGGATGAATATTTTCCAAGATTTCCTCTTACACACAAAAAAACAGTCATACATACAAACTTTACCTCTTTATAATATTAGTATGATACCTAGATTGCACTAAAACTAAAATTTTTTTTAGTTTTGACTAGGATTTTTATAACTTATTTTTACATCATCTCTAACTTTTTAGATGTCTATCGTAAAAAAATTACACCAAAAAAACATATTACATAAGTTTACGTTACAGGTATACAACACAAAAAATAGAAATATACACACCTCAAACAATGTTTTAATTTGTAATAATGAATTGTAGTCATTTTTCAATATTGCAGGTACCGTTCTGATAGCCTCCACAATGTCAATACCTCCCAATGATTTCACTTTGTCTATAATTAGTTTGGTCTTAACGGGATCCATACATAGAAGGAAACCATTTCTCCTGATACTGTTCACATCAAACTTTATTATGTTTTCTGCTATGTGTAATGCTTCTTGCATATCACTCATGGGTATATGCTTCATGGGTCTATAAATGTTACAATATTTAACAAACTCTTCATCTGTCACACCAAGTCTCCACTTCAAATACCTTCTTAATACACTCTTACGAACAGTTACTGAAAAAAAAAAATTTTTTACAATTAAGTGCAGCGGGCACACTGAAGGTCCACTTTATGGAAGGTGGCTGCCATCGTCTATGTAACCAATAACATGCGCTGGTGATTGTGTTACGATAAAAAGTAAGAGACAAGAGTAAGAGAATGGGCATCCCTTACAATTACGTGGAAATACAACACTACTGTTATTGACAAAAGAGCACAGTGGCCTTCTGTATTGCGGTGGTACGCGTCCGTTCAGCTTTCCGAATGTATTCACATTTCGAGCCAAACAGGCCAAATATAGGTCGAGGGTGTTATATCATTTGCATGCTAACTCAATGCTATGCTCAACGCATGCTAGTTCAGCCGCGTACTTATTCCTCGTCGACATTACAGCGGGGATAGCACGCGGTAACGGCCGTACGCGCCTGATAGAAACGGAACCATATAAGTGTAAGCAAAATCGTCCAGTAAAACGCAATTTTTGGAGTTTACTCCTTAAGAATCAATTGAATTAAATTATATGAAAAGTGGAAATTTATATGAGTAAAATTAATATAAGCCAAGCGTTAATTAAACAACGTTACGTTATCTGTCACTATCACTTTGAAATCTGTGCGACGGCTGACACATGTTATATGGAAAGGAACATATGTCAGGAGGAATGTGGAGCGTTGAGGAACGAAAAGATAGCGCGTTATAACCTGCCGGCGTTTATACCGGCGTGGACGCGTGACCAAGCAGTTCTACGAAAATCCTATAGATGTCGCCGCTTTACCATAGAATAAAAATACCTACATACATAATTTCAGTATTATAATAGATGTCCCGTTTATTTACTCTTCTTTCCTATTGTATAATCAAAGACAATCATACTTAAGGAGTAAACTTCAGTTGTGCCTCTGAGCTGACACACACTTTTTTTCTCTCTAGGTATATTTTGCGGCTATTTTTTTGGTTGAATTATTTCTGATGAATGTATACCTAGACCAGAGTGACACTATCGTCTTTTATTGGCCACTGTGGATTCTATTTCATAAATTGGGAACGTTATGTCTCCCAAGTCTGCAGAGGCGTAACTATACCATCTGGGGCCCGTGGCAAATTCTTTTGATGGGGCCCTATCAGTAAAAACGTCACGTTTTACTTAGTTTCATTTTAATAAACCATTTAAGTATTTAAGTATGAATTTGAAAATTTTTTATTAACACTAATAAAAATTTATTTTCAAGAGCATGGGTTTATACATTTACAATGAAATAACAATTTAATTTCAATAACATATTTATTAAGAAAAATCTTTTCTTCGAGCTTTCTGTTCCGCAAAAGTGTCTATAACATCATTAAAGTTTAAAGATCGGGCCATAGAATTTTCAATAGACAGAATAGCCAAGTTACATAACCTGTCTTGTCCCATAGAGTTTCTTAAATAGGTTTTTATTAATTTTAGTTTTGAAAATGATCGTTCAGCACTAGCTGTAGTCACAGGAATTGTAACAAATAACATTAATGCAGTGCATACTTCAGGAAAGCTGCAGGACATAAAATGATTCTTTATTATTAATAAATCAGCAAGGTCTCTAATACACGAAGACTTTTCTATTTCGTCTCTGAAAGTGGACCGAAAACTGAGAATTTCCCTGGCAAATGATTCAGATATGTCTTTTTTATATATATCTACAAATTCTAGAGCTTTTTTTAATAGATCAGTGTCATTTAAAATTTTCAAAGTTGAAGGCTGCAAAACATTGAAATTGGAAACAATTTCATTCATCGGAAAGAAACGCGATTTCAGTTGATTAATAATGATGTCCAATACTCGATAAAATATGTTTACTTTGAACAAACTTTCCGGATCTTGGAGACGCTCATCTTCGCAAAGTTCGTCAAAATGGCGTTTTACCTTCCTCTGACGAGTTTTAGAAAATTCAGGGGTGATGGACCACTTTTCTGCTACACTATTTGCTTCCATTTTTAAATTTATAAATTCATGTCGATACCTTTCCAATTCTTCTAGACAAATTTTCAAATGTTTTAAGGCATTTGATCGGTGGCTTTAGACTGAAGTGCTTTAGAGGCTGCATCGGTAGTTTGTAGAATTTTACAATGGAAAACCAATAACATAATAAAATTGTAGTTTTCAATCTTCTTCTTGAGTGAAACAGCTTCATTTCTTTCATCTGATTTACAATTTAACAAAATTGTTTTCGTTAGCGCTTTTTGGACTTCAACAAACCGAACTTTTAAAGCAAAAACAGCATCATAACGTCCTGCCCATCTAGTAGGGTTTAATGTTTTTAATGTTATTGAATTTGAAGACTCCTTTTCTTTATTAGATATAAAACTTGATAAAATCTTCCATCTTTTGATACTATGCCCAAAAAAATTGTAAATTTGTTGAACTGTATCAAAAAAAAATTGCATATCAATAACCTCTCTCACTGCATCATTGAGTACTAGATTTAAGTTATGAGCAGCACAGTGAACATATACGGCATTTGGCTCGACATCTTTTATGAGTTTTTGAACTCCACCATAAGTCCCTTTCATTGTGTTAGCACCATCATATCCTTGTCCTCGACACTTATTTAGAGGAATATTTTTGTCATTTATGGATTTAATAATTTGCTTGGACATTGCTAAGGCAGTTTGATCCTTAACTTCATGAAATCCTAAAAATGTCTCTTTAACGACGAGTGCCTTTGGGATCCCATTACCATCTTTTTCGATCATACAATAACGGTAAAGTTCACACATTTGATCAATTTTTGAAATATCTTGAGTTGTATCGAATATGATAGAGTAGAATGGTGCGGCATTTATTTCATTTATGAGTGCATTTTCTACTTTTAGAACCAGGACAGAAATTAGCTCATTTTGTATTTTTGGACTTAAATATTTTATCTGGCCTTTTGGTTTACTTAACAATTCTTGTAAAATCGGGTCGTATTTTCCTAATAATTCAACAATACTCAAAAAGTTTCCTTGGGAGCTTGGATTGCTATTTGCGTTTTCTCTGTGGCCACGAAAGGCTAAATTACACGTTGAAAGTGTCAGAGTAACATCAAGGAGTCTGGAAAGTACTTGGCGCCAAAAAGATTTTTCTTTTTTGATCATGGACTCTTGCTCTTCATCGAGTGTTCCATGTAGCCGCCACTGTTGATACATAAGACAAGAATCCAGATGAATTTTCGATGCCTCGTGTCTTTCTATGGCGTCTACAATATGTTTCCAGTCATCATAGCCCTCCATCCAAACATTTTGTATTTTTTTAGATGCCCGATTTGAGAATAACCAACACGGTTCACAATACGCCTTCTGAAGTATTAAAGAATAAGATAGCCATGTTCGTTCCAGTTTTACGCCACACTTGGAAATAATATAGTAATGTTTTTCTAGAAAAGATCTATTGTCACTATCTTTTAAGAAAGGGCCCTTAGGTTTACAATGTCCGTTTTCAATCACGAACCTTTTCACTTGTTCAGTTAGCTCTTTAAAATTACCCTTATCAGTAACATATGACGAAGATACAATATTGTTCACGCTAAAATATAATTCTCTTTGATTTTTGCTATTACCTTGTTGTGGTTGTTCTGGATCTGGATAGACACTGGTGTCGGATGCTGCATCTCGTAATTCTGGTATACTTTTAGTAAGGTTTAATTCATCACTTTTGGAGCACTGTTCTTTCGCGTTTTCATTATTAAAGTCATCATTCTTCAAGTACTGACTAATTTTACGTAACTTTTTATTTTTTTCTTCAGTCTCCCTCTTTCTCTTTCGTTTTTCGCTACCACTTAAATATTTTCTGGAACTAGACATTTTAATATCTAACTTTCACTTTAACTTACTTTGCCACCATTTGCAGGTTCAATAAAACAACAAATACGAAAAATCTAATATACAAATGATCAATTGTCAAAACAATCACACAAAGAATGCGCAATTCCCCTAACATAGTCCTGCTAGACCGCCCCAGCGGCAGCGTCACGAGTAAAGTACTTTCTTGGTTAACAAAATGAGGGAATTCCCCGACCGTCAATGCTCACCAGCGCTGCCAACGCGACAAAAAATGTAGAAACTAATGGATGCGTTCTAAAATTGATCAACATCTTTTTCTTTAGGATGTGTTGAAATGCTTAACGATTAACTTGATATAATATTATGGTCTTAGTTGGTCTTTAATGGATTTTAAGCAGATACTTAAAAAATAAAATTAAAAATATACTTTTCAAGTAAAATAAAATACTCAGATACAATGTTAAAAATTTATTTCTACACTCGCGGCCTCTTGGGCCGGGGCCCTCTTGGGTCGGGGGCCCGTGGCATTTTGCCAGCCCTGCCACCCTATAGTTACGCCACTGCAAGTCTGGTGTGTTGCACTGCCCCGGTGCCCCCCAGGCCTTTGAATAAATGTATAAATGGAGGTGAATAAATGAAGTTTCTCCCTTATACCTACTTAATATCACTGACAATAAGGACTATCACTTGTAATTTAAAAGTCTTCTAAAAACCACAGTCTAACCATACTTACGTCATACAGTCCAGCAATGTTCAATGTCCGAGCATGTAAACTGAAGCGAGTTCACCAAACATTGCTCTACACAAGTACATTCGTTACCTGACTGTATGGCGTAAGAATGGTTAGACTGTGGTTCTACATCATCCAATACAAATATGTTAACAAAATTGGGGCTACAGAATGATCTATTACGTAAAGGCATTTTACATACAGATAGAAGTATCCGAGTCCTGAAACTTATGCAAGCCCTCCTCCTTAGTCGGCCAATCATGAATAGAATTACATATTGTTTCCTCCAAGTTCACATCACTTCTAATGAGGCCACTCTTCTTCAAGTCAGTAATAGTTTTTGAACGTGCAATTGTATGATATCTGAAACAAAGTCTACTGTGTATACTCTTATAAAGGATTTTATTTTTATGTTAAAGTTGACAGATGGGCTGACAGCCCACTTGATGGTAGGTGGCTACTGCCGCCATTAGCACAAGCGACGCCATAGATGCTGCAAGTGTGCTGCCGACCATAGTAGGATTAACGATAAGGGATTAGGAAGGGATAGGGTAATGGGCTGTGGTATCCCTTATTCACTCACCAACACCGAACAACACCACAGTATATTAATTTTCATACAGTATATTAATTTTCATAAAAGCCACTAAGAATGACGAAGTATGCAGCTTGGTCTCGTCCCACTCGCATCTCACCTCTCACACCCTGCATGTTTGCCCTATCTAGACGTCTCCGTCAGCCTACTGTATGAAAATTAATATACTGTGCTATTATTTCACAGTGGTGTTCTGTTGGGGGTGGTTACTCCCTCCAGATGGGTTGCTCAAATGAATGTGAAACAAAGTGTGCTCTGCCATTACTATACTTGTGCAAGATCATAATTAGTTTCATTAAATAAAATTTTATTTTACCTCAAATTATATAACACATTACATAATTAAAAAAAGTAAATACAAAAGAAATTTCACACATTAAGTTTTAAAATTGAATCTAAAATTTTAAAATATAAATTAAAATTAGTTTAGATAGATCTTCCATCTATCTATAATATTTTACTGACCAATAACAATAGGGAATATGCGTCTAATTCAAAAAAGGCTTAAATATATTTTTTTATTAACATTTTTGCTTTAGAATTATGTCTATGTAAATATTTTTTAATATTATTTCTTTTTCATTAAGAAAATAATTATGAAAAAGTGCATAAAAATGTGGGAAATTCAAAATACTTGAAACGGTCAGATCGAATGTGACGTCAACGTCTATGAAATGTTTGTGATTTTTAACATTTCATTGTATGGTAGACTTTGACGTCACGACAAGCGCGCCAAAAGGGCGGGTGTTTAAAGTGCCCATAGCTGTTAGTAAATTTTAACCTTTTTTTTGTTACCAAATTTCTGTTTTTTGGCGCTGAATATTTTTTACGGTTATATAATGATATAACCTATCGTATGAAAATAAATAAAAAAATTTTGAATATTCCCTATTGGGGCAATAACAAGTGGGTAATGAAAGTAAAAGTAGTAAATGAAAGTGAATGAGCCCATTGGATGAGCGGTTAGGGTGCTTGCCTTAACACTCTGGGAGTGTTAAGGCAACACTTCTAGGGTTCCCGGTTTCGATTCCCGGCAGGGTCAACTTTGAAAAATTAACTTTTCAAATTTGGCTCTGGTCTAGATCTGGAAAGTAATGGTAGGGCACATCACTGCGTTTTGCAGTCATTTGGGCAGCCTGTCTGTCGGCAGTAACCGCTTCCTTACATAAGACCACAGTGAAATAACAGCATGTGTGCTGTTGTGTTTCGGTGAGTGAGTAAAGGGATGCCAGAGCCCATTTCCCTATCCCCTCCTAATCCCTTATCCTTAATCCTACTGTAGTCGGCAGTGCACTTGCAGCAGCTTCGACATTGCTTGTGTTATAGGTGATGGTACCCACCTACTATCAAGTGGATCTTGACATAAGCCTGTCTGCCGATCTTAACATAAAAATAAAGTGAATTCTTAAGACAGTTGAACCAGCTTGCAAAATGCACATAAATTCAAGTTTAATAAATGAATATTTAAATGGTTGCTGTGTATGCAATAAGTTTCATCATTTACAACTTATTGTTGTTCAGACAGATTGTATGAGAGTTTGCATCATAGAGCATAAACTATATGATTTAGACAATCCATTGCTATGATAATTTTCCTAACAAGCTTGTCTCTTCTAGTATCATTCTATTGTGGACATTATTGTATAACAATAATAAATAATAAACCATAAGTTCTCGCATATGCTTTATGAGTATACCTATTAAGGCATCACCTATGTAACAGGGTCATTTGCTTGATCACAGAATGTGACATACCAGCTTTAGAAAGTTAAATAATTAATTTACTGTGATAAATATATACATTGATTCAAATTATAGAATATTACAAAGCATGATCTGAAGAAAATGCAATAAAAAAAACTAAATAAAAAAAAATATCAACCAACTGCACTGCCCATCCTCACTCACCCCAGCATCTTGATAGGTGTACCAAACAGCCTGAACAAGCTATATAAAAAATGTGCATAATATTATCAAGCTGCGAAATATAGCAAAGTGAAACATACCTTATAATATGCATAGGCAAAATTTGGATGAAACAGCATTCTTTGAGTACTTGTCCATAGTTATCAACTCTTATAGGATTCATACAAAATATATGATGGTTATGGCAAGCATCCACTGGGATAATATTAAATTTGGTCAACACGTCCAAAGTATACTGTAGATCATCATGAGTTAAGTTTTTAATAGATGGGTCTTTGCGAATTAATCTGGAAATACTGTTCTTTGATAATTTTATTCCTGGAAAATAATTAGTTCATGACTTCGAATTGGAACAATTAAGAGAATTTATTTCATTCGAGGTTACTTTATTAATTAAATTTACACCTGTCGTTTTTTGGTACAAGTCTATAAATGGTATATGATAACTTCTCCGAGAGACTATTCTTGGCATATATTTTTTTAATATCACGAACATACTTTGTAGATTTTGTTTAGTGCTCTTACAGTATACCTATATTATCTAGATTTTTATTTCGGTTAAATAAACGATGCGAACTGTGCAAACACATGATATTTACAAGAAATAAATAAAACATAAAAGTTATAAAACGTCTCGTCTGTCGGATCTAATATCTGTCAGTCAGACCATGAGTCAGATGTCTGTCTCAACAAACAAAGATGTTGTATTAGTCTGTACCTAATACAATTATCTTTGGTCTCAAAGATGTTGTATGTCTGTCTGATCAATCTGTCTCTGCTGTCTCTGACATGCTGACTGAAAATGAAGTTTGGTTGCCGTTTCGGAAAAAAGAAAGTCCCCAGATCTTGATCAAAAAGTCCCTAGATTTTTAATTAAAATTACTTAAAAAGTCCCCTAGAAGTCGCTAAATATTTCAAAATATTTCATAGTAAAAAATATGCTGTAAACAAAGCAAATTTGTATAATCAAGGCTTTATTCATAGTATTAAAATCCCTAAGTTTATACAAACAAACATTTCGTCGGTATACACAATTCACACAAAATAGGTTTGTTCTGCAAAAACGTAACATAGAAACTGTTTATTTCATTCCTCCCTTTCTCTAAATGGTGGATTGCTGAAGAATGAAAAAAAAATAGCTACATAATATTATGATGAATCGTTTGATAGAGTGATAGGCATCAAACAGACCGAACCTGGAGATCGAACGTCATTCTACTAGCAGATTTCCCAAAAAACCAATAGCAATTCGTAGTGTAGCTAATAACTACCTACATTTAAATTTGTACCAAAATATTTCTGTGGGTATTTCAATATTGAAAAATTCGCTTCTTATTGTAACTTCATGATACTTTTTTCTACTTTTTCTTATTTATTTCTTTATAGTTTCGCATATCCAAAATCCAAGACATCCAAAATACGCTAGATCTAACGAGAAAGTTGCTAAAACGGCAACAGTGTTTGGATGAAGATGAAGTCACCTCAGAGTAAATAAACTAGAAGTCACAAAAAAGAAATGACATTGACATTATCAATACCAGACCGACAATAACAGTAAGCAAATGACATTGACTAAGACGATCTGACATTTGTTTTTGTAAAGGGCCTGAGGGGCCTTCTCACGATGCAATTTCATTTTAAATTCCAATCTCTCGATTCAATTTAAGTTGATTCGACAAATTGCGATGTGAATATAAGTAGGCAAATTGACGCCTACTTTCAACATTTTGAATGTCGAGTTGTCCGTCCTATATAGCAATCGACAAGTCGAATCAACAGTTGATTCAATTTGGCGTTATTTTCGCTTTGGAAGCGCTTTGGACTTGGTTGTCACACGTCTCGTCTGTTCGCTACGTCATCGTCGTTAAACATATTTTAAAAATGAAGAATAATGAAAAAAGTTTGTCAACATATCTCGAATTATTTTTTATAGTAAACTAGCGACCCGACCCCTGCTTCGCCCGGCGTGCAACTTTTATATATATGAACATTCCCCGTTTATCCCTCTTTCCATTAGTGAAAACCGAATTGCTGATCCACGCGTGATGCCGTGACCAAGGGAAATGGGGATTCATTTTTATATATAGAGATGTGGCAATAATATTGAAATAAATTTCAAGTCTTCATAGCGTTAATCGGTAGGTAGCTAAAAATTTCAAGGTAGCGACCAAACGTTATTTTGGTTTAAATAATGCTTTCAAATATCATTTACTATAGTACGGTCATTCTATGAATGCGTTTTTGACATTTCTTTATGTCCATTGCATAAAGTTCATTTCCGAATAAACGATACAGAAAATGTATGGAATTTTGACACCGTCAGAACAGCACTCTTATAATGGCCGGAGTATAATGACAGGAGGAAAACTTGTATATAAAATTGTGAAAGTCTTCCATTTCTAAATTAAATATTATTTTTATATGAGATTTTTTTTCTATAACAACAGGCATTTTTTCACTCAGTATCTTTTTTCCGTCCTTTTTTTGTTATTGATGCAATAACTAAAGCAATTCCCGATTTTTGATATTTTGAAAGAACTATATACATATAGTGCTCTCAACACGTGCACTTGCTTGCACTGCTGACTGCTTTTAAAATGAAATTGTGAGGATTGATTGATACATACTCAGAACAATAACTAATTATTGTTCTGAGGATTGATACGTGACGTAAGTAGTTAGTTGAGTACGGTTTATTTTTTGGTCTGTTTCGAAATTCGACTCCGCCAACAAATTGAATCGATAGATTGGATATGAAATTGAATCATGAGTAGGCCCTTTATGTCTAAAAAATACTTCCCATTTCTCACCGGCAAAATGTTTTACTGTATAGTATTTTCACTTTATGATGATATGCGTGACAGTTCTCACTTTTTCATGTCACGCATACTGTTTTCAACTAAAAAAAACTGGCACAAAAAATGACAATTAAACAAAAAAATGTATGAAAAAAAAATTATCTATTCGAAAAACACAAAAGGAATTATCACTTTTATCATTATTTTATTATTATTATAGGTAAATGTAATAAAAAAACATATATTTTAAAAGTGTCAGACGCGTGAAACGGAATTTGTGTCAATAGGGATTGACACTAGGGATATTCACTTATATTCGATATATCGAAAGTACTCTTTGTTTGCCATAGGATATTCGGAGGTTTAACAAATATTTTTTTCTTTTCTGTATATTTATAAAAACATCGTATTTTAATAATAAAACTAAAGCTGACTAATAATAACAATAAAACAAAAGTAAATTTTGTTCTGAGTCTGATACGAGTTGTCAAGTTTCGAGTTCTGATAGTAATGAATAAATAAATAAATATTTTAAACAGACTGCATTGTATTCTATTTAACCTGTTTTTTAAAATTTAAGAATTTATTTCTAAATCTGAAAATCTAAAATCGGTAGTTCGATTCCATTTGCTTTGCCAACTGATTCGATATTTTCAAACAATCGATTAAATGTCGTTAGGTCGCATCACTAAAAGTGTCTGTTACGAACTGTCACGCATATCATCATACTACAGTGACTGAAACTGAAAATAAATACCATTAGTAAAGTAAATATACAGTTAAGAGTATATCTTTGCTTTATAGTTCACAGAATGTGTCACCATAATTTTCCATAATTACAAAAAAAAATCTCATGAAAAGTAATGGTTCTGATTACTATCAGAATTTTAAAATGTTTTTACTTCAAAAGAATTTTATATTGTTTATAACCTACCTTTTATGTTAGTGTTTATGTATGTATCTTCAAATCATTGTTTTTAGATGGATTGGACAGCTGTTAAGAATCATTTCAAACAAACCTGGTTAACAACAGTGCTTAGTCTGGTGTTATTTTCTGGTGTAACCTATTTCTTAATATGGGCAGAGGTAAGTAAATAAATATTATTTAAATAAGTATTAACTTAGGCATCTAAGTAAGTACATGATAATTCATTTGGTGTTTTGGATTTCTTCAACAAGTTATTCTTTTTCCCATGCTCATAGGTATGCTTCCCAAGGTGAAGCAATTAGGTGTTATTTACTGAGCGCTCATCACTAAAATAATAATAATAAAAGTATTACTATACCTACATTAACACAAAGTTATATAATTAATATTCCCAGAAATAAGGCTATCTTTACGTTTTCCCGTGTAGAGATATTTAGCAGTGGCAGCCTGGTGGAGGATTACTTTTTGTTGTTTTCGGTTATTCTTAGTAATTTTTTTAATGAAACCTTTCATTTCAGAGTCACACAATACAAAGTAATTTAATATTGGAAGAATTGTTTTCTGCTGCAGAGAGTATAGACGTTCGTATAAATGATGAAACAGACCGTTATGAAGGTCGCATTGTTCATATTGTAGGCCCTTTACACATATTAGAACCTATATCAGAGCCAGATTACAATATTCAAGTACTAGCAGTAAAGTTAAGAAAGCGGGTACAGATGTATCAGTGGATTGAGGAAGCTACGTGAGTATTTCCGTAATAAACACTATTGTAGTAATAAATTCAGTGAATCAAAAATGTAATTCATGTCAGAGCCATATTTCTTTTATATATTTTCTAAAGAAATAAGGTTGAAGATAGTATATCGGTGCAAATCTTCTTGGGCTACCAATTTTGGGACTGTTTGTGAGGTATTGCAATGTAGGGAGGGAGCCACAGAATGAACGAGACGCAATGATAATATTTGTACAAGAGAGGAAACAGTTGCACAGTATTGCTTATTCGGATTTCGCAATTGAACATGAGCAAACATAAGACGCCCGCTGAGCGCAATAAGATTTGCTATTATACCTATAGTGGTTAAAAAAGTTGCTCTGATATAAAGTATGTTGATAATGTGAAGAATACTTAGGATTCTAAGTTCTGATAAAAATAGCTACATTATGTTTTTCAATATGTGCACTACAATTTAATATATATTTTTGCAATTATTAAAAATAATTTGGTCCAGTATTTTATATGGACCATTTCAATGACTTTGTAAACAAATTCACAACTGCTTTTTTAAAATTCGACAGACACTCGTAATGTCTACTTGTAGATTGGCGGCAATGCAATGTCACAGGTGCTCCAAATGTGTTTTTGGTTTTAATAGTGTAGAGGATAAGGGATTAGCGAAGGATAGGGAATTGGGCTCTGGCATCCCTTACTCGCTCACAGAAACCAACAGCACACTTGCACACTTTATTATGGCGGTCTTCTGGAAGGGAGGACCTCTCAAGCTGCTTAATGGCTAGTAAATTATGAACTTATTTTTAATTTTGGAAATAAAAAGAAGACTCAAGATGTAAGGACTGAGTTGGATGGCAAATGTGTGTCATTTGAGGTCTTCAAATAAATATATGTCATATTAGTAATAACTTTCATTGGTATAATTTCAAAAAAGCATCAGAACCTTGAACCAGTATACTTACATGTGATACATATTTTTTAAATTTCAGCGATAATGAAAACTTTCTCACTGAACCAGCAGAAGAGTGGCAGAAAACATACTGGTATCATAAAGACTGGAGAGACTATATAGTTGATTCTAATTTATTTTACATAAGACCTGGACACCACAATCCTACTACTATGCCTATGTTTAGTGAAACACATGTAGCTGAAAATGTTAAAATTGGATGGATATATTTAGGTAAGTTACAAATCCAATGGTTATATTACATGTGCCAACATTCTTTCTCCTTTAAATTATGTTAAAAATTTTAGTCAAGGTACATATACCTATTAAGGTCAGTGCTTCATTGGAAATATTGTCCGGAGTGGATGCTTTGCCTTTTTTTATTTTACCTTTGCTTTCAGATTTGTTTTGCCCAGCTTTGTCATTTTGAGAACCATTCTTCTTTTTTTTTTATTCCTCCAGTTTTTTTTCTCTTAGGATTTTCAAGGCTTGCAATCTGTTGTAATGCCCTTTTTTTCTAATATAAATTCTCAATTATTTGCTTAATTCTGCTATTACCCATCTTATTTTTGTTGCTTTAATCTTTTCTTCTCTTTGGATTGGTACATCCTACGTTTTTTTCAGATAATATATTTTTTTGGCACATTTGCTAATACACTCGAGAGCAATGAATCCGGGTCACTTAAAAAAACCTATAAATCTCGGAAACTAAGAATGCTAGCTTAATGAAAAAATTGTGTTTAGTAGACAATTAAATACTCCTTAAATTAAGGTATCAAAACTTCTTAGTTACTGCAAGGTTATGTCATAAAAAAATAAAATTTGAAAAAGGGAGACTTTCGAAGATGGAACTACGAAATTACTGCATTTGATTTTGCTTTTGTTTCCAATCTGTCATTTAAGTGGGTATATAAACCATATTGATAGTGTTCAATATTTATTTTACAACCTGTAATCATGTTGCTTACAACTGAAGAACGCACCAGAATCCTCACAATGCTGGAAACCGGGCGGAGTCACCGCGATACAGCCAGGACTGTCGGTGTGTCGCTGTCAACAGTACAAAGAGTTCTCAGAAGTTACGAGGAAACTGGCTCTAACCTACGTAGACCAGGAACAGGCAGAACTAGGTGTACCACAGCACGAGAAGATCGATACTTGGTGAACACCATGCTTAGTAATCGCTTTCTCACAGGAACTGAACTTACAAATCAGTTTCGACGCCTCGGAGGAAGTAACCCAAGCGCATGGACAATAAGACGACGACTTGCTGAAGCTAACTTGAAACCACTTAGACCTGCAAATGGCCCTAAACTGAAGCGTGGTGATCGTATTTCAAGACTAAGATATGCCCAGAACCATTTAAATTGGACTATTGAAGATTGGTCGAAAGTTATGTTCTCCGACGAATCAAAATTTATGCTCTACAAGCACGATGGAAGACACAGAGTGTATAGAAGGCCAGGGGAAAGATTCAAGCAAGCATGCATAGAAGAAAAAGTAGCCTACGGTGGTGAGTCTGTACTTGTGTGGGCCAGAATTTCATCTGAGAATCGCACAGAACTGGTGCTCATAGAAAACGGCTATTTAACTAGCGTAAGGTATGTGGAAGAAATCCTAAATGAACACGTTGGGCCATTTACGGTCAATTTGGGTGAGGATGCTATTTTTATGCATGACAATGCCCGACCTCATACAGGTTTCATTGTGAATGACTACCTACAAGAGATGAACATTACTCGTATGGAGTGGCCAGCACGCAGCCCGGATATCAACCCGATCGAGCATGCATGGGACGAGCTAGGGGACCGTAAAACAACGAAACTCTCCCCCAATCACGCTTCGTGGGCTCAAAATTGCTCTCACAGAGGAATGGGAGAATATTTGCCAAAATCGTATAAGAAACTTGGTGTACAGCATGCCAAACCGCGTAAACGCACTAATGGAAGCACGAGGAGGCAATACAAAGTATTAAAATTCAAGAAAATCATATGGTTTTACAAAAATGTCATATTTCCTATTTTTGTTTTAAGGCGAGATCAGCAGTTTTTTTTTCTTTGTAATTTTTAATAAATAAAATGTAGTGACTTATAAATTTTATTACTTTCATTTAAGGGGTATTATATTGTCTATTAAACACCGTTTATTTTATTAAGCTAGCATTCTTAGTTTCCAAGATTTATAGGTTTTTTTAAGTGACCCGGATTCATTGCTCTCGAGTGTACTATCTTTATTGTAAACCTTGTTACAATAAAAAGACTTAGTTATTTATTTATTTTTTATTTTATTTTATATTTCTCTTTTTCATATTCTTTAGCTCATTTTTCAGTTCGGTCGTGTCTTTGTTTATGTCTTGATTTCTGACATATAAAGAACTTCCTTGTAGATTTTTATGGTATTTTTCTTAAAGAGAATTTAGAGCCTAACTTCTGTGGTTTGACGCTATATGTAGTTTTGAAAGGCAATTTTTTGTTTCTAAGGATGTAATAAATATAATTTCTGCACTGACTTTCTTGTCACACTATATGTTTCCGGAACTGGCCACTTATATAAACAATATTTAAAAAGTATTTAGAACATTTGAAAATGGAACTCTCTGGCTGTAGAATACAGTTTGTTTCATCTGTCACTTGTTTTTAAATTGTGGCGTCATTTTAAAATTTGGGTGTTTACATCACCATAAATTTAACTCGTGAAAATTTTCGTAGCATGATTTTCTACGATTTTAAGTGTAATTTGACAGCTTAGAAGAGCTTCGCTCATTATATGCCCAGTGATATAATTATAGAAATAGATGTCTAATGTTGACACAGTCACTATAAATGTAATTGATTAGATTACAATTTATAACTTATAACAAAGTTGTTGAATAGGCCCTTACATTAACTAAAATAACTGACTTGCTTTTACATGAGATCTCACAACTTTTTGTAGTGGAAAACTTGACATATATTTTATGTTTTTGATGGGATTTTCATTTACCAGTTACCTGTCTTTGAGGCAGCTCTTTTTTAATTTTCGGTGTAAATTATAAGCCGAAATCACGCTGGAATTAAAGCTTCATGATTTTATCAGCTTGGACTCTAATAATAGGGAATATGCACATTTTTTACAAAGGTTTTTATACAATAGGTTATATCGTTATGTAACCATAAAAAATGTCCAGCATAGAAAAAATAAAATTTAGTAACAATTTTTTTTTTAAATTTACTAACAGCTACTGGCACATTAAACACGCCCATTGGCGCGCGTGACGTCACAATCTGCAATAATTATCAAATGTTAAAAAAATCACAAATCAAACTATGCGCTTGTAGACTTTGGCGTCATTCGATCTGACCGTTTCAAGTAATTTGAATTACTCACTATTTTTTTTTGCATTTTTTAATAATTATTTAAATAATAATTTTAATAATTATTTAACGAAAAAGAAATAATATTAAAAAAATATTTACATAGACATAATTCTACAGCAATATTGTTTATAAAAAAAATTGTTTAAACCTTTTTTGAATTAGACGCATATTCCTTATTGTATTTGGCTAACCTCGAAATGTATTTATACCTTACAGCGATGGATGTAAAGATCAAAGTGAATGACTACTACGAGATATGGTCAGACTCTAGACCAGATAGATCCGATATAAAGTTGCACTCTGGATTCTATTATCATGGAGAAAGCGCTCTCAACCATGAAGTTGGTGATTTACGTGTACACTTTTCCTATGCAGGGAGAGAAGATGATATTGTAAGTTTTTCATTTGAAAAGTACTTTATCCCATCAGTGATAAGTCGATAAATATAACATTATATAATGTTGAATAAGTGGGATATATGAGACTAAATTCTATGTTGAGGTTAAATATGTATGATTTCATTGTAACTGTATTTTTTTTAAATTTCTACTTTGATAGAGAAAACAGAAGGTGAAGAAAAATATTGGTAGAATATATTTATGAAAATTTTATTTTTATGCATAAAAATTTAGTTTTGCACGCGCCTTATAATTTGCAAAGATGTTAACTGCATCTTCATAATCTTGAATGAATATTGCTAAGTTTGCATTGTTATCCCATTACAGGATTATCTATTATCTAATAATTATTATGTATCGTTGCAGTATACAGCAGTTGGCGTTGTGGAAAAAGGAGTTCTTCAATCATACAGCCCTACTAGTTTTCCAACAGCAGATCCTATGTCCATTCTTCAGAAAGGCTCGTATAGTTTAAAACAGTTGTACGAGTTGGTGAAACATGATGTGAATACACACACATGGAAGTATCGTCTAATGGGTCTTTCGCAAGTTTTTGCATCGGCAATGACCTTGCATCCTGAGTGGATCACGTTATGTGAGTCTCGCTGTTAACATTTTTTCTTATAGAAATGGGCAACAAAAGTTGTTTTAATAAATTTTAATAATCTTATTCTACATACAATATTTTTACAATTTATATTTATGAAAGAATAACGTGCACTATTCTCAGGACATTAATAGGTTGTATCATTTTTGCAAAAAAAAAAAACTAATATTAATTTGGTTAGATAGATTTGTTCGTAACCACTCTATGCTACAAATATTCAATTTCCACATAGTGATAAATCATTTACTAAATGTATATCCAATTATGCACTAAGAGGGTCCAAAATTTTCTAGCCAGAAATATAAGTAGATGTTAAAAAAACAATTTATAGATGTCATTTTAATTGTGATAATTTTTTGCTTAAACGAATATAATTTTCAAGATATAACTGTCATTGATTTAGCTTTTACGAGCTTTTGAAGAATACTAAGTCGAAATATTTTAATCATGTTTAAAGTCGAATATCAGTCTGTGATTAGAAAAAATATTTGTCTAATCTCCGAATATCCTATGGCAAACATAGAGTACTTTCGATATATCGAATATAATTGAATATCCCTAGTGTCAATCCCTATTTTTTTTTTCCATATATTTATTTAGACATTTTTATTTACAGTCAATCCCTATTGACACAAGTTCCGTTCCACGCGTTTGAGACTTTAAAAATATATGTTTTATTACATTTACCTATTATAATAATAAATAAAATAATTATAAAAGTGATAATTCCTTTTGTGTTTTTCGAATAGAATTTTTTTTCATACATCTGCTTGTTGCTATCCCTTTATAGGAGTATATACAAACTTATGCTATGCATCTATAAAAAATAGGATAGAGAAAAGTTGAGACTTGTATCACAAAGTTTTATCAGTTAAGATAAAACCTGCCTTTATTCTTATTACTTTACAATTATTGATTAGTGACCTATAATTGTAGAATTTGATGTGTATGAATAAGTAATGACATGCCATATTATATCGCGCTTATCTATGCGGTTCTGAACTAAACGCGAAACATAGCTTCTTTAAGGGCCGGCGCATATTGGAGGATGGCATGACGAAGTATTTAATTTTTTTTTCATAGAATTTTGAACTGTTAATAGAATTCAAATTTCATTCTATTCTACTGCGGAATGCAACAGCACACCGATTATTGCCCTAGCATAATACAATGAAATTTAATTTATTTTAAAAGCAGTTATGGTATAAAATTCCATGATAAAATTGAAATACTTGCCATGCCGTCCCCAATTTGCGCCGGCCCTAATGCATCCATTGTTACTAATGTAATTAACTATCACTTTCACTTTTAATCTATTTGTTTAGTTGAAATTTTATTTTTCCAGTTCTGCAATGCAAGTGGATATCAAACAATCTAAGACAATGCTCAAGAATCTGGATAAATCTTGTTTTAGCGTTTTCGTACACATCGCTGATTATATCAATACCCTGGTAAGTTTAAGTAAAAATTTCTCCATTTCACTTCAGATGTGGTTCCGTACAATTTCCCACATAAAGAAACTTTCAAGTTTGCTCTCATTTCTCAAATTAATAACTATATTATTTTTACGCCTACCTCATAAAGTCATTCTGTGTGCTCATAAAGACTCTCTACCTAGGCGACCGAACTGCGCTGGTTTATTACCATCTATCGCAACAATACAACTATTACTAAATTTTACGAGATGGCGCTTTAATAAATAGTTATATAAAAAAATTATAACTATTTATTAAATAAATAGTTATAATTTTTTTTGCGTTTTTACAAGAAATACTGTCTTATACGTATTTTTACATACAAAAATTCATTCAAATCGTTAGAGCCGGCCACTTTACCACTTTCCCTAAGTTTTTACCACTTACCTACATCTAAAACAAGCTCTTTAGCAGACGCAACACACGAACATTGATCATCATGAGATTTTGCATACAGAAAAGCACATAAAAGATAAAACAATCATCTAAAAATAAAAGATAAATCCTTTCAACGCTTTTAAACGAAGTAGCGAGCAGAAGCTAGTTAATTCCTGTAGTGCCACCTTAAATGTGATATTGCCTCATATAAAGTTTCAAAGATAACATTACAGAATATTTGTTGAGTTGGCAATGAAACCAAGCCAGAGTTGATTGAACCAGGCAAGCTGCAGAGTTTAAGTGTATGTAGTCTAACACAGAGGTTGTCATCACGGCTTTTAATATATGGACATAATTTATCATAGAAGTATTAAAATCAGGGTATATCTCTCAAAATTTCCTGCTCCCCAATAATATTTATCAGTTAGATTTTGAATTTTTTCTCTTTGACTTTTTATAATAAACTTTCCGAGATAATCAGAGCTTCACCTATAAGTAAATTTAAAAGTGTAATCAAAACCAAACTTTGTTCGAAAGGTTGAATATTTAAACGATAATGAAGCCTGAATTTAAATGATTCTGAGCTCATACTAAGTCTGGTATTGTATACTTGTACATATTGATTTGTGAATAATAATAGTAATTGTTATATAAATTATTTTAAAGATGACAAAAAGGATTGTTTCCTGAGTTTCAATCGGGATTTCTTCGTCATCATTTTGGCTATTTTTTTCCAGAACACTGATAAAATATATATTTGACGTTTAAAAGTGTTTCTTTGAAACCTATTTAATGAATAAATAACGGTTTCACTGTTTCATAGTGTTGCTGTAAAGCAACAATCGCGCCTCTGCAATGTTACTGGCAAATACTCATGTTGTAAAAGCAAATTCATAAGTAGGTAGTACAATTTCGTTAGAATTTAAATCTTCCATTTGATCGTAGGTGGCTACAGTCGCCTTTAAACACAAGCTAAATGAAACACTTGGGCTTTGCTCTGTTTCTTCCTGCACACTGAAACATTAGGACACTTAACATTAGGCAACTGAACATTGTTTTGTGTTTGTTGGTAGGTTGTTTTACAGCCCGTGGACGGGTGTGGTGGCACTGGGCCTAGGTATACTACCGCTCCTGCATTACTCTACTCTGCTGACTCGCCGCGGAAATTACGTACCGCATCCGCCTCACGATCACCATCGCTGATACAATTACTCCTAGCGGGGTAATCGGAGTAGAATCGTAAGTGATTTGGAGTGATGTAAAAGGTTTGTTCGGAACAAGTGTTATAATAAAAAAAATGGGTGTGTGCTTATGACCGACCACATGATAGAAGGAAAACTTCTAAATGTACCACCAGTTGTATCAATAATGACATTAGGACTAATGTCCTAATGATGAAGATTCCTGGTGACGGCAGGGGACTTGTTCCAGGGCAAACCTAGGCAAGACCTGAAATACTCCGTTTTCCTCTCTTCGGAGTAGACAACGGTTATATTTCAGTTCTGTGCCATCGGCTTGACCTTCCGGAGACCTGTTTCGGTTTCTGCCGGAACTAGAATAGCGTACTGTGACCTTATGTAAAATAATAATATTAATTTAAATTGATATAAGGAGGTAGAAGAAGGTTACCACTCGTAAAGTTTCACGCCGGATTAGTTTGGTGGAGAATTTGTCAGTTGTTGAGCGATTTTGTAAGTTCTACTAATATTATTAATGTGAAAGTTTGTAGGGTGGGCCTGTTTGTTACTCTTTCACGCCAATAACTAAACGGATTTTGATGAATCTTTATAGTTATGTTGTTTATACTCCAAAATAACACATAGGGTATAATTTTAAAAAGATACGCGGACGAAGTGGCCAGCAAAAGTTACCGTGTTACTTTTGAAAAGTAATATCCCGTATCATTCAATCTATTTGAAAAATTCCTTCACATTTTCAAAGGTACATAATTCCAGATGGACATAGGCTTTGTATTATTTTAAGTCAATAATGTATACTCGCGCACAAGTATTTTAAAAATCTCAATTATAACCTATTTGTAAAAGTTAATTTAGTTTTACATAATTTAAGTTAATGTTAAATAAAGGTAATTAAATATTGAAAATGATAATTTTAAATTTTATAGCTTTTAAATCTCAATATGTGATAATTATTAGATTGGCCCAAGATCCCAGGCATGCCAGGTATAACTTATTTTCTAAAACACAAAATGTTGGAAATCGAGTAGTAGTGTTCCTATGTACTTTGAACGTATCTGCTAAGTTGGGTAGATAGTTGGCCAATTTAGAGCTATCAGATGACAAAGGTAAGTAAAAATAGGACTAACTTATTTTCTAAAGGCTTATTTTTATATATGTTTTGTAGAATATTATTCCAAAATAATATTCATCACTGCCTAATACTTCCCGTGAGCCATACCTTCTGCCAGTCGCTTCTAGTTAAAATCATATAGCTGTTGTCTTTGTTCTTTTATAATAGGTAGGTATTTGTTTTGTTTATGTGAACAGATTGATACCACAGATTTTATGTAGTAATAATATTCATGTAATTACTGTTTAATACAAAGTTTTATATAATAAGTTACTGTTTTTAATATTGTTTTATTTATTGAATACTAATCCTAAGAAATCTTTTAATACTTGTAATATATTATCTTTTTTTATATATGTATCTTATGATTCTCTAATAATTTTAAGGCACGTACTTAATGCGATCAAAAGTATTGGACGTAGTGTTCGTCGTAACCATTTTTTCCCGTGATAATTATTTGTAAATACGTAAATAAAAATAATAATGTAGTTTTCTAGTCGACCCGCATATCCTCATAGAGCACAAATGAACCAATTATTCCTTAAGTGTTTTACATTTATGTACACTAATGTTGTCATAAAATTTAGATAATTTATGTAATATATACCTACGTCATTGTAAACGGGAAAATAAATTTTTTAAATGAAATTTATTGTTTTATTTCATTCATTTTTTACCTGTTTTTATTTTTAAATGCAATTCGTCATTATTTTGGATAACCACTATTTATATGTAAACTATTATACCTATAAGGAAAGTAACAAAATACGACTGTTTATAAGTTATCATTTACAAGCTGTAATTAAAAATTATGAACTAACCCCCGACATTCTATTGAGCCTAAACACGTTATATCTGTTATAAGTTGAGGAGTTGGATGTCCCGCAGACTACTTGCTGCTGCGGCATCAGGTCAAGGTTACCGTACATAGAAATACCACACCGAAGTAACTATATTAAATTTCAAATCAATCAATCTCTTCGTCGAGGTAGTCGAGGTAATGGAAGGTAGCGAGATCTCTTCGTCAATTAGGAAATGAGTGAGAAACGCCCGAATAGATCTTCATTAATTATAAACTAAGAACCATCTTAATCACGGCAACTTTCAAACAAAAAAAAACTGATAAAATTTGGTCCATTAGTTTAGGAGCTACTGTCGACCCCACTGTTGAACTGTTGACTTCACTGTTGAAAATTCGACGCCACTATCGTTAACAGTCAAATATTTTTTATATTTTTAGACGAGCCTTTGGGAACCTAACATTTTTCCAGCTGTGTGCCAAATTTCGTTCAAATCCGTTCAGCCGTTTTTAGCCGTTATTTAGGAACAATACAAACATTCGCATTTATAATATTATTAGGATAATATGTTAATTGATATACTTAGCACAAACAAATGTCCTCTTTCTGCATGCCCCCAAATCGTTACCTATACTGTAAGTAAGAATTGGTAGGTACTATGAAATTATACCATCGTTGCAATGACTACTCTGAATTGTGTCGTTGTAACCGTAAACGCTACAAAATTAAATCTATATGTCTATAAAGCGGGCATATCTACGCGGTCTAATTTTTCGACTGCGGCAAAATAGCTTATTTGCTGTTCTAACAAATTTTACATATTTATAAAGGGGACAAATATAATAATATTTAAGCAATTGGATGAGTGCCTTAACGCTCTGTCCCCGTGTTCGATTCCCGGCAGGGTCAACTTTGTAAATCAACTTTTCAAATTTGGCTCTGGTCTGGATTTGGAAAGTAGTGGCAGGGCACACTGCGTTTTCGCAGTCATTTGGGCAGCCCGTCTAATGGCAGTAATCACCCCCTTACAGAAGACCACCGTGAAATAACAGCACGTGTGCTGTTGTGTTTCGGTAAGTGAGTAGGGGATGCCAGAGCCCATTTCCCTATTCACTCCTAATCCTTAATCCTACTGCAGTCGGCAGCGCACTTGCAGCAGCTTTGGTTGTTTGTGTTATAGGCGACGGTAGCCACCTGCCATAAAGTGGACCGTCAGCCTGTCTGCCGACTTTAAATAAAAAAAAAGTGAAACAATACAAAGAGCGAGGTGTTTATTTCGTCAACGCTCAACTGATTTTGACTAATTTAGGAATATAGTGGAGTTTAGAAACTAATTACTGATTTAGAAAGATAGTACAAAAATCCAGATAGGTTTATCTTTAAAATTTTAAACCCTACAAAAATTTGAACATTAGGTAGGTACAGGAAATTCGTCCGAATGTATCCCAGGGTTTTATTTTTGTTTTAATAACTGTAACTGTATTGTAACATAAATATTACATTAGTCAATACCTTAAATTGCGTGTTGCATCAAAAGCGTTTCACGCACGCGCAATGAATAGGCATTTTCATCAGCTGATAGCTCTATCCGCCCTCTTTGTATCGGTTAATGCGCTTTGTTGTTTATAATGGTTGTGATTTTTATATTACTAGTATTTTAAATGCAATCGTGTTCGTTTTACATAGAAATAATGTGTACACATTAAATAAATCATCATGCAAGTCCATTGGACGTAATATACTTAAACTTGATTTACATAAAAGCTTTATGTGGTTTTATGAAGAGATATCATGAGGGCAGCGGCGATGTCTGTGTGGGTTTTCATTAACCTCATTTGCTTTGGAATGTGTGGATATTTGTACCTAATATGGTCGCAATATTGGATGTATATAGAGAAACAAAGGTTATTTGATAAGACATCGGGCACTCCACAAAGGAATGTCGCAAACGGGTTGAGTTACGATAGCTCGTATTCAGAAAAATACGTTATCGACACTAAGACTGAGTCTAATACGACTGTGAGCGTAGGGTCAATAAGTAAAAGCCGGAGATCTGCTGTGGGCGCTTTATGGAGTGGCGCAAAATTGACTCAAATTACTATCAAATCTGGGACTCAAGATCGTCCGTCCAGTAACGTAGTAAGAAAAAGCGGTAGTCCACGTTTTCCGAATATTCATAAACCGATTTTGGAATTTGACAGTGAAAAGTACGTTTGCGATGATTTTACAACTAGCGAATGCGAGACAAAGACAAGTGAATTTAAAGAGACGCTATTGAAGGAGTTTCATAGAGTGTTGATGACGGAAAGTAAAGTTTTTAAGTCGGGTTTGGAAATGCATAATATTTACAACGTCCAATACGAAGCGGGAAGCAGGAAGGAATGGTCAAAGGTGGAAGTTATGTGTGCCCTCAGTCAGGTGAAGGTGAAAACTGTTACGGTCGAGGACCAGCCATTTGCAAAGTTGGGGTTCCGTATCCCACCGAAACCTTTGCAGGAAGGTCGTGCGTTCAACACGTGCGCTATTGTCACCAGTGCCGGAGCATTGTTGGGTTCACGACTGGGAGAATTTATAGGTATTGCATATTAGCCTTTATTAGCCTAAACTGTTTCTTCACTATAGTTTTCCTTATGATAAATAAAAAACTTGGTTCCGAAAGGATATCGTTCAAAACCATTTCTTTAAAATACACTTTGAAGATTTTGATAATAAAATGTTTTCTTAATTTTAATAAATTCCTATAATTATATTTCACATTTTGTAAATGGAGATAACATTCAAAAATTAAAAAACTTATTACTTAACTACCTACTGAGCTCGCAAGTTCGTACGCGTGATATTCAGTATAGCGCGTAACTTTTTTGTTTGTAAACCGATTGGAATAAAACAAACTCTTGACGTTATGGGAACCTTGCTACAATACATCAGTGAAAACCGCATTCAAATCGATTAAGCCCTTTCAGAGATTAGAGTGCACAAACGCACAGACAAACCGACAAACAGACAAAATTCTAAAAACTATTTTTTTGACCTCTGTAACATAAGTAGGTACAAGTGTACAAATTGTTCTTTTTTTTTTGAAAAACTCTTTAATGTACAGACAGGGCTCATTTACAATTTTATTATATGTATAGATTGGAATAATTGGATTTTTTAATACTTTCGAATTTAAATATCCATGAAACCCCATTACCAAATTACAAAATATTTTCTCTGTAAAATCTATAATTTCTTCTACCTAATGGTACAAGTTTCAACCGTTAAAACGAAAATACCATACACTAATGGCCCGATCTCCATACAAAACTGATTAATCTCCTTTCTCTCTTAAAATTCCATATCGACGCAGAGATCAAGTATGATTGTCAGTCAAGTGCTGACTAGAAACTAATTAGACACCAATTCTACTATCGGTAACAGTTTTTATAAATGATTATTTATATAAGGTTCTAACATTAAATTTAATATACATAATATAATATGAACAAGATTACATATTTCAATGACTGCTAGTTTTGGTTAAAAATTTAGGTTCGTTCAGCGACTCATCATACCTACAACAAACTCGACCTACATCATACCTATATCAAGTTAATGAATTGCAATATTATAATCAAGGAGGTATAAAATGCTTTTTTATAATTTTTATGTACACCTACTTGTTTTAGGCAACCTAATAAAACAACATAAAATATTTTTATTATTCTTTTAAGGTCGAAGACAGGCTGACGGTTCACTTGACGGTAAGTGGCTAACGTCGCCTATAACATAAGCAACTTCACAGGTGCTACAAGTGCATTGCCGATCTAAATAGGATTGATAATGGATTAGGAACAGCACCTATGCTGTTATGCTACTTTTGTGTTGGAGCGGTTACTGCCAGTCTGCCACCAGACGGGCTGCCCAGGTAAGGAGGGCATCAAAATGCATTACTAAGTTGATACAAGATTTCAATTTCGACACAAGATTCGAGTGAATCTAATACATAATATAATAAAAATAATAATACATATAGTCTGTACATTAAATATATAAAAAAAAACCAATTTGTACATGCACGTTGTACCTACTATGTTACCGAGGTCAAAAAAATAGATTTTAGAATTTTTGTCTGTTTGTCTTTGCGTGTATGCACGCTAATCTCAGAAACGGCTTAATCGATCTGAATGCGGTTTTCACTGATGTATTGTAGCAAGCTTCCTGTAACATTTAGTGTTTGTTTCATTCCAATCGTTTTAGTAACAAAAAAGTTACACGCTATACCACGCGTACGTAGTTGCGGGGCTCTGTTAGTTCTGGATAATACACTAACTTTTTCAACACAAAGTAGGTATACCTTGTTTAAAAAGTCTGTTCGTCTATTCTGGTGAATAATACAATGAATCATTAGGGTTATCGTTTACAGTTATTGTTCCAAATATGAGTAAATTCTACGACGTTTTTGTTTCCGCTGTAGTTCAATAACCCATGAAAAGTGCATTGAGGAACTGTGTCACGTTTTGCGAATTGCATTTTATGTGAAAGGTTGTGTGTTTTAGTGAAAAGATAATATTTAGTGCGCGTAGGCAAGGTCAGTATACGGCGGTGATCGACCGGGCATTGTGCACTTATCGCATCGGATCTCGCTTTGTGAACCCATTGACATGCGCGGACGGCCCGCTTCGGCGAACGGCCCAAATCGTATACTTGGGTACTAACATGTTACGCGAATCGCTATTGTCCTGTGTGTTTAACTGATTACTCAGTGTCGCAAATCAAACTTGACTGTTACTTAGTAAACGATATTAAAGATAATTTTTTTTACAGCGGAAACATGTTTGCGGTTAAATGACTCGTGCGCGTTATTGTTATATCAATCGTAGGGACTGCCCACATATAATGTGACAAATTAAAGATATATATACTTGCCGCATACTAAATATTTCCGTAGGCGAATTTACACCTACATCTATTTTAATTTAAAAATTATCACCGATATAAACTAACTTTTTTCTAGTAAAATAAACAAACGAGCTCTTTGTACAAAAATTAGACAAACGAAATTGCGCTCGCAAAGTGATAATTAGAATAACATTAACATAGAACATTGACTTCTTATTCATATAAACATAAAATGTGTCTCCGCTCATTTTTTTTTGAAAAATGATTTTTCTATTCAATTAAGTAGGTTTTTTTATGTTAAGATCGGCAGAAAGGCTGACGGTCCACTTGTTGGTAGGTGGCTAATACCGTCGCCTATAACACAAGCAACGCCAAAGCTGCTGCAAGTGCGCTACTGACTACAATAGGATTAAGGATAAGGGATTGGGAAGGGATAGGGGGCTCTGGCATACCTTACTTCACTCACCGAAACACAACAGCACACGTGCTGTTATTTCACGGTGGTTTTCTGTAAGGGGGTGGTTACTGCCGCCAGACGGGCTGCCTAAATGACTGCGAAACGCAGTGTGCCCTGCCACTACTTTCCAGATCCTTACCAGAGACAAATTTGAAAAGTTCATTTTTCAAAGTTGACCCAGCCGGGAAGCGAACCCGGGAACCCTAGAACAGAGCGTTAAGGCAAGCACCCTAACCACTCATCCAATGGGCTCGTCAAGGTAAAGTAGGTAAGTAGGTAAAGTAATCTCACCCGAAAATGATAATAATTCAGTTTTATTCACAAAAAATGATCTTACCCAAAGGCTTAAATTGTTTATATCTTCTCGAAGGCTGTCGTGGATTATAATTATTATATTCTCAAACGTTTATCAAAAAGTTAGAAGGTTTTTCAGCACATATTCAGTGATAAAGGTGCTTGCTAAGGCGCTTTTACTCAGGGGTCCCGGGTTCGATTCCCGGTACCTTTGCAAATGAAATTGGCTCGCCTGGTTTCGCCCCCTGTCCTTTTTATGGTTATCCCATAACACAAACTCAATAGTGCTTACTTTGGGGGCCATAAAATTGGTGTGTTTAGTCTTGGCGATTTATTATTTATTTATTAATTTTCAGTTATTGTTTTCATTAAATTATAATGAATGTGGTATAAAAATACAATGAGGAAAAATGTGTACCCATTTTGAAAAAGTGTGTATAGGCATATGTTGGTGCCTATACACACCTATACGCGACTGTTTTCCGGTAACAATTTTCTATTTTGTCGGATCATAGTGGGCGGATGTCCATAGCGTGTCCGAGAACCTTCTTCTGCCAGCTTTTGTAGGTTCTACGAGCTATATAGCCCGAACAATGAAATTTCAATTTTCCCCTTGTACGACATATTTGGGAAGGTGGATTACCTCCTTTCGGTAATTAGGTCTTGACAGTTGAAACTGTTAAAGCCTTGCCATGTTCCTGGAAACACACATTAAATAAAAAATTAATTTAAGACTGTATTTTAAATTAATCTCATCTTCATACTCGTTCCTGAAAAAGTAATACAAAGGATCAAAAAGGAATTCCGTTTAGTTTTATTTTGTGGTACTGAGCCTTAGAAGGGAACTTGAATACCCTTTTAAGGCTTATTTATGAAGTGAATTGAAGTGTTCTTTTTGAATTACAGAATACCTACAGAATGCGATTTGACTTATTCATGTAAGTTTTGTTTTAGAGTTTTCTGCTATATGTTTGAAGGCTCGATACACTGATATAATCGTTACGGGCTCACAATGTGGCGCCGGCGCCTCCTCTGCCACTTCTCTGTAAAACTTACGCGTTCGCGACGGAAACTCCGTCCAATAGAAGCTATAAAAGTATCTTATCGCTCATTTACATAGATATTTAAGATGGCTGCTGAAGATAGGAGACAAGAAGAATACTTAGGTACCTATGACTAAATAATACTTGTACATTTATACATAAACTAACTCTAATCTAGCAAAAAATCGCAACCGATTTCAAGTCCGAATATTTTAATTAAATAGAAAAATACAAGTAATTTATATCATTTAATAATTTCTATTTTAATTAATATTGCTTAATATTTTAAGTAAGTAAAAATAACTCTCAGTGCCTCTTTAGTTCTGAAGGTTAGCCGTCAACTCCTTGAACCGGTTTCTCTCAAGAGTCAACTGAAACATTGCTCGACAGAGGCAATTCCAGTCCACTCCCGGATGTCTTAATCACAACTTCCTCCTTCGCGCCTCTTTCCTTCCACCTTACCCATCATGATTAATTGAAGCAGACATCTGTCGTGTCTAAAGCCAAGACATTCAATCTTGCGTTTTTTGATTGTTCGCATCATCATCCGGGGAATTTTGACACGTTGAGCAGTCGAATACGTTGATACGAAGCATTCGGCGGTAGCACCACATTTTGAATGCCCGTAGGGGTCCGATGGTGTCCTCTTTGAGAGTCCATGTTTCGGAGCCGTACATTATGATGGTCCATCTGTAACACAGGATCAACCTGTGTTTATACAATTAAAAATAACAACTTACTTAAATTGTTCTCGCTGGAGTGTGGTTTTGACTTTACCGCACTGAAACCTTGTTGAACCTCTCGCGCATCGCATGATACAGAACAGGCAGGTGTTGCGGATATTCGCATCCGCAAATGCGAATCTTTTGCGGATGCGAATATGAAGTTAGTCTTAAATCTCGCAGATTTCCCAGAATTGTTTGAGTTTTTATTTTTTTATTTTAATTGTTTGAATTTTAAAAAGTTTAATTTCTTAATAAAAAAAATATTAAAAGGATCTGCACCTAAAAATTAAATATATTATACGTAATATATAATTTCGTCGGTATTATCCGCGGATATTAAAAATTCTGCATCTGCCAGGTACAGAATATTCTATTATATAACTAATTATTATCTTGTATATAACTAATGGAGATACAGATCCAGATGTAGGGAGTCTTTTTATCGTAAGTTTCCTCCTCTTTAAGAATATTAAAGAGACAGAGAATTTAGGAATATTTTCGTTATCGCTTATAGTTTTTGAGTTATCAGCGAAAGATTAAATGCATTTTTTCTTAAACTAATTTGTTTAAAACTTTTGCAATTGTTTATGTGCTGATAAAACATTTTAATATAATTTTCTATACAATATAATTACGAATCCAATGAGCTATCGCACATAATATTTTGTAGGAGATTTATCAATAATTAACACCAATTTGAACTTATGAAGTAGGTATAGACTAGGAAATATAACAAATAGTTTGTGATACGGATTTTATTTTCAAAAAAGTTTTTTCTAAAGAGTATTGTTCATATTTGAACTTTTTAAAAGATATTGAAAATGAGTACTTACCACACATATTTTTTGTAATTTGAATTTATTTTCAAATCATGCAACCCTTTGAATAATGAATTTCAATTCCAATTTGAATATAGCATAGTTGCAACGAAATAAGGAATGAGAAAAACTCCACCCATGAATCATTATAAAATTGCATTAGTCATTCGATAACCGCAAATCGTCTTTGTCCTCTCTTCAGTTTATGAAGTTTAGGTATAAGTTTGAGTCCAGACATTGAACAGACGCAGACGACGATCTGCGGTGACACGTCCACAGCAAGGAGACGCACAATCGTCACGAAGGATCTTTTATTTACTGACACTTAAAAATAAGGACTGATTTTCCTCTTGAAAATGTCATAAAATTGTAAAAATGCGCATTCGTTTTACGTTTATACGTTTTAAATTTATTTAATGATAGACTAGGCTTTATTTGCGATTGTACTCGCAATATTATTATCTTTAAATTATTAAAATAGCCTTTACTAAAAAATACAAGCAAATTTTTAACTGAATTGGGATGAGTTATTCCGGTTTGAAGAACTATGTGAAAATGCGCCCAAAAAGAACACCATGAACAATCCCTTATCAAAAATGAAACACCGGGAATTCCAAGCTGAGATAGGTAAAATCACTCTATTAAATCTACATTTATTGTATTTACAATGACTCGATGAATGGAACGTTCGCGTTTACGTGTTAACTTTATCTAGTCCCAATTCACTGAGTGTCGCTTGTTAAATATGCCGATTTAACAATTGTTAAAAAGATCGACAGACAGACAGACAGACTGACGCTTCACTCGTTGGATACTGTCGCAAGCAGTGCAATAATGATAGGATAAAATGCTTAAATAAATGAAAATAAATAAATTTTTTACGATACGGCCTTATCGAGTTTGAGCTGGGGTACTCCAAGTATGTGCCTACATCCGCTCTCGAAAAGGGTCTGCATGACTCTACGGATAGAACTATTGTCGCCAATAAGCCTGATATCGTAATTATCGACCGATCCCTGCGCCGGAGGCAGTCATGCCTTACTCGCATGACGAAAATCTCATGAAAGTCGAAAAAGACAAACTTAGTAAGTAAAGTCAGGATAAGAAAAGGTTCGTCATCTGAAAGTCGACATTTGTGCACCAGGACAATTATCAGTCATGCCAAGATTTCATTTCAAACGTCTGTCAGTTGTCTGCTTAGTGCTTTAGTTTCAAAAGGTACTAAGAGTCTACGACTTGATAAAGGAATTAATTTGAAAACTGACGAAGATGACCGCTATATGGGATGTTGTTTCGACAATCATTGTCCTGATAGTCATTTCTGCGAACGGTCTTAGAGTCTTAGGTATAGCGAAGAGCCTCGACCAACACCTCAAGAGGCTCTCACTATATGGCTGAATCAAGGGACAGATACAGAAGGCAGTACTTCTTGACACGACACGTATTGTCAGGAGATTCCTCGCTCTGCAGCCTTAACCAGTGGTATCTTGGGCCGCTACTTGCGGCATACTAGTTTTCATTTTTTTTACGACATTTGTTCATTTTTGTAAAATTAATGTATAACATTGTAAAAAATATTTATGGATCGTCTCGTAAATTAAATGTTATAATCTGTTTTTTCTTTTGGAAATGCATCAGTATTTTTTAATGTGAAGGTCGTTAGAGAGGCCGACAGCAACTTGATGGTAGGTAACCGTCGCCTATTTTTAACATAAGGATGCCCCAGGCCATAGGCGTTGCAAGTGCGCTGTCAACCTTAGTATGATTAAGAATCTGTGATTAGGTAGGGTTAGGGACCAGAGCCAAAAATTCATTTTGAAAATTGGCACTGCCGGATATCGTGCCCTAGACAACTAAGCTCATAACGACTCGACGAATGTGCTCGTCAAATTATAACGTTTTCAAACCCTTTAGTTAGTTATTGGACTTGTAAGTATATGTCTTCGTTCAGTTTGTATTGCGGTTGTCTTGTTGACGGTTTTAATTAAGAAAAAGTGTAAATCGTCTTATATTTCTTCAGAATGAGCCCAACGTACTTTGTACAAGCGTGCGTGGCCACTCAATAGTTTGTAATACCAACTGGTTCCAGAGACCTATTATGGCGGTAAATACAACTGACTTATTTTTCTAAAAGAAGATGCCCCCACTATAATAACATTACACGGTCACAGTGTCGATGTCGGGTTGCTCTTTTTCGTTACAAGTGTCAAGTATTGTTTACTGTCGTGTTGCAAGTGCGTAGTGTCATCAACCCACGCGCTTATGCACACTGCGAGGCATAACGCTGTGCATAATTCATGCCACCATTGTACACTTAGGATGTGACGACCGTCTCTTGTAAAACGTTACTTATTAAATACAAATATTAAGTTTAAATAGGTCTTAAATCGCTCCAGCTAAAACATTTTCGAGGTATACTTTTTAGTTTCCCAGCTCCAAAAAGATTTTTTTATAATTACGTGAACTCATGTGATATTTCTCACTGTTATTGTTCTGATTGTTTACTATACAAGTGTAGTAAATAGGTAATTACTTTACGAATAGTATTTAATAACATTTTCTAGTATTTTTGTATGGGAGAATATTGTAGGTACAAGACTCCTTCGTGAGTCTGGCTCCGCGATTTATAAACACATCCTACGGATGCAGTATGCAAGTAGGGAGAGAAACGGAATCCATATATGAATCTATATTATATCTAACTTTATCTAATATCATAAAACTAAAGAGTTCATTTGTTTGTTTGGTTGGTTGAACGCGCTAATCTCTGGTACTACCGGTCGGATTTTATTCTTGAGGAAGGTTATAGGCTAACAAGATTGCCTTTGGTAATTTAAATTAAACGACTAGTGAAACCGCGGTATACATATATATAGTACAAAATAAAGATGAAACGGAAAGCACAGGAATTTGTTTAAAGATTATTAATTTGAGTGGTCGCTGTTTTCTTTGGAGTGCAATTAAATATTGCCTTTGCTCTATTAACCAGGTTTCGACCAGTATCTTTATCGAGTACAGTTTAACCTATTAAAAAAAAATACAACATATACATTGTATAAAGAAATAAAATTCAACACGAAGGGATCAAGATTTAAATGAACAATTAAATCCAGCGCGCATGTGCAGACATATTATATGTCAGACGTTGTGTTTTGTACTCTGGTTGCTACTTATGTATTGAGTCTTGGCAACACTGAGCGCTTTAGGTGCCATCTGGCATTTCTATTAAAAAGTTTGATTCTTTTAACATAACTTCAATATAATATTTATTATTTGTGCGAGATTTGTAAAAAAAAAATTCAGTGAGAAAATGGAATTATCTCGTGAAAATTTTCTTGCAAAGTTTTTTTTCGACTTTTGTCATGAATTATTCAAGACAACAGTGCTTCGATCAACTTACTTCGACTTTTGGCGATGAAACTCCCAAAAAGGCGGACATAATGAGTTTGATCGTGGTCGGCCTACCCTCCAAGATGTGCCCACAAACGGTCGTCCAGAATCAGTTGCATTGTGCCAGAGAACATCGATGCTGTACTTGAACTGTTAATACAAGACCGATATGTGATATAGATAGATAGAGACAACTCTGGGCATTAGAATGTCTAGCATTAATAAAATATTGCATGAACATTTGTCCGTAAAAATTATTCGTTCTCGTTGGATTCCCCATAATTTGACAAATGCCCAAAAGAAAGCTCGCGTCGTTTGGTGGAAGGAAATATTGAAAAAATGCAATTGAGGTTCATCAAAAGTATCAAAATCAAAGGTGACGAATCATGGATCTAGGCAATCAGCCTGAAACAAAACAGCAATCGACTGTATGGGTTTTCCAAAACGAGTTTTACCAACAAAAGTTGTTTGCGGAAGAAGCACATCGAAGCGAATGATTGTCTGTTTCTTCGGAATTACCTGTGATGTGGCGATAGTGCCGTTGGAGAATCGTAGGAGGGTCAATTATGAATGGTACACGGCAATTTGTTTGCCAGAAATCCTCGGAGAAATCCAGAAAAATCGAAACGTAGGCGAATAATTCTTTATAATACAACGGATTACACAATGGATTAATCAAACTAATTTTTGACCGGCCAAAACATCAAATTGATGTCATCCTCAGTACAGCCCCGACTTGGCTTCTTTGTTCTCAAACA
Organism: Bembecia ichneumoniformis; assembly: GCA_910589475.2. Classification (NCBI taxonomy): domain Eukaryota; kingdom Metazoa; phylum Arthropoda; class Insecta; order Lepidoptera; family Sesiidae; genus Bembecia; species Bembecia ichneumoniformis. Next base: position 10,217,502 of record OU342523.1, read on the forward strand.
TCAAGAATAAAATACGTGGACAACGATTTTCGTCAGCAGAAGAAGCCGTTGAAACGTTTAAAAACCACGCTTCGAAAATTGGTTCCAACTCATGCAAAAGTGTATCGATAATCATGGAGAGTACGTTGAAAAACAATAAGACCATTCAATATTTGTTTTTTCACTAGTAGTTAATCTCAATACATAAGTAGCAACCTCGTCCGCGTAGTCAATTTTTTAGGCAAAAGTTTCTTAATTATACAAATAAAATATACAGACATGTTATTAAAAAGGATTGCGACTGTTAAATTCAATCTTATTGTATCAATCTTATTACCTATTATATTTCAATGAATGAGCCCGTCTGAAAGATTTACTTTCTCTTTTGTAATATTTTCTTTTATAATGTAGTACAATAAATATAATATCTATAATAATACAAAAAGTGTTGGTTTCGCAAACTCCAGTATTTCGAAATTTCTCAAACACCCGAAGGTTTTCACGGTCAATTGATTGATTAGGCAATGACTTTACAGCATTATCAACTGTTTAACAAAAGTAGACACCAGAAAGTGATATGATTAAGTTTAAAATTAAAATCGAAGTCCTTGTACGAATTGTAACTATTATAACAATGTTAAAATTTGTCACGGACGTTGGACTGAACGGCGCGGCGCCTGATACTATGACTCAATTTATATTGCGTTTTCTTTTCTATAACAATTTTCTTTTATCATTTATATTTTGTATGCGTTTTATCTTTCGCACGAGTTGCTTTCGGGTTTATACGTATAAAATTAGTAAATGTGTAGTGTGTACCTACCTACAATGGTGTTGGTGACTTCTTTTAAGAATGACAAAGTTTCAGGATAAAATGTTGTTAATGTAATCTTTTTAATGTATAATCTTATTAATGTATTCTTTTTAGATTCACACGAGATGGTGTTAAGATTTAATAATGCACCCACAGAAAATTACACTGACGATGTCGGCTCAAAAACAACGTTCCGCGTGCTCAATTCTCAGGTAAATATTTTTGCTGAGTTCTAATCTACACACACACTGTTTCGAAGAAGGTTTGACGGAGGTTGATTTATAATTTTCAACCTTTTTTTAAAGTTATTATTTGAAATTTAAATTCACTGCCTGTCATTACCAATGTTAGTAAATTAAAAAAGTAACTTTCTAAATTTTTATTTATAAAAATTTCATTACATTTTCATTCAAATTTGTTTAATTAAAGTTTCTAGTTATCATGCAGTACTTTGGTAAAAACTCGGGATAGGTTAGGCATTGATTGGAACAACTCATCCGAACACTCACCATTGTACGTACAGCCGGTAGAATACACAAAGAGTTACTACATCTCGTTTTAATAACCGTCGTTGCGTGAGGAATGGACCGCAACAATTCTAACAATTCTATACTGCATACTGTCAAAGGTATAGCTGTTATTTTGACGCGCCACATGGTGAGAGCAGTACTCTATATGGAACCTTATAAAAACCAGGAGCAGTCCGGAGTGAAATACCACTTTGTCCTATTCAATACGCCAATTTTCAATTTCAATTATTGCAATTCGCCATTTGTAGTGATTTCAATCTTTACGAAATTGACTTTGATTATTTTCAGGTTGTATCAAAGCCAGAGTTTAATTTCCTAGAAGATCCTCTCTACAAGAGTGCTTCGATTTTAATATGGGACCCTTCAAACTATTCGTCTACTCTCGACGAGTGGTATCAACATCCCGATTATCCGTTATTTGACGTGTACAAAACGTATGTTGATCCAATTTTATTTCACAATAATACCACTTTTATTATCATAGTGATCACGATTAAATTGGCGGTTGGGTTTAAGCTTTATTTGAAGTTATGTAGATTTAAGGACTTAATAGTGGCAGGGTACAGCATGTATGGAGACTGCAACTACCTTTTTATAAATAACATTAAGGGTGCTGTAGAGCCATTACTCTATGCTCACAATGTCCCTTTATCAGACTCTACAGGGAACGCTGCTATGTGTCTACTTCGAAAAAAAAATGTAGATAACCCTACAACTTTATTCCCTCTTAGTAAATTATTTTATGAAAACTCATATCGTTGCACAGGCTTCTGGAACAAAACAATCAAGCAGATGTTCATTTGTTAAAACCAAAAGTGTTGTGGGACTTGTGGAATGTTCTTCAAAACTCTTCACCGTATCGTCTACGAAGAAACCCTCCTTCGTCAGGATTTATAGGTAAGTACTTATCTGAGACTTTACTATGACTGTGACTTTGGCAAATAGAAATAAAACCTCAATTTTCTTAGGCGTATGGTTCGCCTTGCATCGCTGCAAACGCGTTCGTGTATTTGAGTACGTGCCATCAGCGCGTGCTACGCGTCGCTGCCATTACCACGCCCCCCGGGACGACACCGGTTGTACGCTTGGCTCTTGGCACCCACTGGCACAGGAGAAGGCTCTCGCCGAACGGATGCGCGACAACTCCGACATTGACGTCTTCCAAAGAGGCTTCATAGACTTACCCGGATTCAAAACTATTCCTTGCAAATAATTCCTACCTTTAGTTCCTACACTTAGTTTTTCTAAAAATTCCCAAGTTTTGCGTGAATTTCACTCCACGGGGCACTTTCTCAGTAGGGGAGTTTTTTTTTTTAAAAACAATGCTATCATCTAAATTTTGTTAAACTCGACGAACGCAACGAAACCTTTTTTAATATGGTGATAGCAGATGAACTGATGATTCATTTGAATGATTGCCAGTTCTTAGATGGCCGCTGTTTAAGTACAAACAACAACAGGGATATCAATTCTCTGCCTAACTAGAGAGGATAAAGAGAAAGTCAGAAAATGAGGATTTAGGAATGAATTCTGGCTTGGCTCAAAACAAACTCATCAAAACACAACAACACAAATTCTATGTTTCACTGTGGACTTCTTTAAGGAAGTTGCTTATTAGGTGCAAGCTGCCAGTTTATAACTTAATTCAGTCATAAACAAGCTGTCAGTTTAGAACTGAATTGAAATATACTTATCAATAAAAAATGTATTCAGATTGCAATTAGTCGTTTTGGCTATTGTCGGCTTTTTTTGCGCTGAAAGGTGTTGTTTCAAACATTACATATAGAAAGAAAGAAAGAAAGAATTTTATTTCGTACACACGCATACAAGAAATACATATATGTATATATACATCAAAACAATATTAAATAAAAAGCGTAGTGGTGCGTCCGAAATAGGTCCCTGACTCAGCATAATGCGATGGGTGGGACCCACAGCGCTGATTTTCAGTGAAGGCCTGAAAAATACCTGAAAATATCTGTGCAAAGCAACAACAAACAAAGGAACAGAAAGAGAACAAATAAGATAAAAATTGAAACCGTAAGAAAAAACATAAGAAAAGATTAAACCCCTATCAAAAATAATAATAAAAAAAAGGAAACACCAAAACATAGGCAAATAGGTACAAATATGTGAACATACACACACAAAAATATGATTAAAAAAGAAACAATAATAATAATAATAAATAAATAATGCCACAGGTCATGCTTCGTCACGCTGTAAACCTAAAAAGTGTTTTTTAACGTTCTTTCTAAAAGTAGCTACAGTTTGAAGTTTCCAATAAGGTGGAGGTATAGTATTCCATAGGTACTTTACTTGCAGCATATTTAAAAGATCCCCTATAAGCCGCAGTCTGTATTCTCGGCAACAAGATGCAGGGAGGCAGCCCTGCATCTTGTTGCATATATTAACTTCATAGAAAAAAATAAAACAATAATATATGAAAATATCATTAAAATAGTTACAGTACACATATTCGTTAACACATGAACTGTGATCGGTTCGAAAGTACGTCTGGCATTATATCTGAATAAGTGAAAATTGACCAAAGGTTTGGTTCTGCCCATATTTCTGTTCTACTGGGTAAGTACTCGGTGTTTCACTCTCATATCCACAGCAAATGTCTTCCTAAATATAGTGGACAGTGCCTATGTTAAATGGACAATATGTAGAAATATCACTTAAGAAAGACTAGTTATAATAAAAATGTGGCATTATTATAATCAGCGGTTTCATTTTAAATCCCTTAGGGCTGACGGGCGACAAAAAGTATTTTTGAAAATCACTAAAAAAGGTGTTGAGAAACACAACACTGAAAAGACGAAATTACAAAATATTACATAGAAGCTTAAAAAGGAGATCTACTTTTTTTACATAATTATTAAAACTACATTTAAATAATTAGAACTTATTAAGGCAATTATTTTTCAATTTTTTTTTCGTAAATTTATTCTATTCTATTCAATATAATAATATACTTCTTATAATATAAAGTCGCTGTTAGCTCGTGACTTTTTCTCCGCTAACTTCTTCTATACTATGCAACAGATTGTAATACTGTTTTCACTAATTGAAAGAGTGATAAACGATGAAAGTATATAATTTGCAAAAAAAAAAATACATCAGTGCAAAGCCAGGGGCAAACTTAATAGTTGCTTATAGGTACCAAAAATGCCTCTCTAATCATAATTCGGTTGGGTTTTAGCAGCTGACTAAACTTATTTATTGGTAAATATTAATGTAATTCAAATTGCAGCTTCATGCTGAATTTGAGTATAGTTTCATAAATTTCTTATTCATTCATTGCTCAAACATATTTCAAGTAGCTGCAAAAATCTTCACAAGTAGTAGTTACGTCACTATTTCAGTCTTCTTTGTCATTTTGTCAGGCGTATAACATTTATTTCTCCACCATTAAAATTACGCAATATCTGATCCAACAGGAACTAAGTGGGTAAGTAATATTTAAATTATATGATTTTATGTGATTCAGGTAAGGTCATGTTGGCCATGAGGTGCCCTTGTCGCGGGATCTCGTATTTTTAGCGATTTGCTGGCTATACTGGGCGGTGATTGCTATCGGAATACTGATGGGTGCTAGGCTGTAACTTCATTAGTGATTCAACGCGGGCGCGCGGAATTAGCGCGCGACATCCGAGATGCTGCGCAGGCGATGGTACCACCACCGGTGCGCTTAAGGCTGTGGCACATATCCGACGGGATAGAACGACGTTGCGACGCCAACGGTGCGTGAGTATTTATGGTGTACTTTGCTACCACCAAACCATAGTGGTTGCGTGCTTCTCCGCTCCGTCGGGTATATGCCGAACCCTTTAATTTAGTTAGACTATCCACTCGGCTTCCTCCTTCGTAAACTTGGACATGATAATTTCTTAATTAATACCGTTTTATATGCGTATCACATTCCAACAAATTCCACGATTTTGATAGGTATTCACTTAAATATGTGGGCATTAAATAAACACAAGCGCATCACAGTTTTAAACAGAGGCAAACGAATCCATAAATTTTTTTGGACAAGCAGTTTACGAGACAATCGTTCTGGTAGCTTCTGAGAATTTTGTTACATATTAGGAATGCGACCAAACACAAGAACACTTTCGGTGACTACCTACATACATATTTACAAGTGGAATAAAGCCTTATTTACAACAAATATCTAACATTGTTATATGATATATAGACTTAACTAGGAAGCATTGGATACGTGCCTATTGTTCCCGGTTCTGGCTGTTTTCCAGCGATCAGAAGCTGTTTCATATCAATAAATCTATACAGAATTCACTTCCTGTTATCTCCACGTATTTATCAATTTAACTATATACTTTACACTCAATGGCGACAAGGAAAATGTTAGCTTAAATAGGATTTAAAACTTTAGAGTAAGGTATGATGGCTAAATATTGATGATGCGTCATCCCAAATAGACGAGCTCTTTGGTATGCGTACGCGTTGGATTTTCAGGAAGTTCCAACCAAAAAGTGACTATTCCTTGAAATGAATCTATTCTTCTATTAATTTTGTTTTTTATTGTTTGATTATTGTGCAGTCTGATATAGTAATTATCATATCATCATAGTACGTGATTGATTTATATATTTAATAACAAGATGTAGCAGAATGCAACTGTTGTTTAAAATGGACGAAACTTCTGGTGCCAGTCATCATCCCCTTTTTGAAATTCACAGTTTGTGTGTGTGTGTGTAAAAGATGCCTAGATTTTATCTCTTACTAGCTGAACTCGGCCACGCTTCGCTGCGGCCAGCGAAATTGAGCGTTTCGCTGGCTGCGGCCCATACGGCGGCGGCATGCGCATGGGGCGCGCGGTACCCCGGTACCGGACACTGCTTATACATATATAATACTATTTATCATAGCGTGATGTTATATATAGCCTTCCTCAATAAATGGACTATTCAAAACAAAAAGAATTTTTTAATTCGAACCAGTAGTTCCCGAGATTAGCACGTTCAAACAAACAAACAAACTCTTCAGCTTTATAATATTAGTAAGTATAGATAGGATAGGGGGGATGCAAGACAGAATAACGTGTAGGTAAGTGTTGAGGTTCTTGCATCCACTTACTTACATGTCGAAGAACGCCGAAAAACAAAGCAAAATGTGCTGTTATTTCACTGTGGTCTACCGTAAGGTGGTGGTTACTCTATGGATTGTTCACTTATGATGATTGCTTATGATTGCTTAACGAAGTTAAAAAAAATCTATCATCAAATAGATTGTTAAAAATGTATCGAATTTTATTACATGGAGAAAATGTAAATAAAATTTATATATGAACATTTCTATATTATATTTTCAAGAATATCTAGGTATTAAACTAAGGGTCAGCGAGGCGATGGTAATACAGATTAACGTTAATAAGTGGATGTCATGTAGATGTTAGTAAAATTATACTGCTTTGCACGTAAGAACATAAGTATCGAAGTTTATGCCATGTGGCCCTCAAACTGCGGAAATACAACTTAATTACAATAATACAGGTATAACTATAAAACGCGTAGTAAAGTACTTACGTGATCTGACATAATTCCCTTGGAAGCAAGTAAGAATACAATGAGAGCTGTATTCATTTTTTGTAGCTTTTTGGAATGCCTGTCAGAGATTCGAAATGCAGTTTTTCTTAATGAGGTTATCTATTCATCTATTGCAGACTATTAAATAATCAAGTTTAGAAATAGCATAGATGTGTAAGAGGAAATATCAATACTAAACTGAATATGAAACATATTTATAAATAATATTGAAGAATAAAAAGTCGTTGGCGCTCCAATCAGATACCGCTCGTGAACAAATATTATGCAGCAATTAATAGGTACAACGCCGGAGTCGGTGTATCCGGCTTCAATCTCGGTGGGAATGTAAAAAGTTACATTTTGTTGGTGTTAAAAAAAATATTTATTGATATTATTTTCCACATAATTTGGGTAACAGTTATAACGCTTTAACCTTTTTTACTCACACAAGTAAGCAAAAATCAAAAATCCAAATCATAATATTTATTTATCAATTAGGTTTCTCCAAGAAACTCTTATGATCGTCATTTAGATTTACCAGTTAAATTTAAATTTACCAGGGTTTTGGAAAAAAGCCAAGATGACGATCCTGAGAAGAAACCCCGAAAGAAACTCAGGATACTATTCTTTTTGTCATCTTTACAAAATAAAAAAATTACAATAATTATAATCATACACTTAATATCTAAAGTAAATATACAATACTAAGCATAGTATGAGCTCCGAATCCAGGCTTTAATTCCAGGCTTCATTGTCACTTAAATAATCAGTAACCTTATAATAGCCTTTCGAGAGGAGTTTGGTTTTAATGACATCTTTAAATTTATTTATAGATAAGGTTCTGATCATCTCAGGCAGTTTATTATAAAACCGTATACACTGACCCATAAAAGAATTACTTATCTTGTGGAGTCGCGTCTTATGTAAATTTAAATTATTTTTAAACCTACTACCTATATTGTGTACATCACATTTTTTATTAAATTGACTAATATTTTTATGCGCGTAAATTAAATTTTCATAAATATACTGACATGTAACAGTTAAAATCTTAATTTCTTTGAACTTTTCTCTGAGGGAAGACTGCGGATCTAGTTGATAGATGGCTCTAATGGCCCTTTTTTGTAAAATGAAAATAGTATTTATGTCCGCAGCGCCACCCCAAAGAAGGATCCCATAACTCATTACAATGTGAAAGCAACTAAAATAGACAACCCTAGCTGTATCGACATCCGTTAGGCGTCGAATCTGCTTAACTGCATAAACCACAGAGCTAAGTCTTTTACTTAGTTTCTCAATATGTGGAGCCCATTGTAATTTGGAATCTACGAACAAGTATTACGGACAAGAATCTACGGGAAGCATCAGGACAAATAGTCAATGCACACTAGAGCAAGTGGTTGCCGCACATCTGGGACTATTTTTTGTTAGACGGGCGCCAGCAGAGTCAGAAACTATGGTTTTACCTTCTCAAGCCAAAAATAAATCATGTTTAAAAATGAACAGATTGTGACTGTGGCATACGAATTGATAACTATTACTCAATATGAAGAAGAACCAAAAAGAAACAATTGCTCTAATCAAGAACTTCAAAACAAGCTCCGATATTTAATAAGATTCATTTGTTAATTATAGAGTAATTGATTAATTATTTTATACATTATATCTAGGTCCTTAAGAGTTACTCGGGGTTAAATTTTGACTGCTGTCTTCGATAAAACAGGTTTTCGATATCAAAATAAAACTTATCCAAGAGATGAAGCTATATGACTCATTGTTTTGATAACCAAACCAACCAACAAGAGATTTGTTCAATTACCTACTTAGCATTCTTAAGTTATAACTTTGACGGCTAAAATTTATCAGACTACCTAGCTTTTACCAGTTACTGCATCCGCGTGCTTCGGGAACAGAATTTTTCTATATGAGAGGTAAACTGTGTCCGTTTAAAATTCCATGATGATCAATTAAGTAAATAAGGCGTGAATAGACAAATAAACTTCGCATTTTTAATATTGCTTAGGGTTTAAATAAACCGGTTATAAGACGATGATTAACTCTCAAATAATTCGAATGTGTATCAATACCAATAAAATTATCTAATGATTCATTCAGAACGATCCTCTCCATAAAATAAAAATACTCGAGACATAAGTACCGTAGCACTTGATGGACCTCTATCATATGACGTATTGACTGTTTGAGATTTTGAGGACGACTATCGTGGGCGTGGACTTAACGGTTTGTACTAATATTAACAACATCAATGATTCACTCAAATTTAAATAGAATTTTTTAATCATAGGCGCCTATTATGACAGCCTGTGGTCTATTAAAGCATTATCTATAAGAAATTTTTCTTCTGTCTGTCTACAAAGATCTTGTTTGACTATATTGTAAAATCAAACGCGTAATGTCTACATTGAAATAATACTTTCAAAATAATAGTCCTAATTAATACAATCATAGTAATAATATCTATATATAAAAATGAATCCCCATTTTCCTTGATCACGGCATCACGCGTGAACGGGCAGACCGATTTTAATTCAGTTTTCACTAATGGAAAGAGGAATAAACGGGAAATGTTCATATATATAAAAATTGCACGCCGGGCGAAGCCGGGGGCGGGTCGCTAGTACTTAATAAAAATTAAGTGTAATAAAAACTTAGTACTTAATAAAAATTAAAAATCAAGTTAAATTAAGTGTTTAAAAATAATTATTACGGATTTGGTCGACAGACAGGCGAACAGTCCACTTGATGGTAGGTGTCTACCGTCGCCTATAACACGAGCAACGCGAGTGCTGCAAGTGCGTTGCAATCATTAGTAATATTAAGGATAAGGGATAAGGAAGGGATAGGGAAATGGGCTCTGGCATCCCTTACTCACTCACTGAAATACAACAACACGTATGCTGCTATTTCACAGTGGTCTTCTGTAAGGGGGTGGTTATCTATTGCCGCCAAACGGGCTGCCAAATAACTGCAATATGCAATATGCCACTACCTACTTAATTAAATTATTTTCTTTTACATATTTTATATTAAACTAACATGTCAACTCTTTGTCGTTGCTGAAAGGAAGTTGTCTGATTTACTGAATATCTGCTTTTTTGCTAAGAAAGGACAGTACACTAGTTAACGGTCCAATTGATGGTTACCGTCTTCTAAAAATAACACAACATCAGGCGAAGTGCACTTCCGACTCTAAAATAGGATAATAGACAAAATCCTTTTCGTATAGCAAATTATGGGACGCGAGGTTACAGTGTAACCTTTATGTCATAAAGTCCTTCATTTCAGTCACGCTCTCACATGAACTGTTGTGGGCTTTGCATGTCTTACATGCTTTGTATCCTAAGAGTCGGCGCAAATTGGAAGACGGCACAGCAAAGTATTTAAATATTTTCATAATTTTTGTAACTTAACTGCTTTTAATATTTCATTGTAGGCACCTTTCAACGACCGAAGTGCTGCGGCATTTCGCCGTAGCACTGTATAATGAAATTTAAATTATATTAAAAGCACTTAAGGTACAAAATACTATCAAAAAATTTTCAATACTTTGCCGTGCCGCCTTCCAATGTACGCCGGCCGCCACATTATAGGTCCAAGACTGACAAACCTTGGTTTGAACTCGACAGGATTTCGAGCCACTATTTTGAAATTCGAAAGATCTTAGTGAAAACTAAGAGTAATTCAATCAAGCAATGAGTGATGGTCTTATTAGGTACCTTATCACTAAGAAAGCTTTCAGGTCAGAAATACTTCTATTTAAATTTAAAAAAATACAAATATTTTGCTAACGCAGTCCTTAATTAGCATTAATAATGATAACGTGATCTTAAGCTAAATATTTAGTATGTATATTTTAATCAACTCCTTTCGTTTTCCTAGAGTAAATTAGAACAAGTAACTAGGTGGAAGAGAAGAGACGCGGTGAGCGAAGGAGGAAGTCGTGATTACAAAACATCCGGGAGTGGAATGAAATTGCCTCGAGACGAGCAACGGATCCAGTCGACTCTTTAACAGAGACAGGGTCAAGGTGTTGCCGTCCAACATTGGAGGCTGAAGTGGCACTGGTGGAGAGAGAGAGAGAGAGAGAGAGACTAAACTTCAAAGTAGATATCGCCAAAGAGCTTGTGTTTCTTGTTTACTCAAAAATGAATAAAAGCAACTAACTCATTAGGTATACTCGTAGTTATTTTTGGTACCAAAATTGAACCCCAAAACAAACGTTGATAAATTTTGTCGCAGAAAGGAAAGCACTGTCTTATGATCTATTTTATAACAGGTAGTTCGTCTAACGGAAGTGCTAGAGTGTATTACGCCAAAGTGAATAAATGCCCGTTTGTCTACCTGTTTTGTCTTTCATTATTTATCTTTTAGCGACAAAGTGCACTAGCATCCTCCTGGTGTTGCCTGTGTTTATAGGCGACGTTTGCTACTTACCATCAAGTAAATGTCACCCACACTTTTTAATATAAAAAAACAGCGACCCGACCCCGGCTTTTGCATGCATTTTTTCTGCAAATTCTGCAAATGCAAACGACACATGCAATTTTTTTCTGCAAATTAAATGCACAAGCTATCCTCGATGTTTTCATTAGTGAAAACCGTGTCAAAATCCGATGGTTAGTTAAAAACAAGATGGCGGGGGAACAGATAGAAGAAGACAGCGTCTTTTTTATAACTAGCTGACCCGACAGACGTGTTCGTTCTGTTAAAAGCTTAATAGTTCAGGAAAATTTAATAACAAATTAAAATTTGAGTTCCTCAGGGGCATTTTTGATATAAGATTAAGTAAGATTAAAATTAACAGAGTTAGGGAGATAGCTAATATGTAATTTAAACTTCTTCTCCTAGCTTAATATGTAATTTAAGCTAGGAGATAGCTAATATGTAATTTTTAACTGTAATTTTTCTCTTCATAACAACCATCTTCCGACTTTTCTCGAGTGTTACACTTAGCAACACATTTAGCAATTAATATTTAATATAGATAATATTAAATCGCTATTAAATTATTTATATAGGTATAGATATGCATGGCACGTACTGGGTTGACGAACAGACGTGCAAAAGCCTAAAATTTGACTAAAAACAACTAACAATTATTGTTATCGCTTTTGAGAGGCTTTATCATCAAAATGTTATATCACCATCATCGTCTCAGCCGTTGGACGTCCACTGTTGAACAAAGGCCTTAACCGTGGGATACCAGCTTAGAATATTATCCTCCCACCTCAACCCACGGGGGCCGTAGAAATCGGCTAGAGGAAAAATCACCAAAGGGTGGGCAGCAGCGCCCTTTGTGAACAATTATACAATTATATTAAACTGCGCTCGCCAACCCTATGACCCATTAACGTAAGATTAGGTAATAGTTGTAAGAAAATTATTTGTGGGATATTTTCATCTTGTTGCAATTCATACTTACTCGAATTATCGAAAATAATTCAATGTATTTCCTGTAAGTGTTTGGATATATGACAAAATTTACATTACATTATTTACATGATGTTGTTAAATAGGCACTAGAGCCGCAGATGATTAATTAATTGAATAAAATTGCAAAACCACAAATAAAATTGTACGCGGATGTTATTAGGCCACTTCGATAGTGATGTGCGTAAATGGAGCTGATAAATGGAGCTTTTTTTTTAAATAAATATCCCCATTGCAATTCATAGAACCGGTGCTGTCCCATAAAGTGGTCAGTATTTTGGTTGAGATATGAGTCACTTGTTCAAATGCTCTGATTCATGTACATTAAACAAGACACTTAATAAACTTTTCCTTTCGCATTGACGCACGGGCTGCAGCGATTCGTTCAATTGCTTAAATAGTAAAGAGAACAAACTGTTACATAAAAATTGCTGTTACTAAATATTTTTAATACTCATACTGACGCTAGTAAGTACTGTATAAATAAATGGATTAATTCAATTGCAGGAAAATATTCTTGTTTAATAAAATCATAATAAATGTATTTTCAGGAAGTCACTTGTAGTCAGCTGTTAGGTGACAGATACAATTTATTAGATGTAAATGTTAATATCACCATTTGACGGGAGCAGGCTACCATCTTCCATTAGCACAAGCAAAGCTACAAGTGCTGCAAGTTCGCTGTCGTCAGTAGTTTATTCACGCAACCTCATGCTCTCGGTGAAAGGGCAAAAAGTTTCCTATCTGGGTCATGAGCGATACAACCTGCTTCAGCTAGCTGGTGATGATGGGCAAAGTCGCTGGAAAGAGGAAAGTTTGGCGAAGGAAGAAGTCAGGGAGTGGACCGGGCAACGCAGTAACGCAGCTAATCGCAGTAGAGTTGTTCCGACGAACAAAAGACAAGGAGAACTGTTCCAGGCTGACCGCCAACCTTCGCTCGTTAGAGAGGCATTGCAAGAAGAAGAAGAACACATGGAGTTATTCCACCGTGGTCTTCTGTAAAAATAGATTACTGCCGCCAGGCGGCATGGCCAATTAATGACTGCGAAACGCAGCGTTCCAGTATTAAAACAATTCCAAAAAACCAATTAGATGTCCTTACATTATCAGCTAAAAAAAAGTATATGAAATATATTAATTTAAAAGTCATTTCATTTAGTACGCTCTATTAGGTATTACACAATTAGTATTTTTCTATTCAAGCAATTATAAGTGAGTTATAATTACTTAGTAAATTATCCTGTACAATCCTAATTCTAATAATATTATACCTAACTGCGAAGTTTGTATGTTTCTCAATAACGCAAAAAAGGCTACACTGACTTGAATGATATTTGGCACACAGATAGCTTATTACCTGGATTAATATATAGCATACTTTTTATCCTGAAAAAAATTTAGGTTTCCAAAGGAACATCTGAAAATATAAAAAGAATTGGCGCCACTGTCGTCACAGCTATAAGCAGCGTTATATAACTCGTATATTTTCATTTTTCAACGCGTACGAAGTCGTGGGCACAGCTAGTGATATTATAAATGCAAGAGTTGGTATGTTTGGATATTCCCCAATAACGCAAAAACGGCTAAACAGATTTGGATGAAATTTGACACACAGATAAAGATGTCATGTGTTATACTCGTATTACTCATATATTTTCTCAGTGTTATATTTTTTATTTTTCAACACGAACGAAGTCGTGGGCACCAGCTAGTGAATAAATAAAATAAATATGTCCTAAACTTTGGTTTATGCTGTTTAATGTATAATATTTATTATAGTCAAGAGACTTAAATTCAAAATGTAGACATTAAAAAATATTATTACTATTATTATAGTGTTAGGTGCGGGGTGAGTTAAAATGTCGAGTAAGGACGAAACGAACGATTTATTTTCACAAACCAAGATGACTTCCAAATTCACTAAATTTGCCCGATGAAACCGTCACGTCGGTTCACTCTCGCAGGTAACTTAGCAAAGGCTCCGAAGAGTCGGTCTCGTATCGCTGGTTGTCGCACCACTAACTTATCTCGCCCGCCTGCTCTCTTATTTATACTTGGCGCCAAACGCCTCGATGTATTTCGTCTACAGAAAATCTAACAGATCGTAAACAAGCCATTGAAAGTTCGGGAATGCTAGTTCTGTTGAAATGTAAACTCTGTGTTGTAAACATAAGGACAAATTTCCTTTGACACTAGTCGGGAAAGGGGCGCGGCTACCATCAATATGGTGGGACGTTCGAGACTTTCTGTCGGCGCAAACGCTTTTTCCATATAAACTAATGTTCTCAAAATAGTGATTTTTTAAAAATTAAGATTACAAAATTTTGTTGACAAACGCGTAGAGTTGGTTGTAAATGAGTAAGAGTGGTTTGAAAGGAAAACTTTTATATATTACTAGCTGTTGCACGCGACTTTCTCTTTATAAAATATTACTCGCTGATAATGTAGCTTTCTATAGGCGAAAGAATTTTTAAAATCGTTGCAGTACATAGTTTTTGAGTTTGTTCATTACAAACATACAAAAATACATACATACAAATCTTTTCTCCTTATAATATTAGTATAGATTACTTTCCCGTCATTCATTTATTAGTTAGTATGACATTTATTCATTTTGCTATAAAATTCTATCTACTACCACTACTTTATTTATATCATCAGTCTTCACAGTTAATAGCAATATATCAAAGCAACAGAGGGCGAACCGAAATTGGGCCACTTTACTACTACCAAGAAGCTCCATGACTGACTCTCTGACTCACTATCCGTTGCTCGGCTAACCCACATTATATAACTTGCGTACTTAGATTATCCTGTCAACGACCGGGAAGAACTCGAAGACCGGGAAGAATTAGAAAAAATCATCCACAAAACAATGTATCTGCGGGTTTTTCTTTCGTCATTAAAATTAGACGCAGGAAATTGAAGTTACTCGTCAAAAATGGTTTACTGATTCATTCTACGCGTGCGGCTTTTATCAATTTAGGGTTTTGCTGTTTTGATGCAATACTTGTATTTTTAAATATTTTAAAATTTTCAGATATTTATTTTCTCATATTCACGTACATACACGTTTCTTCTCCTGAAGATTTTGACATCTTTTTCTTTTATTTTTTATTAACTTTTTTTTTATGTTAAGGTCGACAGACAAGCTGACGGTCCACTTGATGGTAGGTGGCTACCGTCGCCTATAACACAAGCAACGCCACAGCTGCTGCAAGTGCGCTGCCGACTACAGTAGGATTGGATAAGGGATTAGGAGGGGATAAGGAAATGGGCTCTGGCATCCCTTACTCACTCACCGAAACACAACAGCACGTATATGCTGTTATTTCACGGTGGTATTTTGTAAGGTGGTGGTTACTGCCGCCAGGCGGGCTGTCCAAATGACTGCGAAACGCAGTGTCAATTTTGAAAATTACATTAAAATTTCCAAACTTGACCCCGCCGGGAATCGAATCCGGGGCCCCTGAAACGTTACTAGATGTCACGTGTTCCAACAAAAGTTATGTTAGTTACGTTCGGTATACACAGATGTCATTACATTTTATAAGTTCTAATAGTTCATTTTTTCGACGACAGATGTCGTTGCGCCGGAAGGTTTTAATACGCTATCGTTTCGTTCCTTAACGCGGACTACACTTTAGATACAAGATTTCGACGTTTGTTTTTTTAAGCCCAGAGAATAGAATTAGCGAACATAACCACATGCGTCAGCTGTCACGCAAATGTGACAAGTGTGACAGTTAGATCTGACACAAAGTGACAGATAAAGCTTTTTATACTCCTGCCATTATAAGAGTGCTGTTCTGACAGGTGTCAATTCCATACATTTTCTGTATCGTTTATTCGGAAATGAACTTTATGCAATGGACATAAAGAAATGTCAAAAACGCATTCATAGAATGACCGTACCTACTATAGTTAACGCTTGTATTAATTTTACTCCTCATAAAATTTCCATATAAGACCCCCGGGGTCTTATATGAAAATCGATTCTTAAGGAGTTAACTCCAAAAGTATTAAATTTATTTTATTTTATTTTACGGAAATTTAGAGGTACAAATATTACATAGTAAACAATTTAAATAGAAACATGCACCAAATAAAAAAGTAATCCACTTATTGCATGAAAGATTACAAAGATTAATTATTACTACCAGCATTCACCGTAGGCAAGTTACACTACAATATACGGAAGTTATAGTTTTAGAAAGTTACTGAAAGAATTTTTCGGTTATAATATTTCTAGTTTTAACTATAGAGCTGTGGAACAGGTCGACATGCGTATCTAATAAGATTTCATTAGAAAGTCTATAAGTGAACGAGGCATTAATGAATTTTCCTATAATTTGTTTTACCTTATAACCTTATTAAAAGTAACATCAATTTTAATGAATACAATGACGGATTTACGTATCAATGTCGTCGCTTTTAGATTTTAATATTTTTGTAGTGTGACAATAAATAGTAAGTATTTGGGGTTAAAAATGACATGCTAGGTGTGCTCTGTGTCACATCCTACTCAATTGTACTATTATTTAATATGTCTTGGGGAACTTTGCGAATATATATTAGTACATAGAACATAACAAATTCAATGAAAATATCAGGATATAAATGGTCACTAAAATACCTAATCGCTCACCATCTAATCAGGTGAAAAATATTATTTTGTGCTAAATTTCAATAACGGCTCCTTCTGAATCACTTCGGACGGAGAGGACCATTGTTCAGCGCTTTATGTAACAAAACTGTTACAAAATTTACTGTTACCACTTTAAAGCGTAATAAGAACGGTACAAGATCCTTTGTTTCAAATGGAGCGACGGCGGTGTGGCACTGGAACAGCGATGCCATGATTCGAGGTCGAACTTTTCTTTGTTAGTTGTGTCTGTTTAGTTCAGGAAATGCATCGTTTGTAAAGGACGATTCTCCACGTGTTCATCGCATGACACATTTTTCTAAAAAGTTTATAAAGAACATTAGGTATGTTAAATAAATTACTGCATTGGAAACTTGCGCACGCAATAACTACCATACAAGAATTCCTTAGAAAAGGATTTGTTTTCTAAATACTATAACAGAGGAGGTTACGAGTGGTGAGTTTGCATTTAACGAATGACAATTCACATGTTCATTCAATTATTTGTTAAGGAAATATTATATAGCTTTAATGCAAACTGCGATGAATAGGAGAGAAAATTTGTATATTAAACAAAAAGTTTCCAATTATAAGCAATTACATATGTACCGTATGTATGTTACACATTTATATTTCAACGCGGACGAAGTCGCGGCCACCAGCTAGTGTATAGCTATTTACTCAAACAAAATTTTTCAAATTCGTTTTCTAATGAATTCAATTGCAAGTACGTGGTTGTATAATGAGCTCTTAATATCGTTTTATAGTGAGCTCTCAAATTCTCCTAGATCTGGAAAATCACTAACCACTTTAAAGACTTTTCATAACTAATACTATAAAATTAATTATTTATTTTTATTATCTATTAATATCAAAAATTATTCAAAATATATTTCAAGATATGCTGTTCATTAGAGTAACTATAAGAACTAATAAGTAACTAACAAATTACTAACAGTACAAGAAGAATTTATAAGAAAAAAAAAAAGAAAAATTATAAGAAATGCTTAATTTAAGATACCAGATAAACAAGATATTTAACACTTATACAATTCCTTAGCTTAATTCAAATTTAAGCAAAGAGGGTTCAAGTAAATACAGTTAAAAATCTTTGCATTTATGTTACTTGAAAAATAAGCAGAAGTTTAAGGCTTTGCCTACTTTAAACATTAACTCGATAAAGATGGATGTATTCAAAAGTTTTGACGCGAAGAGAACATAATAGCAGACAGGTATCTTTCATTTTATTTATTTAGACATTCCTCGATTGAAATCTACGTTTATTCTAAGATTGTAAAAAAGTAACGCGATTTATTTCAACGACATGTTGGATTTATGGAAGTTGTAATAACAATAAATATTATGCAGACTTTTAAAAAATACATGCTTTGTTTGAATGTACGAGTAAGAATTCATGGCATACGTCGTGATCGCTTTGAATTTGCATTGCGTCCGTATTTACTATGCACGTTGTTTCTTATGACCAATTTACAAACTTTCATTGGCATTTTTTGTTATTTTGAGACTAAGGTCGTCAGACAAGCTGAAGGTCCACTTGATGGTAGGTGGCCACCGTTGTCTATTAAAACGAGTAACACAACAAGCGTTGCTAGTGCGCTACCGATCTTACTAAGATTAGGTAAGGATAAGATATTAGAAAGGAATAGGGAAAATAGCTCTGGCATTGTTAAATCAGTTACTCCCTCACCGAAACACAATAATATACATGATGTTATTTCACAGTGGTTACCGACGCCAAACAAGCTGCTCTATTTATGACTGCGAAAAGCATCATAAATAGAATCCTGCCACTTAAAATTTGAAAAGTTCATTTTCAAAGTTGTATCTGCCCCGAATCGAAATTGGGTCTCCTAACCACTCGACCAATAAATACAACTAGCGCCCATAACGCCCATTTTGTCTCCTGACACAAAAAATATTTGGGTTTGTTAGGATATATAGGCTGACTCCAACCACGCTTCGCTGTGGCTAAGTCTAATATTATAGAAAGTATATAAAAACACTAACGCAATGTTGTTTCAAAATTTCAAGTCAAACTATCGAATAGTGTTCGAGTCTTGTGGACACAAACATACGGAAACTGAATTTTTTATATATAAAGATTAGAGCATTAACTTTTTGTAACATAATAGAAATATAATAAGAAATATTTACAGAAAATATTTAAATTATCCATGCCATGTGCTCTAAAAGGCGAATTTTTAGCCAGTTGCTGTTCGAATGTTGTTTTAGAGAAAAATCACAGCGTTCAATATTTTTTCGTTTGTTTTCCCTTTTGTTCGTAAGGTTTTTTTTTTTTAATTTTTACTCAACAACCTTACGAACAAACGCGTTATTAACGCGTGTTTACTGTTCATTGTTAACTTAATTTTTCATGACTAATAACTCGGATAAATTGCAGGTTTTTGATAGTTCTCATGGGATATACATAATAAGAATTATCACGATAAATTTAACATGGTAAATAAATCGAAGTGAGAGACAAAGCGTTCTTGCAGTGATAAACTTGACAGTCTGGTGAACCTAACAATTAACTTTAAAGAAGACCTCCTGGAAGTGTCAACACATGTGTTATTGTGTTTCATTAGACTAAAAATTGATAACAAACCTTTTTACTATTTTACTGTTGTTCTATTTTCTGATCTAATAGGCTGTTTTTCTCTCCGTCACACTTTCACATAAAAATAAACAAATAAACCTAGTTACTTAGATTGTTTGTTGCATAATCTTACCAAGAAGAAAATTGTTATGAAGTTTTTTAAAGTTGTAGCATTAGACGGCAGCGAGCGGACAGTTCTAAGTTGAAAAACCTCGATTCGTGAAGGAATTCGTAAGCATTTTTTTATATTTGCTCGATCGTCGACCGGCCGAGAATGCGCTCGAGCCCTAATACTCTATTGTTTTGAGCATTTCGTTGTAAATTCGTGAACAAGTTTTCGGATTCTGACTCAACATTCGTTTGAATTTGAATTTCGCGTGTTTTGCTTTGTAAATATTCTCGGACATAATAATGTTTTCTAGGTGAAATCTATCACGAACTCTTTAGCGATAAATTTCATTGGGAACATATATATATTTTTTCTCTATATTTAGGAAACAAACAGTCATTATACATTTTCTTTTTAATATATATAAATACTAAAAGACTTAGTTCCATATACACAAACTAAATATAAATATTAAACAAAAATACAGACAGTAAAATTACTGTAATCGAATTCTACTTATTGAATAAACATTTTAAAGATTAAATTAAGAAATATGCATTGTACCATGATAAATATTCAAGGAGCTATTGAAAGCTTATTTCGTAGCTTAATCCTATAATTAGACAAACTGCTACAAAACACATTCATATTCATAAATTTGTTATTGTATGTGTCAACGCTAGGTCTGTAAAAGTTATTAAGGTGGCGCTGTACGAGCGTGGGAACTCAGTAATAGGTATTTGTGAGAATTTGTTGTCTCAACTTACTATAATGCGAATGACCCAAGACAGAATGCGACGCAACACATTCGCGCCACTTATTCAACTCGCGAAAATAATAAAACATACGCCAGCAATTCCAATATTTTAGAAAAATCTTTATAGATGGTAGCTATTGACATCCCAATTTTAAATGTACATTATAGGTAGGATGTTTCCATCGAAAAACATTTTTGGATTTTAGTCAGTAAATACAAGTATTCAACCCGCGAAAATGTCACAAATTCTGCACATTTTAGAAATTAATTATACTCGATATAAAATTAATTTCAGTTTTTTGTTGCGATGCAAACCTTTATATTATGTCCTAGAAATGTCATGTTTTTTTATGTATTGCTACGACCTATAAATAATAAGTAATCATGGAATTACGTAGTATGGAATAAGTAAGCTGTTCGAGTTGGAAAGTGCCCTCTTAATGGTGTAAATCGTTTTATATACAGTGTAACGACAGAGAATAGTTTCCGTGAGCGGGAGCGGGAGCTAGGTCTGGGTACTCTTAAAGATATTTTTTTCCAGAATATTTGTCGTAACTTTGTTATGACTGACATCATTATTAACAGACATAGGCATCTCCCATCGACCAACCATCTCAGCGTATAATATCTATCTAATTCTTCTGTAATTTTTTACGATTTTTCTAACTATCCAAGAAAATCTAGTCAACTGATAAACCTTGAAATACAGTTAAAGACGTTTAAGTTTCAGTGTCTTATCACGAGCCTTAAAAGTTATTTAAATACTAAAAGACACATTTTCAAAAATATGATTTTCATACGTAACTTTCACCACAAAACTTCACCTTAATCCTGTTCACTTTAGGATTGTAAAAGCAGTGTGAACTGTCACTACTAAAACACCCAGACCAGAGTTAACGTTGAAAAATTCATTTCCAAAGTTGAACCTGCCGGGAATCGAACCACATTAGGCAAACACTAAGTTAAGCTCGTTAAGTCCTGGACTGGAAAATATGCTGTTAATTGTAGTGGATTATTCAATTTATTGTTATATTTTTTACAATGGATTATGGTAGTGGCAAGGCATACTGAGTTTTGCAGTCATTTGGGCAGTCCGTCTGGCGGCAGTAACCACCCGCTTCTGTGAGTGAGTAAAGAATGCCAGAGCAATGGGGTTCCCTTCCTTATCCCTCATCCTTAATCCTACTATGGTTTGCAGCGCACTCGCAGCAAATGTAGCGTTACTTGTGTTATAGGTGACGGTAGACCTTCAAGTAGACCGGCAGCCGGTCTGTCGACCTTAACATAAAATAATAATAACAATAAAATATTTTTATTTCGACCAAGTACCTAGTATCTATCATATTATGTTAGTAACACGTTGATTAGCCAGTACATGAGTACAACAACAGTGGTTCAGGCAGTGATAGTCAAGTCTAGCGGCAAATGCGCTCAGGATGCTTTTGGAGCTGGCCCAAACACTACGCACCAAGGATGCACACCGCTTCCGCATGATAGAATAGACTACTAGGGACTACTCGCCCTCGAATTTCAACTACTAGCGTTTTATTCTTATGTTAACAGACTGGCTGACGGACCACTTGATGGTAGATGGCCACCGTCGCCTATAACACAAGCAACAACGCCACAGTACTGCAAGTGCGTTGCCGATTACAGTAGGATGCTTATGTGATCCTTTCGCCTTTCTAGACTTAGTAGTTTGAGTGTGCGTTGATAGTCAGCCATGATAAACGATTTTATAAGTATAGATTATGGCACGACGAAGAAAGCAAAACTGACACCGTGAATTATTGTTGTCTGTCTCTATGAAGATGTCAACAGGCCTCTAACTGTTCATTGGCTTTGATTTTAAATGCCTTTCGTGACACGTGCGTTGCGAGCAGCTGCACTATTCAGGTGGTATTATATCTAGATAACCTATTTTATATTTGCCCCAATTGACTGGAAAATAATCTTCATTGATACATTTAATAATAATATTTGTTTGGATCGTGTAAGCAACTTGGCTTACAAGTCACGTTCGTCAATGTAAAAACAAGCGACAAGAATAAAATTCGCGGTTATACAAATTTTAATATAAATCAATCTCGTTTTGACCAACCCTTTTGCTTGATCGAAATTTCTAATATAACTAATTTAAACCGAGGTAGCAGAATTCTAAAACTGGTTGACTGTTGTGTCGATAGCTATAATTGACTATTTCTCCGACCGGAAAGGTCAACACTCTTACAATGACACTGATTGTATACAATATTGATGAATCGCATCAGTTCCGATCGTCGCTGTGTTTAATTTATTTGTAATGGACGACTTACAAAATATGCTCGTTTAGTGAATAAATTTTGTACTTTTTTTCTTATTTTTTATAGCTAATGTTTGCAAGCCGGCTGACAGTCCATTTATCTATGGCTATATAAAGACACATATTGTGTGATCTAGAGCGCTGAAGACTGTGTAATAATTTACTGACATCCCTTTTTACAACACGATGGAAATAAATCAACAGGAAGTATATTTTCTTTCTTGAACTTCAACAAATAAATGAAAAAAATAATAATAATGAAGTCATAATAGCCACACTGGTCCAGTTTAGCGCTTGGCATTCATTTAACGATTCATTATTATTTTATTTATTTATATATGTAGATTAAATTGGCAACGTGTTTATATTTTGATGTTTAAAAAATTATAGCATTTGATTTGGTTTGTAATATAAATAAAAATAAAAAAAATACTTACTTAAATTAAATTAAACATTAAAAATAATTAAATTTACAGGTACTTTAATTGCTTAAGAAAAATGCAAAAAACACTATTAAAATTGTTTCCATATTATTTAAAACCAATAATATATTTAATAAAGACTATATTAGTTTTTATTGCTTACATATTTTTTTAAGATATCAACAATTCAGTGCGTTTTGCTATGGGTCTGCCTTTTCCTTTAAAACTAACTTTGCAATGTAAACTTCAGCGTTGTAAAAGAAATAAATAGAAATATAATGTTGATATTACCTATTGTTATAATCGGAATATCGCCAGGTCGATGGGCGGCTGTTTTTTTAATAACCAACTGATACACAATATAAACAATGATAAAAGTATTATTATTGAGTGTTTTCAAATAATTACCGAGGCAATTAAATTGTTATATAGTTACGCCATCGATGTGAGCGGACCATACAAGTTCCCTGGATGTCCCCACAGACGTGATGCGACACGCGATACTAGTTTGAGCAATTCAGGAACTCTGCAATTATCACCTTTTATTTGAGATAACATTGTGTTATTTTTTTCATCAGATGATAATAATCAGATGATAGATAATTATTTCTTAGAGTGTTTTTTAGTAAATATACGATCATTATTTTCTGATGATGCTGATAAAGCTGATATGATATACCTCATAACCTGCTCGAAAGAGATGTAAAAATGTGTCAAAAAGTAAGGCCAAATGTACTTGGATCAATTTTAAATTTTAAATTGAATACAGATCATAATCAATTGATCTGTAAAACCTGCACTCACCCCGCTTTATGATGAAAATATTTTAAATTTATTGAAACTTGGTGCAAACTGAAAATAAATAAATAAATAAAGGCCGTCATAAAGGCTGACGGTCTACTACAAGCAACGCCGCAGCTTAGCAACACGCGATCTTAGGGCTCATCATTTTCATTGGTCGATAACTCTGTCAATATAAGCATGCAGGGTGCAGGACGGACACAACTCAGTGCAATCACAAACAGTTGTTTGAATCACAACAGTTAAAATTTCTCTACACAACATTTAACATTCTTTCAAAGCGAATGCTCTTCCCGCACACCGCTTATTAATCCTATCGTCCAATTAAAATGAACGTTTAGTCGGATTAAGGCTAAGTGATGGAAGGAATCCCTAGTATTGGGGCTCTGGCATCCTTTACTCAATTCAGAGGTTTCACCACCAACTAACCTGACATTTTTATGCTTATTAAAAAAAAAATTAACCTGCATTTGGACACCCGTTTTGGCTGTTGATCTAAATAATTTAATCTTAGCTTATGTATTATTATAATTCTTTATTTATACTCATACTGAAGAGTTTGTTTGTTTCGTTGAACGCGTCTAAACTGTGGAACTATTAGTCGGATTAAAAAAACATTGCATTTGATAGCCTAATTCTTGGGGAAGGCTTTTTATAAACACGTCATGACCTTTTAGATGCCGAAAAAAAGGAAAAAAGTCAAAAAGAGCTCTAAGCGAAAACGATGCGATGCGATGAGGGTCAATGGTTGAGGCCGTCCGCCCGACGAGAAACGAATATTACCGAAAAGAGCCGACATGTGCTCTTTGTAAATTTAAATTAAAAGGCCGATGACAGCCCGGGATACAGCTAGTAATATATAAAAAGAAAACATAAATAAATACTACGAAAAAAGAAAGAAAGAGAACAAAATAACAGACAAGAAAAAAGTGCTCTAAATTATTGGAAAAAAAAAACTGTTACTTACGTAAAAAAATAAAATACACACGAATGAGTAGGTAATGTAAACATTTTAAAATGATTGTGTAACGTATAGGTTTGGGGTGAGAAGGTGGATTGACTCACCGACCTTCGCCAACGTATCGGGGTCAATCAGGCTCGAGTTCAGTAGGCAACACAATTAATTTCAGGGAAACTACCCTGAGTTTCCGATTATTTCCATCAACTATTAGAAGTGTTACATTTTTTGTTTATCGTAAAATAAAAGGAATTTAAACAAGTGACACCAAACGTATCTACTCGTAGGTAAGATCTGCACATTTGATTCTTTGATGTCTTTTATCTTTATCTTGTCTTAGTGGCTATTTCTGTCTGCTAGAGTACCAGTATCACGTCGTCCATTGCTGAAATATTGTGATCGCCACGTGAACTAAAGCTCTCTACCTATACCTACCACGTTAAGGAACTGTAGTACTTTTTTGATAGAGGCTATCTTCACATCTTCACAAGCCATTGTGTGGCTTCCTAGGATGTGACTGCGCTTGTGCATCAGAGGGCCACACTCGCACAGGATATGCATTGGTGTTTCTTCTGCCTCATGGCAGAAGCGACACTCTCCCGTACTAGTGAGCCCCATTACTTTAAGGTGCCTATTGAGGCGGCAGTGCCCCGTTAGCGCCCTAGATAGCATACACAAATTGCTCCTGCTAAGCGACATAGCCTGATTTGTTGCATTTCGACTATAGGCTTTAATGAGCGCTTTGGAATGGTTCAAACCTGGCAAGTCAGTCCACCGTTTGTAAGATTTAATAAAGCACTGGTTCCATATGGTCCAGCGAGCTAGGCTATTTGGTAGTCCGCACATAGGTTCAGGACCTATTAGCCTACCTTTTGCGCCTACACGAGCCAGTTCGTCGGCCAGTTCATTGCCTTCGATCCCCATATGCCCAGGTACCCATCTTAGGACCACTTTGTTCTTGCGCCCTAAGGTATTTAAGTAGTCTACACAGTTTCGCACCAGCTTTGAGACTGTAGAGTCTGAGTCCAGTGCCTGAAGTGCACCCTGACTATCTGAGTGAATGTAAATTACACGGTTGACGTAGTTTCTTTGCAGGTTGATTTCCGCGCATTCTAAGATGGCGAAAACCTCTGCTTGGAAGATGCTGACGTATTGTCCCAAGTTTACACTGGTCCTGTAGTCCTGGTCACCGCCATACACTCCACAGCCTACGTCAGGTCCTGATTTGGACCCATCAGTATACCAAGAAAGGCTACCTTCCTCCCAAGAGATCTTATTATTTGACCAGTTTTCTCTTGAGAGTAGCTCCACAGTATAATACTTTGTTTCTATGTACTGTGGTACCATTGTATCAGTAGGCATGCCTAAGATAGGATCCCTTAGTACTGAGTCTTCTAGAGCTCTGAGTACCTTGGACAGCCAATTGTGTTTACCCCGATTCATCATTCTGTGCATGCTGGTTCTCGCCTCCTACTCTAAAAATAGATTTAGAGGCGGTAAGCCCAGGATAGCCTCCAGAGATGCTCCGGGGGAACTCGACATGGCTCCTGTTATCATCAGACATGCCAAACGCTGTAAGCCATTAAGCTTGTCGATAGTCGTTTTCTGGTTGGCTTTTCTATACCATACTATAGAGGCGTATGTGATCATCGGCCTCACAATAGCAGTGTACAGACAGAGGGTGAGCTTTGGACACGGGCCCCAGCTCTTCCCTACCATTCGACGAAGGCAGCCTTATTTATCACATTTCCAATGTGTGTATTCCACGTTAGTCTCTGGTCGAAAGTAACTCCCAGATATTTGACCTCTGTGGAAAATTCAACTCGTTTACCATTTACTAGAGGTGGCTTTAATTTGTCCAGTAGCCTCTTTTTGGTAACGGTTCTTTGATGTCTAGTGTGTATTGTAAATGATATGATCACTAGCTATATCGAGGAATACTTCGCGAAGTAACTGCCTTTTGAGGTGCCTTACTGCAGTATGGGCTTTCTCGAACATCATCATCATTATCTCAGCCGTAGGACGTTGACTGCTGGACAAAGGCCTCCCACCTAATTTTTTAAAAGGACCGATCAAAAGCAGCCTGGATACACCATCGATCCGCAGTCCTTATCAGCTCGTCAGTCCACCTTGTGGATGGACGTCCTAACGCTGCGCTTGTCAGTCCGTGGCCTCCACTCGAGAACATTCCGACCCCAGCGGCCGTCATCGGCTTTCCATATTATGTGTCCTGCCCACTGCCACTTCAACTTACCAATCCGTAATTTTCGTTATATCAGTAATTTTCGTTCGTCTACTCATTGCTGATCCGATTTTGCAGAATAAGCATAGCTCTCTCCATAACTCGTCCATAGTCTTCGAATTTACTGTATACAAATATACAATTGCTTCCCTCCTACTGTTGCTTGTGATCTTAGACGAAGGCAGCCACCAATCAATAAATGGTAATAATAGAGGCACGTTATAATGCGATTCGTAGTAATAAACCAAAATACCACAGCGAAATAACATCATATATGCACTTGTGTTTCTATGAGTGAGTTAGGGATGCTAAATTATAATTCTATATCCTTTCTGAATCCCTTATCCTAAATCCTCGTCAGCGCAATGGCAGGATCTATATCGTTGCTTGCGTTAATAATAGTAGCCACCTACCATCAAGTGGACCGTCTGCCTGCCTGCCGACCTCCATAAGAAAAATAAACTGTTCTAAATATCTGTCACGTTTTTAATAAATGTGTTTATTAAGTCCCATCAATCGCAGATAAACGTAAATTTGTGTAATGCGTATACTTGTACGAATATCTACAGGCAGATACAGATTCAGAATAAACTGAATTTATTTATTCTGAATAGAATAATAGATAACAGAGTTACTAAAGTCATAGAGGTAGAAACTTGGTGATGTTGTTCTAAAGTAATAATGTTGATGTCGATGGGAATAGTGACGTTAGCAAATATGGCATATGAAGCACATGAAGCTAATGAACAATAAGGAATAATAATTCAGTTATAAGAATAGATAATGTTGCAGAAGAACTTTACTAATGTTGTCCATCTAAGAGTTAAACTTTCAAATGATTATGTTAGTCACAATAATAGTTATACAATAAATTTAGTTTATAATATGTTTTGAATAAAGAGTGACACATTATGGCAAGGAATGAGTAACTTACTGCACGCAAAGGTCACGATATGTCTTTAAAAAAAAAGGATTAAAAAGCTCAAGTGAAATTAACCTGAACAATATTTTATAATATTTTGTAATGTTTGTATGTTTTTGTTTGTGTATTTTAAATGAACACAATCATAAGAAAACTTTAATTTTTTTTAATTTATTTACATACTGTATTTATTATAATTAAGTATATTTATATTCGATTTCAATTATCTAATTCAATCTGCTAAAGATGTGGAATGGTCCCTTGTAAACTATTCCATTTGGAATATAATAATATTTGTCTAAATTTTGTTAACAATACTCACAACTTCGTCAACATTCTCTGTCAAAATAATAGGTTGGGAAAAAGTTTCTTCGTATTTTATATGAAAACTCCAGACATTTTTTGCAAGTTTATGTGTCATTTTGTTCGATGACTTTTTGCCATCTTGTAGGTAGTGACATGATCCCGTTTCTGACTTCGGATCAAAAAAACGCAACATGTTGTTTTAGCAGTCCTCTCTTGATGTTAACCTGACACTGCCTAAAGAATTCTGAGGAGACCGATACAGGTGGAAATCTGAAGGTGTCAAAACCGGTTTTGGCACAGTCTGTGAAGCCTGACCAACCTTTGACCACGACCTTTTTCGCACGTTCTTGTCGTACGTGATCCACTTTTCATCACCAGTTATCAATATCTTCAAACACCTATATATATATATAATGAATGTTCTAACATAATCACGTTTTCGGCATTGTACATATGTAAATTAAATAATAAATAACAATGGATCATGTTATCTGAAAAATAAATATAATAAAATAAAATAAATAATCATCATCAGTCTTATTCCACTGACTGGACATAGGCTCACCCTAACTTTCCAATAGACCCGGTCAGAAGCAGCCTGGATCCAGCGTCCTTACCAGAGCCTCTAGTATGAGTTTACGATACTACACTCGCTAGCGAGAACGTAAAACTTTTGTATGGAAAATCGTGAAATGTCAATGTCAAATTGTCAATTTTCCATATAAATTTTTTACGCTCTCGCTAGCGAGTGTAGTATCGTAAACTCATGCTAGAGCCACTGGTCGTACAAAGTAATTGACACTTAAAATTTTTTAAATTAAAAACGATTTAGTTTTAAAAAACTTCTAATAAGTAAAAGAATTTGCATACTGCATATAAGTCAGATGGTTTTACAGCAGTTGCTATACGAAGTTAGGTCATCGTGTCTCTTGGCGGCCGGTTGCTAGCGACGCGTGACGGCGTCCTTGACCCCGCCCTCAAACAGGTGACTCGGATGTAGCCACCACCGCTCAACTATGCTCAACCTGCGCTCAACCACCCCGATTTTAGTCACCACAGACAATGAAGAAGCTTCGTCATCGCGACATCGGAAAGGTCCCGCGAAGGTTAAGTGTGATGTGCCACCCGTACCGCTAACAATGAGCACCGCAAACCCTTTGTTTACTGCCGACACAACTATTATAATCGTTTATCGGAAAGCAGCAACGTAATGTATGACTGGAAAATGTGTACGTTTTTTCATAGAAGCAATCCGTGTCGCCAATTATACAATTATCAAATCTGTGCTCGAGGCAAAACCTATTGTAATGAGCTGTTATGATGATTACCTACTCGGAGACGAATATAACAATTTTCCGGAATTCCGGTCAACAATATTCCGGAAGGTATTCTTTTAACTATGTTTAGTTCCGCAAAAGTTGGCTGAAATCCAAATAATAGATAAATGCGTTATTAATATGCAAATTCTTTCATTTTATTCAATTTCCTATCTCATGTAATCTATGGTAGACATTGAAATTAAACGCTGTTCTAGGGTTCCGGGTTTGATTCCCGGCAGGGTCAATTTTGAAAAATGAACTTTTCAAATTTGGCTCTGGTCTGGCAGGGCACACTGGCGGCCCGTCTGGCGGCAGTAAGCAACCCCTTACAGAAAATCACCGCGAAATAACAGCACGTGTACTTGTTGTGTTTCGGTGAGTGAGTAAGGGATGCCAGAGCCAATTCTCCTATCCAATCCCTATCCTTAATCCTACTGTAGTCGGCAGCGCACTTGCGGTGGCTGTGGCGTTGCTTGTGTTATAGGCGACGGTAGCCACCTACCATCGAGTGGACCGTCAGCCTATCTGCCAATCTTAACATAAAAAAAGAACACTTTCAATTCCATTTCTTTTTATAAAAAGATGTAGACTTACTTTACAAATTACTTACTTTAAAAAATAGTACATAGTAGCGACCAGCCCCCAGCTTCGCACGATGCAATTTTTTTTCTGCAAATTAAATACAAAAACTTTCCTCGTTTATCGCTCTTTCCAATAGTGAAAAAAATTTAGCGATGAAGCAGACAGAAGATACAGCGTAGGTATACAAAAAAAAAAAAAAGAAAGTCGAATTCCTAATTCATAAGAAATTTCCTTAAAAAAACATTTTTCATTTCAATCCTTCAGAGATTTATATGTATCTTCCTTTAAAAAGAATTATTCATGCATCTCAATAATCAAGAAAAGATTAAATGCATATAATCGCCATTTGAAGCTTCATCTATCTATTTAGTTTAACAAGGTTTGTACGAAGGTTTCATAAATAATAAGTAATAATTTACTTGTGAACCCATACATCACAGGGTTATAATGCTTTAAGTGGAATTAAGGTTAACAGCGTAAATTTTCATAGGAACCGTTTAAGGAAAGGTTTATTACTGATTTTTTTTATATTATAGAAAAAAAATATTATGGGGATTATTTTAACATGCTGGCCCGAAGGTTCCCACAGTATATCTACTGAACTAGAAAATATATAATTTTTTAGGGTATTTTATCAATGTTTTTACATTTGCAGCTTGGGTTTTGGATCAATTATAATAATACTATACAGGCATACAACGACCTACATGTTCAATATAGTAATGTGTCCAATATCGAATTTTTCGTTGTGCGTCGGGAAAATTCGCAGTGGCACATACGCACATATTTTTTGATAATAATTATGAGAAAACGGTGTGCAACTGTGCATACCTCGCTCCGCGAGGGCGTCATCCGCCTTCTGAAGTATGCTCTATATTGGGAACAAGTCCACCTAAACTATAATAATAACAGTCGTCAAATAAAATTGAAATATCATTATTCCACCAAAACTATGGACTATTTGTAAAAATATTTGAAAAAAAAAAAATTAACGAAGACGAAGATTAAAATAATATTTTTGAAGTTGTTTGGTTGTTTTTTGTCCCATTACTTTATTATCTTGAAACGGACAAAAATAAACCATATCCCAAATGGAGATAATTACTCCGGGTAATGCGGCTGCGCTTTACTGGGATTATAACTACACATATAATAAAATCGTAAACGATCCATTAAATATTTTTTCAAAAAACAAAACAATTTGTACACGTTGTTATGTTACCGAGGTAAAAAATAAATAGTTTTTAGAATTATTGTTTGTCTATGCGTTTCTGCATGCTAATCTCAGAAACCGCTTAACCGATTTGAATGCGATTTCCACTGATGTATTGTAGCAAGTTTCCCGTAACATCCAGTGTTTGTTTCATTCCAATCGGTTTACAAACAAAAAAGTTACGCGTTATTCCGAATACCACGTGTACGAGTTGCGGGCTCAGCTAGTATATAATTATAATAATATATTTAACTATATATTTCATATATATAGTTATTATCTAAATATATAGCTAGTAGGTATATAACTATATAGTTCAAATATATAAAATTCGCCTTTATCTGAGTCAATATTATGCCGAGAGAATTATTGGCAAATTGTCTTTTAAAATATATTAATGCTCAGGTATTTTTCACTCCGCATTTTTTTGTGATTGCGAGATAATGGTTAATTGATTGCTTTATTTTTTAATATGTAATATCACATGCATTTCATTTCTATCTATATATTTTTTATCGTGTAAAGTAAGTTACATATGTACAAATATGTCACTTATGTAATAGTAAACTCTCAATCCAAAGTATTAGGTACAGATTATTAAAATTAATTAAATATAAGACTAATACTTATAAATTAAATTAAAATTAAATTGTATATACTTATCTAAAAGACAGTGAATATCTTATTAAAATCCACTGTACACTTTAAAAAAGTTAGAGTTACTACTTAGAGATAAATGTCATTTGATGAACCCAAGTTTATGCCCAAGGTAAGTTACCCAAGACAAGTTTGACATGCTTATCGAACTAATGATTAAGTTGTTAGTGGTTACGACCCATGCTTATACCGGCTACCCGGCCTAACTCACCTGGACCCAATCTACTAAGTATAGAAAGATAATTTAATTTAAATAATATTATTATTTCTATCTTTAATAAGTCGAAATAAACCGACTGTGTATTGCGTACCGCTATTTAAAAAGTACTTGCTTCTATATAAAGACATTGTGTGTATTTATTTGAAATATATCCAAATTATTTAGTCAAAAATAGGGTCCAAAATAACTAGGCAAAGACCAAAATGTAGACTAGAACTATATAATAGAAATACATATAATTTAAAGGTATAATCTATTAATTAATCAACTACCTAATAATTTAAAGTAATTGCCGGACATTGATAGAGTGGCAATTAGACTGCTTTTAGGATTTTTATAATAAAACACATTAATTCATTTATTTATTACATTAAAACATATTAGTATTTAGAAAATTAACAAAATTCATAACAATTTTAAATAATACAAATATTTGCAAGTCCCACTTGTAGAACATACTTTGTAATGTAACTGCTGCATATGAATTAAGAGATTAACATATGTATGTTTGAGCAAATAAATACATATTTATTTATTTAAAATAATACTTAAAATAATAATTAAATAAAAAGTGGACTTTACGTTTTGTTTACTATTTTTCCATGTAGTAAGACACACAAAATATGAATAAATATCAGAAAATTTACTGAAACATCTGTATCACTGAAATGTATTTAACTGGAAATAAAGTGAAATTGGGATGTTGATATAAAAAAGACAGTGGCACCAAAATGGATACAGCAAAAGATAGAGACAATGGAAATCTTTGGAAGAGGTAAGCAAGCAAACAAAAAGTAAATTAAGTTAAAATTAATAAGCGAAACGAAAACTTTGGATCTCTGTTTAAGAAAATTGCGCGAACGCAGGAGTGTGAAATTTATTACACTTAAAATTTATATGGAGAAGGATTGGAAAAAGCTAATATTTTTATATAGGTTTGTTTATGGTCGATATTCGACCACTGGGAGACCTCTAGTACAATTAAATATGGAACGTATTATTTAGCTTAAATTAGGCTTTTTAAATTTTAAACAAAACATTTTTAATTGTTGGATGCATGTGTAAGGAAGTTGGTCGAACGGGAGTCGAGCTTTCGTGGTGTAGGGCGGGCGGAGGCTTCCACGTTCGGCGGAGCGGTGGGGCGGTGGGGCGGTGTATCAGCCAGAGTATTATAAACGCGTGGAGTCGCCGCGCCGCACAATCACCCCAACTCGCGGACTGCGATAGGTCGTGCCACTAGCGGGCGCAACGATCGCTAGTCAACTTTCCCGCCACGTGACTCACTCAACACGACACATTTTCTTTGAAATTTTGCGAATTGCAAAGAAAAAAAGTGACACGCGGGACCTTTGGTGATACAGCGAGTGCCTTGTGATCAAGCGAATTTTTGACTCTATTTTTTCTTATCGACAATTTACATTATTTCGGTAACAGAAGTAGAGCCTTCGGACGTGATCGCTCTAGTGAAACGAACAAGAAAACGTTTCAATTAGTAAGGATTGCGTGAACGGCTTTTTGGTGCTAATTTTACATGTAAGTCGTATTTGAATTATAATTATAACGCTTACTGTCCAAATTTTTTTTTCACTCTATGTCACATAAGTAGACAGATTATTTCGTATTTTTACTATACACGATGTAACTCAAACTTAACTGATAAGCCAAAACTATTGCACCAATTGTAATTAATTATTCTCTTTATTAAATAGAAAACTAAATTTATTCACTTTGAGTTTAATTCAATTAAAATATGAAGTCATTTGTCACTCCAATAGCATTGTACTATTAACTTCTTACTAATCCT
Organism: Bembecia ichneumoniformis; assembly: GCA_910589475.2. Lineage (NCBI taxonomy): Eukaryota > Metazoa > Arthropoda > Insecta > Lepidoptera > Sesiidae > Bembecia > Bembecia ichneumoniformis. The sequence goes on from OU342523.1 coordinate 10,251,713, forward strand.
CTAACATTACTTATGGCTGATTGATTGCGATTCCTTTTTCCTGTCTATTGTACGCGGAAAATACTAAGAACATATTCATTGATGAATAAAAAATCGACACCTACAATACAACTTCATCAGGAGCAATTTGAAATAAGTATAGATAATGGATGTGTTTGCATTGTGTTATTATACTTACATAATTAATATACATAGCTATACCTATGATTTTTATTACTATCTTTTCATAGTACACGAGGTTTATAAAATTTATGTTTTAAAAATTTATGTGTTAAAATTTGTTTTTAAATCTAAACGAGCCGAGTCTGTACATTAAATATTTTTCAAAAAAAAAAAAAAAAAAAAAACAATTTACACACTTATGTTACCGAGACAAAAGAAATGTTTTAGAATTTGTCTGTTGTCTATGTTTGTCTGTATGTCTGTATTATCTGTGCGTTTGTGCACGCTAATCTCACAATACGGTTTTCACTTATGTATTTTAACGACAAAAAAGTTACGCGCTATACCGAATACCACGTGTAGAAGTTGCGGGCTCAGCTAGTATATTAATAAACGTACCTACTTAGAATACACATTAAGTAATTATTTAACAACTGTCGAGGGTGTCGAAAGTGTTAGTTATTTTTGTAAAACGTAGTACATATATTTAAGATTAAATTGGTACAAATTAACTATATAAATATCATACATATATTTTAGATATTATAATTCAAAAAGTTAAAATAACTGGATGTTTATCGTCAAATTCCCAAACTCTTACTCGTTACGAGTATAATAGACAGACAGAAAAGCTCTTTATCACTGCGATCTAAAGACTACGAAATAAATTATACTAGATACTAACATTACAAAAATGTACTACAGTTCTTAACAGTGGATATAGGAAGTAATTAGAACAATATATAAGGAACAACAAAAACTGTATTTGTGCAGAGTAATTTTGTTACATTCAATAAATTCTATATATTTTATAATTTATTATTGGCTGTAAGGAATGAATACAATATAATTTTTAATAAGTACTTGTAAGTTGTTGATTCTCTAACAATATTTAAAATTTAGACTCACTATCTCTTAGAAACCATTACTAATAACAATTTTAGAATAACATTTAAAAACGGAGATACTCGTATATTACATTTATTTGGCTTAAGAGAATAGTTTATTCTAAGAATCCATCCCTTTAACAGACAGACCGTTAAAAAGTTTAAGCCCACATATTTATTAACTATTTTTAATTCACAACTAAGTAATAATAAACCAAGTAAATACACAAGTAAGTAATATTTGAATTTTTAGCAAAACAAACCACACAAGAATATATTACGTATAACTAGAAAGAAATTATTTTTTATTGTGGTTATTTATGTTGATTTATGCATTTACATAATTATATTTAAGGGAATATGATAGCATTTTTCTTAAATAATTGTAAATGATAAGTTGTGAAACTAATTGTTATTATTTGTCTTTATTGTAGATCTGTCACATATCCTTCTACAATTTGTAAAAAATAGCTCTACATTCATAAAAGTACCTACATATAAGTATATATAAATACATAAACGTGACCGTATGTTGTATACTAATTGATGTTTTTCATACATATTCGAACCAAAACAATTAATTTATATTTCATTGGCTCCAAAGGTCAGCTACTGTAAACAAATTGATTCATCAATGTTACGTGGAGCTGATTCATAATCTCTGACTGATGCTGTGAGGAACACATGCCATACTTATGGTTACATCTATATCTATATACATTATAAATTAAAGTCGCTGTCTGCTTCTGTCTGTTTCTTCGCTAATTTCTTCTAAACCAGCCCACGGATTTTAATTAGATTTTCACAGAGATTTTCAACTGTATAGATCTGGCAAGACGAAAGAATCCGTAATGTGACATTTAGAACCACGTGATACAAAATCGCTCAATCCATCGTCAACTTTACAAGGCTATCTAACTACGCCATGGCCATCCTGATTAAGACGATCAGGATCAATATTTTTTTAGGAAAAATTTCCTAATGCCCTCTCTATATATTTAATCTTTTTGGTTTTTCACCAACGAAAGGAGCGATAAACGAGGAAGGTTTGTGTATATATTTTGCAGAAAAAATGTATACGTGCGAAGCCAGAGGCAGACCGTTAGTTTTTAATAAAAAAATCCTTTCACAATAGGAATATTTTGTATCACTGTTATCACAATATTTCGAAAAAAAAATTTCTAATTAGGTTTTTTTATTATTAATTTTTTTTATAAATATCACAATTACTATCTTGAGTTCATAGTATACTAGAATATTATGAAAGATTAATACAATAAAGAGTTATTGTAAGTCAAATGTTATTTACTCTCATTCCTCTTTTGTTTTTTGTTTCCTCCTAATACGTTAATTCGGTTCAGTTCAATGTTAAACTTATCTTTCGTGTATTTGTTTTACTGCGTTTGCACAGGTTTATAAGTAAACAAATATTTTGTAGAGTTAGCTGAATCAGACACAAGTAGATAAGTTTTTTTTTGTACGTCGGTCAGCGACACGCCCCGACCCTGGTTATAGGTAGATAGTCATTTGTGTGGTTTGTCATTCGAATACAGTGATAATCATCACATTATTACCATTGGCGACTAAGGTCATGGCGATGACTCAAGTGTATTTATCAGTGAACGTAAAAAATTAATAACAAACAGTCTTTAATATCTTAAGATGATTTTTTTTATCGTATTTTGTTTGTTATATGAATAGGTCGGTAGGCAAGCTGACGGTCTCCTAATGACGGAAGCCATAGATACAAAAATGCTGAAGAATTTAACAGGATAAAAGTTAAGGAATAAGTAGGAATAGGCTCTGGCAACCTTTACTCACTCAACAAAATACAACAGAACAAAATGCTGTTATTTCACGGTCTTCTTCTTTAAGGGTGTGGTTACTGTTGACAGATTTATTGGCGTGTTCAACACAGTGGAATATAGTGTGTCCTACCACTCTACTTAAATGCCTAAGGATACTATAATCACTAAAGCTTTTGTAGTTTTTGGATTTAAGGAGTTTTTTTAATTTTTTTGTAGTTTTTGGGTTTAATTTATTTTTGGAGTTTACTCCTTAAAATTTGATTTTCATATAAGGCCCCCGGTATGAAAATATTATGAGAAGTAAAATTAATACAAGCGTTAACAAAAAAGCGTTACGTTATCTGTCACTTTGACATTTGTGCGACAGCTGACACATGAATTTATGTTCCCTAATTCTATTCTCTGGGCCTATAAAAGCAAACGTCGAAATTTTGTATGAAAAGTGTAGTCCACATTGAGGAACGAAACGATAGTGCTTTATAACCTGCCGGCGCAGCTACATCTGTCGTCGAATAATGAACTATTGGAACTTCTAAAACGTAGTGACATCTATTTATACCGAACGTAACTAACACAACTTTTGTTGGAGCACGTGTCATCTGAGTATGCAGAATGTAACTACATATAAATAATATAAAGTAATTAGGTATTACACATTTAATTTTATACATTTAATTTTATAAGTTTAAGCGAGTAAACTCAAGTCGTGCGTCGGAGCTGACACACGCACTTTTTAATTTTTTAAACTTTTTATACGGGTTCCGCGAAGATTTCTTTATTAGTGGCACGTGCTTTTAAAATCGTGGCTAGTATGAAATGTTTATACCAGAAATAAACAGCAGACGACACACTACTTTGCTTGGGGCTGAGCCGGGCTCGACTAGGCTCGCCCTCGCAGGACTGTCTGATTTAGCAACTACCTACGCTCCTTCAGAGTCTCAACATCTTATAGTCTTGTCCCGTCCAATAGTGTCGAAGCCTTAAGTGACAATTAGAAGGGCTTTATCAACACTAGCTGTTATGATAATCTGGACATTTTTTATATTTTGTTCATTCAATACCGAAATCAAATTAACAGTTAGATCAAAAAGGTTTTGAGTTAAGAAAGGTTTTAGGAGAGATTGTAAAAAATGTAACTCCGGAGTGATCGAATACAAAACTGTGAATACCGAAAAATACAAAATACTTAAAAAGAAATATACAATTAATTAATAACTTCCATCAGACGTAGAAAAAATAAGTACCTAATGTCTAATGCAAAGAGTTGGTCATCAATTTATAAGGTGACATTTTATACAATTCGTTGAACTACATACATACATATGCACGATACCACTTTCAATATTTACTCAAATATTATATGTAGTCTTTATGTATTAAGCTAAATGTTTATAATTACACTTTAACCGGTGGATATAAATTATTTCTTGTAACTTAGGACATTATTTATTTATTTTTATTAATTAAATTGCACGTTGCTTCTAAGTTATAGCTAAAGAAATAATCAAGCGTGAAGTGAATAAGTATTGTGATTGAGTCTTCATTATTTATAATTATGTTAGGTAAGTAATGAATTAAATGGTTTCTCAAATAGATTCATCGTAGTTCTAAATCATGTGTTATTTTAAAATCTTTTAAATTAACTGTAAATGATCAAGATATGACGACATATTTTATTTACTTCTCAATTAGTCATCTCGGCCATAGGACGCCAACTGCTGGACAAAGGCCTCCTCACTAATTTTCTAAAAGGACCTGTCAGAAACAGCCTGGATCCATCGTCGACCCGCGTCCCTTATCATGTCTCAAAAGTAGTGTATAGAGTTATTTATTTTCTAGTGAACATTCATCACAATAATTATTTAAGAAGAAAAATATTAAATTTATAAATATTTCTTTCATTCTTTTCTTCACATTCCTTGTTGCTTTTAAATAAATTTTTAAAATTATGAGTTTGAAATTTGAAATTGAAATCATACAAAATTTTACGATAATATTTAAAAATTATACCTAATAATGAGACAGACTGTCTCTTATCATTCGTTTAATGATAACTAGCTTTTTTCGGAGATTTCTTTCGCATATCTTTACAAATGTGCATAGCTTATGTGATATTCTGTTATATAAACAAAATTAATGTAAAGTTTCATGAAAAAGTATCGAAAACCCATAAATTTCAACAATCTTTCTGATTAATAAAATTAGTGAAATGTGGCATTATCATGCAGTATTATAGTAACGATTATAATGAAATATATTTTCTATATGTGTGCAGAGTGAGTAGGCAAAAAACACAGTGCATACACGGCCCGAGTTATTAGTATTGGTTGCGAGGGTCCGGAAGTAGGAAAACCTTTCCAAGGTCACATTGATGCGAATCTGTTAGCGTCATCCCCACGAGAGTCGCTCACCGCGATCTCGAGCTGTGTCACGCATACTGATCTTCATTTTATACATTTTACAATCATAAAAATTTTACTGCACAAATAAAGCTAAGTTGGACGTCCTTAAACCGATTAATTAAGCGAAGACAAAATGGAATGATTCCATTTTTTGTCTTTAGGTAGTTTATTTAGGTACCTATATTTAATTGAAAAGGAGCGTAGAGCAAAGCTTTTCCTGTGGCTTTTCTTAACGTAAAGGCCGTCGTCAGACAGGTTGATGGTCGACTTCGTGGTAGGCGACCACCGTCGCCTATTTAAGCAAGCAAGCCACATATGCTACAAGTACTCTGTTACGATTCAGGATTAGGAGGGAATAGAGAAATGAGCTCTGGCATCCTTACTCACTCCCGAAACACAACAGTAAACATGCTGTTATTATCCGGTTACCTGTAACGGGGTGTTTACTGCCGCCAGTACTAATTTAAAACTAACTACTAACTTAAACTAGTCACATACTGTCTATAGATTTTAATACACTTTTCATGTTTCTATGTATATACATGTAAAATATACTTATTACTTATATCGCTGAGCGCGCAACTTCGTACGCGTGGTATTCGGTATGGCGCGTAACTTTTTTATTTGTAAACCGATTCGAGTGAAACAAACACCAAATGTTACGGGAAGTTTGCTACAATACACGAGTGAAAACCGCATTCAAATCGGTTAAGCCATTTGAGAGATTAGCGCGTGCACAAACGCACAAATAAACTGACAAAAATTCGGTACAAATTGGTAAGATAAGCACAACGTGACACGGCTCGTTTACGATTTTATTATATATATAGATATATTCGCTGTCCGCCCCTATTTGATTCTGCATCTAATAACGGATTTTGAAATGGAAAAAGCGATAAACGACTTTCTCGTTTGTGTATAATATAATTTGTAGAAAAAAATGCAACCGTGTGAAACCGGGAGCGGGTAGCAAGTTTATTTATATTACAATCAAATCTTCAGGCTCAAATGTATTTGTTTAGATTTAAAAAAATAAAATAAGTATTGAGACTGAAAACTCAATTAAATTCTCCCAGAAAGGAATAAAAGGACTCTTTAATCATCTCTCTCATCTCAATTAATACAATTTCACGTTGTCGAGTGGTTTTGATGTAGTTTTTGTGGCCATTAAAAACCGATTAAAGTTCAATCGAATTTCGCAAAGAATAATTACGGTCAAATTTTCGGTGGCAAATTTTGCATCGCAATCTGCATCAAGAGTGCTATGAAAAAAAATGTTTAGGTAAATGAAGTTAGGTAACAGATCCCAGTCCAATGTCGCCAGTTTCACCTCCGCCCGCCGACACGCTTCGGCAAGCGGAACATTGTTGGCGACACCTCTGTTTGCTGTGTTATGGACCACTTTCGGTTTTTTTTTCATAACTCCGACCGATACTTGACGCGCAATGAGAAGATGCACAGTGTACATTATTTCACTGAGGTCTTCTTTAGGAGGTGGTTACTGCTATCACTAGGTCTACCCAATATACCAATCTTTTTAATTAATACAAATTATATGGATGGCATTATGAATTAAACGACATGTACAAATAGATATTAGTTTCCTTATTTTTTTTTTGTTACAAAGAATAAGTTTTTTGGATAATAAAAAAATCACTAATGAGAATGAGATTTAAAAAAATAAATATTTATTTGTATTAAGGACGTAATTACATTTTTGACGCGCTCGAATTCAGCTAACTGCGCCAGCACACTACAGCAAAGTGCCCACACACATATTGAAGCCGCACGGTGTAGTTTGGAACTTTGTCGTTCTATTTATTTAGAAAAAAAGGCGTCTGAACCTGGAATGGCGAACGAAACCTACGGTGAAAGAGGTCGCAGTGCGATCCCTTAGAAAAATGTATGGAGAAAATATAGTGAGCTTTTTAGTGTCTATTCTTTCTCAGGAATGAAAAAGTAATTTATTTCAGTACAAAATAATAAGCTAGACGTATAGAAGACTGTATAAGCTACAATTTCTTATTATTTTCATGTTAAAATATGCAGCGGATTTAGCTATTTATGTACTTATCCAGACACCATTTTTCGATATTTTTAGCGATTCTTGCGATGGTAAAAATGTATTTATGTGAAAATTTTGTATTGGGCTGCCCAGTTTTTATTAGCTATCTTTAGAGATGAATACATTACCTTTTATTTTATACCATGGTATCTCTATAGTTGTGCTTGCTGGATATATAAATGGTACCGAAAAATCATTGATATTTGTGAATACGTCCTTAAACATACAAATAATACACCTGTTAAAATTGTCATAGAAAATGATAAAAATTTACTTGAGTATCGTTACAAAGAACGCTATCATGCTTATCCCTATATGCAATACATAGAATAGATAAGATATGATGTGTTAAAAGTATTTTAGTATCTTAACAGCGATGAGCTGCGCGAACCGTTCCGAAACAAGTTTTTTTCACAATAGACAAATAATCATGTAAAGTGGCCTGTTGGAAATATTGTTTTTTTTTTTTTTGACGGAGAATGATGACGCTCTACCCATTATAGGTAAATAGAAATTTAATATTCCTTCAATCGTAAAGAATTAATTTAAAATGATTGTTTATGATAATATTGAATGTTTTACTGACGAAGAGAAGACGGATGAACGATCCAAACTTACTCCTATGGTATACACATTAAGAAATATTTTTAAAAACCTCAAACGCTCAGTTTTACTTTAAATTCTTAACTAGCTATATATTTTTTATTATCTCCCAGCACTTTATTTGAATTTACTGTAACAATCATTCAAAATTGACTTGCCTACGGAGTAGAGTATGTAGGTCATCAGGTGACTCGCTTGAAGCACACCTCATTTGATTGTTATCTTTCACGTTGAGTAAACGCTTCGGTAAACTTATTTTACTCGACTTTTATATGATCAATAAATAAAACCAACAGATCGAGAGTAATCTAAAGTTTATTTCAGTGTGGTATACTCGCTGCGTCTCCTGTACTTGGGCGTTGTCCACTGTTGCTATTCTTCCGAAATGTAGATATTTTAAAACTCTTGCATAGCTGTAATAGCTGTGTAACGTTTCAAATTGCGGGCTCCTCTTCCATTTAAATACAAATTTGTGCTTATTTTTTAAAATAAGTTTGTAATTGTCACGAGATAGAAAATGTTTCTATTTATGAAGAGGGTATTTCTTAAACAGACGGTGAAAAAGATTTTTAACCGCCTTCACAACATTAGGTAATGATTTTGTATTAGGATTTCTTTCACATTATTGAATATATTTGAAGTTATAAAAATCAATTTATTAAAAAAGAAACACTTTCCTTTAATTTGACATTTTCCAGAATTTGTAACTATTAGCGATATGTAACATACAATAATACCTAACATCTGTGAAGTCTCATTAAGTTATTTAGGAGTAAAAAAATATTTTTTTAAAAGTCTAATTATGCATTTTTAGTTTCAATACAAACATGATTTGAGGTTCTGGGGCTTTTATAGGTCTTTTTAGTTATTCATATAGTTTCACATTTGGCCACCCATTATTCCTAAGAAGATGCACATTTTCAATGACGAATCCATTAAAATTAAACTGTACACTTGGTATTTGATTTAGAAAAAACTTAGAAAACTGTCATTTTTGTTTCAAACTTCGTTTATAATCAAAAATAATCTGTACGACTACATTTAAGAGGAAGGTTTAAGTTATCTCAAATATATTTTCCGTAAATATTGACATAAAATGAGTCATTTTTTAGCTGATACTTGTATGACGTGAGACGTTAATATCCTATGTCACATGAAGTACAACATATAATATATATAATTGATATCTTTTTAATATGTTAAAATAAAAAATCCTTTATGTTACTGTTTTTTTTTAGTTCACTTGTTTTTTTTTTACTTCTACTTTATGGTATTAAACTCCTTAAACGATATATTTTGAAATGTTACTTGGATATAAATTGCCTTATTGTTGTTTTTGTTTTTTTTTTAATTTTAATTTTTATTGATGTATTGTAAAATTTTACATACACGTTGTCAGAAAAAGACATAAGGTAAATTGTGGAAAAAGTTATGGAGGACGCGAACGAAGTCGCAGGCAAACGCTAGTAGTACATAACAACTTTTAAATAAAACAAGGGTTGATTTAATAATCTTCAGCACTTCGCTGGACTGATTAATTTCGCCATATTTTAGAAAAATATCTTTATTTCATTTATTCATAAATAATGATAAGCTGAAATGTTTTCATTATTTTTTTGTTTGTTTCAGATTGCACGCTTCCGTCTAGAACTTATCAACTGAAGACTATACATGTTGATTTAATTTGTAACCGTTTTGGTTAAAATTTTAATATTCAACATAATCATCAGTAATGATATTCCGTCCATAAAATAAATAAGATAGATTAGATATTTTTATAAAGTCAAATTAGTAGCAATATACAATGAGTTTATATAGATATACGAATACAAAATCGAGCATATCATCAAGAAGTATGGCGTTCGTTAGTTTAAGATGTAGTCTTAGGATATCGCTGGCGGTGCTTGTCTCTTTGGCGTGCCTGAGCAGATGCAGCGCGGCGCCGGCCTTCGGTGGCGAAACTAACAAAGCTATGGTAAGTTCAGTTTGTGTTTTTTGCATTGAGCAGTATGGACAAGTGTTCAGGGCTCCGTATTTGATGAGTTTCCCTAGTCTGCTAGACATAAGCTTCCCCACATTTCTCCAGTAGGGCTGGTCGGAACCAGCGTTGATCTGTAGCCCTACTATATAACACATGTCCACATATACTATACCTTAGTATAGTACATATCATAATAAAGAATAGAAGTCATAGAATTCCCATTATCGTAAATGATCATGCCCTCAAATCTTTAAGCTATTGCTTAAAGAAGGCCCTGCCTATGAATATTTCTTCCACGATACTTACGATTCTAGTTTGGTAATATTTCGAGAACGATTTTCATGAAAGTTTGCATAAAAATGCTTAAAAATGTATGGAGGAGACGGTCCTTCACAGAACAGTCCTTAGAACCGCATCCTTGTAGTCCTTTAATATTTAATTTTAAAGGAAACAGTTGCCACTTCAGACTTCTGAAGTCTCATTTCAATATATTATGCGTATATTTTTTATATGTTTCGAGAAATTTATTCCAAAATAATCCATTTTTCATTGAAACTATTATCAAAACGTGAGAAATAAAACAACTTCTACAGTAAATATAAATAGCTAACGGAATATTTTATGTATTACTAGCGGCCCGCCCCCGGCTTCGCCTGTGGTGCAATTTTTATATATAAACATTCCCCGTTTATCCCTCTTTCCATTAGTCGAAACCGAATTAAAATCGGTCTACCCGTTCGAAAGTTATGGGCGTACCATACATTTCGAAGATCCATTTTTATTTATATAGATTATGTTTATTGAAAAACGATTATTACACATTTCATTTTATAATAAGTAAAACAACGCCGTAAGAGGCACACAAATCGGTCACATGGTCCTTCGAGCCGGATCTCCCTATACTATAAGGTTTAAAGTAAGGTCTAAACGCGATGATATGCCTATAAAAGCATTCGTCGAATGTTTTTATTGATATCATAAAATCCGGACTTCCTGATGTCAGATAAAAATCTTAGTAATCGAAATCGGATATGACTTATTCGCGCTACGATACTGCGCTGACTCACCTTCTAGGAACGTCCGTCGTGCCGTTCTCTGAGCGCCCAATTTGTGACTCCTCGTAGTAAATCGTGGCTCATTCATTCACAATCGATGTTATAAGTAACTAGTCAAGATAAAAAACACCCTCCTCACTACTAAATGAACGCAAGGTGTTGTCTCTGCATAGCGTTTATGTAATAACTAGCTAACACGCTCGTGTGACTCACACCACAACATTAAACATATATGTAGGTACCTCTGTAGAAGGATATTGGTCATTAACACTTTTTCAATGGGCTCTGCGTCATACATATCGACATTTATTTGTAAAATACGCGTAATTTACTATTATGAATCAATAGTAACACTTTAGTAGGTTTAAGGTCATCCTTACATTATTGTGTGCATACTTTTTCGATGAGCATTACTTTCTTTGTGTGAGCTAAGACGACACAAAGGCCTGTGTTTGAATGGTTACCTACTTATTACCTACTGTAATACAAGGATTTGCATATATTTACATTTTGTGTGTACATTTCAATATATGTGAGAGAAGAATTAGACTTAACTATTATTAAGTGCTATCCAATATAATTCTTAATCTATTCTAAAATTTGAGAGATCTACTTAAAAAAGCAAGAAAATAATTTGAGAATCAAGAAAATTTGATATTTTTACATTTAATTTTGTTTTTCATAAACTAACACTGATATAAAGTTTACACAGCTTTTATTTGTAATGGAGCATGAGCATAGGTATTATATTCTATTATTTTTATATTATACAGGCCGACGACGTTCCACTTGATGGTAAGTGGCTACCGTCGTCTAAGGACACTAGCAACGCCATAGAAGAATGCAAGTGCGTTGCCCATCAGAAATTTGTTTTCAATTCGAAGAAGCCCAATTTCAGAACGCTCGAAGAAGCACCAAATTAACCGTATTCTTTTCGATGCATTCGTTTTTTGTAATTTTTCTAATTATTTCGTTTACTGCGTCTTAAATAGAAGTCTGATTGATTTAAGTTCTTTTAAGCTATTCATAACTTATCTTTAGGCACTTTTCACCATCATTTATTCTTTTATGTTAAGATCGTCAAACACTGATTGACAGTCCACGTGATTTTAGGCTGCGGTTTTCACTGATGTATCATTTAGTGTTTATTTCATTCCAATCGGTTTACAAACAAAAAATTACGCGCTATACCGAATACCGTGCGTACGAAGTTGCGGGCTCAGCTAGTTATATAATAATATACAAAAATTTTATATTCGCGGATTTTTTTATTAATAATTTACTTAATGTAATTGGAGATACGCATGTAAAGGTGAAGTTCGCAGTAATTTAAAATAAACTTAAATAGTTTTTCTTTATTTGATATTTTCTTCATACTTATATGTACCTATTTTAAAGAAAAAGTCAATTCCAGTCACGCAGAGATTTTTATTAAAAATTTTATAAAGAGCTCGGTGAAATTATTACCGTAATTCATATGAATCATCAGACCCACGAGTGTACGGTGTTTGCGGCGGTATTCAAAAGGAAACTGCAATAAAAATCCGTCCGTTTCTCGGAAACCAATGTAACAAGTCACGTGAGTCATACTAAACCAGTCGGGCTCGGTAGCTGCCAAGTTCTAGGTCATAGAGCACCGACCACCTCCCGCCGCTTAACACCACGTAAACACGAAACCAATGTATCATCCATCACCTTAACATGGACACTATAACACATTCAACAAACAAAAACAATAAATTCCGGAGACAATGCAGTTGTAACAAGTTTTTTTTTTAATACGAAAGTTGTTTATGGGCACGCGCTTGATTTACTCGTGTTGTCTTGTGTACATGAACGTTAGCTTGTGCGAGTGCATCCCTAAACTATCTCTCGTGACGTCACTCTTCTGTAGAAACATTTTGACCATAATTATGTTATACAATACACTTACTCAAGTAATACTAATATTAAACTAGTACTAGATGTGCCCGCGACTTCGTCCGCGTTGAAAATTAAAAAATATAACGCTTGACGTTTTTGTTGCTGTTATAGCTTTGTCAGACGTTGGATTTTTATTTTTAGGTGATCCCTCGGGAACGGTACTTTTTCTGGATGAAGGGTACCATATATACTTTTCTGTATCTCTGATAATGTGTACGCAAGATTTCAAGATAATCGGTAGTAGTTAAGCCGTGAAAAGGTAACAGACAGACAGAGTTACTTTCATGTCCTACTAATATTATAAATGCGAAAATATTTGAGGTTTCACGTAAAAACTACTGAACCAATTTGAATGAAGTTGGAATAGTTTATTATCTGGATTAACATATAGGACTTTTTATCCTGAAAAAACGGGACAAGTGCGAGTTGAACTAGCGTGAAGAGGGTTCCGTACAATATTGAGTGATTTACCATATTATTTTAATATCATGGACTTCTTATAAGTTTTCCTATAATCTATAAGTAGAAAACTAATTTCTGTATTTTAGGTTTTAAATTTTAAAATTTTAGGTTCAGTAGTTTCGGAGATAAGGGGGGGGGGGGAATGGTCGGACACACGAGTGATCCTATAAGGGTTCCGTTTTTTTATTCGGACGTACGGAACCCTAAAAAGGTTAGATTCCCGTGAGATCGTCTAAAAATGTCGTCAATACGATAAATAGTTTTTCTAAGGTGTTATATTTTTCAACGCGGACAAAGTCGCGGGTACCAGCTAGTTTATAATATTTGTATGGATTACTCGAGCGAATTTAGTTATAGTTGAGTAATAGTAATAAGCGAATAAGTTTTCTTATAATAAAATAAGGGTCACGGGTAATTCGTATAATATAAGAACTGTACAGTGTACAGTGTACGTACATTGCTATCAAAAGTTCAGATTGAGTATAAGCATAGGTATAACATAACATAAGGTACAATTATTGTATATAATTTAAATATGCATGAAGTTTGAATATAGCCTTCAAAAAATCATTTAACTAAAAGTAGGCAATCGATTAGTTCTTTCATGAAAAAATTATAATAATCAAAGCAGCGGGGTCAAGGTAGGCGAATTTATGTTCCATTAACCCATTTTTTAGTTTCGCATTTGAATCTGGTTTTAGTTACAATAGTGTTCTAGTTATTGAAGACGCGTGAATTTATTTGTATAGGTGATTTTTTTAGACAAATTTAAAATATCAAATAATTTTGACCCAATTCAGTGTATTCTAGCTTTTCTAACTTAAATGTATTAAAAATATGTTTAACAATATTAACAATACAGACATACTTTTGTTACCATGCAAAAGTATGTCTATTTTCTGCCCGATTTTGTAAATAAACTGCCCGATTTTGTGTGCGATCATTGATTGCCGAGTTATTGATGATCAAAAGCAAAAGAGACCTCTTTCATTAAAGGTTCATTAAGGAAAAATGAAAAGAAAATTGAATTTTAATAAACCAGCTATTCGGTATACCTATGGCAATTTTTATTTAAGTTCGTGGACCCAAAAAAATTAAGAAAGTTAGTTTTTTCACGTTATTTCTTAGGATGCGTGATAATCGCAGTACCGATTTTATCTTCCCCGGGACAGTGGAATATATATAATAGACGGGTGAATGGGTAGTTTTATGGAGACTTTAATAAAATTATTAAATTTACCCGGGCCAGTGGGTCCTAAACCACTTTTTAGTTAGCTATCTTGTTTTGTGAACAAAGACCGGTTTAAACGTGCGTTCATCTATGTCATCGATGATTAGTCTTAATCACCGAATGACTTGCACTGAAAAACCTAATCAATTAAGATTTGCTACTTGTGAGTGCACGATTTTTTTTGTGCAAAATCAAAGGAAGCGGAAACTGAATCCATTCGTTATGCGAATTTTAAAAACCCAATCGTCAATTTGTTCAACCTTTGACTTAGCAAGATAGGCTTCTTCTATTATAAACAATATACAAAATATTTTTTTTAACTTTTTATTAAATCTCTAAGAAATTCTTTCGAAACTTTGTGAGTGTTTCTTCCATCATTTATTATTCGGTCTCCATTGTTATATATAGTCCTCGGTACTCTGTTGGACGACAGATATTCCTTCCCACTTAAGCTGACTGATTAATTGTCACTTTGGTTCTCCGACTTGTATCGTTCAGAGAAATGCCTATCATTGCCCTTCATAGCTCACAGAGTGACTTACAATTTGTAGTCGAGACATTTGGTCACTGCCCAAATCCTAGCATTATATCATTAGTATATTATTTTGTGTTTTGGTCAGAGCATTAACTCCCCCGATAGCCTCGAGAGTCAGCCAATCTTCATTAATAAGAAGAGTGTAACAGAACTGTTTCAAGAGACAAACTATTATACCGCTACTCGATTAACTATGGTTTGAAATTGAATTAAATTATTGAAATATTCAAATATAGATTATTGAAGATTTAATAATATTGTAGGTACATCTAGAAAATACAAAGATAAAAGAATTAATTCATTATAATAAGTGATCAGACGCTAAGTTCGGAGTACATGTCGAAGTACAAGTATTGAAATGCAGAAATCGTTACTAAGGTTACGCGCGGTGCAGACGAATGCGTGCCTCATTTTCAATTTTAACAATAGACGTTTGGGAGACAAAGTTAATTCCTTCTCTCATAGGCGTCTTTGGGATTATTCTAAAGAAATATGCCTTGATGTGCATTGTTTTTTGATTTAAATACCTTAACTTCACAAACACGAGCTCTACTTCTGAGCTTTAAAAAAATTGGAGATATAGTAATAGTATCCAGCCTTAAGATGTAGGTACATATACATAGGTACAATATTAGAGTCGCATACTCTTATCCGAGTGGTCGTGGTAGTGCGGATGATGTACACGGAGAATGGCCGTAAGATGTACAAGCCGTCTGTAAACATTTCCTGATAACTGTACTTGAAACATGCGAATAAAGAGGGTCAATCTCCTGTTAGATACTTAAAGGGAGAACAATAGCCCAGTCAGAAAGTGCCAAGGAACCCGTGCTCTTTGTTTCTCCATTCGTACCTGTCTCGATTAATGCGATATAAAAATTCGACTCATGTGCCATTCTCTCTTAAAATATCCTGCGTTAGAGGAACAATGAACTCGTGAAATATGAACATTTGCCTGTTTAAATATGTGTTTAAAAAATATAAATAGACGAAATAACTGTACAAGTAAGCAGTGATTGTCCAATGAGTTTGCCGACACGGTAGACACATGATCGAATCCCGGTGCAGCCTGCACCGATGTCTTCGATTTTTACGTGAAAATCACAATAATATTATAAACATTTTACATAGGTTGTAATTTATATTTGCGTATGAAGTCGTGGGCTAACGCTAGTAGGATTATCGAACGAGGAAATTTTCTTTATGTGAAAAGACTAAGAAAATGTGGGACAGCACGGTGAACTAATGCCCACACCTCTTCACGTAGATGAGAGGCGCGAGTCTAGCTGTGGGAGTAGCACATATAAAATACAATTTGTCTAATGATGCATCGCGAAAACATAACGGTCGGTGAGATGTTACTGACATCTGGAGATTCGTTTTGCGAATCGCATATCGTGGAATCGCGAATCCAACTCAGCACATGAACGTGATGTGTTGGAAAACAAACCGTTCTTAGTACACATCACTAACAGTTGGAGACTTTAACCCTAGTCACGACTTGCTATACCAAGAAATGAATTATTTTTCTCAAGTTCTCAGAAAATCACAATTTTGAACCTGATAAATCTAAGTTAAAGCATAAGTAACGACTTTACTTGGAGTTTAGAGGAAAATAAAGTAATTCTGTGACGGTTTAACAACAACAAAGAACATGTAAACTAAAGATGTCTCGCGCGATAATCTCAGAATAAAAATTAGTCAAAACTGCAGCTGCACCAATTGAAAATTGCATCTCAATTAACTGTTTCGAAGTTTAGAAAAATATTTTTTTTTTTATTATTTTAAAATCTTACACGCTTCTGAAAGCCAATTTAAGAGATTTTTTCATCATAAAAACACCGCTTTAAAAGCATATTTTTTATTATTATACAATAATTAATATTATCATGCTCTTGGCGTTTAGATTTAAAGAGTCACAAAAAAAACATCAAATAACTATAAAAATAATTGTTTTGTGTGAATAATAGCGTCCGTTGTGGTACATTGGCCGGTGCTTATACACATGCCCATCACGAACGCAGGAAGCACTGTCGGCCTTCGAACACGCGCTACGCGATCACTCGTATTCTGATCAAAGCATTGTTCATGACAATTTTATTGTTGTTTAATATCGTTTTGATGATCACATTTTCTTATGTGTAAAAATTCAAGTTTCTTAACTTGGCCACACCTAAACTGTTCACTGAAAAATCAACACGAAAAATAAAAGCTCCGATCACATCTGTATGTGTAGACATTTCGTTGCATATTTAAATAACATGTAATTTTTTAAAATAAACCTTTAGTTTTTTTTTTCAACAAAGCATTTAAGATTTTCTACAGTTTTATCTGTTTCTGAAATGAACTAAAAAAAGAAAATGGATCCACAAATTAGAAAAAAGCATTGTTTTTCTATCTTTAGCTAGTTATTTATAGATTTCGTCTCAACTGTGCCCTGAAATTTCTGTATACTTCAAATTGGTTCGATTGCCGGCAGGATCAACTTTAAAAATGAACCTTTCAAATTTGGCTCTGGCCTCGATCTGGAAAGTAGGGGCAAGGCACACTGCGTTTCGCAAGCATTTGGGCAGCCCGTCTGGCGGCAGTAACCACCCCCTTACAGAAGACCACCGTGAAATAACTGCACTTGTGCCGTTGCGTTTCGATGAGTGAGTAAGGGATGCCAGAGCCCATTTCCCTATCCCCTACTAACCCCTTATCCTTAATCCTACTGTAGTCGGCTGTGCACTTGCAGCAGTTGTGGCGTTGTTTGTGTAGCCACCTACTATCAAGTGGATCGTTAGCCTGTCTGTCGATTATTTAAAAAAATTGGAAAACTATTACACCTAATAAATTGTAAGTTTAAACTTTAAGTAGCCCGTTGCCTGTCCAACCGTTTGCACTTAACTGAATTAAAAATTGAAATATTTAAGTTATGTCATTGATGGTGTACCATTCATTCAATAAGTTTAACTTAATTTTTCAGTTGACAAGAGCATTTTTCTCATTGTTTATCGCTTCCATAACCACTTTAAATTGCCTTGTTTACAACCGAGCACGTTGTGTACTTATAAAATACACGTGTCAGTTATATAATTACACATAACAAAGGAAAGGACATACCTGTCAATTAGGAAAAAAATCCTTTTCTACATTCTAGTACGGAAAAGCGTTGGTCCGCACGCAAAGTTCTATTTTAATCTTATATCAGTGACGAGTAATTGTTATTAATTACAATTAATTAGGCAATAATTACGTATTGCATGTGCGGCAGATGAATAGACTCATTACATTGCCAATTGTATGCCATTGCAGCAGATTTAGTCAAGAATATATGTTAACCGCAGTGTAAAATAAATTGTATAAATATTACAAGAAGGTATGGAAAAAATCAACTCAGCTTAGCACTCTTTCACTTTTCTCCACTTTAAGCCTATGGTGCAACCTGTAGTATGCGCCATATAAAAAACATAGACAATCATTACTTGATTTTATTTAGGCAGAAAATATTTGTAATGATTTATTAGCCGTAAAAAAGACATGGAGAGGCGAAGCGGACCAAGTGCCTATTTTTTCTATACATATAATAAAATTGTAATCGTTCCGTGTCTGTACATTAAAGTTTAAAAAAAGAACAATTTGTACACGTTATACTTATGTTACCGAGGTAAAAAAAATAGTTTTTAGAATTATTGTCTGTGCGCTTGTGCACACTAATCTCTGAAACGACTTAATTGATTTGAATGCGGTTTTCCACTGATGTAGAAAAGCATCTCGTAACGTTTTGTTTCATTCCAATCGATTTACAAACAAAAAAGTTACGCGTTATACCGAATACCACGCGTACGAAGTTGCAGGCTCAGCTAGTTTCTTAATATGATTTAATGAAATAGAGTCTAGTATTTATTTTTTTATTTTTGTAGTTTCAGTAAGTGGGATACAAGTTTGATTTTATAAACATGTTTTGGTAGCGATTTCGCCGCATTTCTTTATAAATTATAGCCCAAGTTTTATTCTGATATATAAATTATATAACTGTGAAGTTGTATCAAAATCCGTCCATTAATTTTTGTGTGAAATAATAACAAGCATCCTTACAAACTTTGGAATTATTAATATCAGTCAAATTAATCTATCAATAGATACCTTTTCAATTTTCATTGCGCATTATTGCTACGATAAGAAGTTGTCGACTTCTACAAAATTAAATCTATATTTTACTACAAATGTATATTTCAGGTTTTTTAAGAAAAAAATGGATTTATAAGTATAACGTAAAAGAATGCCATTTCTATCGAAAATCTATATATAATATAAACATATAAAATAATAAAATAGTCTGTATATTAAAGATTAAAAAAAAAAACAATCTGTATACGTTGTACTTATTTATGTTATTGAGGTCAAATAAAAAAGTTTTTAGAATTTTTGTCTCTTTGTCTGTTTGTGCATGCGAATATGAAACGGGTTAAGGTTAACCGATGTGAATGAGGTTTTCACTGATGTATTGTAGCAAGTTTCCCGTAACATTTAGTGTTTGTTTATGTGCTATACCGAATACCATGTGTACGAAGTTGAGGGCTCAGCTAGTACAAAATATGCTTTCTCTCTTAAATGTAGTCCCATATGTGTATCCATATTTTATTTATTTACTAAAAAATATAATCGATTATTGTTAAATAATAAATAAGTATAATATTATTGTTCCATAAAACAATTACTTGTACATTTGTTATCTTCATCACGTGTTTAGACGTCTCTAATTATTGCTTCCTTTGTACTTGTACACACTCGTTTCTATGGATGTCGACATTGAGACGACATTCTTAAAAGTTCTTGCGTTCTTGTGTTAGTAAATTAATATATTTAATAAGTGATTCGTGCTCATAAATAAAGAATTCTTGTGTTGTAAACAACAAACACATAATAAATGTATGTTGCGTAATGTTACAATGTGTTTTGCTAATCTTCAATGTCAAGCCAATATTTCCTCTAAAGAATGCAATAAGTATGTATTGCGAGCTTACATACGCTGCTTAGCTGTCGGAAAAAATTATTATAAAATCCACGAGTAAGAAGTGGCGCAGTAAAAATGTATAATACGGACACGTGTTTAATATTATACTTTACTATTTAAATGTGCATTGGAATTTTAATTTAAATCACAATAACACATAATATAATCATATTTGCATAAAAATTGCAATTTTACATGTCATTCATAAAAACGAGCACTCGTTTTGCCGTCGTTAGTGTCTTTCACACGGTAATAAAATATTTAAAAAAAAAACAATTATTTTATTAGCACAACAACGTTTAAAAATTAGTTTTCTCTATCTAATGAAATAGTTTCTAATGTAAATTTCTAGTATAAATTATGAATAACTTAATTCTAATGAAATAATTTCTATTGGATCATCAATTTGTGCCATTAGGGGATTATTATTGCCAACGTACCTATAAACATAAGTAGCTTAAAAATTTTGAAATCATGTACAAAAAAGTCTAAAAACTTATAAGTAAAACAAAAATTTACATGTTACAAGTAACAGTAATGTTTTTCTAGTTACAATGTATTAAAAATGTATTAAAAATTGTAAAAAAAAAATTAATCAATAAAATTTTGAATACAAAATTGGAAATTTCAACTTAGAAATAGTTACAACAGTTTATTGTATTCTCAACTTATGTAGATAATGACAAGGCAAGAAACATTGAAAGTCGAAATTAATTAAATTCTCTTTAATATTCTGAATTCGAAGAAAAATAATTCAATACGTACTGTCTTAAAATAATTCTTTCATTCTTTAATCCGAGTTAAATGGCAAAAGCAGATGTGACAAGCAGCAATAAAAGCTGCGTAGGCGTCGGTTAAGAATCAAGATGCAATCGCCGCGTAATGAAGTTCGCCAACGGTCATTAGCATTGTAAAGAGCTTATTGCACTTATAACAATTTATTACCTTAGCAGCGATCTTGCATAACAATATCAATCACTAGAATAAAGCGTTTTTATTTTTATTCAATCAGTATAGGTGCTGTGTTTTTTTCTTATTGTTTTGACACTGACTTTTGTCAAATAAAGGTAAATAAATAAGCCTTTTGGTATTGAAATGAATTTTAAAAAGGCGAAGCTTTTAAAATAAAATATAAAATTTTACATGTTTCATGTTTTCATCAAATAGTTGAATTCTCTTTTTCCTTACAAATGTTTTGTCTCCATCAGATCTTCTCCGATGATTTTATGTAGTGTCAGTTGTAAAAATAGTAATATAAAAAACTCTAAATTCAAATTAAAATTAGTAGATGCCCAGACATTTTTTCCAAAAAACTAGCCAAAAAACTAGTCGAATTTTATTAAAAATATGAAATCATTTTAGCAAAACTGCAGAGCTAAGGAATATATTTGTTTTGCTCCGTTGGTTAAACTGCGCCTTCTCGGAATTTTAAAGAAACTACTGGTTCGATACTTATAGCGAGGTTACCTTGTGAATCAATAATTAATATTTTATAATATTGATCTTTTACTTTGGTAATTTTATCCAGTAAAAAAAAAAACAGCTATCTTAACCAGACATAGCATAAGCCCTGTTCTTCAGCGTTTATTGTTATAGCTTATGCATTTTGGTTTAATGATTGTTGTGATAATGTATTTTAGCACACTTTAAGATTACCTACAAAATATACCTACTGAGATACCCACTAACAAATATACACTATGATCCTTATAAATAAATATATTTAAACTTAAATCGTAACTTTAACCGTTATATAAATAATACACTTTAAAAAATAAAACGAAATTATTTTGAACTTGGATATAAAACAATATGTAACCTTTATTAGATCTTACAAATATCAATCATATTATATGACATGTATTTCGAGATGTTTTTATAATTTGGCTGGACTGTTATGGATAGTTACAACTCAGCTATTAGTTCCTGGAAATTTCGTGATTTATGAGACAAGACAACCAATGGATAGGTAGGTTCTTTTGAAATGTAACCATCTACATTATAATTCAATTTAGATGAGAATCTAAAATTTATCTGGGGCTTATTTTATTGACTGACTTGCAAAAGTTGAAACTTTATCATCAATGTTGGTTATTTTCAAGGTTTGTTTTTAATATTTACATCGATTTAACTGGTTGAATGCTGTTGTGTTTCGTTGAGTGAGTAAGGGATGCCAGAGCCCATTTCCCTATCCCCTACTAATCCCTTATCCTTAATCCTACTGTAGGTAGCGCACTTGCAGCACCTGTGGCGATGATTGTGTTATAGGCGACGGTAGCCACCCACCATCAAGTGGACCGTCAGCCTGTCTGCCGATCTTAACATAAAAAAAACACTATCATATGTATGTAATAACAAATATCTACTATTGAGCCACAGGACAATATTATACTTTTACGTAGATCAGTACCGATATCCGAACAATACTGAAAGCATTCTTTCAGTACTGTTCGGATATTGTACCAATTTTAAAATATATTAATTCTAAATTTAAACTTCATAGAGGTTGAAAACAATAGCAGAACACAGAACACATAAATGTGAAACAATACTGTCTACATTGACGTTATTAAAGAAAACATACTAATTCTAAATTAATATTAGTAAGTTCATATTCTGTGTATTGCAGCAGACGAAATGTTTGTGTTTGGCCAAACATGTTTAATTACTATTTAGGTACAAAATATACGTTTCAACTTTGAGAGAAAATAGCTACCATAAGTCTAGTCGGTCAATATCGATGACAATGAAGCGATGTACGCAATCACAGGCTGTTATTAAGAGCCCGTATGCGGCGTGTAGCTTCTACCTGATCATTAGCTGCATGCGGGCAATAGTGATGTTATAATACTAATAGGAATCACTGTTGCACGTGTTTGTTTTTTACCCTATTCATGTGTCATTATTTATTTATTCATGGCTATATTTATACAGTAGTTAGTTAAGGTTTGTTTATTGAATGATGAGTGTTTTAACGGCATAAGTTTAAATGATAATAGCTGAGTTTTTTTAAATACATTTTTAAATGGACTTAACTAGTGTTCGCTCATTGGTCGAAATTCGACCGTAATTATTTCTTAGGTCGATAAAAAATATCTACATTCAAAATTTTATTACTAACAACATTAAGTTAACCAAGTTAATTAAGCACTTAAATCAACTACATATATCTAGTCAGTAAGTACAAAACAACAAAAGAAGAAAATAACTTTACAAACAAATGAGAACAAGGCACTTTACTGTTTATTTATTTCAATATACATATATCTATATTTTATGTAATTAATTTCTTCACTATAATTTAATCAATTTAATAATATAGATAAATTTCAAAATGCTCATTGATCTTACGAAATTGTGATCTTACGATTAAGTACTTTGCCAAGTACACCTTTAATTTATAAAGTAAAAATAAAATATAATTTATCAATACAACAAATATGCCTTAATGCTACGGGTTGACTGAAGATCCAATTAATGGTAAGTGCTACCAGTCAACAGTTCCGGTGTTTCCGTAAACATAAACAACCCCAGAACGTAACGCACATTACTGACCCTGATAGAACAGAGGAAAAGGAACAAGATAGGAGATAGGCGAATGGCATCTGGCACTCCTTATTCACTTAACGTTACGCAACAACATAACGCTGTTATTACAACGTGATCTATTAGCTATTCAATATATAAACATATCGTTCCCTGCCGCTATTGAGTTTAACTGAAATAGTTAAAATTCATGGAAAATTTACGATGGCTGGTTTAATTTGACAGATTTAATATATAAACAGTGCTCAACAATACGTATAGAATAAGTCCAAAAAAGCTCGTATCAAGTATACTTAATTTCAAAGAAATCCTTAGAGTGTGTTGGCGGCTAAAAAGAAACAATTATTATTATCAATTACTGATGCAACACGTGCTCAAATATATCGAAGAGGTACCGGTTTTCATGAAGAGATTTTGGTTCCGTTGTGTGTCGCTCGAGGCAACGATATTTGCATTAGCGAAGTGGGTCTGTGGAGCGGCCCATTGCCTTTCGGTTTTAGTACAATCCATCGGCTCAGACGCAGCACAGCCATGACCGTTACTCATGGGGACACACTGACCCCGTTACATGGTCATTTTTAACATTATGGATCCCGTTTTACTCATAATTATTGGTGTTTGTTATGAATACGCTTTTATCTACTGTGACCTGAACAGTTTTAACACAATATCTTTGTGTTTTTCAATAACAAATCTTAAGGCAAGTAGACGACTAATGGTCTTTGTCTTCAAATTATGATATTTTGTATAAAAAATGAACCCCAATAACTTAAATAAATGTGGATCTAATGTTATGAGCGAAAGTTTAAATACCAAAGCTCATTATTAGTTCTAATCAGTTATATTATCCTGAAATTTATACACTAATTTCTACCGTATCGCTGTTTAAGTCGTAGTTTGTTATTAGGAGAATTGAATGGATTTGGACTACCGAACATACAACCATGGAGTCTTTAAGGAGTCCATGAACGGTAGATAGCCTAGAGACCCACACCCCCAACGAGTACACTTCAAGCCCTTAATAGGGGTAGAAGACAGGAAAGGGATGGTGTAATTGCCACTGGTATCCATTACTCACGCATCGAAATACAACACTTACGGTGGTATTCTGTAACAGGGTGGTTACTGTAGCCAGCCAGGCTGCCCAATTTTAGATGCATCTGCATATGCTTGAAATGATAATCGAGATAACAACGATAAAGTATTAAAAAAAATCACATTTAATTTTGACGCCTAAACACCCATACGTCGTCACGTGGTCTGTATGAAGTCATATTACTCAAACAAAACAAAACAAAATGAATTGGTGATAGTTTTTTCCAGTCTCTCCTTATCAGTCCTTGTTTGAAAAATAGTCAAATTCCCCAATTTGACTAGTCAATTAGTCTTGATTTAAATAAACGAAAGAATAATTTAAAAGTGCATCCTCGTCAATTGCTTTAAAATATTGACTTTGTTTGACGTAGCTAAATATTTGCTGTCGGTGGGCAGGGATACAAATGCCATGGGGTCACCGACTGGATCTGTAAATTCTAAGAAATGTCGAAGAAATTTTTTCAATAATATTGTTAGTTTTTACTGTTGACTGCGAAATAAATATCGTCTCAATATGCGACTGTGATTTTGTGTGAAAAAAATAAAATGAAAAAAACATTTCCTTCATCTTCGCGGTAAATGAACAGTTAATTTTTAGATCAAATAACAAGTGTACCGTGAATTAATATTTGATTATTCATAAAAAAGAGAGAAAATAGGATATTTGAGTGCTAACCTTTAGCATTCGTTTCATAAAACCCTCACGTTCTCATGTCAACGGCCTAAGATCGAATCGGGCCCAAAACGCTCAGTGAATCCTTTGTGATACGGCTTCGATAGTATTACGAAGAAAAACTTATTGAATTAAAACAAAGAACGACTTTTAAGACGCTAGCTTAACAAGCTTCTTGTCTCTGTCTTATCACTATGACATCATTATATTAACGTGATAATTAATATTATAATTAATTTTATAATTTATTATATTTATAAAACAAAAAACATAGAATATATAATATTTTGATTTTTAGTTCCTTTAATTTGATAGACTCGGTAAGCTCGTCTAGCGGCATTGGGTGGCATAACCACCACTTCACTCTAGAACACCATAGATTGACAGCATTTGTGCTATTGTGCTTTATTTAGGGCATCCATTTATCTAAAACAAAATCCCATTCCTATATTAATCCCATCGTCATCCTCATTGTCATTAATTCTTTTCTTTTCTTTTTTACTACGTCCTAATTTTGTTTTGTGCAATACATTCATATGCAATGCAAGTATGTTATTTATGTTATATGTTACACTTATATGTTTCTTTCTTTCTTCTTTTTTCTTTCTTTCTGTATGTACATTTCTATTTCTTTTTATTAAATATCGTACACTTATAAATATTATACTCATTTGTTTAAAATTATTTCGATTATTTAAGTATTTACTGCAAATGTAATAATGTAGTTAGCGTAAGTGAACCAGTTAATAAATAATTTTAAAAAAATGTTAGTCCAAGAATACTTAAGAAGAATAAAATAAACAGTATCTTATCCAAAGGGTATGCACGTGTTAAGCTGGACATGTTCCAGTCTGTATCTTCTACAGATTTGATGCAACTTTCTTCGTCTCGCTGCTAATTAAAATGGGAGCAGGACTTGTTTCCTGAATAGTGCGCAATTCAATTAATTTCATTTAACTTTTTTTTAACTGAATTTTTCCTACGCTATAGTTATATGGCGAATATAGGTCCAAATGGGTACCTTTTCAGTAATACAAGTATTAAAGCTGTTTATATAATACTGTTAAAAAAAAAGTATATAAAAATTAAAATTTCTCTGTCACATTTCTGGTAAAGTCAAGAAAAGTTGTTTAGTCTGGTTTTCACTCCTAATGAAGAGAAGATCCCAGAAGTAATTTCCCCTTTTTTGGCCTACGTGAATGTGACTCTCCTAATCTCTATTCGACGATCTCTTTGATCGAAAGCTAAAGATGTTAGTCTTGAAACAGAAGTCCACGCTCGAATCCTTTGAGATTCAACTAAGAAAAGGAACGTTTCAGAGTTGGCTTTAATTTGAGGGCAAATTGGGGTTCGACCCGGAACATTCTTGCTTCCACATTGTATGGTCAATGTTTAATTTTATAGAGACATAAGGTATAATGACGTCATCGTTCGAATTATCATTATCAAATTCGTTGACAATAAACAATGGGTTGTTCAACCTTGTGATTAAACGCGATAATGATATATGATATACTCACGGAAAAGATAAAATTGAAGCATAACACTGTGGGAGGCTTGATAAATTCCAATAATTTGACGCATATTTTCACCTGATTATATCTTTTTTAAAAGGAATGTCATAATAATAAAGTTTAGAAAAAAATTTACATTTTAAAATTAAACTTGAGAAATTTAATTTTAAAATGTAATTAACTTTTTTTTATTCGATAAGGGATTGGGAAGGGATAGGTATAACTGGGGTCGTTTATTATAAAAAAAATAATTAAATAATTAAAAAATAATTAATAAAAGTTATCACCGGCCTGACGGGACATAATAACATAACATTAAACATAATAATAGTAGAGTAGATATAGTACATAACCGACTAAAGCATCATTTCAGACTATTAAGGTTATATCACCGTAAACAACCTTTAGAAATTAATTTTTTAATTAAGAAATAAAATATTAATAAAAGATTGATTTTTAATAAAAATATTATAAATTATTTGTATAAATTTTGTTTTATCGAAAAAATTAATATAAAATGAATTTTGAACATATAGGTATATAAGTCTTCCAGAAGCATTGTTAATTATTAAACTCTTGGTAAAAAAATCGTAATTTGGATATATTATGATAGAAATGTTTGATTTGTATAAAAAAATAGTTAAGTTAAAAAATAGTTAAATAAAAAAAAATAAAAAAAATAGTTAGTAAGTTAGTTATAAAAAAATAGTGAGAGGTATCGGTATTTCAAGACAAGCTAGGAGCGGTTTTGTCTATGAGAGGATTGTATGCGTTTTGTGCCTATTTTTTAACACTAAGACGAACGTCGGTTTTCGAAGAGTATACTCGTATAACTAAAACTTATATTTGTACAGGGAGACCATATCCTTATAGTAGCACCCTATCAATGAGGATATTCAGACTTCTTTTCTTCCGGTTCCCCTTTAGGGCTTCGGTTTTTTTATTTTATAAATGGATTAGAATAAATTATAGCCTTTGTATTTGTATACAAACTACATACATCTATGTGTATTGTTTCAGATGTACCTAGCACAATATGGTTACTTAAGTCCCTCCGTACGAAATCCTTCCAGTGGACATATAATGGACGAAAGCTCGTGGCGACGAGCCATAACAGAGTTCCAGAGCTTCGCTGGACTTAACGCTACAGGTTTGTTAAAAAATAAATTGATTTAGACGTACGCATTATATTATCTATACTAATTAAACATTATCTATACTACATATAATAAAGCTGAAGAGTTAGTTAGTTTGCTACACTTTCCACGCCTTAACTACTCTACCGATCATCTTGAAATTTTGCAAACACATTGTCAAGGATACAGAAAAGGACATAGGGTCATATTTCATCCAGAAAAAAAATACTGTAATAAATATTTTCTATATATAAAAATGAATCCCTATTTCCCTTGGTCACGACATCACGCGTGAACGGGTCGACCGATTTTGATTCGGTTTTCACTAATGGAAAGAGGGATAAACGGGGAATGTTCATACATATAAAAATTGCGCCCCGGGCGAAGACGGGGGCGGGTCGCTAGTTAACAATAAAGATTGATTAAGCGAAAAGATAGTTAATAAATAGTATTTTATTTTTTCAAATCTTTTGTAGAAATAAAAAAATCTCGTAATTTTTAATCTCTCGTACAAATAACAGTTTAAGACGAAGTAAGTTTATTAATATCTAATTTTTACCTAATTTTACCTAACTAAAAAAAAACTCCCTTTTTTGTTTTTGCCATAATGTTCTAATTATTACAAATTAGAACGTATTTCACATACTTATACATTATGTCCCATTTGAGTCCAAATTAGAACACTCCCATTTGAGTGCTCGTTGTTATAAAACTTAATAAAATCGTTTGTCCTGACTATCAATGCACTGCCAAAACTACAAAGTCTAAAAATAGATATATTTTATAATGTAAGAATCTGCTAAGAAAGAATTATTGAAAATTTCAACTCCGTGCGAAGCCGGGGTCGGGTCGCTAGTATACTACAAGGGAAGCGAGTATTCGATTACAAACTTCGTCCATTCCGCGGCAATTGAATCATAACAAATCACGTGTGCTCTGAGAATCGTTCGGTGACTATGCACCTTTTGTGGAGCTGACGTAATTAATCCGACGCTAACCCGTTTCCGTGCCGACCTTCCTCGTCATCCAACCATCGGTCGTTACCTCAATAACTAATACATAGTTTGCAATACAAACGACCGTGGCATGTTCACATTACAGCCATCATAATCTAACCATCGACAATGCAATTTACGTGTCGGCATAGGCATGATCGGTAGTCGTCTATTTAAATGCCGTAGAATTATGTGGGCAGAGCTCGAGTCGTCTTCGGGCGCGTACCGTACGTGCCTTGACACAAGAAGTAGTTTAATGGTCTCGGCTCGCCGTTCAGGGCAGTCTTATTATGTAACCAAATAGCGAAGTCAAGACCTTTAATACATAATGCATTAACGGTTAGTGCACGAGTTCAGTTTTAAGGAATTTGTTACATGCGTTATGAGTCGATTATGTGTTTGAGAATTTTCTTATCTATACTTAATATTATAAAGCTGAAGAGTTTGTTTGTTTGTTTGAACGCGCTAATCTCAGCAACTACTGGTTCGAATTGAAAAATTATTTTTGTTTTGAATAGTCCATTTATCGAGGAAGGCTATAGGCTATATAACATGCCGTTACGATCAATAGTATTATACATAAGCAGTGTCCAGTACCACGCACCTCACGCGCACGCCGCCAAAGTATGGGCCGCAGCGAAGCGTGGCCGTCTTCAGCTAGTTCACTATAATATACAATCATACAAATGTCTGTATGTCTTTCTGCTTTTAAGTTGTAGTTTTTATTTCATTCACACAGTGAAAAGGTAATTTATTTATTAGATAGGTTTCAGAGAAACAACAGTCTAATTTTACCAGGGTTTCGGGAAAATAATAGCCATATTGATGACGATCCTGAGAAGAAACTTCTAAAGTAACTCAGGATATCATTCTTTTTGTCATCTTAAAAATAAAATAAGTAACAATTACATTCCTTACAACTATTATACAGAAATCATAGTACATGTAACACTAAACATAGTAAAGAGCTCAGAATCGTTTGAATCCAGGCCTCATTATCGCTTTAAAAAGGCGGCGTAATAACCGCCGACTTTTTGATCTAACTAGATTTTGTTTTAATTATAATTTTAACTAACCGAGCCCGAACTTCGTAGGTACGCGTGATATTCGGTATAGCGCGTAACTTTTTCATTTGTAAACCGATTGGAATGAAACAAACATTAACTGTTACGGGAAGCTTGCTACAATACATCAGTGAAAACCGTATTCAAATCGGTTAAGCCGTTACTGAGATTAGCGTGTACAAACGCACATACAAACAGACAAAAATTCTGAAACTATATTTTTGACCTCGGTAACATAAGTATAACTTTTACAAACTGTGTATAGATATAGATTATTTTTTATAGCCTTATTATAGGTATTTTACGAAATTTGACATGAAATCTAACATATGCGAGTAGATGTTTAAATTACTACGACTGAATATTTCCACACGAGTATTTAAGGGAATTTTTACTTTATTTTGAAAATAAATCCGTGGAGTAGTTACGCGTAACAAACGAACAAACAAACCCGTCAGCTTTATTATACGTAATAGTATAGATAAATAATAGAACTCTCACTGTGTGTATAATATCCACGCAAGCGAAGTTGCGGGAAAGGCTAGATAATAATAATGAAATTTATTTCACGTACAATACCTATGTACATATCTGAAGTAGGTATATACTGAATATATGTTTCTTCTATAATGAGGTAATTTTCCTTATGGACGTCTTAAGTGGGCTCAGTTGGCATAGAGTCGCTTCCAATTGATATTCTTCGTGTTAAATGTATGGTTTTAATCTGGCATAGAATTACTTGTACATATTGTCGGCTGACTAGCGCGTCTCCTAATAAGCGTTGTTCCTGTTTATTCAACGTTTTCCGCGTGCGGTTTTGGTCTATGTGATTGATTGTCTAATTACTTCCTCATCTTCAGTTGTCACTAAACATACGTTTTTATATGTGTACTGGATAAACCAACATTTACAAATAAAGGCCTGGAGTGTGACATTTTAAGGAATTGATTTGTTTATTCTCAATTGATCAGGTTGAGTATTGGTGAAATATAAAAAATGAAACTAATTTTATTATCTAACTAGCGGCCCGCCCCCGGCTTCGCCCGGGGTGTAATTTTTATATACTAAAACATTCCCCGTTTATCCCTCTTTCCATTAGTGAAAACCACATTAAAATCGATCTACCCCGTTCACGCGTGATGCCGTGACCAAGGGAAATGGGCATTCATTTTTATATATAGAGATACATAAAATTCTCGTGTCACAGTGTTTGTAACAAAACTTCTCCGAAACGTTTGTACCGATTTTTATGAATTTTTTTTTTGTAGATTTGGTAGGTATAATAATAATAATAATATATGGCTAAATAGATGGCTGGGTCAAGGGGCAGATACAGAAGGCGGTACTTCTTGACACGGCACGAATTGTCAGGAGGTTCCTCACTCTGCAGCCCTAACCACCGGTAGCTTGGGCCTTGCCCCGCTACTAGTGGACACCTAATTTTAAGTTTTTTATAATATTTATTGTTTTTATATACATATATATTGTAAAAAAATTAAAATTAAGAAAGGAAATAAATAAATGAATAATAATAATAATAATAAAATATTTTATTCACTGAAAACTCGTTTACAAATTACGACATTTTTAGTACACAAATTACAAATACTTGTACATACTCACAACTATATTCGCCATTTACATTATAAGTATTGCATTATATATTTGCATTACATTATGGTATGAGAATAGGTTGTAAAGTATTTTTCACCCTCCTACCCCTACCCCCCATTTTTTAAACGCATTTTAGTATTTTTATATGAACAATATCCAAATAATTTAACGTCGTTGATTGACGTAAAGTGTCGCATCACTTTGACATATAGTTGGAAAATAAAATTGGACCCGATAGGTGGCGCCACAATCGGGTTACAGAATTATTTTCGGGTTCGGGCAGGACAGTACGTCTGCTGGGTCAGCTAGTTTTATATAAAACTATATTTAATGAATTAATGAAAACTAAAAAAGCCAGTTTAGTAAATAACCATAATAATGTAGTCAAATTATATGCAAACTAGCGACCCGCCCCCGGCTTCGCCAGGGCTGCAATTTTTATATATAAGAACATTCCCCGTTTATCCCTCTTTCCATTAGTGAAAACCGAATCAAAATCGGTCTACCCGTTCACGCGTGATGCCGTGACCAAGGGAAATAGGGATTCATTTTTATATATAGAGATAATGTAAAACATTTTCATTTAAAGCTAGTTCAAGTTTTTATTAATTAGAAAAATATTTAGTTAAAGTACTTATTTTTATGCAAAGTTCGACAGACAGGCGGATAGGATTTAAGGATAGAAATACGATCTCTGAAATACGATCTAACGTAATTATGTTTTTATCCGTCAATACTAACTACCAATAAATTCTTTATATCTTTAAATAAATGTTATAGATTAGATTTAGTTTAAAATATTACATCAATTGATGAACCTCTTATTTGGTTTCGAAACTTAAATATCTAAGATATAATTTATTTATTTGTTTATTTAGTAACAAAAACATAATTAATTTTGATTTTATATTATTTTTTAATTAATTAATTAACTAACTGAAAACTTTATTGCCGAGTGTTAAAATATTTTTTATTTTAGGCGTCTTGAGCAGTTGTATCATCTGAAGCAGCAGACTAACATATCTTCTTTTTTTAGGAGAGCTGGATGATGCCACAACAAGCACAATGGAGTTGCCGCGTTGCGGAGTCAGAGATAAAGTCGGTTTCGGAGAAAGCCGAGCGAAGAGATACGCGTTGCAGGGTCAGTTTAATTTTATTTATATTAAAACCCACTGACGCAAACAGATAATAAAATAAAGTTCTAAATATATGCCATTATTTTATAATAACTATAGATTACCGATGGTAATTGATGACTGTTGCAAATCGGCTTTTCTTGTTAGCACATCAGAAAAAATATATAGAAATCTTATATTTCAATGCAATTTTTCTTTGAATTAAAAAAAAATCTAAAATATAACTAAGTATATATGTTAACGATGTCATTTTGCAGAAATTCAAAGCTTTCGTATTTAATAGAATTTGCTCCCAAATTCGGCGCTTACAATTTGCACATGCTAATACAAAAGTTTCCACCAATACTGTGATACAATAATTTTAATGAAAAATATTTACAGGTTCGAGGTGGCGCGTAAAGAACTTGACCTATAAAATATCGAAATATCCATCGAAATTGAACCGAGCCGAAGTAGACGCTGAACTTGCCAAAGCCTTTGCTGTCTGGTCCGATTACACCGATCTTACTTTTACACAAAAACGTTCCGGGCAAGTTCATATTGAAATCAGGTAAATATTGTTTCTTTTTTTTTTCCTTTTGGTCGCCACGCTATCAAAATTTCTTTCTCGGTCGTTATTCGGACCGAGATTCTGTCTCTTAGGAAAGAGGCATAATTTCAATTTTATCGACGGCCCCATTGTTGAGTGCCAAGGAAAACGCCTTGGCCCCTGACTCAGGGAGCCCGTATTCGAATCTCAGCAAACTTGGAAATAAACATTTCAAAGTTGACTGAAATGACTGACTTGAACACAAGGCTTTTTTTATGTTAAGATCGGAAGACAGACTGACGTCCACTTGATGGTAGGTGGTTACCGTCGCCTATAACACAAGCAACGCCACAGGTGCTGCAAGTGCGCTGCCGACTGCAGTAGGATTAAGGATAAGGAATTGGGAAGGGATAGGTAAATGGGCTCTGGCATCCCTTACTCAATCACCGCAACACAACAGCACACATGCTGTTATTTCACGATGGTCTTCTGTAAGAGGGTGGTTACTGTCGCCAGACGTGCTGCCCAAATGACTGCGAAACGCCACTACTTTTCAAATCCAGACGAGAGACAAATTTGAAAAGTTCGTTTTTCAAAGTTGACCCTGCCGGGAACCATATCAAAGTATAAGTGGGTTTAGTCTTAGGGACATTGGCGATTTATAACATAAATTATAATTTAAAAAAAAATGTTTTTTTATGTAAATGTGCCAGGCGTTTGAATGTTCGCTTGAAACTGGCTGAGAATTAAGGCTCTTGAAACGTTCTTGTCAGGCGAATTGATCTCTCATTGTTAAAATGTAAATTTGCTATCAGTCAACAGCAAGAGATCATATACGCCCTCGTGATATTTCATTTCACCTAAAAGTAAATGACAGTCACTTTGCTCGGGTAATTATTAACATCGTGTGAAAATGTTTGTTTACTAAAAGGACTTACTAATGCCTACTTAACGAATAACAAGTAAAAATATTCTTTGGTATATACATTTGTAAAAAAAATGTAAAAATTTCAATTATTTTTTAATGTTGAAATGTTAAACGAGCTGGAATGTAAATTGTCACACAGATAGACCATGTCTCAGATATAGGAATAATAAATACACAAACAAATATCTTTTGGACTAATATTTATAATTAACGTAACAATTAAACTTACAATGTCTTAATAAAATGTTATTCATGTCATTGGTTTAAATTTTCAATGAGTGTCTCAACTAAGCCGTCGGTAACAGCTCTATAATTTTTATAAATGTATAAAAATTACGTATTATTATCTTCTATATCTATACATATGATAAAATCGTAAACGAGCCGTGTCTGTACATTAAATATTTAAAAAAAAAAACAATTTATGTAACCCGAGGTCAAATAATAGTTTTTAGAATTTTTGTTTGTTTGTCTATGCGTTTGTGCACGCTAATCTCAGAAACGGCCTAACTGATTTGAATGAGATTTTCGCTGGTGTATTGTAACAAGCTTCCCATAACATGTGTTTGTTTCATTTCCAATCGGTCTACAAACAAAAAAGTTATGCGCTATACGGAATACCAAGCGTACGAAGATTGCTGGCTCAGCTAGTTTATAATATTGTTACATTGCAAGCTGTTTGTAGATGCATCAAAAAAGCTTTCAAGCTTAAGCTTAAATACTATTAACTTTTAATTATGATTTTAATGATATTAACGTCAATTATAGTTCAGTTGAACGAACTTTCGGCTGCCGCTACGATGGACATGGGTTCGAATCCTGGGTTCAAATCTTTCAATTTCATTACACTAACGATGAAGACAAATATCGCGAGAAAACCTTCGTGTATTATAGAAACTAGCAATGTTAGAAGACAAGTTATGTCTAACCAATCGGCTGTAGGACTAAGCCGGTAATAGTTGAGATGTATTTGTATTACAATTTCTTAACAAATGCATTTAATAATAAGTATTTTTAAAGATTTAACAAGAGGTATTTATATATTGTTAGAAATTATAAAATAATTTGTAAATTGTTCATAGTGCCCACATGGTTAATGATTTTGAAATGAAAACTGTGTATGGTTTATTTCTTTAAGTTACATTAAAGACCAAAACTCGAAAATAGGTAAAATTTGATGAATATGCAATAAAGGTTTTTTTATTGCATATTTAAGCGTAGGCAGCACATAGGAAACCACTGGACCGTATTGTAGGTACTTATCCACCTATTTGAATGAGTAATAATGCGTTTTTGTAACAATCCGCGGTAATCTGTGTTGCGTAACTGAACATAAACCGTTGTCATTGAAAACATTCAAATGTACATGTTTCTGTACCTACTTTATGTGCAGATAGATATTTAGTACATCCGATCATCTATCAGGAGTACCAAGACAGGGTTTTTCTTCAGGAAATCAAATTTTCACGCCAATTGTTTATGTAGAAACCCACGGAATTCCCAGTTAATAGGTATTGACATTGGGATTACAAATATGATAGGAATTTATAATCACAATATTAGTGCGATATGTTTGTTTGAATTTGTTAATTGCAATTTTATAGAAAATAAATGCATTTTCAGGTTCGAAAAGGGAGAACATGGCGATGGTGATCCATTCGATGGTCCCGGTGGTACTCTTGCCCACGCTTACTTCCCCGTAAGTAGTTCTATGACTAAACTGAAATTTAGTCTGTATTATTTCTTATAACCCTAATTACAGCAACAATCGTGTATTTATATTGTTTGAGGATGATACGTCGCTGGTTTGACGAAAAGTTAAATTGATGTATTGGATAGATACACTCGTCTATAGGATTTTATCGTGCAAACAATAAAGTGGATTCAAGGGAAAACAATTTATGAATGAATTCATAGAAGTCATTGTCATAATATGCAGCACAACATATTTTATGATGATATCAAAAACAAATAGCTACCTTGCAAATTACATTTGAAAATTAAATATAACACGTTCACCTAACTGTTCACTAGAATCTATAAAATAAGTAGAATATGTTTTGAATATTATTATAAAATATATTTAGATGAAGAGACGCAAAAATTAAATGAAGACTTTTGTAAAAATCTAGATATATAACAGAAATAGATAAAGAAAATATAAAAGAAAATATTAAATAGGTAATCTATATACAAATATGTGAAGACTAAAGAGTTCAGTACCTTTTTTCTCAATTGGGAGCTTTAAAGTAAACTTGAAAAATTGGAAATACTTAATTTCTTCCCACTTTCGAAATGATTATGGTAGAAGTTGAAGCAATGGGCGAATACTTAATAATTCCTATTGTTTTGAACTTCACGGCAGCATCCGAATCCGTAGCAGAATATATTTCTAACCTTTTATAAATGCTCCCAAACTTTACACAATGATTGTGTAAAATAATAGGTTGTAAGTACGAAATTATATTTTGTGTACTAAAAAGTGCAGGAACCGGATATAACAGTTTGTCGCTGAAAGGTGAAAGCGTGGTTGATTATGTGAATAAAATTTTAATGGTCCATTGTAAAAAATTATAAAGTTTATCTATGAACACTTTTGTAATAATTTATATTGTGGCATGCAGGTGTATGGAGGCGATGCTCACTTCGATGACGCTGAAATGTGGTCCATTAACTCCAGGAGGGGAACTAATCTATTCCAAGTAAGGAAACTCGATCAATTTACTTTTTTAAGACTCTTTCTTTAAATGAAATCACTATCATCTAACATTAGAGCCTTTTTTAACATTTAACAGTAGAATAAATATAGAGTCACTGGATCTTATGAGTGTCTATGAAAACTTTGCATATAGCGAGAGATCTTTTATTCATAGACATAATAAAATATTTCTATGTGTTTAGAAATTAAATAAAAGTTTACTGGACATCTATTTTACTCAAGTATTTATTCGAAGTTGTTAAATCTTTTATTTAAGGTGGCTGCCCATGAGTTCGGTCATTCCCTGGGACTCTCGCACAGCGACGTGCGCTCTGCGCTTATGGCACCTTTCTACCGCGGATACGATCCTGCTTTCCAACTTGATCAGGATGACGTCCTCGGCATACAGGTATTTATAATAATAATAATAGTCAATATTCACAAACAGATTACAGTATTTCGCATGGACCATGATATACAATAGCAGAAAATACAAAATAAAAAATAGACAAAGGGAAAGAGTAAATCCCGAACTAGTTAGTGCTTTCAATAGTGAGCAAAAAAAAGCAACTTAAACATAAATTATTAACAAAATGAGATATTATGAAAAAAGGAATGAGAAACATTATATTAAATGAGATACATAGAAGAGTACTAATGAAATAAACACAATGATTTAACTCAAAAATTTTCAATTTATTTCACCAACAAATATTTTATACTGATAGAACACATTGTCATAAATTTGGCAGCCGTCTGGTTTACAGAACAAATTACCGTGAAATAACAGCGAGCTGTTGTATTTCAGTGAGTGAGTAAGGGATGCCAAGACTCATGTACCTATCCGTTCCATATATCTTATTCTTTATCCTCCTGCTGTACTGCAAACCTCTTGTGCACTGCTTGTGTTAATAAGAGACGGTATAACCACCTACCATCAAGTGAACTCTGCCTACTGAACTTAACACAAAAAACAGCTTATTACCTAAAACTTGATTACCTTAACTTTACAATTACTTTAATTTGCAATAAATTATTTTTTTTCAGGCTCTCTATGGGCGTAAAACACAAACAGACATTGGCGGCCCAAGTATAGGCAGTGTGCCATCTGCACCCCGCGCTCCAACACCTCCACCCTCCGCCGAAGACCCTGCTCTTTGTGCAGATTCTAAGATTGACACAATTTTCAACTCTGCGGACGGCAACACATTTGTATTAAAAGGTATAAATAAACTCATTTAAAAAAATTTAAGTCGCAATGTAAGTTCGTTTAGTTCTTCTGAATTAGGCAACTTCTTCTGAATTAATATGGTTTGTTCTTCTCCATAAAACTGAGAATCTCCATCTCCATGAAGACAATGTCTTGTCGTGGCTAATGGCACACAAACATAAATTATTTAAGGAATTCAATCTGTATTAATTTTCTCTTTAGTCATTAGTCTTCAGAGAGTAGCACTCTTCCGAATTAAAGACAAGTTTGCAAAGACTTGAAAATAAGTGTTTTATTCTCTTTGCACTTGGAAATGATGATGTAGTCGACAACCAAACTCCAATCAAGGTGATTTGACAGCGATTACGATCACATGAAGATTTTAATTCAACAGTTTATGTTCATCGACTGAAATTAAAAACATATAAACATGTATTTGTCGCTTAGGTGAACATTACTGGAAGCTGACAGAAGACGGCGTAGCAGCTGGTTATCCACGTCTGGTCTCACGTGCTTGGCCCGGACTACCAGGAAACATTGACGCCGCCTTTACTTACAAAAACGGGAAGACTTACTTCTTCAAGGGGTCCAAGTACTGGAGGTATAATGGACAGAAAATGGATGGAGACTACCCTAAGGAGATCAGCGAAGGTATGCATGAAAAATTAACATAATTATAATATGCAAATATTTTTAACTAGGCTTATTTTAACTTAAAAATCTCTTACTGTTCCAGGATTCACCGGTATACCTGATAATTTGGACGCAGCTCTAGTCTGGTCTGGTAACGGCAAGATCTACTTCTACAAAGGGTCGAAGTTCTGGAGATTCGATCCAGCTCAAAGGCCCCCAGTTAAATCCACATACCCTAAGCCTCTTTCCAACTGGGAAGGCATCCCAGATAACATTGATGCAGCTTTACAATACACCAATGGATACACTTACTTCTTCAAAGGTGGTTCCTACTGGCGGTTCAACGACAGAACATTCAGTGTAGGTTGCATTTAGATTTCATTATGTCTGGATCTGATTGAGTAAAGTATTATTATTTCCATTGCTGCTCGGATCTCTAAATACGGTCTACCATATCGCGATTTATTTTTGATGGATAGTTTCTTCTAATTTTTAATCATTTAATTGAAATATCCTCCTT
This sequence comes from Bembecia ichneumoniformis, assembly GCA_910589475.2. NCBI lineage: Eukaryota > Metazoa > Arthropoda > Insecta > Lepidoptera > Sesiidae > Bembecia > Bembecia ichneumoniformis. Next base: position 10,291,114 of record OU342523.1, read on the forward strand.
TGGATATTACTTCCATCATTTAGAAGTAGTAAGTTTAGAGAATGAGAAAAGAGGGACCGAGAGTGTTCGCAGCATTTCACAACTCATTTGAAGTGGATTGTATATAAGTTTACGTAATATTAAAACATACATATCATGTTATCTGTACAGAAACAGATACATCAAGACGATTCCAGAATAATTTGTACATGAAAGGTTTCGATAAGTGTTTATCTCTTTACAGAAAACCACCGTTAAATAAAAGTATGCTAGCTATTGAGTGTCGGCGCGTGAGTAAGCGTATCATATACGAGTATTACAATAGGGGGTGTAATTAATAAAGATTAATGATTTAATTATATCTGTTATCTCGTTCTTTAAACATTCTCATGAAAGTGGGCGGCATTAGTATCCCTGGTATTCTTTGTTTTGTTTATAGGACTCTGCCTGCCACCTAATAATTAATATAATGTCTTCTGGATCTTACATCTTAAAAATGCCTACTATAGAGTTTTTTCCACTTACAATTTTATAAACACGTAAGACTCAACTGATTTTTACATTCGCTCTATGGTATCCAAATTTGGATTCTTTCTGTGCACTGCTGCTATCGGTTACACTATTAGGGTACCACAATATATATTTGTTTTTAAATTGTTACTGAGCTGAGCTGAACTAAGCAGAAAGAAGAATAACGTGTGTCAAATCCAAGCGTAGTAGGCCTAATAGGCAACTGCCCTTACCGCAACTTCTATATTATATTTTTGTGTGGTTTTACTAATAATTGGCAATAGATTTAAGATAACATTGATTTTAACTCTTTAATCAAGACTTATGGTAATGTTTTATGTTACAGGTTGACACTGATAAGCCTGAGTTTCCACGATCGACTGCTTTCTGGTGGCTCGGCTGCAGCTCGGCGCCGCGAGGCACCGTCGGAGGTAATGCCAAACTCACTTCCATCGACGACGTGCAGCCGCGCGACGATGATGTCGGCGATATCATTTTCGATGCAGGTACGCAGGCCCCAGTCACGCGAGGGTAGCTCAAATCAATTCCAATCGGAAAGGCTGTCAAAGTATTTGAACCAATTCACGGTTCATGGAGGTGTTTGCGATAATAGCAGTAATTGTCATAAAAATATTTAATTTACTTAAATGTGGCAACCCAATGAAAGCAATTTACTAAATAAATATTAGTCAGAGAGTTTATTTTTATAAAATATCTTTAGTAATCTCAGATTTCATTATAAAATTAAAAAAATGCCTATTCTTTCATGAGTCAACTGCAATTAAATTTTATAGATTTCAATCGTTATGTTAAAATGTTCAAAGTTGTGGTTTCCATGGCATTAAGAAGAAATTGCAAATTAAAAAAAACTTAAATTGCTTATCAAATTGTTCATTGCATTTCAAATTTTCTGTTTTTGCAATGTGCAATAGTTGAAATAATAAAAATAAATGTTACATTACCATAGACAACTTACATTGAGCTACCCTGCATTTCAATTTACAGTTGTTGCTCGAACGTTGGCTCGAACCGTCTCGCCGTCGTCCCACTTCATTGCTCGAAGTTTTTATGTCTCCTTCTTGTTTTTTGTCTCTGTCTAATGTTCAATTACCCTTCTGTTTATAATATAATTGCAATATTTTAAACTTATCAACAATAGTAAAGTTGTTGTCATCTGTTCTAATATTTCTGTTATCGTTTCTGTCTTTTGATGTTATATGTTCATTTATATCTACCATTATACAATATATTCATCTAATGCTTTTGCAAAGTATTCAGTTTTTAGGTCTCAATTCACATTATCCACTTCTAACACTAATATTAACTCTTGCTTCTAATAAATATCTTAACTAATAGTCATTATTTATTTATCGCTAAATTTACAATTGCTTTTAATACAACTAACAATAACCTAACCTCATTTGATTTGTGTGTTACTTGACCTATTTTTGACTAAAGTGCATAATAGTGTTTTTATATAAAAAAGTACTATAAGTATGGAACGTCTAACTATTACTTTAAAACATTATTAATTAATTTGTGTTTGAGATTCATTGTTCCTTATATTTTACGGAAAAGCTTCAACGTGCTTTCGCAGTTTTGAAAAAAATCTGTAAAATGAGGCAACCTATTGCGACGCTTAAAGATAGTGAAGGATTTTAATTTTTATCATATAATTTTAGGATTTGTCATATATTATATTATAATTAAAATACTATAATATTAAATAAATTGGTCTCTACAAACAAATCCTTCCGTAAAAGGGTAAAAAAACTCTCTCTAAAACATATTACATTGGCAATGTATGAGAATTGTGTAACATGTCTAGATTAGAAAATAGTAAGTTTATTTAAGATATTATGCCTTTGTTTTTTATTAATGCACGTCAAAATCTATTTTCCGCTAACAACCTGACTAACAAGCAGCTAGCAAATAATAACCTGGCTTTGATGAACGTGCGGTAAGTGGACGGTGAACGGTGGTCGAAGCAGCCACGAATGCTACGCTTCTGGGCGCCTACGTACCTGACAAAAATAACTGTAGCATTACTAAATTTTCTAATGCAAATTATTCACATATAAAATATTCCGAATGACTTCGCACAAAGATTGAACCAACCTATAATGAGGTTTTCGAATATGCTAACTTCAATTGGTCAAAAAAATGCTACAGATGTTTCACAAATAGTTAATTTCGATATTTTAGAATGTATACCACAAAACACACCATCAGTTAAAATGTTTAATAATGCATAAGTAGTTGAAGATACACCGTATTGTTTGTTGTGTGCACCAAAATACACTCAGCACTGTGTGCTGACACAATATCGCAAAAAAAAAAAAACATTGAATTTTCTGCACATTTTTATTGTTTCATCCGTGTTGTCACTAAGTTTTACCTCAGCAATTGAAATTTGTTAAATGTTTGTTGAATCAATTGGCATAACGTTGCTGCGGGGGTGCTTGGGACGTGATCACGTGTCGATGTGTGTGTGTGTTTTATTTTTCTAGGTGTAAAATCATCCGCTCCCAGATCATTCTTCTGGTTCAGGAAATAACATCGCCGTTGCGTTCCCGGACATTGTACATAGAGAATTACATAAAGAACAAAGACTCAATTAGTTAATAGGAGAATATATGGGAATACCAGTGAGATTTTAGAAATAAGCGGTGATTTTAGTACCGGCGAGTTTTTCACGCGCTGCCTGTACGTTCAAATTCATATCACCTTTGCATGTTACGATTGCATGGCTTCAGCATGATTAATTAAGAGCTTTGCTTTCTGCTTTATAGGGGTGGAGTGCGAATGCTTACATTTAAGCTTTCATATTCAGTTTTTTATTTTTATTTACAAATTGATTTCACTTAGTATCACTTTATTCTTCATTTACACGTGTACCATATTTTTTTATAAAAAAAATCATTTCAACTCATTGGGTTAAGATAAATGTATTAATTGCACAATATTCTTGCCCTCGGGTAAGAAATTACCACGGAAATAAATCGCACTGATCGCTGTTTTTTAATATTCTTATTTCTAGATGTATTCAAACATAAGTTGCGGGTGTTCGTCTTGAAAATTTAAAAGCTTTTAAATCGTCTTTTTTACATAGAGAATAGAAGAAGATCTGCCACGGTGTAAACGTATGTAATGCGTGAATGTAAAACACTCTCCTTATTGAACACTATACCAAATTCACAATAAATACTAATTCACTGTAAAACAATCATTTCCCATTTCATACCGGTTTTTTGTACCACAACATTAATTACCGATTTGTCAAGCAGACTAGCTCGTGTCTCCTAATAATTCTTACCATTGTATTTATATTCCCGGCTACTTCAAGTGTTCGTAGGGGCACTACAGTCTTACCAAAAATCTTTATTTTTTTACGGGCAGCACTTTGCACAATGAATAGAATAATTTGCACGTAATTTATACGATTTATATTTTATTCCTTTACAATTGACGTTTGTTTTGCTACGATGTAACTAACAGTATAGAATGCATGTTACTGACTTTGTTTACGATAAGTTTGAGTTGCTTTATCCTGCAACTGTAATTGGAATTTAGTTTTTACCCCAACCTGATTGTAAATTCAATCCATATTTAAGCAAAAGTAGAGAGTGGAATAGAGTTCTTAATTTTACATGAAAAAATTTTTTTAACAATATAAATAAATTTATTATGTAAATAAAGTAGTGGGTAGTAGAGAGTGTAGTTTGCACAAATGGGTCACGGTTGCGGTAAACTAAGAGTTCTTGCTAAACGCAAGTTAATGTTTCAGTGATCAGCGTTCAGTCGGACGGAGCTAGACTCTAAATATGTCATATCTACTCGTGGCTCCAAGCCGCTACGTTATTTAAGGAGGGCTCGATAATGTCCTCCGCCGCGACATCACTCATCCGCATCTGTAGGTTTATTTTATTTTCATTTTCTTTTAATTATTTCGTACATTTTGTGACTGTTAACTTTCGGATCACTTTTATGTTGATTATTGATATGTATCACCAGCTTTCGTGACGTATCTAATTAATGTTTTGTCTAAATTCTCAAAAGCACAAATGCACTATATAATGTCTACTTATGGACCGTTTACACGATACCGACGTGAGACAATCTGCTAAGAAAATAACATGCGCCTGTACAGAGTACTCGTGTCAAAAGTGAAACTTCTTTGACGATCAAATAAGCGGTAGATGTCAAACAGAACTAAAATAAAATAAATATTTTCAGTAATATTGCAAGAAACTTTACAAGAACCGTCACTTAATCTTTACACTGAAGCGTCACAATCGATTCGACCTTGAAATTTTACTCTCATCGCGCGCAAAGAAGTTTCACTTCAATTGTTGTTATGGATTGTCTGTATATGTTGCGTCCGTGTCAATGGTCCTCTCAAATGTTTTATATGTTTGCATAGAATATTTGTGTGTCACAGACGGAGGTGCTTCTGGAGGTGAGAACGGGGCCACCGCAATGCAAGCGTCAACGCTGGCATTGGCTTCGTTGCTGGCGGCAGTCACCACACTTTACAGTGTGCTAGCGCCGGCCTAGCGCGCCTCGTGACTTCATACCAGTGCCCTGCCGCAAACCCGTCACCGACTGTGATCGTGTACTTGTGTGCCTGTCCGCGTTCGATATATTGTGTATAGCGAATGCCTAACTGTGATGATGAATGCATCCGTACTGTTTCGAGAACTATAATTTAAATCGAAGTCATAGTTTTTATACTTTATTATAAATAGATGATGTAAGTTCGAGTGTGATATTGACGTAAGAGAAGATTTTTGTATTAAATATTTAAATTTGTATCTGTTGGTTTTATCATTTTATTATTGCACAATACACACATTCATAAATAATCAGTTTCCCTGATGGACTCGTAGTTAATCCACGACGACTCTGAGAGTAGACACATCTAATGAAATTAATGAAAAATTAATGAATTATCTAATGAAACATTCGACTTATGGATCCGTAACTAACTTGTGGACTTTATGGACTGGAACGGTTATTCACAAATTTAAAAAGCCCACACAGATAGCTCTCACTTTTTCCAGTCAGCCTAATACTGACTGGGTTGCGGTGCCAGGCTTTGTTGGCCTTCTCTCGCGGTATCAATCGCCGCTCGCGAATACAAACAGGTCCCTAGGATAGGGTCTTTGCGTCTATTCGCCTCTCCGCGGTCGGTAACGACCAGCGTTAGGGGCAGGTTGTCTTCACCCTATCGGGATCAAGCCAGCCAAGGTGTGGCTGCATAAATAAATATAAACTTGTACGCTCTAGTAACACTGTAACACTAAGAGAGACGCAAATAGCAACTGATCTTGGATAAATGGCTTTGGCATTACTTTTTGGTTTTGCTGTTACCAAAACACAACAGCGCACATGCCGTTATTTCATGGTGGTCTTCTGTAAAGGATGATTGCTGCCGAGTTTATGACTGCGTTACGGAAGTGTCCTGCCACTACTCTGCTAAAACATGCGCTTACGTCGAGTCATGTTATGCACACCAGGTAGCTCGCTTATTTGCCGGCTTTACAGTTTAAATCGCTTGCTAGATAGACTGATTTTAGATAAATTTAAGCAAGCATTCTGGCAGCGATGGTAAGTATGCATCAGATACAATTAAAGGCTAAGTTCCGGACGGTCACGGAATAAATGATACTCGTATCTTTGTATTTTTAATCGGTTTATTTAACGTTTCTCTTGTTCTCCAATAATTTTATATCTACAAATTCTCTTAATTTAGTAATTACAAGTTTATATGACAATATTTTTCGTTTTTATTTTATTTTCAAAAACGTATTTTTTTTAATAAACATCTTCACAATTCATCATAACACGGTCGTGCGACCTACTGTCTCAATCGTTCTAACTCTTAGGAAAATGCAAATAATATTAATTTGAAAATCCGTCTACGATTTATTCGAACGCGACTAGGTAATCTTAATTCGACTGTGTTGGCTGACTCCCATCCGCTACCAGTTTTATAAATAGTGGCTTAGAAGGCATAACATAAGACTTAGTACACGATCACTACTCGAGAAACACCTACAGCACATCCTAGATCATATCAATATATTAATGCCCCGCGATAGGCATGGCAGTGTCCGGGGCGGGTCGCGACACGCTACCTCGCCTCGCCTAATCTTTACAAATATACATTATACCATATTATATTACCAAACTACGCTATCTGTCTCACTATAGTGTAGGCAACTTTAATGATATTACTATATTTTATTATTTTTACCAGTCCCGCGGACACTTAAGTGTTCAATAACATATTGTAGTGTTTAAAGATTATTAATTTAATGAAGTTATTAAGTTTGCTCTCCTAAAAGTTCGTAACCATACAATATATATTTATATGATCTAGAACTTATGGGGGACGATGGGATTTCAAGACAAATATAAATACGTCAACACAATTGAGGCAATATCACCATTGAATGGGTTAATTTAACTTTTCAGTTAAACTGAAGATGTAAGTACTCGCAAACAACTACTTCTTGCATCTAGATCGAACAGAACACAAAACATTAATATTAAAATGGAAACAACACTAATTACATACATTATATTTATGCTAATTCATGAACAGACATTTCGAAATCAAACACACATTGTAAACGTAATCTGTGTAACGGAACGTCTATGTAGTTATATATTTTTATACATTAGCCACATGTTTACTACAAATATTATACAAAGACAACTTCCGGGGTTCAAACAATCTTAGTGCTCAAACACGAGATTAATTCATAAAGTGTACGATCCATATGATAAATATTATTTTATTATTATGTGACCTTCATAAGACTTTTATATCGACATTTATATCTTATCTTTTAAAGTAACCATAGTATATATTTTAAGACATAACACGTCACATCGTAACTTATCGTAAGACCCCAATATTTCAACAAATTGGTGCATATGTTAAAATTAAATTAAATACATTATAATTTTGACTTTTACTTTATTATTGAAAATATATTCATTTTGAAAATTCAATTGAAACTATATACCTACAACAAACTGAGAATGTCCTCGAATAATTAACCTGCTCTTTATGTGGCCGACTAAGGCACTCAAACATTTAAAAAAAGATAAAAGTATCTAGTAATTTCTGAAAAAAATAAAGCAAGTAATAAACTATAATTTGTGCTTGTATTCTTAAATAAATGTTATTTATCAATATTAAATAAGTTAAGGTAATTTATTAAATAAATATTAAGAAACAACAAGAATTAAGAAATTTTCGTATATTTTAGTCATTTAGTCAGCTTCTTAATCAAAGAAACTAGCTAAAAAACTAAAATATACGAAAACTTTTAATCCCTATCAAAAACTGTTACATTGTTATCTTTGATTAATATTAATAAAAATGTTTTCAATTATTTCCCTGATAACATTTAATACAAAAAAAAAATTGTTTTTACTATACAAAATTGTCCTAAAAATATCGACATTCATGTTTACAATTGGTCGCAGGTGAAGGCGCGATATCTACTCATTACTGTGGAATTTCTTTTAATGAGCAATAAAAATTTGCTCATTGTTCATTGCTTATTTATTTTTCTAAGGTGTTGTTTCGTCTTCTTTTTTTTCTTTTGAATAAAAGGTAACCTATGCCATTTTCTGTACCCCTCACATAATGTATGCAAGATTTCATGGTTTCATGTATGCAAAATTTGGTTGAAAGTGTGAATTAATAATTCACCCCATAGCATGATGACATGTAACCATTTAGTTACGATGTGACTTCGTACATCTACTTATTTATTGGAAGGCTATGACTTACGGTCTTTGCTTACTTATCAGTTCAGCAATAAATATATACTTAGCTAAGTCTTCGTCTTTAACGACGTGGCAGATCGATGGCTGAATTGACAAATAAGCGTAACCTTAACTGCTTTTACTTCTCATTACAATTCCTACCTTTCGACCACGCCCTTTAGGTTTAGTATCAATAACGTGTCCAATACAACAAACTTAATTTGTCGCTGTCTTTGAGTTATTTCGGCAGATTATTTATGAATTCATTCGTTAAAAGCTAAATATTATATCCGACGGTCAGCAGGTGATCAAGTGTAACTTAAGAATAGTATTATTTGCGAAGTAAATGTTTATATAATAAAATATAAATGATTTAAAAATTCCAAATAAAAGTTTCGAACTAAAGCAACCGATCATTAATTATATAGACACTAAGGAGATACATTTTGATCTCATACTAGTATCAAATTTGAATAAACAAAGAAATAAATATGTTAACAACTTGCTAACTTGAATGTAATGTTTAAAATTTATAAAATTATAAGTAATTACCAAATAAATAAACAGGACGAAAAAAAATATTTTTCTTTAATCAAATGCCTGGAGATTTTTGGTCATTCATTAAATGAAATCTAACTAAATTCGACCAGCTATATAACGAATGAATAAAAATATTAATTGATAACTAATATATCCAGTAATTACCCACTAACCGTCACCTGTCTGTCGTTTTTTTTCGTTGTACTTCAAATACGTAATAAAAGTGAAAATTGTCATTTCTGCCTCTTAGGTAGAAAAACCCCTATATATGTTATTTAAATAAAATTCATAAGAAATTACTGTTATTTTGTCACTAGAATTTAGGAAGAAGCGTTTTAATTAAATACTCAGTTCATCGAGGAAATAAATTTATGTTAATTAAATTAATAATTTATAGAATTATTGATATTTTGATAATAATTCTATTAAAATATTATCAAAATGTTTAGACCATCACGCCAGTCATGATTAGGTAATGGAAATGGAATTAGAAATGGTCTATTCCCATTATGTCCCACAATAAATGTCCCATTTGGGACAGTTTGGGAATTCCAAAAATAAATATTTCTAATGTTCCCCACAATATCCCACTTTAATTATCGTTGCGACGTTTTGAAACTTTAAATAAACATTTAGTTTACTACCCTAAAATGTACCATGATTAATTTTTGTACAGTCAGATAAGAAATTAGAATTTCATTATTCTATTAGAAATTATATTTATTAAAATTAGAATTTATATTTATTTTTGCAATTTTTAAAATGTCCCAAAGACATTTATTGTGGAACATAATGGGAATAGACGTTAACAACCAGACCTGTATTATGGAAACAGAGAATCGAGCCCGATGATTGAGTTATGCCAGCCATACACACGTTCAAGCCTATCGTCACAGTCTAACCATACTTACGTCATACAGTCGGGCAACGCTCAATGTTCGACCCTGCGAACTGAAGCGAGTTCGCCGAACGTTGCTCTACGCAAGTAGGTACATTCGTTGCCTGACTGTATGACGTAAGTATGGTTAGACTGTGCTATCGTCCAATTGGCATAACAGCCTTATACTTGTCATGCAATGACACCCATTCACCCTCATATTGGCTTAATCGTGTATGGCTGGCATTAGTTACTCAATGATTGGTTTTTCATAGTATTTTTAATGGGTGGGTCGCAGACTGACAGTCCACATAAGTGTGAAGCAGTAGGTATGCAAGTGAGCTGCTGGCCTATAAGCTACCTTCTTTGAAAAGCCCCTTGTACCTAAATGGATACATATATAGGTATATAAATATGTATTAATTATTTCATCATTACAATGTGTAATGATAAAATAATGAATATTACACGTAATTTAAAGTATCCAACTTACAATTTCCTTGTACCCTTCGGTCAAATCTAACTGAGGCCCAATTCCCGCTCTGATAGAAAGTTTTAACCCTGAGTTTTTAACTAAAATGCTCCTTACCAAGCGACAGCAACTATAAGTTATCTAAGTACATACAGTATAAAACATTTTAACATCAAACATTTGCATATTCTACCACGGACATTATATTTGCTATATATAAAGGTGCAGTCTGTTTTTCTATGCTTTTCTTATTTTTTAAACAATCTCAATATGTATCTTTATTGGAATAACTTCATATAAAACTTATATTGCATTAGAAATTCACGCTATTTTATAATCAGAGGTTTTTATTTTTTGATGATGTTACTGAAATGACTGAATCGTGAAGCATATAAAAATTGTTAATAAAATTAAAGAAATATAGAAAAACGGGCTGCGTTATTATTGGCATGTTGAAGGCTACCTCTTGGTGTTTTCCTTACGATAGTACTATATTTGTAACGGAAAATGTTGAACACTATCTAATATTATCAGTTGGAGTTTGAAGTTGATCGATTCGGACGACCCCGAAAGCATTTTCTTTGCTCGTTTGTGCGTGTGTTTAACAGTCAACTGCGTCACTGTATAAAACCTAACGTGAAAATATAGGATTTAAATCCACAGTTTTTACGTAGTGGCACAAACGTAATATTATTATTTTTTTATTAAATATATATATATATAATATAATAATACACAGATAGGTACGAGTTGCACTTTTTCGAAAACGCACCCGAAGAACTCATAGGAGAACCACAGTTCTAATGTTAAAGATTTGTGCTCAAAGTGTTGTCGGAAGCTACGCCACGGTGCGTCGCTACTGTGGCCGCCTTAACTCGCCGTTACAGATTACAGCTAAATATTAGTTTTCGTTTATATAATTCAGCATTCTTTCCCATAGTTACTTGTGCGTTAAACATTTACACTTTATTTATGTACACCAAAACATACGTATATTATAAAAAACATAATGTACACGCTATCACCAAACGTTCAACGGAACATTTAATACACCTGTTTATACTAAAACTCTCAGACTTAAGGCAGCAGCAGACGCAACACTCGTAGATTGCTATCTCGTTTTTACTTCAAAGATCGAAAAGCGAAGACATTTTTTAATTATTTTTGGGGTTTAATTAATTTACAACACAGTTAAAACAAAAAAAAATACATAAAACCTGTAGAAAGAAACTACCACAAGTAAACATAGAAATGTAAAAAAGTAATAGGTTGTTTTACACGGCGAAAAAACGTGAACAAATTGAGTAAAACTTTCTTTATTATTTACGGAAAACAAACACAAAACATTTCCGGAATGAGGTTTAGTACTGCTAAGTAAGTGCTATGACGTCAGCAATCCCATGTTTCGTCTGCTGCTGTCTATGGAGGCCGTACTAAGACTACGGAGAAGGGCACGTGCCGTGTCTAGCTCTGGTGCCGATCAATTTACAAGCAACGTCGTACACACGCGGTCCCTACTTACTTCAGAACCCAAACAATCGTCTCCAACGAATACGTCGTGAGCAGTGTTTTTCAATGTTAACTTCGTTCAACTTTTTAACAACAAGAAATTATGAATGTAAGCGTCCATTAATTTATATTTGGATATAATTAATGATTTAGCATTTAGCAATAGCAGACCACACGGGCACAAATAAAATGAGTAGGGGATGTCAGAGCCCATTTCTCCATCTCCCCTATTAATTTCCATACTTTATGCCAGTTAGGTCGCTACTTAGTGATACCAGGTGGACCGGCAGTCTGCCTTTTATTCATAATCTTCTGTTATGGTCTGTTATGTTTGTTCATAATCTTCTGTTCAAAGTTCTTAAAATAATTTCAGTTAATATGTATTTTATGTGTAAATTGAAGATTTTATTGTTTATTTATATCTGCCCACTTCGCCTGAACCGTTTTGCAGTCCATTAAAAAAATATGTATGTGAAAATTACTGAAAAACACTGCCATAAGACGCTACGCAAAGATGACGACGCGGTCAGTGCTCGGTGCATTCTACTTTTGGTGACGTCACCAACATCGTCCCGATTTTTTTGTGAAGTCTACATCATTTATCAGTAATTTACTACGAATTATTGCTAGTTTGTGTCCCTATAAAACAATTTTCATTAGAAACAGACAGTTGTTGATGACAATCAAATAATACATAAGCTCAATTTTTTTTTATTAGATAACTTAAAATGCATTCGAAATAAATTTCGTTTTCGCTAAACAAATGACGTAGAATTCGACAATATTTCAAAAAGGATAACGCAATATTGTCTGTAGGTTTAATTAAAAAATAATAATAATACAATTAATTGGGTAGAACAGCATTAGAGCCGAACTCCGCACTATTGGTCTTTTAACATCTAATATAGTAGAGAAAGTGAGCGAGTGAAGATATCAAGAGTGTCGTGTAGAAACATCCACAAAGAAGGAATGTACTGAATCAATGTGTAAGTTTTAACGAGTGCTCGAATTTGTTCCAATTTTTTAATTATGTTCTAGTAATTCATTTTCTATAACTAAATTTTAGACACCATGATAATTAAGTTTTTTATACACAAGTACCTTAGATATTCATATTCGAAAGGGGGCCCTTTGCAAGAAACAGTTGGCTAAAACGACATCACCATCTAAGTACCAAGGTGTGAGACTGAAACGTGAAATATAATTTAAGTTTTATTGATTTTTAATATAATTATTAAAGATTTAAGCACAGTTTGCAAACTGGATTCGACGATTTTTCGCTCGTATTCAAGTTGATACTGCAAAACGAGTTTCAGCAAAATCAGTAACTACACTCTTACGGCGCGACATAATCAAACGATTTTTTTTTAAATTTATTTTACATCGATTCAAATCCTAACAGCTATATTTAAATTCTCTTGGAGAGACTATTTCTATGATTCAACGTTTTAATTCGAAAAGGTTTTTTTTCTCTCTACGTCTTGTGTCAAATGAGCGACAATTAAGTTATACACGAAATTATTACAAAGTAAAATCTATAAAATAATTTTAACGAAGGCCTTAAATTAAATTGAGATATTTTGCAGTGGGATTTGAATGAAAGTGTAAACGACACGTCCGCTAAGTATCCGTGGACCAACTCGATCACACAACTAGTTGTGCTATCGGGACCTGCTTGGATGTCGTCTCTCCGCGTTGCCTTTTAAAGTTAAACACTAAAAGCTCATGCACTCAACAATGAAACTAATAAGTGAGAAAGATTGAAGAAACATTTAATGTACGAAAATGATAGCCTAGTATAACTTTAGACCCTTAAAAATTCCCTTAGAACCTAATTAAAAAATATCACTGTGATATGACGACGGCTGAAACATTGCGATTGCGATGGGCTCGCAGAGATTTCTCCTCTGATGCTTTCAAATAGACATTAGGTTTTAAGCGGAAGTCGGGAACAAAATTAGTTACTAAGAAGCAATAATAGACCATTAGCACCTTCGACTTTGATGTGATTTGTTATTAAAGTACGGGAATGGAAACAACAAGTAAGCGGTTTTTTTTTTGACATTATGTACACGATAAAAAACGTAAAAAATAACTTACTTAATATTATTATCATTTATCATTCGAATACAACAATTAAATCCTCACCCGAGGACAATAATCTCAACAAATATCCATTCAATAAAGTCTTAATAATCATTAATTTATATTAGTTTTCGATCACATAATGTTTAACGATATTTCTATAAATCTTTTTTCGCAAACGCAATTGAAAACTAACAAACATTGGTTAATATTACCGTGAGAACTGTTACAAATATACAATATATAAATATATGCATAATATATAAAAATTAATAAATATAAAATGATTTATAACCATGTTACATCTGTAACGATTTCATAAGACGGATATTCTACATATAATTCTCATTATATGTACGCACAGGTCAATTTTAATTCTTACAAAACAACAGCTACCATTAGTTTTTACGTCTATATTACTTTAATCAATACGTCATAATATCATCAATCTATTTATATATTATAATTGTAATAGAACCGCTATTAGGCGTCCGTAGGTGACTGCAACTGGCGTGGCTACGACGCTATGTTTCAATTCCGTTTTGCCCAAGTTCCAAATTTAAAAACACTATTTTCAAAATAGAACAAAATCATTGGCGAATATTCTATGCAACGTTTTCATTGTTGAGCGAATAACTTTTAACTCGATCATTGTCTTTCGTGTTTCAACGTGGCTTTCAACTTACACACTTGCTTTACTTCCAATGATTTTTTCTGTAACTATGAGACTGTAATCTGTAATTTTATGAATTATGAATTTGTATTTATATATTTAAAAAATATTTAAATTGATTATGTATTTGATTTTTCCTAAAAATCCGACCAATGTACTGCCCACGAACGTAATCATAGAAAATTCGTGGTTATTCGTCGTTTCTGTGTGATATCCCTGTATTATATTAAACGTTGCATTATATGGCCTTTTAAAATTGGAACACAAAATGTCTAGTAAATTATATTTTACAAGCAATGTTAAAGCGGGCACTAAACCCACCAGAACATCGGTTGTAGTACCACGCCATAATTGCTGCACATCACGGATTAATACGTGTAAAAATAACAAGTCTTCGGAACTGATTTTACATACGTAGGTATTGTCACCGTAATCCAAAGAAAACAGACTTCAATCTCAAATATACTCGTTTATTAGTAATTGCAAATATTCGTGCAATAATTCATGCTCACTTTTTTAAATTTCGAATTTCGCCACCGCCAACGCTTAACTATGAAGTCTTTTTCTTTACAGATTGTGATCGTTCAAAAGTTTCTAATGTGTTTATAATTGTACAAATCCTGATTACATGGGGTTACGTGGTGTTTACGTTTGCAAGTATAAAAAGTTTTTTTTTATATTACTGTTCGTAGATAATATAAATAAATATATAATGTCGTGTATACAGCGATCGGTTAAATGGTTAACATTCGTTCCGTGTTGTGTCAGATGTCAATTTCATGTAAAATATTGCTTCTATTATAAACTAGTTTAGCAAAAATAACTGAAAATACAGTGCCTATGAACGATGTATTGTAAAACACTATTTAAAATATAACATCTCGTCGTGTTAGGTATACTTTCGTTTGTGCCGAAAATATGAAATAATGGCCGGAATGTCGGCAAACGGCGCTTAAGATAAAACGCAAAGTATTCTCGAATTAATTTGGTGTTACTATGTTCCAGGTGTATTAACAATCGGACACAAATATTAACTTAGTGTCTACAAAGGAGCGACGTTCTCGCGGCGATGCCGAGGCCGCGAACTCGTATCATAAGTACAGCACTAATAGAAGTTCCGATCGTAGTCTGTCGATCGCGGAACGCGGGGTGCGACGCGCTTTAACGTAAAACTATAACCTCGAGTCGCGCACATTCACTACAGAGTACAACGCCCAGTGGGTCCGTGCGTGTGTCAGGAGCACAGGGAATAGAAGCGAACAGGCGAGCAACGCCGGACGCGCCGGACGCACGGCTCGCTCGCTGCCGGCCGGCGCTTGGTACGGCACCGAGCACGTCGGCACACGCTCCTCCACCGGCGAGCAGCGTTCCGGCTCCGGCGGCACCGACTCGCTCAGTCGTTCCTGACATTGGTAGCAGAGGTGGTCTTCGCAGTACCAATAGCAGCATTTGTCCGACCCGTAGTTGGATTTATTCGCCTGCGCTCCCGTCTCTGGTATGCGCGCGTCTGAAATTTTTACCCATCAATATTTAATGTGCAGTAAACGCTATTTTACGTGTGATGTGATACTTTACTTTAAACCCAAGCTACAACAAGATAGGTGAATCGGCTTTGGCAACTATTGCAACTACAATTGAACTTGTCCAGTTGTACAGAAGTCTAATTGAACAAGTTGCTATTCCTCGGTGCTTATTTATAAAGGTCATTGTATAAGAGGGTTGTTAGTGCTGCCTGACGAGCTGTCCGCAATAACTCCGCAAATAAGACTACGCCACTGTATGCAGTCCTGTTTTCGTTTCAAAATTACATGAGAGTGAGAGTATTACCGAGGCATAGAAAGGTGGGCTCGCCAGCGTATTGCGTGGGATAAGCAGGGGCCCGGTCGGCCGGCAGGAAGTAGGGGCAGTGCTGCTCGACGAGCTGGCAGACGGAGAGGCACGGCTTGAGGCGGACGAGGGGCCGGCCTGGGCCGGCAGCGGCGGCTCGCACCCAGCGGCCGATCACGCCGCCCACGTTCGAGCCGCGCCGTCGGTCCAAGTGGCCCACGCGCTCTATGTGCCGCGCGTGCCACCGCGCTGTGTGCTCCGCAGGCGCTCGGCGCGACCTGCCCTCCTCGCTGACCTCCTCCGCGCCGTCTTCCACCCACAGCGGCACCATTGTGCTGCACGCCCAACGACGATACGTCTCCTGAAAGAACAACAACACACGAATATACCTCATTTTCTCACTCAAGGCACAACTAAAATATTATGATCAATATTAACATTACCCTCGTATGGGCGTTACAAAAATTTATTTCAATGCGAAATTTCAAAAAAAAAAAATTGTTATCTGCATTATCTACATTCTGCATTGGTTTTAAACCCTACCATTGGGGAGACATTAGTAGAGATAGATGAGATGAGCGATTTAAACTCAATTCCAAGACCAATTCCAAAGTAGATATCGAAATTAAAACGTTGTGAGGATCTTTAGTTTAGCTCTAAACTTAAACCCGGTTTCTAACAATTGTGTTATATACGAAAAACAAGACCACTAATGATTAAATGCTAGTAAGAACTCAAGGGGTGTTTGTAATTATCTCATCTCATCCCATAATGTAACGCGAAAGGTGCATAAAAATTGTAAGAACAGTAATGGCGAAACACCTCTAAGCGGCGACAGTTGGCCACAGCCGCTCGACCCTTCTCACGTTTATCTTTATTCAGCATTTTTCACTCCCTCAGGAAATCTCGTCGCTTGCTGAGGCAGTGATTAATTAGGTATCAAGGCTCCACAGCAGCCATTACGCGCCATACATATACAGACACGATTTACGTTTATTGCTCGTGTAAAAGTCTCGCACCTAAATAAAAAAATCGTTATGTACCTACTTCACAAGATTTTAGAAACGAACTGCTGTAGTATATGGCAAATTCTAAAGAAAAGGCTTCAATAGGAAGAAGGTTGCACAGTGAGTTCGTTTCATCCTTATTATTACAGTTTCACATTTCAACGAATTCAGCAATAAATAGGTGAAAATATCTATCTCAAGATGGCATCATGGCAGTTTTCTTCGAACGTTGGTTTTTTTTTTTGCTAAGATCGGCATACAGGCTGACGGTCCACTTGATAGTAGGTGGCTACCATCGCCTATAACACAAGCAACGCCGAAGCTGCTGCAAGTGCGCGGCCAACTACAGTAGGATTAAGGATAAGGCATTAGGAGGAGATAGGAAAATGGGCTCTGGCGTCCCTTACTCACTCACCGAAACACAACAGCACACGTGCTGTTATTTCAGAATTCTTTAGGCAGTGTCAGATTAACATCAAGAGAGGACTGCCAAAACGACTTGTCGCGTTTTTTTGATCAGAAGTCCCAAAATTTCTACAGTAACGGGATCGTGTCACTACCTACAAGGTGGCAAAAACTTATCGAACGAAATTGCATATACATATACTGTAGTTATATGTATATAAACTAAAAAAGTCTTGAATTTTCATATAAAATGCGAAGAAACTTTTCCCCCAACCTATTATGTATGCATAGATTAGATGGTTCTTAAGTATCTAGCGTGTAATAAATCTATATTCCCATCACTTTCTTACCTGAACGCTTGATTGCTTTCGCCTCTCGTCTAATGAACAATATATCAAACAACATGGAAATGCTCTACTACCACATTGTTGAAGAAAATATTCCTTCTCTCACCATTGACAAGGAATTTTAAGCGTACATATCAACGGTATAAATGCATTGGTTAGTGATAGGAGTTTGAATTGATAGCGTCATATTGTGTGTAATGGTTTGAAGACTGTCTACAAATACATTTTTTTTTATTTATTCAATTTATATCAACCATCGAGGGTCATCATAATAATAAAATTTAAAATTAAGATAATTAAATATATACATAATACATGTCAAAATATAATAAAATCTTACACAATAAACAAATCCTGACTTGGTGGTCAATACATGAATCATGGAGCAATGGTTCAAGTACTGCCCATCTAATCTCCCAGCCAAGACTTAGAGGATGTGGCCGAGGCCAGCCCGAACCCCCTGTTTGCGCATGATGGCGTAAAAACAATCCACACGTCATTCTGCATACATTCCCGACGCGCTACAGAGCCGGGGCAGCCCCATCAACATCCCAAACGCATTATTATATTGTACACGCAAGGCGCTGTACTGTTTCCGCGAATAATCTGCCCAAAGGCTGCTCGTGTAGAACGATGTACAAAAAGCTTTAAATAAAACATAGTACCTACTATGCTGAAGGCGTCTAGCCAGATTGAGGTTAGCTCTTTAGAAACGCCAGCCAGCTCTTTAGAAAAACTATCTACAATACCTATGAAATTACCTAATTTCTCATAAGTATGTACGTACTTTGAATACTAAATTATATGTCACTCAAAATTTTAATAATAATAAAGATACATTATTGCCAATATAATCGTATCGTCAAGTAATTGGTGATTTGTATAACTCGGTATACAAATAATTATATTGACTATAAAGTAGTTGAAAGTGCGGCCAATTATGATAATAATTAGGAATATTTGGAAGAGTAGAGAGGCGCCCGAACAGGAGTTTCCGATTAATATTGTTTCGATAGCGTAATGGCTAATACGATGTCCTTTTACGATCATTCGTTCATTTAATCGCCCATCGACTCGTGCTCTCTAATTTTATCATTAACCACTAACGATTTCCTCTTTTAACTACACTGTTAACGTTATTTGTATACAAGCCACTGCTTTCGTAAATACATTCTAATAAAATTCTGACCAGAATTTGTGTATATTTATTTTTTTATCATTTATTTATTACTGTCGTGATACATAATTTATTATTACAAAATTATTACCGTATTTCTAAGGTCACAAATGCCTCGTTAAAATACAAAGCATTAAAAATATTGATTTCTTATTATCAATAAAATTGTTTTTGTTTACAATATTTATTATATACTAGCTGAATCCGCAACTTCGTACGCATGTTATTCGGTATAGTGCGTAACTTTTCTTTTTATAAACCGATTGGAATGAAACAAACGCTAAATGTTATTAAATAATACAATACATCAGTCAGTTACATACATCAATAGTACAATACACTAAATAATATCGCATTCAAATCAGTTAACCCGTTTCTGAAATTAGCGTGCAAAAAAAGACAAGAAATCTAAAAAAATTTTTTTTGACCTCAGTAACATAAGTAGGACAACGTGTACAAAGCGGCTCGTTCATTATATTATTACTAGCCGGTTCATTATATTTATTATATTAAAATGACGTATTATTTGTTTTATGCAATATATTATTTTAATGTAATATTTAATATCCAAAGCCGTCACCTACAGTAAGATATTAATTTTGATTTTAAGTTATTTTGATTAATTGAATTTCTTAATTTAGGTTTAATTCGTTCATTAGACTTGGTATTGAATGTGAATACATACTGGTGTCATAAGAGTTCCTTACAGTGATGACTACGAGCTACAAGTTACGATTGAGGAACATGTGACTGAGGCAGTAAGGAACTGCTTCTATCGATTAAAAGTTTTATACAGGGTGCGTCGCTATCTTAGTGTCGAGTTGAGGGCGAATCTTTGTGAATACTTGGTTCTTTCTAAGTTGAACTATGCTGATGCTGTCTATGGCCCGCGGTTATTTCGTAGAACAGAAAGGGTGATCCAAAGAATTCAGAACGCTTGCACTCGTTTTTGTTTCGATATTTCACCTCGTGCACATGTTACCCCATATCTAAATTATTCAAACTTTCTAAAAATTGTTTATCGCCGCAGGCTTCATCTGGCTACCTTACTGTTTGAAGTTATCCGCACTGAGCAGCCATTATATTTATAGAATCGCTTGAAATGGTACAAGCCCCTACCGAAGTTCCGCATCAGATCTGAGCAATTGCTGATTCCTAAGCATAGCACTGCGTCTTTTCGGGGAAGTTTTAAGTTTGCCGTTTCTAAGTGTTGGAATTATCTGCCTCCTCCCATAAGAGAGTGTAGTTCGTGAAAGGGTTAAGTTAAATCTTCTGAAGGAGCAAAAACAATTGTGAACACTAAGGGCGGCATTGACTACACTGATGAATGCTTTACTTTTTTTAAGGGGGAATACTTCCGTATGCCTATGTTCTTAATTATTGATTGTAGAACGTGATCGCGGCACTCTTTTGTCGTACAGTGCTACTATTTTATTATTTAAGTGTCAGTGTGTGTCATGAGACATAGGCAAGGGCACAACTGAAAATCAGCGCTGTAACAATGTTGCAGCCTAAGCTGAGTTGTGTCTAATATATTATAATACTCTTTGGTTGTGTCCTTTTGGTGTTTACTTATTATGTTTTTTTTTTTGTTTTGTTCATATGTTTTAAATGCCAATAAATGTTTCTTTCTTTCTTTCTTTCTTCTTTCTACCAATTTGTTTTTTAATTTACTTCTAATTTTACAAAAGGTGATAATTAACAATTTATTAAAAAAATTATTAAAATTATTATTAAAAAAATTAAATTACAATATTTTAAATATTTTGATTCTTCATTTTTATACTTAGTTTTGATTGCATTTAGTAAATGTTACCTTCACTGAAAATTTAATTCGGGTATCATAAAAGCATGCATGAACCGTTGAAACGATGTGTCAACTTAAAACACATAAGTTTGTGTCAGCCTGGATCATTTTAATGGCAACACCGTTCTTAATGAATAGGCAACGTACACTCTTAATGCGCTTTAATGCGAGAACTTACAAAAACTGGCTGGCATCGTTACCACACCTACATAAATAAAATGTGGTTTTAAAAGGAAGTGTGTACTATGAGTGTTTTGTATTTTTACGAGCAAGGGAACAAGTCTATTACATTAGCGCTGTTTTTAGGCAACGCCAAGTTATTTTAATTTGTTTACATGGACAGTTTTACAGTTTACATAGACATAAAACTGTCTATGTTTTACATAGACAGATTTACAGTTTTACATGTACCTGTTAATAAGTTTAATGCAACTATTTTACTAATATACAATTGGCAATTTAAAAATATCATTAATTTTTGTCTGTTATAAAATTAAAAATGTTTTTATGCTTCTCTTGTGGAAGCTAAATTAAACACCAGTTTTGCGGTAAAGAAATTCAAACACTGTATGGTACCTACATTATTGGTTCACCCGGATTCGAATCACGGAGCATGGAGTCAGAAAATTGGGAAATAATAATATATAAAATAGTTAAAATAAAATAATAATAAATGTCCTAAATAAGATTTTACCTGTAGGTATTTATTTTCGGCATAGGAATTTGATTATTTACCACTAATTCATATATTATTATAGATGATACAATACAGTATGGTACGGGTATCTTTATTAATTAACTAGCTATTGCACTCGACTTCGTCCGCGTCTCTTTATAACATATTATTCGTGGAAAATGGCAATTTAGTATGGAGGGGGTAAAGGGGGAGAGATGGGGGAGGGTGAGTAGCCCCTCGCATCTGGAGAGATGCGAGGGGGGGAGCCTTATACTCCCTTATACACATCCCATCCCTTATACTCGCTGATAATTTAGCTTATAGGTGAAAGAATTTTAAAAATCGGTCCAGTAGTTTTTCAGTCCAGTAGTTTTGTACAAACATACGAAAATACATACATACTCGTACAAATCTTTTTATAATAGATATTGGTATATATCTTTTCTCTTTATATAGATTATAGCCTACGTGTTATATTAGTCTATGTATAAACTATAATACTGTAAAGTTTCATCAAAATTCGTTGAGTAGTTTTCACTTAAGAGTAACAAACATCCATACATCCATCGTCACAAACTTTCATATTTATCATAAATTAGTAGAATAAATAATAATATGAATGTACCTGTAGGACTGCGTTTCGCAATCATAAATCGGATAGCCCGTCTGGCAATACTAACCACGCCTTACGGTAGACCACCGTAAAAATAACAACATGTCGATACTATAGATTCATTGCGTGAGTAAGAATATCCTTGTCCTATTCGGAACAGGAATACAATGTTCTTGTATTCCCTCTTGCTTTTCTCGTGATTATTACAGGTCACAATAGCCACATACCCTCAAGGGAATTAACTCAGGTCACCCTGACCGTTGCCTTTTATCACAAATAAAAGGTAATTTAAAAGTTTGTTTACGAATGTTCGATAAAGTTGACTTACACTGGTGCCATACGCAATCGATGTATGTAAGTACATAGTGAATCGGTACAACAAATCGGTACAAACGAAC
The DNA here is from genome assembly GCA_910589475.2 of Bembecia ichneumoniformis. NCBI lineage: Eukaryota > Metazoa > Arthropoda > Insecta > Lepidoptera > Sesiidae > Bembecia > Bembecia ichneumoniformis. The sequence goes on from OU342523.1 coordinate 10,313,804, forward strand.
ACGCTGTCGAGCAATGTTGTCTCGATAGACGACAGGCGGGCGAACAGGGGCGGGCGGGGCGAGGTGCAGGCCGCGGGGGAGGAGGGACTCCACACAACCCTAGACTTAATCAATCATAGACAGGGCGCGATGTGTCGCTCGATAACCGCATGCATGTGTGCCTTTTTGTTTACTTTGTTAACTTATGTTAACTCTAATTGTGTTTAATTGGTACAAGGCCAAGCGATCAAAACACATTTTCATTGGAGATTGTTTCGAAATGGTAAACAAGAAATTCTCGACACGTTCCAAAGATTATCCGAGCTTTATTTCAGAATTATGTCATTAATATTACCTATAATGTATTATCTAGTACTTATTACTTCCATGGTATTATCATATTAAATTTATAATTTTATTATAAAATAAATTTTTATTTTCAACTAATGCATTTACTTTTTTAACTAAATAACAAAATTAATCGAAAGATAGGATCTCGCCATTGATTTAACATCCATATACACCAAATATATTTCTGGTGTATATTTGACGTTCAGACGTTCAGAACGTTCAGATAGCCATGAGAATCTTCTTTCCTCAAGAGGCTTCATCATTACGGTATGCTCTTAGTTTAGTTTGGTTTTTGTAAGTATTTGTAAATATAACCTCGAACACAGATCTTTGAGTAGCACTCCGAATGACTTTAAGACTTTTTACAAGGCCAACAGTTCGGTAACACTTCTAACAAACCCTCCACTCGCAAAGGTTTGTCGAGTCCAATAGTTGGAAATAATTTATTGGGTATCCAACTTAATCTTCACTATAGACGAAATACAAGACTGTACCTACTGTCAGTTTGAATAGATGTCCAAGGTCGCAAGTAACGTGAAGACTTACAACTCGGAACTAACTTTCTATAGAAACATTTGACAGTTTCGGGTCATTGAAGGCTTTAATTGTAAACATATATTCCGACCCATATTGCTATTGACAATAACAGTATAATACATACATGTTAAACATTCCAGAAATATCATTTATAATGTCATCACCACATGGAGCTTAACTTATGTTAACTATGTTATGTTAACGTATGTTTTTTAAAATTTTAAAAATACGTATAGTTGTTAATAATATTATAATTTTATGTTATATTTAGATAATCACAACAAGTTAGCCGTTGTCACAGTGTGCCATTAAATATTAAAAATTGTTTTTAGCGATTAAAGGATTGTGTACATTTAAAAGGTGAAGATTTCCGGTAATTCCAAAGGACCAATTAGGATTACTTTATGACTGTGCAGACTTATTTATAGTTGCCCCACATTTGATAGAAAATTTACTGTTAAAGCTGCAAAATTTGACTAGAGTACGGACCTAGCACTACTACGCGTCCACACTCTACATTCAGTGGTGATATGAGTCTACGAAATTAGATTTGGAAAATAGCGATTTCGAAATAAGCTATTAATAACATTAATAAAGTAACTAATATTTTTAAAATCACCTACTGTTTCTTTGGAAAGTAGTAAGTTGTACCTATATTCATGATTTTAATAACGGTATATTTTTAATAGGGGCAGTTATACACTGAGGAAACGCTCCCTATATCCAAGTCGCTATTATTTTTACCATCACGGTTATAGCGGCGGCAGGCGTCATAGAAATGAGCTTCCCTGATGCCCGAATAAAATATATTATACAAGATAAAATTATATGAAATTTGGAGGGTATATGTTCCAGGGGAATAATAATAATCTACTCACGACTATCCAAAGGATGCTTTTACTAAGTAATTGTGCACGAACTTGAAACAGTCTTCAGCAGCCTCAAAATATTTTTCTCCTACTTGCTCGGAAATGGCTTCTATATTTAAAAAAAGAATACATGAATAGATTTTTTCTGTTCGAACACCGATAATGTCCAAGAGGACAATAATAGAGATTGCTGGACAGTTTTAAAGTGTGACTAACTAGATTACCCAGGCGTATCCAATTAGATCAGAAGAAGACGACCGCCATTTTGTTTTATTTGTACTGTCAATTCTATTTTGAATTAACAAATATTTTGAACAATTTTACATTTAGAGGTTGTTACATAAAAAAGATTTTCATCGGGAGAAATGGATTTTACGCCACCTAGCATAATTGAAGAGACTAAACTTATTATATCTGAAAACTTATTACCACAAAAATCTAGAGATAATATGAAAAGGCGTACGAAAATTTCCTCAAATGGAAAAAGGAAAAAAGGGCGAATTTCTTATTCACAAAATGTTCTTTTCTTGCATGTTTTTGCCTGTTATTTCCTTGCAACTTAGAGCAAGGTACTGTACGAGTCTCGGCCAAAACCAGCCAGATACAAATAGAACAGCCAAAGAGATTTTATTACAAGTTTATACACACTATGTATGTGCGAAAAGACTTATTCCCGACTTAATATTTTTATAGAATATTCTAACTTAAGTTAATCTCAAGTTAGTGACTGTACACTATTTTATCAACTGTACATGCTTTATATTTAGATGTGTAACAAAAATATATATGTATATGTAAATCCATAGAATTTTGAAGTATATGTATAAAAATTACGCGTAGATAGCTGAGCTTAATAACGACAGCGGCGCCCCCTGATGGATGAGGGCGAGTAGAAGAAATGCTATGTCACTGTGATCAAATCATACCAGAGTGGCGTTGAAGTATCCATGGGTCTCCAACAATTAGGTGTACTTTAAAACATACTTCACTTGGAACTTGAGCGGAGTTCTGACACATGGCTAGACTGGAGTTGTAGTATGCACCACCGATATTACCTATATTAGTACATTTAGTTGGCAGCTTGACTTGGCTCAGCGGCCTTTTGGATCCATATACAGGTCATTGGTATTTTAGTTTAGGTGAAACATTCTACGATTTTACACTGAACGCCTTTGACGTTTATGTTTACTAAAAATTAATTTTATCGTAACTTTACACTTCAAATTTCATCTGTTAATGAATAGCTTGCACTATAGTTTCAATATATCTTATTTTAAATGACTTATTTAAAAATTGTTTAGTTTTTACTATATTTTTTATGTTTCCAACTTAAAATTGGTAGGTAGATATGTGTGTGGTGAAGAGCCTTGGGAGCGGCCTATACCCAACAGTGGAGACACAGGCTGATGATGAGATACCAACTGTGCCCGTAGCTTCGCCCGCGTGTTATATGTAAATTACATTAAAAAAAAATTAAAATATCAACTTAACCATTTTCCTATTAGCACTAAGGACAATGTCTGAAATGAAATTTATTCGAATTTTAAGTAGTTCAACAGTATTCATAAATAAATCAATCAATCAACTCAAAAATTTAAAAATAAAAAGTTTTGCATGAATCGTTTCCCATTATACCCCCTACGACATGATTCTTTATTTATTCGTGTTCGAAAGCAACGATTAACTTATTAACTATGTTAAATTTATTAACATTTTATGAAATTTGTAAATTTGATAAACACGGTTAAATGTATTTAATTCATTTAAATTATGGGCATTTTAATTATAGCACAAAAATAAACTCGCTATTTCTATTTTCAGCTTCCAAATATTGCTATTAAAACTGTCCTAAATCAAACTTCGTAGGACTAAAACCAAAGTCCGACGATGCTTGTAATACACTTTACAAATTAATATAATTTATTTCTCCAAGCATCGTAATAATTGGCTCACTTATTAACAAAAACTCCCGCAAAATAACATCAAATGTGCGAGAAAGGTAAAAGCGCGCCTAGATCCTCTTTGAACGTTCGCTGAGACTTGATCTCGTACGAGCGGGGAAGAGGGTCCATGTAACACAGTTTAATAACATTGTAGGCACTCAGTACTTAATAGTTTTACAGCATGTAAGGGTGCGGAGTTGTAAACAGCGCCTTAATATCTAACTCTCCCCTAATAGCCGCAAAGAATTCCACGCAAACAAGTAAACGCAAAAGCTGATTAGAAATAAAATGACAAAATAAGTAAATGGTTATAAGAGAAGAATTAACAAAATAAAGGAATGCAAACAGCAGGGTCTAGCTGGGTAATCCTCTTATCTCTTTATCCCCGCTCCCGGATCACAGTGTTCTGTCACGGCTTGCGAGGGTAAGACGTCGGCGCGGGACCTGCTTAAGCCGTTGCAAATATAAAAAGCGATAACCTGCTAGCTTCGTCTAACTGTCAACATATTTTATAAACATTTTACAAGCGTAATAAATATCCACACTATTCTCATAAATTTTAAGTCCAATAGTAATTCTAGAGTCTGTATGGCTTTGTCTGTAGCGCTTTCGCGACTAACCACTGAACAGATTTTAATAAAATTCGGTATAGAGAAAAATATCTAGTATAAAATACACGAATAATCTTTTTATTTCTCTTATAAACAATCGACAAAATCATTCCTTTTTGTATAAAGAAACGGTGAGTGAGTGATATATACCAAATCGTCACCAAACCCTTTACTCCTTGTTTGTAAACAACGGCCCAATTAATAAACCTTAGAAACCTAGTTTCCCATCTTTTATCATCGTAATAACAATAATGATAATAAAAGAACTTTTTATAATTATCGAAAATGTCTTTTTTTACCAGCTTCATGAATTACGAACAAAAGGTTATTCTCGACTGAAAAATTAATGATCGCGACCGTGCATTTGACGTAGGAACAAACTTTAATTACTGGGTTGTCTTATTTTAAACGTGGATTTTAATATTTTTCGCTCGTGGGCTATTTGTTGATTTTTTGTTACATAAATCCTCCACCTAATCAAGTACAAATCATATCAAATGTGAATCTAGTTTTTTCATTCTGCTGACGACTTTACCGAACGGCTGAGGATAAAATGTATTATGCTATTGACACACAGCGGTATAGATAGATCTAAACCCAAGTTAACCCTTTTTTTCTAATCCCATCTCCACTCAGTTATTTCCTTATCGATATTGGTGGCATTGTATCGTAGGCCTTATCGTAAGATAACTTTCACATTTTTGAACCGATATATGTCTTTGATTTGTTTAAAAAACCGAAAAATATGGTTCTCGTTTTGTGTAACGCTAATTACATTAGTGTTATTACATTAATATAATTCATAATCTTCTATCTATATATATAAAAATGAATCCCTCATTTCCCTTGGTCACGGCATAACGCGTGAACGGGTAGACCGATTTTAATTCGGTTTTCACTAATGGAAAGAGGGATAAACGGGGAATGCTCTTATATATAAAAATTGCATCCCGGGCGAAGCCGGGGGCGGAACGCTAGTTGTCTTATAGAACTGAATTGAGGTGCTCGCAATCTTTTTTACAGAATTTAAAACAATATTAAAGAGTATTAAAGAGGATTCGCTATATTCAGTATTTATATAGAAATAGAGATATGTGAAGATTTTGTATTATAAAATACATCCTAAAAACTTGACAACTGAATCAGACTATAAGTAGTAATTATCAAAGATGTTGTATTAGTAATTATTATGACAATTATTCACCTGAAAAAAAAACTAATCTAACAAATAGAATTTTATCCGAATTTTATCTTTGCTTTTGGTATCAAGAGAAAATGTTCATAATTACCACCGATTCATAGATAGTAATGACCATCGATTGTAAACATAATATTAGAGTTTGCCATAGAATGGTCCCTTTCTAAAACAGTACGACAGATTTACTTAGACGTATACAATTCACACATATAATTACATGAAGGATGAAAGTGTCTAGACTGCGCAGACAAATGTCTAGAGCAAGCTAGAAAAACGCAACAGAAGCAATCCGATTTACAGTAAATACTTTTGGGACTTTTATCACTTTTGTGTTATCAGACGGCACACAGATACGTATTGCGATGTGCATATTAAGTTGCTTTTATTTAACTTCTCTTGCTAAATGGTTACGATATGAAGAAATAGCTGATTTGGGAATCCATCTGAAAGAGAACTCTTGACTTAGACTTGGATTCAGTTTTCAATCTATAAATTTTCTGAATAATAGATTTCCATTTCTAAAATTTATTCTTTCTTTGTAATTTGATTTTAGATTGCCATCATTAAGTAAAATAATGTGTAGGTAATCTTGAAAAAAGAAAAAAAACTAGAAGGAGCATTATCTAATGAAAATCGGATGCCGTGTGAAGTGTGTTCAAAACGAGACGTTAGTTACTTTTACACGAATAATTCTGATATAGGTGAACCTATCATAATTCCTCTGCCAAAATAGAGCAATTTTCTGCCGAATAGTATTGAATTCCTTTTAAACCAACAGGCCGTTAATTTCTCTAGGGCGGTAGATGGGGGGACTGCCTCCCTGCGCTCCGCCTGTCTGGCGGCTAGGGGCGCCCTCCTCCGTTGCCGGAGAAGACACTCCAGGAGGACGCCTGACGAAGAGGTCCTCCTTCGCCAGACGTACAGGAAGGCTCATAATGCCCTGCAGAAAGGCATCTGCAGGGCCAAAGAAGAGGCCCACGAACGCTTCCTGGCCCTCCTGGACGCCAACCTCTGGGGTCGGCCGTATAGGGTCGTGAGGGGGAAATTCGCATCTAGCTCCCCCTCCACGGCCAACCTTGACCCGGAGCTGCTCGAAAAGGTCATGGGGTCACTCTTTCCGACCCCTGGCCAATTCGAGCCCTCCGAAATGATGGCTCCGGAACCACTTCCGGAGCCCGAAATGGAGGGCCCTCCCGTCTCCGACGTAGAGTTTGAGGCGGTGAGGGAGCGGATCCGAGGCAAGAGAACGGCTCCAGGACCAGATGGAGACCCGGCAAAGGCCCTGGCTATAGCGCTAGGGCCTCTGGAGGAGAGGTTCCGGGCGATTATGGATACTTGTATCGCCCGGGGCAAGTTCCCGGCGAGATGGAAGTTGGGGCGACTCTGCCTCCTTCGCAAGGAGGGCCGCCCTGCCTTCCCGGCGGGGTAACGACCGGTGGTCCTGCTCGACGACTCCGGCAAGGCTATCAAAAGAATCATAGCCCACCGGATAGTTGAGCACCTGGAGACAACGGGGCCGAATCTGGATGAATCTGGATGAGGGCGGCGCTGGGTGCTGGAGAGATCACACTGTCAAGCATGGTAGAAGCCATGCTTGATGGTGTGACCAACTGGAAAGCAGTTGCTTCCTTCTGCGAACACGTGATGTTGCAGAAGGAGGCAGCTGAGAGGGAGCAGGAGGAAGAGGCCGGGCTCGCTTCCCTCAGACGTAGGCGGTTGGGCAGGAGAAGGCGGGCATACGAAGCCCGTCTTCAAATGTCTTAGGGGACCTGCGCACATGGTTGGCTAACTATGTGTGCCTGCACAAGGTCACCCCGTCTGGGGATTGCCTCGGTGCCTCCGGGCAATCCCCCATTGGAGTTAGCCTAGTCAGCAAGGAGACACCGGGGAGTTTTAGTGGGTATTCCCAGTGCCGCTATGATCAGGCGCTGGGCGACCCCCACATACTCCTGCCGTCTAGCCGGTGGCAGGAAATCTGTAAGCGGATTACTCGTCGTCAAAAAAAAAAAAAGGGGCGGTAGATGGGAACTCTACCGCCCGCTTCATCCTGAGAGAGACGGCGCACCTTGGCAGCTCGGGTGCGCCGTCCAAATGAGCCGTATCCGGTTGCGGACCCCCGCGGTGGAGCTGCGGAAGAGTGTTAGTCCGACCTCGCAACTTCACCAACAGCGGATGAGGAGGACGCCAACAGCGGATGAGTATAACCTACCGACTAAACCTCTTGGCATAATACCCGGTCTCAACATAACCCGACATAACCCACCGGTGTGTCCCCAGGCCGGTGGGTATCCAGATGGACTCGGTATCCAGATGGATTCCTCTTGTAAAAAAAAAGGCCGTTAATTGCTACTTCGGCCGAGACTTGTACAGTACTTTTCTCTAAGTTGCAAGGAAATAAATAAGCAAAACATGCAAGAAAAGAACATTTTATAAAAAAGAATACGCCCTTTTAGCCCGTTTTCCATTTGACGCAATCTTCGTACGCCTTTTCATATTTTTCTCTAGATTTTTGGGGTAATAAATTTTCAGATTATTTTAGGCCTCTTCATCAGTTATGATAGGTGGCGTATAATCCATTTCTTTCGATGAAATACTCATTTTTTATGTAACAACTTTTAAACGTAAAAATGTTCAAAATATTTGTTAATTCAGAATAGAATTGACAGTATGAATAAAATATAATAGCGGTCGTCTTCTTCTGATCTAGTTGCTTTAAAGTTGTCCAGTAATATCTGTTATGGTCCTCTTGGATATACCGGCCTTCGAACAGAAATAACGAATTCATTTCCGAGCAAACGGGCGAAAATGCAGTTATGAATGAATTACTAATACATGAAATGTGATCACATTCCTTTTCATGAATACTAATGCAAAGGTCCGCAAGCAGGCTGACGGTCCATTTGATGGTAGGTGGCTACCGTCGCCTAGAGACACAAGTATAGCTAGTAGAGTAAACGAACTAAGTCCACTTGCTCTATAAACATTTGGTACTGCTATACAATGGTGCAGAGTACTTGACGGCCACTTTTTTTTTCTTAAATGATGCCTGAAAGAAATGAGCTGTAACTATAGATAAACTTACTTTGTATTTTTTTTTGTTAATCAGTTTTTTTTTAAATAACAAACAATGACAACATAAACCCTTGTAAATTATTAGTTTTCCTCAATATTATTGCTATATTATTAGTATAAATATACAATCATATACGTATGCATACATACATACAACATCTATATAAATAAAAATGAATCTTCGAAATAGCCCATAACTTTCGAACGGGTAGACCGATTTTAACTCGGTTTTGACTAATGGAAAGAGGGATAAACGGGGAATGTTTATGTATATAAAAATTGCACCACGAGCGAAGCCGGGGGCGGGCCGCTAGTTAAAGGTGCCGTTTTTAAAAGGTTAAAGAATAAGGGATTAGGCCCCTCCGAATATAAGTTTCGGTATCCCTTACTAATTAATCGAAACACAATAGCAAACACGTTGTTATTTCACGGTAATTTTATATAAAGGTTGGTTATTCACTGTGAACGCAGCTTGTCCTGGCAGTGCTATTACTAAAATGACTCGATAAAACAACAGTGAGTACTCTACCTAGTAATAAAACTATCCCAAGTAGAGTAATTTCTCTTGTTTCAATTTCCAGCGTTATCGCTTCTTCGGATTTGTACGTTATTTTGAGTGTTTTGTGCAATTGATAGTATGTAATAAAACGTACTTTTGATTATCGTTTTTAATGAGTATGGTAATATTTGTTTATAAAAGAACCAAATTTTATTTATCTATATTTGTCTTGTAAAAGGTTGTCTTGCAATTTCCATTATACATAAAAAAATTAAAGTAATATCTAAAATTCTATAAGATACGTTGATTTAGACTGTTCAGTTAATACACGTACCTAGAATAATTAATGTTTATTAATACAATTATTAACAATTATTAAAACAGTGAATAGAATTATTAAATAGTATGCCTAATGGTCATCTTACTAGCTCTATAAACTCGCGTCGTGTTGTCTTATTTCCTACGAGAGAATGATACCAATTGCATTCACGGGAACAAACCATCTCTAAAATTCATTTTATGTTATTTTCAACCCATAATTATATTAAAAAAACATCAAGAGCGAGTTGAACTCGCGTGAAGAGGGTTCCGTACGATGTTACCTATCCGCACAATATTGAGTGATTTACCATGTTATTTTAATATCAAGGCCTTCTTATAGGTTTTCCTATAATCTATAAGTAGAAAACTAATTTCTGTATTTTTTTCGGAGATCAGGGGGTCAATTTTCGTCTATTTTCTTGAATAACTTGAATAACATAATAAAAATATTTATTTAAGATCTTCACAAGACCTTCCCTTTGATATGTCACACGATGCAGTTTTCAAAAAAAAAAGGTTTTCATTTTCCACCTTCCCCCCAAAAATGACCTTCCATATACAGATTTCATCTATTCACGTCACACCTCTGCATTTGGGTCACAGAAATTGATATGTGTACCAAATTTCAACTTAATCGGTCTAGTAGATTCCGAGATAATCGACTATGACCGACGGACAGACGGACACACGAGTGATCCTATAAGGGTACCGTTTTTTTATTCGGACGTACGGAACCCAAAATTTTTTTTAAATTATTTTATATTTATAATTTACTTGTAATTATAAATACTTATTTTATATTATAATATATATTTTAAATTATTTTAATTAAATTATTATTATTTTTTTAATATTTTATATCTAAAATTTATTTTATGATATTTTATAGCCATGATTAAATTTAAAAAAAATCATGTGTACTACATAACAATAACACGGTGGGACCACTACAAGGTAATTTAGACGCATATACTGTTCAAAATGTGTTCTTGCATACCTTATTAATTCAAGTTTGAAACTGAAATTAGTGTTCATTGTTTGGGGACTACTAAATATTCCATACCTGCTATTAGTTTATAACACAAGCCCACTGCAGTTTAGCGCATCTCACATTTGTCTAGCATTATTAATAATCTATACAATCTCAATGTTTAATTGCAAAGGAAATAAATTTATCTAATGTGATCCTATATTGTGGGGTGTAGTACACGTGTAGTACCTACTTTTCTTCATTAGATGGGTTTGTTCTTGGCCAGCAAAGACTAGGCAGACGATGGAGCGAGCTCACCCAGAAGATGACTATTCACTCGAACTTTAAAGATATTTGGGTTGTATATACTCGGAAATATAGACGCCGGCAGGGTGTTCCAATCTTTGGCAGTGCGCATTATAAAAGATGTTTTAAAGCGCTTGATCAAGAAAAAGGTATTTCGACAAGGTGATGAGTATGCTAACTAGGCGTATGTCTGAATGTTCGATAGAAGGAAGGGGAAAGCCGTATGAGCTTATGCAGCTACTGAGCATACATAGATACACAGACAGGAGATTTTGTGTCTAAGTGCCAGCTCTGCAATTTAGTTCTTACTAGCGTACTGTCGCAATGAGCTCTGTGATCTACCGAATCGAGTGCGGCGAGTTGGTATTTGGCTGAGCCATCCCAAAGGTAGTTGTAATACTCCATGCAAGATCAGACTTCCGCCTTGTAAAAGAGGAGCTCTCCAGGTGTGAAGACCCTGGATAATAGGCTTTACCCTATTTAGGATGCCCAGCTTTTTGGCCGCTGTGTGGACTTTGGACTGGATAAAAGTGCCGAAGTTGAGTTTTGAACACAACCTCATGCCAAGAAGCTCGAGAAAAACTAACTTACTTAGCTTACTAACTTACTTAACTACTTCACTTAGGATTTCAATCCTGAGTACCTAACTCCTGATACTTGTATGTTTGCTAAGTAAGTTTTGATCTTACCAAACAGGGCGAGGACGGGGGTAAAATGTAAATTTGTTCCTTCATAAGAAGTTTCTTTTTAAGTTAGGACAACTTCACAGTGTGAATAATCACTTAATGTCTTTCTAGAAACTGACTTCTTTTTTCTATGAAAAAAGGAGTGAAAAGGCAAAATTCTTATACATAGAAAATCTGAGTAAAGAAATTGATACAAATAGACAAAAAAGAAGAAAGCAGCTAGCAACAGAGCAATAAAAAAACTGTAGGCTTAATAGGCTCAAGAACTAACTACAGAAGAGGTATAAAAGAAAGAGGTCAAGCAAGAGTGTTATTAAATAAATATTAAAAGTAAGACATATAAATAATTGTGAAATACAAAAATAAATTGGTGAATTAAATTTATTTCTGGATTGTAAATTATTCTAAAGTCTGAACAGTATACGATCTAAGCTTAGACTTAAGTTAGAAAAGCAAATTATATATTGTATAGTTCAAGTAATAGTTCTTCATCTGCATGACCTAAATTATTAATTTTATGATCACATTAAGAGATCGTAAAATCTTCATGCCTTCTATCAAAATGAACAAAGTTATATACAGAATAGACGACGACTTGCTCGTGTATTTTACTTCTATGTTAATTATTGTGCTATCAAAAAAAAAACAATAATCGAAATATAATAGCAAGAGTAAAATAAAAATAAAAATACGTAAAAATGGCAAGAGAAAATCTTAGAATTTTTGCCTTTCCAGGACGACGTACCAGGAATTAGTTATCATTGACAATAATATTGTAGCTCAAGGATTTTGGACTAGATTTTTTCTAAGTATGAAGTTTGAGATTATTTTATTTTGTGTTGATTTTCAAGGCATTTCCAGCTTGCAGTCAAAGAAAATCATTCTACCTAAATTACTTACAGTTCATACACATTATAATAATATGACAAATGCGAAAATAATGAGAATAAATGTATGGACGTTTTTTACGCTCACTCAAAAATGAATGAACGTATTTTGATAAAACTTTACAGTAACATAGTTTACATCAGATAAACGCATAGATAAGCTATAATTTATAGGCACACGAAATAGTAGGCAAAAGCTGGTAGTCGTACGTTGCTTTTAAATATAACGATTTATTTGTGACAGGGCACACTTCATCGAGTAGCTTGGGCGGCAGTAACCACTCGCTTACAGAAGACAACCATGAAATAACAGCATGTGTGCTGTTGTTTCGGTAAGCGAGTGAGGGAAACTAGAGCTAATTTTCCTATTCCATCCAAATACCTTCGAGCGCACTTCCAGCACCTATGGGGTAACTCGTGTTGGTAAGGGACGATACTATACAGTGGACCGTCATCAGTCTGTTAACGATCTTTACATAAATAAAAGACATCTCTGTTTAAAACATGTTTTTTTATTTAATACTTGTTATATGCTTGTCAAATTGTAGTAGATATACACACATAGTAATCATATTGGAAAGAACTACTAAATTATAATAAAAAACACGCAAATGAAACAATTTGTAGTGAGTACCTAATTAATCAATTAGTGGTTTATGAGAGGTTGTGAAATGAATCTCGCGAGGGGAAGTTATCGGTGGAGCAGGACGTAGCTCTCAGGATTGAATAAGATAGCTGTGGCAGCAGCCATTGTGCCCTGTTCCGCCTGTCGATCGCGCATCGGGGGGCCCGGTGGGGTCTCGGTAGGGGAGGCCACGGGCCACGCGAGTCCTACCCACTATTTGTAATAATTTGTTACCCTCGTCTTGAACGATCTAACTGATATGCCACTACTTTTCCTCTCTAAATATCCAATGTTTATTGAAACGAATTCTCTTTTTTAATGTTAAATGCGATGTCTTGTGTAAAATTTAGCGTTTACGCATATTTAAAAATAGTATAGGATCATAATTTGCTAATACGACTCGGGTTAGAAGTTTGGAAATATCTTGTTAAATTTTACATTCACAAGTAGATGCGTGGTACACATAAAATAATTCCGAATAAGGTAAATGTAATGTATTCTAAAAAACTGAAGAGACAAACGCTGTTGCTCGCAACTTCGTCTGCGTATCTTTATAAATTATAGCCTATATATTACATCTTCTCTATATTTCAAAATGAATCCGCATTTCCCTTGGTCACGGCATCACGCGTGAACGAGTAGACCGATTTTAATTCGGTTTTCACTAATGGAAAGAGGAATAAACGGGGAATGTTCATATATATAAAAATTGCACGCCGGGCGAGGCCGGGGGCGGGTCGCTAGTATTCTTATATATAAACTATAAGTACTACTGTAAAGTTTCATTGAAGTCGATTCAATAATTTTGCAAACATACCCTATCTACCTATTCTAACAAACTTTGCAATTCTAAAATCAGTACGAATAGAAAGTAGTAAAGTTATTATTATTATTATTATTCTTAATAATCCGTTTTCATAATGTCAACAGTCACAAATTCTTACATCATTTGTCTATTTTTATTTCTTATATTTTATATTTTCGCCTCTTTATATTTTTATATATTATAAGCAAAGGTTACTCTCGAACCATTTTTACGCTTTATTTTTATTGTAGTGTTTTATTAAATTATTGTTTTGCAAACACAGACTATTTTTTAAAATAAAATAAATTTAATTACTCATTGATTTTATTTTAAAAAACAATCAATAAATAATTTAACCACAATGTTGAAAAAACGTAAGCCTTTACAATTTTAATTGAATAATTTTTGTTAAGTTAAACAATAAAATTATGCCAAAATTTGTATAATTATTGAAGTTTATCAACTATAGATAGCTATTAGATTCTGAACTATACGGTGTAAGAGACAACGCGAGGCTTTATTAAAATTTCCCGTCAATGTTCGACTCCCAGGCGTAGCAATTTAATAATGCATACCATAAAATTGTTTCTCCAGAGCGGCTCCACGCCTCGACGTCATCAACATCACAGATTTTATATTTCCTATCTGATTATTATAACGGTATAAGCAGGAGTAATCACATTAATGCATACTAACGCGTTTTCCAAATTCAATTTAAAAATAACTTAATAAAATTTCTAGGCACTCGCACCAAAGTGTCCTAAAATGAACTGTGTTAGACATGTATTCGGGCGGCTAAATCTGGATCTGTTAGGAATCTAGACCAGGGCTTTTGACTTGGAGAGCTAAATTCTAATGGATACTTTAAAATGTTGTAATGATTTTACAGAATACGTATATTTGCTGTCAAATACTCAGTATAATTGAAATATATAAACTTACTAGCTGACCCAGCAGACGTTGTCTGCCCGAACCCGAAAATAATTCTGTAACCCGATTGTCAAAGTGTCAAAGTCAAAGTGACGCGACACTTCACGTCAATGAACGACGCTTAAAATTATTTGGATATTGTTCATACAAAAACACAAAAATTGCGATTAAAAAATGGGAGGTGGGGGCAGGAGGGTGAAAAATACTTTACGATTTATTCTCATACCTACCAAATATACAAAAAAAAATCATAAAAATCGGTTCAGCCGGTTGTTACAAAAACTGTGACACGAGAATTTTATATATTAGATTTGTTTCTACATATTAATTTAAAACTTGATACTTTTTTATAATAAATTGGGCAGCAGACAGGCTGACTTGACAGTCCACTTCATCGTAGGAGGCCTAAGGATACTAAGACACCATCATCGCACTAGTACACCTGCCAGAATTTATTTACAGTTCTCCATTGAAGATGGATAAATTGTTGTATTTTTAAATTATGGTAAATAAATTGATCTTTTTGAACATAAAACATGTGTTATCTTAATCAACTGAAACGCTGTTTAAAATAATAATCTGTTACACGGCCTGAATAATTTATTATCTTCGACAGTAATCTTCTATCTTATAAAATCGTTTATCCTGATTGACTCTATTAACGCACAACCAAAACTATTAAGTCTAGAAAGCATTATATCTCTATATATAAAAATGAATCCGCATTTCCCTTGGTCACGGCATCACGTGTGAACGGGTAGACCGATTTTAATTCGATTTTCACTAATGGAAAGAGGGATAAACTGGGAATGTTTATATATATAAAAATTGCACGTCGGGCGGGTCGCTAGTGAACAATATTTATTTTTAATATAAGTGTAATGTGAACAATTTTTTTTTATATTAAGGTCGGCAGACAGGCTGACGGTCCACTTGATGGTAGGTGGCTACCGTCGCCTATAACACAAGCAACGCCTAAGCTGCTGCAAGTGCGCTGCCGACTGCAGTAGGATTAAGGATAAGGGATTAGAAGTAGATAAGGAAATGGGCTCTGGCATCCCTTACTCACTCACCCAAACACAACAGCACACGTGCTGTTATTTCACGGTGGTCTTCTGTAAGGGGATGGTTACTGCCGCCAGACGGGCTGCCCAAATGACTGCGAAACGCAGTGTGCCCTGCCACTACTTTCCAAATCCAGACCAGAGCCAAATTTGAAATGTTGATTTTTAAATGTTGACCCTGCCAGGAATCGAACCCGGGAACCCTAGAACAGAGCGTTAAGGCAAGCACCCTAACGCTCTGTTCTAGGGCAACGGGCTCGTCAAGCCGTTATTTTTTAAGTAGTTTTTATTTTAATTTTTATTTATTTAGTATTATTTTGTATTATTGCTTTTTATTTTATTTTTTATTGGATCTTTTTGTTTATTATTATTTTATTGTTTACTAGCGTCCCGCCCTCGGCTTCGCCCGGGATGCAATTTTTATATATATAAACATTCCTTGTTTATCCCTCTTTCCATTAGTGAAAACCGAATTAAAATCGGTCTACCCGTTCACGCGTGATGCCGTGAACAAGGGAAACGAGGATTCATTTTTATATACCTATATAGAGATTACTGTCACTTTGTTTCGTTAAGTTGTGTTTGCATCGTGAAAGACACAATCATCGTAGAGTTTTCTTCTAAATTATTGATTTTTTTTTTTATTTTAGATTGTGTGCTGTTTTGCAAACCAAATAAAAGCAGAAATTTGGAACAGCAGATTTATTTTATAACGTAAGCATCCGCTAAGAAAGGATTTTTGAAAATTTCAACTCCTTGCGAAACCGGTGGCGTGTCTCTAGTTAAGTATAAAATATTTTTGGTCAAATCCCCGGGCTGCTGTAGGTTGAAATCAGTACAATATTCAACGTGAAAGTGGTCAAAGGTCGATCTAGGTAAGCATTCCGGGGTCGTCGGTTGGGTAAGTGACGATGGTAAATTGTTTATGTGGGAGAGAGTCGGCACCTGGTCGGCACACATCAAATATGCAGCACAGTTCTCGCCTCGAGTGGCCGCCCATTCCATCCACTAACTCCTAACTCAACGGAACTTTGGATGTTCGACTGTTAGCTTGACAGTTGACAATGACGGCTACACGGGCTGACACCGATACTACCGTATAGCAAACTATTTTCGCTACAATATAAAATTTGTACACTTGGAAATCTGTGTCAAAGTTTAAAAATAAAATGCATCGGAGAATGGAACTTGAAATTCTATTTGTTTCTTCTCAAGATTGGAACGACGGGCTGTGTTACTTTATAGACAAATATCAGATAGGTTTTATAAGAGACTAGCGACCCGCCCCCGCCGGGAAATAGGGTTTCATTTTTATTTATAGAGCAACCATAATGAAATTATAGCAATGAAGAAGTTTTTACACTACAAAATTGATCTGTATTTTAGTCTTTGGCTTAATTATTAGTAATTTCAGAGAACAGATTATGACGAAAACATGCCTTTAAAGAAGAAAGATGGTTTCCAAAGTGCTTAGTGGAAGTTATGACGCGCGCGTCTCTAGTTGTAATAACTCTACCATGAACCCGCACACATCCAAACACGCATCACACACAGGTAAACGTTCGCATCTCACTCTTAACTACCTACATTTTCTTACCTTTTCCTACCCTCTAAATTCCAAATCGTCGCAACGCTCGCAACACGCGTTTTTAAGATTATCCGCTATTACTGTGTGTAGTCAGGCCTCCGCCACTCGCCTATACCTACCGCGATAAGCACCTACAGCGCGCGGTACCTTGAAGGTACAAATCAGTCGAGGCCGCCCCGCGCTTGTTTGTGCACGCGTACGTCGATCATTTATTGCTCCAACAGCACTGTACTATAAACGCTACTGTTCTTTATAATGAGGAATCGTAATAATTGCTGCGTGGACGGCTGTCGCAATAAACAGAAGGATTTAAAGTTTTCTTTATTTTCGCTCGCTCGGTAATTCGCTCAAATTTCTTCTTCATTCTTTTTTTTAGCAAATTATAAAATAACAAAAAATTGTTAAATAAATTTAACAATAATAAATAAATATCTATATTGGATAATTGGGCGCGAAATATTATTGGCTAAATTATATTTTATTTCTACCCTCTAATATATTAACTCTTAAGGCATAATATAATTCGCATTAATACGTTTTAGCGAAATAAATCGTAATTGAAAAAACTTAAAACTCTTCTAGCAGATATAAAAGCTTCAAATTTAGAACACAATTAGTGTTTAGTGTATAAATCAAGGAAAACTAAAATATTTTGCATTTTCGGTCCAGTTTTCTAGATACACCAGCTGCATAAATAAGTTTGTAATCCCATATAAATATATAGGATAACAAAGTTATTTATGCAGTTGATGTATGTAGCAAACTGGGCCGAAATTGTATGTATAAATATATAGAATTAAAGAAGTAGAAGGTACCAGAAAGGAAAAAAGTAGGACTATCTACAAAAACAAATGAGATTCCATCATACGAACCTTTTTTAAAAAGATATTAAGATGCATGTTAACCAAATAAATAATAATACCTAATGAACCTTTTTTGTGTCGGATGTTACAAAGAGAAATGCACGTGCGCGAACAAAAGAAGCTAAACATTCTTTATATTAGTCTTTATATTAGTCGACAAAAGATTTTATTTGATATTTTTGGAGCAAGTTCTAGACAATTTAATCAAACAATAGTATGTAGCTGTTATTATTAGCAGTCTGGAAAGATAAAAGAAAAAGTAAAATGTACTACGAAAAAGTTACTTTTATTTAAATTTTAGGTACTTATATTTCCCCGTTTTTATTTTTTAAATAATTTTAGCTTTTTTTTTTAATAATTTTAGCTGAAGTTTATTAAACATAACCTACATATTAAAAAAAAAACCATTTCAAATTTTATATATGAAATTATAATCATATCTCATGGCTGCTTACTATAGGTACAATTGAAAAGGTGACGTTTAAACAAAAATAATAAAAACAAAAGGTGCAGTTAAACGCAGTTTTTAAATTAGTTTTTTGTCTAAGATAAAGAGTGAAATTAACAAAGAAATTTGTTACAGAATACAGGAAAATTCTATATAAACAAAAAAGAATGTATTTTATGGGCCTAATACAATGTCAGTATGAGAGCACATTATTAGTCACAAAAGTTCACAAAACTTATTTTTTATTTTTTTCAATTTTTTTTTCGTGAATATTTCAGATGTTTTAATAGTTATTCTGCTATTCGGGGCGGAGATCAACGAAATTCAACGAATAAAAAAAAATCGGTCCCGCCGCCGTTCTAACACGACTGTAACTATCTTTTATATAAGTATATGTACATATAGAGATAAAACTGCCGAATAAAACTATTCACATCTGTACTGCCAACAGCTACGGACTATTTATAGCCAGGAATTCAGACAAAACTACCCAAATCTATCTACAAAATAGCAATTCCGTCTATAATTTTTTATGTGTAATAGCGAGAAGTAGTTATTGATTCTACTGTAATACTGACTAAGCGTTTTGTTAAGAAAATTGAAAGATTGTCAATTTGGATTTTGCAAAACTGCATGACGAGATTTATCTCTGCAAAAAATGGCAAACGTCCAATAGTCAAGAACACTACTGGGCAAGCGACCACCTCAAGCAAATTCTTATTCAAGAAATATTCGCTTTAAAATGTTATGTTATATTTTTTTATTTAATTTATTGCCTATATTATTTATTAAGTTTATCTTATGAGTGCTTATCAAAGGTTAGTAAAGGTTAAATTGAGATAAAGCCATTATTCAGATATTGTAGTGCAATTTAAACCCCTCACTGGACGCTGCTAATACAAGCCGACGTCCGCATCAAATATGCCCGTAATCATCGTTAAATTGCATCCAAATTGGCCGGTACCGAAACTAGTTACGATCAAAACTTAAATATATATTTGTTAATTTCAATAAAAAAGTGAACAAATAGTGATAAAAATTCAACATGTCGCCTATAAATCAATGTGCATTAAGTGATCAGATAAATGCATTATAAATTGTCAATACCTATTAAAATAAAAATTTTAAAGTATTTTTTAATAATAATAATAATAATAATAATTTATTTATTTGCTGAATATAGGTGATTACATCAATGATTTTATAATGTATAAGGCTCGCTACATTCTACCCTTTGGGGTGTGCAAATATTTTGATATTTTGATGCTACATAACAATGTAAGTATAATAATCAATCACTAGTATCTACCAAGTTATCAGACATATAATCTTTTAAATCATAGTAACATTTATCAACCAGTAGTTTTTTAACTCTCTTCTTAAATATACTAATATTGAACTGCTTAATATTGTTCGGAATTTTATTATATATGACAGGTGCTAGACAAAAAACACTCTTATGCGTAAGGGCTGTGTGTGCTTTGCGAATACACAGCCTATTTGGATCCCTTTGAGCTCTGTTAGTGTTCTCCGAAACTCGTCTAAATAAAGTAGGATTCGATTTTACATATACTACAACTTCATATATAAAAAGTGAAGGAAGTGTTAGTATGTTATGTTTTTTAAAATAGGGCATACAACTATCTGTTACTTTCAATTTAAACATTGCTCTGATACACCTCTTTTGTGCTTTGAAAACAAAATTTTTGTCAGTCGAGTTTCCCCAGAACAGCAGTCCATACCTTAGTACTGATTCGACAAGGCCATAATATGCCAATAAGAGGGCTTCAATCCTTACAGTTTTAGATAGTTCGTGTAGGGCATACGCTTGTTTGCTTAGTCGTTTTCTGAGATCATCAATATGAGCTTTCCAATTTAATTTACTGTCAATTGTTAGGCCTAAAAATTTTGTTACATTAATTTCTTTTATCGTTTGATTTTCAAAATTTATGTCTGGATATAGTTTATCACGTACTCTTTGACTAAAATACATCACATTTGTTTTTAGCAAATTAATTTTTAAGTTATTGTTATTTAACCAGCATATAATCTTTCTTAAGGCAGTGTTTATGTCATTACTATATGTATCCTTGTCGCTGCATTTTATCATCAGTGTGCTATCATCGGCAAAAAGACACATAGGATGATCAACAGCTTTTGGTAAATCATTAATGTATATTATAAACAACAATGGACCCAAAACACTACCTTGTGGGACGCCGTATTTCAGAGTACGTTCTTTAGATAAGAATGTTTCATGTGTTCTATTTTCACTGTTTATTCTAGTAATTTCAGTCATTTGTTTCCTGTTGTCTAAGTATGATTTCATCAGATTTAATATATTACCTCTTATTCCATAACATTCGAGTTTTTCAAGAAGAATTACATGGTCTACATGATCAAATGCCTGCGTCATGTCCATGTATACCGCACATATTGGAGATTTAGTGTCTACATTTGTCATGATTATATCTAAGAATTTATAAAGTGCCTCGTTTATCGTTTTGTGTTTTCTGTATCCATGTTGTTCATTAGTAAAAATATTGTACTTTTCCATATATGTACTTATTTCTTTACCAATGTACTTTTCGAATATTTTTGAAAACACAGACATCCGTGCTATAGGTCTGTAGTTTATTAAAAGTCCTTTGTCTCCTTTATTTTTATAGATTGGTGTTATAATTGCTATTTTTAATTTTTCTGGATACAACCCTTCACTTATACACAGATTTATAATATGATTGAGATGACCTGCTATATTTTTTATCGTGTGTTTTACTACCTTTGTAACAATTCCATTTAAGGAAATTGCAAGCAAAAGAAAAAGTCTAGGTATTATTCCAGATATATTTCTGAAATGGGGATAACATAGCAAAAAAATGTTTTTTTTTTATTGTTTTGTAATAAAAGTTTATTTTAATTATAAATTATTTTATAAATTCTAAATTTGTTATGATAAATTTTCGTTTATATTAAGTCTTGTAAAAATCACAAGTATTGTCAGATTCTAAAGCGTACTGTGTAACTCACTTAGATGGTTGTAAATTTGCCTGGTTGAACCTCTGAGTGATAGCACTGCAGTACCGATAGAGGGCAGCCGGATGGTCACGGGTTACCGCATTCCGCAACTTTGCTACCTTAAAAATGTAACAAAATAAATGAAACATTACATTTTATTATTTTACACCTTACGCAGTTTTTTGGTAAGTATAATTTTTAATTTATCTAAAATTTACTTACTAATACGTTTTATCGTTTAAAATTTAAACTAATGTATGCAGTAAATGTAAAAATACCCATATATTATTATCCATTCATCATGAAAAGGATAAATATTTTTTCACGACAAAGGATTTCTTTCTGCTACCAAATTTTCAGACGGGTGAAGCTGCGAGTCATACAGCTATTAAATTACAATTCTTCTGTAAAAAATGTATGAATGTATTCTATGAATAGGTAAAAATTGTATGTTTGTTTGTACGTAGGAGGTAATCTTTGAAACTACTCATCCAATTTAAAAAAATCTTTCACCAATAATTAGAACAGAATTTAAGGATAGACATCGACTATAATATATACACCAGCTACTTAAAAATAAAGATTCAACGCCTGGCAAATGTATAATAGCAATAAAAATGACAGGCATTATATTGGATTATATCTTTTATTTTTCAACGCGGGCGAAGTCGCGGGCACCAGTTTGTACAGTAAATTTAAATTATTTTCTAACAATAAAATCAAGTGAGTTATGGGTATAAAGGCAACCTCAATCATATCAATATTATATCTTGGTTTATGACTACAAATAAAAGATAAAAACTGTAAAATGGATAACGGAAATGCTAAAACGCATCGTACGGATTCTAATAAAAATTCTAGTTCTGCAGACGAAGTAAGGATACAAAGAAAGATAATTCTAAAGGCGACCAGCACATTTTATATGTTTTAAAGCAATCTATTTTCATTTACCACTAACTTGAACTTAATCTATACATATTATATAATAATAAAATCGTAAACGAGCCGTGTCTGTGCAAAGATTTTTTTAACAAAAACAAAAAAAATGTGTTTATGTTACCGGAGTAAAAAAAAATTTTTTAGAATTTTTGTCTGATTATCTGTTTGTGCGTTTATGCACGCTAATCTCTGCCCATGTATTGTAGCAAGCTTTCCGTAACATTTAGTTTTGTTTCATTCCAATCGGCTTACAAACAAAAAGTTACGCGCAATACCTAATACCACGCTTACGGTTGCGGGCTTGGATTAATTAAAGTTATTAAAATATCTAAATAATATTCATCATCCTCATCATCATCTTAGCCGTAGGAGGTCCACTGCTGGACAAAGGCCTCCCTTCTAATTTTCCAAAAGTACCGATCAGAAGCAGTCTGGATCCATCGTCGACCTGCCTGAGCCTTATCAGGTCATCTGTCCATCTTGTGGGTGGACGCCCTACGCTGCGCTTGCAGGTCCGTGGCCTCCACTCGAGAACCTCCCTGCCCCAGCGGCCGTCGGCTCTCCGTACTATGTGTCCTGCCCACTACCCTTCAACAGATCTCCTCATTCCTGATACGATCTGGCAGTGTAACCCAGAGCATAGCCCTCTCCATAGCTCGTTGAGCGACGTTGAGCTTTCTTACGAGGTCCATAGTTAGAGATCACGTTTCAGCACCATATGTCATCATTGGCAACACACATTGATCGAAAACTTTTAAGACGCTGAGGAATTTTGGATGAGAAGATGTTTCGAGCTTCCCAAATGCTGCCCATCCTAGATTAAATAATATTGAAAATCTGAAAATATTTTCATTCTGAATAAACCGTTTCTGGAGTCTTACAATTTTGTATGTGTTTTAAAGAATTAACTTACTTATGTAATATTTTAAGGACGATAGAAATTACTACAACTTGAATTTAGTATCAGCAAGTAAATTAATGTTAATATTCTGTAAAGAAGTTATTTTGAGTTTCAAATATTCAGTTCAAATGTCTTTGTTTTGAGTTATAAAATGGCAGATGCGATTAATATAATTGACATGCAGGCGAGGTAACATAGACGAGGGATGTACTCGTCATGGGAACTGCGTGTACATGAATATTATAAGTACGGAGTAGCCGAAACTCACGTTCGCAAGGACGCAGCCTCCGCGTCCTTCACTCGCACAGATAAATCAATCGAACCCAATCCCATTGAAAATACAGTTGCTAATGGCGCTCGACATTTTCACCAATAAACCGGTGGTGAGCTTGTTTAGACGTAGTTAGTGAAAATTGCCTTTTAGTGCTGGGGGTTTAAAGTTGACGTTATGCGAGCAACGTGTGGTGTGTGCGAGGCGGACGGGGATGAGGGGTGGAGGGTTGTAGAGGTGAAGGAGGGGGGATGAAAGGCAGGTCATCGCCCCCGCCCCCGCCCCGCGCTCTCCAGACACGAGCTGGCAGAGGCGGGAGATCGTCGAACGAGGCGGCTCACTCGTATGTCGATTCAGCAAAGTATTTATTAAGAATACACTGGAGCAAAACTACCTTTGTTCAGTTCAACTCAGCTTTCGTCCATAGAAAGTATGGAGATGATCTGAATCTCCACAGACGTAATCATTAAAATGACCTAATATCCCTTTGAATAAAAAACTTGTGTTGGTGGTTCAAAGTGGTTTCACTTGTATTTCAGTACAATCTCAGTGACATAGCGTACATGAAGTGCCGTGCGCTATATCTATAGGCATATACTAAAAATCTACATAAGTATGTTTGTCCTCGGTAGACTCCAAAACCGCTCACTTATGGAAGAGGGATAAACGAGGCAAGTTTCTGTACATAAAAATTGCATCGCGGGCGAAGCTAGTTATATATAAAAATCGATGAGTGTATGTATGTTCCTCATGAACATCAAATCCGCTCAACCGATTTTGATAAAATTTTCCACGCAATTTTCAGATTAATCCAGCGGGTGATCCTGTGAAGTTTAGTAGCGAGTTTTTTTTTTTTTGTTTTTGGTAATTTTGTGCCATGTTTTCCCTACAAATTCATAGAAAATTAGATTATTTTCTATTTAAAAAAAAAGAATGGCACGGACGAATCCGGGGGCAAAAGCTAATTTCTTATAAAAGTCACCTTATATCTCTTAGAATACAAAACATTCGAAGTCAGCATTCAAAAACTATAGAACATAAAAGAAAAAAGTCGTAAATGAATCAATATTATGTTTGATTTGGAACGTTGAATTGCAAATTTACATGACAATCTTTGTTAAAAAATCTTGTGAGTTTTCCTTTTTAATAGTCTGTACAAGATACATATATCTAAATAGAAAACAAAAAAATAATCAAAAACCATTTCCAATCAGATGATGCGTGTAAGCTTCCGGAATAAAATCTCTAAATTTAGAAGTAGTTATTTCGCAGTTTCGAAGTATCTAGCGACTTTATTTTGTATATAGATGACATAATTAATAGTTTTTTCATTAGCTGCAAAGTAATAAGCAAAACTCATACAGTTTTGTGTTATAAACCATTTGAAAAATTGTACTAAGACCTAGTAACGCGATCGTGTCACGGACGATCTTTTCATTTCGCAGTCTGCCTGCGCATTAAGTCTGATTACTGGCCTCTTAAAGAAGCAGGCAGCTTCAATTCTCTTATTGTGTAGCGTTAACTCGCCAGCCGTTTCACAGCCATTATGTAACTCTATAGAAAACTATGTAATACGAGTCACATGGTACAAGTTTTTTATATCTGAATATAAATATGCTAGCGACTCGCCCCTGGTTTCGCATTAATCTATTTTTTTCTTTGTACAAATTATATGCACAAACTTTCTTTTTTTGTTGCTTTTTAATTAGTGACAACCGTATCAAAATCCGTTGGGTGGTTTAAAAGTTAGCGGAGAAACAAACAGAGGCGGAGAGCGACTTTATTTTATTACTAGCGAACCGTCCCGGCTTCGCACAGGTGGACATTTATGTTTAAACATTTTTTAGTTTATTCGTGGAAAATAGCAATTTTGTATGGAGGGGGGGCGGTAAAGGGGGAAGGATGAGGGAGGGTGGGTAGCCTATGTTACTCGCTGATAATGTAGCTTTCTATATGTGAAAGAATTTTTAAAATCGGTCCAGTAGTCTTTGAGTATATTCATTACAAATATACAAAAATACATACATATCAAATATTTTCTCTTTATAATATTAGTATAGATTATATAATTATATAATAGTACTACCTGTTCCCGCGGCTTCTCCAGCGTATCGACCTACTTGCACTCCATCTATGGCTTCACGGCGCGGTCGCGCTTTACATAACATATCGTATTATCCTCTTCAATCATACGTCCAAAACATATGCAGTAAAAGGCAATATTCACGTATTTTAATTACTTGTGAAGATAAACTTGCTGATTTTGATAAGTATTTATAATTGTTGATTATATGGGAAATAATAAAATATTTTTTTTTAATAAAAAAAACTCGTTTCTGTGGCTTAAATATAAAAGTTAATAGAAATTAATCATAATATATCTCTCATCGTTAAAGCAGCGTTCGAAAGTAACATTTTTCATCGACTTACTTTGCAAATTCGATTACAACGAAAAAGCCTTTTCATAATACGGGATAATATATAGCCTATTTCCATTCAGAAATTCTGTTCTAACTATTGCTGAAAGATTTTTTTAAAATTGGACGAGTAGTTTCGAAGATCACCCCCTACATACAAACATACAAACTTTACCTCCTTAAGATATCAGTATAGATGTATAAAATACATTAATCGATCATATAGATAACTATATGCAAACTATGTTAAAAGATTCTTCGTAATTCAGTAATATGTGAAGTGGATAATATACACGTGGTTTAGAGTTATACTGCGAATCGTCTTCGAATTATTGAACTAGTTTCGTAGAAATAATTCGTAAATATCATATAATAGGATTCAAATTAGCAATCAAAGAGTATTATTTAGTTTTGTTCAAATTTTCGCTATGATCGGCTTTCATAATTGCTTATTATGGAACAAGAAAGGTTCTCCGAAATGTAATGTTGCAAAAATATTTGTAATATAAGAAGCCTAAAATATAAAAACTCACTAGAAGTAAGGGCCTCCAAAGTCGAAAATATGACTTCAATACGCAATTAATTTTAAAGCAAAAGTGGGAAATATGTAAATATAATAAGTATATTATTATAAATAATGAATATAATATGTTATAAATAATAAGTATTTTCCCAAAGTCACCAAAAATGAGAAATCGCGATGCAGACATCTGAACCAACAGAATAAAACAATGATTAAATCTTTAAAAAAAATTTAATCATAAATAATCGCAACTTATATGTTTTATTTTAAACGTTGGTTTGGTAAAGTGGGCTGCTTACTCAGGCATTTCCACACAGAATTTGGTGACGTTGTATTCAGTCAGTGAATCGTTGTAAACATAATTATGTAGAAAAGCAGCAAGTGGAGTATAGAGGCGCTCACCATCGGTGCTCTCGCGAAGACTGGGCGCTTTCGACCCGTGGCCTGTATGTAGTCTGTCGCCACCCGCACCACTCTACCGGGTTTTTGGGTCAAGCGGATTGTAACCGGTGTTGCTGCATTCAGGGAGCTATTTGGGTACGGTCGCAGTGTTCGCGTTGCGCGTACAATTTTTACAAATTTAAGATTTTTTAACATGGGTACTATTGTTTCAGTGACAATAAAGAACTTAAATAATTATGATTCTCAATAAATGAATAAATAAGCATCTATTGTTCTATTTTTCTAATTGTTTGCTTTAGGAACTCTGGTATATTCAAAACCAGGTGGAGTTTTTGGTCTAAGTTGTAAAAAGTTAATAATGAAATAATTGTAGAACAAGAAATATACAAACCATGGTACCGGTATCAAAGTCGCACGAAAGTGTCTCTTTAAATAAAATACATTGTCCCGTAAATTCACGTCATAAAATTCCCCCTGCAGAAATTTCGCAGAACTAAAGTCAATATTTACCACAAGATAAGTGAACTGAAGTGACAATATTAGCAGACAGCATAACTATAGACATAATAACTCAATAGGTTCTCGCTAGATAGTTTTTTTTATATATACACACACACACATGTATAAAAATATAATATTATATATAGTAAAATACAATATTTATTCGTAAGACGATTCACATATCAACAATAATTTATAATTATACTTATAACAACAATATATATAATTGTTAATACTATAACAATTATATATATAACAAATCATCATCATCTCAGCCGTAGAACGTCCACGGCAAGACAAAGGCTTCCCCCTAATTCTCCAAAAGGACCGATCAGAAGCAGCCTGGTTCCACCGTCAACCTGCGGCCCTCATCAGGTCGTCTGTCCACCTTTGTGAGTGAACGTCCTACGCTGCCGGTCCGTGGCCTCCACTCGAGAACTTTCCGGCCCCAGCGGCCGTCGACTCCCCGTACTTTGTATCCACAATAAATATAGGTACTAAATTAAAGGTCAAAAATGCATTGTTGATTGTCATCTGACCTCCAAGCTAAGATTACGTGTGTTTTGGGGATCAGAGGCAAGGAGCCATGGCAGTTAATTTTACATATTAATTTACTTAATGTATAAAAACTGCTAACTAGATTCAGTACTGCCATACACTAAACATAATTTCATATTTAGTTTTACGTTTGTGCCACTTGTCGATAGGACCCAGTTTCGTTGTCGCAACGAGACACAAGGACTGAAAGACTAATGATGTTATGTAAACACCTATGATTAGTTTTTCACTTGTTTCACTAAGTTCTTCAATGAACTAAGATTGATATAAATAAATAAATTAATATAGGAAGTAAATCCGCTACCAATGCGGCCTAACAGTTTCCCCATTTACAGAATTCACTAGATGCACCCTGTTGTTGGCGCAATATATTTGTAGTGTACATATTAAATTTCCTTTAACATACATTTTAAGGTATAATATATTATGTCATATATTAAACTGTTACAAAATTATGTACAGCAAGCAGTTGCACAAAATTTAACTGTCATGATGTTAGCAGTCAGTTGAAAGAATCCTATTGTTCGAGAAGATTATGTACTTAACCTTAACTAACATATGTCACTGAATACTTAATATAATATTGCTATATCGAAATTCTGCGACTGCTACAGTAGGTACATTGCAATCTGAACCCAATAGAATTATTGTGGGCTTAAATTTAAAAAAAATTAAGCTTTTAATTAAATTAAGCTGCCATTAACTTTACAATCAAGCTGAATGATTTAAAGAACCCTGCAAATCATTCTTTTATACGAATGAAGATTCGGACGATAGTGAATAAAACATATTTTTAATCACTTCAATTTTAGTAATTTCTACCTTTAAATATATACTTTATCTTTTGATTTTTTTTTTTAATTTTCTCCGCTATGAATGCATCTTTATATGTTTGACTCGCTACTTTCTTAACGCCGGCAGACTATAATCAAATTTGACAAGATGATAACGAAATTCTAGCAATTTTGGGGATAGTCCATTTTTCTATCCAATCCTTTATTTATAATCCTACTGTAGTCGGCAGCGCACTTGCAGATGGTGTGGCGTTGCCTGTATTATAGAAGACGGTAGCCACCTACCATCAATTGTAACGTCAGCTTGTCCGCCGATCTTAACACAGATCTTTCTAGATTAAAGGTGAACTTCAAAATCGAACAATTATTTGATTATTTCTGTGAAAGTAATTTGGCAACATAAATTGCTAAATTATACGGATTATACCTAATTACGATTGACAAAAAGCAATTATTTTGTATCTATTTAGAATATTTATTATTCTAAATAGATACCTATACGCCGTATCAAATACAACTTCTTTTATTTATTATAAACTAGCGACCCGCCCCCGGCTTCGCCTGGCTTGCTTTTTTTTTATATATAAGAACATTCCCCGTTTATCCCTCTTTCCATTAGTGAAAACCGAATTAAAATCGGTCTACCCGTTCACGCGTGATGCCGTGACCAAGGGAAATGGGGATTCATTTTTATATATACTAGCGTTCCGCCCCCGGCTTCATAAATTGCTAATTCATGGCGTCTCTAAATATACATATATGTACATATAATAATGATACAAGGGCTTCGTCCGCTCGGATATTTACGACCGTGATAGTCTTTAGTTAAGCTATAAAATGCTTTCTAATATTATCATTCAACTAAGAGTGCACTGAAACTAATATATTGCGCACATTTAGTTTCTAATTTTTTAATTCATTAATAAAATTCAGACAATATTTATGAGAATCATATAAAATGTAATAAAACCTTTTATCCTAACTAATATTATAAATGCGAAAATGATATTGTTTGTTTGTACGCTTTCATCCCTTAAGTACTACACAACATTTCACATGAAATTTTGCATGTCGTCAGGGATATAGAAAATTGGGTCATTGGGTTTTTTTCACCCACAAAAAGGACTTGTTCCCGGGGGGGACTCGGGCGAGAATCGCGGACAATAGTTGATGCTTGTCTATATAAAATTTCTTTTAAGTAATTTTAAATAATTTGATAAAAATATTTTTCAAGCTAATTCTATAACTTTTTTTACATTACACCGTCGCTTATAAATATAAGTATATATCTAACATAAGAGGGAGTGACATTAATAAGATAAGGAATTTTTAAAACAGTGGTTAGTTCCACCACAGAGGCAGCCCAGTTTTATGATTGCGGAACGCAGTGTACCTTTCCTTTAACGTTGAAAATCCCTATGGATGCCCGGTAGCGAAGGGGTCGTTGCGGGTTATGCCGGACCGTAGGTGGGCGGGGTCTCGGAACGTGACACGCCGTTTTTTGATCAAATTAGTCAATCAAAATATGGATAGAAACGAAAGATGATGACATTTGTATTATGATATTAATCCTTATCTAATAAACTTTAATTATGTACATATAAATTACTTTTCACATTATGTGAAATCGAACCTTTCGTTTAGAATTTTATTTTAAAGAGATTAAGGATGCTAAAAGAAAAAAAATGCCGCGATGTAATTTTATTTTTTCTTTAGTTTATAATGTTTTTTTATAAAATTATATATTAAGATCTTAATGACACACAAGTCACACGAATGAAGTCGCGGGCATTGGCTAGTTTATTATTCAGTAATGCGTTTTACAGTCAAAATGCGCATAACGCCTGGCGGCAATAACCACGTTTACATCCTGTATGGCTTTGCTTTTGTTTATAGACTGCGATAGTTATTTACCATCAAATTGGTCGTTAGCCCAAATACTGCCCTTAAAAATATATATATATATATTTTTTACATAAATAAATAATTATTTTAATACATTAGTCTTATCTACAACTGCTTCGCTGTCCCATAGCGCAAGATGTTCCTGGACAATACTTTTGACTCCTTTTATGTAAAGATCGTCAGTCTTTTTCATACATAAATATCTTTACATAAAAAAAGGGGACAAGTGCGAGTTGAACTCGCATGAAGAGAGTTCCGTACGATGTTATCTATACGCACAATATTGAGTGATTTACCATGTTATTTTAATATCATGGACTTCTTATAGGTTTTCCTATAATCTATAAGTAGAAAACTAATTTCTGTATTTATTTTTTTTCAAAATTTTAGGTTCAGTAGTTTCGGAGATAAGGAGGGGGGGGGGGGGGGGGGGGAATGGTCGGACAGACGGACACACGAGTTATCCTATAAGGGTTCTGTTTTTTAATCGGACGTACGGAACCCTAAAATGTCAAAAGCCACTTGATGGCTGACGTCGTCGTCTATACACAATCAACAGAGTAGGTGCTGCAAATGCGTTGCCGACCTTAATAGTTTAAGAATAAGGGATCAGAAAGGGAAAGGTAAATTAGCTCTGGGATGCCAGAGCTCACTCACCGAAACACAACAACACACACGCTTTATTTCACTGTGGTCATCTGTAAGAATGCTTTGTGCTCTGCCACTACTGGCTTAAAAATCCTATACATCCTCGATTATTAGTTTGCAATTAATTAGTTAGCGATTAAGTAAAAAGTATGTTTAAAAAATTTAGAACGTAATGAAAACTGATTTTGAGAATGAAAAAGCATATATTTTATACAGACATGGAGTAATGGACTCAGCGTATTATCCACCTGTAAAGTAAAAACTACGGACAGAAAAGTGTGAGAGAGACGAAGTGATCATGGGGCCCATAGACATAAAGTAATTTCTGTGTCTATGCTTTAGACCTACAATAAAGAGTTAGCTTTCTCTCTTTCTAGAGAGTGGTAAATTTCATGCTGGTATTGCTCAGTCCATTACTCAATGTCTTTGGTATTGTATCAGCTGTTCTTTCTATTTTTATGTGCGATCGAAGTGAGGTTAACTGGAAATCAATATGTGGTGACAGAGCGTCGCGTCGGACTGCGCCCGTCTCTCATTATTCCGCGGAGGGCCTCACCGAGCGATCGACACGTCGAAAGGTGGCTTTTATGGATTTCGACTTTTCGAGTTGTTTGACGAGTAATCCGGCAACGTCAATCGCCATTGTCGTAGATCTCGAGAGAACTTCGCTGTTATTACGCTACGCGAAGGCCTCGCTCGCTTATGTACCCTATTTTTTTAAAAAACGTGTTGAATAATTTATTCACGCCAGCGTGCTTGCGAGTGAAATCTTTAAACCTTTTTACTTTTTTAATTCTCTTTAAAATATTTAAAAAATATATTTTCACGTTTTGCACGTTGCGAAGTAAGTAACGTTTTTTGTAGAATCAGGAGAAAAGTGACAGATATATTGGTGTCACATGATTTATCGTTTTGTTAACGAAATCTACTAACAAACGCAATTTCTAAGGTTTAAATCTGGCTCAGTACACAGTTGTGGTGCAGACCACAACATTGATATTCTGCCAGGGACCAGATATTCAAAACATTTTCGCGGGACAATTCAGAACACGATTATACAATCCATCTGCATATCTGTCTCACACTCCTATTCGTCCCTGAATCTTGTCCCTCATGATGAGATGGAGCATATAGTTCCTCTCGGCCCTCAGGATGTGACCCAGTAGCTCTCTGTTAGTATGAGGTCTTCAAAGAATTTCCGTATTGTAGATCCTGTCAGTCCACGGAGCATTCTTCTGTGTAACCATATTTCAATTAATTTCACATTTTACACCATTCCCTTTAAAAAGTCCCCAATAAGGCTCGAAAAGTATATAGGACCCATTAACATGTTAATTAGACAAGCGATGCAATAAAAGCCTCGTACCGAAATCTCTAAGAGGCTCGTGCGATCTTCTAAATATCTAATTGTAATGTTATTTGCATTTTTAAATTGTTCGCTCCATCGAGAGGAATTTCTCGTTAACTCGGTTAGAACGCCGTTGGCTTGCCGCTAATCGCTATTGTACCTAACAAAATAAATTACAATTTTCCTCGTTGCGATTCCTGAATAACAAGAAAGTGTGTAAATCGAATGAATGACAATAATTTTCTATTGAATTCTGGCACGTGCAATTTATAAACAAATAACAGGAAGTTGGTGTCGAAATTAAGATTTCACTTCAAAAGAAAATTACTGGGCCAAATTTAGTGTTTGTGACCTTGTTGCAGAATGGAATGTGTTTCATTAGTTTGTAGTCAAAACATGATATAAAATCTCTTAATTCCAGCATATAAAATGCAAATGATTCTAAATATTAAGTACATCATGTTAGAATCGGGTAAATATTGGCCATGATCAGGGGCCGCCTTGAAAATATGTGGCTTTAGGTGACTTTGAGAGGCATTTTTTCAAATATTCATTTATGGTATATTAATAATTTACTCTTCTTTAAAATCTCCACTACTATCAATAACTTAAATTTCACCAAACGATAACATTTACTAAGCGCAAACAGCTCTACAAATGCGAAAGCTATATTGGCTGTTTGGCCGAAGATCCTAACTATATCTCAGCAGTAAACTCCTTCCGTAAAAGGTCATTTTGAAACCGATTTGGAGCTGGAATCCAACTCTGGGGAACAGCCTCTCATTCCAATATTGAAATTGTCCAGAGATTTCAGAACAAGATGTTAAGAGAATGCCTCTTGGTTTGTCACAAACGAACAACTACATCACGATCTACACGTTAATACGGTCGCGGATGAAATCTAACGACATGCCAAAACTTACAAAAAACGGATTACAAACCACCCCAACACCCTGACGAGAGTTCTGATGGAAGATTATCTTTTGGTTCGCAGACTGAAGCGCAAAGTACCCCAAGACATATTAAATACATAATAGTACAATTGAGTAGGATGTGACACAGGTCACATACCTAGCATGCCATTTTTAACCTGACATACCTACTATTTATTGTCCCACTACGGCGAAAAAAAAAAGTAGCAGCCCGACGCTGGCTTCGCATGGATTAAATTAGGTTTTATTACATTTATAGACCTTCTTTGAAAAAATATCTGATAGTAAAAACCGCATTAGGGGAGTTACCAGATGTACAGACAGAGAGACAGAGAGACGCAGACAGCGAGTTTAATTTATACTATATAAGGATTTAGTAAAATGATCGCAATGTGATAAGAGTTGACGATTTCAAGCATAAATCGTAAAGACGATGGCAATAATGGATTATTTCGCCTGGCCCCTGCAAAATTGCCCCTTGGGCAATTTCATTCCCGCCACACTTAGTGCGTAATATTTAGTGTTTATTGCCAAAACAAACTTGTTTACTATAACAGCAATTATGTAG
This sequence comes from Bembecia ichneumoniformis, assembly GCA_910589475.2. Classification (NCBI taxonomy): domain Eukaryota; kingdom Metazoa; phylum Arthropoda; class Insecta; order Lepidoptera; family Sesiidae; genus Bembecia; species Bembecia ichneumoniformis. Next base: position 10,348,081 of record OU342523.1, read on the forward strand.
ATACTAAAATATACTAAAGTATTACTAGAAACATTACAACAATCTAATGTGACTAAATTTAATACTTTACAATGAAACTTTTGTTTGTGATTCTGTTCTTATCCGTTCTGTTCTTAACAAACTTTTGTTGTATTTGTGATTTAAATTTATACATACCTATCTATAATAAAATCGCAAACGAGCCGTGTCTGTATTTAAATATATGAAAAAAAAAATTGTACACATTGTAAGTACCTTATGTTACCTAGGTCAAAAAATGGTTTTTAGAATTTTTATTTGTTTGTCTATGCGTTTCTGCACGCTAATCTCTGAAACGGCAAAACCGATTTGAATGCGGTTTTCGCTGATGTATTGTAGCAATGTTGTTTCGTTCCAATCGAAAAGTTAGTTTTCATTTTTTTTTTCCTAAAAAGTTTTTCTAATTTTTCTCTTACACGTTTATTGGACTATAATAAAAAAACGGGACAAGTGCGAGTTGAACTCGCGTGAAGAGGGTTCCGTACGATGTTACCTATCATGTTTTTTAAATCTACGCAACAATATTGAGTGATTTACCATGTTATTTTAATATCATAGACTTCTTATAGGTTTTCCTATAATCTATAAGTAGAAAACTAATTTCTGTATTTTTTTCAAAATTTTAGGTTGAGTAGTTTCGGAGATAGGCGAGGGGGGAATGGTCAATTTTCGTCTATTTTTCAATTTTCAACCTTCCCCCCCAAAAATGACCTCCCATATACAGATTTAATCTATTCACGTCACACCTCTGCGTTTGGGTCACAGAAATTGATAGTGTACCAAATTTCAACTTAATCGGTCTAGTAGATTCGGAGATAATTAACTGTGACGGACGGACAGACGGACACACGAGTGATCCTATAAGGGTTCCGTTTTTTTTTTATTCGGACGTATGGAACCCTAAAAAGGACAATATTACATTTGAATTCGAAACCTGTAATATGATGAGAACAACTCACCATACTTTCTTGTCTAGTAAAAATATTGTGATCCAATTCACCATTATCATCTTCAACTCAGCCGTAGGACAACCACTGCTGAACATTACCTCACACATAATATTCCAATAGGACCGGTCAGAAGTCGCCTGGGTCCACCGTCGACCCGTAGCTCTTTTATACATCAATTATAAAGAGTGTTATAGAGCCAAATGCAATTAGAAGAATAAAACTAGGAAATAACACCACTCACCTCACAACACTAATTGACTATCAGGCGGAACAATACACGGATAAGAAACTTTAAAAAACATCCAGTTTAAAACTTGAACAAGAGAATGGAAATGTAATTAAAAAGTTAGGAGATTAAGTGTTTGTCGAACGAGTGTACTTAGCAGTGAGCTTTTAACAGTGATTAAGTAAATACTTTAGTCATTTAGTAGACAATAGACAACCCATTTAAAGGAATTTTGAACTGTATCGGTCTCATTGGATCATACTCTGCATAATCGGACTCAGTGTACAGTTGCCTTAGATCATGAACTTCACAATACCTAACCCACACATTTATTTTAAAAAAAACTCACATGTACCTGCTCGAATAACATTTATAAATTCATACATTTCCCTTTCTCCTAGTCCATTATCCTTAATGCTACTGTAGTCGGCAGCGCACTTGCAGCCAGCTTTGGCGTTGCTTGTGTTATAAGCGACGGTAGCCACCTACCCTCAAGTGAACCGTCAGGATACACAAAAGAACATAGGGTACCTTTAATCCAGAAGAAAAATTCTGACTACACTTTTCATACAAGATTTCGACGTTTGCTTTCGACGTAAGCCCAGAGAATAGAATTAGGAAACATAAATACACGCGTCAGCTATCGCACAAATGTCAAAGTGACAGATAACGTAACGCTTTTTAGTTAACGCTTGCATTAATTTTACTCCTCATAAAATTTCCATACCGTGGGCATTATATGAAAATCGATTCTTAAGGAGTTCAAAACTCCAAAAAAATGTAAGTAGGACTACACAGGTCGTAACTTAATTATGCACCCTTAAAGTAATGTGGAAACTTTATTAGGGCAGTCGTTAACTTCCGAACACTGCATTCTGCAGCCATTAACAGGACAGCCCTGTTAATGGCTGCAGTGCGTCTGGCGCCATTAACCGCCCTTTTACACAGTGAAATAACAGCATGTGTGCTGTTGTGTTTCGGTTCGTAAATAAGGGATTCTAAAGGCTATTCTCTCCTGATCACCTTATAACCCCACCTGGTTATGCATGTGTTTGGTGGCAGAAACATACCATTGCGTAAATGCTACTCTTTTTCACAAATAAAATCTAGTAGCAGAGTTATTAAAGATTAAATAACAATGGAATAACATTGTTGTTATTATTACAAAAATTGTTGTAGGTTAATATAAAAAATCTTATTCATAGTTTTTCCGATTGAATTAGGCTAAACTTAAATTAGACAATAATAATTTCAACCCAATGTTATTATAATTTATCAACGTAATTGCTCTAACTGATCCCAAGTGATATACATTATGTATTTTATACCGATAGGATAATCAAGGAAGAGTCAGTTTTTATATTTCCTTTATTAAGGAAATGATTAAATTTCTCTGCTTTTATTAATTGTCTATTTGTAGAACACATACGTGAAACGAACATGGAGTCAAATCGCATTTCACTAATATGAATCGTGCGTGCGTAACTTCTTGCCGTTTCGCCAAAACTTTTAATTGACCGCAAGGATCACGAACTAACAAAGCTAATCGTCTTAAAAGCTCTGCTTCACATAAAAATAAGTAGACGTTGAATTAACATAAAAATTATAAAGTCTCCACTTTTCAAAATTTCACTCACACTCACACAAGTCTCAAAAGATGAAAATATGTTATATGATAAAGTAAGAAAGACACTATTCTTTCTTTTTTTCATCAATACATAATATACATAATACACGATGATTTAAATTATAATTAGTTACAAGTTTCTATCTAACAGTGGTAGAGTCTCCCGTATAAATATTTAATGTCTCTCTACATTAAATATTAAAAAAAAAAAAAAAAAAAACAATTTGTACACGTTGTATTTATGTTACCAATGTCAAAAAATATAGTTTTTTAGAATTTTTGTATGTTTGTCTGTGTCTGTGAGTTATGCACTCTAATCTCAGAAACGGCTTAACCAATTTAAATGCGATTTTCACTCATGTATTGCTGCAAGCTTTCCGTAAAATTTAAATGTTTAGAAACAAAAAAAGTACGAAGTTGCGGGCTCAGCTATATATATATAATGCAATACATAAACCTTCCTTGTTTATCATAATACCAAATTCATAATTCAATGTTAAACTGGAAAAATTCCTAAAAAGTATCAAATAAATAAAGTACCTATACTGTTAGAGAGTGCGATGGTTTCATATAAAACAAAATTGCTTTCATACAAACTGAGAGAGAACATATTAAAATTGCGACAATATAGTAGCGAATAGATATCGTCATGAGAAAAGTTGCAACGAGAGACGGCGGTGTTTGCGAAGTTTGCAAACGGGCGGTGTTAAAGGCGGTGCGGCGTGACGGGAGGGAGTGCGGGATGGTGCGGGATATGCGGGACGCGGAGGTCACGGATCAGCTGGGCGGCGGCCATATTGATTCCCCGGCCTCTTTGATCGGCGCCGACTCCACGCACCGCTCCACGGATTAATAGACGAGAACAACTATTATGATTTCAGCTGAAACGCATCGTCCGTCGGTCGACTAGTCAGAGCGTCAAGCCACACAGCACCCCAGGGACGCTCCTGTCCGTCTATACACACATAAATAACTACAAGCTCCTTTTAATTCTACCAAATGTAACAAAATCGTACAGAATAATGTCAATGGTAAGCTGAGTTGAATGACTCCGAGAAATTAAATTATTTCATTATCTTTCGACATCTATATGAAATTTAAGTTTATGAATTTATTTAAATAACACTTGCTTTTATTTTGTATAATAAAAAAATTGTTTGCAAGACGTTATAGATATTAAAAATAACCCAAAAAAAATATATTATATAATTGAAGAAATGGAACGTATAAATCGGCAGTGACATTTTATATAATTTTCGCTTTGTCGTTTTTACATTTAACACTTATATTTATAAGGTAGGTATTAGCAATTCTACTATAGAAATGTGTCTTACTAGCTTATACTTATACAAATGTCAGAGTTACACTATGCTCAGGACGTCTCATAATACTATATTCATCGTATATATACTGACTTGTTCAGCTTAGCTTAGGTATAAATAGTACGACTGTATCACATATAGTACATCAAACTGCTGGACCCTTTTTCAGAAAATTATTGCATCCGTGCGAAGTCTCTGATCATTTATAACCCACATATGAAATCAAACTCGGAGCTGCAGGCTTGACCGGATTCGAATTTCTGACTGCTGTGACGGCAGCGAGACGTTAAAAAATAAACGAACTTAAAAATCAGAAAATATAAAATTATAAAAAAAAGTTGGTAATTATTTGCAAACATATTCAGACTAAAGGGATTTTCAGTTCAGTTTTAAACAGAGTTAAAGGCTTGACTATGAACTAATAATTCATCGTAAGACAGACTGTCGTAGACGAATTTCAAGTGTTATTCTTTGACAGTGGAGAAGGCGCGCGTGCACGAGTAGCGAGCTGCGAACATGCCACAAAGCATTTCAAGCATGTAAGCAGAAGTTGTGAGCTAATATATTTAACATGCCATTAATTGTATTCACTTTCACACTATCAGAGCTCAAGGCTGAAATTATTTATATTTATTCTTTACACCTCTTTCAAAATTCTCATAACGGATTTTTAAATGTAAACTCATGCACTACAAGCGAAAATCTTCTTTAATACCTAGTTAATATTGAATGCCAAGATCCAAAAAGTCCTAAAAAGAAACTAATTCAGGAAAAATCACCATGGTTAGGCTAATTTGGATGACTGGTAGTCCAAATTAGCCTCCAATAGTATTTTTCGATAGCATGGGTACAGTGACGTTTGCAGTGGCGTAGCTACACTTTCAGCGCCCTGGAGCAAAAATTTTCAAGCGCCCTCTCTCATTTTTTGAACGATCGATTGTAACATTGTAACTTTGCGAATTTGAAACTAAACATTGCATGCATGTAGCTACTCAAACTATTATTATTATTATCAAGAAAAATATGCTGAAAAATTACATATTCATTATCATTATTTATTAAAACTGAAAAAAATTCATACACAAAACTCCAAATGAATTATTTCGAGGTTTGTGTATAATTCCTCAACACGGTGAATTAAGCAACCTTAATTCACCTTGTTGAGGAAGACAATAGCTTCAATTTGATGTAAAAATTTAAGTAAATAACTGATAGATGCATTTGTCGTTGAAAAATTATATCTTATAGCAGCTGACAACCCGAGAATTGCGGCAGACTAAAAGATGGAAACCTATTTTTTCCAGATATCAAAAATAATTATGGTAAAGGTATTTGCGGCGAGATTTAGCTAGGCAACCCTGCGGCGTTATATAGCTCCATGTGTAACCTTTTATTTAAATCACATTTCGATCAAATAACAGGTAGGTGCAGAATTTTATGGTGAGATTATACTACCTATATAATCGTGAGCAACAACAAAATTGTCAGTCATATTTTGTAGAGTTATCTATCTTCAGAATCGCTACGGTATTGCTGCAACTGCAAGGCAAGGCAAGACCACAGACCAGATAAGACGCAAATCTGTAATCGGTACTCTCAGAACAAAATTTCAAGAGCAATCTGTTGCTAAATCATTCGCTATCTTCTAATTCTTTACAAAGAAAGGTATTATAAAGTATAAAAACCCTTCGTAACTTTTGTTGAATCTCACACCGCAAAGATATATCATAAAGGAATTAATTATACCTAATAATAATAATTATTATTATTAGTAGTATGTGTATACTTATGTTTAATTTAGAAGTAACATGTAAATAGTAAAAGTAATTGAACGCGAAAAGTTTCTATAAATAAACGTACGTTTTCCTATACAAAACGACAATTTCATACTTAAACCGCTAATACTAAATGGCTTCCGGTAGAAACGATTCCTTGCTCGTATAATAAAGCCGCTTTAGATGCCATTGACAAGCTCATCCGGACCATCGCTTTAAGAATCGTATTAGCAAACGTCTATATTGTGTTTGTCTAGGGAACCAACAAAGTGAAGTGTTACGTATAAGAATTGTAATGCGATTAAAATTTTAACACCCTTCGTTTTGTAATCACCAATAAATAGGGCACATAATGAAATTAAATTTAGAACGATTCAAATCACTATGGATTGATTTAAATTTGGAAACTACAAACTGAAATAAAATTAGTAATAATTTGTCTAATATGGATAATTTGTGTACTTAACACAAATTATTCATGTGCTACAACATAATGTGGCAAAAAGGCATGGTCTAACTAATTAATTAATTAACACCTATAATTTTTACATAATTTGATTAAGAGACTAGCGAGTGCGTTCATTATAAACTCATGCTAGACCCAAAGAATTTATTAGTAACATGGCGATACAACGTATTGCGAAACGCACCACTAATACCTACGTTGTTTCGCACTGTAATGTCATGTCTTTTAATACACTGCGTTTCGCATATAACCGCAAAAGCGCAAGAGCACCATAAAATAACCGCGGTGTATCGATGAGTGAGTTAAGAGATACCAGAACCACAGAACACTATATATCCACATCCCATAAACCTCCTTATCCCTTGCGAGGATAAAACCTCCTTATCTATAAAAGATCCTCGCAACCTCTATGGCGTTGCTTATGTTATTAAACGAAGCTACTATATATATGATACTATATGCTTACCTTTGGAATGGCAATTATTAGAAAACATAAATTTAAACAAACACGCGTTGTTATCACAGACCCAATCTCTATATTTTATATCTATACTATACTAATATTATAAAGAGAAAAGATTTGTATGTATGTATGTTACCTATGTATGTATTTTTGTATGTTTCTAATGAATAAACTCAAAAACTACTGGACGATTTAAAAATTCTTTCAGCTATAGAAAGCTACACTATCAGCGAGTAACATAGGCTACTAACCCTCCCCCCATCTCCGCCCTTTCCACGAATAATATTTTATAAAGAGACGCGGACGTAGTCGCGTGCAACAGCTAGTTCATAATAAAGCTAAAGAATTTGTTTGTCTGAACGCGCTAAACTCTGGAATCACCAGTCGGATATAAAAATTATTTTTGCATTTGATAGCTCAATTCTTGAGGAAGCTTATAGGCTATTCTCACCACGCTGTGACCCTTAGAAGCCGAGTAAAAAGTATAAAGTCAGAAAGAACACTAATCGAAAACGAAGTAATAGCGAAACGGCAACCTGACGAAGAACGTGCGATGAGCCGAAATTAAATATAAACTAGCGACCCGCCCCCAGCTTCGCCCGGGGTGCAATTTTTATAAATATGAATATTCCCCGTTTATCCCGTTTTCCATTAGTGAAAACGGAATTAAAATCGGTCTACCCGTTCACGCGTGATTCCATGACCAAGGAAATATGGATTTATTTTTATATATAGAGATTTAAATTGCCAATTTGAACTATATAGACGGCGGATGAAACCGCGAGACATGGCTAGTTTTTCATAAAAGTCTGAATTTATTACTTTCTGAAATATCTGAATAGGTTAATAAATATGCACAGTGAGGTTCGAATCTTGTTCAAATTTCAGCAATCACTTTCGAATTTCACCTGCTTATTGAACCAGCAAATGGGTTTTCAAATAGCTCATGTGTTAACTTCAGATATACTTACTACCTACGTCTAATGTAATGAACTCGTAAATATTGGGCAAGTTCTTCCTTTAATAAAATCGTTATTATGAACTGAATATTCTCCGCACTCACTATAGAATTAGCCTGAGTTTGTGATAAGTATAATAAGTCTGGGACTAATTATGAGGAATGAAATGGAAATAAAAAGACGAAGTACAATAATCTATGTAAAATTGGAAAGTCGTGTCCGGCTTCCGAAGAAGTCATTGTCACAATCTTCGGCATTTTGAGGACCCAGTGTTTAAGGCCTTATCACTTTTTAAAATTGGCTCTGATCTGAGTGTCTTAGTACTGACAGGGTAAAGTGTGTATCGCAGTCATAAATTGGGAAGCCCGTCTCGTGGCAGTAACCACCCCCTTACAGAAGACCTCCGTGAAATAACACCAAGTGTGCTGTGTTGTGTTTTGTTAAATAAGTAAGGCATGCAAAATCCCAAATCACTATCCCTACCTAAAACCTTCTTCTTAATATTTCTAAGGTTGGCATCGCACTGGTAGCAACATCGACGGTAGCCACCTACTATCAACCTATCTGACATATAAAAGGCTTTACATATAACATTTTTTTACGACATTTATTCAAATTGCGTTTAGATGCTAAAATGTTTTGTGAATTCCTCTTTTTGCAAAGTAATTTGTCGCTTACACCTCTCTCCCGTCGGTGTATGGAGGAAGGTCGATACGTACGTTGGTAATTAAAGAAACATCACCTACCATCAAGTGAACCGTCAACCTATCTAACGACCTATAGGTACACAACAAAAATTAACAACGTTTATTCAAATAGCGTTTAAATGATAGAAAGGTTTTGTGAAATCCTCTTTTTGCAAAGCAATTTGTCGCTTACATCTCTCTCCCGTCGCCGACGGTGTAAGGAGGAGGCAATTAGAGCAACATCACACATGGTTTGTACCAAGTTATTAATTAAAACGCAATCACCAACTCAGCCTTGATGCTCTCATCACTTTTCTAATTGTTCATTTTCCTTTTGATTCGCAGATGATCGAATAAGTTTGTACCTACTACAATTTAACAAGCATATGTAAGAAGTATTAAATAAATAAAAAAGTTTAAACAGAATTTAAATAGGGATTTATTTTATTTATGTAAAGATAGTCAGATTGAAGGTTGGTGGCTAACATAACATAGTAGAATAAAGGATAAGGGATTAGGAATGGACAGGGAAATGGGCTCCGGCGTCCCTTACTCTTCTGTTATTTCATGGTTGTCGTCTGTAACTGCCACCTAACGGGCTGCTTAATTTATGATTGCGAAACGCAGTGTAACCTACTGTCTTTTTAAGTTTTCATTTATTGTTAAAGAAATTTTTACACAAGTAGATATTAGTTGCTTATTTATAAAAATACACAAGTATTTTTCATAATAATTTAACCGTCGTTGATTTACGTGAAGTGCATCACTTTGACATATAGTTTGAAAATAAAATTGGACCGGATAGGAGGCGTCACAATCGGGTTACAGAATTATTTTCGGGTTCGGGCAGGACAACGGTCATACACCGAAAACCTAAATAAAAATTGCAGAAATGTTACGGTGGCCTTCTGTAAGAAAAGTTCAGTATTACCGCCAGATTAAAAGTATATTAATAAAGTATTTTTATTAATTAAAATAAAAAAGTGCCTATGCTAGAAAATGTAAGTCGTTTATTCAGATACTATCCGAGCCCACAATTTCGTACGCGTGGTATTCAGTATAGTGCGTAACTTTTTTGTTTCTAAACCTATTGGAATGAAACAAACATAAAATGTTACGAGAAGCTTGCTATTATACTTCAGTTAAAACCGCATTCAAATCGGTTAAGCCGTTTCAGGACAAAAATTCTAAAAATTGTTTTTGTGACATCAGTAACATAAGTAGACATGTACAAATTGTTTTTTTGAAAACAGACACGGCTCGTTTACCATTTTATTATATATAGGTATATAGATTGGAAAAAATATAGAAGTACTTATTACGGAAGTATTTTCATTTGAGTTTCATAGTATATTTTATAAATTTTATAAATGCATCTAATCTAGCAAAAGAATTATCTGTACCTCTTACTATCATCTTTACAAAATCACTTACAGAAGGACGTTTTCCTCATATTTGGAAGATGACATTGATAACCCCAATTCCAAAATGAGGTGACATACATGATGTTAGACAGTATAGACCAATCTCAAAATTATGTGTATTTGCGAAACTATTTGAAAAAATTATCACTAATGAATTAACTAAACAAATATCTCGTTATATTGCACCCGAACAACACGGTTTCCTTCGCGGTCGCTCTGTTGATACTAATCTAGTACTTTACACTGAGTTCATTACACGGGCTCTCGATGATGGCTATCAAGTGGACGCCGTGTATACCGATTTCTCAAAAGCTTTCGACAAAATAAACCACTCTACATTATTGAACAAATTATTGAAACTTGGTATACATGGTGACCTACTCAGATGGATGGATTCATACATCAGGAACCGGAATCAAGCAGTAGTACTTAAAGGTTATCGTTCTAAATTTCTTGAGATTTCTTCCGGTATCCCACAGGGTTCTCATCTTGGCCCCTTCCTGTTCACACTTTATATTAATGACATAGGAACCTGCTTTAGTAACTCTTGTCACCTTCTATACGCAGATGACACAAAAATGTTTAAAATCATTCAATCTGAAGCTGATTGTAGGCAGTTGCAAAAAAATCTAGATACCTTTGAAAGATACTGTCGATTAAATCAGCTATTTCTCAACAATGATAAATGTTATACTATTACATTTTCTCGAAAACGAAATCCTATTTTTTATAACTATTCACTCTCGGGTAACAAAATTAAAGTTGTTAATCAAATTCGTGACTTAGGTATTATTCTGGACTCTAAATTGCAATTTAATCTTCACATTGATACTATTGTAGCTAACGGTTTTAAGAAACTTGGTTTAATTCTGCGTCTAGGCAAACCCTTTAAACAGACAAATACTTTAAAAGTAAAATACTTCGCATTTGTACGCAGTATTTTGGAATTTGGAAGTGTAATATGGAATCCGCAATATGAGGTGCATATAGCTAGGATTGAAAAAATACATAATAAGTTCATAAAATCGTTAGATTATAAAACAGGAAATGAATTCACCGATTATAAAACAAGCGCTTTGAGACACAAACTGTATTCCTTAAAGGATAGGCGGGCTTATCTTGACGCAGTCTTCCTATATAAAATAATAAATAATCACATTGATTCTTCCTCACTCTTAGAATCTATTTACTTCAAAGTTCCAAAACTCGGGACAAGATCAAGAGACACATTTTAGATTCCCTACTGTCGAACTAATCATGCTAAGAATTCCTTCCTACATCGTTCCAAATATCACTATAATAAGGTTCTAAATGATATCGACATATTCTCAATTAATTTAACATCATTCAAAAAGAAAGTTGGCGAATTACTTTTTAAAAAAATAGTTATTTTATTTTTTTTCTTTCAATATTTATCACTACATATCATTCTAATTTCCTTTTCTTATCTTAGTTTAGTTATCTCTTTAATGAAATTATGGTTCTTTAGGCCTATTTGTACTTTATTATAATACATAATTTAGTTTTATATAATGGCTGTATGTAACCTAAATTAAATAAATAAATAAATAAATAAATAAATTCCGCTCCTAATTATTTATAAATATTAAGTAATATATGTAATACAAATACCAATTACTATAATAAGGCAGTAAATTATTTTTACCAACTTCCTCAATTAGAACACGAGGAAACACGAGGTGCACTGACTCTTGTTAATAAATGCAAGAATTAAAAAATCAATAAACACAATACAATAACTTATACTAATTTTTTTTCGTTTAATTGGATGCGTTAAGGTTATTTATTTATTTTTTATGCAAAAGTCGACGATGGTATTAACATAAGCAACGCCATAGATGCTGCAAGTGCGCTAAATAGGGTCAAGGGTTAGGGGAATGGGCCGTGGCATCCCATACTATGTGTGTTATCTCACAGGTATTTGTATTTTCTTAGAAGATACTTACTTAAATATCATATTTCATTCATAATGTATAGTATTATGTACATATACTGTATATAACGTATGGATATAAAGCGATAATCATTCTGTTAGAGGAGGTTTACGTAAAATGTGTGCACTTGTCACAAATGTGCATAGTGAACGATTGGACAACTAAAACGTGCGTTTCAGCTACAAAGAGAACCATTTAAATCATAACGTGAGCACGTTGCATACTTGCGTTAACTATATTTATAACTGCTGCTGGTATAATAGGGTATTTTAGTCTATATGAAAAAAAAAACTAAAAGTATATTATTGAGATAGCTTAGGCAAAAAGCAGTCGGAAAATGTTAGTTTTAGTTCGTAAAATAACAAAATAAATTTTAAAATTAAATTCAAAGTTTTCAGAATTTTTAGTCTGTTCTTAAACACAATGAAATAGTAGCCGCCATGTTTACGTCATACGGTTGTGTAAACAAAAAAGTGTCAGTAAGTGTCATGTCAATTACCGGCGCATTTGTTTACACAGCCAACTGACGTCATGACCACAGAGCAAAATGGTTTCCAGCGTTTTCGTTAAATTACGCGCGAAATTTGAAAATTTAAATTTTAATTGCATTTTTATTAAACTTATCGATTGAATAAAAATTTGGTGTTTTTTTTTAGTAGTTCATTAGCACTACAGAATCTAATTGAGACACTTTTTAAAAATGGGTGTAATACCCTATTAGCTGGTGCTGGACTTCTTTAAGCACGTTGGGCACTTTTGGTCTATACAAAGCACTGAACTATGCACTGCATAGCTATGCAGTGAACTCGCATCACGCTGAATAAGCGACACCCTCAGATACATAGGAGAGATGTGTGTATTGCATCGAACAATTTGTTAGTATATATTATTTAAAATAATATATTTGTTTTCGCTTCTGACATGCAGTCCTACGACTGACTTTTTTTTAGAAGAACACAGTCATGGAAACACCTACTTTTTCCTACCTATTAACCTCTAACCTGTATGGACTGTAATGGAATGTAGTTTACTGTAATGGATAGAACATGATGGCAGTCTACCCACTAATAGCTGTCAAGGCTTATCTTAATGCCTTAATTAAGCTTAATATTTACTTTAGCTTCTGTTATATGGAGTACTAGCTGAACTCGGCCACGCTTCACTGCGGTCCATACGGCGGCGGCGAGCGCATGGGGCACGCGGTACTGGACACTGCTTATATATAATACTATTTATCGTAGCGTGATGGTATATAGCCTATAGCCTTCCTCGATAAATGGACTACTGAAAACAAAAAGAATTTTTCAATTCGAACCAGTAGTTCCTGAGATTAGCGCGCTCAAACAAACAAACAAACTCTTCAGCTTTATAATATTAGTATAGATTATAGTGTTTTAAATATGAAAATAATTTTAAAAATTATTCATCATCATCATTGTCTCAGCCGTAGGACGTCCACTGCTGGTCAAAGGCTTCCCCGTAATTTTCAAAAGGACCTGTCAGAAGCATGCACCGTCGACCCGCGGACCTTATCAGGTAGTCTGTTTACCTTGTGGGTGCTGAACGTCCTATGCTCCGCTTGCTAGTCCATGGCCTCTACTCGAGGACCTTCCGGCCCTAGGGGCCGTCGGCTCTCTGTACTATATGTCTTGCCACTTCAACTTATTAATCTGCCAGGTTATGTCGGTAACTTTCGTTGGTCTATGGTTCTTCTCATTCCTGATTCGATTTTGCTGTGTAATCCCGAGCATAGCCCTCTCCATAGCTCGTTGAGCGACGTTGAGCTTTCTTACGAGGCTCATAATTAGATACCTCGTTTCAGCACCATAATGTCGTCACTGGCAACAAACATTGGTCGAAAACTTTTGTCTTAATACACCGAGGTATCTTGGACGAGAATACAAATAATTACGTAAATAAAATAATTGGCAGCATGTAATAAACATTTTGTGAATATATAAAGTATATTCATAAAGTATATTATTATGTAATAGATAACAGTATATTTGAACACGAGTCGTGTTATGTGGTCCCGGGGGTCCGGTATCCGGCGGGGGTCCATGCAGGCCGCGGTCGATCAGTGTGTGCACTTGGCGGGGCGCCAACACAAACACTAATCGTCTGATGTCGTTACATAATTGCGTTCCTTTTTGTTCTAAAGGACACCCGGGTATTAATTTTTGTTGTTTGTAAGTCGTGGTGTTATTAATAATTTTCCTGTAATAAGCAATTATAACACAGTTTATTAGAAATTTCAATTTTCTAAACCTGATTAAGTGCTCGCTAAAAAATTTGACGAGCCCGTTGGATGAGTTGTTAGGGTGCTTGCCTTATCACTTTGTTCTAGGGTTCCGGGTTCGATTCCGGGCAGAGTCAAGTTTGAAAAATCAACTTTTCAAATTTGGATCTGGTCTGGATTTGGAAAGTAGTGGCAGGGCACACTGCATTTTCGCAGTCATTTGGGCAGCCCGTCTGGCGGCAGTAACCACCCCCTTACAGAAGACCACCGTGAAATAACAGCAAGTGTGCTGTTGTATTTCGGTGAGTGAGTAAGGGATGCCAGAGCCCATTTCCCTATCCACTCCTAATTCCTATCCAGTCGGCAGCGCACTTGCAGCAGCTTTGGCGTTGCTTGTGTTATAGGCGACGGTAGCCACCTACCATCAAGTGGACCGTCAGCCTGTCTGCCTACCTTAACATAAAAAAAAACTCTATTCTGTAACGTTTTGCCGCATGCTAAAAAAAAACCTTGTTCTGTGCGGTTTTTCCATGCTACGAAAAAAGTCTACGTTTTGCCGCAAGCTACGAAAAGCTATCTCTATTCTGTAACGTGTCTACGTATTATTGACACAGTGTGTAAAGCCAAAAAGGAAAAAAGACGGTAACAACTTCTCTGTTAGTGTTTACAACGTGTATTCATTTCGTATTAATTTAAATTCGTATTTTTAAAATTACCTATGTTTAAAATATTCATTTTGACACATTTTAAGATAATATAGATTTGATAATAACTTAAAGAGTTTTTAAAACATATTTTATTAATTCTTAAAATTGTAAAATAATTAAAATAAAAAAAAGAGTATTTTTTTTCTATCCAAACAGCAGCTGTAGAGCTTGTAATATTATTTCAAGAAATATAAGAAACATATTTTTATCTAAGTGGTGAAATATATCTCTAACATAACCTATGTAAAATCCTATCCATATTTTAAAAAATTAAAGAACATTATTAAAACAGTGTACATTTCTTTATCAGGAGAACATCTACAATGAATAATCGCAGCAAAACTCTTAGATCAATACTAATCGGTGGTTTTCCAAAATTCGTAAATTATCAGCACTAGGTTCAATAACAACAGTTCTCGAAACCTTCAGAATTCCTTGTTCCTTTTCCTGGAATATACATTAAAGTCTATTTTGATTTTGAAATCCTTTTTCCTCTTTGCAAGCTATGGTGGGTGTAAAAATAAAAGAGAAAGGACATGTCACGTCCATGCATTTTTAAATTAAGCCTGTGCATGTAAATTTGTAAAACAGATACCTCTGATTTTGAAGCATTTCATCGACTTCTTTACTTAAAGAAGCCTTTTATTTTTCAGGAGACAACATTGTTTGATAGGTAAAGCATCACCAGTATCGATTTAGTGGTAATTATGTCAGCAGCCAACATTTTTTTTCAAAATCAGATAAGATTTCGTAAGATAGCACTTTTTCCCTTCTGTGGAAATTGTTAAACATTTAGGGTTATAGTTAAAAAGTTAGTTTAAGAATTTAACCTTTTTCAAAAAATCTATGCGATAATAAATATCTCTGATATAAGAGAAGGAGAAATCTCTGGCAAAACATAAACTTTAATTAATTTGTTAATTAAAATGTAAAGATAATTCGAAGTAGGTATATTGAACTTTATGTTTACTAACAGTGCGGAAACGGTCAAACTTGAAAAAACTTTTCAAATTTGGCTCTGGTCTAGATTTGGAAAGTAGTGGCAGGGCACACTGCGTTATCGTAGTCATTTGGGCAGCCCGTCTGGCGGCAGTAACCACCCGCTTATAGATGACCACCGTGAAATAACAGCACGTGCGCTGTTGTGTTTCGGTGAGGGATGCCAGAACCCATTTCCCTATCCCCTCCTAGTCCCTTATCCTTAATCCTACTGTAGTCGACAGCGCACTTGCAGCAGCTTTGGCGTTGCTTGTGTTATAGGCGAGGGTAGCCACCTACCATCAAGTGGACCGTCAGCCTGTCTGCCGATCTTAAAATAAATTAAAAAAAAGTGAAGACTAGTTTGAGAATTTCGAAATGGGTATGTATTCTTTCTAAGAATTCCCATTATCTAGAAATCCAGAATAGGAATAATGTTTATAGAAATGTTTAAAAAAGGACGGATATTATCCTTTTCCCAATCATAAAGAATAGAGGTAGTTTTGTGTTTGTTTATTTTTTTAATAATAATGAGCCATTTTTTTCAGTCTATGTTTATTCGTATTTTGACGTTGATGGTAAATCCTTATTACAATGGCTTGCTACATTTTTATATATGGGATTACTGCAGATTATAAAAAAATCTCGTATTTTCAGTTCAAATTCGATAGCAAAATTTAACATTTAAAATTAAAGCAAACTGTCCAATATTTCACAACCTAATCTTGATTCAAATTTTCAAAAAATCACCGCCATTATATTCTATTAACACTAAAATATATCTGAAAAGAGTTTTTAAAATTGATTACAGAAACAATATTTATAAATAGTTAGTGAACTGACCTTTACCCGCGACTTCGTCCGCACCGTTTGTCAGTCTCGGGAACAATACTTTTTTCTGGACGAAAGGGATTTCATTTTCTATTCATTCTGAATGAAAGGGATTCAATTTCTACCCTATGTCTTTTCTGTATCCCTCACGACGTGTATGAATAATTTCTTGGTGTTCATTTGAGTAGTTAAGACGTGAAAGATAACACTTTCTTATTTATAATATTAGTTAGTATTTAAGTTTATAATATGACTATATTAATTTTAAATAATGTTTATGAAATGTTTGTTTAGTCGAAATGTTTGTTGTTTTTAGTAATTTGGTGTGAATGTCTAATTATTCAATATCAGCTCGAAACTTACATAATCTATTGAACTTTAAAAACTATTTATTAAGTTTTGTCTGATTTTTGCAAATGACTTACGAGTGCTGCGCGCGTCTCAACTCCCGTAATGAATAACATCGCAGGTTGCAACACAATACGCAACTGCAACTATGTCTATGAACAGAAGCAGTTTTAATTAACAATCAAAGCGACGCGGTCCCATCCGTCGCAATATGGAAGCCTTCCAAAGTATTCCACTAAGGTTATGTAATCTCCTCAACACTGAGCGAGGGCTGCACAAAGTAATTTATGCATCGCATTAATAATACATGAACGGTTTGTGTAAACGCATTGACCCCTTCGGAGCCCTTCCTCGTCGCGCCCTACCATCAATACCATCAATCAACTACAGGTTTTATTTCTCTATTCAACTGATTGGCTACAGGTCAGCTACGTATGCTCTATTCACCTTTACTATCAGTCTTTTAATTTCAATTAATTTATAAATTGTGATTCTATGAAATTAAAAATTATTTCAAGTTCAAAACTTTTTTTAACTTACACTTTGGAGATTTCGGTAATAAAAGTCTTTTTTAGATTCAATAATTTTCTATGAATATTTTAGATTTTGTAAATGGGGATAACATTCGAAAATTAAAAACACTTATTACTTATAAGAACAATTAGATTTTTTAATACTTTCAAAATTAAATATTCATGAGACCCAATTACCAAATTACAAGATATTTTCCCAATAAAATCTATAATTTCTTCTTACCTAATGGTATAAGTTTCAACCGTTAAAACGAAAATATTGATTGCCAATACACTGACTGCCCGAACTCCATACAAAAATATTCTTTAAAAGTCTAGAAAAATTGAATATTTGTTTAATGCAAAAACTATGAGGTTAATCCACTTCTTCTTCATAGACCATGCAATCTGAACTGGCGGTAAAGACAAAAGAACTGACTGATATAAGAGACTATACCAACCTTTTACGAATCTGACCTACTCCGCCTGAACGAAAATTTAGGAAGGAATAAAAAATATTTTTATTATTTTTTATTTGTCATAAAAAAGATTTATTTTGAGTTTTATTATTATAATCACTCAAAAGGTTATACTGACCGTCTGTCAAAATAGGCAATAATTATATGTATAATAAAACGATATTAGTCACATAAAATTATGCGTCCAAATCTGAATGCTGACTTTACTTTAGTGGAAAAAGGCAGCCAGTCTTTTTTTTATGTTAAGATCGGCAGACAGGCTGAGGGTCCACTTGATGGTAGGTGGCTAACGTCGCCTATAACACAAGCAACGCCAAAGCTGCTGCAAGTGAGCTGCCGACTACAATAGGATTAAGGATAAGGGATTGGGAAAGGATAGGGAAATGGGCTCTGGCATCCCTTACTTCACTCACCGAAACACGACAGCACACGTGCTGTTATTTCTGGCTGCCCGTCTGGCGGCAGTAACCACCTTGAAATAACCATTCTTCTATCGCCTCCTTATAAAAAGGATATAAAGAATAAGGATTCTTTATAATATTAAGGTATAAAGCACACTTGCGACCCAACTCGTAAACCCACATAGCACCGTATTAAACAGCGTCTTACTTTTGTTACTATATTACGTCACACGTGACAAGAGACAAATGATATCTCGTGCGGAGCGAGCGCGGTACTAAGTCAACGTTAATATTTCAACTGCAACTATCACGAGAACACTAAACTTGAAGAGAGCTGTCACAAAGTTATGTATGCAAACAAGCCTAGAGTGACTCTTTACCTCCGCGACAAGATTCCTTTCATACTCGCCCCTAATTTAAAACGCGACCATGGAAATTAGGCGTTCCTAAACTCCGGCCTCATGCTACTCGTATTAAGCTCACCTCACAACCGACGTACCGCCACTAAGTCGAGTTAGTTTCTTAACTTAGTTCATTTTTGTGAATTGCATGATGAATTGTAGAAATAAAAGTCATTTTCATTCTTATAATGAATACTATATCTATAGGTACTTATAATTATAATATTATGAAGAGGTAACGTTCATACGTTTGTTTATTTGTCTGTATGTTGGAGGTAATCTTCGAAACTACTCATTCGATCACCTAGGGGCGTTTCATCGTTTTCTAATTTCTTGAAACGTGTTTTTCTACCACAACGCAATTTCATTTATAAATCATTCACATTACGAAAATATGTTGTCGCCCCATTAAAAACAAAAAAATAAAGAAAAAATGCATTAAAAATATTTATTACTATATAGATGAGCCCGCAACTTCGTACGCGTGGTATTTGGTAACACTAAATGTTACGGGAAGTTTGCTACAAAACATCAGTGAAAACCGCATTCGAATTAGTTAATCCGTTTCTAAGATTAGCGCACACAAACGCACAGACAAACAGACAAAAATTGTAAAAACTATTTTTTAACATCTGTAACATAAGTAACACGTGTACAAATTGTGTTTTGTTTTATTCGACGCCCTTAGGCGTTGTCAGGCCCCTACAATTTTGCCTACATTGCCTAATCGATAAACCGGTCCTTTATAACGTCCTCAACGTTAAGCTCTAGTGATCACTAAATTAATATGATATAAAATTTAATACATCTTTACCGATTATGTATTAAAATTGTCGAGTGTTCAAATATGGGTCATAAATGCAAGTAGGTCAGAGGGTCGCCTCTCCGCACCGCTCCACTCTGAGAGACGCACCAGCAGCGTCGAGTTGCCAACATTTCTTACGGGGAAAATTTCATTCCCTGTCATCTGTACTCGGCATAGAAAACGGAACGCCAATACGCCACAAACAATCCACTCTTATATCACATTTATATCAGTTTTTATCCTCAATATAATATATATAAGTATATTGGTAATGCGTATTCACAAACAACATTATAAAGAAAAAATGTATGTATGTTTGTAATGGATAAATTCAAAAACGACTCGACCGATTTTAAAAATTCTTTCACCTATAGAAAGCTACATTATCAGCAGTAACATAGTCTACTCACCCTCCCCCCCCATCTCCCCCCTTTACCCCCCCATACGAATATATGTTTGTAATGAATAAACTCAAAGACTACTGGACCGATTTTAAAAATTCTTTCACATATAGAAAGCTACATTATCAACGAGTAACATAGTATTTTATAAAGAGACGCGGATGAAGTTGCGTGCTACAGCTAGTTATTGCATAAAGAGGTAGTTTGTATGTAGGAGGTAATCTTCGAAACTAAGTGTAGTTAAACCAATCCGATTTCAAAAAATCTTTCACCAATAGTTAGAATTTCTATAGGTTATAACTATTGGTATAAGATTTTTTATATAGCCTATTTCCATTCGGCCGAAGTGGCGAACATCAAGTTATATAAAAATAAAGATTCAATGCCTGAAATTTGTATAACAGCAATAAAGATTTCAGGCGTTATACTCGGACGAAGTCGCGGTAGTATATATATATTATATACGTAAGTTGGTAATGCGTATTCACAAACAACATTATCTAGAATATAAACGTTGCGGCTAATTTGGGAGCGTTGGTGAAATGTGCAAGATATAATTACATGAGAGCAGATTTTAATGAAGGTTTCGCAAGAAATCTGCGTCTGAAGCGTCGAAAACAGTAATTCTCCTGCCTTTTGTACCCTTTGTTTTAAGTTACAGCGTTACTTGAATCTTTCGGTAAATACGCGTTTTGGTAACTTCAATTTGTAGTAATTAACTTAATAAGTTGCATGTAATATTTGTGAATATTTATTTGTCTACTAGCGTTCCGCCCCCGGCTTCGCCCGGGATGCAATTTTTATATATAAGAACATCCCCCTTTTATCCCTCTTTCCATTAGTCAAAACTGAATTAAAAGCGGTCTACCCGTTCACGCGTGATGCCGTGACCAAGGGAAATGGGGATTCATTTTTATATATTAAGATTACCTATTTCAAACTAAAATACGTAAATATCAACTTTTTTTTTATTAAATATAAAAGTTTTTGTAGTATATAAAAGAATTGAAAAAGTCGAGTCATAAAAATACAAAGATTTTCAACTGTATAAACACACACATTTTGGTCGGCTTCTAAAACTTTAATGCAATTAAATGAGAATAATTTTATTTAAAAAATAGGGCTTGGCAAGGATGCAACTAGATTTTATTATATACCTACTAGCTGAGCCCGCAACTTCGTACGCGTGGTATTCGGTATAGCGCGTAATTTCTTTATTTGTAAATCGATTGGGATGAAACAAACACTAAATGTTACAGGAAGCTGGCTACATCAGTGAAAACCGCAATCAAATCGGTTAAGCCGTTTCAGAGATTAACGTGCATTAACGCACATACAAACAGACAAAAAATCTAAAAACAATTTTTTTGACCTCAGTAACATACATATGTACAAATTGTTATCTTTAATGTACAGACACGACTAGTTTACGTTTTTATTATATGTATAGATATAGATAGAAACCTTTCTCGTTTATTGCTCTTTCCTTTAGTAAAAACGGCATCAAAATCAGTTGGGTGGTTTAGGAGTTAGCGGATCCCTATGACAGACAGACGCGGGCAGCGACTTCAATGTATACTATGTATATAATTTATATAATCGGATTCTCGCGATACGATTAAACGTAGTTCGAGGAAGCTAATTAGATGTAACCGTAGCCAATCGTTAGCTTTCAGCTTAAAAACATATTCTCTAGCTTTAAAGCGTAGTTTTAAGCGGATTTTTATCCTTTTCGATTTACCTTTAAAACTGTATGAAACCTGTCTGTTTGCCTGTTTGTTTATTTCTTTCTAAATTGTACAACTGATTTCAATTCGATGTTTTTCGCATTTCGAATGAGTTTTGAATTTCGTTCTGCAGATAAAAATCGATGTTTTGTAATCGGAGCGCTTACCGCTCTTACGCTGGCTAAGCTTTAATTACCTTGGTCGTTTTAATGTAGATTAAAATTGCCTTTTAGTCATACACACTAGTGCGAAGTCGGGGCGGGACGCAAGTAATTAAAATACTTAATTAACCGTTTTGAACTCATATTACGTTTTGATGTGGAAGTTTATTAATTTCCTAACGCCGCCTTCTTTTAATATTACTCCTAACGAAATCACCAGTTTAATGTTTATTTAACTGAAAATGTTGATATTTTTTAAGTTTTCCAGCCAGTAAAAAATAGCTTAACTACAATTAGATGTTATCAGTGAATTTATGGATTGATTTTACCTACACAAATCTTAGCGGAAGCAATAACAAGTACGGATAATACAAAAAGATTGTAGGTGAAATCATTGCGAGTATGAAAGGCGGTAGACGCATGCGCGCTATTACCGCATGCGCGGCAGCACTTAACCTCAATCCGAGACTTGTTTTTGAATGAACTTCATTCGCAAGCCGGCCCGACGATCACACTTTGCTTTCAGCCGATTTTACAACTTAACTAACTTATCGCCACCTGACTTTACCTATCTGCTCGCGTACGTGCCAAAAAGTGCGTACTTATATGTACTCTTATTGTTTCATATTACAATAGTTTTTAATTGAAAGAGACAGGAATTGTTGGAGAAATTATTTCCAATTCTAAATCTGTGTCAGTCTGTTATATCCACATCTAAGTCTATATAAAGTCGCTGTCCACCTTTGTGTGTTTCTCCTTCTCTTAAACCACTTTACTGTCTCTCACACATCTTTACTGATTTTGATACGGTTTTCACTAATGAAAAGAGCAATAAAAGATAAAGACTACAGAAAAATTTACAGAAAAATATATCCATGCAAAGCCATGCTGGTGGCTAAACACATATATACTCAATGGAAAGAGGTTTTACTAGTCTAAAAACATTAAGGTTGTCAACGTCGGTTTTTTTTTATGTTAAGATCGGCAGGCCGACGATCCACTTGATGGCAGGTGGCTACCGTCGCCTATAACACAAGCAATGCCACATGTGCTGCAAGTGCGCTACCGACTACAGTAGGATTAAGGATAAGGTATTGGGAACGGATAGGTAAATGGGCTCTGGCATCCCTTACTCACTCACCGCAACACAACAGCACACATGCTGTTATTTCACGGTGGTCTTCTGTAAGGAGGTGGTTACTGCCGCCAGACGGGCTGCCCAAATGACTGTGATACGCAGTGTGCCCTGCCACAAAATAAAGTGGTACTATAAAGTGGTCACTGTTATAATTCACACGCGAAATCAAAATACTTAAAAGTTTGAGTCTGTCCGGGATTAAAACAGGCTTCTGCTTGTTTTCTACAATCAAGCGATCGAACATCTCGACTTATACTGCGTGTCTAACTTTAAATAATAAGTAATTAACAAACTTTAACGATGATGGTCCGTGTGAAGCTTACATGATTTTAGTTTGTGGCGTTGCATCAAATTCGAACCTTATCTACCACAAACTTCGTGAAGGAAAACCATCAATTTAATTTTAACTGGACATAATTTCCATTAATCTAATTATATTGCTTTTCTCTCATTATGAAATGGTTACGCCAAGCAAAAAGTGGACTGTATTTTTTCGTTGGTGGTACATGCAATGAACGGACGAGGAAACGAAGGAGATTGTAGTATTAATATTTCTATCAGTAGTGGAATATGTAATATTAACTATAATATTCGTATCAATATTTATATATCTACTTTGTGTTCACTTATAATATTGGTACTAACAGTATAATAGGTTGATAATCCACCTTCTTCTTCTCTTTCCGTTGTTATTGATCTTTGAGTTTTTCATTAACATTTTCTCTGACCTTCATTATGTCATAATTCTTTGAAAATTGACCCTTCTATGCTTTCGTAGGAAAGCTTATTCCTATAAGAAGTTATTGTATTAGTTACAGGATTAGTACTTATTATTTTCTGGTTTTTCTTTGAGTTTTTCGTTTGTATGGCTCACCTTCAATTACATTTTCTATTGTAAATATACGTATTAGACATAGGGGTACCACGTGAGTACATGCCCTTTTTCATTTTCTATAAATTACTAATTACATTTAGTTATATTTCCAAACACATTGTTAAATATTCACAAAAATGTATTTTTGTGACATTTCTTTTATGTTTATTTACATCGTTGCCGTAGTAACTTTGCACCCGTTTTCAGACCATGACGTCAGATTTTCGGGTATAAACTCCTTAGAAGAAGTCTAATACCTGGCCGCTTGAATATAAAAATTCAAAATTCCAAATTTTATTTTAAAAGAACGGATTCATTCTGCAGAGGTTTCTTAATAGATATCGGCGATGAGTAGGTCATTGGAGAATCAGCCTCTAAGCTGAAAGCATATATATATTTATTACGGTGTCTGCTCCTCTCCTACGGTGTCTGACCTTGAGTACCTCTGTACTCTCATTCATCGGGTGCTGCTGTTGCTTCTGGGCTGCTGCCGGCCGACCACCGTACCGGCTGCTGTCCCTACTAGGACCGCTGCCGGCCTACCACCGCTCCGGCTGCAGTTCCTCCAGGGCCGCTGCCGGCCTACCACAGCTGCAGTCACAGTTCCTCCAGGGCCGCTGCCGGCCTACCACAGCTGCAGTCACTGTTCCTTCAGGGCCACTGCCGGCCTATCACAGCTGCAGTCACTGTTCCTCCGGGGCCGCTGCCGGCCTATCACAGCTGCAGTCACTGTTCCTCCGGGGCCGCTGCCGGCCTACCACAGCTGCAGTCACTGTTCCTCCAGGGCCGCTGCCGGCCTACCACCGTTCCTGGCTGCTGTTCCTGCCGGTCTACCTCCGTTCCGGCTGCTATTCTACGGGGCCGCTGCGGAATAGAGCATCCAGCAGGAGACCTTCTTGGGGTAGCATAGCTTAATTTACTTATTTCATCCACTGTAGTCCCTAACTCTCCACACCACCTACACCTACACCCCCGTTCACCAACTCCACCCTTCCCTTTTTTTAATAAATTTGTTCTTTTCTTTTCCCAGTCTTTTATTTTATATATTTTTTTAGTCTCGCAGGCTGTTCTGTAACAAGATCTGTCACGTACCTCGTGAATCGCCCTGGTCCCTGGTCCTCCAGCGGCGAAGACTGCAATGGGCCCGTCACACACAGAGTCCAAAATCTCCAACACTTCACCACTTCAATGATTACACTCGCGGAGCGGGAAGCGTGACCAAGTAAATAGATTACAAGCACAATTGCTTGATGACAAAAATTCAAATCTTGCTCTTCCAAATCGACAGCGAGTCTACGATTGTTAGTTGCATGTTTTTTCTAGATTAACGCGGTTTCATAAAAATGGCCGGTCGCACGGCCTACAAGTACGGTAGTGACAGACTATGAATTAGGATTGTTGCTGATTCAGATTTTTACAGATTTTCACATACCACAGCGAACTATTATTAGTCAATTTAAATTGACAATTGGCGTTAACATTACATAAAGTCCATAAAATGCAATGTCACATGTCAGAAAAGAGTGAGCTCACGGGTCCAATTTGTTGAAATATATATTTAAGGGAAAATTTAAAAAAAAATTGTCCTTGACTTGAATGACTAGTTTCGGGATCTGCTACTTTTGATTTTAATTAGAATTTTGAGTTTTTTATATTGCTATTTTTACAAGCGAGAAGTTTTTTACATCGGAGAAGTTCTGATGGAGCCATAACCAAAATAAAAAGAAGAAGAAGAAGAAGAATTAATTTGAATTTCCCACAATTTTTTGCACATTTCAATAATTATTTTCTTAACGAAAAAGAAATAATATTAAAAAATATTTGCGTAGACATTGATCCATGGATTGCGTAGACTAAAACAAAAATATTGATAAAAAAAATTAAGGCTTTTTTCAATTAAACGTATATTCCCTATTGTGTACATACGAAATACAAGCAATTTCGCTCACATGCCCTTTCTACAGGATTATTCTGTGAAGTAACCAAAGCGAAATAAAAATTAAGTGATAACAATAAATTATTAATTAATAGATTTTAAACCAAAACACTTTCCATGGCGGCTTAAACAACGTCATGTCATGTTGATGAGTTAGTTTGACATTTAATATTGAAACCGTTTTAATGTGCATATCAAAAATGTTTTTCGAAAAGGTGGTTCATGCGATTTTAACAATTTATTTTATTTTATTTATTATAGAAAATATCTCCTACCTTATTATACACAGCGAACTAGAACGTTATATTATATTTCGATGCTTATACGCATTATGCGTTCCTATTCGTATGGTAAAAACTGACGGTCACTTGATTAAAAAGATCTGATTAAAAACTAGGAAAGGACATCGTTCAAAACCAGGCCTTTTTTTAACATACACTTTGGAGATTTTGGTAATAAAAGGCTTTCTTAATTTCAGTAATTTCCTGTGTGAATATTTCAGATTTTGTAAATGGGAATAAAAAACTTATTACTTAATTGGAACAATTGGATTTTTTAATACGTACAAACTTAAATATCTATGAAACCCCATTACCAAATTACACGATATTTTCCCAGTAAAATCTATAATTTCAAAGTATTTCACGAGTCTTCCCTAAATGGTTGTAACCAATTCAATCCCATGTAACAGCATGTGTGCTGTTGTGTTTCGGTGAGTGAGTAAGGGATGCCAGATCCCATTTCCCTATCCACTCCTAATCCCTTATCCTTAATCCTACTGTAGTCGGCAGCGCACTTGCAGCAGCTTTGGCGTTGCTTGTGTTATAGGTGACGGTAGCCACCTACCATCAAGTGGACCGTCAGCCTGTCTGTCGACCTTAACATAAAAAAATACTTATACTTACTCCTATTCGTATTAAATCAATATCTACAAATTATATAAAATACGTAAAACTATTGATTTATATACAATTTATGAAGAAATTACTAATGAATAATTTAAATTATTTTCAAATTTTATATAATATCAAGCTTGGGTCTATTAGGCAGAGTTCCAAGCATACTGACTGCATTACCTCATTGTATAGCAAGGTTAATTTGCTGACAGAGCCAGAGGTAGGCAGAGGTAAAAAAAATTAAGTGCGTTGGGACTCCATGGATCAAGAGATTCGACACCGAAGGGAATGAAAATGTAGCTGGTATCGCATTTTATCTGTATTTGTGTATTTTACGCTTCTCGGCCACATTTGCAGAAACACCAGCTGTGGCAACTATTCCATGGGACGGTGTAAAAGTGTCGACGCAGGTAGTATCCCACACTAGTGGACGACCCATGCTTCATGGAACTAGTGACATATCCCATCAGGTCTCTTGCCATCATTACGTACGATGCCATTTGGTGCAAGCATTGATGGTGGCAAGAGACCGTTGTATGATATCATTTATGCTGGCGTGCCTCGAAATACATGCCGACGCTATTAACAAAGGAAAGTCCCAAGCGGTCGACATCCCTGCCACAGGGACAGGTGCGAAAATTATTTTCACGAATGTATGTGTTCCATCAAAAAAAAAAAAAACAAAAATGAATGAGTTCACGCGTTTAATTTGTTGAAATATATGTTGTATACCCATATGCTTATAACCAAAGATTTTCAACTGCATAGATCGGGCAAGACGAAAGAATCCGTAATGCAACATTTAGAACCATGTGGTACAAAATCGCCAACTTTATAAGGCAATTTAGCTACGCCATGGCCAACCTGATTACGGCGATCAGGATCAATATTTTTCTAGGAAAAATTTCCCAATGCTCTCTCTATATACCTATTTTGTATATATTTAATCTTTCTGGTTATAACTAAAAAATATTAAAAGGAAACATAAAACAAAAGTGTGTATTTATTATTTTGTGATAATTTTTAAGAATCTATATAACAGGTATGAAATATTTACTCTCGTTATATCTTTTAGAAATTTTAGAATGTTATAACGAAAATATGGATTCTTAATCCTAGCCAGTTACAGCAAATGTATGAATATAATTTTTTCATCGTATAGAATACTTTTTTGCTTTATTCACTCCGTTCATAGGAGACGCTGAATCCTTTAGGGATTCGAGTGGATTTAGCCGTTCATATTCCGAAATCCATTGAAAGATTTTAATAAACTTTTTGACGTTTTCTATCATCGTATTGCCTGGATTCGATTATTGTCTTTATTTTCAGTCGAGATCACGGAAATCGTGGAAAAGGATACTTACTTATAATTAGCAAAATTTACAAACGATCCTGTAGTTTTCATATTCTCCTTTTGTTTAAAAACTACTTTCATTTAGATAAATAATACAATTTCAATTTTAACGTGAAACTTATTTCTAAAGAAATTTAATTAAATATTCAATTGTACCACCCCTTTGCAGAAGACCACCGTGAAATAACAGCACGTGTGCTGTTGTGTTTCGGTGAGTTAGTAAGAGATGCCAGAGCCCCACTCCCTATCCCCTCCTAATCCCTTATCCTTAATCCTACTGTAGTCGGCAGCGCACTTGTAGCAGCTTTGGCTTTGGCGTTGCTTGTGTTATAAGCGACGGTAGCCACCTACCATCAAGTGGACCGTCAGTCTGTCTGCCGATTTTAACATAATTTTTTTTTAAAACGAACATGTTAATCTTGAAAAATATATTTCACGTATTTTCTACACTAGACAGATTTTTATATGTGACACAGCATCCTTCATTGATGGTTTTTAATAGAATCCGTGAAGAAATTGCTTTAGAACAATATCTTTAAGTGTATGTTAAATTTTTACCGGTATATTAGGACGTAGATTAATAATTTAGATTGTAAACCTGTTTTTATGAAAGCAATAGAAATTTATGACTTTATTGCGCGGATGAAGGACTGCGAAATTTGGTACACTTAAAATGTATATAGAGAAGGACTTAAAATGTATAAAGATATGGATATATATCTTTATATAATATGGATTGGAAATATATTAAATTAATTAAAACAAAAATTACGTGACGTACCTATGTAACGTGACTGTGAATCCTCTTTAGTTTATGGTCGAATTACGACCACTGGGCGACCAGTAGTTAATATACTACTAAAGATTTCTAAATTAATATTTTTTTAAATTATTGTACTTTTGCCTACGACTTCGTCCGTGTTGATGACGGATGTCGGTTTCAAAGTCCTCTTAGAACTATAACCAATCCCATTTATGAGGCATTTTTAGTCGGTAAGAACCTCATATAATCTTATGTACATAAATAGATATTGTACGCGTTTTATGTCGATAACGGGGCCTGCGTTTCATTGTTCACATAGGCACGTGCGTAGATGCATAAAGTAGGTATCTTATTCAAGATTTTTCCTCTCGTAAAAAGTGAAAAAAATCGAGAACAGTAGTGTTTATGCATTAAAGGTACCCTATGTTATCAGGGCTGGATTATCCATTAGGCGGTATAGGCCTAGACCCCCGGAGCTCAGTGAAAAAAAATAATAACATAAACCTTTGAAATGAAAATTACCTAAATTAAAATGTTAGTACTTAATAAATTCTTATTTACAATATTATTGCCCTGCTTTTTATACAACTTCGTAATAATTCAGTACATAAAGGAAACTATTTAAACATGCTAAAGAATAAGTATTATACATATTTAGCGCGACGATTTTAACAGACTAGAGATGCTTCACAACTATGCATTTAATAACATTTTTAATGGAGTGATATCATATCTTCGTCCTGTAGTAAAAACAGCGTGATTATAAATAGAATGGGTTAGTTGAGGAAGTTAGAACCCTGAGACAATAGCCTGGGGGGCCTGACATGGTTTATCCGGCCCTGTATATCTTTTTCTGTATTCCCGATGAGTACGCAAAGTTCTTTAGAGTAAATAGTGAAAACGTCATATTACTTAGAATTAAAATGTTTACAACATGTTATAGTTATAAATAATAGTTGATAAAAATTAATTGTTGTTAAAGACATAAAATACTAAGTTAACCCATTCGTTCATCTTTTTACTTTTAATTAGACTATAATTTTCTATAATTTAATATTAGAATTAAAATGTTTACAACATTACAACAAATAATAGTTGATAAAAATTAATTGTTGTTAAAGACATAAAATACTAATACATACATAAAATACGTTCGTTGTTCTACGTTTCATTTATTCTATAATTTTATCTCACACACCAGCGGATAATTCAGAGACGATAATAGTAATCGCTAAAAGGAAAGGATTTCCGTATTCACTTATTCGTGTGAAATTCATTCAAGTAGGTACCTACAGTGAATAACTACTGTACAATTCCCACCTATCTTTACCTTCATTTATTCGCGAGGATGTTATTGGAATATGTCAGTATTAAGGAAATAATATTGCCATGAGATATGCTTACTTTTTGAAGCGATTAATATTCAAAACGTTTTTGCTGTCAATAACAACTGTATTCAAATAATTATTGAAAGAAAATGTGTGCTTGACTTGGCTATAACGTTACTATAACGTGCTATAACGTAGCATCTTGCTAACAAGATGGCGGATTGATATATACATACTTATTATTTATTATTTTTGTTATTGGAAAGTTTATTGAAAAAGGGAAACTCGGAAGGCTTGTTGAAACAGCTTTTCTGTTGAAACTTCTTTCTCGTAGAAACAGCTTTCCGAAATAAATTAAGGTAGTAGATTAATTTACTTGTATTGAATTATAACTCAGATCAAATAAGAACTAAAGATAGACTAAGCTTCGCCTGTGGACGGCAGTGTGAAGCCGGTAAAACTAAGCCTCGCCTTATTAGTTGAGCCACCAGTTTTCAAGGTTGTCAAAGGGTGTAAAATGGGCTCTGGCATCCCTTACTAACTCACCGAAACACAACAGCACACGTGCTGTTATTTCACGGCAGTCTTCTGTAAGGTGGTGGTACAATTGGATATATAATTAAATTTCTTTAGAAATAACTTTCATGTTAAAATCGAAATTGAATTATTTATCTAAATGCCAGTAGTTTTTAAACGAATGGAGAATATGGAAACTACAGGGTCGTTTGTAAATTTTCACACGTAAGTAAATATGGAAACCAATATTTGAAATGGAAATAAATAAAAATTGAGTTTATGGCTTAGAACACAACACCTCAACTTACACGCCCATTGTGTTATTCGCAAAATTCTGTCTAGTTCTTATTTGGTCTAAGGATTGTAATTGACGATCTACAAATTACTTGTAACCAATAATTATTCCAGCGAACGATTTTGAATGAAAAATTTTACATGAAATGATAATGAAAATGAAATTTTACTCATAGGTACTATTACATAAAATGAAAAAAAATTCCTTGATAAGAAATATCAAATAAAGTAATCTTTTATTCCTAAAATGTTACAGCCTGACTGTAATAATTAAGTAATGTAGAAGTAATATCTGAGAGATAGCTAAAGGTGTCTGTGATAAGATATAGGTACATATGTGACATTACAAATACCTAACCTGTCACAAACACCATCATAAACTGGAATTTATTGCTTTTGGTTGAAAGTTTTCCACGAAGATGTCATTATCTGTAATAAAGTTGTGTTTAGAAAGATCTATTATAGTCTACAACAGGCGAACTAGTGATGCTACTGTTCGAGGTAGCTGGCGTCCGTCACCGAGTTTTAATAAAGATTTAATTTTAATATTTAAACCTTAACCCATACTAATATTATAAATTTGTAAGTAAATAAGTTTGTCTGTTCCTTTTCACGCCTTAACTACTCATCATGAAATCTTGCATACACATTGTCAGAGGTACGAAAGAGTATTCGGAAAAAATGTTCCCGAAGTTTCATAAAAATAAAAATCCAACGCCTAACAAAACTATAACAGCAATAAAGATTGAATAAGTTATTGCTCATTATATTGTCAGGCGTTATGAATTTTTTTTTTCAACGCGGACAAAGTCGCGAGCACCTGGTAGTGGATAATCGTTGCCAATTAGAAATGATTGTTTGTCACATTATAACATCAAAGAAAAAAATCTCGGATAGTATGCATATCAGCGATTGATTGCATTATTGTCAACTACGATATCTTATGACACGACTGTTAAAAAAATCTAAGGATTAATATTATGACTAAAAATATTTATTAGGAAAGATATAAAGAATATTTAAAGCTTTTTATCAATAATTTAATTTGAAATCATAGTCACAACTTTAACTATTCAATAAAATTTAGTTGATACTTTAACAGTGAAATTTATTTTGAGTGATAAGAACCTATAATAAGTATGTATAAAAGCAAAACTTTCCACTCCTGATACATTAGAAATGCATTCAATTGGAAACACAGTTAATTATATGTGGAAGCTTTTACTGTAGAAACGTTTTGAAAGTGCGATAAAGTTAACGGCGTGGAAAACGTTTGAAAGCTCTCAGGTGTTTCTCTTGCAGGTTATGTCTTGTGAACAGGAAATGGTTACAGACACGATGCCATCTACTGAATGCCTTTTTTGCCGATTCGGAGGGTTTGATACGGATGGCTGTATGAAACTCTAAGGTGTATTTGTATTATGATTACGATATCTTCATATGTGTGCCTGTGGAGAGGTGAAAACTTTTACAATTTTTCCGAGATACATGAAGGCGCTTGGAAGCGGTTGAATGCAAGAATGCAACCTCTTCTGGATTATCTGATGCAAGAGTTATATGTAACTAATTTACCTACATAAAGCATGTGTATGCTTCTATCGACTTTGTGTCATCTCAATTATATGAGTTATGTTATACCTATGTTTAGGTTAAAAAACGTGACCTGTTCAAATGGATCGATATACGCATGAAATCGCTTAACCGACGAAACGGGTCACGCGGTGATTCCGTAAAGCGTCCCTTCTCATTGAGACCATACCTCCACCCACTCGTGATAACACATCTCGTTCGCTGGCATCGAGGGGAGAATAGGGGAATGAGGAGCTCACCTGGCACTCTTCACAGGTGTGTACGGAGTAGGACTGGTCGCAATCGTAGCGCACGAGGATATCGACGAAGTCGCAGTGCACGCGCGCGACCATGGCGTCGAGCCTGAGTAGATGATGCAAAGTGCGCTCGCAGCGCTCGCCCCCCGCTAGCACATCGGCGCGCGCGCCGTGGTCCAGCGCGGAAGCGGGCGATCGCTCGCAGCAGGCGCGCAGCCGCATGTCGGTGAGGCGGCGCGCACGAGCACCGGCCGCCAGCGCGCACAGCGGCGAGACGTCGCCCGCCGCCAGCACGTCGGCTGCGCCGCCGCCGCCGCACGCCGCGCCCCCGCACTCGCGCTCGCCCGCGCTCTCTTCCTCCAGGTCGCACGCGCTCAGCCAGGGGTTGAGGCGCGCGAGCGGACTCACGGCCAGGCCCGCGGCCGCCATCAGCAGCAGCAGCAGCAGCGGCGGCGCTCGCATGGCGGGGGCGGCGCCGCTAGCGGGGGCCGGCCCGCCGGGCGCGGCGCTGCCTCATACCGCATCGCGCATGGCGACCTACTCGCGCGGCCCGGGCCGCGGGGCCGCCGCGCGGGGTGGGCGCGCCGCCATGTCGCTCGCTCGCCGCTCGACTGACTCCCCCCGGGCGCGCATCGATCGCCCCGCGCCCCGCACCCTCCACACCCTCTGCGCGCGTTCTCACCCTCTTCCTACGCCGTTATGTAACCCTGCGCGCGCATTCATCAACCCCGCTTGACAATATTTCTGCCCTCTTTCGACACACAAACACAAACACTGCTCTGCAACACTTGGACCTTGCAAAGCGACAACAAGTTATCACATACTACAACAAAGAGGGCGTTACATTTGCGTAAGCGGTTTTTCATACATAAGTTGTCGACTTAAACCAATGCCTGTTACTATGTTCTGTATTGCTACATCTGGCCTGTGGTTATGTGTGGGAGCGAGTTGTTGACTAAAAAGGAATACCCACATCAGAAGGCGCTTCAAGGTGTATGAGATGTGTTACCGACGCGGACGTCTATATATAAGCTGGATGCAGAAAGTCAGTAATGAAAAGGTGGCTGCAGCATGCCGGAATGACCCGAAAATTGTTGCATTGTATTGCGCAACATCGCAACGTCACGAGACACAGAGAGCATGCTACTTTTATAGTTCACGACGCAAGGTCGCTATACGCATCGTCAAGCATCTTCTTGTCGCGTCGCATTTCGGTGTGAACTGACGCATAGGGCCGGCGCTGACTGGCGGTATGGTATGCCACGGTACAGCAGAGGATTTTTCCTAAACATATTATTTTTAACCTCATTGCAATGATTTTAGCACTCACACTTCTCTATTTCAATACTAAGAGGCTGTAGCGTTCCATGAAATGCACGGGATGCCACATCTTGTATATCCATATCGGCAGAAATTAAAATAATGAAACATTTATAGCATCAAAAATTGTATACATTACGTGTAAAATATGAATTACTTGCTTCTGTATGGTATCTCCTCCCAAGGATTTTATAGCTGCAGAAAGAATGGGATATTGGAATTTAGGTAAAGTTAATGATTCCATTCTTTCACGCAGCATAAGACACATTTCTTATGCTAAATCCAGAGAAATATATTTACAAGAAAATGCGTAGGTACCTACCTACATTATCATAACAACTAAGTGTAACAGAATCGAAAGCATACAAACAAAAACCATAGTAATAGAAGTTCTGACATTTATTTTGCGGTGTGGGATGCCGCGACATGCCGAAGAAAGTCGGAGAATGCCGCGGGATGCCGAAACGTGCCTTGCCGCGACGTGCCGTGCCATGTCGTTATTAGTCAGCGCCGGCCTTTATTCTAAGAAAATCGTTTGTCACTGACTAACTGATCTATCAACGCACAGCCGAAATTATTTCTAGAAAAAGAATCAATCATATTGAGAATAAGTTGAATATAGTGAAAAAAACATTGCAAGTCAAAATAAATAAATAATTTTTTACTAAATACCGGTACATGCGAATATAGACAGTAATATTTTGTGAGTGAGAGGCAAATAGAAATAGAGTAATACTTGCATGACGATATTATTGCGGCAAAAAAAAAACGGTTAGCAAGAAGCCCTGATATTAACGAAATTGAGCACTTATAAGATGACCTAAGCACGTGCATTCGAACTCACCAACCACCAACCAAGGCTAAACAAAGCAGGCAACACGAAATAAAAGCTGCCATCATCAAAGTGTCAGAGTACTACAATACATAAAAGTGACTGGAAATAATAATGCTCTTGAAGCCATCAAAAGTTATAAAATGAACCTTTTCTTCAAGCATATCGTGATTTATTCATTTAAAAATCCTGACGAAAACACTTATTCACTTAATGAATGATAAATGGGATATTTACCTACCTAGTAATATATTCCATATAAAGGCGTGTTAACTTTTACTCTTATGCTATAGGCGAAAGCAAAAGCAGCATTCAAAATATTAATGCTGTTACAGTCTGAAGTTATTAGTGATTATTATTTATTTTTTATTTTCAGCTGTAATAATGACAACTCAAAATATGTTTATAATCTGTTTTGCTCAAAATTTTTTCAACGTGATAGTGCTAACTTCTGACACTTCTTATCTTAATCAAAACAAACAAAATCAAAATTCTACATTTTTTTAAACTTTTTTTATACAAAAAGTACTAAATGACTATGTAATAA
Organism: Bembecia ichneumoniformis; assembly: GCA_910589475.2. NCBI lineage: Eukaryota > Metazoa > Arthropoda > Insecta > Lepidoptera > Sesiidae > Bembecia > Bembecia ichneumoniformis. The sequence goes on from OU342523.1 coordinate 10,383,566, forward strand.
CATATGAACCAGCCCTATACAAATGCTTAATAGGAAAGCGGGCAGCCATTATTTCGTCCGTGGGTTTTGGGACAAAGGGGGAGTATTTTTAAAATATAATATGGGTTTCATGTTGTATGCTTTATCTTTGTGTTTTGTTATTTATTATTTATTTATTTATTTATTTATTATACATGAAATAGTTAGAAAAATATTTACAATGTCCCATAAAACTGGAAAGCAGTTTGTCTATAGGATCAAACTAATGTTATCAAAAATAAATGTAACCTAATAAATTTCATTAATAAAATTAACTTAAAGAAAACAGATAATATTTCATTAATTTATTTTTAAATACAGTTTTATTTTTTTCGTGGACAATGTCTTCAGGCAAACTATTTAGAATGTAGGGCAACCGCTTCTTTATAGTTCTGTCACCATAGTAATTATTAACCCTAGGAACTACAAATTTTCCCAAAGACATTGCCCTCGTATTGTGCGTATTTTTCACTTTATCCAATACTGAGTAACGATCTCGATTGCCATGACTATCAACTAAAAATAAGTATTTATGTTTTATACTAATAGGTAATATTTTACAAATTTTAAATAATTTCGTGTAGTCGTTGTTTAATTTATTTTTACTTTTTTGTTAACTAATAATTTCAAAAATCTAATTTGGATATTTTCTAATTTTTCAATATGGGATTTAAAAGTTAGTCCATAGCAATCGAGCGCGTAGCCCAGTATAGAATCAACTAAAGCATTATACAATAATCTTAATATAGAAATTGGGACTTTATAGCTAAGGTGACAAAATTTTCCTAATATTATTCTAAGTTTATTAGCAATAAAGTCTATATGATTAGTCCATGACAAATGTTCATCAATTTTCACTCCAAGATAAGTTATACAGTTTACTCTTTCTATTTTGTTACATTTACAATTAATAAAATTACTATGGAAACAGTCATAGGAATGAGCATATATTGAACAAGGCAAATCCTTTAAAGGTAAGTAGGGAGAGTGTATAATAAGTAATTTTGTTTTCTCAGCGTTTAATACTATGCAATTATCGTGTGACCATTTCACAACGGTATTTACATCTTGCTGCACAAGATTCAACGTTTCAGCTAGGTTGGAACCAGCACACAGTATACATAGGTCATCTGCGTACATATATGCTGAACAGTTCTGCAACGTTGTACATAGGCTATTTACATGCATTAAATAACATACTGGCCCACATCCAGATCCCTGTGGAACTCCGCACTGAACCCTGCTGACATCACTAAAAGTATCTCTAATTTTAATTCGGTATGAACGTGAAGTAAGATAATCTTTAAACCATTCTTTTAGTGGCTTTCCAACACCACATTCCTCTATAGCATTTAATAACGTAGTCGTTTCCAACGTATCAAAAGCCTTCTTATTATCAAAAAATATTGCAACAACAATTTTTTTATTTTCTAAATAATTATTTATTTCGTCAGTGAATTTAGATAGCAAAGTGTTAGTGCTTTTCCCTTTTTAAAACCCATGTTGAGACTCATTTAATATTTTATTTGTTTGTAAATAATTTCCGAGCTGGTCAACTATACACTTTTCCATAATTTTGTCTATGCTGGATAATATAGCTATAGGTCTATAATTTGAGTAGCTTTTACGATTTCCTTTTTTATATATAGGCCGTATTATCGCTTCTTTTAATTTATTAGGAAATTTATGTTGTTTGACTGATAGATTAACCAACTTAGAGATTACTGGGCTGATTTTATCACAAATAAATTTTATATCACACATGCGAATGAGATCGCTTCCAGTGGATTTCTTTGTGTTCATTTTGTTTATTACTTTTTTTACATAGGTGTCATTAATAGGTTGCCATCTCATACGTCTGTCTGCCCCATTTGAATAATTATCCCTATTTAATAATTTCATACTACATGTATGTTTAATTTGCTGAATTTCCTTATCGAATGTTGTTGCGAATTGATTGGCTATATACTTAACATTACTACTGTGTTCCATATTCGTTAATATAAAATCATCCACACTTTGTTTTCCTTTCCCCATTAATATGTTTATTCTATCCCATACTTGAGTGTGGGATAAGTGACCTCTTATAGGAGGTGGGAGTGGGATACACCAAAAATCTTTAAAGTTTTAATTTTAAGCCTCTAAAAAGGCATTCGCAGTGTATATATTAAACATAATATTATTTTAAAAAAGCCCATATAGTTCGAGTGGTTGAGATTCCTTAGTTTCCTTATCTGTAACTCATTGATTTTTAAAACATTTTTTAATTTAAGTTGGCTCTGGTCTGGGTTTTTTTAGTAATGTCAGAGCACACTTTTTTTTCACATTAATTTTATTTTTATTTTTATTCTCAACAAAAACCCTACAGCAATACAGCAGAAATAATACTCAAAAAAGACATCACAAAGCACATTGCCACTTACAGGGTTTTATTATGTACCCAAGTTATGTTGAAAATTAAGTTGAAAACAAATTGATTTAAGAAGATGGGGAAAAGGATCTAGTTGGAGTTAGGATGTGTGTGTGTGTTAGTGTGTGTGTGTGGCTGTGTGTATGTTTGTGTGTGTATGCGTGTGCGCGTGAGTGATTATTTATTTGTCCTTCAGTGTATTCACGACACTGCGCTTGAAGGACGCTCTCGGCAGGTGGAAAATGTCCAAGTCTATAAACTTGTCGTTGTATGTTGTGGGTAATCTGTGAAAAACTGAGTTACGGTCGTAATTAGATCGTGATAGTGGGACATGGAATAATTTGATCTTTCTTCCACGTCTAGGCCCGGCCTGAAGCTGCAACATTTCAGACAGCAGTTTTGGACAATTAAGAGTCCCAGAACAAATGTCGTGGAGGAATGACATATCGGAGACAGTGCGTCTATCCTCCAAGGTCATCAATGAGTGACGTTTGCAAGAATCATCGTAGTTTAAGGGAATGTAATGGGAACGGCGATTAAGCCATCTCACAAACCTTTTCTGTATGCGCTCTATATGATTCCTGTGCGTAACATACTGTGGGTTCCAAATCGGGCTACCAAATTCTAGGACACTGCGCACATAGGCGTTGTATAGCAACTTTACGCAGGACAAATCAGTAAGATCTTTACTAACCCGAAATACAAAACCCAAATTCTTAAAAGCTCTGCCCACAATATTATCTAGATGAGAATTAAAAGTAAGTTTTGCGTCCAGTGTTATGCCAAGGTCTCTCACCACGTATTTTTTGGGAATGCATGCGTTGCCTATTTTGTAAGTGTAATCATTGGGCTTATGCTTCCTTGTGAAGGTGATATGCGCGCACTTCGATTCATTAATTTTCCCATCTGACGGTTTAACCACCTCCTTACAGAACACCACCGTGAATAACCATGTTGTGTTTCAGTGAGTAAGTAAAGGATACCAGAGCTTGGGATACCATTTATCCTTCCTAATGATTTATCCTTAATCCTACTACTAAGGTCAGCTGCGTCCTTGCAGCACATGTGGCGTTGCTTCTGTTAATATATCGGTAATCATCGGTCATCTACGGTAGTGATAAGATCTAGCATCTGATAAGAACTGTAAATTTGATGACTGTTTTTAGGTACAAACAGCCTAAGGTACTTCAGTTGTCCCTTTAGCTCATATTCAACAAAGCTCCTCCCTATTTTCGAAGTGTTTTGAGCACCAACATTGTTTCCTCATTAAATCTAATGCTTCAAAGCAATAAAAACTGTTTTAGGTGATCAAATGTCATCTGAAATTTATCATATTTTGTTTTATGTTCTATTAGTCTATATCAACAATAAAAAAATAAGAAATGCAATAATGTCAGTAGAAAAATGAAATGTATTGAAACGTTACATTTTTTATGTTTTTTTTTTATGTTAGATCGGCAGACAGACTGACGGCCCACTTGAAGGTAGGTGGCTACCGTCGCCTATAAATCAAGCAACGCCAAAGCTGCTGCAAATGCGCTACCGACTACAGTAGGATTAAGGATGAAGGATTAGGAGGAGATAGGGAAATGGGCTCTGGCATCCCTTACTCCCTCACCGAAACACAACAGCACGCATGCTTTTATTTCACAGTGGTCTTCTGTAAGGGGGTGGTTACTGCCGCCAGACGGACTGCCCAAATTACTGCAAAACGCAATGTGCCCTGCCACTACTTTCCAGATCCAGACCAGAGCCAAAGTTCACTTTTCAAAGTTGAACCTGCCGGGAATTGAACCCGAGAACCCTAGAACAGAGCGTTAAGGCAAGTACCCTAACCACTCATCCAACGGGCTGTTAGTATCGCAAACAGGCTGACGGTCCGCTTGAGGCTACGTCGCCTAAAACACAAGCAACGCCACAGGTGCGGCAAGTGCGCTGCCGACTACAGTAGGATTAAAGATAAGGGATTGGGAAGAAATAGGAAAATGGGCTCTGGGATCCCTTAGTCACTTAACGAAACACAACAGCTATTATTTCACTGTGGTCTTCTGTAAGGAAGATTACATGAACATTACACAGTGCTTCTTACTGTTTACTAAAGATAAATTGATTTAAGTATGTCAACAAAACAGGTATCACAGCAAGTTTATTGTATGAACATGTCTGATCGGACATGCAATTATAAGTTCAATAAATGTACAGAATCGATTTTAATTGATGCGCCATGTACGAATACCTACCAAGTATACCATGTACTTCACATCTATACCTACTGTAATTAAATAAAATTGAAATATCTAATGACAAAATAACTTCTTTTTACTAAAATATGTATGTATATTAAATAACAAAAAAAAACAATTATTTAAATATTTGTCTGTCTGTCTGTATGTCTGTGTGTTCCGGCTAATTTCCGAAACGGCAGGGCCAATTATGACGGAACTTTCGCTGGCAGATAGCTGATGTTATAAGGAGTAACTTAGGTTACTTTTAATTTAGAAATTATATTTATTAAAAATGAGCAGTGCCCACAGGTAGGTACTGCGCATTCACCACGCGCACGCCACGCCGGCCGCAGCGAAGCGAGCTAGTTTTAAATTAATAAAATTAAAATTATTATCATGTCCATATCAGCCGGATTACATCCATTGCTGGATACAATGGTATATCTTGGTCTAGATGGGCCCTGTATCAAAGTAGGGTAGAGATTTTTAACATTGAAAGTGTTTTTTTCGATCGCTTCAGTATAATAAAGAGTACTAGCGTATAGTCCTCAATTTCAGCGAGATTGAGAATTAGGGGAAAAAAATTTTTTTTAAAAAGTTCCATACTTTTTAAGAAAGTAGTGAAAAAACTCTAAAAATAGCTTTTTAGGGGGTTTAAAAAGGACACTTTTAAACATATTTGTAATTATAAATTTTAAACTTCAATTTTTTTTTTTTTTCAAGATTTTGAGTACCATCAACTAAACAATCTCTATGCATTACCTACTTTCCTTTTATTAGAATGGCATAATATCATTCGCCGGCATTGATACATTATCGCCCCTGTCTTGGAATACAACAAATAACAAGAACATGCAAGTGCCAAATGAAAGGTGAGATAGAGAAATTGACTCTAAATACGAGCGCTAAAAATACTCAGGCTGAAGACCAAGGTCTATAATCAGTGCGTTCTGCTAGTAATAACGTATAGTACCGAAACCTGGCCTCTTACGACAGAACTAGTCCACAAGTTCAAACTCGCTCAAGCTATGGTATAGGATCAGAAATTTTAAAATTCTCCGAAAAACCAAATGTTAGGGTTTAACGTAATTAAGACGTACCTACTCTGTGCGAGTGTTGCACTGACAACCCATACACCGCCATCTGGTGGTTAAAAAAGGGTTCACGGAGAAAGGAAGTCAGTCAGGCGTTCGAGACGAGAGGTTGTCGTGTGTCCTCGCATCTTATAGTTGTGAAAATATCAGTCTGGGATTAAAAGGTACTTGTGCACAATATGGAAAAGTAGGTAAGTAAGGAGTTTCTAACACAAAGTTGTCGACATAGCCGAGAGAATTAGCAAGCTCAAGTGACAATGGGCAAACTAATTCAGATAACCGATGGGGGTAGACGAGTTCCCAAATGGAGGCCGCGAATTGTAAGACGCAGTATGGGAAACCCTGCGGCCAAGTGGACAGACAACCCAAAAGGCATCGCAGATAGCGGTTGGTTGCGAAGGGAAAAGGCCTGGTGATGATGAATCAGGCCTACCTCAAGTTTTTATGCGTCATAGCTTTCATTAAAAATAATTGCCTTTAATGTAATTAGTCTATCGTCATACCAACCGCGTCAGCAAAAGCATGTTCGCTAATGAACGCAGTATCAATATGCAAACAAATATTTTATGACCGACGACCTTAATGTAAATTGCACTAACAATACAATAATACCTTGTTGTATTGTCAGCTACAATCGGTCAGCACCGTATTCGGCAGATAATCTATCTGCTTGTCCACTATATTAAGCATAAAGTTATGGATAATTACGACCACAAAGGAGCCAGTGAGTTGTAATTGTAAACAGAATAGTAACGTTATAATCTGTGACGCATTGTGCAATGATCTTCTGTCTCTTTTGCGCGTAAAGTGGAAGTGTGGAACTGTCTCTTTTTCACGTTGGAATGATGTAATTCAAATCGCGTTGTGCATTGCTCTGCGTTCACATTCGCTGACTGCCCGTGTAAACATCGGGAGATTAAGTTCGCTATCAAAATCGGAAAAGTACTAATAATTAAACACCGCAGAAAGTTTGGTAAATTAATGCATTAATTTGCACTCAATTATTTTCGTTGTGCAGTAAAGTTTTCTGTTTATTGACGGATTAAGAAATCTGTGCGAAGGTTGAATTTCATCACAATGGACGCAACAAGTAAGTAGGTACCAACTTGCTTAATGTTAATAGTAAATTGATAAATGTCGAATAATGTTTTTTTGTAACATTTATTTTCTAATTAATAAAGAAACGCAAAGATAATAGATTTTATTATGGCCAGTAAGTAGATAATTACATCCAATATACATAGGTAGGTACATAGGTTAAGTACGGACTGCTAATATTCGCATTATTTAAACATTTTGTCTGTTAAGTATTATAATTAATGCGTATGTAATATATTCATTTAAGTTAAAAGTTTAATAATAAAATTAAACATGCACCAGATATACAATATTCCTAAATATTCTTATATGTATGTATAAATTTGAAACTGGTTATGTTTTACCTACGTGACATTTATTTAAAAAACACGTTTTCATACACATTAATGACGTGTGTAACTCATTAAAAAAAACTAAAACTTACTTTTGGTATTTACCTAAAACTTGCAATAAAATCAATTGTGATTATTGTTTAGTATTAATTTTGTGAAAACCTTGTAGCTACGTCACGGCCTAAATAACACAAACAGAACTGATTGCAACACAAACTCATAATTTCCTGATTATCATGCAATGTTTACCGCAATAAAAGTTGCCTTTTAAATCGCCAATTTGATGACGTTCAAACTAATTATTAATTAATTTTAACAATATAATTAATTTTATTATTTTGACGCCCCCATCCTATACAAAATACTAATAAATAGGTACCTAATTACATTGATTCCTGCTCACTTCTAGAATTTATTTTCTTTAAAGTACCAAAACTCAGAACGAGATCAGATGACTCATTTCGCCTGCTATCGAAAAAAATCATGGTAGGAATTCCTTCCTTCATCGTTCCAAGTAGGCATATGGCTATTATAGGGTACTATTGATATATTTTATAATAATTTATGAGCTTGCATAAAGAAAGTTAGCGATTTACTCTTCAAAAAATAGATTATTTTATTTTTTACCATTAAGTAGCTATTAAATTTGTTTTTGTTTGTCCCCTTATACTCATATAATTCTTATCTTCTCATGTGTTTGTTTTTTTTAAAGATTGAATGTTATAAAGTTAAGATAATATGGTTCTTTAATACTTATTTGTGTATTGCGAAGGTGGTTTGATAAATAATAAGCCTACCCTTGAAATTTTTTTTTATTATTTCTGTTATTTCATTTTTCGACGTAGTCCCCATCTCGAAATATGCACTTTTCCCAGCGCGTCTCAACTTCTTCAAGCCCTCCAAAAAATATGTCATCTGAAACTCAACAAAATACTCATCCGTGGCCTCATGAAGCGACCTCATCATTTGATGTGAAGCGTTTGCCTCCGAGCCAAGTCTTCAAATTTGAGAACAAGAAGAAATCGCACGGGGCCAGATCCGGAGAATACGTAGCATGCGGCAGTATGTTGTAACCCAATTGATCCAGTTTGGCCTTGGCGACGCGAGATGAATGGGCCGGTGCATTGTCATGGTGAAAGAACACCTTTTTGCGAGCTAAACTGGGCCGTTAACAAAGAAAAACTTAATTCTTCATCAAATCGAGACAATAAATCAGAGTAATACTGCCTCGTGATCGTTCTTCCCTTCGCTAAGTAGTCGATGTGGATAACTCCTTGAGAATCCCAAAAAACGATCACTGGATTCGACTGGATTTTGGTTTCGGATGTATAGTGATGGATTCATGTTTCGTCCACGGTAACGTAGTGCATGAAGAAGTCCTTTAGATTGCGCTTTAACACTCTTTGGAAGTAGCCACACGATACCGCAAACGCGGTACCCATCAGGCCGAAACGTTAGCTTCCTAATGCCCAAACGTTTGTGTACGATATTATGAATACGCTCCAATGACAAGGCACACATCTCAGCTACCTCCCTCAACATTAGTCTGCGATCGTTAAGCAATAAAATCACGGAGTTTGTTGATGGTTTCCTCCGTGGTAACCTCATTCGGGCGTCCTGGGCGGGCTTCATCGAACACGGATGTTCTTCCATTTCGAAATTATACACGCCATACACGCTATACCTATAACTCGCTTTTTTTCCTTAGGCGTTTTCCCTTTCAAAAACAGAAAGCGAATCACTGCCTGATATTGTTCTTTTTCCATTTAAAACAAAAACACACAACTAGTTCCGTTTAAACTGCAATATTACAGGATGTAATTAACAGAATGATTTGAAACTGTCAACTTTCTCGCTTCCAAGATGGCAGCTGCAGGCAATGACATTTTATCATTCAGCCTTGCCACATTGCTTTAAAGCTTATTTTTTATCGTATGATAACAAATGAACTTTAAAGCTCCTCTCGTATATATGTAGCTTAGACTTAAGAATATAATAGCTGTATGAAACCTAGTTATATAAAAATACAATATTATGTAAAAATTATAAAAAAAATAATTAAAGAATACCTAATCTAAATTATTTATAAAAATTATATTTACCCTAGTTTCCAGCATGGGTCCCTTAAGCAGGGTTCGTTACCTCCTAGTATATTTAGGCTAATTTGTTGATGGTCTTCAATGAAATACCAAGCGTTTTGCAAATAGGTATATTAAAAAATTTAGACGCGTTGGGACCACGCACGGATTCAGCGACTCTAAACCGCAAGAAATAAAAATACTAATTAATTAGATGCACAAAAGAATATGCCTTTAAAAACACAATGAACAATAGTTTCAAATCACATAAAACTTATACTAGCTGAACTCGGCCACGCATCACTGCGGCCCATTCGGCGGCGGCCGGCGTGCGCATGGGGCGCGCGGTACTGGACACTGCTTATATATAATACTATTGATCGTAGCGTGATGTTATAGCCTTCCTCGATAAATGGACTATTCAAAACAAAAATAATTTTTCAATTTGGACCAGTAGTTCCTGAGATTAGTGCGTTCAAACAAACAAACATACTCTTCAGCTTTATAATATTAGTATAGATTATACCCACATTACAGTAGTTTTATGTTAGGTAAACTTAAAGTTCTCTCGCACCCGCACTACAGCAGCTGTACAAATACTTATAAACTTAGTTATATGTTTTTATGTTAGTAATTCTAATTATGAAATGATGAATAATTCTAGTGGAGAACAAAATGGGACTACCACCACCGTACCAACCGTCTGCACCGAACCCGGCACCGCCGCCTTCGTACTTCGGTAACAATCCTCCACCGCCGCCGGGCCTAGTGGTGCCACCGGCTGCACCACGTACTGCCGTCGTGACATCACCACCTTTGACGGGTGCAATCAAATTGGGCCCCGGACCAACTGGAACCACTTGTCCGACATGTCGCAAGTCGATCGTCACACGAGTTGATTTCGTACCGAATAATCGTACCCATATCGTTTCGGCGGCTCTCTGTATTTTAGCTGGGTAAGTTCCACGTGTGTTTTCTTTTATTCCAAATGAATCCATAATACACAGATTAAAATGAAATCTTCCTGAATAGCTGATGCCCGTGACTTCGTCCGCGTAGAAAAATGAAAGGATGTAGTGCCTGACGTAGTGTGTAAAGCAATATAACGCCTGATATCTTGATTGCTGTTATATATTTGCCAGGCCTTGATTCCTTATTTTTAGATAGCTGGTGACCGTCCTGAAATTCTATTATAACTATTGTTGAAAGATTTTTTTTAAATCGAATAAGTATACAACATACCTTTCATAATATACGAAATAATCGCACGAATCGCACGAAATAATCGTTGGAGAAAGGTCTAGTATATAGCTAAGAAAGGGCCTATAAATATACGAGCGGACAGAAAAAAACTAGCAATTTCTAACTTGTAATATTGAAATAATTTAAATTTATAAAACTGTAGACAAACTATTACGTTAGACGTATTAGCGTAAGATATTCGCAAAACCATTTCCCGGAATTCCAAGTAGCTACTGTTGGCATGAATTATAGTAAAATTATCTAAACTATTTCAGGTGTTGCTGCGGATGCCTGGTACCTTATTGCATGAGATCGTGCAAAACAGCAAACCACTACTGCCCTGCTTGCAAGGCGTTTATCGGTTCCTATTTCCAATCTTGATTTTAAAACAAGCACACAAAAATGCCTGTACTTTTATACGCTATGGCAGATAAGCATTAATTAAATAGCATTAATTATACAAAAGAAAAAGGATAATTGATTTAAACAATATTATCTTTATAGCTGTATAAGTTTTTAACTACGATTTGAAATTCAATATTTTATTCCTAGTGGGTGGGTAATTTTTGGGTATTACTTAAAAATTAAATATACACATAATTACAGCTATTGATCGATTTTATTGTATAATTCTGTGATACTTATTGTTAAATAAAATAAGGTAGAAGAGTTGAAAAAAAATAATAGTAAGAATATCAGTAAAATGTAATAAAAAAAAACATGACTACTAGAGATGCAATAGATATCCTTTCTCAAAATAATCTTTCGTTCCATAAAGCGCAGACTACACTGGGAGCGAAGCTGTCATAAAACTATGCGAGCTAAACTAAGCTAAGTGAAATGGGTTAATAGGTACTTAATTTTGTATTACATAAACTCGAATAACTTCTACCGTGGTGAAGACGTGGACATGTTCAATGGCAATACGCGATAGAGGCAGGTCGATAACAATAACAACATTAGATAAGGGCGGCACTTCTCTACCATCGTCGCGTAGGCATGATGAGCGCGCATTGCTGACGTAATTTAGCTCTGTATAGATCATCGAGATCATCTAATGCCAGCCATACTCGTCATTTTACTACGATACTTGTCATGCAAAATAACACTCAAACGTTTTATGCCGATTAGACGATAGACTTGGTCGTATGTGGGTGGCATAAGAAAAAATGAGCGCCCCTCCACTTGTGTGCGTGCGGTGACTATACTAAGAACTTTGCATAACTAGCGTTCTCTGAAGTGAACTAATCGAATGATCAGTCCCCAGGGCGCTGTCTTTGTATGGCGAAGAGCCTCGCTTTGTGCAACACGTCCGCTCTGACGACTGAAGAGAAATTTGTGTTTATTGCTTTTATCTATACACTTTGTATATGTGTGTAAACAAATTAGAGGGGCGCGCATTTTTAGATTAGAAAATCTGTAAGTCGCGCGTATTTAAAGACATGAACGAAGCGAAACGAACTTAGCTTCATATCGCTACGCTCCCAGTGTGGTTGCCCTTAATTTCCTTAGCTTTTGATGTGCCATTTGTCTTCGTCGAAACCGAGTTCAGTTACCATTTACAAATAAAACTAGGTTACGAAGGATGAAAAATAAATCGAAAATATATAAGCACAAACAATAAATATAAGAGAAGTAAATAGTTCATCAAACTCAAAAAGTTTGCGTATTAATTGCATCGCTAGTTCATATCTTACATAAATAATTTTCTTTATACTACATAATATTATAATAATTTTTTTGTATAAAATTTTACTTATATTTTTTTATTTTCACTTTTTTATATTACGTGATACAATTAACTTAAAATATTAAATTACTTTAAAAAATACATTATTGTAAATAATTACTCTCTTTTATTACTTGGGGTAAAAACAACACTGTCCCGTTTCGATACTTATGTTTCCGAAAGGTAAGACCGTTCAAATTACCGTGCTCTTTGTGTAGACACCTAAGAACTGTTGGCAATTAGGACAATAGTGCTCCACATTTTTCCATCTTTTAACCACATACGGCACAATACAGCAACATAACCACCTGAAGAAGAAATAGTTCATATTAACTACATTTTTCTCTTAACAAGCCATAAACTAACTTAATATCTACATTGTGTATTATTAATAAATTATGCAAAGTTTTAATTTTAAAAAAAAACCACTTGTTTTTAAAAAGTTGTACCTCCGATGTTACCTACTATTGAATGGTAGAGTACATAAGTGGTATATAGCAAACAATATTCGATTATTAAGGCAAGGACTTAGCAGAAAAGCATTATTTTCGTCTTCTAATTTCACTTGTTAGAGTAAAATTAAAATTTAGATAAAAATACAGAACATAATAGACCGTATTTGAAAAAGTTTAAATCGGGCAAATTTATACAAGAAGTTATATTTTCTGAGAAAAAAAACAGTAAATTACTGCCAAAATAGGTTTCTCATCACAGTAATAAAAAGTTTCAGCGACAAGTACATTATTTTTTAAGCTTATTAAAAGCTTAAGTTCTGTGCTAACGTTTTAATCGTCTGCTTTTATTTCTTTTTTCATATTTTACACAATATTTAAGAGAAATCTTCCAATTTTAAATATGTTCGGTTATCTCCGAGAAGCTACAAAAATTTGTAGTAACCTTAATTCCATAGGTTATTAAGTTGCGCTCAAGACAAGAACGAATTTTAGCCAAATTGAGCAAAAATTTTTTATTGAAAAATGAAATTAATTTCATATATAAAGTCATGTAAGTACCAAAACATTTCATTAATGAGTTTTACAATATTTATTAGTACTTTTTCGAATAAAATTTACAATTAGTTTCTTCTTGACAGGGCATTACGTGAACATCATTATGTCCTCGGATTAACTAGTCCGAGATTATGTCCAATGGACGAAAATTAAAAACCAGTAGTTATTTTCGAAATAATGGGACTAGGAATAAAGTTGCCCTAGTGAAGGTTTGGCGAAAAATGCACCAACTTCAATGTAACTATTGACTGGCCACATGATGGTATGCCTATAATAAACACGAGAAAAACCATCCAAGTACGCTCCAGGATTCTAACAGGATAAAGGATAAGGAAAGGGTAATGTAATCGCCTCCGACGTCCCTTACTCAGGCAATGCAAGACGTATAAGTGGTGTTGTTTGAAGGATGTAATTATTATGTGAGAGGGTGGTAATTGTGGTTAATGCGGCTTTTCATTTTATTGTCTTTATTTATTTTCCGCCATATTTGTGTTTTTTTTTTTCGAGTTTACACCTTAAGAATTAATTTTCATATAAGGCCCCCGGCATGAAAATTGAGAAATAAAATTAATACAAGCGTTAACTTAGCGTTACGTTATCTGTCACTGACATCTGTGCGACAGCTGATGCATGTTTTGTGTTTTCTAATTATATTCTCTGGGCATATAAAAGCAAACGTGGAAATCTTGTAAGAAAAGTGTAGTCTGCGTTCAGGAATGAAACGGTAGTGCGTTATAACCTGTTTGAACAGCGTCATCGAAAAATTAACTATTTGAACTTATAAAGGGTATTTCTTCGAAATTTCATTCTTCCACTGATTCATATGGCCAAAATTTAATTTCACTTTTAGCTCTGTAACAGAAGTTCATATGAAAATAGGTATACCAAAGGTATGTATTTGAATGAGGGACTCGTTTTTATAAAGTAGTTTTCAAGATATCGACGTTCAAATATTTTGTACCCATATGAATCAGAAATTGTTACAGATGAATCAGAAACAGAAATAAAAATTAAAAAGTTTATGTAGATGGGCTCTATTCAGAAAATAATTATATTTTAATAACAACAATAATCTAAATTATTGTACTCATTGATTTTGCTATAACTTTTCATAATTCAAAAATCACAGAAGTACAAACTATTCTAATAATGGCACTTTTGACATCAGTCTTAGTTAAGCAGTCTTAATTATTAATTAGAATAAATAATCACATTACTGTATTTATTACTAACAATAAAGTACCAACAATGAGATCAACTTTAAATTAATGGCATTTTTGACATCACTGTTTTAACTTTTAAAGATACATATTTATTAGTAGGTATGGTTAACTAATAAGTTATGAAGTCAAAGTTAAGAAGGTACTAAAAGAAATATTTCCTTGGCTTTTTGCAAGGAACGAAGATGCTTTCAATATCATCCTTAAAGCCTTTTTCTATTTTGCGAGATCTTGAATTTTTGGAGGAAGATGGAATAATCATATCTTCACCAATGGCGTAAGACTCTTTTGTCCGTTGTTACACCTTTTTCCGCCACAGATGGTAACGGACAGGCGGACAATAAAAAAAGGTAACAAACAAAAGAAAATAAAAAGAGTGCTACTGGTAACAAAATATTTATTTATAAAGAGAAATTACACAAAAAAAAATTACCAGTACACACACAAAAATAAAATAAATCTATACAAAAAAAACGTTAGTTAAAAAAAATGCCAGGGACCTTGCGGAGATTTGGACTAAAGGAAACCTTGCCACGGAAGGAGAGCCATCGACGAGAAAAAACAATAAATTAATAACTATCCTACTAGATTTGTTATATTTAAAATTATGTTAAAATTTAAACGATTGACCAACTTGTGTCGGTGGCGAAGCGAGCCGTCGAAGGCGACGGAAGGCACGGCGGGTGCACTGCGGGGTTGCCCGTTTGGTTCCCCGTCGAGCCAACGTAGTTCGCACGGCCCTTCCACTCGGCTCACCAACTCATGGAAGTTCTGTCTTCCGTTTTGGATGCGTTTGATAATTTGTAGTATTTTTGTAAATAAAAAAAAAACCCCTGAAATGGATATAAAAAGCCGTCTTAGAATTTTGGCCATCTTATACCCTTCAGGTAATCTAGGGTGAGGGCTTGTTATAAAATTGAATTATCATCGGTAGGTAATTCTACATTTGGGTACTAAAAAAAAAAAAAAAAAGACTACCGCGGAATTGGTATTGCTAAATTAATAAAAATGAAATATACGGATTTGCCGTATATGATTGGGTCGATGGCTATCGGCCACAAATAAAATATATTAAAGAAAAGGTAAAATTCGGCCGATGCCATCTTTAAAAAAAAATACACATCCGCGTGCCAAAATAAAAGGTATTTACCATTAATTTAAATGTAGTAAATAGGCACACGACCTACACAATTTATAGTTAACACTTTTCAATAAATTTAATTAAAATTCTCAAAAGACATGACTACTGAATCTACCTCCGACTTGAACAAAAAAAAATTAAAGAAATAAAACGGGAATTTACGCACTGAATTAGCTAAAAAACACTTACCGCCGAGTTACGACGAAGTTTTCTTTATTAAATTTGATGGATTTCAAAAGACAGCCCAGTATTTGGCTCTAAAGCTAATTTTAAACTACATTTTCTATATGGTTAATTCGCGTCGACGGATAGTGGGTGCTGCCACAAAAGAACGTCCTGTCTCGCTCGCTGCTTCTAGGCAAAAAGGGCTTGAGACCGGTCGCGCGCGCCGAACGAGATGCGATTTGTTCATCACTCAGACGGATCACGCGTTCTTCCGTCTGAATGAATGCGAACCACAGAGCGAAGCGACGATGACACGAATTTGTTTCCGACAACTGGAATGAGTCCCATCATACGTCCGAAAAATTAATGTAACACCGTTTATCATATTGAGGCTTTTTGTCTCATCGTCAAAATCTAAGCGATCATCCACGCTTTTCTGATGTAGGGTCGATAGGATATCTCTGGTGAATTTTGGAGTTATAAGTTTTCATCGATTGCATATAAGTTCTCCATCCAAAAGCTGTCGTCATTGGGAAGGTCGATGTCATGTTAGGCTGTATCCGAATCTTTTTATTATTGTTAATAAGGAAAATTAATGTGTGAGATCAAATGTGTCATTTTTCGAATAAATTTATACTCCTGTGATTTTTGAATTATTCAAAAGGTTATAGCTAGGTAAATATAACAAATAAGACTTTGAACTACTGACTTGTACACGGTAAAAAATTGGACAAGGAGAATTATGCAACAAAAGCGCTCCTTTCGTGCTGGAGAGGTGAAAACAAATTTATTTTGTGATTCATATGGGGTTCTGACAATAAGAATCAGGCACAGATGAATCAGGATTTTGCCTAAAATCATGCATCTCATCATACATACAGACTTCAGTATTGTCATTTTTCTACACGAATCTGTAACCCAAAAGCATCACACGAAACTCAGATTAAAGTTTTAAAACAATAAAATAAATTTTATGTAGTAGGCATTGTAATCAGTATGCCACCTGAACCAAGCACAGATGAATCAGACATTTATCTTCGTAACACCGGGACCTAAGCCAACCAGCCGCACGTTCACCTTCTAGCTTGTCCGTTGCATGACCTCCGCCTAGGAGTAATAGTGTTCTGTGTGCATGACTAACTTCCCCCGCGCCCGCGTGGAAACCCAGACTCTCATTGTTATTACCCGACCAAGTACGGTCAAGCGCAGCTTTCGCCACATGAATCAGTATTATATGCCGAACACTTCTTATTTACTTATTTATGAACTCACGAATGTAGTTTTTTTTTGTAAGAGGACATTTTTTTTGTAAGAGGACAGTTCATTTCCTTTCGATTAAATTGTAATTAATATCAAAGGGAAAATGTGACATCGACCACTTTGTTCCGGAAAATGGCAAACGGACGCACCATATGAATCAGAAGAACAAACTTCAAATATTTTTATTTTGTACCTAGACAGCAATTATTTCAAAAATATCATTTGTCTCAGTTAGGGAAAAGCTAAACTGTACAAAAAAAAATTAAAATGCCGTTTTGTTAGTTGGTTACAGAAATATACCCATAGAAATCGAAAATTTTGTCTCTGAAGAACTACCCTAAAACGTAGTGGCATCTGTGTATTACGAATGTAACTAACATAAATTTTGTTGGAACACGTGACATCTGAGTATGTAAAATGTAACTAAATAATATAAAGTAATTAGTTATCTACTGACACAAGGAAAATTTTATACTTTTACTTTATCTTAATGAGTTCTTCTTTACGAGATCTTTATGTATCGTAGGTGTTTAAGAAAAAATATAGCCTGACTGTTAGAAATTCATATATTATGTAGTAAATAAAAACAGACGACAACCGCGTCTGCGTGTTTACTTGTTTGCTTAGTTACATATATTATATTCTAATCTAGGTACTCAACAGATTTTGAGGGGTTTCTACTCTCATCTTAAATAACTATTTTTTTTTACTTTAGAATTGAATTTATTTTTTAAAGGCAAAAGTAAGTAGCTGTTTAGATAATCGAACCCTGTGTGTGGCAATGTAATTGGCAATACTGTCTCAGTTGTGTTGTTATTTTCTGAATTGGTGTAGTATTATTGTCAAAAAATAATTTAAAAAAAATGTCTGGCGGCTGAACAAGCTGAGGTCTGCGTTGGTACTTAAGTAAGGGATGTCAGAGTTCTTCCCTCTCTATTAGGTGGACAGTAGTTATAAAAAAATGTGTACATTCCAATTGCAACAGTATGAATGCAGGATTGATAGAACTCAAGAACTAGTACATAAGAGTGGATAGTGAATTGGGCTCTGTGGCTCTAGCATGAATTTACGATACTACACTTGCTAGCGAGAGCGTAAAACATTTATATGGAAAATTGATAATTTGACATTGACAGTTCACGATTTCCCATACAAAAGTTTTACGTTCTCGCTAGCGAGTGTAGTATTGGTGTAGCATCGTAAACTCATACTAGAGCCTCTGGTATCCCTTACTCACTCACCGAAACACAACAGCACACGTGCAGTTATTTCACGGTGGTCTTCTGTAAGGGCCACCCCAAAAGTCAAAAGGGCTGCCCAAATGACTGCGAAACGCAGTGCTGCCCTGCCACTTCTTTCCAAATGCAGACCAGAGTAAAATTTGAAAAGTTCATATTTCAAAGTTGAGCCTGCCAAGTCAACTGGGTCGAACCTGGGAACCCTAACCACTCATCCAACGGGCTCATCAAAACCTTTTGTGAGTAAACCTTTTATTAACTTATGTATAACTTGTTTTCATGTTAAACCATGTTTTCCCAATTGATAGCAAGCGGTCTAGCGTCGCCAAAGGGATTGGAGCGCGCTGTCGACATTGATAGGTTCGATTTAAAACATTTTTTTTCATCAATAGTTAGAATTGAATTTCAGGGTGGACATAGGCTAAATATTCCACGCGGGAGAAGCCGCGGGCACCAGCTATCTAAAAAAAAATAAAGATTCAACGCCTGTCAAATGTATAACAGCAATAAATATGTCTGACGTTATATTGCTTTACATATTTCGTCAGGCGCTATATCTTTTATTTTTCAATGCGGACGAAGTAGCGAGCACCAGGATAACGGCACTTAAAGGGTGGTTACTGCCGCCAAACAAGCTTAGTTTATGACTGCGAAACGCAGTTTGCCCTACCAACAGTACCTACTACAAAATCTACTTAATATTTTATTTCATTTTATTCTGAACAAAAACCCTACAGCAATACAGCAAAAAATTATACACAAAAGAGACAGCATCATCAATCACATTGCCACTTACAGGGCAATGTGATATATCTATATTTTTAGATATAACAATTTATTACTGCATAAATGTTAAAACTATTACACTTAAACTTAATTGAATACAATCGATGCAATTGTTACTTACCAAAACAATATTCCGAAAATAATTGCGAGCACGTGTGTCAGGGTGGAGTTTTTGTAGGTCGCTCTGGTCATCACGTCCTCCTGACAATGTGGACACCTCATTCCTACTGGCTCGGAGCCGACTTGTAGCAGGTCCATCTCGATGCTTACTGCATTTGAATTTTGTCCTATTTGCGTATATGAGTTCGAATCCACTGAAACGTCCACGAAGTATAAAAATTAATTCACTTTAGATTTAACTGTATGAAACTATTAACTACCATACCATGTGATAATTACAAGCTAATTAGCCGAATGGTTAGGGTGCTTGCCTTAGCGTTTTGACTTAGGACTCACGCGTACGACTCTGGGCAAGGCTAACTTCAATATTCGTACGATTCTGGGCAAGAAATCAAAGTAGGTTCTGGTCGGGCGTTTGGAAAGTAGGTAATGGCGGGGCACACTGCGTTTCGCCATCATTAATTGAATAGCTCGTCTGGCAGAAGTAACCACCCCAATAAATCCATTTATTTATATACAAACAGTTACATTACAAGATGGTGGGTAATGTCTTAAACTCTTGAAATCTTAAATATATAAGTAGGTATATGTCGGAGATTCCTGAGATGACGACACAAGCGGAGGGTTTAAGAATCGGTTCCCGTTAACATACAACGCCATCTAACAACTTCCTGGGAAATGTCAAGCAGTAAGCTTGAGTGCGGTCGACGCTAACACGTGAACATTATTTCTAATTTACACATAAAATTGAAAAATACCCGATTGGGATTTCAACTAGCATGTACCTAATCGACAGCCGATGGTACGACCCATTGAGCTATCACTTCTTATAATTTTATCCATATAATCATGTTTATAATAATAATATTTTTAAATAGTCAGAACGTATAACAACATTCTTACTTTTTAATTGAGAAATGGTGTTACTTTATTATATAGTTACTTTAAAATAAAGTTAAAATTTATCTCGGCTTTGAACCTGAATCTAACCAGACCTTTATAATAATTCTAAATTCTTCGAAATAACATTGAAATGTTGTAGGTACTTAGATGTTGCTCGCAGAATTATCAACGTGGAGTGATAATGAGTAGGCTAAATATATAACAGATTCTATATACTTATAGGTAACTAATCCGTGATAGTTTATTATGCATCAGAAAAGGTTAAGGTTAATTTCTCTTTATAAGAGAAAAAAGGAGCCAATAAATTACCTAACATTTACATTAAAATAACAAACAAGTTACCTACTTAAAAACCATTGTTTATTTTTAAAAGAACACGTTGTCATTGTTTGACGAAAATATGACAAAATAATTTTGGAAGACGGTTACAGAAAAATATGTATATTCGATTTTGGCCACTTAATATCACCTCAAATAAAAAGTGTTTGATACTTGTAAACAAACAATAAATTTGTAATAAATTAAAAATAGGTATCTAAAAATAACTTACTTGTTTGTTGTTTATTACTCCAACGATAGAAATACTCAAATACTAGGTATCTATATCAGAGCTAATTTTCATACGACTATAATAACGAGAGGTGCTATTTCCACTCAATATACAATTTGTAAATGTATAAGGTTGTTTAACAAAATATTTCTATGTGAATCGATATTTTGTGTTGGTTAAAAGGCGACTTAAAAGGTTCAACGATTGTGATAAAGTGCCGATGGACATTAATATCTTTATCAAAGATAACGATGTGGTGCGGATTAAGTGTGTCAGTATTTATAGGAGCACCGTACATATACCTATTAGGTATCAACAAATAAGTACTTACTTACTAGGTGAGATATATTTATATGTGTTTCTATATATATACATCACAACACTGTAATTTATAACTAGATAATTTTAAATCACATTTTAAAGCCTACAAGACAAAAGGCTTGCTTGGACCTTATCTGTAGTAACTTAGTACACGTTGCCCCTAAAATTCACTATTTCGAACTCTCTGATCACGAGACGTGCCAAACTATTTCAGCAGATGCAGACATTAATGTGAGGCTAAATAAAAAGCCTGATTTTTGGTTTGAAACAAGACGCGACCTAGGCCAAGACAATATAAACAAAAAAAGTTGCCTTTACAGTCTAGAACATTTTATTATATTTCGATGAGTACAGTCATTTGGTTCGTGGTTCTAAAAATAGTGGTTACCTGGAAAGTTTACCGGGAGTTTTGAAAATTGTTAATTTCACAGATTTTGATGTGCTCTTTCCGAATTTCGAATTTGCCACTTCGTATTTTTGGCGCTCGTGCCGCCATTTTAGAAAAATGGCGCCTAAAAGCAGTTTTTTGACAATACCTCCTTTCCCAATTATTTTACGATAAAAACAGTTATATATAAAATTAAACTAAAGACAATTACTTACCTACAATTTATGTAGACCATTCTTTTCATAAAGTCAATAGTTTATGCGTACGCCTCATATTGCTCCAAAAATCTGACCACAGCTGGGCGCAATGAAAGCCACCTGGTCTGGCACGGATGCAGAATCTTGTGAGGTTTAAGATTCAGAAATTCCTGGAACTCCGTGAGGGTGCCAGCTCGCTTTGGACTGCTTTGAATAAACGTCTCTTACCAAGCCCTCTGGTTCGCGTGGCATCCATGCTTCGAAGTTCGGCAGATGTAATATGTTGTATAATCTATGTTGTAGATTTTTTTACAATTTCCATTTTTTAACATTGACATAACATTAAAGACATGTTAACATTTGTACCTATTCCATTTTGACCGCGCACTTACTAGAGGGCGCTAGGGTAATGTTTACTTGCACACGGGCGCTACATGGGCTAGAGACGCCTTTAATCTCGGATATTGTGACCAATGACCATATTGCGACGGTGATGTATTGTATTATCATAGCTGGAAGGTTCACTATTGCCAATAACGCGTGCCGAAAGAGACATTCAAAACCTTCGTGTGTCCCTTTCTAAGAAGGGTGACCATGTTGAATAAAATATTGTGGATTTATTATTTTTAATGCTCTATTAAGGCACTAACAATAGTAAAATATGTATACCGTTGATGTTATAAATAGATAATAAATGTATTGTTATCTATTAATACTCCAAATACATATATGTAACAATGAAAGTATAAAATTAAATTATTACAATATTTGTATGCAATATCTGAAGACCAACTTCTATAGTCAGTGCGTCCTGCGTATGGTACTGAAACGCGACTTCTCACTGCAGCACTAAACTGGTCCACAAGTCGACATAGTCGAGAGAATTGGCAAGCTGAAGTGGTAACGGTGAGTCCGTCACAACTGCCGTAGAGCGGGTAACCCATGAAGACGCACCGTGGGACGTAGGAATGGCAGGTGGACCGACGACCTGAAGGATATTGCAGGAAACGAGTGTCTTTGGTATTTGTATTTCAATTACTTCCTAAAATTGTAATTTGTTATTGGTATTTCATACACCTGACGCAGAGGTATTTCGTAGTTAGTATTTCAAATACTTATGGATTCAAAATACATTTTAACATAAATACATCTAGCGATCGTATTAATGGGTTCGTTCTGCAGAAAATAGCGCTAGATAGCTTTCATAAGCAGAAACAAGAGTGTAACAAAAGGCTGTTTGTCTGACAGTACATTTAAAAATTTATGTTCATCAGAGAAAATTCTTTTCCTCGTTAATAGGCTGGGCTAGATTAGTTCTACTCCATTAACATTATATAACACTGACTGTAATTTATATTTTAATTGAAGCAAAACATGTATTTTGCCCAGCTCTGGACGATGACGATGAATAGAACAAATCAATAAATATGTACACTTATGCTTTTAAGAGAAACTTTAAAAAATATATCAAATATTACACAAATCATGGAATCGTAATATTTATTTAATTATTTTTGTTCATAAATTTATAGAATATATAGACAGGGCATTAGGATTTTTTTCCTACAAAAATATTGATCCTGATCGCCGTAATGACCATGGCATAGTTAAATAGCCTTATAAAGTTGGCGATGGATTGAGCGATTTTGTACCACGTGGTTCTAAATCTAACATTACGGATTCTTTCGTCTTGCCGAATCTATACAGTTCAAAATCTTTGTTTATGTTAAACGTTACTAAATAATATGATTTTATGTAATTTATAACGTAAAGTCTCGCGAATTCTTTTGAATTTAAGTGTTAATTCTTTTGCGTGAGTTGTCATTCTTATTGTAAAATGTTTATGCACAATACGCTTCAAAAGCTCAATTTGATTTCTAGTTTTACAATTGGTTTGCATGAATATGTAACATTGCATGAATTGATGGAATTGCTCCAGATTTTAATTTTTTTCCGAGCTACTGTCGAGTAATCTTCAGATTGAAACTGTTTTGTGAAACTGTTTTCAGATTTGAAACGAAAAAAACTGTTTTGGATAGTCAGGCCAGGGAACTTGTTGTTCGCCTCCGAGACTACTTTGAAAGAAAGAGAACAACAAAATAATGGACCGTTGTTACCACTGAATCGAGTTGTAGAACGAGTAGCCGAAGCTCTTGATATTGGTCGCAATACTGTTTCGCGTATAACACGTGAGAAAATTGGCCAAGAAGGTTCGTCCGAAAATAAATTATCGACACCTAACAAAAAGCGGACCAAGGTGAAGCCAATCACAGATTTAGATGATTTTGATAAGGATGCTATTAGAAATCATATTTATGATTATTATAGAAGAATGGAGCTACCCACATTGCTCAAGCTTTTAAAATCACTGAAAGAAGCTGACTTGTTCAAAGGAGGTATTATAGTATATAATACTTCCATGTGTATTATGGAGTTGTGGTGAGTGTTCTGTGGTATTGTGTGCACAGAACGATTGTCTGTCGTATACGTAGAAAAATAACTGCTTTAGGCTTTAGTTATTTTTCTGGGGTCGTATATCCTTAAGTTATGTCCATGTCGTACATATTATATATCAATAAGTCATAATCATAAGTAAACATCATTCAATTCAATTCAAATTCATTTTGCATTGCAAGTTGTCGCTTTTGCTTCTTTTATATTACTTTACTCTATGCTCTTGCTCCTCTTAGCTTTGCTCCTCTCGCTAGAGAGTATACATATATGTTCTGTTCTGTGGCTTTGCTTTTTTTGCATAGTTCTCTGAGTCTCTCTTACTTTAGTAGAATGTTTGCTATAATTGCTATTTTTACCATTTTGCATTGAAAAATTAAAAAATGACTTATTTTTTTATATCTTTAATCTTAACTGTATATGAATTGACTTCAAATTATAGATGGGCCTAAAAGTGATATTTGATTAGCAGCGATCGCACTGAGCAGTTAAGGAAAAACGCAGTGAAAAGTCACAGTGGTTTTATCGCTCTTTAATCCCGAGCATATATCGATTAAATAATCACTCTTTTAATCTTTACGTTAATATAAGTAAATCGCTTTACTTACTATCGCATTTTGATTAAAGCGGGATGTATCGCGGCTTATACATCCATCATCTCTACTACTCTACATGTTATTAGAATTAGTAAATTTCCTTAACAACATATTACGGTTTGCCAAAAAAAAAAACACCATTAATTTGTATCATTTATTTGAAATAAAACTTTTATAATTTGACATTAATTAAGTATGAATCCTCAAGCTGGTTTTTTCCACGTAGTAGGAAATGGATCACGAAACTAATATAATATGTTACATATTATACTTTAAAAATAAAATTTTATTCACCTTTGCTGGTGATAACCTTGTACGACGGTCTGAAATTACAAGTCCTGCCTTTGAAAATAAACGTTCACATGGAACAGTAGTAGCCACCATGCAACATTTATGTTGCACCATTTCTGCCAAATTCGGATAAACATGTTTATTTAATTTCCACCAAAGAAGAGGATCTTCTTTTCGATCAAGAACTCTATCACTTGTGTATCTCTGCACTTCCATTATTGCCATAGATTTAGCATTCGTGGAAGGTTGTACTTTTGCTATTTGTTTGTCATATACACTCCAATAAGATTCCGTATCTGTTACAGAATCTGTATTAAAGTCAGTATCTGCATTTGAAGCAGAATCCAGCCGAGTTTCTTTTCGGGTTTTCTCTATGTTCGCAGTAACCCAATCTATAATATCGTTTTGAGTTACACTCAATGCAGTACTGTCCTCAAATACATACTGCTTAAATCGTGGATCTAGAAATGTACATATACCTATAGATCTACTGTATTCGACTTTTTCGAATCGAGCTTTTGTTTCGTTTATTAAAGACTTTGCGAATGGTACAATCAAATTTATTTTCGTTTTATTTATAGCTGATTCCGTAACCTTTTGAAGACCTCGAGATATTGAAATAATTTTACTAGCAGTAAGAAAATTTTCTGCACTCATTTCTTTGGTTGCTTCTTCAAATGGTCGTAAAACTGTGATTATTTCTTCAGCAATTGTCCACTCTCGTTCGTTCAACATAGCTAAATGAGGTACATTTAAATTTGCTAAAGTACTCCGAATCGGTTCTTTTAATAAGATAAATCTCTCTATCATATAAAACGTAGAGTTCCATCTTGTCACTACATCTTTTATAACAGTTAGAGGTTGTTTTAAACCTGCTTGCTGTTGCGTTTTGAGTAACTTTTCATTTGCTTGAGAACTTCTTCTGAAATGACTGACAATGGATTTAATTTTTTCAATGGCATGCTTAATTTCTACAAATACTAAATCACGTTCTTCTTCTGTTGATGTCGGGTTCCCACTCCCAATCCCAAGAGAACGCTCAACGATTAAATTTAACTTGTGAGCAAAACATCCAAAATGCTTCCATTTTAATTCATCTTTGATGGCCTTGGTAACATTAGACGCATTATCTGTGATAGTGATGACTAATTTATGCCTTACATTCCAACAACTCAATACGCGTCGTAACTCAGTAGCTATTGCAATGGCAGTGTGTGCACCTTCAAATTTTATACACTGTAATAGAACTGAACACAGCTTAAAATCTTGATTGATATAGTGCGCAGTTACACCTATGTAACTTTCATTAGCTGTTGAAGTCCAATGGTCAGTGGTAATATTTTGATTTTGATAAATATTTCCTGCTTGGTATTTCATATCCCGGTGCTAAGGTTTTCAGTAAATGTCTGAAACCTTCATCTTCGACAACTGAAAATGGCTGGTAATCTTTGATCAACATTTGCATTATTAACTTATCAATTTTGTCTTTTTGAGACGTAGATATTTTTTTGGGGTTCAAAAAGGTTTCCATACTACGTTGCTGACCTGTCATTGTAACTGACCTCATCTGTGATTGCGACGGTCCCGGCCTAATATCAGATATCTCGCAAGTTTCATTTACTGATTCAAGTTGAGTAGATAGAGTAGCCCCTTCCCTAATTGTTAGAGATAAATCAGACTGATCTGATCGGTCTTCGTTCCTTAGGCTGACTGTCGAGTGCTTATTTGACATGTGCCTTTTTAAATTTGTTATAGACGTTTTATATGATAATTTTGATTTGCATATATTACAAATTGCAAATTTGTTCTCAACTCTTTCATAATGTACCCAAATATTACTTGTGTGCCGTCGGGTAGCCATATTAACCAGTGGTAATAATAGTTTATAATAAATCCGAACACCAAACCTAAAACTTCTAAATAGCAGGTGTTGTATTTCACTAAACACTTAATTACTTCAAATACTGAAAAAAGTATAATTCTTATATATAGAAAACTCTAACTTTACGTAATTAAAAAAATAACTTATTTGATAACGAACAAAACGACACTATTAATCACAGAACACTACTTACCATACTTACTCCTAGCGGACCCAGAACACATACAATAGTTGTATGTGGGAGCAACACAGATAACACAACAATGACAATAGAACAGATTCAATATGTTACAAAGCGACAAGCTTAGACAAAAACACTGCGAAGGGAGTGAGAGAGTAATTCATCGCTTGCGATTTGAGCGAGAGCGAGATAGCGATGAATAGAACAATAAGCTGCGGCGATGCAGCTACGCACTGCTGTATGTAGTCGCTGAATCGCTGAATGCGCAAAGAGCAATCGCAACTGCGATCACAGTTTACATAGAGCATGGTGATATTTCGCAGCGATAGCGATCGCAGTCTCACCATTACTTCAAATTCAGACTCATTTTGAGTAGATGAAATGAGATGCAACTTAAATGTAAAGATTTAAACCGGTATTATTATTATTTAAAAAAATTGTTTGTGAACTTCAAAATTGCTTATTCTAATTGATAATTGAGCTTCAAATAAGTGAAATGGATGTGGATTTATTACGTCCGGGTACAGTACCCATATCACCGGATACAATACTCTGGTTTGAATTTTTACTTGATCCTAACCTCTTACGGACGCATTTGAGCAAACCAAATCCAGGTTAGTACGAACCTGTAATTTTTCTTTTAAGGATATTAAATTTTCTATTAATATTTACTATTTATTAATCATAAGTAGTTAACCACTGTAGCCATTTTTTAATAATCATAAATAGTTGCTGTGCAATCTTCGGATACTTACCTTTTTCTATGTTAAACTTGACATTTTAATGAAAACCACGATTTTGTTATTCCATCTTAAATCTATTATATAAAAATGAATCCCCATTTCCCTTGGTCACGGCATCACGCGTGAACGGGTAGACCGATTTTAATTCGGTTTTCGCCAATGGAAAGAGGTATAAACGGGGATTGTTTTAGTATATAAAAATTGCAATACGGGCGAAGCCGGGGTCAGGTCGCTAGTCTATATATAAAAATGAATCCCTATTTCCCTTGGTCACGGCATCACGCGTAAATGGGTACACTGATTTTAATTCGGTTTTCACTAATGGAAAGAGGGTTAAACGAGGAATGGTCATATATATAAAAGTGCCATATATAAAAGGCGAAGCCGGGGGCGAGAAGCTATTAATTAATAATAGGCCAAATTTTTAACAATTTGGCAATCAAAGTTAACTTGCCCAGTAATGATTTTACCTAATAAAACTATGTTCATTTACAGAACCATCACCGTGTGACTTAATAGTTGAATTCTTATCAGTGGATACTAAAAATTCTAATTCCAAATCTGCAAGTGAGAGAGCTCTGCTGGACATTGCTGTAGTTGATGCTCCTCCAAGTCCACCACTCAACAACACAAGTACTCCAGCAAAGTTAACACGGAAACAACTTGCACTTAAAATTTTGGGACTTAAGGTTGCTTCAACCTTACATTGGAATTTAGGTAGGTAGTGCTTTTCCTGATTTATATTTATTACATGTCAAACAGTGCCTGCTACATAGTTCTAAATTTCAAGACTAAAAACTTAACAAACTAATGGTATTGAGATTTGAGTTTTTAAATTGATTCAAGTAATATTTTTTAACAAGAGATAAATCTTATTTAAATAATTGTAGTATTAACTATTTTTTATAAAGAATAACTCCTCTACCCATAAATACTTTTACCATAAAGAAAACAATTTATGAGAATGCAACCTGTCATTCCCATAAATTAACATTTATTATATTTTCTCATTTTCATGCCAATTTTTGTTAGCAAGAAAGTAAAATGGAGTGGGTTGAAGAACTGAATGTGGGTGATTGCCCAAGGTACAGGGCCGTCTTTACCTGGGGGTGCAAGGGGTGCGGTGCACCCGGGCGCGGAACTCCCGGGGGCGCCTGCTGATAGCTGAATATTTAGATATTTCATTGAACTTAACGCCATTGCACAGTTTCATATACTTGTTACGACAAATACCTATGCGCAAAATTAAATATAAAAAAAAATAGTCATCAACAATAGTCATTGTTTTACTTTTATTACGCTTTCGGCGCTTGTCATACCGCTCATGATGTGCAAGCTAAAATGACTCTTATTACTAAACAAATAACAATGTTATTTAATACAACACGCGCGCGGCAAAATCTCTAATCCAAAGAGAGTGTATAACATAACCTTTGACACATTGCCGCCCGGTCGCCCGCACTTGAAGCAATGATCTCTAAGTCAATAAAGTGTAAGTTCATTTGAATTTACAGCGCGGCGCCTTTGTAGTGTCGGTCAGTGATTGATCTGATTTTTTCTTTTTAATTAATTAAATTCGTTAGCTCATTTAATTTGCGACAACCACCGAATTGCACGGAAGATCTACGGGCGCAGGCGGAGCCCCGCACCCCGGCGCCGAATAGACTTAAGACGGCACTGCCAAGGTACTTACATTATAGGGCTGTAACTCAGATGCAACTATCACAATATATTTTAATTAGAATTTGCTTATTTGCAGATGAATTTGAAAATAAGCTGCCACCACAAATTCAGCAACAATTAATGCAAGATCTTGTTTACATGGCTACTAATGCTGTTTTCACTGCACCACCACAAACTAATGTAATACTTCTCAATAATCCTTATATGTAATTTCATTAATGACTGTAAATGATTGGAATTTGGCCAAGAATATATAAAAAAGCATTTGTAGTATTACTCATACTTGAAATGAATAAAATATTGGTGATATTTTTTAAAGAATGTCTTAAATTTTACAGGATATGCCACCTGACATACTGCAGAAACCAGAAGTACAGTTTGCGTTGACACTGTATCATAGATGGTCACTTAGGTTTCCTGTTAAAGCTGCCTTGTATGCAAAATCAACGAAAATGACCTTTCATATGTAAGTTTCATTTATGATGTGTTATTTATGATTTGAATGAATTCATAAAGATTTTTAAAGGTGACACTGTTTTTTATAGGCCCGGCTTGCAAGCGGATAATGGTTTCAGTCCAATGAATCCTAACTTTGAAAAAATTCTGAGAAGCACGGAGGCATCTCGCATGCAGAGTATTAGGTATTTGGAGGAAATATTAGTACAATATCAACCCACTAACAGAGATGTGAAGAAAATTAGAATCCCCGTATTAGATACCTTCGTCCATCTCACTGAAGACTCCACAGACATGCATCACGACTGGAATGCAGGCAATGTTTTTATAAGTCAGTATGAACTCGCAATGCAAATTCATTTCGATCTGTGTTACAATTACTTTTTTTATGGCCAACATGATTTAGCCAAAAAACATATACTAGGCTGTAGAGAAAATTCAATGCTTCTCGAAAGGGAAACCTCACTCTATGGATACAGATCACAAAATAAATTGCCATGGGGTGATTTGAATTACGCCAGTGTGGCCAAAGAAGATATACTAGGATATATAAGAGCACTTAATTTAGCTGCTGAAGTATTGAAAGAAGAACCGTCTCTTTTACAAAAACTGCAAGAATCGATAGCCAATCATTACACGGGTATCATAGCTGTTTTGCAAGCCGATAATCTAACTCGTGAGATCCCCATGGTACATAGACAAGTGGTAGAACTGGACATTCAAGGTTCAGCATCTAGCGGTGCTTTCACTGTAGCGAGAGATCTACTAAATAGAGTGTCAGTTTTAAATGCTGTCAGATATGCGCTAGATGGTGGTTTACCTTCAACCAACCCAGATTTTCTTAACAAATTCAAGACAGTTGGAATAAAGTTCTTCGATCTACTCTTTTGGGCCCTAGGACCCGTTCTCATTTCTGACTTGTCTGATAATGATTGGGAAAATCTACAATTATTCTTTCTCCATTTAGTGACGTCCCAATGTAAGATTCCCTTGGACAGAATCGATGAATATTTCAGAAAGCACATAGGGGATGCAGCAGAAACGGTCAGAAGAAAATTGATTTCTGATGAACAACTGAGCAGAATTTTGAATGACTCTATAAATAATGACGATGAAAATATGGACATACCTCGAGAACTACTCACGGACGACTGGGAAACGCCAGATTTTGAATGCAAAACTGTGCCAGAACTTGAGATGGGCAGACTAAAGAAACGCCTCATAGAAGCCTCAACAGCCGAAGATATTCGAATGTGTCTAGTTAAGTTGGCTATGATGGCCCCGTCACTTCCTTTGTGGAAATTGAGTCCCACATGGAAACCAGCTGGCGAGCTAGGTAGCACGTTGGTGTCATTGCCGAGAGGTTTTCTTCAGGACTTTGGATATATTGTATCGGGTGCTGCACGATCTCGAGCCGAGGCGGGATGCTCTCGGGCGGCGCTCTCATTGCTGTCAGTACTTGAGGGCGAGGCTCGAAGCCAGTTGGGTAATGGCAGTGATCCGGTCCTCTATAAATTATGCCGTCTGCTCTCCTGGGAAGTATTGTTGCTACAAGTTAACGTCATGCTTAGTGAATGGCCCCACCATCGCATCAATCTGACGGTGCTTGCCAACAAGTGTAAAGCTTGCATTGCAGCCGCAACTACCGGCGACGGTGTCATTCCTCGACCTCAGGTATGTTTCGTTAGACAGGCTAACGGTCCACTTGGTGGAAGGTGGCAGTAGTAGCCTACAAGTAACGCCACAGGTGCTAGAAGTGCGTTGCCAACCTTAGTAAGATTAAGGATAAAGGATTAGATGGGGATAAAGAAATTAATGGTCTCTGGCATCCTTCACTTACTAAAACATAAAAGTACATTGTGCTATTTCACGATGGTTTCTTTATGGGGAGTGGTTACTACTGGCAAACTGGCTGTCCAAATCTTTTTAAGTATTTTTTTCTGAAGTTGTCTTATTTACAGACAGAAAATTTATTAATTTAATCATATAATATTTCTTGTTTCCCCTACATTAACATATATTTATATCATTTATTTACTATATATTTGTAAATAAGCATATATATATAAATATATACAAAATATAAATTATTTTAAAATTTATCTAAAAATAATTAATTTAATTTAAAATTTAACCCAAACTAGTATTATTAGTGTATTTATTTTCATTATTTCTTATCATTAAATATAATTAATTAATATAATTAGTTTTTAATGCTAAATTCCCTGACTTTGATAATACATTAAAAATAGTTTCAAAGTCAGGGATCCAATTAAATTGTATCTAATCTAATCTGTATAGTTGTCTCCGATAGTTTTTTGTGATTTTATTTTGTGTCTGCGGGTTAGAAGTAAATTGATGATGAATGTTAAAATTATTATTATTAATTATTAATAAAGACTAAATTAGTAACAAGAAAAAAGAGGCACGGACGTAGTTGCGGGCAAAAGCTGGTTTATAATATAAATATAGATTATAATATTTTTTTATCTATTATTTTTGGCGAAGTATTTTACGTATAAGTAAAATTTGGTTCGAATTTGGTCAGGTGATAGAAGCGTGCTGGACGTGCCTAGTGAACGCCTGTGAGTGGGAAAGCGTGGGATCCGGCGGAAGCGGTGGAGTCGTGGGCGGCGCGGCGGGCGAAGCGGCGGCGGCGCTGTGTGCAGCTTGCTACGAGCTGCAGCGAGGGAAGGCCACCAGGAAATTCCCTAGAGCTCTTTGGGACTACGGTACTTGTTACTACTTTAACATAGAACAACTTTCACATAGGACTTTCAAGTAGGACATTAAAAAGGTACTGCATTCACCTTATGGCTTTGGTAAAGAGTTGAGCGCACTGGGCGGTTGCTCTCAGCAAATTTAAACTGATACTGTACACGTTGACGAGTATAAGGCACGAATTATATGCATCCGCGCGACCGAGCGGCCGGGCCGCTCCACTGTTGATATTGTATGAAACTGTTCGTGTCGAATTATATGAGCAGCGGCGCGGCCGCTTGGCGAGACACGTACATTTTCATATAAACTCACAGCAGAGCGGCCTGGCCGCTCGATCGCGCGGACACATATAATTCGAGCCTTAGTAAAATGAAAAGTTACAAGCACTGGACTATAAGTAAAACTGCCTGCTCTGACAATGATCAATGAATTGATCACCCAGTCAACTTCTGATCGCATGATATAATAATCCAGCTGCATCAATATATTATGGACTTAATTTTTCATTTCATTAAAATTGTCTGAATCTTTTTCGTGTGAAAAAAGACACATAATCTTAAATAAACAACTGTATTGTTAATGCGATTAAAATCAACTTTGAATGTCATTTGACAGCGTTGTCAGTGTACAGCAACAGTTCCAGTGGTGGCGTAAAGCGGAGTGCGAGCGGCGCCAATGCGCGTGACGCCACCACAGGCGCCGCCACCGAAGCGAGAAACGCCTTCAACGCCTTCCTGGCGACGTTGCGCGAGCCTATCGGCGTCAGCGTTATGTTGTCGCTGCTCGCGCGCATACACAATCTGCTCATAGACGACACCTCGCTCGAACTGGTCGTCGATTACACTAACCTGTGGCCTTCAAACATTACGAATTTGAACAACTACAGTGTCAAATACGTGCTGGAATCCATCACCGACCTTTTGGAGAGAAGCCTCAAGCTGTATCCGTATAACACATCCTGGTAAGCTAAGTACTTCTAACATTCTATTGTCCTTATCGTTATTTTGACTGATATATTTACATAACTCTTACATAACTGAAAAGTTTCAGTTTTTGCTTGACATAGTGTTGATACAGATTAGATGAATTGCGATAGATTCTTCCAAAACCAACTATTTCCCATACAAAAGTGGGAAAGGTTTTATTTTACAAGCGTTTTTTGTTAGCTAATGATTAATACCAAGGTTTGAAATTGATTTTTATTATGATGTGATGTTGATTCAGGTAGCCACATCACTAATTGAAATGAACATACTTGTAACTAGCGCGTCCGCCTCACCTAGTCTTAAGCACTCTGTGACATACTTGTCGGCTTGCTCGTAGCATGCTCTAAAATAATAATGATATTAATATAGATTAAGGCAAATTAAATTATTGTGTTTAACTAAAAATATAAAGTAAATAAGCTTAAAATCTTTGTTGAGTTGTAAGTCAGTGGCTTCTTGAGTTGTTTTTTGGGTTTTATGGCTAAGTATGTTAGTACGAGTGCAATGCCTAAATGTGTTGTAACGGTGTGGACTCTATGGTGGTTTTGGTTTCCGACAAAAAGCCAACGCGTCATCCGTTTGACATTATCGTGAATGTCAAAACTACACTCAACGCCACCGTGCAAAGCCAATGGCGTTATAGTGAATGCGTGAGCTGACATCCATTTACTATTTCTATTCTAATCAGTGTGCCACTTGTCGCTGTGTCATTGTGTACTTGCCCACAGTGAAAATAATGAAGCAGCTATAATAATGTATATAAGCAGCTACCATGTTTCTTACAAGTTACAAATAAAAATAGAAATGCAGAACTGGACGAAATATTAGCAACTGGCTGGTGCCCGCGACTTCGTCGGCGTTAAAAAATAGAAAATAAAACGCCTGAGAAAATATATGTGCAATATAACGACTGTAATATTTACTGTTATTATAGCTTTACCACCGCACCGGGAAACGCAGTGTCGGCAGACCCCCCCCTAGATGGATAGACGATATTAAAAGAGTCGCGGGGAGTCGCTGGCTTCAGGCGACACAAAATCGTGGTGTTTGGCGGTCATTGCAGGAGGCCTATGTCCAGCAGTGGACGTCCATCGGCTGAAACGAACGAACGAACGAACGAACGATAGCTTTACCAGGCGTTGGATTTTTATTTTTAGAAAATCCATCCGAACATGTGTTTTGTGCTTGGCAGGCTGCGAATGTATGGCGATTTGGAGATGTGCGGAGGACGTTGGGGAGCGGCGCTGCGGCGCTACCTGTGCGCGTTAGCGGCCGCGTCGGCGCACTTCGGGGCGCGGGCACACGACGAGGGAGGGGTGGCGCGGCGGGCGGCGCGCTGTTTGGCCCAACTGGCGGCGCACACGCCGGCCGCCGCGCTGTGCCAGTTGCCCGACGAACCGGACTACGCGGTCGCGTTCAAATGTCTAGCGGAGAAGAGCGGCGCGGCCGACGCCACAGACGCCTACTACGGCTGCGTGTGGGACGGCACTCTGCTAGAAGTGGCAACCGCGATGCACGCGCGCCGCGCCGAAGCGGGTCGGCGAGCGCGCGCCGTCAAAGCGGCTGGCGCATTGGAGCTCAACGCCAACAATAGCGAAGACATACAGCGCGAGGCGGCCGCCGTAAGACGCGCCCGGCTTCTGCGCGCTCTCACCAACCAGTACGTGGTCTGAAACTCTAGTTGTAAGTCTTCCTTGTTACGATCTAGCTAGAGTGATTCTTACTTAATGTAAATAGACAATTAGGAATCTGGATGTGTATAGACCCTTTTATTTAAAACATTGATAACCTTTTATCTACACACTAGCTGTGCCCGCGACTTCGTACGCGTGATATTCAGAATAACGCATAGCTTTTTTGTTTGTAAACAGATTGGAATGAAATATACACTAAATATTACCTGAAGCTTGCTACAATACATCAGTGGAAACCACATAGAAATCGGTTAAGCCGTTTCTGAGATTAGCGTGCACAAAAGCATAATAGGCAAACAACGATTGTATTATAAACAAAAATCGCAGCCGTTTTGCTGTGCAGACGAATTCTTTTTCCAGGCATTTTATTAATGTAAATATTATTATGCGATGAAATATCGTTAAAAAATATTTGAAAAGGCAGTTCGCTGAATACAACCGTTAGGCATCCGACCACGCTTCTGGGCAATAGAGTAAAGTTATATATATAAGAAATAGAGTGCCCTCTCACGTCATTAAAATGTCCCCCTGCTGGCCGTCTCTCTGCTGACCTGCCGCCCGTCTGTAAATTGGTTTTCTAAACTACTGTATACATTTACGCACACGAATGTTTTATTAGTGTGCAAATGATGCTCGGCTTCCATATTCAAATAACGAATTCCCTTTTAGTCAGTCGAGAGTATTTTGAAAAATTTTGTATGCAAAACAAAACTTACCAAAATACTGATCGGCTATAAGAGAACCTCGTTATTTGAATAAGGAAGCCGAGAGCATCATTTGTACACAAATAAGACATACAGTTGTGGTCATATAATTAAGAACGATTTGAAGTTTCAGATTTTTTAATCTAAATCATGTCATGTGTAGTTATGTGTTCCTTCTTAGAAGTAACTAGTTATGTTATCAAATAGCCACATGAATAGAGCAAATGGGATTAGTAATATAGAATAAAATCACTATTTTTTTTTACAAATTTTATTTATGTTCTATAGTAACAAATTCAAATAGTAATGAAGCTGGACAAATAATTAAGAACGATTTATTAAACTGTTCGAAAGTTGTTTTATATGAAACTTAGATTAAATTAAGAAAAAAGTGCGTAAAGAAAAAAGAAATTTAATACATTTTAAACTAAAATTAATACTTAGTAGCATGTCCACGACTTTTAATTACTGCATTACACCGGCGAGGCATTGACTCTATCAATTTTTGACATTTTGCAAGAGAGATAGAGTTCCATTCTTCCAAGAAAACCTCGTACAGCTCTCTTAAATTGCCACACTGGTGATTTGACACCTTTTTCTTGACTTCGGACCAAAGATGCTCTATTGGGTTTAGATCTGGGCTGTTAGCTGGCCAATCTAAAACAGAAACTGATTGTGATGTGAGAAATTCCTTAACAGTGCGTGCAGTATGCTTTGGATCATTGTCGTGCTGGAATGTCCAAACAATCGGAAGCACGTCTTCAGCGTAAGGTAACATTGTTTCTTCCAGTATATTTTTGTATTGGAATTGGTCCATGTTTCCTTCTATCAGCTTAACAGGTCCAACACCATGTCCAGAAAAGCACCCCCAAATTTTCAGATTTCCCCCATCATGCTTTAATGTCACTTTTGTGTACTTAGGGTCGAATGCTTTATTTGGAGGGCGTCGTACATATCGTTTTCCATCAGAACATACCCTGTTTATTTTTGTCTCGTCAGAAAAAAGAACATTTTTCCACTGTCTAACTGTCCAGTTCTCATACCTTCTTGCAAATGCAAGCCGGGCTTGCCTATGGCATCGTTTCAACATGGGCACCTTCCTTGCTATCCTTCCGGGCAACTTTTCTTCTACCAAACGCCTTCGAATAGTGCGTGCCGAGATTGCTGAAGGGTTGTTTTCACCAAAATATTCTTTTCTCAGTTCATTAGACCCTTTAAAAGGATTTTGTTTTGCCAAACGAACGATATTTCGATCATCTCGATGAGATGACTTTCTCTGTTTAGGTACACGCGGAACATTTGAAGTAGTTTGATACGTGGAAAAATGCTTCACAGCGTGGAAAACCATCGTCTTTGAGCATTGCAGATGGTCGGCTATCTTTTTATACGACCAATTCTTCTCGCGAAGTTTTATTATTACTTCCCTTGTAGATTTATCGCAACTTTTATTTTTCCCCATTGTTTTCATATGAAAATTTTGAAAATGGCGTCAAAATTATACGAATAGTGACCTACAACCACAGAGCACACAGAGCCACAGAGTATTCTCTTTTTAAATTTGAATAAAAAAATAAACTATTCAGCGTTCTTAATTATGTGACCAGCCAGTAAGTAGTAATATTAGGTTCATATTCATTTTTTAGCCAATCATTATGTATCAACGAACGTACCGCTAGTATGGAAAAGTTTTGCGATACCGAGAGAAATAGAAAAAAATACATGCAATTAGTTATACTTGTTAGTTTGAAAAAATCTTCCCTTTAAATAAGCGTTCTTAATTATATGACCACAACTATATGTGTGGAAACTGGGGGAAACGGTAGGTTGGTCAACTTGTTAACCGTTTCAGGGATTAAATAAAACTTACATATTTAATTATTTCTTCATTTTTATCTACTTGTGATTATTATAATAAGACTGAGCAGCAATTTTGATTTCATCATTCCCATCATAAACTATTTTCTTTCCAAAATTCTATTAATGGAACGGCACCAACTGGAAATTAGTATGTTTATTACTGTATCTTCAAAATAATTTTAAAAATCTTTTTCGTGCTTTTTGCACAGTAAATTTACTACATTTTGTATCATTTTTCGGTACCTGAAAATATTGTGTTATTTTTTTGGCGGGACATACAAGCACTTTTTCCCTTTACATATTCTCTAGCTTTAATTAATTATTTTTCTCTGTGGGCTTCTAAATCTTGCCTACATGTTTTGCACGATTTGCAAATTTGAATAAAACATTTGCGCCGTACCCAACTGCAAACATAATTACTATTTCAAAACCTGCCTCTCGCATCTCAAATTT
Organism: Bembecia ichneumoniformis; assembly: GCA_910589475.2. Lineage (NCBI taxonomy): Eukaryota > Metazoa > Arthropoda > Insecta > Lepidoptera > Sesiidae > Bembecia > Bembecia ichneumoniformis. The sequence continues at coordinate 10,421,789 of OU342523.1, forward strand.
TATGTTTTTTTTTAAATTTTACTCCCTCTGCCCAAATAATGAGGAGAATGTTTTTTCACATCTGCCTTATAAATTTTCCAATGGAAAACATTAAACTGGTTACCATTCAGGCTGTCAAATAATTTATCTATAAATAATGCTATAGATGCCAATATCTCTAACTTCAGAGTTAATCTTTCCAGACACAAACAGATGCTCCGCTGCGATTGCGACACTTTGGCTAAAGATTTGAGCTGCTATTTTGACATTCATTTTCTTAATTTTCTTAGCTCTCCATATGACTTATCAGCCTCATACAACTATTGGAAATACTCTCATTTAAGGACTTTTTCTTTATTATCATTGAAGTCAAAGTAAAATAAATCTTTATTTAATACGTTGTTACGCAACCCTTTAAGTAAATGAAATGACGGTAGCATTACCAATAACTATATATAATCATTTTCTTCCACTCTTCCCCCTTTTTAAAAACACTTCTTTAGTGTCTGCAATCAAACCATCGATCGCCCCCACGTTCACATTACTCTGGTCACAAACAGTAGCCACTACTTTTAAGCCAGTTTTGGCTATTACTTCTTTAATGGCATTTTTAAATTCTAGTTTATTTAACTTTGCGTGAAGTAATATGCTGCTGGCTGTTTGTGATTTTTTTTATACCTCTCACCATAAACATAAGAACGTGATCGGCGATTGATTGATTATGATTAGTTATTGTTGCAAAGTATTTGTATTTGAGGCGTGATGTGCATTTCATCGACAATCTAAATACACAGATTGTCATCTTCACCCAGTTCTGCCACGGAGTCTTTGATTTTACTAAATATATTATTGTTAATTCTTAGCGTTTTTTTTTTCTAGCCAATTTTTCTAGGTTTTTTCAGCTAACAAAGCAAAACATTTTGATAACAATACCTATATCCTTTTGGTCTTCTCTTATATAAAGAAAGAGACAATATTTTTTCATCGGTGGTGAAACGGCGTCCCTTTGCTTTTTTTTTTTTTTTCGATTCATAAAACTGTATTCTTGTGAAGAGTCTTGCCAGTCATTCTCTCTGTCACTAATTGAAATGCCTTTTTGTTTAAAAGTTTATTGGCATTTTGTAACTTCCTTCTAAAAGAATCTCCTCTTTTTCTTAATCGTAAAATTTCTCGTTATAAATTTTTCACCTGTTTATTTTGTATCGCTCCATGGGTTAAAGGTCTTAGTGATTTATTGCGTGCACCTGTAATGAAACCAAAACGTTAATTAGAAGCACTTAATCTTCCAATGCCTAATTTGCCCCTTTTTTATTAAATATGAAGGAATCATTTATTTCCTCCATAGGACAGGCTAAGCCTAGTGTGGGGAATAGAAAATTGTATTTTGTAACATTTTAAAAGTAACAAAAACACTGTCCCTACTGCTAATATAACAATGAAGATTTTAAACAACTATTATCTATGTTGGCACTACAGGCGCTCTTGATACTTTTTAATATTTTCTTACATTTCACTCATTTTTATTCAAAAAATCCTATTCACTTGCAACATTGGAATCAGTTTCTGAAGAAGATTAATTATCTGCTGTATTGGTTATGATGTGATTTTGAGGTTCATTTGAATGAAATCTATTTTCTTCTAACTGACTAAACCAAATATTCTGTTATATTAAATATAAATTGTAAGTAAGTAGTATCAAAACCCTTCTACAATATCCACAAACATTATGAAAACTATAGTATTCAACAATACAATGCAAAAAATGAAGTTAAGAAAAAATTACATTTATTTTGTTTTTCGTCAAGTTTAAAGAATTGTAATCTAAATAAAATAAACAATTTTTTATGATGTACTGTTATCAAAAATATGATGCAATAGAAAAATGTTTCACGAAACCCATTCAGTGGAACCGGGTTCCGAAGTTTTTACATTTTTATTTAGTACATATATTAATTTAGTTTTACGGCACTCAACTAAATAGATGTGTAAAATATATTATAACTTTATTTAATTAGAAAATGAACCTCTTAAATAAAGAGTTACAATGTGTACCTGCCTGCATTATGGTTGATGATTTACATGTCTCAACATGTCTCTGAAATATTATTCTGAAAACCTCTTGCTGAAAAACTTTTTGCTATTAACCAGTGTACAAGCATGACATTTGTAGCAGTAGTGTATAAAAATAGGTTCTCATTATTTAAACAAGTGAAACATACTTTACTTGTATTAAAATGTAAGGGTATCTAACACAAAAGTATTACTCTTCAGCAGTCAGTGCACAATACTCTCCTTTAGTAAGTCTTTTATGGTACAATGACTTTTACCTCTTTAATCTTACCATAAGCGAAAAAAGAGAATATATTTGTAGACTATGGTTTTGTTTCACTTGCCCCTGGAAAGGGGTAAATGAAACAGTAGCCAGAAATTTTAAAATAATGTGTATGTGCAACTATGAACCTGACTAAAACAACAATTCAAATTTTTCTATTGTGTATCTTGTTCTATTAACATAGAGCTCAAGTTTAAAAATAAACGGAAAAAAAATATTTTGGGGTAAGTGAAACATAGTTATTATGGTCAGATGTCACAAACATTTTTTTAAAAACTTATATTATAATGTTATAAACAGAAGTTAGTGAAACGAAAAACAAAATATACTTAAATAAATTTATTTATTTATTTCAAACCTTTGGCATTACACCCTAATAAAACTGTGGTATTATCTTTCCCGGGAGATGATTGTGCGTGTACACGTAACTCCCTTTAGCCCCACGACCTTTGACTTACTAGGATCCTTGCTAATACTTGTCTCGTCTAAATTCCAGACTTGTGCAGGTTTGTCTAGCAAATCCAATTCGTTTAAGGTCTCCTCCAATAAATCAAAGTTATATTATACCCGGTCTACAAGCATTTTTTCGAGCAAACTCGATTGGTTGTGGCTTTTTGACTGATAAACCGTGTCTTTTTTTTTAAACCCCAAAAACCAGTCTTCCCCAGGTACTCCATTTTTGAAAGGGGAGTCAATACCATTTGCATTAACATATTTACCAATTGCTTCAAGAATTTCTTTTCTAGTTAATCCGAATCCGTGCTTTTCCATAACGAGTAGATTTTTTACCAGTGACTCCTCGACTTCTTTGATAAAACCGTATTTCTAACTAACGTATCAGATTTATATCCTCTACGCTCGTAAATGCGGTTGACAATGGTCGGTCTTGGTATGCCATAACGTAAAGCGGCAGCGTAAGCAGACAGCGTCCCATTTTTGACTAATCGAAATGCCTCTTGCAGTTCTTTGGAGACGCTTTGTTAGTTTTACCTGTGTAATTTCTTGGCATTTTTGCAGACGTGAAAAAGATCATATTGAAACGTAAGTATTTTATTAAAGTGTTCAGTGAATTTTAAGCTTAATTCATAATAACATTTTTAATTTAGACCGTAATACAGTAACACGTAAAAAATGTTTGTGATTACTGATACGGGAGAAGTGAAACATTGTTTCTCTTCCCCCAGTCATACCTGTTTCACTTGCCCAACTCAACAATTTTTTGAGGCAAGTTTTTACCATCGACCAACCCAAATTCCCAAAGGTTTTATCTAATTATAATCATTGTACCAAAAAATTTACACTTTTATGTAATACTTACCATTAAAAACTTTTGATTTCACTTAAGTTACCACTTTTACGCGATCTGATAAAATGCCGCTTCCAACTCGTGTTTCGTAAATTGACAGTTGACTGATTCTGATTTCTTTTTGTCATAATGCCATAGACGTTTAACATGCGTTTAACGTCGTAGCGACATCTATGTTATACTACTGAAACCAAATCTCGATTTATGTTTTATCGACTGAGCATAAATAATGACAAACTCAGTCGTTTATTGGTTATGGGTGGATGTTTCTGTTCCCCCTTCGTTTCTCTTACCCCACCTGACTCTAAATAAACAAAATTAAAGAGGAAGCATTTTAGCCTAATGCGGCATAAAACAAACTGCTACTTTGTGCTGCTATACACTGTGCCACTTATTTAACTGTCTCCAAAAAAAGCCAACGTATACTAAACGTCATTAACTGAGTCTGACACTCAGTAAATTTGTAGTTATCAATATAAGATTATATTTTGCCTCCTACTTTTAACACATGATAAAATTTATGAAATTGCTATTTTTTCTTCCTAATGTTTTGTTAAGTTTTCTATTAACCTACAACTAGGATATGAGCGCCGATGGGTAAAAGGTCGGCGGCGGCGGCGTTGTGACCTTTAAAGAATTTTTTTGAACTTGGTGGCAGGAAATAATAAAAAGACATTTTTCCGATCCGACATACTTGTTTTTATTAGAATTAAAAAAAACATACACAATGAAAACAAATTTAAAACTAAAACATTTTTGGCACTTTGATTGCAGTCAAAAAAACCAACATTAGTAGTCAGTAGGTAGGTAATTATTTGCTCAACTTACTACATCACAGTATTTAGCAATATAAAATCAAAGTAATTTTTAAATTTCTAGTTTTAATTTCTACAAGAAATTATCAAAAAATCAGTTAATGTTAATCAGTTAATAAGTCTCTGTTTTTACAGTGATGGTAATTGTCATGTATAAATATAATGCGATTAATCCTTATTGGGTTTAATCGTGAACACTTTTCTATAACTACATGTCCAGCAACAGAAAATACCCTTTCGCTAGGGGTGTTCGTTGCTGGAATGAACAATAATGCACGAGCAAATGCTGATGAGTACGGAAACGAAGTTCTTCTGTCTTTCCAATAAAGCAAAACATTTCCATTATAGGGTTCTAGATCTTCAGCACTAGCAGAACTGAAGTACTTCCAGCACTCGTTTTCGACTACGCTGTCTTTATCTTGTTGGCTGCTTGTATGTCTTCGTGCCAAAACTGCTACAAAAGTAGTAGGGGTAGAGACTGCAGATGCCGAGCTCGGACCTGGTTCTACCGTTGAAGTTGATGCTGCATCAGGCTTCTGCATAACGGTTGTTTCGCGAGTATTTTTTTGAATCATATTTGTCAATAATGATACTTTATTTATACGCGAGTTTCCATATATATTGGTCAATTTCTTTTATCAAATGAAAGCGGCTATCTAATAACGATGCTGCAATGACTGTGTCTTGACTTAGGTTTTCTGAAATGTGAACGTACTTAGCCCACAAATGCAGTTTCTTTTAATGTTTTCGCTTGCCGTCTCATCACTTCCATGCTTTTGGCCAACTGGACAGGCTCGTTTAGTGACGTTGATTTTTTTATCAATATACGCTCCTTAATTTACTGATCCTTTTGGTTGATATTCCACGAAAAGATATCTCCGACGAGATCATCTTCTTAGATTGCTCATTTGAGAAATTACATTGCCTGCTAATATTCTTTAAGTCTATAACGTATTCGTCAATGGTTTCGTCACAGCCCTGACGTCTGTTAAATAATTTGTAACGTTCCGTGGTTATATTTATCTGAGGCGTAAAGTAATTTGTAAATTTATCTATGAGGTCTATGAATGAGATTGAATCAATGAACATTAAACGAGTAAAATATAACAAGTGCGTCTGACCTAATAAAATGCAACAAGATCGCAACTTTCTTGTTGTGTACATCTTCTAAATTGTTTGCTCTAAGGTATATTTTAGTTGGGTTATCCAATTTATCCATACATATTTTTTAAGTCGAGGGGCTTCAGGCACCCTGAACCAACAGATAATTGCGGTTGCGCGGAAGCAAACGGAAGGTCTACGCTATCTTGGTGTACGATTGAAGTCTGAGTCCATTCAATATTGACGAAGATACAGTGCGGTCAAAATCATCTGCATTATTAGAGGAACGTATTTCAATAAAATTGTCAGTATCTTTTCAGCAAAGTCGACATCATTAATCACCGGATCAGTCACATTGTCTGTTGTTGCTTCTGGTCAAAGTTGATGGGAGGTAATCAGAATCGGCAAATATGTTTCGGTTAGTTGGCCAAATTCCAGTTGAAGAGAATCCTTTTATCATTAGACGCTTTCAAATAGCATTCGCCAAACAATTTTGCAACATTATATTGTGACACAATACATGCAACATGTGTTCGCTGAAAAACTGAAATGCTTTGTTCGAAATATTTTTTTAGTGGTCCGTACACGCACGTATCGAATGGATGTAAATGGTGTGTCGTGTGCGGCGGAAAGGACACAAAAATAAATTATTCTTTGAGGCAAACTCTAAAACTTCTATATGTTCGTGGTTATCCATAACCAACAGAATTTTCTTCTCTGGAGTCGGCCTCCACAAAATGACCTAACCATTCCAAGAATGTCGATCCATTTATCCACCCATTATCGGCTACTGAACCAGGTGGAGCTCCGTTTAAAAGTCTTGCCACCATTCTCTTACGGCCAAAAATCAGAAAAGTGGGAATAAACGTGCCTGCTGCACTACAGCAGCATACTACGGTCGTAAGTTTACCACGTTCCACACTTGTTATATTGCCGACTTGTTTTTTCCCCAAGTGAAAAAGTGCTTGAGGAGTTTGGGAGGCTTGTTGCTGTTGGTTTGAATCCCGGTTTCATCGACATTGTGTTGCGTCGATATGTTTTTCTAGTTCTCCTTCCAGCAAATCGTTTGGTAAAACTTCTGTAAAATCGTTGGTTGTTCGTTGTAGGTTCGTTTGGTAAAATCTTTGTACTTGATGTTTGGTAAAACTTCTGGCACGGGCTACCGATGTTGGTTCTGGACTGCGAAGATAAAAAATACAATTTTTTTTAAAAACCATAGTACCAATCATCACCAGCAGCTTCTTTTTTAAATGGGTGTTTTATATCGACATATTGGTAGACGAGAGCTAAAAATTCTGTCCAAAAAGTAAATTATCCATATGAAAAACGTATTCGAGTAGTTATTTCTTGGCGTTCCGTGAAAACAGTGGTGAACCGACCAAACTTTTTTGCCGCTGTAAAGTTGACAAATATATCCCGTATTTTTAGCTGCATTCTTCACTGAAATTTTGGCAGCTTGCATCGCCAGTTTCATGAAATTTACATCCCATGACGCATTGGATGTTTTTCTTTTGAACTTATTTACCATCTGTAATAAAAAAAATGCCATAAGGAAGCGATAAAGATTTGCCCGTTATGCCCAAAAGTTAAAGTAAATTTTAACCGACATAACCTCGAAACTAAAGAACATAGACATGGGCGCTGTTTTGAAAAATAGCGTCGGCGACTGCGTGGAATTTGCTATATTCTTGTCATCGAGACACATTTGGCAGGCATTACAACGATCTATGTAAATGAAAAAGTATTCAAATTAAAAACTTTTTAATGAAGGCTACAAAAATATTCATTCGAGGCTTGCGTTTTATGTACTTTATTAAATAAGAGGGTTAATTCGTAACATCGATTTTACATGACTTATAATGGTCATGTATGAAAATTATTTTATTCACCCTATTTGGGTTGAGGCAAGACCGTTTGATTGTGATGGTCAACCCTGCCACCGAGATCACCCTTTCAGTCGGTGTGCTGGTGGCAGGAATACAAAACAGAGTTTTAGCTAGAGCCGCAAAGTACGGGAATACTTCCTTCTTGTTCCATAAAGAAAGAAGATCTCCGTCTTTGGTTCTGCCGGGTTTGCTGCCGCCACATAGCGCCAGCATTCTTGGTCTACCCTGGCTTAATAAGCTATCTTTTTTTGAGAGTTTCTGTAACAATGTCATGTCATTGTCGTTACTGCTGGTGCTAGTACTTACTATTTCTTCCGACATATTGACGCCTATCACTTCTTTTATATACGAAGAAAAAAAGAAAGAAAGGAGGTTCGGGTCATAAAATTCTATAAATTTCTTTCAAGCTCATAAATCTGCAATCTAAAATTGCTGCTGTTACGATTGTTTCAGTAACTGGAAATCTCTTGTCGATATTTGCCAACATGTTGCGTTTTAGGGGTATCATAATTACTGATTCATCATCTGGGAGGGCGTTTAAGACGTCAATAATCTCTGAACGGAACACGAGAGCGACATTCAACGTGCATGTCTTCTGTGACGACATGATTTCGACGGCTTCCCAAAAGCTCTTCAAAATTTAACTAGATCTTCTAAGAGGACCCACCATTGAGTAATTTAGGCTCATGTTGGCCAATTTTTCTCAACATATTATTTATAGGATCTCGGTTACAAACGTGCATTACACTTTCCAATATTCCTAGAACGCTGTGCCAGCGAGTAGGCGTTGCAGTTTTGATTGTGGGAATATGCCTGTAATATCCTGATCCTGATGCAGATGCAGATTCAAAGGTCTTATCTTGTAAGCGCTTGCGTCACTGGTGCAGGCCGACTGTCTGTGATTGGGTGGGGTCGCGCCACGGCACTCACACATTTTCACTATCACTTGAGGAACACATATTAGGTATAAAGCTTACCCGCTTTAGGCGGTATACCCGTTATAGGCTGGTCTTCCCTACCCTCTAAGTAAACTTTACTAGGTAGTATTTTTTTGACATTATAGTTTAACATTATACATAAAATGTAAATGACATACATCTTGAGTAACACTTCTCTTTTTATTTATTTTAACTACGTTTTTAATCAATAAGTCGTACTGTTTAGAAAGATGACCTAAACTCCAAAACTGATTAAATATTTTAGCCCTATATCTGTATATCTTATCGAAACATTTTAATTTGCGATTTTTCTCACAAACCCCCACCCAAGCGCTTTTTGTCTCTAATTTTACAATCTCTGCTCTTATAGGATTCACTGGAATTCTTCATTTTCTTCCTTTTTGCATCTATCCATTCGTGATTGTTTTTCCCGTAATCTACCACTCCCTTTTTTCTTAGTGTATGGTTGACCTACTACATTATCACAATACTCTTCATTATGATTCAGTTCGTTTTCGTTACTACTTTGTTCAGCTTGACTTTGGACAACAGAAACTCCATCTGCTTCTCATATTTGCTTTTCACATGATTCATATTTTGTCTAAGTACGAGAGCCACGTCAGTTGAATACGAAACGATGTGCAGTAAACAAAGTAGCAGAGCGTAATGACTTACTGAGGACAGCTACTTCTTTACCTTTTTTTTTTGAAGAGGAAGTGCGTTTACGCACTATCCGTGTCCCCTCTTCGCGACGTTGCGCAGGTACCGTCCGAAGCAACCATGCCCCGTAAGTCCCACACTATCCCTGATCCGAGGCGAGAATGGCGGATAGTGCCGACCTTCACCGCCTCCTGCTCGCTTCGTCTTCGTCGGGAGTGATCGTCTAGCCCCGAGATGAACATTTCCGTTTACGGGTCTCGAGACCCGGACTAACTCCACACTCAGAAATTCCTTTAATTTGGCGGCCATCGTGTCCTCTTTTTCATTGTTGTTTGTGCCGGAGATCTCTAATATTGCAGCTCAGGTCACGGCCCGACGGAACCTGATGGACTCTATATCTAGAGTTGCCAGGTCCAGTTTTTTCATGGCCTCCGTTATGATCGAGCCGTAAGTCAAACCCCTGTGATCAGCACCGGGCTGCAGGGTTATAACCACGGCGGCCGTCTTTGGAGGCTTCGCAGATAAGAATTCACTGTAGCTCTAACATCGTCAGGGTGTAATGGAAATCCTAAACTAGCGCTTTGTAAAATCCATTGCTCTATTTTTAGCTCTTCATCTTGCGTCAGAATAGTTTTTGGTCCCCTTTTTACAACAATTGGTACTTTATTGTGTACCTTGTTGTGCAAAGTACCCTTTGGGATATTAAATGTTTTGCTAGCCTTATTTAGTGAAATTTTATTTTGTTTTATGAGTTTCACTGCTCGCTCTAACTCTTGTTGAGTGTAATGCAGACATCTGGAACAAAATAAATAAACAAAAAAAATATTTAAACGACCTAAAATTTATTATATGTTACCTACTAAAGTGCCAATAATTCGGCCGTTTTGTTTCTAAAGGAAAACATTTTAAGCAAGATGCATGAAATAAAAAAGTTTACCGTATGTTCACATATAAGCTCTATGATCCATATTATGAACGTTTGTTCAAAATTAGAATTTTATGTCCAATTTATGAACGAACAATACAGTTCGTTCAAAAATAGAGCTACGGGCCTTAATCATGAACATTTAGGAAAGCAATATGGAAAGATACCGGGAACTTGCATGATAAGACCCGTTCAATAATTGGTTTTTTAATTTCTATATAATAAAGTTATTGATTACCTACACTTAGTTTTAACCTTAAACACGCTCCTCAATATACTAAAATCATGTAACAGATTTAACATTATAATCTCAATGTTGAACACCCGTTCATATTAAGGATTCTGTGTAAATATGGGAACCAGTAAATGAACACTAATTATTATTAAGAAAATGTAAGAAATTAATATATTTGCGTTGTCTTAATGCAAAAAATATTAGTCCAGTTTATGAAAAACCACACACTAATTGTGTAATTTTAACAGCTAATTTGTTATTAACTTGTAACCTTACGAAAAGCGTTTACTTACCTTAGATTATTCTCCATACAAGTGGCAGATTACGGCGGGAAATAAACAACACATGCGCACTGTCACACATTAGACGCAGCGACTGAGGTTTCCTGGATGGCGAATGACGAGCCTAGTGTTGCCATTTACAAAAAAAATATTTACCACGCCTTAGGCGCCCCACAAATCTTACAAATAAATAAATATTCATTTTCATTCAGTAATGGGTAATGTTCCCATTTTGTATATTCAACATTATACAAAATGGGTAGGCTACCCTATGTCGAAAAGTATCTTCTATAGAGTATAGAAACAATTAATGTGACAAGTGTCCTTTACCTATCTACTTGTGGATGGGGTACAATTTTTTTAAAGGAGTGATAGGGTAGACCGGGTACAATTGAAACAATTTTACTTTAACTGTCTGTAGTGAAGTTATTTTTATTGTTAGAAGAATAGATGTTAATCTTATTACAAGGCTATTTATCTGGTTCCTAAATAAAATATATTTGGTTAGTCTATTGTACACTGTTAAGCTACAATAACATTATAAATAAGACGGGGAAATGTGGTTCAATTAACCCCACCATAAGGTCAATTGAAACAGTATGTGGGGTCCATTGAACCACTCTAATATCTTTGACAAAACAAAAGTATTTTCATCAGACTTAATAATTTTCTTCACTACAATAATATTCAATGAGATCATCAATAGTTGGTAAACATAACATAAATATTTTGGAATTTATTTATATCAGAACATTTCAGAAATAGAAAGGGAAATTTAAAGTAATATATAAGACTTTCAGACTTCTTTGATACAACAATGTTTTACATTTAGCATAATCAATGTAGTTTTAATGCAATAATAAGCTATAACGACATATTATTGTAGTAACAAGCCATAATCATATACCATACAAGAGTATCTGTTTCAATCATAACAATGTTTCAATCATAACAATTAACTGTTTAATCATTCTTGTGAACTTAAATTTATTATATAAAACAAGTTCAGATAAAGCCAGTTTTCTTATAATAATTATTTGGTGAACTCTTTATAAAACTTATTAAACTATGAAAAACAAACATTTTCCAAGAATTTCCTATTTTTATAAAGGTTAAGATACAGAGATAATAGGCAATCGACAATCGTAAACGTGAGTTTGCCGTGTCTCTCCTTTTTATAAATGTGAATGAATAACAAGAATAATTCTGTGTAAAAATTCGTACACTTAACTTATATTTTATATACTTATGTAATTTACTTTATATACTTTATAATGAGATCAGTCTCAGTCTTTTAAAAAAAAGGAATATAGCCAATGTGTGGCTTCTTATATCTAAAACTTTAAAACCCTGAATGGTAGTCATAAGTTAGGTACTTCAACCTTATTCTATTTTGAATTTTCGCAAAGACTTCGTAAACTCCAATACGATGACACGTCTGCTATTAGATTTCACATTAGGTGGATTAATTTTTTTTACCACTTGATATTTAAAAATTTCAGATATGTCATCTTTCACTGGCCATTTAAATTTGTGGTTATCTATTTTTTTAGCAAATTTTACTATATAACCATTTTCTGTGATGTCTTTAATTTGTCCGACATAATGATGCACAATATTTTTTGTGGATGTTAAATTAATTATTGCCCAGTCTTCTTTATGAAGTAATGAAAGTGCATCTTCGTTTTCAGACTCGTAACTAGATGAATCAAACTGACCCAAATCTTCCGATATATCATACACCGACTCCGGAGATTGTGGCAATTCAATATCACTGTCTTCTTCAGAACACCTGTCCTCATCTTCAGAGCTTGAATAAGTCCTTGAGTTAGTTTTTGGTGGTTTCTTTTTCGCTTTTATGTTTCTTTTGTTAGTATTTAATTTCTTCTCTATCATACTCTTCATATTAGTTTTTACTTTGGTAGCATTTTTCTTTCTATCTCTTTCTTCTGTTTGTATTCTAATATTTTCTTTCTCTGGAGTATCCGTGTAAACAGTAGATTTCCTCTTCATTGTATTTCTTGTCCGTTTTCTAGGTGGTGCTTTAGGGTAGGGTCTTACGCACTCTGGCAAAAAATTTGGTAAATGTTCGGTAATGGCAAGAGGATCTAGTTCTGTATTAAAACTTGGCTGTAAGTTCACTGAAAGATTTGATAAAGGAGAAGATGAAGCAACTAATTTAAGACCACGAGCAGAATTTGGTTGTGACATTATTGACTTTGCTACAGCATGTTGAACTCCTGGTTCGGTTGTATTTGATTGTAGAGTCACTGAGGTTCCTGGAGAAAGGTTTGGCTGCAGAGCTATGGGACTCGTCAGATTAGTGAAAGTTTCCAGTACGATCGCGGAAGAAGAACTCGACGGCGGAGTTGCTGAACCTTGTGGACCATACAGAGCAATGGTTTCAAGTCCTGTAGCAAGACGTGGTTGAGAATATGTAGAAATTGCCTGAGTAGATTGTACGTCCACGTCAGTTGAGGCAGCAGAAATTGACTGTGGCAATGCCGAATCTTCTGCAAGCTGGGCAAGCTCTACAGAAGATTGCTCTTGTGGAGTAAAAGAATGTGGCCGTATTGGCTGCACTCCCGCGTCAGATACTGCATCAGCACTTGCCTGTGGAGTCCCTGAATCTTGAAGTGTAGTTAAATCCCTATTGTTAATTGATAAATCATTAGGATTTGGTCTGTCCGTGACGTATGAAGGTGCGAAATCTAATTCACTAAATATTTGTCTGTTAAATGGACAAATTCCTGAGTTTTTAAATCCAGCTTGAACATTTTTCAGAGTCATAGCCCGAGGTAAAGCAGTAGCCACTATGCTTGGGATATCATATATAGTCATTACTCTTCCTGGGTTGGTTCGCATCCAGCCATCACACGCTGTATTTACTGATTTTTTAAAAGGTCCGTATACGGAGCGATCTAACGGTTGCAGTTTATGACTACAGTGTGGAGGATAAGATAGCATGACGATGCCATTACAACAGCAATAATCAATGCATTTGATTGACACGTGCGATGAGTGATTATCGAGAAGTAACAGCACTTTATGCTCCAAGGAACAATTTGTATGTCTTTGAAAATGTTGTAAGAATACGAGAAAATCTTCCTCTTGCATCCAGCCGGACTTATTTGCAGTACCAACACTACCAATTGGACCGTCCCTCAAAAAATGGCTTTGGTAATGGACTCGTGGGAATGTAAACATTGGTGGTAGTACATTACCAATTGCATTAGCTGCTACAGTAACAGTTACCAGACAGCCACGCTCAGCCGATGTCAATGCACCCACTTGTCGTGTTCCTCTCCTGGCAATAATCCGATTCGGTTTCTGCACAGTCGTTATTCCGGTTTCGTCTACATTGTAGATATCCTTGGCTTCAAACTTGTGACGGTCAAGAACCATCTCCAAATTATTAAAAAAATCATCTACATTGCTCTTATTAAAGCTTGTGGCTCGAGCCAAGCTTGTGGCTTGAGCACACCTGACAGATAATTCAGAATGGCGGTCTAAAAAGCCTCTGAACCACTCCACACCAGCAATTTTATTTATGTCCCAAGAAACTGGCCTTGCCATGTTATATTTTAATGTTAAATCATAGGCCAGTTGTCTTAAATCTTTAGTACTTAGCCCAAAGTAAATATCGGCTGACTTAATTGCATACGCTACAATTTCTTTTTCTTGTGTATGAGTGAACACCTTTTTTGCTGATTTATAACCCATAGTTATGGCATCAACGGGTGTATTTTCTTGCGCACTTTCTCTCTTTTTTTTATATCTTCCCAATGAGACATGGTCTAAATCGAACATTTCTGCAGCTTTTCTCAGGGACTTTCCTGACAATACTTCTTCGTACGCTTGTTGATATGCAAACATGCTCTTTGAACACCTGTTCGTGACATGCTTTCGTTTTCGGGGCATCTGAAAAAGAAGGCCTTATGTAAACCTTAAAGTAGGTATTTCACGAAATCACTGGATATATGTCTTATACTGTTAAACGAACAATAGGTAGGTATACAACTACGACTATATATCTGAAAGTTCAATTTCTTCAAAGACGGATAATTTTATCTAAAACTAAACAATAAAAGAAAACTGTAAAAAGATTCTCTCGACCCGGTTTTTGCGTAGTCTTCATATTTACTACGCAAAAACCTAAAAAGAAAAAAAATTAAATATATTTAATAATATCGGGGACGATTGAAACGCGTGGACGGTTGAAACGTTTCAATCGTCCACATGCAAACTGTTTCAAACGTCCCCATCTGACATATTTTACTTTAAGGTCAATTATATATTTAAAAATTAGTCAAACGTTGATCAATGGCAATAAAAAAGACTCAGATATATCTTATCATGACATTAAAATAAAAAAACTGCAGAAAATACAAGAGTAAACAATGTTATAACAAAAAAATATAAGATGTAAATACTTACTTTTTGGCGCGAAATTCGTCAAACGTCCCTGTGCACCACTGTGTCGCTCGCTCGCTCAAGCGCTTCTAACCAAAGATTCAAACATGGCCGACGGAGTTGCCAGTCTTACGTCATACGCGTGAGTATCATAGTTTCCAAGCAATTGGAGTTGTTTCAATCATGACGCGTTTCAATTGTCCCCGGTCTACCCTACTCGTAATGTCATAAAGAAAATTGTGCATATTATGTATATTGAATTATATTGTAATGACCATGATTACTGTTATTATAAAACTACTTGGAGTTTCAATTTCAATTGTTCATAACCCATAGTCGAGTGGTTAAGGTGCTTGCCTTACCGATCTGACTCAGGTGTCCTGGGTTCGATTTCCGGCTGGGCCAACTTTGGATATTGGCTTTTCAAAGTTAACTGATCTTTGTGTACACTCTTGTATGGTTATCAGTAACACAAGCATATGGGTAATAGTGCTTACCTTGAAAGCCATACAATTGGTGTGTTTTTTCTTAGCGATTTATGTTTATTTAATCAAAATGTCAAGACCATAATTTGCTATTAGCTAGATGTAGACTACTGCCCACGCTACGCATCTTATAAAATTTATTTTTCATTGCGTCATACTGAAACTTCAAAAAATCTTATTGGCACTAAAATGTAAATCATACATAAATGTATTTACTTGTATTTTATTAGTCGATATTAAGTGCTGTGTGACTTTGTATTAATTAAAATAAAATAAAAATCTTTGTTTTATTTGGGCTTGGTTACGTACTTTTATTTATAAACAATCATGTGCCGGCGACTTCAACCACGTCTTTCGTTAAGGAAGAGTATTTTTTCTGGATGAAATGTCTTCTTCTATAGTACATACCCCTGACAACGTGTACGCAACATTTCATGGTGATCGGTTGAGTAGCAGTTATAGTACCCAAGATTAAATATTAGGTTAGTGTACATAATTTAGTTTCTTACCGATCCAGTTCAGAGGTTCACAAAACTTGCTAGAAAAACCAATGACTAAAATAGTTTATTTTTTACTCATTGAGAGATACACTGATTATACAGATCGGGACAAATCAGTTACTGTAAAGTAGACTGATAATAAAAGTTTAGCGTAGGTAGTAAAAATGAAAGATTTTTTAAAAGTATACATTTATACATTAAAATACAAAATACATTATAAAATGCAGTATAAAACCTTTATATTAATTAAGATTCCCTCTTATCAATATGGCACCACAATAATATCTATAATAATTATTTTTTTGTTTACAAATTTATTTATTGAATCTATCGCGTTTATAATAAAACTATACATTTAATATACGTTACGTATTCGAGCCAATATGAACCTTATTGACTGTATTGAGTGAGGTTCGTCATTATTCTAAAAGTATAAAGAAATCCATTTAATATTTGAAGAAAATTACCAATCCTTTTACACTCCATTGTCGATTTTGGCAGATTTTTAATTAGCTCAAAAGTTTGTCAATGACATGCGGCAAAGAAAACCAAAAACAAATTGAAAAAAATTAATCTTCAGAAAGGTATTAAAGCATAAATGGTAGTAACATTTGGTGTTTCAAAATGTATCAAAAACGTTAAAATCAAATATAAAAAAGAAATATCAAATTACTAAAAAAATTTAATCCACACTTGTTTCAGGAAGAGTGTTGCCCTTGCATTTAAATCGTCACAATGTATTTTTAGGTACCTAGCTAGCTTATTACAGACGACCTTGAATTGTGACACCGTACTCTACGTTAACGGACATGATCTAAGCAGATAGTGGATGAGACAATTTAACGCCATTTTTGCTCGCCATATTAACCAATTAATTTATTGGTTGGCATACATTTTTAAACGCAACCTTGTTAGGACCCAATGGCGTTTTCGGAGCCATAAGCCCAATCTTGATCTATGAATTTTACGATCAGAAAGTGATACACAATGAAGATTAATTTTGTTGACAATTACTTTCATTTATTTAATAAGTATAATTTGTTTCCTTTTTTATGGGAATTAAGTTTTACACGTATAATATTTACATATTTTATTTCTGGTAAGTTCCCAAATATCTCCAGCAGTTGGGACAATAATGATCAGCATTCTTTGCAGAGTCCACGGCGTATGGAATGCAGCAGAGACAACTGTAAAATTATAATTAATTTTAGAACCGGTGTTATAAAAACGTTTTCCGCTGAATTTGGTGACATCTGTAGCTGAACGAAAACGCAGAATCAACTTATTAGATCTTTAAAATACTTAATCGGTAACGCATTTTTAGAATTAATCATTTCCTTGGTTTCGATAATTAAAAAAAAATTATGTTTATGTAAAAAAAAGCGTTAATGTTGATGTTTATTTATTTATTTATTTATTTTTAAGGGAAACATACAGACTATAATACTTATAACTAAAATGACAAAAATGGCACAAATACCAATAAAGTTTCCACAATTATTTAGTACATAACAATATTACAAAGTCAACCTTTAATTTAATGAAAATGAAGTTCAAAACAAACTTAGAAATTAAGCATTACATAGACTTTACAGAATAGCTCTCCGATACTGTGCACGCTTCAGATTAAATAAATCAATATGGGAAAATTTACCATTATATGAATTACAAGCACGTGATATGAAGTTATTGGCCATGTAGTTAGACCTCACAAATGGAACACTAAATAGAGTCCTGTTTCTAGCACTAATCCTTTGACATTTAAAATTAATCTTACTAAGGAGCAACATTGAATCGAGAGAATTACTCAACAATTTGTAGAGGAACATTTGATCTCTAAGGGAACGACGACTTTGAAGAGAAACAATAGACCACGGTCTCAAATTAACTAAATCATTACCTGATCTGTATATTAAATGCTTAACAAATCTATTGTGAATCCTTTCTATCAAATCTATGTAGATCTTATACTGAGGATTCCAGACGGTTGAGGCATATTCCAAAATTGATCGAACCAAAGAACAGAGCCAAGGTAGAAGGCCATCGCCTGCAGTTATTTCACGGAGGCATTCTGTAAGGAGATGGTTACTACCCCCAGACGATCTGCCCAGTGCGAAATGAGGTTGTGCCCTGCCACTACTTTCCAAATCCAGACCAGAGCCAAATTTGAAAAGTTCATTTTTCAAAGTTGACCCTGCCGGGAACCCTAGAACAGAGCGTTAAGGCAAGCACCCTAACCACTCATCCAACGGGCTCGTCAAATAGAATCCGTATGATTAGGTACGTTTTAATTTAATAAAAATAAATAGTTGTATTTAATATTAAAAGTTCTAAAAACATAGTCTTGACGATTAACTAATGAAAAAAGAAATTCGTCTATTAGCTCTGTACTATGATATCAGATTGTTTAACTCACCATATCAATCCCCATAAAGCAGCTGCAATGTGCGTGCGTGTATTTACTGTGTATTTCACCGAGGTCTTGATGTGGGCGTTACAGAATGAACATATCGTCACTGTGTTCTGAGGACCCAGAAGTTGATGTCCCTAAAGTTAAAGGAGTGCAGAATTTATCATTAATTTATCAGCGAGAACCAAGTCCTTCAATAGAGTTAGATTTAGGATGCCATTTCCCTACCTCTACTAACCCTTAATCCCACATGCATGTTGATCCAATAAACTTGCTTAATACAAATACCTGTTTGCTACGCACGTTGACATAAATCAATTTATCTTTAGTATTAACGGTAAGAAGCACTGTGTCATATTCATGTGATCTTCCTTACAGAAGACCCCGTGAAATAATAGCTGTTGTGTTTCGGTGGGTGAGTAAGGGAAGCCATTTCTCCACCCAATCCCTTATCCTTGATCTTAGTGTAGTCGGCAGCGCACTTGCAGCACCTGTGACATTGTTTGTGTGAATAGGCGGTGATGGTAGGCCATCACCGTCAGCCCACCTTCACAATATAAATAAATAAAAGGTACTCGTACAATAGAACAAGAAATTCTTATACCTAACAAAGAAATCGCTTATCGAGAAGCTTTCATTATGTAAAAAAGGTTTTTATGTTCGATCGTTAGCTGTTTACGTAATATGGAGCTTTTTTTTTTTACATAAAAATTTAACGGATAGGTTAACAGCCCATTAGATAGAATGTCAACGCTTAATCGCACACCGAAATATAAATTGTACATGTACCTTTTTTACAGTACTTTTTTGTAAAAAAAAGTGGTTAAAATGCGGTTATCCCAGTAAAGCGGTTCAAAATAATAGCATAATTCTAATAATTTGGATGAAAATTGCTTTTGTGATATTTGCCATATTTTTCATAACAATTTGCCATATTTCTAAATTTCCCATCAAAATTAGTTTTCAAAAATGTGGATTCTTGAATTTCTTAATAAAATATTTATTGTTAAGAAAATCTTGCTTATAATTTATGGTTTCCGTATCGAGTTACTTTTGAATGTTGCCCTACAATTGAGTCTATTTATATAGATTACATCGCACCGCTCGACACGCCCAATTTGCGAGAGCGTTTAGGGGATCCTGCACATGGTAATAAAAAGATCGTGTCGGTGATCCATTTGCTGCAAATTAAAAACTATAATATATTGTATTTCTACTACAAAAGCCTAAACTTTTTACTGTGATCTTTTTCCCTTTCAAATTAATTGCAACAAATGTTTCGAATAAACGTGTCACCATAAATTTCTTTTTATGGAACGAAATCTTTTTTTAATATCACTCATGCTAATAAACTAAAAAGATCAGGAACGATTGATATTAGAAAGAAAGAAAGAAAGATTTGCCCTGTTTTGCCGATTTTTTTGCAGTGAAATTTCTTTGCGCGCGATGAGCGTCGAATATTATGTGACGCTTGAGTGTAACGATCACGCGACGCTTCTTGTAACGTTTCGCATGACATCTACCGTCGCCAAAAAAATTTTACCTCCGACACGCGTAGGTACTCTGTACACGCCCTTATTATTTTTTTAAACCAAATAAGCACATCAAACCTTTTTTTCTGCTGATAAACTGAAGTTACAATTGGTATTGCCAGTATTAAAGATCACATACATTTCATCATTTCATTGATAATAGGGCAAAAAATATTTGGTGAAAGATTGTGTCATGTGGATAGGTACCTACTTATGGGTAGAATACTTACAGATGTAGCTGACGCAGGAGCCATGGGCGGATGTGACGATTGATTGTTCATTTGAGAAATCTAAATTAAGGTAAAACATTAATAACAGTGTAAAAAACAAACTTTCTTCATGCTATTCTTATAAATAGCTTTTATCAGCGAATTTGACTGCGTCCCTCGAGGACAGTACTTTTTCTGGATGAAAGGTACCCTATGTACTTTTCTATACTCCTGACAACGTATATATACAAAATTTCATGATGATCGGTTGAGTAGTTAAAACGCGAAAGCGTAACAAACAAACAAACCCATGTTCGTATTTATAATATTAATAGCTGTATCCCACGCTTCACCCGCCGTTTAATTTAAACTAATCAAAGACATGCATAGTTCGGCTCTTCTCGGTAAAGCTCGTTTTTCGTTGGGCGGCCGCTCTCAGCCCCTCACTCATCGTCCGAACTCGCAATTACTTATTCTTTTTGCTTGGTTCCTGAGGGTCATAGAGTTCTGATATTAGCCTTATAACCTTCCTCAAGGATTGGTCTATCAAATTCAAAAAGAATTTTTAAATCCGACTGGTAATTCCAAAGTTTTATTATATTAGTATAAAACAGATTATTTAAGATGCATTTACTTTTTCGTTTATCGTAACTTGCTACTTATCATAAACGCATTTAAAATATAAACATGAAACTATTGTATAATCTGAGTTGCACGAAATTAGACAAGGATTCTGTGGTAATGCGTTTAAATAACAAACAATCTATGTAAGTTTTTATTCGAAATTGTTTGAGCCCCTCTTATGATCTTATAATTGCCCTCATAAACAACAAAACAGACATTCGTTAATGAATTTGCAAACTATTAAAAAGAGTATATTACAGTTTATAGGTAGGTAACCATTTAACATAAATGATTTTAGTTTCTTTTCCTAGTATTTTGTAGGTTCAATAAAAAAACCTACATGTCAATATCGCATTGAAAACGGACTGTAAAATACGTTAGCATCATGAAAATCGTCTATTCTAAATTATACATCTTGAATTTTAAAAGAGGGTTTTGCTTGTTATCTAAGCGAACAAAAATAGATTTAATTTATTGCATTTAAAAATGTTCCGGCTGAGCCGCAAATACAAAGTTGTATAACTAAAATGTTGTTTTTCTTGAACAATAAAAAAAATTAATAAATTATCTTACCTCTGCAGAAGGATAATGTGATGAGTATAGCACGTGTTTGTCCTCGGTTGGCATTTTATCTAAAAGGGATTATTATAATTTATTATGGTACCTAAATATCAGTACAACTGAAAACCATTGATAGGTTAATTTACGAACAATAGAAGATTCAAACTTATAGAATAGCGAAAATAACGTTTATGTATATTGTTATTGATTTTATATTTAGTAAGCTGATAAAATCTTAAAATCATACATTCAGAATCATTGGTGGGGTCCCTATCCCCATAGGGAAATAGATACCACCTTATCCCTTATCTTTAACCCTACTAAGATCAGTAGCGCCTTTGCAGCACCTGTGTGTGGCGTTGCTTCTGTCAATACTTAGATTAAATCGGCCGTCAGCCTATCTGGCGACCTTTACATAAATGAATAAAGCAAAAATTTATTATGACAACTAAATTAAAACAGTTGTTTTTGCAAATTGCATTTTTCGGACAGATACAAAAAGACATATTAAAAGTAGCTAAAATAACTTAAACTTAAACGAAATAAAATAAAAAATATACCTAACCTACATATTTCAAACTAGCTGAGCCCGCAACTTCGTACGCTCTGTATACATATAGCGCGTAACTTTTTTGTTTGTAAACCGGTTAGAATGAAACAAACAAATGTTACGGGAAGCTTGCTACAATACATCAGTGAAAACCGCATTCAAATCTGTTAAGCCGTTTCCAAGATTAGCGTGCACAAACCAAACGCACAGACATACAGACAAAAATGCTAAAACCTATTTTTTTTAACCTCTGTAATACCTATAAACACAACGTGTACAAATTGTTTTTTTTTTTTTTTTAATATTTGATCTACAGACACGGCTCGTTTAAAATTTTATTTTTTATTATATAAATATTTATATGTACCTATGAGATATATATCCCATATATCATGGCATCTATAAAAAATTATCACTCTTAAAATGTCTTAACATTTTGTAATTGCGTCTGCATTTAGAGATCGAGGTCCTACAGTCTTCGACCATTTGCATTAATTGAAAACAAGTTTAGAGCTTTGAACATAAACAAAAAAGGTAGGTGTACTCTACAATAAGGAAACATTATGAGAGATTTCTAAATGACTTTAATATTACTTATCTGTTATATTGATGTTCACTTACCAGGTAAAGCAGAAATAATTTCAGTCCAGCTAGTTAAACACTGATAAAAATTAACTTGTTTTTTATTATTATAACTAAAAATACATAGGTAAAAAGCACGCAACGTCTGAACCGATCGGACGCCGCTCGTCGACTTGATCGTCTCAACTCAATCTCATTGAATTGATGTAGACGCAAAACAATTTTATTTGGGATTCGAAATAATTTAGTGAAGTGGGTTTTCCTTTTCAATTGAAACGCTAATGTTTACAACCAAAAATATTATTGCGTTTTGTAAAATGTTATTTCGTCTCCCATTGAATGGAAATTAATATGATGTTTGGACAAATGGCGCATACTTAAATAAAACATCCAATATTGTAACTATGTTTATTCAACAATAAATGACCTAGACTTTGTCTAGATGTCCTAAACAGTTATTTATACGTTAAACGCACCAATAGGAAAATGATAGTAAGTTCACTGTGCACGAATCTAAAATCTAGATGGAAACAAAAAAGTAAATTTATCAGATTTTCAAGTTACTTATTAAACTTGTCGATCTAGAGCATAGGCTCCCAACCTTTTATGGCTACCGCCCCCTTTACAAGAAAAAAAAAACCAACGCCTCCTTTTACATAATATTTAATTATACCAATTTTATATATCTGTCTATATCTATTAACAATTACAAATTAACAATTAATTTTTTCTTCCTCTCTAATTGTGCTCTTCGTGTTCGTGGCAGGGGGTCGTTACCAACAGTCCTAAAATACTTAATGCTTATTTAAATGTTTTAATGTTTATTTACGCCATAATAAGATAAACCTTTTAGACTACCAAATTTTTTTTCGTGAAAATAGAGATATTTTCATAGTATTTTATTATATTAAATTTCTAATTTAATTTAATAAATTAGAAATCCCTTGACTTTCTAATTTAAGTCAAGGGGCCGCGACCGCCCCCTTGACTCTCATAACGCCCCCCATTTGTTTTTGGACCCGCTACCGCCCTCACGAAAAGCTCCAGCGCCCTCTAGGGGGCAGTACCGCTCACGTTGGGAACCTATGAACTAGAGTCACGTTCAGACTCATTCATTCCAAATAAACTTGGATCATTTTAGAAACAGCTCATAGGTTAAAGATAAAAATGACATAGAGGGTCACGTATCTACCCTTATTTTCCGTTTATAAACGTGCCTACATCAAAAAAATACAATTGTAAGTATATAAATTGACTAGATCGTTTCTCTCTTTCACTAATTTAAAATTATTCAGTACCTATCCAACAGATCATTGACATGTAATATAGATTTTTTTTCATCTTAATACAATATTGGGTCTCTTCAAATAGGTAAGTAATAACTTTAGCACCTAATAGTAAGTAATGGTTTTTTACATTGAGCTTTTGCAGTGCACGCTTTTTTGTGACTCATGTGAACCGTTTAGCTGTCGCTTTTAATTATAAAAAAAAAATTATAAAGAATTTCAGACACATTTAATAATTAATGTACAATAACATATAATACAAAGCGTATGCATGATTCAAAACAACTTTTATTTTAACTTAATATCTTTCATTGATATACATTTTTTATTAGTAGTAATAATATTCTTACATTTGGTAAAAAAAAAATTAACTTTCTTTTTTATTTCGTACAAAATTGCAATGTATTTTCAGTAAATTTTTTTTAAATCACGCTTTTTAATGTTACCTAAAAAACATACGTATTATATGATAGTGGGAAATATACATTTTGTGAAAGGTTTTAAATGACTAATTCGGTTTAAAAGACATTAAAGGACTATTACAAAAAACTGAAGTATAAACAATGAACTCTACCCGAATGAAATAATCATCAAAAACGTGACCCAAATCCAAAGCGTCTGATATTTAACCATACCTATAGCACGAGCTGTCTGATCCTTTCACAAATATCAAATTTTTCACAATTATCACACTGCCTTTGTACGTAAATAACTACAAAAATCTATTATTACAAAGGGGTTTTAAAAAAATATACCCATACCACGCAGCTTATACCATTGCGACATTAATTGTTTTTTAAGTTAATATTTTATTCTTTTATTTTTATTTTTTTTTATTTATTTAAACATTACAATGACGATCGCTTCGTGATATACATAATTGGCCTTTTATGTTATATATTAATGACACAAAAATAAATAAGAGCCTGTGGTGTTCATACTACGAGAGCTTCCAGAGCCAGCATTGAAAGTGACGCCAACGCTGCTACCACGGGCACAGTCACCACCCAAGCGAATATTATATTCCTATAACAAAACAGAGGGGTGTACTATATCTTCGCTTTTCGCATTGCAAGCCAAAACAAGAGAAAAGGGCTTTTGGCACACAATACTTCTTATAGATAAAAATTAAATAAATCTGAAAACTATAAGTCATCATCATCATCATCTCAGCCGTAGGACGTCCACTGCTGTTCATAGGCCTCCCCCATCATTTTCCAGTAGGACCGGTCAGAAACAACCCGAATCCACCGTCGACCCGCAACCCTTATCAGGTCATCTGTCCACCTATACTGCGCTTGCCGGTGCGTGGATTCCAATCAAGAACCTTCCGGCCGCAGCGGCCGTCGGCCCTCTGTACGATGTGTCCTGCCCACTACCACTTCAACTTACTAATCCGCCGGGTTATGTCGGTAACTTTCGTTTGTCGACGGACTCTCCATAGCTGCATTCGACTATTAATATTTTAATGTAGGCACAGCCTACCTGAATAGACTCCAATCGACCCCCTTCTGCGAGGAGTACCCGACGCACACTACAGAGCCAACTTTGCAGTGCGTGGTGGAGATTGGCAGCCCCGCCTTGCTGGCCACCAGCACGGTCAGCGCCGCGCCCAGCTCGATCGTGAACCCCGAGTCGGGAGTGATGGTGGTGAGGTCCTCGCCAACGGTGCGGATGACTCGTCGGCCCCACAGCCACAGACCGAGAGCGATGCCCACGCCGCCGAACACCAAGATGGCTAAAGGCGTCTCCGCGCGCGCGTGCGCACCGCCCTCGCTGTACAGCAACCATAGCGCCACCAGCGGCCCGATCGCGTTGCTGTAATCGTCCACACCAAATATTTTCCAGCAAAAATCCCTTAACGTTACCGAATCTTATAGTGAGAAGATAAGGTAATGGATTTTAGCATCACATACGAGTATTTATACGTATTATCAAGTCAAGTCGCCGTCCGCCTCTGTTTGTTTCTCTAACGGAGAACTTTAACTTGAAGAAGTTTGATACGATTTTCACTAATAAAAAAGCGATAAACGAGGAAAATTTGTTTTTCTCATATAAACAATGGAGTAAGAATTGTTTATTTCTATCTAATAATAATCATTTGCTTGGAAACACATTTCTTTTTATTAAATAAAGCCGCTATAGGCCTTTGCCTGTCCACCAACTTCTTCAAAACAACCCCAACGGATTTTGGCTTATAATATTCCGTGGGTTTTCACTAATGGAAAAAGCGGTATACGAAGAAAGTTATTTAAATAACACCTACAGTAATAATTATTTATTTCTATCTAATATTTTTTTTTTTGTATCCCGAGGCGGGTCACTAGTAGCTACAATTTAATGGTGGTCTTCTGTAAGCTTATGACTGCGAAATCGAAAGGCATCGTGCTCAGTCACTGCTCACTTTATAGATCCATTTCAATCTAGTTCAGCAATCACTACCCAGCGTTGGATTTGAAAGGACACATTCAAACAATTTGTCATTGTACTGTTGATTCACAAACACCAAATGCAAATATCTAACATTGGATAAAAAAGATTGGTGAGTTTAAAAAAATCACATATTTATTCAAAAATTTCTTTCACCCATTGATATTTTATATCAAAAATGACCCTGAGGGACTAACATTTTGATTTGTTAGCAAATATTCCTGGACTATAACATAAACGAGGTGAGTTTACTGACCTAACACAGTGCGTCCCTCATTCCTAAACTGGATGGACCGTCTGGCAGTTGTAACCATTCTGGAGTATCACGGTGGGTTTACAGGAGATCACTTTAAAATAATAGCTCTTGTGCTACTGGGTTTCGGTGCTTGAAAGTGGAGGGAG
This sequence comes from Bembecia ichneumoniformis, assembly GCA_910589475.2. Lineage (NCBI taxonomy): Eukaryota > Metazoa > Arthropoda > Insecta > Lepidoptera > Sesiidae > Bembecia > Bembecia ichneumoniformis. Next base: position 10,448,231 of record OU342523.1, read on the forward strand.
GCGTATTAATTTGTCTCTTAAATCTTAATTGGGACGGCAACGCACTAGTATCCCCCTATTGTTGCTTGTGTTTATAGAGATGGTAGCCGTCATAAACACGTTAGCTATCATAAAAAACTACCCTTCGACCCTTCTGAATTGAGTTAACGGATATATGGAAATTCATGATCTATGGAAATATCTATTCAGCCTTTAATTTGAATCATGGAGAATAGATGTAAGGAGGACGAAACTCTATATATGAGAAAGTGTCAGTCTGTTACCATTATTTTTTACGGTGTCTTCATGAACTACGCAACAAACCAATCATATCAAACACCAATACTACACAACCGTCATTCTGGCCAATACATTAACACCCAAAGTTGGTCCTCCTTACCTCTATTTTCCATAATTGGAATGAACGTACCTAACGTCGTTTCCGCCATGTGCGAACGCACCGAAGGTGGCAGTGAGCACTTGAAGAAAGGAGAACAGGCGCATGGTGTCTTCGGGGAGGGGAGGCTGCGCGGGTGCTGGCGGTGGGGGGCTGCAGTTACGAAGTAGCGGCGCAGCGCTAGAGTTAGGAGTGATCGCTGGCAGCTTCGAGCGCTCCCCTTCCACACTCCAGGCATTTCCTCCCTCGGGAGCCTCAAAACACATTCGTTCATCATTGCATTTTTTATGTACCTACATAATATGATTTAGAAGAACCTATTCTCTCGATGTCACTCTTACTTCGAATATTCAAATATTTATTTATTCACATTAGAATTTTTTACTTTGAAAAGAAAAACATACAGAGGAAATTAGAAAATGAGATAACGTGAAAGGAAAAGGACCTGATTTAATATATTTATATGATTAGCATTCTGTAAAAAAGACGCCTAACTAATAGGGGATCGGACAAATTTTCAGAAATTGTTTTAAATTAATCTTCATGGATATTTATTCCCATAAAAAATACTATTTTATTTATTTATAGTCTTTTAGGTACTCAAAACGCCACGATAGTTCATCTAGAGCGCGTAACGTCATTTGTGGTCATATCATAACAAAACAGCTGTATTGGCATAAGACAATGATTGCCCACAAATGACGTCACGCACTGTGATGGTGTTTCAGTATAAATTAAAAATATTGTAAATAATAAAATTTTATTTCTTCATTTAAAAATATTTATTTAAATTATTATTCGATAAATAATCGTAAAAAATTAATATTTTCTTTCTAAGTACATTTTAGATTTTAATCTGATTACTGTCCGATCCCCTATTATCATTATCGCCATTTACTGAACTATAGGATATGCATTGCTGGACATAATTTTTTGCCAAAATTTTTCAGTGATACCTGTCAAAAGCAACCTGGATCCAGCGTCGATCCACAACGCTTGTTCTATTTATAGTAACTATTAGGCAGGACAAGAGCCCTTTCAAAATAAGACACGTAAAATGCTTATAAAAGTAGGTGATGCAATAATTAAAACGGGATATTTAAGAAGCAAATAGGCTTAGTAACTCGCTTGACAGTTTTTCAGATTACCTTCTTTTTGGAATTCAAAACAATACAAAGTAAAAAAAAAAACATGTCACTCTTAGGACTGTACGTCAGAAGTGAAAAATTAGCTTCACAAATAAATAGTGTTTTTCCGGTTGAATTTGATCTCTTAAATTGGTTTGTTTTGATTTTAGTGTTTGTGTTGTGTCTTTGTTTACTTTCGTGTGGATTGGGGGGGGGAATGATTTGCTGTAATAAGTTCTCCTCGTTAGGAGCCCAAACACGGGGTGTCTACCTGCTATCATTACCGATGGTCTGCTGAGACACATGTCAAATTTCTAAATTCGGTCTATTGGTGAGTAAAAATGAGCACCTCTTAAATGAGAACCAACACAGGGGGTGAGGTCGCCCTATGTTGGAGACTTCATTAAGCCTTATGTTGGAGTTCAAAAAGTTTTGAAGTTTGATAAGGCATCTCTTTTACAATAACGCCGTTTTTAGGCTCCAGAAAGAGTAGAGATTCAAAGCATCAGTCGAACTGAGATAAAACTCACCTTATCGATTCTGGGCGGAGGTTCTGTTCCAAAATCTCCTCCACCAGGGAATGCTCTCGCAACAGCAAACCTGTCAAACTCGCCCCGAGCAATGGTGTCACAGGAATCCCCGAGAAAACCGTTCTTGGAATCGTAACTCTCCCCCATCCCGGCCAGTTGTGTAGAATCTAGACTCTTGCAGCAACTCAGAGTTTCGTCTATGTACTTGAGGGTGTTTATCCGAGGATCGGCATCAATTAGCTGTAACCGCGACTTGTTCGGTGGGCTGAGGCTGCGTGAGAGTATGCTACAGTCATCCATGGTAGCTAATAGGGCTCGGTTCCTGGCGTTCATTTCTCTGACGCCGACGGATATTCGATCGGCTTCACTCAACGTGACCATTTCAGCGCTCTCTGCTATCGCTTCTAGCGCTTTTCCGTCATCGGACAAGAGTGAAGTTGGACGTTGCGGAACGCTATTCTTAGTGGAATGTGTTGGAGTATTGGCTGGTGTCGTTTCTGTTAATAATTATAAGGTTATAATTATTTTAAAAAAAAAATTTGTGTCGGAATAGACTCCAAAATACATGAAAATGAATCTCACCATTGGAAACCCCAAGTATAAAGTTGACGGGAGGTGCGATGAGTTGTCGTTTGTAATAGGGCACTAGGAATGCGCGCACGAATGCAGCTACCACTACGCCGAGAGCTATTGAGCCTCCAAGAGCAGCCCATAGCGGAATCCCATCCATCGCTAGTACTGGAAAAAACATTTTACATACCTTTATTTCTATATTCGATTAAGCTATGCTTTTTTAGGGTTCCGTACGTCCGAATAAAAAAACGGGACCCTTATACGATCACTCGTGTGTATGTCTGTCCGTCCGTCACAGTCAATTATCTCCGAATCTACTAGGCCGATTAAGTTGAAATTTGGTACTCATATCAATTTCTGTGACCCAAACGCAGAGGTGTGACGTGAATAGATGAAATTTGTATATGGGAGGTTTTTGGGGGAAAGGTGGAAAACTGCATCGTGTGACATATCAAATGGAAGGTCTTGTTGTGAAGATCTTAACCATTCTTGACCATTCCCCCCTTATCTCCGAAACTATGGGACCTAAAATTTTGAAAAAAATACAGAAATTAGTTTTCTGCTTATAGATTATAGGAAATCCTATTAAGAAGTCCATGATATTAAAATAACATGGTAAATCACTCAATATATGTGCGGATTGGTAACATCGTACGGAACCCTCTTCACGCGAGTTCAACTCGCATTTGATGTTTTATTTTATTTCGTGATGTACTGAGGAGCTGCAGACAGGCCAGTAGGTGTTATGTTAACTATGAAGGAGGTCGCACTAGCCCTGTAGATTAATCTGCATTTATAATGGCTTAGAGAGGATAAAAACAAAGGACGCGGATATAAGAATGTGCTCTGATATGCACTGAAATTTATCAACATACAAGCTGACTGTTACAGGTGGCGTATATTCTTTATGAGCAATTTAAAATGAGATAATAGCGGATGTAGAGCACAAAATTACTTATATATCACGACAGTCTCCTGTTCAAAGCTGATTTAATACTACAAGAAATGTCTAGTGTAGCACTGCAGATAGCAGCGTACTTTAACTACTAACCCCTTTGAGGTAAAAATGTTAAGTTAGTGTCAATAATTAGGTACCTACTTATGTAAATAGATACGCAATCTTACATTTGGGTCCATCGTGGACGACACTGATAACATTGATGGCAACTGTAGTCCCGTAGAAGAAAGGCAAAGCGCGTAATCCAGCAACGAGTGGCTGAGAAGCGCGCAGAATGAACTGACGAACCAACCAGAAGATCAACGCAGACACTCCACCGCTCAACACGGGCGAAATGAACCACGACAATACTGTAACATTATATTGTACAATACAATAAGCTGAAAATTAAAGTGCTAGAAACACTTTATCGGTTTGCTACATCTAATTAAATAATTAATTATTATTTTACTTTTGTATCAAGCGTCTATGATTAAAGATTAAAATTAAAATTTTATACACCATTTGAATTGAAGATGATCTTCAATTTATTAATTATCTACTAGCTTTTGCCCGCGATTTCATGCACGTTGAGAACGTAACTACATTTTCTGGAATAAAGGTACCTCTTACCATATGATCGGTTGAGAAGTTAAGGCTTCCTAATATCCCTTCTATAGCAGCTCAGGACCAGAACAGGAGACAATCAGAAACCTAACTTTGTTCAACTTTTAGATAGCCGCTTGTACCGTTCAGTTCTCGAATTAGAGAAGGGATTACATGTGTACCTACTTTGTTTTTGAACTGAACTGTTTTTGAACTGAAACTTCTTTGCGCACGATGAGAGTAAAATTTCAAGATCAAATTTTGTGTAGCGCTTCCTGACGCTTTATTTTAACGATCACGTTAGTGCGCTGCAGTAGGATTAAGGATAAGGGACTAGGAGGAGATAGAGAAATGGGCTCTGGCATCCCTTACTCACTCACCGAAACACAACAGCACACGTACTGTTATTTCACGGTGGTCTTCTGTAAGGGTGACGCTTTTGTGACGTTTCTTGTAAAGTTTCTGCATGACATCTACCGCTTACTATCTTTGATATTATATTTGATCTCCAAAAAAGCTTTATTTCTGACACGCGTACTCTATACACGCGCATATTTGTATCCAAATTTTATTCTTTTGCTGAGGTTGTTATATATGATGTAATCAGAAATCAAAGCCATTACCTATTGCGCCAAGTGTAGACCAACGCACTCCAACAGGACCTTTAGCAGTGAGCGTAAAGCCAACGGTGGCCCCGACCACTGAGTGCGTGCCAGAGACGGGAAGTCGTAGAGCAGTTGCCACGATGAGCCACGCCGCACCCGCTATCAACGCGGCTAAACACCCGGCAGCCAACAGCTTCTCTCCGCCGTCCGCGTACAAGGAAACGTCTAGAATGCCCTTCCGCATCGTATCTGACACTTTGTAACCTGTTCACAGAAATATACACCTAACTAGCTGAACCCGGCCACGCTTTTATTAAAACTAATATTAGGCCATATATTACATTAATTAACGCCCAGCATGTAAAATAAAGTAACGTAAATTACTTCTTATAAAATCGGCTATTTGCCAGTGAAAGTCCCGTCAAAATCGGTTCGGCCGTTTCGGAGATTAGTCGGAAGAGACAGACAAAAATTTGAAAAAATGTTTTTATTATAATTGATACCTTTATATACATTCAGTAAAAAACATTTATTTTGACATTACAAACATACACTTCAATTTTATTTGAATATATGGATACTATCAACTATCAAAAACTCAATCAAAAAAAACGATAATAACATCGAATCGAAAATATCTAATGACATTGAAAATATCACTCACCAATTAGAACAGCGCCAGCAATTTCAAAGACGGTAGCAAGAATACAGGCCTGTGTCAGAGTGAGTACTTTAGAGCCGACACTGGTCCCGAAGGAATTGGCGACGTCATTGGCTCCTATACCAAACGCGAGCACGAAAGCCACCACAAAGCCGCAGACCACCAGCCAAAACAACTCTTCCGCGTATGGTTCCATATTACCGTTCAAATACAAGCGTAAGTACCAACTGTTCAGTTATTTTTTATTCCATTATCTTCAATCATCATTGTGAAACAAAAGGGATAAGAAATTCCTATCCTGTAATCTAAAGCAGTTTTAAGTACCTACCTACCTTTCTAGGTTCCGTTTTTTTTTACTAATTTCACTAATTAGCGTCGTTACATTGAATATTCATTAAATGATATAAAAAATTAATTGTCAAACTATGAATTTAGTAATCAACTGTTTTACCTTAAGCTATGTTTAGTTCGGTAGGTAGATATTTAATTAAGTTCTATAAACGCAACTAGTGAAATAATAATATTTTAATGAATTTAAACTGTCTGAAATAATGAGAAGTGACGGGATTTAATTCTTGTACGTCACAAAGTTTTGTGTTTAATTGTTTTAATGAGGAAACGTTTCTTTTTTGTTATTTTTGGCTTCATCATTTCTGAAAGAAAAAAGAAGTAAATATATAAGTATTTATAATTCCCACTTAAAGCTATGCATATTAACAAAATTAATGGATTAAAAATTTTTGTTTTCATTTCATTATATCACACTTAAGAACTACTACCTACTAGGGATTATTTACAACCGAAAAATAAACAGAAATGACCACGATAGCACATGGTTTTCGCAATATCGATTTATAGACGCCATTAAAACTTTCGCGCGAAAATTCCCAATAATACGAACATTACCAAATTTTCAAACGATATTTTAAAATTGCCTCCTACACGGACATGATTTTTGTAAATTAAATATGTACGTCCAAAGTAAAGACACTTGCGTCACATTCTCTCCAATATCGTCATGGGTGTATATTTATAGTGGCAACGTTTCACCATGTACAGTAATATTACAACTATAACCAAGTAATTAACTTGGTAAATATATAAAGACATCTCTTTTTAAAGTATCACGTGGTACCACGGTTATTAACTTACTTTCGCAAATGGAAGGATTTTATGGTCCTTAGCGACTGACTCTCTGTATTATCAGGAGGCACGACTCGAGTCTCTCAGCTGTAGACTGACTGACTGAAACGAGCCACACGGGGGTCAAGTCAGGCGAATATCTGAATAGAGCATGCGCATGGGGCACTGAGGGCGCCCCACTTATGCAAACCCTATTATTACTCGGAAGCACAATAAAACTCGTATACAAAAAGAACCCTATATACGACTTATGATTGTACTTAACGTTGACCTTGATATGTTTATACTTTTTCAATATTTATTTTCGAATGTTACTACAATTTGATAGCGCCATTTCACCGGTCCAATTATAACCTCCATTTTTTGAACTTTTTTTTACGAAATATAGGTATCTATACTTAATAGCGGCGTGTATCTAGTGTGACGTGTCATATAGAAGTTATGATCACAGCCACTCTGTCAAGAGTGGTTCGGCCAGGAAGAAGATTCTTTATTGCTATTATATAAAATACGGTTTTTAGAATCATAAATGCGAAAGTATAATTGTGGATAGCTTCTTGTACAGTGTTGCCTATGTGAACAAAGCCAAGAAAATATAACATTTACAAGAAAATACTCATTTACAAATATAACGATTTGAAATAAATGAAAATAACAATCCTCGAACAGACGAATATTGATATTTAATTTCATGCTATTTCTTCTTTCCAAGAGAAAATTTGTTACACGTCAGAAAGTAAAAACAGTCCACATGAGTAGAAAATTTATCGAACGGATGCGCAAACTTTGAAAAAATTTCCCATCTGAGGTGTTCCCACCTAGCTATATGGGCTTTCTTAAAACGAGCCGTAAACAAATTCCTGCAGAGTCGGTAGAGCACCTGCACCCCTCTAGTATGCGACGGTAACCCGATAATTTTTTTTCATACATTTGTTTGTTTAATTGTTATTTTTTTGTGCCAGTTTTTTTTTTAAGTTGAAAACAGTATGCGTGCATGAAAAGTGAGAACTGTCACGCATATCATCATAAAGTGAAAATACTATAACAATAAGCCTACCTCAAACTTTCACTCAAAAATATAAAAAATTAAAAAATATATAGAATCTGAAAAACATTTTTAGTCTTCATAAGAATTGACCGTTTATTAGGTACTGTCTACTATCCATATTTTTTCTTTCTTTACAAATGTTTTGGCTTCATCAGATCTTCGCCACAGATTCTAAAAATAGCATTTAAAAAAAAAGTAATATTTAAATTAAAATCATCAGAACAATCCAAAGATATTTGAATTATTTCCAACTATTTGAATCCTCTTTGAAGCAATTAAAGCATTTCGAGATTATTTTTTTCCAAAAACTAGTCAGTCAAGTTCAAAATAATTACAAAATCCTTGATAAAAATGAGAGCTGTTATCTGACAGTTTGCAAGACATTGACGTTGACAACGTCAAATTATAATGGACAGTTTTTTCCGTTTTTTCTACATTATAATTTATTATTTATATTGAACACATTGCTTGATTTGATTTTATGTATTTTGAATAATAACAATATACATTATTTTGTCACGAATAATTTCTCGAGATATTTACTTTTTATTAATAATGTGAATAAAGAAATTACCAGTCTCATAATCATTTGACATGTTTCATAGAAAAGTTTGGTTCGCTGCAGCAGATATTACTACTTATTATTGGTAAATATTGTTTCTGCTAATATTTTACATTTCTATCAATTAAGTACTTACTTAAACAATTAAGTGCGTTTTTAATTACATTTAAAATGTGCGTTTACAATTTTCTGTGTAAGATTTATATCAATTATGCAATAAAATTACAAAATATTTTATAGCACTCCAAGGCAAGGTTTTTTGCCCAGCAGCCATGGCCAATTACTGCGTAACTCACTGCACAATGGACGGCGAAGCTTACGACGACCGAATACAAATAATAATCCCTTAGAACAAATACAAATACAATCGGGACCTTTGTATACAAGAAATTTGGCTAAACCGCTGCTCTTTACTCTGGGGGTATGTACTAAATAATAATTTGTTCATGAGGAAATATGAACATTGGTACACATTGCTTTAAAAGAAGAGGACATCTATAAATCACCAATTAAAAGAAACTCTTGCTACATATTATTTATTGCATTTGTTTTATTGGGCACTACATATACTGACTTGCCCAGGCTTCGTCCAGAAGCTATCGTGGAGATTAAATTCTATACATAAATACCCTATATCCATGTCAAATAATGTACCTTTCAAACAGTGAAAGAATTTTTCAAATAAGTGCAGTGGTTCCAGAGATTACCCTTCACATATTTTTTTTATGTTAAGATTGGCATACAGACTTGATGGTAAGTGGCTACCGTTGCCTATAAAACAAACAACGCCACAGCTGCTGCAAGTACGCAAGTGTGCCCTGCCCCACTACTAACATACCTACAAAATCCATTCTCTTTATAATATTAGTATAGACTAGTATACATTTAATACAAAAATTGGAACTTACATTTCCAAATTAACTTAAAACTTTGACTGCGAATGGAAATAGGTAAAACTTTAAACATACAGAGTGCCTATTGTATTATTTTTTATTAAAACCTAAAGGTTTTAGAGATAATGGAACACCTTTGTGCAAATAATAAACATATCAATCATTATCCTGTAGTTATTTTTGAGACAACCTTTTTTTATTTAAGGTTTCCACAGTTAGTATAACAGGCTGCATAATATGGGAATATGAGAGTCTACGTAAACATGCAACAAATTACCTCAGAAGAACAAACAAGTGGCTGAGTGCTCAGCAGAAAAAGTTTCTAGTACATTCTGTAAGTATATAACATAGTTATTGTCTATATATTGGTGTATGTTTATATATTATTAGTTGATTCATAATATACATGCAAAAACATAGATGTATATTTAAGAGTTTTCATTTTTTGTGTCATGACAGTAATCTGAAGGACTATATTGTAATTTAGACCCAATGTTTCACTGCTTAAATAGTTGAAATTAATAATTAAATAGTAATACCTAAACAAAAATTCAAACTTTTAGATATAGATCACTTACAATAATTTGCCATGGCAACTGGAACTTGGAAACTAATCAAATAATGCACATCTCATTTTTGCTAGATCAAGAATACTAGTAACCACTGATATCTTAATTTTAACACAAAAAATTAAGGATCTAGATCCTTATAATAAAATTGTTGTGTCTGTACATTAAACAAAAAAATGTACAAATAGTTTTTAGAATTTTCGTCTGTTTGTCTGTTCATTTGTGCATACTAATCTCAGAAATTGAGAATTCATTGGAAAAAATAAACTGGGACATTATTGGTCTAGCAGAGGTTAGAAAAATGGGATGCACCATACAAGAACATGAAGAATACATCTTCTGCTACATGGGCGAAACTCTTGGGCTTCATGGTGTAGGGTTCTTAGTGAAGAAAGAATTGAAGACCAACATTGTGAGTTTTTTAGGTTTGTCAGAAAGAGTCGCTCTACTGAAACTAAACTTCGAAGGTGTTCCATTATCTCTAATTCAAGTGTATTCACCCACTATGAACTCATGTGAAGAAGAAGTTGAAAAATTCTACAATGACTTAACAAAAGCTCAAGAACTAGCAGATAAAACTTTACTAGTCATGGGAGACTTCAATGCAAAAATCGGATATCCAAAACCTCACGAAAACTAGATACTGGGAAAATATGGATATGGGGAACGAAATAATAGAGGAGAGCACTTAATACAAAAAAGATAATAATGGATTCCTGCATCCTTCCAACTCTAACTTACGCAAGCCAAAAATGGGTGTGCACTGAAAAAATAAGGAACAAAATAGTGTCTTGCCAACATGCAATGGAAAGAAGTATCTTGAACCTAAGAAGAATACAAAAAACAAGAAACAGTGAAATTCGCAGAAAAACAAAGGTTACAGATGCTCTTTTATTTAGCTTACGACAAAAATGGAAATGGGCAGGACATGTAGCAAGGCTCAAAGACAAGAGGTGGAGGTGGACTCATCAGACAACTATATGGCAAGGACCAAGGAATAAAAGCCGTGTGGGAAGACAAAAGAAAAGATGGGCTGATGATATTAAGAACTTAGTAGGAAAAAACTGGATGAGTATTGCATTAAATAAACAAAAATGGAAAGAGATGGAGGAGGCTTTTACCCACAGGGGACTACACAGTATAACAGACTAAAACTAATTGTTAAATAAATAAATAAAATTGTAAAAGACGTGTAGAAAATAAAGCTTATAATATAATAATAATAATAATAAATCTCAGAAATGGCATAACCGATTGGAATGCGGTTTTCACTGACTTATTGTAAAGCAAGTTTCCATAACATTTAGTGTGTCATTTCAATTAGTTTACAAACAAAAACAATTACAAAATACTACACGTATGAAATTGTGGGCTCAGCTAGTATACAATATTATCTTAATTTCTTAAGATATATTGTGAATATTTTAAGAATCTTAATATCTTCATAATAAATGATACCAGTATTTGTGCTCATAGAGATTTGTAAAGTGTGGAGAAGGGCAAGACATCCGATTGCATTAAAGGGGAACAAAATACTCTATTAATTTATCTGGCAACTGGAGAAGGACATCAAGTTTATAGAGAAATAAATGCTAGAAAACTAGAATTACCTATTTATTTAGTAACAAAAAAAAATGGATCAACCAGTATAAAATCTACAATAAATACATAATATAAAAAAGCATCTGTTTTAATATGATAACTTAACCTGGAAAACCTCCAAATATTGTCTAGTAGACAGATAAACTCATCCATAATAGACACTGGTGACTTGAAAGAAATATCTTAAGCCATGTCCACTGCGCCAAAATTTTAACAACATTGTTCTTGAACATTGTAAGATTGAACATTTCCCGTCCACTAAAAGTTTTCTAACAAATCTTCACATTTGTAAAGTTAGCTCTAACGAGGAAGACGTGAACATTGTATTGGCTGTGGTGGATTTAGTTCTCGGAAGAAGGAAAAGAAATAGTTTTCATGTCAGACCTTTTCTGCTGCTGAGCACACACTTTTTTTTGTCAATTGTCATTTTGATTATTACAGAGCTCCGAAATTGGACCTGTAAGAAAATGGTGGAATTCCTTGAAGGACAGTGAAAAGGTATTCTACCCTATACTGGCCGCTAATTTGCTAGTATTTGGTGCATGGCGCATTAAATATTTACAACCGGTTATGGTTAAATATTTTTGCTCAAATCCTTCCGGCAGTGAGTTTGTTTCTGTGATTACTTATACCTTGAAATGTATTCAAGTTAATTTGTAATTGCCTTTTTGCCTTTTGCTTGCAGGTGCAATATGTCTACCCATGATTCTGTCAACATTTAGTCATTACTCGACCCTGCATTTGGCTGCAAATATGTACGTTTTGTACAGTTTCATGCCAGGTACACTTTTCTATTCTATTATTCATATTCACTTGATCGATGAGTGTTGACGTTTATTTACGACCGCACTTGCAAATTTCAGCCGCTGTAGCATCATTGGGCAAGGAACAATTTGTTGGTATGTACCTGAGTGCGGGCGTAATTAGTAGCTTTGGGAGCTATCTGTACAAAGTGCTCCTAAACCAGCCTGGTCTTAGTCTTGGAGCGGTACGTATATGTTTGTCTCTATTACTTAGGGTCTTTTCGGGCAGACTGCATGCTAGTTAGGACTGACCGACTACTGTTAGAACTGCATTTGAACCGTAAGAAAAAAGGAAGTCGATAAGAAAAAATCACTGCTTTGTCCTTAATTCAGCTCTTTGAAAAAATATATATGTTATACATAACTTCTTGGTCTATATTTCTGATGAGTTATTTTAGTTTTAATTATAAGGGTTTACGAAAAAATAAATAAAATTTGAATGTATTGCTTTGTTAGAAAAATCGTTTCAACTTGGTTGGTTCAAGAAATATTGCAATGTGTCTATAATCTAATAATAGAGTTTCACACTATAAATGACACGAACAGTTTTACATTTAATTCAATAGTTTCAGAAAAACAAAGGTTTTTGACATTTTTGAGTAGTGGATGCCCCTAGCGGGGACCGGATGTAGAGAGCCCAGTTGTCCATGGTCATTCGCGTACTAGAGAATGTTAACATTGTGAACAAACAGAATGAAATTGAAAGAATCAGCCATTATATTTTGAAATGAAAGAAGGAAATTTACATAAAAAGCTACTCTTTTATGTAAAAATTGGCAGGAAGGCTGATGATCCACTTGCTAGTAGGTGGATACTCTTGCCTATAAATACAACTAACACCAGAGTGCAAGGGCAAGTGCGCTGCCGACTCAAACAGGATAAAAGATTAAGGACAAGATAGGGATTAAGGAATGGGTTTTGGCGCCTCTCTTCCGTTATGATGTCAGTTTGTTCTAATGTGGATGCCTTTTGGGTGAAAGCCTTCTTCAGTTTCCTCAACTTGCTTTGTACTTATCATTGCCAGATTCCTCTTCCAAGTGGAGAAAAATGTAAATTCATAATTATTTCATAGGTATTAGAAAAAAAAAATAGAATACACTTTATTTAAGATGATAAAATATATAATGGCATTTAGCTCCTATTTGCGATAGAATAACATCGCACTGACTCCGTAAAGCTGCAGTTAGACGGTCGGGAAAAAATTCTTGAGGCGGCGCGGCGGCCGCGATTTTTCATTCACAGCATATTTAAATTTTACTGTCTAGGCACCAACATTCAAATTCTTCCCAATCACACAACCGGTGTCAACTCGGTCGGTCGATGCGCTCTAAATTCAGATGATTATTTGATAAATCAATTTCACATAATAGCAACAAAATTTATTTTTCTATAAATAAGAGATCACCGAGGCTAGCTGACGAAATAATTCGTGTCATATAAACGCGCCCTTATAATGCTGCCAACGTGAGACTATAAATTTCCTTCCTTTCCTTTAGACTAAAATTTAAAGTTTCATATATGGGTCATACATCCTACAGAAGTTAAAAAATATTTGTTCCAGTCAGGAGCAATAATGGCAGTATTGTCGTATGTATGCGTTCAATATCCGGAAACGAAGCTTAGCATCATATTCCTGCCGATGTATACCTTCGCTGCTGGCACAGTGAGTATTAGCTTAGCTTAATATGTAATTGTGCGTTATATAGAAATATGAAGTGAACTAATCGTCTCATCGTTATTGCAGGCTATAAAGTTTATTATGACTGCAGATCTAGCCGGAGTGGTATTGGGATGGAAATTCTTTGATCATGCCGCACATCTAGGTGGAGCTTTGTTTGGAATGTAAGTTTATCATCTATACCGGGCCGCCGCCTCTTCGGAAAGTTCCATATATATTCCACTGTAGCTAATGCTGACGTGCTGGCGCATACAGATTAGTAGTATACTATAATTTTGAAGATTTAGAGATAAGAAAGTACTTTTTTATTAGGACTTATAATGAGAGCAGCGCTTTATCATTGGTCTGACAAACTTTTGGATACTTAAATTTTAGTAAAGTAAAACTTAAAAATAGGTTTTATAGGTGTATAGGTTTTATAATTAAACTTTTATAGGTGCTACAAGTGCGCTGTCAACCTTAGTAGGATTAAGGTTAAGGGTAACCCCTTATTACTCTTATCCTTAACGTAGAGGAAGGGATAGAAAATGGGCTGTGGCTTCTCTTAGTCAGAGTGCTGACCAACTTAACCAATGAAATCCTCGATCAATAATAATTTCCGAAAGAAAAAAAATGACAAAAATGTAATTAAAAAATTAAATTAAGATACAATTTAAATTTGTATTAGAAATGAAAATAATTTTTAGTTTAGTTGGATCCACAATGTTACCCAGGCGGTCGTTGTGCCCTACGCGGCAATATTAATTCACCATTGTTATAACGATATTGGTGTCGTGAATTATTTCAAAACCAGCGAATGAGGGAGCATCTTGAAAGTTGCATATTATACATGTCCATCAAACATGTGGCTACTTTTGTTAGAAATTGTTCTCGAAGAAACCTATTCAGATAAAGGTTTTTACATACCAAAATTTCTTGAAAATCGGTTCAGTGGTAAAAACTAGGTACTTATTCGAAAAATATTTGTTCTTTTACCTTTATAAATCGGTATGTTTTATGTTTTCAGAGCATGGTGTGAATGGGGCAGTTTACACATATGGGGAAATAGAGATAAAATTCTGCAATACTACCATAATTTACGCAAGAATGACACTGGCAGATAGTAATCTTTCAAGGAATCTAGAAGAAACCAATTGAACATTAAACGAAACAAACCTAAATTAAAAATTAAAATAAAGTTTAAAAAGACAATATAATTGTATTAATAAATTTTATTAATAAAGCGTATTTTCGTGAACATAAATCTTTAAAAAAAACAAATGCAGCTTGAATTTATTGCATGGGTAACACTTATGCTTTAAGTATCTTTGCATGGAAATTGAAATGCTCCCCGATGTATGTAGAGATGTAGTAGTAAGAATGATCATAGCCTTCCCTAAGGTTAAAGATAATCGGGACACCGACGGAACGGCAAGCTTCCACCAAATTTTCTGGCAAGAGCTGCTTTTCAATGTAGAACTTGTCAGCGCCACCCTGAAGAGAGGTACAAAATTTTGCATTTTAGTAATCTTTACTTATAAAATCTTTTGTCCTGATTGACTATCAAGGCACGGCAAAAACTGCTAAGTCTAGATAGCTGAAATTTGGAGGTTTATTTAATAATGTAAGCATAAACTGTTAAAGGATTTTTGAAAATTTCAACTCGTGTAAAGCCGGGGGCGGGTCGCTAGTAAGAAAAAAATACATCAAATTAATACCTGCGCTCGATATTTTTTACGCCTACGTAGACTTTAGCGCCATTTCACAAAATTTTGAGGTAACTGTTGATTCATCCATCAGCAACAATACAAGTATGACAAAATTTGAGAAATGGTGCTTTAATCAATAGTTACTTTAATTTTTTTTTTTTTTTTGTAAACAAGAAATACAAGATAAAAATGCGTTTTTACAAGAAATACAACTAAACTATATAAGACTTAAAAAGCAAAAACCTTATCCAAATACAAAATTTCATCCAAATCATTAGCTGTTTTCTCGAGTGAATTGTACATTTAAAGTTATTAGATATAGATGAAATATAGATAAAACATTCTCAATAAAGAAACATGGAATTATTATGATTAAATTTTCCATTTTCATTGATTACCTGGTCGATGAAGAGAGTCAGTGGAGGGCCATCATATTTCTGAACTAATTCTGTGGCATCCCACTCGCCCCATTTGCTTTTCTCATTTCCAATGTACCCATTGAACGCCTTCTGGCCCCAGGGGCAAGCACTGGGGTTGCAAATGGGTGCAAATGCACTCACAGATTTATAATGTCCAGGATTTCTTAAAGTAGATATTAAAGCACCGTGACCTCCCATGCTGAAAATTCAATCAATATAAATTTTACATTTGAACTTTCAAATGTTATAATTTATTAAAAACTTTATGTACATTCTGATACATAAGGCGGACTTAATGCTAAGAGCCTTCTCTACTAGTCAACCTTTGGGATAAACAGAAACCACAATGATTGTAACAGCAAATATTACTTGTCCTCCTAATAGAGAACAGCTTCAGCAGTAGAAAGTAAGAAAGAAAAAATAAAGTAAAAGGATATGCTGTTTAGTATTTGAGAAACATTAATGACTACACTTTAGTGTAAAATTACTCTTAAATGTAGATTCCTTTTTAAAGGTATTCATAAATATATAATTAAATAAAACACAAAAGATATACCTTACCTATGTCCCATTATACCAATTCTTTGTGGATCTACATTGCTAAACGCTTGCTGGACAAGTTCATACAACTCTTTATTTATGTAACTACCCATCCTGTAATTTTCTGACCATGGTTCTTTGGTAGCGTCCAAGTAGAAGCCTGCAGACACGCCAAAGTCCCAGGACTCATCATCTCCAGGTATTTTTACACCTCTGGGCGAAGTGTCAGGCCCAACTGCTATTATCCCATGTTCCGCTGCATATCTGTTTTACAAATAAAATTGCAAAATACTATAAGAAATTGTAAATTCACTGATTAAGAAATAAATGAAACTGTGCAATTATCACCCTAAAAGCCCTATAAAAGGACACAATGAGGTGAAGCATAGAGTTTGATTAGAGTTAGATGGGTAGGTACTCCACCCATTATAATGTTAATGTGGACGAATGACAAAAAGAAAATAGTATGCGGGATGAAAGAGAAATGTAGACACAGGCTGCGACTCCATGCCGGAGGTTATTATTAAAAAAATAAATTTTTATTTACTTATGTACCAATATTTTATAAAATTGCCATTGGATTTGTTATCAGTCACCTCTTAACCTCAAATAATTTTAAAAACTTATATAATTGTCATCACCAAGTTGTGGTGTTAGATAACCTTTATGGTTCACCATGAAAGATAATTGTAAAAGATAATTTCAATAATCACATTACAACTAACTGACCAGTCGTTTCCCTGTCAATATCATCTACCATCCAAATTTCCAACTATTGGATCCAACTATTTTTTGGAAAATCCCATGGATCCCATGAATTTCTTTTGTACAAACAAACCTTGTCCTGACAAAAATGAACACAACAAACGTGGAAAATATTTAATTTATACAGATATTTATGTATGTACTATATACATACACATATATGTATGTATGTATGTATGGGTGTGTGTATGTACATGCACATATATATAGGTATGTACAAACAAGCATTTAAAATAATTAAATTTACCTTTGAAAACCTGATTTAGTAATAAAATTTTGCTCCGTGCAAGTGAGTCCTGACAAATAAAAAATAACAGGCAATCTAACGTCGCCACCTTCATCAGCCTGAGGTGGCAAATAGACAGAGAAGTTCATTTTGCATCCTAGTTCTGAAGACTCATGTGAATAAACATTTTGATGGCCTCCAAATATCTTGTTAGACGACACCAGTACTAATTTCTCCATTTTAAAAGCAGATCTAAAAAAAAGAATACAAGCAGATCTAAATAATGCCTCTTGTCTGGTCTTTCAAGACTTTCTCTGTTTCAAATAAACTGGAGGATTTAAGAGTTTTCTCATCCATAAGACTATAGATAGACCATTTAAATGAGTCGTCATTCCCCCGCTCCCCTGTACTGCGTGGGCGAGGACTCATATGAACGGTCTATCTATAGCCTTTATTTTACAATAATCTATAGTTACTTGAGCTACTAAATAGCTATATGGTTTTTTTGCAAATGGAAAGTCAATGGCATACTTTTTTCAACACATTTGTTCTTATCCAGTCCAAATAAACTAATAAATTGGAAAATATTCTACAAGAAAATTATTCAATTAGAAGGCAAAAAAAACTACAGTGAAAGGCAATTGGAGATCATAAATGTTTAAGAATTTTCTGGAAAATAAAATTTAATGTTTAGGTAAATAGGTAGAACTAATACTTAGGATACTTTAGGAATATTTTCATGGTATCATAGCATTTTCATAGAGATTATGATGTCCCAATATTACGAATATTTGTTGTAT
The DNA here is from genome assembly GCA_910589475.2 of Bembecia ichneumoniformis. NCBI lineage: Eukaryota > Metazoa > Arthropoda > Insecta > Lepidoptera > Sesiidae > Bembecia > Bembecia ichneumoniformis. The sequence goes on from OU342523.1 coordinate 10,466,382, forward strand.
GCACCATAAGAAAGAATCCAGTAAGAATAATAAATATTACAGTGGTTTATTTATCATTATAATGTGAATATTCCTATTCATAGGTGTGTATAACCTAAGTGTGAAAGAATTATTTTTTTTACTAGCTAAGCCCGCAACTTCGTAGACATATTCGGTATAACATGTAACTTTTTTGTTTGTAAAGCAATTGGAATGAAACTAACAGTAAATGTTACGATGCTTGCTACAATACATCAGTGAAACTCACATTCAAATCGGCTAAGGCGTTTCTGAGATTAGCATGCACAAATATTCCAAAAACTATCTTTTTAACTGTAATATAAATACAACTAGTTTTTGTTGGTCTGAGTACGTGTACAAATTGTTTTATTGAAAAAAAAAATAACAGGGCTCGTTTACGAGTTTATTATATGTATATATCTACCTAATTTAAAAAGGCATTTACTTAACCTTGATTTATAGTTAACAAGATAAATATTCACATTCTAATTTAATATGTATTGATAAACAATTAGGATTAATTAGTATACCTTCCTAATGATGTGATAGATAAAAAGGCAGGTTAGTGATAAGAAGCTATTTTATTTATGATTAGCGACCCGCCCCCGGCTTCGCCTGGGGTGAAATTTTCATATATAAGAACATTCTTATCCCTCTTTCCATTAGTGAAAACCGAATTAAAATCGGTCTACGCGTGATGCCGTGACCAAGGGAAATGGGGATTCATTTTTATATATAAGATAAGTAATATTAAAAATGGTTTCAATTAAATATTAAAAAATATCAAATGATTATACTATAAATAAGTAACTACGTATGGCTATGAATTAATAGATAAGTACTTACGATAGCGCACAGCAAAAAACTACCTTTATAATGATTTTACACTGTAATAAAGTGAAAAAATATATCTGAGGTAGATGAACACAAAAATACACACAACTTCTCAGAGATCACAAACTATATACAATAAAAAGATACTCTGTGCTGTGACTATATAAAGTATATAAACGGGGCTAACGAAACGCGTATTCAAAAAGACATGAATGAATTAACTCACCTCACTGTCAAGTCAAGTGTCACGTGAATCACTGCCAAAAATAGCGAAATAGGGAATCTTTATCGCAAAATAAAATAATACTGTGGCTCTAGCATGAGTTTACGATACTACACTCGCGCTACGCTAGCGAGAGCTGCGTAAAAAAATTATATGAAAAATTGACAATTTGACATTGACAGTTCACGATTTTCCATACAAAAGTTTTACGTTCTCGCTAGCGAGTGTATAGTTCGGTCATTCTATGATGCGTTTTTGACATTTCTTTATGTCCATTGCATAAAGTTCATTTCCGAATAAACGATACAGAAAATGTATGGAATTGACACCTGCACCTCATAATGGCCGGAGTATAGTATCGTCATGGAAGTAATAAGTACTATATACAACAGGAATGACCTGTTGTCGCAAAATTGAAGCCGAAAGAGAGATCAGTAACTGTACCTCTTATCCCTCTCTGGCGATGGTGAATATATTGAAATATGATTTAAGGACAATAATTATAAAAAATGATTTGTGATTTGACGTCAGCAGATCATTGCTTCAGATGGATTTTAATCGAAGATGCTAATGATAAACTTGCCCTTTGCGGTACTATACATTTCCTGTTTTTGCTTGCTTTTCACACTCGCGTCATATAGTTATTTGTTCTTGAACTAGGATTGGATAGTAATGCATGGTCACCCTAATTGTTCACTAACAAATTATGTTTAAAACTATTACCTGTGAAAAGATAAACCACAATCAGGATAATACTCGCTTCCGCAAGCCTCCACGACACAAATTCTCCCCATTTTAATTAAAATTCTTCAAAAATATCACGAAATCAAAAATTTCCGCCATTGACGTCAGAGTCGGCGATTTCATGTGGGGTTGTCAGGTCAGGTGTCCGTATTTCATACAAATAAAAGAAAACCTATACGCCAATCGCAAAATTTTTGCGTTAATAAGGCTTTACACGTAGCAACAAATAATATTGCTTTAATATGTCGTTAATAAATTATTATTTATATTTAGAAACATTTTAGAAGTAAATGTTTTTACTTCATTACATTACATCAATCGCATATTTTTCTACCATTTCTACCAACTTAACTCTGGCAACTCTATAGAACGGGACACAGCGTTCAGTGGTGGCCCTCTCACTCGGCTTCATTTTTATTTTGCGCGCAACAAGACTCTTACGACCTTAGCATAAGGTTTTATTTTCTTTATTTTAGCTGCAAGATGCACAGATAGAGCTTATTCCTTTTATAATACTTCCATGAGTATCGTTAACTCATGCTAGAGCCACTGACCGGCCACCGCGGCCCGCGGCGTCGACGGCTGTTACTATGTAACACTGATTTGATGCTTATTATAGATACCGTACGTACACTATACATACCATAATGAAAGCAACGCGGTCATTACGTGACAAGGAAGGGGGAGAGGGCATAGCGGTTACGTGTAATACAAAATTATTGCCACTTTTCGCGCGGGATAATATACGCACACAATTTACTTAGGCTAGTACGTTTTTCACACTCGCATATAAGTACTGTAAAAGACACGTGAAAGACAACGATATGCAATTATTGTATGTTCGAGCGAGTACTGAGAGCGTCCACTAACAGATTTCACTTGGTTCGCATTAGTATTTGAAAACTATCGATAAGATTTGGATGTGTATTTGTGTAGATATTAAATTAAAATAGGTATCATTTAATGTCACGAATCTGCTCATTATGCCCATTAAGTTACAATAAGGAATTATATTAGGTTATTATTATTATTAAACTCTTTATTTGTACTATAAACATGAAAAAAAAGAAAGAAACAACAAGCAATAGTAAAAAAAGGCGGCATTATCGCTTTATAGCGATTTCTTCCAGGCAACCTTAGGGTAAGGAAAATTATATGAAAAATAAAACAATGTGGGTGGTAAAAGTCATGGTAAGGTCATCATAAATTTACATTCTAATAACTAAATAGTAGTACATAAATTGAATATAAACAAATATTAATAAGATAGATTAATAAATATTGTTATGACTCACCATGGAATGTTCTAGAAAAGCGTTCTCGTCTGTCAACAATTCTCGAAAGTTCCACCCTAGAATAGAAATCACGCCACTCTCCGATTATTGTCAAAGGAAATTGGTCCTTATGTACACAACATAGAGTTCACATTCAACAGAAATAGCGTTCCCGAACTTTCAATGACCTTGATTACAATACGTGTTTACAATACTTGTTTACTTGTATTTGTTTATTGTTTGTTTGTAGTAAATTCGAGATAGATCTAGACGTTTGACAGTGAATATAAATAGGAGGGTGGCAAGGTGGCGGGACAGTTCGACTCTGCGATTCGAAAGCGATACTTCGGAACTTACCTGCGACAGTAAAGCAGCGATTCATTAAGGAAATCATTGACGACTTTTGGCAAGTTTAACGGTAAAACCGTTTTGCCCTTTTGGAAGTCATCTTGGTTTGTGGAAATAAATAGTTGATTTTCGGCGAATCTGCCGTGTAAGGGCGAAAATTTTTCGCCCTTACACGGCAGATTGACTCACCCCACACGTAACAATATAATATATTAGAATATAAACCTGTCTTCAGTTTGACAGAAAATGTGTCTTGAGTGCTTTATATAATATCGCTATAATATCGTTTATAGGTTTAAAAACGAAAGGCAACAAATAAAAAGTTTATAATAGATGTAAAATATTAATGAAAAATAATATTTATTAATTATTACTTACTTACATTTATTTACATACCAATAGCAACGCACTTCAGTTTTCTTGAGGAACACACACAAAAACTGTCTGGAAAATATTGCTCATATTTTAAACAACCCAGTATATTTAGATAATTTTTATATCATATACTACACTCAATTACGCTGTAACATCAAAAAACCTATTTATATACGTTTTCGAGACTTTGAGAATTTTAAGTCGATACAACGAAAAAATTTAAAATCATTGAAATAGATGTTTTTCTGGTATCCTTATCGTGCATAAGTTTATTAGTCGTGCGACTCGTGCGCGCGCACTTGTTGTGAGCGTTCGCTGATATGGGAAGGTGCGATAAGGATATCAGTATGGATATTAAGTAGTGTTCGATCAATCATGTACACGTTCCTGTTGGTTGGTGTATGATATAAAAGTGATCAAAAATCTACTAATTTGTTTAAAATATGAGCACTATTTTTGAAAGAAAAAAAAGTTCTTTCAATTTCACTTCTTACCAAAAAATACATATGTAACTATACCTACATATCTCAAAAAATAATGCAGTTATATGGAAATATACTTAAAATATATTTCTTTTTACTAGTAGTATAAAATTACTATTACCTAAGTATTTTCTAAAAAGAAGTGGGATTAAAGTCAAAATATAATTATAGTTTTGGAAAAAGGTACAGTACCTTAATAAATCAATTTGATATTGTAATAACTTTCAGAAATCTTAAAAAAAACCATTAAATCGAAATATTTTTTTTCGATTTAATGGTTTTTTTTAAGATTCTCAAACATTCTCAATTGAGTAAAAACTTCACAACATGGCGCATGCCCGTTTCTTATTCTAGCCTTATAGTAAGTACCTAAGTAAAACATATAATTGTGGGAAACGGAACGTAAGAATGAGTGAGAAGTATGAATGGATAGGAAAGAAAGCGATAGATATAGATAGACAGACAAGATGGCGAGAGTAGTCGTAAGATATTATGTTGTGCCAGTTTAAATTAAAATAAAATATTATTAACGAAGGAAAACAAGTTTGACTCTAAACATTTATCCTACATAATTTATAAATATATAAGTTACAAAACTAATTTTAGAGGTAAGTACCTAACTATAATTTTATGAGTCATATTTATCGATATTTTTTTTTAATTCAATTAAGCTCTTAATACAACTCCAGCGTTGCTAGGTGAAATGTAAATAAGACTAGTGTATTGGATCTATCACTCCATCGATCCGAACATTATATGGGATTGTGAGGACTACAAATCTGTCCAATATTCTAGTAATTAATGTAATTATCAAATGAAAAAAAAAATCATAACAATGCGTTAATATTTACTAATTTATGGGAAATAACACGATCATTTTGTAAACTTAATAAAACATAAAACTGAACAGTTTGGCATTTTTATCGCATGGCATAGTACGTACCTAGAATTGGTCTATTGAAAATCGACCTGAACTAGTTTTATATAACGTACATAAACCACGAGCGGGCTTCGACTTTTCGAGAGGGGTACATCAGAGTTTGCCTACTCCCGTCCTTGTCACGTGACGACCGCGATGCTCTATGTGTAGTATAGATAACAGTCCGTATAAGTACCGATAGGATAGATAAATTATTTGCTACTTACTTGCGTGAGCCGAACAATTGATTTCGCTAGGTATTTAATATTTCCTCTCAAGGTTTTATACATAATAGGATTATTTATGAAAAGATTAACTAAACACTAAATAACAATATGCCGATACCTATTCATCACTTACTTATGTTAATTTTTTTAAATAGTATTATTTTTTCCATTTACCTCACTCACATTACAACTCTTTTTACAGGTCGATAAGTTTTTTAAATTTAACAAGAAAGTACCTACCACTGCCCGCGTCAGTGGATCTTCGTTGTAATTGGGGCACCTGCGTCAGTAGTAGCACGTCATGAATTGGGCAGCCCTTCTGACGACAGAATCCAACCCTTACACAAAACCACCGTTAAATAACAGCACGAGTGATCAAAAAGATGCCAGAGTCCATTTCCCTATCCCTTCCTAAACCATTATTCTTATTCCTACTAAGGTTGGCAGTGCAGTTACAGGTCCTATGACATTGCTTGCGTCAATACGCGACGGTAGCCACCTACCACCCACTGGGCCGTCAGCCCGTCTGTCGACCTTTAATATATAAAAAAAGCTCCAACAGGAAACTATGAAAAAATCTAACGACACCTCTTTTACATTGCATAATTCTAAGGCTTCACAGCCAATCGCTCGTGCGTTTATGCATCGTTTAAGCGGTCACATAGGTATACTTACAAGACTGACTAACAAATCACGACGTATAGGCGCCGGAGCAATCTTCTTCGATGTAGCGAAGGCTTTCAAAAAAGTGTGGCACGTCGGACTAATATACAAAATATACCTACTCTCGGCCGACCAGTGCAGAAGCTGAGAGCATTTTACTTATTCCATTCTACAAATCGAAACTTTCGCTAAAGAGTGGTGTTAAGGAGTTTTTATATAATATTGTTTTTATAATATTCTTTATGGTAGTATGTTTTAGTTTTTCTATTTTGAGTGGTAACTTTTTGTTTGTGTTTTGTTTGTTAGTTCCTGTCATTAAATTGCTCAAGTCGGTGGTTTGGTTTTGATAATTCCCTTAAAATATTGAGTTATCGAAGATTATCCCGTACATTTGGTCCTTCGATTGGTTTAAATGAACACGCGGTCAAAAACCAAGCAGCGGACACTGATGAGCGGCGCGAGCGAGATCCGCTCGGAGTCAGGTTTGCCCATCGCGAACTGGCACGGTAGGTCCACAGAACGGGACACTGCTTCTACCGATGCCACAGTTCCACCCGCGCCCAACAACCCTGGCTCCGGGACGCCTCGCGAGTGTACAACAGTGAGCTCAGAACACATTAATCGTTCGCCAAGTTCTAGGTCGCGCTTGTCGGGGTCTTCGCGGTCGTCGGCAACAATAAAGGCACGTAGACTGACCGCGGAGGTACAGCTAGCCCGTCGCAGCATCGAGCGCGAACAACAGTTGTTTGAACGCGAACAACAACTGGAGATCGCCAGAAAACGTCTAGAACACGAACGTAAGCTTATTCAACAGGTGAGACAAGTTGAAGAGCTCGAAATGGAAGCTACACTGGCAGCGCAGGATGCGGATAACGTTTCCACACGCTCGGTTAGTAGATATTCTCGTACTGTATCATGGGTTCACGACGTGGACCATAGCAATCAGATCGACAAAAGCGCAGAGATTGGCACACATAACTCTTTGCCCGAGCAGAAGGATGACACTGCTATGGTTTCCGATCCCGCAAGATACTTGGTTGCTAATCGTAGTACTTCTGATCAAAATATTTTAAGAAACTCGAGCATTCCATATTTTTCTCGAGAGCGTAATATAGATCACGATGTTCTGAATAACAGAACGACGGAATTTCAGTATAATACCGAACATATTTCATCGCTGAAACAACCTGAAATTGATCAAATTCAGCATAATGTTTACAAAAAAAACATGACATTTAAAATTCCATTGAATGACAAACCGGGACCTCGATTTGTCGCAACATCTATGTCAAAAAATGAAATGTTAATGACACAGCCGTCAATTGACAAAAATTATAATGATTATTCACTGTCAAAACAAACCGAACCGAATATTTATTCACACAGATGTTCGCATAAACTTGAACTTGCTCCTTTTAGCGGTAAAATAAACGAGTTTTTAATGTTCAAGCGTACTTATCGCAATACTCAACATTTGTTTACACCCGCAGAGAATCTCGTGCGCTTGACTTGTGCGCTGCGCGGTCAAGCCCTGGAGAGTGTATCATCGTTGCTCTATACGGCCGAACGTCCCGAAGAAGTACTCGACATGCTGGAGCAGACGTTCGCGCTCCCCGAGATGATCGTGTTGCATGAAATTAATCTCGTGCGTAGCCTTCCTAAGATAAGTTTTGACCAAAAGGAACTGAATCAATTCGCGTGTAGACTACGTAACTGCATAGCTGTCATTAATAATTTAGATCAGAAGGAACACATTAACTCAGTAGAACTATTTCATTCTGTATTGAGTAAATTGACACCAATATTGTACAGTCAATGGAAAGATTTTGCGTATCGTAGTGATCGGTCTATACCAAAAATACAATTACTATCTGCATTTCTTGATGTGGAGGCGGTGAAGCACAACAGATTTGGTCTAGTTCCGGACTACGCTAAGCGTCCTGGCGTCTACACGTCAGACTACATTAAACGTCCCAGTATATTTATGTCGGATTATAACAAACGTACAGTCGGCAACAATTTTACACCCAATTTTACACGTCGTGAAAATGTTCACGTCACATCGACACGTGGTAGTAATGCCGATCTATGCCTTTTTTGCAACAATAAACACAAACTCACTGATTGTAGAGATTTCATAGCACTGACATTAGATGATAAGTGGCGCTGGTTGCGCGACGCTAAAATCTGCTACAAGTGTTTAAAATCAAAGAAACATCGTTGGAAGACTTGTAGAGTGAGTCGTTGTGGTATTGACGGGTGCGAACGCTTCCATAACCCACTTCTGCATCCGCCGTTGATGTCGCAAACGCCCAGTGGTGCTGACCAGTCCTCAACTCCCTCTTATAACGTCGTAAGCGAACACAACAATGATAAAACTGTGACGATTTCTAACATCACTGAACCACACACAAGTGACAAAACGTCACCTTCACAGTCACGTGTATACTTAAAGGTAGTTCCTGTTGTGGTGAGCGGCCCCTGCGGAGAGTGTGACACTTTTGCGCTACTTGATGACGGGTCTTCCGCAACCTTGATCGACTCGGAGGTGGCACGTCAAATTGGAGCTTCAGGCCCCATGGACTCAATCAAGGTTGAAGGAGTCGCCGGAATGTCAACACACAAATCAATTCAGCACGTGAGCTTCTCAATAAAGGGTAAACATTGTTCTGAAGTATTTACCGTGAATAATGCTAAAGCTATGGACACACTCTCGTTGTCTACACAGACTGTCAGTCGAAATGACATATCGAAATATTCACATCTAAATAATTTAATTAATGAACTCACACTTACTGACGCTACACCGAAGATTTTGCTCGGTGCCGAGCACTGGTTTTTGACAGTTAGCCGCGAGGTACGCGAAGGTTCAAGAAATCAGCCAATTGGTACACGCACGGCATTAGGTTGGGTGGTCCATGGAAAGTTAAGCAGCTGGACAAAACCTGTACATTTCATAAATCACGTCTCTGTTGACGACTGCGGCGATTCCACCATGAATGATCTTATTAAGGATTATTTTCGTCTTGATTCTATAGGTATATCTAAACCTGAGACCACTTGTTCCCGTGAAGATGAATACGCTTTAGGAATTTTAGACACTACAGCCAAACGTCTACCGTCAGGCAGGTTTGAAGTCGGACTGTTGTGGAGGAAGGAAACGTCAAACATACCTGACAGCTATCCTCAGGCATTATTGAGATTTCAGGGCTTGGAAAGGCGCATGGCTCGCGACTCAGACTTCAAAAAAGGTTATTGTGATTTTATAAACAATATGATAGGAAAGGGTTATGCCGAGGAATGCCCTAGGGACACATATCGAGACACTGTTAATTTAAATGATATACAGAGATCTTCTCGTTGGTATTTACCACACTTTCCTGTTGCACACCCACAAAAGAAAAAAATTCGTGTAGTCCATGACGCGGCTGCGAAGACTTCGGGTGTAAGCTTAAACTCGCTTCTGCTGCCCGGGCCTGATCTTTTGCAACCGCTGCTGCATATTTTATTTCGTTTTCGCGAAGGTTACGTTGCGATGACAGCTGACGTGGAGGAAATGTTTCCTCAAATCAGAATAAGGGAGGTGGACCGCGATGCCTTACGTTTCATTTGGAGAGAGAATCCCAGCTGTGAGTTGAAGGAATATAGGATGACTTCTGTTATTTTTGGTGCGGCCTGTAGCCCGAGCACAGCTTTATATATCAAGAATCATAACGCTCAGGAATTACAGAGGTCATACCCCGCGGCATCCAAGGCTGTCATCCATGATCATTATATGGACGATTTTTTGGGCAGTTTGGATAACGTACAAGAAGCTTCGCAACTCGCAGCTGACATAGTGACAGTGCACAAGGCTGCGGGAATGAAGATGCGAGGTTGGGTGTCCAACGTTCCTTCCGCGCTAACTGCTGTTCCTGAGGACTTGTGCACTCCTCCACCTAATAATGTTCATGTAGGCCCTGAAACCTTTGTCAGGACTTTAGGACTCATATGGCACCCTCAAAGTGACACGTTTAGTTTTCGCAATGGGTCCTCAATTTCTGCAAAGGAGAAACTAACTAAACGGAAGGTATTGTCATATTTAATGTGCGTCTATGATCCTCTTGGCCTTTTGACTCCGTTGGTAATCCAGGGACGTATTTTATTTCAGCAGACATGGAGAACCGGTCTTGATTGGGATACCGAGCTGCAACCAGATGTAAACCAGAAATGGCTGGCTTGGTCTCGACAACTGACTACGATACCAAACCTTAAAATTCCTCGTTGGTACAGGTGCGGATACCAGGGTGAGGACGTCAGTGATAGGCAGCTCCACGTTTTCGCCGACGCAAGCGAGGAAGCATATTCGTGCGTCGCATATTGGCGTTTCACATTTGCGAATGGGTCCGTGAAGCTGTCGCTCATTGGTGGTAAAGCACGCCTCAGCCCATTAAAACCCGCTTCTATACCACGTTTAGAACTCCAAGCGGCCCTTGTTGCTGCTCGATATGCCAATACTGTGTGTAACGGTCATGACGTTCAGCCGAATTCAACTCATTTTTGGTCTGATTCAACTACAGTTCTGAGTTGGATTCAGAGCGATGCGCGAACATTCAAGCCATTTGTAGCGAATCGCGTCGGTGAAATCACCGAAATTACAAGTGTTAGTGATTGGAAATATGTTCCAGGTGGTTTGAATGTTGCAGATGACGCGACACGATTCAAAAATTCTAACATTGATCTGTCGCGGTGGTTCTCTGGACCCGATTTTTTATTATTGCCATCTTGTGAATGGCCTAAAGAACCATCGCACACGTCCAAATCTACATCCGCCTTGGAAGAACAGAAACCCATAAAGGAATCTAAGGTGTATGTAGGTTTAACAACACTGCATGAACCTTCATCGGTTGTGCCAGATGTCTCACGCTTTAGTGAGTGGTTACGTCTAATTCGCGCGACCGCGCGCGTCTTTCAGTGCGCGCACAAGTTTCGATCTCTTTTGGCACACGTTACACCAAATTCTAAAAACATTATTAACGCTTCTTCCCATCAGCTCGTTCCATTGTCCGCTGAAGAGGTCCGAAGGGCTGAAGTGGCCGTTTTGCAAAGAGCACAGTCTGAAAGCTTTGGTGAAGAAATCGCCCTACTCCATGACGCCAAGCCTTTGCCCAGGTCTAGCAAATTGTACCAGCTCTGCCCGACATTCGATAAGGATGGCCTGCTCAGATTGGACAGCCGTATAAAGCATATGAAGAACGTTGATTACGCCACCACGTCCCCCATTATCCTGGATGGTCGTCACCATATTGTACGTCTCCTTATACGCCACTACCACGTGAAAGCTGCACATGCGTTCAACGAACTGGTGATAAACGAACTTAAACAACATTATTGGATTTTTCGATGCCGCAGTGAAGTACGCATGATTGCAAGAAGATGCGCCTACTGTATTAAACGAAAAGCGTCGCCTCAGATCCCAGCCACTGGTGACTTACCGGATGTACGCCTAGATCACCATGCTCGTGCGTTTACGAACACCGGCCTGGATTATTTTGGCCCGGTCGAGGTGTCAGTTGGACGCCGGAGAGAAAAGCGATGGGTTGCCCTGTTCACTTGCATGACGACGCGAGCAGTGCATCTTGAGATTGTGACTAGTCTCTCAGCGGATTCTGCCATTATGAGCATACGTCGTTTTGCTGCACGTCGCGGACTCCCACTTAAAATTCTGTCTGACCATGGCACGTCGTTTGTTGGAGCCAATCGCCACTTATGCGAGTTTTACAGCAACGCGGTCCAAGAATATGCTGCGAGCAAGCAAATAGAGTGGTGCTTTATACCGCCGGCGTCACCGTTTATGGGTGGTTGTTGGGAACGGCTCGTGAAGACAGTAAAGACTGCCCTTCAAGCGACTTTAAAGGAAAGAGCCCCAAGAGAGGAACTGCTTCACACCCTACTCCTTGAGGCAGAGGCTCTAGTGAACTCGAGGCCCCTGACGTACGTCACCGAAAACCAGGAGTGCCAGGCCCTTACACCATTCCATTTCTTAATTGGAACTTCCTCGATCCAGCAGCTGCCAGCTTGTTTGAATGACGAAGTGTTCTCACTGAGGAAAGATTGGCAGAAAGTTCTCCGGCTTTCAGAGCACTTCTGGAGCAGATGGTTAAAAGAGTACCTGTCTAGCCTAAAACCTAAAAAACGTCACGTAACACATTACGAAAATTTAAAGGTTGATGACGTGGTGCTAGTGGTTGATCCTGATCTACCAAGAGGAGTGTGGCCATTGGGTAGAGTAATAGAGGTACATCCTGGCAGAGACGGAGTTGTCCGAGTGGCTGATATTGCTACGAAAGGCGGCATACTAAGGAGGCCCACCAGGAAGCTGGCCCTGCTGCAGTATGAAGCTGTGTAGCTATGCTACACGGGGGGGATAATGTTAAGGAGTTTTTATATAATATTGTTTTTATAATATTCTTTATGGTAGTATGTTTTAGTTTTTCTATTTTGAGTGGTAACTTTTTGTTTGTGTTTTGTTTGTTAGTTCCTGTCATTAAATTGCTCAAGTCGGTGGTTTGGTTTTGATAATTCCCTTAAAATATTGAGTTATCGAAGATTATCCCGTACAAGTGGAAGGCAAGACACCCTCTTAACTCTTTTTAAAAAAAATGAGTGTATGCTTAGGTATGACCACACGATCGAATTGAAAACTTCTATTATTCAATTTAAAAATTAAATAAGTATGTAACTAGCGTCCCGCCCCCGGCTTCGCCCGGGATGCAATTCAGTTATTATATTAATTATAAATTATAATAACTGAAGTGCGTCACCAATTCGAGAGCGCTTGATGTAGAGTGGAGCCTTTAGTACACGTTCGTAACTGGATTTTCATAACCAGCTACTAACATGAATTTTTTTTCTCGTTTGATAACCGGCTACGAAAACAGAATTAAGCTAGTAACTCGATTCTGTAAATCCTAATGTACTGAGTTGATTAGAAAGCGGTGAGCCTGTACACACCCATTTTTCTTCCCATACAATTTTTCGGCCCGGCAAAGTATGTACCTACATGGAAGTTATATTTATTTTTCAATATAGTCTTCGTCGATCTCGGAGGAAAAAGTCTTTTCGATTTTAGTATGTATAAACTTGTAATAAAATCTCTTTGACTGTACTATTTGTGTCTGGCTAGTATTGATGTCATTAAAAAGGTTACATTTAAAAAAAAAAGAAACTAATTAGTAAAATGTTGTTTCCAGCTATTTTTCAATTGTTTTTCTTTCTGTCAAAATAAGGTCTAATGAAGAAATTCAACAAATTTTAAATTTTCATTACAAAAAATTGTGACGTCCATGGACCTAATGTAGTGTCAGTAAGAGTAGCACAAAGTTGGTTTAAGCGTTTTCAATCCGGGAATTTTTATATCAAAGATGCACCTCGCTCTGGTCGCCCTGTTACGGATAAAATAGACGCCATTTTTGAAAAAGTGGAGCAAGATCGGCATATCACTAGTTACGACATAGCTGAAGAACCGGGAATATACCACTAAACAGTTTTGATCCATTTGAAAAAGCTGGATACACGAAAAAGCTCGATATTTGGGTGCCACACGATCTCACTCAAAGAAACCTAATGAATCGTGTACTCGTTTGCGATTTTTTATTGAGACGTAATGAAACTGAACCGTTTTTGAAGATATTGATAACTGGTATTGAAAAGTAAATCACGTAAGATAAGAACGTGCGACAAAGGTCGTGGTCAAAGCTCGGTCAGGCTTCACAAACTGTGCCAAAACCAGGGTTAACTTCCAATAAGATGATGCTGTGTGTATTGGATTGGAAGGGCATTGTTCATTATGAAGTTTTACCGCCGGGCAGAACCATCGATTCGGATTTCTACTGCCAACAACTGATGAGATTAAAGCAAGAAGTTGAGAGAAATCGGTCGGAATTGATCAATAGAAAGGGTGTGGTCTTTCATCGCGACAATGCTAGACCACACACATTTTTAGCCACTCAGCAAAATACTAAGTTTGGCTGGGAGCTGTTAATGAATTCGCCATATAGCCCTGACCTTGTTCAGCTGATTTTCACCTATTTCAGTCTCTCCAGAATTCCTTAGGCAGTGTCAGGTTAACATTAAGAGAGGACTGCCTAAACTAGTTGTCGCGTTTTTTTGATTAGAAGTTCCAAAATTTTTACAGCATGGGATCATGTCACTATCTACAAAATGACAAGAAGTCATCGATCAAAATGGCACATATATACTGTAATGAAATGTAAAAAACTTTGAAAAAAAGTCTTAAGTTTTCATACTCCCCATGTAATACATCCGAACTGATTATAGTCACTAATGACTGATGGCAGTTTTTAATGAAAAAAAAAAAGTTTTCATATAAAATGCGAAGAAACTTTTTCCCCCAACCTATTAATTCTTCAAAAAAATAATTTTTACACATTATACTTATGTTAACAAAATAAATGGCTTAACAGATTTGAATGCGGTTTTCACTGATGCATGCATTGTAGCAAGCTTTCCGTAACATTGTTTGTTTCATTTCAATCGATTTACAAACAAGTACAAAGTTGCAGGCTCAGCTAGTAATATTATAAACGCGAAAGTTTGGATATGGTCCGGTCAATTTAGACATCCGAGGGTACATAAATTCGCACCCAGCTCAAAGTTGGTAGAATTGTTCAAAACACATCATAAATGAAAGCTAAAAAATCTTCATCGATCCGATACCTGGAGAAAAATTACTCGGGGTCAAAGGTCACAAAAACGGGTTTTTTTCGCTATTTTCAGCAAAACGGTAAGTTTTATCATAAAATTAGTTCAAACAAAAATTGTAGATCAGATAATTATCTATAAAAAATGTCTGAATACTTTTTTCTTAAAGCCACCATTTCTGAGATATAACGGTTCAAAAAGTTGGAAGATCTGTAATCGTCATAATATGCACACGTTTCCACGCCACCTTTGAGGTAGTGTGACCCTGAGTAAATTTTTTTCCAGGTATCGGACAGATGAGGATTTTTTAGATTCATTTGTATATATATATATATATATATATATATATATATATATATATATATATATATATATATATATATATATATATATATATATAAAATATAAAAAATCATTTGAATGTCAGTACATTCAAATGATAAACACATCAGGTGTCAACACATACAAAGTCGTTGGCACAACCAGTATTTAATTGTCCAATATTATTGATTCTCTTCAAAAAGTAATTTTGTTTGTGCATTAAAAGATTTCAAAATTGCACATAAAATACTTCCATTTACATACTAACAGTACACCTGCTAAGCGCTGCCATTTTCAATCCCTTTATTTAATTGACCGGACTACACTATTGTTAATGGAATTTGCCAACAACATCCACTTAAAGTAACTGGGAATGTTTATTTTATTTTATTTTTTTGAACAAAAACAAAAAAAATACTTAAGTAGTATATTTAATCTTACCAAATTAATTAAATATACCAAATTAATTCAACATCTATTTTATTCATATCTACTGTGGGAGACTTTTTCTATTTGTTTTCCATGATAAGTATGTATTCCAAAATAATGCAACTGTTTGGACAAGTAACACTTGATAATGTAGTGGTACATAGTAAAAATTAACAAGTTGTACCCATGGCCAAATGTAGTAATTAGTTTTTAGAACATCAAAGTAATTGTCTCTCAAATCCTTTTCTATATTCTGCCAAGTTTTACCTTGTAATGTACCTACTGCAGCCAAAATGAGAAATAAAAATCCAGGGGCAAATACTGCTTGATCAATAACAACTTTTTTTAATGCTACCGTTTTTCCAGTCGATCCAATATATTTGTTCAATAATCCATACCAAACTCGCAACGCTGGACCCTAGAATTAACAATTTAACATAAATACTAATATTCTAAAATTATCATACATTTTTAGATACTGAAACTACATTAATATGTACTTACTCCCATAAAAAAGCCGATGGATGAAAATTTTATCGTCCTTTGGAAGTCCACATTGAAAAGGGTCTTATTTTCTATGAATAATTGCGATATAAGGTCACCAGCTCCCATTAGAGTTCCTGTTTGAACAGCTTGCATGAAGTAGGGACGACGATTTAAAGCCGTCTGATATAGTTTAATGAACCCACGAGCTCTCATCGTTCGAGATTTCAATGGTCAATATTATTGAATACAATAATTATTATAATTTAATACCGTTTATTATGGTACGGTATTCAATCTGTTACTTCATAACAAAATCGCTCATAACATTCGTTTGAAATTAATATCACATAAAAATATTCATTAGTAGGTATAATATGTATGTGGGTTGGAACTTATTGAAACTGAAAGTAATATTATTTTGTAGGGTACGGTTTCATATTACGTTCTTTTATAGGTTAAGCAATTTTATGTACAATAAAAGTTGAAATGCAAAAGTCTATATTGATTATATTCCTTTTCTTTCAAATACAAATTGGTAGGTAACAGGAAAAAAATTGTATCCAATTTCAAATCAAAATTTAAAATCGGATCGGATTCGGAAGATTCGGAAGTCGCGTTTGGTCGCGTTTGCCATGAATGACATTGTCATTATGACAATGACAAAGGCAGTAGGCACAGAAAATTCTTCTAGTAATATCAATGAGAAGATTGAAAGAATGGAAATATATCTTTCAACTTCAAATTAAGGAGACTTAATATGAAAAGTAGTGTAGTAAGCTATTTAGCAGCTAAATATATCGTCAACAAAAAAACGGCTAATGGCTAACAACTCTGTCAACCATGGACGTAATATACTAAGCAGGACTGATTACTCGAAGCTAAAAAGCGAGCCGAACAGGATATGCAGTAGAGGCCGTGTGTCCCTTTCTAATAGGGTGACAATAAGATTTACGCTATGTGAATCAAATTTAAATGTAACATACTTACATAATTATAGTAGTTTCTTATATACATTAATAAATACAAGGGTATTGAATATTTTTATTAGCAATGGACGATTACCGAGGAATGTGTGGATCGCTTGCGATAAAAATAATACAAACAGTATCAGGTGTCAAAAAATTTTTTATTGATGGTAATTTTATTATATTTTGGTGGTGTAAATTTACGACATTGTAGATATCCTCGTAATTTAAATCTTTTCTCATACCTTTGAGATCCAATTAAACTATATCAATAAAACTTGCTTCATTATATGTGCACATAATTATATTTTTTAAAAACACTCTCCAATCCATTATAAAATAGTGTAAAAACATTCACTACATGAAAATACAAATCAAATCACTATCCAACATCATTTTCTTTTCGGTCTCTCAATACATTCTAATTTTTTACACGTCAAATTAAAACCAATTCTATTTTTTTTTTCGATATTTGAAAAACAACCTATTTATTATTTTAAGTATTTAAGTTCAATTGATCAGTTAATGCTATTATTACATAATTATTATTACGGCACATTTAACAAAATAATCAATTGTACACAATCATATCCACCAACGCTACAAATTTATGGTCAACATAGTTGTTACATTTATAATAATGTAATTTTTAGCCTACCTGTGAAAAGATATATTGCAATCACCATAAGATTCACTCGGACAAGCATAAACACAACACTTTTTCAGGATTTTACCTGTGAAACTGTTCTATTAACGATTTTAAATAGCAAAATGTAAATTATGCTTAATCATTCACCACCATGACACTTTAAAGGGATACCAGTAGAAAATAAAATATAAAATATGCCTCAAACAATAAACATTATCTTTTTTAATTTAGGAATACATAACGAAATTAACGTGATTATAATACGTTGATTTAAAATTTATTAAAATAATTGAAAACATTCTCTATGTTTCCGGTTCCGGTGCTCGATGTGTAAACATAGTTGTAGTGCAGTCTCCAAACTTATTGTAATTAAAAAACATTTACGGATTATCGGACATAGTGAATATTGAAAAACACAATTATAAGTGTGGTGGAGTTGTGGAAATATTGACTTTGGCGTAATTAACGTGAAAATAGAACAAATCACAACAAAGTAAGAACCAACGGCTGCCAGATTGAGGGTAGAAATTTTATTAGGATTATTGGGAACGTCATGTGTCACAGTAATACTGTCAGGTTGATATTGTCAGTGACGTTCGTCGAACCGGTGTTGCCAGCTTAAAAATTACCTTTCTACCGCTGCGTTCCATTTTACGGAAAGAAGTGAAAACTTAAACATGGATGAACAATTTCAAATTTTGTTTGAAAAAATGAAAATTGAAATGCAGAAACAGACCGTTGAGTTGAAAGAGTCTATAACTAATTCAATTATGGAGAAAATGGAAGAAAAAATAAAACCTATTAGAGAAGAAAACAAAGATTTAAAGATAAAAGTAAATAAACTCGAGAATGAGATTGAGTATTTGAAAAGAGATAAGAAGCAAAACAATATTATTATTTTTGGATTAAAGGAGGGAGAAGAATCTACGTCAGGGCTAATACAAGAGACAAAGAAAATATTCAAAGACATAAACATAAAAATTGAGGATTTAGAAATAAACAACATTTATCGCATTGGTAAGAGAAGCCCAGGTGTAAAGCAGAGACCGGTTTTGCTTTCCTTTGTTAATTCATGGAAGAAAAATGAGATAATGAAAGTCCGGAAGAATCTCAAATATATATATATAACGGAGGATTATACTAAAGAAGTTTTGGAAAAGAGAAAATTGTTACAAGCTAGACTGAAAGAAGAAAAAATGAAAGGAAATTTCGCATATCTGAAATACGACAAGCTTGTGGTAAAGAAAAACAATACAACCAAGGAAAAAAGAAAAAGAGAATTATCTTCATCGCCGGGAGACAATACACAAGTTAAGAAACAAACCTGGACACCATCACAAAATAATAGGCGTAACGCTTTTGATGTCATGAGAGGCAGATCTAACTCTCTCTCTTCCTGTACGGTGGATAATAATAGACAATAACAATTAACTATCGGCAACCGGAAAACACAACTATTTAATACAGAAAACCAATCAATTAGAAACTACCAAACTCCCCCAAGCCGAATGGTCCTCGTGGGGGAAAATGACCAAGACCCTCTAAAGATAGAAAATAAGAAGAGAATACAATATAACGATATACATATAGCGACTTTAAACTGTCGATCATTAGGAACCACGGAAAAACTACAAGAACTGGAATTAGCATTGGACGAAATAAAATGGGACATAATTGGTATCAGTGAAGTGAGAAGATTTGGAGAAAAAATAGAGGACCATGGAAAATACATACTGCACCATATTGGGGAAACGCCCGGTTTATACGGAGTCGGATTCCTGGTCAAAAGAAACCTTGCCAAAAGCATACAAGAACTAAAAGG
Source organism: Bembecia ichneumoniformis (assembly GCA_910589475.2). Classification (NCBI taxonomy): domain Eukaryota; kingdom Metazoa; phylum Arthropoda; class Insecta; order Lepidoptera; family Sesiidae; genus Bembecia; species Bembecia ichneumoniformis. The sequence goes on from OU342523.1 coordinate 10,485,846, forward strand.
AATTTCTGAGAGGATAGCACTTCTCAATATTAAATTACCTGTAGATGGAGAGGAAGAACAATTATGGTCTATAATTCAGGCGTATTCGCCTACCGAATCAAATAGGAAAGAAGATATAACAAAAGTCGAAAAATTCTACGAAGACCTACAATCGACCACTGCAAATGCACATAAAAACATAATAGTTATGGGTGACTTTAACGGACAGATTGGCAAACAGAAGAGTGGAGAAGAATATAACATAGGAATTCATGGATTTGGCAACAGAAGTAACAACGGATCTCGGGTAGTATCTTTTGCTATTGTAAATAAATTAAGCATCTTAAACAGTTTTTACAAAAAGAAGCCATCAAAGAAATGGACTTGGATCTCTCCTAATGGCCGGTATAAAAACGAGATCGACTATATAATGTCTAACAATGTAAAAGCTTTTAAGGATCTATCTGTCTTAAACGATTTTAATTTTAACTCAGATCATAGAATAATTCGAGCAAAATTATCAGGGTCTCGTGCTAAAAGAGCACGAAAATTCCACAACAGTATGAAAGCCATTGAATGCACCGGTGATGCTGATCTACTTCTGAACAACCTCGACATATCCTTGCAAAGGGGGGAAAAAGAAAACGAAGGTATATCGACTGAAGAAAAATACACCATTCTACTCCAACAATTAAAGTTAGAAACTAAAAAAGTAAATATGATTAGTAAAACAGAGATATCATTGGAAAGCAAGCAATTATTACAAGAACGGAAAGAACTTATACAACAAGGAAAAAATAACAATAATAATTCTCAAAAGATAACAGAAATAAGCAAGGAAATTAGTAAACAACTCAGGAAAGAAAGAAAAGCAAAAAGGTTAACAACATTAAGAAAACATATAGAAAAATCAGGAGGAATAAGGAAGGCAATAAAAGAATTAAACTACAAAAAGGACTGGATTCAAAATATGGAAAATAAAGACAGGGGAAAGACTAGCAAACGATCAGAAATACTGGGAATTGCAACGGATTACTACAAAAAACTATACCAAAGTCGCAAAGATGAACAAGTAATAGAGGGATATAACTCTGTAAATAAAGAGGAGATTGAGCCAATTCTAAAGGAAGAAACAATAAAATCTATCGAATCCCAAAAACTAGATAAGGCACCTGGATCGGATTTAATCACAAACGAACTATTAAAAACTACATTACCAGTAATGGCCCCTAGACTTACTGATTTGTTCAATGAAATCCTCGAAACGGAAACCATCCCGGAAGATTGGACCAAATCGACAATCATATTGCTGCATAAGAAGGGAGACAAGGGCAATATAGAAAACTATAGGCCCATCAGTTTAATGTCCAATATTTATAAAATATTCTCAAAAATTATACTCAACAGAATCACCAATACACTGGATGAAAACCAACCTAAGGAACAAGCTGGTTTCCGAAGCAAATTCTCTACTATAGATCACATACACACCCTCAGACAAATTTTACAAAAATATAGTGAATACAATAAAACATATTACATGGGGTTTGTAGACTTCAACAAAGCGTTCGATACATTGGAACATGACTATATATGGGACGCTCTGAACAGGCAAGGGGTTCAAGAAAAATATATACGAATAATTAAAAATGTATACACAGCGAGTACAGCGAAAGTTAAACTTGAATCTACGGGTAGTGAATTTCCTATTAAAAGAGGTGTACGACAAGGAGATCCGATATCACCTAAAATATTTTCAGCAGTGCTGGAAATGATTTTCAGGAATCTCAACTGGACCAAAAATGGCCTCAATATAAATGGCGAAAATCTCAGCCACCTACGCTTCGCAGACGATTTGATTCTATTTTCAGAGGACGCAAGAACGCTGGAAATAATGTTACAGCAACTATCCGACGAAAGCGCAGAGGCCGGCCTGAAAATGAACCTAACGAAAACCAAAATTATGACAAATTCCCAACAGAAAGTACCCAATGAACTGATTTTAGTAAATAACGAACAAATAGAATATGTAAACGAATATATATACTTGGGCCAACTCATATCTACAGATGGCAGCATGAATAAAGAAATAGAACGAAGAATAACTAATACTTGGAAAAAATTTTGGTCTCTTAAGGAAATATTTAAGGATAAAGATATGCCAATGTCAGCAAAGAAGAAAGTATACGAAATATGCATTATGCCATGCTTACTATACGGGTGCCAGACGTGGGCGTTAACAGAGTTACAAGAAAATAAATTAAAAGTCTGCCAAAATTCAATAGAAAGAAGCATCTTGGGTATAAAAAGGAAGGATAGAGTAAAATTACAAACAATTAAGAAAAAGACCAAATTTAAAAACGCACATACAGCCTACAGACAACTCAAATGGCGTTGGACGGGACATATGTTGAGAGAAAATATAGAAAAATGGAGTAGGTTAGTAACAGAATGGTATCCAAGGGATGGAAAAAGAAGTAGAGGCAGACAAAGCAAAAGATGGGAAGATGACATGCGGAAAATAGCTGGCCCAGTATGGAGCCGATTAGCAAGAGACAGGAATACGTGGAAATCTTTAGAGGAGGCCTTTGTCGACAGACAAGCTGTTCAATAAAGCAACCAGTTGCCGATCACTTTAATACAAATTAGAATTGGAATTTAGTTTTAGTTTAGTTTTTAGCAAGTAGGCATATATCATATAACAAATTATTGTAAAAAGAAACAGCAATAAAAGGCTATTTTATTTTTATTTTTTTATTAAAATAATTGAAATACCATTAAAAAACAAGTGTTTCAACTAAGATTTTTTAACCTAAATTTTTAGTCTATCACATTTTTTAGTCTGGCAAGATGAAAGAACGAGACACACGGCCTCCGTTGGTACTATCCCTCGCAATATACTTTAATGATTAGTAATACACGACTACGATTAGTTTTACGAAAATTAACTGGGGCCTTAGACAAAGTAACATTTTAAAAACGATAACGAAGTTCGAAAACAATAAAATGTATAGGATTGACATATGACGTGATACATCCCATACATTTTATTGTTTTCGAACTTCGTTATCGTTTTTAAAATGTTACTTTGTCTAAGGCCCCAGTTAATTTTCGTAAATACAAAATTACATTGTAATCAGTCCTGCTTAGTATATTACGTCCATGCTGTCAACTAACTATTGATGGTTAATATAAGAAATGTATTAGGGTATAAAATGAAAGAAAATATAAAAGTGTTTAAGAGTTTAAAATAATATAGGATAATGTAATAAGTAAAGAGAAATCATTGCATCGTCCGCCCTTCTCCACAAAGCGTTTAACAATAATTAACATTATTAGGTTTTAAGATACCCTTTTTATCGTATCTCATCATTTCTCAGAACAATATTAACTAAATTAGAAGAAAAAAATGACTTGGCTCAATTGACAACCATAGAGACTAGGAAATATAGTCTTTTCACGAATATAATATAAAAATATACATCTGGCAACCTTGCTCTGTACATGTCTTTTGTATCTATATTCTATAACTATAACTCGTAAGAAGTTCTGATAAAACAAGAATCTTCATTAATCAGTGTTTTATGAACTATAGTTTGTACTGGATAGTAGCGAAAATCACAAAATGGACAATAGAAAACTTTCTACCGCAGGAGATAGCTTATATCAAATTCTTCAACTTCCAAAAACTGCAACACCAGAAGATGTCAAGAAAAGCTATCGGAAATTGGCGTTAAAATACCATCCCGATAAAAATCCAGATAATCCAGAGGCCGCAGATAAATTTAAGGATGTTAATCGTGCACACACCATACTCAGTGACGCTACAAAGAGGAATATTTATGATAATTACGGTTCTTTGGGACTTTATATAGCCGAACAATTCGGCGAAGAAAACGTCAACGCCTATTTCGTAGTTACGAGCACTTGGTGCAAAGCGTTATTTTTCATTTGCGGCATTTTGACCGGGTGTTACTGCTGTTGTTGTCTGTGCTGCTGCTTCAACTGTTGCTGCGGCAAATGCAAACCTCGTCGTCCGGAAGAGTCGGGCGATTATCATACATTGGAACGCGATGATTCCGATGGCGTACAACCGGTGACGGCACAACCCGGAGGAGAGGGCCGTCCAGCAGCTGAGCAGGTGACCATCCCGATGCCGGCGCCACCACCGGGTGCTTCCGAGAACACTGGCCTCAACACAGGTGGGGTTAACTATGGAATTGCAAATTAATTCAGTACTCTTATAACCATTCATACACATTATTTCAATACCACACGCAAATCACTGCATATTGAAATAGGTAACTCATCATCTTCCCTAAAGAGCATCACATACTTTTAAATTATTTGATTAGTAAGTCATTATTATAGCGAGTAGCACACTGATGTGCATAATGCTAGCTATACACTATCCAACCTATATAGGCTTCATAGAGCCAATTAAACAGTATATGAGTCTCATTTGGCATGATAGCCTGGCTGTCCATAAATATCTAGTTGGCTTAATCGAGCCAATCCTATCATACCAATTGTACATTAGGCTGGTTTGTATATGACTGGCATTAAAGGAACTCTATTTGTAATGACATTTCAAATATAATCGTACATGTAAGTAAGTGTTGAGGGTGTTATGTATTATGAAATCCTTCTTAAGCTAAGCTAAGGTTAAAAAAATGGTGCAGGTTCTTTTATCTAATACAATGGGATCTGCAAAATTATGTTTTTGGTTCAGTAGAAGTTTACTCAGTATCTGTTCATCTACAGTTTGCTGTAAAGGTTCCATTTTACTATTATGTATGCAGAGATTATATAAGAGGATACATCACATTTAATATTTAATTGAAAAGTTAAGCTTTTAGAATGGTATGGTTTTGTTTGGTCCTTTATAATAATTAAGGTATTAATGTATAAAAACCATTACTTAAGTCACAAGTATTCATGTTAAGATGGAAGTAGAGAAAACTCTGCGGTATTTATAGTTTCATTTTAATATAGAAGGTTTGATGTGCTTTCATTGTGGAAATTGTGAGGATATAATTATGTTTGATTCTAATATTGCTAAAGAAATTGATAATGTAAAGAATATTTAAGGCATTTCATGTAATACTATGTCAAGAAAATACTGACAATCGGCCAATAAAACACAAAATATGTATTATTTAATTCCAATTTTTTATATCACCTTCAAAATAAAAGTATACACTTACGCCAAGGAATAACCCAATTATCAAAACATTTTTGAAACATATTTTTTGGAATCGACTTCAGTGCTCACTGCAAATTCCCTCATGTAATACACATGAGGGGAGTGAAAACAGGTGCCTCGAATTGGTAAATTGAGCTTTAGAAAAAGAAAAAATTCGCTTGGAGCATCTCAGTTGAAAGATTGAATCTGGTCTTTTTTGACAAATTTGCTCGCTCATAACACCCAGGTAATATTCCTTATTTATTGTCTCACCTTCTGACAAGAATTCCGAGTGCCACAACACTTCTGTCATCATCACCTTCACCTTTGATCGTATGACATGCTTTTCTCAGTTTTGGCTCAGTTGGAAGACGCCACTCTGAAGCTTGTTGACTGGTTTGCACGCCAAACTCGTAAACCTATGTCTCTCACCAGTTACAATTAATTAGGGGCTTGACATTTTTATCCTTTTTAAAAATCGCAAAACACACTTGACCTGAACTGACAAAATAGAGCTCTGTAAATAAACAAAATGAGATATGGCGCCTTAAACTTCTCGTGAGTATAGAGGACAGTGTTGCCACCATAGCGACAAAAATAATTTCGACAATCCCTTTAAGCAGGCTTTTTAAATAATCAATTCCCGATATTTTTATGAGATTATCTCATAATTTTATGTTTTTACGTAAACTGTTTTTTTTTTTTAATGCATGTGTTATGGATTAGGCTGAGGTTAGATTACGGTGGGCGCTCGCTCGCGGCACACTGTCTTCCGTCACCACCAAGGTTAAGTTCCATACATTTGTGCCTGCTCCGCTCCGCTCTACTGGTTTCATAATTGTTATAATTTTCATAACTTTACAGGTGCGCTGAATGTTCGGCTGAACATTCATATTCTGTAAACCTGTTAAACACCCAAAAATTAACCAAATAATTCAGCCGATACTTTATTATATCCTCGCATTGTCTGTAAAGATACATTGATGTAAACTTTAAAATTACTTCAGGTTTAGTTAAAGTAATACCAACTGGTGGGAGGATTCTCTATGTCTATTTTCATTTGTCTTTGTGGACTAATTAAATCAGTCCACAAAGACATTATTAGGCATTATTGCTTATTATTGTAGTAATTATTGCTTCATTATAAATAGTGTTTTAACAGTACGTGCTCCTTTTTAAATACATAATTATATTTTTTTTTTTCAGTTACATTAAATTTTATCATTAAATGCAAATTATGTGTGAAGTCGTAATATAGCATAAGTTAAGCTGAGTTGTCTTTTAATATTTTTTACCTCTTAATGGAATAATGCAATCACTTGAATCACACTTATATGCAACATCAGTCAAAATGAGCTCTCTATTCTGAGGCTCAAGGATTTTAATGATTCTATTATCATATTTTTCCTTCATTGATAGATTAAAGAAAGAAATACCAAGTGATTGTCATGAACATAGGTTTATAACAGCGTAATGTTTTTTATAACATTCCAAGACTTATTTCATGTCGTCATATATGATAGTGGATTCATATTGATCTCAATTCAAGCTTAGTTGTAAGGAAACATTCCCCACACAGTTACAACTCGCAAGTTCTTTCTTTTTGGCTGTACTAATTCCGATGGAGTCTAGAATTTTTGATTCATTTCATATAAACACTTGGTCTAATGTTATTCTTATTACAATGTTAAAGTTATTACAATATTAAAGTTACTAAATGTGTAATGACATTTATTAATGCTTATTCAAATGTTGCTATTTCCTTGTCGTTTCTCAAATTATGACAGTTGAATTATAAAGTTATCTGCTAGAATTCTATTATTTGCATAGTATAAATGACGTGTACTCGGTATTTATTCATATTTTCATTACTGAATATTAGTATATATTAATGAATTGGACTTGGTTGTACAGTGCCGTGCCGTTGCCTTTCCCAATTGGGATAAATAAAATACAATTCTGTAGAGTAGAACATTCTTTGTAAATTTGTAGAATAATTATGTCTAAAATTTGAATAGCAGTTTTGCCATGACCAAATATGTGTACTGATCTATTCTAGTTAATTTTGTTGTATAAAATTTCACTTAAAATTAAAAATATGTTCCCTTTTATTGTTACATAGAATATTTTTTTACAAATTCAATTTATAATGGAATCATTTGGCGCCTTTTTTCGATTCCAGTAGTTTGAAATAGGAATAATATAACTGGAACAATAAGCTCATTTAATTAAATTAGATATCATTTAAAAACTCTTAGATAGGTAAAAATATTCGCTAGTGTTATGATGTTTATCTTTTAAGAGGTGCATAAAACTGAAATGAGGTACCTATTATTTGTTTTTTCCTGAAAGTGTTTAACAAGGAAACATGACATAATAAAATAAGCACTAATCGTAATCTATTACAAGAATCACTAATCCATGTACACCTTGTAGGTATTCAAGTTAAAACTGATTTTTGTGCCTATATAAGAGTACTATATTAAAAAAAAAAAAAAAAAAAAAAACAAATAACTTGCCTTGTATTTTAGCAAAAAAATTTTAAATTGCTTTTACTATTAAATAGGGTGAATTATTCCCGTTATTAAATTTGTTTGTCAATAGTTATATACTAGGCTATAGACTTGAGATCTTAGGTATTGTTTTGTTCAAATATTACAATCTCTATTGATTTATAAAATGAAAAAACGATATAAATGAAGAATGGAAAATTAAGAAGAAATGGAACAAACCAATACCTACATTTATATGTACACACAACATTCTTTTATCGTAATGTTGTATGTGCACTTTTGATCCAGATAACTTGAAAAACCATACCTGCTTAACCCTTTTTTTATATTTACATAGTCACTTAGTAAATTAATTATTATTCTACCTACCTGTACTTGTAAGTATTTTGCTCTATATGAATATCGATTAATTGACACAATATGACTAGCTTGAATGTTTTCTATGGAAATGTGTTTAATGTTATTCCTACTCACATAACACACGTCTATTTCGTAATTTTAAGTATGTATCTAACTTGTAACATTGTTATGCATAAATTTTATGATATAATTCATAAAGTCCTCGATTCCTATCACACTTTCAGTTGTAACACAGAAACTTATGCCTACTGTGTTAATTGTATTAAAAATATTTTAATATCAAATCCTATATTTATGCGCTGTAGTGTTTCATTTGTATGTTCTGGTCAAATTATTTGCTTGTCCTTTATGTAAAAAGATGACATATTTTTTTAATATATGTTGATTATTTCGAACAATAAAATAAGTATGTTCAACATCTGTGAGTTGTTTGTACAGGAATCGAGAGGTACACCTTAAGTGAGCGAGCCGTATGTTGTAATGTTATATGCGTTTGAATAGTAAAATATATATATACAATTTGTGAATATTGTTGGTCTGGTGGTAATGTTATAAATTGATGTTTTATGGTACTAGTCAACGAGTATTTTAACACCAGTGTCAAAAATAAGTAATGTCGATTAATAATGTAACGTTTACACTTCATGACTTTGAATCAAATAAAATTTACGCATTGAAAAGGTAGTATTTATTTAATTCCGGAAACGCAATGCGGCCGTATCTATAATATTTCTTTTTTACTTGCAGGAAGCAGTATTCCAAAATACACGTGAGGTATTCACGACTAGTCTATTAATTGTAAGGGCAATGAGGAACTGACTTGTAACCACCAACATCACACTGTGAGATTTTAAGTTTTATCATATTTTTTTTACATTATTGTAACTTAGTTATCCTTTCATCGGAAATACACTTTGGCTTCTTATTTATTTCATTTACTTAGATTTTTTTTAAATTTTTTTATAATTTAATATAAGTCCATTTTTTTATGTTCAGGTAATTGGTGAAATATATGTATATTCCACAAAATGGTGTATTAAGCGTTTCAACTGATTTTATATACCTATACTTACTGCTCTTTAAACTTCAATTTACTGGTTTATTTTTGACATTAATAAAAAAATAGAATTCATGAATAAATTTTTTAAATAAGTATGTAGATATTCTCACTTGAAAAAAATGCAAGAACATAAAAATACAATATAGAGATGTATATGTATATCTGAAACCCCAATAATGGGAAGATAATCAGTAGGGATAAGCTTTCTTTGTCACATCTATGGAGCGGGGCAATGAAAGTCTGTGACGTCACATCTCAGTAGTCAAAGTATACAAACATCGCATTGAAAATAATTCAGATACTTATAAATTATAAAAATGTTTCCAGTATTATTTACATCTAAAATGTTTGATCGACTTAAACATTAATGGTACCAATTAGAGCGCAATGCTACTTAGTTTCGTTATTATAGCATAGTTGTTCGTATTTGCTGCTGTGTACATGGATATGCATATCACCCGTGCATATCACAGATACATTTCGAGGGGGGCTGAAAAGTTCTAAGCCTAGGGTGTTATATAGATTGAAATCTCCCTCTGCACTTCTCACATAATTTGTAAAATGGCGTGTATCGCGCTAAAAAAATCTGTTCATCGTCCTCAAATATTTTCCCTCGAAGGTCTTTCCTCAAGTAGTAGTAGTCGTTAGGAGTAAGTTGTGGGCGGATGGTTCAAAATTAGCACCATGTGAACTTGCGTTGTCTTTTAAAAGAAGAATTTCTATACTGATTTTAACCCAACTTGGCGCATTTTTGAAGTGAAACTTCTTTGCGCGCGATGAGAGTAAAATTTCAAGGTCGAATATTGTGTGACACTTCAGTGTAACGATCACGCGACACTTCTTGTAACGTTTCTTCATGACATCTACCGCTTTAGTGTAGTCGCTCTTAAACCTCGCAACGGATTGTGATGCGGTTTCCACCATCGGTTAGACAAGTTTTCACGGAATGTTTATACATATTTTATAATAAAACCTAATTAAGTTTTTATGTAAACGGAAAAAAATGCAACCAAGTCACTGAAAAATAAAACATTGCTTACGTAGGCTTACCTTAAGAGATATATAGAAATGACATACCTGAGAATTGTAGTTCTTCTAAAATCCTAAAGAATACTCCGATGGCATATTTCTATCTATTACGGTTGACTCATGGTAACCATTTCTTTCATTAAAACTTTAATTCCGTCTTCACTTATGGAAAGAGGGATAAACAAGAAAGGTTTGTTTATATTAAAAACTACATCCCGGGCGAAGCCGAGAGCGAGTGGCTAGTACTGACACTTACTCTGTTTCGTTTCAAAACGAAGTGCATCATAGTTACTCAGTGTTCATCGTAGCTTTTTTTTTTTGACTCGGTAATACTCCTTCCGAATTCTGAAAAATATTGGTCACTTAGTTTCGAAGTCGACTTTTCCACCTTAACTCCTTGTCCAACGTAAAATATGGTCTTTGTTGCGTCTTTTCTTTTACTTTGCCAATGTCATCGTTCGGCTGTGTTCCGAATATTGTAGACATTTCTTCAAGAATATCAAGACGCTAAGTTCCAGTTTCGTCAAATACAGCGATGACTCGGACAATAACGATCCCAATTAGGTATAGTCATGAAAGGTAGCAAGAATATCTAATATTAAGGATGGAAGTACCTTAAGCTCAGAACTTTACAGCCATTCCTCGTAGGTACAATAATTCAGAAAGATTGTTATATATATATACTAACGAATCATTTTGTGAAAGTTTAAATGCAAATATACATTTATCATTTATGTGTTGTCATTTTCTTTATTTATTTGATCCCATCGAAATATAATATAACCTTCTTTTGATCCTATTACACTGATCTATTTCTTTTATATTTTATCAAAATTTGTTAATGTTAATAAGTAAGGATCTTACATCAGCATAATTGTCCTTTGATTAGAGATAACGTACAAATGACAAATTATTTATAAATAGAAAGTCTTATGTCTCAACACCTCATTATAAATTCTCGTTTTCTTCGTTCGCATCAACGGTCACTGCGCAACAAGTTTGCAATTTGAGCTTCATTTGTAACTGATGACACATTGAGATTTTTACTGAAAATCGTACAATTTACTGTATTAATCCATACTTTTATAAATAACTAGCTGCTGCCCGCGGCTTCGCCCGCGTTGAAAAATGAAAAATAACGCCAGCCTAAATATATGAGCAATCTAACGCCTAACATATTTTATGCAGTTATAGCTTTGCCAGGCGTTAGATGTCCCTCGGGAACAGTACTTTTTTTTGGATGAAAGGTCTTTTTCTGCATCCCTAACAACGTGTATGCAAAATTTCATGATGATCGCTTCAGCGGTTTAGGCGTGAAAAGGTAACAGACAGACAGAGTTACTTTCACATTTATAATATTACACAGTGTGGACTCATCGATAATGCGTTTTTAGTGGCGAAAGTTGAGTAACAGCAAAAATGTAGACACTTGTGTGTTGCGGATATGTAATTGGCCGTAATTACACTTACAAGAGTTTTTAGTAAGCAGTTAATTCGACGAATGACGGTCGTCTGCGCTTCGTCAACTCGATCTACTAAGGTAAGTACATTATGTCGTGGCATTTGGATTTTTGTCGCAAAATAAAAAAACAGTAAAATCGTGATTTTTTTATAATACCACATTAACTAATAGTTTATATACTTACAACCAAAATAAATCGATTTGAAAATATAAATGATTAGTTCTAAGCCGTGTCGAGCTTCCGAACGCGTCAGCCGCAATTACACTGTCGATTCTGTTTTCGCAGAGCAATTGTCGTAAGGACTTGATATGTGACCGGTAGCTGATTTAATCTAAATTTGTGAAATTATTGAATAGTAGTATAGCTAATTCGTGTTGCTATAAAGCACATTTTTAGAGAAATCATAAATTTAATGATTGCCATCATTATGTTCACAGAACTAAGGCGGTGAACCTAATCGCGTGCGTATAACGCAATGGAAAATCGCGACATGTTTGTGTATTTTATTTCTAACTGGAGTTAACTTTTTTGATAAATTTCATGTAAATAAGTTTAGTAATGCCCAAAGATTATTGTGACGTAATTACGGTATATATGTTTTTTTTAAATATTAACTCTTATAATTGACTCTGAAATCACCTTCCAATCTAAAAAAAAAAAAAATTTAAAAAGATTTAAGTGCAACCATTTGTTTGGCTCCCGTAATAAATTACACGAATTTTTTACTCGTGTCCTTTATTCTGGTACCCGAAGTATACTAATATTTCTTCTTCGCAATTTTCATAATAAATACCTACTTATTTCAGTAAGTATTTATGCCAAGTGTTATTTTATTTCTAGAAAAAAAAAATTGCTCGCGTATAGTTAAATATACGCCTGAAACCATTCAAATGACTAAAAGAAATTTACGATAACGTAAAAGCTTCCAAATTATATAAAATTCGTAACCAAACGTTGTACGAGTAGGTACATGTATAAATATAAAAAGTATAATTGCAGATACAGGAGCTCCAACTGTACTGATTCCGACAGACGAATCTCTTATCGTTGAATAAGTATTAATGATGGCTCAAATGAATTTCCCAGTAACGAAAGATATATTCGGTACAAACTAGTAGCTGAACTTGGTCGGTCTAACAAATTTAAGGATTATCCAGGCCTTCACTGGTACCTACTTAAAATAAATCCCTCGATTACCAAAGGAGTGATTACCACTCGCATTGGTGTTACTTGCCCTAATTGAGGCATTAGGGCATGGTTAATTTTATTTTAATTTTTTTTTATGTTAATATCGGCAAACAGGCTGACGGTTCACTTGATGGTAGGTGGCTACCGTCGCCTATAACACAACGCCAAAGCTGCTGCAAGTGCGCTGCCGACTACAATAGGATAAGGGATTAGGAGGGGATAGGAAAATGGGTTCTGGCATCCCTTACTCACTCACCGAACACAACAGCACACATGCAATGTTATTTCACGGTGGTCTTCTGTAAGGGGGTGCCCAAATGACTGCGAAACGCAGTGTGCCCTGCCACTACTTTTCAGATCCAGACCAGAGCCTGAAAAGTTCATTTTTCAAAGTTGACCCTGCCGGGAATCGAACCCGGGAACCCTAGAACAGAACGTTAAGGCAAGTACCCTAACCACTCGTCCAACGCGCTCGTTGGTTAAACGAGTGTTTTATTTAGAAGAAAAGAACTTTGGTGAGATCTGTCCAGAACCTTTAATTGTAATGCATATGTTTTTTTCTACTGTTCAAAAGGTCAAGATATTCTAACTAGAATGAATTTTAAATATGTATACTGCTTATAAGGAAACTGTGACTGAATAGAAATACCCATGTTAAATTAATAAATGGATAAAATTTGTAAATTCTTAAACACACTTAAATTTTTATTGCTTCAGACAGAAAACGTATGTTGCGAAGATAACACGAAATTACATACTATGATTACCACAATTATGTTAGGCGTCAAATTTTAGCACAGAATTAGGGACAAACTCGAGGTTTCATAAAATAACGATTAATTCTATAAATTAAAGGCCATGACGTAAAATAATGTTCTACGTCATCCATCATATAACAACAGTCTACAGAATAAAACAATTTCCATTCGTAGCACCTTTCTACTTTTTATAATAATCATTCTCTAAGTAGAAAATGTCTTAATATGTCGTAATATGGTACATTTAATTGTACAAACTAGTCAAGTCTGCCTGGTGGCTACTGTCTTTCTGTGCGCTATCGAGTAAGAGATGCCAAAGTCTTACTGTCCTATCATAGGTCTTAATTTTATCAGGGTCAAGTACACACCCGCTTAGTGGATAGTGCCTATAGCAGGGGCGGATTTAGGACTACCTCAGATAAAATAAGAACTGTTGCCTTTCTGGAAGAGGCACAAGGAGAAAGTGTTTAAATATTTAAGATTAACAAAAATGTATAACAATATTGATAGGAAATTTTCTGTTTTATTAAAATGATAAGGTTAATTAAAAAATTACATATTAGACTGAAACAGTTTTCTTTTATGATTCCATAAGAAATTACTTAAAATATCCAGTATGTCATTACGGTTCACTTTTGGCTATATCTTGATGGATACCTGCATTAGAACATTTAAACGATAATATTTTTACTGAAATTATTTATGCTATGTTGGTGCGAGGATTTTCTTAGTATTATTCTTTTATTTTGACAGCTTGTGATAAAATTTCATTTGCCCTCGGTTGCCCCCCTAAAGCTATGAAGTAGTATATTACCTAAACAAAATAAAACCGACGTAATTATAGCGGTAGGACTATAATTGTGACCTATGTCTAGGACGTTCATACATTACGACTTAATTTTGTATGTTTCTACAGAACAATACCTACATATATTTATAAGTAATGTCATAAATGTGTAATTAAGTGCATTTAAACATTTTTTATTAAATTAATTAATTTAAATATAAGTTATGCAGTTTTAGTAGTAGCAGAGCACATTTCGTTTCGCAGTAACAAACTGGGCAGCCCTTCTGGTAGCAGCAACCACCCCCTTACCGAAAACCACGGTTATGTACATTACAGCTCGTCTGTGTTTTGGTGCGTGAGTGAATAAGAGGTGACAGAGATCATTCCACTAAACCCTTAACAAAACAAGGTCGGCAAGATACTTGCATTCTCTATGGTTTTATTTATGGTAAACGACTGTAGCTAGGACTGTAGCCATCTAACATCAAATCTATAATCCTGGCTATAGATTTTTTTATGTAAATTTAGAATTAATATTTAGAATTCTGACATTTTGGCAATATTGTAGAAAATACATTTGTGTTATTAGAGCTTTCATCAGGCTGAAAAATAGCCGAAAACACGAAATAAAACTCGATTCTTCCAGTACACTATCGTATATTCCGATAACAGTTAACCCGCTACAAATGGATTTAACTGGAAACTCGGAGTGTTCGTCGCGTAACTAGCTCGACACATCCTCTCTTCGAACGTTCTCTCCTGAATGCCCGACCATGGTCCTTTTTCTATTATCGATGTGCCTCATACACGTCATGACTGCTAATACCGCGTCGACCGCACCCAAGCTTGCTGCTTGACGTTTCCAATGAAAGTTGTTAGATGGCGTTGTATGCTAACGGGAACGGATTTTCTTAAACCTCAGGACGTCACCTCAGGAATCTCCGACAAATATAATAGTTTGACAAAACTTTTCTAATTTAATGTTTATACAAGAATCAAGAAATATGGGAAGAAATGGAATTGGAACTATTTTGGATGTCTTGCGGTGCGGCGTCTGCAGAGACTTATACTAGAGCCTCAGGTGTGTACAGAGGCTCTAGTATGAGTTTACGATACTACACCAATTCTACACTCGCTAGCGAGAACGTAAAACTTTTGTATGGAAAATCGTGAACTGTCAATGTCAAATTATCAATTTTCCATATAAATGTTTTCCCCCCCTAGGTGTGCTAGGACCTTGTCGTGGTGGGGGGGCTTAACCCTCGACAATCCGGGCGGTTGCAGGGGTCGGTGGGGTCACCGGCCTTCGCTTGGCTGACCGGATTGTCGCTGGGGAACGAAGAAAGCACACACGGGAGTGCTCCGAGCGGGCTCCGAACATCGGAGCTCGTGGCGGAGCATTCGTCAGTTTGTAATGGCTCACTACTTGACATTGGCGGACAATGGCCGTCTTCGGGATGAGCCGAATCGCCAACTTTAAAAGAAGAAGAAGAAGAAGAAGAATATAAATGTTTTACGGGGAATGTAAAACATTTATATGTTATCCCTCTTTCCATTAGCGAAAACCGAATTAAAATCGGTCTACCCGTTCACGCGTGATGCCGTGACCAAGAGAAATAGGGATTCATTTTTATATATAAAGATTACGTAAACACTAAAATAAAAATATTTGTATTCAGAGCAACACAATGTCTATTTATTTACAACTTATAATAAGACTTATATATATTTATTGATTATATATCTCTAGGTAGATACACCAAGTGCAAATGAATATTTATTATAATACAAAATTCCCATTAAGCAGAGTCATGTTTTTCCAACGAACAAAAAATATATGTGGGCGGTTTATGAACAAACTGTAATTTGGTTCAGGATCCCATTCGATACCTGAAAATATATTTTTACAATATAAATACATTAAATAATTTTTTCTTTACGTTTAAATCGAATCTTATTTTTTTTATATGCTAGGTTGTTATCGTTGTTTTTTTTTTAATGCTAGGGACCGAAGAGAGGTGCGGCGCACTTCTATAGCTCCCCTTT
This sequence comes from Bembecia ichneumoniformis, assembly GCA_910589475.2. Taxonomy (NCBI): domain Eukaryota; kingdom Metazoa; phylum Arthropoda; class Insecta; order Lepidoptera; family Sesiidae; genus Bembecia; species Bembecia ichneumoniformis. The sequence continues at coordinate 10,502,214 of OU342523.1, forward strand.
GTCGTCATACCACCGCGCACCTGTGCCGCGCGGGCGAGGACTTTGATACTTATCCTTATCCTCGATGAGCATCGTCAATTACTCACCATCATCCTTGAACGCGTTGGGCCCGGCTTCCGACCAAAACATAATTCGCTGTATAGCATGAGACAGTCTCAATGAATGACTCGTTTCTGTGTCATTCCAATTCACTAAACTAGTTATACCTATCTGAAATAATAGTAACAGTATAAACACGCAAACATCAATTTAAATATATTTTTTCGGCGCTCACGAAGTAATTATAGGATGCAGATCATATTATAGTTTAATGATTGGTCTCCGCTCAGGGGCGGATCCAGGATTTCATTTTTTTTTGGGGGGGGGGGGGGGGGGGCATTCTGACAAAGTTCGGAGTTAGGGTTAGAGGAAAGTGACCAAATATGGGATAGTATCCCTAATATGGAATACCGGCAATTCTCTGAAACGAAAACTCACAAATGCGACAAACAGTGTTTGTCTCTTTCTTTCTATCCCCATTCGCGCGTACAAGTTGTAACATGTCAGTCGAGCGAGCTATTTCGTCAGTGTCGCAGTGTTTTGTTTTATCGCTTCCGCATAACTTTCTAAGGTATGTAAAAAATACGTATTTTTTGTACAAAAAGTGCACATAGTATTGTTTTTAGAACTTCTAGAGATACTTTAGATGTTCTGTTGTAGGTTTTAGCGGTATTTGATTGTATTTCTTTCTTAAATATAAAAATTTTAATGTCAGTTTGAAGTCGTTGGAAAATCCAAATATGGACGGATCATAGTATCCAATTATGGACTATTCCATAATCCATACTTGATGATTTTGTTAATTATAAATTGAAAGTATTTTTTTTATGTTTCATCAGAATGGCTGGCGTCAACTCAAAAACAAAGCGAAAAGAATGGAATGAAACATGGGTCAAGTGCCTCATGTGTGGTCTCTGGGCACATAATGATTGCGCAGGACCAGAGTCTGACGCCTGGATTTGTGATTTTTGCAAATAATTTGTGATCCTTTCTATGTTATACCAAAGTTTCCAAAGAGTCTCATGTAAGTTAAGGTTAATTTTTGATGGTGTTTATAGTATTCCATATTTGGGGTACCTATTCCATATTTAGGTACCTTCATCATTATTTAGTTTTTTTTTTTTATTCTTACTTAAAAGTAATCAATGTAACCAAAACTTGTTACAAAATAAAGCGCAAATATATGATTGTTAATAATTACTACAAAAAGTTTTTTATTTATAACGTTTGTGCAAATTATGCGTAAAAAACAAAATGGTATTCCATATTTGGTCACTCTCCTCTAATATCACAAGTAATTTTTTTGTGTATTTTTTTTACTAGTTGAGATGCATTATGGTTGTATTGCAAATACTTTTAACCCGCGTAATCGCGTATTTGAACTGTCTCAAATGTCTGACATGAATTATGAAACTTTCGATAACTTTGATTGATATGGATTATATTATTCTATATTCTGTTCATATATGAATTGAATTGTACTTGAATTGAATTGAAAAGTTAAGTCAAAAATAAGGAATTCCTGGGTCTTTTGTGGGGGGCCATGGCCCCCATGCCCCCCCCCCCTGTATCCGCCAATGTCTCCGCTGGCGCTCCAACCAGATACCGTCTGTGCACAAATATATTACTACGCCGGAGTCGGCGTACCCGACTCCAGTCTCGGTGAGGACATTTATTATTGATATTATTTTCCACATAATTTGGGTAACAGTTATAACGCTTTAACCTTTTTTTACTCACACAATGCACACTAGAGAAATTAGTTGCCGCACATCTAGGACTATTTTTTGTTAGAGGTGTGGTATCTGGTTGGAGCGCCAGCGGAGACCTAATCTATGAGGTAGATATATCAATTTGGATGTTTTGTTTCAATTGAGGTACCTTCAATATTTCAATACAATATCATGGTCATTTTAAAAATAATAATAAAACAAGAAAGTCTAATTTAAATTATAAAACAATTAATAAAATTAATACCTAACCAATTAGAATAAAGGTAAAAATTCAACGCTTGTTGCATTAAGATATGTGTGGCATTATAATGTGACGTGTGTGTTTGTCAATAAAAAAAAATTATGAGTTTAAGACGCCATCGTTCAGTCCGACAAACGGTTGGAGTTGGCATAAACTGTTCTTATATCCGTGGTGTAGTGTAGCTACCTTAGATGCACCCTAACTTTAGATAGAGTTTTGGGTACAGCCTAAAAATTTAAGTGAGAATGTGGATAACATTTTACAGATTTCTACTTACACACGTCGGGCTCTGTGGCCCGGAGGACCATTATATAATTGATACGTCGATAGCTACGCCCCTTTATTGGAAAACGAGGTGAACCCTCTCCGATCAGTCCTATAAAGCAGGACTGCACTTCCATCAATATAATAGTGTTTATATGGTTGGAATACTGTGGTGTTTTTGAGTTACCTAATCAATAGGTACTTACCGCTTGCAACTTGTTAGGTAGCAATAATGTCATTCGCAACGTATAAAGTGGCAACGTGACAGCTACCCGTGTGGTTTGCATTTTAGCAACGATATGATCCAGGGACGTGTTCGACACGTAATTCGCCAGTTCCCGTAGCGAATAACGCCGAGGCACCAACACTACAAGTGTGAGGCCACTTGTCGCGTATGGTATTTCAACAACCTGCAACAGAAACGAATTGTCCATTTGTAAGAGAATCATAGTAGTGGCAGGGCAGACTGCGTTTCGCAGCTACTTGCATCTGGCGGCAGTAACCACCGCCTTAAAGAAAACCATCGTGAAATGTTGTGTTTCAGTGAGTGAGTGAAGGACGCCAGATCCTATTCCCTATCACTTCCTAATCCCCTATTTTTTACTCTACTGTAGTCGACAGCGTACTTGCAGCACTTGTAGAGTTGCTTGTGTTAAATATCAAATGAACCGCCAACCTGTCTGACGTCGTTTATATTTAAAAAAAAAGACAAATTACTTTACTTTCTTATTCAGAGTCTACGTCGATATGTGTTCATGTCTAGACCTGCTCGTATATTTTTCGGAAACGATGCTTGTGTCTGACGTCAAGCATATTCCTAAAACGTCTTTTGATTTTTGGCAGTTTTTTCTGTCCTTCATTTTCCTTAGAGGACGGTTAAGAAATGTAGGCAATTAACCTTTGATGCCTATTTGCTGACAGTAATACCTACTTTGAAATAAAATCTCTGTACAGACAATACTCAATTTAATGAAACTAGTCAAAACCATTTATCACCTATACTTATTTATCTTTGGGGGGCGTTCTTGTATTACGTTTCACATGTGATTGTGAATTCAGTTTTAAAGCAGGCCGTTCATTGTGTAGACAGCCATGATTTGGACCGCCACGTTTGCACTGTTAGCGCTATCTGCGCTGCACTCTGGTGCCGACGAGTGTCCAGCGGACCGTAAAAATCCAGTTCACGACGAAGGCAAACTCAACACAGATATTCTATGCGGATACAACTCGATGTTTCGACCGGTTAAAGATCACAGAGATACGGTTAACGTCAGCGTGCGTTTCGCTCTAAAATATGTCAGCTTTGATGCTTTGGAAGAAACTTTTACAATCCACAGTTGGGTTGCGCTCACGTGGAAGGACGAATTTATTAAATGGACGCCGTCCGATTATGGAAATATAGAAGAGACTCAAATCGAGAGCTATGAAATTTGGACCCCCAAGTTGTCCCTGTACAACGCAGACGCCACTCAGTACCAATCCGACAACATTTACACAACCTGTTCCGTGACGAACACTGGCGTAGTGTCTTGCGTTCCCCACGTAGCGCACTCTGGTATTTGTCGCACGTCGCTGAGAAAATGGCCGTACGACCAGCAAAATTGCACACTGTTCTTCGGTTCGTGGATGAACACTGGTGAGCAAGTGAATTTTACTCTGTTCGAGAAGAGACCTGTCGTCCTCGACGATTACCAAGATGGACCCGGTTGGAGACTTTTGAACGTCGTGAGCAAACGGTTGCCGGGCAAATACAACTTCTACCCGAACAGCACGTATCCAATACTGAAGTACGTATTCATAATGCAGAGAGAGGCGGCAGGCCCGGCGGCGATCGTCGTAGTGCCATCGGTAGTGATAGTATTGCTAACGCTGACCTCCTTGTTGTTAGATATAAGGGACAATACGAGATTGATGTTAGCGTGCTTCAGTCTGTTCAGTCATTACATATTTCTTACGGAGATCGGATACGACATACCAAAGCACAGCGCCGACACTCCGATAATATTGTTGTTCATTCGAGATTCTATGGTAATCACACTAGTGACTATCTTAGTGACATTATTCCTAATGTCCCTGAAGCGGCGTGTAACGTCTCCGCCCGGTTGGGTAATATCATTGACGCGCTTAAGTAGTAATGGGCCCGGTAGATATGTGGTGTTCACTGAATTCGACGCTAGTGCAATGGCTGAAGGAAAAGTTCTCACCGAGGACGGCCCCAGTGTCGACGTCAACGAGCAAAATGCTCGCGCCACTAACGACTGGATATTATTCGCGAATTTACTCAACAGTTTCATATTCATTGTTTCCTTTCTTGTTTATTTAATACTAATATTCACGTACATTCCGTACAGCGCGTGAATGTAGCGAGTGGAGATTTTTAAAGGTGCCGATCGGTAGATGATAGGTAGACAAAATTCTTAAAATTTTATTTACTAGAAGACGGGATATTGTATATGCTTAATTAATAATACACGTATATTGCTTAAATTCAATTTCTGTTATAAGACGAACTGTCCGCCGTCAGTAATTACGAAGTGTTTTTTACTAATCGTACCTAGTAACTTTTATGTATTAAGTAGATATTGAAAATACCTACCTAGAATAAAATAGATATAGTTGAAATTCATTAATTGTTTTTAATTATAAACAGAAAATTTATAAATATCTACAAATATACCATTTAAATATGAATTAATTATATGAGTCAAAGTAGGTACCCACTAAATTGATATATTTTTTTTCTTAAATCCAAATTGATAATTATGAATAATTTTATAATGATATACTGTTAGTTCACCATTGAATTCAACTTAGAGCATATAAGAGGTAAGCGTCTGAAAACTGCAGGTATTTTAAAAAAGCTGATAATTAATTTAATATTATGTAGT